>LR990651.1:12442561-17242561 GCA_905147715.2 Xestia xanthographa | reverse complement strand
CACTCTATTTATTCAATCCGGGTAAGAGGTGCCAGATAAACCGCGTTTCTGCATAATGAAAATTTCTAGGCACATTCATATTCATATTCATATTCATTTATTTTGCATTCCATATTGTATAAAAGGTGTTACAAAGGGCTTAAAGCTAGGTACATAAATATGGACCCTGTTAGGGCACTGCAAAGTAGGACAGAGAAAGAGCTTAATTTTTCTAATAAATTGGTAATACAAAGTAACAATACTAATTAAAAAATATTTATGTGTATTAAGTAATTTAAAATTTGTCATTTAGATATTCATTTATAGTATAATAACATTTATATAATAAAAATTGTTGTAATTTATTTATGAATGGAATAAAGATCACACATTGATTGCTGTGTAGTTGGGGTTGGGGCCAATACTTCGTGCAAAAAAAAAAACTCGTCTTACTAGTTCCATTTCATTTCATCTGGATAACTGTTGTCAAAAGGAAAAGTCGGACAATATTATAGCCTATTCCTTAGTTACTCGGTGAATGAGAACATAAAAAGCACACCCTTTAGGCCGCGTTCACAGTATGTCGTGACGATTAATTTATCGTCGGCAAAAGTCGTGGACGACAGTTATCGCGTCGTCCTTTAGGTGACTGTCGTCACGAGAAAGTGGGAATGCGGGCTTATTCGGCTTGCTAGGTGTGGCTGACTCTGGCAGAGCCACCAACAGGGATTTTAATTTTGATAACACAAAAATTTAGTCGCTATTTAGTCGAAATTAGTCGCCAAATATCAGATTTGGTCGGTCACTGGTTCAAAAGATATAAGGGCTTATTGTTGGTCCTGCTGGAGTCAGCCTACCCCAGCAGAGCCACATTAATAACTCAAAAACTAGGGCACCTAGCGAAGATCTGTTCTCTCCCATATTTACTCGCTAATTAGTCGAAATTAGTCGCCAAATATCAGAACTGGTCGGTCACTGGTTCAAAAGATATAAGGGCTTATTGTTGGCCCTGCTGGAGTCAGCCTACCCCAGCAGAGCCACATTAATAACTCAAAAACTAGCGAAGATCTGTTTTCTCCCATATTTACTCGCTAATTAGTCGAAATTAGTCGCCAAGTTACAGATTCAGTCGGTGTGTCATTAAAAAGATATTAAAGAATTAAATTTCCCCATACAGTGGTACAACCAAGTACAAAATACTTAAAGTAGTTTTTAGACAGGTGTATCTATACGACGTCTGGAGGAATTCTATAACTTCAACCCACCAAAGGAAAGCAGTATTCATTACCTAAAAACAAGATCTACAATAAATATATGTAATTATTTAGGTATCGAACAAAATGTGTGCATTTAGTCACTGGCAGATAGATCGCTGCGCTCCGTTACATTTACACGATAAGTAAGAAAGAGATAGATGCGCGTGTACAGACGAGCTACTTAGAACGAGTTGCCCGTGACGTACCTAAGTTAAAGTCGGCCAGTTTAAAGTGGAACTTAAAGAATAGTTAGGAACTCGAATGTTGTTATCTTTAGGTTCCTATTCCCCAAATACAAAAACGGAGAACAGAGCGAGCACCGGCGCGTCGACGGCGGTGTTCGCGCCGCTAAAAGTATTAAAAAAAAAATAGGTAAATTAACAAACTTGCTCTAAACTCTAAAGATTTTTTTCTTTAGTCATCCACCGGGAGTACAGCGAGAAGGTTTGTTTGTGTAAAATATTAAAAGAACAATTACGAATACGGGCTTTTAAGTGCATTGGACATGTCACATGGTGGTGGACAATTTGAGAGTGTTTTGAAAAGAGGACGCCTTATGAGTGAATATTAATATTATTATGTAAGTTACCTTGATTTTTCACGTCATTAGCGTGTTTGTGTGTGTGTCCTAAGATACCAATACTGATGCGCTACCTACCAATATAGTCCGTCGATGTCCATATTATTTGGCTACAATTAGGATAGTTAATTTAAAAAAAAACACTACCTACTAAGTGCTTCAGTGCATACATTATGATTGTAACTCTCAGATCAAAGAATTTTGATCTGAGTTGTAACTTATCTAATTTTCTACCTATAATTGGGGTGTCTACGGGTGTGAATTTAGTAGGTACCTACCTCATTAGTCGGTATCTATTGAATTTAGATTACCTATATCTGAAATTCAATAGATTTGTACCTATGTAGTGAAATAAACGTAGGTACATAACATATCATCACGCCTGTAATCCCCAAAGGGTTAGGCAGAGGTATACCTAAGGCTCGGCGCAAACGGGCCACCAACCACAGCCACCGGTGGCTGTCGCACGCTATCGCGAATCTCCGACACTGCTGTAGCAAGTGGCCGCTACCGGCCACACGTGTGCGGCGAGTTTCAACAAAATGTATAAAAAAGCGTGTTAACTGCTTGTCGCTGGCCACCGGTGGCTGTGGTTGGTGGCCCGTTTTGCGCCAAGCTCAAAGGTATACTTAGCTGCACCGCAGACTTAGCTGCACCGCAGTTGCCGCATTCTAATTTTTCTATGCAATCTCGCACATAGACATAGACACAGTTTGCACACAGACACAGATTGCATTTTCTGTTAGTACAATAATTTTAAGGTAACTAATATATAATTTTATATTTCGACAATGAAGTTTTATTATTCTAACCTAAATTAAGATAAAATAAAAACTCAACCCGTACATACAAACTCTACAGCCTACCACGACACAATACACACACACCCACAACGCAACACTGACAATCACCTCAAAGTCAAAATACACACATCAACTTTTTGGAAATTCATTTTTATAATTTGATTTAGATTTATATATTATTTCCGGCATTTAGATACAGTTCAATTTGTTGTATTTATAAGGAACAATAAATAAACTTACCTATTAAACCTTAATTAGAGCCATTAGTGCTCATATTAGGTATAGTAAGTATTTACATCTTTGATTTAAGTATGTATTTTTTTGTAATGTATTTCAAGCAATGGGTTGATACTTACCTACATACTTACAATACGTTTTCAACGTTTAAGTATTACATTTTACTAAAGATAGGTACGATAATTTTAACGTATTTATTATTCTAAAGTAAATTAGAGCTCAACATTGTAAATTAGTAAAACAGTTGCATGCGACTGTACATCTTGACACTAAATAGACCAAGAGCAAGGTTTAATGGTTTCAAAGAAATTTAAGCCTCTCTAACTTAATAATTAAAAACATTTAACATGTGTTTAATAGAGAATTTATCTCTCTCGGTCATTTCTAAGGACTTTAGACCGATAAAACTAGAAGTATATTACACATATTAATAGAAATATTTTTTCTTGGCAATTTTTCGTGAACTCTTCGATCTAGCTCTTGGACTATACCTTAATAATTGAACTCATTATATCTTCTGAACTAGGACCCGATTAATTCTGTAACTTGGCGACTAATTTCGACTAATTAGCGAGTAAATATGGGAGAAAACAGATCTTCGCTAGGTGCCCTAGTTTTTGAGTTATTAATGTGGCTCTGCTGGGGTAGGCTGACTCCAGCAGGGCCAACAATAAGCCCTTATATCTTTTGAACCAGTGACCGACCAGTTCTGATATTTGGCGACTAATTTCGACTAATTAGCGAGTAAATATGGGAGAAAACAGATCTTCGCTAGGTGCCTTAGTTTTTGAGTTATTAATGTGGCTCTGCTGGGGTAGGCTGACTCCAGCAGGGCCAACAATAAGCCCTTATATCTTTTGAACCAGTGACCGACCAAATCTGATATTTGGCGACTAATTTCGACTAAATAGCGACTAAATTTTTGTGTTATCAAAATTAAAATCCCTGTTGGTGGCTCTGCCAGAGTCAGCCACACGCTTGCTAGTGGTTATTGTAGTTAACTTTTAGCAGTGTTCGACCACGGCTGCCGCGACTAACGACAACGATTTATTGTAATATTCACGACACGACATCGTATCGTGTCATCATCATCATCTGCCTAACCTTTTTCCAACCATGTTGGGATCGCTTCAAGTCTAACCGCTTGCTGCAAAATACCAGTATTTTACACGGTATCGTGTGGTATGTACAGTCGGGGTATTTTCCGCCTGACCATTTTATTTATTTTTCGCTTAAAACATGCGGAGCCGCCGAGCCACGCCCCCTTAAAGTTTCGGCCTATTGGGGAAGCCTCAACTTTGGCGCGCAAATAACAATAACTCTCGTTTGGCGTGCGTCGTCAGTGCGCTCGGCCGATTCGGTATCTTTTCATCCATTATTTCTATACAAAGTCAACGGGGCGGGGCTAGAGAGCGTTTCTATGTTGCGAGTGCAAGCAAAAATAAGCTTAGTGGTGGTCAGGCGGGAGTGTCCTCGATAGTACCTACAGTCGCCAGCACATCAAGCTACTCAAAACTGTCAAATTTTCCGAATCAACCTGGAACTAAATACTATAGCGATAAAGTTGAAAATCTAGATAAGAAATTTGACAGATTGTAGTACCTAGTTGATGAGCGCCAGCTCAGTCTGTACGTATTTTAGCAAGGTACTTCGAAATAAAACAAAACAAAGGTTACAAAAATACTTAGTATTAAAAAGAAAACATTTAACAAAAACTTTCTCTTACTTTTTAAGTTACAATCGGTACAGTATTGATGTGTCACACCAATACTTTGTATGATTCATCACAGACAATTTTAAACTTAAAGTATAGTGTAGCTGATTTTTAGTCCGAGAAATAGTATGGGGACATGCGATCATAGCTTTTCAGAACATTTTAAAAACCTCTTTCATTGCATCAAAGTTGATGAATTAGAAAGTTTATAAAACTTAAAAAACACAAACCAACGCATTTGCGCGAATACTTACTCAGTTTAAACACAACATTGATTACGAACTAAAGAAAATCATTATCAAAATTATTAAATTAAATTCAATCATTCTATCAAACAAAAAATTAAGTAAGTACCTAATAAATATAATATTTTCGGTTAAGCAAGTATGAATACATAATAGCCAGTGATTTAAGATAATAGGAAAGGAATCGCGTTAATTGGTTGACGCCTATTGGCTGTTGCAAATAGTCCGCGACCTAATTGTCCATCATCTGCACAGCATTTAACAGGCTTAAAATCCATTATTTACGTATTTTTGTGCGATTAATAGTATAACATTTTGGTTTTATTTCAATTTAATCACAGGCTATGATTTTTATTGCTTTTTTGTTTATACAAATGATCCATTACACTGAATTGTATTTTATAGGAAATACATTTTTAGACAGATCCTTATTTTTGAAGTCCATTGAGACCACTCGATATCTCTTACAATAGTAGATTGTATCTTAAGGGAGCAAAATAATATTTTTACGGCGAGGGCGCTTTTTTGAATCCAGAGCGAAGTGAGGGATTCTAGAGTAGAATTCCGAGCGTAGCGAGGGATTCTTTAGTAGAATCCTGAACGTAGTGAGGGATTCAAAGTACGTCGCCCGAGCCAAAAATATATTTTGCTCCCGAGTGATACACTCTACTTTTCATCACCCACTATGAGAAAATAAAAGGCGCCTTATATTTTATTCACTGTCACTTGAACTCATTTTTAAAACAAAACCATGTATTTCTAACAATCCGTGAAAATTGACGAAAACGCGGGCTGTAGTTCGCGCATTTTTAATTTGATTTCTTTTTTTTTTATTCAGCCGGCGGCGCGGCGGCGCGACTATGGGCCGTCGTACCAGCCAGCCTTTATTCAAACAATATTTGCGTTCGATTTCTTGGGCGCTGAACACTAAGATGTTCCAAATTCAAAAAGTGCGCGGCAAAGATAATTGCGGCGCACTTATAAAGAGGATTAAAAACTCATCACGCTAAAAGTTTCTTAATATGTGAAATTCAAAAAGTGCGCGGCAAAGATAATTGCGGCGCAGCAAGCCCTCACACACACAAAATTTTCTTTAACGCAACCTTTTTTTATTACGCACTTGGATTTTCAAAGCACTTCTAAAGCCGAGTGGAAAATGTAGCAGTGCGCTTTTGTGACGCACTCTTAATACCCGGGTCAATCTGCGCCCTGTTTGATATATGTGACAATGACAGGCGAAAGGTGACAGGTGACAATTCGACATTTTGACAATTTTTCGTTTCATAAACATTACCTATGACAAATAAGTCGTGGTGGAAAAATTACAGTTATGTCAGTTTAAAAAAAAACCATTTACAGGCGACAGGTGACAATTTGTCGCGAAAAACTTGTAATAAGCATTTGTTTTATAAAACACAAAATTGTAATTACAAGTTGACAAATTTGTAGACTTGTCTAAAATGCAGAGTGTCTCAATAAATCACTCATGTGTGAGGGCTTACAGTACCCCCGGGCGGTATAATGACCAATCGAGATTTAGAAAGAGACAACGCTCTACAAACCTGAACTACTTCTGAAACCCGAAGTTGCCATGTCACATTACCGGCCGCATTTTGTAAGTCAATGGAACTATTCTTTCGCATCTTCCTTTAATGATTTCTCGGCAATGGCATTGGAATAAGTAAAGTTATAGTATTACTTCTTGTTGCTGCTACGTACGACCTTGATGTTCGTGCCTTCGAAGACGCAGTCTGTTCGTGATGGGTACACGTTCTTGAGGTTTCCTTCGAGATCCACTACTTTCACCTGGAGAAAAACAAATTATAAGTGATTAATTTGTGTTAAAAAAAGATCCACTACATTCACCTGGAGAAAAACAAATTAAGTGATTAATTTGTGTTAAAAAAAAAACAATCGGGGCAGTCTTTAGGGACTGCCGATAGAAGTGAAAACAAAAAGTACACATGTACCCAGGCCCCGCCCAGTCGTAGCACTGTTATGCCCCGCGCATGCCTATGTGGTGCTACGCCGTAGCGGATCGCCTACGAGTGCTACGAACGGCTACGAAGTGTGACCGCACATTACGTCAAGTGACGATGAGTTCAATATTTTTCCTTCACCCTCAACGCGCCTAAAGAAGTTTTCACTTCAAAAAGTGGAAAAGACTAGCGTCTACCACTTTGCCTCATGACTGTATACAGGGTGTAAACAGTCTCTTCACGAGGCCTACGCAAAAATTATTGCTGGGAAACGACTTATTTTTGGGTAGAAAAATCACGTTTTACGGTAAAACACAATGTAACGCACTCAAAACAGTAAACGGGTTATGGAGGTAATTACAGTAAAGCTATGATCTTAAAAACTAGGATTTGAAAAAAAAAACTTGTGAAAAAGTTGGAACTTTGACCTCCAATTACTCCGTAACTAGTAGGTTCCAAGGTATGGTGCAGAACAAAAAAAATTAACGCATTGACGGGGAGAACAAGTGCCTTTTGGATTCGTTTAGGATCTATTTACTTTACACCCTTTATGTGCTACGACTACTACTCAGTCATTTGGGTTTTTAGGGTTCCATAGCCGAATGGCGAAAAACGGAAACCTTATAGATTCGTCCTGTCCATCTGCTTGTCCGTATGAATGAATGAATTGATTAATTTTATTTCGGAAACAAAGTTTCATATTATGTATCCATATGTCACAGCCAATTTACTCAGAGACTGTTGGCAGTTTGGCACCACACCGTTGATATTTAGAGAGTATCATCTTCTATGAACCTCTGCACTACTTTTATAGTTGATGAGATATTCGCTTTTAGAGCCGTAAGAATTGTGCCCTCCCCTTATTTTTTTTAAATAAGTAGAAGAAAATTATGAAAAAATGTGGGATTGTAGAACTTAAAAAGAGCTTTTAACGAAAATTGATTTGAATAAGATTTGATATTTCGTTCTTGAGATATGGACTTGGAACGTTTTCGTGAAACTGCAGCAGTAGTAACTCTGTTTTTAATTATTTTATTACACATACATGCTATGACTTAATAATATTGCGTGTAAATGAGCCTATGAATGAGCGGTAAAAATATTCTTATAATTTTGTTTGGTGAGACGGAACCCTTAGCTCGCGAGTCCGACTCACACTTGGCCGTTTAATTTTTCATCAGGAATTTCTAAGTTAGCAGCCTCGAGTTTAGTTTTGTGCCCGATTCATGGCAATAGGCTAGGAATGATGTAAAAGGGAGCGACCCCTTTTACATAACTGATGAAATGTGGGTGTACCTATATTGGTATAAGATCTACCCACCCTATGGGGAAACATTGGCGTTATATTATTATTAATATCACTCGTTTTAGTATAAGCATTGATTTATTTCGGCTTATCTGTAACCTTGAAAAGGATAGAATCATTCAGATATCATAGGTAAATACAAGTAATTTATATTTAAGCTGCAGTGAAAGGTAGTTGAGTAGAGAAAACTATTGCATCATCACGCCTGTTTCCTCCAAAGGGATAGGCGGAAGGAACACCTCCAGTTTTCGTCAATAGGGAATATGCACGTAATTTTTCTTAATTTAAATCCATAAAATGCAATACTATCAACCCAGGAAAAGTATTAAGAGTTAAGTTCAACTACTGCTTGTCGCACCAAAAAAAAACTACAATTTCCTACGACAGTTCAAACGTCCGTAGCTGTCGCGGCCATAATGTGACGTCATTATCCACAATCTGCCTCCTTTCCACCTTTTTTTGGCATAAAATAATTTAACTAATTGTAGGTGCTTTATTCAAGTAAAAATTGCACTAACAGTATTATAATAACATTTTAGTGAAACTTGAAGCACTTTTCAAATAAAAGTATTTTTTTGACACAAAGAACTTTGACGTCAATACTGACGTCATCGGGGACGATGCCTTTTGAGAATGCGTTCCGTTACACAAAAAATATGCTACATAAAACAGTAAATTGTAAAATAAATGATGTATTAGAAACTTAAACAAGTGTACCGCAATGTTTTTATGCGCATTTTTGATGAATAAGAAGAGTTTTGTATTTCATGCATATTCCCTATTATGTCGGAAGTAGTCAGAAGCGAAAGCAGATGAAGATTATAAATATCGCTGGACATTACACACAGCGCCATCTAGTGCCACACTAAGCAATGAGGCTTGTGTCGTGGACACCAGATAGTTGATCTACTACATAGATACTTTTTGTTTGTAAATACATCTATACTACTATTGTAAAGAGGTAACATTTATTTGTAAGTTTGTATGTAGGGGGGTTATCTCCGGAAGTAATGAACCGATTTCAAAAATTCTTTCACCATTAGAAAATATTATTAATTAATTAATAATATTATTTAAATATTTTATCCCCGTACTCCCACGGGAACGGGAACTACGCGGGTGAAACCGCGGGACGTCCGCTAGTACTTAATATACATATAAACATCCATGACTCGGAAACAAATGTCCATGCTCATCACACAAACATTTGCTCCGACCGGGTTTCGAACCCGGGACCCTAAAAACGTAAGGCAGCCTCACCACCGCTGCGCCATTCGGGTCTTTATTGTTGCTTTTACACATTATCTGCATTTCAGACCGACAGCCGATACCGTGTGGTATCCGGCTGAGTAGAATAGAACCAACCCATTACACTCACGGGTGTCGTATAAGGCGACTAATGTCTGAGGCAGAACACCTTGCGCCTCCGTAGACCAGAGAATGGGCAGCAGCGTTTTCTGTTAGTCTTTCATCACTGCGATCTCCAATCCGCCTGCCAAGCGTGGAGATTACGGCAAATTCCTCCCATCATGGGAGAGGCAGCAGTGGACGTTATGGGCTGTTGTAGTAGACCGACAGACGGATATACCGGAAAGTGTAGAACAGAGCTGTATGCTATGTAGCTGACCAATGTTCCCCACTGTCCTAGGATATCCCTTACCTGCTGTACTGTCAGCGTGTGGAAGGCAGCGTCAGTCTCTTGGGGCCCTATGCCCAGAAGCAGACACTCTTGCAGCAGCTTGTTCATGACAGTCTTGCAGGCGCCGAGCGACGTGTGCGACGTCACTTCTACAAACATCGACTTGCTTTCTTGAGACATCTGAGGACATTGATAGAGTTGTGATACAGAAGTTATAGAAGAAGAATAATAATGTATTCTATGTGGAGAGCAGCGGTTGCCCAGTGGTGGCGGCCCTGACTTACGAACAGTAAGACGTGGGTTCGAACCCAGACAGGCGCATTACTTTGTGTAATTTATTACATCACCACTGCTCTCAAAACGGTGAAGGAAAACATCGTGAGGAAACCGGCATGTCCTAGAACCAAAAAATTCGAAGACATATGACATCTACTAATCCGCACTGGGCCCGCGTGGTGGATTATAGCCCATTCCCTCTCATAGAGAGGAGGCCTGTGTCCCAGCAGTGGGAACATTAATAGGCTGATGATAATGATGATGATGTGGGTTTAGCTTGGTAGAGAAACATTAACCAATTCACGCCCAAGACTAAAGTAGACGCAGGAAAATGAAATAACTTGCATTATTTAGAGAATAGGGACTCTGAAAAAAAAACAAAAAAAATTGTCGTGCTTATATGGGGATGCTGGGCACACTTAAGACAATGGTGGACAAGGGTCCGATTGTGTTTCTCTCCGAATCTAAATAATGACAGACTAAATTTTTACTAAATATGTCCATGACCTTAACCAAAAGCTATTACGTTTCTGCTAGAATAAGTTCACGTCACTAAATTTGAACTTAATTCTGTGTCTATGGAAATGGACATAATTACGTTCTTTTGCCGGCGCAAATCTGTCAACTGTCGTGGTTTTTTCGCAAAGATAAGAAAAAAAGAGCGGGAAATTCGTAACGAAAGGGCGTCTTTTTTAAAAACCAATTTTCAAATAATTATTTTATTTATTCATAAGTTCATTTGTTTGCTTTTCTCGTGATGGGGAAGAAAGGGAATAAGAAAATAAAAAAAAATAAGATAAATTGGTCTTCTCCACCTGGATGTCCTCTGAAGGCGACGGTGGAGCCTCAAGATCTTCAGAGGAATCTGTACCAATTGAAAAGGATACCTAAGTATCGAGAATTCAGAATTCCTGACTACATTAGGTCAAATCCTGAAATCGGGGGAAATTTTGGATATGTTGTATTTTTAGAAAGTATTGACTTAGTCCCGATCGGTGATGAGACATGATTCCCTTTCAACCAGCATAAAAAAATACAATAAGGGTGTAAAACAATTATTACGCATGAAACAATAGCATAATTTGGTTAACACTCCTGCAGGCTAGTCGAAATGGTCCCGAATATGGCGATGCGCTAACCTTCTCGCAGCCCTAAAACGAAAAATGTTAGGTTATTTATGCATATGCCGTATACAAGAAAAGCAAAGTTTCTATTTATATTTTGTACTCATACCGTTGCCGTTCCTCTTTGTGTCTTCTTTGAATGATAGCCCAGCTTTAAGGAAACATTTTTCACTGTTTTCTGAAGAAACTTCGCTTACGTACGGACTAAATAAGTGCGAACTTAAAGAACAACACCTCCTAAACCTTTAAGTTCATTTAAGGCTGATGCTCCAGGGTAGCCCGCGAAATTCAAATTTTCTTACGTTTTTGGCAAATTGCAGGCCAGTGCTAGGTTGTATGTTGATTAAAATATTGGACGCGATTGTAAGACGTATGTAGTTACAGAATTATAATCATCAAAACCATCAATACAACCCTCCAACTTCATAAAGGTCGAGAAACAATTTTTTCAAGGTCAAAGTCATTGCTAGACCTTTATGAACTTGGAGGGTTGTATTGATGGTTTTGATTATTATAATTCTGTAACTACATACGTCTTACAATCTGTTATGTAGGTACGTAGGGACACAAGTGATACTACTGACAGCTATAAGCACACTGTTTATTCGTAGGTTAGAGTGGAGCAGGGACGCAGCCCACGCACACATACACAATGTCGACACACACATATATAACATTTCCTCCCCTATTTGACCAAAATACAAGATTCTGACCATTTATTGTGACCGTTTCTGTCATGGGTTCCCCCCGAGCTGAACAAATGTTGTAAAGCGACTTACCATCGTCGTCCTCGCTCACATCCCCCGTTAGCACGTAGTAATTTTATTGCACATTCTACGTAAATGCCCTACTGTGTTGCACTTTTTACACTTGTACTTTGCGAACCGACATTGAGACGACTTATGATTAGCCCGACCGCACACCGAACACTTTTCTTTCTCGGCACTATTAACCGGGTTGGCGCCATTTTGTCCCTTCTCGATCTTGAACACTTGTGCTTGATCTGTTGACGACGACGTAGAAGCAGTAGCGGCAGCGCCCGCGCGCGCGCATCTTATGCTCTCTGCTAACTCCACCGCCTTCGCCAAGGTTAAAGTATCCAAGTCGCGAGCAAACAGTTTCTCGCGTTCAGGACCCGCTGCCATCCCCATCACAAATCGATCACGCAACGCCTCCTCTACATTGCTGAATCCGCAATGAACCGTCAGTCCACGTAATCTTGCTGCCCATTGCGTATATGTCTCGCCCGGCTGCTGCGAAGCTGCGTAAAAGTTGTACCGCTCGCTGAACCCGCAACGTTTTGGAGTGAAATGGTTATCCAGTAACGCAATTAGATCTTCATACGGCACCTCTTGTACGTCTTTGGGCAGGGCTAAGTCTGCAGCCAACTTGTAGGTATTGTCATTGAGTGCGCTGAGTAGTATGGCTCGCCTCCTGGTTCCCGCCGCATCATTTTTCGCATCGATGTTATTCGCGATGAACCATTGTGTAATACGTCCTTTGTATGTCTTCCAATCATTGACATTATGATCGAAAGTCGATAAAATCCCACAAAATGACTGTGCCATTTTCTAACAAAGGATTTATTTTTACGGTTGTAGGTAAACGTCTAAACTCGTCGCCACTGTTATGTAGGTACGTAGGGACACAAGTGATACTACTGACAGCTATAAGCACACTGTTTATTCGTAGGTTAGAGTGGAGCAGGGACGCAGCCCACGCACACATACACAATGTCGACACACACATATATAACACAATCGCGTCCAATATTTTAATCAACATACAACCTTGCACTGGCTTGCAATTTGCCAAAAACGTAAGAAAATTTGAATTTCGCGGGCTGGTCGAAGCATTCACCTTAATGCCGACGAACTGTCAAACTGACAGAAACGGAATAGCAAAAGACATGCGTTAGACTTAATTAAGTCCGAATTGGACATGAATAGTGTCGTGGACATAATTAGTCAACAAACGCAATAGCATTATTATTAGTACAAATTTTAGACTAATTTAAGTCCAATAATCGGCATTATTTAAGTGCGCCGAAGAAACGCAATCGGACCTACTAATAACCTCGACAACGTAGATGAACTAAACTTGTCATGTTAATAATAAAGTTGAGGGTAGATTTGAAGGTGTGCCCAATTGAGTTTAATAGGCGTAAATGGGTTCAATGGAATAGGATACACTTTATTGTACACCAAAATTATTTTATGCTGTTGCTAATTTTATTAAGGTGCTACTCTTGTGATTTCTGTGCATTATACTTATTAATTCTTACTAATATTATATGCGAAAGTAACTGTTAGTCTGTACCTTTTCGAACCTCAAAGGCTGGATGGATTACAATGACATTTGCACAAGGAAAGTTGCCACATAAATAGCAAAGCATAGAATGCTTTTTATCCTGATCTTTACTCCACACGGGCTAAGCGGTGGCAAAAGGCTAGTCCTTTATACCTTGGTATCCTCCGAGTTGGTGATGGGTGGGAAACTGATGACCTTTCCGCTAGCGTCTTGCAGGCATGGGTACACCGGCTTGCCTTCTAGCAAGTACAGGTATCTGTAACAAAATCATAAGTAAAAGATTAACTTTCACCATGGTTCAATTGAGTTCCATCAGTTGTAGCTTTAATAGGCGAGACAACAAAAAAAATCTAATTAGTCCTTGAGTTAGATTATCAAAAAATATTTGACCCGTGTTTTTTCTATTGTTACGTAAACCAAAATTCACGAATATATAAGACGCTTATAAAATTCTCAATACGTCACGCCTTGGTATAATTTTTAGCTAGTTCTGACGTCACGAGCCTCCACTCCCAAGTTTTGATGCGTTTTATCTTAGTCAATGTTCATTGATTTACAAAAAGAAAAAATACGTGTCCATTCATTTCCAATATTCTAACTGACGGACTAAATAGATTTGCAATTTTTTGATACTGTCGTCATGCCTATTCCGTGTTGCGAAGAAATTGTTTGATATATTCAACTCATCACTCAATCAAAGGATATCTTTTACATTTATTTCATCTTTGCATACTTGTGGATCCCAGAGTAGACATTCCTCTTCTTTTCCTTGCGTAGAGCCTCAGCTTCTGCTGTGAGCTGCTGGAACAACTGCTCACCGGAGTAGGGCAGCAGCCGTGACAACGGGATCAGCTTCAGAGCTGCTGGAGCCTTCGCTGTGTATACTAGGTCACCTGGGAATATTTGGATAATTTAGAGTTGGTTAGCTATTAAATAAAATTATATAATTTTTTTTTATTTTTATTATAATTAATTTATTAACTATTATTTTTTGTTTATTATTGTTTTCATTTTTATTAATACTTTTTATATATTTTTTTATTTTAGTATTTCTTTATTTAACAACTAGTAATAATCGAAGGACAGCTTATGTAAAAAGACTAGCTTAACCTAGAATCTCTGTTTCGTTGGTTGTCTTAGACCCCTAAGACAACCAACTCTTTATTTACGTGTGACTCAAGTACTTCATCAAACTAGTATAAATAAAATTCTATAAAAACAACTCATCAATCATTAATTGTATAAACTGTTTCTGGTAAGTTTTGGCCAGCAAAAATGAAGAAATTACCTGGTGCAATCTTATTCAAGTCATGAGTAGCGATTGTAGCAACATTCCTCTTATCGCAGACCGTGTCGTGCAGTTTTGTCTGAAGCTGTATAAACTTCTTAAAAGATGCCTCATTGAAGCACAGGTCATTCACGATGCAGCATAGGATGTAGGGACGGACCACAGCCACTTGGGACTCAATTATCTTAACCCGTTGAGTATCATCTTCTACATGTAAAATATTCATTGAATGGCAGAGATCACACTCTATTTCCTCAGGTGTTGGTTCTTCCTTCTTGCCCTTTTTACCTTTAGCCTTGCCTGTAGGCTGGGTCGGGTCTAACTTGGGACAGTGGTCACGGATGTAGTCCAATATCTGCTTGGTGCGACACTGCTCTACGAGTTTCATGAATCTCTTATCGGTGAATTTGTTGCCCTTTAGGTTAATTTCTGGAATAAAGTGAATTTTTGATTGATTCCAAATCAATATGATGCACTATGAATTTATTTATCCCAAGGTTTGTCAACTGTGGTGCAATATTACAACATTATTTCATAATACATACTAATAAATATAATGCATATACAGCAAGTAGGAAAAAAATAAAATACAGTACAATATTACAACGTAACAGGATGGGGTATAACAGAGAGATCTTACCTTTCAACTTAGCCATGCTGGCCACTTCTCCAGGAACTGTCTTCAGTTGATTGTCTCCGATGTCAAAGTTCTTCAATGAAGGCAAGCTACGGACAATGTAGCTCGGCAACACCTCAATTGCATTCCCTTTAATCTTCAGATCAGTCAAATGAGCCAGCACAGCATTCTCGAGGTCCAAGAAACTCGTCAATTTGTTATTTGAAATATCAATAGTAAGCAAACTGGGAAAATCGGTCAATTTCGGCATTTCTTCTATTTCATTCGAACTTAAATTGATACTAGTCAACTCTTTCATGTCGTTAAGACTATCCGGAATACTTTTCAGCTGGTTTCTCGATAAATCAAGCACTTTCAATTTTTTCAAAGAGGTTATGTTTTTATTGAAATCGGTTATTTTGTTACCAAATAACAGCAAGGACTGGAGGTTTACCAGGCGACTAATACCATCCGGTATAGCTGATAGACATGTGTCACTGATATTTAGAAGGTTAATATTTGTTAATTGAAATATACCTTTGTCTAGACCACTTTCCGAAATTCGTTTCGAAATCTCCGCACCCGCCAATTTGATTTCATGGCGATTTTCCGACTTTGCAGTCGTAACTTCAGGCCACGCACTCATTTTCGTGACAAAATTATTATGTCTACACAGCTAAATTGGTATGAAATAAGAAGAATTTAATTAGAAAAAACGCGCGCCACGACGGTTACAAACAGAAAACATGAGTGAAAATCAAATGAATAAAATGACAGAAGGAAGACAGTAAATGACTTTTGTTTGCAGTGTTGCCAACTCAACTACTTCAAAATCTGCTAGATTGGTGTAAAAAATATGCCAAAAATATGCTAACCTCAAAAAAAACATTAAAAAAATGCCAACTTAAATAAGTGTCAGTATTTATTACGAAATTAAATCAGGGGAATAGAATATTAATGTCTTGATATTCATCAACATTAATTAGGTGATATGGAAAGCTAGCGTAACTCTCTTTGATTCCGATACAAAGTAGTACATTGTCTGGAACAGTGTAAGAATAACAGCACTTTCCTGCTCTTTTTAGGCCAAATCTGAAGTACAAAATAGCATTCAGGGTTCTCACCGCTAAACTGCCGCGGAGTCGAGTATCGATTTCAATTTTTATTTTGAGAAACATTGTGATTTCCATTCTTTTCTTGTTTTATAAATTAGGCTAGAAAAATATGCTAAACAAGAACAAAATCTGGACAAATTCCATACCAATTGAACCTAACGTTTGCATATTCTTTAGGCTTCATAATCTCAATTGGTATGGAATTTGTTTAACCAAACCAGAGAAATGTTTAAAAAATTATATAATTTTTAACCTGTATGTCCCCAGACGTACCCGATCGGGTAGGGTGCATTATTATTTTAACTGTGTCTGTAATTGCGGGTATTGAAGAGTATTGCTAATTAATCATATTCTGGACAGATATTTTTTAGTCAACCCATTTGCAATATATTTATTGACATATTTAATTTGATATAAAATACTTTTCATCCATTAACCAGCTCGGTGAAGGTCGCCCTGTAAGGGATCTTCTTAGAGTCTAAGAAGATCTAAGACTAGTCTAAGACTTAGACTAGACTATAATATTTAAATTCTCGTGTCACAGTGTTTGTAACAAAACTCTTCCGAAACGGCTTGACCGATTGTCGCGACGGCGCGGTGCATTTCTCTTTACTTCATGTTATATTCAAGTTGTCCCCAAGTTATACATTGTAATTTGTTCTACAGTAATAATATAGAATTTTACTGCTTCGCTATTTATCTACAGAGAAACCCCCGCCTCACGAAATGTCAGAAACACTCACCGATACGGATCACACACCGATACGGAGTGTCTCTCAATCCAGTCTCTTACCCTTCGGTCCTCAAAGACACCGAAGTGGTTATCATCAGGAATCATCAGTTTATTCATTTCCTCAGGCGCGACTAGGACATCTGTAAGTTTAAGCACCCATGAATCTCTGGGTTTAGTATTACCTGTTTATGATTACTTAATAAATCTATTTTGCTTTCTCACTAGTTTTATTTTATCATTAACGTTTGTGACACCTTTGTGCTAATCAGATTCTGGATTTTGTCCCCCCTCTGCAAGAGCACCCACGCATTCCAGTTGATTTCGGGTAGTAGGTAGGTAGTAAGTAGGTAGTAGGTAGGTAGTGGGTAGGTAGTGGGTAGGTAGTGGGTAGGTAGTGGGTAGGTAGTGGGTAGGTAGTGGGTAGGTAGTGGGTAGGTAGTGGGTAGGTAGTGGGTAGGTAGTGGGTAGGTAGTGGGTAGGTAGTGGGTAGGTAGTGGGTAGGTAGTGGGTAGGTAGTGGGTAGGTAGTGGGTAGGTAGTGGGTAGGTAGTGGGTAGGTAGTGGGTAGGTAGTCGGTAGGTAGTGGGTAGGTAGTGGGTAGGTAGTGGGTAGGTAGTGGGTAGGTAGTGGGTAGGTAGTGGGTAGGTAGTGGGTAGGTAGTGGGTAGGTAGTGGGTAGGTAGTGGGTAGGTAGTGGGTAGGTAGTCGGTAGGTAGTGGTTAGGTAGTCGGTAGGTAGTGGGTAGGTAGTCGGTAGGTAGTCGGTAGGTAGTCGGTAGGTAGTGGGTAGGTAGTCGGTAGGTAGTAGGTAGGTAGGTAGTAGGTAGGTAGTAGGAGAGAAGAGGGGAGGGGCGGGAAGGGGAGGTGGTAGGTAGGTTGCAAAAAGGGAAAAATGATTCCTTTTGTGAGCTTTTTCTCTCTTATGTGACGCAGACGAAGTAGCGTGGGTTAGCTAGTTAGTAGATTTTTTTTTTAAAGTAAAAATGTTATAATTATGATCATGCTTGATCTTGCAAAAGGAAGAAATGCGGAATAACCTTTGTTCTGTTGACGCGACCATATTTGTTTCCTGTTAAATAACCCACGTCTGTTGACGAGACAAATATGACTCTTCGCTATGTGCAACAGGCCTAACTGTTAGGCTCGGCGCAAACGGGCCTCCAACCATAGCCACCGGTAGCCAACGACAAGCAGTTCACACGCTTTTTCATACATCCAGTGGCGGCCACTCGCTATAGCAGGGTCGGCGACTCGCGGCAGCGCGCGACAGCCACCGGTGGCTGTGATTGGTGGTCCGTTTGCGCCGAGCTTAATTTTAAATTCGAACGCAGTGGTAAGGCATCGGCTTGGCCACGGGGATCGGCGGTGCGAACGATGATGCGGGGAGCGAGGCGACCAATCGCGCGGCGTCGTTTGCAGGCCACGGGCTGTCACATTTGCCGCCGCGACCAGTAATTCCGAAAGCGAAATGTCTTTATCAAATTTACCTCGATATTGCTTAGAAAGTAATAGTTTTTTTGGTTCAAGACATAATATTTGGAAGAGATTGTGGAGAACATGATTTGAATAGGAATCGAGGTATAGATGGAGAATTCCACAAGAAGTACGAGATATACAGAATGTATCCAGATTTTTTTTTTTCGTGTATACCAGAATGAGTGTCGAAACCTTCGATTATATTCTTATTAATATTCAACCAGAATTATAAATAAAAGTCTCGTGTTTATTATTCGCGGCGAAAACAACTAATCTCGTTTGATCACTGCCCAAGTCGCCGCGACTGCCGCTCGACGCCGTGGCTTGCGCCGTACTGATTCATGTATTTGTTTCACTCGCCGGCCGCGCCGCCAGTCGCCTGTGCTAGGGAATGCAATCCGGACTATCCGTAATCCGAAAAATCCGGATATCCGTACATTTTTACTCGACTTCCAAATCCGGATTTGAAAATTGAATCCGGATTTTATGAATTATAAGAAATTGTAATTTGGGGGCTAAATTATCGCGCGAATATTCGTGTCGCCTCTGGGGAAGAAGTCTATTTTTCTTTATTTTTTATCTCCAGAGTTTCTTTTAATTTGTAAGGTACAAACTAAAAAAAAACTCTGGAGATCATTATTTAGTAATTATTTTACTGACGTTACTCTGCACACGAGTCACAGACTGATTATTTTAATAATAAGAATATTAGAGCTATACATAACACTAGCTGATGCCCGCGGCTTCGCCCGCCCGCAAATTACATATTAAAACCTTCCTCTTGTATCACTCCATCTATTAAAAAAACCCACATCAAAATTCTGTGCGTAGTTTTAAAAATCTAAGCATACATAGGGACACACAGACGCGGCGGGAGATTTTGTTTTATAATATGTAGTGATTATAGGCCCGTAAATTGTTGACGGCATATCGAATGTATCACCCACGTTTTTCGGTTATGAGACTGTATATTCCGCGGAAGTATGGGGGTCGAGGCTTTTTAAACGCTAGGACTCTCCTCATTCCTAGATATGCAGTCTCAGGGAATATTTCCGAGAAACCGACGTGGGGATGCATCGAGAGTGGTCGCGATGGACAAGGGCCTCACCCCGCTCTCTTTGGCTAAAGAGAACTGGCGCAAACCTGTAGTGCAGGGAAGTATGGCAGAGTAAGGAGCTTCGCAGACGCTCTTTCCGGGCCCTGTATGGGCCCGATGTAGACCTATCAGCATCTGTAGTCTATCTACGTTCCGAGGACCTATTCGAAAAAGCCGAAGGTTTTATCTGTGCAATTATAGATGAAGTTAAGATGACGAAGTTTTATTGTGAAGGACGGCACAGTTGACATACACACATAAAAAAAAAAGTTTGTGATCACTTTGAAAATTCGAAATCTTTTTTGTTACGTTTTCATAAAAAAAAACTAGCGGACGTCACGCGGTTGAACCCGCGTAATTCCCGTTTCCGTGGTAGTACGGGGATAAGATATAGCCTATGTTACTCAGAGTGAATGCAGCTTTCTAATGGTGAAAGAATTTTTGAAATTGACGCAGTTGTTTTATTAGTGTAGAAGTGTAGATAAAAAATAGTTTTATTTTTTAATTTCAAACAGGGTATTTCTATTTAAAGAAAACACACAAAGATTTTTCTTGATAAAGTTCAATTTAAAAAATTATATCAGCTTATGCTAGTGATCACAAACTTTTTTTGATGTGTGTATGTCGGGCATGCCACCGTCCAGGCGAATCAATCCGTCACATTATCTCCAAGCGTTCTCGTCTACCTAACGGAGAGTACCTGCATAGACACAACCTTGCAGCCAGGATTATCCATCAGCAACTTGCTCTAAAATATAGTTTTGTGGAATCGGAAGTGCCGTACTATAGGTATGTGCCCAACCCAGTTCTCGAAAATAGCAGTATCACATTGTACATTCATCCTCATTAATCCATCATCACTGACAGGACTATTGTTGGCAATATGCCTGATATAGTGGTGGTGAAGCGATCAGAGTGGCGCGCAATGATTGTTGACATACCGGTCCCGAATGATAAGAACCTCGTGAAAGCCGAGAAAGATAAGCAAATCAAGCTTGGTTGGACCCTGTTCCCGATACCGGTGGGCTACTATTTTTTTAAAATTTTAAAGGTTTTTTTTAAAATATTATTTTGAATAGAAATATTTAAAAAAGTAAAACATATGTATAAAAATTAATAAAGGGAATTAGAATATTATGGCTATAACACCAAAATTATGGCAATTAATTTTTATAATTCCAAATAACAAAAATTAAAAATCATTTGATTTGATTTTTCCTTTTTTATTTTAACCCATTTACACAAATTTAAGAAACGTCATATTAATAAATAAATGGGTAGATTTGTTTATTTTCATGAAAAATCCGTAAAATCCGGATAATCCGGATTGGACAAAAATCCGTTCCTAAAAATCCGGATTTTAAAACAGAGCGGATTTGCATTTCCGGCCGTGCCGTTCACTCGGTACATTTCACCGGTCGCTTCGCCGTTCGCCGCTCCGCGTGGCTTGATAAGTACATTTCTATGAGTTTGTTTCAGTTGTTAGACGCCTCGCCAGTGGCGGCGCAAGACCTAAACTTAATGTGGGCAAGGTACAATTCGCGAGGCCCTCTGATGGTGCAAGAAGCTAACACTTAACTTTTACGACTGCCATAAATATCATCATAATCCTGCTCTTGTCTCATGTTACTTGTGGTCGGCGCAACACGTTTTTTTCTTCCATTCTCCCCTATCAACCGTCACGCCTCATCATTTACTCCTTTATCTTTCATATCATTCCTCACACAATCCATCCATCGTTTCTTTGGTCTTCCTCTCCCTCTCCATCCGTCAAAATGTATAATTATTCATTACACTTTTAGTCACATGCAATTCATCTCTCCTCATCACATGTCCATACCATGACAATCGATTCCCTTTCAACTTTCTGTAACAGTTGCAACTTTTAAACTTCCTCTAATATACTCGTTTTACGTTATCCATTCTTGTCACACCACACATCCACCACCATATTCTTATCTCCGCTACATGCAATCTTTTTTCATCCATCTTCTTCATAACCTAGTATTCCGATCTATACAGTACGATAGGTCTAATCATGGACTTGTAAATTTTCCCCTTTAACTTGAGGGGCATCCGTGGGTCGCAAGTTGTTTTAGTGACCTGTCACCATTTCATCCATTCTGAGTTGATCCGGTGCGTTACGTCCCGGTCTACTTCGCCACACCCTTGGACAAACGACCCGCGGCGAGATACCGAAAATCGGAACAGATCGGTATGGGCTTTCCGGCAAGAGTTATGGGCACAGGACTGGAGAGACCGCTGAATGTGAAGTCGGGTTTCAGGAATTGAGGTGTGGTGGCAAAGACAGAAGAATGTTGGCCTGAAAGTAAGTAGGACCAAAACAGAATACAGTTTATTATACGTCGAATAAAAAAAAGAGAAAAATCCTCGTGGAGTGGCAGTAGTTTAATGATGAATTTTACAAGAAGAAACTAAAATAATAACAAGAGCAAGTGCAACGAGCTCGATTTTTTTGTACCCGCCTCTGATATTTTAGATTTTCAGAATAATCAACAGACTTTGAATTCAGGAGCGAGCGCAGTGAGCACTAAAATTTTAGTGCAGCAGCTCTCTTCCGATTCGTAACACTTTATTTATAAGATTTATATAGGCGTTATTGAAATGATTTTGCCGACTTGAAAGAAACATGAAGACTTTAAGAGGCGAGCGAGCGAAGCGAGCTCGATATTTTTTCACACCCGCCTCACTTTGCCGGCTTATGAATAACAGCTTCAGAATGAATAAGTAAATTGGACTCCAGAATGTAAGAGCGTGTGAAACGAGCTTGTAAAACTTAGCAGTCCTTTTTTACCATTCATACAGGTACGGACAGGTAATACTGTCACATAAGTTTCTGAACAATTATGAGACTAGGATGTAGAGTAGCCCGCTTCGGGTTTTGTTTTGACGATTAATCAATCCAAATAAAGAAGCAACTAAAATATGAGGCGGCAGGCTAGAAAATAAATAGTGCTTTTATCAACAAGCTAAGGCTGTTCTTGCCGCCCCAGGGTCATAGCTTTCTTGGCCCAAGGGAAATAAAAACACCATTGCTTGTATCATTTACAGTGTTCACGAAAATTACAAAAGTGCAGATCTATGCATACCTATCAAACAATTCCACCGATTTTGGTGAATCATTCATAATTCTCATTCATTCTGTATGGTGTCGGACGTAAAGAATAGCACCATCCCATTTCTTCCCGTGGGTGTCGTAAGAGGCGACTAAGGGATTACCAGAGAATGGGCAGCAGCGTTCTCTGTGCTTTTGTAACAACCGTACTGCGATCACCAACCCCCCTGCCAAGCGTGGCGATTATGGCAAAAACCCCCCTTTGGCTGAAATGATGATTCATAAAAATGCTCTCTTTGCTCTCCAAAAATTTGAATGCTAGGGTAAACTATATTTTTTTAATGCCTTGTGTAGAACATCAGACTACCTCAATTAGGGTTGTGGGAATGCCCATCGTGCCCACAACGGTGGATCCACGCTCTTCGAGGACCCTAACAGATTGGAGGCAAGCGCGCTTTCAGCAACCAACACAATGTCGTCGGCAAATAGCATACAACAGGGAGCCTCTTCCTGGATATCCGACGTAAGTGCGTCCGTTATCACCGGGAAGAGGTAGGGGCTTAGAGCCGACCCTTGGGGCAAGCCAACAGCCACATTGAAGCGGCCGCCGGTAGTGCCCACTGTTGACCGGACTTGGCTACTACATCGACTGTACATCGCTCTGATCAACTGCACATACTTCCCAGGCCCTTTCTCTTTCAGGGCCCACCACAAAACCTCACGAGGTACCCGGTCGTATGCCTTTTCGAGGTCGAAAAATACCATGTGCAAGTCCTTGTGCGCACTTCAGTATTTCTCGCATAGCTGGCGGATGGCAAAAATGGCACCCGTCGTTCCCCGACCACGCATAAAACCAAATTGATTTCGTGAAATTTCATTCTCTTCTCTCAGTCATCTTTTTCCCACACTTTCATACTATGCGCCATTACAACCGCCATAAACATTCTAACAAAAAAGTCACAGCTAAAAATATTTTTGAAATCATAGATGAGTCGCTTTTAGCGTTGTCATGCCTCGATGTACGGGGAAATTAAGTACAAACTATTCTAAATACTAGGACTTGGAATATACTACTTCATAAGTTCATACTGAACCTTGTGGCGTGTACTTTTGGATTTTCCATACTTTTTTAAAATTATTTTTGGCTGTGAGGCGCGAGGCCCTTTGCAACGCGAGGCCGTGGGCGGTGGCCCACACCGCCCACGCCTTACGCCGCCTCTGCGCCTCGCCGTTCGCACCGCGCGAATATTCGCTATGGCGAATGTCCCGTGGTCAAGCCGCCCAATCCGGACGCTTATACAATAAAATTACTGGGCATAAGCCTCCCCATTCCTTTCCAACTCTTCATGTTCATATTCATTTATTTTGCATTCCATATTGTATAAAAGGTGTTACAAAGGGCTTAAAGCTAGGTACATAAATATGGACCCTGTAAGGGCACAGCAAAGTAGGACAGAGAAAGAGAGCTTAATTTTTCTAATAAGTTGGTAATACAAAGTAACAATAAGTTTTACCCGATGCAGCTGAATACCAGTATTTTACATGGAGCGACTGCCTATCTGACCTCCACAACCCAGTTAGTACTGGGTAATACGATACCCCTTGGTAAGACTGGTTGTCAGACTTTTTGGGCCTCTGACTACCTAACGACTGTCAAAGATCTACAAATGACAGCCGGGACCAACGGCTTAACGTGCTTTCCGAGGCACGGAGGAAACTCGGTATGTATTGGGTGGTCACCCATCCACAGACCAACCTAGGCAAGCATGGGCTTAACCTAAAATTAAAAATTATATGTGTGAATAATTTAAAATTTTTAATTTGTTTGTTTTGCCTTCTCTAGCCAATCAGTCAGCAACGAGTCCAAACTAACAATCTCTGGCCAATCAATCTTTAAACTAATTGATAAAAATAGATTATAAACTGAAAGTTTTTTTCGAAATTACCATATCCTACCGCTAACAAAATTCAAAGCTTGCGGCCTTAAGAGTCCTATTACCAATGATGTTATATATAATACTGAGGTAGATACGTTTTACCGACGTCAGCGTGGCAATGCAAACACAAGCTGACCAGCTTGTGTGACTTCAGTCTGTCCTGCGCACGTCCTGCGTCTGGTCGCGACGCGAACTGACGTTTAACGGGAGTTTGCTATAGGAAATTAAACAAATAAGGCAGTTGTGTGTTCAGAAAGTGCAATACTTATACTGGGCCGGCTGTAAAAATCAAGAAGGATGTGTCTTTTCATTTGTAAGTACTGTTTATTCTATTTAAAATGGAAAATCATAAATTTAATCTTACTCAAAAATGACTGCCGCGCTGTTGCCGCTTTGTCACCTACACGAAAGAGACAAGTAGCGTGTTGCATTTATGAGCGATAGAGAAAACGAGATAATGGCGCGCGGTGTTGTCAGTTCGAACGACGCCAAAGGATGTTGGGGTGATATGGCCATATGGGGCCTGGCCTAATATATTATTCGAATATCACATATTATTTTTCACCACTGGTGTCCAATATTATCCATAGTAGACAATGATATTCTAATAAACAGATATGTTATACACCTACAAAACCACCGAAAAAAGTGTTTCGCGCAGCAGCGGCACCGCACCTTTTTATTCATTCTACATTTCACTACAAGTCAAAACGACACAAAAGGGATAGCTCGATAAAACCAATAAGAAAAAAAGAGACAGATAGTGTTGTTCTATGTCTGGACTCGAGAGTTTACGCGTCGTTGTCGTACTCACGACAAAAATGCATTTCTTATTTCTTTCTTTTTTATCCTCCAAATATCAGAATATTATGAAAATAAATGAAAAATATTAATAAATCGAAGTATATTGCGTAGTTACATGTGGTATGAGATCCCTTGTGTTTTATTTACTTTGGTATCATAATTGGTACACTTTCTGAACACGCACGATGGCATTTTTACAATTTTTATCGAAATTCGTATCGTATCGTGTCGCCATGCGTGTTGCAGACTAAAGGCTATACGGCCCAATTGGGCCGTTTTCGAGTCTTCACGATTGTGCGCACACAACATAACTGTTTACTAGAATATCATTGTTATTAGTTAAATATAACATTTGCCTTTCATCATTAACTTCTATTTTGTTTTAGATTTCATAATTATGACGGATTAATTAAAGAAAAATGGGTACAAGTAGTTAGAACCCAAAGACGAGAAGATGAATGGATGCCAAATGCCAACAACATACTCAACTATTTGTTCTCAACTTTAGTGATAGTGAAGTGATAGTGAAACAAAAAAAAACATACATAATATTATTATTTGTAAATAAACATTTTTATATTGAAAATTTACTGTTTATTTTCTTCATGCTGCCTGATAGGTACCCATTTTTCCCCATTTCACTCTATCTAGCTGCTGTCATAGACTGACATTGGCCGTCACCCAGCTAGCCGCTCATGTAAAATATCGCCATGTTTTTATTTCTTTAGAATCAGTATGACGTCTCTATTGGTAAAATCTCATTGCCTATTACATTTTTTTCGCATTTTTTTGATTTTTACTCCCTGGATCAAATTTTTTCGATCGGCGTACACGAGTCGATAATAATAGCGATCTCCGGATGATTGTCGATTGTTATTGACGAAAATTAGAGACGAGACTGACATGAGAGTGAGGAGCGACTTGAATTGACGCAGAATTATAGTACTTCAATTTTATTGTAATTTTGTCTTATTATATTGACATATAACGGACGCTGAATCAAGACATTTATGGCTTAAATTACGCTTTCTTTACGATTTTATCCGTGAAAACTCAAGGAATTTCTTTAAATTCTAGAACTCCAATAAACAAGTAAAACATTTAACTTATCTTTCAGTAATTTTAGCTTTTATAAGAATTGAATCTAACAATGTGAATTTGAGCGTCAAAGTTCCATCGCCGATGGTTTTTCTTGCAAACTGAGTTCGTAAAATATTTATAGTAAATTACACGAAAAGAAAAATGAAAATGTGTAACTCCAACTTACAAGAAAGAGAATGGCACTATCGTTATACTTTAGCAAATAATTAAAATACTTACTGTTGCTGAGAATTACTGCGTCAAAAATCATGAATTTGCATAAAAAAATGTAATAGGACTCTTTTCTTTATTTATTTGGGGACATTTAACCGCATTGCGTATGCCAGTCCCATCGTACCCTAAAATAGGACTCTTAAGCCAGCGCAGCTGTAGCTTGAGCTGTTATGGTGGAACCGCACGAGTAGTCCGCAAAATTCAAAAATGTTTCACTATAATCAAAAGTTCCGTAACAATGAACATGTAAAATTCATGGATTAGGCAGGTACTATCGAGGACACTCCCGCCTGACCACCACTAAGCTCATTTTTGCTTGCACTCGCAACATAAAAACGCTCTCTAGCCCCGCCCCGTTGACTTTGTGTAGAAAAAATGAACGAATCGGCCGAGCGCATTGACGACGCACGCCAAACGAGAGTTATTGTTACTTTGCGCGCCAAAGTTGACGCTTTCCTAATAGGCCCAAACTTTAAGGGGGCGTGGCTCGGCGCCTCCGCATGATTTAAGCGAAAAAATTTTAAAATGGTCAGGCGGAAAAGACCCCGATAGTACTTACATACCTACACTAAGGTCAAGTATCGTGCGCACAGAAATTCATGCAGAAAACTTATCAGTTGTCAGGTTGCTATCCTATCTATGCATGATTATTTGATTAACAACACTATCAAGTAGATTAGCGCTTAATTATTATTGATTAGTTATTAAATCAATTAAGTCATGTGGGGTGCGGTCGTGATTTTAGCAATAGTCGCTGGAATTTCGGTAATTATTACATTACTTATTTATTAAAATATTTCATTCAAGTTTGCACAATTAACACGGAATGGATGAAATGGCGGCAGGTCACGGGAGCAATCTGCAACTCCCGCAAACCCCTTAAACTTATGGGAAAGATTTAAAAAACAATGGTTAGACCTGCTGTCTTATATGGATCAAGCCTAGCGGCCACAAAAGGGTTGATTGAAAGGCATTTGCATGTGGCGGAGATGAGAATGCTAAGGGGGATTTGTGATGTTTCGCGAATGGATAAAATAAGAAATAAGTATATAAGAGGAAGTCTGAAAGTGGCGCCAGTGACTGAAAAGTTGTGTGGTAATCGGTTGTCGTGGTATGGGCATGTGATGCGGAGGGATGAGGAAAATGTCGTGAGGAAAGTTTTGAGTATTCAACTCAGAATTTTCCTCACGACATTTTTGATTGATTTTAGTTTAGAATATGAATAGGCATGACGATTTTAAGTTTAAAATCTGCTGAAGCTGCTCAAATGTTAAGCAGCCCTTAAATTTTGATTGAGTTTTCAGTATTCGGGGGTTAGAGTATTGGAAATTAAAGGACACATATTTTTTGTTTTTATAAATCAATGAATATTGACAAAGATATAAAACGCATCAAAACTCAGGAGTCGGGGCTCGTGACGTCAGAACTAGCTAAAAATTATACCAAGGCGTGACGTGTCTGTTTCGACCGCGTGGCCACGGCGTTTTTTTTTTTAAGAAAAAAACTATGCCAAGATTTTGTAAAAGTTTGTAAAAATTGATTCCCAAAACTATAAATTTGTCAAAGTTATGGTTAAAAATTATTAGGGTTTGAACGTGGCCGCGCCATCGAAACGCGGAGAACCACGCGGCCACGGAGATCTTTAAAACTAAGCGTTGCAGAGACCTGAAAGGGGAATGCCAAGTCGCCATAGTAATTTAGGCCCACTGTGCACACATATAAAGATTATTGATAATAATAGGGGACAATTCCAATAATTAATTAGTAAAATAAATGATTTACAAATAACTTTGCATTTTAAAGTTATTTAAGATTCTTAGATTTGTAGGTACTGGTTATGTTAAATATCACATAATACATTATTTGAAATTATTACGAGCATAATTAATCAGGCCGTGGTCGTCAGGTATGGGAGAATCGTTGGAGTCAGTAGTATTCATGGGCAAAAGTAGTCAATTTAAACCGCAATAAATAAACACAAGTCGCCGCAATGGAGTTGCAAACAAGCAATGATTTTGACATTAATGTTTTCCGGTAGCTGACAAGTTATACTTTGTGTTGCCATAGAAAAGTGCAAAAAAATCGATAGATCGATTAATGAAGGCTTTATTTTTAATTTAGCATTAGCTTCTTCAAAACTAAAATTAATAATAATTACGAAAGGGGATTTCTGTGATTCATAATGTATACAATTAAGTTTTCTTGGCAGATAATAAACGGTGAAAAAAATATGACTGATTATTCCGATTAATTACCTGTCAACATTTTTTTGTAAAGGCAACATTTAGAAATGAGGTTTTGTTCAAGTTTCACTAATTTAGTCGTTTCAATATTTATTATTTTCGAAAAAATGTTGCTGACTTGCACAGAGTAATGAAGACGTGGAACACATGAGAAAAATATGGACATATTTTTTATGGAAACCAATTCCATGTGCAAGTCTGGGCCTAAAATTGTCATTCCCCTTTAGGTAGATAACAGATTGAATTTGTAAAAAATTTGTAAAAATATACAAAAAAATCCTAGGTTTATAGGAGCTGTAAGACTTAAAACCCTATGGCCGCGCCATATAAACGGTGAAAAATACGTTATCGCCGCTATCTCGCTGAAAAAGCATCGCAAAGGTCTGAAGTCTTTTGTAAAACACAGATCTATTTGAATTTGTCAAAACTTGTAAAAATACACAAAAAATCCTAGGTTTATATTTTAGGAGCTGTGAGACTAAAACCCCATGGCCGCGCCATTGAAACGGTGAAAAACACGTTATCGCCGATATCTCGCTGAAAAAGCATCTCAGAGTTCTGAAGTTTTTTGTAAAACCTAGATTTGAATTTGTCAAAACTTGTAAGAATACACAAAAAAATCCTAGGTTTATATTTCAGGAGCTGTAGTACGGTATTGCTTAGAAATAAGTCGTGATTATTTATCGAAGAAAGTAAGTATTAACTTGATTTTTTTTTTGTAAACAAAACATAAATAAGTAGAACTAACGATAGTAGGCAAAAAAGTATTTTTTTTAATAATATAAACCCCGTAATAACGTTTTGAATGTTTCGATAGGGTGACCATGACTTATTGTTTACAGAAAACTTTCCACCTATAAATAAATTAACCTTTATTTTCAGACTACAGTCCATAACTTTGTTAGTATTTTAGTGTTAGTAACAATGGTGCTTATGTTATTAGGTTAGTATTGTTAGTGTTTACAACTTAAATATTTATTTAGTTAGACCTAAGACAGTCCCCACCCAGTGTCTCTGGAAGGGGCAGTCCGGTCTAGCAGCAATCATCTGCAAAATGCTGTTGTCACTACCATGCAGGTGCTGCAGTAAGGAAACCGCTTTCTTTCGCATGATAGCGTGAAAGCCATCTGTGCGAGCCTCTGCGAACATTCACGATGCACTACAGCGCCAAGGCAGTCCCAACAGCATCCTGAAGGCGTTATTAAATTGGACGCGCAGGACATTATAGGCTCGACGCGTGTATGACACCCACAGGCCGCTCGTGTAGAACGATTGACAGAACGCCTTAAAGAGGGTTACTTTTACGTCTGTGGTACAACGAGCGAACCTGCGGGCAAGCATATTGCTTCTCACAGACAACGCCCTGCGCTCCCTCTCAATATCTCCGTCGTCCCTTAGGTCGCTCGTAATAATGTAACCTATTGTATTAGAAATTATTTCTCAAGGATCCTAAATTAAATAAAAATGAAATGTCGTATGTTTATTTCTTATAAACATAATTATGTTTTTGTATCTTATTGTTTGACATTGTGTAACATCTATCAATCCGCACTGGGCCGGCGTGGTGGATTATAGCCCATTCCTTCTCAGAGGAGGCCTGTGTCCCAGCAGTGGGAACATTAATAGGCTGATGATGATGATCTTATCGTTTCATTTTAGTTTATTTTTTTAATTATAAAAAAAACATAAATCACAGATTATTCAGTTAGGTGCTTTTTCAGCTATCAAGCAATGAAGGGGTCCATTGTTTTGGATTTGAAATATTTGTATTATTACAGAAATAAGTGTCATTGCATAGTATTTCCAGAATGATTTGTTTGACGATGGTAAAACCGAAATGCACGCAAGTTCTGAACAACCTATGACAATACATAATCTAACTTATTTACTTATGGTCTATACATAGATGATTAAGATAATAAAAAATAAAAAACAGTAATTTTAAACAAACCATAGGTACACTTCACAGTCGTATAAAAAAAATATATTATAAAAAAAAATCTTAGTGTAAGTAAATAATCTGTGATTTATGTGATTTTTTGAGAAATAAACATGTTTTTGTATCTTATCATTTTAATTTAATTTATAATCCTTGAAAAATAATATCTAATGCAATAGGTGGAAGTTTTCTGTAAGCAATAAGTCATGGTCACCCTAACCAAACATTCAGAACGTTTTGTAGGTTATAAGCGATACTGTACTACAGCTCCTGAAATATAAACCTAGGATTTTTTTTATGTATTTTTACGAGTTTTGACAAATTCAAATCTAGGTTTTACAAAAAACTTGACCTCTGCGATGCTTTTTCAGCGAGATATCGGCAATAATGTGTTATTCACCGTTTCCATGGCGCGGCCATGAGGTTTTAGTCTTACAGCTCCTAAAATATAAACCTAGGATTTTTTTGTATATTTTTACAATTTTTTTACAATTCAATCTGTTATTTACCTAAATTTCAGGTCTCTGCAACGATTAGTTTTAAAGATCTCCGTGGCCGCGTGGTTCTCTGCGTTTCGATGGCGCGGCCACGTTCAAACCCTTATAACTTTTTAACTATAACTTTGACAAATTTATGGTTTTGGGAATCAACTTTTACAAACTTTTACAAAAACTTGGCATAGTTTCGTTTTAAAAAAACGCCGTGGCCGCGCGGTCAAAACGGACACGGCGTGACATATTGAGAATTTTAAAAGCGTCATATCTTCGTCAATTTTGGTTTACGTAACAAAAGAAAAACACGGTTTCAATATTTTTTGATAATCTAACTGACGGACTAATTCATTTTTTTTTGTCGTCTACCCTATTACGTTAATGGGAAAGAAACGATTGAAAGACTATGTAAAGAATGATAGGGCAAGGAAAGAAGTGTCTGATAAGATGACGAGTATAGTAGAGAAGTATGGAAGAAGCAGACATGAGGCAAGAGAATTATAATGATTTCATTCAAGTTTGCCAAGTAAACGACGGTGACGATACAAATAATGTGCAACTTCTGCAAGAAGAATGCGCTAAGCTAGTCCGCGCATTTACAAATTTTCTTGCGGTTTTTTGCAATATTTACGGTCTGTGTCACGACGGACAGACAGCGAAGTCTTAGTAATAGGGTTCCGTTTTTACCCTTTGGGTACGGAACCCTAAAAAGGAGCCTTTTTGATAAATGTTTTTTCGCAGTTTAAACAATATCTTAATTTCAGTGATTCTATTTTACGCTAAAATTTATTTCTTACAATACCATTCTATGGTGGCATCAGGCGGGAAAAGCTATCTAACTTTTAAAAATCCTGAGCCTCTAGGCAAGGAGCGGCTGCCTCCTCTTGGCGACGCCCAAGACAATAAATTATATAATACTCAACTAGAATAATTAGTTTCAAGCTTGGCTAATGACGTAGTATTTGGTCCGGTTCAGGGGTGGGGGGCAATTGCACCCATTGCCGGGGCCCCGTATCCGCGCCTGGATAGTTGCCATTTGGTCCCATTTTTAGGGTTCCGTAGTCAACTAGGAACCCTTATAGTTTCGCCATGTCTGTCCGTCCGTCCTCACTTAATCTCTGTGACCGTTAGCACTAGAAAGCTGAAATTTGGTACCAATATGTATATCAATCACGCCGACAAAGTGGTAAAATAAAAATATGAAAAAAATGTTTTATTAGGGTAAATTAAAAAAAAAACACTTCCCACTTTACATAGGGATATGTAAAGTGGGAAGTGTTTTTTTTTTTAAATTTCAATCCTAACGTGTGATATATTGTTGGAAAGGTATTTAAAAATGAATAGGGGTTTCCTAAAATCATTTTTTGATAATGTCAATAATTTAGGAAATAATCGCTCCAAAAGTAAAAAAACTTTTAAACCATAAGTTTAGAAAATATGAAAAAAGTCTGAACAGTAGAACTTTATAAGGACTTTCTAGGAAAATCATTTTGAACTTGATGGAAACAACAGTTTTTGTACAAAAAAGACAAAAGTTGTACAAAATAATTTCTGGACTAAGTTTGTAGTATATTCGTATATGCAAGCATTTTTACATAAGTAATGGATACCCACCTTTAAACTCATAAGTGGGAACACTTATTGTGACGAACGGGAAACTACGGAACCCTACACTGAGCGTGGCCCGACACGCTCTTGGCCGGTCCCGGCGGGACTCAACGGAGTTTTCCGATCGGTTGGAATTCCACCCAGTCGGGACTTTATTTCGTTCGCTTCAGTATAGGGGGCTATACATAAGGCGAATTCAATTCGAATTCGCCTTGGTGTCGCTAGTTTTAGGGCTACATGAATGTTTGAGGTTTCAAAAGACGCGTATTAATGAGGGCTATAATATGATGAAAAAAAATGTTATTTTTTATCAAAAATGTAAGTGTATTTATTTGGAAATAGTAAATACGTATTTTAATTTAATTTTTTTGTGATGTTAATTTAAATTAATTCTTTAAAATTATTTTTGTGGAAGAAGGAATGGCAACAAAAGGCAAAATAGACCGAGAGTGCTGGAAAAAGGGTAGGGAGGCCTTTGCCCTGCAGTGGGACAATACAGGCTCTTAATTAATAAACGTAGGTAAATTACCTTCAGAAATTGAGAGATATCGATACGGTACTAGTTATTTATGCATCTGTTGGTTGGTTGGTTTTTATTATTTTTATTGCTTTCATTTAGAAGGTCCAAATAAGAGTCAAAATAATTTCTAAATTTTATTTAATATGAATTTAACGGAAATTATTTCCTTTGACAAATCGAAATGTTTAGAATGAACATACATGATTTTTATATTTCTTTAGAGCATATTATTTTATGGCTTTGGACCATTGATGTATAAAAACCCAAGATAAACAGTTTCGAGTGATTTTTTTGCAAATTCAACCTTATGCGGATTCTTTAGAGATGTTTTTACAAAGCAGTGTACAAAACGCAATTAATTTTACGACCGAAGTTAGCCGGTAGAACAAGGCATGGAGTGGAGACGGAAATATGTTTTTTTTTTGTTATTATGATTTTGTGTTAGTATTTTAAGAGTTTGTTAAATTGTGTTCTAAACATATTATTATACTTTTACCTAAACGTAAATCCCTATTAATCAATATAATATAATTACGATCATTAAACGACGAATTGACAACCTCTTCTCCTTTTGGAATTCAATTAAAAATTATAACCTACCTATAAATATTTGTTAAAAACTTAAAACAAAGAAGTTCGAAACTGAATAAACTTATTAATAAATCGAATTAAACACATTAAAAAAATCGACTCCATTGAATAAGAACAGAGTCATTTATATTACGCGACTAATATAAAAAAGGTGTAATGTATCGTTCTTACAAAGCACTGACAAAGCGGCCATTGAAATTTGCCGGCTTACCGTTGAGTGAAGTTTTCAGACAAATTAAATCAAAATCACATATTGCTTTCTATATAAAGTGATAAAAAAAAAACAACAAAAACAAATCAATAAACTTTTTTACTTACTGAAAATACGATATCCCATCCTTTTTAGGGTTCCGTACCCAAAGGGTAAAAACGGAACCCTATTACTAAGACTTCACTGTCTGTCCGTCTGTCTGTCACCAGGCTGTATCTCATGAACCGTGACAGCTAGACAGTTGAAATTTTCACAGATGATGTATTTCTGTTGCCGCTATAACAACAAATACTAAATATAGTCAATGGTACGGAACCCTTCGTGTGCGAGTCCGACTCGCACTTGGCCGGTTTTTTTACGTAATATTTTTACAATTTCTTATTTAAGACTTCGGCATTTTTAACTAGCGGGTAGTTACGCGAGCGACGTGAGATAATTGAAATAGACGCACAATTAGTAATTGTGCCCAGATTGTGCCTGTATTTTATGCGGACGCTTTTGAGACACTGAATGTGTATCGTGGGTTTTTTGTAGATCAATGCTTTGGACAAATTTATATTGAGTTGGCATGAAAAATACAATCACACAATCAATATACCTAGTTCACAGCGCAGAGCAGTATGTATAGATAGACGAGAAATGTGTTGGCTGTTTTTTTCATTTGTTACAAGATAATTTAGTAAAGAATACAAACTTATACCTATACGTGGAGTAGAAAGTTTCTTCAAGTAAATGCATCTGCAATTTAGAAAAATAACATTGTAGCTAAAGTTACTATAAATAAAAAAACCGGCCAAGAGCGTGTCGGGCTACGCTCAGTGTAGGGTTCCGTAGTTTCCCGTCTGTCACAATAAGTGTTCCCACTTATGAGTTTAAAGGTGGGTATCCATTATGTAAAAATCGGATCATAAACGGCAGAGTAATCGGTGTACATACATAAAAAAAAAAAAAAAAAAAAAAATACCAATCGAATTGAGAACCTCCTCCTTTTGGAAGTCGGTTAAAAATGCTTGCATATACGAATATACTACAAACTTAGTCCAGAAATTATTTTGTACAACTTTTTGTCTTTTTTGTACAAAAACTGTTGTTTCCATCAAGTTCCAGAAAGTCCTTATAAAGTTCTACTTTTCAGATTTTTTTCATATTTTCTAAACTTATGGTTCAAAAGTTGGAGGGGGGGGACACATTGTTTTTTACTTTTGGAGCGATTATTTCCGAAATTATTGACATTATCAAAAAATGATTTTAGAAAACCCCTATTCATTTTTAAATACCTTTCCAACAATATATCACACGTTAGGGTTTAAATTAAAAAAAAAATCACTTCCCACTTTACATATAGGGGGGCTACCCTAATAAAACATTTTTATCCAATTTTTATTTTACCACTTTGTCGCCGTGATTGATATACATATTGGTACCAAATTCAGCTTTCTAGTGCTAACGGTCACAGATATTAAGCGAGGACGGACGGACGGACAGACATGGCGAAACTATAAGGGTTCCTAGTTGACTACGGAAACCTAAAAAGAAGCCAAACCAGTATTAAAAGCAAAGAAAGTGTTGTAATACAAAAATTTTTGCTCTCTGAATAATAGATCCCGACGCAGTAGAGAGGTAGAGACTCACAAATTGCATAATAAGTAATTAAAAAAAATAAAAAATAAATAAAAATAAAATAAAATTCATTTAATTCAGGCAAGACACCCATACTGAAGATACAATTAGAATAAAATGCAATTAAAATAAAATTAAAATCAATAATAAATAAAAATATGTATTAAAATTGTTAGCAGGAATTTGACAGCCATATACAAATAAATAATTAGCTTCGTAGATGGCTCTCAATATTCCATTGTCAGAATCATGTACACGGCTCATAAAGGAGGCCCTCGCTTTTCTTAATACGGCATAGAAATCATCTACTCTGTTCTCCGCAAACATACCGGACGTCGGACGCACTACACCTCCACGGTAGCCCAAATATGCATCTAAATGCGTTGTTGTATTGCACACGTAGGGTATTATACGCGCGTTGTGTGTGCTTGTACCAGAGGTGTCCAGTGTAAAGCGACCGACAGTACGCATTGAACAGAGTGACTTTAACTTGATTGTTACATTTAGCGAATCGCCGAGCAAGCATATTACTTTTCGCTGCCAACATTCTCCTCTGTCTTTCTAAATCCTCATCGTCTCGCAGTTTATCCGTTACGATATGACCAAGATATTTAAAACTCTTAACAACTTTTAGTTTGGTGTTACACAATGATATATCAGGCGTAGGTAATGGACTATTATCATATCTAAATACCATCAATTCCGTTTTCTTAACGTTGTATTTGAGACCATGCTTACTAGCGTACACTTCACAGATGTTCAGTAGCTTTTGCAACGCCTTGACAGAGGGGCTGAGCAGAACCATATCGTCCGCGTAACTGAGATTGTTTACAGACACGTTATCAATAGAACAACCGACACCGGCTCTGCTCAGCTCCTCTATCAAGTCGTTAACATATAAATTAAATATTGTAGGGGATGTCAAACCACCCTGTCTCACTCCGGAATTATAATTGTTTGGCTCCCGAAAGGATAGTCATAAATTAAATAGTACACTTAGAGACACAAAAACATCTATTTGAGCCAAAACGAACCACACGGTACTCGTGAAATTGTTATCCTGTGTTTTTTACGCAAAGTTAAGTTACCCAGAAACAAATCCATTCCAAGCCGAGTGTGTTAATGTCAAACAAAAGAACTGGGGGCCTAAAATGGCTGCTTTATCAGAACCATAATATAAATAACGTCAAAAATTTAAAATTCTTAAAATGGTCTTTATGTTAATGATCATAATACCTTTTTAAGAATTTTAAATTTAAACGTGATTCATATTATGATTCTGATAAAGTAGCCATTTTAGGCCCCCTGTTTTGCGATGTTGGTTGTTTGCAAAAAATGATTATTTTTACCTTACGGATTTCTTACATCGTACATTTGAACTCTATTACTTCAAAGACGATACTAAATCTATTACGTCTATTCTATTAGATTAGGCATCGTACAAAATGAAAAGCCTGCCTAATTGCCAAAAATCAATGTATCCGAAGGTCGTGTAGAGCACAAGATCTGTGATTTTTGAAGTGAAAACTTCTTTAGGCACTTTGAGCAGTTTTTGGGTGAAGGAAAAACATTGAACTCATTGTCACGTAACGTAACGTGCGGTCACGCTTCGTAGCCGTTCGTAGCACTCGTAGCATCCGCTACGGCGTAGCACCACATAGGCATGCGCCCGGCATTACCAGTGCTACGACTGGGGCGGGGCCTGTGTATGTAATTTTTGTTTTCACTTCTATCGGCAGTCCCCAAAGACAGCTCCGATTTTTTTTAATGATTATGTTTCTGTAAATACCTACATGTTACGGTCGCAAAGTCGCGAATCATATATATTGTTTAACGTACAGCCTGACACTGAACGGAATAGCTAATTAAATGAATTTCTTGGGCTACCCTATGGCGCTTCCACACCTGTAGAAGTTGCTCGATCATTTGTACTTCTATATCGAATTGACAGCCAATTTCTTTTGTGCTGACGTAATAATTCTGTTTATTTCAGGCATCTGCCGATGTTCTACAGGCGTCTCCTGAAGTTTCACAACATGGTAACGTACCTACACCTATAGGGGGGAATCCCCTTCGACGTACAAACGTGTGCAGTACTTAATTCTGAACGTACATCAATTTTTCATTGTTAATTTGAAAAAATAACCGAGCGATGTACTGAACACGTGGTTTAGGCATTAATTTAGGTGTTCCCAGTTCTATAGTGTTAGTGAAAATATGCATTAGGTATTCACAGTAAAACCAAATGAGTTTGGTATCGTATGTATGAGGGAGCTAGGTCGAATAATTTCAGGCGTCTATCTAGGCTAGCTATAGACTATCTATCATAGACTGGATTTATAGGCTGATGGTGATGAGTGATGACACGATTCATTAACCGACTTCTTTTATTTATAGACTCTCGCATAGTGTCAGGATGGGAGGCGCGAGAGGGCCAGTTCCCATACATGCTGTGGTTGCGCACGGTGAGGTGGACCGGCGATGTCACAGCCTGTGGGGGTTCCATCATACACCGTAGCTGGGGTCTGACCACCGCTAGGTGTACTGCTCAGTAAGTATTCATTTCTAGAGCCACCATGATTGAAAATATTTAAGTCCCTACTGATGATGTGTTGTTGGGGAGTTGGTTACTGCTTTTCCCTAGCTGGAACATGTGTTCCAGCTATATTATTAAATATTCCCTGTGGAATACTCACGTTGGGGAAGTTGGGAAGCATGTCACATCCTCTACCCTGGCTAAATAACAAAATTATTAATTTAGCAAAACTCCAAAACGACAGTGTGTATTTTTAGTGTGCATAATAATGTCTGTTGAAAATTCTGAAAGGTACAGTTAGTTCTGTATCTGCTTGAATAGCCTAAAGAAAGTTAAACAATAGGAATCAACGAATGGCTCTAATGTTTGAGCTCGCTCCTGCATTCAGGACTATTTTGACACTTTTATAGGTAGGTACTTACATTCAGCAATTCACGCGTGATAAATAATGTGTTATATTCGACAATGGCAGAAAGACGGCTTGTCGGCCTCGGTATGGTTAATGTACCACTACGAACGACTAGAAATCTCTATCTAAGTAGGTACACTGCACCTACTTATGTAGAGAGTTTTAGAAGTTCAAAACCTCAAACACAAAGTAATCTTGAAAAAAAGTTTTGACAAGAGTTTGCCAAAACCCTCGCAGATTACTTCTGGAAATGAGTTTTTACTAGATGTGTACTATAGGTGAGATTTTTAAAGTAGCTATTTTTAACTGACTTCAAAAAGGAGGAGGTTCTCAATTCGATTGGTATTTTTTTGATATACACCAATTACGCTGAGATTTATGATCCGATTTACGTAATTCTTCTTTAGTTTGATGCGGAATAGTTGCCATTTAGTCCCATAAAAAATTAACATAGTTTGGCCCAGTAGTTTTCATTTTATTAATATTTTTTTACTTCAGCTACTTTTCGTGTGGTCTAAACATAAGAGTCAAAAAAGACATCAACGCGGTATCATTTTTTGTGTCATTTTATTACTTCAGTCGTGTTGTCTAATTTTATGTATGTTCACCGATTTGTGGAGCGATTCTCAAAATTCTTTTTATATTTGAAAGATTTTGACAGTTTTGGTATGTTAAGTTCCATTTATTGGGGATAAGCCTGTTACCATGACATGTATTCTTAACAATGTAAAATAAATGCATAGCAAATATTTGTATAGGATATTACAACTAAAAATGGAAAAATAAAAATAAAACTTTTTTGCAAAAAATAAAACCGACTTAAAAAAAAACACAACCGCATTGGACTTCCAGCTTCCATGGCGCTTAAGGGACAGGAGATCAGCTCCTGAATCGGCCAAAAGTGTGGCTGAAGTTCGTCGGAAACTGGAAGTTCAAGTAATGTTGCTGTTTCTCGTGGGATACTGCCAATTTTATTAGCACCCATAGGCTGTCTAACACACTTTCCGTTGCGATATTGTAGAAAAAATCGATTGATTGGAGAAGAAGTTATCACTTCAAAAAGTATGATGGAGCATCACTTGAGCTCAGCTCGACCGATTTGGTTATTTTGTTTGTAATTGTCAGGAGAAGAATATCTGGAAGGATATTGGCAAAGGCCTTTGCCCAGCAGTGGGATATACCAGGCTTTTAAAAAAAAGGACAAGATTTGTACAAAAGAAAATTTTGATAGTTTTGTTTTGCTGATCGCACCTCCCACTTTCTTTTTAAGTTTGCACCCGTGCGAAGCCGTAGCACTATTTTACAATAGTACCTATACTAATAGAAATACCATCACGCCTACAGGCCTACTAGTGGAGTGGCCACTATTGTCTACACATAGCTAAATTTCCGGACTGTGTAAACTAAAACTATTGCCACAAAGTTTATTTTCAGTGACTGGGCAACACAGGGTATTCGGAAAAGTAGGGAACGATTGTTTGAGCTGTACGGCCTTAAGCCTTACATCAACACTGAAGCTTTTAATAAATATGTTGCTACTTACTCGAAATTTTTTAAAAACACTTGCAAGGTAGCCAAATCCTTATTCATTAGCAACAAGATTAAATCAGCCGACAACAAAATAAAGACGGTTTGGAAAATTATCAACAGTGAAACAAATAGAAATAAAAAACAAGGTAATGACTTCACACTAGAGACATCGCGTGGCCTTGTGAGCTCCAACAATGAAGTTGCTCAAGAATTTGTAAATTTCTTTACCAGTATCCCACTTAAAACTACAGAAACCTTAAATTCCTCTCCCTTGCTCTCTATTGATTTATTGAAAGCGAACGTTTCAGCCTGTCCAAATGAATTTAGATTTCAACATATAAACCCCTTAACAGTCATAAAAGGTTTTAAGCAAATCAAGGTCAAATTAACGGAAGATCTATGGGGTATGTCTATCAAAGCTTGTACCTCAATTATTGAGACTGTAGCGCCGTATTTAGCCTCAATATTTAATTTGTGCGTGGATCAAGGGGTCTTCCCGGATCTAATGAAATTCTGTAAGGTAATACCGCTTTTTAAATCTGGGGACAGTAAAGACACCAATAACTATAGGCCCGTATCCGTGTTGCCGGTTTTCAGCAAGGTGTTTGAAAAGATAATGCTCAATCAAATGCTTAACCATTTTAACACTAATAAAATATTACACGAGCAACAGTATGGTTTCACCAAAGGACGTTGTACAACTGACGCGTTATTAAAACACATATTTACTGTGTGGGAAGAGGCACAAGATGCCATAGGAATCTTCTGTGACCTTTCGAAGGCATTTGATTGCGTAAATCACGAAACCCTGATCTTGAAACTTCAGCATTACGGTTTAGGTAAACTTGCGCTCAGTTTGATAAAATCGTATTTGCATGATAGACAGCAGCAGGTACAAATAAATGGAGTCAACTCAATTGGTTTAAAAGTAAAAATGGGTGTACCACAAGGTTCGATATTGGGTCCCTTCCTCTTTTTAGTATATATTAATGACCTACCCCATCTATTTAACAACCATCCGCATATGGTGTTGTTTGCTGACGATACTTCTTTAATATTTAAAATAAACAGACGTGCCACTAATCTTGATGACGTAAATAACGCCCTACTGCAGATCCACAATTGGTTTACCGCTAATAATTTAGTACTAAATGGGAAAAAAACTAAATGCATTAGATTTGCTCTACCAAATGTCAAAAGTAGTGATTGTGACATAATATTGAATCAAGAGAAACTAGAATTTGTCGATAAAACGGTTTTCTTGGGAATCACGCTCGACTCAAGGTTACAATGGGGTCCTTTTTTTTTTTTTTTTTTTTTTTTTTTTTCGGATGGGAAATCATCAAATAACCCCTCCCGCTCTGGGCGGAGCAGGAGGGAGTGTCAGACTTTTACTGACTAAAACCCATCCATGTTCCTTCATCGCCCTTTGTGTTCCGGGGCCACGGTATCTCTTTCGAATAGTCCCGCAACCCCGGCAGGCATCGGTCCTTACGGACCCCTTCCTTTGTGCTGACTCTCTTTGAGGCGCGCGTGGAACACGAACGCGCCGTCGACACGGCCTGTCGTCATGTTATGAGACGGACGGACGGCGAGCTAGCCCATAGCTCACCGTCCACAGGCCCGCGCCTACGGTGGCCGGGGGCTACGTGGTGGTGGCCCCCGACGCCCGGGGCGTCTCCCGCGGCGGCCGGGACGTTGAGAGGTTCTCTCCCTCTCACGTTCCGCCACCTCCTTCTCTAGCATTACTGCTTCGCAGAAGGAGGTGACGGCGTCCCATTCCGTCTCGCTCCGGACCATGGCTTGCACCAGGGCCGGACGCGAGAGGTCGCCGCCGCCGATCGCCGCTTCGAGGACACGGCGGTGCTCCGCCCACGCGGGGCACACCTCCACCGTGTGTTCCACCGTGTCCTCCGGTCGATCCTCACAATGGAAGCACCCGGGCGTTTCCTCCCGCCCGATTCGGTGCAGGAACCTCCCGAACACTCCGTGTCCGGTGAGGACCTGCGTCAGGCGGAAGTTGAGGACGCCGTGGCGTCTCTCAAGCCACTCCTCAAAGAGGGGACTTATCGCCACTATCGTGGCGTGCCCTTACAATGGGGTCCTCATCTAACATCTCTTGCAGGACGGCTATGCTCAGCAGCATATGCTGTTAGAAAAATCCGTCAATTTACTGATGTTGATACCGCGAGGCTGGTCTATTTTAGTTATTTTCATAGTATTATGTCATACGATATTTTACTATGGGGACGGGCTGCAGACATCGAGTCTATATCTATATAAATAAAAACAAAAGGCCTGACTGACTGACTGACTGACTGACTCATCAACGCCCAGCCCAAACCCTTGGACCTAGAAAGCTGAAATTTTGCACAGAGGTTCCCTTTATAATGTAGACAAGGAATAAGGAAGGATTTTTAGAAATTCAACCCCTAAGGGAGTTAAATAGGGGATGGAAGTTTGTATGAAAGTCCGTCAGTTTTAAAGTTAGGATCTTCAAATGTTGTGTTTAGGCTGACAATCAAAAATTAATTTATACGTGTCTCAGCGTTTTTCATAATTCTACCCCTAAAGGGTTAAAAAGGGGATGAAGCTGTTGTGTATGAAAGTCCGTCAGTTTTAAAGTTAAGATCTTCAAATTTTGTGTTTAGGCTGATAATTAAAAAATAATTGATACGTGTCTCAGAGTTTTTCAAAATTCTACCCTTAAAGGGTTAAAAAGGGGATGAAGCTGTTGTTAAATGTATGAAAGTCCGTCAGTTTTAAAGTTAAGATCTTCAAATTTTGTGTTTAGGCTGATGATTGAAAAATAATTGATACGTGTCTCAGCGGTTTTAATAATTCTACCCCTAAAAGGTTAAAAAGGGGATGAAGATGTTGTGCATGAAAGTCCGTCAGTTTTAAAGTTAAGATCTTCAAATTTTGTGTTTAGGCTGATGATTAAAAAATAATTGATACATGTCTCAGCGTTTTTCACAATTCCACCCCCGAAGGGTTAAAAATGGGGATGAAGTTGTTTATGGAAAATCGTCAGTTTTAAAGTTAGGATCTTCAAATTTTGTGTTTAAGCAGATGATTAAAAATTAATTGATACGTGTCTCAGCGTTTTTCATAAAACTACCCCCGAAGGGTTAAAAAGGAGAATGAAGTTTTTAATGGAAAGTCCTTAATTTTCGAAGTAAAACTCTCTAAATTTAGTATCTAGGCTTATGGTTGGAAGCTAACGCAACGATGTTTTTCAAAAAATTTAACCCCTAAGGGGGTGAAAGATCCTTTTTCATCTTTCACGGCTTTATCTATACAAATAAATAAAACTGAAGTGTCTGTTTGTAATATTAAAACAAACACATTTTACTACATTCATATAAATGTATATAAGGTACATAAAATATACCAAAATAACATTTATTTTTAAATTTTTGTCTGTTTGTTCCGGCTAATCTCTGGAACGGCGGGAGCGATTTGACGGGACTTTCACTGGCATATAGCTGATGAAATAAGGAGTAACTTAGGCTACTTCTATTTTAGACAGTAACCCTCCTTCTGGCGCAGTCGGGTAAAAATCTAAATATATAAAAGAAGAAAATGACTGACTGACTCATCTATCAACGCACAGCCCAATTCGCTGGGTCTACAGATTCCTAATTTGGCAAGTAGGTTCCTTATGTGGTCTAAGGGTGCATTAAGAAAGGATTTTTCAAAATTAACCCTCTAAGGGGTTGAAACGGGAGTCGAAAGTTTGTATGGAGAAACAAGATTAGTTAGACTATTTTATTCGAAACTTCACAGGAGTACTCCTATTGATATATGAGTAGAAATGGGTTACAGGTTTTTTCAGAATTCAATCCCTAACCTAAGAGGGGTAAATGGGATGACAAAGTCTAAAAATCAATGCACAGCCGAAACCACTGAGTCTAGAGATTCCAAATTTGGCACATAGGTTCCTTATTAGGTTTAAGAGTGCACGGAGAAAGGATTTTTTCAAATTCACCCCCTAAAGGGTTGAAACCGGGGTCCAAAGTTTACATGGGGAAACAAGATTAGTTAGACTATTCTATTTGATACTTCACAGGAGTACTCCTATCGATAAATGAAGAAACATTTGTGTTTCATGTTTTTTCAGAATTCAACCCCTAAAGGGGAGGAAATGGGGTGACAAAGTCTGAAAATCGACTTGATTATTGTTTGTATGGTGTATCGGTTTGTATGGTGTAATGTGGCGGACCTGAAATACCATCATCCCCTTTTCGGGTGCGATGGGGTTGATGTCTAAAATCAATATGGGTGTCGATTCCGAGATTATCAGGGGTGCTGATTATGAATATGGCATTTATTTTGATATCCAGAAGATGGCGGATTCGAGTTCAATACAGGGTTATTGTTGATTTATTGTGATTATTGTGATAAAGATGGTGATAGTGATGATGATAATTTTAAAAATGATGATGATGATTGTGATGATGATGATGATTACGATGATAATTATTGTGATAACGATAAAGGTGATTGTGGTAGTGATAGTGGTGGTGATTGTGATAATGATCGTGATTGTAATAGTGATTGTGATAATGACTGTGATTGCGATAGTGATGGTGATTGTGATAATGATGGTGATTGTGATAGTGATGGTGATTGTGATTGTGATAATGATTGTGATAGTGATGGTGATTGTGATGATTATAGAAATGATGATTACGCAGATCTATCTGTTATTTTAGGACCTTGCACATATTATTTGATGTATACTCCATGTTTTACAATAAATATATTCTATTCTAAAATGAAATTTGGCACATAGATAGTTTATATCCTGGATTAACATGTAGGATACTATTCATCCCTTTTGTATGATCCAGTTGGACAGTTATCGAACTTCACGCGGGCGAAGCCGCGGGCAACAGCTAGTTTAATATGCAGAAAAGAGCCATCAGAGCCATTTATGAATTACGTAGACGCGATTCTCTAAGAGAACTGTTTAAGGAAATTAATATCATGACAGTACCTTGTCAATACATCTATGAAAACATCATGTACGTTAGAAAAAATCGGCATTTATTCAGTAAGAGAGGAGACAGACACCACTATAACACTAGAAATAGGGACAGGTTTCAGGCTTGCTAAAGTGGATTCATCTTTCATGGGGTACTGTTTGAAATGTTACAATAAAATACCTCCCCACATTCTTCAAATGAATGAGACGAAATATAAATCTTGTATAAAACGCACACTATGTAGGCAAGCATATTATAAGTTGGGGGATTACATTGATGATAAAAATGCTTGGCTAAATGCTGGTCCTGCTCCACAACCATAGATGGGGGGGGGGGGGGGGCAAACTAATTGTTTGTACTGGTCGGGCATTATTTGAGTCCATCGTCACGTAAAGAAGAAGATAAAGAATTGATTCCCATGTTAATGTATTGTGGAAGCTGCAGAAGATTGTAAAAATATACTTGCATTGTATAGATTCCAGTTCTTAGTATTATATAATTGCATAGCACATGTGTGAGTACTGTGTACTGTTCAGCCACCATTTACATTTATTTATCTTTCATTGACTTGAATATGCCTTGGGGGCTGAGAGAATGTCATGCTCATTGAAATGTCTCGCTGATGGTGGCGGGTGTGTCGGGTCATTTAGTTCCCTTCAATATGGTTGAGTTGAATGGCGCCGGTACATGCGTCATGTCTGTGAACGGGCGCTGTCAGTTGGGACTGGTCATCTCTTAGCTGCCAAGGTTCATTTTAATTACTTTATTCATAAATTTTTGATCTAATCTTTTACTCTGGATGCTCTTAGTGTGCACGTCTTTCTACATCGTTCTCACATATATGTATAATCTCAAAATTAATGATATAACCAAGATTTTGTAACAATATTTTGATTTTAAAAGAGTGTCCATGCAGTTTCTTGCCCGTTCTTCTCCATAGAGATCTACGCTAGGGAATGGGCAACTACAGTACTTTCTCAAGTTATTATGCCTTGTGACTGGGACTGTAGCTTTGATTTTCTTTTTTGTATTTTTGACTTTCAAAAGTGCCGTAATGGTCTAATTGAAATAAATGCTTTGAGTTTGAGTTTGAAAATCATGTTTCCAGGCGTATCGAGGTCGTCATCCACGCTGGCAGTGTCAACCGCAACACCCCTCGCGTGATCTTGCAGGCCCGCGAATCCTTCAGGCCCCCTGGCTACGACGACATCGCGCAGCCCATCACGCAGCCTAACGATATCAGTCTCATCAGGTTCAGCCAGGATCTCACTTTTAACAGTAAGAGAATTTTTTGGAACAGGTAGTGCTACAAGGGTCTTTTGGTGGCTATGACTTTGACATGAGGGCGATGTCAGTAAACATTTGTGTTTTTATTTTGTGAAAACGTATTGAAAAATCAAGATCCTTGTACCTTCCAACTAAGGGTCTCTTTCACCACCCACGATTAAGTTCCAGTTAACGTACTTGCCAGAAAATTAAATACAAATTCAGTTCTATTTTTTAATTTATTCGGTAAGTAGTGAGAGCAGCGGTGGCCCAGTGGTGGCGGCCGCGACTTACGAAAAGTAAGTCGTGGGTTCGAACCCAGACAGGCGCATTACTTTGTGTAATTTATTTCATCACCACTGCTCTCAAAACGGTGAAGGAAAACATCGTGAGGAAACCGGCATGTCCTAGAACCACAAAATTCGGAGACATGTCACATCTACCAATCCGCACTGGGCCCGCGTGGTGGATTATAGCCCATTCCCTCTCATAAAGAGGAGGCCTGTGTCCCAGCAGTGGGAACATTGATAGGTTGATAATGATGATGAATGATTGGTAAATAGTGGTCACGTTTTATGGTTTTATATAGCAGGACCTGCAGGACACTCGGGGATACTGTAGCTTACCATTAGTGAATTATGCATTAGAATTTTCTTAATGGGATCAGTAGGTTCCGAAGGTAACCTTCTTCATCCAAACTTACGTCCTCTCTATAACCCCGACTATGGCAGGAGAATGATGTTACCGTTATTTTCAGACAACATCCAACCCATCAGGATCCAGCGCTCCGCTGACCGTGACCGCGACTACTCCGGCGTGGTGATGACCACCAGCGGCTGGGGCACGACCTGGACCTGCCTTGAAATTGACTGTAAGTGGTTATACAGCATGACTCTAAAACTCATGATATTCTTAAGATTTTACAGACGAACGGCACATTGCCAACTGCAGATAAACTGCAGCCGTCGCCAGTTCGCCACCTGTCGACGGCAGCCCAAAAGGAAAAAAAGCAGAAAGAAAAAAAAGAAAAAAGGAAAGCTGCAGTTTATCTGCAGTTGTCAACGTGCCGCTCGTCTGCTCTGACTCAGCTCAAATCTAGCTCGACAGGCTCTAAATTCGCCCCATTAGACACATTGACACTTATAGTTTGTTTATAAATTGACCTAAACGCCCGAATGGATATTTTTTATAAGAAAATCATCTGTCGTTTTTAATCTTTGCCCATGACGACTGAGTCCCACTGAACTGAGTAATTGACTAAAGATGGGTGTTTAAATACGAGGTAATAAGAATGCAATAGCTACCAGAACTTTGTGTTTGACTGTAGCAGTAGTGACTGTTTTGGAGGTCCGTCGAAATTAGCTTGGACATTTTTCTACGGACATCCCATCGCCATATTATATTATTTTTCTTATAAGTACGCTGAAGAGTGCACGATATAGAGGGAAAAAAATCCAGTGATATAGTTGCTTAAATTACCGCGTTGTTGAGTTATTGGGAGGTAAAGTTTTCATATCGATTGCATAGTGGTCTTCAGTTTGATCATGTACGGAAATTTTAAAGAAAAAATCTAAATGGTGATTAATGGGGTAACTATCCCACTTCGATTCGATTGGGGAGAGTCAAAATCTTCATATAATTCGGTTAATCACTCAACTGCATTGAAGAAAGTGTGTTGGGCTATAGTATTGCAAACAGACAGCGCAAATTTGAAAAGTCGTACAAGACATTAGCGCGCTGTTGAATTTGTAACGTTCAACTCTGCGCCTAAAGTTAAGATTGCAACAACGCGCGGTCATGGCACACTATACCGGCACCGAACCGGTACCGCTTCAAGCTTCAACCTAGCAATTAACTTGCCGTTCAAATTAGAGCATTAAATCATGTGTCGTATAATATATTTCATAATGTCAATATGAAAAAGCCCACGGCGAGCAGATTACGTGCTCGCCGCTACCATACAACTCGACTAGTAGCCCGCGCGCTGCATGCAAGCGAGCGGACCACATGCTTACAGCGCACCGACTCCAAGTCGCCAGCGAAATACGTCGATCAAAAATGCCATGCATAATCAGCGCGCTGGTGGCTAGCCGTGCAGTTGCGGTGCCAGTCTAAACCGTGACGTTTAGGTTCCTGAAGACATTACAAATGTCTACCATTGAAATGTCTATACAGCTACCAACTATCATTAGATGTGCCGCCTACTTCCTCCAAGAAGTAGATGTCTAGAATTATCACAACTTCCTCTAAACTTTCCAGGCCCAACTCCAGTGATCCTGAACTGGGTGCACTTGACGGGGATCTCGAACTTCGTGTGCCTGCTACTGTACAACTCCAACTACCTCGTCAGACCCACCACCATCTGCGCTGGACCTTACAACGTCACCAGCCAGTCTATATGCGCGGTAAAAATGATGGAGATCGAAGAAGATGGGGATCCCTTTTTAAATTTACGTATAGTCCCAATATTATATGAACAGAATATTCGAAGAAAACACCTGGATGCGGAACGTATGGCACTGGGAAATATGACAGAAGAAAGGGGAGGCCTATACCCAGCAGTGGCTGCAGTGGATGATTCCGGGCTAAAGTTATGATGGTGACGGTGAAGTTATTATTATAATGCGAATGTTGTGATTCTGTGTGTCTGTTACATTTTCGCGCCTAAATGGCTGATCTGCTTTGGCATAATGGATAGACGTTGACCTGGGTTAGGACATAGGTTAATTTTTATCCTTGTAGTTCGACCCGTTTGTGCGTCCGTTCCATCCAGTATACCAGATTCCTGGCAGTAAGAAAATTGTAGGCCTTTTACTTTGTTTTATTTATGTACCTACTATTCGTATTTATGTTTCTAGGGTGACAGCGGTGTGCCACTGACTACAGTAGAAGCTGATGGAGTCGCGACTCAAGTAGGAATCGGTTCATTTGCCTCTGCCTTTGGATGCCACGTTGGTATGCCTGGAGGTAAGTCTGTCAGGAGAAATCATGAAATAAAAATATTATTTCGTGTGTATCTTTACTGGTTATATGGCATTTAGCTAGTTTCACTTGCAACTCCAACATAAAAGATTTCTAAAGAGCAGAAGACTCGATCCTTAAACAAATAGCAAATCCTCCCTGGTTCATAAAGAACTCAGAGATTCATCAGCACCTGAAATTGAGGAGGACGAAATAGGAGCCTATGCAAAAGCATACGAAAAGCGTCTTCAACACCATACGAATCCACTAATAGTGCAGCTCACTATTCCTGACACCCTAAATCGTCTAAACAGACGCAAAATCCTAAACCTGAATAGCTTACAATGGCTTATTCGACTATTTCTCTGAGCAGACTGGTGATGTGTTTGGTGGACTTTGGTTCCTCATTCTTTCGATGAACACAAATTGTGTTAGACCAGTATATAGCCAGCTGATGCCAAGCTCTATCATTTGCTTCGATTAGATCTTGATAGGTGCAAGTGGTTGTACAGGATAGGCAGGACAGGAATGAGGTGGAACATATCCTGCAGAGGGGCTCCACACTGGTAATCTATTTCTGATGAATCGAGGATACCCCAGTTAGCCAGATTATATCTCCAGCGGTTAACCTTTTTTTTTTCGGATGGGAAATCATCAAATGACTCCTCCCGCTTTGGGCGAAGCAGGAGGGAGTGTCAGGCTTTTACTTACTAAAACCCATCCATGTTCCTTCATCGGCCTTTGTCTTCCGGGGCCACGGTATCTCTTTCGAATCCCTTCCTTTTGCTGACTCTCTTTGAGGCGCGTGTGGAACACGAACGCGCCGTCGACACGGTCTGTCGTCATGAGACGGACGGACGGCAAGCTAGTCCATAGCCCACCATCCACAGGCCCGCGCCTACGGTGGCCGGGGGCCACCACACCCGGGACGTCTCCCGCGGCGGCCGGACGTGAGGTTCTCTCCCTCTTACGTTCCGCCACCTCCTTCTCTAGCATGACTACTTCGCAGAAGGAGGTGACAGCTTCCCATTCCGTCTCGCTCCGGACCATGGATTGGACCAGGGCCGGACGCGAGAGTTCGCCGACGCCGATCGCTCCAGCGGTTAACCTGATTTTAGTTTCTGTATTTATGTTAATTGCGCGGACAGCTTTGTTTTCGTAATGCAGCGTTGTATGGATGTTAGATGCCATAAAAGTTTAAACAGTGCGTACTAACTTATGACTAACTTATTTTGCGCACACACTCGTAAAGTGCTTTATAATTTTTCATAATCGCTAGATTCGATGGCTAGTCTTGGCCTGGCTAAGATTAGCCACCAAATCCGAAAACGGTCAAGGCTACATATTTTTTTCTTATGTTCAGGTTTCACCAGACCCGGTCATTACCACGACTGGATGCGTCAGGTGACCGGCATCAACTTCGACCAGCGCTCGGCAATGACTGATGATGTCCAGACTTATATGGAGGCAGAACCTGAGCCGATATCACTACCACTAGCAAAAGAACCAATAGCTATGTGAAATTGTGAATAAAAACATGTCATTTTATTTTATTCATTTCAAAATTTTTACTCTTAATTTTATTAGCTTTCTAGTTTACATGACATAACATAGCGTTCTTCTATTACACTATTTTCTAAGAAATTGATTTTCCTACCTGAAAACGAAAGGGAAATCTAGGATATCTTAACTTTTTCTGTTAACGCGTGTTTTAAGACAAACATACTTGATTAATTGTAAAACAACGGTAATGCTGATTTTACTTCGTGGCAATCTTTCAAATAATTATTATAACTTGATAGTATTTCTAATCTACGTTACTTTCACACCGCGATTTTTAGAGAATTAAAAAAAGAATATTTTTTAAGAATTGCAACATTCGTATGCTGTCTGAGTGTCAAGGCTGAATGTCAAGTCGCGAACTGTCACTTTTCTTTTCCGCGCCATATCGACACCGCAAGAAAAAATCTTTCTCGTCAAATTATTCATTTAAAACTAAGTTTACATTACATTTTACCAAAATAACAAAATGTCGAGTGACAGGAAGTGTACTAAGTGCATCTTTAGTGAAAATCGTAAACCCGAAACAGAAATCCGAGCATTTACAAATAACGCTCGCTACCGGGACGTAAATTGGAAGGACATTATTTATCAGAAGACATCAGAGATGAAGCAGGAAAAGTGTATTCCTGACAACAACTTGGATGCCCGACTTTAAATGACCCCCGGATACGCGATATCCACAGTGCTCATTGAAGCACTAAGGGAGTTGTAAGCTCGTTAAAGCCTTTTTCCTCCAGTGGGTACGCGATACCTCAGTAACACTACTACTGGTTACTAGCTGGATGGTAAGCTATCAGTGGAGATACGAGATATCCTTTAGCTGAGTCATTGAACGATGCTAACACTGAAAATCTAATGGCAGGTCCAGCAACAGGTAAGTGCCATTTTCAAGACCAGTAACACCTCATGTTACTAGCTGCATGGTTAACTATCAGTGTGACACGTGGTGTCCAGCTAAATTTATTGAACAATGCTAGCACTGAAAATCTAATTGACATCGTAGCCAAATTGCCGGGCAAAAGGACAGGTATGTCCCATTTTCGTGACCTTGATCAGGTAATTACAAAATTGTGCTATATATCCATGACCATGCAGGTCGTAAGACGACCCTGCTTAACTTAGCACATCCCGTGTGTGTTATAACCTTGCAAATGCATTATACTCTCGCAGTGAATGTGGAACCATTCCTTGCCTGGATTCCCATCAGCGAGTAAAAGTTGCTGGCTGGCTGACATACATTTGTCAGGACCACACATCCTTAAGTACGAGATACTAACAGCATGTTAAACCCATATAATGTGCTTTTAATAATAATAATATATTTATTTTGAGCAACAAGACTCAGTGTTAGTAACAATACACTTACAAACTATGTTAGTAATACATTTACAAACAAAATAAAACAGAAAACAGATTGTGACATCATTGCTGGCTTGAACATCAAGTATAAATTAATGTTACACATACGTTTAACTAATGTAAACACCAGCCCAAAAAGTGTATGTATGCTATTTTGGTGGAAGTTATGCCAGACTATACAGGATATTTATTATGCTACATGCCTAAATACGAGATATTTACAGCATGTTATAATCCACACTATGTGTGTAAGCTTCGACGTCAAGTATGATATTATCGAAAGCACCCTGTGGCTATGCCATAAACTTGTCATTTTGATCTTTCAGTGATGAAGTAATATTTACATTTAAGCATAACACTTTTCATTCAAATAATAGAACAAGATTCTTTGTTTACTTAATACTATGAGAGAACAGCTGATGGAAAATGTTCCAGACACTTATGACAGACTTCTGTTCCACTACTATACATATGGTGAACCAAGGTTATGTGATGTTCATCATCATCATCATCAGCCTATAATGTTCCCACTGCTGGGACACGGCCTCCTCTCTATGAGAGGGAATGGACTATAATCCACCACTCGGGCCCAGTGCGGATTGGTAGATGTCACATGTCTTCGAATTTTTGTACTGTTATCATAGGCAAAGCAACCGATGAATGGCTTGAATGACACTGCATAACACAACCTACAAATGTTCATCAGCACCATGTCAACCTCAAAATTAAATTAATATTATTTAATTTTCTTTAATGAAATGAAACACCAAACCTATAAGGACAATAGTTATATTCTTAGCTTATTATGTATATTTCCAAACAATTAATACATGTAGCCAAAGAGATTTTATCACCAACAACAAGAAAATCAATTAATCTGTTTGTGCCTAGCACAATAAAATTCAAACATCCAAAAAAGTATCCCGTTAACAAGAATCTTTCAAGACTGAACACAGTAATAGATACTGGAGTGCTAAGCCAGTAGCCCCAAAAGAGAACACATCAAGGATGGTACCGGAATGATTTAACCATATTATATACCAGTTGTAAAGTAATGATCTGGGTACTTGGTTTAAGTACAATGGTTCAAGAAACCATTTGTTATCAAAATCTATACACCATAATGTCCTAATACTCAAAACTATTAGTATTGAGAGGAAAAGGGTTATAGACTTACAAAGTTTGGAGGTCTTAACAGCCTGTCAATGTACAAATGACATTAACAACTAAACCTGTTTTAGTTTTAAATCAAATTGCAAATTTAAACCCACCCCCATCTTCGAACAAAGATAATATTCTTATCATCATTATGTATAAGCCCAATCTAAAATAACATGTCCAATAGTAAAATCCATTGCTTTATCTAGCAATCCATAGATACAATATTAAATTATGGGTAGGTATATTAATCATGCAATTCATTTAAGTACCCCTTATGTCCAAGAGTATTTTTGGAAGGGTTCCCATGACAGATAGTTTTTTCCTGCATTGCATTGCATTTTAAAATCACTTAAACCTTACCCATAATAATTAATCACCTTTCTTAATCATATTAGTGCTGACATAAACCTTAAAACTATTAATGAAATGAAATAAAATTATTATGAAGACAGTAGTAAAACATAACTTCATTGCCCTCTGGTTCCGGGCGTTGACCCCTATAATCAGCTGTAGCTTACTAGAAAATGAACCATGCTGAAAACAAATTAATCCCTATCAAATAACAACAGATAATTTGGCATGTCATCTACCTACATTGAACCATAACATAAAATTAAAATCACAATTAAAATACCCGAAAAGATGGATGGGCAGACATTATTGTGAGATTTATACAAACTCATAAAAAGAAATTTTAACTAAGAAATTTCATTTATTTTCAGTTTTCACTACCAATTGGAGTATTGGCTTTAATAGCTAGCTAACATAAAGGGGGGGGGGGGGGAGCCTGGAAGTGCAGATACAACAACAGATAAAATGCCATACATTTCGTATAGAGCTAATAAAATCCAACTAAAATTCATAACAATTGACAGTAGGTACATTGCGGCAATGTTGCCAATTACCTACACAATGTTGACTGAATATGGTCAACACACATCCACCAAATTGCACACTACTAGATGATTAAACCAGGAGTGTTCGAGACACTTGAAAGACATTGTCATGAAAACACTGCTGATTCTTGTAGAAGTACCTAATATTTCAAATAGTTTGGGAAATTACACTAATATAGCAAATATTTATCGTGGAGACCAGACCTCAAGTGTTATACTTTTTCTACTATGAAACCGCAAAAACTTATTGCTCCTTTACAAGGTGCCTGGGAAAACATAATAATAACAATGTTTTTATTTATATTGTTTCTATCATTATAGGAACAATAGGTTAAAAAATGAATTATAAACGATATCATAATGTACAAAATATACCAGACTAAAAGTATTAAGCAGAAATCAGTTTCTAAGACTTAAATACAAACAGTTTTGAGAAAATACCTCAATCGCCCTTTTCGAGCCAATTGACTACATCTCAAATTCTGTTTTACCAGTAAGGAGTGAATCCCTTAACATTCATAATATTTAGTCATAAGACTATCAGACCATTAGCAAAATTTTGAGCTTTATTTATACTATGTACTATTAGGTACTAATTAATAATAAAAACAGTTTAATCCACACTGTAATAAAGAGGTTTCTCTTTCTTTTCTGATTAATTGTATGTAATTATATTAATTGGTGATGATAGAGTGAATACTTTAATATCCATAATATTTGATCTAGGATCTACCTAGACCCTTAAAAAATGACTGAGCCTTATTGATAGGAAATACTTCAGTTTAATTCTCACGACAATAAAGTGAAGAGATTTCTGGATTCTGATTAATTGGTTGTAATATTAATTAAAAACAGTGTTTTGAATGGACTCTGGCTCTTCTACTATTGAACAATAGTTAGACATTGTATGTGATCATAAAATCATTACATTAAATTTTTTATAGTTATACAATCACCTTTTGAGACGATATACCTATGGAGCTCTATACTTGCCTTGGTTGCACTCTTCTGTTGCAAGTATTTTGACAAAAGGCCCTTAAACATTGCCTTGGTTGCACTATTCTGTTGCAAGTATTTTAACAAAAGGCCCTAAGTGAATAAAAATAATGCCAGTGGCATTCCTTGATAGTACTTCCAGACAATTCAACACTAAATAATGGAGTTGATGAGCCTTTTTTATTTGCAGACACATCTATTAAATACTAACACTACAACTGGCTTTCAAATGATAAAATTACTTACTGAGAGATCTGAGGCTATCATTGCCTCAATCTATCAAAAGCATCATTAATTTCGTCATAGTTTGATAATATGAGAAATTTTTGAAAACAAAGACATTGATTGTTCTCCTAGCTCTAACTTTAACCCATTGGAACAACAAAACAGTTATTAAAATACATCAAACCCTAATATTCGTAAGTTTGTCAGATTTCAATTGAAAGGGGTATCTAAACTCCAGAATTAAACTCTCACTATACAACCAAAACAACAGCTCAAATTAGAGCTGGCATCAACGAAGTCAGACATAATGTTGATTACATGGTTATCAAAGTTATTTTTATAAAATGTAATATATTTATTGTAAAGTATCCTTGAAGCTTTAATATTCTTACAGAAGAAGGTCCAATGTAATTATCACAAATCAACACTCAGAATTACTTGCATTTTAATCAGTTAATAAATTAATTATTGCAGCCAACTCTGAACATCTACCAAGTTATAATAATTATTTGAAAGATTGCCACGAAGTAAAATTGGGAATCAAACGAGCTTACCTGTTAAGCGAAGTCTTGATTCTAATTTTATGAGTGGCAATCTGAAAAATAATTACCCACCCGCCGCTATAATATAGTTAACACTAACAGCCCCAAAGCTGCAATAATTAGTCTACCTAATTCAATTTTAACCTTTCAGGAAAACATAGTGAATGTGGGTATTTGGAACTACTCTGTACATAAAACAGAGATTGTTCCAATGATAAGATCTCTAAAATAAGTGACAGTTCGCGACTTGACATTCAGCCTTGACACTCAGACAGCATACGAATGTTGCAATTCTTAAAAAATATTCTTTTTTTAATTCTCTAAAAATCGCGGTGTGAAAGTAACGTAGATTAGAAATACTATCAAGTTATAATAATTATTTTTCAGATTGCCACTCATAAAATTAGAATCAAGACTTCGCTTAACAGGTAAGCTCGTTTGATTCCCAATTAAACCATAAATTCATATAGTAAATAATTGTGTTTTTATGATTCCTACTGAATTTTTGAATCATTATTCCCCAGTAGATTAAACATCACTTGCGTAGATACAAGTTTCGTTGTTCTGCCCACTCATCATCTGCGTAGCCTTTTCCCAAATATGTTGGGGTCGGCTTCCAGTCTAACCGGATGCAGCTGTATTTTACATGGAGCGAGTGCCTATCTGACCTCCACAACCCAGTTAGTACTGGATATTACGATACCCCTTGGTAAGACTGGTTGTCAGACTTTTTGGGACACTGACTACCTGTAACGACTGTCAAAGATCGATAAATGACAGCCGATTCTGGCTGGTTCTGGCCCACTACATTCTAAAAACCCTTAAAGTGGCGATAAGTAGGTCTTTGAGGAGTAGCTTGAGAGGCGCCACGGCGCGGCGTCCTCACCTTCCGCCAGACAAAATCACATTAAAAATCAAATTTTGACGACCCGAATGGCGCAGTGGTAGTGAGGCTGCAGCAAATGTTTGTGTGATGAGCATGGACATTTGTTTCCGAGTCATGGATGTATATGTATAATAAGTCTGTATTTACAAACAAAAAAGTATCTATGTATTATATCAACTATCTGCTGTCCACGACATAAGCCTCGTTGCTTATAGTGTGGCACTAGATGGCGCAGTGTGTAATGTCCAGCGATATTTATTTATTTATAAGCCTTCTAACCTAATATGTACTTAAATTATATAATTATTAACTTATTGTTATCGGAACATTTTATCAAAGGAAATTATTAATCTTTTAATGCCTTGTAATCTATGAAACACGTATGTTTACACATGTTGCATATAAACAAAACCATCATCTGATTTTGCCGGAATCGGATCAGATCCTGGTTTTAGAAATGATGATGGTACTTAGGTACCTATTTTTGATCAAATCAAATGATTCGGCTGGACAATAAAATCATCTGCGAAGCCTTTTCCCAACCAACTATGTTGGGGTCGCATTCCAGTCCAACCGGATACAGCTAAATAACAGTATTTTACATGGAGCGAATGCCTATCTGACCCCCGTCCGTTGATCCTGGGTATAATTCGTAGATTTTAGATAGTCGTTACAGGTAGTCTCAAACGCCAGATAGTCTGACAATCAAGGGGTATCAAATTACCCAGTATTATCTAGGTTGATCAGAAAGTAAATACATACTGGTATTCAGCTGCATCCGATTGTCTGGAACCCGACCCTAACTTGGTTAAATTATGTTTATTTTTCAAATAGGTATTTACAAACACTTTTACACGTCATTGTTTTTAATTTTTTTGGGGTTGAAACTTTGGGGCCGTGGGGGCCGAGTGCCCATAGCCTGTTCAAAGAACTTTCAAAACGCCTAGTTGACCCTTCCCGTGGCCCAAGAGCTGGCTTTTACCTTGGTCAGAGGCTAAGTATTGCCATACAACGTGGCAACGCCGCCATTCTCTTGGGGATTACCAGCTGACTGCGTTGAGGAGGAGTTTTTCGATGCCCTTTTAAAGTTAACGGAACCTTAATAAACAGGTTCCGTAGTCAACTAGGAACCCTTATAGTTTCGCCATGTCTGTCCGTCCGTCCGTCTGTCTGTCCTCGCTTAATCTCTGTGACCGTTAGCACTAGAAAGCTGAAATTTGGTACCAATATGTATATCAATCACGCCGACAAAGTGGTAAAATAAAAATAGGAAAAAAATGTTTTATTAGGGTAGCCCCCCTATATGTAAAGTGGGAAGTGATTTTTTTTTAAATTTCAACCCTTACGTGTGATATATTGTTGGAAAGGAATTTAAAAATGAATAGGGGTTTCCTAAAATCATTTTTTGATAATGTCAATAATTTCGGAAATAATCGCTCCAAAAGTAAAAAACAATGTGTCCCCCCCCATCTAACTTTTGAACCATAAGTTTAGAAAATATGAAAAAAATCTGAAAAGTAGAACTTTATAAGGACTTTCTAGGAAAATCATTTTGAACTTGATGGAAACAACAGTTTTTGCACAAAAAAGACAAAAAATTGTACAATATAATTTCTGGACTAAGTTTGTACTATATTCGTATATGCAAGCATTTTTACATAATGGATACCCACCTTTAAACTCATAAGTGGGAACACTTATTGTGACGGACGGGAAACTACGGAACCCTACACTGAGCGTGGCCCGACACGCTCTTGGCCGGTTTTTTTAATTTAGTTTATTTAAACTAGATGGGGCCGGTGTTTTGTACCTGACTACTCAGGGAAGAAACAGCCGAAAAATACTAAGAGGTCATAGTCTCTTTGAAGGTCCAGATCTTGGACAATCCACATTGAGGACTATGCAGATTAGTGTCTGATGGTCTTTTAAAGAAAGAACCACACAGATTTGAGTGGATCTGTCCAGTCGGTGCAAGGATTTGTCAGTTATCGTGTAGCTCGACTTGTAACTCAAGGAGCTCAACGTCACGACGAACAATACCAAAGAAAGAACATTTGGAAAATGGCAGATGCAAAGACTAGTCGATATTTGCGACAAAGACTGCGTCAACTGCGTGACTGACATGACTGACGTGACGGTTGCGAAATGTAGGTAAGTGAAACAAAATGGGGGCTTTTTATGCAGATAATTTAAAAAGGCTTATCCGATTAGCAGATAATTGATACCTATAACGGACGGCTTAATGAGACTTGGCCCAAATTCATAAATAAGGTAAAACCGTAATTACACTTGCTGAAAACCTAATAAGTACTTGATTAGGGATTTCCTGTCTGTAAAGAAGGTTTGTATTAGGTCACTGATTTCTAATGGGTGTAAAAATACCTTTAACGAAGCCGTCTCGACTTTTTTTTTCTTTTTGTTCTAGACCATTGCAGAGATATTGGGGGTCAAAGTTCCAACATTTTCACTAGTTTTTTTTTTTTGTAATGGCTCTAAATTATTATCTTCACGACCACCGTAATATGTAACTCATCCATCAGCACAGTGTTTTTTGAGTGTATTGATACAAAACGTGATTTTACACCTCAAAAAGAATCGTTTCCCAGCAATTAATTCGATTTACAGAGTGCTTGGTTTTGACAGCTTTGTGAAGCCGAAAAATACCAAAAAAGCAATAAAATAAATAAAATGCTTTTGTACGCAGTCACTTCGAGTACTGGGGGTCTAAAATGGCCGCTTTATCGGAATCGTAATATGAATCACGTTAAAAATTTTAAATTCTTAAAATGGACTTAATGTTATGAGCCTAGAGTCCATTTTTAGAATTTAACTTTTTTAACGTGATTCATACAAAGATTCTGCATGGATTCTGCTAAACCGGCCATTTTAGACCCCCTGCTCACCACTAATAATCTTTTTTGCAATACTTATGTACGTTAACCGCATCGAAAAAGAAACTCTTAAAGTACAGTAATCGATCATTTCATCGAAAACTTATTAACTATTACAGTTGCTGCAGGAAGTTACACATTCTTCCACTTATTGAGCAGAGCAAAACTGCCGCCATGGTATTCTTGATCAATTTGGCTAATTGTTTAATCGACGGTTCTGAACTGGGAGCTGCGTGTTCTATCGTTCACCTTAAGGAATCATTGAATCAACCTCTGTACTATGTTCTTCTGTGCGGTGCATTTACCCAGAAAACTCTTATATGATGAGAGCTAGCAGAGCATTACAACTCGACGTGTTGATGATCTTGATTTATACTGCAAGTACTCCAACAGTGTTTTTAAACTAAAAAAAATATGATAACTTGTGACTTCTTTGAAGTTCACTAAAAACTTGTTCAGTTTTATCACTTTCTCTTGCCTGTCGACACCCTAATGTTGTCAGTGAGAAGTTTTAATTAGCCTTCTTTCACTTACTGTCAACAATTTGTAACCCAGCTGTAAGTTTTCCTAAGAAATAAATACTCTTGTCAATATTTCTGTAGATGATTGTAATGCAGAACTACTAACAAACAAGGGTCTTATAACTTAATAATATTGGCAACGCATCCGCACACCACTTAGTAGGAGTTCCAGGTAGGGGAAGGGGGGGCATGACGGGGTATCGCACATTTGCAAGAAACTAGACGTTTTTTAATAGAAAGCAATAAGCCAATAGGAAGCCTTTTTTTTTTTTTCTTTTTTTTTTTTTTTTCGGATGGGAAATCGTCAAATAACCCCTCCCGCTCTGGGCGGAGCAGGAGGGAGTGTCAGACTTTTACTGACTAAAACCCATCCATGTTCCTTCATCGCCCTTTGTGTTCCGGGGCCACGGTATCTCTTTCGAATAGTCCCACAACCCCGGCAGGCATTGGTCCTTGCGGACCCCTTCCTTTTTGCTGACTCTCTTTGAGGCGCGCGTGGAACACGAACGCGCCGTCGACACGGCCTGTCGTCATGAGACGGACGAACGGCGAGCTAGCCCATAGCTCACCGTCCACAGGCCCGCGCCTACGGTGGTCGGGGGCCACGTGGTGGTGGCCCCCGACGCCCGGGGCGTCTCCCGCGGCGGCCAGGACGTTGAGAGGTTCTCTCCCTCTCACGTTCCGCCACCTCCTTCTCTAGCATTACTGCTTCGCAGAAGGAGGTGACGGCGTCCCATTCCGTCTCGCTCCGGACCATGGCTTGCACCAGGGCCGGGCGCGAGAGGTCGCCGCCGCCGATCGCCGCTTCGAGGACACGGCGGTGCTCCGCCCACGCGGGGCACACCTCCACCGTGTGTTCCACCGTGTCCTCCGGTCGATCCTCACAATGGAAGCACCCGGGCGTTTCCTCCCGCCCGATTCGGTGCAGGAACCTCCCGAACACTCCGTGTCCGGTGAGGACCTGCGTCAGGCGGAAGGTGAGGACGCCGTGGCGTCTCTCAAGCCACTCCTCAAAGAGGGGACTTATCGCCACTATCGTGGCGTGCCCTGCACGGGGTTGCGACAGTCGCTCCCTCCATGTCGCCATGAGATCCCGCCGGAAGTCTGTTCGCTTAGCGACAATTTGTCGCTGCAGCGGAGTTTCCCCCCGGCGTAGCGCCTCCGCGCGCCATTCATGTAGGCGCGCGAGGACTATCGCCTCTAGATCCCATGGCGGCAATCCGGCAAGGAGGCTCGCCGCCTCGCGGGAGATCGTACGGTACCCCCGGGCCAGCCTTACGGCTACTACCTTTTGGGGCGCGTTCAAATAGTGAGCGGCTCGCAGCCTCAATGAACGCGCCCACACCGGGGCCCCGTAAAGGGCCATTGACCGCACGACTCCCGCGTAGAGCCTCCGGCAGGAGGCGTTCGGCCCCCCCAGATTGGGCAGGAGCCGCCTGAAGGCAGCCCCAGTCCGCTCCAGTTTGGGGGCCAAGCGTCGGAAATGTTCTACGAAGTTCCACCGGCTGTCAAGGACAAGTCCCAAGTACTTTAACGTCGACTCAACGCCGATGGATACCCCTCCTACCGTCAGTGAGGATCCCGGAGGTGGCGCATTCCGAGGCCCATGAAAGCACATGGCCTCGGACTTGTGCAGTGCCACCTCGAGACCCAGTTGCCGGATCCTCTCAACGACTATCGCAACCCCGCGTGTCATCGCTTCGGCCGCCGCCTCGTGCGACCTCCCCTGTGCCAGCACCAGCGTGTCGTCAGCGTAGCACACTACGCTGACACCGCTAGGGAGGTCGGCGCGCAGCACCCAGTCGTACCCGATGTTCCACAAGGGCGGCCCTAGGACCGATCCCTGCGGAACACCGCACGACATCTCTCGCCGGTTCCATTCTCCGCTGCGACCAGGGTAGATGACGGCTCTGTCCGTCAGATAGTCCCCGACCACTCGACGGAGGTAGGTTGGCACCCGGTGATACCGGAGTGCCTCCCTAATGCAGCTCCAGGGCATGGAGTTGAAGGCGTTGGCGATGTCGAGAGACACCGCCAAGACAACCCCACCCCTGGAAACCGCATCCCCCGTCGTGAGGGCTCTCACGCGCATGATGGCGTCCACCGTAGAGCGCCCCTTGCGGAAACCAAACTGGTGTTCCGCAAGGTCCGGCCCAGTCCCCGCAAGGTGCTCGGCGAGGCGGTTCGCAATGACTCTTTCAAAGAGCTTGCCCACCTCGTCGAGCAGCACCACGGGCCGGTATGCGGACGGAGAGTCCGCAGGGCGCCCCGGCTTCCGGATGAGGACCAGCTTCCCCGTCTTCCAACGAAGCGGGAACTGGCCTCTCTCCAAGCATGCGCTTAGGAGCCCCTCCAGTCGGGGCCCGAGAGCCTCCGAGGCCAGGACCCAGGCTTTGCCAGGCAAGCCATCGGGTCCCGGGGCGGTATTTTTGGCACTGAGCCTGCGTACCGCCACTCTCAGGTCTACCCCAGTCACCTCCGGAGTGTCGTCGTCGTCGTCCTGATGATCCGCTTCCAGCACCGCAGGCGGCGGAGCCATAGGCGGGGGTGGGTGTTCCCCTCGCGAAGGGAACAGAGTGCTCACCACGTCCTCCACGAGCTCAGGCCGGAGACTCTGCGTCAGTGGGGGGGTCCAGGGGCGGAGTTTGTCCCGCACCAACTTGTAAGGGCGCCCCCACGGATCTCTGTCGAGAGTCCCCAGCATCTCCTCGCGGGCCAGATCCCTGGCCCGCAGGACAGCCTCGCGGAGAGCAGTCTTCGCCGCTCTGTACCCCTCATATAGCTCCGCCTCAATGGCTGCCGCATCCGGTGGGTGGATGCGGAGCCTGCGATGCCTGGCGTACAGGTGCCGTGCAGCGACGCACGCTTTGCGCAGAGACGTTAGCTCTCGCGACCACCAGTACACCTGACGCCGGGCGCTTCTTGGCCGAACGCGGGGCATTGCCACGTCGCAGATGTCGGACATGGCCTCCTGGAACCACCCTGCCTCATTGTTTACGTCGGCAGGCCTGTCCGGTGATGTCACCCAGGCCTGCACGATCGAGGCTTCCAGGAGGAGCTCCCGGTCCAGCTGCTTCAGCGCCCAACGCGGACCACTCGGGGCCTGTTGGACCGGCGCGCTTGAGGTCTGGGTGGAGACGTCGAACCGGATGTACCGGTGGTCGGAATAGGTCTCCACCCCCTCCATGACACGCCAGTCAACGACACGCGGCGACAGAGTGGGGCTAGCGAACGAAATGTCCACCACCGACTCGCCCCGCATCCGCACACACGTGGGGACAGAACCCCGATTTAGGACGACCAGGCCCTTCTCCAGGACCCAGTCTTCCACCATCCTTCCCCGCACGTCTGTGCAACGAGAACCCCAAGCCAAGTTCTTGGCATTGAAGTCCCCGAGGACAAGCACGGGGAGGGAATGGTTTCCGACGACAACACTCAACTCTGCGAGAGAGTTGTGGAACTCGGCGAGAGTTCGGCTCGGGGAGAAGTATACTCCCACCACTACGATCTCCCCGAACCGGGCTGCTACGCACCCCGACCCCTCCTGACACCTTCAAGGGTCGGGGGCCAATAGGAAGCCTCATTCGACCAACGGTCAGGGCGAGAGAAACTGTGAGTGGGTGCACGCGTCTTTTCTCTACAAACGGATAACTATTTTAACGTTTCGTCGATCTAATTTTGTGTAAGGTCAAACATCATAATATTACTGTGGTCAAACGTCATTATTTTAAGGAATTATGATCACCGCATTTATATATTTTTGATCTTTATTTACTAGTCTTGTTTTATTTTGATATGGTATGTTGTTTGTATGAATCCGTTATACATTTTATTAGTGAACATTTTTTTTTAAGTTACCTTATTAAGGCAAGATGCGGTATTGGGGTTTTTGACATCTTCAGAACCTTGGGTATTCTGCCAGCTCTGTGGACGTTGAGCTCACAATGCCTGTGCTGGCGTGGACAATGAAGATCTGGAGAAAATACACTTTTGTTTGTTTTATGAGAATAATTAGCCTTCCCCATCATGCCCCAATTTCATAACCCCACCATACCCCATAGTATGGGGCAAGATGGTTTTTCATAATGTTTCTATTAATGATGAATTATTAAAAAATGAGATAAGTTGATTTTCCAAAGACTGTACCAAATCATAGTTAGATTAATGACATAATGTGCCATAAATTAATAAGAGTAATAAACATAGTGATTATGCTGTATTTATTTCCCTTAGCCACCCCTTTTTTTTCGGATTGGGAAATCATCCAATGACTCCTCCCGCTCTGGGCGGAGTGGAAGGGAGTGTCAGACTTTTACTGACTAAAACCCATCCATGTTCCTTCTTAGCTATTTGTGTACCAGGGCCGCGACCTGTCATCATAAGATGGATGGACGGTGAGCTAGCCCATAGCTCATCGTCCACAGACCCGCGCCTACGGTGACCGGGGGCCACCACGTGCCGTCCCCTATCATTGAGTCTGTTCTATAGGGTAGGGAGTAGGGCTTCCATTACGTAATTACGTAATTACGCAATTACGTAATTACGGACAGATTTTAGAAATCTCACAAATACGTAACTGAAGTGTTGAAGTCCGTAATAACGTAACTATGGGATAATATTAATTAATTAGGTACCCATTTATTTAGTTCTATAGTTTCTGCCTACGCCATGGGAAAAAGGCATGGGTTCATCTATGTATTTACAATTTACCTTAATTTAGGTTAACCTACGACTTACATTATGACAACATCAAAACCCTTTCTGTGGGTATCCCCCGAATTCCCGGGGTTTATTTTATAACTTCCAATTTGAGTCCGCAAGATTTTATTTCTTAGTCGTACAGAATAGAGTTCATTGTTGACCAATCGGGAAACAAAGGGAATCCCCGTTGGTTGTGGATAGTTCGGTACGTAACACAATCAAAGTTTATAACTGTTTTGCTAGTATTTGATCTAACTCGTAGATAATTGAGTTTAATATTGTGTATTGAGCAAGCTAAGGGAACTCCCTAGATTTTTCTTTACTTTCGTGAATTTAGAAACAATCTCAATACTCGGTACTCAGTCGTCTTACGTACACCTGCGAGATACTGTCCTGTTCTAAGCTTAATTTATTGAGTTTTGTAATTTTGTGTATGTGCCGCAAAGTTTGACGCTTGGTTTTCGGAAGCTTTTGATTACAATACAAGTTTCTAAGTAGATATCACCATACACGCACAACGCAACACGCACACGCACGCGTGCAACGCATACACGTTCAACGAAAATGTAAGTAAATATTTTAACATTACTTTACTTGTCTACTTACTTTGTTTCTAGGGTATTTGTGTGAGAGTTTATACATATAATTTAGTAGTTGATTTTATATTGTTGACGGCACGGTTGGCGCAGTAGTTGAGTGATTGGCTGCTGCGCTGCGGGTCACGGGTTCGATTCCCGTACGGAACAAATATTTGTATGACCTACAGATAGGTGTTCCGGGTCTGGGTGTCTTGTGTATGTTAGTTTACATGTTTGTGAGTGCACCCACGATACAGCAGTAATTCCTAGTGTGGTGCGACGTTTAAAAAAAAATGAAATGAAATATGTGCGATTTTATTTTATTGTTGCTTGTTAGATGTCTGTGCAAATAGACATTGATTATGAGTTGACGGTACGTATGTAAATGTATCCCGTTTTAAGTTTAGTGCCTAACTATAGATGCTATTTATATGTATTACCTAACTATTAAATTATGAAATATTTATATATTGTTTTAGGTCTGCAGTAAAGAAGACTATTTATAAGGAGTTTTTGAACAAACGCACACAATCAGCTATATGGGAACACTTTTTGAGGGCTGAAAATGGGCAAAGTGTCCAATGTAAACATTGTCAAAAAATTTTGAAGACTCCTGGTGGTGCTACTGGAGCACTACATACACATATGCGTGCTAAACATATTGCCGAGATGTCACAAGAGCAAGATGCGCAAAGGGCAAGTACTTCATCGTGCTTTCAAGCAAGAAAAAGTTTAGAACCTCCATCGAAGAAAACTAAACTAACGGATTACTTTTCCACTGATTATTCCTTGGACATTATAGTGACTAGAATGGCAGCGTTGGATGGCATCCCATTAAGCAAATTTTGTACTTCTGAAGATCTAAGGTATGTTTTCAAAAAATCTGGCTATGATCTACCGAAATCTCCTTCAACTATTACCAAAATTGTCCTGGAACAGAGTTCTGCCATAAAAAACCAATTAATAAATCAGTTTAAAGATATGAAGTCCCAAAAAAAACGATTTACAATAACGTTTGATGAATGGACCTCCACCCGGAACCGGAGGTATATGAATATAAATATTCATAATAAAGACCTAGAGCCAGCTAAATATAAAAATTTAGGACTAGTAAGGATAAAGGGTTCAATGCCAGCTCACGTTGGAACTGTACTGTTAGAAAATCATCTAAATGACTTTTATTTGAAACTTGAAGATATAATTGCATTCACAACGGACGGAGCCAGTGTTATGGTTAAAATGGGCAAAAATTTTGATGGTCACCATCAGTTGTGTTTTGCTCACGGAATACAACTTGCAGTGCTGGAGGTATTATATAAGACACGGAAAAGTACAACTATTGAACCAGAACTAGAAGATGAAGCTTCAGATACTGACACTGAAGAAATTGAAGAAAACGATGGCGGACTTTTCATAGAAGTACCTAGAGTTCTAGAACCAGAGTTTCTGTACAAAGATATTATAGTAAAAGTAAGAAAACTTGTTAAATCATTCAAAAAATCACCACTGAAGACCGATTTGTTGCAAAAATATTCTTTAGAAGAGCATGGTAAAAGCCTTGATCTTATACTGGACTGCAAAACGCGATGGAACAGTTTATCAGATATGGTTGGACGATTTCTGAAATTGAAATCAAGTTTATTTAAGGCTTTATTAGACTTAAAATCAAATATAAGTTTCACAGACACAGAAATACAAGACCTACATAACATTCATCATAGTTTAGATATAATAAAAACTACAGTGATGGCATTGTGTCGCCGTGACTCGAATTTGTTAGCAGCAGATGCTGCGCTTCAGTTTATGTTAAATAAACTTGATGCTCAGTGCAATGATCTCAGTGACAAGCTTGCTGTATCCCTTAGAAAAAGAATAAAAGAAAGGCGAACAAATGTGTCTGGTGTCTTGCAGTATTTGCATAATAATGAAGAATATTATAAAACCGAAGAAACAGAAACTTTTACAAAACCGACGTCGGATTATATTAGAACATATGTTGCAAACTTATTAGAAAGGCTCGAATTTACACCGCCGACAAGTACACAAATGAGTTTAGATTCCGAAGCAGATGACAATGATGCTAATGATGGTTGTGGCGACGAGTTGACTGTTGCACAGCAACTAGAAAAAGAAATACAGAAAACTATGTCTACAGTGAACAAATCTGGAGTAAACACAGATCTTGAATCCATCATCAGAGTTGAAATGTGTATCTACGATAGCACTGGCGGCGGTCGTGAAGTTTTCCTAACAGCAGCTTATAATTATTTACTATCTATAATGCCTACTAGTGTTGAAGCAGAACGGGCATTTTCTTCTGCCGGTTATCTTTGTTCTAAACTAAGAAGTTCCCTTGGTGACAGAACATTGCATTCGTTGTCATTTATGAGATCATATTATCAAGAACAAAGATTGGAAAAATAACCGTATTTTATATTGTTTCTTACTTTTAAACCATTTGTGCGTGGTACATGTTTTGTTTGAATTGTTGATTGAGTTTAGTCATAATATTTTGATTTGATTGACGATTTTGATTTTGAGTTTAATTTTAAAATTATCATTTTAATCTGTAATTTACTTTTAATTCCTTAATATAATATTTTTTTTTATTTGAAGTTGTTTGATTTTTTACTTCTAATATACCTAATAAGCCCAGAAATTATCGTGGCTTAAAAAATCAACACAGTTACGTAATTACGTAGTTACGTAATTGAAGCATCAAAATTCGTAACTAGTTACGTAATTAGCAAATCCGTAATTTTGGAAGCACTAGTAGGGAGTCAACCAAAACATATAAGTAATTAACGATTAAGTAGGTGCTGACACCTTTTAAAACTTCCATTCAAGGATTAAAACACTATTACATAGGAAAGGCCGTTTGACGTCATATTGATTTTTATTTTTGAAGTGTTATCGCCTTATCTTTGGATAGATAATACTCGGATGTCAAACTAATTAAACCCATAATCTGCTTATCCAAATAAACAATGCCTACGTAAAGTACTGGTTTAAATAAATAAATAATTACTCGAAACTGACAAATTTTCCCAATCAACCTGGAACCTAACTAACCTGGCTTTAGCGATAAAGTTATACCGGATGACTTTTTTATCACTTTCCAAAAAAAATGAGTAAATAATAGGTGAACGGAGTAGAAGCTAATGGCCATAGTTTTTTTGTTTAGAGAATATAAATCTAATAAAATCGAAATTCATTTAAATACGCGTATTGCGTATGCTTTGAAATTCGATATATTTCATTTTTTTTTTCATAATTTCCTTTGCTTTTTTCTAATTTGAAAAGTTTACTTGAAATTTGTAGCGTTTTTTGATGATGGATCAATTTTTTTCTAAGCTGTGGAAAGTAGAAAAAAAAGCTAGGTATGCATATAAGCTTCTACTCCGTTCACCTAATATAAGTACCTACTTATTTTTTTTTGGATAGTGATAAAAACGTCACCCATGTATACATTCTGTGAAAATTTCAACTGTCTACCTGTTACGAATCATGAGCCTGCTGACAGATAGACGAACAGCGGAGGCTTAGTAATAGGGACCCGTTGGTTACCCTTCGGCTACGAAACCCTAAACACGATAGTATAAAGTATTCACAGACGATCGAACTTGGTTCGGAATGGACCACGAACTGTACGGTGCGGTCTACGCAACAGACAAGCGCACCAGACTCCGAATCGTTCAGTCGTATTGTGCTAGCATTGCGTGAACACGTCTCCTCGACATGCTGCCTATTCTATCAAAACAGGCCAAAATTGCATTATTGCGGAAACTATCGGCGGCATGTCGAGGAGACGTGTTCACGCAATGCTAGCACAATACGACTGGACGATTCGGAGTCTGGTGCGCTTGTCTATTGTGTAGACCGCACTGTACAGTTCGTGGTCCGTTCCGAACCAAGTTCGATCGTCTGTGAATACTTTAAGTTGCTGCCTGACGCGACTCAAATCGCAAATCACATGTACTTCTCATCACTAGCTTTTACATTTTTACAAGCTTTTATTTAGTTTCACCTGTCCCGATGTTTGTGTCTGTAATCAAATCTTGCAAGTTAAATTTGATACAGTTACCGGTTACCGATTGAGTTGAAAATTTGGACGCATTTAATATGAAAACTTTTTAAAAACATGCTTTTATTACTTATTTATAAAAATAACTAAACAGTTTAAAATAATTTAAACATAATAAAATAAAAGCGTGCTACATTTTGATTGCTTTATCAGGTTTAAATTATGTTTAAGTTTTTAGTTATTTTTATTAATAAGTAATAAAAGCTTGTTTTTATAAAGTTTATTTCTTCTTTTAGTTTTAAATTTCGAGATGATGTAGGTATTTTGTTGTTTGACAAAAACGGAATAAGAAAAATGCCGCTGCTATCAAAGTTGCAATACCGCTGCGGCAAATGCGCCTGCGACTATTGTCAACCACCTGCTCGTAGCACCGCCTACGATTACCGTCTCCAGTCACATTTGCAAGTTTATCTTTAGCGGTCCCTGAAGGAAATTGACACATACGATTGATAAATGCAATACAAGAGATGATACTTCCTATTGAACCAGAATTTAGCTGACTGTTCATTTACAACATTTATCTGAATTAAACTGCTTTAAAATTACGTTTTTCCTAATCAACTGGAATACGATATCCACTGAAGATACCAAAAAGATAGCTTTGATAATATAGGGAGTCGAAGTATTCAACATGTACTCGTAGCCGTTTTGGTTTTCTAATAACAATAAACCCGATGATTCCACGGCATTGATAAGTGTATAGACTGGAAAGTACTTGTTCTAGGACCCGTCATTGCGATATTTTTTTTTGTTTTCTAGACCAGTGAATCAGGTGAATGGTCTAGAACAAAAAAAAATATCGCAATAAACTCTCCTGAAACTCCATATTCTAGATTCGGTGATAGAGATTAAAGTTTCAACTTTCTTACGTCAATTTTTTCTCTCTTGATCTGCTCCATCCAGCCAGTCTGCTTCATCCGATTCTTCAGAATAAACGTAAACGATGGAAGCGGCTTAGAAGCCTCAACCCTTAAAGGAAGGCGAATCAACATCTGTTAGATAATTCCTCATGCAAGGTTCTTTAAGATGAATAACTAAATAATATTAAACATCCCTGCGTCAGATCCCGTTTAAAAAGTCTGTTTTTTTCTTCTTTTGTCTTACTTTGACAACGATTGCTTTAAGAGAATAAATCATTACTGGCCTAATGATATTGTCACTTGTCACACCTCTATTTTTAATCGACTGAGCTTGATTAAGCTTAGAAGTGTGTGCTATGGCGCATTTTTTAAACGTATACGAGGTCTGTTAGCCTGCGTCTTCCTGATGCCCATGACTTCCAGTTGTTCCAATCCGGGGCCAGTGTGAACTGGTCACGGTCCTTGGTTTTGTCCGTTTTGTTTTGAACCGCAGCACTTTCTGGCATACGTACCATAATTTAAGTGGAGCAGAATGAATTTAAGAAAGGAATGTAGAACTAGTCACTCGTTACCCGTGCGGTCCCAATGGGTCAACCCATTACCGGGTCCAAGGGTAATTTTAATTACCCGCGGTTCCATGCCAATTAGGGATTGTTCTCGGACGTCTGACTATATCGATAAAAAATACAAATCCATAATAACAGCATATTAAGTACGTCAAGCTTAGTTAGTTGAACGTTTCCATCGTTGGGCCCGGACCACTAAGAGGCCGCCTCCACGAGCGAGAAGCGCGGCGATTTAACGTATTTTTATACGAAAATATCGCCGCGATTCTCTCGCTCGTGGAGACGGCGCGGTCCAACAAAAGAGAGTGTATAGAAAAACGTGGCAAGGACGATAATATCGCCGCGATTCTCTCGCTCGTGGAGGCGGCCCCTAACTAGCACTTATCGATGTCATGATGGTTCGATGACACGAATGATTACTTCTATAACAGCCCTTTCAAAACTTCCATTCAAAGATTATAGTGTTATCATTAGGAAAGGCCACCTGACGTCATTACAATCATTTATTTTCGAAGACTTTATCGTGTTATCATTAGATATAGAATAGTCAGATAGAACACTAATTAATTAAGCTAGATTAACATGCTACTTATCCAAATAAACAGTGCCTACTTGCTTGATATTGATCGGTTATTTAGGACAGACTGGGATGTAAAGTGTCATGAATAAAACCTTCTGTAGCTGGTTTTAAATATAAAACGATTCCTTTATTTTCATCGAAAAATCATTCATCTCCATTTTGATTTCCTGAAATGGAGATCTTGATCTGATTAGACCCTTTGATTTGGTCACAATAGAAATATGTATGACTAGCTTCTGCCCGCGACTTCGTACGCGGATCCTGTTGCTTATGCCAGCGACAACGGGGCGTCAAAATCGAAGATCTGAAACGTCTGATGTCGAATTCTAAGAGCCCGGGGACGGGAAAACAACGGGATGCGCGAGACGATTCGAGACGTTCCAGATCTTTAATTTTTGTAAGTCAACAGGAAATGCCCATCAGACTAAACATTTTTATAAGTCAACAGGAAATGCCTATCAGACCGAACAACTTTTGCTAAGACGTCATTCCTATATGTGTTATGGTGTAGCTGGGCTCTTGGAGTTCCACAACAGGTGTTCCAGCTCTTCAAATTTATTCTCTCAGCAGAAAATGCTCATCACGTGTAACAATTTTTGCTATGGTACCATTTTTGTATCTCTTATAGTGTAGCTGGTCTGTTGCGGTTCTGCATCAGGTGTTCAAGTTTCCAGGATAAATTATAGCCTATTTATGTTGCCTAGACTTAATACCTATACAACAAAAAAATCTCTTTCAAATCGGTCCAGTAGTTCCGAAGATCGGCGTGTACAAACAAACAGACACACAGACACATAGACAAACAGTCTATTACTTTTTCTAAACCCCCCTAAATTATTTCTTTTTTAATATATTCAATTTACAGACAGTTTTTTTACTGTTTTATTATATGTTATAATAATGACCACGGAAATGACACCCATGACGAAGAATTCGCTACTTTTCGTATCCGCCATCTTTTATTTTGACCCCCTATTCGTTTAGAGCACCCTCGATTATCATGGAAATGCCATCCATGATGAAAAATTCAATAGGTTTCGTAGCCGCCATCTTTGATTTTAATTACGACTCATCGTAAGGAATCTTACTTTCCGCTAATATCCGTTCGCGCTAGTCTGTCGCGCATGTGAAAAAAAAATCGAAGATAAAAACGTAAGCGTAACCATTTTCTTTGCAGTTAGAAAATCATTAAGTAGAGCAGCCTGCATGACATAATATGAGCGCAATAGCACGATTGTGCGAGTGAGAAATCTGGAAAAAAAAATTAAGTTATTTAAAGTACTGAGGCGGACTTAATGCCATAGGCATTTTCTACCAGTCAACCTTAGATCTTGGTTATTCCGATATCCTTCAACCTCAACCGCTATGCGGTTATTAAGAAAATATGGCATACATTAGGTACTAATACAAACTGGTGTTTTGGTGTACTAATACTTTCTCTCTATGAAATATTTTGTTTTCAATACACTTCCTCGAAAACTGGTCCATAACGCACTACGATTAGGTACAACATGCAATGTATTTCACACGCGTGCATTATTCCACTTTCCCGCACGTGTGCGGGAATGAAAATTGCCACAGATAACTATACCTATACTTAGTCCAAATTGGTTCAATGCCTATAGTCTGAGGAGAATGTTGTTTTTTTTTATTTCGGCAAACCACTACGCGTCTTTAAATACTTTTTTAATATTAAAATTGTGCTTATAAATAGAATATATCACAGATAAACATGATTATTAAAAACTAATAGTTATTTTTATACACAAATTAACATTTATTTGTGTTCTGAATTCAAAAATATAAAATAAATAAATGTTTTATATTTGGCTGTTTAACGGCTTCATACCTTTGCCTCTCCTTCAACCTGGCGAAAGCAGAGCACGAAAAAAAAGAAAATTAATATCATCGTTTCTTATTTCGTGACAAAAATATTTTTCGTTATATTTTATTTTATTTCTTCAAAAGTGTATTGAAAAACGTCGTTTGATACACGTGGTCATTTGTTATTGCAGTTCTCGGCTCGAACACACCCTCGCCTACGGCTCGGGTGTTATATTTCCGCCTCGAATGCAATAACAAACTTTCTCTACTTGTATCAAAATGTATCTACTATTTTTTTTTATATTGCCATTGTCATTCAACATTGGCCCTTCAATAAAATCAAAAATATCACAAATCTTTAAACGAAAATATAAATTTTTTGAGACCAAACACCGAGAAAATAGGCGATATTTTTGCGATCAGATTAACAAAATAAAAGATTTTTTACCAAAAATGATGAAACAATTTTTAAGAGGGAGGGATAAATGTATTTCTTGGCTCGATAGATTTTGCAATATAGCCACTGTTGCCTTGGAAGGAGTGCTGAAACAGAACCTGGATTTGCGATGGGCGCGAGAGACCCTTCAACGCCTGATTTACCCAAAAAGGTAAAAAGGCAAGGTAAAAGCCAGCCCCAAACAGCTCGAAAATAATAATATAGTTTCCAATAAGGCTATAATTTACTTACTCATTAATAACGTTAGCCAAAAAAACATTGAAAACCTGCGCGTATATTTCGACGTTCAGTCAATATTTTGGACTGGGCCCTAACGAAAATGCGTAAATCGCGTACTTAATTTGGTAAAACCTTATATATCAACTAAACAGATAGTACAATAAATTATCAGCTAATTATTTGATTTATCGTATCGCATCATGGCAAACATATTATATAAGATGTTGATTTTGACGTTTTTAATCACTTTGGTGACTGAAAAATGATGTGGGGTGCTGTGTTTTTGCTGGCTGTATCTGGGACGGTAAATACCCTTCAATTTTAAACTTTTACGTCAAGTAAATATTTTTCCCCTGTTGAAAAAATATTTGTTGGTATCATTCAATCAGAATCTAATGTAATTAACGAAGGAATATTCCTTTTTATTATTATTATTAATCAAAGAAAATGGATCGCATTATGAGGTAGATACTATGCTAGTATCTACCTCATAATGCGATCCATTTTCTTTGATTCCATAGGTAATTATGATTACTTTTATGTGTGTAGGTAGTAGATGAAAGAAAAAATAAACTGTTTGTTTAACATTTCAGGCGCTCGCCGACCCCAGGTTTATCTTCCCTGAAGATGCTAGTAAGTAAACAAAACAAAATACATACAACAGAAATTATGACATTATTCTAGATATTTACTCCCAAGAAGTACTCCCATTGCTAATTTGTTTGCGAACGTTCTTTGTGCGAGGGTTAATCAACATTTATTTGTGAAACGAACAGCAAGATGGTTGCTCAACACGCATACAATACAACAAGGAGCCATTGCGTTATTTACGTTGTCGAGTAGACGAATTCTTCGAACATAAAGCAATCTATGTGGAATGTCCTCCAAAATCCTTCGGAATATGATGTAAAGTGCTTGATGATTACGAGAACTAAAACGTAACAATTTGTGTGGTATACAACAACTAAAAAACCCGACTGCTGAAAATTACGTTGTAAGTAAATACGGGGTTTACAAGGTAAAATCAGCTCCTGCTATTGATGAAGTCGGTTAAAATGTAGTCTATGTTATCCGAGACATAATAACGAATCGATTTACACCTTATTCATCAAAATGGGTGACTAGTTCAGCGCTACGGTGGAACATACGTAAATACGAAGATACATCATAGACTGCTAAAATCATAACCCTTCCTTGTGGCTTCTCGTAGTCGGGTAAAAAAACAAATACTAGACTCCACCAAAGCAGAGACGAGCGGAGAGAAGAAGAAATGCGTAAAAAATTGGGTGTAGATATCTGCCGAAGCTCTACGGAGGTGAGCAAAGGACACTGCTCACCGCACCCCGCACACAACACACCACTCACTGCTCACTGCCCACCCCTCACGTCTCCGCTGGCCTAAACAATTACGAGTCATCTCCTTTCCTCTCTGTCCGTTTCCGATAAAGCTAAACGGAGACGAGAGGTGTAAATAAACAAATTTTATTGTTGGTTTACAACACATATCTTGTCCTCTCGTTTTGTCTTCGCTTTGGAAGAGTACGGCCCTTAATGTTGTGCTTACGAACGAATGTTCACAATAGGATAGTTCCGCAAAAGAATATTCGCCTCGTGAAAAAAGTGCAAAACAAATTCGTAAAATGAACGCTCGCAATGAGTAGAGTACTAACTCTTTTTTCGACAACAACAACAACAACAACAGCCCATAACGTCCACTGCTGGACATAAGCCTCTCCCGTGATGGGAGGAATTTGCCGTAATCTCCACGCTTGGCAGGCGGATTGGAGATCGGAGTGATGAAAGACTAACAGAAAACGCTGCTGCCCATTCTCTGGTCTACGGAGGCGCAAGGTGTTCTGCCTCAGACATTGGTCGCCTTTTACGACACCCGTGACTGTAATGGGTTGGTTCTATTCTACTCTGCCGGATACCACACGGCTTTTTTCGAACAACTGCAATAACAAGGTAAACGAGGCGTAGGCTTTTGGATCAACGAAGTGTCGGGGCGTATTCCGACACTGCGTTGATCTAAAACCATGCCCAAGAACGCGCAAGTAGTGCGGAACTACGGCTTACAGTCCTAAATTTCAGACGATCTTCGCTCACAAAGCCGAGCGAAATGTCGAAGACAATAACAAACTGCGCATGAAGCAGGGTAGTATGAGACTGTAATGAAGAAGGGAACTTGCAACATTACAGTAGACGTGCCCGTTTGTCAGACTTTTCGAAGTCCCATATTTCTGTAACTCATACTATAGCACTGATCTTAATTTTATTAACAGTGTCGGGATCCCGTATCGTGTCAGGATGGGAAGCGAATGTGGGCCAGTTCCCTCATCAGTTGAGTCTCCGTATGGTGTCCACCGCTGGAGGAGTCTTCGGCTGCGGAGGTTCCATTCTTACCCCTGAGTGGGGTCTTACTGCTGCCCATTGTACCGCCACGTAAGTTTTTTTGCTTGGCACTAATTTACAAACACGTGGAACGTGCCATTTTTCTCTCACAGAGCGAAAACCGAAAGAGAGTCCCATCCCTGTGACTGTTGTGTAATTTTTTGTTTGCTCATCTGACTCATTTAAATTACAAGATTGATTAATGTCATCATTATGTTAATTCAGCCGTGTACGAGCTACGCTGTACATTCCACTTACTTGTCCTACTTTTAGTGATACGTTGCAGTTTGTTTAATCCAACATTAATTGTACATTACATTTTACATTACATTATTACTTTAAAACATGTTATTTTTAGTAGCAATTAAACCTTTATACCAATCGGTTGTCTGCTCAATCAACATAACATTCCTATACAACATAACATAACATTTTCACTGTTGGGAGTTACGCCCCAACATTTGGTCCTTCGAGCAATTTAGTATTGTGTGATTTATATCCTCTACGGTCGCGAATCGGTTGGACTGGTCTCTCACAAGCGAGTCGCCCAGTAACCAAAACAAAAGCATTTCTGAGTGAACTGTCTCCATCAGATGCAAGCAAAAGTCTTATTTCTACAAGCGGAAGACAGATGAAATCGTTTTTTTTCCCTCAACAGCCGTGTGACCATCGTGATCCGTGTTGGTACCACCAACCAGACACTGCCTGCTGTGATCTTCGAGACCACCAAGTACTACAACCATCCCCTGTATAACGAGGCTATCCCTAGCATTGTCCAGCCCCATGACATCGGTTTGCTAGAGTTCGGCAGGTCCCTCACTTTTAGCGGTAAGACCCAATTTAATTCCACACACTTGATTGATAGTTATTTATGGATTTTGTTTTTTCAATATCACAAAACAATTTCAGAATTATTCTCCAATAGTGTCTGTCCTCTGCCAACGTCATTTGAGAGCCAAAGGATCCGTGTATCACTGTAGCTTGTGTTTCCATTTACATTTATGGGACTAAACATCTTTGGAATTTGTTATGTGAAGTAATCTCACATGATATTGACCAATTTCAAAATCTCTATTTAAATTCAAAATTTGATAAAAGTATCTAGGTCTAAAAGTGATATTTACTCTTTTAGACTTATCTTTTATTTTTTAGAACTTATTCAGCCAATCAGGATCCAGCGTTCCTCTACCAGGAACCAGAACTACGCAGGTGTGCAAGCCATCGCCAGCGGCTGGGGTAACACCTGGACTCAAGGTAGGCCCATTTTAATACTAAGAAAAATGTCTGAGGAATGAGAGCAAGGGAGAGGAATGATATCATTTTGTTGCCGCAAAACAAAACTTGGCGTAACTTATGTTCTCGTCTTGCATTTATTCACCAGGATCTTCTCCTGAAAACCTTAACTGGGTCTACCTGAGGCTGGTATCCAACGAGGAATGCCGGGCTTCCTACGGAGGCAGCTCTATCATCGTTGATTCCACTATTTGCACCAGAGGATATACCAGTCCAACTCAATCCACATGCCAGGTGAGAAGGTCCAGGGTGAACGAAGGTTTAATGAACGAAACACTCGACATTTCATTTGAAGTTGGTTCATTTACAAATCGTCTTCATGTTTTCCAAGACTGCAATTTTTCACAGGCGGTGATCATGGAGATCAAACAATTTTCCTGGGTGTCAGTGACAAAAATTAATTATAGAAACTCTGTAGAAAAAATATTTTTGACCCTGTATATTGACTGGTCCCGTGCGACTCGCATCCAGCGCATCCCCGCAACCTTCACCTGGTCATTGATCCACCTAGTGGGAGGCCTTTCAACGCAACGTCTTCCTCGCCTTCGTCGCCACTCTAGAACTTTTCGGCACCATCGCATCCGTTCTACAAGCAATGTGCCCTGCCCACATTCCGCTGGATGCGAGTCGCATGGGACCAGTCAATGTAGCGACACATGGGGGAGGCTTATATCCAGCAGTCCACGTCTTTAGGCTGAAATAATGATGATGATGTATATTGCGTCGCATTGGTAGCTTAAAGAGCACGCAATTCCGTTGAAATCATTATCGATTAGGTACCTATACTCTTGACCCAAGAAATAAGAGTTTTGGCCAGAGTTTTAACATTATGCACATTTTTCAGGGTGACAGCGGTGGTCCCTTGACCATCATTGATGATGACGGTGCCCTCACCCAGGTTGGAGTGACCTCCTTCGTCTCTGGCTTAGGATGCCACGCTGGAATTCCCTCCGGTAAGTGTTGTAATGTTTTGAGCATTGGCTCGGCCTTGAAATACTTTAATGTAGAACTTTTGTATCCCGTAGTATCCGTTTTATAGATAGATGAAGCTGTATGGGGTAATTATCGAGTGAATGAATCATAAGCTCTTTTGACAGTATCTAGGGGACTAGGAAAATAATATAGCTAAGAATGAAAGCTCTTTTGACAGTAACTAGGGGACTAGGAAAATAATATAGCTAAGAATGAAAGCTCTTTTGACAGTAACTAGGGGACTAGGAAAATAATATAGCTAAGAATGAAAGCTCTTTTGACAGTAACTAGGGGACTAGGAAAATAATATAGTAAAGAATTATTACTACCTGGATATTAATGTCATCCAGATAGTCGTAGATTGGATAGTACTTAGACTGTTTTGAGAGATGCTTCATACACGTTGCGTTTTAGACAAGAGACTTGTCTGAAAGCTCAGCCAAAATAATATATTATAATTCACGTTACCCACAGGATTAAAGCATAACACTACCTACTTACGTAATTTTTGCAAAACCAAGAATCATGCAATTGAAACCAATATTAACAACTTTCTATGTAATTTCAGGATTCATCCGTCCCGGCCACTACCATGACTGGCTTACGGAGGTGACTGACGTCGACTTCGATTGGGAATATGAACCTGAATCTGAGACCACAGACCTTCCCGACGAAGAAGATACCACTACTGCTCCTGAGGATGATACCACTGATCCCGAGGATGATACCACTGATCCCGAGGATGATACCACTGATCCCGAGGATGATACCACTGCTCCCGAGGATGACACCACTGATCCCGAGGATGATACCACTGATCCCGACGATGATACCACTGACGCTCCTGAAGACCTTACCACTGCTGCTCCTGAGGACTCCAGCCAGTCCTCTGAATCCAGCGAATCTTCATCCGAGTCCTCGGAATAATCAAAAACAGTACTTAAGCGAACAAGCCTCATCCACTCGCGAGGACGAACAAACATTTGTATATAGCTGAGCTCATCACAAAGATTAATTTGAACATAAATAAAAAATTACTAGTTTATTAATATGTAGATTTTTATTTGATCCTGCTATAACTACAGACAATGACTGAATTGAAATACTATCTTTGAACTCGAACGCATATGCTCGAGTTCCGTCTACAAGGATAATGCCGGCTTCCGTCTTAAGCAGAATTAAGATCTCCCCTAGATTTCTAATTCAAAACTTCTTTTCCATAATAAAATTAAGTCATGCAAATACATCATAATCTGCGTAAATCCTTAGAATATCAGTTACGAAAATAAGCATAGGATTATTTAGATTAGACTTAATGCGTTATCATTTAATCGTAATATTTTATCAATTAATTCCCGGTTCTGAATTAATATAAGCTAGCAGAAATTATTTTTTAGTTAGTTTGTGAACAATATGGCGATGTGGGGTGCAGTATTTTTGTTGGCTGTTGCTGGGACTACGGTAAATATAGATTTATTAACATACGTATATTTAGGGTCCGTTGTAGTGTTTAGGATTTTGGCGAAATCGTCGAATGTCCAGTGTGGATTTTATAAACTCCTAGTTTCTGTTCCTAAACGGGAATGGTTCTGCTACTCAACCGGATTAAATTTTGAGACAGAGAGGCTCACTTGAATTACCTCAATACGGTATACCATAAACTATTTGAATAAGGAAGTCAAATATACTAAATAGGTATATTACTTAAATAATTGAAAGCCTCATCAAAAAAAAAATAGAGGATAATAATCTTGAGGAGGAAGTCCGTTTCCACGTTAGTACCACAATTTACCTAAAAAAACCGGCCAAGTGCGAGTCGGACTCGCGCACGAAGGGTTCCGTACCATTATCTATACATTAGACAAAACGGCAAAAAAATCACGTTTGTTGTATGGGAACCCCCCCTTAAATATTAATTATATTCTGTTTTAAGTATTTGTTGTTATAGCGGCAACAGAAATACATCATCTGTGAAAATTTCAACTGTCTAGCTGTCACGGTTCATGAGATACAGCCTGGTGACAGACAGACGGACAGACGGACAGACGGACAGACGGACAGACGGACAGACGGACAGACGGACAGACGGACAGACGGACAGACGGACAGACAGCGAAGTCTTAGTAATAGGGTTCCGTTTTTACCCTTTGGGTACGGAACCCTAAAAACCAAGTATGTGCCAACGTTCAATTGATATTGTACATTTCAGGTTCTCGCCGATCCCAGTTTTACCTTCCCTGAAGAAGCGAGAGGTAAGATAATCAAACATGAGCATACTCAGTGTCTTAACTTATTATTCACTATCACCAAAATAGAGCTAATTAATAGCTATTTATTTAATGTGTGTATAACTTATTTGGTTAGGTGAAATGGAATGCCAGGTCTAGCAACTTTCGGACCTCTAGACTCCCTAGTCTCCCTAGTCTAGTTAGATCGTAGTCGAAGTCGAAGCTGGGATAACATCACTATGTTACAGAGGCTCGACTTCGACTACGATAAGTCGGAACTTCTGATTGATATTACAATTCCGACTTCGACTTGTAATATCAATACTACTAAAACTACTTTAAAATCGGAGGTCCAAGCAAAGTGGATTGCCACGACGACTCACGGCAGCCGCGGTCAACGTGGAGGTTTATGCATGTCGCGCGGTAAACCCTCCTCCCCACGCACTATCTGTCGTCGATTACTCTTCCATTTATCAGTAACGATCCAATATTGTGGTGGAAAGTGACTGAAATTATACAAAACTAGCCTTTGCCAGTGGCTTCGCTCGCATAAATTTAGAATTTGACAATCAATGATTAATTTTTAATATTGAAAATAAAGATTCGGTTGGGTCTTGCCACCACCTCCGAATCCGACTCCGATTCCTATTCAAACTCCGACTAACTAAACTTAAAAACTTCGACTACGACTTGGGTTCCGACAAAACCACCTCCGTAACATCTACTCTTGACAAAGAACTTCCAACATAGTTTGAACGATTTCATTTTAAGCAGGCATCAGTTACCAGATTTACGATCAACTGATTCTTCATCATCTGCCTAGCCTTTTCCCAACAACTTATGTTGGGGTCGGCTTTCAGCCTTACCGGATTCAGCTGTATTTTACATGGAGCGACTGCCTATCTGACCTCCACAACCCAGTTAGCACTGGGGTAATACGATACCCTTTGGTTGTTGTCTGACAACACATTGCACATTTTTTTAATAGAAACCAGACTTGGTTCTATTAAAAAAATGTGTAGTGACAACATCCATACCTTTACCAAAATTCTTCTGACCTTCTTTTGACTGTTCTGCAACAGGTGCTGCCTCTCGTATCGTGTCAGGATGGGAGGCAAGAGACGGGCAGTTCCCTCACCAGCTGTCCATCCGTATGGTTAGCCCTGCTGGAGGCGTGTCGTCCTGCGGAGGCACCATCATCCACGCTGCATGGGGTCTTACTGCCGCTCACTGTACAGCCTCGTAAGTCTTCTTCTTATAATAATAATCATTTATTTGCTAAAAACATGGTATAAAAGATGGTAATGTTATTATTATGAACAAACATCTCATCTTCTTCAGATAGCATTTAACTTTTGTTCATTCAAACCTTAGCCGCTTCCATGGAGTCTTCAGGTAGCTCTGAGTTGACTGCATGTACAGATGGCAAGATCATATTGTATTTCCTGCTGTACGAGTATGGAGATACGAGTTCCATTACTAGCGATCTTTTCAGTCAAACCGCTTTAATAACGCTCATTGGTCATAAGCAGTTAATTGGTTTATCAATCTAAAATCCCTAGTAATTTCCATATTCCCTGATTTTGGGTATTGCCCAATATATTGCAAGATCTAATTGAAATAACTATAGGATACCATGGGACCGATAACAATAACTACAAACATTCTAACAAAATCTGGTGTACCTCTGCTCTACCGGAGATTAAGAATTTTCATGTAATGTTCCCTATCATGTCCTCTTCTTCTACAGTCGCGTGTCCTTGGTTATCCGCGCCGGCACCGTCAACCTGACTCAGCCTACAGCCATCTTCGAGACCACCAAGTACTACAACCACCCCTTGTACAACGAGGCCTTGCAGTCGATCGTGCAGCCCAACGATATCGGTCTTATTGAGTTTGGCAGAAACCTTACCCTCGGTTGTAAGTTTATGTTCATTGTCACCATCATTTAGTTAGTAAGATGAAAGACATTATACACTGCTCTAAGTTTTCACGGTTTAAAACTAAACTTATACTGTCACTTAGGTACGGGATATTTTCCGTGAGTATTAGATACACATAATTTCCTTTATTCATTTTGTTACATAATGTTTACATTTTTACAAAAACATTTAAAAAAAATAGTTGCCAGCATCGGCAACAGGGTCCGAGCTACCGGTGGTCAGGGCTTTTGAGAGCGGAACCTCCTAACATTACGAGCAGTGTCTAGATGTACACATTATTATTATTAATTACAGGGTCTAAATATCGGACCTTAAAATATTTGATAATCACGGAAGATATCCCGTAAGTGACAGTATAAGGAAAAACATTTTGCTGATGGATATCACGTGGTTGTTACTACAGAACGTTTTGGCCTCATCGACTTCATTCTGTAAGCGATCTGTTCCGCGCATTGCCACATTGTGCTAATTCTTCGGAGTAATGATGTGTCGGCTTTATTGGTAACTGTACACTGTACTGCCAGCTGATAAAAGTATGCCCGTTGGCGGCCCGCCACAAGCAGCAGCGACACAAGTCTTTTTTTTACTACAAGTTTTTGTTATAACTTCACAGACACGATCCAGCCCATCAGGATCCAGAGCTCTGAAGCAAGGGACGAGAACTACGCCGGGGTTCGATCTATCGCCAGTGGCTGGGGACGCACCTGGACTAATGGTAAGGCTTGAATTCCTCCTGCTCTGACGTCGGTCGGGTACGTCGATCGCGCGTACGAGTATACATTGTGTTCTATATAGCACCATCCTTTTTTTTTTTAAACCCATCCATGTTCCTTCATCGCCCTTTGTGTTCCGGGGCCACGGTATCTTTTTTTAACAGTCCCGCAACCCCGGCAGGCATCGGCCCTTGCGGACCCCTTCCTATTGCTGACTCTCTTTGAGGCGCGCGTGAAAAACGAACGCGCCGTCGACACGGCCTGTCGTCATGAGACGGACTGACGGCGAGCTAGCCCATAGTCCATCGTCCACAGGCCCGCGCCTACGATGGCCGGGGGCCACCACGTGGTCTCCGACGCCCGGGACGTTTCCCGCGGCGGCAGGGACGTGAGGTTCTCTCCTACTCACGTTCTGCTACCTCCTTCTCTAGCATGACTGCTTCGCAGAAGGAGGTGACGGCGTCCCATTCCATCCCGCTCCGGACCATGGATTGAACCAGGGCCGGACGCGAGAGGTCGCCGCCGCCGACTTACGACGCAAACCGACAGCCGTATTTTGTTCTCGGTGACGTCACGACCGACCATGCGCGACAGACATCAGACGAAAGCTTTACTTCCTTAAGTGATATAATGTCACCGTAAAATTGTAAATACCGTTAGATTATTAATCTATCTTGCGAGATTGTAAATTCTCGAAACATTGTACAGCTGTCCCTGATTGGTCGGTCTTACAGTAGGCCGTTCTGTTTGTGTCTTTGGTTAATCACAGATTCATTTTCATTTGATTTCATTTCATTCAACTTCTGAATGCAGGAGCCTCTCCCGAGAACCTGAACTGGGTTTTCCTGAGTATCACCAGCAACTTCGAATGCCTGCTCGCCTACGGAGGCAGCTCCATCATCCAGCCTTCCACCATCTGCGCCAGAGGCTACAACGTCACCAGCCAGTCTACCTGCCAGGTATGAAGAACTACTTTGTCATTTTTAACAGCTTTGACTCTTTTATTGTTGACATATAGGTATGCACCGGTCAATGAAATTGTGATAGCTTATTTGCCATTTTTTGAGAACCCGATTAGTAATATTCATTGTGGTGTTTTTTTTTCTCAAAACATGTACAATTATTATTGTAGCTTATTTGGTACTTCTGGTGATCTAAATTAACTCATGTCTATGATAATGATGTTCCATGATGCGAGAAGCACACGGGGTTGAAGCTTTCTTAGAATAAATAACTGCCTGCACACTCCAGGACTTAAATGTGGCAAAAGACAGAGCGGTCCAGCTACGTACTGGTCGGAATAAAATTGAGCCATCGATTCGAAAAGAACACGAGAAGAAGAATAAATAGAGTATAAAGAAATAAAACTAAACCAAATTTTGTTCCTCAGGGTGACAGCGGTGGCCCTCTGACCGTCATCGATATCGACGGTGAGGTCACTCAGGTCGGAGTAACCTCCTTCGTGTCAGCCACTGGATGCCACACCGACTTCCCTGCTGGTAAGCAAAGAATTACTGAATTTTATTCGAAAAATAAGGGTACCTAAGTCATTGCAAGCAACTTCTGAATTCTTTAATTTCTGATGGGATTTCCATAATATAACAAGTGACTATCACTTGCAAGCTGTTGCTTATTACTACAAAGACTTGTACAAGACTGATATAATATTATATACTTCGATACAATTTTGATTTTCCTGTCTTCTTTAGCGGTTCTGCTTATTTAGAAGTTAATATTAGTGTTAGTATTAATACAGTTAGCTTGCAGCTGGTTGTTGTTCACACTGAATATAACTTATTTGTAATCGTAGGACTTTTCACAGTGCTAGTCCTTATTATTTTAAACAAATGTGTAACTCTTTGAACAACTCCTCATAAATATTGATACGAATACTTTATATTTCTAGGTTTCATCCGTCCCGGTTTCTACCACGACTGGTTCACTGAAGTGTCCGGCATCGATTTCGACTGGGTCTATTCCAACGTGACTACCGAATATCCTGTTAACGTCACTACTACCGAAAGTCCTGTCAACGTCACTACTACCGAAAGTCCTGTCAACGTCACTACTACCGAAACTCCTGTCAACGTCACTTCTACCGAAACTCCTGTCAACGTCACTTCTACCGAAACTCCTGTCAACGTCACTACTACCGAAAGTCCTGTCAATGTCACTACAACCTTAAGTCCTGCCACCACTGTGACTGCTGATCCTGATTCTAGCGAATCCAGCTCGTCTTCTGATTCTAGCTCTTCCGAATCTAGCTCGTCGTCGGAATCTAGCTCCTCGTCTGATTCTAGCTCATCATCTAGTTCGTCATCCAGCTCATCATCAAGTTCGTCATCTAGTTCATCATCTAGTTCATCATCAAGCTCATCTTCCGATTCTTCAGACTAATCCTGATGAATAATATATTCCAAGGATCAATAGTTTCCTATTGGGATCACATCTATAGGTACTATGTTGAACACTTAACATTTTATTTATTTAATAAATAATAATAATATTTGTATATTACTTAGTTTTAATTTTATTCTAAATAGGGTAGATGACAGAAAAATCTAACTAGTCCGTCAGATAGATTTCAAAAAAATATTGGACACATATTCTTTTCTTTTTTTTCACGTAAAAAAAAAATGAAGACGTGCGTCGAAAACTACGTACATTTTTTACTCAAATGTGACGTCACAAGCCCCCCTCATGATCTTTGACACGTTTTATCTTCGTCAATTTTTATTAATTTGATAAAACAAAAAACACGTATCCAATATTTTTCGATAATCTAACTGACGGACTAAACAGATTAAAAATATTTTTATTTAGTCAGTCATCATCCCTATTATCGTATGATTTAAGCTGGTAATCCTAGACTAAGCAATTGCTACATACATAATAGGTTATGCATAAGGTCAAAAATCCATCCATACTGGAATCAAATCCACAATACTAAACGGACTCTTCACAAAGCCGTCAACCAAGCGCTCTGGAAATGAAACCAAGTAAATCTACGCAAACATTTACTACTGGGAAACGACTTTTGTTTCTGGAAAACATTGTGCTGTTGGATTAATTGAATAGCACAGTATTTAAAGTAAAGTTATAACATTTTAAAAGGATTGACTGGAAAAAGTTGGATCTTTGACTTCCAATATCTCCGTAACTAGAAGGTTTCCAGATATGGTCCACAGTAAAAACAATGATCGCAATAACGAGGAGAACAAGTGCGTAAATATAATAATAAGTACTGGTTTTGTAAGCAGTGATAGCTAGTGGTGTGACCGTAGGACTGCGAAGTCATAGGTTTCAAGTTCGAACCCAAGACACGCACCTCTGATTTTTCGGATTCATGTGCGTATAATCATGTATTGTATAATCATCACTTGCTTTGGTGAAGGAAAACATCGTGAGGAAATCCTTGTCTGGCGGCACTAGGGTCTTGCTCTATTAAGAACAACTGTTAAAGGGTTTTTTTAGAGATTTATGCGACGAAGGAAGTTTGTCATAGTGTTTAGCCCACATAGATCGTCAATAGCCGTGTGGCCGTGTGGGTGTTAGCCGTGTGGTATCCGGCAGAGTAGAATAGAACCAACCCATTACACTCACGGGTGTCGTATAAGGCGACTAATGTCTGAGGCAGAACACCTTGCGCCTCCGTAGACCAGAGAATGGGCAGCAGCGTTTTCTGTTAGTCTTTCATCACTGCGATCTCCAATCCGCCTGCAAAGCGTGGAGATTACGGCAAATTCCTCCCATAATGGGAGAGGCTTATGTCCAGCAGTGGACGTTGTTGGCTGTTGTAGTAGATCGTCAATATAAGACCAAACATTTATTTTATTTCGTTTTACGTTTAAACGCAGCTTACTTAAAGTATACGCAAAAGCTTATTTCACGTAGCTTTGAAGATATATCTCTCGATTCCGCAGCTTTATTCCCAAAGCGGTTTTTTTGGGACAAATCGCAATCCACTGCAACTCCTGAAAGCCAGAATCAACCGTGTTGACTAACAGAAAATCACCGATACAATGAAGCTAGACGAAGTCCCAGAGAAACAATACAACTGTCTTGGATCCCGCAACGAAATTAATCAGAAAAGACCGGTGTAGGAGTAGGAAAAACATCATTTCCATGTCAGCAGGAGACAGAACAAAACAAGGCAAAGCTGTTAAAGGGAAACCCAAAGCTGTTACCAAAAATACATATATGATGAGCTTTGCGATACGAGCAACTGCAGATCAAAGATGACAGCTGTTGGGGTCACCACAGTTTGCTGACCTGCTTCTTGTGTCACTTCTGTGACCTATATTTCTAAACACCAGTTTTTGCAGACTTATTCAACTGAATAAACACAATCAGCATAAATCTAAACGGCGTTCAAGATCTGTGTGTCAATATTCCACAATAAGATCACACTGACAGCGTTTGAACGTCGTTTAGATGCTGATAGGTTATTCGTACAGTCTGCCTCAATTAACCTGGTTCAAGTTTCTAGTAGAACTGATAGCAGACAAAAGAAAACCGTTAAACTGCTCTTTTTTAAGGAGTTTCGTAAGACAAATACAGTGTCTGGCACATTGTGAACTCCTAACCTTAGCCCTCATAATTGCCGACGCCGCCGGTCGAAATCGATTGTAACACCTAAGGGTTCCATGAATCGAAATCTGAATCAAAAGCCGACTTGTCACAGACAGAACGATATAAAAAACAAATTGGATAAAGAAAATACGTAGAAAACTTTGGTATTATAAATGTATTCGTGTTTTATGTAATTTTCCATAGTTTTCTCGTGTCGGAAACTCGCCAAACGCAGGTGCGAGTCGCCGGTCGCGTGTAGCGGCGACAAATCGCAAGGAAATAAAAATAGGCGCATGGTGCTACAGCGTCGTATTGCAGTGGCGGGCTACCGCGCATGCGTGACAGTGTTGCTAGGGGATGAAAGAGTTTACCCACCAAGGGGTCTACATTCTTATTCAAATCTTCTTATTCAAATTCATTCTTACAAAATTACAATATAAATAGCTTGTGTACAACGGTGAGCCTAACCCAAAACATTACATGCTACATTTTTATTTTTTATATAATAATCGTTCGTTATGTGTGTCGTTATGGCCCAGAGGTGCTCATGCATGTTCAGGTTGTGGGTTCAAATCCGGGCAAGTACCAATGTGACTTTTTCAGTTCATGTATTACTCTTTCTAAGTTTATCTTGGACATCACAGACATCGGTGAAGAAAAATATAGTGAGGAAACTTAACTAGCCGCCCGCGACATCGTTCGCGTGGAAATTTTGATGTGTATACAAAAAACCGGCCAAGTGCGAGTCGGACTCGCGCACGAAGGGTTCCGTACCATTATCTATACATTAAACAAAACGGCAAAAAAATCACGTTTGTTGTATGGGAGCCCCCCTTAAATATTAATTTTATTCTGTTTTTAGTATTTGTTGTTATAGCGGCAACAGAAATACATCATCTGTGAAAATTTCAACTGTCTAGCTGTCACGGTTCATGAGATACAGCCTGGTGACAGACAGACGGACAGACGGACAGACGGACAGACAGCGAAGTCTTAGTAATAGGGTTCCGTTTTTACCCTTTGGGTACGGAACCCTAAAAAAGATAACTTATATCCTTCCCCAAGATATTATCTATCTCTTTGCTAACATTACGATACGATCAGTCGTTTTAGTCGTGAAAAGGTAACAAACATTACTGGTTAGTTTACCATAAATAATATTAGTATGACATAACTTTGAAATCGCACACCTGTCTTGAGCACGCACGGTGACCCATGATCGTGCCTTCTGTTTGAGAAGAGTCTGTTGTCCAGAAAAGGGACAGTCATAGGTTAATATTACTTATTATTATCTTCTATACATATAATAAATCTGTAGAAAAAACATTTTTGTACATTGAAGAAATTGAAACAAAAAATAGCCAGCGTGTGAAAAGATAAGTAACAGAACCCATTTCCATCATTTTTGAAATTTTTGTCTGTTTGTTTGTGCGCACATCACGTAAAATCTACGAATTCAATGCTGACAATGTTTATACATAAAAAATTGTGTGTAACTTGGGGTATGATTTAGTGTTTGTTTCATTGAAATCGGTTAATTCTATCAAAAGATATATGAAATTAAAGTTTTCAAGAAGAACTAATTATTAAATGTAAGATACATACATGCAGCGACATCTGTTGAACTAAAATGATACCAATGACTAAAAATGTGCTCACCACAGTCATAACTTTTAAATCGACTGACCAGCTTTAAAAAAAAATTATAGCCTAGGTAATATACTTTAGCAGTTTAACACTTTGGTCGATAGACGGCGTTGTTTATTTCACTCCATTTTCTGAATTGAATGACCCTCGCCCGTGTCAGTTGCCTATTTTTTGTTTTTATTATTTTAGCGATTAATGCAAATATATCGAAGAAATTAAATTGTTACCCACTTGGATCTACGTAGGTATATATCTACTAATATTATAAAGCTAAAGAGATTTTGGTTGGTTGAACGCGCTAATTACAGGAAAACTTTTAGTGTTGAATAGTTATCGAGGATGGCCATAGGTTATCTAACATCACGCTATAATTAAAAGGAGCGGAGCATCAATGATAAATGTTGCAAAAACAAGGAAAATTTATTTCTTTCGAGAGCTTCCTTTGCGGGCGCTGCATAAACGGTTAAAGTTGCGCAACAATCATGTATTAGGGAATTGTTCGTTTTAAAGCGTTCTAAAAAAAACCGCGATAGCATTATGTCTATCTTTCAAGGTTGACTCCACTCTCTCTAACCCTCTCTCTCTCATGTGACGCAGACGAAGTTGCGCGGGTCAGCTAGTAATAAATAATAATTCACCTCTAAAGAACTACACATTAGGGCGACTGGTGATTATCGACCATATTCTGATGTTTTTAAATCAGAGCTATTACAAAATGGGTTTGACTTTTAGCACTGTTAACTATGAGTCATAAATTCTATTTCAATTACAAACCTATTTTAGTTAGTTAGAAATATCACCCATAATAGGTGGAAACCCTACAACAGTGGCAACACATGATTGAATTTGGCGCGCGCGCGAATCGCCCTTCCAAATCAACATGGCGAACGCTCGAGGAGCGCGCCTCGTCTCATAAAACAACCGGGTAATCTCGTTCTCACTTCAACACACGTAATTATTATTTCTACCAATCGTTCGTGGATAAAATGTTATAGTGTCCGCTCTACGGATGTGAATAGTGAATTCTTTTGTGTATACTGTGAGTTATTGTTTATTGCATGAGTGGAGCTCATGGGGTGTCCGACGTACGGGACGATGGACGCGACTCACCTGCCAGCACCGAACAGCTAACGTAAGAATATTAAATTAAAATCAAATATTTATCGCAACGTTTGCAAGCGGCAAGCGGAACTACTGGCATTCGCCTTCTTCCCAGATCGAATTCGCTAAAGTTAAGACTCTTTTGTGGGGTTACAGTTATGTTCTATGCCTAATGAAGGTATACCGCACCCCTAATGGTAGGCTTTCCTCGGAATAAATGTGATTTTACACAAATACACATAGAACTCGTGTGTCGTTTTTATTTGGTGGAAAATGTTGACAATCATTCACACTTTTATGGGTTCGGAAAATTTGTCAGTTTTATTAATACGTTGTCGGTCACATTTTTGGTTGCGGATGTGAATCAACTAAAAGATATTGTGCTTTTAATTCAGATACTAAGAATTCATGAATGCGTCGAGGAGCTTTTCTTGAACAGTTTTCATGTCATTTCTTAAAAATACATTAGTCACATTAAGGTTCGATGTTACTTATAAACCTTAGATTTGTCATGCTTTGTAGGAAAGTTAAGTGCGCCACCGAATTCAGACTTTTTTACGTTATTTCGAAAATCAAAACCTTTTTAGAATTATTTAGAGCCAGATATTGACCGATTGTTGGCATTGTAAATGGGTCTACGAAAGCATTTCTTTTAAGTGACATAAGTATATATATTTACTACTCTATACTTGCATTGTAGGACACATTCATAAGCGCATTGTCAAGTACAAGTTGTCCATGAAATCTTTCTAATGATGCGTTGAAAGCCGTTTCGTGCGTTCGACAAGCCGGCTGTCAACAGGATTGTATATACAAACTACGTATAACAACATAAATCATGATATGTCTGCACGTTTAATTTGTGTAGCTACTTATATATTTAAGGCGAGAAATTCTATTACATCTTCGTATGAGAAATTATCTCCGTGTGGTTTTTAGAGATGATACTTCAGGCCGGAAACTATTGTGAATAAAACTTGATGGTGAACTTCGTAGTACCTACATTAAAAATCGAGGGTACTTCCTCCGAAATCGCTGTTCATTTATTTCCAAAATGGCTGTGCCTAATTTTTGGTATCCTACTTTTTTGAATACTTGTACAATACCTACTATAATATAGTAACCTTAGGAACGTATGTAGAGTAACGCGCTTGTATTATTATACTTCAGCTTCAACCCGAAAAAAAATTAACACCACCAAAAAGTCCTTGATTCCCCGAAGACAAGAAGTCGAAGGACATTATTTTTCCCGCAAAGATTAACCTTCTACTCGCGACATTAGACTACTAGTAGCCATAAAACATTGTTGTCGGACGAATTCAGCCAGTGTGTCAGTTAGGTTGGCTGGTTGCCAGGAAGACGACAGTTACGCCTCAGACGATGTCTACGTCATCTTTGCGTAAAAATCCATACGTATTGTGTAACGCGTTAACTTGTCAGAACGTCACGGAGTTCGGGACTATCTATACTACTAACATTTATAACGAGGAAAGATTTGTATTTTTGTATGTAACGAATAAACTTAAAAACTACTGGGCCGATTTGAAAAATTCTTTCAGCAATGGATAGCTACATTATCAGCGAGTAACATAGGCTATATTCTATGCCCATACTCCCACGGGAATGGGAACTACGCGGGTGAAACCGCGTGACGTCCGCTAGTCTGTGACAAACAGATATAAGTGCCACATTTAGATGTATTTCGGGGAATCGTAGTGATACAAGAGGTTGTGACAAACCCTTACATAAAATATGTAAATTTGAAGACTGATATGGTTTGGATTTCTTATATAATGCCACTGGTTTGTTGACTATCTGTGACAAAAAAATAACATCTTTATTGATTCTCTAAATTCCACAAGCATAATTGATGGGAAATCATCAAAGCAGCTCAATAACGCACTAAGCCGAGGCCCGAACTCCACAATAAGTGCCCTGGGATATCCTTAGTTTGCAAGCCCTGGCTGGGGGCCTTAAAGTAATTTTTAGCTTACCACAGGATAGTCCGGTTAACCAGTTACAACCTTCTGGTTCTGGAGTTATTGGTGGAGGTGTTAGTGGTATTACAAAAAAAAACACATTGATTGCGATGATCTTTAGCGTTAACTATCTTTAAATCAAAGAGTTTATACGGAAGAGCGAGTTTTTTTGAGTTTGCGCCAATTTGGCAAGATGGGTCTATAATGCGTCGCCCAACATAATTTTTAGCTTCTCTTTGATTGCTGAAAATCTTCTCAGTCTCATACCCACAAACCAGACTCAATTAATTCACTGTCAGATGGTAAGCAAACCTTATAAATACAGGGTGATTGGTAATTGGGACCTTGAAATAGGTGATACTAGACCTAATTTGCGAAAATTTTACTGCAATAACTAGATGTTAAACCTGGGTTGTATTGGAAAAATCACGGGGAATGAAAGTTTGTATGGCTGATGTCGAATCTAACCAGGTTCACGGCTACATAACTATAAAATCAAATACCACATAGGTATTTCCCATTGCTGCCTTTGAATATTATTATGCTTGATGTTCTAAAAGCATTGGATGAGAGGCTCATTATTTCGACGCTGTTTTTAGACTGGTCTCTGAGGAAGAGCTCATTATAACGATTACACTTGGTCGTGTAGGCGCATTCTAGTAGTACCTACAGAGTAGGTAACTTCTAACAGAGATACGTAGGTTTGAAATAGGTCATAAGATTTTACATTACTTTTGTTGTTATTGTTGGTAGCATAATAGTAGATTCAGCATGATGTTGCCACTGCTGTGTCACGGGTCTCTCTGTGTCATCATCTGCCTATAAGCCTTTTCCCAACTATTTTGGGGTTGCCTGCAAGTCTAACTAGATGCAGCTGAATACCAGTATTTTACATAGAGCGACTGTCTGTCTGACCTCCACAACCCAGGTAGTACTGGGTAATACGATACCCCTAGGTAGGACTGGTTGTCAGACTTTCGGGCCACTGACTACCTAACGACTGGTAAAGATCCACAATTAATAGCCGAGACCAACGGCTTAACGTACTTTCCTAGGCACGGAGGAAACTCGATATGTAATGGGTGGTCACCCATCCACCGACCAACCTAGGCAAGCACGGTATAACCTATTAAACGAGCTCCTCTTATTAAACAAATCGCGGCGATATTATCGTCCTTGCCACGTTTTTCTGTACACTCTCTTTTGGGCCGTCTCCACGAGCGAGAGAATCGCGGCGAAATTTTCGTAAAGAAATACGTTGAATCGCCGCGATTCGCTCGCTCGTGGAGGCGGCCCAAAAGAGAGTGTATACGTAGAAAAACGTGGCAAGGACGATAATATCGCCGCGATTCTCTCGCTCGTGGCGGCGGCCCCTAAGCCCAGTGCAGGTTGGTGGTTGTTACTATGTCTTCAAATTTCAGGTTCTAGTACCTATATGCGGTTTCTTCAGATGTTTTCCTTAACCATTTTGAGGGCGGTGATTATAAAATAAATTGTAAACGATACTAAAGTGCCTGTCTAAGTCATCGCTGCTATTATTCACACCACTCTAGTTCCATTACTCCATTTCGAAAATCAGTGCATAAAAAAGCTAAGCGTGCTCTTAAGCTTCCAGTATTTGATTTGACAGAAAAGTTAATGTACGATACTACCTACGCCTACGAACGATTCTAACTTTTTTTTACGATTGGTTATACTATAAAGTTGTTGAATTACATTTGGTACAAGCGAAAATTATCTTACAAAATGTTATTTCAGTTTGATATTTAACCAATGAATAAAACTTTTAGTATAGCATTATTCTTCAGGGATAGCATTGTACGCACGGCGAGCAATCAAACTATACAAAACCAATTTATGCGGATGTCTCATTGTACGGGAACTCTATCAAAGGAGGGCCATGTTATACGGGAAATGTATAGCTTGGCGTGTCACCGTGTGTACAGTAAAATAAATTAATTGACAGCTTACGTTTATTAGCCGTATTAAAGTCATTTCATCAACTGTCAAAGAATAACCATTATTATTTAAACATAGTTACGGAAAATTTAAGTTGATAGTGAATTTGCGACTAACTTTACCCGAGTTTTGTAAAGTTAGTCGCCAATTCACTACCAACTTAAATTTTCCGTAACTATGTTTAAATAATAATGGTCGACCAAGTGCGAGTCGAACTCCGCACTACCGTATTTTTTTTTTCATTGTTTGTTTTTATAGCGGCAACAGAAATGCACATTCTGTGAAAATTTCAACTGCCTAGCTATTACGGTTCATGAGATACAGCCTGGTGACAAACAGACAGACGGGTGGACAGTGGAGTCTTAGTAATAGGGTCCCGTTTTTACTCTTTGGGTACGGAACCCTAAAAATGAGCGAAAGTATAACAAGCTAAATAAAAGCATGTAATTTTAAAAATAAGAGAAAGTCATTAGCCTTTCCCGTCCTTGAAACTTTTCTCTCCTAGGTCTCTAGTACTGTAGTAAATAAACATAGATACATTAAGCGTGTTTATATACGAGAAACTATATTTAAATAAGTTTATTTTAGTAACAATACCGGTATATTTTAGTTCAGAGGGAGCTATTTATAATGGTTCCCAGTTGACCGTGAGCGACTAACGGGTGGCTTGTGGTAGCCGTCAAAATAAGCTGGGATAACGACTTCCAGCGTTGTATTAATGTCGTCTTTCAAGGATGAGAGTATTTTGTGAAGGTTGGTTGAAAGGTCTAATTAATAATAATAATAAAATAATTTTTTTTAATTCATATTTAAAAATGTAACAAATTTGATTGTAAGTGAATAAAGGAATAATAATAATAATCCATTTATTTTCAGGTAACAAAGGCCCATAGATAAATACCCTAATCTAAGTATACATACGTTTTATTACAATAAAATTGTATTAGTAAATATAACTTAAAACTATGTTAGTATCACTAAATTGCACTAAGTCTTTGTGCGTTCTGGTGGCACTTGTACGCGAAAGCGGCGAAATACCACATCCTGTGGCCAAAAACTTTCTTCCATCACCTGATGCAGGTAGCATGTCGGTACGCGCACCACAAACGCCTTAAAGTTGACGTTGCGATGCGACTCCAGCAACTGCACTCTCGGAGAGTAATTCAGCCTTTGGCGCACGTACTTAACGATGTCTTCCACGTCAGTGGTGTATGGAGACGCGAAATATACACCGGGGTATTCGGCTTCGCAGCACGCAGTTTCATGTTAAACTCTATAGGAGCCTTGCCGCAGCGGTTCCTACAGCTACTCTGACGGCGCTTCCTCCTTTGCACCGTCATAAAGCCGTCATCAGCCCAAAAATAGCAATGGCAATTTATAGTGGCGGTACTTTCATACAAGCCTAAAAGCTTGGCTTGGCTTATACCCTAGTAGGTACTCTTCCTGATGTCACAGAACATGTCTTCTGAACAGTCTGCTTGACTCGTGGACTTGCCCCTAGGTACGCCACTGCTAATTAACATGATGGTGATGATTAGGAGTGGGATAACTGGATACGAAATCAATGAAAAGCAGATTTGAATTTACTCACTCTAAAAGGGTTTTAAAGTGTATAATGTTTCTACAAACCGTCTTTTGTTTGGGTTTTCGCTTCTAAACTTGTTATTCCTGTAGAACTCAAAGGAGTTAGTACTTCAGGGTATCCATAACTTATGTAGTCGCGAATTATCAAGAACCAACTCTATCGTTTGATTTGCTTTGCTTGAATTTTAAATTATGTCTTTATAAATGCATTGGTACCTATCGATTTTGTTCATCAAGCCGAGCAAATATCAGTTCGCATAGAAAATGTGAATGGAGGCCGTGTGGTATCCGGCAGAGTAGAATAGAACCAACCCATTACACTCACGGGTGTCGTATAAGGCGACTAATGTCTGACGCAGAACACCTTGCGCCTCCGTAGACCAGAGAATGGGCAGCAGCGTTTTCTGTTAGTCTTTCGTCACTGCGATCTCCAATCCGCCTGCCAAGCGTGGAGATTACGGAAAATTCCTCCCATCATGGGAGAGGCTTATGCCCAGCAGTGGACGTTATAGGCTGTTGTAGTAGTAGTGTAGTAATAGAAAATGTTATGACAGTTTATTCGTTTATTTAAAGCGCTTTGAGTAAAATGAGAGGGTGTTTCCCAGTGGTCAGATTGACGGTTAGACTAGTCTTTCCAACGAGATTTTTTTGTTCCGAGGCCAATTACGGAAGTCCACATGAAGATCAGTATTTTTTTTAAACTAAAAAATAGTTTAATTGCATCGAAGATAAATTCAAAACAAATTCATAAATGTCATTGCCATCAGTTGACACAAATATTGGTATAAATAAAGATTTTATCCACGTCTTAGATAAAGATAAATAAAACTGTACTGGGTTACTGTGACGGGACACATGCCAAGACATACGGACCTACGTACTTCATGCACGAGTTTCGTTCGACGCCAACATGTCTGAGAGCGCTTAAAAGAAAAGTTTGCCTTGTAAATGAATTATGAACGTTCAGCGCTCGTAACAAAGCCTTTTATGACGACTTCAAGGGTAATTGACGGTTGTAACTCATAAGGGAATAAGGAAGTATTTTGTTATTGGCGCCCACTGTGGGACCTTAGTTGATAATTTGGCGCCCGACGTGGAACCGCTTTATTGTTGTTATTTCTCGGAATCGTCTGTAAAATGTGAAGAACTCAAATGTTTTTTAGCTTATAATAAGAGTATAAAGTGTAAAATTAAATAATATTTTGTTCGTACCAATTTGAGAGCCGATAAACGCAAATGGCGCCCAGTGTGGGTCATTCCTAAATTCATTTTTTTGTGGATATGAATCCCCACCTAATAAACCCACCCACGCTCCCATCTTCTAATGCAATGTAATAGTTGTTAAGCGGACTACACGCGATCTTATAACTTATCGTTTACAGAAATCAACCAAATCACTCTCCAGCAAAGTGGAAGTGTGAAGTGGAAATTACGGATTTTCCTACTCCTCCGCTATACTTTTCTGATTAATTTCGTTAAGGGATCCAAGACAGTTAAATTCATTCTCTGGGACTTCGTCGAGCTTCATTGTCTCGGCGCTTTTCTGGTGGTCGCCACTGTTGATTCTGGCTTTCAGGAGTTACAGTGGTTTAGGAACAGTGTGGCGGGCTTGTTTCTAGCAAAGTCTTTCAATGCGTATGTAATTATCGATTTCTTACAAAAGACCAGAATGTCTGAAATCATTCAGCAATCAGTACAGCCCGCAATCTTTACGGCCATCATTACTTCGCTTAACGGCCGGACCGCAGGGCCTAAATTCGGCTCAACACCCACTACCCCACTTCGGTGTTTACTCCCGACCCTCGCTCACGGCTTCAGACGTAACGTCACTCATCTAAATGTCAATTAACTTGTAAGTTTCGCGAACATTCTCGTTAATTAGTTCAGTAATTATGACACCGGAATGTATTGGGAAAGTTTTGCTTGGACGGAGGTTGAGAAGTAGATCACCTACCTAAAGTTTAGCGTTTTATTATTGCAAAGTGCTAAGTTATGTTTGATGGTTTGTGTTACTTAACTTACGTAATACATAGTTGTTTGTAAGCCTAAAGTGTGAACGAACAAAATGTCTGCTGACTGCATAATAACAAAATGACTGCATAAGAACATTATAGTTAAAAAAAAACATGCTTTTGAGTGACGTCATTTTATTTTTCGCATTCTTCTCAGCAAACCCTTTGATTTGATACCAATTATATTATGCATAAAATAGTACATTGTTACCCTAGGGGAGAAAGTAACTTATTTAGTCCCGAGACGGGGTTTGGTGCCCGAGCGAAGCGAGGGCGCTAATAGTTCGAGGAACTAAATAAGTCTTTAACCCGAAGTAAACACTGTGCTTTTCATTACGAATACAAGGAAAGTAAAAAAAAACATACAACTCGAAAAAACAAATGAAGATCGGAATTCGGGTTGCCGCTTTCCCGCCTATTTTGCCTTTTTTTCTGTGTCCGGCCAGCTATTCAGCCATTACCTATTTTTCATTTTCATCATCGAAAAATGGTAAATATTTTTCCCAAATCTGTTATTTTAAAGAAATAGTTGAAACTTAATTATATTAAAGTTATTTAAAAAATATATATTCTCTAATTAATACGTAACTTTATGTTATTTCAATTTTACATCGTGGCTGTATAGAAAGTTGGAACATGGTTCAATAGAAAAGTGAACCATTTTTTTTATAATTTGACAGCTGTCAGTTGAAAACGATTCTCCCTAGGGCTGAAAAGTATTACTTTCAACCCGCTCCTCAGGCAACTTCAGACCTACTTTCAGAGTATGAGTAATGAAAAATAACAAGTCTTTGAGAGTCCGCCATGTTGGATTTAGAATGACGTCACTTAACTAACCATGCATTGTCATCCAAACTAAACATGTAGGTTTTTAAAATTTCAGCTCAATCGGAAACCGAAAAGTGGGTCAAATTTAACTTCTAAGATATTTTTTACTTAGTTCATTAGTTACAGGTGAAGCTATTAAAAGCGTGTTAAAAATACAAACAAACTATGTGATTTCGGAGTTCCATTACTGTTACAGTGACACCCAGTAATTGCGTCAAACAAAAAACTCTACTTCAACCTCTTTATTTATCTTTACCTTTCATTACAATTTAAACTATCAGCAAACACTGTTATAGGCTTTCACGGATTAAAACTAAGCTTAATTTATACTGTGACATAGGCTTCCCCCAAGTGTCACATTGACCGGTCCCATGCGCCTATTTAGCGCTTTACAATTCCAACAAAACACGTTTTTTTCTTAAATAATAACAGTTAAAAAAAACGTTTATCAGCTACTTTGCTGAGAATCTGTGCTTAACAAGTAGCCTTCAAAATTCTGAGCAGCCATTGTACCTCAAAAATGTCCCCTCTCGAAGGGGAGGGTCCTACTCGTGCATATAAAAGAGGACCTTGGCATTTATTATTACAAAGCGGCTAAGTATTATAGAAAAATACCGGTTTCTGAACAATTCACACTTTTGTTAGCAAATTCTTACGATAGGGTTGACTTGTATTTATTTTAATTGTACATTTTCGATAGCGTTTTCGTAAAATTATATCTTCAATTCAATGATATTCTAATAAACAGATGTTACACACCTACAAAACCACCGAAAAAAGTGTGCCGCTGGGGAGAGCCAGCTCACATACACGCTGTGACGAAGAATAAAGGAAAAATAGGCCAATTCTGTTTAATAGAATATCATTGCTTCAATTTAAGACATAGTTAAAGAAAATCTAAGTTCAGTTGAAATTACAGTATTAAAATGACTAATTTTTACATTGTCGCTTTTTACCACACTCAAAAGGAAGAATAACGTTGACTTTTTAAAAGCTAAGTATATTGCAAATTTTGCATAATGCAATATAAATAATTAACAGTAAAGCGCTTCCAATAAAATCATAAACAGACCATGGAAATCCTATCATTTTACGTCTACGTACTTTCAAAATATGTGTATAAGTTTGTAGCTACCCTCATTTCACAATTATCGGTGGCAGTTTAAAACAATAATCCAGTGGGGTGGAATAGCGTTTCGACTACATAGCTGAGCTACGCTTGGCTGGATTTATTGTTATCAGCTGTAACGCCCGGCGCATGATAAACACGTTCACAGTTGAAAGCATACAGTGGATCAAGTCTGAATATTTTATTATTGGGTGAAGCATAAGTAATATACATTTTATTGTACACTTTATTTTTGTCTGCATGCTGCAACAGAATTTCGTTTATTACAATGAAAGTTAAAAACTTAATAACCTCAAGTATGTTTATGTGTTGAAATCTTAGAATATTTTTTATATTTGTAGAAACTACGCTTTATGTTATTACAGGTTAATAGCATCCATGAAAGGTTATTCACAAAAGAATGTCACGTACGAGGTATGCGTACGAGTAATTAATTAAGAAATATATTCGCTCATATATCAAGCTGTGCTAAGCATATGCATATTACAAATGAAATATGTTCATACCTAACTCTTAGGTATTTTAACGAAATAGAATTCCAATGGAGGCACTGAACCAGCTTTTGAAAAAGATGAAAGTGATAAGGTTATCGAGATGTGAAGCCGCGATACCAAGCAAATTGTAGCTTTAACTTGTATTCTTGGCTTGGTTACCATTGGCAGTTGGATAGAAATAATGAACGACACTATCATTAATTTTTTGTATTAGTTCATAATGATAGTTCGGTTTTAAAGGTCAACAATATTTTTGAATGTTACTTGTGACGTCAATTCTAGCTCATCAATATTGTATTATTAGGAGTAGTTATGTGCCTTACAAGCTAATGAGTAATTATTTTTTACTAGCTGACCCGCGCAACTTCATCTGCGTCACATAATATAGCTTATAACATGTCATTTTGTGCTTTCAATTATTTTGTGCATTCAATTACGAGCAAAAACCTATTAAAATCAACATTGCTTACCTCTCATAACATACGGCGTGATAATATGTAGCCTAGAGCCTTCCTTGGTTTACAAAGATCATTTTTGCTGAATTTCAATTCAATCTATCCAGTAGTTTTGGCGTGAAGCCGTACCATACACACAGACAAACAGACAAAATATATTCTAAAAAGTCACTTTTTGTTATCAGTTACGTTTTTCTAATAAAAGCCACTTATTTTTTCTCGAAAATTCTCGATGTACAGTTTTTTTTTCGTTATTTCTTTATTATATGTATAGATAACTTTATAAACTTTTCTTTCTGTGCGTTCGCTCTGGTGAAAAAACATAGACAAAGGATTATAGTGAGAAACAGAATTCAACTTGCTTTATGTGAATGTTTCACCAGTAGCACCACGAAGTTACATCGGAGTTGATTTACTGAATCACCATTGACACTAGCGCCAAAATGTAACGTGCGACGCACACTGACTCACAGCGACCTTTCAGGCTATCGATTTTGTACCCCAAGTCAACGCCATGCTTGTTTTAACTGATCACCGTCTTTATAGACCTGCCTTGACATTATCTCGACAATCGGGGGCTAATAAACTTGGGGGGAATTGGAGAAAGATGTCGGTGTTTTAAAAGCGGTGTAGCACGATCAAACACGACTCAATGTCGAATTGGGGAGTAAACCTGAATATATTATGTTCAACTAGCTGATGCCCGCGGCTTCGCTTACTGCGAAGGATGTTCCACTATAGAACTGTGAAGAAGCTTCCTGAAAGTTGTGGAACCTTCTCGAAGCATATAAATAGCCGTCGTGTTTGCGGGAGTCAGTCTGATTTTCGCTACGCGATATCTAAGTTAATACTGATCAGTATTTGTAATTGAGTTTTAAGTGTTTTGTTATTATTAAAGTTATTTGTTGTTTAGTCGGTAGTATTTAATTTATCCCATTCACAGCTAGTAACAATATTGTCGGGTAGATGAATAAAAATCCAACTCTACCGAATTCTGTCAGTGCGTAAGTACGATCAGATAAGTGAAATTGACATTTATGTGGGCCTTACGTAATTCCATTACTTTGAAAGCGGGAACTGGTATCCAGAAATGGACCTGTCACTTCCAGGAACCCTATTGTGACATTTCATCCATTTTAATTTATCTAAATGCTAAATACGGTGGTTTTGGCGACCCACGGTTGATAATATCAGTGGGCGAATCACGTTGCATACGTCAGCAGGTTGGCATAATGCTAATTGACGGTATTCATGACGTTGCTAGCAAAAGACGCGTGGTTAATATCTTTTTCAATTTTTTAAGCGTAAACTTAAGGCGCGTTGAGCACTTTTTAGGTGAACAAAAATCATGGAACTCGCGTGACCGTCACGTACGCTTTTCGTAGCACTCCTAGCCGATCCGCTACAGCGTAGCAACACATAGGCGTGCGCGGGACACAACCCATAGCAGTGCTACGACTGGGGTGGGGCCTAGGGGAGGGGGAGGGGGGAAATAGAAAATAAACACACAAGTTAGTTTACTTTTCACTTCTATCGGCAGTCCCCAAAGACTGCTCCGCATGTTTTTTTTCAATGGCTTCTTTGAAGATGAAGCGTGCACGCGTCACGACGAGGAAGTACCAGTGCCTACTCAATTATTTTACTGATTCAATGATTGTATTGAAAAGTCTTGAAGGCTTTGAAAGTTTGAACACATGTAATATGTATGTATGTTCTGATTTTTTGGATCACCTGATTGAACATGGAAAGTGTAAAGACACTAATGACACAAAGGTGGAATAAGTTGAGTTGGAAGGTTGAACGATCTAAAAACCCCGAGCTAGATTCCCTTGTAGAAAGATTTTGCTTCAAAAAACTCAATACACGTCACAGTTTTTGTGATAAGTACCTCAATAAATAAAATAGTCTAGCTACCTGCGCTGTCAGACCAATTTATTTTTCATATTTTAGAAAAGATAGAGCCTTTTGTGGCCTCAGTTAAAGAGCCATTAAGTTTTTATTCAGAATACTCGGACGCCAATGAAATTATTAATTTGGCACATAAAGGAGACTATAAGAAAAAAAGTTACAAAGTTACAAAATTTATGGTTTGAAAAAAGAGCTCTGTTTTTTCAAACCATAAATTTTGTAACTTTGTATAAATATACCATTTTGAGATAACCGCACTAAAAACATATTTACTTTTCGTTAGCTGGGTCTAATGTTATTAAATGTGGCTGTTATTCTGTGTTAGTTATTTTAAAAGTCGGCATATAAACCGGCTAGACATAATATCCATTTGATCTCTGTAAACGACTTTATGAGGTTTTTGTCCAAGTTTATAATACAAGGGTTTTTGTCCAAAAATCATTTAGAATATAACTTTTACAGCTTTTTGCTTACAAACCCAGTTTTTTTTATTCGTCCTTATTACTGTTATCTTGGAGATAAAAACTTTTCAAATTGCCTACAGTAAGGTTTCATGACGTAAGTAAAATACCTACGTTACAAACAAAGCTTCATTAAATGAAAACCTTCTAATATCGTCTGTTTGTTTAACTTCAGCAATTATTTGTGACAAATGAGGGTAGTTACACAATGTTTCGTTATGAAAAGGTGTTCAGACGACCAATTATAATAAAAATATCACAATATGATTAACAGTTATTTAATTATTTTGAAAAAAGAAAGAAAAAGCATTTATTAGCCCGCACAGGACACAAATTAAAATGGTTAAATTAACAGTACAACTAATAAGAATTAAACAAAGAGAATAATAAAAATAAAATGGAATGAAATTGGTCCTCTCGACATATTGTCATAGAAACGTTGAAGTTAGCGAATAATGTAAGTTTTAATTAATATAAAGTCGTTATTGGCGCCCACCGTGGGTCTTAATTATAATTTATATTTAGAAACTTACAACCTTAATTATTATCTAAAAATACTTTATGATACTTTTTTAGAACTGAACCCTTTTCATTAGTTAATTTAGGAAATCTGTGAGATGCTATTAAGCCAACCAGAGTTAATAATATTTTAGCAAGAAAAATAATAGGTTAGTTATCATTCTTATTATTCTTTTGTTTCCAAAGCTAAATAAAATAGAAACTGAATTTTAAAGCACGGTTAAAATTTTGAGTTTTTTTTTTCAAGTATGAATGTGGATAGTTTGTCGCTGAAACAAGAAAAAGTCAGTCTTAAAAGCCGTTTAAGCCGTCCCGTCCCTCGAATCCTCTCTCCATTGTCGTCTTGATTAGTCTTGTCACCCCGCACGGGGGGTGCAATACCACGGGGAGGGGGGGGACAATACCTCGGTAAAGAATTAGCCTGTTTTGTTCCATTCGCTTCCCCTTTTGCGCACAATTCTGGCTTTTGCTCATCGGCACAAGCTCAAACTCTTCCTACCAACTTCACCTAGGAAATCAGAGATAGAATAGTAGATTGTATCATAATTGATTGGAGCAAAATAATATTTTTACGGCGAGGGCGCTTTTTGAATCCAGAGCGAAGTGAGGGATTCTAGAGTAGAATCCCGAGCGTAGCGAGGGATTCTTTAATAGAATCCTGAACGTAGCGAGGGATTCAAAGTACGTCGCCCGAGCCAAAAATATATTTTGCGCCCGAGTGATACACTCTACTTTTCATCACCCACTATGAGAAGGTGCCTTATAATTTTAACCGACTTCAAAAAGGAGGAGGTTCTCAATTCGACTGTTTTTTTTATGTATTTACACCGATTACGCTGATATTTATGAGCGGAACAGTTGCCATTTGGTCCTATAAAAATTTAACATAGTTTGGCCCAGTAGTTTTCATTTTATGAACATTTTTACTTCAATCGTGTGGTCTAATTTCAACATGTAAAATAAATGCATATCTAATATTTGGATAGGATATTACAACTAAAAATGGAAAAATAAAAAAAAAACTTTTTTGCAAAAAATAAAATCGACTTCACAAAACACAAAAACGTTAAAAATAACTTTAGCTTCAGAAGTCGGTGACAAAAAAAAAACTAAATGAATCAAACAAAGGTCACCGACTTCTGAAGATCTAAAGTTATTTTTCACTTTATTGTGTTTTTTTTATTCACTGTCACTTGAAGAACTCTTTTTTCAAAACTAAACCATGAATTTCTAACAATTCATGAAAATTGACGAAAACGCGGTCTGTAGTTCGCGCGTTGTAATTTGATTTCTTTTTTTTATTCAGCCAGCGCGGCGGCGCGCGGTGCGACTATGGGCCGTTGTACCAGCCAGTCTTTATTCAAACAATATTTGCGTTCGATTTCTTTCGGCGCTGAACATTAAGATGTTCCAAATTCAAAAAGTGCGCTGCAAAGATAATGAGGGATTTTCTTTTTAGCTCTTCCCTAGTCGCTGGATAGATGGCGCTAGGAGTAAGTATGATAATGCAAGGAACGGAACCTAAAAAAACTGATTTTAACAAAGCGCGAGAAATGTAGGTTATATTCGGAAGGTTATGCAAATGAAAGTGTCAGTCAACGAGAGTATGTGACGTGACACAATGTTTTTTTTTTCAAGCGTTTTGGCTTTGGCACCAACTATCATAGTAAGTTCAACGCCATCTATAGAGTTCTTGGAAACTAAGTTTTTTTTTAAAACCTCAAAAGGAAAACCTCTCATTGCGGCGCACTTATAAAGCGGATTAAAAACTCATTACTGCCCGCTAAAAGTTTATTATAGAAAACACCACCTTTGGGTGCACTTAAAGGCGAACCAAGTCGTCCTTTTCGAATAGATGGGATGAAAAATATTTTTTTTAAACATATTATTTTTATCTGATGCTGTCCTCCCCCAGCGACGCCCAAAGACGAGGCTCGTGTCTCACAGGGGGTGCCCTTAGCGTGTAGTAGTTTAGTTTTTAAGTTTGTATGTCCTGGTTGGAGGACCTACACTCAAGGCACCTTCAGGATACGCGGTTAAGCAGACGGCAACCTCTTAGGTTGATTTGCGAGATGCCATACACAAAAAGAAAACCACATTATTTATGCTTACTATATAACTTGATGATGGATGGAGAGGGAGAGGAATTATATGACAGAGAAAGGAGTAAATGATGCCATGACGCCTGGCAGGTTTGAATGGAAGAAAGTAACTAAACTTTTGCATTGCATTCATCATAAACTCCTGGATATATTCCGTTCTAATTACATTACCGTTTGAAAGCCCTCAACCGCCGCTAATGATCAGTGTTATGGCTAAAGCTGAAATCGATAGCTTAATTGTATTAATATATTATTTTCATTAGTATTGTATACGGCCACAACTCCGACGGGACTAAATGGTACCGTGTATAAACTATTGTCTTGAACTTTTTACAAAGCACATTATTATAGCCATTTGTGTCCCACTACAGGGCAAAGGCCTCCCTTCCCTCCTTCCATTTATTCACCAATCCTTGTGAAAAGAGTAGAGTTCGTCCCGCCCATCACCTTTGCCACGTTGCCTGTACTGCTGTTTACCCATAAAAAATCAAAAATTTATCTGATACTTTTCCTCTTACTACTACTACAACAGCCCATAACGTCCACTACTGGACATAAGCCTCTCCCATGATGGGAGGATTTGCCGTAATCTCCACGCTTGGCAGGCGGATTGGAGATCGCAGTGATGAAAGACTAACAGAAAACGCTGCTGCCCATTCTCTGGTCTACGGAGGCGCAAGGTGTTCTGTCTCAGACATTAGTCGCCTTATACGACACCCGTGACTGTAATGGGTTGGTTCTATTCTACTCTGCCGGATACCACACGGCGGCTTTTCCTCTTAAGAAACCACAATTTGGATCTAGTATTATAACTACACATCAAAAGTGTCTAGGGATCAAGCATTTTTATGCGGATTTCTTGAGATTGAGATGTGGCTTTGTAATAAATTTATGATTTTATAAATTTATATGGATCCTTTTTGGTGCATTTCATAATTTGAATCAGGAACTCTCAATCAAATTCGAGTAAAAGATGAAAATAAGCTGTCAATATTTTCCCTATAAAAACATACAACGCATTGAAGACATTATTAGTGCTACTGTTTCCCTACTACTGATTAAAACCAACGTTATTATGGAGCGGCGACGTCATTTAAGCAGGGAAGAAATGCTCAGAGCCGTGGGAATGATAGAAGCTGGTTCCCGGCAACGTACTGTAGCTTTAGCTCTGAATACAAGTCAGAGTGTTATCAGTCGACTTTGGACACGTTACCGAAGCACTGGTACCCTGGCTGAGCGCCATGGAGGACGGTATCGCTGCACCACACGGAGACAAGACCGATACATTCAAATCTTAACTCGAAGAGCTCCAACAATAACCGCCATGATGTTAGCCGTGAGGCTTCATCACTCTTCAGGGAACTTAATTAGCGACCAAACAGTCAGAAACCGCTTGCATGAAGTGAACCTTCATTCCCGAAGACCGCTACGGGTACCACCTATAGCAATGCACAATCGTAGGATTCGATATCAATGGGCTCTTGAACACAGAAATTGGGCAGAAGAACAATGGCGTTTCGTGTGCTTTTCTGATGAGTCTCGTTTTGGTATGAGACCGGATACAAGACGTATACGACACTGGAGAACCCCTGGACGCCAACAGCGATTAAAATCCTGCCAGGAAGTCCATCCTTATAGTGGTGGAACCATCATGGTATGGGCGGGTATTTGGATCGGCGGAAGAACTGAGTTGATTTGGATCAGAGGCAACCTCAACGCTCAAATTTATGCTGAGACGATTGTATCAGACGTCATCGTTCCTCTACAAGTGCAAATCGGTCCCTTATTTCAGTTAATGCATGATAATGCACGACCGCACACCGCAAGAGTTGTAAGACAGACTCTCGCCGCAGCTAACATCAATGTCCTGCCCTGGCCTGCTCAGTCGCCAGACTTGAACCCGATTGAGCATGCATGGGATATGCTACAGAGAAGAGCTCTGCCGAATATGGAGGGTATCCAGTCGCAAGAAGACCTTTTTTTGTTGTTGCAACGAACATGGGCGGCCATTCCACAGCGTGATTTGGATGAACTCATTTTGAGTATGCCAAACCGATGTTCTTGTGTTGTTAGTGTTCGCGGTAGAAACACGGATTATTAATTGTTTAAGTTACCCAATAAAATTTTAAAGAAAACTGTGTTTTCAGTCATTTTTTCGAACTTTAATGTTAGTGGTTCAAATGTCAAAAATCCCTTTATTAGGAAAATGGCAAATTTCTTTATTAATGCAAAGGTGACTTGGTTTATCGTTACTGTGACAAACGAAAACACTTTATTTGATGAATCCTTAAAGAAAATTTTAATTAATATCAATCAGGAGAAAAGTTATTGCAAAAATATATGTTGATCCCTAGATACTTTTGATGTGTGTATATCACTACTACTATGCCATCAAGGTTCTCCAGCTCTTTCACCAATTTATTTTGAGCCGTTTGCATGTGGTAATAAACAAAGTTGTTTCCAGTGTGTTAACTTCTTGGGGGCTCCACCATCATTCGGTGAATCTCTTCGGCAAGGTTTATGAATACCTTCCGTCCTTTGTGTTGTTGTGTACCTTTGTCAAAATCTGCCAGGCTATTGTCATATTGGGTATTAAATTGCTTCCGTGCAAACCCGAGTCTGAATACTATATTTAAGCTTCCAAGGCATGATAAGCTTATAGATTAACAAAGTAAATATGAAGTCAAACTTGGTAACGGCCGGGGTTACCAAGTTTGACTTTATAGCGTGTTAGAGCGTCGCTCTTGGTTGGTTTTAGCTTAAATGATAGGATACCTAATTTTGGTCCCGATAGGTAGCGACGTGCGAAACAGATAAAATGCAGTACATTTTTTCTAAATCAACTTGTATTGTCTTACAGCTGTGCAAGATCTCCCCCATAGCTTTCCACTGCTCCCTGTGTGGCAATCCTCGGTCAATCCAAATGCTTCCAGGTGAACTGCATTAGGTACCCACAGTTAATGACATTCCGATATGTGACTAATCCAAGCATGGCTGATGGCGTTTCGTTAGCCTTGACCGCAGAGTGCAGTGGGCGCGCCTTGCTCGGACCGTAGAAATGCCATATAACCACAAGGCGCTGCGTCATACGGCGTTTGTGCCAAATGACTGATCAATAGGTCACACAGTCAGGACGATCGTAAAGATAGGGAAGATTGAAATACTGGGAAAGAGATTTAAGATAGTACTTGAGAGACTATCACAATAAATTTAATAGAAAACAGTGAAATCCTATGTTTCAGAGATAAGCAATGATTGTCTAGTGGTGTGAAACATAGACCTTAAGCTCAAACCCAAGTCTGCGTGACCTCTGATTTTTCAGATTCATGTGCGTGTGAAGTAAAACGTTGTGAAGAAACCAAACCAGCATGCCTGAGAAATATTTCTCGACGGTATGTAAAGCCAAGTCAGATGTCCATAGGTGGCATAACAACTTTGACACTAGATTATTAGGATTAACCACTCGAAAAAAAAGAAGAAGTGACTATATAAACCTGAATTGCATTACCAGGTTTGCAAAGTTTCATTTGTACCGACGCTTACCAGGTTATAACAAATAGATTGCAATGCTGTTACCTTACTTTCTATCGTAAGTAAATATGAATAGAAGGAGAGTGAGGAGGCTCATTTCTGTGTCCGCAATATTGATAAATAGATAAAATGCCTAATCTTCATTGCCCAATATAAAAGTCAAGTGGTCACTAAAACGATACGCCTATATCTACAAAGCACCCAGTGCTGTACTTGTGCGTAGATATTTGGAAAAATTCAGTACTACTTGACATTTTATCAGTTTTTGGAGGTATTAGTTGATTATTCGTAGCTTGTTTGCACAGCACTGAAAAGGTACCCTTCGGAAGCGTTGACTTACGCGAAACTGAAATAGACAAATGCCGCTGCCGTCGACGTTGTGACGTTGCGTTCAGAATTTAAGCCGCACCGGCCTTGTCGGTTTATTCCGAACCTGACCCGAAATCCTAACCCAGTCGCGGGTTAGGTTAGAAACTTGAAAAAAAAGAAAATTGTTCCGGACTTAGGTAACCCCATATATTCCTAACCTGGGTACTCTCCAAGTCCGTCAACGAAGATACTGGGCCCGTCCGAAAGTAGTTTTATACTTTGAAATGAACCTACTCCCTATTATTTTCGGATTTATGAGTTTTGAAAACTAATCGGGAGTAAGGACGGATGAAAAATCGAGTTGTTATTCATTTTTAATTCGGGCCCCTAAAAAATCTTGTGTCCGTAAATGATACGGAGTAGGAAACGCCCGTAACTTCGGCCGAAACTACGGGTTTCGTGCTTAGAGAGCAGACCCCCTGACCCGACGTATCGTTCCTATCCTAACCCGAATTGTGATATGATAGGTTTTCCGTGTATTCCCGTTTTTTTCGCAGGCATTGAGCGTTCTTGTTAAAGTTCTTCAAACTAATTGAAAACTAACTGGCTAACAAAAATTAATTAAGGTAATTCTATCTATTTCGCAATTCGGATTAGGATAGGAACGATACGTCGGGTCAGGTTAGGAATAGGGTTACGTTCGGAACAATTTCCTTTTTTTTTTCAAGTTTCTAACCTAACCCGCGACCGGGTTAGGATTTCGGGTCACGATCGGAATAAACTGCTTTGTCATTTGTGGTTGCTTGCGGTTGGGATCATCTTCGGAAGTGTACTTTTACGTAATCTTCTTATCATCGTAATTACTACTGCTGGTTCCTCACGTGTTGGGGGTTCGTACTGGTAAAGAGACATCCAAAGATTGTCTGGATATCGCTATCAGCGAATATATTAAAACCTATCCATCTCTCCATCTAAACCTTAACCTATATTTACCGGTCGTTATAGGTCTAATTTACATCATCCACGTGTTAGGACTTCTAGGTATACACTAGTATTTGTATATCGTCTGTCAAAGCTAGATGTATTCTCAACCTTTTGTGAAGGGGTATCGTAATGGACTCGAATTGCGAAGTGCTCTCAGATGATTACATTTTCACCGGTTTGTGCAATGTGATGAAACCTCTGCGAGCTAGATAGTGTAGGTGGTAAATGTAATCGAATGCTTTCAGGTAAATAACCTGTATGAACGTGAACGTAGTAAAAGGAGTTTGTAAAGATCGTCTTTAGTTTCTGCTTAATCCCATGAGATGACATAGATATTTTTAACTGGTTGGTTGGTAGTCTGGTTTTATGTTATAACTGGGGACAGGTAGGTGTTCTATTATGCACTCTTCTGCCTAAGCCTAACCCCTCGGGTTTTATAGGCATAATATTATTCTATATTATTTAGAATTCTATTTTATTTATCTTGCCTTGTTATTACTATTAAGTATGTAGTGGTCAAATCTTGCAACTGAATTTCAAACCAGTTCCCCCCAACCGATTGAGCTGAAATTTTGCACACACCTTTGATTCTGGTGACAATACATTTTTATGATAGACATGACTTGATTCTGCAGTCAGGATCGTCTCCTGACGAGAGATCTTCTCAATGGTGACGCGAAACTTTGTATACGCGTACAATTTTGATAGGTTATCGTAATTTTCTTCTTTTAATTTACAACAACCTTGTTTTTTTTAAAAAAAAGTTTATTTTTATCATCATCTGCCTAGCCTTTTCCCAACTGTGTTCGGGTCGGCTTCCAGTTTTACCGGATGCAGCTGAATACCAGTATTTTACATGGAGCGACTGCCTGTATGTCTGCCTATATATTTTTATGTAGGTATGTAAATAACCTAGCTGATGGTATTGAAGTGGTAGATACTAACTATGAAAGGATAGAAAATAGATAACTACTTACCTAAGCACTTCCGTAATTAATCGTATGGTGGTATTTCGGGTGACACGTGTGTCCTTTCAAGGTCTTTTAGAACCGCTTTTCAGTTTGACGTTTTCAAGCAGACTGAGAAACTGTTTCACTCCCACCAGGTGAAGTTACTAAACTTGGTTTTGAAAGTAAATCATCAATGTTTCAGTCTTCGACAGTGTTTGAGTTGTGTTGTTAGACTATTTATCTTAAGGGCCTATACTACCTCAAATGGCTTAGCATGATCCTCCGTTACGCCTAAAATACTGCAGCATAAATTTTGAAATAAATATATGGTCAAGTTGAGGATTAATGTTAGGTCTTATGTTTGGCGAAAACACGATTTCATACAATTTTCTCGATAGAAAAAAATCCCAAAGTTACCTCCAAATCGAACAATAAACCACTGGTTTTCAAAAAGTACTTCAAATTAGATCATGAAACTTTGCATACTAACTACTAACTGAACTAACTATACAGCAGGTCTTATGTTTTTTATTTTTTCCAAAACCCGAAAATTTGATTTTATAAAGAATAAAAAAATTGATTAGAAGCAAGCTGATTAGAACTTTATTCTAACAGTATTACAAACGAAGTTTGAATCACCACAAATAGAGTTGCTAATCTGAGGTAGTATAGGCTTTTAACAAATAATATCAAGAAAGAAAACACATTTATTTGGCACATATCACAAGTGCACATAATTAAAGAAATAAATAAAAGAAAACCGAAACAAAAATAACTTAAAACTAAACCAACACTGTGTGCGTCACGGCTGCGCCAATAGTTCCAGTTCATAAAAATGCCGGAAAACTAGTGCGTACGCTGATTTTCAACTGGACCAAGATGTTTCAACATCCGTAACGTACTTAATTACGGGTGTTGAAACAGTGTTGTGTCAATGGTGGTGGTGAATAGATACTTAAATAAAGGCTATAAAATTACCCTTAACGAAGGTTATAGGCACTTATTTTTCTCATCATTGCCAACATTGTTTTGTTCTGGACTATACCTGGGGGCCTTCCAGATGGAGATATGAGAGGTCTAATACCAATTTTTTTACAAGTTTAAAAAAAAATACTAGTTTTTACTTTACTTTAATTACCTCCATGATCCGTTTACGATTCAATGCAGCGACTAGCACAATGCTTTGAGTGCGTTACATTGATTTTTAGTTTTTTACTGTAAAACGTGATATTTCACACCAAAAAAAAGTTGTTTCCCAGCAATAATTTTTGCGTAGAGTTACTTAGTTTGATGTACAGAATGCTTGGCTGACGGCTTCGTGTAGATTTGTGTACCAAAAATAATGAACAAACAATAATAACTAGCAAATTATATAGGCTTGTGTACTAAAAAAAACGAATTAAGTAGTCCGTCAGTTAGATTATCAAAAAATATTTTACCTGTATTTTTTCTTTTGTTCCGTAAACCAAAATTGACCAAGATACGACGCTTTTAAAATTCTCAATACGTCACGCCGCGCGCCTCGCTATAATTTTTAGTACGTTCTGACGTCACAAGCCCCCACTCCCAAGTTTTGATGCGTTTTATCTTTGTCAATATTAATTGATTTACAAAAACAAAAAATACGTGTCCATTATTTTCCAACACCGTAACTGACAGACTAAATAGATTTGCAATTTATTGATGGTGGAAACTAGCCTATTACGAAATAATAAATATTTACGTGGTTTGTGTGAGTGAAAACGTGGACAAAACGCCCTAGGACGACAAACTTTATTAGTGGTATTCTTAAGAAAGGTCAGGTGCGTAGTACCTACTCTTATCCGGCGTGCGTAGGAAGTGGAACCTAAGCATGGACGTGGACGACGCAACAGGAGCATGTAAGGGACGTGCAGGTCGCGGCACGTAACTCTAGCGCTGAACAAAACGTGGAGGGGATAGCTGCGCATGTTATACGACCGGAGAGCCAATCGGCGCAACGCACGCTCCAAGACATTCTTATTTTTTACTTCTGCGCAATAACGGTCAGCGCTAGAGTTTCGTGCCGCGACCTGTAAGAGGGCGCCGCGGTCTCGACAGAGATAACGACAAAATGATGACTGATTGTTAATGACTTTTAATTGCTAATTACTTACGAATAAATTAGGTTGAAATAACGATCTTGCGGGAAACGCAAGTCTCTACATCCAAGATGCGATTCTCACAAGCATCGATAATGCAAACGAATTTTTTCATTGTCATTTTAGCGATTGAAGTTAACGATAATGTCGTTATCTATGCCCAGGTATCGTTCTGTAGTTTCTACCTACCCTTCTGGGAAAAACACGTGAGTTTGTGTGATCTATGTCATTCATAACTATAGTACCATGAATTTATGCTTCTTGTTTTCGGTAAGTCATTCATCCTGCTTACCAAGCTGTCCTGAATCTATTTTGATGGTCTACATAAAATTATTTAGATCATCATCATCATCATTTCAGCCGAAAGACTGAACCGAACCGAAACACTGCTGGACATATTATGCCTCCCCCAAGTGTCGCCACATTGACCGGTCCCGTGTTTTTATTTAGAACTAGCGGACGTCCCGCGGTTTCACCCGCGTAGTTCCCGTTTCCGTGGGAGTACGGAGATAAAATATAGCCTATGTTACTCAGGGTGAACGTAGCTTTCTAATGGTGAAAGAATTTTTGAAATCGGTTCATTGCTTCCGGAGATTACCCCCTACATACAAACATACAAACTTACAAACAAATGTTAGCTCTTTATAATATTATTAAGTATAGATTATTTAGAACAAAAAGTAAATTAGAATAGTCTCCCGATAAAATAAATATCTAGAAGTGCCACAAACAACACAGTCTCGCTGAAGTCTAGCTCAGGTATACAATTACTGTGGGCGTTTTATTAGTTCGTTCCGGGTAAACAGTGCGCGTCTGGCATAGTTTCTGAGGAAGCCCGATCTAGACATATTCCAGACTTAGCTCGGTAACCTATAAACACGCGCCGTGAATTCTCTCTACCTGTAGATATTTTATAATAAGATGGAATGTAGTAAAAGGGGAGGAGAAGAGATACAGATAAGAATAGTTTATTAAAGGAGTTTGGAGAAAGAAGTTTTCTTATGGGTATCAGAATCAGAATCAGATCTTTATTTGCTTAGAATGTAGGTATAGTTATAGGATGTTGTACATAAATTAATGAGATCGGCTACAGTCTACCTTACGGCATGCAAATTATTACATAAATTAATAAAATTAAATGAAATCAAAACAATGCAGTCCACAAAACAAAACAGAAATTTAAGTCAAGTCAATTAATAATCATAAATTAATAAAATTAAATAAAATCAAAACAATGTCAACAAAACAAAACAGAAATTAAAGTCAAGTCAATTAGTGAGTGTATACACTCACTTGCAAGAAGCTTCACATTAAATGTTCTTTAGTTAATGCCACTTTATCGCTAATGAAATCATTAAAATAATGATTTCATTAGTTTGTTGCATGAAACTACTTTAGGCTAAAAACTTGATCCTTTAACTAATGAGAGCATTAAACATTGTTGCCAACAATAAATGGAAAAAATGAATGGATTGAACGAGTGGTTGCGTTTTGTTTTAAAAGTATCCACAATTTGTGTATTAATTGGCCGATACAAAACGCGTTTGACACGTAATACGGTTTATTTGACGACTAACATTTTTCTTTCAAATTCATTGGATGTGAAAGTCGCGTGTTATTATTTAGGTTTTATTTTGTTTGTGAGTGAAAATGTCTGAAAACCAAAACAAAAAACGTGAAGGAGGTGCAAACTTCACTCCAGAAGAAAAAACACTATTGGCTGATCTCATAAAACATTACTTAATGGAAAAATATCCTTTTCTGCAGCGGAACATTTCAGCTAATGAGCCCCCAATGCTCATGCAAAGCTCGTTCCGTTCAGGCATATTGATATAGGTGGAGCTTAATGCAGCCAGCTTGTGAGACACCTTTTGTATGTTTCGGCAAACTGTAGAGCTGTTTATGTTCGTCAGATCAGCTAGTACCATCTGGAAGGACCACGTCGCGAAGAACCGCAAACAGATTAGAAGCTGGGTAAGACCACAAATGGCCTTACTCCTCAGGGTCTGTGGCTCCAGATTGAGGCAGTCTCGAAGCTGCAGCGCTGCCTCCTTTGAAATTCAGTAGCACAACCAGAGCTCTTCTCTATCATGTTTTTTCGAATAAATTTATTTTGTCTTGGATCTGGCGGCGGCGAGGAACATCTTCTGGACCAGACAACGACGATAGGCTGGTCAACGACATAGTCAGCAGAGAAAATAAAAGTAAACACTACGTAAAATCAGTTTAATGGCCCGTCGTCGACCCATTAGAAATTATAACCTCTAAAATGTAATTTAACGAGCTCTGATGCGCTAAAGTCGCTTCGTGCAATACAAAATACCGTTAATGGGTGGTTTGACACTTCATTAGATAAGTTTGGCATTTCCATAATTAAAATTTAAAGGACCTTTAAAATGCATCTTATTTTCTTTCCTGCAATGCTTTAATGAAACATTAGGGTTTAAAGTGGCATTAAAAAGATAAAAATCTTTCTTGCAAGTGAGTGATAGTCAGGTACGTAGTCAAATTTGCAATTAAAAACAATCATAATCTGAATAACTAGTAATACCTTATGGAACGCAATAAACAATTGAGTATTGAAGTTCATGTCATTTAAAAAGTCTTTCACAGAGTAGTAACATTTGTCTAAAAGTAGTGCAGTTACCTTAGATTTAAAAACATGAGGTATTTTATTATAAATGACAGGACCCATTGTCATAATACTTTTTCTTAACAGTGCTGTTTTGTAAGGTAGGGTAAGTAGGTATTCATTAAAAACATTGTTGCTATTTCGAAAGTATTGACAAAGATTTGGATCTGCGAAAATGTCCAGATATTATTCGTTTAAATCCTTTTTTTTTCAGTTACCTTTTTTTTACATATAAAAGAAAGCTTTAACAAGGATGAACTAATTTCGGACAAGGGAGCAAAAAGTGGGATATGTTCCCATTTTGTCCCTGGCATCCATTGTGATATGATAATGTGGGGACTGTGCTTTATAGAACTGAAATAGAAACCCTTTTATATTGGGTATCTATTTGCCAGTTTATCTTCTAAGAATACATACAGTTAATTTCCTACATCCAATTACACTACAGCGTGAAAGGTTTCTTGCCAAGCTAATTTATCTTGACAAATATGTCTTATTTTCCTATAGCCTTATTTTTCTTAACATCACAATTTGTATTTAAACGGATTTCGCTAGACAATATGTGACGTCACAGAACTAAAGTGATCGAGAAGAATGTTACTTCTATTATTTTCTAAGAGTCACTGCCGGATAGCTACCCACTACTCATTTTACGCATTACGTTGACATCACAGACATCGTCACTCGTCAGAACTCAGGATGCAATTATAGATCACCTTGTACAAATTCTGAGCTCAGTTTAACTTCTATCGTAAGCTTGTATTTTGTACGATGAACGACTCATCATCTGTCTTTTGGCTTTATTCTAGTTTATTTGGGGTCGGCGCAGCTGTCATCCTCCATACTGCTCTATTCCTTGCCACGTCACAGATACCTCCTTTCTTGCTAATATCATTCTTCACACAGTTCATCCATCGTTTCTTTGGTGTTCCGCTACTCTTATATCCATCCACATTCGTACTCAAATGTACGACTCGTTGCTTAATTTTGTTGCATCTTTCATCATCTTCTATTACCTCCTTTGCTTTTGTCTCAATTTATTTGGTGTCAGTGCAAGCTCTTCGCTCTTCGTCTTCTACCATATCTACACCTTTATTTGCCGTCTTCTTAGTAATCACTCCCATTCTAGCTACATCACCACACATCATAATTATTCATCTTTCACACAACCCTGGCTTCCATTGGCTTCCGTTTTCCTACTTTTGCTTCTAAACCGGCTATCTTATGCTGATACTACTTTTAAATCTAGCCCCCAGACCATTTTAATAAAGTCATTTCATAAAGGATTCATGTTTGTACACGTATCTAATTAAAACTTGAAGAGAAGTAATTATGTGCTGATGTGTGGCCTATAAAGTAAGTGTACTCTGCATTTTAAGTGGACTATAATATATTAGTGGCGGTAATTGCTCGGTTCGCAAGGGAGAATAAAAGGGATGTTTCTATTGCGTGAAGTTATACTTCTACCTTCTTGTAGGACTAAGATACGGTCGTAGGTGTGAGGATCTGAATAAGTATTCTGCGTATTGATTATTCTATGAAAAAAATATAAGTATGGGAAAAAAAATATATGAAATGAAATTCTGTAAATTTTTGTCTATAAAACAATGTACAGTCACGGACTATAATTTTATTGATAAGCCACTTTCAAGATTTCCAATTTTGAAGTTCTATACATTCACGAGATTACACTCAAACCGAATGCTCGGAAACCAAATGACACATTACTAATAATCGGAAATAATCTTATCCATAGAGGTTGAAAAATGACTTATATGTTGTCAATGATAAATCCATACAATGGTTCTGACGTGTATCCCAATCTATTTGATACTGATCTCCTTTGAAATAGTCCTTATTAAATACTCTTTATTTCTGAAAACCTACCTGAAGCCAGAGTGACAGTTGAAATGTCGATATCAGAAAAGATAAAATTTCTCCGTACGCCAACGTTACTATGGCTACGCAAAACAATTGTCGCTAGGTTACGGTGTCTACACTTGCAATTCGTCGACTATAATAATAATAATAATCATTTTATTATCAGGCAACTAAGGCCCATAGATAAAATACACAAAATACATTAAAAAATAATAATAAACTACACTACTGACTACTATAGGTACCTAGTCACTCTGTACTGTACTAAGTACGAATATAACCGACTAAACCCGATTTGCATTACACGGCTAAAATACGAATGGTGGCAAGTGGCTCATCATTTATAGTCTGTGACTGTACAACCAGTTGCAATACTTGCAATCTTATAAATCCACATAACATCACTAATATAGTAGGTAGTATGTATACTTGTATACTCCGTCAAGCATTAAAACATGGGGACCCGGGGTTTACCAGGTCATGGCGTGTCACTTTATTTTCCATTAAGGAAGACGAGCAGGGTGTGTCGTGTAACTTCCCTGAAACGGAGGGAGCCTTTGATTCTACTGGATTTCGGTCAAACTCATTTGTATCGTCGTTAATTAGAACCTAAATAAGCTTTTACCATTTCTGGGCGAGGCATTATGGTAGATAAGTATTATATATGGCATGCTTTAAAAGCTATCGGTTCCCAGCAATAATTTTTGCGTCTAGTTACTTAGTTTAATGTACTTACAGAGTGCTTGGTTGACAGTTTAAAGGTAATGTTTACACCTTGATATAAAGGGTGTAAAACACCTCTTAACGAAGCTGGAAGGCACTGGTTCTCCCCGTCATTGCGATCATTTTTTTGTTCTACACCATACCTGGGAACCTTCTAGTTACGGAGATATTGGGGGTCAAAGTTCCAACTTTTTGACAAGTATCTTTTTAAATACAAGTTTTGAATGTAAAATTTTTACTTTAAACACCTCCACGACCCCTGTACTATTCAATCAATCCATTAGCACAATGTTTTGAGTGCGTTACATTGAGTTCTACCACAAAACATGATATTTCACCTCAAAAAAAAGTCGTTTCCCACCAATAATTTTTGCGTAAAGTTACATAATTTGATGTACAGAATGCTTGGTTGACGGTTTCGTGATGTGATGAGGTCTTACACCCTGTATACTAATATTATAAAGAGGTAACATTTGTTTGTAAGTTTGTATGTTTGTAAGTTTGTATGTAGGGGGTAATCTCCGGAAGTAGTGAACCGATTTCAAAAATTCTTTCACTGGTAGAAAGCTACATTATTCGTGAATGCTATAGGCAATATTTTATTCCCGCTTTCACATGGGAACGGGAGCTACGCGGGTGAAACCGCAGGACGTCAGCTAGTCTATAATAACAACAAGAGCATTTTAACCCGACTACGGCGTAACCAAAAGGAAGGGTTTTGATTTTAGCAGTCTATGTATGTTTGTATTTATGTAGGGGAAAGGTGTACTAGATGATCCTTTGAGGTGAGATGATCCTTTTTTATTGCAACGAAACTATTAGCGACATCTAGTTGTTTTCATTGGTAAAACGTAGTTCCCGATATTCCCAAGCCGCAGTCAATCGTAATGGCGTCGTGAGAGACAACCAATTTTTTTGTGGAAAGAAACAAAAATTACGTGACGGTGATCTAAGGTAAGGCTGACTTTAAGTTTATATCAAATGTGATCTAGGTAGTCTATTGTAAAGGCTGTTGTTTTAGTACCTTTGTTTATTGCTCTATTTTGTTTTTTTAATGGCGTGGTAACAGTTTAAAAGATATAGGTTATGTTATCGAACATTGAATAAAAAAGTTGATGTTGGGGCGAGATGATTATGATACTGGTGTACAAGATGATCCCTACGGATCATCTTGTACATCATCTTGAACCATTTGTATGTTAATAGATTATGTTTTAATATATTTATGTTTTTCTAACAAATATGACATAATTAAATAGCCAGCAATAGGGACAAAATATTATTAGACTTGTATTCGTTCATTTTATCGATTTCAATTAATAACAGTAAATTACTATTTTATAAGATTTTTCGTTTAACGTTGATTATGGTATGGATAGTGCGATATGTCATTCCTATTATTATAGAAGAATATATAATTTTGTTAAACATTTACTTAACGATTGATCTCATATGTGATGATTGTTACCTATTAATTGTATTGAGACTGAATATTATTTAATAAGACTGGCTCATTCTACCTAAGTCAAGGTCTTTATGATGTTTAATTTTTTAATAATAAATAAAGTAAACTCTGATAAGTTATTGTTTATTTAATTCTACCGAAACCTAGGACATTCCCAAACTGGGGGCAACACGATCCCCAGGATCATCTTGCCCCTACCGTAGGGATCAACTTGGACACCGGGGTGTACAAGATGATTCTTTGGTAGCGTTTTAAAAAACGTGAATTATAATATTATTAGATCTAAAATATTAATATTATGAGTATCAAAACAGGTAGACTGATAAATTTACTATGAATAAACGCTTTTACATCTGCATTAACATAAATGTCGTTTAAACTACAAGCATTCTCCCTTAAGTGAATCATCTCGTACACCTTTCCCTATGTTCCTCCGTAGCGCCTAAACTATTCATCCGATTTTATGAATAAGGTGTCAATCGATTCGTTATTATGGCCGGGTAACATAAGCTACATTTTGAGAGACTTCAACAATATTAAGAGTCGATTTTACCTGGTAAACCCTGAATTTAATTAGAGCGTGTTAGGGGGCAACTTGTCCACTTCGAAAATGGGACCAGGGACCAGTTGCTCCTTTTAAAAATTGATAATGGTTAACTGGGCCCACATCTGTTTTTCTCTAAAAGAAAGCAAAGACAAGTAGGAGATGAGAAGCAATTACTTAAGTATAATAAAGTCTCACAAACTACCAGGAGGCCAGAATCATGAAGGAGGTATTGTATGTTGTTAATATCATTAATATGAATCTTTTCCACTCTCCTACTTGTTTTTGCTTTCTTTTAGAGAAAAACAGATGTGGGCCCAGTTTTAAAGTGGACAAGTTGCCGCCTAACCCGATTTTCCGTAGTCGGGTTTTTAGTTGTAACATACCAAACAAATTCTTGTTACAAGAAAAAATAATGTCAAAGCAGCCATTAAAAAACCTTTGTGTCTTCACTAACACTAAGTTTCTAATAGCCTGTGAGAATAAAATAAAAAGCTGGCTGGAACAGCGCCTTGGGTATAATATTGAATTTTTAACAGTTCTTATTACTCGACTCTTAGGGCTGATTTCAATTACCTTTACCTAGACATTGGCGAATCGGTCTATTAGATTGGAGGCTGAATTCAGTAGTGATTGGTGGTGAGTGTTGAATTTTGTCAAAGTGACTTGAATACCGACACCGTGCTTTTGTACGCACCTCATGATAAATATCTACTTGGTAAAATCTTTTGGGTACAGGCGATTTTTTTATGAATTTTTATGTTTTGCGATAAAGGTGGTGGTAAATAAGTATATGATGACTCTGCGCTGGAGTGTAAATGTGGTGCTGCCCCACAAACGATGGGGCACTTGATATCGTGTCCTGCCTGTCCTGTGGTTTGCACAACACAGGAGCTGATAGGCGCTACTGAAAGTGCCAAAGGTATATAAAACAGTCGGCTAGGTTAAAAGCTAGGTTAGGCATAGGTGCAGGGCCGTCTTTACCGAGTGTGCAGGGTGTGCGTTGCACACGGGCGCAGCGGTCCTAAGAGGCGCCGAGCGCCCCTCGCTACGGAGCCCCACACGGCGCCTTCCCAAAAATATTTTTACCCGTGAAGAGTGGCCCTTGCTCGCAGTGAGCTTACCTTCCCAAATTTGTCAGATGTTTCTATTTAATTTTGTATGTTTTTAGGAGGTCGTAATTAGAATGAAGAAATTTCAAAATTTGGACATTGATGATATAACATCTATTATACCATGTTAACATGGGTAGGTTTTGGCTTGTTAGGGTAAACACCAGAACAGCCTGTATAATTCTAAATACAGTCAACGACACATCATGGTATCCAAAACCGACAAATTTCTTCTTCATCTCCAAACAATAGAGTTTATTATCTATTGGGAAAATTTCAGTTTGGGTTACTGGTACTTTGTAGGTACCCTTTCCATTTTGACCGCGCGCTTACTAGGGGGCACTAGGGTACTAGGGTTACTAGGGGGTGTTTGCACACGGGCGCTACATGGGCTAGAGACGCCTCTGCAGAGGTGTGCACACACCTCTGCCTAACCCTTCAGGGATTACGGGCGTGATGTTATGCAATACCTACAGACGAATGACTTGAACTCGCCAGTACGTGTGCCATAAATTTTTGCCTAATCAAAACAAATTAATAAATCAATAACCCAGGGGTGTAACCAGTGCATGGCAACAGTTTTAAAGCAACCCTCTACAAGAACCCCTTTGCAATACAATATGCAGCGACTTCCGGGCGCCATAGCACACCCCTCCGTTTCGCTAGCGGCCCTACCTTGTCATCAACCTATCATTTCCGGTGAAATTTGAACACGAGAAAAATAAACAAATTGTTTTTAATTATCATATTAAGTATGGTTGTATCTTGCTTATATTTCTTTCTGACTTAAGTTATGAAAAAGATATGTAAAAGCTAGATTTCTATCGTCGAACACCAAGACAATAGACATATGATTGACCCACGAAATATTGCAGTAATAATAGGCACTAAACGATCAGTCAAAATAACTGTGTAAACTGCACCCCTAGCCAAGTTACAAACGTTTCGTATCGATTCTCTTTCTACTATCGTAAACGCCGCGGCGTAAGCGATTGCAGAAAGCGCTAAATTGGTAGCCAAGTTGACACGACTGAGTCGATCGCTCGTTCTCAAATGTCTGTAGAAAAAAACCTACACTTTAGGTACGGTGAGCGTTCCTACCAAAGAGTTTAGCGATCAACATTGTAGAAACGTTAACAATCTATTCTATCATTTTGAACGATGTAAACTTGTCTACGAATTTTCTATTCGTTTGTGTTGATCACGTGATTTAACGTTGAGATGATGTCATTCCCATTCATTTAAATAGTTTTCTACTAGCGTTAACGATTGTAGATTGTCAACTTGGCTAGGGGTGCTTCACTTAGAAAGACGAGCTTTCCATAAGAAACTTGATTTTTTAATCCAAGAAAGTCGTACCTGCGTTGTTTTTTACCTACAAGGCTACATTATACAGAATGTAAAAGGACCCTTCACGAAACCGTCTAAGCATTCTGTACATCAAACTAAGTAACTTTACGCAAACATTATCGCTGGGAAACGACTTTTTTTGTGGTGAAAAATCACGTTTTACTGAAAACTCAATGTAACGCACTCAAAACATTGTGCTAATGGATGGATTGAATAGTACGAGAGTCGTGAAAGTGTTTAAAGTAAAAAGTCTTACATTAAAACATGTATTAAAAAAAAAAATGTGAAAATGTTGTAATTTTGACCCCAAATATCTCCGTAACTAGAAGGTATGGTCTAGAACAAAAAAAAATATCGCAATGATGGGGAGAACATAAGTGCTTAGTTATGGGTCTTTTTGCACCCTTTATTATTTTCCAGATTTCAATACATTGACTACCTATTTAATATTTAAAAAATCATAGCCTTATTAACATCACACAAAATTTTAATTACATAGATAAGTAATGCCGGAGTCTCAGAGGTTTCTAAGCCGGGAGGGATTAAACAATATTCCTTCGGAATTTTCCCGTTTATAAGCTTGAATAATGTACGAAGCAACGGCTTATAAAATGAATTATTAACACGATAAAACAATTAAGTAAACTGCTCAACGTTTAGCCTCGGATTGGGAGGGGGAAACCTAGCGCATGACGTATACACAGCTTTAAAATTCAAGCTGTATTTTCTAGCGTTATATTTTCAGAGTTATGAACACTGGAAAAGAGATTGAAAAATGTTCATTATGCGTCGACACGCAACTTTCAAGCTAAGCGGGCGCCTAGTTTAGGATAGCAAAAGAGTTCATAAATTCAAAATCGTTTGCAGTAAACTTTTTCACTTATATTCACACAATATCCTACCCATGTATGTATGTTCTTGGCGTATTGTGGCTTACTTATTATTTAGATCTTATTTTCTACATTAAGTAATTATCCAAAATACTCTAGTCAGGGATTCCCAAACTATTTTGGGGAAGAGACCCCTTTTTCAAAATAAACTGTTGCCTCAAACCTCCATAACTTGTCCACGCTCATCGACTTGTTGAGTTTTTTAAAAGTGCAACAATACCCACTTCCTATACAGTCCTACTAAAATATTACTCATTCTTATAATAAGTTGACACACAGTTTATACAATATGTTGAAAGTTTCAAATATGAACTTGTTTTAATACCTAATACAGGTCGATTTTTAGACCGCGCCGACCCCCAAAATCAGTTTTCGATATATTTCGACCCCTGGGAAACCGATTTCGTAGTTTTCGTCGTTTCGAAGTATATTTTACAGTCAATATCTTTCTCTTTGCTTTGTCGCTTTAAGTTCTTGGTTTTTAGATTGTACTACATCTTCGACTGCCGCTAAATATCCCACGAAAACATGCCAATAAATTAGGCCGCAATAATGTGAGACTAGATTTTACACTTTTTATTTAATTTTTTTTTTTTTTATTTTGGCTGCCTCGTTGGTCTGAGTGGTTGCAAGCGCGAATGCTGAGCCTGTAGGTCCTGGGTTCGATTCCCAGGTCGGGCAAATTGTTATTGAGTTTTTCCATCAGAAATTTCTCAGTAGCAGCCACAGTCTTGTGCCCGGTTGATGGCAATAGGCTCCTATTACATGGTAGAAACACAATCGAAATGTGGGTGTACTATTCTCTGCCTAACCCTTCGGGGAATACAGGCGTGATAGTATGGTTTTTATGTAATCTTTCTCTTGATTCGTTATCTGAATAGTCATAACTCACAGTCAGTCCGTATGTCTCGGTCTACCTCAGAAAACGCGTCGTTAAACAGGAACTAAAAATAGATGAACAGCTGTTCCGAAAATGACGACACGGTCAACATATCGTTTGACGCGTTTCTTCTAAAACATTGCTGGCATCAAAACCATTCTAAAAATGTTGCCAATTATTAGTAGTTTTTTACTCCCATTGTGTCATGTGTTTGGTCATTACTCCGACAGACCATCTGTGTCTGACAGCGATGCTTGTTGTTTCGTCTATTTGTAAATGGACTTTAACACTTCAATACCCGCAATTACAGACACAATTAAAATAACAATGCACTGTGCCTCTGGAGGCACGGCCGGGAGCATACGGGTTAATCTTTTTTTCACTACAGTGAATTAGTATATTTTAAGAAATGGAAAAGGAAACTGTTGAAAGACACAAACAGATCTTAGTATTAGTATTGCGAAACATAAACTGTGTGAACTGCATGATCTGTGTCCCAGCAGATGGAACATTAAACTAATTGTAATGTTCCAAATAGGTTTTTACAAGCCTAGCCTTTTCCCAACTATGTTGGGGTCAGCTTCCAGTCTAACCGGATGCAACTGAATACCAGTATGTTACATGCAGCGACTGCCTATCTGACCTCCACAACCCAGTTAATACTGGGTAATTCGATACCCCTTGGTAAGACTGGTTGTCAAACTTTCGGACCACTGACTACCTGTAAAAACTGTCAAAGATCTACAAAATGGCAGCCAAGACCAACGTCTTAACGTGCTTTCAGAGGCCTCAGAGGAAACTCGATATGTGATGGGCGGTCACCCATCCACGGACCAACCTAGGCAAGCACGGCTTAACCTTAAGATTGACCCGAACGGCTGTTATTATTTACCCAGTAGCTGACCCTCCATTTAGTCTTTATATTTTCTAATTAATGATGTCGAGCAACATCAGCTGTTTAATATTTGTTTTGAAGCGAACAAATTCATGGTAGTAGTTTATCATCTTAAACCAATATTTACCTTTCATTATACTTACAGCTGTTGTGGGCTGTGTGATAAGCCAACTCAGTAGCCCATTACAGTCTGATTCCAATTAAGATTTCGTACATCTACTCTACATAGTTTTATTTCGTCGGAATTATTTCGATGGCCGAATTGGTATTTATATCGAATCGCAACTTTTGTGGATTTCTTCTTTTGGTCCCACATTTTGCTAAAAATGTTTTTCAAAACATTGTATAGGGATCATAGAAATTGAAGTGTAGCATCATACTGAATTCGTCGTAATGGTAATACAAGTATGCGCATCGATGTCCCTTGTTGCACCGCAACTCGACCGCGCGGTATAGCGAGGTTATTAGGCATCAACGGATTTCATACAAGCCTATGATGTTTTATAACAATTTATCTATAATCCCTGTCCGTTTTGGACATATAAACCTACCTTTCCCTTAAAAATAATACCATGAGACGAACTGCGAACGGGACGAACTGCTAACGGGACGAACTGCTAACGCGACGAACTGCGAATGAGAATGAAGTTTGCATAACCCGACCTGAGATCCGCTCTACCGCCCGGCTGCGCGGACAAGCTTGTTAATTAATACTTCTAACCAGGTTCTTCTTTCTTCAGGAAATGCGGAGAGAAGGAGGTGAGCGACCAGGACTGCGTGGCTATAGGTAGCAGGCTGCGCGGCGCGATGGGGACCCGCCGCCCGGCCAAGTTCTGGCCTCAGCTGTGGGCCACCGTCGTCAGGAACCTCCTACTCAAGAAACGGGATACCAGAAAGACTCTAGCGGTAAGTGGACTTATTACTTTGTTTCTCAATAACCAGGCTCGCGTACCAAGGATACCGTGATGCTCGATAACTGGATTGTAGAGGTTATACAGGCAGTCGCTCTACTCGCTCTTTGGATAATACTGGTACTTCGCTACGTCCGGTTAGAATGGAAGCCGACCCTGACATAATCGGAGAACGCCTAGATAAATAACACCTCCTGTTTTTGTGCGTTTTTATATTTTTCGACCGTACTGTGTATTTTGAACCTGCGATTCCAACGTCCACATGCGTTTCTTTTAGAAAGCCATGTTTTACTTTACTTTTGGACTTGGTCAGTTAAGCAACCAATTAAAACATATTAAACAAAGGGTTTTTATGTAGATAATAATCTAAAGAGAAGAAAATAATCTAAACAACCTAAGACATATCGATATCAGTTTAACAGGTCTGTTCTAAATCCTTCAAATTTTTCAAAATGACTAGGAGGTGCTGGTCCCGCTGTACTCTCTGGGGGTGCTGATCTTCCTGAAGATGTTGGTGCCAAACCCTAACTTCCCCGAGGTGCGGAAACCAGGCCGACTGCTAAGGATACACCACGACGCCTTCCCGGAGAACCATTCTGTGGCTGTTGTCGCGGACTGGCTCAATGCCAACGGGACTATGGTAAGAGGACACTCCCGCCTGACCACCAATAAGCTAATTTTTGCTTGCTCTCGCAACATAGAAACGCTCTCTAGCCCCACCCCGTTGACTTTGTACAGAAATAATGAATGAAAAGATACCAAATCGGCCGAGCGCGCTGACGACGCACGCCAAACGTCATTATATACAAGAGTTATTGTTATTTTACGCGCACAAAGTTGACGCTTTCCTAATAGACTTTAAGGGGCGTGGCTCGGCACCTCCGCATGATTTAAGCGAAAAAGAAAATAAACTGGTCAGGCGGAAAAGACCACGATAGTACATTTTATTCTGTATTGATCTTAAGTTAACTTAAGTCTGGCCTAGACATTGCCATGGATTTCATCAAGTACAGATGCAATCGTCCATACTTCGGTTCCGTTTTGGCCCATTTCCAAAACAAATTACTTACCACTGTTACTGATCAAGTCTCAGTAATGTGTGTATTTATTGACTGAATCTTCAACCTCTCAACTTCATTACAGGGTTTCCTGGAGGAGATAAACTCGTTGCTGGCAGAATCTCACCAGCATCCGATACGCTGGATAAAGTACAACAACAATTCAGAGTTGAACGACGCGTACCACAACGACGCCAAGAACTTCCCCATAGCAGTCATCTTTCATACTGATCCTACATCGAATACTGAAGCCCTTAAGTAAGAGAAATTTTAAGCAAAAGTCGAATTGTAGCATCTACACTGGCCTACAAAAATAAGTATCACACTTTTAAAATTGCTACCTATATCTTTTTAAGTACACAAGATACTTTCGAAACAAAAAGGACTCCAAAAAGAGTTTAACTCTGTACATAAAAACTACTAAAGGTGATAGAAATTGCTATAAAACGTTTTTTTATTTTAAATCTCTAACTTCTATAGAGTTTAGAAAAAAAAAAAAATTAAATGATACTTATTTTTGCAGGCCACGATAAAGCGACTAATTATCGACATTACTATGTACAACTCGCTCCATGTAAAATACCGGTATTCAGCTGCATCCGCCGCGGTTAGACTGGAAGCCGACCCCAACATAGTTGGGAAAAGGCTAGGCAGATGATGATGACGATGTAAAAGAGACCCGGCCGGCCGGTCAGATACGTGTCATTAAAAGAGATACACATCATGGTATAAACGGACTTATCACGAAGCCGTCAACCAACTACACACATCAAAAAAAGTTTGTGATCACTAGCATAAGCTGATATAATTATTTAAATTGAACTTTATCAAGAAAAAAACTTTGTTGTGTGTTTTCTTTAAATAGAAATACTTACCCTGTTTGAAAGTAAAACATAAAACTATTTTTTATCTATACACTTCTACACTAATATTATAAAGAGGAAAAATTTGTATTTTTGTGTGTGTGTTTGTAATGAATAAACTCAAAAACTACTGCGCCGTTTTAAAAAATTCTTTCACCATTAGAAAGCTACATTCACTCTGAGTAACATAGGCTATATTTTATCCCCGTACTACCACGGAAACGGGAATTACGCGAGTGAAACCGCGTGACGTCCGCTAGTTTTTTTTTATAAAAACGTAACAAAAGGATTTCGAATTTTCAAAGTGATCATAAACTTTTTTTGATGTGTATATACATCAAACTAAGTAACCTATGCAAAAATGATTGCGGTGTAACGTCTTTTTTTGTTGGGGTGAAAAATCACGGTTTATGCTCGGCGCGTTACATTGCGTATGTAACGCACTGAAAACATTGCTGATAGATGCATTAAATAGTAGTGTCCATGGAGGTATTTAAAGTAAAGTTAAAACATTAAAAACTCGTATTTTAATATTTCTAAAAAAAAAAATGGGACTTTGACCTCCAATATCTCCGTAACCAGAAAGTTCCCAGGTGTTCCCAGGTTTTAGTGCCGGGGAGAATAAGTGCCTTTCGGCTTCTTTAAGAGTTCCTAAGTTCGTTAACTTTACTACTAGCCAGTTTACTGCTGCCTGTTCATACCATCGGCGTCGCCAACGAGGATCTTGTCAAACACAACATTCGTAGCTGTGCTCGAATCCAGCTATTCGCCGGAGGTGAAACAGGTGCACTAGGAATATTGTTGATACGATAAGTTTACAGAAAACTCAATGCTTATCTCACCCCGGTCACATTTGGTTACCCTGCTATTCCACATTATAGAACCAGCATTGTCATCAAGGTTTTTTCCAGGGCTAACTGACCATGGCGCACCAAAATAATTATGTTGCTCATGATTAAAATCCGTATTTTGTACTTGCTTTTCCCAACAGTTTCGCTTGCGTTAAAGTCGGAATTTTCCCACGCGATCATTTTAAATATAGCCTATGACGGACACAATTTAGATTGCCATCGACCCGCTAAAAAGAAGGAAATCTAGATTGGATTCAAAATTGTAACTTAGTTTCTCGAAGTTCAATACATCATTTGCCTAGCCTTTTCCCAACTATGTTGGGGTCGGCTTCCAGTTTTACCGGATGCAGCTGAATACCAATTCAAATTCTCGAAGTTCGGTAGGTACATTTCATACAAAATACACACGCTTATCACTGACAACAATAGTACAACTAACCATGCCAAAATTACTCCATTCATCGTATCATCTGCATTCAATTTATAAAAGATGCGCTTTATGCATTGATTACCATCAACATTAAAGAACGGATGCCAGTACTTTACCAGTTGGGTAGTTGGGAAATACGAAGCAGTAAAATTGCATATTGCAGACCACCACCAATGCATTGTCATCCAAACTTAACAAAAATATGCGCAAAATTTCAGCTCAAACGGTTGGGGATGACTGTTTTAAAATTCAGTTCCAAGATTTTACTAAACAAACATACATTGCAAGGTAAAATAGAAGCTTGTAATAATGGCGCGTCTTCACATGTCTTCAGGAAGTAAAGCGCGTAGGAAGAACATGAAACCCATTAGCGCTGGAATGGACAATATTACTTATGCCAAGAAAGCTGTTTTCAGTTGTTGATGTGCTGATGACGATGAGGTCAGACGTAATGATGTAGCAACTAGCAGACGTAATAGTAAACACTCTAGAAAATTCATACTACAGGGTGTAAACAGAGCCGGGGTTGCGGGACTGTTCGAAAGAGATACCGTGGCCCCGGAACACAAAGGGCGATGAAGGAACATGGATGGGTTTTAGTCAGTAAAAGTCTGACACTCCCTCCTGCTCCGCCCAGAGCGGGAGGAGTCATTTGATGATATCCCATCCGAAAAAAAAAAGGTTGTAAACAGAACCGTCACGATGCCGTCAACTAAGCATTCTGTACATCAAATAACTAAGTAACTTTACGAAAAATTATTTGCTTTTTTTTGGCGTGAAGCATCACGTGTTTCGGTATCGACGCAATGTAACGCACTTAAAACATTGTAATAATGAATGGATTGATTAGTACGGGGGTCATGAACGTGTTTTGAAATAAAAATTTTACATTAAAAACACGTACCTATTAGTTAAAAAAAAAAACTTGTGAAAAAGTTGGAACTTTGGCCCCCAATATCTCCGAAACTAGAAAGTTCCCGGGTATGGTGTAGAACAAAAAAATTATCACAATGACGGAGAGAACAAGTGCCTTTCAGCTTCGTTAAGTGTCTTTCTACACCCTTTAAACTAAGATTATAAATACATGCGAAAATCATTTTGTCTATAGGCCTGTCTGCTAGAACGGATGTTGATACTCAGGAAGACAACAACCTAGATTAAGACATAGGATACATTTACGACTTATTTTTTGACGACCTGATTGGCGCAGCGGTAGTGAGGCTGCCTTACGTTCTTAGGGTCCCGGGTTCGAATCCCGGTCGGAGCAAATGTTTGTGTGATGAGCACGGACATTTGTTTCCGAGTCATGGATGTTTGTATGTATATTAAGTATGTATTTACAAAACAAAAAGTATCTATGTAGTATATCAACTATCTGGTGTCCACGACACAAGCGTTGCTTAGTGTGGCACTAGATGGCGCTGTGTGTAATGTCCAGCAATATTTATTATTATTATTATTTATTTATCTCGGTACTCTGTTCTCGTGGGGTAATTTCCGACCTCCACGCTGTGAATAATTATTCTAAGCCATTGCCATATTTTGGTATCCACTGAGTGGTTATTTTTGCCCATTGCTCTTCCAACATACGGGTGAAACTGCGGGAATTCATAAGAAAAGTAACATAATAATTTCCTCATTTTTGGGAATATGTGGTAGTGACAGTTTAAGTTTTTATTACACTTCAACAAAAAAGGATTGTCAAAAAATTGGTCAAAGATTTCTATTCATCATGATTTTTTTCCATAGATACACCATCCGGACCAACCCATCACACATAGGCACACCGTCCACCCGAACTCTCACGACCTCACCAGCCAAATGCCGAGAGAGAAGTGCCTCCAAAGACTGGTCCTCTGACTGGTCGAGAGGAGGGCAGCTCATTCCACTGTCAGAGATGCATGGGGAAGACACGTGTCCTGTGCTGCAGTATTACTACTCAGGGTTCCTGGCTTTACAGACGCTCATCGATTATATTAAGATTAAGGTAAGGCTTTGAATTACCGGGGTTGCGGGACTGTTCGAAAGAGATACCGTGGCCCCGGAACACAAAGGGCGATCGATGAAGGAACATGGATGGGTTTTAGTCCGTAAAAGTCTGACACTCCCTCCTGCCCCGCCCAGAGTGCGAGGAGTCATTTGATGCTTTCCCAACCGAAAAAAAGGCTTTGAATTAAAACAAAAATGTTATCATACTTTCTTGTGAGTATGGTTGTATGGATGTTTGTTACTCTTTCAAGCAAAAACTACTGAATGAACTACTGTTTATCCCGATAGTAAGATCCCATGGGACAATAATCAAACTTCACGCGGGCGAAACCGCTGGCAGAAGCTAGTAAACGATATTTTTAAAGATCGAGCTACTGACCCTTTCACCTGAGACTTCAGAGAGACCAGCAATAGACAAAAAAGTTCCTTTTGTGGACAAACCTAACATTAGCAGACTTTTGTAAACCAATGCGAAGAGGACAGTGTTTGAGAACAATTTCCCAGCCATAGAAATGCCAATCAATTTGACTGTGCCTTTGGCTCTAAAGATAAGCATCAGATACTTAACCTAATATTAGCAGACTTTTGAAAACCAATGAGAACAGAACAGTGTTTGAGAACAATTTACCAGCCATAGACAGCCATAGAAATTCCAATCAATTTGACTGTGCCTTTGGCTCTAAAGATTAGCATCAGATACTAACTTAACCTAACAAAAGCAGACTTTTGAAAACCAATGCGAAGAGGACAGTGTTTGAGAACAATTTACCAGCTATAGAAATACCAATCAATTTGACTGTGTCTTTGGCTCTAAAGATAAGCATCAGATACTTAACCTAACATTAGCAGACTTTTGAAAACCAATGAGAAGAGGACAGTCTTTGAGAACAATTTACCAGCCATAGAAATGCCAATCAATTTGACTGTGCCTTTTGCTCTAAAGATAAGCATCATATACTTAACCTAACATTAGCAGACTTTTGAAAACCAATGCGAAGGGGACAGTCTTTGAGAACAATTTAACAGCCATCGAAATGCCAATCAATTTGCCTGTGCCTTTGGTTCTAAAGATAAGCATCAGATACTTAACCTAACATTAGCAGACTTTTGAAAATCAATGAGAAGAGGACAGTCTGCGAGAACAATATTTACCAGCCATAGAAATGCCAATCAATTTGACTGTGCCTTTGGCTCTATAGATAAAAGATAAGCATCAGATACTTCTTTTTACTAGTTTGAACATTTGATTTTTTGATTCCCCAAGTCATATTTGAAAAACAAGTCGTTTATTTTTTCTTTGAATTCTCATTTATGTCAGCCTCAATGGCCAACGGCGAACGTTATGGGGAGTTTCTTTTGTGAGTAAGACGTTCAAAAAGTGCTGATAAGATAACATCACTGCAATTCCCGAAGAGTTAGGCATAGGTTTATCCATTAGTACACCCACATTTCGCCAGTTATGTTTAAATCCCAAGTAATTGGGAGACTATTGCCATCAATTCAGCCTTCATGGCTGTAACTGAGAAATTCGTAAAGGAAAATCTCCACACAATAATATAACACTTTACTTGACCTGGGAATCGATCCCTCAGGACCTCATGGCTAACAAGGCAGTCATGCCATAATAATAAATAACTGATGTTTATTTTTTCTCGACAGTTTGACACCGACGCAGCAATCCCTCCCCCCCGAATAGACCTCCGACAGTTCCCGAAACGCCAGCACACTGGTGATTGGCTGGTCATCTTCCGGGTGATCATGCCCATGTACATGGTGATGACGCTGTCGCAGTTCATCACCTACCTGCTCATGTTCGTCGTGGGCGAGAAGGAGAAGAAGATCAGGGAGGGAATGAGGATTATGGGGTTGAAGGAATCGGTGTACTGGTCAGTAATACTTTTGTGGGATTTACAATGTTTTTTCAACACACTTGCTCGTAAAGTGAGCCTTATTACATCGTTCCTGAGGTCATTAGCCGAACTGTAACACACACGTGCATAATAAAATTATCCCTACAAAGTTAAGTTATTACCTAACTGCAAATTTCTTGTGCGAGTAAACAGAGCATTTTCAATTTAACCGGGTGATACAGTTTTTTTTGTAACAAAATAGTACATTTTGATACAAGTGGAGAAAGATCGTTATTGCATTCGAGGCGGAATTATAACACTCAAGCCGTAGGCGAGGGTGTTTTTGAGCCGAGAATTGCAATAACAAATGTCCACGTGTATCAAACGACGTTTTTCAATACACTTTTGAAGAAATAAAATAATATAACGAAAAATATTTTTGTAACGAACTATGATTTTAATTTCCATTTTTTTCGCGCTTTGGTTTCGCCAGGTTGAAGGAGAGGCAAAGGTATAAAGCCGTTAATTTAAAGCCAGCGCCAGCCAGCGCCAGCCAGCGTTAGTTAAACAGCCTAATATAAAAAAATGGTTTATTTTATATTTCTGAATTCAGAATACAAATAAATGTTAATTTGTGTATAAAAGTAACTATTAGTTTTTAATAATATGATATTCTATTTATAAACACAATTATAATAGGTATTCAAAAAATACGTATGCCGTAAAGACGCGTAGTGCACTACGCGTATTTACGGCATACGTATTTTTTGTTGTGTTTTGTGTGTTATAATTCCGCCTCGAATGCAATAACAATCTTTCTCCACTTGTATCAAAATGTACTATTTCAATACACTTCCTCGAAAACTGGTCCATAACGCACTACGATTAGGTACAACATGCAATGTATTTCACACGCGTGCGATTTTTTCCACTTATGTGGAAAAATATTTTTTCTTTATTCCAGTTATCTGTGGCAATTTTCATTCCCGCACACGTGCGGGAATGAAAATTGCCACAGATAACTATACCTATACTTAGTCCAAATTGGTTCAATGTTTATAGTCTGAGGTGAATGTTTTTTTTTTAATTTCGGCAAAGCACTACGCGTCTTTACGGCATACGTATTTTTTGAATATTATAATTGTGTTTATAAATAGAATATCATAGATAAACATTATTATTAAAAACTAATAGTTACTTTTATACACAAATTAACATTTATTTGTGTTCTGAATTCAAAAATATAAAATAAATCATTTTTTTTTATATTAGGCTGTTTAACGGCTTCATACCTTTGCCTGTCCTTCAACCTGGCGAAAGCAGAGCGCGAAAAAAAAAGAAAATTAAAATCTTAGTTTCCCAGTTCGTGACATAGATATTTTTCGTTATATTTATTTTATTTCTTCAAAAGTGTATTGAAAAACGTCGTTTGATACACGTGGACATTGTTATTGCAGTTCTCGGCTCAAAAACACCCTCGCCTGCGGCTCGGGTGTTATAATTCCGCCTCGAATGCAATGACTAACTTTCTCCACTTGTATCAAAATGTGCTATTTCAATACACTTCCACGAAAACTGGTCCATAACGCACTGCGATTAGGTTCAACATGAAATGTATTACCCACGCGTGCGATTTTTTCATTTTCCAACACGTCTGCGGGAATGAAAATTGCCACACATAACTATACCTATACTTAGTCCAAATTGGTTCAATGCCTATAGTCGGAGGTGAATGATTTTTCTTAATTTCGGCAAAGCAATAATGCGTCTATACGGCGTAAATATTTATTGAATATTCAAATTGTGTTTATATATAAATAGAATATCATAGATAAACATAATTATTTAAAACTAATATTTTCTTTTTTAAACAAATTAACATTTATTTGTGTTCTAAATTCAAAAATTTATAAAAGGAAAACAATTTTTATATTAGACTGTTTAGCGGCTTCATACATTGTTCGTCATCGTTCTCCTTCAACCTCGCGAAAGCAAAGCGCGGAAGAAAAAATCGTAGTTTCCTAATAATTCATGAAAAAAATATTTTTCGTTCTTTGATATTATTTCTTCAAAAGTGTATTAAAAAATGTCGTTCGATACACGTGGACATTTGTTATTGCAGTTCTCGGCTGAAAATCACCCTCGCCTACGGCTCGGGAGTTAATTCCGCCTCGGACGCAATAACAAAATTTCTTCACTTGTATCAAAAATGTACTATTTTTGGGACTTATAATGTTTTTTTAACACACTTGCTCGTAAAGCGAGCCTTATTACATCGTTCTTAGGGCACTAAACCGAACTATAACACACACGTGCATAATAGAATTATCCCTACAAAGTTGAGTTAGTACCTAACTGCAAATTATATGCGAGTAAACAGAGCATTATTTTTCAATTTATATTTATTATTTTCAAAAAACAACAAAGATGTTTTATGCCGCTCAAAAACCATTTACATTTTTTGAATAAATAAAAATAATGTGTCCTTAGTTAAGACGAAACAACATTTATTATTATCAAATTATTTATAATTCACAATAAATTGTTATAAAATATTTGCATTTTAAGACTAAAATTATAATTTTGAAGTAGGCTGTATGGCTATATTATGTAACCATATCCTTACATTAGGCGCGTGAAAAAAAAAATACTTGCACACCATTCCCATAATTTTATTTTAATTTTCACGTTTTGTTTGTATCGCATTTGTTGCTGTGTGGTAAATAATTAAACGATTTACTAGTCTTTAAGTTAGACTTCTTCCTAGTTTATTTATATTTTATTTTTGTTTTCAGGGGTTCCTGGTTCTTAATTTACGCGGTCTTCGTTACAATTTTGTCCATCGTCAGCACAGTTTTACTTTTCACCCTGAAGGTAATAATTTACTTATTAAAGGCTCATTCCACAAATCCCCCCCAAGAGAATCCCCCACAGAAAGGAAAACTGGACTTCAATGTAAAAATAATCCAGAAAGTCCCCTTTTCATTTTAAGTTATTCCACTATTCCCCCCCTGAGAGAATCTTCCTTAAAAACTGAACCATTACAAATACATATTATGATTATTAATGTTACTGGTAAAAAAACTGAATTTTGTATCTCGCTACACTAAACAAATGACAACCGGCGAATAACAATAATTTTGTGTACTTACACGCTCATGCACGCTTTAGTAAACACAAAAAAAAAAGTAAAATAATGGTAATAATTACTCTCTAAGTTTCTGTATTCAGTTGATAATTTAATACGTTAATAATTTCCAGGTGTTCCAGCATTCATCTTACATTTTAATATTCCTGCTGATGCTGTTATTTGGCTTCACGATAATCACCTTCGCTTTCATGCTGACTCCGTTCTTCGATAGAGCCAGGGTAAGAAAACTCATAAAATATTATTTCACTACAATCCATCGTTTCCTTACCAAATTATAAAATGTTCAGGAGAGTGGTCAACGGAAATTAAATTTTCATTTCAAACTACACCACGTTTTCACCATTGATTTGATCAAGTATTGAATTTTGATTTGACAAAGAAAATAGTCAAAATAGTAACGGAAAAGTTGTGTGGTATCGGTTGTCGTGTGATGCGGAGTGTAGTGTTTGTGACTATGCCATAGATACATTACATTGTCTCACGTACACGGGTGGAGGGGTTAGACGCAAACAGTCAGTCGGTTGCTAGACGCGGTACGAGGCGGACGCCCCTAACTGGTGTAGTGGTGAGCCAATGAGATAATGATATAGTTGGTGCCAGCTAAGATGAGAATAGCGGTCATTGCCCTTTCCCCAATATCTCTTCGTACGAACCAAAACAAATAAACCATGTATCGTTTTTCATTACAAAAAATGTTGAAGATCACGATAGATGACGATTTCAGATTTGAACAGGCTTATTTTTGGTTTTCAAAGTTAAGAAGTTTAATAAATGTAGGTGGGTCAATGACCGCTATTCTTATCTTAACTGGCACCAGCTATAGGCGCGATAGCGATCACTACACCAGTTAGGGGCGTCATCAGACACCTCCTGTGTCTGATGAGATGACGAGTAATAGAGAGGTATGGAGGAAGAAGATATGATGCGCCGACCACAAATAATTTGGGATAAGGGGAAGAGAATATATACAGGGTGTAAAAGACCTCATCACGAAGCCGTCAACCAAGCATTCTGTACATCAAACTAAGTAACTTTACGCAAAAATTATTGCTGGGAAACGAGTTTTTTTTGGGGTGATAAATAATTTTTTGTGTTAGAACCAATGACGTATTATATATAGACACGTCATGAACCAACATCGCGGCGCTTAAAAACGGCGAAATTACTAGAACTACTTATAAGCGTGAAGAAAGAGAAAGAAAATATGACACCGAATGGCGGGATGCCTGTTGCGAGAGGGAGATAAATATACATCTTCAGTCACGTCACAGGATTTATTAAATTATAAACAAACGTAGCTTCGCGCGACAGGTTGGTGCGTAACTAAGCGCGATGTGGCCAATTGGCTTCATTTCATGTTGTCATTTTAGAGTGCGGACAACGTATCTATAGTTTATATATCATTGGTTAGAACTCAATGTTACGCACTCAAAACATTGTGCTGATGGATGGATTGAATAGTACGGGGGTCGTGGAGGTGTTTAAAGAAATTCTTACATTAAAAACTTGTATTAAAAAAAAAACTTGCCAAAAAGTTGGAACTTTGACCCCCAATATCTCAGTAACTAGAAGGTTCCCAGCTATGGTGTAGAACAAAAAAAATATCGCAATGACGGTGAGAACAAGTGCCTACGTTAAGAGGTGTTTTACACCCTTTATACATGCTTTTTCTTTCTTTCTTTCTTTCTAGAATAAATCTGATTAAATAGTCCTATCTGAACTCTTAACATCAAAGCTATGACTATGACATAAAACTTTCATGAATGGTAGAACAGTGTCTGCGGTAACTTACAATAGGGTAGATGACAAAAACAATCGAATTAGTCCGTCAGATAAATTTCTAAAATATATTGTAAACAAAAAATGAAGACGATACAGTGCGTCGAAAACTTGTGTGACGTCATATTTTACTCACATGTGACGTCACAAGCGGACTCATGATCTTTGACACGTTTTATCTTCATCAATTTATATTAATTTTATAAAACAAAAAACACTTATCCAATATTTTTCGATAATCTAACTGACGGACTAAACAGAATCATATTTGTTCTAGTCAGTCATCATCAGTGATGGAGTAGGTAGATTGAATTGGGGTCATTGATCCGAAACGTATGGACATTCCTGCGGAATTGGTTGATATGAAAATATTAAAATTTAAGTGCAACAATTTATAAAAAGTTGTGGCCTTAAAAGGCTAAAAATAAAAATAAAATACTAATGCTTCGATCAGAATTCGATTGTTTTTATTATTCAACAGATAAATAATAAATTAATTTAGTTTTGATACCTTCCTTTAAATTTTGAATTGAGTAGTAATAAATATCACTACCAAAATTAATAATAATTAATTGAATCTGGAAATACCGGAATTACTTTCCGGAAAAATGGCTGCATTCTGTGTGCATTTATGATACAAGTACCAAAACTCAATCTACGTACTCCAATCTCTGGTCATCATGCCTATTTTGTTCTCTACCAGACGGCCGGCATCCTGGGCAGCTTCGCGGTAAATCTGATGAGTGGGCTGTACTTCATCCAAGTGTTCGTCTCCAACGCGGACTCGCTCGCCTTCTGGTTCGTGTCTCTCATCAGCTCCAGCTGTTACGCACTCGCTATGGATAAGGTAAGGTCTTCTATTTCAGTATTTATTTTAATGCGCTTTAATTCTCTATACAAGGTTAAAAACGGGCTTCTAAGTCTGAACAACTAAGGGAATAAATGAAGCAAGTTAGGCCCCGTGCCACTATGTCGTGACGATGAATTCATCGTTGGTTTTTGTTGGCAAAAGTCGTCGACGACAGTAATCGCGTCGTCCTATATGCACACACAAACCACGACACTTAGAACTACACGATTATCTGTCGTTACGACATGGTGGAAACGGGGCCTTAGTAAGCAACCGCGCATGTTACAGGTAATGGTCAATATAAACAAAAAAATATGGATGATACTGGTATTCAGCTGCAGCCGGTTAGACTGGAAGCCGACACCAACATAGTTAGGAAAAGGTTAGGCAGATGACGTTGGATGAGGGGGAAGGACCTCACACCAAATCATCCATATTTTTGAAGTGAAAACTTCTTTAGGCGCGTTGAGCACTTTTTGGGTGAAGGAAAAACATTGAATCATCTTCACTTGACGTAACGTGTGGTCACGCTTCGTAGCACTCGTAGGCGATCCGCTATGGCGTAAAACCACATAGGCATGCCCGTAACTAGTGCTACGACTGGGGAGGGGCCTGTGTACTTTTGTTTTTACTTCTATCGGTAGTCCGCAAAGACTGCCTAGATTTTTTTTGTTTATCAATCCCCCTCCCCACCCCTATTTTTCTATCTCTTGGTTGGGAAACCAAGTGTAGAACCCAAGAGATAGGGATAACCAAGAGCATTAATATGGTCATTACGAACTCAGACTATCTCTAGTTTAGAGATAAGTGTATGAAAGAAGACCCATAATGAAATGACGTAAAGATTAGGTACTAATTTAACCATAAATCTACCTGGTTATGCGCCCGCAATATGCTGTGTGGTATCCGGCAGAGTAGAATAGAACCAACCCATTACACTCACGGGTGTCGTATAAGGCGACTAATGTCTGAGGCAGAACACCTTGTGCCTCCGTAGACCAGAGAATGGCCAGCAGTGTTTTCTGTTAGTCTTTCATCACTGCGATCTCCAATCCGCCTGCCAAGCTTAGAGATTACGGAAAATTCCTCCTATCGTGGGAGAGGCTTATGTCCAGCAGTGGACGTTAAGGGCTGTTGTTGTTGTTGTGATAATAATTATCAGCGATTGTTTAGTCTCCTTAGCGAATAGTGCAAATGTCAATCTATTCATAATCATTTCCTGTCCATAGGCTTTGGTCCTGGACATGGCTGGCGTCGGCGTCACGTGGGACAACCTGTGGAGCGGTCCAGGAGTTCCCTTCGGAGGCAGTCTCATCATGATGGCCATCGACACGGTGCTGTACGCACTGGCCGCTTACTGGCTGGATGCTGTCATACCTAGTGAGTCAGGATGAAGTTTATACTAGGTTAAGATTTTATAATGTGGCCTAAAGCAATAGTTTTTCTTTTTTGACGTGAAACGTCTTTAAAATCAGTACCATACACGGGGTACCATGTCAGAATTGGGTTATATTGTCTGACATTAATAACAACAAAACTGTTTATCGTAGAAACATGAATTTAGTGTCATTTTTTAACGTATATAGTCAGCTTGCTGCTAAGACCTTGAATTTGCATCGGGATCCGGCGGGGTGGCGGGGGACGGGGCACTGCGTAGAATAACGGAAACCGGTGCTTTCGCTGGATTCTATTCAGTATAACTAACGATTCACACGTGATAGCGCGGTGATTCTTTCGTGTATTTACAGAGTTCGTTTAGACCAATCGATTTAAATAAATAATAATCAATTAGATTAAAAAAAAAAACAATTAGTGTTAAAAATGAACACTGGTTTTCTTTCAATCTTTAACACTAAAAGCGACTCGCTGATATAGACGTTTCACGTTAAAACCAACGGCCGTGTGCACCGACACAGCTCTACCCGATTTTTTGTGTGAGTTACCTATGAGTTCAAAGACTTCTGGCCTATACTTTCATTCTGGTATGTTTATACCATTTCGCATACCTATTACAGGAATCATCTCATGTTCAAAAGCACTTCGAGCCTTTAAATCTCTTTTTTTAAACTTTTATTACCACTCCAATCAAGCAAAAATTTATTAAACTTACTGACTGATCAACGATATCTTCCTGTATTTTGTCAAATAAAATGCTAACCTGAATCAACATCTTTCTAGGCGAGTACGGAATCAAACAGAAGCCCTGGTTCTGCTTAATGCCATCGTTCTGGATAGGCAGCAGACGAGGCAGGGTGTCGGCAGTTCACTTCCATTCCAACGGCGAGGCGGCAGCTCATAACAAGGATATTGAACCAGTGCCCAGGTATATTAACGAAACCAGAATGAAAAATTTCAAACTATTTGTACATTGTGCTTTTAACATTTTCATGACACCCGGAAGTAGCCATTCTACTTAAGTTCTTTTGATCATACACATTAAGTACTACTAGTAGTGTACTATTCCGTTGGTCCGCTTATCAAAAATGCAACTACTGGTCTACAATGACTTTTCTATATTATAAAGAGAAAAGATTTGTATTTTTGTATGTTTGTAATGAATAAACTCAAAAACTACTGCGCCGATTTCAAAAATTCTTTCACCATTAGAAAGCTACATTCACCCTGCTGTACCCCGTATTCCTACGGGAACGGGTACTACGCGGGTGAAACCGCGTGACGTCCGCTAGTTTTTAATAAATCGATGTTCCACTCTAGGAATTTTGAATTTTCCTCCAATGTCGTGGGTGTATTTAAAACATTTAAACTCGCATACACAAACAGAAAGACCCGGATCATGTTTATAGACATCATGGCATGGTGTGAGATTCATTCAAAGCCATGATGTTCTATTATGCACTTCTAACCACTACATGACAAAGCATGCTCTAAACGAGTCCAAATCAAAACAAAAACATCGTCATTGTATTTACAATCAATCGCACGGCATACGTAGCTGATGTAGACCCTGCTGATTGGGCTTTCTGCCAAATTGTTGGAGCGCATTACATTACAGCTAAGTGCCAAAGCGCCATTAAATGACTCGTAGTGCACTTCTATGATTAGGTACAATTAATTTACTATCAGTCGAATCTCCGAGAATAGTATGCGACATGTTTTATTGTACCTACTATTTTAAATGGATTGACAAAGTCCATTTCTAATTATGACTTCACTTATTGCAAAAATCTGAGCAATCTATCCTAGACTGCTCAAACGTCGACACCAAAAATGGTTTTACCTTTTAGCGGGACAATTCATCAGGTATTTTCACAAAGGAAATTCCTTATTACAAGTAGCCCGAAATCTTCTTCCAAAATAAATGTTTCAGACTCTGTCCTTAATTTCTCTGCGTAAGTACCCCGACAATACATTATGAATCGTTTTTTATTACTAGAAAAAGTCAAGGATACAGGTCGTTTCGGGGCAAATTTATGTCATTATTTCTGTTTTCGGAATTATGTACTTGAATAAATGTATGCGGGTTAGTGACCTTTATATAATAATGGCTTTAGGGTGCTGTTGAGGTTGCCCAGGTTCTGCAGCGCGTCAAGCATGTTTGCTGCAGCACGAACTGATGACTTGTATGCCATTATGAGGAAAAAGACCGCATCCTTAATTGGCAGAATGAGGGCTAGCCACAACAGTATTTTGAAAACCCTAGCTGAACAGCACGATGCACCGATAGTGAGACACTTTGTCCGGTTGCTCGTGTGGCAGGGATGATAAATAACAGAAATAATTGTGTACTTAGTTAATAAATACTAACACTTAGTTGATAAGTCTGTTTGTGTACTAACCAGTGGACCAATGTTGTCAAATTAAATAAATATATTATTATTATTATTTCCTACTTATCTGGCGCAGACTATAACAACAAGCAACAATAAACCTAACACATAACCTGTCCCCCAGGGAGCTTCAAGACAAAGAAGCCATCAGAATCGTAGGCTTGCAGAAAAGCTTCCGGCACTGTCGTAAGCCAGAAATAAAGGCCATCGACAACATCGACCTGAGCATCTACGAAGGCCAGATTACAGCTGTGCTGGGCCACAATGGTGCTGGCAAGTCCACGCTCTTCAACATCTTGACTGGCCTCACGGCTCCCACGAATGGCACTGCCTATGTTTATGGACTTGATGTTAGGTGAGTAACTGATTGTGAAAACTTGATTGTTTGTATTTTGGTCAGACAATAAAGCAGTTGATATAGACAGGATGACAATACAAACTTCACAGAGATAACGACATTATGGTTAACTTTCGATCGCTAAAATAACAATGAAAAAAAAAACAGTTGCAATAACGATGCTTGCGAGTAACGCAAGTCTCTACATCCAAGATGCGTTTTTCGCAAGCATCATTATTGCAAACGAATTTATTCGTTAATAATTAGCAATCAAAAGTTAGCGATTTTGTCTTTATCTCTGCCCAGATTTTAAAATTTTGTAATAGGTCCGTTGAGACTATGGTCGTTTGAAACGTTACACTCCCTTCCTCTTCACAATTGCTTAGGGAAAACAGTCTCTAAGATCTATACTATGACTACTATAAGAAGAGTGATCGTAAACAAAGTGTTCACAACGCAGGGATCCCAACGATATGCACGAGATCCGTCAGATGATCGGCGTGTGTCCTCAACAAGACGTGCTCTTCGACCTGCTCTCCGTCAAGGAGCACCTGCAGTTCTTTGCTGCTGTTAAGGTAACTTAGGAATATGATAAACTAAATTATGCTAGGTCTGTATAACCAGACCCTTAATTTAAATCATCATCTGCCTAGCCTTTTCCCAACTATGTTGGGGTCGGCTTCCAGTTTTACCGGATGCAGCTGAATACCAGTATTTTACATGGAGCGACTGCCTATCTGACCTCCACAACCCAGTTAGTACTGGGTAATACGATACCCCTTGGTAAGACTGGTTGTCAGACTTTTTGAGCCTCTGACTACCTGTAATGATTGTCAAAGATCTACAAATGACAGCCGGGACCAACGGCTTAACGTGCTTTCCGAGGCACGGAGAAAACTCGGTAAGTAATGATGGTCACCCATCCACAGACCAACCTAGGCAAGCACGGCTTAACCTAACGGTCAACCCGAGCGGCAGTTATTATTTAGCCACGTGTTCCTATTAATTCAAATAGCTGTATATTATCGTTAGCAGCGGTGGCCCAGTGGTGGCGGCCCTGACTTACGAACAGTAAGTCGTGGGTTCAAACCCAGACAGGCGCATTACTTTGTGTAATCACCATCACCACTGCTCCCAAAACGGTGAAGGAAAACATCGTGAGGAAACCGACATGTCCTAGAACTAAAAAATTCGAAGACATGTGACATCTACCAATCCGCACTGGGCCCGCGTGGTGAATTATAGCCCATCATAGAGAGGCCTGTCCCTGCAGTGGGAACATTATAGGAAATGTTTTTGTTCAGTCTCTTCTTAGAATGTTTACATTTTCAGGAGAGTGCCTTCGTTTTGGTCTAGTGTTTGCGAAAACTGCCGCTGGATATAGGGTCATGGGTTTGATTAGCAGGTCAGGGAAAGTAAATTGGGAACAGTATCGCTGTTTCCCAATTTTTGTGGACCCAATTTCAATAGTCTAAAAATAAATAGCGTTGCCGTGTGGTATCCGGCAGAGTAGAATAGAACCAACCCATTACACTCACGGGTGTCGTATAAGGCGACTAATGTCTGAGGCAGAACACCTTGCGCCTCCGTAGACCACAGAATGGGCAGCACCGTTTTCTGTTAGTCTTTCATCACTGCGATCTCCAATCCGCCTGCCAAGCGTGGAGATTACGGCAAATTCCTTCCATCATGCAGGGAGTGGCTTATGTCCAGCAGTGGACGTTATGGGCTGTTGTAGTAAATAGCGAAATGTGACGATCAAAACACTACAGTTTGGCCGCTGAGAGAATGCGTTCCTGACGTCTGTCAGTTGGTACATAAATTTAGAGCGAAAACCTAACATTTATTGTTACCTACTTGGTTTAATGATATCGTTTTCAATAATATTATTTGTTAATAAGGCAAAAAGGGTCATAAGTAAGTTATATAAGCTATAAGTTATATATAACATCACCAATAATACTAATACTCGCGACCTGTCAGGAACGCATTCTCTGAGCGGCCAAACTGTAGTCCTTGAGAGAAAACAAGTGCAATGTTGTGTAAATGTTTTATTGCAGGGTATTCCTCGGAAAAGACTTCCAGAAGAAATTCATAAAGCTCTTTCCGATGTCGGTCTACTGGATCAAACGAATGTGTTTGCTAAACATCTCTCCGGGGGACAGAAGAGAAAACTTAGCATTGCCATCGCGTTTATTGGGGACCCTAAGGTAAGTGATGATTTTGAATGAGTGAAAGACAGGTTTAGGCGTGAATAAAATGTATTTGAACGGAATTACATAAAACATGTACATAACTCGTAGTGTGACAGAATAGAGATCATAGAGTATACCATGCCATGATCAAAGACACAAATTAACAAAATATGAAGATGACTTTAGAAGGCGCGTAATTTAAATTAACATTTCAATAGTAAGCCTTGAACAGAGAACACACTTTTTAGGTTTCCGAACCCAAAGGGTAAAAAACGGGACCCTATTACTAAGACTCAACTGTCCGGCTGTCTGTCTGTCTGTATGTCACCATTTTTTTTTCGGATGGGAAATCATCAAATGACTCCTCCCGCTCTGGGCGGAGCAGGATGGAGTGTCAGACTTTTACGGACTAAAACCCATCCATGTTCCTTCATCGCCCTTTGTGTTCCGGGGCCACGGTATCTCTTTCGAACAGTCTCGCAGCCCCGGGTCTGTCTGTCACCAGGTCTGGTCTGCTCATAGACCGTGACAGCTAGACAGTTGACATTTTCACAGATGATGTATTTCTGTTGCCGCTATAATGATGGTACGGAACCCTTCATGCGCGAGTCCGACTCGCACTTGGCCGATGTTTTTACTATCTGCCGTTGTAGCGAACAATGATGTTCTTTCTTCCATCTTATCACCAGTTTTCTAATTTCCACAAGACGATTTTATGTAAAGGTTAGGTTTGTACTAAAAGTATTGAATTCACAGTTTTCTAGATAGACATTTCACTATATCGTGCTATCCATCCATAACTGAATATTGGCACTACAACAGCACATCATTTAATGCGATGTTCGGATTATTTTATTCAACTATTACTAAACTCACGCTGCTAAGTTCAACGCCCAACCTGTGATAGCCTATTTTAAGTATAGGCACACTTGAAGCAATTTGGGTAGTGTTTTGGAAGAGTACTTTCTCGGAGTGACCATTCCAATTTGGTGAAGATCTGATGAAAAAATTCGGAAATAGGCAACGGAACTCCTCAATAAATGATAGCAAATGGACTGGGATTGATGAAACCTCATGTCTGTCTACAACATTCTCTTTCTACAGATAATAATCCTGGACGAGCCTACAGCGGGAGTGGACCCTGTGTCTCGGAGACAAACATGGCGTATCTTACAGCGAGCTCGACACGGGAAGGTGTTACTGCTGACCACGCACTTCATGGACGAGGCTGACATACTGGGCGATAGGAAAGCTGTCATCAGTAAAGGCAGAGTGAGTATGAATGTCACCACCAGGTTTAGAAAAAAATCTGATATATCCAGCGTGTATCAGAAATGACACCATTCTGGTCTTACGTTTAGGGATGTCAAACTATGATGTCAATCAGACTTGATAGTCTCTCATGACCAAAGTCGAAATCGCGAAAAAATAATCAGCTGTTCAATATTTGGATCGATATTGAAGTTTTTAGGAGATCATTATTTTTTCGCGATTTCGATGTTGGTCCCATGGAGTAGGTTGTTCAGTTTGATGACCATACCACACCCATAGTGTCAATATTATGGGTTGCTTATGTGTGATTAAGTCTTGATGATGTCGTCATTTTACAGGTCCGTTGTGCTGGCACGTCACTATTCTTGAAAAACAAATTCGGAATTGGATATCATCTGACTTTAGTGTTGGACGGTGAGCAATTTTGCATGATTCAGCACAATAAATCGCATTCGTAGTATAACGGAAACTGGTTATACACGCTTATTTTTAGGTCGTTCTGGAACCGAAAGCCACAAACTCAATCATCGTACTCGGAAAGATTAGGACTGATTAAAAAAAAAGAACAAATATATATATAAAAAATCAAATTAAATTTATATTTTTTTTTAGATTATTAAAAAAAATCAGTTCCAATCGTTCCGAGTTCGATGATCGAGTTTATGGCTTTCGATTCCAGAACGACCTAAACTTAACGGTGTATTTTTCGACCCCGGTTTTGACTGTGGATTCGGTCAGATTGCAGACTTGCATTTGTATGTCAATTATCACCTTAGCGATATCTGAGCTCACTGCTTTTTGTGTGCTTAGGACTAGTTTTCAGTGACTCTTTGAGTGAATCCTACTAATCAGGGAACTTCATTTAATTCGTTAGGAGTATGTCGCGAGCACCAGATTACCCGGTTGGTCCGCGGTCACGTGCCTCGCGCGGAGAAGGCTCGTCGTCATGGCAGAGAGCTGTCCTACATCCTGCCGCACTACGCTGTACATCTGTTCCCGCCGCTCTTCATCGCGATAGAACAGGAGGTCAAGGAGAAGACCAACAGACTTGGTGAGTGACAAAATAAGATAAGATAAGATAATATATTTATTTTACAAATATGGGTACATACACGGTGACATAAAAATATAATAGCAACAGCCATATTTAACCAAAAGGCATGCAAAAGTCCAGAAGACACTAGTGATGCTAAGTACATAGTAAAATTAGACAATGTCAATACATATTAAAGATTGATAAACTACAATTACAATTACACAATCATTATTCTACAGTCAACTTATTGCATTGGAATTAAATAAAATAAAAAATTAAATGTCATATTTTTCAAATGTCTAGTCGTTTTAAAGTACCAAGTAATCAAGAAATTCCTTTATCCGTTAAAAATTCCGTCACACTATAATACGCTTTGTCTACTAAAAAATTTCGAAGTTTTTTTTTAAATAAAGTCAAGTTTAGTTCTTTCCAAGTCCTCGGTATTTTATTATATATGATTGGCGCCATGTAGCAGACACTTTTGCGCATTAAAGTCGTTTTCGCACCAGGGAGACACAGCCTACTATTATCACGCCTATTTCGTGGAAAGATGTTGACCTATGCGGTCAAAACGATCAGGGTTCAACTTTACAAACAATGCCACTAAAATATATATACATGGTAAAGTTAATATTTTATGCTGTTTAAAATATGGCACGCAGCTATCAGTAGTTTGTAGTTTTAAAAAGGACCGTATGCATCTTTTCTGAGCTTTGAATGTGGTTTCTCTATCGGTGGAGTTGCCCCAAAAGATAACGCCGTATCGTAGGTGGCATTCGACTAAACCATAATAAGCAGTCAGGAGTGCGCCTAGATTTACAATAGACGACAAGGTGTATAAAGCGTAAGCGGAAGTGCTTAGTTTTTTGCAAAGTGACTCTATGTGTTGCTTCCAACTAAGTTTTTTGTCTATTTCTAGCCCTAGGAATTTAGTGCTTACCACATCTTTAACCCTATCATTATTATATTGAACATGCATATTGCTCCTATCTGGCATGCGTTGGCTAAAATGCATTATCTTTGTTTTGCTTATGTTTATTCTTAAGTTATTTTCGTCCAACCATTTTATAATCGATTTTAAAGAAATATTGATGTCATTTTCATAAGTATCTATACTTTTGGAAGGTATTGTCACGGTACTATCATCTGCAAATAGGGTCAGTGGTTGTTCCATGCATTCCGGTAAGTCATTAATATATAATATAAACAATAAAGGACCCAGCACACTCCCTTGCGGTACCCCGTAACTAACTATTTGCTCGTCTGATCTAAATATTTCGTCATGTTTATTAGCTAAATTAATTCCATTGATTTCAGTTATTTGACGTCTATTATGTAAATAAGACTTAAACAATTCTAGAATATTACCCCTTATACCATAAGCTTCGAGTTTCTTCAGAAGTGTAGGATGATGGACATAGTCAAACGCCTGCGTCATGTCACAGAAAATGGCGCAGACTGGGTTTCGTTTATCTACATTATTAATGACATTCTGAATAAAATAAAAAATCGCCATATTTATTGTTCTGCTGGGTCTAAATCCTTTTTGTTGTTCACACAAAATATGTTTTTTTTCTAAGTATTTGTAAAGCTCTTTGTAAATGAACTTCTCAAAAATTTTGGAAATAATCGGAATCAGCGAAAATGGACTGCACGGTTGTTTACTGTCTTAAAAAGCGTCAGTAAGGAAGATTCATTTGCACTTTTCGATTAAATCTTCCATTTCTCTACCGAGAAACTTTATTTACTTAACTTTTTCCTCATAAAGTAAAATATTAAAAAAGTGAAAAATAACTAGCTTCAAAAGTTCTATGACTTCTGTTAGTTTGATTCAGCTTTTTTTGCTACCGACTTCTGTAGCTAAAGTTATTTTTCACTCTTTTTGTGTTTTCGAAGTCGATTTTATTTTTTGCAAAAAAGTTTTTAATTTTTTCAATTTTTAGGGAACTTTTCAATATAATAGACAGCAAATCTGTCGTGATTGCTGCAATCGCTTGGATGTTTATTGTTTCACAACATAATTAGGTACTCTATTTAGATTGCCGTCGACACGCTAAGAAGAAGATTAGGCACTAACATCCAACGGACCAATTTGCCGTCTATTATTGAAGAGTTCCCTTGTATATCTTAAAAAATCAGCATCAGTACTTCACCAAACTTAATCGGGACCACTGCGAAACAATATTCTTCCAAACAAAAAAAAAACTATCAAAATCGATTCACAATTGGCGAAGATATCGCTGAACATACAAACAACAAAAAAAACAGACGAATTGATACCTTCCTCCTTTTGGAAGTCGGTTAAAAAGTAGTTAGAAAAGAATTCAAAGACTTTTGTGGACCCTGCACCCCTGGGGGGATCGATACGAAACGTTTGTAACTTGGCTAGCCAAGTTACAAACGTTTACGGCAACGATAACAATCTATTCTATCATTTTGAACGATGTAAACTTGTCTACAAATTTTCTATTCGTTTGTGTTGATCACGTGATTTATCCCATTCATTTGAATAGTTTTCTACTAGCGTTAACGATTGTAGATTGTCAACTTGGCTAGGGGTGCAGATTATTAAGAGCAGTTTAGGTAGCAACGACGCAGTTGGCGCGGTGGCTGAGCGATTTGCTGCTGCGCTGCGTGTCTCGGGTTCGATTCCCAACGCAACAAATATTTGTATGACCTACAGGTAGTTGTTCCGGGTCTGGCTGTTTGTGTATTTGAATTGAAATGTTTGTAGCATTTAAAACATGTAAACCAACATACGGGTGAAATTCAAAGTGCGAAACAAAAAGATCTGTATGACTATTACGTATCTTTTTGATCTCCAGTGACTATCAAGCTTCTGTTGTACACCGAACTTTGATGACAACCGAAAATGACAAAATATTGGTATTACGTATTAGGTACACAGAGTGGATATTACTTTACAGTGACTAACAGCCCGGGTACGGTGTAACGTCTTTCACGAAAGCCACTTCAGACTCAGTTGTCATCAATTTGATATCCACTATGCTTACATAATCGCAATATTAGAAGAATCGATACGAAAGCGTCTATCAAAATGAATAACGGACTATCAGGCACGATGACAACCAATGACGTCATATTTGATCGCGACTGGTCATACATAATACGAAACTAACCTTTTGACGGTTAATTGATGGACACTGAGCCCAGTTACTATCATTTCGAGCTGTCAACAGAGATACGTAATAGGCCTGCTAATCATGACTGCAATGGTACAAACATTCTTAATTATTGATCTTGATCAATTTTTTCCAGGTATCACAAGCTACGGTGTATCAATGACAACCTTGGAGGAGGTGTTCCTCAGCTTAGAAGGGGAGAACGCTGAAGAGACGGAGGCCGTGGAGGGAGTGTCCTCGGTGAAGCTGGTGAGGGCCAGAGCGCTCTCCAGGAGTCTGTCGTTACAGAGCAAGACATTGAGCTACCAGGTAAATAAGATCACAAAAAAATCTAATTAGTCCGTCAGATAGATTTCCAAAAAATGTTCGACACATATTTTTTCTTTTTTCACGTAAACAAAAATTAAAGATACAGTGCGTCGAAAACTCGTGTGACGTCACATTTGAGTCTCAAACGTGACGTCACAAGCCTCATGATCTTTGACACGTTTTAAGTATCTTCGTAATTTTTTATTTATTTGATAAAACTAAAAACACGTATCCAACATTTTTTCGATAATCTAACTGACGGCCTAAATAGAATCATAATTTTTTTAGTCAGTCATCCGTCATTAAGATGAGAATAGCGGTCATTGACCCACCTACCTACATTTATTAAAGTTCTTAACTTTGAAATCCAAAAATAAGCCTGTTCAAATCTTGAATCGTCATCTATCGTGATCTTCAACATTTTTCTAAATAAAAACTATACACGGTTTATTTGTTTTGTTTCGTAGGAAGAGATATTAGGGAAAGGGCAATGACCGCTATTGCGATCTTAACTGACACCAACTATAGTCAAATGGCTATTGGGCTTTTGTCAGCAGCTGTAGCTGAATGTATTTCCAAGTGTGATTGAGTCGAGTCTGGAAAATCTTTATTAATAGTCTCTTAGGTACAGTAAGCGTTTATAGGTGCTGAGGCACGCTAAGGATTGTATTGCTGTGAACGCACGGTCGAACGTCCGTCATATGTGTAAGTGGTCTCAATACAGTACGCACACCACACCCACAGAGTTCGCCCAATCGCATGTCGCGCGTCACACTCCACGAAACATAAGAATATAATTTCCGTTTCTTTTATTATACACGCAGCAAACCTTATTTGTGTAGCGACCTGTTCTTACCATTGGATAGTTAAAATTCACATCTATTGACCATGTGTTGATAGCTGTTGGGGTAATCAGTAGGATTCACGATCAAAGAGATCCGAGTTCAAATCCTGTTAACAATGTGTGGGGTTTTTGTTTCTTGGTAACATTAGTTATTGGTTCATTATTTATTTTTTATAAGAATAAGTTAAATATTAGTAAAAAAAAACATAGTATTATTATTCAACTATTTATTTATTATTTTAGCTGTTCGGTGTTGGAAGGTGGAAATAAAAAAGTCGTGGTGAATGATAACAAAAATGTTTATTCGTTTTATTTATTTATAAAATTAACAAACTTTCATGATAATTGTAACGTCACATTCCTACCTAGATGTAAAAAAGTTCTCTTGTAACCGATCATAAGATTTTTTATTGTATACGGTATACCCACTTACTTTCAATTCATAATAACATACTTAAGTAACAAGGAAAGGATATTCTAATCACACAAATATAACATATAGTTGATACCCACTTATTATAGGTATCGGTAATCAGCAGAGTTTATTGAAAACTAATATAAATAATTTAGACTTTATGAATATATGTTTTTGTGACGTCACAATAAATGTAACTAGTATTGAGGTTATAGTTTAACTGTTCATTTTCCCGAAGAAAAGAAGATTGAAACTAAACCTCAATTTAAGATCATTAATATAATTACGGATAAGTTAATATTCACTAAATATTTTGTTACACATCTAATTAAAACTAAAGCATCTAGGGATTAATTTTGTAGCATCTTCTAATACTTCTACATAATTAAGTAGAACTGCTGGCGCGTGGAGGATTGCGCCATAAATGAAGCCTAACCTTTTGACTTTATTTAAAAAGTCAGTTTTTTGAGTCTTCTCATGGTAGTATAAGTATTCCAGTAAAAATCTAAATAATCCCGTGCGAAACGTAATCGTTCCTCTATAACTCTTTCTGTCAAGAAGGGCTTCTTAGCTGGCCTTCAGCGTGGAGGGCACGGCGAACAGTTTGCGATGAGGTGTCAAATAATTCCACAAAGTGTCTCGTAGGTGTGAAACCATTTGTTTCTTATTCGCCAACCATATATTATGTCGTCGCTGCGCATCGATAATAAACGACGGCTTTCCACTTCACAGTATTCCTCTAAAACAAAAAACAAAAAAATATGTTAGGCCGCTATAATAAAATACTGAAGTTATCATTCACTCTGCGTTTATAAATCCAATAATTAACACTAATTATTTATCTTTTATGCCTCATGATGGATTTAAAATCAATGTATTAATCCCTAAGTCACCAAATAAATAAACAATAACAACGTAGGCTTTAATTTTTAATAAAACTTTGTTACAATAATTCATAAATATAATACTCACATTAGTCCGGTTTCTTCAGATATTTGTGTTCTATTAAGACCACTTTTATGCAGCACGATAATATTAGTCGCCCTCGCCTCAATATCAATATTTGCCTACATTTTGAGAAATACCAACAACAATACCGCTATCTATTAAACCACACGTCACTAACCAAATTTAACATAACCAAACGACAACGTTCATTTCGATCAAGTAAAATATTCATAAAACTCAGGTTTACCTTACAGAAATATAAATTCTTGACTTATTTTTTTATGATCTACCTTCTTCTAACTTTATGAAATGTGTGAACAAAGCGAGAATATTTTTCTGTCCCATTACTTCCAATCGAGTAAACACTTACAAAAAGTCTAAAAGTAACAACGTGAGATTTGAACTCACGACTTACTGATTCACTCTTAGATGTGGACGCGCCTAACCACTAGGCCATCTTGACTTATGTTTCCATGTTGAAATTTTGGACTACATTTACTTGTAGATGACAATGTCTATTTTCTTGAAAGTAGAAGGTCGTAAGTCAAACTAAAAGTCAAGCTATTGCTTTGTGAGATTGCCTATCGACTTTTGGTCGACACTGTACAAAAATCTCCACAACAGACTTTTCCATGTCCATTTATGCAATAGGCTGGTTTACTGATGAATGGGACGTAATCATAACTTACAACACAACACAGCCGTGTGTATTATGTTTTATAAAAACTTAATAAAAAAAATAGTAGTCAAAGTGTAGTATAGTAATAAAATTTAATATTATTTTGTGTATTTTATCTATGGGCTTCAGTTGCCTGATAATAAAATTATTCCCTTTATTCATTATTTTACATATCTTTTACATTTTTAAATATTTCCATACAAAACACTATAAAAAAAACATTTAAAGATATAAAAAATAGTAGCCCACCAGCGCTGGGAACAGGGTCCGAGCCGCCGGCGGTCAGGGCTCTTGAGAGAGGAACCTCCTAACAATACGTGCCGTGTCCAGAAGTACTGCTTTCTATAATAGACAAATAATAACCTGACCTCATTTTCGTCATCAGCGACCCCGAAAACTACGAAAACGACACCCATGAAGAAAAAACCAAAAATTTTCGTCGGTGCCATCTTGGATTTTCATTTTGACCTAATTAAAAAAAAACCGAAAAGAATACGCACGGTGCTTTATAAGGGGGTATGCGGTAAAATAGGTACTTAGGTGAGAGTACCTATTTTACCGCACGTTCCGTTGTATGGTCCGTAATTCTTAACTTTCGAACAATGTATACAGGCTCCGTAAATGCAGTTTTTGAGCAAATGTGTTGAAAATTTATTATTATTATTTATCTATTGCCTTTAAGAGCCTATGCTACCTCAGATTAGCAACTCTATTTGTGGTGGTTCAAACTTCGTTTGTAATACTGTTAGAATAACGTTCTAATCAGCTTGCACTACAAAGCGGTTGTTACGTGAGTCACGAGTGCGAAATGAGTGGTTTTTATTCTTTATAAAATTAAATCTTCGTCTTTCGGAAAAAATAAAAAACATAAGTCCTGCTTTATAGTTACTTCAGTTAGTATGCAAAGTTTCATGATCTAATTTGAAGTACTTTTTTAATACTTTGGAATTTTTTTCTATCGAGAAAATTTTATGAAATCGTATTTTCGCCAAACATAAGACCTAACATTAATCCTCAACTTTACCATATATATTTATTTCAAAATGAATGCTGCAGTATTTTATTTAGGCGTAATGGAGGATCATGCTAACCCATTTGAGGTAGTATAGGCCCTTAAACACCGTTGTCTTTCTAGGAGCTAAACGACAAGGAAGGTCAGAAGGCGACATCCCTACCAACCCCACCGGCGTCCCACGCGCTGCATTCCACCACCCACGGCGTTGAACATGTCAAGGTAATGTACATGTTGAAATCACCTTATAAAGAAAAATTGGTTGCCTGTAAAGTCGGTATACGGGCGAAAGTTTTACGTGACAACGACTTTGAGTGGTAAAATAAACTTTTTATGTCTGTCTCTCTCGCTCTTAGGCGGGACGCGTGCCTCTCACTCGCTCTCATTGTGAGCGCATAACGTGAGCGGAGCGTTACCCAGTTTCTTGAAGTGTCACCCGGCAAACCAATTTATAAGACGTTGTCACGTCAAAAGGCATACAATTAACGAACCACCAGATTTAGCAAAATGTAACGGCAAAAAAATCACTTTTGATTGCCAAAATTAATAAATGATCACCAAAATTAATCCCCATTTTATCGTGAAATTAGAACCAAAAATTTATTTTTTTAGTTAATGACCACCAGAAATTGAACTGTTATGCTCTTGCATCCGAGTCGAGGTAGACCCGGTCAACGGAGCTACTCCTGAATGGTCTATAAAAAAATAACCACGAAAGGTATGGCGGAGTCTAACCCTTCTAACCTAATCTATCCGTATCGGGGTGCCCCAAGTCGGCCTAGGCAAAACTAGTTTGTCATCAACCACCTCATCAAATTTGGTGCTCATCATCATCTGCCTAGCCTTTTCCCAACTTAGTTGGGGTCGGCTTCCAGTTTTACCGGATGCAGCTGAATACCAGTATTTTATATGGAGCGACTGCCTATCTGACCTCCACAACCCAGTTAGTACCGGGTAATACGATACCCCTTGGTAAGACTGGTTGTCAGACTTTTTGGGCCTCTGACCTAACGACTGTCAAAGATCTACAAATGACAGCCGGGACCAACGGCTTAACGTGCTTTCCGAGGCACGGAGGAAACTCGGTATGTAATGGGTGGTCACCCATCCACAGACCAACCTAGGCAAGCACGGCTTAACCTAACGATCGACCCGAGCGGCTGTTATTATTTAGCCACGAGCTCCTCAAATTATCAAATTTGGTGCTCAATTTACTAAATTTGGTGATGAATTGATATTTTAGGTGATAGATGTTGGTGTTCACAAAGTTATTTTTGGTGGTCGTTATATTTTCCCTCAAAGAAAAATATAAGAAAGCGCTCTTATTTTGCTTGAATAGTCAGGCATTAATCCCATACTTGCAGAATTTTTATTTTATTATACATATTTATTTATTATTTTATGTACATTTAATATTTTTCTCTCTAGCCATTGCTGACCCAGTGCTGGGCAAAGTCTCCCAAGTCCCTCCAGGTATTCTTTGCACGCGCCACCTCGAACGAGCCCTCGTGGTATCAACACGTCACCTCTTTCTGGGCTGCCTTCATCTTTATCAGCATTGTGTAGAGATTCTTGTCTAACGTTCACTGTATTATATTCATAATAGATGGCTGCTTTCCACGGATGCGATTGACTAATGTGATGACATGTCAAATCATGGAGGTTTCTATCTTTTCCGAATTCTCTAAACAATGGTGTCGATTCTGTTGTGCACACACTAAACTTAATTTAGGCTATTACTATCTTTACTAAAAGGCAGTGCGAGAAAAGGACGGCTATAGCTATGGACTAAGATAGAGATGTCATACTAGTCTAAGCCTTGCATTTACCTTCACCGTGTCTTTAGTCGACATTCTTCTTCTTTGCGTGTCGATAAACTCAAATAATACCCGACCAGTATGTAGCCACCTACACAGCTCTGTCATTGGCTTCGTTTAAATCCTGGAATGTGCAGGTGGCTGTGCAGGTGCTTTAGTCAACATGTTTTACGTGCACCCTTCATTTCTATAGAAATATTAGTTCCAACTAAATTTGACAGCTCTAAATTACGTCCGACTCTTTCTCGTTTATTAGAGAGAAAAAGAAAGCAATAGCCTAAATTAAGTTTAGTTTGTGCATAGCAAAATCGACACCAGTGGTGAAAACAGAATCAAAACGCATAGTGTAGTTTAGAAGGACTAACCGCACATAGAGACAGACACGAAAACTAACTTCAATTTATAGTATTTATAGATAGATAGGTATAGATTTCATCCTAATTTCCCAATTCGAAATGCCTTTAAAACAGTTTCTATTTTCAGGTTGCTCCCGAAGTCCCGATATCAGTAGACGCGTTAGGAGAGACAGTGAAGACCAACCCGTCATGTTGGAGAACCTTCTGCGCACTGGTCTACATCAGAATGGTGCGCATGATCAGGGACCCCTACAAGCTGTGGGTCATGATCTTGATGCCTATCAGTAAGTACCTTCTAGCCTCTACTGTATCCTGTACCGTCTTTTATAATCACTCTTTGCGAAATGTATGTTCGCAAGCCTGCAGGTCTAGCCAAGTTACAAACGTTTCGTATCGATTCTCTTTCTACAATCGTAAACGCCTCGGCGTAAGCGATTGTAGAAAGAGCTAAATTGGTAGCCAAATTGACACGACTGAGTCGATCGCTCGTTCTCTAATGTCTGTAGAAAAAACTTACACTTTAATCTATGGTGAGCGTTCCTACCATAGAGTATAGCGATCAACATTGTAGAAACGATAACTTCTATTCTATCATTATTCGGCATGTGACGATGCACAGCATCGGTGAGAGGGCGTTGTATACTTCCCGTTAGTTGTGAGCCAATCACAGCTCTCGTAGTCACGTGGTTCCGGTAGTCACGTGGTCCCAGGTGGCGTGTTCGCTAGTGGCGGACTTTTACCTCATAGCGTCGTTACTTCTCGAGCAAGCAACATCTAAATTTAGTATTTGCAGCTACTTTTTAATACTTTAAATCTTATTTTATTTTTAAATAAGTGCTAAGTGAATTGAGTATTTGCAGCTACTTTTTAATACTTTAAATCTTATTTTATTTTTAAATAAGTGCTAAGTGTTTGTATTGTTTTGTACAACGGGCTGGTGCCCGCAGCTCCACGTCCAAGCGCGTACTTTACGTATGGAGTGCTAAAGTGTTATAAATAAATAAAAACGAGTGAAAATCAAATAAATAGTGCAATTGTAAATGATTGTGGTTCGGATCAAGAAGTGCAGGTAGGCGACGACTTGATGTCTTCAGCGTGCCGTAAAACGTCGGCTACCAAGAAGCGATTCGAGCTCTTCGCAATCTGATTCTTCAGGTTCTGAGGTAAAGCGACGGAAATGCGGTGAGTCATCAGATTTCTAACCTTGTGAACCAAGTGGCTGTACTAACGAACCGTTTAATGCAAAACGTGGGTACATCCGGTTCGACTCCGAATAATCATGCAGCGGCTCATGTGCCCGAACCAGTTCCTGGACGTTAACGGTAACGTTCCACGTTACCGTTGGATTTAAATTTAAGTCGTCCGCAGGCGACTATCAATAAATTATATTCAGTGGAGTTCCGCGTTTAAATTTAAGCATTAAATTGTTAATACGCTCTAATCCGTACCACGTGAAGCGATTTGAAGCGTTACAAAAGTTCGGTGATTCTTCATGGAAGGATGTGCGCTACGCCTTGAAGATTCATAACGCTGCGCCTGGCTTTGTCGAGCTTGATATTAACGATGTACTTCGATGGTTTGTTAAGGGTGAATTCCGAGAGATTGATAGCAGCCCTATGCAATGCTTTAATTTCACAACACGATTTACTCAAAGCTTACAAAATTTCATTGAGTGGACAGCTTTTTTGTCTCTAGCATTTTTGATAAAATTTCGGAATGATTTCTACCCTCATCAAAATTCCACAAAATTAGTGAGGAAATCATACAGCTAGTTTGCGGAAAACGAGCTATATATATAGAAAATCGCCGGGAGCGTATCCTTAGCAAAATTGGAATAAGAACCTTCGTGACGGTCTGCGTAAGATCCTCCGAGTTCTAATTGCCTATTTGATGAAATTCAACTGCACGCCTACATTCAGAATACAGGTGGCATGGACAAATGGGTACGTCCTTGGTTCGGCACCGACAAAGGTGAAAATAAGACCACCCCTAAAGTGGCGAGCAGACCAAATAGACCAGACTTTAGCGAGCTCCCAATGAATCGAAGTCACACCACTTTTATGGAGGCTGTTTCCGAGCGTATCGGGGACAGTGGCAGACGCTGCGGGCTCCGGAAGCCCTTCTCGGAATGATCACGAGAATGCGTCTGCCATTTACCTCCAAACCACCAGCCACACCACTCTTGCGGAGGCTGTCTCCGAGCGTATCGGAGGCAGTGGCAGACACTGTGGGTTCCGAAGGCCCTTCTCGGAATTATCACGGGAATGTGTCTGCCATTTACCACCAAACCACCACTGATTCATCCATCAGTACATACCATGCGCTGATTCAAGATCGTACAATCGCTGGAGATGTCAATCCAGGTAGAACAATTATTAGATCAAGGTGTTCTGGAAGGTGTGCATCATCGCGAGCCCGTGACTAAATAATAACAGCCGCTCGGGTCGATCCTTGGGTTAAGTCGTGCTTGCCTAGGTTGGTCTGTCGATGGGTGACCACCCATTATACATACTGGGTTTCCTTCGTGCCTCTGAAAGCACGTTAAGCCGTTGGTCCCGGCTGTCATTTGCAGATCTTTGACAGTCGTTGCAGGTTGTCAGTGGCCTAAAAAGTCTGACAACCAGTCTTACCAATGGGTGTCCTGTTACCTAGTACTAACTGAGCTGGGTTGTGGAGGTCAGATAGGCAGTCGATCCATGTTAAATACAGGTATTCGGCTGCATCCGGTTGGAATGGAAGCCGACCCCGACATGGTTGGAAAAGGGGTAGGCAGATGATGAATGTTTCTTACAAACAAGAGCGACGGGTTCAAGAGGCCCATATTCAACCTGAAGCGCCTGAACCATCACATAGTGCCTCAGCATATTTTCACATAAGCATAGAAACTACCGTCGGTTCTTCAGACTAATTTATGGTCAATTCTGCAGATGACCTGCCTGCCGTTCGGCCTATATTTCTCAGCGTTGACCAACTGGGTAGCCCAAGTTCTACGATCCAAAGGCATGCGACTTCATGCGAGTCTACTTAAGGCCGTTTCCTATAACTTACTCTTGCTTATGTATAACTATCAGTTAATATGACACGTCTCATAGCTATCGGTGTTTCTATAAACAAAGTTAGCTTGAAATATCCTAGCCGCGTCACCTACCTGTCGCTTGATTCATAGAAAAAACAAAAAGAAAGCTTTTCTGTGATGTTTTGTTTCTATCGGTCCGTAAGATAAAGGAGACAGTGGCAGATGCCGCCGGCTTCGGAGGCCCTTCTTGGAATGATCACGGGAATGCGTCTACCATTTACCTCCAAACTACCAGCCACACCACTTTTACGGAGGCTGTCTCTGAGCGTATCGGAGGCAGTGGCAGACGCTGTGGGCTCCGGAGGCCCTTCTCGAAATGATCACGGGAATGTATCTGCCATTTACCTCCAAACCATCACACATGATCGTTCATTATCATGGTTCGTCGTCGATCTGAAACGGTGGGTCACAACTTTAGAGGGAGAAGCCCTTAGTTTGAAGTAGCTTGCACCCGGAGGTGATTCACCATTTCTTGGCAAGTATGCTGCAGATTACGGGTGGGGAGCACAGTTGGACGATCTTTCAGTTTCAGGTTATCTCGCGGGAAACAGACGGTAGAATAGCATCTATGACCAGCTCTAAGATATGCTTTTCGCAAATTTGGAGTTCCCCATTGCAGTTATACCTCTTAGCCGCCAGAGAAACCAGGGTTGTGAATGAGTATGTTACCAATGAATGTTCAGACTCATTAGCTCAATTTTGCAACGCCTTCAGTTGTCAGTGGCTATTTCAGCTGGCGTAGGTGTACCCGCCTCCGAGCCTTTTCTCTCGAGTTCTTATAAACCATCTGAACTCGGCTCAACGCGTTTTCTTGATAGTGGCTTCAATGTGGAAGAGAGCTTATTGATTACCGGATCTTCGACGTCGAGCACTCGGCAGACCTTTGAGAATCCCCAATCTAGCCCGAGTTCTATTGGATCGGACCACGGGCCTGCCACCTCCTTGCATTCAAGACCTAGAGCTCTATGTTTGGAAGATAGCGGGTGGGGAAATAACTAGGAATTGGTCAGAATCTGAAAGGTCCCTACTCCGATCTAGCTGGAAGGAATCCACACTTCACTTAGAACTTATAGACCGGCCTGGTATCGGTAGGTCAAATGGTGTAGATAACAATTTTGACTTCGAATAACCCAATAATATTTGTTTGACAATATTTTTGCATTCCTATTCATTGAGGAGAGATTAGCTTATCCTACCATATTTTTGCATAAATCTGTAGTTCTGAACTTTGCACGACCGACCTGTAATGAAAATTTTGAATTCAGACTTCTTAGTACAACATTTTATACTCAAAGCTATGTCCCTCCATTTTCGTAGGGCAGAGTAGCCTCCTATTTAGGATCCATGTGAACTGATTGCCTGGATGCAGACGAATCCTCCTATTAACATCACTTTATTCAAAGCGTCACGACGATTGGCTTGTCTGTTGTTGTTAGCGTCAGGAAGACTAGTTCATTACCTTACTCTACTCAGGGTCTCGTCAAGTCACCATGTTGATCAGGGTGATCATATCATTCTGTATCCCGTGTTTGGGTCAAACACTGACACTGCTGCAGTCAGGCTGGAAATTGTCTTACCACGCTAACGAAAATATATGTCCAGTTAATTGGTTTAGGAAAGTTTTGGAATTGGAAATACCGAGACGTTCAGCCGAATGTCATTCATTGTTTGTGTCAATTCGGGGTCCCACACAGTGCATCACGAACTGTGATAAGTAATTGGATTAAAAGCTTACTAAAAGATGCAGGTACATCTGTGTCTCCTGGAAGTATGCGTGCAGTATGCGTGCAGCTGTAGCTTCCTTGAATTGGTACGAACATGTTCCAGTTGAAGAAATCCCCTCTTGTGGTAATTAGCGTAGACCGAATATTTTTGCCAAATATTATTGCAAACAGATTATATGTGAAGCTATCACTTCACCAAGTCCGAGTAATCTCTTGAATAATTTTAAACCAATATAAGATAAAATCGATTGTCTATAGATCGTTGTTTAGCTGAATGATTTTTGTTTTCTAGATTATTACATTGGGGGCCTAAGCCACGGACCCTATCCTAAACTGTATTAGAAATAAAAATATTTCTAGGTACCTAAATTGAATTTTAAAACTGGAGGTACCATATTTTGATCTGTGTAATATATATGTTGCATTGATTGTTTAATAAATGTTGCTTGGTTTCATTTTTCAGCAAATATTATCATATTGTCACATAGCGTCGTTGTGGTCACCAGGAGTTATAAACACGTCTCTCACCGATGCTGTGCATCGTCACATGCCGAATAATAGTGCAAGTTTTACATAAAAATAAAACTTGTATTATTTAGCAGAGACGATGCACAGCATCCATTCAAGGTCTCCTGGTGAGAGACTTCTATGAGGTAAAAGTCCGCCACTAGCGAACACGCCACCTGGGACCACGTGACTACCGGAACCACGTGACTACGAGAGCTGTGATTGGCTCACAACTAACGGGAAGTATACAACGCCCTCTCACCGATGCTGTGCATCGTCTCTGCTAAATAATACAAGTTTTATTTTTATGTAAAACTTGCACTATTTTGAACGATGTAAACTTGTCTACGAATTTTCTTTTCGTTTGTGTTGAACACGTGATTTAACGTTTTCTACTAATGTTAACGATTGTAGATTGTCAACTTGGCTAAGCCTGCTGTTCTTCTGAGTTTGTTTGTTTGAATTGACTGTTTGTTTCCAGTATCCTGTGCCCTGGGTCTCTACATGAAATCCCGACAGATCGTGTGGTTCCGGACGCAGCCTCTCAAACTGGACCCCAATGCATACTTCAACAAGACCCCAATAGCCATATACAGTGAACAGGATAATCTCAAAGAAATAACAGACCTAAGGGACTCTCTAGAGTCTTTAGGAGCATTCCCAATTGTAGACTTCGATGGAAACTTCTCCAGTCTTCTAAACATGGAGAATTTTGGAGCGTATAGTCTAAGAGATAGCTTGATACCTTATGGGAAGTTCATGGCCTATTACAATAGTACTTATACGCACAGTTTGCCTATCATCGTTAATTTGTTGGATAATAGTGTTTATAGGTAAGTTGGTACTAAATCATATACGTATTAAATATTGTACGACACCATGGTTACGTACAAAGAGGTTTCGATGCAAGAAATATTGTTCCTTGTAAATACAAATTCAAAACCTCCTAACTAATTCTACGTTTGTCTCCCAGGGTTCTTATGACAGCATCAGGTCTAATAGAAAGCTTCAAGCCTATCGAGGTGTTAGCTCACCCGTTCCAGCAGACGGAACAACAAGAGGAGTTCAACCTGGGGAACGTCGTCTGTGCCATCTTCATGGGCATGATCTTCGCGCTGGTGCCGGTCACCTTGGCTGTGGATATCGTGTATGATCGAGAGGTAAGATAAGAAAGAATTTGAGTAAACGACCATCATCTGCCTAGCTATGTTGGGGTCGGCTTCCAGTCTAACCAGATGCAGCTGAATACCAGTATTTTACATGGAGTGACTGCCTATCTGACTTCCACAACGCAGTTAGTAATGTAAAATAATACGATTTCCCTTGGTAAGAATTGGTTGTCAGACTTTTTGGGCCGCTACCTGTAACGACTGTCAAAGATCTACAAATGACAGCCAGGAAACTCGGTATGTAATGGGTGGTCAGTGGTCACCCATCCGCAGACCAACCTAGGCAAGCGCGGCTTAACCTAAGTTTGACCCGAGCGGTTGTTATTATTTAGCCACGAGCTCCTCTCAACATTCATGTCCATCACTCTTTTAGTCACATTCGTTTAATTCCCCCTCATTACATGTCCATGACATACGTCTCCCTTTCAATTGTTCTGTAACAGGTGCCACTTTAACTTCCTCTAATATACTCATCATTTATTTTAGATAAAAGCAAAAAACCAGTTGCGAGTGAACGGGCTGTCGATGAGCATGTACTTCCTGACGTACTTTACTGTGCTGATCTTCATCATGGTGCTCACCAGCATAGGAGTACTCGTCTTGGTGAGTAATTCTTAGATTCTTATGAAAGAAATGTGCCACCATTACTAGGGTAGATGACAAAAAAATCTAATTAGTCCGTCAGATAGATTACCAAAAAATTTTGGATACATATTTTTTCTTTTATCACGTAAACAAAAAATCAAGACGATACAGTTACGAAAACTCATGTGACGTCACATTTGAGTACATTTTTTACTCAAATGTGACGTCACAAGCCCCCCCACTCATGATCTTTGACACGTTTTATCTTCGTCATTTTTAGGGTTCCGTACCCAAAGGGTAAAAAAAGAACCCTATTACTAAGACTTCGCTGTCTGTCCGTCTGTCTGTCACCAGGCTGTATCTCATGAACCGTGACAGCTAGACAGTTGAAATTTTCACAGATGATGTATTTCTGTTGCCGCTATAACAACAAATACTAAAAACAGAATAAAATTAATATTTAAGGGGGGCTCCCATACAACAAACGTGATTTTTTTGCCCTTTTTTTGATAATAATGGTACGGAACCCTTCGTGCGCGAGTCCGACTCGCACTTGGCCGGTTTTTTATTAATTTGTTAAAACAAAAAACACGTATCCAATATCCTTCGATAATCTAACTGACGGACTAAATAGAATCATATTTTTTTAGTCAGTCATCATCCCTATTGTGCTGTTTCCATTTACGCGCCTGGTAATAATTAAAACTGGATAATGGAAGATTTTTGACTATCAGAGCTTAGCTGATCGGTCTTATGTGATCGGTCGTATCTGACCTTAGATTGACTACTCAGTATTGCATTGTATTGTATAACGGGCTGGTGTTCGCAACTCCACGTCCAAGCTCCACTTCTCGGTAACTGTAAGGCGTGCACACATGTTTAAGTCAGCTTGATGCGATAAAGCCAAGAATAAACATATACATAGGTTCAAGAGAATCTCTCACCTTAGCTCGAATTTCACCGAGCCGACCCGAAAATGATCCAACAAAGGTGGATGAGTTTGAGGTCGGTTTTGTTATTATCAAATACTGGCCATGCGACCTATTATGTGTAGCTCCATCATCACTTTCTCTAATAAAGCACGATTCTTTGCCAAATAAGAACAAAAGCAATTTTAATCAATAAATGTAGGTGGGTCAATGACCGCTATTGTCATCTTAACTGGCAGCAACTATAACAAAAATAACCGATAACAGTTCCACTGCTGGGCTTGATTCTGTGAGTGGGTGTTGCCATAGTCCGATTTAGATGACGATTCAAGACTTGAACAGGCTTATTTTTGGTTTTCAAAGTTAAGAACTTTAATAAATGTAGGTGGGTCAATGACCGATTTTGCGATCTTGACTGGCACCAACTATACAATGTTCTCAAATCACACAATCACGACACTCCACCATCCGCAGGTCATCCTCAACGACATCCCCAGCCTCACCAACGGCTCAGCGATCACGATGCTCTCCGGCCTGCTTCTGCTCTACAGTCCGTCCGCCATCTTGTTCAACACGTGCCTCTCCTACGTCTTCGACAAGATGGACTCCGCGCAGAGCATCATGCCAAACATCACCACCTGGGTTGGCGTTATACCCTTCATTTTGGTTGCGGTTCTGGATACTTTTAAGTGGGGTAAGTTTTTGTCCTAGAAATTAACTGAAGTACATTTGGAAACCAGTGTAGATTTCATTGGGAGATCTCCGTTGAATACATTTTTGCGTCATTCGCAAAAGTTTTCTACTTGTTCAGGTTATGAATGACTAAGTTCTAAGTAGCTAGAAGGTTAAAAAATGTGCTACTGCTCCTTGTTGAAACAGTTAAAAGCGCGGGTAAACCAAAAAAACAAACGTGCCGAGCGTGGCGATCGAACCCGTCCCGAACAATCCCGAACATTACCGACCTGTTGAAGCAGCATAAGATTTACATATTCGCCACGATTTACAACAAGCCAGCTGGTCTCGGGGCAAAGAGTGATGTGCTACAATCTCGTGACTTCGAGTTCGATTCCAGCATTAGGATTTTTCTTTTTGTGAATCGAGTTATTTTGTTTTATTTTATTGTGTTTATTTTATAGATTGACTTTTTTTAAGCATATCACTTGTACAAAATAATTTCGATGTTTCACATCTGCCAGGCGTCCCGCGACGGCTTACTTTTTTATAATGAAATCAACTGAAGTAGTTATGTAACAAAACATCCTGAAGGACAATCCATCTGTCCAAAATCATCTGTTTGATTAGACCTTGGCCCTGCCTTGGGACATGTACCTGTTCATTACTTTTAAGTGGATTTTATTTATATGGAATCTTTTTATTTTCAGGTAGTGACATCGCGTTCTACTTGCACTTGACGTTCAGTTTCCTGGACGTGATGTACATACCTTACGCGATTATTTACTACGTTGATAGGTATGTTTCTTTCTTTGTATGTATTTTAGTAACTAGTGGTCCTCATTTGTACCAGCTTATAAGACTTTTCAAAGAATTCCATCAATATTAATGAGTAGTTGAGCACTGTGGTCCAGTCGTATGCCCGCGTTTTACGAGCTGTATGTCTAAAGGTGGAGATTGACTTGTAACATTTTAGTGTAATGTATCGCGATCGTGTAACAGAAACCAAAGACTGACTTGTAACGTTAGTTTGTAACACTCAAAGGGATTCGCGAAAAAACCGACAGTCGTGCGTGTGGAGCACGCGGCGCTCGCCGCGAATGATACATTAAAAACTAACGGTACAAGTCAATCTCCACCTGTAGGCTCAAACCCAAGTGGGCACATTACTTTCATTACTACTGCTCAGAAAAACATCGTGAGAAACCGGGATGTCCTCGAACCACAAAGAAGACGTGACATCTACCAACTCGCACTGGGCCCACGAGTCGAACTATGGCACACACCCTACTCACAGAATCAAGCCCAGCAGTAGAACTGTTATCGGTTCTTTTTGTTATAATTGCTGCCAGTTGGTAGCCGTGTGGTATCGGCAGAGTAGAATAGAACCAACCCATTACACTCACGGGTGTCGTATAAGGCGACTAATGTCTGAGGCAGAACACCTTGCGCCTCCGTACCCAGAGAATGGGCAGCAGCGTTTTCTGTTAGTAGTTCATCACTGCGATCTCCAATCCGCCTGCCAAGCGTGGAGATTAGGGCAAATCCTCCCATCATGGGAGAGGCTTATGTCCAGCAGTGGACGTTATGGGCTGTTGTAGTAGTAGTAGCTGCCAGTTAAGATGATAATAGCGGTCATTGACCCACCTTTACTTATTAAACTTCTTAACTTTGAAAACCAAAAATAAGCCTGTTCAAGTCTTGAATCGTCATGATCTATCGTGATTTTCAACATTTTTTCTAATGAGAAACGATACATGGTTCACTTGTTTTGGTTCGTACGAAGAGATATTAGGGAAAGGGCAATGACCGATATTGTCATGTCGTGGCAGCAACTATAGTCAGTATTTATTTTATGATGGCTATGTATATTGTCGTCAGGGTGTACCTAACGTGCAACCTCCGCGACCTGTGCACCACGCCGCCGCTCAGCAGCTACTTCACGGCGGAGGTGTGGGTGCTGGTGGCCGCCATGTTGTTCCACGTGCCGGTCTCGGGCGCCGCGCTGCTCGCTGCTGATCGAGTCAAGTCGGGTGGCCGGATATGTCCGGTGAGTGACACGTAGCCTTTAGAACTCTGATTCGACTCCGACTCTGGTTATTTTATGTTGGCAGAAATTGAAAAATAAATAATATTAAAAATGACAGTCAATAACTTTAGCTTAATTACAGAGCAATAGGCATTTTGACATGGCAAGAAAGTGCCATCCATCAACCTGTAAAGGGACCGTGTTGAATTTAAGTGAAAACTTCTCGGTGAAGAAAAACATTGAACGATCGTAACCTCACATCACGCTTTGTAGCATTCGTAGCCGATACACTACGGCGTAGCACCACTTAGTCGTGCGCGGGGCACAACTCGTAGCAGTGCTACGACTGGGGCGGGGTCTGAGGGGGTTGGGAGGGGAGGGGGGAGATGTTTCAAAATGTATGAATTCACAAGTTACTTAGTTTTCACTTCTATCGGCAGTCCCCGAAGACTGCCCCATATGATTTTTTTTTTCATAAAGAGGAGGCTGTATCCCAGCAGTTAGAACATCAGTGGGCTGAATATGTGTGAAGGGAGTGTGGACCTTGTGAAATAAACCTAAAGTCCTTTTTCCTCTACCCAGCGCAAGAAAAGTACTTCAGATAGTAGTGGAGATGCGGAGCAGGAGGTGGGCGGCGAAGCGTGCGAAGACGAAGACGTGCGGCGCGAGCGACGCCGCGTGCACACCATACTGCAGCAGCCCGCACATAGCGCGCCGCCGTTAGTCGTGCATGTATGTTGTACAGTATTTTTTTTGCAATCAACTGCCAACTTATGTATGGCTTCCTAGTTCTATATTATATCTAGGTACAGTTCTCCAAAGAATATTATGCGTTTCGGAAACACGAACGCGCTTTGATGAGGTCCAATGTAGAGCTATTACAACCACGGGAGTACTTGCTTATGTTTTATTCCGATGATTACAAAATTGTACTATGACAGATGCGGTTCTGTGACCAGAAAACTTCATACAAACGCACAGTATGTTTTTTTTTAATTCCGATGCTAAGAATTATTTGAAACTTTCAAATAAATGTTTGCTGGTTTTCCTGCAGGAACATTGATACCAAAACTTCTGTTCTTTAAAAAAAATCTTCTTGTATATCCAGAGAAATATTTTTTTCATTGCTCTAAAATGGATAAAGTATCACATATTATAAGTTTACTAACTGATGCCGGCTTCGCACGCATGAAAAATCATACACTAAAAGATTCCTCGAGAACCACTCTCTCCATTGGTGAAAATAGCATGAAAATCGGTTCAGCATTTTTTAAGTTTATCGCGAACAGACAGACAGATGCGATGAAGGACTTTGTTTTATAACATGTAGTGAAGCACAAGTATACCTTTGTTCTCAGAATTTGCGCAAAGAGTACAAAGTGCGAGGCACAGGCAGTGGTGGGTCATGCTGGTCATCGCCTCAAGACGAAACAGCCTCCCGGGTGCGCTCGCGCTTCGTGGGGCTGGCGAGGCTCAGCCTGGCCGTGGAGGGAGGGGAGGTGTTCGGCCTGCTCGGGCACAACGGGGCCGGGAAGACTACCACCATGAAGATCATCACGGCTGAGGCGAGGCCCACGCATGGCTGTGTGAGTTTCGGTGATTTTGACATGATTGAGTTTTCAAACAAGATGGCATGGCGGTCGAATATTTTATGGATTTGCAATTTAGTACGGAGCTGAGTCTAGTTGTCTTTTGCTGCCAGCAAATAATGAGTCAGGATTTCTCTGGTAAGCTTTAGACTTGACTCAGGAGAAGTCTCAAGTCTGGTCACTGGTACACTTTATATCTGATTGTCCCAGGTCCCTGCCCACTAACCTTAGGAAGACATTTTGATGTGAAACATCTGTAGGCACGGGTAAACCAAAAAAACAAATGAAAATCGCGTATTTGAAGCAGCTTAAGATCTACATATTCGTCACGGTTTAGAACAAGTCAGCTGGTCTCGGGGCACAGAGCGCTGGGTTACAAACTCGAGATATCGAGTTTGATTCCAGCATAATCTTTTTGTGAATCGAGTCATTTTGTTTTCTTTTCTTTTATTTTGTGTTTGTTTCTTAAATTGACGTTTTTTTTGGGAATATTACTTGTACAAAATAATTTCGATGTTTTACATCTGCTAGACGGCTCACTTTTTGTCTAGGTCCTAATTTGTTAACAACAATTAATCTTGCAGGTGATGCTGGGCAGTGAGAACATCGACGACTCGCAGACGTCTGCGTTCATGATGCTGGGCTACTGTCCGCAGCACGACGCGCTCTGGAAGAACGTCACCATCCGCGAGCACATCGAGTGCTACGCCGCCATCCGAGGCGTCAGCAAGGCGGACACTCCTCGGTAAGTGTTATAAGTTCTTGTGACGCATCTTGGTGACATCTTTCAGGTATGAGGCTTCCCATTTGCGGCAGTAATTGATTTTTTAAGCAGGAAAAATAACAATTACTTGAACATCATCATCTGCCTAGCCTTTTCCCTACTATGTTGGGGTCGGCTTCCTGTCTTACCGGATGTAGCTGAATACCAGTATTTTACATGGAGCGACTGCCTATCTGACCTCCGCAACCCAGTTAGTACCGGGTAATACGATACCCTTTGGTAAGACTGGTTGTCAGACTTTTCGGGCCTCTGACTACCTAATGACTGTCAAAGATCTACAAATGACAGCCGGGACCAACGGCTTAACGTGCTTTCCGAGGCACGGAGGAAACTCGGTATGTACTGAGTGGTCACCCATCCACAGACCAACCTAGGCAAGCACGGCTTAACCTAAAGGTCGACCCGAGCTGCTGTTATTACTTAGCCACGAGCTCCTCCTACTATTTCTTGACTATTTCTTGAACATTTAGTACACTTAAGATACAATTCCGAATGCAACCGCAACTGAATATCGCAGCGGCAGACCCACCCCATCGTTACGTCAGACAACGACAACTGGTCTCTATAAAAATACGCTTCCGTAGTTAACGGCTACAGTTTGCTGTCGATATAGGAAATCATAGAAAAAAAAAATAGGCGGGAAAGCAGCAATCCGATCTTTTTGAGTTGATTCATGTTTTTATTCTTATTTTCCTTGTATTTGTAATTAAAAGTAAGTACAGTGTTTACCTCAGGTTAAAGACTTATGATGATAATTTATGATGATTTGTATTTGATTTTTATATTTTATTTATTGTATAATGATTTGTGTTTTTACTTTGTACAAAATCCGACCTGTAGTTTTTAATAATTATTAATAAATAAACTAAACTATTTAGTTCCTCGAACTATTGGCGCCCTCGCTACGTTCGGGCGCCAAACCCCGTCTCGGGACTAAATAAGCTAATTTCACCCCTAGAGTTACGTGAACACTGTGATCCATCTCATCGATCTTGTATGCTAATAAAATAACTTGCAAGCAAGAAAGACTACGTTTTTCTTGCTTTTCAACCACTTACAATAAATTTGTTCCCATAGGATAGTAGACGCGTACTTGAACGGTCTCCAGATAATGGAGCACGCTCACAAGAACGCTGAGGAATGCTCGGGCGGTACGCGGCGCAAGCTGTCGTTCGCGCTGGCCATGGTGGGCAGTCCGCGCGTCGTGCTGCTGGACGAGCCCTCCACCGGCATGGACCCCAGGAGCAAGAGGTTCCTCTGGGACACCATCCTGGCTAGCTTCCAGGTAACACTTATTATTATGGCCCAGTATATGACAAACATGGTCCCTAAGTCCTCTTTCTTGCATCTTGCAGGTGTGACCCGTGCAATCCCATTTTAACCTAGCGGATTTATCGCTGACATCGGTGATGCTTGCTCTCAAGCATAATATTAAATAGGATGACTTTTTTATCACTTTAAAAAAAATGGATATGAGTGAATTTCTCAGGCGAAAAATTTACGCGTCTAGGCTGAAATCGCAGTGCTGCTTTACAGATAATGCAACGATTTTTTTTCTCAGAATTAAAGTGACATGAATCTAAATGAAGCCACTTAAATTATATTTATAAGACTATTACTTTTTATGAAACAAATCGGTAAATGATGAATTATCAATTTCTGTGTCTTGTCCACAATCACTTTCATACACAGCATTTACCTCTCAGGAAGATAATCTCCAACATATATAGGAAAAAGTATTTTGATTGCGTTAAGTAATGATTGACCTACAAGACGTTAATTAGTTTCGAATGTTTAGACTCTTTGTTAATGAGTACATGTCAACGGTAGGTTTGTCCAAGCGAAATTACTAATTTCTATGGTCATTTTGTTTCACCTTCCTGAGCTTCCACCAATGAGTTTAAACGAACAATAAATCCCTGCTCGGCAAGAAACAGTCGTGCTCTTACGTGCAGTAAGAATGGTAGTGCACCATATCGCCAGGTATTTCCGCCAAAAATATAAGTACGTGATTTCAGTTTACTCGGAACGAAATTTTGCAATTTCGGTGATTAGGTTTTAAAAGGATTTTTGCAAGAAATAAAGGTATCACTTTTATGCATGCTAAGTAGCCTTTGGTACACATTTAATATTGTAGAAAATAATAGTCATAGCCTTGATAGTTTCTTGTAAAAAAATGAAATAGCCAAGTTTCCAATTTCTATGGGGCAATTTCTGTGGTTTCCGTGGCATCTCGTGGCCCACGGAAATTTCACGACTCCACAGAAATTGTACCAATCAATTATTGTATTAATGTTAATGAAGATTTTTGAAAAGAATCAATACTTGTTATGCCGAAATTACTTTGACAGAACTAGGTCCTTAGCCCCGGAAATTAAAATAAAATTGTATTACTATTTCTTGAAAAAGTCATTCAATTGGATTAACTGAAATTTGAGGGTTGCATCCTCCAGAAGCTCCTCCTGGAAGCCTCGATCGTGCAGCCTGGGTGACATCACCGGCCAGACCTGCCGACGTTGACAATGAGGCAGGGTGGTTCCAGGAGGCCAAGTCCGACATCTGCGACGTGCGCAAATGTCGAGTCCCCAGCATCTTCTCGTGGGCCAGGGATCTGGCTCGCGAGGAGATGCTGGGGACTCTCGACAGAGATCCGTGGGGGCGCCCTTACAAGATGGTGCGGGATAAACTCCGCACCTGGGCCCCTCTACTGACGCAAGAGTCTCCGGCCTGAGTTCGTGGAGGACATGATGAGTACTCTGTTCCCTTCGCGAAGGGAACATCCCCCCTGTCTATGGCTCCACCGCCAGTGATGCTGGAAGCGGACCAACAGGACGACGACGAAAACGCTCCGGAAGTGACTGGGGTAGATCTGAGAGTGGCGGTACGTAGGCTCAGTGTCAAAAATACCGCCCCGGGATCCGACGGCTTGCCTGGCAAAGCCTGGGTCCTGGCCTCGGAGGCTCTCGGGCACCAACTAGAGGTGCTCTTAAGCGCATGCTTGGAGAGAGGCCAGTTCCCGCTTCGTTGGAAGACGGGAAAGCTGGTCCTCATTCGGAAGCCGGGGCGCCCTGCGGAATCTCCGTCTGCATACCGGCCCGTGGTGCTGCTCGGCGAGTTGGGAAAGCTCTTTGAAAGAGTAATTGCAAACCGCCTCGCCGAGCACCTTGCGGGGTCGGGGCCGGATCTTGCGGAACACCAGTTTGGTTTCCGCAAGGGGCGCTCTACGGTGGACGCCATCATGCGCGTGAGAGCCCTCACGACGGGATATGCGGTTTCCCGGGGTGGAGTTGTCTTGGTGGTGTCTCTCGACATCGCTAATGCCTTCAACACCATGTCCTGGAGCTGCATTAGGGAGGCACTCCGGTATCACCAGGTGCCGACCTACCTTCGTCGTGTGGTCGAGTCAACTTTGAAGTACCTAGGACTCGTCTTTGACAGCCAGTGGATCTTCGTGGAGCACTTCCGACGTTTGGCCCCCAAACTGGAACGGACCGGCGCTGCCTTCAGGCGGCTCCTACCCAACCTAGGGGGGACAAACGCCCCCTGCCGGAAGCTCTACGCAGGAGTCGTGCGGTCCATGCACATGCAGTCGTGGCCGGGGGCCACGTGGTGGGCCTGTGGGCTATTGGCCAGCTCGCCGTCTGTCCGTCTCATGACGACAGACCGTGTCGATGGCGCGTTCGTGTTCCACGCGCGCCTCAAAGAGAGTCAGCAATAGGAAGGGGTCCACAAGGACCGATGCCTGCCGGGGTTGCGGGACTGTTCGAAAGAGATACCGTGGCCCCGGTACACAAAGGGCGATGAAGGAACATGAATAGGTTTTAGTCAGTAAAAGTCTGAAAGTCCCTCCTGCTTCGCCCAGAGCGAGAGAAGTCATTTGATGATTTCTCATCCTCTTCATAGAAGTAAAAAACATAATCAGTTCCTTGATTGCTAATTTTATAAGACTGATTTATCCAATTAATAGTACACCACGTTGTATTTTTAGAAATGCTTATTAAAATGATCAAATCGTTTATTTGTGATACATGGGTTACATGCAGGTGTTCATTACATAATTACAACGATAATATAAACATATGTTAACGACGATATTCGTATTATATCAGTTTTTTCATTATTATCTTTTTTTATTCATTATTATTATTCATTGTTATCTTTTTTTACATATTATTAAAAAACAATGTATTTATATAATAATTCACAATTTCGGTGTAAGCGCAGAATTTCTGTGTCACCAATACAATTTCGGTGGCAATAATAAAATTTCTGTGGCTCGCCAATTTCGGTGGCCCAAATAACTCTCTAAGTAATTTAATTATAATATCCCCTTTCAGAAAATGTATATATAATGTGGATATGTTGCGCTTTGTTATTAAAGTTTTTCAAAAAACCTGAAAATGAAAATGTCCATGGAAATTAGGTAAAAAATCGAGTTGTTGAAATTGACTCATATAATAGGTGAACCAAGTAGAAGCAAATGGCATACTTATTATTTTTTTTTTTTTGCGAAAACAAAATTCAAAAAAATACGAAATTCAAATCATACGCCTATTGAGTATGATTTGAAATTCTATATTTTTCATTTTATTTTTGCAAATTTTCTCTTTGTTCTAATATGAAAAGTTTACTTGAAATTTGTAGCGTTTTTTGATGATAGATCAATTTTTTTCTAAGGTGTGGAAAAAAGAAAAAAAAAGCTAAGCTTCTACTGCGTTCATCTAATATACCCATTTTTTTTTGGAAGTTATAAAAAAGTCATCCGGTACACTAGCTTTGGCCAGCGGCTTTGCCCGCGTGGATGTCGGAAAATAGGCTTTTAATACCAATTTTATTGGTTGGCTTTTAAAACGGGGTGCCTATACAAAATTTTCCATCCCCTAACCCTCTTAGAGACGATTTTTCAAAAATGCTGATGGGTGAATTTCCCAAATGCCTTATTTTTTTTGTCTTCGGTGAAATTTATATTTGAAAAAGGAATATTGTTCTTTATTTTTTTTTTTTGTATTCAATAGGTAGTTATTGGGTTGTGGCAAAAATATAATTTGCCTAGGACTTATTACAAAGGTAGAAATAAATACATAAACCTCTATTTTTTTCAAATCGGTGCTGTCCCTCTACTTTTTTTACAAACAAAAAAGCTTCTACACTAATAAAAATAAGTAAGTTAAACATATAACTTATTTTATTTCATAGAATATTAGTTTTGATATTAATATATGGCATATTTAATTGCATAATTAACGATTATAATTACTGAGAGGCACAAACGTGCTTGTCCTGCAAAATGTTCTCATATCGCTGGAAAAAAGTAATTTAAACATAACTTTAAATCGACGAGTCCGACAGCGTGCCCACCCCAATTTTATTTCCCTCGTTAGTATGTGCTAGTACGCAGTCAGGACGGACGTGTGTCGAATCGCTGCATATTCCCGCCAATAACGAAAGTACGCCATTTCAGTTGCTCCCGGACAATTATTTTATATTATCGGTGGTTGCATTTTTCTAGTGTAATGAGTAGTTTTATTATTGTTGTTTGGTTCTAACTGAGGTAGTAAATGAATTACCTTCATTGACTGTTATTGAATTTATCCTAGATATCATGATTTTTTTCTAATTTTCTAAAAAGTGTGTTATTTCTCACGTCGCTGTTCTCATATCGCTGTAATCGGTGGTCTTTATTACCACCGATGTGATAATTTACACCAAAATGATAAGAAAAAAACAATCGGTGTCTTAAATCTAATATCGGTGTTTTGATTTATGATCAACGCACAGTTTTGTCACATCGGTGGATTGCTGTATCATATCGGTAGATCATTTTACCATCTCGGTGAGTCATTTTGTCACATCGGTGGATTGCTGTATCACATTGGTAGATATTTTATCATCTCGGTGAGTCGTTTTGTCATATCGGTAGATCCCGTGTCATTTCGTTAAGTATACAAAGAAACAATGGAATATACAAAAAAAAATACAAACACATACATTATATAAATACATACAAACATTCATACATGCATACATACTTACCTACATTAGACTGCCAAAATCATTACCACGATACCACTGGGTAATAAAAGATGTATCATTAGGGGAGGTCTGTATTCTGTATTTGAATATAGGCTGAGATGATGATGGTGAGGTGGAGCAATTGAACGCATTAAAGGTTTCTCTAGAAAATATTTTCTAGTTAAAAAATAGTAAGAAGAAAACATCATAATAGCTTAGTTTTATTTAAGAATGCCGAGGCCAAAACTAAAAGAGGAGGAGAAAAAAGAGAGAAAGAGGTTGCTGGAAAGAATAAGTAAAGCTAAAATTAAAAGCGACCCTGTATCAAGAGAGGAGCATTTAAGAAAAGATAGAGAACGTTTAGCTAGATGAAAGGCAGCCGGACTTATCCCAACCCGAAGCCAAATGACTAAGGCAAATGTTGCCCGAAACAACCAAACAAGTGTTTCGGTGACCAATGATGTAACAGAATCGCTACCAAAAAATCGATAAAATAAGCCTGGTATTTCTCAAGAACCAATAAGACCTCATAGCCCACGGCTATTGAGACAGAATGTTAAAGTAGCAATAGTAAATATAATAAAATAGGTACATCATTTCAAAAAATATATTTTAATTGGATTTCTAAGAACTTAGTTATTTATTTATTTATTTATTAAAACTTTATGCACAAGTAAAAAAACTGTACAAAGGCGGACTTAATGCCTTGGGCATTTTCTACCAGTCTACCTTAGGGTGATGCAGAGATAGTACACAGTAGGTGCAATAACAGAAAAAAAGACTAGAAAATATTTATAAATTTATAACTAAAACATAAGAATAAATACATATATACATACATATAACAAAAAAATATATATTAATATAAAAAGTGAAGAGAGATAAACAAGAAAAATAAAAAAATAAAAACTAACAACTTAGTTCTGAGACGAATCTGCCAACTTCTTGTGAATATGCTCTCGAGCTTTCACTTTGAAGGTGAAACGACTAGACAACGTCCTGATACTATGGGGGAGTGCATTCCAAAGAAAGACCGCCTGGACAAAGAAAGAAGATTTTATAAAGCCAGATCGGTGAGAAGGACAGCGTAGAAGACGGTTATTGGAAGAACGAAGATTTTTGGTGTGCGCAGAGCATAAATATTGAAAATGAGAAGTAATATAAGAAGGAGAAGTGGGTTTGTGAAGAAGAGAAAACAGGGTTGTCAAAGCCCTCAATGCTCTGCGTTGCCGGATGGGCAACCACCTTAACAGCGATCGATGTGCAGATACATGATCATACTTGCGAAGATTGAAGACGAATCGAATACAGTTATTAAGAAGTCTGTCTAGTTTATTGAGGAGTTCTGCATTCAGGTCATAGTAACACACATCACCATAGTCAATCATGGGGAAGATTAGGGACTGTACAAGCATAGCCTTGATGTGTGATGGGAGAATATTTTTCAGCCGATAGAGCGACCGCAATGTTCCGGTGACTTTTCAGTTCACCCAAAGAGAACTTAGTTCTCTTTGGATGTGATCTACTTACATAAGACCCCCAGTTCAGGTCTTCAGTTATAAGTCACCCTTGTAAAAACTTATTGAGGTACCTACTATTTCCTTTTTGATGTTCAAAGGTGGATAGATTATCATATCGCTGAATATGTACATCATTTCGGTGGATAAACTTATCATATCGGTGTACAGAAAAAAATAATCGGTGCCGGTTTCAATTTGAATTCTGGTTTCCACCGATATGACATCGGTGGAAACCAGAATTCAAACTGAATTTTCTCCTTAGTCTTAAATGATACGTTGATGATATTAAATTTTGGAATGTTTGATATCCTAAAGATTACTTAAAACCTGAAAAATATACAAAAAATATATAAATGAAAAAGTTCACCGATATGATACAAAAAATAGCGTTTGTTGAAATTCACCCTGATACATGTAATTATTAATTATCAACCAAAAGGCTAAATATACAAATTCTCATGGTTAAAACTACATAACAAACGGGTTTCCCATTTATACTTTCATCCCCTATTTTACGCCCTCAGGGCTGATTTCCCAAAAACACCGAAACACGTGGTTTTTAATTTTTAACCAGAAAGCTAACACCAATTTTCATGGTTGAAACTACAAAGATGACGATTTTCCATACAAACTTTGGCCCCCTTTAGAAAGGATAGAGAAAGGAAAGAGAAAGGATTTTCCGAAATTATACTCCATAGGGGGTGACCCCTATGGAGTATAATTTCGGAAAATCCTTTCTTACAGGATGCTTGCTTCATACAAAGAACACATCCTTCAAGTTTCAGCAGCCTTATTCATAACCATTCGACTCGCTTCCGTACCGAATCGAACGTCTAAGATATCGAAGATGCCCTCCAAACGCAATTCACAAATCCGAAACCGAATAATTTTGACAGTTCAAATTCGATTTGAAGACTCGAATCTTTCCGACAGCTGTTTGCTATCGGGAGTCATATCGAACAAAATTAAAACGAAGAAATAAACCATATTTCCAGCTTATTTCAGTGAAATAAAAAGACTGTAAACTTTTTAAACACTGCTTAAAGTTAGTAAATGAAGTTTTATTATTGTATTGACCATATTTCATTGATGTATCCGCATTTACATAAATTCAAAGTGTTTACAGAAATGTGATATTCGTTCTAGAATTTAGTTAACATTATTTGATACTTGGTAGATGGAGTATGTGCCAGAGACAGTCGGCGTGCAGGACAACAGAGGCAGGAGACGTTCTCTCTTCATAAAGGATATGACGAATCCTTTTGCCGACCCGCGGTTTCAGTTGGTTTATAGACTAACACCCGACATGGTCCTTAGCCTCATTGAAGAAATAAGGCCCTATTTCCCTGACACGCAATCATCTGCCGTAATCCCCATAGAAATGTAATTATTGTTTGACAATGAGCAAATAGCAAGAATGGTGTAATGCGATATCAAATGCTTGCAGTATTTTTTCCTTTTTTAAACAAAGTTATTAAAAGTTATCTATGAAAAAAGAAAACTAATTTTACTTAAAAAAAAAACACTTTTGCCGCTTTGCCAGTTTGACAGACGGCTGTTTACAAAGCAGGTTTATTCGAAATGAAATAAATTTTATTTTATTTACTAATAAAATCATTTCATATCGTTTGCTGTCTATTAAGTTACTAGCTATATATTCCTTATTTAAACGGAACTAAATATTCAAATAAACCTATTTTATTTACTATTTTAAATTTTCTACCACGATCATCTATTTACTACCATTTTGTAGCGTTCCCCATAAACACAAAGGTCTATCGGATAGAAAAAAACGCATCCGTTCGGATCTGTGAATAGCGTTTTGACAGTTCTTCGGCTCGGAAATGAGATTGTCGAATAGGGTTCCTTACCGACACGGAAACTTATCGAATTGTTTAGAATACCCCTGGGTCTCTATGATCAGCGGCTTAGGCTTTACGTTGATCCATCAGTCATTCAGGACAAAGCATTTTATTGTTATAGATTTTTGAGTCAAACAATAAACGTTTTCTTGATTGAAATTAAAGTCGGATTTTCTGTATACGTTTTCTAGCACTTCCAGGTTATTTTCTAACAGCAAACAATCTGTGTAATGAACAAACTGATTTACTGTTGCAGGGCAAAAAAGGTGCTATTCTAACGACACATTCCATGGAAGAGGCTGATGCTTTATGTTCCAGAGTCGGCATCATGGTCAAAGGTGGCCTGAGGTAAACGTAACAAACGAATGATTCTATCTGTGAGGCCTTATTCCAAAAGCAACTTGTAATTTTGTTTTTGATGTGAAAAATCTATAAGCGCGGGTAAAACCAAAAATTGGCGTGACGACGCGTCGCCAACTGTCAAGTTGTCAACCCCGCCCGAACAATCCCGAACATTACCGACCGACGATGCTGAAGCAGCATAAGATCTACATATTCGCCACAGTTTACAACAAGCCAGCTGGTCTCGGGGCACAGCGCTGGGTTACAATCTCGTGACTTCGAGTTCGATCCCAGCTTTAGGATTTTCTTTTTGTGAATCGAGTCATTTTGTTTTTATTTTCTTTTATTTTATGATAGGTTTGTTTTTTATATTAACTTTTTTTTTACTTGTACAAAATGATTTCGCCAGGCGTCTCGTGACGGCTCACTTTTGTTTTTGTTTAGATGTATCGGCTCAACACAACACTTGAAGAATTTGTACGGCGCGGGGTACACGCTGGAGATGAAGATTGGGCAAAGTAATCAAAAGCAGGTAAATAACATTAAAAACTTGTCTCATGTAGCAACATTGTATATTGACACTCATTATTTTCTAATTTCTATAGAAAACAGGGAGGCGCGTAATGGCGCCCGTACTGGGGCCTTATCAGTGTTTATTTTGTATTTCTTCAATAAATACTGTGGATAATGATATTCACACATGAAGTATTCAATCAATGTTCATTTTATAATTCTGAATTGAAGGATGTGCAGGTCTAACCTATGTAAGCAGGTCATGGAGGCCAATTTTCTCTATACCTAGTTATTTTTGGTAATAGAGACATTTTTTCGTAATCAGATGCTGGAGTCAGAGTCGCTTTCACCGTCACCGCTCAGGTCGAACGAGAACTCGCCGTCACTAGGAGAAGCAGATGAGGGTAAGTCATCATTTTCTACAAATGTCTGTAAAACCAAGCATGTCGTTTCCCAGTGCCAATGTGTTTTTGCGCAGAGTTACTTAGTTTAATGTACAATTGTACGGAATGCTTGGATGATAGCTTCGTGAAGTTTTAATATAGACCTTGAATAAATTATCAAATCTGAAAATGATTCTGCGATCATTTGTTACAAACCAAAAACCTTTTCTCATGGCATTTATATACCCTAACAAACTTATTGTTTGGGCCAACCAACGGCAACGGTGTCAGCACTCCATAATGTAGTTTTACGAATAAGCAAAGCTCTGAAGACGATATCCTCAAAATTGCGGGACTCAGATGTATAGACAAAGAAAAAAGGGGATGTCCTATACCCAACAGTGAAAGAAAGAAAGATAAAATATTTATTTGCCGCAGGGGCATGACGTGCATACAAACTATTCTATATAATTATTATTACATATAATAAAACAGTAAAAAAACTGTGTCTGTACATTGAATATATTAAAAAAGAAATAATTGAGAGGGGTTTAGAAACAGTAAAAGAGCACAAATCCAAAAATAAAAATCTGTCTGTTTGTCTGTTTGTTTGTACACGCTAATCTTCGGAACTACCGAACGGATTTGAATGAATCTTTTTTGTTGTATAGGTATTAAGCCTGGGCAATATATAAGTAGGCTATAATTTATCTTGGAAACGAACACCTGATGCAAAACCGCAACAGACCAGCTAAACTATAAAGAGATACAAAAATGGTACCATAGCAAAAATAGTTCCACGTAATGAGCATTTTCTGCTATTTTTGAAGATCTGGAACACCTGTTGTGGAACTCCAAGAGCCCAGCTACACCATAACACATATAGGAATGACGTCTTAGCAAAAGTTGTTCGGTCTGATGGGCATTTCCTGTTGACTTATAAAAATGTTTAGTCTGATGGGCATTTCCTGTTGACTTACAAAAATGAAAGATCTGGAACGTCTCGAATCGTCTCGCGCATCCCGTTGTTTTCCCGTCCCCGGGCTCTTAGAATTCGACATCAGACGTTTCAGATCTTCGATTTTGACGACCCCGTTGTCGCTGGCATAAGCAACAGCAACAGGATCCGCGTACGAAGTCGCGGGCAGAAGCTAGTTTAAAATATGACAGAACGGAACAGAAACAAAAAAACAACACAGCACAGCGCTGGTTTTCAGTGGTCACCCTTGAAAAAACGTACGGAAGCTAATAGGTACAGCGATATTTGAAAAAATGAGTAGCTAAAATAAAACACACAGTACTTAGATTACGTATATAATATATACATAACACAGCATAAGAAACATAAACATTACAAAGAAAAATATATACATAAAGGTATCTACAATAAAAAGACGATAGGACGATCTATCAGTGGGTGATTTTGGGCTAGGAAGTATGATGAAAGCTCCAAAGGCTGACAATCCAACACTATAGGTGCCTAGGTGACCTAATTTCAGTAATGGTGGTCGTTCTTGCGGCAGGTGGTTCGGGTGCGGGCTCAGTGTGCGCGGAAGCGGAGGGGGAGGCGGAGGCGGTGGACGCCAGCATACACACGCCGCTGGTTGCCGGTACGCCGCCGCCGCCCAGACTCCAACATCACCGGTAACTATGACCATATATTTGTGGCAGACCATATATTTTAAACATGCGGGGCAGTCTTTGAGGACTGCCGATAGACGTGAAAAATAAGTAACTTGTGAATTGTATCATCGAGCAATTAAATTATTATTTTTGGTTTGTAAAGAAGTGTTTTTTTTTTGTTTTCTCACCGTTTAAACCTTCCCTGGACTACGACAAACATTTCAAAAGCTCCCGAGTTTTAGCGAGCACAAACGAACGATGAAGCGAGTTCCATGATTTTTGTTCAACCAAAAGTGCTCAACGCGCCAGAAGTTTTCATTTCAAAAAGACAGTAAACATTAAAAAGGGCGTGTAAAACACCTCTTAACGAAGCCGAAAGGCACTATTGTTCTCCTCGTCATTGCGATATTTTTTTTGTTTTACACCATACCTGGGAACCTTCTAGTTACGGAGATATTGGGAGTCAAAGTTCCAACTTTTTCACAGGTTTTTTTTTTTAAATACAAGTTTTTAATGTAAGATTTTTACTTTCAACACCTCCACGACCCCCGTACTGGTCAATCCATCCATCAGCAGAATGGTTTGAGTGCGTTACATTGAGTTTACCACAAAACATGATTTTTCACCCCAAAAAAAAAGTCGTTTCTCAGCAATCATTTTTGCGTAAAGTTACCTAGAGTTTGATGTACAGAATGCTTGGTTGACGGCTTCGTGATGAGGTCTTCGAGGTTCTTCCTCGTTGGTCTTATGGTCGCTAGTTACTGAGCAAAGAGACTGGATTTGTGCCGGGTTGATGATGACAAGCTCTCTATTTCATGGGACTTAATATAACTGGCTAAATGTGAGTGTACTGTCTGCTATGAATACGTCTATTCCTAGTCTTTCGGTAAAAAACAACGTGCTGATATGTTGCGTTTTTACACAAAAAAAAAACGAAAGGATCGATTAACTTTTTTTTGATCGGTATTAGAAACAAGATCGATTGGCTTCAAAAAAAGGTGGCCATTTTCTTGCTATCGAAAATCGAAAATCTGTGAATGGGGATCAAAATTTCACGAAAAATTATGGATATAGTCTCCTAAGACCATTTTCGTGTAGCTGTAACGGTTAAGGTACCCCTTACTGCCCCGTTTACCGTACCCACCCTGTAATGTATACTTTTTGAGGCCTAAAACTAATCTGTTTTTCGTAGGACGGAATCCGGTGGAGGTGGCGCAAACTCCGAAGCGGTGATAGCACTAGTCGGGCAGATATTCCCGGCGGCAGTCCTAGAAGAGAGCTTTGCGGAGAGGCTCGTGTTCTCCGTGCCGCAGTCTGCTGTGTCCAGCCTAGCCAGGTGTTTCCAGCAGATTGAGGACGGTAAGCTTTAGTTCTGACCCCATGTTGGGCGCCAATAAAGTAAAAGTAAAGGCTTTAGCCTTCTGAATAAGTAAATCTTTTCATATTACGGCGAACAGTTGTGACACCCACTGTTTACTTATATCAGATGTAAGACGGGTCTGATGTCAGGCAACAATTTCGATTTTGCTCTAATTAATTACAGTTTAAGGGTAAAATACTAGAGTGGGTAAAGCTTTTAATACACTGTTTCGAATGACCATTGTCTATTCTAACAAATGAAATACCGCATATGTTTTTTCTGGCCCCATGTTGGGCGCCAATTTTGTTATCCCCCATTCGATCAGTAAACAAGATACCGTTGTTAATTCACTGGTCCCATGGTAGGTTCCAGAAAGAAATAAGCACTAGTTGGTCTACAGATATCGGCGAATAGTTGTGACACCCACCGTTTATTTATATCAGATGGAGGACGAGTCTCATGTCAGGCGTCAATTACGATTTTGCTCTAACTAATTAGCAATAATAACGGGCAAAACAGTAGAGTGGGTAAAGCTTTTAATGAGCATAGTGCACAGTTTCGAGTGACCATTGTCTATTCTAACAAATGAAAGACCGCATGTGTTTTTTCTGGCCCCATGTTGGGCGCCATTTTTGCTATCCTCCCTTCGATCAGTTAACAAGAGACCTTTGTTAATTCACTGGTCCTGTGGTAGGTTCCAGAAAGAATTAAGCTCTAGTTGGTCTACAGATATTGGCGAATAGTTGTGACACCCACCGTTTATTTATATCAGATGGAGGACGGGTCTCATGTCAGGCGATAATTACCATTTTGCTCTAATTGATTAAGTAATAAAGGGCAGAACAGTAGAGTGGGTAAAGCTTTTAATGAGCATAGTACACAGTTTCGAATGACCATTGTCTATTCTAACAAATGAAATACCGCATATGTTTTTTCTGGCCCCATGTTGGGTGCCAATTTTGTTATCCCCCATTCGATCAGTAAACAAGATACCGTTGTTAATTCACTGGTCCCATGGTAGGTTCCAGAAAGAAATAAGCACTAGTTGGTCTACAGATATCGGCGAATAGTTGTGACACCCACCGTTTATTTATATCAGATGGAGGACGGATCTCATGTCAGGCGACAATTACGATTTTGCCCTAACTGATTAGCAATAATAACGGGCAAAACAGTAGAGTGGGTAACTTTTAATGAGCATTGTGCACAGTTTCGAGTGACCATTGTCTATTCTAACAAATGAAAGACTGCATGTGTTTTTTCTGGCCCCATGTTGGGCGCCAATTTTGTTATCCTCCATTCGACCAGTAATCAAGAGACTGTTGTTAGTTCACTGGTCCCATGGTAGGTTCTAGAAATAATTAAGCTCTAGTTGGTCTATATACACTGATATGCGCGAATAGTTGTGACACCCACCGTTTATTTATATCAGATGGAGGACGGTTCTCATATCAGGTGACAATTACGATTTTGCTCTAACTGATTAGCAATAATAACGGGCAAAACAGTAGAGTGGGTAACTTTTAATGAGCATTGTGCACAGTTTCGAGTGACCATTGTCTATTCTAACAAATGAAAGACTGCATGTGTTTTTTCTGGCCCCATGTTGGGCGCCAATTTTGTTATCCTCCATTCGACCAGTAATCAAGAGACTGTTGTTAGTTCACTGGTCCCATGGTAGGTTCTAGAAATAATTAAGCTCTAGTTGGTCTACATACACTGATATGCGCGAATAGTTGTGACACCCACCGTTTATTTATATCAGATGGAGGACGGGTCTCATATCAGGTGACAATTACGATTTTGCTCTAATTGGTTAGCAGTAATCAAGGGCAGAACAGTAGAGTGGTTAAAGCTTTTAATGAGCATAGTACACAGTTTCGAGTGACCATTGCTTGTCTATTCTAACAAATGAAAGACCCCATGTTTTTTCTGGCCCCATGTTGGGCGCCAATTTTGTTAACCTCCATTTGTTCAGTAAACAAGAGACCGTTGTTAATTCACTGGTCCCGTGGTAGGTTCCAGAAAGAATTAGGCTCTAGTTGGTCTACAGATATTGCCGAATAGTTGTGACACCCACCGTTTATTTATATCAGATCGAGGACGGGTCTCATGTCAGGCGACAATTACGATTTTGCTCTAATTGGTTACTAGTATTAAAAGGGCAGAACAGTAGAGTGGGTAAAGTTTTTAATGGGCATAGTACACAGTTTCGAGTGATCATTGTCTATTCTAACAAATGAAAGACCGAATGTGTTTTTTCTGGTCCAATGTTGGGCGCCATTTTTGCTATCCTCCATTCGATCTGTTAACAAGAGACCATTGGTAATTCACTGGTCCCATGGTAGGTTCCAGAAAGAATTAAGCTCTAGTTGGTCTACAGATATCGGCGAATAGTTGTGACACCCGTCGTTTATTTTTATCAGACCGAGGACGGGTCTCATGTCAGGCGACAATTACGATTTTGCTCTAACTGATTAGCAATAATAACGGGCAAAACAGTAGAGTGGGTAAAGCTTTTAATGAGCATAGTACACAGTTTCGAATGACCATTGTTTATTCTAACAAGTGAAAGACCGCATATGTTTTTTCTGGCCCCATGTTGGGCGCCAATTTTGTTATCCTCCATTCGATCTATTAACAAGAGACCATTGGTAATTCACTGGTCCCATGGTAGGTTCCAGAAAGAATTAAGCTCTAGTTGGTCTACAGATATCAGCGAATAGTTGTGACACCCGTCGTTTATTTTTATCAGACCGAGGACGGGTCTCATGTCAGGCGACAATTACGATTTTGCTCTAACTGATTAGCAATAATAACGGGCAAAACAGTAGAGTGGGTAAAGCTTTTAATGAGCATAGTACACAGTTTCGAATGACCATTGTTTATTCTAACAAGTGAAAGACCGCATATGTTTTTTTTGGCCCCATGTTGGGCGCCAATTTTGTTATCCTCCATTCGATATTCACCGGTCCCATGATAGGTTCTAGAAAGAAAAAAGCTCTAGTTGGTATGAAGCAGGTATGAAGAAGAAAGGGGCAAAACTAGAACTAACTACGGCAACAAAAAAGGCTTACTTTTGAAGGAACACAGTTTTTTAATAGAATACCCTCTAGTATAAGAAATCTGCACTCTTTCAATGCATTCAAAACTGAACTTGCTCAGTATATTATGGCGGATCGAGCACTTCTAGAGAAATAAAGGCATTGAATGCGTGTAGTCTAGTTTGTAACTGATGGCGACGAACTTTATGTAATTTTAAATTCCAGTATTGTTCTCAAGTGAGTGACATTTGTCTTTATTCTTAACCTAAAAATCTTCAGAGACAAATCTGTTTCTTTGAGACTTAGGGTAGGTTACTTGAGACAGAGGTATGTAACGGTCCCACGTTGGGCTCATTAACGTTTTGTTGAAAAGAGTCTGACAGGACAACTATTGCAAAATTAAATTTCCATACAACTTTAAGTATTGATTCATTTTTCTTTATTTACAGCGAAAGAAAAACTAAACATAGTAGAGTACAGCTTCAGTCAAACGACATTGGAGCAAGTGTTCTTGAAATTCGCACAAACTGAGAACGTCGATGCATCTGACCAAGAACATTAAACCGTTAATAGTATTGTAAGTATTACGTCACTGTTCTGACTTCGCTAACACTTGGAAAGTAATGCAAAGAAAAGAAAAGAAGTTCAATAAAACGAGGCAATTTGGGTTTTGGGGGCTATTTGGTATATACCAAAATGTTATTGGGTTTTTCTATAAGGAATTTCTCAGTAGCAGCCAATCCAAGTGTTGCTAGAGTTTGTAAAAAAACTTCTACCATACACCCACCGACAGTTATCGATATTTTTGTTCGAAATTCTGGGTCGTCCCAAATAGCCCCCAAAATCCAAATAGCCCCGTTTTACGGTTTAAAAAAAAAAACCATCAACGTTTGACTTGGCTTGATGTTTTGCGATTCGTTAAATAAAATCTTTGACAAGCAAAAATGTTATTGAGTTTAAATATAAATCTCATTCCCCTAGCTAGTTTAGTTAATCACCTTATTGAGCTAAGTATATCAAAGATATATTTTTGACTTGTTGACTGTTACGATGTTATAAGATTCTCCTAACTATGGCAGCTAGATAAACTTAGAAAAATATTAATGCTAAAGCATTTTTGGTTGTGAAGGACGGCCAAGTCAAAACAGTGAAGTATTTTGTGCTTTTTTGAAAAGAAAATGTAAAATAAGAATCGCTTCTGATATTACAATATTGTGTAGTTAATTTAGTTGAATTTTATTTATAGCCGGAAAGCTTATGGGAAACTTTTGTGGTCTTTTTGTTACTCTTACCTAACGTACCTTCTGATATTAATGGGGATGGCAACTGTGGAACTAATGGCGCTAGCATCGCTTGTACCAAACATCGTCATTGGTTGAAAATCTGTCAATGTCATTTTATATTTCAAAATAGTTTGACGTAATTGGTCAGATTGGGTCTAAGCTATGGACGCGCCATCTACAATCAGCTTTGACCAGCCTTCCCCATTAACAGAATTCCTTAGCAATGTTGACACATCTCTTGAACGGAGTTTAAATGTTATTGATGATCGCGTTCAGTTTCATCAACCAGACCCATTGGAAAGCCGGATAAGTCCTACGATTAGTAAATCTGCTAGGTATGCGATTTCATCTTCTCGACTACCGAATGTTAATTTATTCATGTACAGACACCAGCACATCAAGGTATTACAATCTGTCAAATTTCTTTACTAGATTACAACTTTATCACTAAAACATTTAACTGCCTACATTTTTACAAAAGTATGATAAAAGTTCTATACACCGTTAATTTTAGGTCGTTCTAGAACCGAAACCCATGAACTTGATCATAGAACTGTTTTTTTTTTAAATAACCAAAAAGGAAATCATAGGTATTTATTATAAATTTAATTTTTCATGATCGTTTTTATATTTTTTGAAAAAAAAAACTTACTTTTTGAAAAAAAAAAAAACTATTTAATTGTTATTTTTCGAAAAAAAAAATCACGAAAAAATTAAATTTATTTTTTTATTGTTATTTAAAAAAAAACATTTCCAATCTTTCCGAGTTCGATGATCGAGTTTATGGCTTTCGGTTCCAGAACGAAATAAGTTTCTAGAAAAAAATAAAATTTGTTTTTCTTTTGGTATATTTGGACAGGAAAAATGATTTTTCCCCTGGATCAACCTAAGGTAGGATTACAACAAAAGTTTCCAATAACGTCTCGGCTACAAGCTTTGTAATATTTCCGGACGATGAGAGAATATTACCTAGGTGTGTAGACATAGAACATGTTGACTGTGTGACGTTTTATAATGATTTGATACGTTTATTAGCCAGTTTTATATTGTATTAGGTATGCGGTACGGTGAGCATTGTGATACTTGTTCAAAACATATGTAAGTAATACATTTCTTTAATATTTTTTTGTTGCCATAATAATTTTAAGAAATATGGTTTCCTTGGAATATAAATAATATTTTAAAGAATGTTCGGATCTAAAAATCGAATGGGTCTTACTTGACCCAATATGCTTGTGGGTCATTTAAACATCAGCTTGTTAATACTTTATTTTATTGTTCAACAGTTTTACAGTTAGTCTGCCCACTGTAGTAACATCATAATTTCTATTCTGCGTATAACTGGAGAATCGTTTAAGAGTTTCTTAAAAAGAAGTTAGGTACACGCAGAACTTAAGCAATCAGTTTGATTAGGTGAACCCACAAACACAATGCTCACGACCTTAAATAGTATAAAATCATTCACCGCAGACGGTCTAACAGTGCCTAAGAACACATTGCTGTCAAACCAAATGTGAAAGTTATATAACAACAAAATATGTGATTTTTAGTTTTAGAAGGAACTTTTGTGATTGATTTTCTAGTCGGCAACACTGTGTGCCTCATTTTGTATTTGGAAAAAAAAACGGTTTGTCTTTAAACTCTGTCAGGTTATTTGTAAAAATAACAAATATAAATTATAAGTAGTGGTGTCTACATCGTAGAAAAGCTAGGTAGAGTGAATTTGTGACCTTGTAAGAAGTCCGCCATTTTGTATTTACCTATACCTAAGAATTGTTATGATCTGACACGTAGGTCATTTCCCTGACAAATTAAAATCTAAAAACAATCTAAGATCTCCATTTCCTTGTTATTTATTGATCTTAATAATCGCCAGGGTAGTGACTTAAAAAGTTAACAGTACAAAACCAAATACAGAATGATGTAAACATAAAATGTTAGATTAATTTATAGAATTTTACAATTTCATAATATGTTGCTACGTTTCATAATGTCGAAACTATGTATAATATATTATACTGCGATTGTTGACAAGTTGTCTAAGAACCTAGTCTTAAAGTAATACGGACTATAAATTATATTATGATCAGTTTCGAGAACATTCGCCGTGTCGGGTGGAAGATTATAAAATGGGGTAGATGACACACCGATCAATTAAGATACTTTTTAAGAGCTGTCAAAACGCGGTTCTCTCATATGTTCTATAGCAATAGCCAACCATGACGTCACTTTATTCAACTCAATGACACAACTATTTATTGATTTCAAAGCAACTAAAAATCGAATTTGGCAATTAATTGAAAATAAATCGGGTTTCAGGCCTAAAATAAAGCGTTTTTTTTTGAGATTGGAATTATTGTTTTATGGTGTCATCTACCCTATTGTAGCGTTGGCTGGAGACTAATAAGGCAGGAAAATATAAAATTATAAACGTGTACCTACTCATATTGGGTGTAAAGAGCCCATGAAAGAAACCGAAAAGCACTTGTTTTTCCCGTCATTTTTTTGTTCTGGAACATACCTACCCGGGAACCTTCTATTTACGGAGATATTGAGGGTCAAAGTTCCAACTTTTACAGTTTTTTTTTGTTTTTTATAAAAGTTTTAAATGTTGTTTTAATCATTACATTAAATACAGCCTGACAAAAAAGTTTAGATGGTGGCGAAACGCGGAACTACAAATTTCCTACTTGGCAATACCACGTTTTCTGTCAAACTCGGTAATGTCATTGGCTTGTCACTGCTCAGGGTTGCCAGAAAACCCGCCAAAAACTTCCTCCTTTTTCCATGCTCTATTTTGTCAACTGTACCTCCACGCCCCCCATACCATTCAATACATCCATCAATGTTTTGAGTGCGTTACATTGAGTTATACCGAAAAACGTGATTTTACACCACAAAACATATTAGTTTGAGTCCTTTGAAGGGTCCTTTAAAAACTTTGATAAAGTAAAGATCGGATTAAGTAGACTTTATTTGCCATAACTTCAAAGAAGTAACACGTGGATAATAGGTACCTCCATCTTGTTTTAACAGCTTATTTCGGAACTTAAAAATCAATCCGAGATTTTTAACCGACTTCAAAAAGGAGGAGGTTCTCAATTCGATTGGTTTTTTTTTATGTATGTACACCGATTATGCTAAGATTTATAATCTGATTTACGTGATTCTTCTCTAATCTGATGCGGAATAGTTGCCATTTGGTCAAAATTTAACATAGTTTGGCCCAGTCAATGATATTATAAAGAAGATACGCCATGTTCATACTGAATGGCGTTCAGATATCGTTGCGAGTAATTTAAAACTACGACAGCGATAGATAATACGGAACGTATAAGATAGAAAGAGATAGCTAGCTATCAAAGTGCAACAATTGTGTCACTTTGTCCTCAACAATTTGTGCGTGCTAGTGCGATATCTACCTCTTTTTACTATATAATATCATTGGGCCCAGTAGTTTTCATTTTATTAACATTTTTTACTTCAGTCGTGTGGTCTAAAGATAAAGTATATATAACCAAGAAAGGGACTTGAAAAAGACATCAACGCGGTATCATTTTTTGTGTCTTTTATTAGTTCAGTTGTGTGGTCTAATTTTATCATGTTCACTGATTTCTCCCCCATTCGTATAGCGATTTTCAAAATTCTTTTTTTTAATTGAAAGAGTATACTTCTGAGGTGGTTCCATTTAAATTTGGTGAAGATCTGATGCTGATCTTCGGAGATATACAATGGAACTCTTTAAAAATAGACTGCAAGTCTGTCGTAACTGCTGCAATCGCTTGGACGTTTATTGTTTATACAACATCAAGCCTGTATGCTCTGAGGGGTACGTAGATGTGTATATATATGATATATAGATACGTTACAATACACCCAAATTTTAATAGTTTTGGTATGTTAAATTCCATTTATGGGGGATAAGCTTATTACCTTGACATGTATTGTTAACAATTACTTTTCATGTTTTTTTTAAGTCGGTTTTTTTTTATATATTTCCATTTTTAGTTGTAATATTTCATACAAATATTTGCTATGCATTTATCTTTACATTGTTAGATGTATAGGAAAGCATTATTCACATGTTACTTATTATCTTGTATAAGCAAATAAACTCTACCTATTCCGACCCCTGCACATAAAATAACATCACGCCTGTAATTCCCGAAGGGTTAGGCAAAGGTGTTCCTAACAGTACACCCACATTTCGTCAGTTATGTTTAAGTCACATATGACAAGGCTTAATGGGTCGAAGTGGGATTGCCCGAGCCCAATTCGACCCATTAAGTTTGCATACAAGCTGAAACTAAAACATTACTAAGAATCGTCCCTTAAGATAATATAAGGTTAGAGAGTAGTAATTGATCTGTCAAAGAAAAGTAAGTTTAACATTTCGTATTCAAAACATTACGCAAACATCTTAACTGCGAAACATCAAGGTAAACAGTCAAAAGATTGCCAAGAACATTCTTAGACACAATTAAATTAAACCACCTTCAATATAACCGATAATAACGCGCACAGTTTCCTTCCAATCCATTGCAAAATTATTTACGAAACCCAGCTTTAACAATCTCCTAGCCAACGAATACTTATAGCTATTTTAATATTCTGTTTAGATATAAAGAATGGACTTATGAATGTTCGGACAAACGTTACTCCAAGGAATGGGTTTAATATTACAGTTGGTAGGTTAAACATACTAGGGTTAATATCAGTATTAGGTTAAGATCGCTTATGTATCACTTATTTTAAATCAAATTCTACAAGTTTTACCAAATCTTGTTTGTTTTTGCTGCTTCTATTGCTCGGTAAGTAAGCTACATTTGATAAAAAGTTGAATCTACTATTTTCGCGCCTTGAAATGTCAAATAAAATTTCCTCAGACAATAAAATGACAGTTACAAAAAGATTGTTAGAAAACCTCTTTGTTATTATCGTTATTGATTATAGACAAAGTATTTTTTGCTTATAAAGCCAGAGGAATGAATAATGTTCTAATCATGCATGGTTACTGTGTTTATCTGTAAACTTTCAGCTGCGTTTGGTCATGGATCTAAAAACGAGACCATTTTAATCTTAAAAAACAACAAGTGTCCACTCGTTTACATAAGGAAGGAAGTAGTCATAAATCATGTTTTGTCTTTGTGTAGGGTAACTTATTTACGTAATGTGTTACTTTGATAATGACAGAAAACAAATATGCGTAAGATAACTAACCGTTTTGTTCAAACGGAAACGTCTGAAATTGTTAAATATTTACAAGATTTCAGTAAAATATTTTCATCGAAAATGGTTCCTCTACTGTCCTATCTATAAAACAAGTGCAAACAAGTTAAACACTTTTGTCCATTTCGTATAACTAAGCGACCCAAAGAGCCTTATCACACTAGCGGATTGTGAGCGGATTCAAAGCGGAGCGGGCGCGCAGCGAATTCACTGCACATTCGCTGCGCAACGCAAACTCAATTTTCAACGCTGGACTTTGCAGCCTAACGTTGACAATTAAGTGCACTTTCACGCTGCTGCGCGCCCGCTCCGCTTTGAATCCGCTCGCAATGCGCTAGTGTGATAAATAAGGCTCTTACCTATAAGTATTAAGTTGCTTACCTGAATCCTATGTTTAGTATACTTAGTACATAACGATAGTTTTAATTAAGATCATGTAAACAATATTGTCTACGATATTCGTATGCGTCATCAAGACATTTCCTCTTGGCTTTAAGCATTTCATATCATTTAACATTTAGTTTTCCTAATGTAATGGTACAAACCTAATATCAGATGTGTTAAAGATTTGATGTTAAGAGAAAGTGTTATAAGACTACAATTTGTTGTGTGATTTTAGCTTTCGAAGCTGGAACGAGTTAGACGTTATTTACGCTTATTTAAATGATAAGTTAAATGAACCAATTAGCGATTAACATTATGCCAAGGTCATTATTTTGACAGCAAATCTCGGGTTAATTCGGTCCCGCAAAAGCAGCAGTATTATGAACTGTCAAATATGAATCATCTTGACGCTCGTGGCTAAAAAACTAAGAAACATTAAAAAAAAAAAAAAATCGTGCAAGCTAGATGGACAATGAGATTCATGACAGTATTACTATCTTGTAGATTTGCATCAAATGTCTACAGAGAGAACCTTGAAATCTAATCTTTACGTGAAACATGCGTAATACTCTTACAACATATTGAATTTATGACATCAATAAATTCAAAGTACCATAATTTCTCGATGACTTGTTAAATCACCTTCTCAATGTTAATTGTTAAATCGTTTATAAAAATGTATATTGGTATTTTTATTTTCGCATATTTATGTAAATAGAAAATGTAACCTGAGATTTAAAAGATTGGCCAATCTCTAAGGTTATTTCGCTGATCTCAAAATATTCAGCTAAAGCCTCTATGGTAAATATCAGAAGATAATGCATGAAAGATGAACAAAGAAAAGGAAAATATTTAGAGTCACAATCAAAATAATGTTACTAGTGATAATATTAGTTAGTTATGAAATTAAACAAAACTAAATAAATGCTAAAAAGTATTGTGAATTTGCTTTGGCTATGTGTAAGTGTGTAATGATCATTATTTTATTAAATCATTATTTGACAATAGCTGAGTGATGGTCAAGTGTAGAATAAAATAATTTTATTTATTTGTCAAATTATATTCTTATGATTAGTATTACGTACAATATTTTTTTAATTAAATTGATGAAGTAAGTTTTAGGTAAAATTACAATTTAAAAAAAAAAAATATCTTTGGGTTATTGACTCTAATAGAAACCTTTTCAGCTAATGCGAAAATAAAAATATTCATAATTATATTAAGAGGGCCATGTCGGGCAGACTGTACCTATATGTGCTGTTACCATTTCATTTCGTTTGTTAGTGAATTTTAGTCAATTAATTTAGTACAGAATAAAACATCCGACACGATCAAAGTTTTTTATTTAGAATATAAATCTCCTGAAACCAATTGCCATATTTATGTGATAAAAGGTTTATAGGTAATCTCGTGCTTAGTGACGAATGAATGACTGGTGCTATTTACGAACTTCTTAATAATTCAGATTGCTTAGAACACTAATAAATAATATGTAAAAATATTTATAAATGAAATCTGTTGGGTTTTATAATAATGCAATACGAAAATGTCATAATAACACAATTATATTACGAGACTATTGATCGACTAATGATCGACCATTATGAATTTAGTAGATTACGAACTCTTAGCAAAATGACAATGGGATGAGAATGGGATCGTGTTGGAATGACGAATTTATAAAAATAGCAGACTGGTCCCCTGATCTTGTTTACGGGGCGACCATGTCCATATATCGCACAATATAGAGAGGTTTGGAAGGAGAAAGGGGAGGCCTTTGCCCAGCAGTGGGACACATGACTGGTCAAGAAAAAAAAAGGTTTACCTTTAAGGAGCTGGGATCACTGGGAGCATTCGCCACTAAAGTAACAGTTGACGACCCGAATGGCGCAGCGGTAGTGAGGCTGCCTTACGTTCTTAGGGTCCCGGGTTCAAATCCCGGTCGGAGCAAATGTTTGTGTGATGAATATAGACATTTGTTTCCGAGTCATGGATGTTTATATGTATAATAAGTATGTATTTACAAACAAAAAGTATCTATGTAGTATATCAACTATCTGGTGTCCACGACACAAGCCTCGTTGCTTAGTGTGGCACTAGATGGCGCTGTGTGTAATGTCCAGCAATATTTATTTATTTTTATTTTTTTTTTTAGTTCAGATTCATTTATTTTTGTACAAAATTTAATCTTAGATTATTTATAAATTATACGCGAGGTTTTCGCCCGTGGTCCCGGTCCCTTGGTCCCTGGAAGGTCCCCCACTGGTATTTTTTTGCTCGTAGTTCCTTCAAGAAATATACAGGGTGGCATTTTTCAATGCCACCTGGAGGGAAAGTACTCGAAATACTGGAGAGAGCAAATTTTACTCAAAGGAAACATTCCTTTATTTTTAAAAGGAAACAAATCTGCATTCACAGATTTTCGAAAATTCGCTTGCCATACTCGGGAATCGAACCGACTAAAGTTCGGAAAAATAACACCCTGTACTTTTTATACATCAATCGATAGGTGCAATCATATGGATCAAATCTCTTTAACAAACATGATAAATTAAATGAAGGGAAAACCATGAAATCTAAAGAACAGTTATAAATTCAATGGGATAAATTCAATAAGTTATAGCACTTTTATTCATGGTTTTCCTTTCATTTAATTTATCATGTTTGTTAGAGAGATTTGATCCATATGATTGACCCTATCCATTGATTGCAAAAAGGTACAGAATGTTATTTTTTCGAAATTTAGTCGATCCATCCCGGGTTCGATGCACGAGTGTGGCAAAAAAAATATCGAAAATCTGTGAATGCAGATTTGTTTCTTTAAAAAAATCAAGGAATGTTTCCTTTGAGTAAAATTTGCTATCTCCAGTATTTAGAGTACTTTCCCTCCAGGTGGCATTGTAAAATTCCACCCTGTATACTGCCGAATCAATACCCTTATGTCCCCGGCCGTGCCCGATGGGGCACGGTGCATTCTTATTTTAATTGTGACTGTAATTGCGGGTATCGAAGTGCTACGATATTTGAAATGCAGTCATTGACATTTTTATTCAATTTTATGTCATGTATTACATAAATAAAATTACATTTGTGACAGAAAGTGGGTGTTATTTTTTAAATAATATTTAAGGATTAAAAAAAATAACAAAACCCGATCACCAATGGGGAGACAAAGGCAAAGATGATATGGCGCCACCATAGCTGGTCTCAATTTTGACCAATGAGGTTAAGGCTGATGCTCAAGGGTAGTCCGCGAAATTCAAATTTTCTCAAGTTTTTTGCAAATTGCAGGTCAGTGCTAGGTTGTATGTTGATAAAAATATTGTTCACGACTGTAAGACGTATGTAGTTACAGAATTATAATGATCAAAATCATCAATACAATCCTCCAAGTTCATAAAGGTGCAGGAATGATTTTGACCTTGATAAAGTCATTTTTAGGGTTCCGTACCCAAAGGGTAAAAACGGAACCCTATTACTAAGACTTCGCTGTCTGTCCGTCTGTCCGTCTGTCCGTCGGTCCGTCTGTCCGTCTGTCCGTCTGTCCGTCTGTCTGTCACCAGGCTGTATCTCATGAACCGTGACAGCTAGACAGTTGAAATTTTCACAGATGATGTATTTCTGTTGCCGGTATAACAACAAATACTAAAAACAGAATAAAATTAATATTTAAGGGGGGCTCCCATACAACAAAAGTGATTTTTTTGCCCTTTTTTAATAATAATGGTACGGAACCCTTCGTGCGCGAGTCCGACTCACACTTGGCCGGTTTTTACACCTTTATGAACTTTGAGGGTTGTATTGATGATTTAGATGAATATAAATCTGTAACTACGTACGTCTTATAACCGCGAATAATATTTTAATCGAGATACAACCTAGCACTGGCCTGTAAATTACAAAAAAACCGGCCAAGTGCGAGTCGGACTCGCGCACGAAGGGTTCCGTACCATTATTTAAACACATTAGACAAAACTGCAAAAAAATCACGTTTGTTGTATGGGAGTCCCCCTTAAATATTGATTTAATTCTGTTTTTAGTATTTGTTGTTATAGCGGCAACAGAAATACATCATCTGTGAAAATTTCAACTGTCTAGCTGTCACGGTTCATGAGATACAGCCTGGTGACAGACAGACGGACAGACAGCGAAGTCTTAGTAATAGGGTTCCGTTTTTACCCTTTGGGTACGGAACCCTAAAAACGTAAGAATATTTGAATTTCGCGGGCTACCCTGGAGCATTCACCTTAAGCTATTTTGAAATATAAAATGACATTTCCACATTTTCAACCAATGACGATGTTGGGAACCAGCTATGCTAGCGCCATTAGTTCTGCAGTGTGTCTCCCCACACAGCAGGGGGTGATTTCGGGCTATGTAGGGGAGGCCCATGCCTCCCCTTTTTTCTGCCACAGTTTCTGGTTTTGTGCGTACCTTATCCAGGTGAATCCCGCGACTTTTACGATATCATCAACCCAACGAGCTTTTGGACGACCCTCATTTCTATGGCCACCACTCGGTCAAAGCCTTGCTCCATCGGCCATCTCCGCATCTATCCAGATTTCCTGCCCAGGCCCATTTGAGGCACACCGCCCGGTCTTCGACGTCGTAGACTTTCGTCCGACGACGGCGGAGTTTATTTAAATAACGAAGCACAATTTATCAATACAAAAGTTAACTCTGTAATTTTCAACAAAGACAGAATACCTACGTGCACGTGCATAGATGAATATTACTCCATACAGATATAGAGGCACTTCATTCATTTACAAAACGATACATTAACACGCACAATCGTGTCCCTGGCATCAATGAATAGCATCTTTTTTGCTGATATACATATTCAACCAGGAAAATGAAATATTGTTCTAGACTGATAGGTATCCTTTGTGATAAATTCCTCTGCCGTATGCCAGGGGAATTATTAGTCATTGTTTTTTTAAAATATTTTTCATCGCTTATTTCCTTGAACCTTGCCTCTAACCAACACTGCCATACCAAACTGTCGGATGAGTGATGAGAGAGTGAGATGAGATGAGTGCTTCTATTTCTATCAGTTTTAATAAACTACCACATACACACATATATACACACAAATACATACACATACACACCACACTACATTCACTATTACTACTAATTTATTCTTAATGCTACTAATAATTATATTATGAAATTGACTTTTGTATCACGTTCCAAAAGAAATGGGTATAATAGGTGGACGGAGTAAAATGACATGAATGGCATACTTTTTTTTGTTTTTTTAAGGGATAAAAAAACGGTGAAGGAAAACATCGTGAGGAAACCGGCATGTCCTAGAACCAAAAATTGGAAGACATTATGTGACATCTACCAATCCGCACTGGGCCCGCGTGGTAGATTATAGCCCATTCCCTCTCATAGAGAGGAGGCCTGTGTCCCAGCAGTGGGAACACATAATAGGCTGATGATGAATGATGAAGGGATAAAAAAGTCATCCCGTATAATACTATTATTACTCTAATAATATTGATACTACTAATATACCGGATGACTTTTTTATCACTTTCCAAAAAAATGGGTATATTAGGTGAACGGAGTAGAAGCTTATGGCATACTTACCTAGTTTTTTTTTTCCTTTTTTCCACAGCTTAGAAAAAAAATTACCCATCATCAAAACACGCTACAAATTTCAAATAAACTTTTCATAGCTATTAGAACAAAGAAAGAGAAATTTTGAAAAAAAAAATGAAAAATATTGAATTTCAAATCATACGCGATACACGTATGATTTGAATTTCGTTTTTTTTTTATTTTTTTTTTTACGCAAAAATGTAAAAAAAAACTATGTGGCATACACAGTTTTATTTGCTTCTACTTCGTTCACCTATTATTATATCCATTTTTTTGGAAAGTGATATAAAGCCACCATCATACTCACTACTACATTTTCAATACCAGTGTTTCATTTGTTGGTGAAAAACATTTTTACGGAAGAGCAATTGCGTCTGAATGTAGTTTTTAAAATATAGATACCTACTTATTTGCGTAGGTAGGTACAGCAGGTGTGGCACCACGCTACGATTACTTTCAAAACAAACCAATTTGGAACAATGAATAATAAAACAAGAGTGATTAATAAAACTACTACTATTACTACCTCGTTAGTCCAGTAGTCGCAAGCGCAACTGTTGAGTATGAGGTCCTGGATTCGATTCCCAGGTCGGGCAGTCTTACTGGCTTTTCCATCAGGAATTTCTCACCAGCAGCCACGGACTCTGGATTTATGCCCCGCGGTCGATGGCATAGAGTCGCCCCCTATTAGTGGGTGTACTATGGGTACCTGCACCTTTGCCAGACCCTTCAGGGATTACAGGCGTGATGATATGATTATTAAAACCTGCAACAATTAATTAGGTACCTGAAAAAATATCTAAATTTAGTATTATTATTTATATTAAAAGGCATTTCCACTTTACGTAAGTGTGTTGCGCAATTATCCTGCTACTGTATTAACAATTCAAACTGAAAATTCATATTCCAGTTAATCTTTTTTTTCTTTTATGTAATGATGACAATACTAACATAACGCGGCGGAACAAGGCGTACAGAAACTTAGGATTTGTTCTGAGACAGGCACAAAGTTTCACAAACATCACAGCAGTCAGGGTCCTGTATGATGCACTAGTCAGGAGTCATCTGGAACATAGTGCGGTCATATGGGCTCCACATGAAGCTAAGTACTCTGTAATGTTGGAGCGCGTTCAGAATAAGTTCACGCGCCATTTGTACAGGAAATGATATGGGGTATATCCGTTTTACCCACTGATGTATCCCACTCTGTTTGTCCTGGGCATGGTTGGCTATAATCAGCTGCATGTCCGACGGGAGTTTACTCTGGTCGCCTACTTGGTGAAGGTGCTTCGTGGAGTGCAGAGTCACCCGGGAGTATTGCAGCGCTTGAATCTGTGTGTGCCGGACCGCTACGTGTGGAGGCGGCGTAGCCCGCCTCTGCTACTGGTACCTACAGCCAGAACGAACCTGCTTGCCAAGGCACCCCTTACCAGAGCCATCCGTACCGTCAACGACCTTCACACTCAGATTGATGTATTTACATGTTGTTTTAGTGAGTTCGCAAGGGTACTATTTATATTATGTTATGGGCGAAATAATATTTGATTGTATCTTTAATTTTGTACAATGTTTATGTTATGCTATGTCTTTGTGTTTTTAAATAATGTAATATTTAATGTTGTTAGTTTTTTTTTTTTTCTTTTCTTTATTGGTTACAAGTGGATGGTTTAGGAGTATTATATTATCTGTGGTTTAGGTTTAGTTTAAGTTCTTAGCTGTCGCATTAGGGTAAACCCTGTAATGATAGTTTAAGGTGTTATAAATAAATAAATAAAAAATAAATAACTAAAGGCATCTTTAAGATAACTAAAATCACTAAAACAGCTTTCTAGATCCTTACTACCCCATCATCTGCCTAGCCTTTTCACAACATGTCGGGGACGGCTTCCAGTCTCACCGAGTGCAGCTCCATTTAAAGTACCAGTACTTTAAATGGAGCGACTGCCTATGTGATCTCCACAACCCGGATAGTATTGGGTAAAATGATACCCCTTGGTAAGACTGAACCCTTAGCCCGATAAGGAACATAATTATCCCATGTTTTCTCCATTTCGCGACAAACACGATGGTCAATACTTACCACCTTCTATACTAAACAGAAACTCAAAAACTGATAAAATATTAAACAGTACCTACTTAGATAACTGTATTTATAATTTTATTGCTTTCAATCAAAAATCACTATCACTACATATTATAAAACTTTTTTACAAAAAATAAAACCGACTTCAAAAAACACAAAAAAGTGAAAAATAACTTTAGCTTCAGAAGTCGGTGACTTTTGTTTGATTGGTATTTTTTTTGTCACCGACTTCTGAAGCTAAAGTTATTTTTCACTTTTTTGTGTTTTTTGAAGTCGGTTTTAAATTATTTTTTGTAAAAAAGTTTTTTATTTTACCATTTTTAGTTGTTCCCAAACAAATATTTGCTATGAATTTATTTGGCTGGTAATAGGCGTGAGCAGCGGTGGCGGCCCCGACTTACGAACAGCAAGTCGTGGGTTCGAACCCAGGCAGGCGTATTACTTTGTGTAATTTATTTCATCACCACTGCTCTCAAAACGGTGAAGGAAAACATCGTGAGAAAACCATCTCCTAGAACCAAAAAATTCTAAGTCATGTGACATCTACTAATCCGTGGGTCCGCGTGCTGGATTATAGCCCATTCTCTCTTATAGAGAGGAGGCCTGTGTCCCAGTAGTGGGAACATTAATAGGCTGATGATGAATAGGCGTATTCCCAATATATGGAACTTATTTGATGATTTCCCATTCGAAAAAAAAAAGGTATGTCTTTTTTTCGGATGGGAAATCATCAAATTATCCCGCTCTGGGCGGAGCGGAAGGGAGTGTCAGACTTTTACTGACTAAAACCCATGTTCCTTCTTAGCCCTTTGTGTTCCAGGGTCACAGTATCTCTTTAGAACAGTCCCTTTTGCTGACATCTCTTTGAGGCGCGCGCGGAACACGAACGAACTGTCGAGATCTGGGTGTAGTGTACACATCTGCGTATCCCCTCAGAGCATACAGGCGTGATGTTACGTCATGATGTTGTATAAACAATAAACATCCAAGCGATTGCAACATTCACGGCACTTTTGCCGTCTATTTTTGAAGAGTTCCATTGTATATCTCCGAAGATCAGCATCAGATGTTCACAAATGGGAAATGTGTGGTCCAATTTAAATGGGACCACACGGGAAGCACCAGTTTTCAAATAAAAAAAGAATCATCAAAATCGGTTCACCCAGTCGGAAGTACTGAGGTAACAAACACAAAAAAATACAGTCAAATTTAGAACCTCCTCTTTTTGGAAGTCGGTTGAAAACAAAGTCCCCCGCCGCATCTGTCTGTATCCCTATGCTTAGATCTTTAAAACTACGCAATGGATTTTGATGCTGGTTTTTTTAATAAGTAGATAGAGTCATTCAAGAGGAAGGTTTTAGTACATACATAATTTGTCAAGCGGGCGAAGCCGCGGGCATCAGCTAGTAATATAAAAAACCGGCCAAGTGCGAGTCGGACTCGCGCACGAAGGGTTCCGTACCATTATTTAAAAACATTAGACAAAACTGCAAAAAAATCACGTTTGTTGTACGGGAGCCCCCCTTAAATATTGATTTAATTCTGTTTTTAGTATTTGTTGTTATAGCGGCAACAGAAATACATCATCTGTGAAAATTTCAACTGTCTAGCTGTCACGGTTCATGAGATACAGCCTGGTGACAGACAGACGGACAGACGGACAGACAGCGAAGTCTTAGTAATAGGGTTCCGTTTTTACCCTTTGGGTACGGAACCCTAATAAAAGGAATTCCTTGTTTTTAAATAAGGCACGCTTCAATACGTAATACGTCACGTGTTGTTCACTCGTGTTTATAAATATTGGCCTACAAGGTTAAATGAATGTCGTAGATTTCAAGACCTGGCCATATTAGCCGTAGACCTATAACGGTCATAGCAGCCGTAAATCCATTGACTGTTGTAGGCCTAGGGAAGGACTAGGACTCCAGACGGTTAGAAAGAGGTAAACGTAGGTACCGAACAATTTTTGAATCGGTAATACAAATATCCTATAGCATTTTGGGTCACTTTTACGACAAGCAAAAAAACAATTCGATAAGTCTGACACATTAACAATTCGATATGAATCGTCATCTTGCTGCCCTTATCCCAAGTTATTAGGGGTCGTCGCAACACGTTTTTTTCTTCCATTTTCCTCTTTCAACCGTCACGCTATCATTTACTACTTTTTCTTATATGTAGGTATATCATTCCTCACACAATCCATACGTCGTCGTATCGTGGTCTTTCTCTCCCTTTCAATACCTCATTAACATTTTATGTCCATCACTCTTTTAAAACGCATGCTACTGAAAAATTCCTGATAGAAAAATCAGTATCAGTTTGGGTAAACTGTTACTGATTTTTCTATCAGGAATTTTCAGGTCGAGTGACCTGGGAATCGAACCCAGGGCCTTATGTTCTGCAGCCGCGGTTGCTACCATAAGACCAACAAGGCAGTCTCGCCACCATAATTACTGAATGCATGGTTATATCAGTTTACGTATCAATGTCCCTTACGAAGTGTATATCAGTTCACTTACGTCAAACTCTTACGTCTGTTAAAAAAACTAAATATAAAACTATTGTCTTACGTGTCTGATGCTACCTAGATAAACAAGCACGTCAAACAAGTTGTTAAGAAGTAATCTTTTTATATAAACATAATCCCTAAACTAATACACATAAGCAAGAAACATAAATTACCGAGTATTCATAAAGATGGCAACATCGCAAGATACCATAATTTACCCAACCCCGTTTTTATTGTAAATCAATGTAGAACAAAAATATTTTCTTTTGTGAGGTGGACGTGTGGTGTGACAAGACAAGAATGAATAAAGTAAGGAATGAGTACATTCTAGGAAGTTTGAAAATTGCGCTATAGTTGGTGCCAGTTAAGATGAGAATACCGCCCATTGCCCTTTCCCTAATTCGTACGAACCAAAACAAATAAACCACGTATAGTTTTTCATTAGAAAAAAATGTTGAAGATCACGATAGATGACGATTCAAGACTTGAACAGGCTTATTTTTGGTTATCAAAGTTAAAAAGTTTATTAAATGTAGGTGGGCCAATGACCGCTATTCTCATCAATGTTGAAAGGGAATCGACTGCCTTGGTATGGGCACGTGATGAGGCGGGATGAATCGTATGTGACTGAAAGAGTAATTAATATAAATGTTGATGAATGGAGAGGGAGAGGAAGACCAAGGAAACGATGGAAGGATTGTGTGAGGAATAATATGAAGGAAAATGGAGTAAATTATAGCGTGACGACTGACAGGGGAGAATGGAAGAAAAAACATGTTGCGCCGACCCTAATAATATGGGTCAAGGGCGCCTCTCCGAGCAAATGACCTTGAGCGAGCAGTTTTTTGGAGCCTACTCCTCTTTATCCAAAATAAATACCAACAAATTAAAATACATTAAATAACTACATATTCTTGACTCCAAAATTGACGTTTTTTTTTTACGTAGCTTAATGTTTAATAAAACCCTCTCACAACGAAACCACAGAAATTCGAAATAATGATTTATAAAATGCTACTACTCCTCGTAAAGTAACCATTATTTTGATTTGCTATTTATACTAATGGATAGGCAATGTAATAATGAACATAATTGTCGTTTTATTTTTTCCAAAAGACGAAAATCTGATTTTATAAATAATAAAAACCACTCATTTCGCACTATTCGGCCTGCAGTGACTGACGTAACAAACATTCTGTAGTGCTAGCTGATTAGAACGTTATTGTAACAGAATTTCAAACGAAGTTTGAACCACCACAAATAGAGTTGCTAATTTTGCTCGGGGAACCGCCTTAGGGACGTGAAACTTGCTCCGGTGAAGAAAAACATCGTGAGGAGACCAGCATGCATAGAGATATTTCTCGACGGCGTGTAAAGCCAAGTCAGAGGGGTGGCTTAAAAACTCTGACACCAGCTGAAAACTCTACCACACGATAAAGAAGAAAGGGCATGAAACAAAATGATGTACAGTTTGTGTGGAATGACACGTTTTTCTTGCGAAATCAACAATGAAACAATGAAGTACCTAGTAGTAATTTTAGTCATCAGTAATATTTTATGGTATTTACTATACTGATACGCAATTGAAGAAAACACGTGAAGGGCATAGATAAACTTGCGATGTCACATTACAAGTACAATTAATTGGAAAATTGTTAAATTAGTCTTTTGATCCTTGAAAAAGGGTACAAAATAAAATAAACGTACATGTTGAAATATAGATATTTATTTTTAGAAGACATTGGACTTTTTTACTTATATTTGTAGAGTTAGAGGAAAAAAAGAACAAAGTCACAAATTATGCATGAAATATAGTAGTGTAGTATTTGGTCAAGCTTCATTACATTTATCCGTAAGAAGGCATAGCTTTGGGTCCACAAAACTTGAACATTGCTATACTGTACCAATACTTTTCTATGAAGATTACCGTGACTGTGCGGTTTGCTACAAATTGTGTTTTGGCATTTCGTTCTACCACCTTTGTATACGGCACACACCACTGGAGGCGCAGCGGAGCGCATTTGAAGACAACAATTTAATATAAACCTTAACTACCTTGATATACGGTCGCGCGCATGCTCTTGTAGTAGTTTGAGGGCGCTCCGAGTACCGAGTGCGAATTTATTCTTATATTGACCGTATATCAAGGTAGTTACTTAATTAAAGTTTATATTAAATTTTTGTCTTTAAATGCGCTCCGCTGCGCCTCCAGCAGTGTGTGCTGGCCGTACCAGTTCAAAAAACATATAAATGTGACATTGCATGTTTTTCCCATGTGCCTTTTTTTTCGGATAGGAAATCATCAAATGACTCCTCCCGCTCTAGGCGGAGTGGAAGGTAGTGTCACCCTTTTACTGACTAAACACGTGTAAATATTTCAGGAGATGATATCAAGCAGACTATGTAGGTACCTATAAAGTTTGATAACAAGACAATTAAAAAATTAAATACTAGCCAAGTTGCCCTGTTTGCCCTAATACAGCGGACATTAGGAATATCTCTAATATATACGTACATATAAAAATCTCATGTCACAGTGTTTGTTATCGAACTCCTCCGAAACGGCTTGACCGATTTTTATGATATTTTTTGTGTGTATTTGGTAGGTCGGGACAGCTAGTTTTCATACATATCCCGAACATTTTCGATTTTGACACACGAATGCTATATTTGGTGCCAGTTAAGATGAGAGTAGCGGTCATTGACCCACCTACATTTATTAAACTTCTTAACTTTGAAAACCAAAAATAAGCCTGTTCAAGTCTTGAATCGTCATCTATCGTGATCTTCAACATTTTTTGCAATGAAAAACGATACATGGTTTATTTGTTTTGGTTCGTACGAAGAGATATTAGGGAAAGGGCAATGACCGCTATTCTCTTCTAACTGGCACCAACTATACCTACAGGCCTAACATAATGTCTTAAAGCAGTATTGTTTCAACCTTATTTCAGAGTTGGAAAGAGATGGCACTGGACGTCCTTTGTAGCATCATCCTTTGTAGCCTTGTTGGGGAGTTTGTTGCGCCCCACTTCTTCTTCCTAGCTAAAACACTAGGAAGTGTCGAAGGGTGGGCGTTTTGCAGGACTGTCTCTTGTAAACTTTGACGCTCAAAAAGTGCTGATTATTATTAGTACATCCTAATTTGAATAAATGAATTTTGATTTTGAATTTAATGGCTGCGTCTTTTTTGGCGGGTGTATGACAAAAAACAATGCGATTTGTTACTAACAAGTATGGATTAAGATTTTCTTTGTCTTGTCCTTTTATAATTGCTCGTACAGTCGGGGTCTTTTCCGCTTGACCATTTTACTTTTTTTTCGCTTAAAACATTCGGAGGCGCCGAGCCACGCCCCCTTAAAGTTTGGGCCTAATAAGAAATCGGCCGATTCGGTATCTTTTCTTTTTTTTTTTTACAAAGTCAACGGGGCGGGGCTAGAGAGCGTTTCTATGTTGCGAGTGCAAGCAAAAATAAGCTTAGTGGTGGTCAGGCGAGAGTGTCCTCGATAGTACATATTTTTGAATGTCTTTGACCTAATACAACGATTTCAGGTTACCTTACAGTACTCGTGCTGGATTATTTACAGTTTTTGTAAGTACTAAAAAAAAGTATGAAAAAATCAATTTATGTACTCTTCTAACTTTTATTGCATCATTAACCAACAAACAAATTAAAACAACCAAACATTACATAAAGCGTTCATTAAGGAAATTCGTGACAATTCATTGCCAACACGTCACTCAGATTTACACGCATCACATCTTATCAAAATTCACACACAACGTAGAGTTGTATACAGTAGACACACAGTCCACAGTCATATAAGTGACAGATGAGTTTATAGGACGTATATTCCATGGCCTTCTGTTTTAACAACAACAGTGGCAGAAAGCTAGATTACATCAATATTTATAGTGCAATTTCTCCACGTATGTTGCAAGAATCGACACGATAATTGTCGCGTTCAGCCCGCTTAGCATGAACGCCGTAGACACGAAAGAGAATCGACAAATCTTTTGTTCATCTGTCATTTTGATGATTCAATGACAGATGAACAAAAGATTTGTCGTTTCTCTTTCGTGTCTACGGCGTTCATGCTAAGCGGGCAGGTGGAAACTTTTTTTTTCGGATGGGAAATCATCGCTCTGGGCGGAGCGGAAGGGATTGTCGTCAGACTTTAACTGACTAAAACTCATCCATGTTCCTTCTTAGCCCTTTATGTTCCAGGGCCGCGGTTTCTCTTTCAAACATTGCTGCAGTCCCCGGCAGGCATCGGCCCTTGCACAGTTTAGAAGGTTCCTCTACTTTCTCCATCCATATCTCTATTATTAACGATTAGATTACATTCGGTCAAATCTTCCTTGCAACTATACCTTTGTCTATGATCCTCACACCAGCATCTTCGCCTCGAGAGAATATAGATGACAATGGTGCCGATTCCCTTGTTTACAAACTAAACCAAATTAAAGTTCAGTGCATCTTTTTCTTTCTATATCATTAAGAAAAGGACAGAAGATAAATTTTAGTTATGTTCTGTCAAATGAATCAGCGCCATACAAGTTTTAGACGCGATTAAAAAGTTGACTACTAAAATTACATCAAATTACGTCTGGTGCTGACTAATTTGACAGGATTAAACTAATATTTATCTTCTGTCCTTTTCATAATGAAATAGAAAGAAAAAGATGCATTTAACTTAAATTTAGTTTAGTTTGTGAACAAGGGAATCGGCACCTGCAATATCTTCCCTCAGTCGTATAACAAATTGCAACTTTTTTATCATTCCTGCTACATAAGACATGTCTAGTGTCTAGTCTACCATGGTCAGAGCATTCTCTCCTTCGCTTGGCTGTTTTTTAACCTACGAAAAAAAGGAGGAGGTTCCCACGTCGACGCGTACATTTTAACATCCACAACTTCATAAAAATGCATGGCAATGGCTACATGGCAATTTGTTTTAACCTGGTTAAAATAAATTACAGTGCAGTTTATAACTACCTATAAACTGAAGTTAATTCTATACGGTAGGCAACAAGTATCTGCGTAACTCGACAGTTTATGGTGATAAGATTTAAAACGATAATAATAGTTCGTCCGATTGTCTCCATCTAAAAATATTCCAGTACATTCCATCTATAAAATATTATCTAGGATGCGCGTGTGATACAGGCTATCTTGACTTCAACTACTTATAAATTAAACTGCGAACTATGATTTCAGCCTATGATTGCAAAGATTAGGATTAAAAATGAATGATGTACGGACCTATGATAAAATCTACGCAATGTTGATGGATAGTTCGGAAGAGGAAGGCAAACGAAAAGATAGAATAATAGAGTGAAACGATATTAATGAAAAGGGAAGGAAGATAATGTGACAGCAGAATAAAAAAATCGAATAGAAGAATTAAAACATTTTGCGCCAACCCTAATTGAAAATAGGATAAAGGCTGGAAGAACGTCTGCACGAGGGCTGAAAGATGAATCTGATAAAAGCATGGAGAAATCTAAAATACAAATCGTAGCAAAACGTATACAAAATATAACAGTTACATACAGCTCTCTTCAAAAAAAGATCAACACAACTTGATACTTGACTTCTTCTTGAATTTAGGAATTCACTTCCATCGCGACGATACTTCGAGAGCAAAGTACGGCTCTTGTAATAGCCGACTAGAGACTCGCGAGTAGCTCAAGAAACAAGATTTAGGCAGTCCAAAGGCAACCAGATTTAAACAGGCACAAAACCCAGGCATTCAAAGCGTAAGCACTGATGAATTTGAACCCCAACCATAGAACAAGAATGAAACGGTCGTAAAAACAATAACTATCTTTCAGCCAAACGGCTTTAATTGGCCGTCAAAACCCCTGCAGTTTTGGTAACGAAAATAAGAATTATTTCAATGATGCACCGATTCAAGGTTATTAGAAATGGCTGTACCTTCCGCGGTGAAGGTAGTTCCTGTGAACTTGCTAAACCCTTGTACTAGGCCATTTTATGTAACGGAACTTAGGGTAGGGCGCAATAGAACTATTACAGCGAAATTAATTCATATTTTGAGAAAGGTTCTCTGTTTTTTTATGGAATCCCGCAGATCAACCTATGAGGCTAGCTCCTGCTTAACTGGACTGTGTTGTAGGTGCCTTGAGTGAAAGGCCTCCAGCCAGGGGCAAAAACAATCTGGGGAGTCTTTGGGGACTGCCGATAGATATGAAAACAAAAAGTACACAGGCCCCTCCCCAGTCGTAGCACTGGTTGTGCCCCACCATGCCTATGTCGTGCTACGCCGTAGCGGATCGCCTACGAGTGCTACGAACGGCTACAAAGCGTGACCGCACGTTACGTCAAGTGACGATGAGTTCAATGTTTTTCCTTCACCCAAAAAGTGCTCAACTCGCCTAAAGAAGTTTTCACTTCAAAAACTTATAAACTAAGTGAGAGCGCGCTCAGGGCACCCCTTGAGGGGTACGAGTCTCGGCTTAGGGCGTCGTCCGCGGGGAGGGCAGCAAAAAGACAGGCTGGATCTGAGTGAGGCTTCTCTGATCTCCAAAAGCCGGTTAACACACGACATCTCTCGTCCGTGTGGTCCTCTAAATAAACAGTATACTATCTAAACGCGGTAGGTACGGGTTTAGATACATCCATCAATGATAAAAATAGGTTGATGCCTGTCTTGGTTCATAGGCAATTTATTACAACGTGTCGACGAGTTTCATGTTGCGATAAATAATAATGTACCCATTCAAACTATCGTATTAATTAACGACGAATGTTAAATTATTTCATGTTTATTTCAGCATAGGTGTAAGTAGTTTTGGTACGTCCACCGACAATTGAGTTTTTTTTTATCGGTTAAAGATAACATGGTAATTTGTTTGTCTTTTTATACGTAGAGTTTTCATGAGTAAATTGTGGATTATACCTTACGTGTATTAGAACCCTACCCAAAGTAAACAACCGCAGATGAACTTCACAATGTATTGCATGTTTCCTAGAAATCGCTCCGCCTATGTCTTACGCCAAGTGCTATCACCTATCACAGCACCCGGTTCGCCACACATCGGCGCCCGCGCAGTAATGAATCGCAACAGGGGTGTACGCACGCGCCGGCCTTATATAAACCACTATTAAAAAAACACGCGAAGTATTCTCTGTTAAAATGACTGTTTAGTTCTTGTGAAGTGATATTGAGTTACTTAAATAAATTAAAACAGGTTTGTTAATTTCAATTAATAATGAATTCCCGCTTCGTAGATAACTTTGTTAATAAAGACGGTAAATTAACAAAACTGCCAACGCACATTGTTTTATAGATTTCAGTATTTAAGAATATTAAAAATTAGGTGTTTGTTGAAAATCGTAATAAGAGTTTCTTTTATGTATTATTTTTATGTGTGATTACGTTGATAACGATTGCGAAAACCGGTCGGCTTTCTCAGTCCAGTTTTCAGGACGACTTGTAGCTACTTCATTGTATAGGCTACATCCAGGAGACTTCCAGCTTTGCATACCTACCTGCTACTAAGTACATAACCTACTCAATTCATTTAAAGGTTATTGGAGTACTAGTGGGACTAGAACTTTAATCGAAGTATATATCTGGTAGGAAATGCTTTTATAGGGTTAAAAAAAATAATCTCTTAATTTTACAGAGGTGATCTTGCAATTCATGACAAAGCTAGATTTTTCATGCTTGACGCAAGTGCCAACATTATTCCTCTAGGATCTAGAAGAATAATGTAGGCACTTGCAACAACTTAGAGTCTAAATCATAGAGTGGACATTATCATAACAAAATAGAAATCATCAATATTACAAAAATTGCTTGAGGATAGGGCAAACCAAACCGAAGTCTTGAAATGGTCGTTGAAAAGGGACCGTTGCTATATATTTTGTCCGAATAGAATAATAAAAAAAGTCAGAGGAGGATGCTCCACAGTGTCGAAAGCTTTTGTTTAAACAGCGATCGGCGTGGCGTTCCCCAAGGGTCTGTAATATTATGTTCATTTGTTTTACCCGTGTTATAAATAATCTTATAATGCGTTGTTTTTAAAAAGTAGTGACTAATCAAATGAAGTTATAATTATGAGGAATGTACTGTTGACTTGTTAGGTAATTGTTACAAGTTCACCTATGGTTGTACTGTTAAAAGTAGGTACGTAGTCTTGAATTGCTATGTTCTATTGATATCCTTTTCAACAAGAGCTCTTTTAATGATTTTCCATGCGTTGGTTAGTCAATAGCGTGAATCGTGTTTTATCAACAATAACATTATGTTGTTGTCGCTCTTACTTAACATCGGGTGTAAGTAATAGGAAAACGAAGCTGAGGGTCACATTTGTGCTTCCCGGCATTATCAAGTACAGGTAGGTATAGGTCTCCGAAAATGTGATCACTGAAGTATTACTTACTCATGTGATGTGATTCTGCGATTAACAACGATGCTAAAAAATCTGTTGGATTGACATAAGCTATCGAAAAGATGAATGTCAATTCTGTTGAAAGTCTCAGTAGAAATACGAAACACTTTGAACTGATTGTCACTTGTTTTTGCATTACATCACGACTATAATCCCCCAAGGGAAAGGCAGAGATGTACCTTATAGTACACCCACATTTAGCCAGTTATGTTTAATTCCCATGTAATAGGAGGCGATCCTATTGCCATCATCATTCATCATCATCATTTCAGCCGAAAGACGTCCACTGCTGGACATAGGCCTCCCCCAAGTGTCGCCACATTGACCGGTCCCGTGCGACTCGCATCCAGCGGATTCCTGCAACCTTCACCAGGTCATCGGTCCACCTAGTGGGAGGCCTTCCAACGCAACGTCTTCCGGTTCGCGGTCGCCACTCCAGAACTTTTCGGCCCCATCGGCCATCCGTTCTGCGAGCAATGTGCCCTGCCCACTGCCACTTAAGTTTGGGAATTCTTCGGGCTACGTCGGTAACCTTTGTTCTTATTACCATCAACCGGGCACAATTCCAGACTCCGTAGCCGCTTCTGAGAAATTCCTGATGGAAAAACCCAAAAACACTTTGGGTTTTCCCGAACCAAGAACCCAGGATCTCATGCTCAGCTGTCGAGACCAACCACTAAACCAACACGGCAGTGTTTTTATTTCAATGCTCCAACCAGCCCGCGAAATTCAAATTTTCTTACGTTTTTTTTCAATTTTCAGGCCAGTGCTAAGTTGTATGTTGATTAGAATATTATTCGCGGCTGTAAGGCGTATGTACTGTATGTAGTTACAGAATTATAATCATCAAAATCATCAATGTACCTAACCCTCCAAGTTTATGTAACTCGATTGAATGACTATTTCATGAAAAAGTCATTCAACCGAGTTACAACATACTTACCACGTTTAAATCAACATACGACCTAGCACTGGCCTGCAAATTGCAAAAAAACCGGCCAAGTGCGAGTCGGACTCGCACACGAAGGGTTCCGTACCATTGACTATATTTAGTCTTTGTTGTTATAGCGGCAACAGAAATACATCATCTGTAAAAATTTCAACTGTCTAGCTGTCACGGTTCATGAGATACAGCCTGGTGACAGACAGACGCACAGACAGACGGACACACAGCGAAGTCTTAGTAATAGGGTTCCGTTTTTACCCTTTGGGTACGGGACCCTAAAAAACGTAAGAATATTTGAATTTCGCGGGCTACCCTGGAGCATCAGCCTTAACCTACTCACTTAGGTACACCCTACGCCTCTGTAGTGTGTTTAGAAGGGTGCTGGTGAACTTGTAAATACTTAATAACAAAGTTTTATTTGTTGTGCAAACCAACTGTTCATAATTCGTTATTCGCTAATCGGGATTATGTACGGTAATAACCTCGAGATGCGAGAATGTGCAATTCCCTTGACATCTTGTACATTCATTACTGTAGTACTTGGAGATCAACTAATTGACCGATGATGACTAGATGCGTCAAAGTTGAGTACCTAAACTAAAATATTTAGATAAAAGTATACTGCGACCGATGGAAATGGCTTTTGTTTTCACAAATCAACAACTTTTTTATTGTCATTAAAACTTAAAACGGGTTTACCATGTTTATTATTTGTATTGAGTTCCCGATATTTCGGCACAGTCGCAAGCGCTATGATCGATCAGGGATAAAAAATATCCTATTATGTTTCTGGTTACGCGGCCATTTCAGGCCCCGCTGTGTTTTTTATTCATTGTGTTATTTACATTACCGATCTGACGATTTTTTTACATCAAGTATGCACCAATTTATTATGATGATGAATTTCTCAAAAAAAAATCTTTCGGATTGCGAACGCAAATGTGTTTCGCAATCAGGATCAGGGCCTCAAGTCTGCTATAACAATAGTATCAGAATGGTCTATCATTGATTTCATTATTGTTGATTTTGACAAGTTTGGTAATCTACTAATATGATGGCGTCATTATGACTTTCCAATGGTCAACCACTGACACTCCTTGAAAGAAATGGCATAGAAAGGTAATCTCGTACATAATGACAAGACAAATTAAAGACTGGTGCTATTTACGAATTTCTTACTACTTCAGATTGCTTATAATACTAATAAATAATATGTAAAAATATATAAATAAAATCTGGCGGGTTTTATAATAATGACAATGGTGTCGATTCCGTTGTGCACATACCAAACTTAATTTAGGCTATTGCTATCTTTTACTAAAACGCAGTGCAAGAAAAGGACGGCTATAGCTATGAACTAAGTTAGAAATGTCAAACTAGTTTATGCCTTGCGCTTCACCGTGTTTTTAGTAGACATGTTTTTACGTGCACCCTTCATTTGTATACTTAGAAATATTAGTTCCAACTAAATTTGACAGCTCTAAATTACGTCCGTCTCTTTCTCGTTTTATTAGAGAGAAAAAGATAGCAATGGCCTAAATTAAGTTTAGTTTGTGTACAACAGAATCGACACCAATATCATTTTAACACAATTTTATTACGAGACCATTGACCGACCAATGATCGACCATTATGAATTTAGCAGATTACGAACTTTTAGCAAAATTACAATGGGAAGAGAATGGGATCGTGTTGGAATGAGGAATTTATAAAAATAGCAAACTTGGGCCCCAGGGTGCTGGACAAAAGCCGCCGACACAGACCAATCATACAACACCCAGTCAGTCACCCAACAATACCCAGTCAATTATTTTTGTTGTCATTACAACGAGATTTGACTTAATCAGAAATCAACCACATCTTCAATCTGAGGCAAAAAGATTTGTAATCAATACTTCACGCAAGTTTGCATGATGCACGACCACCGTTCACCACCTTTTTGTTACTAACGCGTATCCATTCATTGTTTAAAACTGCACAAATTAGTTTGATTATCATCTTGGATAAGAACCGAGATTTTAAGTTAAAGGAACTCCTTCCATTATTTCTTTGCAGTTGCATGTTTTTTTATCCCTTCTTCACATGTTCACCCTTTCAGTCATCATTTCAGTTTTCCTCCAAAAGTCGTAATGAATACATCCGCTATTTGCCAGACTAGCGGACGCCCCGCGGTTTCGGTTAGTTCCCGTTCCCATGGGACTACGGGGATAAAATATAGCCGTGATAAAATATAGGTGAATGTAGCTTTCTAATGGTGAAAGAATTTTTTGAATCGGTTCATTACTTCCGGAGATTACCCCCTACATACAAACTTACAAACAAATGTTAACTCTTTATAATATTAGTAAGTATAGATAAAGCCCCGGAAACTAATTAAATTATCGATAAAAATTTCCGTCGGTAATTTAAAAAAATAAACAGCTTTTTTCTACAAAAGTGTAATACCTACACGGTCAAAATGTATGCCGTTTTATACTTACATTCTGATATTTTTTTAAATATCGTTGAAAAATTTATATGGAAAAAAAATTAATGGGTTCAGATTTTCAGAATGATGTACTGAATACATGGTAAGCGTTAATCTCAGATATAAGAGCAGTTTCAATGAGAGTAAGAGGCACGCGAAAACATGACAGGGCCTTTCAATGTGAAGATGGAGCAGGAATACTTTAGTGACAGTTTGATCTCGTGAATCAGAAATATTTCTATATTTATGTGTGCAATGTATGTAACTCTGCGTTGTTTCTACACAATACCGTTTCTTTACAATAAAAGACTATATTGGCAAATAACTTGAATGATAAGCGTTATTGAGTCGGTGTCTTTTCACCCTGTTTAGGCCCGGTTTCCACCAAAGTGGAGACGAGCGGAGCGGGGAGATGTGCGGAAACCCACCAATCGCATGTAGTTGCAGGTCTCGTCTATCCTGTGATTGGTTGAATCTTGCACTTCTCCTCCCCGATCCACTCGTCTCCGCTTTGGTGGAAACCGGGCCTTAGAGGCCATAAATAAATTGTACTTTCTACAGAACTTTAAATAAACTCATTGTTAAATAAAAACAATTAAATATTATATATACGCCATTACATCTGTAGTTAGGTATAAACTCAAGGTCGATAAACTTGATACTTTTTGCATAACAGATTATTTGTGATTGTTTAACACTAAGTAAATACCCATAAATCGCTAGGTATTATTTTATGTTTCATTGTCTTTAAATACTTTAATTAAATGTACACCAACATGTTTTGTAATATAAAAAGCATATCTAATAATTGTTTTCAATACACTTCCTCGAAAACTGGTCCATATCGCACTACGATTAGGTACAACATGCAATGTATTTCACACGCGTGCGATTTTTTCCACTTTCCTGCACGTGTGCGGGAATGAAAATTGCCACAGATAACATACCTATACTTAGTCCAAATTGGTTCAATGTTTAAAGTCCGAGGTGAATGTTTTTTTTTTAAATTTCGGCAAAGCACTACGCGTCTCTACGGCATAAATATTTTTTGAATATTCAAATTGTGTTTATAAATAGAATATCATAGATAAACATGATTATTAAAAACTAATATTTACTTTTATACACAAATTAACATTTATAAGTGTTCTGAATTCAAAAATATAAAATAAAACTATTTTTTATATTAGGCTGTTTAAGGGCTTCATACCTTTGCCTTTCCTTCAACCTGGCGAAAGCAGAGCGCGAAAAAAAAGAAAATTAATATCATAGTTTCTTAGTTCGTGACAAAAATATTTTTCGTTATTTTATTTTATTTCTTCAAAAGTGTATTGAAAAACGTCGTTTGATACACGTGGACATTTGTTATTGCAATTCTCGGCTCAAAAACACCCTCGCCTACGGCTCGGGTGTTATAATTCCGCCTCGAATACAATAACAAACTTTCTCCACTTGTATCAAAATGTACTATTATGTTCCATTTTGTCGCACTGTATAGCTCGATCCCATCCGTATATGCTTACGAAACGATGCCCTACGCGCTCGTGGAAACCAACCCTGGATTGGACTTGTATGCTGATGAATGGAAGACGATAATGTTATATTGTTCGCGTTACATAAAGTCCTACCGTAAAACGCGATTTTGCACCCCAAATCAAAAAGTCGTTTCCTTGCAACAATCCACAAACTAAACTTAGCCTTATTGCTATATTTTACTAAAAGGCAGTGTGAAAAAAGGACGGCTATAGCTATGAACTAAGTTAGAGATATCAAACTAGTTTATGCGTTGCGTTTCACCGTGTTTTTAGTCGACATGTTTTTACGTGCACTCTTCATTTGTATAGAAATATTCGTTCCAACTAAATTTGACAGCTCTAAATTACGTCTGTCTCTATCTCGTTTTATTAGAGAGAAAACAAGCAATAGCCTAAATTAAGTTTAGTTTGTACACAACAGAATCGACACCAATGTTTGCGTATTGAGCAACTTAGTTTGATGTACTGGGGCCCAATTCTGTAAAATTACCAACTTGTCAATAGTGTGTCGGTAGTGTGTAAGTAGTGTCTCAATAGGCTAATCATTGACATACGGTATTCTACAAATTATCTATGGTCATTGACTTACCTGGACTTACCACCGTAGTGCCATTGAAACGCCATAGAATACTATTGTAATAATTGGTATTCTGCTCCACTATAATGTGTCAATGTCATCATGATGGCCAAAGTTACGGTAGTCTGTAAATATTTTAAGTGTATTTGAAAGATGTCTATCGTGTTTGAAAAGAGTTTTGGCCATCGAACCGCCATTGTGAAGCCATCGAACAACGAAAACACTGAAAAATATTGTACCGCCACACTATCGACACAAAACTTCAATGGCGTTTCAGTGATGTCTCAGTAGGTAGTGAGACACCACTGAAACGCCATTGAAGTTTTTGCAGAATACCAAATTTGCAACAGTCTGTAGTGTGTCGATAGAGTGTCAATGGCGTGTTGCTTAACACAAAGTTAAGCTTGTTGACGGCTTCGTGAACGGCCCGTTTACACCCTGTATTAATAAAATATCATCGATTCATACGAAATTTTTGTCAGGTTATAATAAATATCAATATCATCAGCAATAACATGACCATAATGACCTTAACTTGATAAAATTCCACTATATTAATATTAGAAATACAAATATTGTTTTAATTAATTAATGAATGTCCAATTAATTAGATAAATTATGTTTTAATGCTAATTAGGACCAGCCAACTGAATACATATCATTATTATCAGACCTAACCGTTTGTTTTAGTATCGGAGTTATTTTTAATATTTTGGATTTGATTTCAGTATTTTGTAACTAGAATCAAAGACATACTTATAATACATATCACATCACGCCTATAGAGTCCTATAAACGCTTATTGCCATCGACCCATAAAATCGTTAACAGTAATCGGCCCTAACAATATTCTAGCTACACTGACGTACAAAATTGATGGGCCATTTACCAAGCACTGGGCAGGTATATAGGACATGTGCACTCAAACGTCCATGTCACCAATTAAATGTATTTATTATTTGTTGTAGATATTTCACAAAAAATGTATGGGTCGAAATTTAAAAAAAAAAAAACTTATATATAATTACGGATAACGGTCACGAATGTAAGTAAGTAATCTTATGTTAAAAAAATATAATTAATTATCCTTTTGCAACAGCAATTCTAATACGCAACTGTTAAATTCGCCATATTGATAAATTCGTACTAGGTAGAGACTAGGTACCAAATATCAAAAACGCATGATAGCGTTCATGTTTGATAAAAAATATGTTCAAACATTGATTGACAGCAAGAATTTCAGGGAATTATTTATATTTATGGGACACGTGTAGGTAGCTATATATTTTTTTAAATCCGCTTTTTAGCTCTCCCCTTTACATAAGAAGTATAAAACAAAGTCGCTCCTGCTGTCTGTACGCTTTGATCTTTTAAACTACGCAACGGATTTTAATGCAGTTTTCAGCAATAGAAGAGTGATTCAAGAGAAAGGGAAGGGTTGTACGTATGTACCTATGTAAACATGGGGAGGAGGGGGGACGGGGTGGAATTAGGCACAAAATAATATCCACCCGTGCGAAGCCGGGACAGACAGCTAGTTATTATCAAAATTAAGAATGCGTTCATAATTCTATTTTATTTTTAATTGATCGGTCAAACTTGCATCACCCTTATTAGATTTTTTGTTTGTTTGAAAATGTAAAACTAATTTAATTTGCATTTTAAATACCCAATTTACACAAATGATTCGTAATTATAAGTATATGCGACAGCAATGAGACTACAAGGAAATATTAGTTAGGTATCATCATGTTTGTTAATTTTTTGTCAAAACTGAGAGGAGAAATTAGAGATTTCGTGAGAACTACCCAAATAATTATGGTAGCTAGCATTATAGAATCCAATCCTATCTAGGTGTTTGGCAAAATCGTAGTGTTGGTGTAAACAATCTTGTGTTGTTGCTATTTATAAGCCCTAGATGTCGCATGAACAGAGGAGCTCGTGGCTAAATAATAACAGCGGCTCGGGACGGTCTTTAAGTTTAAGTAAGTCCGTGGATGGGTAACAACCCATTACATACCGATTTTCGTCCGTACCTCGGAAAGCACGATAAGCCATTGGTCCCAGGTGTAGGTACCTAATTTGTAGATACTTGACAGTCGTAACAGGCAGTCAGTGACCTGAAAGTCTGACAACCAGTACCAAGGGGTATCGTATTACCCAGTACTAGCTGAGTTGTGGAATTCAGATAGGCAGTCGCTCCATGTAAAATGCTGGTATTCAGCTGCATCTGATTAGACTGGCAGCCGACCCCTACAACAACAACAACAACAACAGCCCATAACGTCCACTGCTGGACATAAGCCTCTCAAATGATGGGAGGAATTAGCCGTAATCCCCACGCTTGGCAGGCGGATTGGAGATCGCAGTGATGTAAGACTAACAGAAAACGCTGCTGTCCATTCTCAGGTTTACGGAGGCGCAAGGTGTTTTGCCTCAGACATTAGTCGCCTTATACGACACCCGTCAGCGTAATGGGTTGGTTCTATTATACTCTGCCGGATACCACACGGCTCTATCGGCCGACCCCTACATGGTTACGAAAAAGGCTAGGCAGATGATGGGGGTGTAGCAAGGACCTCTTGCTTGCGTCGTATTCCTCAATGTTGAGGGTCGTGTCGTGACTTCTGCATCATCTTCTCTCGTATGATTTATAATTATTATCTATCTCGCACCAACCACCGGAACAGGCCGGATTTCGCCCCAAGTTATTCTACCACCGATCCACCTTCAGACTTTAAATCAGGTAATTGAAAAACATTCAGAATTTCAAAAACCTCTACCTATATCTGGTTTTCGTGGACTACGCAAAGGTTTTCGACAGCGTTAAGGCCCTTCTAACCCTAAAATTAGCAAGTCTATGGTTCAAACTTCGTTTGAAATACTGTTAGAATAAAGTTTTAATCAGCTTGCACTACAAAGCGGTTGCTACGTCAGTCACTGCGACCGACTAGTGCGAAATTAGTGTTTTTTGCGATTTACAAAAAATCTATTGATTGGACTAAAAACATAAAACACATAAGACCTGCTTTATACGTACCTATAGTTAGTTCAGTTATGCAAAGTTTCATGATCTAATTTGAAGTACTTTTTGAATACCAGCGGTTTATTGTTCGATTTGGAGGTAACTTTGGATTTTTTTTCTATTGAGAAAAGTTTATGGGATCGTGTTTTTGTCACACATAGTACCTAGCACTAATCCTCAACTTTACCATATATTTATTTCAAAATTAATGCTGCAGTATTTTAGGCGTAACGGAGGATAGGTAAGTAAGCCATTTGAGTCATGTTAGGACCTTAAACACAGCGCTTCTCAGCCTTACGAAGCCAAGGTACAGAGTAAACTTATATATTTAATACAATAGCTCAGCCAATATTAAATTGAATTCTATTGGCTTAACATTCAAAATCATAAACAAGGTGATCACACGTGCTATTAGTACACAATTCATTCAATCTATGGTTCATTAATCGTTGATACCTATTATCAGCAGACTAGTTGCCTACTGATATTGTACTTAAGACATTTACGTGCAATTAAGTATTTTGGTTACTTATTACCTAATTGTTGGTAATGGTGTCGATTCTGCTGTGCACAAACTAAACTAACTTTAGGCTATTGCTATCTTTTTCTCTCTAATAGAAGGAGAAAGAGCCGGACGTAATTTAGAGCTGTCAAATTTAGTTGGAACTAATATTTCTATACAACACATGCTTTTACGTGCACCCTTCAGTGCACGTAAAAGCATGTCGACTAAAAACACGGTGAAGCGCAAGGTATAAACTATGTTGACATCTCTAACTTAGTTCATAGCTATAGCCGTCCTTTTCTCACACTGCCTTTTAGTAAAAGATAGCAATAGCCTAAATTAAGTTTAGTTTGTGCACAACAGAATCGACACCATTATCATTTGTCAGCAGACTTTAGGCTAGGCCTTCTAAGCCAAGGGCAATTATTTCATTCCAACCTCTGAAGAAACACAAACTATGAAAGTTCCACGATTACAATTCTTCAGGTAAATGAAACTTCTATTCTTAGCCTCGACCAAACGGTGTTTTAAAAAAAAAAAAACACCGGTTTCGTAATCTGATCCTGACCAAATAGTTCTAAAATGATTATAATAATTTTAATGACACTAATTAATAGAAACATATTAAAAAACAACAGAGAATAGCTTGTTTTGCCACAAAATCTTGTAAGTTGCGTGTCTTTTACCTAAAATAGTTTTAAAATTAGCTCAGGTGAATATTTATAAGCTGTCTGGCAGATTGGCGCCACAAGTACATGAATACGCATGTGTCTTATGAAATAAGTAGAAAATTACTGATCAATATAACACATAGGTAGGTACCTAGGTGCTAATGTAACTAAGCATGTACCTAGAGCTATTTATTACCTAATCCATGTAAGCACTTAAATGTAGGTACATGCGTTTGGTTTTAGATTGTAAAACCCTCTCGTCTAAAATGAAGAGAACTTTAACCTGGTCTCTGAAACCTCCTGCATTAGGTAGATGCTGTGCTGCAGAAAGAAAAGAAGAAGACTCCAATGCTTTCACAGTTCCTGCACTCAGAATTCAGAATACAATTTCCAGTACTTAGATATGTAGTACCTAGGTACCTACGTACCTCAAGTTAGCAAGGCTGTTTGTTTTAAAAATATCCGAATCCGACGTAAATCAATCGGAACGACCGCAAAGAGATGTCGATAAAATCGCAAATAGGTCAGTCAACATTTTTCTATTATTGCGCGATTCTAATACACCTACTACCTATCTGCCAACTGCAATAGATTTACTCCTGAATTTTAAAGCCTCTGAGCTCCGCTTCCATGGCCGTTGCGTCAAATAAACTGACTAGGTGTGCGCAGCGCCTAACAGGAGTACGGGAGCACGTTAGTTCGTACCCATAATAATTTGTGTTGATCTACGGAAACTGGGTATAAACTTGGTACCCACCAAGTTTCTTCATCTAGGTACTTTCGTATCTTTTCTCAATCTCGACATGCAGGTTGTGTCGCACCTGAATAGTAAGTAGGTAGGTATATGCAACTTAAGTTTGTAGAAGGACATTTGAACATTCGTAGGTATTTTCATTTAAATAACTGTTTAACAGAGGGTTCTTTTATGTTTGACTAGCGGCCCAACCCGGCTTCGCTTCGCACGGGTGCTATGTAAACCACCATTGACTCCGCTACTGAATGTCGAAGTTTGAAATGTCGACGTATGTTAGTTCTAAAGTACAGGATCTCGATGTACGCCAGTTCGAAAGTTCACTGAAGCGAAGTATGCAAGTCCGACGTATCGTTAGTTAGAAAGCATACGAGTGCGATGTACGCCAGTTCGAAATTACCCTGTTACGAAGTATGAAATGCCTCCGTACTGTTACTAGCTGGTACTCCTACAACATTATAATTAGCAAATTTGTGTAAAAATGAATTTACTTCATTTTTACCCGACTGCGGCGAAGCCCAGATGGAGGGTTATGTGTTTGCCCTGTATGTATGTTTGTATGTATGTCCGTTTCTTTGTTCCCTCGTAACTCCTCAACGGATGGAGGGATTTGGATAGTTTATATGTCGTTAGATTCGTCTTGATGGCGCGAGTGTCACTGGCTACATTAAAATAAAAAAACAAAGAAAATCGCGGATTTGGGGAGCCAGATTGTGGAGGTCGAATTTTTTTCTTCTTCTAATACTATCGAGTGGGGTATCAAAATGAAGGGTTTTTAAAGGTGATTACAAAAATATATGCAACTTATATGTTTGAATGTAATTCGAAATGACAAATAGTATAAAAGTAAATAAAATTCTAATTTTTGGCACGTTCTGCAGCCAGAACGGCTTGATGGATTTTAGCTTGAGAGGTGTCATTAGATTCATATTTTGTGTGAGAGTGACTCTGAGTAAAGAAAAATAATAAAAAACAAAATAGCGGATTTTTAGCGCCATATTCAAATGTTTGGCACGCTGTGCAGCCTGAACGGCTCAATAAAGTGGTTGCGTACCATTTGATATAATAACAAAAGTTCTAACGACCACATGACCTAATATTTAGTTGGTATAATATAAAAAATCTATAGTAACCTTTAATATAATTTTGAAACGTCTACTTTGTTTTGTATGTGTCGCAGCCAACTAGTTTAATTAGCCAACAGCTTAAACAGCTTTAAGTTCGGGACTTAGGGCACCCCGATGTTAGGTTAGTTAGGTTCCTTCAAACCCTGCAAGACAGAAATAGAAGCTCCGCACAGCGGGGCTTCTGCTTCCCCCCGATCCCCTCTATTCTTGGTGAATCATTTGGGTTAGATGAAGTTATAACCGTATGAAGTTTCCTGATATTTACTTATTAATTACAGAATTTAGGCGGAGAAAGGATGAGAAATGAACCAAAACTACAGAAAACATTGAATGATATTCCAGTAGAACACATAATCACACTTTTTATTAATCATATATAGAAACCCATCAAGAAACAAAAGATTATTATTTTTATGCGACATAACAAACTCACATTTACTGTTCTCCATTTTTACGAATGAGTTAAAATGATGAAGCGATATCACTGTTGTAGGACAACAAATTAATTAATGACACTTGGAAAAATACTATCTACCCTCACAATTTCTATAATTTTGCAATAAATATAGTACCTGGTAAACTTAATATTTTTAAAATGCATTGTCTATTTGTAATGTAAAATAGTAAACACATAGTGTTATTTATCATTGTTGCGTTAAACTTCCGTTTAAATATATTTATCACAATAATAGGTACAAACAATTACTAATATCCGTGTCTGTCTCTATATAAAAAATGAAGTAAATTTATTTTTACACAAATTTGCTAATTATAATGTTGTAGGAGTACCAGTAACAGTACGGAGGCATTTCATACTTCGTAACAGGGTAATTTCGAACTGGCGCACATCGCACTCGTATGCTTTCTAACTAACGATACGTCGGCCTTGCTTAGTTCGCTCCAGTGAACTTTCGAACTGGCGTACATCGAGATCCTGTACTTTAGAACTAACATACGTCGACATTTCAAACTTCGACATTCAGTAGCGGAGTCCACTAAATGCTAAACACTAATGCAAAAGTGCATTAAAATCCGTTGCATAGTTGAAAACAGTAATTCCCAAAGTGATCCAGGTGGACCCCTATGGGTCCACGGGAGACCTGTCGGGGGTCTACGTTGGCGTGAAAAAAAAGGACGTTCACTAGTTGTAAGTGGGGGTGGGGTGGTGCACGAAAATTTATCTGATTTCGATTCTAAAGAACAAAAATGTTGGCTTGGCTTTATCTATCAATGTAGGCAGATACATGCATGCATACATGCATAGATGTGGTGTAGCTACTCGAAAAAGTAAAACAAAAAACAAATTTCTGGTGATGACAGGTTGTCTTTTGCTAATTACTTATCAGATTTTTTGCAAACAAAAATCTTAGGAGCTACGGTCCTCATGCAATCCTAACAGATAGTGCGAAAAAATTACATTGCAAATATCTTGCTTTTCTTTTTAGGTCCACCGAAACCAGAAAATTTTGAAAGTGGTCTACTAGAAAAAAAAAGTTTGGGTTAAAAAAAAAACTCTCGGGCCCAAGCCTGCTATTTTTATAAATTCGTCATTCCAACACGATCCCATTCTCATCCCATTGTCATTTTGCTAAAAGTTCGTAATCTGCTAAATTCATAATGGTCGATCATTGGCCGGTCAATTGCCTTGTAATAGAATTGTGTTATGTGTTGTAATGACATTGTCGTATTGCCATTATTTTATAACCCGCCAGATTTCATTTATATATATTTTGACATATTATATATTAGTTTTTTATGCAATAAGAAGTTCGTAAATAACACCAGTCATTCAATTGTCATTGTGTAGGTACGAGATTACCATTCTATGCCATTTCTTTCAATGGAGTGTCAGTGGTTGATCATTGGAAAGTCATAATGACGCCATCATATTAGTAGATTACCAAAATTATCAAAATCAACAATTATGAAATCAATGATAAACCATTCTGACACTATTGTAATAGCAGACTTGAGGCCCTGGTTTAAAAGATTTCAGCGTACAGACAGCGGGAGCGACTTGTTTTAATATTATGTTAAGAATAAAGATATTCAGTTGAACGGACTACAATTAAAAAGATTAACTAAATCCGCCCTAATCGCTTTTATCAGATAAACTTGTCCATCCAGGTTTCACGGATAATGGACTGATCGTAAGATTACCAATGAGTGCTTGCTAATTAAACCGGATGTAGGAAGTACCTACTTAACAAGATAATCTTTCGCTACCTACATTGGCTACATTGACCTAGCAGTCTCTATTGGAATAATGAGAAGACCAGCAGTGGGATGGTAGAGTATAATATTCATTCGTGGTTCAATATTTTTACACGCAAGTTACAATGTAGGTACCTATTAGAACATAAACAAACCGTAGGTAACCAAGCTAATTCAAAATCAGTGACAGACATGTGTTAAATATGATTATTCTCACAGGCCAGTGCATACCTACATAAATATGTGACCTCCAATAGACTCAACAGAGCGTGCCGAATGAACTGTCCTGGGTTTAGTCCCCGGATCGGGAAAACTGGCATATGTGTTTGAACGTGGACGAAGCAAAAAGAGTACTTTGTGCTGTGCTAAGTTAAATCTGCACCTAGATACGGCTATACCTACATACAGGGTGTAAACAGACTCTTCACGAAGCCGTCAACCAAGCACTCTGTACATAGGTACACTAAGTAACTACGTAAATATTATTGCTGGGAAACGACTTTTTTTTGGGGTGAAAATTCACGTTTCACGGTAAAACTCAATGTACTCAAAATATTGTGCTTATGGACGCATTTGACGCGTAAACGTGTTATAGAGGTATTTAAAGTTAAGTTAAGATCTTAAAAATAGTCGAGTGCAATTAGACATAAAATACCCAAAAGGTGGAACGAAGTTTATAGTGGTCCGATTTTCATGGGACTTTTTTTATTGAGTTTCTGGAGGAGTGGAGAAGAAAGTAAAAAAATAAAATTTCGCCGCTCGTGACTTTTTTTTTTTTGAATTTTCATTGAAATATTTTTTTTTCGTTTATGAATAACTTTAAATTCGACGAATTCATATTGTAGCGTAATAGTGTAACCTACGTGCATCCATTAAATGCTAATTTAGTCTGTTTCTTTGTTCATTGTAGTCGATGTACTTAATGCAATAATTCAAGTATTTTTTTAAATGTCCTATTTTCTGCAATTATTTTTAAAAATTTTGAATTTTAAGACCAAGATTTCTTTTGAAATTGGTAACTGATACTTTTTCGCAGCTAATTGGATGTAAAAATATTCAAGAAAACCATGTTTACGAATAAAGTGACTAAAAATGTGTTAACGATTATCAGGAAATCGAAATTTTTCTCAAAATATTTCTATGACGGTCAACGTAAATATTATCCTCAAAATATCCTTATTATGTCTGATATCCATTGATAACAAAAACTAAAAATAAAAATTGGTGGTACTCGATAAAGGTTGATTATTGCTGACAAAGGTGTAATGCGGCCGCTGGTAAATTTACAAAAAATATCGTAATTATAACGTAACCATTTCTCACGATTTATATCTGAGATAAGTTGCAAGCTTGGGTCTCTGCGCGCAATTTAATATCAATACCGATACCGATACCACTCCCACTTCTTAGCGATAGAGGCCCTTTTGTCATGATTTACTTTTTCAGCAGTAACCAATATTTAACAAGTATCCTTATATATTTATCTAGTTATTATACCTCGTTAGATAGCTTATAAAATGAGGATTATGACAATAATTTGCACATTGAGTTTCATAGCAGCATTTGGAAAAAAAAATGCTTTCATTAAGGCTGATGCTCCAGGGTAGCCCGCGAAATTCAAATTTTCTTACGTTTTTGGCAAATTGCAGGCCAGTGCTAGGTTGTATGTTGATTAAAATATTGGACGCGATTGTAAGACGTATGTAGTTACAGAATTATAATCATCAAAACCATCAATACAACCCTCCAAGTTCATAAAGGTCGAGAAACGATTTTTTCAAGGTCAAAGTCATTGCTAGACCTTTATGAACTTGGATGGTTGTATTGATGGTTTTGATGATTATAATTCTGTAACTACATACATCTTACAATCGCGTCCAATATTTTAATCAACATACAACCTTGCACTGGCTTGCAATTTGCCAAAACGTAAGAAAATTTGAATTTCGCGGGCTGGTCGAAGCATTCACCTTAACATAGACGATTTTATAACATTTCCGAATGAATTTTAACACTTCAATACCCGCAATTACAGACACAATTAAAATAACAATGCACTGTGCCTCAGGAGGCACGGCCGGGAGCATACGGGTTAAGTCACTACACTCATGAAAATGGTATTCATTAATACTTTCTGATCCAGTTATCTGTGAAAAAGCATCAGTTACCAATTTCAAAAGAAATCTAAGTCTTAAAATTCGATATTTTAGAAATAATTGCAGAAAATAGTAAATTTTCAAAAATACTTGAAATATACATTAAATCGACAACAATGAACAAAGAAACAGACCAAATTAGCGTTTAATGGATGCACGTAGGTCACACTATTACGCTACGATATGAATTCGCCGAATTCGAAGTTATTCATAAACGAAAAAAAATATTTCAAGGAAAATTCAAAAAAAAATAAAAAAAGTTGCGAGCGTCGAAATTTTTTTTTTAACTTTCTTCTCCACCCCTCTAGGAACTCAATAAAAAAAGTCCCACGAAAATCCGACCACTATAAACTGTGTTCCACCTTACTGTCTAATTGCACTCGACTAAAAGTAGTATTTAAATAAAAAAAAACCGGCCAAGAGCGTGTCGGGCCACGCTCAGTGTAGGGTTCCGTAGATACGTTCAGAATAATAAAATATGTAAACGAAGTTAAAAAAATGCTTGCATATACGATTATACTACAAACTTAGTCCAGAAATTATTTAGTACAACTTTTTGTCTTTTTTGTACAAAAACTGTTGTTTCCATCAAGTTCAAAATGATTTTCCTAGAAAGTCCTTATAAAGTCCTACTTTTCAGATTTTTTTCATATTTTCTAAACTTATGGTTCAAAAGTTAGAGGGGGGGGGGACACATTGTTTTTGACGTGACAACGTCTTATAAATTGGTTTGCCGGGTGACACTTCAAGAAACTGCGTTACGCTCCGCTCACGTTATGCGCTCACAATGAGAGCGAGTGAGAGCCCGCCTAATAGCGAGAGAGACAGACATAAAAAGTTTATTTTACCACTCAAAGTCGTTGTCACGTAAAACTTTCGCCCGTATACCGACTTTACAGGCAACCAATTTTTTACTTTTGGAACGATTATTTCCGAAATTATTGACATTATCAAAAAATGATTTTAGAAAACCCCTATTCATTTTTAAATACCTTTCCAACAATATATCGCACGTTAGGATAGAAATAAAAAAAAAATCACTTCCCACTTTACATATATAGGGGGGCTACCCTAATAAAACATTTTTTTCTAATTTTTATTTTACTACTTTGTTGGCGTGATTGATATACATATTGGTACCAAATTTCAGCTTTCTAGTGCTAACGATCACAGAGATTAAGCGAGGACGGACGGACGGACAGACATGGCGAAACTATAAGGGTTCCTAGTTGACTACGGAACCCTAAAAAAGGTGTAAAAAAGTTGGAACTTTGACCTCCAATATCTCCGATCTCCAATAACTGCAAAATTCCGAGGTATAATTCACAAAAAAAAATGTTCGCAATGCCGGGGAAAACAAATGCCTTTCGGCTTCGTTAAGTTTCTATATTTACACCCTTATTATCGATAAACGCGTAAATATTGTACCTACAACAGGTGTTTACGTATGTAATGATCGTGAGCACCAAGTGATTCAAAACATGTTTTGCTTTTCCTAAAAAACAAAGCGACTAGATAATGAATACGTTCGTACATAATACTAGTGAATCTTTGTTTGCGAATAATATATCACTTCCTCTCATTTATAAATGAGGAATAATTTAATATCGTCGTCAAAACAATGACTTTGTAGCTGGGTAATTATTTTTTAAATTCGTCTATTTGTAAAAAAATATGTCGTGAAGGCGGTATAATTTGAGGCTGGTAACTACATGTTTGCCATTACTAGGACTCTAAACAATTATTAAATCGGAATCTTTTTCTAGTCTCGACAGAGATAACGACAAAATAGCTAACTTTCGATTGCTAATTACTGACGAATAAATTCGGTTGCAATAATGATGCTTGCCATCAGTAACGCATGTCTCTACATCAAAGATGCTATACTCGCGAGGTACATTATTGCAACCGAATTTATTCGTCAGTAATTAGCAATCGAAAGTTAGCTATTTTGTCGTTATCTCTGTCGAGACTACCTGCCCTAGGCATTTTACATCGTACAACTTTAATCGAAATATTGCAATCACCAATAGCGCCTAACATAATTCTCACAGACACAAGTTGCTAGACATGTGTTTGCTTGGAACGCAGTGAAGGACTCATTGTTCGGTACTAAATTAAATTCGAGATCATTCAATACAATTCAATAAAAACCTGCTTTCAAAAGGTAAAGCTGTTTTATTCCTGTTCAAATAGCAGTGTTGAATAGGGTCATACATTGTTTCTCATATTATGGCGTTGATATAAATGAGCTTTTTATCAAACACTTTTAATTAAGTGACGCACTCATAGTATTTGATGATCAGAATGTGATTACATATTTAATGAGGATGACGTATCAGGTAGGTACTTTAATGTTACCCTTTTCGGGGCGATATCGAGACATCGTAGGTTCGTTTCTTGCGCCCCTCGAGGGGCTCGTACCGCACTATACGGTTAATAGAGAATTACATAATTCTTTATTAGGCCAACATTAAAAATTGAATTCAATTTTATAATGTTGTGTTATCAGTAATTCTCATAGACTTTCTTTTTCCAATAAAACAACAAAATGGACATATTTCAGATTTTATTTAACAGTTAACAAGAGCTGTAAATAATAGATAACAACATTAACATACTATTCCAATTAACAATACTATGGCAATCATAAAATTAATACTAACAAAGAAATAAACTTTGTGTAGGTATGTCAAAATCACTGTGAAGACTCTTCTTCTTTGTGAAGATTAAATAAATATACTTTGGAATTGCATATCACAGACTACACAAACGTATCCAAATAAGAGGTTTTCCTTTTGAGGTTTTAAAAAAAAACTTAGTTTCTAAGAACTCTATAGATGGCGTTGAACTTACTATGCCAAAGCCAAAACGCTTGAAAAAAAAAACATTGTGTCACGTCACATACTCTCGTTGATTGACACTTTCATTTGCTAATATAACCAACATTTCTCGCGCTTTGTTAAAATCCGTTTTTTAGGTTCCGTTCCTTGCATTATCATACTTACTCCTAGCGCCATCTATCCAGCGACTAGGGAAGTGCTAAAAAGAAAATCCCCAATGATATTCTAACAAACAGATATGTTATACACCTACAAAACCACCGAAAAAAGTGTGCCGCGGGGGAGAGCCAGCTCACATACACGCAGTGACGCAGAATAAAGGAAAAACAGGCCAATTGACACGTTTTCGAGTCTTCACGATTGCGCGCTCATAACATATCTGTTTAATTAAATATCATTGAAAATCCCTCAATCCCTCAATATTAAAAAAAAGAAAACAAATATTGTATTTTTTTTTTTTAATTTTGCCGCCTTTTAAAACGTGACTTTGCTGCCAACTAATTTATTTAAATTAAATTGTTTGTTAGAATATCATTGCCGTAAGCAATATGTCCCTTGCATGCTGTTGTATCAACTTCAGGCGCCAAGCCGGCAGCGCGCGAATTCAAATTTTGACACAGTTTACACTCGACATGCCAAAGAGAATACAAATTTTCCAATGCTCTCTAAACATACTTAAAAATAAAACATTTCACTTATTTTAAGGACACTTAACAGATCCTTTCTCAAAACATTATTGCAAAGCTTTGATAATAACGATAGCCGTTCCAGTATATTCTTTAGCTCTAATAATACAAACAACATTCATTTTTTTCCAGGCAACTTTGACCCATAGACAATACTGCCATCATTACTATAATATTATTAAACCTCTTTGTAACATTATAAATATAAAAACAGTTCATAAAATTGACCTCAAAATGTGAATTAATTCATTCAATGATCGTACGCCGTTTTTTTTCAATACGATACGAAGGATCACGATTTTAACAGTGTTTCAGTCAAAAACAAAACAGTTTACAAACTGATGAAATCCATTTCCTTTTTTTAAATAATTTAATTATATTTGGTGTAATTTTTTGGTGCCTTGTGTACTTCTAACACATATACATCTAGTCACAAAATAATGTTTTGACCTACATTCATCATTTGCATCAACATTATCTAATTTAAAACTACTACAAACTACATATTTGATTTCCATTCCTTTCTGATCCCGAACATAAAAAAAATATTTCACAAATAACACTCTTTGTCTAAGATAATCCACGAATTAAATACACCAACAGAATTTATGAAATATGCAAAAAATGGAAGTAGAAACAAAATCTTGCGAAAAATTTTGGCTGTCATAATTACCTAGGTACCGTTCTTTGAGCGAATAAGTGACATAGTACATGAGTAGTTCGGAACCAGACAAAGAAGCTTGATAGACTACAACCTCTCCAGATCTCAAATTCTAGATCTTGCTAACAGATTCATACATTTATTACAGTTCGTTAGTTATACTACATTCTTAGTCTGGCTGTACATGGCAAAAACCACTCGCCAATCAATTGAGATACTTTTTAAGAGCTGTCAAAACGCGGTTCTCTCATAGATTTTGTATGGCAATAGCAAACTGTGACGTCGCTGTTTATTCAACTCAATGACTCAACTATTTATTGATTTCAAAGCAACTAAAAATCGAATTTGACAATTCATTGAAAATAAATCGGGTTTTCAGGCTCAAAGTAAAGTGGTTTTTTTAGAGATGTGTGTCTTCACTTTATAGTTTTATGTTCCCGGAAGGGTTATGCAGAAGTAGGTAATTTATATTTGTACACCCGCATTTCGACAGTTATGTTTGTATGTAATGTAATGGGTGCGAGGCTACTGCCATCTACCAGGCACAAAATCAAACTCCGTATCCAAATTCAAAATCGTAATTACTTCAGCCTAGAATACCTCATTGCTGGATATCCCATTTCATCTGCCTTACTTTCCGGTTTAGCGCGTCCCTCACCCAGCCCACTTAGCATGAACGCCGTAGACACGAAAGAGAATCGACAAATCTTTTGTTCATCTATCATTGAATCGACAAAATGACAGATGAACAAAAGATTTGTCGATTCTCTTTCGTGTCTACGGCGTTCATGCTAAGCGGGCCGGAGTTTCCCACCAGTTTGACGGAATCTTCACCCTATTCAGCGGCCAGGGTTCCTTCGTTCAAGTTATTGTAGCCAATATGCGATCAGCCTAAGACATCTAATCAATAATAAACTAAGTTTGCCATACATTGTTCTTGCTCAACAGTTTGGCTAAGAATGTTTAAATGTTTGTTAAGTTGTTACAAACACATAACGACCATGTCCTACTGTGATGTTCTCCCTTAGAGCACATTCTAAACATCATCATCATCATCATCTGCCTAGCCTTTTCCCAACTATGTTGGAGTCGGATTTTACATGGAGCAACTACCTATCTGATCTCCACACCCTTAACATGGGTAACGTCCTTTTGCAAAACTGTTTGCCAGACATTCGAGCTTCTTACTCCTAACGACTGTCAAAGATCTACTAAGTAGATATGACAGCCGGGACCAATGATTTAACGTGCTTTCCGAGGCACGGCAAGGTCTTGGTATAAATTGAATTGTCACCCATCCACGGATCAACCTCGGAAGTATAGCTGTAGAACATCACAATAAAGTACTACATACGTAAAGTAAGTAATTAATTGAGTTAGCTTACATTAAACACCGGTTCCAGAACGACCTAAAATTAATTTTAGGTCGTTCTGGAACCGAAAGGCATAAACTCGATCATGGAACTCAGGAACAATTGGGACTGTTTTTATTTTAATGCCTAAAAAAAAACTAATTTATTATAAATTTAATTATTCGTGATTTTTTTTTTAAACACGAGAAATTTTTATTTAGTTATTTAAAAAAAATGTCTCAATTGTTCCGAGTTCGATGATCGAGTTTATGGCTTTTTGTTCCAGAACGACCTAAAAACAGTGGCAACTGGAGGCAATTTCTACTCATTGTAAATATTTACTGCTGGAATACATGATTTAATCACTAACACTATGGAAGATTATGCATAGGAAAAAAATTAATACTTCATAAGTACGAGGATACAACTTATTGCTACTAGGATACGATGCGGAACTTTGCTCTAAGTAAAGATTATTTTTTTATGGCACAACAGTATCAAAATATCTTTATGGCATGTCAAAAACTTATTGATCAATAAAAAATAACGTTCGCTGCACATGCTCACGCTCGTTCACGCATTGCGCGATGCAAACAAACAAGATGGACGCCACAGATTCGGTATCCGCTACTGTTACTCCAAAAACGTCTCTTTAACTAGGGCCACTTGCATTCACGCTCATGTACTATCGAGGACACTCCCGCCTGAACACCACTAAGCTCATTTTTGCTTGCACTCGCAACATAGAAACGCCCTCTAGCCCCGCCCCGTTGTCTTTGTGTAGAAAAAATGAATGAAAAGATACCGAATCGGCCGAGCGCATTGACGACGCACGCCAAACGAGAGTTATTGTTATTTTGCGCGCCAAAGTTGACGCTTTCCTAATAGGCCCAAACTTTAAGGGGGCGTGGCTCCGGCGCCTCCGCATGATTTAAGCGAAAAAAAATTAAAATGGTCAGGCGGAAAAGACCCAGATAGTACGTGCCTGCGTCGCCACCTGAGAGGCAATGCGAAGTTCGGTACGCCGCTACAAGTTTTATAAGCCGCCACTCTCACGTGCCTTGTAATGACCACTGCGAGTGTAAGCATGTACGACGGGCGTAAAAATTTAAAAAATTATGAAACCTAAATTAGACTCAACTGTTCACTTCTTGAACACTTTTCTGTACGTTTCATCCATTATCCTGCTGCAAGTGTCGTCTATAGGTTTAACTATGAAAGGGATGGAGGCCATGCCTACCCCCACTGCTATCAAGTTCCTAGTCATCCTGGGCGCCTTAGTGTACCTCCTCAAAACTTCCGAGGTGAAGTAGCATATCCTGAAATATAGGTAGAAAAAATAGGTTTATCTACACTAACATTATAAAGAGGAAAGATTTGTATTTTTGTGTGTACGTTTGTAACGAATAAACTCAAAAACTACTGCGCCGATTTCAAAAATTCTTCCACCATTAGAAAGCCACGTCTTTACTGAGAAACACAGGCTATACAGGGTGTAAAAGACCTCATCACGAAGCCGTCAACCAAGCATTCTGTACATCAAACTAAGTAACTTTACGCAAAAAACATTGCTAGGAAACGACTTTTTTTTTTGGGGTGAAAAATCATGTTTTGTGGTAGAACTCTAATGTAACGCACTCAAAACATTGTGCTGATGGATGGATTGAATAGCGTGGAGGTGTTTATAGTTAAAAAATACATTAAAAACATGTATTTAAAAAAAAACTTGTCAAAAAGTTAAACTTTTACCACCAATATCTCCGTAACTAGAAGGTTCCCAGGTATGGTGTAAAACAATAAAATGATCGCAATGACGGGGAGAACAAGTGCCTTTCGGCTTCGTTAAGAGGTGTTTTACACCCTCTTTTCTAAATAAAAAATAAAATTGGCATTAAATATGTATACTATATTAATGGTAAACTCACACTTAGGTACCAAAGTATTATAAAAAAAAGGTAAGTACCAAAGTATGAAAAGAGATGAAACGATGCCTCTTCCGCCTCGCGCGCTAGCTGGCGGTGTGGCTTGCGCTTTAGGTTTATATCTTGTGGAAAAGCAGCCTTACCCTTTTTCGATCTTACCAACTATAACCCCACTGGTGCTAGCACTAGCCCCGACCGTAAAACCCAACGTCAAGCGGTGTTCCCAGGCGGTCACCCATCCTAGTACTGACCGCGCCCGATGATGGGACGAGAACTGATATCATCAACGTAATAGTAGCCAGCATTCACGCTGACAGCAACCCTACCTTAGACACGATACAGATGCCCTACTCTCTAACGTCAGTCTGTATCCGTCTCTCTCGCGCACGTCTGCAGATGAGTGAAAGTAAGAGAGACGGATAGAGACGGACGGACGGACGTTAAAGAGTAGGGCCCCGTTTCGCTTGTGTATGGGTAATATGGGTACAGCAAGCCACACGTCTGGACCTAGAGTAGCAAAACCGCTTAAAGCTAGCCTCGCATTACATTGAAACTCCGGACTGCGTTAGGTCAACTTAAAATTGCGGCCTACTGTACTTTTTAGTTGTCTGTTGTGTACTATTTACCTGTTAATAGTAAATCCGGGTATGATAACAGACGCCAGCGTCTGCCATAGCAGCGCGTCCCCCATTTCAATCATCATGTTATTTGTATCTCCATCTTTCTGTATTCATCATGTTTAATATTAATAAATCTTAAAACCTGAACTGCTGGGTCTAGAAACATGAAAGGGGTCCAAATTGTCTGTCCTGCGGTCCTGCCTAACTTCCGATATTTCATTTTAGTGGATTTTGATTCATACAATAGGTCAGTGGCGGACTAACAGGGGGGCGGAACGGGCGGCCCGCCCCGGGTGTTCGGTCTTGGGGGGCCCCTAAATGCCTACGCGTTCCCCTGATCAAATCTTAGAGGAAAGAAAACATTCCAAAGAAATTGATTTCACAGAAGTTATTGAGGAGTTCAGTAAATTGAAGGCACGAAAACGCATATAACACGCTACAAAAATAAAAAAAAACTATCTTTGATTTAATTTATCAATTTTTTTTTTGTCAATCGATTCGTATTTTATTTTCCTCACTCATATCCATTCCATATTGTAAGTATGTATGTTTATTTAGCCTAAATAATTTAAATAGAATTTAAATTTCACTTGCCAGATTTTAACGGAATAAACATAAACACTATACATACAAATGTGAAGTGAATAAAAAGCTTGTATAACTACTTTTTTTTTAAAGCTGGGGGGCCTCATTCAGCTTTGTCGCCCCGGGCCTCTGAAGGGCTTAGTCCGCCACTGCAATAGGTACTTGTTTGTTTTATGCTAGCTTAGCTACATCTTGTATGCATGGTTACAATTTTGAAAATAAAATAAAATAGCGGAAGTCAGGGCAGGCTTCGTACTAAAATATTAAAGCTTTTGCACAAGTTCCTTTTATAGCAAAGGGGAGCAATGAGGAAGAATTTTTAAAATTCGTTCATAATGAAAGTATTCGTAGTTCATAGTTCGCCATTTATGTCGATGGGAAATCCTATTGCTAGATGGTCTTTGTAAAAGATTTATGGATAGAAAAAGTTGATGGTTGATTGAGTTGTTGGTTGAGTTGAAAAGTTGTTGTTGAGTTGGTTGAAGTAGTTGGTGGTCGGTTGAGTTGTTGGTTGAGTTGAAAAGTTGTTGTTGAGTTGGTTGAAGTAGTTGGTGGTCGGTTGAGTTGTTGGTTGAGTTGAAAAGTTGTTGTTGAGTTGGTTGAAGTAGTTGGTGGTCGGATAATGGCTATTAGAAAGATATGGAAGAAGTCATGTTGAGTCAAACACTAACAATGGGATAAGGGCAAGAGAATCTAAAAAGAACCTGAGAAGAGAATTTTATACATATTTTTTATAACATACAGGGTGCAAGGAAGAATTAGATGGTTAACCTTTGGTATTACACATATCCCGTTATATTGCCAAAACACGGATCCACATCAAAAAGTTCAACATTAAGTTTTTTTTTTTTAGATGACTAAAATTTTGTTCACATTCCGATACCAAATATAAGTTATTAAAACTAAGTTAATATATTCTTACGTACAATGTATGATTTGTAACTTTTGTCCGCAGTATCACCAAAAGTATAAGCAATAGAGACTGCGTAGGAGGCCTGTACATATTTTCTGGCAACAATTGGGCGGCACGACTCCCCCACCTCGTTGGCGTACCCTGAAAGATGAACCTGTTTAGTGACCGATACATCACAAGGGATGAAGGGTGAGTACAAGTACAAATGTTATTGTTTATATACTACACTACAACTACAACAGCCCATAATGTCCACTGCTGGACATAAGCCTCTCCCATGATGGGAGGAATTTGCCGTAATCTCCACACTTGGCAGGCGGATTGGAGATTGCAGTGACAAAAGACTAACAGAAAACGCTGCTGTCCATTCTCTGGTCTACGGAGGCACAAGGTGTTTTGCCTCAGACATTAGTCACCTTATATGACACCCGTGAGTGTAATGGGTTGGTTCTATTCTACTCTGCTGGATACCACACGGCTATGGTTTATATAATTAATTATTATTATATTTGACCTAGCCCATACTGTCCCATTGCTGGACAAGGGGACATCCCATTTTTTTAATTAGTTGAGGCACTATCAATTCTGAAGATATTTTAAAAGTATTTAATGATCTAGGTTTTGACAAAATGATAAAAGTAAAAATAAGATTTTCGGGCATTATCAATCAAAAGTTTAGAATCCAGTACTGGTAAAAATAATATTACATAGTGGCTGCTAACAGACTTCTTACCAATTTCTGTTCTCTTTATGTGATTCAATTGAGCTTTTGGACTACACCTAGTTTCAACATCTTCGCCATCAAGGAACATTGTTCCAAGTGCTTTCAATTCCATAAAAATCATATAGATTGGTCAAAATTGACTAATTTGTGCAAAAAATATTTTGTAGATTTTTTTGTAAAAATGAAACATATTTAATTAATATATTTACCTAGGTATCTCAGCCATGAGTCTCTCCAGATATCCCTTTCAATTGGTTCAGTCATATTCGATGTTATTTACCGAACTTTAGGACACAAAACCATTAATTCCATCTTACAGGAATCAAAACTTCTAACAAAGTAGCCTGTAAAGAAATACATAGAACTACGTCTGTTTTCACGTTAAATCCGCTTGTTTCTCATTGAAAATACGGAAGAATTAATAATTCACCAAACAAATATATTAGGTAACAATATCAAGTAGCAAATCGTAAGACGACCTCTAAGGAATGTTATACTGAAAGCAACAGTGTCATCAGATAAATTTAAATGATTCTGTACCAGAGTCCCAATAGAACACCAATAAATATGCAACTCTGAATTAAACTGTGTAAAAAAACTCACAACAGTCACAACACAACCAACACTTCGATCGAACAACAGCTATTGAATATTTTGACATTGACAGTGACACCGTTGCCAGTGTTGCCAACTCAACTACTTCAAAATCTGCTAGATTGGTGTAAAAAATATGCCAAAAATATGCTAACCTCTAAAAAATGCCAAAAGTATTTATTAAGAAATTAAATCAGGGGAATAGAATATTAATGTCTTGATATTCATCAACATTAGCTGATGAGGAAGGCTGAGAGCTAGAGTCATAACTCTCTTTGGTTTCGATACAAAGTAGTACATTGTCTTTTTAGGCCGAATCTGACGTACAAAATGGCATTCAGGGTTCTCACCGCCAAACCGCCGCTGAGTCGAGTATCGATTTCAATTTTTATTTCAAGAAACATTGTGATTTACATTCTTTTCATGTTTTATAACATGTATTAAGTTAAAAAAATATGCTATAGGCTAAAAGCTAAAAAAATATGCCAAGCAAGAACAAAATAAGCCAAATTTAGCATATAATATGCTAAATTGGCAACCCTGCCGTTGACACATCACATGGTTGACTGACAGTAGTGACAGCACTTTATGGGGCTGCCAGCATTTAGACTCAATAATCCCCAAATCTCCCAAAAAAGGAACTGAATTTTACTAGGGTTAGTGCCTTCGCACTCCGCAGCCGGCGCGGCGCTGACTGCTGAATTGGCAGCCAGCGCAGGTTATAACGCATATTGGTCGACTCTACTGTTTTACTAACATAATTTTGATTCAACTTTATACAACAACTCTAACAACAAATCAATCGCATTAGTGAAGAATGCTTGTTATTTATATGTGTGGAATAAATTAATTCTTAAGTGGATACAATAGACTACGATGACAACATCATGAATTCTAGTCTTGTCTTATAGAAAATATAGAATTCGAAACATACACATAAAAATTTACTTTACAAACTAACGTCACTATAGGGAAAATCGTTCATCAAAATCTTAAAAATGAGATTAATAAGAGCCATTTTTATCAATATAATATTATGAATAATAAATGTAAAAATATTTAGTTTTTTAAAGAATGTGTGATAAAGTAATAACTAGACATACAATATACATTCAAAAAGCACCTAAAGGCCGTCTTTCTTGGCATTTTGCAAGTTTCGTCGAATTCAAATCAAAAAGGTAAAATCGGGGTCCAGTATACACGACGTTGGGTCAATCGTTAGTACGTATCTTATCACAGAGTCCAAGGGAGAGGGTCCAACGTTTATAGCAGATATCGAGAAAACAAGCACAGTATTAGGTCCTAAAAGAGCACAAAACAGATCACCAGAACACCACGAAACAAAGAACGTAACATAAATAAGTTTTCAAATGTATACCTACTGGTACTGTGTACTAACTAAACTACTTGAAGTGAAAACGAAAAGGAGTAATACAATTTATTTTGCTATAATATTTTTAAATAATGTAAAACATGTTGAAATAAAATATAATAAAATTCATGGCGGGTTAGTCAGGATTCAGGTTATAAAGACGGGGTTCGTGCTATGAAAACACACTGGATGTGATACACTATTTTATTTCACATTGCACGGTTCGGGTTGGTCGTTTCCATGGAGAAGAACCGGCAAGAAACTCCATGGTTACTCTTTTCAAACAGATACACTGAGTAAACTAACAAATTACTTGACATTACACTTTCACACAATAACACTAGCACAATGAATCGGGTACAGTTTCAAGACGTCGTCGTAGCTCTTCGATACCCGCAATTACAGACACAATTAAAATAACAATGCACCGTACCCATTCGGGTACGGCTGGGGACATACAGCTCCGCTGCGATCAGACCCAGAATGTCCGCCTCGCCGCGAGGTGTTTACATCAGCAGGGCTATTATGTATCTTTTTGATCCCCAGTGACTATCAAGCTTCGGTTGTACACCGAATTTTGACGACAACCCAGAAAGTCAAAATATTGGTATTACGTATTACACAAAATGGATATAAAGAAAGAAAGAAAGAAAGAAAAAATCTTTATTTATCGCACGGCCATGACATGCATAAAAAATTTAAAAACATAACAAACATTCATAGACACCACACACAAACACACACACACAAACACAAACATACATACAAACATTCATAGATATCACTTACTAACAGCCCGGGTACGGTGTAACGTCTTTCACGAAAGCCACTTCAAACTCAGTTGTCATCAATTTGATGTCCACTATGCATACATAATCGCAATATTAGAAGAATCGATACAAAAGCGTCTGTCAAAAAGAGTTACGGTGACTATCAGCCACGATGGGCACCGATGACGTCATGTTTGATCGCGACTGGTCATACATAGTACGAAACCAACCTTTTGACAGTTATTTGATGGACACTGACCCCAGTTACTATCATTTCGAGCTGTCAACAGAGATACGTAATAGGCCTGCAGGACTCTGTAGAAGCCGCCATGGTGGGGTAGCCTGGTAAGTAAGTCGCGTGATATCACCACTAGCGCGCTTTAGATTCATTCGCCCGTCCGTACGAGACTCATGACCGAATCCGACTTACTTTTATATAATACTTATTTATTTATATTTAGTATTACTTTTATTTTACTGTTATCAACTAGCTCTATATAATGGCAAAAGTATAAAACTATGGCCAAACTTAGCGTACCTAACCACACAGATGGCAGCACTTGGTATGAAAATTTTGTTTGAAGCCAATATAGGGAAGTTTCAACCCCCTGACCGGCCGGCTGCGGAGGTCCTCTCTTCCTGTTACTAGTCATGATGATTTTGACAAATTGATTATTTTACAACAGTTTCCTCTGAAGCAAAGAATACAAAAACACATCTAGTACAAAATATCGAATGTATTAGTTTAATATTGAGGGCCTTGTTTGCCTAGCCTAGATTATAATAAATATGAACTTTTCTTGAAACGGCCGGATCTATTCAAATTTTAGGAAATGTAGTTCGCATTCAAAAACGCCCTGTTACTGGTTAACAAAAAAATATTAACATGATATTACGGATCTTGAACAATGCTGCCAGACATAAAAATATTGTTATTTTTTTTGTTATCAGTAACAACACCTTTCTCTTATCGCATGAATCGCATTGAATCAGCTGATGAGCTGAGTATATTATGTTCTGTGATCATCTGTTTCGATGAAAAAAAAACTCAAAGTAAACAGAAGATAAACATTCAAGATTCAGTGGACTGTAGGATTATTATTTATTCAAAGACAAAGTAAAATGAAGAAAATATCTAAGGTACCTAACATAGTACTTGTAGAAACACAATATAAAATCTTACATGAAAAAAACTTTCTGTCAAAAAAAATAATTAAATAATTGTTTTTTTTATAATTCACAAGTCTGCTTTAACAAATGTTACAAACGTAGGTAACGAGTTTCATGGTTCCGAGTCCTATCTACTTTAACGAATGTGCAATAATTCTAAAATAAGTAATGATCAACAATACCAAAAAGTGATAACCTATTTATATAACTGCTCAGGATTCAATAATTTAACTGAAATGTTGATTTAGTTGGTTGAGCATTCGTATTTATTTATCTACATTAATTATTTCAATGAAAAAGTCTATCTAATTTGATAATGCATTTACTAAACTTTCAATGTCAAGCAAGATCGTTATTTTATTATCAAATTAATGGCAAAGTACAGTCGTGCAGAAATGTAGACAGCGCCAATTGTCGTGAGGCGCTTGCTGTATACTTCAAATACTTCAGAATCAGCTGTTCACTCACAGTGTATGAAGTAGGACGTGTGTTTAGGTTATATTTAGCTTTGTCAATAGCAACAAACAATTATTCTGTGTTAGACGCATTATTTTGTGGTGAAGTGTACGAAAATTCAAGAAAGTTAAAAGTGATCAAGGACATTTTAATTGTGTCATGTAATATTCTGTATTCACGTAATTACCAAGAAAATATTTGCAATTTCATGTGCTGTTTGCCGTTGCTAACAAGATATAGGTGGGTAACTCTGTTGTTTTGACTCTGAAAATAAAAAAGGCAAAAATAAAATAATAAAATTGACGAAATTAACCTTCAGTAGTGATGTGACATTGACGAGATATTCGATGTCGATTAATATAATAATAATTTGTATGTACTAGGTAAGTCTTAGAATTTTATTTTGATACCAATTTAATTCGATCTATTTTACTTATGTCCATTAAACTGATAATTATGTAGGTAATTACTCATGAAGAATAAAGCAAGGCAAAAAGTAAAACTGTAGCTTTACGGTGTATTGTTTAATTAACCATTGAATAAGTGACGCAATAGAACGTTTTATTTATAAATCCAATAGTTATTTCGCACGTACATAAATACCTTAAAAACTCGCGTCCTCGACACCGCAGCAAGTCAATTTAAATGAAGCCGGTAGATAATTATGTCTATTCAAACAATAACAATATAATATCTACAATACCTCCTCAACATAGATCTAAAATTACATAGGTTTCTTGAGTACTAATGCCAACAGACGATTAAGTAGGTAACCAAAAATTTGTACTTACATATATACATACATCCTTCGTCACTTCGTGACTTGATAGTGTTGAATTTGTTTTCATAAAAAAAATCAGCCACTGACTCTACCCATGCTTCTCTTTACTTGTTGTGCCCATTTCCACGCGCTTGTGCCACACTCATCCAAGCCCAATATCACGAAATGGCAACAATGTTGTCAGCCCATCTCGCCTCTGCCCATCGACGACCGGCAATCCTACTTCCAGCATTGGACATTACTCGGTCATCTAGCATCATCTTCCTACCCTTATCTCATGTTACTTGGGGTTGGCGCAACACTTTTTATTTTTCCAATCTCCCCTGCCAATAATTGTTCCGCTTTCATTCACTTTCTTTTCTTTCATAACATTTTTCACATAATCCATCTGTCTCTTTGGCTGTATCTATGTTTTTTAGCTAGCCATATCCTATTGTTTCATGAACATTGCCTTGTCAAGGAGGGATACCTCACTTAGTTTTACCTAATTTAGATCCATGTCATGCATGCCTGATAACTCTGGCTTTCGTTGGTCTAAACTATCCTTAGCAAGTTATAGCCTATCAACTCATTAAATAAGTATACTTATTTAATGAGTATACCCAAGTAACAGCTATCGGAAATTCGGGAAACAGACTTGGGCGAGGAGTTCCACTTCTACCGTACGATAAAATGCATTAACGCAATATTCGCTGAATTATACCGAAAAACTAGGTCGAATTTACCATACATTTGCATAAAAACGGTGTTGTTCCGTTATTGCCAATTGCCTTGTGCATTGATAAAAGTTAGCAATTAAAGGTTACGACGTTGACTCCTACATTGTCTCTAAATATCTCCCAAATTATCCTCCTGCTGATATCCCAATTTTATTTGAACTTGCTGACGTGGTTACCTACATTAACGTGATGTAGGTATGTATGTCTTTTTTTCTCGGTGTTCACCTTCTTCCTTCATTCTCTTTAGTCATACGTGAGACACTCAAAGTTTTGCGGAAATAAATATAAATGTTCTATAGCTAAATATTTTTTGTATTAAATCTTTACAAAGTAGGTACTCTCTTGTAACCTCTATACAAAGTTTAATGCGTCTGAACCAGATTTCGAAACACTTTTTGCAGTCTGCCATAGACACCTACAGCCTGCTCGAACGCTGACAGCGCATATTCCGGCGATGAAATTGTATCCGTTTGAGCTGATTTTCTATTTTCGCAAATAAAAAAAAGTCACACGATACTAGGTCAGGGCTGTAAGGAGGGTGATCCAGAAGTTTGACCGGCGTGATGTCCAGGAAGTTCCTCGTTTTGAGCGTGGTGTGCGAAGGCGCGTTGTCGTGGTGGCGCAGTAGCCCGCGGAGCCCTGTGTTTGATCGCTTGTTGCTAACAACAGAGAAAAATTAGCTGCCAAGCATTTGGTAGTATACGATTCAGCGTTGATGCTTCTTTGGTTCCGTAAAGCAATCGACACCAAGTAGCCAGTCAAATTGAAAAAGCTCGTGATCAAAATCTTCCCCCCGCTTCTAGATCGCTTCACTTTGGTAGGCGTTGATTCTGTTTGAAACACCCAAACCGTCGACTGGCGCTTCGTTTCTGAATAGTTTATATAAATCCAAGCAATCCATCACATGTAATGATGTCGTAAACACGCCGAGACGAGCCTGCTTCAAATTTGTTTATCATATCACGGTACCATTCCACCCGGGCCTGCTTCTGACCATCGGTGAGGGTGTGCATCCCAGCTTGTAACTATCCTCCTCACGCGAAGACGCACGTCTAGAATTTCGTGAAGGCTTCCCGATCCAACCTGCAGTATGTGCTAAATCTCTTGATACGTAACTCGCCTTGTCTTGGGTTAAATTTTTCACTGCTAGCACGTTTTTTCCGTAACAGCCGTCAAAGGGCGACCACTTCATTTTTCATCTTGAATCGCTTGAATTCGTCATACCAACGATACACGGTTGCCTAAGAAGGGCCTTCATCCTTGAATGCCATTTGAAGTCTATCGTACAATACGATTCGTCCGGTTTTAGGCGACACTTGAAATCGTAAAAATCATAACGCGAAAATGTTCCTGGCGCAGATCCATTTTTTAATGAGACACGATAATACATATTGCACACACTCAATATCCTGCCTTTAGAATATCCTCTTCTTTCTTCTAGCCAACTATATTCATGGCTCAAGAATCAGTAAAAAGTATTATTCAGCTCAAGTGTAAAATTTCAAAGAACGTTATTGTTTTTTATGTAATATTTATTAACAATCCAAACAATATGCCAGTAATTCATGCGCAGCGTGCTAAATAATATCATGTATGAATAACTAAATGTAAGTACTTATGTTTCCTGGATCTCGTCGATCGGCCATGTGTCCGTTTGTATGTTGTTTTGTCGTCACAAACGGACAGACAATAGACAGTGTTTACATGTTCTGAGAATGGAAAGTACAATGAACATTTGTAGGGTTGCAATTTTCGCGGCGTTAATGAAGTAATTTAATAAGTACGTAGTCGTTCATCATTTTGATAATTTATATTCTTCAACGAGCAAGAGAGAAATGCCTCTTCGTCCACCACCGTTGGTCCCAGCGGTCATTTGCAGATCTTCGGCAGTCCTTCCTTGGGGTAGTCAGAAGCTCGAATCAGCCTGCCCTACCTATCGTATCGTATTACCCAGTTACTTGGTTGTAAATATCAGATAGGCAGTCGCTCCTTGTTATAATACTGGTCGTATCCGGTTAAGCTGAAAGCCGATAACCCGACCCCAATATAGTTAGAAAAAGAAATAAAATTAGTAATAATTGACAAGCGCTTCCAGGAACATAACAACATGCTTATGATCCCCGATGGGTTAAGCAGAGAAATAGTACAACTGAATTTCGTCAGTTATGTTTAAGATGTGGTTTCTATGGTCTTGGGCTGAGAATTTTCATTCAGACTGTCCAAGAAATTACGGTCTGATTGCCGGAGTGGATGTTCAAAAAAAATACATCACAAGCTCTTTTGCCCATTGCCCACTTTTATTAATAACTAATAATCAAATAAATGGCACCGTAAAAAACTATCTGTTATAGAGTACCTATAGACAAACCAATAAATGGTTACTTTAGCACCTTTCTATTGGCCGCAGTGAAAAGTAGGGGAAACGAATGTTCTGAACTCCCGATTATTGAATTTGGAACAACATTTAAGTAATTGAAAAACTTTTTTAAAAGCTTTTTTTATCGACATACCACTACACATCACTAGCTCTATCCTAAAGTTAACAGAGCACTTTACGAGATTGACGATGTTACTTAGAAGGTGGATACAAGATTTAATTGGGAAACCACAGTTGTAGGTGATGAAACTTTTCGTTTTCTCATTTCTCATATCATGTAGATCATAAATGCCATAGCTCAAATATTTACAAAGTGATATAGTACAAGTAGGTTAAAACCATAGAGTTTGTAGGTTTTGCTACTACAAATTGTTTACTTATCCTCATCATACATGTTTATGGTAGGTTAGTTAGATACGTGTATAACGTATTTCCACATTCCATAAACTTAAAGTTATGAGCTGTATTTTCCCATAATATACTTCCTCATAATGCATACTAGAGTTGTACAATCAGACTGCTCGTCACTGCTATAATAACGGCTAATATTCAAACTCCATATTAAACTAGGCAAACCCAAGATCAAAGTGTAACTACCGTACGGTGGACTGTATGTGAAATCTGACTGTTTTTAAAAGAGCATTCAGAGGCCCTACTCTCTAACGTCCGTCTGTCCATCCGTCTCTATCCGTCTCTCTCGCGCACGTCTGCAGATGAGTGCGAGTGAGAGAGACGGACGGACGCACGGACGTTAGAGAGTAGGGCCGCCCCAGTCATCATCATTCTCTTGCCGTTAGACAAATTTATTTGGGGTCGGCGCAGCATTTCTACTACAAGACTTCTTTTTCACACAGTCCATCTTTTGGTTCTTTGGTTCCATTTTTTAAAATAATAGGCGTCTTCTAGGTTCCTACCAATCTACAAACACACGTAGATGAGGATTTTTACTCTTCAAAATGTAAAACATAAGTAGGTTCACTTAATACAATATGTAGATACCCCATTCGCCAAGCAAGGTCAACTAGTAGGTAATGCAAAAACCACGCAAAAAAAGGTTTTAAAGAAGATTAGTATGTATGTATTCTTTGATGGGCGTAAAAAGCAGCCGTAGAATTATATGAGAATATACTTTTCCTTATACGATTATGGAAAACATTACAAACTAACTATGTATATCTCCATAATTATTATAAATTAAATTCTCTGTTTGTGTCCGTTTGTATATATGACCGTGTTTGTACTCTCGAACTACGAAACGAAGTTAAATGCGGTTTTCAATATCATGTAGATTTTTTTGTGTATGCTACATTAATATTATTAATCTTACATATTATAATAAAAACAAAACAGATTTTTATCAAGGTGTAAAAACTGTGCGAAGTAGGAAGGTCGCTAAGTACTTCTATAATAATATTATAAAGAGGTAAAGTTTGTAAGTTTGGATGTAGAGGTAATCTTCAAAACAACTGATCGGGTAATTTTTTTCACTGACCTATAATAAAGCTACATTATCTCCGAGTGTCATAAGCTAAATCTATACATATTTAAAACGTGTCCGGCACGTGACGACAACCTCTCTAGGTTGAACTGCGAGATGCCATTTCGAAAAAAAATATTTGAAACGTGACCTTTGGTAATTTCCAACCATAAAGCAAGCAAAGCCTCAGGCAGAAGCTAGTATCTAATACAATACATATAATCATACCGTACTTAGAATACGAATTACGATTTTATGAAAACTAGACGCTAAGAACACTACTTAGCACCATTCTTATATGAAGCATTAGATAAACGGACCGCCGAGAGTGCCCGAGACTAGGTAGGTATATAAAAATGTTATATGCAAACATTTACATATTTATCTATTCGCGTAACAATAACGGCGTTTGGGTTTTTTAAATCATTGAGTTATGACTTATGATCAAAGTCCAGATTATGAGCATTTAATTGAAGCGCGTTTGGTACAGTTCTAAAATCGTATTAAACACTATAGTTTAACCATAAAATAAATGTTCTCTTTCTATCTAGTAAATAATTTTGGTATCTACCTATTCATAATTAATGTGATTCCTAATAATGATGATCTTTTTTTAAATTAGATAAGTAGTCCAATCCAGCCATCAATAAAAGCAACATAGGTAATTTATTTTAACTTGTAACTCTGTCCTATACCACGTACGGAGTACCTTGTGGCTAAATAATAACAGCCGCTCGGGTCGATCTTTAGGTTAAGCCATGCTTGTCTAGGTTGGTCTGTGGATGGGTGACCACCCATTACATACCGGGTTTCCTCCGTGCCTCGGAAAGCACGTTAAGCCGTTGGTCCCAGGTCTCATTTGCAGATCTTTGACATTCGTTACAGGTAGTCAGTGACCCAAAAAGTCTGACAACCAGTCTTACCAAGGGGTATCGTATTACCCAGTACTAACTCGGTTGTGGAGGTCAGATAGGCAGTCGCTCCATGTAAAATACTGGTATTCAGCTGCATCCTGTTAGACTGGAAGCCGACCCCAACATTGGTAGTTGAGAAAACGCTAGGCAGATGATGAACTCTGTCCTATAACACATGTATTATATACCTACTCTGTGCTTATACTTAATCAATGACATTTTACAACATTGACCCTGTTTCATTCAAGTGTGAAATAACCTCAAATAAGTAGGTACAAGGAAAATGTCGATAACATTTAATTTTTATCTGTGTCCCAACACTATCAACTACAGACTAAACTTAATTTAGGCTATTGCTATCTTTTTCACTCTAATAAAACGAGAAAGAGACGGACGTAATTTAGAGCTGTCAAATTTAGTTGGAACTAATATTTCCATACAAATCAAGAGTGCACGTAAAAACATGTCGTCCTTTTCTCGCACTGCCTTTTAGTAAAAGATAGCAATAGCCTAAATTAAATTAGTTTGTGCACAACAGAATCGACACCACTGTAATCTTTTGTTCATTCGACCAAATTGTTCTTCATTTGTTTCAATCAAATTCTGGTAAAATGATTATCGTTTCGTCTTTATTGTGCACTTATTCCTATCTATTTGGACCCTCTTAGTTCATAAATTAGCCGTACAAAATATTTCCATTTGCTATGTAATCCTATTCCCACCGAATTTCCTTGAAAAAAAAAGAAGAACGGTAGAGACTGTTAATTACACACGCAAAGATTGACCAAGAAAGCTTTTCCTTAAATTGTCGCCTTTTCAGGGTCTAGCTAGACGAGGTATGAACTGCAATTAATCCTTGTGTTGTAACTACTCTAACTACTTATGAAATGATTGTTTAATCTATACTACCTAATATTATAAAGAGGAAAGATTTGCATTTTTGTATGTTTGTAATGAATAAACCCAAATACTACTGGACTGATTTCAAAAATTCTTTCACCATTAGAAAGCTACATTCACCCTGAGTAACATAGGTTATATTTTATCCACGTACTCCCACGGGAACGGGAACTACGCGGGTGAAACCGCGTGACATCCGTTAGTACATTATAAACTAAAGATTGAGGATTAGTAGCTACTAACCCTCAATCTTTAGTTTAGTTTTAATCTTTAGCGTAAAACAGCTGTTTTACGTACTTACTTAGATTTTAACAAATATTGCTCGTACTAAACAATCATTAAAGAAGCATTAAAGTTTTGGTGCATAAGTAACGCATGCCGTCTTATTATAAAACTTCCAATAAGTACCAGGTTTAAACCAGGACTAAAAGGTCTAGGATTGTTACGGTACTAACGTTTCGTATTACAAATCGTAGACCAACAAAGGTACCAAAGGTAGTCCCTGGTCTAAACATAATCCACAGATTATAAGCAACAAAATATTTAAAACTATTCAATCATTCGTTCAGCGTTCTCTGCACCGTTCCTTTTTACAGAATGTTGTTATGTAATTTAAAGAAAAAATATTTTATAAATTGTTATTTGTAGTGGTAAAATACATTTTTTTGTTATTTAAAGGTATTTAAATATTCCGACTTGTATTTTTTTGAATGCATCAATCCAATTGTTCTGTTTTGGAACAACTATCCAGCTAGCGCGTATAATGGAGTGAACTGGGTGGCGCGCGTAATTCGAGTAATGTTATCGAAATGTTTATGTTACATCTTTTAATAAACTAAAGGTCCGGCTTCACTTCAAGAGTAATAATACAAGTAAAGGCACAGTTCTTTGGGCACAGTATTCTTTGTGGTGAGATCGTGTGTGCATTCAATTTAAAAAAATGGATCAACCAAAGAAAAAAAGAGGTAAAAATTGGAGTTTAGAAGAAAAGGTTAGTGATAACTGACATGTTAGATTACGGACACAACTACACACAGTATTTGATGCAATAAGCTAAACACAAACACACACAAATTAACATAAAATACATTCATACAAATTTCATTATACGATAAGGATTTATACTGCGTCAACTTATTGCCGAGTCAGCTAAAATACTTGAAGATAAGTCGACGAAAACCAATATAAATATGTTAGAAAACGAGTTGACAATTTAGTACCATAGTTAAACTAGGGGTCACGATGGTCTAACTTTGGAACCATAGATAGTTCTAGGACTAGCGATAAACTTCGTTTTGTAATAACGTTTATTCAAGGTCATGGTTTAAACCTAGTACTAAAGCCGGTACTTTTTAAGACCACGTTTTATAATAAGAGGGATGTAGTCTAGCACTGATATTTGTTTAGTTACTATACTAACAAACTATCCAAATAAGGACGAACGTGGGTATTTGACGTATTTCCCCGTGTAAAGATGTTGTCACTTACCAAAAATAAGACGAGGAAAACTCAGTTAATTTTACCTTCCAACAATAAATTACCGATCTTAATCATTATACCTAAAAAAACCGTGGCCGGATAAAACGGCCGGAAAAAACCGTGCCATGGATTAGATAGCCATGACACAAAACCGCCAAAAGTGGGAAGATTAGGTATTTTGGAAGCGACCTGCACTCAGCCGAATTATTATATTATCTGTGACTCAGCATTGGATGACCAAAGGTTGAACAAGAAGGAGAATTCAAGAAATAATAAAATAAAATTTAAAAAAATGTTTATTTCAATCACATAGGGCTCAAAAACAGGATTTGGAGATCACCTTATAAGCAAAGAGATGCTTGTGTAAGGTGACTCCGCTCTTCCGCATTAACATTAACATTATAATACAATTGAACACAACATAAAAATAAAAGAAGTTAAAAAAAAATCAAAAATTGATGTTAAAAACTAAATTAAAGTATTATAAAGTTAAAGAGAGAGAGCATTTGTGAGATGTATGTGAGTGAGTTAATGTGTGTGTGTGTGTGAGTGCATGTGTATTGTATATTACATCTATATGAGTTTTATACGTTTAGTTTTTAGGTTTCTGTTTAAGTTTAGGTGAAAGACTAAGGATCGTAAAACATAAAGAAAGTAGAGATAGAGAATTAGAGAGACAGATAGCGTAATTAGAGATTTTGAACTCGATACTCACATGAAAAGACACAGGTAGGTAATTAATGGGTGACAACAAACCTAGTACCTATGACAAGAGTAGTTTCAATGTATAGTGAATAGTATCTTTCCACAAAGGTCAGGGATGTCGCGAGAGCTATGCGCGCGGGCAACCCGCTGTATGTCATGCAATAATCATTTATTGATTGCTCGGACCACGTGTTGATCGCAATGGCAACATACAACATACACATACAATACGACATACGATTAGAGGTTGCAATCGAATATTCGAATTATTAGAATATTCATTCCAAATTTATATTCGAATAGTAAATATTATGTAAGTATTCGAATATTCGAATACTACCAAAAATGAATGATTCTATAGACGCCTTAAGTTTCCTCAGGTCTCACTTTCATAGAATACGTAAAAAATAGTATTTATTATGCGCTGTGGTGATTTTAGATATCTATTAATAGGTAAATCTGATCTAATTCTGAAATATTATAGATGAACCTGATTTCCTAGTGTGATATTGCATGTGAAAATGATACTGCAATGTCATTACGACACCTTTACATTTGTGATGCTTTTTGTTTTTATTATTAAGGAGTTTAAGACTTTTTAAATTGTTTGAGAATTTTATAATTGTTTTGATTAATATGTTCATGTATAATCGTGAGATTAATAAGTACATAAGTTTCCTACTATGTTGTATTTGATAATATTTTTTATTTTTAGTAAACACTGAGTTTATATTTTTTAAAGATAAAAAATAATTCTATTCGTGTTGTTATGTTACATTATTTGCAATGTATAATAAGAATGCATCAAACAAATTGAGTTTTCATGGACAATGTATTGTTTATTTTTAACAAGCGGACGCCACGCAGTTTTACCCGCGTAGTTCCAGTTCCCGTGGGAGTACGGGGATAAAATATAGCTTATGTTACTCAGGGTGAATGTAGCTTTCTAATGGTGAAAGAATTTTTGAAATCGATGCAGCAGTTTTTGAGTTTATTCATTACAAACATACACATACACAAAAATACAAATCTTTCCTCTTTATAATATTAGTGTAGATATCAGTAATTTAAGAATTTTATAATTGTTTTAAATTTTGATTAATATGTATCTAGTGCTAGGTTTACATAAAAATATAGTTCCTAAACGCAAGGCTGCTCAACTTATTTTGAAGGTGGAAACATTTGGTTCCTGTGTCAACCGGCGGGCCATCTAGGTAGTTAATAAAACTTGCTTTTAGAACCTTTTTCGAACTAATTTCTGATGACTGTGGCTATAAATAAACTTTCAGGAAAAAAAATGTGATTTTTTTAATGTCTAGCTAGATGTTAGTTTACTGAGTGGGTTCTTATAGAGAAACAATTTTTTTTTTCGATCTGGTTCTGGTCAGTTGACCACTGTTAGCGGGCCAATTCAAATGCGTTGGCGGGCCATATTGTGGCCCACGTACCTGGGGTTGAGCAGTCTTGTCCGAAAGCAATAAAAGCTGATATTTTAAGCGCCTTGTTATTTTTTGAAAATATTCGAATAGCACTCAACAAATATTCGAATATTCGAAAATCAAAATTATGGAATATTTGCAAGTGTAGCGTGTGAAATCGTATGTAGAGGTATACAATTTCAGACGCTACACTTAGATGTGAGTGTGACGTGACCTGGGCCTCAGTCTCTACATCCAAGACGCGTTTCTCGCAAGCATCGTTATTGCAACCGAATTTTTTCGTTATTATTCAACGATCGCAAGTTTGCGACAGCGTCGTTATTAATGTCGAGGCGGCCCAGCATCCAACAGGTTCCATAAAAAAATAAAAGATAAAAGCGGAATCCTGTTTACCTTTTGGCAACGTGAACCTAAAAAGGTTTGTTGACCCGTAAAAAGAAATTATTTTGTCTTTTTCTTTATCGTATGGTTAATGCCTAAGGGTGCTTACATAAAGAAGCAGGTTTCCGGTACGGGCGAGTCGGTACCGATCGGTACAGGTATTCATTTCTATGTTATCTTATGCGCTCGCTTATAGAGAAGCAGGTTTAAACTATATGCAAGTGAACCCTGCACCGATCGGTACCGACTCGCCCGTACCGGAAACCTGCTTCTTTATGTAAGCACCCTAAGTTTTTATGCTGCCCATGGGACTCCGACTTGACTTTACATGCCGTCAAGAAATATATCTTAGGCATGCAGTGCAAGGTTGTATGTTGATTAAAATATTGGACGCGATTGTAAGACGTATGTAGTTACAGAATTATAACCATCAAAACCATCAATACAACCCTCCAAGACGTAGTACATTATAACTCAATGTAGGCATGCTGGTTTCCTCACGATGTTTGCCTTCACCGAAGCAAGTGATAGGTAATAGGGTAGATGACACCATAAAACAATAATTCCAAGATACCTATACCTACTTATCTCTAAAAAAACACTTTATTTGGGCCTGAAAACCCGATTTATTTTCAATTAAATGCCAAATTCCGTTTAGTCTACATTTGACAGATTCTACTTATGACATCATATTCTACATTTGACAGATTCTATATTTAGTTGCTTTCAAATCAATAAATAGTTGAGTCATTGAGTTGAATAAACAGTGATGTCACAGTTGGCTATTGCCATACAAAATCTATGAGACAACCGTGTTTTGACAGCTCTTAAAAAGTATCTCAATTGATTGGTGTGTCATCTACGCCACTGAATACGCACATGAATCCGAAAAGTCAGACGTGGTGCGTGCCTTTGGGTTCGAACTGGAGGCCTATGACTTGACAGTCCGAGACGGTCACATTCACATCACACCATCTAGGCTATCACTGCTATTATTATTTTGTTATTGTTACCATGCAGAAAACTTTATGTAGGTACTTATGTATTATTTGTCTTTAGGTATGTTAGAATGCGATGTGGACGAATTTTTCGACGCCCTGTAACCCTTTTTGATACTTGTAAATATTTTTATTTCTATTATAGAGTTAGTATGTAAATAATGTAAATATTACTGAAAATAAATACCTATTTTTGCAGAAAACGGAAAATTACAATAAAATATTTTCTGCTGTTATTTGGAACTCGGGTAGACTATACAGGGTTAGTTTTCGATGACAATCAGCCAAAATTTAAAATTAAGATCTAGATAATATCAAACCAAAGTGCATTTTAAATATTGATTGTCGAAAAATATAAAATACTAGCGGACGTCCCGCGGTTTCACCGGCGTAGTTCCCGTTCCCGTGGAAGTACGGGGATAAAATATAGCCTATACTAGCTGACCCGCGCAACTTCGTCTGCGTCACATAATATAGCTTATAGCTGTTCCCCGTGGTTTCACCCTCGCTGCTCAGCACCTGTTGGTCGTAGCGTGATGTTATATAGCCTATAGCCTTCCTCAAGAAATGGACTATCCAACACTAAAAGAATTTTCCAATTCCAACCAGTAGTCCCTGAGATTAGCGTGTTCAAACAAACAAACAAATAAACTCTTCAGCTTTATAATATTAAGTACTAGCTTCTGCCCGCGACTTCGTACGCGGATCCTGTTGCTTATGCCAGCGACAACGGAGTCGTCAAAATCGAAGACCTGAAACGTCTGATGTCGAATTTTAAGAGCCCGGGGACGGGAATACAACGGGATGCGCGAGACGATTCGAGACGTTCCAGATCTTTAATTTTTGTAAGTCAACAGGAAATGCCCATCAGACTAAACATTTTTATAAGTCAACAGGAAATGCCCATCAGACCAAACAACACTTGCTAAGACGTCATTCCTATGTGTTAGTTATGGTGTAGCTGGGCTCTTGGAGTTCCACAACAGGTGTTCAAGACCTTCGAGGTGTTCCAGATCTTCAAATTTATTCTCACAGCAGAAAATGCTCATCACGTAGAACAATTTTTGCTATGGTACCATTTTTGTATCTCTTATAGTTCAGCCGGTCTGTTGCGGTTCTGCGTCAGGTGTTTGTTTCCAAGATAAAAGTCAACAGGGAATGCCCATCAGACCAAACAACACTTGCTAAGACGTCATTCCTATGTGTTATGGTGTAGCTGGGCTCTTGGAGTTCCACAACAGGTGTTCCAGATCTTCGATTTTTATAAGTCAACAGAGAGTGCTCATCAGATTGAACAACTTTTGCTAAAACGTCATTCCTATATATATGTTATAGTGTAGCTGGGCTCTTGGAGTTCCACATCAGGTGTTCCAGATCTTCAAATTTATTATCTCAGCAGAAAATGCCCATTACGTGGAACAATTTTTGCTATGGTACCATTTTTGTATCTCTTATAGTTCAGCTGGTCTGTTGCGGTTCTGCAACAGGTGTTTGTTTCCAAGATAAAAGTCAACAGGAAATGCCCATCAGACCTAACAACTTTTGCTAAGACGTCATTCCTATATGTGTTATGGCATAGGTGGGCTCTTGGAGTTCCACAACAGGTGTTCCAGATCTTCGATTTTTATAAGTCAACAGAGAGTCCTCATCAGATTGAACAACTTTTGCTAAAACGTCATTCCTATATATATGTTAGTGTAGCTGGGCTCTTGGAGTTCCACATCAGGTGTTCCAGATCTTCAAATTTATTCTCTCAGCAGAAAATGCCCATCACGTGGAACAATTTTTGCTATGGTACCATTTTTGTATCTCTTATAGTTCAGCTGGTCTGTTGTGGTTCTGCATCAGGTGTTCAAGTTTCCAAGATAAATTATAGCCTATGTCTTGCCCAGACTTAATACCTATACAACAATAAAAAAATCATTCAAATCCGTCCAGCAGTTCCGAAGATTAGCGTGTACAAACAAACAGACAAACAGACAAACAGACAAACAGACAGACTTTTTTTTTTGGATTCGTGCTCTATTACTGTTTCTAAACCCCCCTCAATTATTTATTTTTTAATATATTCAATGTACAGACACAGTTTTTCTACTGTTTTATTATATGTATAGATAGATTCGGACCGCGATCCACGCGAAAACTGAAACGACTGGCACACACGCACGTTACGATTATCGGCACAGTTTCTTCAGATTCCAATTTATCTATCCAAAATTTCATACTGTTCCGTTCAACTGTACAGTTCTAGAAAATCGGACAAACTGTACAGTTTTTCTCATACACGTGTCAAAATCAAAATCAAAGCATTTATTTCAAGTAAGCCAGTTACAGGCACTTTTGAATTGTCGAAACAAAGATGAAAATTAAATGTAGCTACAGTCCCAGTCACAAGACATAAAACCTGTGAAAGTACTGTAGTTGCCCATTCCCTAGCGTAGATCTCTATGGAGAAGAACGGGCAAGAAACTCCATGGACACTTTTAAATCAGAATATTGTTACAAAATCTTGGTTACATCATCATTCACGTTGAGATGGTATATTATGTGACAACAATGTAGCAAGATGTGCACGGTAAAAGTGTCCACAGCAAAAACACACAAACAAAAACTTACAAACAAATGTTACCTCTTTATAATATTAGTATAGATATAGAAATAATAGCATTCATTTGAAAATGTCCTAAAAATGTCCCATATCATAAACCTAGCGGGAAACACTATCTACCTATCTGGGTTGTGCTGTTGCAATATCCACACGTTCGCTTTTTAGTGGTGGACAGGAATGAACTTTTTTTTAAAAAAAATGTTGTTTTTTTTTTAATGAGAGGTTTTCCTTTTGAGGTTTTAAAAAAAAACTTAGTTTCCAAGAACTCTATAGATGGCGTTGAACTTACTATGCCAAAGCCAAAACGCTTGAAAATAAAACATTGTGTCACGTCACATACTCTCGTTGACTGACACTTTCATTTGCTTAACCTTCCGAATATAACCTACATTTCTCGCGCTTTGTTAAAATCAGTTTTTTTAGGTTCCGTTACTTGCATTATCATACTTACTCCTAGCGCCATCTATCCAGCGACTAGGGAAGAGCTAAAAAGAAAATCCCTCATTATATCGAAAATATTATCGATTCTAAACCATCTCTGAAAAATTGTACGGTTATTATGGTCAGAGCCTATGACCTTTTTGCCTACATATAACAAACACTACCACTACTGGATACCGATCAAATTATTATCTATAGATTACCCACTGATATTATAAATTGATAACCTATCTACATTATCATAACACTTTTTCGCTAGATAACATTCGAAACCTTAGATCTCTACAAGGTGTCGGTGATAAGAAGAAGACACGTACACATTAGTGACAGTTATCGACACATTGGACAATGGACATGTAAAACATAAAACCTAACCTAATACTTAGTAGGGAACAAGATTTAACGTTCCAGTCGTACCTACCTACCGAGAAGCATCGTAATACCCAGTTACAAATCTGCAGTTGGCTGCCATGCCATGTCAAGTCATGTCTGAAGTGTGTCACCCCCCATTCAGTGGCGAGCGCTCCACGGAAGAACCAAAACCTGTAGCGAGGTAGTGCATATATCAATTCCATTGAGAATTCGTTCTACCTGCTGAAAATATCCCACCTGGATATGAGTTGCCATAGCTTACCCTCAGCTGACCTTAGATATTAATTACATTGAACTCATCGTCACGTAACGTAACGTGCGGTCACGCTTCGTAGCCGTTCGTAGCACTCGTAGCATCCGCTACGGCGTAGCACCACTGCTACATGCGCGGGGCATAACCAGTGCTACGACTGGGGCGGGGCCTGTGTACTTTTCGTTTTCACTTCTATCGGCAGTCCCCAAAGACTGCTCCGATTTTTTTTACAATGTCCCGCTTTCGACGAAAGAATCCCGCTTTTTTCACTCAAAAAGTTCCAAAGTCCCGACTTAGCAAAATGCGCGCGATAATAAAGATGAATGTCGATGGGTCCAAAAATGTATTGTTTGTTTCACACATTCTAAAATACACAATTCGCACCGACAAAGATAGATACCCACAAACGTAAAGCAAATATTGCGGCAGGGTGTTAATTTATTAAAAAGAGGAAGTCCTGATTGAGGTACTTACTTAGTTAGTTTACGTCACTTCTGACAGTTTACCAAAGATTTTCAAATGAAATTATCAGCAAATAATCTTATCAGATGATCGCTATCCCGACAAAGTCAAGTCATACGACACGTGCCGGTCGTGTTATAGTAAGACCACTTTAAGTGTGCAGTTCTTGGTGGCGCTGCTTGTCATGAAAATTAGCATCGACATGTCAAACTTGGTACATTTATTTTAGTTCTGCGTTTTCCCGCCTGCACAGATAATTTGGTTGAAGTGTACGTGTTATCACATTTCACGTTTATATATCCCGAGTTGACGTCAAAAGTCATGACATGTTATGATTTTATAAAATACAACAATGTGGAAAATATTGTGATACTTTTTACGTTCAAATAGTCAGTAGGTACCAACCTACTATGTAGTAATCTGTGTTACTCAGATAATCGTGTCTCCGCGTATGCTTATTATTTAATCATTAATTAAAAATGTTTAAAAAAAAACATTAGACTGATAGTAGGTACTGCTACTGCTATGTCTAATTGTAAGATATCTTCAACCGAATTCTGAAGTTGCAATTCTTACATGTCAAAAGATTTACAATGTGCTTCACCTCTTCTTTCTTTTCCCGCCCGCGCTTAAACTGTATCTTTTCATAGAAAAACTGAAAACTTGTAACTATAACTGCTCTTTTCTCGGGCATAAACAACACGAAATATAATGAGGGATTTTCTTTTTAGCTCTTCCCTAGTCGCTGGATAGATGGCGCTAGGAGTTAGTATGATAATGCAAGGAACGGAACCTAAAAAAACTGATTTTAACAAAGCGCGAGAAATGTAGGATATATTCGGAAGGTTAAGCAAATGAAAGTGTCAGTCAACGAGAGTATGTGACGTGACAAAATGTTTTTTTTTTCCAAGCGTTTTGGCTTTGGCATCAACTATCATAGTAAGTTCAACGCCATCTATTATATAGAGTACTTGGAAACCAAGTTTTTTTTTTATACCTCAAAAAGAAAACCTCTCATTATTGTGTGCTTATCAATATCAAAAAGAGGTATCTATCTGAAATCCCGACCTTCACCGAGCAGACTGGCCAGTAATCGATCAGCTATTGATTTACATCGACGCGCCGCGAACGTCTGTGTTGGCGCCGAAAATTATCGGCATTTTCGCGCGCATTTTTTTTGTGAAATTAATTTTATTATTCTATACTTTCAAAAAGTTTTAGGTATAGTGCATTTAACAGTGATTTAGTGATTACACTCGTAATTAATAAATTAATCAAATCAACTTTAACAGGTAATTTGTATGCTGATTGAGAGAAAAGTTTTTGTTTCTGAATAAATTTTGATGTTAGTTGGTGCCAATCAATTCAACAAGGAAATATAGTTTTGTATCACAAACTGGTCGTTAGCTGATGCTGTGACTGTCTGGAATACAGGCTGCCTAAGCTGCATTGTTAAAATAACAAGAATGAAGAGTCGACATGAGAGTGAACATGAGACGTCAGTATACCTACTGATTTGTTAATGTCTTAATTGGTAAACTGGCTGCATTAGTTAAGACATAACATCTTGTAGCTAAATAATAGCAGCCGCTCGGGTCGATCTTTCGGTTAAGCTGAGCTTGCCTAGGTTGGTCTGTGGATGGGTGACCACATACAGAGTTTTCACCGTGCCTCGGAAAGCACGTGCAGTTGGTCCCGGGCGGCTGCCTTTTGTAGGTAGATCTTTGACATTGACAGTCGTTACAGGCAGGTTACCTACCTGCCTAGTGAAAAATCTGCCAACCAGTCTTACCGAGGGGTATCGTATTACCCAGTAGGTAATGATATTACTATTAACAATATTACTATTAACAATATTACTATTAACGATATTACTATTAACGATAGTAATACATTTTTTTTTTTTTATAAATCATATACCTATCCGATGTACGAACCACATTTTTGGTGTGAATTCGATAAAAAAGGTCATCTCGTTTTGTGTTATCTTTTAGTTTTTTTTTGCAGTAAGTAGGTACGGTACATGTTTAGTTAATCAATTGGTTTTTTTGCACAGCATTCATTTTTCTGGTATGCATTCAGTTAATTAGTGGAGTTTCCTAGTTTGCTGAAAAATCATACAGATGTGCATTTAAAAATATCCCTTTTAATAATAGTGTATTTTTTAAAATTAAGATATTGATAAGTAAACATTATAATTAGGTAGGTACCTAAATGATGGAATTTTTATATGGGTAAGGCCACGAAAAATTGTTTAATAACACACTTGAAACTGTAACACACAATAACACACTTGAAACAATATAACACACCGGAAAATAGTAAAGCTTAGTGCACATAATTGATAAAATAATAAAACTAGTTCTTTATTCGCGGCTTTGCCTGAATGATTTTAAAACATAATTACTACAAATAAAACACAAATTAATACTAAAAATCTTTATTAGAACTTACACACATAATTTAATGAAAGTGTTTTTTTTATTTTTTTTTATTTTTCAGGGTCCCTTTGTTTAAACCTTTCCCTGTATAATTTCTAACTTTCAGCAGGCGTCATTGGCATCTGAAAAGAAAAAGTAAATTCCCTTCACCGGTAAAGCTTAGCAAATACAATTTCAGTTATGAAGCATGACATTCGCCATCATGCAAACGTTTTACTTATTTCGCCACTCAGATGCATTACTAAAATACTAGCTGCTGCCAGCGGGTACACCCGCGCGAAAGTTACTAAGTTGTTAAGTTTGGATGGATGTTTGTTACTCAATTACGTCAGAACAGCTGAATGGATCTTGATGCAATTTGGGTCAGATATAGGTTATAACTCCCCGTATTAAGTTCCCGTTCACACTCACAATACTAATCAAACAAACGCATTCACACGCATGGCTGTCCTTAATGACCTCTCTTGTGTTGAAAACAAACCCGCTACCCTATGTAACCGAGGTCCTCAGTATGATGTGTCAACTATTTTACAATGTGAACTAGGCTTAACGTATTTTCTCGTGTGTTACGTAACACAAAACATAACATACGTAACATGCGGGAACAAACACACGCGAAAATATAACCGTTATCTGAGAATAAAAGTTTTAAATACAGTCTAAATGCACAGAAAACTAGTCGATTCAACAAATAACAACATTTTCTACAGTAATTTTGACTTTACCGGATTAAATTTTAACACTTACCTTGTCAAATCACGTAAAATAACTCGCAAAAACTAGGTGACCAAAATTCCCGTTACCAACAACTTCACGAATTGCTTCATACTGAAATGGCTGACAGATGTTTGACGTTTCTCTAAGGTCTTAGGGAAGTTTCCCAACATAAAAAAATACTTTTAGTGTTGCTGTGATTTGAAAATTTTAAACTAACTTGTATTTCGTGTTATGTCACACACGGGAATCACACACGGGCCATTTTTTCAACCATGATTTTTTTTATAATATTAGGCAGATATCAACTGTTTATTCGTTTTAAAACAAGGCCGTTATAGTATATAACAAGTACAATGTAGCAAATAATATGATACTAAATTTATTTCATAAAAAAAAAAAAAAGTTTAGTGTCACATGAACAAGAGCCATTTTGATTTTCTATGGAAGCTGAAATCAACCTAAAATATTAATCGAAAATTTACATAATTAGAAACGATATTTTCTTATTTTAATTACACCATGCTGGGCAGGAACTCTCTTCATATCGATAAATCTGTAACCGGTAGGTATTAGAAATAATGGTACCGTATTTTTCTTTTAAAATTTTGGTCCGAGCCACGTAATTTTTTTGAAATAAACACTTTTTCGTGGCCATACCCATATTTGAGTTGATTGAATGAAAGGTAAATTGCGGTTTACGATCTATGACGTATTAAATAAAAACGACTTACTAGATCTCGTTCAAACCAATTTTCAGTGGAAGTTTACATGTGTACATCGTATACTTTTTAGGGTTCCGTACCCAAAGGGTAAAAACGGAACCCTATTACTAAGACTTCGCTGTCTGTCCGTCTGTCTGTCACCAGGCTGTATCTCATGAACCGTGACAGCTAGACAGTTGAAATTTTCACAGATGATGTATTTCTGTTGCCGCTATAACAACAAATACTAAAAACAGAATAAAATTAATATTTAACGGGGGCTCCCATACAACAAACGTGATTTTTTTATAATAATTGGTACGGAACCCTTCGTGCGCGAGTCCGACTCGCACTTGGCCGGTTTTTTTTAGTTTTATGATTCTCTTATTTTAGAAGTTACAGGGGACGACGACACACATTTTACCAGTTTGGTGTACCTATCTCTCGCGCAAACTGTTAAGTTTAGAGAAAAAAATGATATTAGAAACCTCAATATCATTATATGAAGACCTATCCATAAAATACTCCACACGTATGGGTTTGATGAAAAAAAAATTTTGAGTTTGAGCTCTAAGTATGGGGTACCCTCAAAATTTATTGTTTTTTTTTCTATTTTTGTGTGAAAATATTAAGAGCCTATACTACCTCAGTTTAGCAACTCTATTTGTGGTGGTTCAAACTTCGTTTGTAATACTGTTCGAATAAAGTTCTAATCAGCTTGCACTACAAAGCGGTTGTTACGTTAGTCACTGCGGCCGAATAGTGCGAAATGAGTGGTTTTTATTCTTTATAAAATCAAATTTTCGTCTTTTGGAAAAAATAAAAAACATAAGACATGCTTTATAGTTCAGTTAGTATGCAAAGTTTCATGATCTAATTTGAAGTACTTTTTGAATACCAGCGGTTTATTGTTCGATTTGGAGGTAACTTTGGGATTTTTTTCTATCGAGAAAATTTTATGAAATCGTGTTTTCGCCTAACATAAGACCTAACATTAATCCTCAGCTTTAACATATATTTAATTCAAAATAAATGCTGCAGTATTTTAGGCGTCACGGAGGATCATGCTAAGCCATTTGAGGTAGTATAGGCCCTTAATGCGGTTCACAGAATACATCTACTTACCAAGTTTCAACAGCATAGTTCTTATAGTTTCGGAAAAAAGTGGCTGTGACATACGGACGGATAGACAGACAGACATGACGAATCCATAAGGGTTCCGTTTTTTGCCATTTGGCTACGGAACCCTAATTACTCCCTACAATACAAATTTACAAAGTTTATCTCTTTATAATACACGTATACACTTCTGCCTGATGGCTGCTACACACGTTACGAAAAATCGTTACGATCGGACGGTACAGTTTAAACTGTACGATTATTCATTCGTTGAGAGGGCTTCGACTGACAACGCGATAGCAGTTGTTGGGTTATTATTTGCCAAAAAAGTTAAAGGAAGAAAAAATCAAGAAAAAGAAAACACGTTACGTATTTGGTGTAAAGAATGGCTAATGAAAACAGAAGTCCATTCCCATGTTAATTTATTGAAGGAACTAAAGGTATTTCCTAAATATTGGCATAATTTTAACAACCACTAGCTAACCCGCGCAACTTCGTCTGCGTCACAATAGCTTATAGCTGTTCCCCGCGGTTTCACCCTCGCTGCTCAGCACCTGTTGGTCGTAGCGTGATGTTATATAGCCTATAGCCTTCCTCAAGAAATGGACTATCTAACATTAAAAGAATTTTCCAATTCCAACCAGTAGTCCCTGAGATTAGCGTGTTCAAACAAACAAACAAATAAACTCTTCAGCTTTATAATATTAAGTATAGATTCGGACCGCGATCCACGCGAAAACTGAAACGACTGGCACACACGCACGTTACGATTATCGGCACAGTTTCTTCAGATTCCAATTTATCTATCCAAAATTTCATACTGTTCCGTTCAACTGTACAGTTCTAGAAAATCGGACAAACTGTACAGTTTTTCTCATACACGTGTCAAAATCAAAATCAAAGCATTTATTTCAAGTAAGCCAGTTACAGGCACTTTTGAATTGTCGAAACAAAGATGAAAATTAAATGTAGCTACAGTCCCAGTCACAAGACATAAAACCTGTGAAAGTACTGTAGTTGCCCATTCCCTAGCGTAGATCTCTATGGAGAAGAACGGGCAAGAAACTCCATGGACACTTTTAAATCAGAATATTGTTACAAAATCTTGGTTACATCATCATTCACGTTGAGATGGTATATTATGTGACAACAATGTAGCAAGATGTGCACGGTAAAAGTGTCCACAGCAAAAACACACAAACAAAAAAAAAAATACAATTCAAAATAATTCATTCAAATAAGCCATGGCAACCAAGAGATGACCAGTCACAACTGACAGCGCCCGTTCACGGACATGACGCATGGATCAGCACCATTCAACTCAACCATTTTGAAGGGAACTAAATGATCCGACACATGCGCCACCATCAGCGAGACAATTGAGTGAGCATGACATACTCCAAACCGCCAAGGCACATTCTCGTCAAGAAAAGACGTAGGTTTCCAGTGAATGATAGCTTTCTAGTACATAGTACTCACACAATATGGGCTATGCATTTATATAATACTAAAGAGATTGATTCTATACAATGCAAAGATAGTTGTACAATCTTCAGCAGCTCCAACAATACAATTTAATGCTATCAATTTATGCGCCCCTGTCCATGTGGAGCAGGACCAGCATTAAGCCAAGCATTTTTATCAGCGATATAATCGCTCAACTTGTAATATGCTTGCTTACATAGTGTGCGTTTAATGCATGTTTTAAATTTCGTCTCATTCAGTTCAAGAATACTTTGTGGAATTTTATTATAGCATCTCAAACAGTACCCCATGAAAGATGAGTCTACTTTAGCGAGTCTGAAACCTGGCTGAACTAGTTGGTCCCTATTTCTAGTACTGTAATTATGTCTGTCACCCCTTTTACCAAAAAGGTGCAGATTTTTTCTGACGTACATTGTTTTCGTAGATGTATTGACAATGTACCGTCATGATGCCAATATCCTTAAACAGTTCCCTTAGAGAATCGCGCCTACGAAGATTATATACGGCTCTGATGGCTCTTTTCTGCAGAATATATTATAGACTCAATATCTGCAGCCCGTCCCCACAGCAAAATGCCATAAGACATTATACTATGAAAGTAACTAAAATAAACCAGTCTAGCGGTATCTACATCAGTATACTGACGGATTTTTCTAATGGCATAGGCTGCTGAACTTAGCCGCCCCGCAAGAGATGTCAAATGAGAACCCCATTGTAGCCTTGAATCAAGCGTAATCCCCAGGAAAACCGTTTTATCTACGAATTCAAGTTTCTCTTTATTCAATATTATATCACAATCACTACTTTTAACATTCGGTAAAGCAAATCTTATGCATTTGGTTTTTTTTTCATTTAATACCAAATTGTTTGCTGTGAACCAATTTTGGACCTGAAGTAGGTGTAGATTTATCATTGCAGTTTGAACTGTACCGTTCGATCGATCGTAACGATTTTTCGTAACGTGTGTAGCAGCCCAGCGGCGAATATAGTCGAGAATAGTGCTGGGAAAATTGATCACGAATTTGTAAACTCCTATAGAAAAATCTTGAAGCACAAGTAGGTGCCTACTACTCATCTATTGTTACGAATACCTCTTTACCCTTTCCTTTACATTATTTATCAACTAATGCACTTATTAACATCGTAGGTAAGAAAGTTCCACCATTTCATTCGTTTCCATTAGAGGCAATAGTTCATTCACATAGTTTAATCAGTGATTACCATGCCATGGATAAACTTCAAAGTATTATCTCCTGTGCTGTAAGGTATGTACTGACTTGTTAGTCTCCTAGGGATTTATCTGAACCCTATTTGTGATATTGTATAGGTAATTACGTGTTTAGATTTTGCTAAAGCGGCCATACGTCCAAAACGACAAGTGATATTTTGGGTTATTTTATCCGTGGTTCGTGCATCTATCCTCGTTACACGTTTACCTACTCATCAGAAAAATAGTTTCATTTCTAAAATGTCTGAATTTGAGATTCTTAAAAAAAATACAATCGGGGCAGTCTTAGGGGTATGCCGACCCCTCCCCAGTCGTAGCACTCGTTATGCCCCGCGCATGCCTATGGTGCTACACCGTAGCGGATCGCCTACGAGTGCTGCAAAGCGTGACGTCAAGTGACGATGAGTGCAATGTTTTCACTTCAAAAACCTCTTGTAATGATAGTCTATTCGCAAATGTGTTTCAAAACTGGGTCTCGTTTTTACTAAATTGTAATAAAGTTTGTGTCAGTGGTAGGTTATTCATCCAAGTAAAATGATACAATATTTTAATTTAAAAAAAATATACAACGTGAAAGTGATAATTCCTTTTCGGTTAGCACTTAAACTTAATTAGAGATAATATTAAAATTAAGTTCAATTTTATGACAGAATTCTAGTTACTTAGCTACTTTTTATTATTTTCACGGTTTCCTGGTCTCGCAATTTCCAATTAAAAAGTTTTTTTTTTTAAATGGAGTTTTTCCTGTATTAAGTATGTGTTGTTTTAAAACTTACAAATCTACATATATATATATTACACAACGTATCAAAGATCACTTACAGAAAAATGGATGATTTTTTTTTTTGTTAAAAAAATGAAAATTCATATTTAATTTTTTGAATAAAAAAAATTAAGGAACCTTTATTTTACAAGACACACATAATGATACGTTCTGTAAGGTACAAACGGGTTTACATGGCGTTTACAATTGTTTTGAAACATAGGGCTTATCTTTTTCTTATATTTGCATTTCTCAAGTATTTGCACAAAAGATAATGTGTACTATAATCCAGTGTCATTATCTTTTATCCAGCCAGTGTTACTGAACAAAGAAATTAGTGATGCCGCTAAGTCACGCAGTCACGCTATGTCACGCGAAGTGCAAACTTGTTTTGTTACTAAAGATTGTTTCGGTTTTCTTAACGTAAAGAATAAATTTACATTTGCATCGTGTGAATACAGAAGGATTTCACAGTTACTTTAATTTGTTGTATTATGGACGCATTTTACGGTTCGCACAGTGCGGTGTTAACAATACTATGTAGTATTGTTTAGTCCAAGTGTGTCAAAATAGTGTACATAATATAAATAAATACGATATAAATTAATAGTCTTAAATCTTGGCTAAAGAATGTTTTATCATTCTGTAAATATTGTGTATTGGAACAATTTGGAAGTGGTGGAAAAAAGACCATACCTACCATTGAGTCATGAAATTACGAGTACCTACTTACCTACATTTCTGAATCGTTGATTTTGTCTCCACCTTTTTTGTTGAACTAGGGTATGTTCAATAAATATTGATTTTATAATAAAGAAAATACTAGGGCATATGCGACATAACCATAACATATTGGCATCACAATTTGTACCGACCTACTAAAAAAATAACGACGCGACGTCAGGCTTATCGAATGTTTGTCTAATTGCTAAAATGGTGTGAACGTGCGCCGGTTAGGTAGGTACTTACTTAGGTACTTTTAGCGTGAAATGGATGACGTCAACACAAGTAAACAGGTTGCCAAAAGTAATTAAGCCTTTGTAAGAAAAAACTTGGTGATGACAATGAAATATTTTCCTTATCGTGGCCTTAGAAAACTGTAATTTCCATTGTCCAAATCTGCGGATAGGGTAAAAGGTAACGAACGTCTACGAACGAACGTGTAGTAAGCCTCCGCTGTCCGTCCGTATGTCTGTCAGCGGGCCCATGACCCTAATAGGTAGACAGTTGAAATTTTCACAGAATGTGTATTTATGTTGCCGCTATAACAAGATATAATAAAAATAAAATTAAAGTGGGCTCTCCTACAACGATGGTACGGAACTAGGGTTGCCACCCGTACCCTAAAATAGAGTATTGTCGTACTTTATAATCTACGACACCAATAAAGTACGCTAAATACTCTATTTACGTAAAATTGATTGTTACTGGCTCTTCACAGTCTTCACTGGTTATGAGTACCTAAGAAACTAAATAAAATGGTATCCACAGCCACAGAACTTGAGCGTTTGATAAATGTCGCTATGAGCAACAAAAAATACGTTTCCAAGGACAATTACTGATAAATAATTATAAATACTCTTTTTTCATGCTGTGTACTTTATTTTTATTCTACCAAAATGAAAAAATACTTTATTCGTCCTAAAAAAAGGTGGCAACCCTATACGGAACCCTTCATGCGTGATTCCGACTCGCACTTAGCCGGTTTTTTTCAACTTACGGCTAATTTGACAACACGGCTTGCTTTTGCGAATTTAACCTGCACTCCTGCACGAAAGGCCATGGTGTCCGAGGCAGTCGACTGCTTAAATATCTCACAAAACAACAGAGTTGCTTTATACTTAAGTACTTGAACTTATTGTAGATGACCAAAGTGATGATTTTATAAGCATTATTACTTAAAAAATAAATTTTATAAGCGTTACGTGTGACAATACTGACAATGTAGTGGACCTTTAGTGAGAAAAAAATAAATAAGTGATACAAACATGAGGAACGGTGATAAAGCAGCTGATTGGGAGAAGGAGAAACTGACGGATCCTAATGGATGGTAAGTTTTATAGACTAACACAACACTATACATTTATGGAGCCAAATAGCTAAAGACAGAGACACATGGGCAGCTTTGGAGGAGGCCTTTACCCAAACTGGGGTCCTTGCAAATGAAGAAAACTAACTAAACTAACAACTGCATTCAAAACAAGAAACTAACCCACTAACACATCCCACTACAAATAAGTTAATTAATATTGTAAAAATCAAGCAAGTAATATACAGGCTTTTTAATTTAATTTAATTTTAATACATTTATAAAACAAAGTCCCCTGCCGCGTCTGTCTGTATCCCTAATCCCTATGTATGCTTAGATCTTTAAAACTACGCAACGGATTTTGATGCGGGTTTTTTTAATAGATAGAGTGATTCAAGAGGAAGGTTTTGGTATACAGGGTGTAAAAGACCTCATCACGAAGCCGTCAACCAAGCATTCTGTACATCAAACTAAGTAACTTTACGCAAAAATTATTGCTGGGAAACGACTTTTTTTTTGGGGTGAAATATCATGTTTTGTGGTAGAACTCAATGTAACGCACTCAAAACATTGTGCTGATGGGTGGATTGAATAGTACGGGGGTCGTGGAGGTGTTTAAAGTAAAAACATCTACATTAAAAACTTGTATTAAAAAAAAAATACTTGTCAAAAAGTTGGAACTTTGACCCCCAATATCTCCGTAACTAGAAGGTTCCCAGGTATGGCGTAGAACAAAAAAATGATCGCAATGACTAGGGCAACAAGTGCCTTTTGGCTTCGTTAAGATGTGTTTTACACCTTTCATAATTTGCGGGTGGGCGAAGCCGCGGGCATCAGCTAGTTTAGGTTATAAATGGAGCTGGTAGAATCGGAATAGATGGACCAGTCTAGAAGCACATGAACGGTTATAGGTATTTGTACATGCATGCACTTGCACGTGCAGTCTGGCTGAGATAATAATGATAGACTCTTGTTTTGAACAGTGCCACCACTGTCCACGAAGATATATAAATATTATCGATTGAGATGCTTGTACTATCGGGGTCACTTCCGCCTGACCATTTTAATTTTTTTTCGCTTAAATCATGCGGAGGCGCCGAGCCACACCCCGTTAAAGTTTGGGCCTATTAGGAAAGCGTCAAGGGTTGGGTTTAGAAATTCGTAACCTGAATTTGAGGATACTGGAGGTTTAGGGGGCTCAAGGGACCTCGTCCCTAACCCTCCAAAGTAATTTTGGCTGCCGGAGTTGCGTCTAGATATTTTTAAACAATTTTCAAAATTACGTAAAATATTATTAATAATGTGTGAAACGGAACGTAATTTCTATATTATCGCCATGTTTTTAAAGTTTTTCAAGTAGGATGTATATTTTAACACGTAAAACGAAACGCAAACTGTCATCTTAAATGTAGATTTTGACAGATACGTTGGGCGTCATTCCGTGGCTTTCGAGTTATCGTAAATGTGCTCCTGTGTTTTGATTTGTGTTTTTTGAAGACTTTGACTTTATTTTTGGACTCTGATCGATAGGGCGAGCGGAGCGAGCTCGGGACTTGGGGCACCCCGACTTGGACAGGTTAGGTTAGAAGGGGATGGCGGGGTCTTTAGACCCCGCCATCCCCTTCGTGGTTATTTTTTTGTAAACCACCCAGAAGTAGGAGCCCCGCTGAGCGGGGCTCCGTCTACGGGCTTCCATCGAGGTGAGTGGCATAGAGGAGGGAGTTTACTACCCTCCCGTACTCTGTCCCCTCATAAATCAGGTTTATTTAAACAAAAAAATTATAAAAACATAACCTCAAAATGAGATTTTAAATAATTAATTTTAAAAAAACTATGCTTTTCCGGCAGGCGGAAGTGGTGGGGAGCGCATACCCCCATCTCCCAAGGTTACGAATTTCTAAACCTTTACCAGCGTCAACTTTGGCGCGCAAAATAACAATAACTCTCGTTTGGCGTGCATCGTCAGTGCGCATTTTTTCTACACAAAGTCAACGGGGCGGGGCTAGAGAGCGTTTTTATGTTACGAATGGAAGCAAAAATGAGCTTAGTGGTGGTCAGGCGGGAGTGTCCTCGATAGTACTTACCTATACTTTGTCAAAATAGATAATGGTGTCGTTTCTGTTGTGCACAAACTATATTTTTCTATCTAATAAAACGAGAAAGAGACGGACGTAATTTAGAGCTGTCAAATTTAGTTGAAACTAATATTTCCATACAAATGAAAGGTGCACGTAAAAACATGTCGACTAAAAACACTGTTAAGCGCAAGGCATAAACTAGTTTGACATCTCTAACTTAGTTCATAGCTATAGCCGTCCTTATCTCGCACTGCCTTTTAGTTAAATATAGCAATAGCCTAAATTAAGTTTAGTTTGTGCACAACAGAATCCACACCAATGTCTAGTGCCTCAAACCTCGAAGGACTTTAAGGAAATGCAACGATATAATCATCTATAAAAAAAAGATTAGGAATCCGTGCAAAAAAATTAAACCCCTTGAAATTGTTTTAACATAATCCGATTCAATTAAGGAAGTATTTTTTTTAAATAATTTCACGAAGGTCGTGAAGCATGGCACAGTATAAATTTTATAAAAAAAAGTAAAATTAATAATAGTTTGTTTTTTTACGTAATAGGCTTGTTTCCACCATCAAGAAATTCAAATGCAAATCTATTTAGTCCGTCAGTTATAGTATTGGGAAATAAAGGACTCGTATTTTTTGTTTTTGTAAATCAATGAATATTGATTAGGTAAGATTAAAAGCATCAAAACTCGAGAGTGGGGGCTCGTGACGTCACAACGCACTAAAAATTAGGTATAGCACGGCGTGACGTATTGAGAATTTTAAAAGCGTCGTATCTTCGTCAATTTTGGTTTACGTAACAAAAGAAAAAATACTTACATGTCAAATATTTTTGAAGTGAAAACTTGTTTAGGCGCGTTGAGCACTTTTTGGGTGAAGGAAAAACATCATCGTCACGTAACGTATTACGTAACGTGCGGTGAGTGTGACGCTTCGTAGCCGTTCGTAGCACTTGTAGCATCCGCTACGGCGTAGCACCACATAGGCATGCGCGGGGCATAACCAGTGCTACGACTGGGGCGGGGCCTGTGCACTTTTTGTTTTCACTTCCATCGGCAGTCCTCAAAGACTGCTCTGATTTTTTATAATCTAACTGACCGACTTATTAGATTTATAGAGGACACAAGCTTATTGAAGATTTTCCCTCGCCGCGCCCTAAAGAATAATCACCATTTGAATGTCAGGCAGCTGGACAGGACACAATCATAAATAATTGTTACAAATACAATAACAAGACAACAACAATGTTACTATACCTACAATAATTGTTTCTGCATGCAACCGTGGTCTGTAACAAGCAGGATTTATGTGCTTCATTCATTAGGTACTACTGAGTGTCTTTATTGTGCTATTTCTCTGCGCTACCCTACCATTCATCTAACACACAATACCTTTATTTTTATTTTTTTTCAATATCTCAGCAATATTTATTCCGTTAGTTCAGCGTTTTTCAACCTGCCGGTCTCGACCCCCGGGGTTCTCAAGAGGTCGCAAAAACTACCTCAATAAACAAAATAATGAAGCCTAGAAAGATAGATTTAATAAGAAATGAAAACCTATTAGTACTCATCCATCTTAGGCGCGAATAATACAGAAACGGCGCAGCGTACGGTGAAGACAAAAGTCGTGCTGCTTGCGCGCCTCTCCAGTCGCGAAGTCGCGACTGCTAGCGACGCGGAACAGGCTACGAAACGACGTGCCTGTGCCACGCCGCTTGAGTATATTAGGGGGTTTACACGGGTGACTAAAGCCGCACGATTATTGCCGCGCAGCGTAAATCGACCGTCTAAATGGCAATTCGCCTAGGTCGCAAGTGACTAAAGCCGCAAGCCCCAAATTTTGGTAGCATCCGACTTTGGCCGCGCGGCCACCGGCCGCATGCAACTGGTTACTAAAATCGACCGTGTAAACGATCAGTTGCAGGTGATTGCCCGCCGCACAAACAGCTATTCTGCTCAACATTTTCGACGGAAATGACCGAGCCGCATGCGATTTTAGTAACCTGTGTAAATGGGCTAGCGATGCAGCTTAATGAGGCAATTTGTGAAGCGACTAGGCGCATGGCGAAAATCGACCCGTGTAAACCCTTCATAATTCACATCGTGTCGCCTACCTACATTTTGTATTGAAACGTTTTGAAGCGGCAAGATGCCTGCGCCGCGCCTTCACCTTACGCCGTTTCTGTATAATTCGCGCCTAAGATGGATGAGTACTAATAAGTTATCGCGTTTTGTTTTTTTTCGCCTAGAAAAGATGGGTGGATACTGGATTGTGTGAGAAATGATAGTAAATATAAAGGAGTAAATGATACCGTGAAGTCTGTCAGGAGAGAATAGTAAAAGAAAACGTATTGCGCCGACCCCTAATAATGTTGAATGGGACAAAGGCGAAGATGACGTTGTCTATTCATTGCGTTAGTTGATTTGAGTGAATTTTTCAAACATGAAGCTATATGAATTGAGTCTGTTTTGATTGTGTTGTCAATAGCAAGAAGATTATGTAAGTATGTTAATGAGTTACACAATTAAGGTGCTTCGATAGCAAGATAGCACGTGGCACGAGGAAAAATCAATACCTACTAAATTTAGAAGATCAAAGTCAAAGAAACGATCTAAAACACCACATAACTGTACGCACGAGATACAAGTCCGCGATAAAGATAAAATAAGTAGTCAATACGCGGTTGTTATAGTGATCAGTTCACCTAAGTGGAAGTCTTTGATATCTGCCTCTATAGGTACACAGATAAACTTGTGTTTAGTATCTTTATCGGACAAGTATTCACTGCTTACAGCTGTTGAGTAAGTGAGATTCTTCTATTATTTACATGGACAGCGTAAAAGCACTAGAGTTACAAAAAACTCCCCCCTTTATCCCATGGAGGTAGGCTATGGTGCCCAGATCTCTGTTTTTAGGGTTCCGTACTCAAAGAGTAAAAACGGAACCCTATTACTAAGACTCCACTGTCGGTCTGTCTGTCACCAGGCTGTAGCTCATGAACCGTGTTAGCTAAACAGTTGAAATTTTTACAGATGTTGTATTTCTGTTGCCGCTATAACAACAAATAATAAAAATAAAAAATACAATAACCCTTCTACGATGGTACGTAAACGGAACCCTTCATGCGCGAGTCCGACTCGCAATAGATATGCATTTTTTTTTTTTTTTTAAATTTCAATACGGAATGTTAAAGTACTATAAAAATAATGACAAAAACCGAAAACAAGACATAAATCGGCCAAACAACACAAACGTTATAACCATTTAAACTTTTGTTTCTATCTCTTTCTAGATAAACGGAATTTAGTATGGGTTTTGTACGTCGATGCAGCGAATGACGTCATTGGCTGTATCGGATGTCTCTGTCTAATCAGAAGTTTCAAATGCTTATAACTTGGTATTTTTATAGATAAGTACCTACTTATTAAAAAAATAATTTCGCTTTGCTGTTTCTGATGTAAATACGCTTTATTTAGAGTGATAAAAAAAAATCATCCATATACCCTATTGGCCGGTTTCTTTTTAGTCAGGTGAAAATTCTATTTTCTAAATTAATTCTTTTAAATTGTCAACTTATATAGTAGGTAGTTCGGTACTATGTAAGTTGTAAACGAATCCTGCACGAAGCCATCAACCAAGCATTATGTTTATCAAACTAACTCTACACAAAAAATATTGCTGGGAAAGGAAATTGTTTTTTTTGTGAAAAATATGTCCGTTTAATTCCAGACGTACGGCAGCCTTAGACCCGGTTTCCACCAAAGCGAAGAGGAGCGGAGCTGAGAGAAGTGTGCAAACCGACCAATCACATTGGTTGAAATGTATAGTTGCTCGTGATGAAATGTAATCGAGTCTCGTCTCTACAGTGATTGGTTGGGCTTACACATCTCCTCTCCGGTCCGATCTTCTCTGCTTTGGTGGAAAACGAGCCTTAGGGTTGGCAACCACAGAACTCCACCTGCTACGATTCCTATACATACTCCTTTCGCCTCGTTTACGCTCTGCCTAGAGTCCATCAAATAACACAGTAAGATCTCAGATCACAGAAAGTAATTAAGATAATTATATTCTGCAACGACATTTTCCTAAAAAAACAGGACCGTAGTTATATCACTAATTGTCACACAGAAAGAAAACAACTAAATAAGAATTAAATAAAACAACTGATTATTTCTTGGTGCGAGCAAGAGTAGAAGAGTACTAGCCTATTTTATAATTATTAATTGAATAGATAAATGAATATCAGCAAACTATCTTCAATCACAGAAAGAAGTCAGCCAGCACGCCTGACAAAAACATCACAGCAACGTATAAAAACGCAAGACACATCTTTTACGCCTGATAAAATTTTTATAGCAATGTGTGACATTAGTGGCAAACATTGCCATATATATTGTACATACTTACGATGCATAGTTTTTATGAAACAACCCGTTTATTAAGAGATAAAAACAGAGAATTTTGATGAAATTGTGACCTCTGAATTAAGAAAATGAAAGATAATTAGAAAAAACTAATCAGCGCATTTTGAAGACGAGTATGTTGAGGTCATTATGCGCTGAACAGAGTTGTAAATTAATTCTTTATTGCCATAAACTAAGCGCGCAAACACAACTCGAAATGATGTTGGGCACGAAAGACCTGCATCTAGCGCTTGATTTACCTAACATAATCCACTTAAATGAACTTAAAAAAAATAACTAGCTATTACTTATATTATGGTTACTTATGTGCAATAATAATATTTCGTGTTATTTCATCCGTTTGTTTAAAAAAAAAAAATACTTTGTTGCGCAAATAATTCGCAGCGAGTGAATTTTGCAAGACTCCAGCCTTAATCTGACTGTTTTGTTGGTCTAGTTGTCAGAAGCACGACTGCCGAGTATAAGGTCCTGGGTTCGATTCCTAGGTCGGACAGAAGTGCTATCAGGATTTTTTGTCTGGTATTTGTCAGAAGCAGCCAGCGAGTCTAGATGTGATGGCAATACTCGCCCTCCTTGAGTTATCCTCCCTTGAGTTATAAGTCGAGCTACACGTTAACTGACAAATGCTTGCACTGACTGGACAGGTCCACTCAAATCTGTGTGGTTCTTTCTTCAAAAGACCATCTCGGACACTAATCTGCATAGTCCTCATGTGAATTGAGTAAAATTATGTCTGGACTTCAAAAGAGACTATGACCTCTGTCTGAGTTTGTTTCGGCTGTTTCTTCTCAGAGTAGTCAGGTACGAAACACCGGCCCCATCTAGTTTTAAAAAAATGAAGTGTAAAAGTGTTTGTAAAAACCTACTTGCAAAATAAACATCATTTATCACTCATTACATGGAACTTAAACATACCTAACTGGAAAAGTCAGTGTTATATTAGGTATACCTCTGCCAAACTCTTCAGGACTTACAGGCGTGATGTTATATTATATCTAGACTTACTCCTAGGTACAAGGTACAAACCACATCACGTGAAAGCTCTTATATCGACATAAATCGTGAATAATGACGTCATAATTATTTACTGATAAATACTGCACAAACTGCAATTAATTATTCGATCATGTGACCCGTTATCATCTATGAACTCGGTATCAAATCGTGTCAGTGGGTTATTGCAGTTGACTCCCCGTTCAAATATTTTTTTTAATGTACTGGGAGTCTAGGACTACACGAAGACATGCTGGCATGCTGCGCCGGTCCCAAATGAATTGGGTTGAGGGCAAGAGATTGATGATGCACTGGAACACAACATCCTGGATAGCCTACTTTAGAAACTAGAACAAATTTCCGTGCGTTCAAGCGTTTTTGCCATACTTACCTATTATTGGAATCAAATATAACTGCTCACAACTTAGGACCCATTAATGTTAATATTTTATCCGTGGTGCTAGGCAACTGGGCCTATCCCAGTTGTAAACGTCCCTTTGCGCCTATTGGCTCTGTTTCTTTCTGTCTCCTGCTGACATGGAGGGATCCTGGATAGCCTTTGTTTAGGGAAATATGGGTGAAAGTTGTAGGGTAAGGAATATGAGACCTCGCGCCATGCCAATCATGATTTTAATGTAGAATTTTTACTTTAAACACCTCAATGACCCCTTTTTTTTCGTATGGGAAATCATCAAATGACTCCTCCCGCTCTAGGCGGAGCGGGAGGGAGTGTCAGACTTTACTGACTAAAACCCATCCATGTTCCTTCATCGCCCTTTGTGTTCCGGAGCCACGGTATCTCTTTCGAACAGTCCCGCAACCCCGGCAGGATCTCAATGACTCCTGTACTTATTTATTCAATCCATCCATCAGCATAATATTTTGAGCGTGTGTAATAATTTCACTCCAAAAAAAGTCGTTTCCCAGCACATTCTAGTCCACCAATTAGGCGAACTACAGGTACAATAATTTGTATAAATGCCCATGGACCCCATGGTTCACTCATTAGGTGACCCTTGGTTCACCTAATGAGTGAACCACGGGCATTTACAGAAAGTTAACCGTGTAACACCTAGGTGAACTACTTTGGTCATTTGGTGTTCCACGGGTCAGAAAGGCAATAAATTTTGCGTAGAATTACTTAGTTTGATGTAACATAGGGTCTAAAATGGCCGCTTTATCAGAATCCACGTAGAATCTTTGTATGAATCACGTTAAAAATTTAAAATTCTTAAAATGGACTTTATCCATTTTAAGATTTTTATTTTTTTTACGATTCTTCTAAAGCGGCCATTTTAGACCCGCTGAATGCTTAGTTGACGGCTTCGAGAAGGGTCCGTTTACACCTTGTATGGATCGAGTGACTCTAAGTATAACATACAAGGTGTTTCTAATTCACGAGTAAGGTTCATGTCATCTAAATAAATAATTACAACACCGAAAAACGTACGTTCTCCGGCACATGTTAAGCTCATTATCGATAACCATATAACTAGATGATAATTATGACTAACTTCAGTTACGTATTTAAATTAGTTTCATAATATTCTGATCAACAATGTAAACCCTTCAGTGAGCCATGAAAGAAGGAATCCCTGAAGGTTTAGGTGGCAACTCGTCCCACTTCGAAATTGGGACCAGGGACCAATTGCACCTTTTCAAAAAGGTTAGGGGGTAACTCGTCCCACTTCGAAACTGGGACCTGGGACCAATTCCACCTTTTACAGTTAGGGGCCGCCTCCACGAGCGAGAGAATCGCGGCGATATTATCGTCCTTGCCACGTTTTTCTATACACTCTCTTTTGGGCCGTCTCCACGAGCGAGAGAATCGCGGCGATATTATCGTCCTTGCCACGTTTTTCTATACACTCTCTTTTGGGCCGTCTCCACGAGCGAGAGAATCGCGGCGATATTATCGTCCTTGCCACGTTTTTCTATACACTCCCTTTTGGCAGTCTCCACGAGCGAGAGAATCGCGGCGATATTTTCGTATAGAAATACGTTGAATCGCCGAGATTCGCTCGCTCGTGGAGGCGCGGCGGCCCCTTAAACTTATTGTGAAATGTAACTTGCTGTAATTTTTTTTTTCAAAGTTAAGTGCCCATGGACAGGTTTTAGGGTCGGTGGTGGTCGTCTGTGGACGGTGGGCTAGCTCGCCGTCCGTCCGTCTCATGACGACAGGCCGTGTCGACGGCGCGTTCGTGTTCCACGCGCGCCTCAAAGAGAGTCAGCAAAAGGAAGGGGTCGTGGGAAGGATACCGTGGCCCCGGAACATAAAGGGCAATGAAGAAACATGAATGGGTTTTAGTCAGTAAAAGTCTGACACTCCCTCCTGCTCCGCCCAGAGCGGGAGGGGTTATTTGATGATTTCCGATCAGAAAAAAAGGGTCATTACACTATAAATAAATAATAATGTTCGATATCTACCGACTTCACGTGACTATCCAGAAGTAAGTGATAAGGGGTGATAAGAGGTCAGGGACACAGCACCCCGATGCTTATACTATCGTAGGTACCAACTTTTAGTTTGTAACGGTGGTATTTTTACTGAGAGCAATTTTAATGATCAGCACCTTTTCGTCAACCGGCAGATGGCAAGTTTTTGTGGTATTTGTTCAAACAAGAAAATAACATAATAAACACTGCGGACGTTGATCCCGAAAAAATGACAGCTATCAAGTCATTTATTTTTGGTTTTATCATGTTTAGATACTATCACGTTCGGAGTTCCCCTATAGTTGGTGCCAGTTAAGATGAGAATAGCGGTCATTGCCCTTTCCCTAATATCTCTTCGTACGAGCCAAATCAAATAAACCATGGTATCGTGTTTCATTACAAAAAATACACGATACACGATCTCGATAGATGACTGGCTTATTTTTTGTTATAAAAGTTAAGAAGTTTAATATATGTAGGTAGGTCAATGACCGCTATTCTCGTCTTAACCGGCACCAACTATAGCTATAGTTAATTTGAGCCTGTATCCTATTCCTTCAAGATGGGTACCTCTTTGCAAGCAATGTTAAACAATAAGGTAGGTATACATATTTATTCGAGCTTCCAACATCGCTGACTCCTCCAGTATTCTAGAGGTTTGGGAACTCCGTCATATAAATGCAACATAATTATAATCATCAACAACAAGTAACATTTAATTAGAAGAATAAAAAAAACCGCCTTCAAATTGTACAATGTAAGTAAATATGTTTTTGTGGGTAAGTACTTAATTTCCTTTTAATTTTCTTTCATTAACACCTATCTAAGGACACTTAGGTTTTTGAGACAAATAATAATAATAATATCTTTTTTCTTTATAATAATAGTATATATATAATAAATCTTATGATAAGTACCTTAATCGTCGAAAGCCATCCAGCCATTTGGAATATAATAAAGAAATTTACAAGAAACAAACATGCAAGATACGCGCGAAAAACATAACACTTCCTTGGTAGTCGTGTAAAAATTTACTAGTTTTGTTTATTACGTTCACGCAATAAAATCTAGAGCACAACGTTACAACAGCAAAAGATTGTACTTAAAAAAAAAAACTAAAACTAACTACTAAATTCCTGCCAAACATCAAGGAAAAAGGCACAAAGTTACATACATTCTTTTAATGCACTAGCATTTCACCCGCGAGTTCGTCCGCAAAAACTGTGATAGCTCGGTTAATATGCATGATACAAATATAATTTATAGCCAATAGCACCCACGAATAATGTATTTTTCTACCAGTGAATAATTTTTTTGAATTGGTTCATTAGTTTAGGTGGTTTAGGAGAATACCCCTACATAGAAACTGACAAACAAATAGGTACCTCTTTATAATATTACTAGCGGATGTCAGGCGGTTTCACTCGCGTAGTTCCCGTTCCCGTGGGAATACGAAAATAAATAAATAAAATAAATAGCCTATGTTACTCAGGGTGAATGTAGCTTTCTGAAGAATGTAGCAGTAGTTTTTGAGTTTATTCATTACAAACATACACACACACAAAAACTCAAATCTTTCCATTTTTAGGGTTCCGTACCCAAAGGGTAAAAACGGAACCCTATTACTAAGACTTCGCTGTCTGTCCGTCTGTCCGTCTGTCCGTCTGTCCGTCTGTCCGTCTGTCCGTCTGTCTGTCACCAGGCTGTATCTCATGAACCGTGACAGCTAGACAGTTGAAATTTTCACAGATGATGTATTTCTGTTGCCGCTATAACAACAAATACTAAATATAGTCAATGGTACGGAACCCTTCGTGTGCGAGTCCGACTCGCACTTGGCCGGTTTTTATAATATTAGTGTAGATGTAGAAGTGTAGATAACAGTGCCTTTGATGTCGTAATTTCATCTACAAATGAAGGTAGATGTAAAAACAAACTACTACAAATTACAAAATTATTTTTAACACTGTCAATTTTCAAGTTAGTACTTCTTATTACAGTGTTTTCTAAGAACAGGAATTATAGGTTTCTTAGAGCTGTTCTGAAATTTCAACTACTGTATTTATTTCATCAGTGCGAGGTCATTTTAAAATGAATTTCTCTAAAAAGTGCCCCAATCGTTGAGCGCCCAGCCATGTCGACTTGCGTTATCAGCTAACTATAGGTTCAGTTCCGAAGTAACCGATTGGCTTATTATACGTCCATAAAGTTATTATAATAATAAATATTTTTAATAATATAACAATAACTTGAACTCACCTGTTGTTACAATTTGTAAAACAAGGTGGGCAAAGTATGACTGAAAAAATTGTGCATTTTTTTGTGTGATATATAGTTTTTTTTTAAAGTAGTGATAAATAATCAATTTATAAAAATAGCGAGTGATGTTTGATAGCAAATTATCCCGTTGTTTTTTTTGTGAAATTATCCTGTTAGTTACTGGAATATTTATAAAACAATCTGTGAACTGTGTTTTTCCAACGTGTAAAGTGTTATATTTTGATGATAAATTAAAATAATCAATAACAAATACAAGTTTAGAAATCACACATAATTAGGTTTCACACCCATCTTATGTGATAATTTCAGAGTTTTAAGTCTAAAAATGCGTATGAAAAAGACGTTTTTAATATACGATAGTGATTTTGAAAATAATGATGAACAGGAACCTCTGTTACGTGATGATGACGAGAATTTTAATGAGAACTGGCAAGTTTTTCTTTTATTTATCAACTTTTTTTTTGTTTTTATTTTCGGATGGTAATTCATCGAATGACTCCTCCCGCTCTGGGCGGAGCAGGAGAGTGACAGACTTTTACTGACTAAAACCCATCCATGTTCCTTTATCGCCCTTTGTGTTCCGGGGCCACGGTATGTCTTTCGAACAGTCCCGCGACCCCGGAGAGATTTAACAACTTAGGAATGTTTTTACCGTACTGCCAAGTAAGGGTTATGTTTTTCGCGCATATCTTGTGTGTCTTTGTAAATTTCTTTATAACCTTATATGTTCCAAATAGCTGGATGGATTTTGACGATTTAATGTATCATTAGATTTATCTCAAAAACGCAAGTGTCCTTTATTATGTTTAAACCAAACATTCTTGTTCTTCTCAGACACTAATCTGCATAGTCCTCATGTGAGTTGACCAAGATTGGACCTCAAAAAAGACTGTTTTTTTTTGTATTGGAAGTCATCAAATGACCCCCGCTCTGGACGTAGCGGAAGGGAGTTTCAAACTTGTTCTGACTAAAACCCATCCATGTTCTTTCTTAACCCTTTGTGTTCCAGGGCCGCGGTATCTTATTCGAACAGTCCCGTAGACCTTAAGAGACTATGACCTCTGATTTTGTTTTGGACTTTTGGCTGTTTCTTCAAAGAGTAGTAATGTCCCACCCGCCACAACTAGTTTAAAAAAAAATACGTGTAGAAGTGTTTGTAAAAACATAATTTAATAAATCAATAAAAACCGGCCAAGTGCGAGTCGGACTCGCGCACGAAGGGTTCCGTACCATTATCTAATAGATAATGGTACGGAACCCTTCGTGCGCGAGATTTTTTTTGCCGTTTTGTCTAATGTATAATACATTAGACAAAACGGCAAAAAAATCACGTTTGTTGTATGGGAGCCCCCCTTAAATATTAATTTTATTCTGTTTTTAGTATTTGTTGTTATAGCGGCAACAGAAATACATCATCTGTGTTTCAACTGTCTAGCTGTCACGGTTCATGAGATACAGCCTGGTGACAGACAGACGGACAGACAGCGAAGTCTTAGTAATAGGGTTCCGTTTTTACCCTTTGGGTACGGAACCCTAAAAATGACACAATATAAGATCATGAAAATAAATAAATACCAACGTAGATAAATAACCATCATGTTTTGCTTGAGTGAGTGCCTGCAATCGTCCTAAGTAAGCGTGGCATGTTGCAAATCATTGCAATCACCGCCAAAACCTATCTTGAGCGGATGAAACAAGGTTTCATGGTTGAATTTTCCTGATATCTAGGCTGATAATAAGTCTGGTCTATATTCATCTGATTTTTTATTTCCCTGAGGAGCTCGTGGCTAAGTAATAACAGCCGCTCGGGTAGATCTCCAAGTTACGCCGCGCTTGCCTAGGTTGATCCGTGGATGGGTGACCACCCATTACATACCGAGTTTCCTCTATCCCTCGGAAAGCACGTTAAGCTGTTGGTCCCGGCTGTCATTTGTAGATCTTTGACAGTCGTTATAGGTAGTCAGTCATGGTAGTCAGTGGCCCAAAAAGTCTGACGACCAGTGTTACCACGGGGTATCGTATTACCCAGTACTAACTGGGTTGTGGAGGTCAGATAGGCATAGTCGCTTCATGTAAAATACTGGTATTCAGCTGCATCTGGTTAGACTGGAAGCCGACACCAATGTAGTTGGGAAAAGGCTAGGCAGATGATGATGAGCTCGTGGATAAATAATAACAGCTGCTCGGGTAGATTTTCAGGTTACGCCGCGCTTGCCTAGGTTGATCTGTGGATGGGTGACCACCCATTAGATACCGAGTTTGCTCCGTGTAAGTGCAGCCCGTAGGTAGTTTATCCTACTAGTAATTTAACAAAAAAAAACTAAAATTTGTGAGTTTGGATGGATGTTTGCTACTCTTTTACGCAAAAACTACTTAACAGATTTGGATGAAATTTTGCATACATTTAGTTTATATCCTGGATTAACACATAGAATACTTTTTGTCTCGGTAGTATTATTCCATGGGACAATTATCGAACTCCACGCGGGCGGACCCGCGGGCATAAGTTAGTAACTTATACCTACTAAAAACACAAAAAAAGACCTTATAATATGTATAATCAACAAATCTATAGTTGGTGCCAGTTAAGATGAGAATAGCGGTCATTGACCCACCTACATTTATTAAACTTCATAACTTTGAAAACCAAAATAAGCCTGTTCAAGTCTGGAATCGTCATCGTGATCTTCAACATTTTTTGTAATGAAAAACGATACATGGTTTATTTGTTTTGGTTCGTACGAAGAGATACTAGGAAAAGGCAATGACCGCTATTCTCACCTTAACTAGCACCAACTCTAGTAACATATGCATACTAAAAACACAAAACAGTCATTATTTTATGTACAACAAATCTATGTACAATCTATTTAATAACGTAACTTTATAGTATAAAATTAATCTGTGGCTCAATAACTGTCAAGTCAAAGTCAAAGCCATATTGCCGTTGCTGTCATGAATCCTTGTAAACAATAAACAAATTGCATGTTTGTAACATTTTATGAATTAATCAACTTATTATTTAGACTGAAATCTATAGTAGATAAAGTATTTTATCTTTTTAAAAGGCTAATGTAAAGTACTCTTAGTTTTTAACCTCAAATAGTTGTGCGTCCGTAGATTTTTTTTGTGATATCTTTTTCCGGTTTTTAAAAAAGTAGTCTTTCCAAAGGATTGGTATAGTATTTTATCGTATTTCTTGCTCCTAATGGGCCGTCTTTTTATTGTAGTTTTCAATAAATAGTAGTTATTGCTTAGCTTCTGGACTTCTTCTTAGCAAATCTTCAGACTATATAGTATAGGTACCATTAGATCCTGTAGTAGCAAGGTCTAGACTAAGGGAAACTTTTAGGAAATAAATCATTGGGAACAGTAGCTAGTAAGTTATAGCCAATTAGGGCACATCTGTTATTGTATTGTCAGGCTGGTGTCCGCAATTCCGCGTCGAAAGCGCGCATTTTGTGTACATATTCTGTAAACAGAATAAGATCATAGAGAAACTTTACTTGAAATCTTCATCAGCATCATTATTCTTCCCAAAAGGTCATGAGTGCGGTTTGACACGAATGCAATCTTCCTGACAAAGAACTATGCTGTACAGGGTGTAAACAGACCTTTCACGAAGCCGTCCATCAAGCTTCCTGTAGGTACATCAAACAAAGTAACTGTACGCAAAAATTGTTGCTGGGAAACGTTTTTTTTTTTTTTTGGGGTGAATAATCACGTTTTACGGTAAAATTCAATGTAACGCACTCAAAAAATTGTTCTGATGGGCGCATTTAATAATAAACGGGTTATGATGGTATTTAAAGTAAAGATAAACCCTTAAAACCTAGTAAGTATTTGAAAAAAATACTTGTGAAAAAGTTGGAACTTTGACCTCCCATATCTCCTTAACTAGGTCCAGAAAAAAAACATATCGCAATGACGGGGAGAACAAGTGCCTTTCGGCTTCGTTAGAGCCTATTTAAACCCTTTAAACCTACAGAATATTTTCGTTTTTAGATAACGTGAGAACGCTACACTAAAATGTGCTAAACTTACAAATTAGAATAGCTGGTAATGATATACCTACACTAATTTAAAATATTCCACATCTACGTTAAGAGGGCTATTACAAATTTTCTTGTTTTTGAGTGTTTTAAGAGTCTAGCACTCAAATATAAGAAAAATTTTGATTTTTATTTTGAGCACTCCATAGAGAATTAATCAAACTTTCTCGGGCATATATCTTTTTTAATTTTGTGGCCATATCTAAACCATAATCACACTTCTAAAATCTCAGTTTAGAAGTGTGATTATGGTTTAGATATGGCCACAAAATTAAAAAAGATATATGCCCGAGAAAGTTTGATTAATTCTCTATGGAGTGCTCAAAATAAAAATCAAAATTTTTCTTATATTTGAGTGCTAGACTCTTAAAACACTCAAAAACAAGAAAATTTGTAATAGCCCTCTTAACAATGAACGGCCGTATATCGAACATGTAGAATAAACTACCTTCGTCAGAGAATTTAATCAAATTATTCAAATTGCAGGTATAAATGTTTAGAAGACGATTCTGTAGAATAAAGGAATATGGGCATTTTTCTATGAACCTCGGACATAGGACCATACAATACAATTAGGACGTCAATTCATTCTAAAATAACAAGTAACTAAGTCATAGGAGAACAGAAATAGAGCTACTTGAAATATGCTGCCTTTTTCTGTATTTTGTAAAGGTTTGGCCTTTTATTCAAACTGATAATAAACCAAGTCCTTAGTTGATTCTAGGACCTCATTTGCCTACCTCGGATTAATTTATGTGTGCTTGATCTACTTTACTTTCGGCAGAGTTAGCCGTGTGGTATCCGGCAGAGTAGAATAGAACCAACCCATTACACTCACGGGTGTCGTATATGGCGACTAAGGTCTGAGGCAGAACACCTTGCGCCTCCGTAGACCAGAGAATGGGCAGCAGCGTTTTCTGTTAGTCTTTCATCACTGCGATCTCCAATCCGCCTGCCAAGCGTGGAGATTACAGCAAATTCCTCCCATCATGGGAGAGGCTTATGTCCAGCAGTGGACGTTATGGGCACTTATGGGCTGTTGTTGTGTTGTTGATCTACTTTAAAATCAAATGACTGTTGTAGGTAGTCAAATCTTCAACAAAATACGTAGCTCCGGTCTCCGGCAGCTTTGGTATCATCATATTCTCTTGCCCTTGTCTTCTTGGTACTCGTTGCAATATATGAATTGGAGTACTCATTGTGAGCTATGATTTGATACATTTCAATTCTGTTGGATTTACGCCCAATTTGACCAAGACCCTTTACAACTTTAATATTTAATTTCCAGATGTATCATGACCAAAGGCTTTATTCAAGTCTGAATTCAGTCAAGATCTTGAATTTCAAATGTAAAAATACAATCAAAATGAAACTTAGATTTATAAATACAAAGCCTTCATAGCTAGATCGCGATTCCAGTGCCTATTATGATAAACAGCCTGCGATCCACTCTTGAATAAAACTTAAAATGTCACTTACGGGATATATTCCGGAATTATTGTTTCTTTGAGCTCCCGATATTTGGACGCTATAAATAAACAATAATCACGGAAGATAAGTATCCCGTAAGTGACATTTTATGTTTAGTTAAGAACCGTCATCAATTTATCATAGCATAAAAATTATATATATAGACATTATTTTGTACCCTATCACTATGTTTTCCTATTTAACCCAAAGGTTGACTGGTAGAGAATGCCTTGTGGCATTAAGTCCGCCTATGTACCACTCTTGTACATGAAGTTTAAATAAATAAAACAGCATTCCTAAATACACCTGAATAACCATAATTGTCATGTTTGTTCCCAGGGCCCCAGTTACGCCAAGAGCAAGTGTACAACAACTCAACATAGTCAGACGCGTGTATCACCAGGATACCCTCAATAAAGATGCCGACTATAAATTACCTGAACTCCCGCGTAAGTTCCATTATTGTTCTTCTTCTTTCTTTCCAGATTTTTTTCCGACCAGTACGTTGCGACCTGGTCACCAGGCCAGCTCTGTCGTTTACCTACGTCAATTATGTCGTGGAGGGTGCAGTGAGTTGTGCACGATGGGTAGGAAAAATGGTGTGGCATATCCTGTATTGGGGATTTGGGGCTCCACACTCGCATTGTGTTCGAAATTGGCCGACTTAGTTCCACAAACTATCTATTTTCACCTCGTATCGGCGCGAACCATAATTATCGGGCCAAGTTAAAATTAACCGGAAAAGAACTGGAAGTTCTAACTTAGCTTGTAGAGTAAAAACCTGTAGTGGTAGTGTGCTGGCCAGGTTTGTCGGCGGAACGGCGACTAATGCAGTACTGAAGTGGAGACCGTATGTCTGCAACCGCAGCTTGGAACATCCCCCAGCTAGATGCACCTTAAAAAGGTTATTGGAATGATGCGGTCAGACTTCAGAGTGTTCCGGCGCAGCTTTGGAGCCCTATATCCAACAGTAAACTGCAGTATGCTCAGTTAATTGATAGATGGTAAAATTATTAGCCAGTCGGCAGGTAGCGGGCTTGACTGGCCAGGCAACGCTTCGCAGAAAAAGGCTGTAGGCCTATACGTATCTTTCTGATATCTGGTGACTATCAAGCTTCGGTTGTACACCGAATTTTGATGACAACCGAGAATGTCAAAATATTGGTATTACGTATTACACAGAGTGGATATCACTTTATGGTGACTAACAGCCCGGGTACGGTGTAACGTCTTTCACGAAAGCCACTTCAAACTCAGAGTCATCAATTTGATGTCCGCTTACATAGTCGGAATAATAGAAGTATCGATACGAAAGCGTCTGTCAAAATGAGTTACGGTGACTATCAGCCACGATAACAACCAATGACGTCATATTTGATCGCGACTGGTCATACTTAACGCGAAACTAACCTTTTGACAGTTATTTGATGGACACTGAGCCCAAGTTACTATCATTTCGAGCTGTCAACAGAGATATGTAATAGGTCTGCTGAACTCCAAATGCCCCAGCAGTGCACGGTAGCACTCAGAAAGTTGGTGGTGTCACACCCCAGTGCCTCGGAAAGCACATAAAAACCGTTAGTCCTACGTCTAATCTCTCCCTTGAAATCCCATCTAATTCATTCATTCGTTTATCCTTTTCACAGTGAGGCAGCGATGCAAGAAAGTAGTGGAGAATTGTGGTTTTGGTGAATGCCTGCTGAACTCGATCCCTCTGATACGATGGCTGCCAAAATACAGTTTAAAGAAACACCTGATTGGCGACTTGGTGGCTGGCGCTACCACGGCCGTCATGCATATACCACAAGGTAAGGGATGAACGATGTTCTAAGGACCATACTTATCAACATGGAAACGGCTTAACCGATCAGGTATCTTATTATTTCCATGCAATAAAAGCGAATGGTCCGAATCGAGATGAAGCGATTCACCACTTTTTTGCTTTAATTGTATGGACAAAAGGTGTTTCGGGGATGAACGGGGTTTGAATTTAAGGGCCTATACTACCTCAAATGGCTTAGCATGATCCTCCGTTACGCCTAAAATACTGCAGCATTAATTTTGAAATAAATATATGGTAAAGTTGGGATTAATGTTAAGTCCTATATTTGGCGAAAACACGATTCCATAAAATTTTCACGATAGAAAAAAAATCCAAAGTTACCTCCAAATCGAACAAAAAGTACTTCAAATTAGATCAAGAAACTTTTTATTTTAACTGAACTAACTTTATAGCAGGTCTTATATTATTTATTTTTTTAGTACAATCAATAAAAAATCGCATAAAACCACTAATTTCGCACTATTCGGCCCGCAGTGACTGACGTAACAACCACTTTGTAGTGCAAGCTGATTAGAACTTTATTGTAACAGTATTTCAAACGAAGATTGAACTACCAAATTTAGAGTTGCTAATCTGAGGTAGTTATAGGCTCTTAATGGCCGGCCTAACTTCCACAATTTGAGATTATGAGCTATCAAAGTTGAAGTCCATTTGCTGATGGCATCTTCGGAACGTTTCCGAGATATAAGCTATCAAAGTTTAGCTGATGATGTCATCAATGAATGGACTTTAACATAGGTGTTATGTGTGCCCACAACTTTGAAAAACTAAGCTAGCCAAGAATAACCAAGTGCTTTGTATGAAAGTTCGTTCGTTGCCGATGTTAAATCTCATGGGGCACACGCTTTTTGTCTTCCATAATATTCATCACCAACATTTTGTTCCCAGGTATGGCATACGCGCTCCTAGCGGAGGTACCTCCGATAGTGGGGCTGTACATGGCATTCTTTCCGGTCCTGACGTACGTTATTCTCGGAACTTCACCTCACGTGTCCATGGGCACCTTCGCGGTGGCCTGTCTCATGGCTGGAAAGGTAAATATCAAGTTTTATGTCTTCATTTGAACGTGGACGAAGCAAAAGTCTTAGGTATAGGATCGTAGTAGTTCCTGACTAACGCTATGAGAGAAAGCTGTGAGTTTATGTACCTAATTTAGGATATTTAACAGCAGACGACCGGGGAAATCAAGCTAAGGACCCAAGGGTCCTTAGCTTGATTTCCCCGGTCGTCTTTGCGAGAGTAAAGGAACACCAGGAAACCTGTGTTTGCGCAGACATTTGCGCATTATAAGGGGGCAGATGATGTCAGGGCTAGTCTCCGTTGAGATTGGCCGCTGTGGCCGAAATTAGGGTGGGGAGATATTATTTTGATTACTGAAAGATCCCGCGCAACCACGTGCACCTTCCAGGATTCATCAAAAAATGTGAGAATGAATAAACGAGGCGCAATAAACGTAGCCATCTACTAGGCCCAAACTGTATGGAAGTAACAAGATACGAAAAGTGACAGAAGAATGTGAGAATTATTGCCATTCTGTACACGTTATAGCTTATGTTACAACAAGCGATTTAAAATAGACTTTTTGGCAAAATGATATTCAGCTGCATCCGGTTAAACTGGAAGCCGACCCCAACATAATTGGGAGAAGGCTAGGCATCCTATGGAATTATGGATGCCTTGAGAGTAAGGCCTCCAGCCAGGGGCATAAAACGTGTAAACTAAGCAACAGCGCGCTAAGTGCACGTACGCCCTGTGGGGTGCGAGCCTCGGCTTAGGGCGACACTGGGGAGGGCAAATAATTGCAGAAAATAGAAAATTTCCAAAAAATACCTACTTGAAATATGCATTACATCATTTACATCGACAACAATGAACAAAGAAACAGACCAAATGAGCGTTTAATGGATGCACGCAGGTCACACCATTACACTACAATATGAATTCGTCGAATTTGAAGTTATTCAAAAACGAAAAAGAAATATTCCAAAGGGAAAATAAAAAATTGTTGCGAGCGGCGAAAATTTTTTTTAACTTCTCCGCTCCTCTAGGCACTCAATAAAAAAGTCCCATGAAAATCCGACCACTACAAACTTCGTTCTACTTTTTGAATATTTTTTGTCTAATTGCACTCGGCTAATATTGACCTATTATTTTCAGGTGGTAACACAACACGCAGTGCCTCCACCACATCCTCCGCCCCTTTTACTCAACGTCACTGGAACTAACCATACTCAATTGGCCGACAGTGAGTTTACCTTTGATTATTGTACTGTAAATTCAATTCCAGTTTAAATACCACAGCTATATATAGCTGTATACTGAAGGGGTAATCAGGTCTGCCTCGTTGATATAGTGGTCTGGTTGCAAGCGCCATTGTAAAGCATTGTGGTATTTCCCTCTATATTATCGGCTCTCAGACGCGCGCACGTCCGTTCACTTCCGCAGTTCAAAGGTAACTGACTGTACGCGCCGCGAGACGACACAATGCTTCCCTCTCTTTCACTCACAGACACTACATCCCTTCCTTATTTTATTATTTTTGTTTGATGAGATAATTTTCACTTCATCCATCTAATCGTCACCCAAAGCCGGGATCTTATTCGTGGCCTACGGCCAACATTTAGGCCGTCCAATAAACCCCTGTTTGTTTTACTACGTTCCTTAAGAACACCGAGTCCCACCTGACTCCATAGTCGCCCGACCCGATCTCCGCCAGAGCCACCCACGCACCGTGCTTCCTTAGACTGCTACAAGCAGACACCGACTTCTACCGGACTACGGCTATGAAATGGTTACTGGTACGGTTCTACCAACTAAACTAAGTTTCCCCACTATCTCTGACTCTAAATTTCTCTACTGCAAACGGTATTTGGCCCTCGGGCATTCTCCTTTACCTATGATTCGCGTACTTGTGAGTACGCTTAGAGGTTAATGCTCTCAATGTGTAGCGATCCTCTTTAACACTTTTACAACTGTGAAAGGTTCTTTATATTTGGGGTCCAATTTAGTCTTTTACAGTCGTGCCTTAGTGCTCTCTACCCTTTTTTTATATAGCGCCGACTTTCCGATTAACCGAGCTGAGAGAACTAACTTGTTTGAGATCTGCGTCAGTATCATCGTCGTAAACTATAAGACTAAGAAGGCGCGCGACTACCGACTATAGTAGGGGAGCCCACGATGCTAAATGGGGATTTACTCGAGCGTCGTAGAGACCTATTGGGATGCAAAGCTTAGATGATAAGAAGAAAAAAATGTTATATGATATATACCTTTACATCGGTGGGGGAAGCGGCTATAGATTTTTAAATATGTAAAAAAAAATTGTTGCATGGACATCCTCGAGCGCATCAGATATTGATAGCATCAATGCCCTACGTATTTTTAATAATGTACGTATGTTAATCTGATCGTTTGCATGATGCGGGTGGTTGTATTTAAGGGTTGAAAATGAAAAAAAAAAAAATTTAATCGAGCGCGTCAGATTTTCTAAGGGAGTGTTAAGTACACCAAAAAAAAGCTCTCATTCACTAATCTGACGATTTCGATGGGACGCAAACTCGCGGCCATTTTCATAATGTGCAAAAAAAAATCGCCATTTTGAAATACTCAAGCGCGTCAGATTAAGATATATATGGTTCATCTTTATGTTCTAAACGTACTGTCTCATAATCTGACGATTATCTAGAGGGATTCGCCTGATCTGACAAAAAAAAATTAGAAATACGGTTCACTTTAAAGGCCATCCCTGCAACTTCCCGCTAATTCCATTCCTGGGCGCTTGAAATTGTACTTATGACATTTTTGAGCTCAAAATATAATTTATGTGATATTTTGAGCTCGCTAAGTTCAAAGAAATAATATTTCTATACATTTGAGCTCTCCCAGCTCGAAAGTCTGATAGAAGTTTCATAGAACACTATTTTGGATGATGAACCTATGCCAAGTACCTCACATGGTACGCAAGGGGCCGACGACTTTATGTTAGGGATTTCCCCCCTCAGCGACAGTGATTAAATAATAATTAGTGTAAATGTAATAAAAGTATTAAGTGTAAATAATATTGTGTGTGTTTATAATAAAAATCTGCCGCTTTCAAAAGGTGAGGAACTGAAATTAAATTTTTAATTTATATAAAGTTATTTTTGTAGCTTTCTGTCTCCCAAGTGTTTTGATACTTATTTTTCTTCACGAGTGTACATGCGCTAAAGTTCGCAAAGCCTATGTTCAGACTCGCCAAGATACGTCGGCCGTATTGTATGCCACGAACGAGTCTTTATGATCAGCTGTGATGGCGTCATGGCAACAGAAACCAGAGTGGAGACGGAGTGAGAGAGTAATAGATAGAGAAAGAGTGAGAGAGGAATAGAAATCCGGAGAAGGAAATGTAGGCATCACGCAGCTGCACGCATTTAACTTTATCGACGAATTTTTGTTATTTCGGCTTGCGGAAATCGTCAGATTATATATTTTTCATTATTCTTGAATTATTTCCTTCAAAATAAAAAAAAAATTAGCTACGCTCGAGAATGTCGAGATGACGTTTTTTTTTTTACAACTTAGTTGCCCTCCCCTTTTTTTACGTCACTCTCAAATTGTCAGATTAGTGGAATATACACTTTTTAGGATGTAATTAACTCACCCTACCTTAATCTGACGCGCTCGAGAATTTCTGATGGTAAATTTTTTTTTACTAATCTGATCCTGTATCCTTCACGGGCGGCCTTATATATGGGCCTCATGTTTTGTGGAGTTACTTAACTGGGTACAAGGTATCCCCCTGTATATTAATCTGCCGCGCTTTAGTAAATCCCGAAATCCCCGCTTGGGCTCCCCTACTACTAGTAATTCGAGCAGGCTTACTTTTGCCACCCTATTGACCGTACAGTTTAGTGCCCTCTGCACATCTCCTAACGCACCCTGACACGACCTATCTTCGTTTGCTTCAACTGCGGTAAGCATATATTTTAACGTACTAGCTATTAAATGAAGCCTAATGCTTTACTCTCACAAAATTCCCTAAACTCGTGACTTGTGAAACAATGACCTTGACCGGAAATAATCCGTACTGGTGCTCCAAACAATGATACGCTCTTTGTCACAGCTTTTATGCTGTGGGCGGGGTGGCAATACGCATCGAATGATGTAAAAGGACAAACTGTAAACGTATCAATGAGTACGAACACATACTCCTTGTTAGCTCGTTTTCCACTGAGCTCACTTGTCGCATCGATGTGTACCGTGTGCCAAGGTACCGCAACCTTTGTAGACACTTTGCTTCTTTACATGTAACGCAATCTTGTTACTAGGAGACTTAAAAGAGTTATAGTCGCTTACCACAACAAACTTCCTTCCATGTAAATATAAACGAAAACATGTAACGCGATCTTGTTACTAGAAGACTTTAAAGAGTTGCAGTCGCTTACCACAACAAACTTCCTTTCATGTAAATGCAAACGAAGACATGTAACGCAATCTTGTTACGAGAAAACTTAAAAGAGTTGCAGTCACTTACCACAACAAACTTCCTTCCATGTAATTATATCGAAATTGTTTTACACCATTTACTACGCCCAACCTCTCAAGCTCATATGAGTGATGCCTCGATTCGACCCGAATTGAATGATGGCGAACGTATGCGGGCTAGCATGTTATCCTCCAACATAAATAAATCACTTTCCACAATCACACCCGAAACTTTTCCCTGAAAACAATGGACACGATGTTCGCCTTCACCAAAATTCGAAGGGCCTTGATCAGCATTTGGGACAACACATGTCATCAGACTACCGTTGGTCCACCCAAAAGACAGCGACACAAATCACAACTAAAACCAGCGTAACTTTTGCAACCTGTAACACCGTTAATTTACGTTGAAACTTTAAAATTCAAATTTAAACATTCCGAAAGCTGGACGTCCCATTCCCTCTCTGACCTCAGAATCAAATCAAGTATCAAATCTTCTATCCAAACACATGACCTCCATCTCGAGAACAAAACGCTGTAAACTAGTGTAATTAGCTCTATTAAGTCGCGAAATCTGAACCGAAATCAACTGTAACGGGTATCTATCCGGTTTTGTTTAACTCACGATAATTTATACACATACGTTTCCAACAGTCACATTTTTCAACAACAAAAATGTGAATTGCTAGGTCTTGTTATTTTGGCATCTTAATAATTCATTCACTCGTTCGCGCATTACTTTTCTTTGTACCGGCGAGCAACGATAAGACCGTCTTCGTACCGTCTCGTTTGGATCTATTAAACGGAATTCTAGTATGTAAGTGATAACGCGGGTATTTGGAAAACCGAAGATAACAATTCAATATTGTTTTTATTTTTTATAAACTGACAAGTCATTGCTTAGGTTCTCATGAAATATCAATGTGTACAGTGTACATCATGCAAATTCTATATAACTTGCTGAGAACTTATTGTGGCACAGGAAGAATAGCATTGCTCTTTGTTACTGTAAACAATATCAATATCTTCTTTTCTAACGTTCCCATCTAGCTCCGATAGATCCTGCTTCACCATCGTACTCAATTTTTCAAAAGTAAAATTTCAGCCATCATATTTTAATTTGTGGACATTGAAACAAATAAAGAATATCTAATTTAGGTCACCAAATGGTCATCATCCTTTTATCAAACTGACACATTAATTATTTATTTCATGCAGTATTTATTCACACCATTGTCCAAATTAAACTAACAATGTTGTATGAATTGTCTTCAAAATTCAATAAACGGGCGTTATCTCTACACAAAACTTCATATTACGGGCATCACCCGTTTGTATTATATATGTACTAGGCCACTATTGTTTGACTTTATTTTAACTGTAAACCATAATTTTATTTTATTTTCAATATTCGTTACTTAACCATTCCATTAATGTTTGCATGTCTAACATAAGGTATATTATACAAGACTCACCCATCTTATTCCAACATCTTATTTTATGTGCCTGCAATCTATGCAAATATTTTTTTTACTGCACTTCACTGTACTTCGTTTTACTTCACTTTACTTTATTTCACTTTACTGACTTTACTTTACTTTCCTTTACTTAACTTTACCTTACTTCACTTTATTTTACTTTTCTTCACTTCACTTTACTTTACTTCATTTCGCTTTACTTCACTTTATTTCACTTTACTTCACTTTCCTTTTCTTCACTTTCCTTTACTTCACTTTACCTTACTTCACTTTATTTTACTTTTCTTCACTTTACTTTACTTCACTTCCCTTTACTTCATTTCGCTTTACTTCACTTTATTTCACTTTACTTCACTTTCCTTTTCTTCACTTTCCTTTACTTCGCTTTACTTCACTTCACTGTACTTCCCTTTACTTCACTTCGCTTTACTTTATTTCACTTTACTTCTCTTTACTTCAGCTTTCTTCCACTTATGTTTCCGGACTACCAGGCATCATCTGGTAACATCATGAACTAACAGGTATTATCTGTTATCGTCATGTGCATACAGGCATCACCTGTAGTAAATTAAATTACGAAGTCCTTACAGGCGTCACCTGTTTCCGGACTACCAGTCATCATCTGGTAACATCATGTACTAACAGGTATTATCTGTTATCGTCATGTGCATAGGCATACAGGCATCACCTGTAGTAAATTAAATTACGAAGTCCTTACAGGCGTTACCTGTTTTCGGACTACCAGGCATTATCTGGTAACATCATGTACCAACAGGTATTATCTGTTATCGTCATGTGCATACAGGCATCACCTGTAGTAAATTAAATTACGAAGTCCTTACAGGCGTTACCTGTTTTCGGACTACCAGGCATTATCTGGTAACATCATGTATTAACAGGTATTATCTGTTATCGTCATGTGCATACAGGCATCACCTGTAGTAAATTAAATTACGAAGTCCTTACAGGCGTTACCTGTTTTCGGACTACCAGGCATTATCTGGTAACATCATGTACTAACAGGCATCATCTGTTATCATCACGTGCATACAGGCATCACCTGTAGTAAATTAAATTACAAAGTCCTAACAGGCGTTACCTGTTTCCGGACTACCAGGCATTATCTGGTAACATCATGTACTAACACGCATCATCTGTTATTTAGTCCATACAGAAGGAGACCAGTACCTGGGCAATACTATACCCATTGGTAAGACTGGATGTCAAACCCCTTGGCTTCTGACTACATATAACGACTGTCAAAGATCCACAAATGACAGCCGGGACCAACGGCTTAACGTGCTTTCCGAGGCACGGAGGAAACTCGGTATGTAATGATGGTCACCCATCCACGGACCAACCTCGGCAAGCATAGCTTAACCTTGGTCGACCCGTGCGGCTGTTATTATTTAGCCACGAGCTCCTCCATCATTACTTGATACAATAATCTAATATTGATGGAAAGCGACGCAAACAAGCAGTTTGTCCTACTACTCATTTCCACACCGCTTTCTCCCGTCGGCATTTTGGTTTTCTTTGCCAACTATTTGTACAACTAAAATTGATAAAAGTTTGTAAATTTCTTCATTACCAAATAATCATTGCAAGATTAAAGTCACAAAGTTGCAAAAACTAGACTATAGAGCAGTTACTTCTCATACCCTTGATAATCGTTTTGTACGGACTCATCACCGTTCAATTTTCTGTTTACTCGGTAACCCTTTTTAAGCCAACGATGCGCGTCATAATTTAGCATATTAAAACAACATGCTTAACGAATTAAAATATAGTGAACTTACAAGTGGGTAGCCATCAACAATTGAGAGAAATAATCACTTTTACTCTAGTACTGTAACTTACTCGTACTTTAACCAAACCTAACTGCGTAGTGCATCTTAGTGGAACGTGTTTCTCTAAACTTATGAACTTTCACGAAAAATCGGTATACGGGGTAAATTACTACAACGCATACACATTTAATTAAGTTTGTGACTGTGTCACCCGACACATCCACCCCCACACCATCATTTTATTTATTATTTATTTTGGTCAGTGGGTAGTCTCATATTTATTAATTTAAAATAGGTGCACCAACAGTAGGTACAATACTATTACATTTATCGATAAGAGTACACATGTTACAGTTCTAATGTATGTTTCAATATGTGTACACAGCATTCTTAGTACATTAAAGAGATCAAATAAGTGACTTACAGTAATAAGGTGGTCATCAGCCTACCTTTCCTCACACACTTCAGTTGCACACATTGACTATTCACCTCACTTGCACATTTCACTGGACAGTTTACTTCACATCCATTACACTACACTTTAACATTTTTTGCAATAAATCATTTATCTACGTTTTCTTTCGAATTAGCCATTGCATTGTATGTAAGCTACATTTCATTCGAGGTGAGAGTTATTCTTACAATTATGTTTATTATAACTACGTGAACCTTTGTGAATAGAGAAAATAAAGAAATTGTATTATTATACTTCACGGGGCCTCACCTTAATTTGTACTGTGATTTTAATTATTTTAAGCAATCATAACTTCAATCTTAAAACACCGTACACCGTCTTTTTTTTTTCGTGTTATTTAATAATAAAAGCACACAGTAGTCCTGTTAATCCTCGTCGCCAAAATGTGGTATTTCCCTCTATATTATCGGCTCTCAGACGCGCGCACGTCCGTTCACTTCCGCAGTTCAAAGGTAACTGACTGTACGTGCCGCGAGACGACACAATGCTTCCCTCTCTTTCACTCACAGACACTACAAGCATGAAGTCTTTTTTTTCGTGAAGTCGGTAGATATCGAACATTATTATTTATTTATAGTGTAATTACCCTTTTTTCTTTTTTTTTTCTGATGGGAAATCATCAAATGACTCCTCCCGCTCTGGGCGGAGCAGGAGGGAGTGTTAGACTTTTACTGACTAAAACCCATCCAGGTTCCTTCATCGCCCTTTGTATTCCGGGGCCAGGGTATCATCTTCCTATCCATGTTATTAGGGGTCGGCGCAACACGTTTTTTTTCTTCCGTTCTCCCCTGTCAACCGTCACGCTATCATTTACTCCTTTTTCCTTCATATTATTCCTCAAACAGTCCATCCGTCTTTTCTTTGGTCTTCCTCACCCTCTTCACTCATCAACATTTATATTTAACGCTCTTTTAATCACATTTGTTCCATCCCTTCTCATCACATGTCCATACCAAGACATACGACTCCCTTTCATATTTTCCGGAACAGGCGCCACTTTCTAGCTTCCTCTTACCTATAAAGGATGTAAAACACCTCTTAACGAAGCTGAAAGGCACTTGTTCTCCTTGTCATTGCGATCATTTTTTTGTTCTACACCATACCTGGGAACCTTCTAGTTACGGAGATATTGGGGGGTCAAAGTTCCAACTTTTTGATAAGTTTATTTTTTTAATGTAAGATTTTTCCTTTAAACACCTCCACGACCCCCGTACTATTCAATCCATCCATCAGCACACAATGTTTTGAGTGCGTTATATTGATTTTTACCACAAAACATGATTTTCCACCCCAATAAAAAAAGTCGTTTCTCAGCAATATTTTTTGCGTAAAGTTACTTAGTTTGATGTACAGGTTGCTTGACTGCGTGATTAGGTATTTTACACCCTATGCTCATTTCTTACTTTATCCATTAATGACTCCACACATCCGTCTCAACATTCCCTTCTCTGCTGCTTGCAATCGTTTTTAATCCATCTTCTTCACTGCCCAGCATTCCGATCCATACAGTACCTACGACAGGTCTAATCACGGACTGTACATTTCCCCTTAGACTTGCCTATCTACATGGGACTTAAATAAAGATAACTGGTGAAATGTGCACCTCTGCCTAACCCATATGGGATTACAGCTCTCGCCCTCGCTACGTTTAGGATTCTACTAAAGAATCCCTCGCTACGATCGGGATTCTACTCTAGAATCCCTCACTTCGCTCTGGATTCAAAAAATCACCCTCGCCAAAAAATATTATTTTTCTCCCTTATGATACCTACAATCTACTATTAAAATGTTTTGTTTTTTGTTCACAGTAATATCATTGCTAAAAGCGGAGCCTATTCCGACCTATACAGCTTTGCAAGTGCTTGCTGCAGTGTGTTTGTGCGTGGGAATATTTCAGGTAACTACACTAAAAGTCTAAAATATCATAATCCTCTATATTTAAAAACTTCCTCCGTATTTCATGTAAATATATTATTACTAATATTTTCTCAATTTTACTTTAAATACATAGGTAAAAAACTTACAACTTAAATTATATTTTAAATATTTCTTTGCCCTTTTGAACATAGAGCAAAAACGCACGCGCGTTTCCTCTACGCCAAGCCACAATTTCACCATTTTGTCACATATTTGTGTCGTTTGGCGTACAGGGTACGCGGTTACTTGTCACGTATAAGTCACAATGGCGTTCAAAAGGAAAAAAAAAACACTATTCAAGTCTTGATCCAACTGCCTAAAGGAAACCTCGTCAAGTGTTGATCGAGGCAGTCGAGGCTCATGGTTATGCCATAATCCGTCACGATTGCTATACTAACAACGCGTAGTTACGTATCACTGATGTCAGCTCGAAATTATAGTAACTGGGCTCAGTGTCCATCAAATAACTGTCAAAAGGTTAGTTTCGTATTATGTATGACCAGTCGCGATCAAATATGTCGTCATCGGTGCCCATCATAACTGATAGTCACCGTAACTCATTTTGACAGACGCTTTCGTATCGATTCTTCTAATATTGCGATTATAAAGAATAGTGGACATCAAATTGATGACAACTGAGTTTGAAGTGGCTTTCGTGAAAGACGTTACACCGTACCCGGGCTGTTAGTCACCGTAAAGTGATATCCACTCAGTCACCGTAAAATGATATCCACTCTGTGTAATACGTAATACCAATATTTTGACATTCTCGGTTATCATCAATGTTTGGTGTATAGTCACTGAAGATCAAAAAGATACGTAATAGCCCTATAGGTCAAGATACTTACTATAATTGTTCTTCCCCCAGGTGATGATGTGGATGCTCCGCCTCGGCGCGGTATCGACACTACTGTCCGAACCCCTGGTGTCAGGGTTCACAACGGCAGCCTCCTTCCACGTGCTGGCTTCGCAACTCAAGGATCTGTTCGGAATTAAGCTAATCAAGTTGTCGGGGAACTTTAAAGTTCTATTTGTGAGTATGGATGGTCAGATGTTTTAAAAGCAGCTCGCACTCATATCGCAACATTGCTGTTTGTGGAATTGGCGCAGCCGTGAGTCACACAATAATTCGTGTTAAAATAACCTGAACGAAGTCCTTCAGTGAGATCATGTTTTTGTTTTAGACCATCATACCTTGGGAGTCAAAGTTCCAACTTTTTCACAAGTGTTTTTTTTTTAATAAAAGATTTTAATGCTATTTTACTTTTCCATGAACCCCGAACGCCATAATTTCACGTACCATTTTGTCACATTTTTGTGCCGTTCGGCGTACAGGGCACGCGCTTGCTTGTCACATATTTGTGACAATGGCGTTCAATCAAAAGGTTAAAGTAAAAGAAATACAGATCACTATTAATATTCACAGTGCCAGGTTAGCCACTAACGACACGATAAAGAAGAAGATGTGTAGTAAAGAACAGGGGGCCTCAAATGGGTGCTTTATCAGAATCTATGAGTTATCTAAGTCAGTGTTTTTCAACCTTTTTCATGTCACGACCCCCATAGTACAAAAAAATATTTTGCGACCCCCGATCCTCTGCTTTCTTTTCCATACAACATGTTTATGCATTTGCATAGATAAGATTCGGATAAATACTTAATTAAGATTTTTTTTTTAAATTAGCAAAACGATTTAATTCTCAATGTAGCAAAAACGCATACACGATGAGATAAATTTTAGTTAGTGAAAAACAAGCACAACCTACGCATTAAGATGGACGAGTACCCTGTGTTTATTTTTTGTTAATTTGTAAGCATACAAATTTAAATCGTTTAATTAACATTTCCATAATAAATGTATCCTTTTTACTGAGGATAGTTTTTCGCGATCTCTTGCGACCCCCCAACAGAGGCTTAGCGACCCCCCAGGGGGTCGCGACCCACACGTTGAAAAACACTGATCTAAGTAAGTACCTTAGAGACCTTTTTAAAAAAAATAATTTTTTTAACGTGATTCTTATTATGATTCTGATAAAACAGCCATTCTAGACACCCTGTACCAGTTGTATTCCATAATTTAAACCGTTATTGTTTTGTTTCCAGACGTTCATAGAGGTGTGTAAGAACCTACCGAACACCAACTGGGGGGCATTCACGATATCATTCGTCACCTGTCTCATCATCGCACTTAATAACGAAAGGCTTAAGGTAAATTGTAGCAGATTTTTTCCCCTAATTGTGAATGTGAGATTTTTTAACACAGACAAGGGTGGTTATGATGACCGATGGGATTTCCTATAAGCAGAATTTGCGAACTTCCATATTATACAGGGCTAGTTTTAAATAACCGGCTAATTTTCAGAGATGGTTTAGAATCGCTAATATTTTCGATAAAATAAAATAAAAAACACCTTTTTTAAATAAAATTTCATTCCTGTCCAAAAAAAAAGCGAACGTGTGGATATTGCAACAGCACAATTCCGTCCAACAACCTAGATAGATACAAAATTTGGCAGTGCATGCACGCACACGTGCATTGATTCCCACTAGGTTTATGATTTAGGAATTTTTTAGGACACTTTCAAATGTCAATGCTTTTACTTTTTCTATTATTTTTTTTTTTGTTTTTTCGACAGTAATATTTAAAATGCACTTTTGGTTTGATATCTAGATCTTAATTTTAAATTTTGGCTGGTCATTGAAAACTTACCCTATTAGCTATTATATAGCTACTTGAAATAGCAATCTAAAAATCAGTAGGTACTACTTTGTGTACCAATTTCCCAGGTATCGCACAGGTCAGAGAAATTTGAAAGGAAAAAGGGGAAACCATTGCCCAGCAGTGGGACACTAATACCGGCAAACAAAAAAAAAATCTGTTGTGAAAACTTCTTTAGGCGCGTTGAGCACTTTTTAGGTGAAGGAAAAAACATTGAACTCAGCGTCACATGACTTAACGTGCGGTCACACTTCGTACCCGGTTCGTAGCACGCGTAGGCGATCCGCTACGGCGTAGCACCACATAGACGTGCGCGGGGCACAAACCGTAGCAGTGCTACGACTGGCGGGGCCAGTGTGTGTACTTTTTGAAGACTGCCCCGATTATTTTGTTTCTGAACAATGCTCATTTACCGCTGAAAAAAAATGGTACACAAAAATACTAGAAAACTACTGTTTATTGCTATTTCAAGTAGATAGCTATATAATATGGAAGAACGTAACTGAGCTGTGCCGGACGGGCGTTATCCGCTGATGGCGTGGATACGTGTACCTGGTGCTCTGCCTATACCCTATTACTACCGGGCGCACGCTTGTACTATACTTCGCCGCCAGACGGCGCTGACGTCCTACACCTAATTAACTGTAGCTGTGGCTGATCATTCTTCGCTATCTCAGGGCGTTGACCTAACGAGGGAGGATAGGGGTTACTGGGAAAATAAGACACTTATTTAACTTTCATGACTGTACAGGAAGCGATTTCAGGATTAATTCGCGCACTACTTTTTCACTGTTTACTTATACATATTTAATTGCCGTACTGATGACTACGATTCTAAGAAAAGTCGAGTTTACTAAGGTACTCCAGAACTTTACTGTAACGAGAACCCTGATTTCGCTTTCTGATTTCGGAAAACTTTAATGAAAATTTGATTATGGAAATGTACAATCTTTCTGCAAATTACAATTTTGAGCTTATGTTTTAACACATTATATACATCGCCACAATTCTACATAACGTTATTTATGTACAGACATAGAAACAACGAAAATCTTTATTAAAATGGGGAAATTATTTCCATAAAACCGGACAGCTTTTCCAAAAGTGTCTGGATGAAAGGTCTTACAGGCTGAATTACACGAAAACTGTTGCTGTGACTGTAAGTATATAATCGCCATATACTAGACGAGTATATGGTCCATCTAAAACTGTTACTTATTTTTTCGTGTCTGTATCTTTCAGCCTGTAGCGATCCTTCAACTGAAAATCTGTAAGACAATTTTTTTCTGTTTTTGTCTAATATGGCCGCGCTAGACCGTCATACTCTCGTCTAAGTGGTTCAACTATAAGCTAAGTTATAAGAAAATACTATATCCAGGCCTAGGTCGCAACCTAGGCTCCCTGGACCTCGCAAAAGCGTTAAGTTACACTAAAAAACTCCACTTGCGAGCCCATATGTGTCTAGCGCGACTGAAAATTACTATCTAACTATTCTAGATTCACTGATGGCACTTTGTTATCTCACTATATTGCCCATACACTGACTCTACACTATTTTTTAACTATTAATCAACACTCTATGTGTTGGATTGGTGACGTTCGTCGCGAACATGAGCTATCTCTAAGATCGTCCATGAAGTTTGAGTTTAGATTCTAAATTCAACCTTCAAGTATTAAAATGAGGGATTTTCTTTTTAGCTCTTCCCTAGTCGCTGGATAGATGGCGCTGAACTTAGTATGATAATGCAAGGAACAGAACTTAAAAAAAAAAACTAATTTTAACAAAGCGCGAGAAAACTAGGTTATATTCGGAAGGTTAAACAAACGAAAGTGTCAGTCAACGAGCGTATTTGACGTGACGCAATGTTTTTTTTCCAAGCGTTTTGGCTTTGGCACCAACTATCATAGTCAGTTCAACGCCATCTATAGAGTTCTTGGAAACTAAGTGTTTTTTTAATACCTCAAAAGGAAAACCTCTCATAAAGGCGGTCACGGGCTTTAAAAAAAACAGGTAAACAACGCGACCTTAAACCCCTTAAAACACCAACAATAAAAGTACTCTTCTTATTTTCCAGCCCTGGGTAAGCAAGAGATCCCGAGTACCAGTTCCCATAGAGTTGCTCGCTATCGTTATCGGCACACTGGTCTCCAAATTCGCCAACCTGCATGAACTGTACGGCATTAGCCTGGTTGGGGAAATACCTACCGGGTGAGTACTGCGTCATTTGAGTTTTGACTCTTGTGCCATTGTAATAAAGTATAAATAGGAATGCTACATCTGTATCTTATGAAAAGACATGGAAAGTTTGAACCTGACCTAGGTATCGTGCTTTTATTAAAGGGACTACAGGACCTAAATTAGTAACTCTGTTTGTGGCGGTTCAAACTTCGTTTAAAATACTGTTAGAATAAAGTTCTAATCAGCTTGCACTGCAAAGTGGTTGTTTGTTTTGTTACGTCAGTCACTGCGGGCCGAATAGTGCGAAATGAGTGGTTTCGATCGATTTACAAAAAATCTATTGATTGGACTAAAAAAATAAAAGACTGATGCTAATATGTTGCTTGTAGAGATAATTGCCTAAAAATCAGAATGATCGCATGTATTTTATGGTTTTAAGTCGTTAAAAGTAATTTTTAAAGATAAGTTCGTGATTTTTTTTTTATCGAGTAAAATTAATTGTATTATGATGTCAAAACACTATTGTAGCATATATCCTGAAGAATATCATATATATTTTTCTGGTTTTGTTTATTGCAGTGAATCATATACTTTCAGGCATTATAAAACTCGCGTTTAGCTCCTGTAGTCGCCTTCACCGACTTTTAAAAAAGGAGGTTTTTATGTATTCGGCCAGCATCTTTTATTTTTTTCATGTATGTACAGATTTCTCCGTGATTACTGCATAGCTAATTCACAACCCTTCGATTCTATTTTCGATTCGGAAAGTCGTATGTCTATCTCGCTCGATTTCGTAATGTCAAAAAACCGGCCAAATGCGAGTCGGACTCGCGCACGAAGGGTTCCGTACCAATTATTATAAAAAAATCACGTTTGTTGTATGGGAGCCCCCCTTAAATATTAATTTTATTCTGTTTTTAGTATTTGTTGTTATAGCGGCAACAGAAATACATCATCTGTGAAAATTTCAACTGTCTAGCTGTCACGGTTCATGAGATACAGCCTGGTGACAGACAGACGGACAGACGGACAGACAGCGAAGTCTTAGTAATAGGGTTCCGTTTTTACCCTTTGGGTACGGAACCCTAAAAAAGATAGACATATGACTTTCCGAATCGAAGCGTTGTGAATAAGGGGCCCCGATTTAAATGATTCTTTTTCATTTAGTAGAAGAAGCTTGCGCGGTGGTCCCATATTTATTTTATTAACTTTGCTTTGGTTCTTTATGAGTTATCCTCTATGTCAGGGGTCACCAATTAGTTTCACTCGGGGTCCGTTTTAAGAAATTAAGTTATTTTATAGAAAAAACAAAAAAAATAACAATTAATGTGATTTACATATTTATGTATTTTTTACATAATTATGGCATTATGAAAAATGCCATTTTTCTTGTTGCGGACTATCTGTCTTGCTCTTGACGTCAACAAAGCTAATGCGGGGTAAACATTTTTATTAAATTACGTACTCTGAGTACAAGCTGCTGTGTTCTCGCGGTCCGAAGAAAATGGGTCGGCGGTCCGGATGCGGACCTCGGTCCGCCATTTGGTGACCCCTGCTCTATGTTATAGAAGTTGTTTTAGTGAGTTTTTATGTTACCCTTTTCAGTTTTGGTATCTATAGAGTATTATCTACATACATATAATAAAAAAATAACGAAAGAAAAACTGTACATTGAGTATTTTTGAGAAAATAAAGTGGCTTTTGTTAGAAAAACGTAACTGATGACAAACAGTGACATTTTAGAATTTTTGTCTCGTTGTCTGTGTGTATGGTACGGCTTCACGCCAAAACTACTGGATAGATTGAATTGAAATTCAGCAAAAATGTTCTTTGTAAACTAAGGAAGGCTTTAGGCTACATATTATCACGCCGTATGTTATAGGAGGTAAGCAATGGTATCGAATCTGTTGTTCACAAACCAAACTTAATTTAGGCTATTGCTATCTTTTACTAAAAGGCAGTGCGAGAAAAGGACGGCTATAGCTATAAACTAAGTTAGAAATGTCAAACTAGTTTATGCCTTGCGCTTCACCGTGTTTTTAGTCGACATGTTTTTACGTGCACCCTTCATTTGTATAGAAATATTAGTTCCAACTAAATTTGACAACTCTAAATTACGTCCGTCTCTTTTTCGTTTTATTAGAGAGAAAAAGATAGCAATGGCCTAAGTTCACAACAGAATCGACACCAATATTGATTTTAAAAGGTTTTTGTTCGTAATTGAATGCACAAAATGACATGTTATAAGTTATATTAAGTGACGCAGACGAAGTTGCGCGGGTCAGCTAGTGGAGTCTATTATGCACTTTATCTTTATCGTCTATGTGGATGATTTACTAATCACTTCTAGTTACAATGTAAAATTGATACTTGTAAAGATTCGTGTGAGAGACACAACTGAAAAGGGTAAAATAAAAACTTATCATGTGCGTAGCCTTTTCCCAACTAAGTTGGGGTCGGCTTCCAGTCTAACCGGATACAGCTGAATACCAGTATTTTACATGGAGCGACTGCCTATCAGATCTCCACAACCCAGTTCTAGTACTCGGGTAATACGATACGATACTCCTTGCTAAGACTGGTTGCCAGACTTTTTGGGCCACTGACTACCTGTAACGACTGTCACAGATTTACAAATGACAGCCGGGACCAACTGCTTAACGTGCTTTCCGGGGCACGGAGGAAACTCGATATGTAATGGGTGGTCACCCATCCACAGACCAACCTAGGCAAGCGCGGCTTAACCTAAAGATCGTTCCGAGCGGCTGTTATTATTTAGCCACGAGCTAAATAATAACAGCTAAAATAATAAATTTTAGCTTCAGATTGCGGTGACTTTTGTTTGAGTTTTTTTTTTGCCACAGACTTCTGATGCTAAAGTTATTTTTCACCTTTTTTATGTTTTTGAAGTAGGTTTTATTGTTTGCAAAAAAGTTTTTTTTTTCCATTTTTAGGGAACTCTTCAGTATAAAAGACAGCAATCACGACCAATTTGCCGTCTATTATTAAAGAGTTCATTTATGTATCTCCGAAAATCAGCATCAGATCTTCACGAAATAATATTCATCCAAACAAAAAAAGAACCATCAAAATCGGTTCACAATTGGCGAAGATATCGCTGATTTTAAAAGAACCGACTTAAAAAATAAAATGTAAAACTTTTGTTTCCAGCCTCCCCGAACCTTCGTTGCCTCCCATAGACTTACTGCCAGATATCGTCATCGACGCGTTCACCATCACCATGGTAACGTACACCATCTCCATGTCCATGGCTCTCATCTTCGCGTCCAAGGATAAGTACGAGATCGACGCGAATCAGGAACTCTTGGCGTTGGTGAGTTGCTCTTGTTGGTGTATTATAACGGGTGTAAAAAACCTCTTAACGAAGCCGAAAGGTACTTGTTCTCCTCGTCATTGCGATCATTTTTTTGTTCTACATCATATCTGGGACCCTTCTAGTTACGGAGATATTAGGGGTCAAAGTTCCAACTTTTTGACAAGTTTTTCTTTAAATACAAGTTTTTAATGTAAGATTTTTACTTTAAACACCTCCACGACCCCTGTACTATTCAATCCATCCATCAGCAAAATGTTTTGAATACGTTACAATGACTTCTACCACAAAACATGATTTTTCACCCAAAAAAAAAAGTCGTTTGCCAGCAATATTTTTTTGCGTAAAGTTACTTAGTTTGATGTACAGAATGCTTGGTTGACGGCTTCGTGATGAGGTCTTTTACACCCTGTATGAGCTTGAATAACTTACTTTTTAAAGGCTCTACTCTTACATACGAGTAGCAATCCATATTAACCAAATCGTTCTATTTCAGGGCGCCAGCAATATTTTTGCTTCATTCTTCTGCTGCGCGCCTTTCTGCGCCAGTCTGTCACGGTCCTACATACAGTATCAGGTGAGTTCTCTCATTTATAATACACTTCACATCCACAATGGTAAAGCCCGGTTTCCACCGCAAGTAATTCATAAGAGGAAACTACTTACATGACTGTGTAACTGTGTTTCCACCAACAAAGAGTCGAGCGGAAATGACAGCGCGCAAAAAGAGTAAAAATGAGCTCGCTCTGCTCATTCTTGCTTCATTTCTCCTTTGCGTGGGAATCAGACGACTAAACTCTTTCATCGTGGAAACGCAAACCCTTCTAAAGCGTCACGTTTCCGAGATTTAAGCAATCAAAGTTGTGCTGGTAACGATCACAACGCCATACAGGATTAGTTTTCAATGACCGGCAAAATTTTCAGAAATGGTTTAGAATCGATATTAAGTTCGATATTCTTAATGAAAAAAAAAAATAGTAGATTGTATCATAAGGGAGCAAAATGATATTTTTACGGCGAGGGCGCTTTTTTGAATCCAGAGCGAAGTGAGGGATTCTAGAGTAGAATCCCGAGCGTAGCGAGGGATTCTTTAATAGAATCCTGAACGTAGCGAGGGATTCAAAGTACGTCGCCCGAGCCAAAAATATATTTTGCGCCCGAGTGATACACTCTACTTTTCATCACCCACTATGAGAAAATAAAAGGCGCCTTTAAATTTTAACCGACTTCAAAAAGGAGGAAGGTCTCAATTCTACTGGTTTTTTTATGTATTTACACCGATTACGCTAATATTTATGAGCCGATTGACGTGATTATTATTTAGTTTGATGCGGAATAGTTGCCATTTGGTCCTATAAAAATTTAACATAGTTTGGCCCAGTTTTTTCATTTTTTTTTAACATTTTTACTTCAGTCGTGTGGTCTAATTTCAACATGTAAAATAAATGCATACCTAATTTTTGGATAGGATATTACAACTAAAAATGGATAACAAAAAAACTTTTTTGCAAAAAATAAAACCGACTTCACAAAACACAAAAACGTTATTTTCTTTGTTGTGTGGTTAGTACCTAACCTGGCATCAGAGTTTTTAAGCCGCCCATGGGCCTCTGACTTGGCTTAACATGCCGTCGAGAAATATCTCTCAGGCATGCTGGTTTCCTCACGATGTTTTCCTTCACCGAAGCAAGTGATAACAATACGCACATGAATCCGAAAAATCAGAGGTGCGTGTCTTGGGTTCGAACTCGAGACCTTTGACTTGGCAGTCCGACGGTCACACCACTAGGCTATCACTGCTTATACTGCTTATACTGCTTTGGATTGCATAATTGCCGGTCGTAGTGAACAGACGTATCGAACAATTATTGCAATAAACAAATAATCACTTGCGAAATTGTGACCTAGCTAGCCAGTAGTGACGCATCTTGTGCAGTACGTTTGTTTAAGGTGTATTACTAGTAGAAATGAACGGGGTTTAACAGGAGCAATATTATCCTGATTCATAATGGAGGACAGTCCATTTAACCGGAGTAGTAAATGTGTTCGCTCCCCGCCTTCTACACCTGTGCCCATCACCAGTGCACCTCTGCCCGGGGCCGTACCCACCTCTACACCTGTGCCCGTTGCCGTACTCATCTCTACACCTGTGCCCGTTGCCGTACCCACCTCTACACCTGTACCCGTTGCCGTAGCCACGTCTACACCTGTGCCCGTTGCCGTAGCCACCTCTTCCCCTGTGCCCGTTGCCGTACCCGCCTCTACGCCTCAAGCCCCTATCCAAAGGAACGATGCCCCTGAAGTTGTCTCGACGGCAGAAATTCAGACCTGGATGGCGAATATCGAACAGAATCTGAAGGAGGTGTGCGCTATTGCAAATGAGGGAAAGCTGAATGTGGATCAAAAAACGCGCATCATAAACCTAACCAGGAAGATTAGTTACGGGACCTCGCAGATGGCCGTCCAGTACCAGTCCGTCAAAGCTAAAGCCATTCAATCGCACTACGCCGTCAGAAATCTAGAAAACCAACTCGATCTTTCGTATAGAAGATTCGACGAAACCTGCCCAGGTATCTTCCTTTGCTGACATGGTAAAGAAAGGTGCCAACAATTTTATCCAGCCAAGTCACGTAAGTTCTGTGGCCATCTATCCCAGTGACAAATTGAAGACCAGCGATGAGACAAAAACCCTTGTCCAGAAAATTATCAGCCCCGAACAAATGAAGCTACACGTGAGAGGCCTGCGCAAGACGAAGAACGGCGGTGTTATCATCAGCACTGAGACGAAGGACGACATTGAGAAGCTGAGACAATCGGTGCAGCTTACCAAATCAGGCCTAACAGTCGACGAGCCCCATAAAAGAAAGCCTAGGGTTGTAATTATAGGAGTGCCGACATGCATGCAGGAAAATGAGGTTTTTACTTGTGTGTACAACCAGAACCTAGCCGAAAAACTTCAGGATTGCAGCCTTGAGACGTTTTTAAGCCTAATTAAATTAAGTCATAAGTCAGGTAAGAAAGACTCTGAGACATGTAACTACATTGTTGAGGTATCTGCAGTAATACGCAAAGCCCTGATATCACAAGACCGAGTTTTTGTAAATTGGTCATCATGCCCTGTGAGAGACTTCACTTTGGTCACACGATGCTATAAGTGTCAGCAGTATGGACATGCGGCCAAGTCATGTCGACAGACATCGTACACCTGCGGTCACTGTGGTGATCAAGGTCACTCAGTAAAAGAATGTCCAAAAAAGGCTGACCAACCAAAATGCGCTACTTGTTTGCATTTCAAAAAGCCAGATAAGCATAACACAGGTGCTGCTGACTGCCCGGCGAAAATAATGGCTGAAAAAAGGTACATCAATTCTGTAGATTATGGAGGCGCCTAAGAGCGCCGTTAATTAGTTATTTTTTTTGACCTTTTTATTTTATATTTTTATTTAAACTACCATTATGATAAATAGTTTAATTAATGATTTAGATAATTTCTCTGTATCCGAGGCCAAAGTTTGTGAAGCTGAAAACTGCAAACAATATCTATTCGGCTACAAATCTCCACTAACCATATTAACACAAAATATTCGCAGTGTTTTTAAGAATTTTGATAGCTTTAATACATTTCAGCAACGGTTAAACATAAATTGTGACGTTATTGTTTTAACCGAATGCTGGCTTGCCAAACAATATAACATACCACTAATCCCGGGATATAATATGTACAGAAGTACCATAAATTACAACCAAAATGATGGTGTGATAGTTTATGCAAGAAATCATCTGAACGTCTCTGTTGAGGAACCTAATATGCATGACTGTAACAGATTGTTAGTTAAAATTGGATCAGATTTTGCGATATTAGCATTATATCGACCTCCGTCTTTTAAAAATACTAGCAATTTTACCGACTCTCTGAATGAGACCTTGCAGAACCTGTCATCTAACAAAAATACGATTGTAATTGGAGATATTAATATCAATATTCTTCCAGGAAGTGCTGATGCTTCTGCTCAGGACTACCTCAACCTATGCGCCTTTCATGGCCTGCTCCCAGCACATAGCTTTCCTACACATCACAGTGGGTCCTGTTTGGATCACATTATGCTTAAATCGAATTTCCCCTCACTTGCACTTGTTGTTAACTCAACAATAACCGATCACAACGCTGCCCTATTAACCCTAAATTGCAAATTACCTAAACAAGGCACTCGCAAAATTTCTAAACTTAATATACAGTACTCCCAAATTAATAATGCGCATGCAAATCTTCGCTAATTGTCGTATTCCCGGAAACACCCGAATCATTGAATCGGAGAGAGCCCTAAACAATGTACTTGCATTTTGCACCTTGTTCGAAAGAAACAGGAGTCAATGTCATATGTCAAATCATGTGAAACAATTGAAAACAATTCGGGCGGTCGGCGGCTGTCGCCGGTCAGTCAAAGGTCCGTCAGTCGTCTTTATATATTGGTGGTGACTGCACGTCTTCTCTCTGTGTGGAATTATATAGAACTGCTATTACACACCCTTCTTGGTTTTGTTTTCAAAGGTGAATTTAATTTCAACTTTAATTATCTTACTCAAATTGAAATAGTTTATTTAATTTTTTTGTAATTGTAATATTATTCTGGAATGATCAGTGCTGTAAATACTTTTGAACTGAGATTTTAATGATTAGATTTTAATGTAAACCTGTGTTTGAAAATAATTTTTTCTTCTTCTAATATAAACCTTGTGTCATTTAAACCTTCTTTTCTTCCATCAATACACCAGCTTCAGTATGAAGAAGTAAATCAATTCAACAAAGATTGTAGCATATTTGCAATCGTGTCGTTTTCCTCGCTATTTACTTACATCGAATTATCGAATCAATTTCGTTACTGATAAATCAATATTTATCTCTTTTAGCACAAAACACATAATTCTACTAAATTATGCATGAAGAAAATGCACTTAACCACTCTATATACATATCGTCTTCCAACGCTCGGGGAATACGACCGTTGCCGAACAGTGACGAAGATTTCTATGCGCATTATTAATTTGGGAGTACTGTAAATAGACTTGAAGAAGATTTACGCTTCATCAATTTTGATCCAGTCTTTAATTCCGCTGACCCGCAGTTTTGCATGTTGTTTGTTATTGAAAACTTACGAAATGCAATTCAGAAAAACACAGTCGTATCGCAGTTAAGCAACAGAAACCATAATATAAAACCATGGATCACCCCAGGTCTTATTCGCTGTATGAAACATAGGGATAAACTGCATAGTAAAGCTAAATCTAATCCAGAAAATGGTGTATTGCAACTTTCGTACAAAAGATATCGAAATTTCTGTAATGATCTTCTTAGAAAAATTAAAAGCAACTACGACAAAGTGGCATTGGAAAAGGCTGGAACAAATAGTAAAAAGATCTGGAAATATATTAAAGACGTAACGTATTCTACAAAACAAAATGAGTCATCTTCAAGTTTATTACAAGCACACTCGTCACCAGTGGAATCCGCTAACATAGCAAATAATTTCTTTGTTAATGTGGGAAAGTGTCTGGCAGAAAAAAATCTGAGTCAATCCCAAAACCTCACGAGCATTCCTTTAACTTCTAACACTGCTTTAACTTCCTTCGCGCTGCTAGATACTGACGAGACTGAAGTTGAAAGTATAATCATGACCTTGAAAGAAGATTGTGCAGTTGGCTGGGACAACATTTCGAATAAAATTATTAAAAGATTCAAGGACATTTTGGTACCACCACTGACTTATATTTTCCGCATTTGTTTATCTTCAGGTCATTTCCCAGAGTGTCTTAAAAAAGCTGTAATTATCCCTGTCTATAAATCAGGCTGCAAAGAGCAAGTGACTAATTATAGACCTATTTCTTTACTACCTTCTATGTCGAAAATATTGGAGAAAATAATAAACAAAAGGTTGTTGAAATATTTGGAAGATAAATCTATTCTGTCCGAAAGGCAGTTTGGATTTAGACCCAAAGTTTCAACTGCCGATGCGGTACATCATCTGACTGACTATCTAGCGCAAGAACTTGACAAGGGTAACCACACTGTAGGTATTTTCCTGGACCTCGCCAAAGCTTTTGACACTGTTTCCATTCCAATTCTATTGCGCAAGCTAGAGATCATGGGTGTAAGAGGCACCCAACTGAAACTATTCAAAAGTTATTTAGAAGATCGTTCTCAGTGCGTAAAGATTGGCGATGTTCTCAGTGATGTTCAAAAAAACTCATTTTTTGGTGTTCCCCAAGGAAGTATCCTGGGGCCCACCCTATTTTTGATCTACATAAATGACCTTTGCAATCTAAAGCTAGAGCATGGTACTATCATAACTTACGCTGATGACACTGCTTTACTTTTTTCGGCTGACTCAGAAAATGAAGTCTACAAGCTTGCGCAACACGGATTTAATATTGTAAATAAATGGCTACAAAATAACTCACTAACCCTAAATGCAGTGAAGACAAATTATGTTAAGTTTTCGATGCGTAAGCATATATCCAATATCCCCTCAGCGTTGCATGCTCACTGTTGCCCAGTCCCTACAGATAGCCAGTGTAGATGTCCCAATATTAGGAAGACTGATAAAATAAAATGCCTGGGTATTATAATAGATGAAACCCTTTCATTCAAACAACATATATGGAAGCTCTAAATAATAGAATTCGTAAGCTGATATTCGTATTCAAAAAGCTACGTTCCATTACAGATCCAGAAATACTCAGGCAAGTATATTTTGCTCTTTGTCAGTCAATTCTGACTTACTGCATTACTTCATGGGGTGGGACGAGTAAAACTCTGTTATTGCCCATTGAAAGAGCTCAAAGAGCTATTCTCAAGGTAGTTACTTGCCGCCCTTTCCTTTTCCCCACTAACTTCCTGTATAAAGCTTGTGAAGTACTAACAGTTCGACAGTTATTTATTATGAGCACTGTACTAAAACAACACGCAGCACTTACATACAGCACTGAATTTACTAAAAAAAGACGGAAAGATATAGTTTGCCCTCAAAAAAGTACAAAACATGCTTTTACAGCCAAGTTTTATATGTACCTCGGACCGCTACTATATAACAGGCTTAATCAAAAAGTAAACATCTACTCATTAAATCACAATAACTGCAAGAAAATCCTTAAGGAAGCTCTTCAAACTATGTCCTATGAAGATACAGAGAAGTTATTACTTGTACTAAAGTAAATATTGTTCATATTATTGTTAATTGTTATTTTTTAAATTAGTTAGTTATGTAAGATAGTATAATTTTTATATACATTTTTACATTCATTGGTACCAATAAGATTAATATGTATGTGATTATTTGATCAATTTATTAAATGTTACCTCAAATCGCCTGAAACACAGGATTACCTAGTTCAGGCTCACAGCTTATAGGTGAACTTGGCATAGATTTAAGAAAAACTGTAATCGTTTACCTTATGTATTTTTGAATAAATTATTATTATTATACACAAAAACGTTAAAAAATAATTTTAGCTTCAGAAGTCGGTGACAAGAAAAAAACTAAATGAATCAAACAAAGGTCACAGACTTCTGAAGATCTAAAGTTATTTTTCACTTTTTTGTGTTTTTTATTCACTGTCACTTGAAGAACTCATTTTTCAAAACAAAACCATGAATTTCTAACAATTCATGAAAATTGACGAAAACGCGGTCTGTAGTTCGCGCGTTTTCAATTTGATTCCTTTTTTTTATTCAGCCAGCGTGGCGGCGGGCGGCGGCAGTTACATAAAGGAAGCATAGAACCAACTAGTAATTTAGTGAAAAAAAAGTTATTATTCTTGATTATTGGACCGCAACTATTTTTGTTGGTAGTTGTTGGTCTTGAAATTATTATGTATGTGTAGTGTAACTAAGTGACATTCTGGCAAATTACATTTTGGCTGCAGCAACTTGCAGTAACTATTTTTATGTGTCTTTTTAGACCTGGCGGAAGGAGTAAAGCGGAGTGAGCTGACCGACATCTGGCGAAATGAACCTGTTTCTTCTTTAAAATTTGAAGCTGTATTAAAATATTTGACAGATACTTACTTTCTTTTTCGCTACAATTTGTTTTATTTACCTATAAATGGACACATCTTTGGAAAATTAGAATTTTTAGATGGAAAATACAGAAGACGGAACCCCCACGTGAATGTCTAAACTTTCATTTGGCTTAAATTATATTGCTGATACTATAAGGTTTCTTAAATACAACAATGGACTGCTTTTTGCGCGAAATATCATGTAAAATAATATTGAGCGCATAAATTGATGAAAAGGACGTACGTGCGGCGCGACTATTATGGGCCGTCGTACCAGCCAGTCTTTATTCAAACAATATTTGCGTTCGATTTCTTTCGGCGCTGAACACTAAGATGTTCCAAATTCAAAAAGTGCGCCGCAAAGATAATTGCGGCGCACTTATAAAGAGGATTAAAAACTCATTACTGCCCGCTAAAAGTTTAGTAGAGAAAACACCCCCTTTGGGTGCACTTAAAGGCGAACCAAGTCGTCCTTTTCGAATAGATGGGATGAAAACAATATTTTTTTTAATAAAATTTCATTCCTGTCCACCACAACAAAACAAACGTGTAGATATTACAACAGTACAATTCAGTTCAACAGATAGGTAGGTAGCAGTTAGCACAAACACATTTGGCGATGCATGCACGCACACAAGTGCATTGATTCCCAATTTCTCACTAGGTTTATGACTTAGGAAATTCTTAGTACACTTTCAAATGAATGTTTAAAATGCACTTTTGGTTTGAAATCTAGAACTTAATTTTAAATTTTGGCTGGTCATTGAAAACTAACCCTGTATATTTCGGAAACTTGAAACATTTTGTCTGACAAAACTTGTTTGTATTGATATTGTTTTATGCGTGTCTGATCAAATCAAAGTTGTGCTGAAAATACCATCACTGAATGGACTTAAAATTTGATAGCTCATATCTCGGCAACGTGACACTTTAGAAAATGTTGCGTAATACAATAGTTGTTTGTACTGATACCAGTTATCGATGAATAAAGGTCTTATGCGTAGCTGCTAATTTAAAAAAAAATAATGGTGGAAGTTAATCCAGCCACTCTTTATACAAAAATCTTCCAAGTTCTTTATTTGATTTTTTCCAGGCAGGTGCTAAGACCGGTATAACCTCCGTAGTGAGTGCCATCTTGATTCTGTTCGTGCTGCTGTGGATTGGACCGTTCTTCGAGGTGCTGCCGCGCTGTGTGCTGGCTTCTATCATCGTCGTCTCGCTCAAGGGCATGTTCATGCAAGTCAAGGAGCTTGACAAGTTAGTACATATCAACATCATCATTTCAGCCGAAAGACGTCCACTGCTGGACATAGGCATATATCCCCGCGCGTGTCGCCACATTGACCGGTCCCGTGCGACTCGCATCCACCGGATTCCCGCAACCTTCACCAGGTCATCGGTCCACCTATTGGGAGGGCTTCCACCGCAACGTCTTCCGGTTCGCGGTCGCTACTCCAAAACTTTTAGTACATGACATATAATTAACAAATATCATAAATTCATTCATTCAATCGCACATCCATTTTTTAATGAAGGAACCCCATAAAGGGATACAAGTTTCTGATGGGAAATTCTGCATGGCTTGTTTGTAATAAAGGAGCTCGTGGCTAAATAATATCAGCCGTTCGGGTCGATCTTTACGTGCTTGGTTGATCCGCGAAGGGTGACCTGACCACCCATTACACATCGAGTTTCCTCCGTGCCTCGGAAACCACGTTAAGCTGTTGGTCCCGGCTGTCATTTGTAGATCTTTGACAGTCGTTACAGCTAGGAGCTTGAAAGTCAGTCAACCACAAAGTTGTCGACCAGGTTGTCGAGGTCAGATAGGCACTTGCTCCTTATAAAATACGTGTAATCAACTGTTTCCGATAAGTCTGGAAGCCCAACACAGTTGGTAAAAGGCTAGGCAGATGATGACATGGCATTTTATTACAAGCCAAGCTATACCTAACCTCAAATACAGATGGTTTATTCGTTTTTTTTAAGTGTCACCCAATCTTGTGATTTCTAGTAAGACAGTAGGTATTATTAGCCCGCAACTCCGAACAAATTGTTTTTAGGTATTTTCATCAAGAATGGGGTTGGCCGGTGAAAGCTGAAAGCAGATTGCGCTAGCATAGTTTGTACCCAATCTGACCAATGAGGTCAAACCATTTTGAAATATAAAATGACATTACCAGATTTTCTACCAATGACGATGCTTTGAATAAACTATGCTAGCGCCATTAGTTTCACAGTTGCCATCCCCATTTCTCAATAGCAGCCACGGTGTCTGGAATTGCGCCCGGTTGTTGACAATAGGCTCGCCCCGTATTACATAAGACTTAAACATAACTGGCGAAATGTGGGTGTACCTACTATTAAGTACATCTCTGCCTTACTCTTTGTAGTTTAAAGCCGTGGTGTTATGTTATGTTATCATCAGAGTGGACCAAAACTATAACATCATGGCAGGACATTAACAAAATAGCCGGGCCGCAATGAATACAATAGCCCAAGACCGTGAAAAATGGAATACTTTGGAAGAGGCCATCACCTGAGAGGGGTTCCTAATTAAATGAAAAGTTAATAATAATAAAGTCGATAATTAAAAAAAAAAGTACTATATTATAATAGTACATTTTGATACAAGTGGAGAAAGTTTGTTATTGCATTCGAGGCGGAATTATAACACACGAGCCGTAGGCGAGGGTGTTTTTAAGCCGAGAAATGCAATAACAAATATCCAATATCAATACACTTTTGAAGAAATAAAATAAAATAACGAAAAATATTTTTGTCACGAACCATGAAACTATGATTTTCATTTTCTTTTTTTTCGCGCTTTGGTTTCGGCAGTTTGAAGAGAGGCAAAGGTATGAAGCCGTTAAACAGCCTAATATAAAAAATAGATTTATTTTATATTTTTGTTTTAAGAACACAAATAAATGTTAATTTGTGTATAAAAGTAACTATTAGTTTTTAATAATCATGTTTATCTATGATATTCTATTTATAAACACAATTTGAATATTCAAAAAATATTTATGCCATAAAGACGCGTAGTGCTTTGCCGAAATTAAAAAAAAAACATTCACCTCAGACTATAGGCATTGAACCAATTTGGACTTAGTATAGGTATAGTTATCTGTGGCAATTTTCATTCCCGCACACGTGCGGGAAAGTGGAGAAAATCGCACGCGTGTGAAATACACTGCATGTTGTACCTAATCTTAGTGCGTTATGGACCAGTTTTCGAGGAAGTGTATTGAAAACAAATGAGCAACATTGTGCACAAGCTATAATAATATTTTAACTAGTTTTTAAGGTTTTAATTAGTTTAAAATTGTAGCATTTTTAGGAAATAAAAGGCTTTCTTTTATATTTATTTTATTATTTTATATCATCAGAGTAAAACATCGTTAGTATTCTAAAAGTAAAAAATTGTTTCAGGTTCTGGAGGCTGAGTAAACTTGACGCCATGGTGTGGCTTGTGACCTTCTTGGTCACCATGTTTATCAACATTGATATTGGGTAAGTTCTACTTACAACAAGAACTAAAGTTCACTAAAATCTCATGATTTTCATTAAGTGAGCCGAACATTTAAATATCATAATTAACGAAACATTAACGTAGGTAATAAATTTTTGAGGTAGCAGGGCAAATCTGACGATTTTAATAATTGTCCCCGTCTACGTGAATTCCAGCCCTTTACTTTCACAGAGAGAAAGCTAGCTGTTGGAACGTTAGCATATGTTCGGCGCTTATAAACTAGTCTTTGGACGCGCGTTTAAGCGCGTCTTTTGCCACACATGCACTTCGTACGAGCGTTGACGCGCTTATTTTTTTTTTTGTTCTACACCATACCTGGGAGCCTTCTAGTTACAGAGATATTGGGGGTCAAAGTTCCAACTTTTTGACAAGTCTTACATCAAATAAAATCTTATCTTACATCAAAAAACAAGTAGGTACCTACTTATTACTTTAAACATTAACACCTCCACGACCCCCGTACTATTCAATCCATCCATTAACATAGTGTGCATTACCCTGGCAAAATGTTGTGCATTTAAGAGATGAGACCATAAAAAATAATTAGTGTATCATGAGGAGCAATTTGTTTAATATTAGCAAAATTTGTGTGAATTGTAGTTTTAAAGTTATTTGAGAAAAACACATTTTGCTGGAGTAACGTTTGAAATGTTATCCTGGCAAAATCGATTTTCAAAAATTCGTTCAGCCCGGAACCAAATACATGATTGCTAGCTTTTGTTGCGTAGTAAATGTTTGTAAATAGCAAAATTTGTGTGTGGTATGGTTCTTGAGTTATTTAAGATTTTGCTGCGGTAACGTTTTGGGATTTCCCAGATCTCGAAAACGGCTCAACGCAGAAGATTGAAAAAAATACCATTAAGAGACCTTAATTTGTTTAAATTAGTTTAAACATTAGTTTTTGATTTGGTTGTCGTAAACCAATGGAATTAAATGGTTTCAAAAATCAGATAAAAACGGATTTGCAAGTAAATCAAAACACTTATAACCAAATAAACAGCTGTAAAAGATACCCATGGTAGACACTTATCAAGTAAAATAGAGTACGTAACTTTATACGATATGAAGATAAAAACAAAATCGATTAATTTTAGACTGGTCGTACTTTAGCGATGAAATACGCAGTTCCCAAAACATTAAGACACGTGGCATACTTTAAACAAATTAAAATGATTCATGAATATTAATTCCTGTTAATTTCAGCTTTCAATTACGGCTGTAATGAAAGTTATATCAAAATCAAGAGTATGTCAGAAATTCTCTAATAAGCCGCCCAAATTAAAAAGGTCACGTAAAAGCGGCCGCACCATACGTACGAGTAGTCTTCGCAAATTAGCAACTTAGTGTCCGATGTTTTGTACAGTTAAGCAGAAAAACGTTTTACGTGTAACCGATTTTTTAATGTTCGAAGTGCAGGTACCATATTACACATTTTCTACTAGTTTTCTATTTTATAAATGAAAATCATGTTAATTAACAGTAGTTTAACAATTTAATGGATCATAAGTAATTATTTAAAGTCAAAGTAACTAATAATAGTAAAGGTAAGTAATAATCTCAGTAAATAATTTATAGTGTGATTTTGATTGACGACGCGTGGTTCACACGTTGATCACCTGTAACAGTCACATGTAATGTTGAAATAACCACTAAGTTACACGTTACAAAGCTCATGTTTATATGCCATACTGTGAGTCGAGGGGAAATGAAGTCCACCTACCTACGTGTTTAGTAGGTGCCTATCTCCGTTTTAAGGAAAATTGTACAAACTATGAATCAACATTGTATTTTAAGTTTAAGCATTGGTACTTGACAAACAGAAAAACATTTCTGCCAAATATTAAAATTAAGTACGTACGTAACTTATCTGAGATTTTTTCCTCAATATGTTAATGCTAAGGCAAACATATACAATAATTTGTATGAGACTGATTTTTAAATAAAAATAATGAACACCATGACCAGCAACCAGCAACCTTCCTTTTTCGCCCAAACCAGCATTGAGAACAGACGTGTGTCTCGCTGCCGCTCAACGTAAATTATTTACCTCCATACAACAATCGACCTTATCCTGATTGCAATATTGTTCATTATTACCGACGCTAATTACCGGGTATCTGACGCCGCGGAGGTGCGCCCCTTTCTACCCGCGCGTCTCGAGGAAACGAGAACCTCCGCCATAATTGCCATCCTGCTCTTGCGCCGCCATCTGAGACCTGTCGAACGACGTCATCGCTTCGCGCTGACGACACACCGCTGAGCGGGCCGGACAAACTACTTAAAAGACAAATCGGAGTACCTTCTACGAGAAATAATTGGTCTCCGAAACGAAGCTCACACGCGAACATTCTCCTGTGTTAACAGCTCAAGCTTGCTACGCCTACGCCTCGAAAGGATATACCAAGAATACTTAACTAAAATCAATATCGCCAGCTGCAACAATGAATAAATCTGTCTCAGAATCAGAGGTTAGCCTGATGGGAATCGACGATAACAAAACGCCGCCTAATTATGTATTTATGAGAGCTAAAAGAAGTCGGGAAGATATCTCAATTAGTGAGCAGCTGGAAGAATTTAAAAAGGAAATAAAAGAAATGATGGATCTCTTCTTGGCTAGTCAGAAAAATGAAACACAGCAGGTTTCGACTACATTAAAAGAAATACAACAATCCAACATCAACATAGAAAACACGATTATACACCTTATGTCACAGAATCAAGACCTTGAAAAAAATTTCGCAGTTGGAAAGTCAGTCGAAAGAAGACAAAAAGTATATCACACTTTTGGAGAATAAAATTGAAGAAATTGAAACAAGAAGTCGTAAAGCCAACTTCCTTATAAAAAATGTTCCAAAAATTGCCAGTGAGTCTAAGCAGGATCTAATAGATATGGTCTTGACCCTTTCCCAGAATATAGATTGTTCCATGGCCAAGTACGACATTAAGGACGTCTACAGAGTGCGGGGGAAAAACAATGAGAGCCAAAAGATGCCCATTGTTGTTGAAACCGGATCCACTTTGCTAAAAAATGAAATTATGAAATCGGGGAAGAATTTCAACATTAAAAACAAGTCCAAGCTATGCTGCAAGCATCTCGGCTTTAAAACACAAGAAGATGCACCCATCTTCCTGTTTGAGCATCTGACCCCTAAGGGATCTCGCCTGTATTTCCTTGCCCGTGATCTAATAAAATCGGGAGCATATAAATACTGCTGGATTGCTTATGGAAGAGTTTATGTAAAGAAGGTGGAACTGGCACCAACTATGACTGTTAGAAGCGAAGAACAAATTCATCAGCTGTTAGTGAAAATATGACTTTTTACCGTTTACTCTTTTTGCCTTATGTGTAAAACTGCGATGATGTTATTCATACCGATATGCATAGTGTTTACAGTGATAATCCCACCGAGTTGTATACGGTATAGTGCGATGTTGTGTTATCATATTACCATGGACGTAGTAGTAACAAGGTACCCACTTTTTCACTTTGTAAACTTACAGACTTTCATAGATCCTCATATACCCAATATCCACACTAACACTTTAACACAGTTCAATTTCGCTTTAAATCTACAAAAATTCAGCCCTTACAACCCATACCTTCCGAAAATACATATAAATTCATCACACACGACTAACACCCTCACTATAACACAAATACGAAACAATAAACATACATACAATTCTCAAAAGACTTTCATAGCTTACATAAACAAAATTCTTGAAAATATAAGCAATTCACAAAACTCTAATACCCACACAACACAAATAATCACATACAAACATATTAAAATACTAACTTTTACGTTATTAATTTCAAGCATGAGTTTACGGAAAATAAAACCGTATCGTTGTTTTCTTACATACTTCAAACTCACTAGACTTTGCAGTAATGTTTACGAATATCTTGCAGTGATTTTTATTCTATTAAGAAACAGTTCTTATGAGTGACACATTACAGACAGTTCATGAGATAGACAAACTTGAAATTGCGAGCACAATTGAATGCGACTGCTTGAATATTAATAAACATATTTATATAAAGAAAAATTATTTGACTATATTTTCACAAAATATAAGAAGCATATATTGCAATTTTGATGCTTCTGTTGTTATGTTGTCCACTTTCAAGTTCGAAACCGATGTAATAATATTAACGGAATGCAGATTAAATACAAATGTATGCATTCCGTTACCATTTACGTTACCATTACCTCAACTTACTAATTATCACTCTTATGTAACAACACGGCAGATCAACCAAAATGATGGTGTAGTCATTTATGTAAAAAACACGCTAGAATCAAAAGTTCAAGAAATAAACTTGAACGGGGCATCTTGTCTCGCAACTGGATATAATAAATAATACTGTCTTGTGCATTTATCGATCCCCGTCAAACCCAAACCCCGATATTTTTTTGGATTCACATAGCTTACACTTGGACTCATTAGCTTCACATAAAAATTTAGTGATAGCGGGTGACATAAATATTAACATTAGGCCCAAAGATGCAGAATTGGCTCACGACGACCGAAAAAACCGAAATAGCTACCTTAATATGTTGTCGGCCTATGGCATACTACCTGGTCATACCCTACCCACCAGAGAACTGAACTGCCTGGACCACTTCATGCTACGAATTCATAAAAAGAAGACATCGGCTTCAATTGCTATCTTACAAACAACAATTACTGATCACTACACTACGTTTTTATCACTTTCTAAAATAAAAAAACAAAGCGGTTATAAATAAAACTTCTACTAAAGTAAATTTTGAACAAGCACTAAAATATCTACAGGAAAAGAATCTTGCCGAGTTGTTATTTTGTAATGACCCAAATCTCCTAACTGACTTACTCATACAGAATCTGACTGATACTATTAATAATAATACTACAATAACAAGCATCCCGAATAGCAAACGCATAATCATACCTTGGATCTCCCCGGGAATACTACGCTGCATTAAAAATCGAAATAAACTGCAAAAAAACAAAAAAAAATTAAAAATCACATACCGATACAGAAATTATTGCAATAATCTCATCAAAAAATTAAAAAGAAAATATGAAAGGGAATTAGTCAGTAAATCAGTTACAAACACCAAGTTACTCTGGAAAAGCATAAAATCTATCACCTACTCAAATAAAATAAACAGCCAAAGCACAGAACTGTTAAGTAGCAGACCATCTCCAACTGAATCAGTCAACTTCGTAAACGATTACTTTGTGAATATTGGGAAAGACTTAGCTCAGAAAATTCAATCCAGGACTAATAAAATCCCTGCTAATCGGACTAGCATTTCTCCTGCGCAAACAAATTCCTTTATACTACACTTGCTTAGTAAGTGTACCAATACTACCCCACTAATAGGCTTGAAAGCTGTTCATTAAACCTTCTCAAAAATCTAGGCAGTTATATTGTATGGAATTTCATTACTGCCCTGAAAATCAGGGTAGTAAGTAATGCATTACTAACGCGTTTTGTTTTTGTTTTTTTTAAGTCTTGATGACGTCATCATCATCTTCCTGCCCTTCTTTTCTTTTCTTTTCTTTTCTTTTCTTTTCTTGCAAGTGTAGTATAAAGCAGTATATATCACTCGAGGGTAAGTACAGATTACTAAACTCGTGTGGTTCACGGCCCTCCGCTTCGCGTCGGGCCTCAAATGCACACTCGATTAGTAATCTGTGCCTTACTCCCCTTGGTGAATAAATAGCTATTGTTCTCTTGGACACTGACCCAAAAAAAGTTGAAAGAATTCTGATGAGCCTGAAATCGTCCAGTGCCCCAGGATGGGATAATATCTCTACTAGTTTCTTAAAATATGTTAACAAAGAAGTTGTTCCCATCATTACCCACCTGGCCAACCTTTGTTTCAAAAATGGTACTTTCCCAGCCCCCTTGAAAAAATCAATTATTACACCGGTACACAAGGGAGGGAGCAGAGATGATGTCAATAACTATAGACCTATCTCCGTCCTACCAGCCCTGTCTAAAATTATTGAAAAATTAACTAATACTAGACTCATAAACTACTTAAACAAATTTAAACTACTATCGTCTACACAGTTTGGTTTTAGACAGGGAGTATCCACCGAGGACGCAGTAGCAGCCCTCAGTTCATTAGTTACAGAACATCTCGATACAGGAAGGAAATGCCTGACGGTATTTATAGATCTAAAACAGGCTTTTGACACCGTCTCTGTTCCAACCCTTGTGACCAAGCTGGAAAGACTCGGAATTAGAGGAGACCCATTGAAATTTTTCAAAGATTACCTATCAAATAGAACGCAGAGGGTTAAGATAGGAACATATGTTAGTGACGATGCGGATGTGTCATTCGGCGTACCGCAAGGTAGCGTGTTAGGCCCTACACTTTTTCTAACGTATATTAACGACCTCTGCAACTTAAAAGTCGATAAAGCAAAAATCTTCTCTTACGCTGATGATACAGCCGTTGTTTTTTCTGGGAATAACTGGTCCGATGTTAAGCGCAGTGCAGAGGTGGGCATGGTCCAAATAACTAATTGGCTCAACGATAACTTACTCACACTAAACACGGTAAAAACGAACTATATCTGTTTTACCATCTCGAATCGTTCACAACCAAATAAAGATTTTAGCCTCAAATTACACTCATGTGATAAAGTTTCAAATAATAACTGTAGGTGTCCTGCAATTAGTAAAGTCTCACAAACCAAATACTTGGGCGTCATAATTGACCAAAAATTATCATGGTATGCTCCTCTTGAGCATGTTACAGCAAGAGTTAGGAAGCTAAGATGGATATTTAAATCATTACGATATGTCCTCCCTACAAATATAAATAAAAAAAATAGGCCCTCATATAAATCTCCTTAATGAAGTTTATGTGGCACTTGTACAATCTGTATTAATCTACTGTATCCCCATTTGGGGCGGTGCGGCAAAAACTAGATTTATAGATGTAGAACGAGCACAACGAGCGCTAATAAAAATAATGTACTTCAAAAAGAAAAGACACCCAACTGAAAGTCTTTACCAGTTGAGTGGCCTGCTTTCTGTCAGAAAACTATACATCTCTTACACAGTCCTAAAAAAACATAAGGCACTTCCTTATAATGCAAACACACTATCAAAAAGAAGAAAATACATAGTTGCTCAAATCCCACAAACTAAATCAAAATTTGCTGCTACACAAATCACAATACAACAAACGCTCTGCTCAGCTTTATAATAGGGTAAACAAGGAGATATACATATACACTAAACAACTACATGAATGTAAAAAATTGGTAACAAATTGGATAAAACCTCTTACTTATGATGATACTGAGGCACTTTTAAAACACATAGTTTAACTCACCCATTTCTCCTTACACACACACTCACCTACACACATATACACACACACACGCTCTAAGCACCACACACACATACATACACACGCACTAAGTACACACAACCCCCATACACTTACACGTGTACCTATAATATAAAAATTATAAATGTTATGTAAGTATTCTGTTCTGTTAAAAAACATTGTCTAGATAAGAAAGAGCGGAGTCTCCTAATACAGGTTTTTTCTTTGCTTAAAAGGAGGCTCCAATCATCAACTTGTTGTTCTGTTTTGGTTAAGAAAAAAAAAAAAAAAAAAAAATTATTTATTTAACCTACGCAACAGTAACAACAACGTACGAACGCAACTGTACTAACAAAACATCCATATTATCCCATTCATTTAAGATGGTTACGATTATTTATAGTGCGGCCGCTTTTTCGTGACCTTTTCGATTTGGTCGGCTTATTAGAGAATTGCTGACATTTTCTTGTTTTTGATATAACTTTCATTACAGCCGTAATTGAAAGCTGAAATTAACAGGAATTAATGTTCATCAATCATTTTAATTTGTTTAAAGTATGCCACGTTTCTTAATGTTTTGGGAACTGCGTATTTCATCGCTAAAGTACGACTAGTCTAAAATTAATCAATTTTGTTTTTATCTTCATATCGTATAAAGTTACGTACTCTATTTTACTTGTCGTGATAAGTGTCTACCATGGGTATCTTTTACAGCTGTTTATTTGGTTATAAGTGTTTTGGTTTACTTGCAAATCCGTTTTTATTTGATTTTTGAAACCATTTAATTCCATTGGTTTACGACAACCAAATCAAAAACTAATGTTTAAACTAATTTAAACAAATTAAGGTCTCTTATTGGAATTTTTTCAATCTTCTGCGTTGAGCCGTTTTCGAGATCTGGGAAATCCCAAAACGTTACCGCAGCAAAATCTTAAATAACTCAAGAACCATACCACACACAAATTTTGCTATTTACAAACATTTACTACGCAACAAAAGCTATCTAATCATGTATTTGGTTCCGGGCTGAACGAATTTTTGAAAATCGATTTTACCAGGATAACGTTTCAAACGTTACTCCAACAAAATGTGTTTTTCTCAAATAACTTTAAAACTACAACTTATACAAATTTTGCTACTATTAAACAAATTGCTCCTCATGATACACGAATTATTTTATATGGTCTCATCTCTCAAATGCACAACATTTTGCTAGGGTAATGCACACATTAACATAATGTTTTAAGTGCGTTACATTGAGTTCTACCACAAAACATGATTGTTCACACAAAAAAAAAGTCGTTTCCCAGCAATAACTTTTGCGTAAAGTTACTTAGTTTGATGTACAGAATGCTTGGTTGACGGCTTCGTGAAGAGTCCGTTTACAACTTGTATAAGTGGACTGATCAGATTTTGTGTTTAGTCGAGAGGTAGATCTAATCTTGTGATCTAAGTTTGTAATTATTTTGTCAAAGCTGTACGTAAAACCAATGTTTTTTAAAACTAGTTAATATTTCGTAAGTGAAATTTCTTATGGGAATTAAAGACATCTCAACCCCGAATCTTGTAATTTCTTTCCAGACTTGGAGCAGGTCTGCTAGCGAGCTTGGGCGCGCTTTTCTTTCGCTCACAAAACCCCTACGTGTGCCTACTAGGCAAGGTGTTGGATACTGACTTATACCTCGACATCAAGAGGTACAGAGCTGTAAGTACTTTCTTCTACTTTTACTTCTGCACGTTCTTCATGAGAATAATAAGGTTCTCTATTGTATTACCTAACTTTTTTATTCATAATTTAAAGTGCCATAACTTTTTTTGTCCTAATCATCATTTGTCCGAATGATAACTTACCCGAGCTTATTATCACATAATATCACATGCCATAAAATTGAAATCCCTAAATACAATATGCTCTAAATCCGTTTGTCATAAATATTACAATCAATAATAAACAAAACACTTAAAATCGTTTTCAATAATAGATAAAAATCCTAAAAAAAAAAAAAAAGATCTTAATTATATTTTTAAAACAAACCTGTATGTTCCCAAACGTTCCCAAAAGGGAACAGAACATTGTTATTTTAATTGTGTCTGTAATTACAGGTACCTACAGTAAAGTAAGTATTACTTAGCTTTTGCTATGCTATGAATTTTTATACAATATTGCTCTTATGCAATTTGTAAGAATTAATAAGTAGAACCATCATATAGCAGAAAATTCACAGTAAGAATCTTTTGTTCTGGCATACATTTCATATAGGTAGCCACTAAAAGGCAGAAAATCAATCAATCAAACCGTCAATCATTATAAAACAGTTGAGTGTGAACATAATTATGTGGAGTTTATTTTTCCCTGTAATAAGTATGCAAACATGCAAATAAACATGCAGCAAGCATGCAGCAAGCATTCAGCAAGCATACAGCAAGCATGCAACAAGCTTGCAACAACGTTGCAAGCACGCATACAGTATGCAAGCAAGCATGCAGCATGCAAGCGAGCAAGCAACATGCAGCAAGCATGCAACAAGCTTGCAGCAACCATTCAAGCATGCATACAGTATGCAAGCAAGCATGCAGCATGCAAGCGATCAAGCAACATGCAGCAGGCATGGTTTCTGTCACGGCTCCGGCGCTGCGGGGCTCCGGCGGTCCCACGCGAGCTTATCGTCGCAGATGTGTTTAACGCTCACCACCGCAGCTTCGGCTTCGCCGGCCAGCCTCAGCAGCGGCGGCGAGTGTTACAACCACCTGCTCCTCAACTCGCGGGCCGCCTCGCCCCTCCGCGCCTACGCGATTTTAAATTACACTCTAGGGGTAGGGCAGACAAGACTGCGTGGGGTCGGATTTACAGCGATTCGTTTCTGTCACTAAAACCTAATTTTTAGCAAATGTTTTAGGACCAAAAATTTTATTATACTTATATGAACATTAGGAATAATACACATTATATAATAAAATACTTAGGATAATTGACTTTATGGCATACAAAATTAGAAGATTCAATTATTATAGTATTCGATATTATGACAGAACAGTTTTAGAAATAAAGATAATTATGTAAAACAAAATTTCGGGATTTTGAACATTATGGTAACTGAAGTTTATAGCAAACGTTTTATGGATAATGATTTTCGGACAAAAATTTTTAGGGGATATAAGGGAGTACCGAATAATAATCTATACTTATATTATAAAGAGGAAACAATTTTGTATTTTTGTATGTAACGAATAAACTTAAAAACTCCTGGACCGATTTGAAAAATTATTTCAGCAATGGATAGCTACATTATCAGCTGCGAGTAACATAGGCTATATTTTATCCCCGTACTCCCACGGGAACGGGAACTACGCGGGTGAAACCGTGTGACATCTGCTAGTACATAATATAAGAGGTTGTCGACATGTGGGATGTGAGCTCAGCGATCATTGTGCCGACAATCGTTACAGCCAATGGCTTAATTGCCAAGAGCTTCGACCAATACCTGAGGAGGCTCTCGTTAGGCAGCTGGATCAAGGGCTTGATTCAGTGCGCGGTACTCCTGAACACGGTGAGTATTGTTAGGAGGTTCCTCTCTCTGGAGCCCTGACCGCCGGTAGCTTGGACCCTGTTCCCGATACCGGTGGGCTACTATTTATTTTTTATATTTTATCTGGGGGCACGGTAGTGGCCCCGCCAAGACGAGTCAAGCAAAGCGCAAGGGCACTTCTTATATTTTCTCGAAGCGCTTTGTCGTTTTTTTGAACACATATAACTTGGGTTTGGATTGTACCAGATAAACAAAATTCTCGGGATATGTTGCCAATAGCAGACTTATTAAGCATATTAAGTTTTAATTGCATAGCTCTTATACTTTAGATTTTATTGATGTCTAAAAAACCCTGATTTATATAATATTCAAAATACATATGGTACTTCCCAATGTCCTAGAAAGCCCAATGTCCGATAGTCGTATCATTCCATGGCTTAATTGCCAAGAGCCTCGACCAATATCTGAGAAGGCTCTCGTTAGGCAGCTGGATCAAGGGCTTGATTCAGAAAGCGGTACTCCTGAACAGAGCTCATATTGTTAGAAGGTTCCTCTCTCTAAAGCCCTGACCGCCGCCGGTAGCTTAGACCCTGTTCCAATTTAAAAAAAACACAAGATACGCGCGAAAAACTTCCTTGGCTGTTTTTGGTCACCAGCCTGACGCAAACCGATACAGACAACCAGCCATTCAGACGCACACGATCACGCAAACGATCATTCAAATAAAGTTCATTCTCTTTGAAAGTGTTCTGTCCCCAGTAGCGAGTAGTGTTGCCCAAATGCAAGACCAAGACGAGACCTTAGCCAGTCTTGGTCTTGCGTCAAAACACCTGGTCTTGGTCTTGGTATTGCGCTCTCAGTCATGGCCTTGGTCTTGCAGCAAGAGTCTCGCAAGTCTTGCGAGACTCTAGTACTTGGACTAGACTACTTTCAAATACCTATTAGCCTATTGCTATATTATAAACGCGTTAGTTTAGATCTTAGAACAACGTAACAGAGTAGGTACATGTTGAGCTTAAATTGACATAGGCATAGTGAACTACCAAATTAATAAAATTAATTTGACAATAATTAAAAAATGACGCAATTTAGTACTTGCGTAATTACTAACTCTATGTAGGTACCTTTAATGGTGTTCTGTACGTGTACTGGCTATCCTAAACTCTTCACAAACAGCTAGCGGTTAACATAATTATCACATACTTTTCATCTTCATCTGGACTTGATACTTCTAATAAAATTAACTTTATACTTTATTAACTGCGAGACGCAAGAGTCTTGCAGGCTTAGTCTTGTTCTTGCTCAAGTCTTGCAGGGTTCAGTCTTGGTCTTGGTCTTGCTACAATAAGTCGGTCTTGGTCTTGGTCTTGCAAAAATGCAAGAACAAGACTAAGACCGATTTTGGGCAACATTGCTGTTTAGAATAAGCTTTAAAATATGGCTATCCAAATTATTCATAATCGTCAGATTCTTCAGACAATAGACTCAGACTTGGGATCTTGGACTATGTGTTAGGCTTTAACGGGATGTTAAAGAGGTAGTGATCCCTCTCTAAATTAGTAGATTTCAGTACCAGCAGTGGGGAAATATCACGCTGATTCGAGGTTTACAAATGGCTAGGGTTTAAACTCCCTATTTCCGGAAGATTTAAAAATCATCGGTTTCTTAAGGCTGATGCTCCAGGGTAGCCGAGAGAAACGATTTTTCAAGGTCAAAGTCATTGCTAGACCTTTATGAACTTGGAGGGTTGTATTGATGGTTTTGATGATTATAATTCTGTAACTACATACGTCTTACAATCGCGTCCAATATTTTAATCAACATACAACCTAGCACTGGCCTGCAATTTGCCAAAAACGTAAGAAAATTTGAATTTCGCGGGCTGGTCGAAGCATTCACCTTAAGTTTCTCATCATCATCATCATGAGCATGTGAGTGTTCTGTTCCTAACAGGGCAAAGGCCTAAATTCCTTTTTTTCATTCTACTCTGCTACTTAAAGGCTGAAATAGCTCTCGAGAGAGAAAAACAACAAACAAAAAAAACACAAAAAGAAAAGGACAAAAAAATAAAAGAAAAAAATAAAGCCGGTGAGAAAAACACCAAATCAATCAAAGGTCAAGCTTCAGAAGTCGGTGACCTTGTTTAATTGATTTAGTGTTTTTGTCACCGACTTCTGAAACTTGACCTTTGATTGATTTGGTGTTTTTCTCACCGGCTTCTGAAGCTAAAGTTATTTTTCACTTTTTTGTGGTTTTGTTTTAGTGTTTTTTTTTTGTTTTTCTTGTAGTGTATTTTTTTGTCCTTTTCTTTTTGTGTTTTTTTTGTTTGTTGTTTTTTTTGAAGTCGGTTTTATTTTTGGCAAAAAAGTTTTATTTTATTTTTCCATTTTTAGTTGTAATATCCTATACTTACAAATATTTGCTATGCATTCATTGTACATGGTTAACAATACATGTCATGGTAATAGGCTTATCCCCAATAAATGGAACATAACATGCCATAACTGTCGAAATCTGGGTGTACTGTACACATCTATGTACCCCTCAGAGCATACAGGCGTGATGTTACGTCATGATATTGTATAAACAATGAACATCCAACCGATTGGAGCTATCACAACAGATTTGCCGTCCCTTTTTGAAGAGTTCTATTGTATATCTCCGAAGATCAGCATCAGATCTTCACCCAAATTAAAATGGGACCACCTCAGGAGTATACTTTTTCAAATAAAAAAAGAATTTTGAGAATCGGTCCACAAATGGGAGAGAAATCAGGTAAATTGTACACTTCTGCGTACCCCCTCAGAGCATACAGGCTTCATGTTCCGTCATGATATTGTATAAACAATGAACATCCAACCGATTGGAGCTATCACAACAGATTTGCCGTCTCTTTTTGAAGAGTTCCATTGTATATCTCCGAAGGTCAGCATCAGATCTTCACCAAATTAAAATGGGACCACCTCAGGAGTGTACTCTATCAAAAGAAAAAAGAATTTTGAAAATCGGTCCACAAATAGGAGAGAAATCAGGTAACATACATAAAAAAAAAAAAAATACATACACACGAACATATAACCTCCGCCTTTTTTGAAGTCGGTTAAAAATGGAAAAAGGAAGGGAGGACTTAACTTTAAAGTGTTAGAAAATAAAACAACAGTAAATACATTTGTACCTCTAATATAATCACAGAATTACATTATGAACTAAGTATTAATTTAAATAAGACTGCTGCTGACATTGAGTTAAATATATGGCTGCTGATAAATGTAATCACTTGTCAGGCCGAATTCGGCACACACCCAGCAATAAAAATACATGGTTGTCAATTTACACTGGGCAGCATTCCGGCCATGTCCATGTCATTCTGATTGTAGAAAGCTAGGATGATAAACTGGGTGAAAGACATCACCATTATGTAGATTATCGTAAATAGGATCCATTTTATGAAGTCACATATTCCGATGTCGTAGGTAGTGGCGTACGGGTACAACTTGTTGGTACACAGTCTCATTTTAAAGCCTTTTACATTAAAAGTAAAGGTTTTAAAGGACGGTGCACCATTTTCTTTAGTTTTTTTGTAGATTCAACTCGAGTATACGTTCGTTTCCCGAGACATTTTTAATTCATTGACAGATCTTTTATTTGACGTAAAGTTTTTTTTGTCGGATTAAGGTTTGCTTTTTGGTTTTGGCAGAAACTTTTTTGACATCTAAATAGGTTTTCTATAAGTTTTCTTTTTGTTCTTTTTTCTTATCAAGTTTATCCTGTAGTATCAACTAGCACTTCATACGCAAAAATTGTGACAGCTCTGTTAATATGCATGTTATATAAATATATTGGGCTTGTCAGCTGAAAAATCTAATTAATCATTCAGTTAGTTATAAATTATCAAGAAATATTTGACCCGTATTTTTTCTTTTATTACGTAAACCAAAACTGACGAAGATACGAGTACGACGCTTTTAAAATTCTCAATACGTCACGCCGTGGTCTAATTTTTAGTGCGTTCTGACGTCACGAGCCCCCCCACTCCCGAATTTTGATGCGTTCTATCTTTGTCAATATTCATTGATTTACAAAAACAAAAAATACGTGTCCATTATTTTCCAATACTTTAACTGACGGGCCAAATAGATTTGCAATTTATTGATGGTGGAAACTAGCCTATTAAAGCACCCACGAATAATGTATCTTTCTATCAATATTTTTTTTAGAATTGAATGATTAATTCCGGATATTACACCCTACTTACAAACACATACCTCTTTATAATATTAGTTTAGATTTTACCCTTCTGCTATTCACTTTACTATACACACGATTACGTGATTTTTTAATCGAAAAATCTTGATTTGATGTTTACTTACTGTTTTACGCAACATAGCATAATCAGCCTATCTCGTTCCCACTGCTGGGACATACGGCCTCCTCTCTATGAAAGGGAATGGGCTATAATCCACCACACGGGCCCAGTGCGGGTTGGTAGATGTTACATATCTTCGAATTTTTGGTTTTAGGACATGCCGGTTTCCTCACGATGTGTACATCATTACAATAAGCCACGTTAAGCCGTTGGTCCCGGCTGTCGTTTGTAGATTTGTGACAGTCGTTAGGTAGTCAGAGGCCCAAAAAGTCTGACAACCAGTCTTACCAAGGGGTATCGTGTTACGGTATTACCCGGTACTAACTGGGTTGTGGAGGTCAGATAGGCAGTCGCTTCATGTAAAATACTGGTATTCAGCTGCATCCGGTAAAACTGACGCCGACCCCAACATAGTTGGGAAAAGGCTAGGCAGATGATGATGTACTTACATCATAACAATGCATTTTTTTTCTATTTTCAGGCCGAAGAACTCCCAGGCATGAAAATCTTCCACTACTGCGGCGGCTTGAACTTCGCCACTAAAAATCTGTTCAGGAGCAAGTTGTTCCGTAAGATCGGATACCTGAAGCCAACTGATACGGCCATGCACGACGAGGATAACAATCTTACCAAAAACGAATCTTTCGAGTGGGACCCTAATATTAGTAATAGAGTAAGTATCACTGTTACCTTCGTTGACTGATAGTAACTAGTAAGCGTTGATAAAGAAAGACAAAAAAAAAAAGAAAAAAACAAAAGAAAAAAAGGAAAAGATAAAGATTTAAGGGTGTAAATACACCGTTAACGGAACCGAGAGACACTTTGACACTTTTTTTTTCCCGTTGTTGCGATTTTTCTTCTCTGCTACTTTAAATTTACTTTAAATAAGTACGTCAATTTACCCTGAATGAATGAATGATACATTTATTTGCAAGAATATAGGTAGTTAACATAAGTTCTTAATTTATGTGGGTTTCACTATATTCGGCATTATACATATTATTATATAATGCATCCATCAGCAGAAATGTTTTGAGTGCGTTACATTGAAAGCTACCGTTAACAGTGATATTTCACACCATAAAAAAGATCGTTTCCCAGCAATAACTTTCATAACAAAAACTAATATTTCACAGATAAAAAGTGCAAACACTTAGGACTAACTATGAATAAAGTGCAGTGTCATTCTATAATTCATATTTCTACGTAAAAACAGTGAAAACTATAACATATAGAAAAAAAAAACAAATAAACTTTTAACTGTTTGTTTTGAAAATTTGAATTTTGGCGTCCCTTAACATAAACCTCTGTTCCACGAAACAAATCTGTCAAAATATTTTAGGACAGCGCCATCTAGTATCAAGTAGCGAAACTACTCTTGACAAGATTTTTTTGACAAATAACAAACCACTGTTCCACGAGAAATAATATGATTGCCATATCAAAAAAATAAAATAATAACGGGGTAATGACTATTCCTACTAGAAACAAACCGAGGAAATGCTGTGTGTATGAAACAAAAATCAACATAAAATTTGCTTGATCACCTATATTTAGGTAACATTAAGTAGCAATATTACTAAGCTTAAATAGCCTGGCGGTTATAATGTATGATAGAACTAGAAACACATTTTAAGTTCTGAGTATTAATGCATTGCATTTAAAAATTGCTTGAAGTTTGATTGTCAATTACAACTGCAAGAACACACAGACACAAGAGAAAAAAATAACAACAAATATGGGGTCGGAAGAAAAAAATATAACATTACGTTGCAAACATAAAGTTGTGAGAACATTGTCATACGAATCACTTTGTATCAGACACAACTCGCTAGATTCTATTAACTCAGAAATAAATACGACGGCTTTAAGTATGTTCGATCTATCTACAAGCGCTCCGTCAGATGACATCTCTAAGTTGAGACAGGAATTAGAAGAAAAGCAAACATTATTGGATCACGCTAAAACAGAAATTGATAAACTGTCCATAGAAAATATTCAGTTACGCAAGGAAATTCAAGAACTATCCAAGTCTAAGTTAATACATAACAATATATCCACTGAGACCATAAATACCCCAAAACAGAAAAAAATACAAAACACACATAACGACGGCGACGATGTTGAAAATAAAATAAAAGAATCAGAAAATCCTAGAGAAACCAACAGCTGTACTACTGAATGTTCGAAATTACTTCCAACCACAACTAAGAACTTTCCACCTCCAGATGAACCAAAGGTAAACGAGGATAATAATTTTACTCAAGGCAATGCATCAAACCTTAAATGCGAAGAAGAAAATGAGGGGATTGATACTAAACAGAAATCTATCTACATATTTGGTGCTCAACAATGTGTAGGATTAGCATCTAAGTTAACTCATTCCAGAACTGATACCAGGTATGATAAATATAAAGTTGAATCTATTACTAAACCGCAAGCGTCAGCAAATGACGTGCTTAGCAGTTGCGAACACATAAAAATAACATGCAGAGATAAAATAATTATAAGCGTTGGTGAAAACGATAACAATCCCATAAAACTGTTATATAATTTATCGTATGTACTCAAAAAATTTGAAAAGACTAATGTCATCGTTCTTGGTGTAAATAAAACTTATCATCTGAAGGAAAAGACACTGAATGAAACTTTAAAACACTTTTGTAATAATATTGTTAACTGTACCTTTATAAATTGTTATAAGTTATCTGTAAATTCTTTATGTAAGAAAATTAATCTGAATATTGACATTTTAGATTATAATGCAAAATATTTAAATTTCATGTCAAAAAAAAATGAAACATGTAATAATACTTATATTTTATCCGAAGAATATGCTTCTACACTTAAAAAAACAATATCTGATCACGAAAAAACCCCGAAAAGAGTTCAAATTGAAATTAATAACAAAAACCCCAATATAAGTAACCACGTCAAAGGAACGATACCGTATTATTTCGACTTAATGCAAAGAAAAGCTTTAGAAATAGCTAAAAACAAATCGCTTCAACAAGAAAGCACGTTTTTTCTATAATTCCAAATCAAAAAATGATCTCTGTAACGACAACGACTCAACTTCAGACTCAATTACACTGTTTCATCAGAATATAGCGGGCCTTTTAAACAAACAAGATAATTTAGAGTTATGCATAGATGATTTTGACAGAAAAAATAATTACATAGATATGATATGTCTCTCGGAAACCTTTATTAGAAGAGGCAATGAAAACAATGTAACTTTAAAAAACTTTAAAATAATTGCCTCATACTCTAGAATAAAAGAAAAAAGAGGTGGTGTATGTATTCTTGCAAGAAATACTATAGATTATAAAGATTTGGCTATTTGCAGCAGTATGTCCACGGACAAAGTATTTGAATGTTGCGGAGTAGAATTTCCCGCTCTCAATTGTATTATTATTTGCTTATATAGAACCCCAGACAGCAACATAAACTCATTTTTTCACAAATTTGAATTACTTCTACACAAAATTTGTAATAAACATAATAAAAAAATTATTATAACAGGCGATCTAAACATAGACACTCTCAAGAGCAATAAAATAGCATCACGTCTTAAAGACACTCTAGTCAACTTCGGTCTCTTCTTACACATAGATCAACCAACGAGACAAAAGGCATGCATTGATCATTTTATAAGTAACATCAAAGACGCGAATGGTAAAGTTCATGAATTATTCCTCTCTGACCATAACACAGGGCAAACTTTAAAATTTCCTATTAATAATAGTAAAGATAACTTAGACAAATTCATAAACTGTTTATCAGCTCTAAGTTGGTCAGAAGTGTATGACCAAGAAAATTTAAATGCTGCTTTTAACATATTTCACGAAACTTTTTGTTTATTTTACAACCTCTGCTTTCCGATCAACAAAGTAAAAATAAATTCAAACTGTAAATCACCAAGGTGGATCACAACAGGAATCAGGAAATCAAGCAGACAAAAAAGAAAGTTAAGATATCGACAATACATGTCAAAATCTAAAAATGATTCATCAAATTTTAAAAAATATAGCTCTGTCTTCAAAGGATGCGTTAGTCGGTCAAAACACATCATAAATTCTAAGATAATGTCAGCTGCAAAAAACAAAGGAAAAGCTGCATGGCAGATTATCAAAAACAAAACGGATTACGTTAATACGAAAACAAATATTGAAACTATTAACATCAACAATAACGTTATAGACAAACCTTTAGAAATTGCCAAAACTTTCAATGACTTCTTCATTAATGTTGCCAAAGAATTCCATAACAACAAAAACAAGTCTTCACTAGATAAGACACCGACAATAGATGTACCGAATATGGATCAAACCATGTTTTTACATCCATGTTATGAGAACGAGGTAAGAAATATCATTATGTCCCTCAACAACACTAAATCGGTTGGATTTGACGGTATAGCAACTCAAATTCTTAAGTCCTGTGCCACTATTATATCCCCAATTATTGAACACTTGATCAATCTCTCATTGTGGCAAGGGACTTTTCCAGAAAAACTCAAGCAATCAATTGTAAAACCCTTATTTAAAAAAGGTGACATAAAAGAATTGTCTAATTACCGGCCTATTACACTTATATCAAACTTATCAAAAATCTTTGAGAAAGTCATGCATCGTAGATTAACAAATTATTTAGATAAATTCCAAATCATAAAAGAAGAACAAAACGGTTTTCAAAGAGGTAAGTCGACGACGTTAGCAGCATTTACTCTAATAAAAAATGTAATCGAAAAACTAGATAAAAAGATTCCGGTATCCGTTGTATTCTTTGACATGAGCAAAGCTTTCGACTTTGTCAACCACAATTTGCTTCTAAAAAAATGCAACAACTACGGAATCAGAGGGATAGTTAATGACTGGATTACTAGCTACTTATCGAACCGTCAACAAAGAGTAGAAATTAGCTCAATGAACCAAAATAACGAGTCTACATCATTCAGTTCCGAATATAGTCAAACTAAATCAGGTGTTCCACAGGGAAGCATACTAGGCCCATTACTTTTCCTGATTTATATCAATGATTTGCCCTCAGCTTTACAACAACAGTGCATACTTTTTGCTGACGACATCTCTGTAATTGTTGCAAATGAAAATAAATCAGACTTAAATCACGAAACAAACCTTAACACAATAGTAAATCAAGTTTTAAAATGGCTAGAAAATAATTATCTCTGTGCAAACCTTAGTAAAACCAAATACATAAATTTTCAAAATTACAATTCAAAACCAAAAACTTTCAAAGTTAACTGTCAAGCACAACAAATTAACGAAGTTAGCGAATACAAATTTCTTGGACTCATTCTTGATCAGCACTGTAACTGGAAATTACACATAGAACACGTTTCCAAGAAACTCAACCAATTTGTGTTTGCTCTTAAACGTTTAAGACGTACCGCTAGTGAAGCAGTCGCCCTGACTGCTTACCACGGATATGTATCCTCTTTACTCAGATATGGACTCCTACTCTGGGGGAACTCCACAAATGTAAATGAAGCATTTCTTGTTCAAAAAAAATGCCTAAGAGCAATTTGCGGTATCAGCCCATTAACATCCTGTAGACCACTATTTAAAAAATTAAAACTATTAACTTTAACAGGACTTTTCATAATGCAGGCCGGTATTTTTGTGAAGGAACACTCTAAATTCTTTAAAGCATGTGACCTGCATTCGAAATACACTCGTCGAGATCCCACAAGATTGCGAATACCTTCACATCAAAGCACATTATGCCAAAAAAATAGTTTAATCACTGCAATAAAAATTTTTAACAATATACCAAAACCATTAAGAGAACTCCCTTTAAAATATTTCAAATCCAAATTACATAAATGGCTTACTGACAATTGTTTTTATAGTGTAAAAGAGTTCCTTGAAAAAAAAGTATCCGATAGATATAGCTACTGAGTTTACAAAGTATTATAAGTTTATATATGTTTTAGTTTTTTCCCTAATTGTAAGAGTCTATTAATTACTGTTAAGATTTCGAATAGAAATGAATCCTGAATTGTAAGTGCTATTCTTATAATATTTACACCAATTGATGTTGTGTTAAAATTTTAAATTTAAGATGTTCTAATATTTGTATGCCATTCTATGGCGAAACATGTAAGTTCACAACCCTATTTATAAGACCTTAATGTACCATGTTTTTACACAAATAAATAATTCTATTCTATTCTATTCTATTCTATTCTATTCTATTCTAATTCTATTCTATTCTATTCTATAATATTTTTTCAAAAACATCGGCGGTTATTTTAAAAAAAGTAGCTGCGTTTCGAGGTCCCTTACTTCGTGGGTATGGCTGGTCCATTGCCACTTTAAGCTAGCCATACACGCTAGGGTGAACCTGACAGGTTTACCGGTACAGTTGGACTGTACAGGTAAACCGGAGCGTGTATGGTTGCAAAACTGTGCAGGATTCCACAAGAGGCAGCTCATGCCTTCCTGACGGGTACCTACCTGGTATACCTTAGCGTGTATGGCTACCTTTACTTATCTTTCTTAGACGCTGATCCAAAACCACGGTCTATTCGGGGTCATTTTTCTGCGAGTTCGCGCTGTAGCCAAAAAGTTTCAGTTCATTTAGTGTTATGACTGGGACTGGACTGGCCACGTCTGCCGCATACCCAATGAGCTGTGGGCCAAAAGCCACTTTCTGGAGCCCTGACACAGCCTGAAGGCGTCGCGGCAGACCTCGTAGAAGATGACGGGACGAGCTAGACAAAACCAACGACCAGTGGCCCACATTAGCCCAGGATCGAAACAACTGGAAGTCATGCGGAGAGGTCTTTGCCCAGCAGTGGGATGACGCAGGCTAACAGTATCAGTATTAGTTTTATGAGTAACTGGTGCATTAAATAGTTCGTATTATTTTAAACCGTGCAGCTGTTGAAGCCGTGTGATATCCGGCAGAGTAGAATAGAACCAACCCATTACACTCACGGGTGTCGTATAAGGCGACTAAAGTCTGAGGCAGAACACCTTGCGACTCCGTAGACCAGAGAATGGGCAACAGCGTTTTCTGTTGGTCTTTCATCAATGCGATCTCCAATCCGCGTGCCAAGCGTGGAGATACAGCAAATTCCTCCCATCATGGGAGAGGCTATGTCCAGCAGTGGACGTTATGGGCTGTTGTTGTTGTTGTTGTATTTTAAACCTGAACTTATTCATTCTCTTGTTTCCAGGTACAATGTGTGATAATAGATATGACGGCTCTGTCGTACGTGGACGCGCCGGGCATCAAGTGTATAGTCGGCATCAAGAAGGATCTGACCGCCAGCCATATCACTGTCCTACTGGCGGGAGCCAATGGTAAGTACCTCATCATATTCTCCCCTGTCAACCGTCAAGCTATCATTAACTACATACAGGGTTAGTTTTCAATGACCGGCCAAATTTACAGAGATGGTTTAGATAGAATCGATAATATTTTCGATATAATGAAAAAAATATGTATTTTTTTTTCAAATAAAATTTAATTCCTGTTAGTCCACTAAAAAGCGAACGTGTGGATATTGCAACAGCACAATTCAGTTTAACAACCTATATAGGTAGCAGTTAGCACACACATACATTTGGCGGTGCATGCACGCACACAAATGGATTGATTTCCACTAGGTTTATGATTTATTACATTTTCAAATGAATGTATATTTTTCGACAATAATATTTAAAATGTACTTTTGGTTAGATATCTAGATCTTAATCTTAATTTTAAATTTTGGCTGGTCATTGAAAATAAACCCTGTTTTTACTGCTGGCACCTTTTTTTTCTTACATTTCATTGTTTTTTCTTCCACAGGTCCAGTTCAAGAAATGGTAGAGAGGTACAACTCCTTAGAGGCAGATAATGATCAGCTACAGATGGACTCGTTCCCGACAGTCCACGACGCGGTCGTGTACTACAAATATTTAGAATCTAAGAAACAAGCGGTCACCGTGGTAACCACGTGAGACCGGAAAACCTCCCCCTTAGGGGGTTTTGTAGTAGTCAAATACCAAGAAAGCCTTAGTAATGTAAGGTTGTATAGCTCAATCATCCCTTACCCTTTTTATTTTTAACTTACTGTAGGAATCCTACACTATTAAATGGCAATACTGCCATATTATACTTACAACAGACTCTTTAACACAACAACTCTTAGACAAACTCTGAAACTACAGTCCACGCTCTAACATGGTCCTTCGAGCCGGATCATGTTAGAGCGTGGACTGTAGTTACAGAGTTTGTACTAGTTTGTAGGTCCTTTATATAAAGTGAAAACTGCAAGTAATTGCCACAAGAACTATTTATTACACGGAATACAATGCTTGCACACATACAGCCATCAATGGTAGCCGGAAGTGAAAAAAGCACGAATGAACAATTAAGTATAATATGGCAGTATTGCCATTTAATAGTGTAGGATTCCTACACTTACCCTGATTTTCTTTTCTCATCTTTATTATTTTTCTTATGAACCGATTTTGGGACTGCCATTGTTGAAACATTGGCTTTGCGTCATAAGATAAGCACGTTTTCCCGCTAAAAACAAAAGTGGTTCCACTTTTTTTTAAGTGAAACTTCTTTAGGCGCGTTGAGCATTTTTTGGGTGAAGGAAAACATTGAACTCATCGTCACTTGACGTAACGTGCGGTCACGCTTCGTAGCACTCGTAGGCGATCTGCTACGGCGTAGCACCACATAGGTATGCGGGGGGCATAACCAGTGCTACAACTGGGGCGGGGCCTGTGTACTTTTTGTTTTCACTTCTATCGGCAGTCCCCAAAGACTGCCCCGATTGTTTTTTTTTTGTTTTTTTTTGGCTTGGTTCCTGCATCGGTACTTGGCGCATCGTATTCACTAACTTTGTAGTTTATTCTAGCAGTTCCTATATCGGATATAAGATTTTTACAACATAATTATTTTTAACAAGAAACATGCAGGGTAAAGATAAAAATAAAATGTATCACACAAAACCAACTTATAATTGTGTATATTTATCTGAACTTGGATAAGCTTAATTTTACTAAGTATATATTTATAACAGATGCAATAATTATATATTTTTATCTTAAAAAGATAAAATGATACAAAGTTGATTTGACAGTGATAATGAGGCATTAGATGACTTTTATTTTTATTTATTTTATATGTGTATTTAATTCTCAGCTCCGTTTAATATATTGTTTTTATTAAATAGTTCAGCAAAATATCAAGTACTTAAAGGTACTTAATCGCTTTAAAGATTTTAGTTAATTAATTAAGGAAAGCTCACTTGGATCAAGATATTGTTGCTATTGTAATAAAATAAAACAGTCCTATTATTAATTTTATTGTACAATTTTTAGTGTCATAATTTAATAATAATCCTAAAATTACTTCCAAAAAACTGTACACAGTGTATACCTATTGAATTATATATATTTTACACTTTTTAGGTTTCAGTGTACACAAAAAGAAGTATGGCTTAATTACACTGCGTTACAAATTAAAAAAAAATTTGAGTACCCGCTTTGAAATGTCATGTTTTCTTATTTATACCTATCGCTTATTAAACATACATACAAATTTTCTTTTCATCACGTCTCATTTTTCTTCTGTAAGAATGTGCCAATTTATATTAAAAATTAAAAGGCAAAAACATATTTTAAAGAAATCTAATAAAATCAACCAGAATTTTTTACATTCATCAAGTTTAATTTTATCATTTAGGTAAAAAAAACTCAAAAAAAGCCATTTTATAAAATTTTAATACAAAATATCATGAAAATTTAACTTTTTCTTTTGTGCTCTGAATGATCTTCTCGTTTTAAATGCCAACAGTAATCACCTAGCATGGTTGTGTCCCAACGACCTTGAAATCGTTCCTCAAGCTTCTTTACATCCTGGTGGAACCTCTCACCCTGCTCATCACTGACCGCACCAAGATTAGATGGAAAGAAAGAAAAATGAGAATGAAGAAAGTGAATTTTTAATGACATTCTGCAACCCAACTTTTCGTATGCCTTTAACATGTCGTTAACCAGCTGTTCCGCATTTTCGGCTCTGTGGTTCCCTAAAAACCCTTTTATAACTGCTTTAAGTGATAACCAGGCGTCAAGTTCCTTATTAGTAAGCTTTTTGTCGAAATTTGGGTCTTTCATCAATGTGCGTATTTGCGGTCCCACAAATATCCCTTCCTTGAGTTTTGCATCACTTAATTTTGAAAATACTGTCTTTAAATATAAAAATCCATCTCCCTCTTTATTCATAGCCTTCACAAAATTTTTCATCAAACCAAGTTTTATGTGGAGGGGAGGTAAAATGACATTTTTAGGATCTATCAATGGTATATGTTTCACATTAGATTTTCCGCAAACAAACTCTGACCTTTCTGGCCATACTTTTGTAGTATAGTGCTTTTCTGTGGCACTGCTGTCGCGGCGGTAACAGGGTAGTTATAATTTTTTTTTACATCATATTTTAATAAAGGAGATAAAAACAAACAACTTTTCCAAAGTAAAGGTATTCCTACGATATAATTGACTGTACCTCGAAAACTAGACGTGATGGATACCACATATGTTTGGAACATTTCATCTGTGACTCATTACCTATTCATTCCAGCTATCAGTTAAGAGGGTACCAAAATCGTGTAACGCAGTGTTATATTTGTATTTTTTCTTGAAATACATAGTGCAATACGTAAATGATTTATATAATGCCCTGTACTTAATTGATTTATTATAAAATTATGTAATATGAAATACCTATTTCCATTGGAAGTATATGACGTCGACGTGTTTCCGGACGATATCGATAAGGCATAATAGGCATAATATTAATGTATATTGCAGTCAGGCATGTGTGTGCAGTTTTCTTGCAAGTAAATGTATTTATTTCTAAATCTGTTGTGATATTTAGTACGTAATGCGATTGTACAGAATGTACTTAGAATATTAAAATATAATGTTGAATATATTTTATATTTTGTTTGAATTTAATACTTAACCCTCATCTTACCTTTAGGATGCGTTAACATCAGTGATGAACGAAGATGTGTAGCGAGGAATGTGTGTGGAACTAACCAATCACATAGCTCTGGTGGAAACGCAGCCTTACGGCGCTTCTTTGCCTTTAAATTCGCCTGTAATGTAACAATACAAGATTCGAGTTTGTACAGAAACAAGCGTTTTTCTAGACCAGCTTCCACCAAAAAACGATAGATGGCGCTGTGCATGACTCGAGTGTAAAAAAAATATGTTGGCTGTATGAAGCTGGCGTTCATTACCCAATCATTACCTTTCAAAAGTGTTCCTAGTTTGTGTGTGTTCGTCTTTCTTCGTTCGAATTGCGTTTTTGTTGCATTGCAATTTACTTTTTTAATTGTCTAGAAAATACGATCTGGCACCGAATATTTGGACACCGATATCTGCTGCTCGTAAAAACTTGACTGACTTGACTTGATTTGGCTGCGACCGGACAACGAAAACAAAAAAATATTACACTAAGTCATGATCGCCATCTATCGTTTTTTAGTGAAAGCTGACCTAGAAAAACCACAGTGAATCTGAACTGTTACATTACGAATGCTCGCGAAGAGGGAGCGCCTTTAGACATTTTGATCCCTTTTATTTAGGAAGTGCCTCCGCAGCAGGCGCCGGTTTCTAAAATTTGTGTGATCGGGATCCGTGCACATCATGCATATGGGTATGTTGGCAGCACTGCATGAAGTGTCCTTCAATGTCAAAATGTGTCGCCATAAAAAAGGAAGGGAGTTTGTAGTTTTTTGCAAAGAATTTATACCATGCATGGCTTGCTTGAGTCTTGCTAACTGGGGTAAGGAGCGTAGGCCAAAGGCCGGCGGAGCGACGACGATATTTGTGACAGAAAGTAGGTGTTTAATGTAAAATGCGAGCGTATAGCGAGCGCGCGTCACATAGTCGTGACCATAGACTTAGTATATACTATTTACTAAGTCTATGGTCGTGACAAATCTTGATTAAAAATGGAACTTTAGATTATGGATGAAAAAGTTAGGAAACACAATAGATAACCAAATAAAATAGTTTATCATTAAGTAATTAAATAACAAGTGCTGAGGTCAATTTCATAACCAATATTTCTAAAAAAATCATTAGATTAATCGTTCGTTAGTCTGATTGATTTTAGTTGAATCAAAATTAGGTAAGTAAAACAGTAGTTGAGTCGACCAATATGCGTTATGACCTGCGCCGGCCGCCAATTCGGCAGCCAGCGGCGCCGGCTGCGGAGGCACGTACTTTTATTACCATCTTGAAAGGACGTTCCTTCAGGTTTGCATTGCACGATTCCGTTTTCAAGAATTCCATCATGGTGGACACAAACAAATTCTTTTTTCAAATAAATTTAATAATTTTATGCTTTGAAATATGGTCTATTTTTAATATCAATGTCCACTCTTTTTCCACCGTGCGTATACACACTCACATTTATAAAGTGATTTCATGATTTCAGTGCTTATAAATATAGCCCAGAAGCGACATAGGACACAACACAACACAAAATAGAATTAAGAACACCAAAACAAATGAACCATGTATAATTTTTCATTAGAAAAAATGTTGAAGATCATGTTAAATGACGATTCAAGACTTGAACAGGCTTATTTTTGGATTTCAAAGTTAAAAACTTTAATAAATGTAGGTGGGTCAATGACCGCTTTTGCGATCTTAACTGGCACCAACTACAGGCAGTCCATTTCATACAACTGTCAAAGAATTACGGTCGTGACTTGATTTTTACGGATTATTGAAATGACTTGCGACATAATACATTTCCCTGACTATATACGTTACATATCATGGAACTTAGGTAGGTACATACATGTCATTTTTTTAATTGATCTGTTACCACGACTCCACGATTACTTACTCGTGGTAACAGATTAGTAAAAAAAAACTAATTGAGCATGCCATTCACGCCTCAATTCATTAACAGATATCAATTAAGTTCACTACAAACAGATAAGTTCTGATAATATTTTTGATAGGTAGGTAAGATATTGTTCTAGTGGCTTGTTCGATTGCAAATGCAAGCCAACTTCAGATTAGATAAACTTGCATTATACCCTTATGTCCCCAGCCGTGCCCGATCGGGCACGGTGCATTGTTATTTTAATTGTGTCTGTAATTGCGGATATCTAAGTGCTACTCAATCCATTAAAGAATGCGACGATGCAAATCGCCCTTGTAATGTAACATACTCGTACATACATAGGTATGGTAGGTATACCTACAGGGTGTAAAAGACCTCATCACGAAGCCGTCAACCAAGCATTTTGTACATCAATCAAACTAAGTAACTTTACACAAAAAATATTGCTGTGAAACGACTTTTTTTTTGGGGTGATAAATCATGTTTTGTAGTAGAACTCAATGTAACGCACTCAAAACATTGTGCTAATGGATGGATTGAATAGTACGGGCCACGGGGGTCGTGGAGTGTTTAAAGTAAAAATCTTACATTAAAAACTTGTATTAAAAAAAAAAACGTCAAAAAGTTGGAACTTTGATCCCGAATAACTCCGTAACTAGAAGGTTTCCGGGTGAAGGTGAAGGTATGGTGTAGAACCTGTAGAACAAAAAAATGATCGCAATGACGGGGAGAACAAGTGCCTTTCGGCTTCGTTAAGAAGTGTTTTACACCCTTTATTGTAATTGAAGTCGAGAAGAAAATGTCATGAGATAAGTATTGAGTATGAATCCCTCCTCAGTCGTATATTCTTGGCAGAATGGTCGTGGTTGGAGATGATGCACTTTCTCTTTGGATGATGTAGCCCTTGCGATGCGCCTCCACTTGTTGTGGTCTTCAGCGTCTCGGGAGCTTTGTACTATGGACGTTTGTGTTGCAGCTTTTATAAGGTCTGTCCAACGCATAGGGGATCGACCACGTGACCTCTTGCCTTCTACTTGCCCCTGGACAACAAGTCGTTCCATGGAGCGTTCATTTCGCACAATGTGGCCGAAGTATTTGAGGATTCGCATCTGTACAGTCGATGATAACCTCTCCTTGATCCTAAGTTCTTCCAAGATCGAAACATTGGTCCGAAACGCCGTCCAAGGGATCCGCAGCAGTCGCCACCAGCACCACATTTCGAATGCATCGATTTTGCCTCGGTCTTTGAGGCGAACCGTCCATGTTTCTGCGCCGTACAGAAATATTGGAAAAACCAAACTTCTCATCAGGCGGGCTTTTGTGGCTTTGGTGATATTATGACTGGCCCAGACTCTTTTGTGGCTTTGGTGACATTATGACTGGCCCAGACTCTTTTGTGGCTTTGGTGATATTATGACTGGCCCAGACTCTTTTGTGGCTTTGGTGATATTATGACTGGCCCAGACTCTTTTGTGGCTTTGGTGATATTATGACTGGCCCAGACTCTTTTGTGGCTTTGGTGATATTATGACTGGCCCAGACTCTTTTGTGGCTTTGGTGATATTATGACTGGCCCAGACTCTTTTGTGGCTTTGGTGATATTATGACTGGCCCAGACTCTTTTGTGGCTTTGGTGATAATGTGACTGACCCAGACTCTTGAGTATGAATGTGTAAAACGATGGATGAACTGTTTTCGATTCGAAGACATGTGACATCTACCAATCCGCACTGGGCCCGCGTGGTGGATTATCGCCCATTCCCTCTCATAGAGAGGAGGCCTGTGTCCCAGCAGTGGGAACATTAATAAGCTGATAATGATGATGTTGAATAGGTACATATAGGGCACTTTACCGCATTCAAGCACAGGCTGACAGATAAGCAGCTGAGAGATATCCTCAAAAAACAACGTGAAATTAAGCGTGAAGCTAAAAATATAGGCAAAGATCTACAGATTAACGATAACATCACATTATCTGCTAAGCCGGTAGCAACGAGGTGGTAAGGATTAGCCACCACTTAAATAGGAGTTGGTGGAGCGATCTCCCGCAAGTTGTGTTCGCAAGATGGCTGACCTGTACTTCTTGGGATTGGTTCTCGTGATTGGATTCGTACAGGTAATTAATTAGGGTATATCCTCATCATCTGTCTAGCCTTTTTCCAACTATGTTGGGGTCGGCTTCCAGTCTTACCAGAAGCAGCTAATACCAGTATTTTACATTAAAAAAAACTGCCTATCTGACTTCTACAACACAGTTAGATACTCGGTAATATACGAAACATCTTGGTAAAACTGTTGTCACTAACGACTGTCAAAGATCTGCAAAAATACAATTTTTTCTTTAATTTTTTGGTCACACCAGGGAGGACCTGTCGACTCCGACCTCGCATATATCGAAAACACTCGTTTTGGTAAGCACTTCAAGTTATTTTTGTATGTTAAGTGCTTTAAAACACCGCAAAACATATACGCCATACACATCACGCCTGTTATCCCTAAGGGTTACGCAGAGGTGTACGTAAAAGTACACCCACATTTCGCCAATTTTGACCGCCCATGTAATACGGGGCCCATTGCTATCACGTTATGTTTGCACCGCGCGCTCGTGCTACGGCCTTTTTTTTCGGATGGGAAATCATCAAATGACTCCTCCCGCTCTGGGCGGAGCAGGAGGGAGTGAAACCCATCCATGTTCCTTCATCGCCTTTTGTGTTCCGGGGCCACGGTATCTCTTTCGAACAGTCCCGCAACCCCGGCAGGCATCGGCCCCTGCGGACCCCTTCCCATTGCTGACTCTCTTAAGAGGCGCGCGTGGAACACGAACGCGCCGTCGACACGGCCTGTCTTCATGTGATGAGACGGACGGACGGCGAGCTAGCCCATAGCCCACCGTCCACAGGCCCACGCCTACGGTGGCCGGGGGCCACGTGGTGGCCCCCGACGCCCGGGGCGTCTCCCGCGGCGGCCGGGACGCTGTGAGGTTCTCTCCCTCTCACGTTCCGCCACCTCCTTCTCTAGCATTACTGTTTCGCAGAAGGAGGTGACGGATGGCGTCCCATGCCGTCTCGCTCCGGACCATGGCTTGCACCAAGCCCGGATGCGAGAGGTCGCCGCCGCCAATCGCCGCTTCGAGGACACGGCGGTGCTCCGCCCACGTGGGACACACCTCAACCGTGTGCTCCACCGTGTCCTCCGGTCGATCCTCGCAGTGGAAACACCCGGGCGTTTCCTCCCGCCCGATGTCCGTGTCCGGTGAGGACCTGCGTCAGGCGGAAGTTGAGGACGCCGTGGCGTCTCTCAAGCCACTCCTCAAAGAGGGTACTTATCGCCACTATTGTGGCGTGGCCTGCACGGGGTTGCGACAGTCGCTCTCTCCATGTCTTCATGAGATCCCGCTGGAAGTCTGTCCACTGAGCGACAATTTGTCGCGGCAGCAGAGTTTCCCCCCGGCGTGACGCCTCCGCGCGCCATTCTCCTGCCTCTCTCCAAGCATGCGCTTAGGAGCCCCTCCAGTCGGGGCCCGAAAGCATCCGAGGCCAGGACCCAGGCTGTGCCAGGCAAGCCGTCGGGTCCCGGGGCGGTATTTTTGGCACAGAGTCTGCGTACCGCCACTCTCAGGTCTACCCCAGTCACTTCCGGAGCGTCGTCGTCGTCATCCTGGTGGTCCGCATTCAGCACCGCAGGCGGTGGAGCCATAGGCGGGGAATGGTCCCCTCGCGTAGGGAACAGAGTGTTCACCACAGTTGTAATTCTTCACCTGCAGTATTTTCATATATTTAAAGTTACTTTAATCTGACAACAGCACCCTTATAGTAAAGAGAATAAAGATTTACTGTAATTTAGCCTCTGGTATACTGTAAAATACGTCATGTAAAATTCTCTCACCATGGCGGCTTCTACAGAGTCCTGCATAGCTATTCACAAGCCTTCGATTCGATTTTCGATTCGGAAAGTCGTATGTCTATCTCACTCAATTTCGTAATGTCAAAAAAGATAGACATACGACTTACCGAATCGAAAATCGAATCGATGCGTTTTGTGAATAAGGGGCCAGATTAGGGCATGCAGAACTGGATTCGGTTCCAGGTTTTTGAGAACTGGGTCTAGTAGGCAGTTAGAACCGGGGGAGCCAGTTTCCCCGGTTCCAGCAAATCAAATTTCAAGTTTTTTTAGGAACTTTTATAACTTCAAAGAATCACCTAATAGAATATCCTCCCGTTTTTCCCAGCCGAAGGTCAAAGGATCGTAGGAGGATGGGAGGCTGAAGACAACCAGTTCCCGTACACCGTCAGTATCCGTATGGTAGGGGGCGCGGGCGGCGTGGGTGCATGTACCGGCTCCATACTCAACAATGAATGGATCCTCACAGCTGCTCACTGTCTCGCCAGGTTTGTGTAACTTTGCTTATCATATCATCTTCATCTGCCTAGCCTTTTCCCATCTAAAAGGTATAAAACAGAAGCCGAAAGGCACTTGTTCTCCACGTCATTGCGATCATTTTTTTGTTCTACATCATACCTAGGAACCTTCTAGTTACGGAGATATTGGGGGTCAAAGTTCCAACTTTCTGACGTTTTTTTTTTAAAACAAGTTTTTAATGTAAGATTTTTAAACACTTCCATGACCCTCGTACTATTCAATCCATTCATCAGCACAATGTTTTGAGTGCGTTACATTGAGTTCTACCACAAAACATGATTTTTCACCCCAAAAAAAAGTCGTTTCCCAGCAATATTTTTTGCGTAAAGTTACTTAGTTTGTACAGAATGCTTGGTTGACGGCTTCGTGATGAGGTCTTTTACACCCTGTATATTGGGGCCAGCTTCCATTTTAACCGGATGTCGCTGAATATCAGTATTTTACATGTAGCGATCGCCTATCTGACCTCCACAACCCAGTTAGTACTGGATAATACGATACTACTTGGTAAGGCGGGTTATCAAATTTTCGATCAACTGACTACCTGTAATTATTGTCAAAATTCTACAAATAACAGTCGTGCGTGACTGACTTACGGAAGAAACTCGTTATGAAATGGATGGTCACCGATCTATGGACCGACCTTGGCAAGTACCGCTTAACCTTGAAGATCGACCCGTGCGGCTTAACAGCCAAGTTAGGAGAAGCTAGTAACTTATTTTACCACGCTCTTCTTAAGTGATTTTATCACATAATTATCATTGTTAAAGGATAGATTTGTATCAGCATCCAGCTTGTTATAGGGTTATAGGCTAACTTTACCGATAGCTATCCACTTAACATATGGCCTGGACGATGGCCACGACGAAAAGAACGATGTCCTTTTGGCTATAGGGAACGTGCAGGAACTATAGGTGGCAGCACTAATCGACAAAAGAGACACTACGCGGACAGAAAAGGAAACTTATCACTTCTCATCGTGCTTTCAATTTACTTTGTCTCTTCAATTATATTATTTTTGAATATGCTAAAAGGTATAAAAATATGAGTTCCGGTCTATCAGTAACGATCGTCAGCGTAACATAAATGTTTAATAATATGAATTTTATATCTTTCGTTTACTTTCTGATGAAAATTGTGGTGTATGAAGACATGGTGGCTGGCATAACTAAGATAGCTTTCTTATTTTCAACACATGTTATAATGGAAGGGAATCCTTTATCAGCGAGAATAGTATCTCCAGGCTCTAATAAATCAATTAGTTCACAACCATTTGATGAAGCAATCAATAAAATGCAGTCCGTAGCATTTAGATACAAAACTTAAGAGGACGCATTGGAAATCATGTAGTCAATGATCTCAATTTTGGTCAGTAATTACAAAACTAATGAAAATATAAGTTGGTGACCTGATAATTCATGATAAAACCCTTATTTTGTTAGTTTTCAATACATGATTATGTAACTTTTGTAACAGAGAAAAAAATATCAAACATACCTCTTTTTAAAAAGAGATTCACATTTAATGGGCAAACGGGACCAATTTAAGCCTCTTAACTTTCTCCGTAGATGAGCCTATACATACTCTTTAAAATTATAGAAGGAATTTCTGAAATTATCGTTCCCAACTGAATTAAATAACAAAAACCATTTTGTCGTTTACGTCCTTTAAGTTATAAGCTAGCAATCCTCGCCCCGCTCAGACGCCCAGTCCCCCGCTCAGTCCCGATGCGCGCGTGCCCGGTTTTAGAACGATGCCTCGCCTTAAAAAACCAAAGGAGTGCAGCCAACTAAAAACATTATTGTGGGTATAACCATGTTTATATTCTGAGTACATGTGGAGTCTTTGATTAACTGTTGAGGGATATTCGGTGTGAACTTTAGTGCGGTCTAGTAGAACACGTGTATGGTGAAGTATAAATGGTTCTGGTACTTATGTTTGCATGGACGGTTGATTTTGAGGGCCTTTTCAATGCAGAGTGTAACAAAAACAAGTTGTTTTCAAATATTTTTCTTTACTGCGTTTATCCATTTTTTTGCGTTTTTCACTAAAACATGGTATGATAGTAGTAGTCTTTGGAAAGTAATAGAATTTTACGCTAATTTATTTATTTTCATTTTTGTGGATGTATTGGTACCTACATCCAGAAATGCAACAATGCATTATGATTAGTTAATTAATTTTCACTATAAAATTAATTCTGTTTACTTGTTAGAAAAGTCAATGTCAAGCATTAATAGAGCACAAGATTCGGATTGGCGACGCCAGTTGGCAGCACCGTCGTTGTGCACGTTCCCTATAAGGCCTTCGAGTAGGTAACACTTTAGTCACCAAATTATGTCAACCAGTCAACCAGCTAAAATACCACTCTCTCAAGAAAATAAGTAGGAGTGTAGAAGTTTGATCTTAATGGACCTCCACACATCATGAAGATATCAATCAAATGACCATCCATCCCTTTTTCAGACGCTACACGTACGTAGTCCGCCTGGGTCAGACCAACATCACGAGGCCTGGCTACATGGTGGAGGCTTCGGAGCGGTACATCCACGAGGGCTACAACCAGGAGAGCACCGGTGTACAGACTGAGGATATTGGGGTGCTGAAGCTCGACCATTACATTCCTTATGGAGGTAAGAATATGCACATGACCTTTTTAGAAGATTTAGAAATCAGGGCCAGAACTTCTTTCCATAGGACTTGTAGTTTTGCCAGAAATCGAGATAAATCGTTTTTTACCCTTAACCCTCCCCTCTCCTCCCACTTCCCGTCCTCAGATCACCCGTAAATTATTTTTCCTTTCATTTTTGTTATATTCTCATCCTTTTCCAATGGGTTTTATCCTACTATGTTTTTTTTCGTTTGCAAAAATTATCTGCACTGGTCTGTTGAGGAACAGGCGGTAAAGGTCCTCGTCTTGTAAGAGAAGAGAATCCTAAGGAGGATACAACATCCGGCGATCGTCGAATCCTCGAGGATCTACCGACCAGACGGATGTTTTGTTTGATGGATTCTGGGTATTTGGTAGTGGCGCAAATAACTTCGATATTGCGATGATGGATTTGGTAGTTTAGTTCTCATGTGGCAGTATATAAGCAGAAGTCGGTACAAAGCTTTCTCTGAAGATAATCCGACAAGCCGGCATCAAATCCAGGTGGATTTTGCTTATCGTAAACTTAGGGAGAGATAACAGCAAAAAACGATAAATGTGTTTGTATCAAGGAAATACGGGCCTTGACCCCCGTCGTTCTTGGGTGAATACACCAGTGGTGTTATCATTCTTCATCGTCATTTCAGCCGAAAGACGTCCATTGCTGGACATAGGCCTTCCCCAAGTGTCCCACATTGACCGGTCCCGTGCGACTCGCATCCAGCGGATTCCCACAACCTTCACCAGGTCATCGGTCCACCTAGTGGGAGGCCTTCCAACGCAACGGTCTTCTTAAACTTCCGGTTCGCGGTCGCCACTCCAGAACTTTTCGGCTCCATCGGCCATACGTTCTGCGAGCAATGTGCCCTGCCCACTGCCACTTAAGTTTGGCAATTCTTCGGGCTACGTCGGTAACCTTGGTTCTCTTGCGGATGTCTTCATTTCTGATTCGATCGCGCAAGGAAACTCCGAGCATAGCCCTCTCCATTGCCCTTTGAGTGACTTTAAGCCTTCTGATGAGGCCCATTGTGAGCGTCCACGTTTCGGTGGTGTTAACAAAGAAGAAAATATTTTCTGTAATACTTTGCCTCTGTTCGTTCACAGACTCCATCCAGCCTATCAGGATCCAGAGCAGTCAACGCGTAAATGTGGAATACGGCGATGTTCGGCTGACCATCAGCGGCTACGGACGTACCGACGACTGGTGGGCTGGTACGTATTATCATAACTATCAGGTTCTAAAAGAAAATGTGGTTTGGAGTGCTTACGTTATGCTTATTCCTTTGCCCAGGTGGAATCGTCCCAGACATCCTCTACTGGACGTACCAGCGCGGCATGACGCAGCAGGAGTGCCGCACCTGGTACCCCAACAGCCAGGTCATCAACGTGCAGACCATATGTTCGCAGTACTACGACGAGCCCAGCCAGAACCCTTGCACGGTGAGCATCCTACTGCAGTACTTACATCGTACTTGGTGTAGCTATAGGGAACGTGCAGGAACTATATAGGTGGCAGCACTAATCGACAAAAGAGACACTATGTGGACAGAAAAGGAAACTTATCACTTCTCATCGTGCTTTCAATTTACATAAACAAAATTGTCTCTTCGATTAAGTATATTATTTTTGAATATGCTAAAAGGTATAAAATATGAGTTCCGGTCTATCAATAACGATCGTCAGCGTAATATTAATGTTTAATAATATGAATTTTATATCTTTCGTTTACTTTCTGATGAAAATTGTGGTGTATGAAGACATGGTGGCTGGCATAACTAAGATAGCTTCCATATTTTCAACACATGTTATAATGGAAGGGAATCCTTTATCAGCGAGAACAGTATCTCCAGGCTCTAATAAATCAATTAGTTCACAATAATTTGATGAAGCAATCAATAATGCACTCTGTAGCATTTAGATACAAAACTTAAATAAAAAACCAAAGGAGTGCAGCCAACTAAAAACATTATTGTGGGTATAAATAACCATGTTTATATTCGAGTACATGTGGAGTCTTTGATTAACTGTTGAGGTATATTCGGTGTGAACTTTAGTGCGGTCTAGTCGAACACGTGTATGGTGAAGTATAAATGGTTCTGGTATGTTTGCATGGACGGTTGAATTTGAGGGCCTTTTCAATGCAGAGTGTAACAAAAACAAGTTGTTTTCAAATATTTTTCTTTACTGCGTTTATCCATTTTTTGCGTTTTTCACCAAAACATGGTATGATAGTAGTATTCTTTGGAAATTACCTAATAGAATTTTACGCTAATTGATTTATTTTCATTTTTGTGGATGTATTGGTACCTACATCCAGAAATGCAACAATGCATTATGATTAGTTAATTAATTTTCACTATAAAATTAATTCTGTTTACTTGTTAGAAAAGTCAATGTCAAGCATTAATAGAGCACAAGATTCGGATTGGCGACGCCAGTTGGCAGCACCGTCGTTGTGCACGTTCCCTTATCCGAAAGACTGTGAAAACTTCCCGTGGTACTACTGGATCGCTTGGTAGTTCTACGGGATTTTTTTTCACCCGTGGTACTACTGGTAGTAAATTTACTGGTAGTACCACGGGCCAGGAACCTTTTTGATAGACGATTGTCAATATTTTATTAGATGCTTTTTTATCGATGTAAAAAATATAAAGAGAGTAGTCAAAAAAAAAAACTTAAAGTCCTGCGCTGTCTAGAATAAGGTCGAGAACTAAGTTAAACGCCATTGCGCCAGAAATAAGGAACCTGTTTAATATTTAATAATCTTTTACTCTCTGGTCAAAATTAAATAAATAACTACATACATGGTAGAATAGGTGAAAATACTATCCCCACATAAACCACTAACATAAATTCATCTGCTCGACGATGTAATAACGCGATAAATGTGCTTTAATTTGGCAAAATTAATACAATGCAAACCACCAATAAAGCCGCAATGAAGCATGAGTGATGAAACTGAAAGTTTAGCGCATCCTGCGAGGTTAGCTCTACTACCAACTTCATCATCATCATCAGCCTATTAATGTTCCCACTACTGGGACACAGGCCTCCTCTCTATGAGAGGAAATGAGCTATAAATCCACCACGCGAGGTGCGGCTTGGTAGATGTCACTAAATATCTTCGATTTTTTTTTATTCTGGGACATGCGTAAATGCTTTCCAACATGCCTTAAAACGGTGAAGGAAAACATCATGAGGGGTCATGATGTTTTCGTTCACCGTTTTAAGAGCAGTGTTGATGAAATAAATTACTCAAAGTCTGGCGCCTGTCTGGGTTCGAACCCACGACTTACTGTTCGTAAGTCGGGGCCGCCACCACTAAGCCACCGCTGCTCTCGACTACCAACTTAGGCAGTAAATTAAATTCTAGATTAGATCGGGCCGCACCGCAACGCATTTCAAAAATCCTCCTTTCATCATTTTGGTGCATTTTGTGTGACCCATCACACTATACCTTTACCACAGCAAGCAATTCTGATAAAGATCATCCAGATTAGAAGAAGAAAACCTAAGCCAAACGATTAGCTATTAGTTGAAACAGTATTTTATCTTTTATTTTAAAACTAGAATGACAAACAACATCTCTTTCATCCAGGGTGACAGCGGTGGTCCCCTGACCTTGGTGGACATCGATGGTAAGATCACTCAGGTCGGCATCATGAGCTTCGGATCACAGCGTGGTTGCAACACACCCAACCCACAAGGTGAGGACTCCCGCTATTTTTAACTTGTAAACATGCAGGGAAATCTCAGAATAGATAAAGTATGATAAAAAAAGGTTTTAATAATAATATAAAACCTTTTATTTTCAGGCAACTTTGGCCCTTAGAGATAAATACCTTACAGACTAACTAACATACATGTGATAAAATACAGTGTGTTAATATAAAGGACCTTAGATCTACGTTAGTAACACTTCACTTAAATTTTTCACTATACAAAAAAAAATCGGGGAAAAAAGAAAACAAAAAAAAATCGGGTACGGTGAATCATTATGGTGCGATTCTACCGGTGTGAACAATAATGCGCGTGTTCGCCGCAATGTTCGCACTCAACAGCGAACATTGCCGTGCAACACACATGGTAAAGTTGCGTCAGCGAACACGCACTCGCTGTTCGCGTATTCACAGATTCACTACATCTCTCCTTAAACTTCAATATATATAGGGTGTAAAACACCTCTTAACGAAGCCGAAAGGTACTTATTCTCCGCGTCATTGCGATCGTTTTTAGGGTTCCGTACCCAAAGGGTAAAAACGGAACCCTATTACTAAGACTTCGCTGTCTGTCCGTCTGTCTGTCACCAGGCTGTATCTCATGAACCGTGACAGCTAAACAGTTGAAATTTTCACAGATAATGTATTTCTGTTGCCGCTATAACAACAAATACTAAAAACAGAATAAAATTAATATTTAAATTAATATTAATATTTAATAAAATTAATATTTTATAAATTTAATTTCCCATCTGCCGGGGTTGCGGGACTGTTCGAAAGAGATACCGTGGCCCCGGAACACAAAGGGCGATGAAGGAACATGGATGGGTTTTAGTCAGTAAAAGTCTGACACTCCCTCCTGCTCCGCCCAGAGCGGGAGTTATTTGATGATTTCCCATCCGAAAAAAAAAAGGGGGGCTCCCATACAACAAACGTGATTTTTTTGCCCTTTTTTGATAATAATGGTACGGAACCCTTCGTGCGCGAGTCCGACTCGCACTTGGCCGGTTTTTTTGTTCTACACCGTACTTGGGATCTTTCTAGTTACGGAGATATTGGGGGTCAAAGTTCCAACTTTTTCACAAGTTTTTTTTTTTTTTAATACAAGTTTTTAATGTAAGATTTTTACTTTAAACACCTCCACGACCCCGTACTATTCAATCCATCCATCAGTACAATGTTTTGAGTGCGTTACATTGAGTTCTAGCACAAAACATGATTTTTCACCCCAAAAAAAATAAAAGTCGTTTCCCAGCAATAATTTTTACGTAAAGTTACTTAGTTTGATGTACAGAATGCTTGGTTGACGGCTTCGTGATGAGGTCTTTTACACCCTGTATACCCAAACAGGGCAGTGAGGGGAACTACCTTAACCGTTGCAGCTACATGAAAATGGTCTTAGGAGTCTATAATTTTTCGTGCTTATATTTTTCAGGATTCGTGCGTCCTGACTACTACCAAGCCTGGATCGAGAAGCAGACCGGTATCAGCTTCGACTGGAATGTCGAGGACTTGGAGACCAAGCCAGAAGATGTAGTGGCATAAGACAAGACTTTATGTCAACGTATAAGATAACATCACGCCTGTAACCACGAAGGGTTAGATAGAGATGTACGTGCCTGGTACTTAGTTATCTCATATTTCGCCCAAATCAGTAATGTAATAATAAAGAATGTTATAGGTACCTTCTCTTGTATGTTTTTTTTCTGATATTCCTTTCCTTTGATGATATGATACACATGACAATGGAGGCGGGAGGCAAAGAAGAAGATCATCGTTTTCATAAAGCTCCCACTGTAGAGCAAAATCCTACCTTATTCAGTTAGGATATGCATAGCAGCGATTGAGTCAGGCCAAAAGTCTAAAATGTTTGAGAATAGATTTATAGATTATTTTTAATTACATAAAATAAGTAACAATTTTCTAAATAAGTAAGGTACGAAAATTAGGTGTAGGTCACCCAATTTATTATATAAATAGGTAGCCTAATTAGGCTACTAATACGGCGGTTAATTATACAGGATTATGATAAGTTAAAGATATGGAGCTAATCTATGCTAAACTGCTAATCTACAAGATTAATGATTTCGCCATTATGTGCAATTATAAAAATTCTGCTACATAGAGATGATTTATTTATTTACTTCAACATTTTATAGACCACCTAACTATGACTCTCTGCTGAGGTACCTTCTTGCTCTAATGTGCGCACGTCCATACTTGCAACGACATACACAAGGGCCTATGTATAGGTACCCCCCAAATTGCTTAGCACGATCCTACGTTACGCCTACAATACTGCAGCATTAATTTTGAAATAAATATATGGTAAAGTTGGTTGAGGATTAATGTTGAGTCCTATGTTTGGCGAAAACACGATTCCATAAAATTTTCTCGATAGAAAAAAAACCCAAAGTTATAAAATACATATAAACGGGTATTTTCGCGAATTTTTACCTTTAATATAGCGGAGCATGTGATAGACTCAGGACCCAACCACTGGATGGAGTTACACAACCCAAAAATCCTTGCAAATGAGAAGCACTACTATAAGAGAATGGTTCGGGAAGCGATTGAGATCAAGAAGTATCCTAATTTCAATCGCGAAGACGGCTTCAGACTCTCTCCCGCTTGGAATCCAGTGATCACTAAGTGTACTCGTCAAGTGAAATCATCTCAGTATGCGGACACTGTTAGTGTAGTGTGCTGTCCTAGTGTGAACCGGCCCTAATTAACATTTATGAAGATCAAGTGAGGGTAGTTGAATAAACACCTTCGCTTTGCTGTGGCGGTACCTCCAATACTTCAGTCTTCCCGCGACCACGGCTGGTGCAATCCGGTCGAAACGTCGGGCAAATATTAAAGGTAAAAATTCGCGAAAATACCCGTTTATATGTGTTTTATAATGTGTTTTGATCGTGAAAGTTTAAAAAAGACAACCCAAAGTTACCTCTAAACTGAACAATAAACTGCTGGCACATAAAATACTTCAAATTAGATCATGAAACTTTTTATACTAACTGAACTAATATAAAGCAGGTCGTATGTTATTTATTTTTTTAGTCCAATCAATAGATTTTTTGTAAATCGCAAAAAACTACTCATTTCGCACTATTCGGCCCGCAGTGACTGACGTAACAACCACTTTGTAGTGCAAGCTGATTAGAACTTTATTCTAACAGCATTTCAAACGAAGTTTGAACCACCACAAATAGAGTTGCTAATTTTAGGGTTAGACAGGGCCTCAAGCTACAGGAGCTAAACGCGAGTTTTATAATGCAAAAAAGCACATGATTCACTGCAATAAACACAGAAAAATATATGATATTCTTCAGGATATATTTATGCTAGTACGATAGTGTTTTGAAAACATCCATCCATCTGCCTAGCCTTTTCCCAACTATGTTGGGGTCGGCTTCCAGTCTAACCGGATGCAGCTGAATACCAGTGTTTTGAAAACAACAAATTTTACTGGATAAAAAAAAAATCAAAAGATTTTTTGGAAATCGCAAAAAACCACTCATTTCGCACTATTCGGCCTGCAGTGACTGACGTAACAACCACTTTGTAGTGCAAGCTGATTAAAACTTTATTCTAACAGTATTTATAACACCACAAATAGAGTTGCTAATTTAGCACCTGTAGTCGCCTTAAAAAAAGTTTGTCATCACTAGCATGAGCTGATATAATTTTTTAAAGATGTGTACGTATCATACACGGTATGATTATTACTAGAGACCATCATGATCTATTATGCAAGTTCAAATCTTGGCGTTTATTATGCAAAAATGAAACAAAAGTCCCAAAATATAAAACATAAATTATTCTTCTTCTTCTTTTACAATAATATTTCTTTTTAATTTTTACATTTACGACGAGACATTATTTTTTTATCTTGATAAAACGAGTAGGTACTTTTCCTAATTAATAATAATAATATATTTATTTTCTCATCACAAACGTTACAGTGAACATGAATTATTTAATCTAACAATACATGGTAAACATTTGTGAGAGACTGGTGCCCGAAATAGGTATACAATACCTGTGTTACGGTTAATTGTCAGTAGGACAATGGTCGAGTCTTCTATTATTTTTTTGTAACTTGAAAACGATCGTTTTTCATCGAATTTGGTTAAAGGACACTATTTGAATATAGGCTCTTGTTTGGGGGTCTCACCTCCTGGTACATCAACCTCTACGCGTTCTTGAGAAAAAGGGTCTTGACAGACAGACAAACAGATAAAAAAGTGATCTATAAGGCTTCCTCCTTTTAATGTATAAACCATAAAAATACATTATATTTGTTGCATTTAAGCTTCATCATCTGCCTAGCATTTTCCCAACTATGTTGAGGTCGGCTTCCAGTCTAACCGAATGCAGCTGAATACCAGTATTTTACAAGGAGCGACTGCCTATCTGACCTCCACAACCCAGTTTTGTAGTACTGGGTACGATACCCCTTGGTAAGACTGGTTGTCAGGCTTTCGGCTCACTGACTACCTGTTACGACTATTAAAGATCTAGAAATGACAGCCGGGACCAACAGCTTAACGTGCTTTCCGAGGCACGGACGAAACTCGGTATTGCATTAAAGCTTTTTACAAATAAAAATGATAGATAAGAACAACCGGTGAAGCACCTAGGTAGCAGGTAGATACCTATTCGGAAAACACAACGTTTGTTTTTCTTCAATGCTGAGGCACAGTATAAATATGGACATTACGCAAACTAGCTACAAACGTTCGAAACCGCACACTCACACAAACATGCGCATCGACGGGGCCTCCAAGCGAAGGTTGCGGTGTTGTCAGTAATGCGTGCCGCGCCGCGCCCCGTTGATGCGCATGTTTGTGTGAGTGTGTGGTTTCGAGCGTTTGTAGGTAGTTTCCGTACCTACTGTCCATATTTATACTGTGGCTGAGGTGTTGTGTTGGGTAAAGTAAAGCCAGTGCCCGTCGAAAGCAGACGCTGATACTATAGATAGCACTGATCTACGCACGCGTATCCGGTGTAATCCTGGATTATCGAGTTCATTAAAAAAACACAATGTCACAGCGTAGGGACACCATGCTGGAGAATGTTTTAGGACTGTTTCTTTTTTTTTCATAGCAGCAGAGTTTTGTTCTTTTTTTTTGTGTTTATTTTAGTCTTGTTTGGTCCGAGCAGCCGCGATTCATGAGTCCAGTAAGATCTTATAGCAGGCCTTGAAGCACCACTGATCCGAAACGGTGAAAGAGAACATCGTGAGAAAACCTAAGAACCGAAAATTGAAAGACATTGCCTTCTCACGACCTGCATTAGGATCCATGTAGTGTTTTATGTTTTTGTCATTGCACACTTGTACCAACATAACCAATTAACATTGGATTGATGAAGCGGCGGCAGGTCACTGGAACAAATGCGACTCTCAAGACAAAGACAAAGATTTATCAAAACCATGTTTAGACCTGCTGTCTTGTACATGCATCAGAATGTTGGGCCACAAAAGGGATGAATGAAAAGTAATTGCATATGGATTGAAATGAAAATGCTAAGGGGGATGTGTAGTGTTACGTGAATGAATAAAACAAGTCATCATCATCATCATCATCAACCTATAATATTCCCACTGCTGGGACACGGCCTCCTCTCAATGAGAAGGAATGGGCTATAATCTACCACGCGGGCCCAGTGCGGATTGGTAGATGTCACATGTCTTCGAATTTTTGGTTCTAGGACATGCCGGTTTCCTCACGGAGTTTTCCTTCACCGTTTTGAGAGCAGTGGTGATGAAATAATTTACACAAAGTAATGCGCCTGCCTGGGTTCGAACCCACGACTTACTGTTCGTAAGTCGGGGCCGCCACCACTGGGCCACCGCTGCTCTCGCGCAAGGAATAAGTACAGTCGGGGTCTTTTCCGCCTGACCATTTTAATTTTTTTTCGCTTAAAACATGCGGAGGCGCCGAGCCGCGCCCCCTTAAAGTTTGGGCCTATTAGGAAAGCCTCAACTTTGGCGCGCAAAATAACAATAACTCTCGTTTGGCGTGCGTCGTCAGTGCGCTCGGCCGATTCGGTATCTTTTCATTCATTATTTCTATACAAAGTCAACGGAGCGGGGCTAGAGTGCGTTTCTATGTTGCGAGTGCAAGCAAAAATAAGCTTAGTGGTGATCAGGCGGGAGGGTCCTCGATAGTACATAATGGCAAGTCTGAAAGTGGCGCTGGTGACTGAAAAGTTGTGCGGTAATCGGTTGTCGTGGTATGGGCATGTGATGCGGAGGGATGAGGAAAATGTCGTGAGGAAACTGTTGAGTATGACTGTAGAATGGCTATAAGAGTAGAGGAAGATCAAAGAAACGATGGATGGACTGTGTGAAGGATGATATGGTGAGAAAGGAGGTGACTGCTGAGAGGACGATTAATAAAGGGTGTAAAACACCTCTTAACGAAGTCGGAAGGCACTTGGTCTCCTTCTCATTGTGATCATTTTTTTGTTCTACCCATACCTGGGTCCCTTCTAGTTACGGAGATATTGGGGGTCAAAGTTCCAACTTTTTGACAAGTTTTTTTTATAAATACAAGTTTTTATTGTAAGATTTTTACTTTAAACACCTCCACGACCCCTGTACTATTCAATCCATCCATCAGCACAATGTTTTGAGTGCGCTACATTGAGTTCTACCACAAAACATGATTTTTCACCTCAAAAAAAAAAGTCGTTTCCCAGCAATAATTTTTGCGTAAAGTTACTTAGTTTGATGTACAGAATGCTTGGTTGACGGTTTCGTGATGAGGTTGTTTACACACTGTAGAGATGTATGGAAGAAGGAGACGTGTTGCGCCGACCCCAAATAATGGGATAAGGGCAGGACAATGCACACTAGTATCAAATTGTACATTTCATACGAAACAAGTAGTGGCGGGAGGTACTTAAGCCCCCTGACGGCTTCATCGAGCCGTCTGAAAGCCTTCCACCTGGGAATGCTTTGCCGTGGCCGACTTGGAAATCTCTGAATAGACTTCGAACCCAGGTCGGCCGTAGCAAAGACAATCTCCTCAAATGGGGGTTTATGGACGGCTCAGACCTCAAATGTGTATGCGGCGTGTCTCCACAGACAATGACCCATCTTCCATCTTGCGCCGCATGCCCTGACACCTGCACACTTGACGACCTTATGACTGCATCAGTGAGCGGAGTTCGTATAGCTGAATTTTGGGCCAAACATGTTTAATAAATATTTGCCATCGACACGCTAAGAAGAATATACGAAACAAGTAATTCCTCAACGCGTTCATACAGTTTGGTAACCCTACCAATGCTGAAATACCCAACCATACCTACCTACAATAAAAATCCTAATTAATTATTGCTATCATAATCCGAGATAATGACAGAACATTATCAATTAATTCTAATGTTCGATACAGACAGATTAGTAATAAGTACGGTGCAAGTCAGCACTCACAAGGCGATCGTGAAAGATGGCGGCCGCTTACCTGTTGGGAATTTTCTTCGTTTTGGGCTATGTGCAGGTAAGATTTCAAAAATAAGCATCATCATCATTTCAGCCGAAAGACGTCTACTGCTGGACATAGGCCTCCTCCAAGGGGGGGCCATAATCGCCACGCTTGGCAGGCCGGTTGGCGATCGCAGTACGGTTGTTATACAAAAGCACAGAGAACGCTGCTGCCCATTCTCTGGTATTGGCTTCCTTTAGACACTTCTTACGACACCCACGGGAAGATATGGGATGGTGCTATTCTCTACGTCCGACACCATATAGACAAAAAAAAGAAAAATAAGCATTCATTAGCAAAACATAAAAAAAAAACAAAGTTCAAATACGTTAATTTGGTTTAGTACCAGTAGTTTTTGAGAAAAATCCGGGACTTAAGGGTCGAATTTCGAATAATTATAAAGGGTGTAAACAGGACTCTTAACGAAGCCGAAAGGTACTTGTTCTCCCCATCATTTCGATCATTTTTTTGTTCTGGACCATACCTGGGAACCTAGTAATTACGGAGATATTGGAGGTCAAATTTCCAACTTTTTTACAAGTTTTTTTTTTTCAAATACTAGTTTTTAAGGTCATAACTTTACTTTAAATTCCTCATTTAACCCATTTACTATTAAATGCGTCCATAAGCACAATGTTTTGAGTCCATTACATTGAGTTCTACCATAAAACATAATTTTTCACCTCAAAAAAAAGTCGCTTCCCAGCAATAAAATTTTTGCGAAGAGTTATTTAGTTTGATGTACAGAATGCTTGGTTGACGGTTCGTGAAGGGTCTGTTTACACCCTGTATAGTAATCTACACTCTTTGATTGGTTAAAAAGCGTTTATAATGATGTCGGTGGTCAGAATATGTATCTAAGGTTCGTATGAATATATAGAACATAAATTAAATACAATTAAAAAATCTTTAGCAAAAGATGTAATCTGCTCCATTTTATTTTTTTTCTATTTATTTTTTTATTTAAAAAATCTCAAAGAAAATGCATTGGGCTTTATTTAATCCAATCTAGTCATTTTATTCTATATATTAAAAAAAAAAAAACTCAAAGATAAATGATTTGGACATTATTTATTTTAATCTAGTCATTTTAATATTATTTTCATTATACATCTATACTATATTTTAATATTATAAAGCTGAAGAGTTTGTTTGTTTGTTTGTTTGAACGCGCTAATCTCTGGAACTACTGGTCCGATTTGAATGATTCTTTCAGTGTTGGGTAGTCCATTTATCGAGGAAGGCTATAGGCTATATAACATCACGCTGCGACCAAAAGGAGCGGAGCAGTTTCTCTTTTATGTGACGCAGACGAAGTTGCGTGGGTCAGCTAGTACTTAAATGAATTTCTTTTATTTTAGGGTGGAGTGCCCAACTCCGAGCCGGCGATCATCGAGGACTTGCGTAAGTGAATACTTATTTAAATAAGAAAGAAACTGAAAAAAAAAAATAAGAAAGAAAATGTATGTAGAAAACAAAAACTAATTTTCAAATACCTACGACGCGGCGACGTAGCGCACTGTGCTTCGGAAAACAGCTTTTCTAAACCGAGACCGGCACTTGCTACGGCGTAGCGCTACGCTGCTACGCGATCACGAAGACTGTGTAGTAGGGTAGGGAGTGCACACACTCGTTCAAGTCGATCCAAGGTCGCGCGTGGTATTGCGCAGTGGCTGAGTAACTGGCTGCTCCGCTGCGTGTCGCGGGTTCGATCCCCGCACGGAACCAATATTTCTATTGCATACAGGTAGTTGTTCCGGGTCTGCATGTTTGTGTATGTGTGTTTAAATGTTTGAATCACAGGAAAAAAATCGAGCGTGGGGCAAAGTTTAATAAAAAAAACCTTATTTTTTATCTTCTTTTCACCTGCTGCCCCTAGCTAACTACCAAGCCTCGAGGATCGTGGCTGGGTATCCCGCAACGCTAGGCCAAATCCCGTACCAGGGCTCTCTGCGTATGGTGAACAACGCTGGTGGTGTTAGCTCCTGTGGCTGCTCGCTCATCCACAACAAATGGGTGCTCACAGCTGCCCACTGTCTGGCCAAGTAAGTACTCCCTTACTAGCTTTAACCCGCCGTTTCGCTCGTGTCAAATTCGGTGCTCGTGTGTAAGGGGCCGTCTCCACGAGCGAGAGAATCGCAGCGATATTATCGTCCTTGCCACGTTTTTCTATACTCTCTTTTGGGCCGTCTCCGCGAGCGAGAGAACCGCGGCGATATTTTCGTATAGAAATACGTTAAATCGCCGCGAATCTCTCGCTCGTGGAGGCGGCCCCTAAGCCTTTGTGTTATTGCGGGTCACATTGCCGGATTCTGAATTAAGTAATCTACTTGTCAAACTCTAATTAAGTTTTGAATTTCAAGTGGTTAACTTTTTTGTAAGAATCACGGATATACTCAAATCAGAAACCGGCAGATTGTCGGACTATAAATATCCAAATCCGTCCAGTCGTTCCATCAACACCAGTATAATATATGATAATTGACTGCCTATTTTACCTCCACAACCATCACATACGCGGAGCGGAATCAGTACCTAATTTAGTTTGACTGTAATAATGTAAAGGGTCTTTCAACAAGGACGGGTCGATGTTGAAATTAAATAAAACAAGCTGTATGTGAGATATTAAAGAAATTGTTTTTTTTTATTTGAAAGGCCCATTTGTGCCATTATTTATGCAATATGACATTGAAATGTCCACCGTGGGTTCGAACGGTGGCACTTATCCGAGAGGTCCAATTTTCAATTACTCTACTGCATAGATCCGGCTCAATTTAAGCGATGGCCTGCGTTATGTTGACTTTCAAGCATCGGTAGATTGCGGATTATTGGCATAGACCTGCGACTTGAGAAAACCCCACAAGAAAAAGTCTAGCGGGGTCAAATTGCACGATCTTGGTGGCCAATTCACATCACTTCTGCGAGAGATAACCCTACCCTCGAACCGTTCATGCAGAATGTAAAAATAAAGTGATAATAAAGTTTTATCATTTGGACGTGCTGCTCAATCGTGTAACTTGTTTGTATATTAAGTCCATGCTTGCCATGGTGATTTGGCATTTAGTAACTGAAGAAATACCAAACAACGCATTTGACAGAAGCCGCCAAAACAATATGGCCGCCACAAACTGTCAACATCGACCCGCCCTATTTGAAAGACCCTTTACTTATTTCCAAAATTGCGCATTACCTACTGTTATACCTACTAAAGCTGCGCCGGACCGGATTTTGACAGATAACGTATTGAAATATCTGTCAAAAACCGCTGTTGTCCGATCCTCGGTTGGTCCGTCCCTTGGTTTACACCAAAATGATACACTTGTTTGTCAACAGCCGCATCACGTTCGTCGTCCGCTTCGGTCTGACCAACCTGACCCGTCCCGAGGTCCTAGTGGAGTCTTCAAACAAGTACATCCACCCCGAGTACGATGAAATCAGGGCTGGAGTTCAGACCGCTGACCTTGCCTTGGTCGGACTTGACAACCATATCGAATACTCCGGTTAGTGCGCTCATTATGTCTTTCGTATTATATTTAACAAGCTATCCTAAAATCCATTCTTGTGTTATGTGCCGGTGAGCTTATCTGGTACACAAAAACCAACCCATAGGCCCCTAGGACACGGCGTATTTTAAACGTGCAGACGCGCAGGTTTCAGGAACGCGCGTTTTCTGCCGTAGATGCCGATTTTTGCGTTTTTATAGATTCAAACGCGCGTGTGAAGCGCGTTCGAAACTCGTTTGAAGCCGCACAAAAGTTCAAAGCCAGCGTAAGCAGTGTTGTCCCAACCGACGCCATTGTACAACTGACAGGGAGTCTCTGACCAAAACGCGGAAGCTACGAGCGACTACAGCGCGTCTGTATCGCTGTATCTGCACGTATACGCGCAGTAGTCGCCCGTTTCAAGATCGCCCCATGTGCTTAGGTTACAAGGTTGCGTTCAAATCTCGTTTCAAGCGCGTATACGCGCATCATTTGCGAGTCGTCTGCGCGTTTAAAATACGCCGTGTGCTGCCAGAGCCTTGATTGCATCTTAATTGCTTAGTTAGTCTGGCTTCCCGTCGAATTCCGATATCAGTCTACTAGACTGTGATTTGCACGGACCTAGGCAAGTAGTTTTAAAAATTACACTGCGAAAGATTCTCATAAGGAAAATCTGCTCCATTCGACGTTACCATTTTGATACACACCACAATAAGGACGCCTAGTATCTACTCCAAATCTCAATCATTAATATTTATTTCTTTGTTTTCTAACAGATAACGTGCAGCCGGCCCGTCTCATGAGCAGTGCTCAGAAGAACATCAACTTCGCTGGAGTCCCCATGATTGTCAGCGGATTTGGACGTACGGACGATCTCTGGAACGGTCAGTACCATCACCATGTAGTAATCCTATAACTCCTAATTATATAACTGAGTAGAAGACTCAGGGTAGACTTGAAACTACTAAAAATAAAATCTCCATAATTCGCACACTTAAAAAAAGAAGTTGACGATTCGTTGTTTGTCACTCGGCCGAAGGCGGGATGATCATAAGGACAAAGGTAACAAAATATGTAGGTTTCTATTCTATGGTCCTATAATAATATTGTACCTACCGATACCTCAGGTGGTGCTGCCTCCGAGATCCTGCTGTGGACCTATCAGCGAGGAGTTTCCAACGAAGAATGCCTAAGCGTCTGGTATCCTACCAGCCAGGTCATCCGGGAACCGACTATCTGCGCAGGACACTACGACAATCCCTCTCAGTCCTCTTGCCAGGTAAAAATAAATAACTATAGTTTGCGCCAGACAAGTAGGAATTAAAGGTCATTGCTCTTTCCTTAATTTCTCTGCGTAGGTACCCCGACAATACATTATGAATCGTTTCTTATTACAAGAAAAAGTTCAGGATCACGATAAAGGTCGTTTTGGGACAAGTTTATGTCATTATTTCTGTTTTCGGAATTATGTATTTAAATAAATGTATGCGGGTTAGTGATCTTTATTTCCTACTTATCTGGCGATCATTCAGACAGCCAATACATTTTGTTCAGTATGCGGACCTGCGACCATGCCAACTCAGTGAGTTGTAGAAAAAAATGGCACAGGTGAGGCTTTACAGGACGGGGCTCGACGTCCTGTTAAACTTCATCTCTTTCGCAATCTGGAATAAGATTAAAACAACACTGTTTTAAAACATCGTAACACCCCTGCCCGCTTAGCATGAACGCCGGCGACACGAAAGAGAATCGACAAATCTTTTGTTCATCTGTCATTTTGTCGATTCAATGACAGATGAACAAAAGATTTGTCGTTTCTCTTTCGTGTCTACGGCGTTCATGCTAAGCGGGCAGGTCATTTCCTTGACAGTCCCATTCTAACGCTCAATGATTCATAAGCCCGGGTAACGTTACGTACACACACAGAGCACATAACGCCTTTACAAACAAAATTCTTCGTGCAGTGGTTGGAGTCGACTTCCAGTCTAACCGTATGTAGCTAGATACCAGCATAATATATGGAGCGACTGCCTATCTGACCTCTACATCCGTTTCTGGGCAACATGGGTTGGTGAGACTGGTTGTCAGATTTACGTGCTTCAGACTACCAAGTTCTTTTTAATCTACTCGTAATGATTGCCACCACTGCTGGTAGGTACATTGACTTAACATTCTTTCCGACGACGCATGTTCTTTTTTTTTCTTTGACCTAGCCACTCGTAGTTTAACTCTGTAAGGTTGCAATACTGCTCAACCGGGCTATTCTCTGTGGCCTTTCTTCTTTACATTATAGCATCGTCAAAATCATACTTAATTTTGTTATAACCACCAGGGTGACAGCGGTGGCCCCCTGACTTTCGTAGACGCCGACGGTGAACGCACTCAGATCGGTATTGTGAGCTTCGGATCCTCCCGTGGATGCAACAGCCTCTGGCCATCTGGTGAGTTATGACAACATACTTAGCATCTTCATTTATATCGGCACTCTCACTACAACAAGTTTATGCATATTTATTTTTCAGTAACTACACTGCATCATTTGATACTGATACCCATCACCTGCAGTTTCGCTAGCTTATTTTATTTAAACCTGCACTTTCCTAGAAGTCGAGGCTCCTCGAGTGCTTGTTATGTTTGCTGAGCAGCAAAGAACATAATACTCAATGTGTCAACCTCCCTCAGGTTTCGTCCGCCCCGGCCACTACCACGACTGGTACACAGAGGTGACCGGCATCAACTTTGATTGGGACAGCGATGCCATCAAGCCCGATTCTGAGGAAGACCCTGAGGATCCCTCCACTGAGGGACCCTCCTCTGAGAGTGCAGACAGCCCTTCCTCCGAGGGTGCAGACAGCCCTTCCTCCGAGAGTGCAGACAGCCCTTCCTCCGAGAGTGCAGACAGCCCTTCCTCTGAGAGTGTTGAGAGCAGTGAGGAGGCTCAGAAAGTGCATGTTGTTGACTTCTAAAAAGTTGAGAATGTAATAAATGTTGTTTTATGACTCCAAAACTTTGTTTTCTTTGATTAATCCGCTGCCGCCGCGCTGATACAAAGTAGCATCTCAGCGTCGTTATAGGCCCAGCGCACACCGCTGGAGGCCCAGCGGAGTGCATTTGAATACAATAATTTAATATAAACCTTAACTTCATTGATATACGGTCAATATAAGAATAAATTCGCACGCGGTACTCGGAGCGCCCTCAAGCTACTATAAGAGCATGCGCGCGACCGTATATCAAGGTAGGTTTATATTAAATTGTTGTCTTCAAATGCGCTCCGCTCCTCCAGTGGTGTGCGCCGGGCCATAAGGTGACTAACCCGTGTGACTGCCAATACCAATTTTAATTTCACATCTAACAACTTACTACTGCAGTAGTAGTAACACAGGCAGTGGCAATATCCGTATTTCTACTACCAGTAGATTATTGCGACCTACATAAATTCTCTCCCAAAATTAAATAGGTACGGAGTTACCATTTCGAAAGAGGTTTGAATTTTTTGGCCGGATTTTCTTCCGCCATTTTGATTTTTTTTTTCAAAGTTGCATCCTATCGATAACAGAAGTATCAATACAAACAAGTTTTGTATAAAGCTAAATGTTCTAAAGTGTCACGTCTCCGAGATCAGATGTGATCTGATTATTATCTCGTTTATTCATTTACATTCTTATCTAATTACATTGTTAAGCATTTCTTAAAATAAAAAGATACAAAAATAAAACACTTTATAAAAACATAAAAATAGAGGTCCACCGGTGTCGGGAGGGAGCAGGGTCCAAGCCGCCGGTGGTTAGGGCTGCAGAGACAGGAACCTCCTCACAATACGAGCCGTATCGAGGAGGTAACCTTCTGAATCAGGCCCTTGATCCAACCACCGAAAGAGAGCTTCGATAGATGGTCATCGAAGCTCTTGGCTATTTACCATTGGCCGTCACGACAATCGGCACAATGATAACCAAGTTCATATTCCACATGTCGCGTGCCTCGTGTGCCAAGTCAAGATATTCTATTATCTGATTTATTATTATGATTCGATTAACCATTTGTGTTCCACTGCAGGGCAAAGGCCTCCTGCTGTATCTTATAGTTGTTATTCGCTAACCTAGCGAACAGTCGAGTTTTTACCTGACCACAACTTTGTATAGAAATAATGAATGAAAAAATAAAAAGATACCTAATCGGCCGAGCGCACTGACGACGCACGCCAAACGAGAGTTATTGTTATTTTGCGCGCCAAAGTTGAGGCTTTCCTAAGCCACCATCAGGGATTTTAATTTTGATAACACAAAAATTTAGTCGCTATTTAGTCGAAATTAGTCGCCAAATATCAGATTTGGTCGGTCACTGGTTCAAAAGATATAAAAGCTTATTGTTGGCCCTGCTGGAGAGAGCCTGCCCCAGCAGAGCCACATTAATAACTCAAAAACTAGGGCACCTAGCGAAGATCTGTTTTCTCCTATATTTACTCGCTAATTAGTCGAAATTAGTCGCCAAGTTACAGATTTAATCGGGTCCTAGTTCAGAAGATGTAATGAGTTCAATTATTAAGGTATAGTCCAAGAGCTAGATCGAAGAGTTCACGAAAAATTACCAAGAAAAAATATTTCTATTAATATGTGTATTAAACTTCTAGTTTTATCGGTCTAAAGTCCTTAGAAATGACCGAGAGAGATAAATTCTCTATTAAATACATGTTAAATGTTTTTAATTATTAAGTTAGAGTGGCTTAAATTTCTTTGAAACCATTAAACCTTGCTCTTGGTCTATTTAGTGTCAAGATGTACAGTCGCATGCAACTGTTTTACTAATTTACAATGTTGAGCTTTAATTTACTTTAGAATAATAAATACGTTAAAATTATCGTACCTATCTTTAGTAAAATGTAATACTTAAACGTTGAAAACGTATTGTAAGTATGTAGGTAAGTATCAACCCATTGCTTGAAATACATTACAAAAAAATACATACCTACTTAAAATCAAAGATGTAAATACTTACTATACCTTTTACGAGCATTAACGGCTCTAATTAAGGTTTAATAATAATAAGCCTTTATTTCCCAAAATAATAGTTATACATAATTCCAAAAAAAAAAACAGTTTTCATGCACATAACAATACCAATTCTTATTAAATATTAAATTGTATACATATTATTTCATGATTTCATTTCATTATTGGGGATTTTAGAAAGATATGGGAAAACATTAACTTGTGGTTGGGTCGGAATAAAACTAGTTTAGACGATGTGATATTAAGCTATTTAGGTAAAACACAAAGCGTCACCCAAATATGTACAACTTTTGCTAAAACGTTTACTGAAGAAATTCAATGTATTAAACATGTTTGTGACACGAAATTCTTAAATCGAAAGGACTATGTTAAGCCGAGCGAGGTTAGTTTTAGGTATATTACTGTTAGTTCGTCAGATATAGATAAAGTTATAAATAAGTTGTCGTGTGAAAAAGCGCCAGGTTTAGATGGAGTGAGGGCGAAAGACATTAAATATGTACGAAAACAATTAAGTCCTATTTTAGCTAAATTAATGAACATGTGTTTGACTAAGAGTGTATATCCTGATGAGTTAAAAAATGCTATTATTCGCCCTATTTATAAGTCTGGAAGCCACCTGGAATATGTAAATTATAGACCGGTAGCCATATTGTCTGTCTTAGACAAAATAGTTGAAAAAAATATTGTTGGTCAAATTAGTAATTTTTTGGAGCGTCACAATATATTGTCAGACACACAGTATGGCTTCCGGAAAGGGCGCAGTACTGTCTCGGCCCTAACGGCGTTTGCTGACTATGTTAATGAGTGTCTAGACTCTGGTAAACAGGTGATAGCACTCTTCATTGATTACAAAAAAGCATTCGACACACTGGATCACGACATATTACTGCAAGCGATGGATGAATGTGGAATACGCGGTCCCACGAATAAATGGTTTAAAAGCTATCTAACTAACAGGAGAATAAGCACGTTCATAGCTGGTGTGACTGGGGAGGAGGCAGGTGCGAATCTCGGAGTGCCGACCGGATCAGTTTTTGGACCAGTAGGTTATATAATGCACGTGAACAGTGTGTCGAATGTTGTAAACAAATGTCGAGTGTTCATGTATGCAGATGATATGTGTGTAGTTTATGCTTCGAAAGATATACTGGAGGTACAGCAGTACGTACAGGAAGACTTCGAAAGCATTACCAAGTGGGCACATGACAATGGAATAATATTAAATTTGTTAAAAACAAAATGCATGCATATACACTCGCCATACAATTTGCGAGCTAAAGCTGTGCTCAGAGACAATATTAATGTGATAGGGCATACATACGAATGCTTGCATGATAACAAGATCAATTGTAGGTGCGTAAAGTTGGAGTATGTAAGTTCATTTAAATATTTAGGTCTAAGTATAGATAGAAATTTTAATTGGAAAACGCATGTAACTGATGTCTGTAATAGACTGAGATCTGTATTAGGGAAGTTCTATCAATTGAAAAGTGTAGTGAATAAACATACATTATTGATTGTGTATTACGCACTCGCTGACTCATTAATCAGTTATGGACTTATTGTGTATGGACGTACTTTTAAAACATATTTACTAGAAATAAAAAATCTACAGACAAGACTGATCAAGTTCCTAGTTAGCAAACACGTTAAGTTAGAGTGTAACAAAGAGTACGATCAATTATTCTCCATTTGTAAAATCTTGCCAGTAGATATGAAAGTTGAGTATTTGATAGGGTTAGAACACTATTATAGTGATACATTCAAAGTAAATGTTAAAAATAAGTTTAACACAAGGAGTGTGAGAGAGAAAAGACTAGTACAACCAACAATAACCAACTATTACGGTAAAAGAACGTCTAAATATTTGGTGCCAAAAGTATTCAATAAAATAGAATTATTAAGGAATAACTCTAACTTAAGCAAAAGTGTGTTAAAGGCAAAACTAAAGAATTTGTTTCTGGAGAACGCGGACACGTCGTCGGACTGATAGGCGGTGGGTTCTAGACTGGAGTGGCCAGCAGTGGTCACTCCGGTTTGGAATACATTGTCTGTTGCATGTTGGTGATGGTCTGTCGTTGTCGAAAAATAGATTCACGAGACAGATGTAGCAGTAAGTTTTATAATTATTATATATTCGATTTTAAGTTAAGTTTATAATTTTAAGTTATGCATGATAAACGAGCGCTTCTCGCCATCAAACTGTAAAGTTTGGCGAGTAAAAAACTGTAAAAAAAAAAAAAAAAAAAAAAATATTATATTCAATGCATTATTTAATTTAATTTTATTTAATTAATCATAATATTCAACATTTATTCCGATTTTTCAATTATTTAAATTATGTTTTTGAATGATATTCCAATAACACATTTGTAACGTGATTATAATTATATTTAATTAGATTTTCGGAATACTTTGTTAAATTATTGATACATGTATATCATTGGGCTACCCGTTTCTGGGCGTAGGCCTCCTCCAACTCTTTCCAGTGCTGTCTATCTTGTGCTTGGCGAGTCCATGTAGATCCGGCTACTTGGTAAATATCGTCACTCCAGCGTCGTCTAGGTCGGCCGCGTGGGCGTTTGGCTTCATAGGGATACCAATGTAGTATCCTTTCACTCCATCTATTATCGGTAACTCTAGCTGTATGTCCAGCCCATCGCCATTTCAGTCTGCTTGCTAGCTCGACGGCGTCTGTTACCTTTGTTATGGATCTAATATATGTGTTTTTCTTCCTATCCTTTAGCTTTATACCCAACATACTTCGTTCTGCAGCTCTTTGGAACACGTTGATCTTTTGTACGATGTCTTTTGTAAACGACCAAGTTTGACATCCGTACAGTAGTGTCGGCATAACAACGGAGTCCATCGCTTTTCTTTTTAGATGCATTGGCAATTTACTTTTAAATATTTCCTTCAGCGACCAGTATTTATTCCAAGCTTTCTTTATGCGGCGTTCTACTTCACGAGATGTTTGGTTTAGGAATGATATATTTTGTCCTAGGTATACATACTCATCCACATAGCATATAGAATGAGATTCAGTTTGGATTGGTGTTTTTTCGCTATTCGTCATGGCAAATGTCTTCTGTGTATCATTTGTAGCCCACACTTTCTACTCTCTATGTCTAGGGTATTTAACATAATTATATATTCTAAGTCCTTGTGATTTTCAGATATTAAAACAATATCATCAGCGAAGCGTAAGTTACTAAGATATTCGCCGTTCAAGTTGATGCCTTTATTTTCCCAGTCTAATTGTCTGAAGATATATTCCAATAGAGCAGTAAACAAATTAGGTGAGATCGGATCGCCCTGTTTCACCTCTATATTTTTGTATAATAGAGTTATAATCGATATTCCCCATTCTTTTGGTACTTTGTTGAGCGTCAGTATGTCATTGAAAAGAGATGTCAATATTGGTACTAGCGGGTCAATAATCGCTTTCAAAATATAATTTGTTATTCCGTCATCGCCTGGGCTTTTATCAGATTTCAGGTGTTGGATTGCACAGCGCACTTCACTGTCTATGATAGATGGTACGACACTCAGTGGTATGAGTGGCTTTTGTCTAGTACGCTGATGGCTTTCCTCGTTCCCATAGAGCTCCCTGTAGAACTGTGTGGCAGTCCCGATGAGGCAATCCCTATTAGATGTCGTTTTGTTTTCTTTGTTTTTCAGAGACATAATCCACGTTTAAGATCTGTTCAATCTTACTTGTGCCCTTTTGACTGACGCTCTCTTTTGCAGCTCTTCTTCTATTATACTATATCGATGTGCCTTGTAATCTCGTTGTATTTGTTTATTTATAAGTCTATCGAGTGCGCTGAGTTGTTTCCTCTCTGAACGTGTTTTGTTTTCTTTATTCTTCAGTCTGTTTCTTTCATTAAGGCGGCTCCCCGAGCAAATGACCTTGAGCGAGCAGTTTTTCGGAGCCTACTCCTCTTTATCCAAAAGAAATACCAACTAATAAAAAATACATTAAATTACTACATATCCTTGACTCCAAAATTGTCGTTTCATATTTTTTTTTAAGTTGCTTAATGTTTAATAAATCCCCTCACAAAGAAACCATAGAAATGAGAAATAATGATTTATAAAATGCTACTCCTCGTAAAGTAACCATTATTTTGATTTGCTACTTATACTAATGGATAGGCAATTTAATAATGAACATAATTGTCGTTTTATTTTTTCCAAAAGACGAAAGTTTGATTTTATAAAGAATAAAAACCACTCATTTCGCACAATTCGGCCTGCAGTGACTGACGTAACGACCAATTCGTAGTGCACGCTGATAAGAACTTTATTCTAACAGTATTTCAAGCGAAGTTTGAACCACCACAAATAGAGTTGCTAATTTTGCTCGGGGTACCGCCTTAATAAGTTTCTCCACATAAGCTGACAATGGAGCTATGTCTGTTTTTTATTTTAGGTAGTTCTTTTACCGAGTCTTTTATTATTTTTATTAGTTTTCCATACGCTAGTTCCATATCATCGCACTGGAAGTTATCTATATGGTCCGCAAATATATTTTTCAAAGACTCTAACTCTAGGGGTTTAGTCTAGAAACTTTGCACCTGTAGTCTCTCCGTGACTTATTTTTATTGCAGTTTTGTAACATGCTCACTCTAATTAATCTGTGATCTGTAGGAAAACTGGTGTTTATTACCTGTACATTAGAGACATCTTTAATATTTTTGACTAAGATAAAGTCTATTTCATTTCGCACTTTTCCATTTGGTGATATCCAAGTCCATTTCTGTTTAGGATTTTTCTTAAAGTGTGAGTTTGCTATGTAGAGCTGGTTTTGAAAACAAAATTGTAACAATGTATCACCTCTTCGTTACCTATCATCTCCTTCCAATGTATCACCTCTTCGTTACGTAATATCTCCTCGTTTGTTTCTATCTCCGAAACCCCATGGACCCATAACTTTCTTATCTTCCTCTGTGGATTTACCAATTTAAGGTTTAATAGGTAAGTTTATGTATTGTTCCTTATAAATACAACAAATTGAACTGTATCTAAATGCCGCAAATAATATATAAATCTAAATCAAATTATAAAAATGAATTCCCAAAAAGTTGGTTTGATGTGTGTATTTTGAGGTGATTGTCAGTGTTGCGTTGTGGGTGTGTGTGTATTGTGTCGTGGTAGGCTGTAGAGTTTGTATGGACGGGTTGAGTTTTTATTTTATCTTAATTTAGGTTAGAATAATAAAACTTCATTCTCGAAATATAAAATTATTAATTAGTTACCTTAAAATTATTGTAATAACAGAAAATGTTACAAATACCTACTTAATCAATAATCTGAAGAGATAAAGTTTGTGAATTTGGATGTTAGGGGTAAGTTTAAAACAAGACGATTTAAAAAATTGTTTATTCCTTTTGGGAGCTTTTTCACTCATAAGTGACGCAAACGAAGTTGCGTGGGTCAGTTAGTTTCTCAATAAAAAAATTAAAGTCCAATTACCTACCTACGTTGTTTTATATCCGCAAAATTATCTACATGAAGTTACAGTCATTGTAATAGTATTGCAGTAATATTTAGATAAATTTCTACAAACAGTGATTAGAACACTCTCAAATTGTCCTCCACCATGTGACATGTCCAATGCACTTAAAAGCCCGTATTCGTAATTGTTCTTTTAATATTTTACACAAACAAACCTTCTCGCTGTACTCCCGGTGGATCTTATATTATATAGTGTATTATCTATGCGGTGGATGACTAAAGAAAAAATCTTTAGTTTAGAGCAAGTTTGTTAATTTACCTATTTTTTTTTAATACTTTTAGCGGCGCGAACACCGCCGACACGCCGGTGCTCGCTCTGTTCCCCGTTTTTGTATTTGTGGAATAGGTACATAAAGATAACAACATTCGAGTTCCTAACTATTCTTTAAGTTCCACTTTAAACTGGCCGACTTAAACTTAGGTACGTCACGGGCAACTCGTTCTAAGTAGCTCGTCTGTACACGCGCATCCATCTCTTTCTTACTTACCGTGTAAATGTAACGGAGCGCAGCGATCTATCTGCCAGCGACTAAATGCACACATTTTGTTCGATACCTAAATAATTACATATATTTATTGTAGATCTTGTTTTTAGGTAATGAATACTGCTTTCCTTTGGTGGGTTGAAGTTATAGAATTCCTCCAGACGTCGTATAGATACACCTGTCTAAAAACTACTTTAAGTATTTTGTACTTGGTTGTACCACTGTATGGGGAAATTGAATTCTTTAATATCTTTTTAATGACACACCGACTGAATCTGTAACTTGGCGACTAATTTCGACTAATTAGCGAGTAAATATGGGAGAAAACAGACCTTCGCTAGGTGCCCTAGTTTTTGAGTTATTAATGTGGCTCTGCTGGGGTAGGCTCTCTCCAGCAGGGCCACCAATAAGCCCTTTATCTTTTGAACCAGTGACCGACCAAATCTGATATTTGGCGACTAATTTCGACTAATTAGCGAGTAAATATGGGAGAAAACAGATCTTCGCTAGGTGCCGTAGTTTTTGAGTTATTAATGTGGCTGTGCTGGGGTAGGCTCTCTCCAGCAGGGCCAACAATAAGCCCTATCTTTTGAACCAGTGACCGACCAAATCTGATATTTGGCGACTAATTTCGACTAAATAGTGACTAAATTTTTGTGTTATCAAAATTAAAATCCCTGATGGTGGCTCTGCCAGAGTCAGCCACACAGGGGGCGCGGCTCGGCGCCTCCGCATGTTTTAAGCGAAAAAAATTTAAAATGGTCAGGCGGAACAGACCCCGACTGTACATGGGGTGACCGAGTCATCGTGTTTTATGTAAAATAAAAAACTTTCGTAGGTAGGTAGGTATAACTTAAAAACTTTATTATATTTTAGTAATTGTTCTAATGTGTACATTATGGCTCTTACACCACAAATCGCTCAAAAAATTTAACGACTTAATATTTATTTGCGTTTTTGACAATCGTTTGAAGAAAGTAATGTGTATATAAGGTGGCGCCGACAATACGACAATAAATTAAAACCAGTGTGTATAACACTATTTCTTAGAAATATTTTTAAAGATCCAATAAATCCTAACATCGAAATTAATCATATATTTTTTTCAAACTAACTAATACAGCCTAAAACTGGTTGACATTATCGTCATAATGTCAACCAATTTACACAAAACCTTGACAAATTATATACCTACCTAAACCTTCCTCATGATCACTATCTATTGGTGAAAACCGCATTAAAATCCGTTCAGTAATTTTTGAGTTTATCGCGAACAGACAGACAAACGCGGCGGAGGACTTTCGTTTTATAATATGTAGTGAGGTGCTTAGTACCTGTCGGTTAGAACCTGTAGGAGCTAGCCTATTAATCTACATCTACATCATGTAGAAAATGCTGATAATGAAAAATAATGTTCTGTGACTAATCTACTGGCAGACTGGCAACATCATTATTGTCGTATTGTCGGTGCCATCTTCTATACGTATAGCGTTACATATATTTATGATTGGAGGTTCAAGTGGGCCTTAAGGCTGATGCTCCAGGGTAGCCCGCGAAATTCAAATTTTCTTACGTTTTTGGCAAATTGCAAGCCAGTGCAAGGTTGTATGTTGATTAAAATATTAGACGCGATTGTAAGACGTATGTAGTTACAGAATTATAATCATCAAAACCATCAATACAACCCTCCAAGTTCATAAAGGTCGAGAAACAATTTTTTCAAGGTCAAAGTCATTGCTAGACCTTTATGAACTTGGAGGGTTGTATTGATGGTTTTGATGATTATAATTCTGTAACTACATACGTCTTATTAATCGCGTCCAATATTTTAATCAACATACAACCTAGCACTGGCCTGCAATTTGCCAAAAACGTAAGAAAATTTGAATTTCGCGGGCTACCCTGGAGCATCAGGTATTCACAGACTGATACACACAAAAAAGTTATCAGGTACTTATAAATGCAGTTAATAGCAGATTACATAATGTTAGCTCAAGCTTTGTTAACAGAACTAATAAAATGTTACACCAACAATATCATTAAGACGTTCTTTCATGAATACATGTACTTATTGTAGCTATATTGTTTCTTGTTTACAAAATGTATATAAACTATTCATATCTTAGGTAATAGTTATTATATTAAGTCCGTATTAATAATAGATCGTTATCACCATTTTCATTTATTTTAACTTATCAATAAGTCGATGGCGGAAATCTATACTAATATTATAAAGAGGAAAACTTTGTTTGTTTGTTTGTAATGAATAGGCTCAAAAACTACTGGACCGATTTAAAAAATTCTTTCACCATTCGAAAGCTACATTATCCACGAGTAACATAGGCTATATTTTATCCCCGTACTCCCACGGGAACGGGAACTACGCGGGTGAAACCGCGGGACGTCCGCTAGTTTGAAATAAGGTGAGAAATTTGCCTACTATTTTATTTTCCACTTTTGGGCCCTCGATGTCCTATAAGGCATTTCAAATGTCCACCGTCGAAGTGCTCGCAATAAAAACCACACTCTAAGGACAATACTTTCTGATGTCTTGCGCAGACTGCCTACATTATCTATTTTTATCTAGACGAAGCCAGTGTCAAATATATATACAGTAATACAGTCCAGTTATTTTTATTTCTTAATTCACATCACTTACAAAACCACAGTGAGCTCTATTCGCTTTACAATAGAGTAGCTGTTGGTTTGCTCCAACTAACAATTTTTTCAAAATCACATTGATATTTATTTTCCCAACACTATGGTTCCTGCTACGTTGCTTCTGTTAGACGTAAATTTTCAAATTATTAATCATGGAGTCTGAGAGAGAAGGACTGTTGACAATAATTTAGCTCCATCTTTACAAATCTAATGTCAGTTGTCTATCCCAATGCAATATACCAATTGGTATATTGCAAAGGGATAGATAACTGACCTTGTTGACATTGTTTTTTGTTTGTTTGTTGACATTGTTGTTGTTGTTGTCTGACATTTTTGTTGTTGATTGTTGTCATTGTTGTTGTTGTTGTCATTGTTGTCTTTTTTTTTACTTTTTTGATAGATTTGATTGACTAATTAGTCTATATAATTTAGTACCCATAGAAAAGAGACCACACTAACACACCATGTCATGACTATCTGTCGGCTTGTTCCACATTACCTTGCTCGACAGCTGAATTAAAAATGTTCTGTATCAAATCTTGGCAATATTCTTTTTCTTCTAAAAACCTATCATCACTTAGTTCTGGTCTGTTCAGATGGTCTTGTAGAACTTTTTTAAGGTTATATCGCTGGTCCTTACACAGTCTCAAGATGACTGGGTCATTGGTACTGACTAAGACTTGCAGTATGCTGAGTAAATGCTCGGTGCTATCGTTTCTCGTCGCTTGAATCTCTGCTGCTATCACTCTTATGATGTTCTGGTTTACGAATTGTTCTGGAAATGTAATAAAAAAAAATGATTAAACTTCTAGTCGAAAGTAGAATTTCTGGGAAATATTTTGATAGTGTTTTGTTTTGCCGGCAATCAGCGTTGACGTAAGCGTGTAAAGTTCTTCATCACCCATAGAAAAGGTAGGCCCGAACAGACTTGTCACGTGTGTTGTTTGTTGGGCTACTGCTAATACTGCTCTACAGTCTGTTGTTGTCGAGTTATCACTACATATTATAAAACAAAGTCCTCCGCCGCGTCTGTCTATCTGTCTGTTCGCGATAAACTCAAAAACTGCTGCACCGAATTTCATGCTGTTTTACCAATGGATAGAGTAGTTCTCGAGGAAGGTTTTAGTATATAATAAGTTTTTGTATATATTGGCTAAAATAAAGGGTGTAAAAAACCTCTTAACGAAGCCGAAAGGCACATGTTCTCCCCGTCATTGCAATCATTTTTTTTGTTCTACACCATACCTGGGAACCTTCTAGTTACGGAGATATTGGGGGTCAAAGTTCCACAATTTGACAAGTTTTTTTTTTTTTAAATCAAATATTTAATGAAAGATTTTAAGTTTAAACGCCTCCACGACCCCCGTACTATTTTGATCCATCCATCAGCACAAGATCTTGAGTGCGTTACATAGCGTTCTACCACAAAACATGATTTTTCACCCCAAAAAAAAGTCGTTTCCCAGCAATAATTTTTGCATAAAATTACTTAGTTTGATGTACAGAATGCTTGGTTGACAGCTTCGTGATGAGAATGTTTACACCCTGTATGATAGATGTAATGATTTTAATGTTTGATGTAATGATATTTGTTGGAGGTGTCGGAAAAAAATAAAACGTCTAGGAGCTTTACTTTTGGTCGCGATAACCGACATCCACGCGGGCGAAGCCGCGGGCATCAGCTAGTACTATGTAGAATTTTGATGTTAGTTCTTTATTTCTGTTATAGATGGCGGTGTAGCACTTTTTGTACTATGTTGCTTTAGTACTTTTTGGAGAGCCGCTACACTGTTCAGATTTGATGGTACTTACATGATACAAGTGGCGGTGTGAGACGGCCACATGAGACATGGGATCTTTGTCTCTATGATGCAACGCCCCTGGCATTCAAGATGTCTACTCTAACCATAAAGTACGTCAAACTAAATATGGAGTTTCTAAACATCCATAGACATTAACGTCAGTTTCGATGTCGTTAAATGATGACATGACCATGACTTAGGAATGAGACTGGCTTTGAGTGGGGCTATCGCACCATCAAGCGGCTCCTACCAACTATGTAACAGCCTTATTCATAAAAAATCCTTAATTGAGGTTTGATTGGTCTGTTAGCTAGCAGACTCATTAGGCTTGTTAGACGGTTGTCAAAAAGTATGATTCATAAACGCTTGCTAGCAGTCTGCTAGTTAATGAGCTGCTGATAGACGGATTAGACGCGTTATGTTGGCCATCTTGACAAATCAACAGACAAAAAAGTTCCGTAGCAGCAAGTAACATAATATAAAAGTTCTTGTAGTTCGTTGTAACTTTGATCGATGTTTTAATAATAGTGTATTTTTTTAATTAAGTTAAAACCAGTTTACGGTGGAAGTTTACATGGTAATGTACATCATATATTTTTTTTAGTTTTATCATTCTACTATTTTAGAAGTTACAGGGGACACATTTTACCACTTTGGAAGTGTCTCTCGCGCAAACTATTCAGTTTAGAAAAAAAATGTATCAGAAACCTCAATATCATTTTTGAAGACCTATCCATAGATACCCCACACGTATGGGTTTGATGAAAACAATTTTTGAGTTTCAGTTTTAAGTATGGAAACCCCCAAAATGTATTGTTTTTTTTATATTTGTGTGAAAATCTTAATGCGATTCACAGAATACATCTACTTACCAAATAGTTTCGAAAACAGTGGCTGTGACATACGGACGGACAGACAGACATACATGACGAATCCATAAGAGTTCCGTTTTTTGCCATTTGGCTACGGAACCCTAAAAATGGCCTCATCGACAATTAAAAAAAATTTACAGCAATGACAGCAAATTAGCGGGAAAACACAATTTTTTACAAATACACACGAGAAAAAAGAAAATAAATAAAACAGAAATGATAAACCAATAAGAAAAGATAAAAATTTGATGATACAACCCCAAGATCAACTTTTAAAAAAGCGAGATGTTTGTTTTCCCGCCATTTCCGATCCGCATGTTTATATTGTACCTAAGTGCAAAAAGCCGTAACTATGTTCATCATCCTAATTTTTTTTTTTCATATTTATTGTTAGTACACGTATCATCTTAAATACCTAACTAAGAGGATTTTTAAATACAAATTCCAAAAAATAATTTTTCCTGTTTTTTTTTAATCTGCGTAACCCTCCTTTCACTAAAATTATCATCGGTATGGTTTTTTGCTCTTGTCAAAGTCAGCTGTTCAAATTTGCGGCCGCCATTTTGTGACTTAGCAGAGAGATAAAGGAGGGTCAACAGTCTTCTAACTTTAGCAGAGCCTTGATGGACTGATTAGCGTTAGCAGACGTTTATGAATAATGTTTTTTAGCATCGGGCCATCAAGGAGCCTTCAAGGAGGCTCTAACTTTTTATGAATAAGGCTGTAAATCTTTAATTGGGTGGAAGTATGATAAAATCTCTTAAATAAAACTACCATAATTATTTATTATCAGTTCTTATATCATAATGATTGTGCATGTATGTATGTTTTTATTGTTTTTTCTTTTTTCTTGGAAATTCTCCTCTGTACTTGCACTTACTGTTTTGACTCTGCATCACCCTAAGGTAGACTGGTAGAATATGTCCAAGGCATTAAGTCCGCCTTTGTACATTATGTGCATAAAGTTTAAATAAATCTACATTAATATTATAAAGAGAAAAATGATTTGTATTTTTGTGTGTATGTTTGTAATGAATAAACTCAAAAACTACTGCGCCGATTTCAAAAACTCTTTCGCCATTAGAAAGCTACATTCACCCTGAGTAACATAGGCTATATTTTATCCCCGTATTTACACGGGAACGGGAACTATGCGGGTGAAACCGCGTGACGTCCGCTAGTAAAAAATAAATAATGATCTTACTTATAGCGTCACCGTAATTCTGGGCGAAGTGTCTGATGAGGAAAGCCGCCTTTGTCTTGGCAACTGGGTCGGGGGAGCTCAGCAGTTCCACCAGGACTGGGCAGCCGCCCTGCTTGATCAACTCCAAGGAAGTTGGCTCGTACCCGCGAGACATACCTGCAACGAAAATATAATACATTTTTAAACTGAGAACAAAATGAGATTCTTCGTCTTGACTGGTTTTTGGGACGAAATTGATCAACATGTAATAAAGCAATAGACAACTGTGTAATAGGTTGAATGAATTGGAATAATGAACAGTTAACCGCATTATTTGCTTTCTGTTTAATTTTGACAACAAATTAAGTTCAATATGCAACAAAATTGAAGATGTGCAACATTTGCTGATGGAGTATGTTAAGAATAAGAATGAAAAGGAATCATTTATTCGAGAATTCAAATTAAACATTCTGGACGTTGGGCTGATCCAAATCATTTTAGCAAACCCTACATCAACAATTGCAAAGAGGTTGTGTGGCTTGGTGAAGATATCTAGTCAATGATTATCTTTCTAATAGGCACAATAGGTACATAGTAAGTAAATATTCTGTATATGTAAATAGGAAATAAGATACGATGGGGTTGGCATATCCGTATGGATAAAAACCCCTTTATGTTTACAAAGAATAAAAAAATAAAATATGTTCAATAATCACTTTGTAGGATTTTTAACTAAAAATCCTAAATGGGAAATCAAATTGCTACCGAGATGAAAGCACGACACCCACATTTCGCCAGTTACGTTTAAGTCCCATGTAATTGGTAGTGAGCCTATTGCCATCAACCGGGCACAAATCCAGACTCCGTGGCTGCTACTGAGTAATTCCTGGGGGAAAACCCCAATAACACTTTGAAAATCGAACCCAGGACAGGAGTCAAGATTGCGACAACGAGACCAACTTACGAGGCAATTGTAGTTTTGTAATAATACTTGAAATACAAACCAGTGCTGCAGTTACTTACATGATAAAGCATACAGACACTTTGCTAATGCAGTCCCCTGCTCTGTCCGCACCAAGTTCAGCAGCACGGGCAGTAGCCCACTGTTTAGCGCCCTCTCTTGGCAGAACGGATTGTTCTGACACAACGTGCCAAGTACTGAGCTAGCACGAGCTCGCAGCTCTTCATTCTGACTGCTGTAGCAGATCGGGAACATAGCGAACCCACCCATTTTAAAGAAGTCTGAAATGAATCAGCAATAATTTTATTGTTTTAATATGCTGGAGATCATTGGGCATCACCCATAGATCTCCAGCATATTCTACAGCTATTTATGTTGATAACTCATGTTAGATTGAATGCTAATTTGTGAGTAACAGAAAAATTAAATGGCATGACGTAAGAATGAATCAGTTGTTGATTTCTTTTTGATGGAGCATGTCTATGTCATACATAAGCCTGAGTTTTCGTTTTTATGGCTTCAAATTAAGAGCATGGACAAAATAAAGCAAAACAACAAAGCTATACAACTATGGAGCTCATTAAAAAAACAGTTGTTTGATTCATTAACAGTCATAGCACCATCCAATTATGAATATAATCCTACATAAACCAATTTACATAAGAACTAAAATCGAATTCTTAAAGCTGATGCTCAAGGGTAGTCCACGAAATTCAAATTTTCTCACGTTTTTGGCAATTTGCAGGCCAGTGCCAAGTTGTATGTTGATTAAAATATTGTTCGCGACTGTAAGACATATGTAGTTACAGAATTATAATGATCAAAATCATCAGTACAACCCTCCAAGTTCATAAAGGTGCAGGAATGATTTTGACCTTGATAAAATCATTTTTCCACCTTTATGAACTTGGAGGGTTGTATTGATGATTTTGATGAATATAAATCTGTCACATACGTCTTTCAACCGCAAATAATATTTTAATCAACGTACAACCGAGCACTTGCCTGTAAATTGCAAAAAACGTAAGAAAATTTTAATTTCGCGGGCTACCCTGGAGCATTCACCTTAATAAACCATCGGCTTACCATTGGCCACATCGAGATCATCAACATGGTCTAGTAGGACTGTGAATGAATTCTTCACTTCATCCGGCAACTGATCCCCTTCTTCTATATTGGCCAACAGTTCTCTGTTGGTCAGCACTTTGATGGCAGTTAACAGCACTTCTGACACATTTACTGTTAAGCTCCTCAGCGCATCCTCAAGGAATCTACGCCTCTGTAACATTATGATATAATGTTGAAAAAAAAATAATTGGTTGAATAAGCATAATCAACCTATAATGTTCCCACTGCTGGGACACAGGCCTCCTCTCTATGAGAGGGAATGGGCTATAATCCACCATGCAGGCCCAGTGCAGGATGTCACATGTCTTGGAATATTACGGTTCTAGGACATGCCGGTTTCATCATGAATTGGTGGAACATTTAGTATGAATCAACACTTTTGGCCAGCAGTGGGAGAAGACAGGTAGAAAAAAAAAAGAGCTTGTATTGTCATATCCAAAAATCTTTACGTCACTTCCATATTTCTTAACCAAAATATTTATCATGTCATTATTAAAACTTAAAATTTATTTTATAAACCAACTAGCAGATGCCCACGGCTTCGGCCGCCCACAAATTATATACTAAAACCTTCCTTCTTGAATCACTCTATCTATTAAAAAAAACCGCATCAAAATCCGTTGCGTAGTTTTAAAGATCTAAGCATACATAGATGCGGCAAATTGTTTTATAATATGTAGTGATAGTGATGATTGCTAAATATAAAATTGTGTTGTGGTACAAACCTGATCATCGAGTGGGGCTCTATCTGTATTCCCTGGAGCATCTTCTGCCTGGGTGGCTTCCATAGCAAACTTCAACAGACTCTGAAAGCATGGCATGTACTTAAATATGGCACCTAAACATTTAAAACCCTGAGCTTTTGAAAAAGACGATTTGTTATTTGGACCAAATTCTAATAGAAAGAGTTTACGAAAAACTACAAAACATTTTTTTTTATTAATTAGTGCACAGTAGTATTCTTTGGAAGGTGTCCTTGAGACAACAAGGCCTGTTCTTTCACACCTCTTTTTAATTATTTATTTAATTACTTACCTGTAAATTTTTAGGTTGTCTTCGTGAATCTTGGCTGCCACCACTGCCAGTGGCTGAGTTAACTTGAGAATTTTGTTGAATATTGCCAGCAACCAAACTCAATCCTCCAGTAATACTCTGTCTTGGTTGCCCATTATCCTGACTATTAGCAGGAATGGCAACCACGCTATTAATTCTTGTGGGGTTATTTGAACCCATTTTGACTAATCAAAATTTGTAATCAACACGAGTTGAACTTCGCTTTAATTAACTGACCAACAAGTGTTTCAATAGATCGATGGTACACTACTAACAGTAGTAACAATGCACACAGACTACAATGCTTTTATTCAAGGTGATTTTATGAATCACCTACGACACTAAACTTCTGGAAAAATTATGAAATATCGAGAACCAAACGCAGATTTTATCACATTTGCATTGGTCTAACGTCAAAATGAAATGAAATGACAGTCACGACTCACGCTGTCAACTGTCATCAGTGCTGCCACCCTCTGGTTTTGCATTTCCCCTAGCTTCTTGAAAATTCTCTACAAAATAATGAACCATTTTCTCAATAAAATACTTACATTATTTTATCAAAACAAGGTTCATTATTATTTAATTACAACAATAATCTGTCTTTAAACAGTCTTAAAAGGTATCCAAAGATTCTAAGTACACAGTTGTGAAGAATCATTTAATTATTTAATTATCAAAGGTATGAAAATCCTGTGGCGGCGACCTCTTGCGTCCGGCCAATCCATGGTCCGGACCAAGAGGGAATGAGAAACCGTCACCTCCTTCTACGAAGCAGTCATGCTACTGAAAGAGGTCCTCACGTCTCACCCACTCGCGGGAGACGCCCCGGACGTCGGGGACCTGTGGACGGTGAGTAATGGGCTAGCTCGCCATCTGTCCGTCTTATGACGACAGGCCGTGTCGCCAGCGCATTCGTGCTCCATGCGCGCCTCATAGAGATGTCAGCGCACCGAAAGGGTCCGCAAGGGTCGATGCCTGCGGGGCTGCGGGACTGTTCGAAAGAGATACCGTGGCCCTGGAACACAAAGAGCTAAGAAGGAACATGGATGGGTTTTAGTCAATACAAAGAGGGTAATTTGATGATTTCACATCCGAAAAAAAAGGGTGTGAAAATCCCTAAGCATACGCAACGTGCAAATGCTGTTTTATTGCGTACAAAATACGCTGAACCATTCAATACTATAAAAAGTCCCCAGAACACGAGAAAAAACGATTCTGTAAAGTAGCAACATTCTTGAGTCAAACATGAGTCAAACCATAGTCAAACTGACGAGCATAAATATTTCATTATTTACGGTGACAGTTCTTTCTAGTATAGAACGTAGTCTTTTTGCCACACAAATATCCATAAAACATTTTTTTTTTCTATTCAGAACTAATTATCATTTCACCTTGAGAATTCAGAAAACTAGGCCGCTAACTTCATTTGTTAAAATATGTTGTTTTCCGAGGAAAGAGTAGTATCCTAAAACCCGCAAGACTGCGATATTTTGTACGGTACGGCTACGGGCTTTACAATGTGAGTAGCCTGAACAAAACTTTAATCTCTCACTCTAAATCGGACTGGTATCCGCATCTCTACAGCCCTTTGGCTGTATTTTGCATGCCATAGTGCCTATGCCATTTTTTTAATGTCCTAGAGCTGACGAAGATGTTATTTTTTCTGGCCAAGGCGGTAGAGCCCTTAATTCATCCCATGGCGGGTCATGCAATTGACGAAGATGTTATTTTTTCTGGCCAAGGCGGTAGAGCCCTTAATTCATCCCATGGCGGGTCATGCAATTATTGCTCATTCATCATCTGCCTAGCCTTTTCCCAACTATGTTGGGGTCGGCTTCCAGTCTAACCGGATGCAGCTGAATACCAGTATTTTACATGGAGCGACTGCCTATCTGACCTCCACAACCCAGTTAGTACCGGGTAATACGATACCCCTTGGTAAGACTGGTTGTCAGACTTTTTGGGTCTCTGACTACCTAACGACTGTCAAAGATCTATAAATGACAGCCGGGACCAACAGCTTAACGTGCTTTCCGAGGCACGGAGGAAACTCGGTATGTAATGGGTGCTCACCCATCCACAGACCAACCTAGGCAAGCACGGCTTAACCTAACGATCGATCCGAGCGGCTGTTATTATTTAGCCACGAGCTCCTCCATAATAATAATAATGATAAATAATAATAATAATAATGATAATTATTGCTCATTATCACCTAATATAGCAATGTTCCTAAAATGCCCGTAGCCCGTACGCAACGCCCCAACTGATTTCTATTATTGATCGAAGGATACCTGGCTCGACTGCCGAGTCTAGAAGAGATAACTATTGGCCTCATGGTGCCTTTTAGCCGCCTCCTCTAAGGTCGCATCTGTTTTTTTTTTCGGATGGGAAACCATCAAATGATCCGACCCCATTTTGATGATTTGGGATTTTTGGGAGTGTCAGACTTTTACTGACTAAAACCCATCCATGTTCCTTCTTAGCTTTTTGTGTTCCAGGGCCGCGGTATCCCCTTCGACCATGGATTGAACCAGAGCAGAACGCGAGAGGTCGCCGCCGCCGATGACCGCGTCTTCGCCATAGCATAACGACTTTGCATAAGGAATGAACCCCGGGTAGGTATATATTGTTACGTCGTAGCCATACCTACAATATAAGTAGCTTCTAATAGTAGGTACCTACAACTAAGTAAGTAGGTAGGTAGTAGTAGGTATGTATCGAATGATGTAGGTACAAATTCGCAAACTACCTATAAAATACATCAGAAAGTTGTCATTGTAATTTCGACCGTACGCCCAGGACATAAAGTACCTATTTCTTTCCTTTGTACAAAAGTTGTGGAAGTTTCTCGTAGGACAATGACCTAGTATGAATTGTCTAGAAGATTCTGGATCTTTCTCAAACGTTCGGTCGTCATATAAATAGTCGACGTGTTTGCGGGAGCAGGCAGTATCATTTTGGCTACAGTACGGGACGAATCAAAGTGAACTTGTGAGTGCGATATCTAAGCGAATAGTGATCAGTAGTGTACTTGTGATTGAGTTTGAAGTGTTTTGTGATTATTAAAGTTATTCAGTTGCTCGTCGGTAGTAATTAATTTATCCCATACCCAGCTCGTAACAATTTGGTGCCAGAAGTGAGGGATAAATTATGCCAGTTCTACCAAAGGACAACACGGACGGTATCCGTACCAGGAGTCAGCGACAGCAGGACATGGACCAAAGGCGGTTTGGAGACTCTCCGACACAGACACCGGGTGGAGTCCAGCCTACGTCAGTGCCAGTCGCTGGTCGATCCGGAGTTTCTCCAGCATCAGTAGCGCCAGACTTGTCAGCTTTAATGGCGCTGCTGCAGGAGCAGGCTCGCCGTCAAGAGGAGCAGGCTCGCCGTCAAGAGGAGCAGGCTCGCCGTCAAGAGGAGCAGTCTCGCCAGTTACAGGAGCAGTTGCAACGAGATAAGGAGGAGCAGGCTCGCCGCCAAGAGGAGCAGGCTCGCCAGTTACAGGAGCAGTTGCAACGAGATAAGGAGGAGCAGGCTCGCCGTCAAGAGGAGCAGGCTCGCCGTCAAGAGGAGCAGGCTCGCCGTCAAGAGGACCAGGCTCGCCAGTTACAGGAGCAGTTGCAACGAGATAAAGAGGAGCAGGCTCGCTGTCAAGAGGAGCAGGCTCGCCGTCAAGAGGACCAGGCTCGCCAGTTACAAGAGCAGTTGCAACGAGATAAAGAGGAGCAGGCTCGCCGTCAAGAAGAACAGATGATCCTCATAAAGGATCTTCATGCAACTTTCGGCAAAGAGCTCAAGATTATGAAGGACCAGGTACACCAGCACGAGAATCGCATCTCAGAGGCCGAAGTTCAGATCGCTGGAGTGAAGAAGGCTTTGGGAGAACTGAAGTCTGGAGACGTGACTGTGGCTTCAGTAGTTGCTGCACCTTCAGCGCGGGGCTTTAAGGTGCCTCCATTCGACGGAACATCTTCGTGGTCGGCTTATAAAATTCAATTTGAGGCCGTTATGAAGGCGAATGGATGGACAAAATCGCAAGCCATGACCGCGCTCACCTTGGGCCTCCGAGACCAGGCCCTAAACATTCTTGAGGCGCTCGGTAAGGATGTAACCTACGAGCAGCTGCTGGAGGCGTTAGAGTCCAGATACGGCGACGCGCACCTGGAGCATGTATTTCGTGCTAAGTTGAAGGATCGTGTTCAACGTAGTGCCGAGAACCTACAGCAGTGGGCCCTGGAAGTTGAAAAGCTGGTTCGGAAAGCATACCAGTCTGCCCCTGCACTGATCGATGGGAATCTGGTACAAGCGTTCGTTGATGGAATACGTGACTTAGAAGTTAGAGCCGCCGTGAGACTTGGGCATCATGAAACATTGAAGGACGCCTTAGCCCATGCTTTAGAAGTAGAGGCAGTGAGGCAAGACCACCGAACGCACCGCGTTAGGGAGGTTGTAGCATCACCGGTACGCGAGCGCCCGCAAGGGTACAGTCCTAGGTGCTACACTTGTGGAGAAAGGGGTCACCTTCGGTCAAGCTGTCCAAAGCGCAACACCCCGCGAGAAGATCAGCAAGGAAGGGTGGCTGAAGTGACTGCCCAGCCACAGCAGGGAAACGAGTAAATGCCAGGACTGGGGGGCGGGTGCTGGCTGGTATTGAAAGAGCCCCGAGAATCTTGATCTCGCAAGCACATGACGGGAACAGCCTGACCATCAGAGGCGAAGTCAACGGAACACCATGCAAACTGACGTTGGATACTGGAGCTTCTTACACGGTCGTTAACTCTCACCTAGCAAGTCGGTTTCTTGGGGACTACTTTGATAACCACGACCGTATACGATTACTAACAGCTACCGGTCAGCACATAACCGTCCGAGGCAAGAAGGAGGTGGAGTTAAAATTGGGTGACAGATTTTACAAGCACAATGTCATCGTGGCCGACATAGTGGACGATTGCATCTTGGGCTTGGATTTCATGCGGAAATATCGTTGTGAGATCGACGTTGATCAAGGAGTATTGAAATGTGGTTCAGAGGAAGTCTTCATGGAAGGTGCACCATCAGGGAAAGTGTACTGCTTGAAGGAGATTGTTCTTCCTCGCAGATCAGAAACGATTGTGCCAATTAGTTTACCACGGAATTCTGGACAAAAAGATCGAAGTGTTCTGATAGAAAGGGTGAACAATGACTTTCCATGGAAGATGGCACGTACTCTGGTCAAGGCCAAAAACGTCTCGGCAGTACGCATACTGAATCCAAGTGACAAGGAGCAAGTGATTAAGAAGGGCACCTTAATCGGCACTTGCGAGGAAGTAGCTTGGATGCGTCAATTGCAAAATCTGCCTACCGGAAATAAAATTCGTAGTACAAAGTTTGACGTGTCAACACTTTTGGAAAACTGCGATTTATCTAAAGAAGAAATGGACAAGGCTAAGAAGATGTTACTTCAGTACGCCGACATTTTCTCTTCAAATGATGCTGACATAGGGAGAACTGGACTAGTTCAGCATAAGATTAATACGGGTAACGAGTTACCAATCCGTCAGCGACCAAGAAGACTGCCAGTTGCACGTGAAAAAGAGGTGGAAACCATGATGGAGGGAATGATGAAGGACGGTGTTATAGAGCCTTCATCGAGTCCATGGTGTTCTCCTGTGGTCCTGGTAAAGAAAAAGGACGGCAGTATGCGCTTCTGTGTGGACTATCGACGACTGAACGATGTCACGAAAAAGGACAGCTATCCGCTGCCTAGGATCGATGACACACTGGATACGCTGACTGGTATGAAGTGGTTTACCACACTTGACCTGAAAAGTGGCTACTGGCAAGTAGAAATAGACCCCAAGGATAAGGAAAAAACTGCATTCTCAACAGGGAAGGGATTGTGGCAGTTTAAAGTTATGTCATTCGGATTGTGCAATGCTCCTGCAACGTTTGAAAGGCTGATGGAGCAAGTACTCGCCGGATTGATTGGAGACGCATGTCTTGTCTATCTAGACGACATAATCATCGTGGGCCGTACATTTGAAGATCACCTTAAAAACCTCAACCAAGTGCTGTCGAAAATCCAAACAGCAAATCTTAAGTTAAGTCCGAAAAAGTGCTCGTTTTTCAGAAAACAAGTGAACTTCTTAGGACACATAGTTTCGGGGGAAGGTGTTCAAACAGACCCAGAAAAAGTAATCGCCGTCAAGGATTGGCCAGTTCCGAAAGACAAGACACAGGTCAGAGCATTTCTGGGTTTGTGCTCCTACTATCGAAGGTTTGTCAAGAATTTTGCCGACATTGCAAAACCTCTGCACAAACTCACTGAGGAAAAGCGGCAATTCTGTTGGGACGAGAACTGCGACGTTGCATTTCAGGAATTAAAGAAACGTCTGTGCAATACGCCTATCTTGGGATATCCTGACACAGAAAATGACTTCATAGTTGACACAGATGCAAGTAATACTGGAATTGGGGGCGTGCTGTCTCAACGGAAAGGAAACCAAGAGGTTGTGATAGCTTACTTCAGCAAGTCTTTATCCAAACCAGAAAGGAATTACTGCGTTACAAGACGGGAACTACTCGCCGTAGTAAAGACATTGCAGCACTTCAGTAAATATTTGTTGGGACGTAAATTCCAATTAAGAACTGACCATGCTGCATTGAAGTGGCTATTACAGTTCAAGAATCCAGAAGGGCAAGTGGCGAGATGGATTGAGCTATTGCAAGAGTTTGACTTCGTAACTGAACATCGCAGTGGAAGAACTCACGGTAACGCAGATGCCCTGTTGAGAAGACCTTGTCCTGAAGACTGTAAGCACTGTGCCCGGCAAGAGACTAAGGAAGTAGTGCCCGTGAGGATGCTTAGAATGGATCTCAGCGATGAATGGAAAGAAACCCTACAGCAGGCTCAGCAAAATGACTCGGACATCAAACCGATCTTCGAGTGGATCAAAGCTGGTGCTCCTAAACCCAAGTGGAGTGATGTGGCTGCGATGAGTTCCATCACGAAGAGTTATTGGGCGCAATGGAACAGCTTGGTGATCCAGGATGGAGTCTTGTGCCGTAAATGGGAAAACGCTCGAGGGGACAGCTGTCATCTACAAATGGTTGTCCCTAAAGCTAAGGTACCGGATGTTTTACGGCTGTACCATGATGGATGTTCGGGAGGACATATGGGGGTAAAAAGGACTTTACTAAAAATTCGAGAACGCTTTTACTGGATCCACTGTCGAGATGATGTGGAGGACTGGTGTCGCAAATGTACCAGTTGTGCGGCCGTGAAAGGACCCCAAACACGCAGCAGAGGAGCATTAAAAGTGTACAACGTTGGAGCCCCTTGGGAACGGATAGCACTAGACGTTGCGGGACCATTTCCAGAAAGTGAGAGCGGAAACAAGTACTTCTTGGTGGTCATGGATTACTTCACAAAGTGGCCAGAAGTCTTCGCCATTCCTAATCAAGAAGCTACAACTGTCGCAGATAAATTGGTTCAGGAAGTCTTCTGTCGTTTTGGAGTACCCTTAGAAATACACAGCGATCAAGGAAGGAATTTCGAATCGCAAGTATTTCAGGAGACTTGTCGATTAATGGGTACCCACAAAACCAGAACCACCTCTTACCACCCACAATCTGATGGAATGGTGGAACGATTCAACCAAACGTTGGAAAGATATCTGGCAAAAGTCGTGGAAAGCAGACAAAGGGATTGGGACAAGCACATACAGCCGTTTCTTCTGTCCTACCGCAGCGCAGTCCACGAAAGTACGACTGTGACGCCCGCCTTCGCGAACTTTGGAAGGGAATTACGGTTGCCTGCAGATTTAATCACTGGAACTCCCCCTGATGCTCCACGCAGTGTAACAGATTACGCAAATGACTTGCGTAACAAGTTGAATGATGTTTATGAGCATATTAGACAATCCGGCCAACAGATGTCTGAGAAGATGAAGACCCGTTATGACCGGAAGGCAAATAGTAGGGGTTTCGACGAGAGTTCACTGGTGTGGTTGCATAACCCAGTACGGAGCAAAGGGAAGTCTCCGAAATTACAAGCAAACTGGGATGGACCATACCGAGTCGTGACTAGGATCAACGATGTCACCTACCGAATACAGAAGGGTCCACGAGGTGCGCCTAAGATTGTCCATGTAGACCGATTGGCGCGATACTACGGGCCTAATGATGCTCGGGACGAGCATGTCTAAGGAGGGGGCAGTGTTACGTCGTAGCCATACCTACAATATAAGTAGCTTCTAATAGTAGGTACCTACAACTAAGTAAGTAGGTAGGTAGTAGTAGGTATGTATCGAATGATGTAGGTACAAATTCGCAAACTACCTATAAAATACATCAGAAAGTTGTCATTGTAATTTCGACCGTACGCCCAGGACATAAAGTACCTATTTCTTTCCTTTGTACAAAAGTTGTGGAAGTTTCTCGTAGGACAATGACCTAGTATGAATTGTCTAGAAGATTCTGGATCTTTCTCAAACGTTCGGTCGTCATATAAATAGTCGACGTGTTTGCGGGAGCAGGCAGTATCATTTTGGCTACAGTACGGGACGAATCAAAGTGAACTTGTGAGTGCGATATCTAAGCGAATAGTGATCAGTAGTGTACTTGTGATTGAGTTTGAAGTGTTTTGTGATTATTAAAGTTATTCAGTTGCTCGTCGGTAGTAATTAATTTATCCCATACCCAGCTCGTAACAATATTTTTCAAAATAATGCACGGCTGCTATGGTCGATCATCAGGTAAAGCTGTACTTGGGTGACCTGAGCACCATTTCATACCGAATTTCTTCCGTGCTTCGGAAAGCACGTTAAGCCGTTGGTCTCGCCTGTCATTCGAAGATGGTTCGAAAGTCTGACAACCAGTCTTACCAAGGGGTATTGTATTACCCAATACTAATTGGGAGTGGAGGTCAGCTAGGCAGTCGCTCCGTGTAAAATACTGGCATTCTGCTGCATCCTGTTAGACTGAGAGTTATGTAAAGATAAAATATGATCATGCATAAACTATCTCCACTCTCAAGCTCAGGTTATTGAAAGTCGTTTCGTTACTTTGATAATAAAATGTCTGGATTATTTGCTGCCTAGATAAATATCACTTCAGATAAGTTATCACAAAGATAATGCATAAGCGAAGTAACTAACATGTTTTCACAATAACATCCCACGCAGCGGGAGATCCCACGGAACACCTTGTTGTTTTACAAATTAACATTTTAAATTAGTTTTTCGGTGAAATTTTACGTGTGGAGTGTTTTTATTTATATACTGCATTCATAATTACGTTTATCAAGCTAGAAGTTGTACATAATTAGTAAGAAGTTCAATTAATTTATTATCACAAAGAGGTAAGTTAGTCACATGATGTTTTATTTTTATCCGACTAAAGTAGGTAGAGACAACGGATTTTGATGCGGGTTTTTTAAATAGATAGATTGATTCAAGAGGAAGGTTTAAGTACCTAGTTATATAATTTGTCAAGCGGGTGAAGCCGCGGGCATCAGCTAGTTTGTAATATACGGGGTCCTGCGGTTCTTTAGGCCACACATTCCATATTCGCAAAGTAACAACGAAAATATTAAATAACAGCGTAGTTATCGCCGTGATTGATAAGACAACAACATGATACGATGCTTATTTTAGATTATTTATTATCATGAAAACATTTTCTCGTAATTTGAAAGAAAATGCTACCTAGGATTCTCACTCTCATCTAAATACATATATTATGTTATGTGGACTATCAGATACTTACATATTTCTAGACGGGATTTTGGGCCTAGTCCATAATTTAATTATTTTTTTTACCCATTGCTCAAAACCTTACCTACGTAGGACCGCTCTATAGACCTGAGCCTGTATCGTCCATGACAGTGAAAATATGGTGAAAATTCGGCATCGTTAAGTACCTACAGCTATTTTTTCGAAAACATAAAAAAAAAAAACAATATTTTTCGTTACACTAATTCCCAAAGAAAAAAAATACAACGTTCATCGCACTTGGACGATGTCTTATCGGATAAAACTATCATATTATAACATATGCAAATCGATAACGCGAGTAAACAGTTTCAGTTAGGTACGTTAATACAAATATTACAACGAAAAACCGGTGCTGGTTACACCTCTATTCACCCCTTTCCTCTATCAAAAACTATAAACGTCAAAGTTCCCTAAAACTTTGTTTTTTGCGTAATGTTTGCGTAGGGTTTTTTTCCTTCACTAACTATCTCATTAATCGATTTCCAGCGATGGCGCCTCGGCAGGACATCGGAGCCCAGCCACAGCCGATCAGAATAGAACAAGGGAGGCAACCCCCACCGCCGCCGCGGCCCGGCCGCCTCCAGCGACCCCCGCACGACAACCCCACCGTCTACATAAACAGGCCTACGAATATACCTCGCAACAATGTCAACACCAGTGAAATCGCTCGCACGTAGGAAAACACAGTGAATGAAAACAAAATTTTATTTTCAGGCTAGTCTGTGACATATTCGTTTTTTTTTTTAAATGAACGCTACATTAAAATAAGAGTGGTGGGTGGCTAAAAAGGCTCATATCTCAATGTCGGTCGTCAAAATAAAATTGACGAAAAAAAAAGTTCTTATTTTTGTTGTGAGCGTTTTGGAATATCTATTTGCCGCGGAATTAAAACATTGATTTTATAATTTGAGTTCACTGCACTGTATCTAGGTCTCCTAGTTCCGTAAACAGTAGTAGACAGATAGGTACCTACCTGCGTTCTCAATTCAAGGGTGAGGTTCCTCACCTGTAAATAGGCAAGTATTGTAAATGTTAACCTAGTTAAGTACCTACATTCGGCCAATTTTATTTTGTATCGTTAAATTTCCTTTTTTTTTTGTAAATGCTCTTTCACTCATTCAAGAATAAGTAGGTAAGTATGTGCTATACGTAGGTATGTCATGTTCCTTTCTTAGTAGCCTGCCTATTGAGATCTATCTCATAGATCATGTAAGTATAAAAAATAAATGTTATTCCGACGCGAAAATGTAGCCTTTGTATTTTGATAATGTATAAAATGTTCTGTTCTCAGACCAATTATTTGGTCTGAGGTAGTGTTAGAAAGAATTTGTACCTAGGTAGGTAGAGAAATATTATGTAAGGAAGAACTTAGGGAAGTAAGTAATAAATCATTAAATAAAATATTATATTATTTAAATTATTTTTTTTTATGATTAAGTAAAGGTACTTATTACATGGTTTCTTGTAACATTGGTCACTTGGGCAAGCAGATTAGGTACTTTTCTAAGTAGGTACATCATTTTAGCTGGTATTTCGTTTTTAAGCATTTGCGTATCTACTTTATAGTATAGGATCCCTTTAAAAACGACCTTCACCGAGCTGGTTAATGGATGAAAAGTATTTTATAGCAAATGGGTTGTCTAAAATATTTCAGTCCAGATTTTTTTTTTTTTTCAAAATTTTACTGGATTCCATACCAAACGAAAGTATGAAACCTGTAAAATATTTAAATGTTAGGTTAACCTAACGTTTGCACATTCTAATAGGCTTCATCTTCATACTTTCAATTTTATTGTTATGCAATTTATCTATTAAGCAAACCAGAAAAAAACATTAAAAAAAAAAAAAATTGCTAATTAAGTAATCATATTCTGGACTGAAATTTTTTAGACATGAAAATTTTTGATATTTGCAATATATTTTTTGACATATATTTAATTTGATATAAAATCGTTCTTCAAGGGATCGTTCTTAGACTATTACTTCTGTGTGACCTATCTGTCCGTCTTACCTTATAACTGAATAAATCTTATGAAATTCGAATTCTTCATGCGTGTAGTTTTATTTCTAGTCTATGCAGATGGTCAGGATTCGTCTGGATTCTCCCGCCATGCCAGACTCCCGACAAAATCCAAATAAGTCCACTAGACTCAGTAAAGACCAATGCCAAATAAGTACCGTGTAATGTGGCAACATAAATATTTAGTGTAGGTACGTAGATTAGTTAAGTATGAGGAAAAAATGTTCTATTTGTAATTAAAAAATTACATTTTTATTTTTATTAAGTACCTACTTGTAGTATCTCTCCCGACAACAATCCCAAATATCCGATATTTTCAGTTTTTCTCCAGATATTTTAGTCTTCCGATCTGGCAATATCTATGCTATTGAACTACGTAACAGCGTCGTAGATACTGTGCATGAGGTAGATATTCGTTCATAAATCTTCCTTTACCAACAAGACTACGCTAATATCTAGAGGTTATCAGGTTAATACGGTTATTTCTTGAATATCCAGAGGTCGTAAGTACCTGCATAATCTAGAAGCACAATTATCTAACTAGGTACACCACGTCAGATGAATTTATCAGGACAGGTAGTCAGGTACCTAGATACCGTTAATAGTGTCTATCTTTATGCATAGGTACCTACTTACATAGAAGGTCCTAGTTCTATTCTATCTAAGTACCTATACAAACTTTTTTATAGTTGGAAAGTAAAATCCATGTCTCGTTTATTTTACAACTCTGAAGTCATTTGAAAGAACTTGAAGAAACGTTCCTAGAATTTAAAACTATGGAAAACAGCTTAATACTTTTCAAAGTTTAAAAGATGTAAAATTCAAAAATATAGCCGATCGAACACGGATGATAGTGATTCCATTTTCAAATAGGTAATACATTGGTGTCGATTCTGTTGTGCACAAACTAAACTTAATTTAGGCCATTGCTATATTTTTCTCTATAATAAAACGAGAAAGAGGCGGACGTAATTTAGAGCTGTCAAATTTAGTTGGAACTAATATTTCTATACAAATGAAGGGTGCACGTAAAAACATGTCGACTAAAAACACGGTAAAGCGCAAGGTATGAACTAGTTTGACATTTCTAACTTAGTTCATAGCTATAGCCGTCCTTTCCTCGCACTGCCTTTTAGTAAAAGATAGCAATAGCCTAAATTAAGTTTGGTTTGCACACAACAGAATCGATACCATTGTTTATTGAAATATCAGTTCTCAAATTCCTAGGTGGGGGTGTAGTGTAGACTGTACTGAGTATGAGGATTAAGGTGAACGCACACTTATCCGCGCCGAAAGAACCGACCGCGCCGAAAGAAACATTTTCTCATCCGTATAACGTTATCTATTCGTCCGATTCGACGCGGATAAGTGTACGAGGTTTTATAGGATTTCATACGAGTACAAGTAATTCTAAAATTCGATTCTTTCGGCTCTTTCGCTTCCTTCGGCTCTGAAAGTTTTGTCTATGGTACCGAGATACTGATACCCGTTTTAACTGCCTACTTGCCATTTACAAGACATACCCAAATAAAATGTCTAAATATAATTGCAGTTGCACTGTTGTGTTAGTGAAAATGGTCATCAAATGTCTGTCAGGAATAACTTAGGCGAACTAGGTACTCTACAAATATAATATGCTAAGTATAGTTTATCGATCTCGGCCTGAGTGAGGTTTCAACGTAAATCTTGAGGATACCGATATCCGTTAGATAAGAAACGAAGTTACTTCAGGTGGAAATTCTCTAGCAGGAATTTATTGGAGTTGAGACGACAGGTCGCAATCTTTTTTTACGTGATGTTGTCGTAGAATTTTCAGGTGTTCTGGTTTGACTATTTTTTATTCCTTAAGTTTTTACCAAAAATGCCTACGATCATCCACCACGGCAGGCTAGGAACTGATCCACGAGTTCACGAGAGAGAGATTTCTCCCCCACAATGCTGCAGTGACGCAATTTGATTGATTTTTTGCTACCAACATCGGTAATAACTACAATAGACATAAAAATTGCGGGGAAGTATAAATAAAGAGTAATGGCCGATCTTGTTTCGTTTCTAATCTACTGATTTAGTTTAGTTAAAATCAATTTCTCCACAAACGAAGGAAAGGAAGGTTTAGAAGGATAGGAAGTTAAGGAACGTTTTCTTTAAGAGCGTGCTCGCATATTTTGGGCGTTTGACCAAAAATACGTACTTTTCCAAGTCCTCGATATTTGTTATATAAAGATAATGGCATAATATTTCAGAAGAATCATAAATCTGGCTTTGTTTTAGTTCGTAGATTGATTAGAATTTTGTTATAATCGTTAATATTACGAGAAATAGCAATTTTCCGACAGCCAATTTCAAGCAAACGTTAAACGTTAGGTTTTCTCCTGCCATTTGTATCAAACTGGTAACACGAAAAAATCTAAAAAAATATACACACATCAAAAGTGTCTAGGGATCAAGCATTTTTATGCGGATTTCTTGAGATTGAGATGTGGCTTTGTAATAAATTTATGATTTTATAAATTTATATGGATCCTTTTTGGTGCATTTCATAATTTGAATCAGGAACTCTCAATCAAATTCGAGTAAAAGATGAAAATAAGCTGTCAATATTTTCCCTATAAAAACATACAACGCATTGAAGACATTATTAGTGCTACTGTTTCCCTACTACTGATTAAAACCAACGTTATTATGGAGCGGCGACGTCATTTAAGCAGGGAAGAAATGCTCAGAGCCGTGGGAATGATAGAAGCTGGTTCCCGGCAACGTACTGTAGCTTTAGCTCTGAATACAAGTCAGAGTGTTATCAGTCGACTTTGGACACGTTACCGAAGCACTGGTACCGTGGCTGAGCGCCATGGAGGACGGTATCGCTGCACCACACGGAGACAAGACCGATACATTCAAATCTTAACTCGAAGAGCTCCAACAATAACCGCCATGATGTTAGCCGTGAGGCTTCATCACTCTTCAGGGAACTTAATTAGCGACCAAACAGTCAGAAACCGCTTGCATGAAGTGAACCTTCATTCCCGAAGACCGCTACGGGTACCACCTATAGCAATGCACAATCGTAGGATTCGATATCAATGGGCTCTTGAACACAGAAATTGGGCAGAAGAACAATGGCGTTTCGTGTGCTTTTCTGATGAGTCTCGTTTTGGTATGAGACCGGATACAAGACGTATATGACACTGGAGAACCCCTGGACGCCAACAGCGATTAAAATCCTGCCAGGAAGTCCATCCTTATAGTGGTGGAACCATCATGGTATGGGCGAGTATTTGGATCGGCGGAAGAACTGAGTTGATTTGGATCAGAGGCAACCTCAACGCTCAAATTTATGCTGAGACGATTGTATCAGACGTCATCGTTCCTCTACAAGTGCAAATCGGTCCCTTATTTCAGTTAATGCATGATAATGCACGACCGCACACCGCAAGAGTTGTAAGACAGACTCTCGCCGCAGCTAACATCAATGTCCTGCCCTGGCCTGCTCAGTCGCCAGACTTGAACCCGATTGAGCATGCATGGGATATGCTACAGAGAAGAGCTCTGCCGAATATGGAGGGTATCCAGTCGCAAGAAGACCTTTTTTTGTTGTTGCAACGAACATGGGCGGCCATTCCACAGCGTGATTTGGATGAACTCATTTTGAGTATACCAAACCGATGTTCTTGTGTTGTTAGTGTTCGCGGTAGAAACACGGATTATTAATTGTTTAAGTTACCCAATAAAATTTTAAAGAAAACTGTGTTTTCAGTCATTTTTTCGAACTTTAATGTTAGTGGTTCAAATGTCAAAAATCCCTTTATTAGGAAAATGGCAAATTTCTTTATTAATGCAAAGGTGACTTGGTTTATCGTTACTGTGACAAACGAAAACACTTTATTTGATGAATCCTTAAAGAAAATTTTAATTAATATCAATCAGGAGAAAAGTTATTGCAAAAATATATGTTGATCCCTAGATACTTTTGATGTGTGTATATATGTACTGGTCATATAGTCCTCAAGGTTGTAGCTTGATTAGAATATTGAAATAAAAATTGAATCGACGCAAAAAAAAAAACGATATTCAAAAGCAATATTGATCTAAAATGTATGCATTTTCAGCGTCCATTATATTCCAAATAAACTCAATTTTATCAAATAAATTAATATGATATAAAACTTCGATCTACAACGAATACGTTTTATTAGTTTTCGTTTGTCAATAATAATAATAAATAAATAATAATAAGACAAAATTACAATAAATAAAATTGGAGAACTATAATTCTGCGTCAATTCAGCTCGCACCTCAGTCTCATGTCAGTCTCGTCTCTAATTTTCGTCAATAACAATCGACAATCTTCCGGAGACCGGACGATTGTCGATGTCGAATGTGACCGGAGGCCGGTCGAAAAAATTTGATCCAGGAAGTAAAAATCAAAAATTTGCGAAAAAAAATTAACAGCCCTCTTAAGCTAACTAGTTTTTCAAGCTGACTATCTGCTGATTCCAAATCATCAGTAAGTACCTTTAACTAGTTGCCTTACTTGGAAACATGGAACATTGTGTTTAGGGATATTCTAATCTTAATGGCTAAAAGCTATGGTGACCATAGCTTTTGTGTCGTCACCACCATTTGAGAGAAAATATGTAAGTATAGGATGAAAACCCAATTTGCACGGATTCATAATATAATTTTGAATTGAACTACATTACGATCTCAAAAATACCATACTGCATAAACGGATGACAGGGATGTTTTAGTTTCGCAACGTTACAAGTTGGCAACAGAAAAACATTTCTTTGATGATCGATGTTTGCTAAATTCTTCATTGTTAACTTTGACTGTGATGAAAATTCTGATTCTAATAAACAGTTTCTTGGCGTAGTTAATTGGGAAACATGCACACGGAGGAGAGTACATTATTTGATACATGCCTTCGAAAATAGACTTAGCAATCTTAGTGTTAATATACAAGTTATTGAAGAAGATCTGATAACATCTTTCCATTTCTTCTACAAAATGTACGAAATCTTCGTGTGGTATAAATCTTAGATTGTAAGCGTCCTTATTCGCCTGACCGTCTACATCCATGTTAACAATTGCCATTTTGTCTTCAGGAATTAAACACGCTTTCAGCTGTTGACAATCACCGTGTAGGTTCACACATTTGTTGAACAAGTGACTACTAATATATCTCAATCGGTTATCTTCAGGTAATTCAATTTTACAATAATCTGAGCTTGAGATTGAAGGAGTATTGGGTTCTGCAATTATTTCATTAAAATCTTCTTCCATCCGTAAATTTTCTTCTGATTCAGTGCTCAACATGAACCCTAATTTTTCGGTATTAACAAGAAGTTGTGTCAGATCCCCTGAACCTTTTCCTGGTTTACCAGGCTTTATTATGTTGGTAAAGAAAATTTTCCTAAATGCTGACACAAATTGTCGAGTGGTAGGCTTCTTCCTCTTGCTGCGTACTTGTCCAAAGAAAATGTCGGTAACGTCTTGATTTAACCTTCTGGTGAAGAGATTGTTGTAACCTTCTACCCTGAGGTCATCAAACAAAAGCAAGATAGATGTTATCGTAATTTGATACCCTGTAATGAACTTGGCAGTGGACGTCACGTCGCGCCCCGTCGTTACATTAATTAGTCTCAACGATTTAAAAAACTGAAGCATTTCATTCATAAATGTCATTTGTGTAACACTTCCACAGAACGCCTGCTGGTATTCACATGTCGAATGGACGGATGAAGAATTTAAAATGTCGAATAAGTCATTTATCAGTTTGATGAACTTTACAGTTTCTTTCGCTGATTCATGTATGGCCTGAAAATCTATATAGCATGAAATAGCTGTAGCAACAGTATGGCTTAAAAGCTCTACAGCATACTGCACTTGAATTTTCTCAAAAATTGAGGGTTTAATGTGACTCTCTGTTAATTTTGGGGCAAGTCTTAAAGTTTTGTTCCTCTCACTTTCATAAAATTGTAAAATATGTTCGTACTTTGCAACTGATCCATGAAAATAGAAATCATTCGACATCAGATTGTTTCGCAATGATTTAATCAAGTGCAGTGCGTCAAATATGTAGAATATTTTTCTGTTTCTAATGAAAAAGTAAGGTCTTTTAGTAGAAATCATATTCCTTTTTTCTTCAGCTAACAGCTCCGATCCAAGATCAGAAACGAATGTTCTAATATCTAGTCCAACATCAATAAGTTTTTCTAGTAATTGTTCGATCCAGTTTGATATGTCATCGCTGTTTTTGGATTCACCAAGGAGTGCAAAACCAATAGGTTGTTGCCAGTTTCCAAATATGCCTCTTATTATAACTACTAAAGCCTTTTTTGCCAGGACCGGAGTTTGAAGCCCGTTCACCTCTTGTAGTCCGATGATTTTGTCCAAGTTAATGTTATAGAATAGACTAGTTTTCAAGCAAATAGCATCAACTATGACGGAGCAAATTTTTTCGGAATTCGTCATGTTATTGACTTTCGCTTTCAGCGTTGTCATCAGATGCTCATTAACTTCTGTGCTGATCGGTAATGAATGTCTAGCTAAAGTCGTAGCATTTGGAAGGCATAGCGCTTGCTCCAGTAATTTGTACGCTTGTGGACTTGTATAGTACAAATTAATACAAAAGTGTTTATATTTCGGCGAGTACCTATTCCCTTTACCGTGAAATTTCAATTTAGTCTGTGCTTTTACTATTTCTGCTAGGGGTTTTGTTAAGAATTTGTCGCAGAGCTTGTGAAACGTGTCTTTGCTGAGACTGCTTGATGCCGCTGACTTCATTTGTTTTTTGCTCGTAATAAGTTCTTCCTTCAGCTTTTTCACAGATGGGAGAGACGTTGTGAGAAAATTTGCCGTCTGGGATCCTTTTTCAATTTTCAATACATAAAAGTCTGTCTGCGCGAATTTGTTGAGTGTTTCCTTTATCTCAGTTTGTGTTTGTTTAGCCTCGGATCGTTTGGCTGGCAGCTGAAGGGAGGGTACAGAGAATCGCCTTAATCTCTTTCGTTCAGGGGTCCCCTGGATGCTGCCGGGGTCGAAGTGTTCTTCGCAGACGACATAGCTGTGAGCTTGCTTGTCCTGCAACTCTTCCCTTGAAATTAAGTGCAACCATATAGCACGTCTGGAAAGAAATAAAATTTTTGTTTAAGTCGAGTGGTACTTAAGAGGCTATTTTGCTGTCGGATATTGACAATGTATAAATCCGACTATAGATGATCAAGTTTCGGCAGGAAATTCAACTATGTATGAATATCTATTGCGTTGCTCATAGCGATAGTTGAATAGCAATGAAGTCGGTTAAAAATGGAAGTTCTTTACTCAACATTTTTTAAACGACTTCAAAAAGGAGGAGGTGACTATGTTCGACTGTATGTATTTTTTTTTTGTATTTTAACCGATTTCTCGCCCATTTGTGGACCGATTCTCAAAATCCTTTTTTTATTTGAAAGAGTATACTCCTATGGTGGTCCCGTTTAATTTGGTCGAAATTGGTTTCATTTCACTGCAGATATTCTGCTCCTTTACGTGTCGACTGAACTCAAACCCTGAACAATAGAATACAGTTATTGTAAGGTTTGGGTTAGGTTAGGTTCGATGTAAAACTTTTGAGCAAACAAAGTCGGCCGTAGCCAACAGCAGGTCTACCGTCATGGGAGGCAGTAGCATCCTTCTGCGAGGACATTATCTGGCAGAGGCAGTGGAACGCGTCAAGGAGGGATACACCCTCGATCACGCGATTCGGTTCAAGGCGGCGGAGAAGACGCCACCCGGTGACCGGAACCCTAGAAGGTGTCAGCACTCAGCAGGCGATAGATCGGAGTCGTATTGCACGACTTTTATGAGTGGTGGCGATGTATCAGGTGAGCCCAGACATCGCCAAACGAGTTTGGTGCCCGGAGGCGGGCTGCGCTAGGTGCGAACTACTGCGAACGCCATGCGCAGCAGTTCTCGCGGCTCATCCACCAAGATGACACTAGGCTCACAGCACTGTTTTAGTGGATGCAATACAATCCCCACATAACATAACTAAGCCGTCTCCTCGGGACGGTGCGGTATGCGTCAGGTATTTTCCATCGCTTAACATAATAAAAATCTAAAACTAATCTATCGTAGCGGGATAACTGACTATTGTACAGAATCTATAAACATATTTATAAGCCATAATATTATTTCTGCAGTAATCAATAATTCCGTCAGCTATTACCGTCATGTTTAATACCCCGAGTCCCGGACGATCTCATTCACAAAGAGCTGTACTACGGAGGCGCGCACCCACTGCGTTATAAGCACCTACCTACTACAGAACTTTGTACATACCGACACCTAAAACCGGTGCAGCAGTGGGGGTCTACTTATTGTATAGATAGCTACTATCGTATAAGTATTTGCGTATACTACTATAAATCGCAAAATGGCCGGCGCGTCACGCGGACTCATGCGAGAGAAGCGAACCCTCCGGTTTCCACCCGCGGGGTCGGGTCGCATTCTGTACTATGTGTCCAGCACAAGCAGGTATATATATACGCATCGCTCGGTATATAAAACTAGCGTTGCGTATGTGTATAGTATAGATACAGCATGATTCAGAAGGTATGGTCGTATTTAATTAAGGGTGTGGCACAGATAGTGATCTTTTAGGCAAAATATGTTACTACTCAGTGAAAGACTTTCGAAATTATATGTATTTATCCAGATTATGATAAATGCCTAACTAGCGAAATTGTCAACCTACAGAAACTGTCTAATGAGTAAACTGGTGAATTAGTGAAATTGACGGGTAAGGAAACTGACTTGTGGTACGCTTAGCAAATTTAACCATGTAAGTCTTATAATATAGGTAGGTACCTATAGTCAGGTGACTATAATACACTAATTCATAGCAAATAAAGTTCTGATTCTGATCACACAGTTGTTGCCCCATGCAAAAGTTCAATACATAGGTACTTACTAGCAATGATATTCTATGTTGTGACTTGTGAAGACTCGAAAACGGGCCAATTGGCTTGTTTTGTCTTTGCGTCACTGCGTGAGCTGACTCTGCCCCGCGGCAAACTTTTTTCGGTGGTTTTGTAGGTGTATAACATATCTGTTTAATACGAAGTTTTAATATAGAATATCAAATTCGTACTAGATTCAAAATATGTTGCGGCTGACTACTATTTCGCGATTTACTGTTGGTCTAATGCAGTGGCAGGGGCGTCAATTAATTACGCGAGGCAATTTTGGCGATTTTTCGACCACCCCTGCCCCCTTGGTGCGATATCGTGAGATTTGACTTGACCCTCCTCACCCCCCTCTAAATCTCACGTGAGACTTATCAAAATGCGTAGTTTAGTGTAAAAATACGATAATCTGTGCTTGATTACATTATTCATTGCGTTGGATTTAATTAAAAAAAAAAAATGCGTAAGTAATCATTTTCATTGAATATTTATTATTAATCATTTTTCTGTAGGATTTAGCCATATGCTAGTGTACAAACATGTTTTTAAAAAAATTACGTGACTTGTGCCGTGACCCCCCCTATCTCCCACGTGAGATTGGGTGAGATTCAGCCCGACCCCCACCTTCCCCTAAACGCCTCACGTAATGAATGGACGCCCCCTAACTCGTGCTGTAAGGTTGTACCACACACCCTTAATTAATATGACGACACCTTTCCGGTTAATCTAAGCTGACGAATGTTCAAACAAGTGATGATCAAAAACGTGAAATGCATTTAAGATCGAGTTTGGCGTGCGAGAATAATGGCCTGTTACACGATGTCCGGATAGGCACTACTTAACAAATACATTCAAAAACAGGCCTTATGTTATGAACCAAAGGATCAGCCTGTAAAATTAAATAGTATCTACATATTGGTGGAAAACGGATATTTTGGTGTATAGACAAAATCGGAACTAACACCATCGCCACCTTCTTGTTTTTTTTTTTCAAAACACACGGAAGTTCAACGACATCCCAGTGGCAAAAGATCCCTGTTTCACTATAGGTAGGTACTCAAACTTCTATTACAAACCTGTCATCTTCTGAAGGCAGTGAAAAGAACGATATCTTAGGCTTGTTGACATTAGTGTTGCTGCACCCAAACACAGAACAAACTTTTTTCGCCATTTCAATACTGGCTGCCGAGCTGCCGTACGTTCGTACGTTCACAGCAAGCCAAGTTCCGGCCACTACTGGTTTCCCCCCGCTAAACTCTGTGTAAACGAACTGTTGTGTATGTGTGCGTGATTATAGTCATAGACACACAAGTGCAGCGAGACGAGTTTATTTATGTAGGCAAAGGAAATAACAGAACTTGCAGTTTGTAGTATTTTTTCAGTGATTCGTATTTCCTACTAGTCTAATTAAGGTTGGAAATATTGTTGTTAATTAATTAATAAACATAATAGGTACTCTATATGATATAAGTGGTGTATCTAAGCCCAAGCCAACTCCCATTTATTCAAACAATTATAATATTATACTATTCATAACTATTTTTGTTTTAAACGAAACGCAACGAACTGATAATAAATATTGCCAATTAATAGAATTTTCCCAAAAATAGGGTAATTTTATTAATTCATTTAAAATTCAAATTGCAAAGATTTATGTTTATCAATTCTAAATTGTTACTTATAGTAGGTATAATTAAATACACGTCACGGATGCGGCTAGCATAACTTATACAAACGTATTTTTTTTTTTTGGCCATCACAACTCTATTAATGAAGTGTTCTTGTGGTTTTTATTCGGGATTTGGGTTCTATGTTACTTGACAACATTCCCATAATTTTCTTTTTCTTGTTTATTTTATTGTTGACCTGTTAACAGTTGAATTCACTACCTCGAATTAGCTTTGTTGTTGGTCTAGTAACTGCCTTGTTTGTGAAGTAAGTGGTTACAAGTGCTACTGCGAAGCATGAGGTCCTGGGTTCGAGTCCCAGGTCGGGCAAAGTGTTATTGGGTTATTCTATCAGGAATTTATCGGTAGCGGAGCCTGGATTTATGCCCGGTCGATGGTAATAGGTTCGCTCCCTATTACAATGGGATTAACACACACAGTACTTGCGAAATGCGGTTGTTCTATTACATGTACCTTCCCTACCTGCCTAACCCTTGGAAGATGGCGTGATGTTATGAATTCGCTAAAAGGTTTAGATAAGCAAAACATGACTGTATCATCAGGTTTGTCTCTGGCGAAGACAGTCAACCAAATAGTCCACTTACCATCTTTATTGTCATAGCCATAATCTTGGATTCCCAGAATTCTGATAATGGTAATAATCCGTGGACTAACCTTGCAGCGGAGTCTGATCGACTCAGACCGCAGACGCCAGCTCATTAAATAATACCCCATTTTATTTAGACTAGGAAGAAAACTAACACAAAATCAAATGTGGTAACAATAATTACTATTCTGTTGACCTTATTGAGAGCAAAGAGGTTACTATGTAAGTGGGCAGGTGTCATTATTCCTTCATAATAATTGATTGGCAACAATAAAAATAAACAGTAAGTGTTGCGGAGCGGGTGGCGCGGCGGGCCCGGCCACAGAGCGGCAACGTCGCACGATCGATCGACGCCGCGTTTAAGGCCAACAGGAGTTTCCCCGTACGAGAAATACACTCGGAGTTTCTTTACAATCAGACTTCTTTCGTTGAGTGTTACCTAAATACCTACTTATTTGTTGAGAAAACATTTCTCAGAAATTCTGGACAAGTTTAAAGTTGATTGAAAAAGGAACATTTAATTGAAGAGATGTGGAGGAGAAATAGAGGCGTCGTACCTACCTATATTCGCAGTTATAGAAACACAAAATGCCTTGGTAGGTATATCCAAACTATGAGCTCGATCATTGATGATTACCTACTACAGGGTAGGTACTTGACTACTTATATCTTTAACTAATGCATCTTTAATTAATTTATCATCCTTTGAAGTGGATCTTGAAATACCCTTACTTAGGTAAATTCTTCCCTAAATAATCTACTAATACTTTTCTACTTTTCAAGTTCTGTGCGCACCAAGATGATTTATTTCAATTCATTGGACCGCCTGGATAAAATTAGCTCGAGGGTAAATCGCAAAATTCTGCCTGATACATAAAATGTTTCACTGGGCTAAAATGGCGGACATAACAACTTTATAATATGGCGTCGACGCGACGTCGAAGAAATCCGTCATTCATTATTCTGTCGTAGATAAATAACTCACCCACGTTATGGACGGTTCATTCAATTACGGGCTGTGAAAAAAATAAGTCGTTATCAAGAAAATGTCGGATATTAAGGAGCATGAATTGCTAGGTTAGAATTTATCATGGCTACAATTTTCATTTTGAATGTCATGCTGAGATTTGAAGGCAGAATTTTGGTGTTCAAATTCAGTAGGTATGCTTTTAGTGAGAAATTGTACAAATTCACATTCAGTAAACGGATTCAAAGGCAAGTCTTGCAAGTCACAAGCTGTTATTAGCCATACAAAAAACCAGCTTTGTATCTTAATACCAATTAAAGCTTACTAACACTGTAGGTACTTTACTTTGGCATTCACGTGCTGCCAAAGTGCCAATGCATTCAAAAACCAATCAGGTGAAGAATTTACTTACAGAATGTTTGAAATCATCTCAGGTTCTACAATAAATCAATAAAGCATACGAATGAAAGGCTACACTGCAATTTATCCAAGTTAAAAAACAATTTCGTGACCCCCAACCGAAGAGCATGCATGAGAAGATCAATAAATGTGCATAACGAAAGGAGGTATGCCAGCCGCAAGGACAGAAGCAAGCGTTGTTCCCTTCTCTACCTGAGACAGATCTAAAGTGTTAGTAACAACGGTAGCCCATGTTGTCGATCGACGATAGCTAACGTGCCTTGTAACGCGCCCACATTGCGTTTTGCACCGACAACTGGTTGCAACCTCAGTGGGAAGTGGTTAGATGAAAGTTACGAATCTCTACAGTTAGTAGAACAAAATAAAACAGACATTATTAGCTAAAGAATGCTATTATTCAAAACCATTGTTTCCATTCACACCGCTCTGACGTCAAACGGAGATTTAATAAGAGTAAATACCTGCTTGAATCTAACGCCTCCATAATGACAAAGACTACACAAATAAGTGTGTCGTCGTGGTACATGCAGTAGTATAAAAATAACATTAAGAGATGACTCATCGATTGCCTTCTACTGATCACAAATTGCTTTTAAGGTGAGAATCGAAATAAAAAAGACGATTTGTTGACGAAATTACAGTTTAACACGAGATGACGTGGCTTAAAAATAGACGGTATCCTGATGACCATTGGAACTATGCAGGCGTTAATTATCACTAGTCCAGATTCCCATTTGCAGTTCGAAATGACAGGTGATGCAGTTGACACATTGTTTCATCTGGTTCCTTATAAGATATTAGCAACTGATGCCAAAATATCATATTTATTTACGCCCCGGTCCATATATTCACAGTATCTGCCAGGGCCGGATCTAGGGGGGGGCAAGCCGGGGCCCATGCCCCGGGCGGCAAGTTTAGGGGGCGGCAAATTCAAGCTTGGCAGACATAATATGGTCAAAGTTGCGATAATGATGAGTTGTAACGATACAACTCATTGATTTCTGTTGAAGACTGGAATACTGTTCCTGTTGAAGAAGAAGGAGCGCCCTGCAGACACCCCATATGCATACTAGCCCATCGATTTAGATCTCTCTCTTCTGAGGAAAGACGTAAAATTTTCGAGCTCGCTTCGCTCGCTCTTACAGCCTAATTTCTCTTGAATTTTGACTTTGTCCTTAAGTCACCTAAGTAACTCCGGTAGTTCGAAACAATTCTAACCTGTCCAAGGTAGGTAAACTGTTAAGTTTTCGAACTGGCTTCGCTTGCTTTTTAGACTACTTTCTTTAGACTTTGCCTAAAAGTCGTCCAAGTAATTCCTGTATGAAGGATCGAAACAATTCAAACCTGTCCAAAGCAAGGTGTCAAAAAATTTTCGAGCTCGCTTCGCTCGCTCATGCAGTCAAGTTCTTCTTAAATCTTAACTTTGAAAGTCAACCAAGTAACTCCTGTATGAAGTGACGAAATAATTCTAATCTGTCCAAAGTAGGATGTTAAAATTTTCGAGCTCGCTCTTAGAGTCTTAGAGTCCTCTTTCTCATTAAATTGTCTCCCTAAATTGATTTAGTAGCATCTATATAAGAATCTAATTTTCATTTAGTGCCTAACCTTTTCAAATAACTCTTCAAAACCTAAACTAACCAATCCGAGGTCACGGAGGTGCTAACGTTTTTGAAGTGGCTATATGCACTTCAGCTACATCCGTAAATAGTAAACTTACAAATCGCACCCTTCCGATAGGCCCCCCTTCTGGCCCAAAAGCTGGCGACGCCCTTGGCCAGGCCCCAAGTAGTATTAGCCCAGGGCCCAACAAACTCACGGTCCACCCCTGGGCCTATGGCCATCATTAGGCGTCTGATGGTTGAAATAATGATAATGATAAAAATAAAAATATAGACGGGCGGGGGCGGCATTTCTTAGTTTTTGCCCCGCCTCGAAAAATTTCAAGATCCGGGGCTGGCTATCTGCATAATATGATACTTTTATGCTGTGCCATGAACACTATCATATAGATTGTATGGCGATATGGGGTAATTGCGACGAGTCACGACTTCGCGGGTATGCAGCCATATGATGGATGGATGAGCTATGTGAACAAACTCTACAGACTATGAATGATGAAAATTGGAAACAGAAATGATGATTATTTATGAGATTTTCTGATTCCTACACGAACAGCGGCAATTTATTTTCATGAATGGAAATGGTTTATATTGATTTAAGCAATGAAATCCAGTTGAAGGGTATGAATAGCTTAGAAGGCAGTCCAAACCAGGCGTGAGCCAGTACCTACATAAATGTAAAAAATGAAAAGCGTCTTGTCAGGCCAAAGATTATCTTGGCAGTTATGAACCACCCACCTATTTATACCGCGTTGTGTCGGACGCCGCGACGTTGCCAGCTCGCACCCGCTGGCGAGCACTTTGAATTTCGAACGTGGACCGGTATTATTGCTAGCTAGAGGAACTTGCCCATTTTAAGAGAAAAACGAACATAAATAGAATTTGTAGGCTTTTCTATATTTTTGTTTATGTGAAAGATTATAATTATCTATCTTGTTAAAGTACATAAATTCTATTTATATGTATTTTGATTACTTTTGGATATATGGGAATCAGAATAAGGTTAATCCAAAAGTAGATACCGTAGTCGTAGTACACAAAAAGAACATGAAAGGGAGTAGAGTTAGAATAGTCAAAGAAATAGGAATGCGGCACTTATTACACCTAACATAAAGGTGATAATTAAACGACTAGACTAGCCTAAAATTCACAAAACCGAATTACATACTTAGCGGCAAATGTTAGAAAAGCTTCATTTCAGACCTATTGATTTATGCAAGTCTATTGTGCATTCAATTTTGTTAGTGGCAGTCATTTTGTTGCTGGAAAATGTATTATTATATTTAGGGGAAATTTATCTAGAGCTGGCAGCCCCGACATTCTTGTGCCGAAGCCGAACTGCCGAGTTCGGAGGCGGACCAGCACTCGGCGCGCGGGCTTAGATGCAGTAGCGCGTATGCTTGCTTCATTCCACGACACGACCTTAGTCGCGTATTTTTTTACGATAAGCAACTTGACACTTTGGAACATGATTCGGGATGAAGGTGTATGATTTCTGAAATGTATTTTAGCGTTCATTTGTCTGCAGTATCCCTGTCTGATATCCATTCTGAATATACAATTCAGTTGAATAAATGAGATCCTTGCGTTTGTTTTCAACCACACATTGAAATACTCTGGTATCTACTGTGGGATGGGAACCGAATTCATTATCCGAGCTCTTTAGTTTATTTTTAGTGTTAGGAGCTAACGAAAAATTTACTTTTCAGAAACTGTTGTGTAGCAGACACATAGGAACAAATAGAGAGTTATCTTTTGCTTTTACATTTTTCATTAAAAGATTGCAGAACAGATGAAGCATTCACGAATCACAATGAAGTTTGAAAGGCACTACTAATATTCTGATACTTACTTATTAAAGTGAGAGAAAAGAAAAATACCAAATAATCAAGACACAGCGCTGCGAACAATAAAGTGAAGCGATTTCGTAAACATGTGTGCATTTTTTGAGCTTAGTTTGTTGTAAATGTGTGCGTGTGAGAGTGTATGCACAGGGCGGAGCTTAGTTTTGCGCTGGCTTCAGTTTATTGTTCTTTCTTGGTTTTTTATTTGGTCTGAGTTCTTTACATAGTACCTATACTATAAAACAAAGTCGCTCCCGCTATCTGTACGCTTAAATATTTTAAACTACGCAACAGATTTTAATGCAATTTTTAGCAAAAAGTAGAAAGTGATTCAAGAGGCAGGTTTATATGTAATTTATATAAATAAAAACAAAAGGCCTGACTGACTGACTGACTCATCAACGCCCAGCCCAAACCCTTGGACCATCGATCACTAGTTTTTTATTAGTGATCGATGCCTTGGACCTAGAAAGCTGAAATTTTGCATAGAGGTTTCCTTTATAATGTAGACAAGGAATAAGGAAGGATTTTTAGATATTCAACCCCTAAGGGAGTTAAATAGGGGATGAAAGTTTGTATGGCAAATCGCCAGTTTTAAAGTTAGGATCTTCGAATTTTCGAAATTCTAGTTGAAATGTCTAAAAATCAATATGGGTGTCGATTCCGAGATTATCATTGGTGCTGATTACGAATATGGCATTTATTTTTAGATCCAAAAGATGGCGGATTAGACTTCTATACAGGACTTCTATACTTCTATATTGTTGATTTATTGTGATGATAGTGATAGTGATTGTGATTAGGATAGTGATGGTGATGGTTGTTGTGATAACGATGATGGAGATGGTGATTGTGATTGTGACAGTGATAATGATGGTGATAGTGATGGTGATTGTGATAGTGATTGTGATGATTATAATTGTGATAATTATGAAATTTGGCACATAGATGGTTTATAACCTGGATTAACATCTAGGATACTATTTGTCCCTTTAGTATTTATTTGTTTCCGAGTCATGGATATGTATAATAAGTATGTATTTACAAACAAAAAGTATATATGTCAACTATCTGGTGTCCACGACACAAGCCTCGTTGCTTAGTGTGGCACTAGGTGGCGCTGTGTGTAATGTCCAGCAATATTTTTTTTATTTATATTTAGTATGATCCCGTGGGACAGTTACCAAACTTCACGCGGGCGAAGCCGCGGGCAACAGCTAGTCTAAATATATAAAAGAAGAAACTGACTGACTGACTGACTCATCTATTGAATCAACGCACAGCCCAAACCGCTGGGTCTACAAATTCCAAATTTGGCAAGTAGGTTCCTTATGTAGTCTAGGGGAGAACTAAGAAAGGATTTTTAAAAATTCACCCCCTAAGGGGGTTAAACGGGGCTACACTACGGGGTTAGACTACTTTGTTCAAAACTTAACAGGAGTACTCCTATCGATAAATGAGTTAACATTTGTGTTTCAGGTTTTTTCAGAATTCAACCCCTAAAGGGGGAAATGGGGTAACAAAGCCTAAAATTCAACATAGGTATTTGTATGGTGAATTGGGTCGGGTGTTTGGTAAACGATTTTAAGATTTAATGTGGCGGACCTGAAATACCATCATTCCCTGTTGGGGTGCGATGGAGTTGGAATGTCAAAAATCAATGTCACGGTAATATAATATTACCGTGTCAATGTGGATGTCGATACTGAGATTATCAGGGGTGCTGATTACGAAAATGGCATTTATTTTGAGATCCAGAAGATGGCGGATTCGACTTCTATACAGGGTTATTGTAGATTTATTGTGATGATTGTGATAACGATGATGGTGATTATGATAGTAATTGTGATGGTGATTGTGATTGTGATGGTGATTGTGACAGTGATGGTGATTGTGATAGTGACGGTGATTATGATGGTGATAGCGATGGTTGTGATATCGAGGATGGAGATTGTGATGATGATGATGATTGTGAATAAGATGATAATTATTGTGATTACGATGATAATGATTGTGATAACGATGATGCTGATTGTGATACAGATTTTGATGGTGATTGTGATAGTGACGGTGATTGTGATGGTGATAGCGATGTTGATGGTGATTGTGATTGTGACAGTGATGGTGATTGTGATAATGATGAAGATGATTGTGATTACGAATATTACGATGATAATGATTGTGTTAACGAGGTTAGTGATTGTGATAGTGATTGTGATGGTGTTTGTGATGGTGATTGTGATTGTGATAATGATGGTGATAATGATGGTGATTGTAATAATGATTGTAGATGTGATAGTGACGGTGATTGTGATCATGATGATTATGATTAAGATGATAATGATTGAGATTATGATGATAATTATTGTGTTTACTGTGATAAAGATTGTGATGACGAGGATGGAGATTGTGATGATGATGATTGTGATTAAGATGATAATGATTGTGATTACGATGATAATGATTGTGAACACGATGATGCTGCTTCTTGCTATGTTGTGATCTGATTGGTGACTACGAACTAGATCTGGACGGGTAGCGCTGTCTAGAGTTGGTCTGTGTGACCATTCAGGTTTAAAAGCTTTTTTTATTTTTATCTTCTTACTGTCCCTTTCTGTATACGTCCGTTTCCTTATTTCTTTTAAATCGATATTATTCCGTGGACAATAGTGTGGGTTATGCGTTTGTTTACTATTAGACTTAAGCTAACTATTAATATTACAACGTGTAACTGTTTTTTGTCCCAAATAAAAAAAAAAAAAAAAAAAAAAAAAAAAAAAAAATGTGTATATAGTGACAGTGATTGTGATGGTGATGACAGTGATTGTGATGGTGCAATAACTATAGAGGAATAAAGCTAATGGCACATAGTTTGAAAGTTTGGGAGAAAGTTATTGAAAGGCGACTGAGAGAAGAGAGCAAAATTTCACAAAATCAATTCGGTTTTATGCCTGGTCGAGGAACGACGGACGCCATTTTTGCCATCCGCCAGCTGTGCGAGAAATACAGAAGTGCGCACAAAAACTTGCACATGGTGTTCATCGACCTCGAAAAGGCATACGACCGGGTACCTCGTGAGGTTTTGTGGTGGGCCCTGAAAGAGAAAGGTATGCCTGGGAAGTATGTGCAGTTGATCCGAGCGATGTACAGTCGATGTAGTACCCAAGTCCGGTCTACAGTGGGCACTACTAGCTTCAATGTGGCTGTCGGCTTGCACCAAGGGTCGGCTCTAAGCCCCTACCTCTTCCTGCTGATAATGGACGCACTTACGTCGGACATTCAGGAAGAGGCTCCCTGGTGTATGCTGTTTGCCGACGACATTGTGTTGGTTGCCGAGAGTGGCCTAGAGGTCCAGAACAGATTGGAGGTGTGGTGGCAAAGATTGGAGAATGTTGGCCTGAAATTAAGTAGGTCCAAAACAGAATACCTATTCTGTGATTTCGGCGGTCTCTCCAGTCCTACGCCCATAACTCTTGCCGGAACACCCATACCGATCTGTTCCGATTTCCGGTACCTCGGGTCGCTTGTCCAAGGCGATGGTGAAGTAGACCGTGACGTAACGCACCGGATCAACTCAGGATGGATGAAATGGCGACAGGTCACTGGAACAACTTGCGACCCACGGATGCCTCTCAAGTTAAAGGGGAAAATATACAAGTCCGTGATTAGACCTGTCGTACTGTATGGATCGGAATGTTGGGCTGTGAAGAAGATGGATGAAAAAAGGTTGCATGTAGCGGAGATGAGAATGTTGAGGTGGATGTGTGGTGTGACAAGAATGGATAAAATAAGGAATGAGTATATTAGAGGAAGTTTGAAAGTTGCGCCAGTTACAGAAAAGTTAAAAGGGAATCGACTGTCTTGGTATGGGCATGTGATGAGGAGGGAAGAATCGCATGTGACTAAAAGAGTGATGAATATAAATGTGGATGGATGGAGAGCGAGAGGAAGGCCAAGGAAAAGATGGATGGATTGTGTGAGGAATGATATGAAGTAAAAAGGTGTAAATGATTGCGTGACGGTTGACAGAGGAGAATGGAAGAAGAAAACGTGTTGCGCCGACCCCAAGTAACATGGGATAAGGGCAGGAAGATGATGATTGTGATGGTGATAGCGACAGTGATGGTGATTGTGATAATGATAAAGATGATTGTGATTACGATGATAATGATTGTGATAACGAGGTTAGTGATTGTGTGATAGTGATTTTGATGGAGTTTGTGATGGTGATTGTGATTGTGATGGTGATTGTGATAGTGATGGTGATAATGATTGTAGTTGTGATAGTGATGGTGATTGTGATCATGATGATTGTGGTTACGATAATAAAATAATGGTTGTGTTTACGATGATAATGATTGTGATAATGATGATAGTGATTGTGATAGTGATTGTGATCATGATTGTGATTGTTATGGTGATGGTGATTGTGATAGTGATGGTGATGGTGGTTGTCATGGTGATTGTGATAATGATGAAGATGATTGTGATTACGATGATAATGATTGTGATAACGAGGTTAGTGATTGTGATAGTGATGGTGTTTGTAATGGTGATTGTGATTGTGATGGTGCTGGTGATTGTGATAGTGATGGTGATTGTGATAATGATTGTAGTTGCGATAGTGATGGTGATTGTGATCATGATGATTGTGATTAAGATTATGATGATAATGATTGTGTTTACGGTGATAATGATTGTGATGACGAGGATGGAGATTGTGATGATGAAGATTGTGATTACGATAATAATGGTTGTGTTTACGATGATAATGATTGTGATAATGATTGTGATAGTGATTGTGATCGTGATTGTGATTGTGATGGTGATTGTGATAGTGATGGTGATGGTGGTTGTCATGGTGATTGTGATAATGATGGTGGTTGTGATAGTGATGGTGATTGTGATGATAATAATAAATTGTGATGATTATGAAATTTGGCACTTAGATAGTTTATAACCTGGATTAACATGTAGGACACTATTTTTATCCCTTTAGTATGATTCAGTAGGACAGTTACCGAACTGCACGCGGGCGAAGCCGCGGGCAACAGCTAGTGTAGGTATATGTTGAAAGGTTGCAACCGTGTGAAGCCAGGCGAGTCACTACTTACCTGTAAATGTACGGTCGAACAAGCTATTTGGTTTACAGTTACAACAAATTACATTGTAAAGTGTAAACCAAACATCTTGTTCGACCGTACAATCTACTCTGACGTAAAACATTGACATTCGAGTCTACCTAGTAATCCTAAATAGGCAATATGCATGAAATACCAAACTCGTTTTATTTATTAAAAATGCCTTGTATTGGCGCATAAAAACATTGTGGTACACTTGTTTAAGTTGCTAATACATCACTTATTTTACAATTTACTGTTTTATGTAGCAAGTTTTTGGTGAAACGGAACGCACTCTCAAAACACATCGTCCTTGATAACGCCGGTAGTGACGTCAAAGTTCATTGTGTCAAAAAAACACTTTTATTTGAAAAGTGCTTAAAGTTTCACAAAAAAATAAAATTAAAATATTGTTATTGAAAATTTTAATTGAATAAAGCACATACAATTGGTAAAATTATTTTATTAGGGCCTAAAAAATTAGATGTAAAGAAGGCAGATAGTGGATATTGCCGTCACATCATGGCCGCGACAGCTACGGACGTTTGAACTGTCATAGAAAATTGCAGAAGTTTAATAATATTTTTAAGCGACAAGCAGTAGTAGAACTTAACTTTAAATACTTTTCTTGGATTGTTTCTACTGTATTTTATTGATTTAAGTAAAGAAAAAATTACGTGCATATTCCCTATTGTCTACCAAAGTTCTGATCAGAAAATAAAAACCTGACTTTACTATGACATTGCAACATAAACCGCTGGAGTCAACTCAAATGGGTCACTGCTCGGGCTTGGGCTCCGTGTAGGTAGTCTGAAATCAATAAACTGGATGCGTTAGTGCTGCATGTGATCGGCCGCCACTAACAATATACTAACGTACGAGTATAGATAGAAATGGCTTGGTTGTCTCTGTATTCTTAGTAAGTAGGTACTACCTAAACATTGAGCCATTACTACAAGGTACGTATAGAGAAGACAGCGCAGCGCGCGCGAACAAAATCCCCCCGTATTATAGATGTTCTGTAGCGAGCAAGCGACTGAGTGAACTGCAGCCGGCTGACAGCAGTTGGACGGAGCACTTTTTTGGATTTGCATCCAAAGAATCATACTGTGTACGCACGACGACCAATCAAGCAATGAAAAAGGAAATTAAACTGATCTCTCATTGTACGGGAAGCTCATACAAAGTGAGGTCAGGTTATACTGGATATGTTTAGCTTGATGTGTCGTCGTCTGTACGGTCTATCATTTACTGAGGATATGTAAATCGTTGTTTTATTTTTAAATAGCGCTTTCTTCGTTTTATATATTCGTAAGTACCTACCTGGGGAATTTTCCAGTGCTTTTTATGAACTAGATGGCGCTGATCAACCTTGGGAATAATAAAATGGCTCGTTTTTATGTCCACAAAGTCTTAACTGAAGTACGGAGGAACCTAAGCTCGACTCGACGCACCAGCAGTTTAGATGTAACGCAAAAACACTCAAAAGAACAATAGCAAAAACCATGCGAAAACTTGTAGTTCAGTTCAGTGATGCAAAAGAACACTAGACTTTTAGGTTAAAAATGTTTAATAGAAAATAGTACATTTTGATACAAGTGGAGAAAGTTTGTTATTGCAACCGAGGTTGAATTATAACACCCGAGCCGTAGGCGAGGGTGTTTTTGAGCCGAAAACTGCAATAACAAATGTCCACGTGTATCAAACGACGTTTTTCAATACACTTTTGAAGAAATAAAATAAAATATAACGAACAAAGAAACTATGATTTTAATTTTCCTCTTTTTCGCGCTCTGCTCTTGCCAGGTTGAAGGAGAGGCAAAGGTATAAAGCCGTTAAACAGCCTAATATTAAAAATAGATTTATTTTATATTTTTGAATTCAGAACACAAATAAATGTTAATTTGTGTATAAAAATAACTATTCGTTTTTAATAATCATGTTTATCTATGATATTCTATTTATAAACACAATTTTAATATTCAAAAAATATTTAAATAAAGACGCGTAGTGCTTTGCCGAAATTAAAAAAAAAAAACATTCACCTCAGACTATAGGCATGAACCAATTTGGACTAAGTATAAGTATAGTTATCTGTGGCAATTTTCATTCCCGCACACGTGCGGGAAATGGAGAAAAACGCACACGTGTGAAATACATTGCCTGTTGTACCTAATCGTAGTGCGTTACGGACCAGTTTTCGAGGAAGTGAATACACCTAAAAAACCTTTCAATAGAAAAGGTTCTTTACAGTTCTCACTATAAATACAACAATGAATAATAAAGAAATGTTATATGAGTTTGACATGTGTTTATGAGAGTTTTTTTTCCCTGCTGAAAGATTTTACCATTGACCTATAATATAAAACGTAGTAAATTCTTGTTTCATTGGATTTTACTAGAACGCCGCTTAAAAAACGATTGCCAAAGCTGATCAGCGCCATCTATTGATATATACTGAAGCGTTGTGACAAACGTCAGTGGAAAATTCTTAAGTGATACCATAGAGGAAAATAAGGAACTGAAAAATTTACGGCCCTTTCAATTTTCAATGCAGTAGTTTGCACACCAACTCCAGTCGATGCCAGTTTTTTTTAGCTATTTTAACGTTCGTGTTAAGCATTTCCCTTCAATGTAACGCATCTTGAAACAATGGCGAAAAGAAAATGAGCGCCCATAAAGGGCAATGCTTAGCGCGAACGTAAATATAGTCACACATTGAAATGAAGAACGGATGCGTCAGTTGTCTGTCTTCCCACGAAGCCATTTATATAGGGAGGTTGAGGACATCAGGGCGATGACTTACGAGCTCACGTAACAGTCCTGAAGGTAGAGCACTAGTTATAAGATAAGGCTGGATATCTTTAGAACAGTGTTTTTCAACCTTTTTCATGTCACGACCCCCATAGTTTGAAAAGATATTTCGCGACCCCCACCTTTCGCTTGTTTTTTAGGGTTCCGTACCCAAAGGGTAAAAACCCTATTACTAAGACTTCGCTGTCTGTCCGTCTGTCTGTCCGTCTGTCCGTCTGTCCGTCTGTCCGTCTGTCCGTCTGTCCGTCTGTCCGTCTGTCTGTCACCAGGCTGTATCTCATTAACCGTGACAGCTAGACAGTTGAAATTTTCACAGATGATGTATTTCTGTTGCCGCTATAACAACAAATACTAAAAACAGAATAAAATTAATATTTAAGGGGGGCTCCCATACAACAAACGTGATTTTTTTGCCCTTTTTTTGATAATAATGGTACGGAACCCTTCGTGCGCGAGTCCGACTCGCACTTGGCCGGTTTTTTTGTATTTTATTATTTTCCAAATATTCAATCCATACAACATTTATATGCAAATGCATAATAGGATTCTGATAAATACACAAGTAACACATATTTTTAGAATTTGTACTCATACATTTTGATTTTGTTGATTTGTTTGTATGAACATACACATTTTTAGGGTTCCGTACCCAAAGGGTAAAAACGGAACCCTATTACTAAGACTTCGCTGTCTGTCCGTCTGTCCGTCTGTCTGTCACCAGGCTGTATAGTCTCATGAACCGTGACAGCTAGACAGTTGAAATTTCCACAGATGATGTATTTCTGTTGCCGCTATAACAACAAATACTAAAAACAGAATAAAATAAATATTTAGACAAAACGGCAAACAATCATTTTTTTGCCGTATTGTCTAATGTATAGATAATGGTACGGAACCCTTCGTGCGCGAGTCCGACTCGCACTTGGCCGGTTTATATCCTTGAAATAACATTTTCTTATCTTTTCTTCAATCTTTTAAAGTTTATTGTTTTTTTTTTGCTGAAGTATAGGGGGACTCTATAGGGGGGGTTGAAAAACACTGCTTTAGAATATGTGAAGTGTAGCTGTCCAGGTTGTCGGTCGATTCAGTATTTGCGACCAATCAACTCGGCTTTTAGCAGTTCGCAATCCACTGCTAGACAAAAGCAGGGTCATTTGTGCTTTATGTCTTTGCATCTTCCAGCAGAGGATAGGGTTTTGTGTTATTGTGTGGTAGTAGAACGTAGAGGACAGCGTGGTGCCATAACTACACAACACGATGACCTCCAAAAAATTGTTACCTAACAAGTCAGATGAATGAAAACTTTTTTGAAAATAATAAAACCGACTTCAAAACACAAAAAAGTGAAAAATTACTGTAGGTACACATTTGCGTACCCCGTCAGAGTATACAGACGTGATGTTAAGTTATGGCGATTGCAGCAATCCCGATCCAGATTTGCTGTCTATTATTGAAAAGTTCCGTTCCATATTTCCAAAGTCCATGATCTCATGACAATATTTCAAGGAGATCAAACATGGGAGTATACAATAACAATTTTCAAACTCGATCCACAATTGACCGAGAAATCGGTGAACATACTTAATACATAAAAAAAGAATAAAAAAAGAACCTCCTCCTTTTTTGAAGTCAGTTGAAAATACTACTTAATTAATTAAGTGCTATCTGCATGTAGATGCACTACCTACTTCACGTATTATGGTTACTAGTGAAGCCGGATTTCTAAAAATAGCTCGTGAATATACGTTTATTGAGTACAGTTAATTTATTCTAATTCTAGCTAACAGAATTGATTTACGTTTTCATCTTTTATTCAACAAGCAACTAAATTACTTACAAATATGTGCAAAATTCTAAATAGAATTTCGTCGTTACTCACAAAACTAGTTAGGCAGGAAAAAATGCATGAAGAGAAAGATTTTCTGCTAAGATTTACAAGCAAGACTAACGATTAAATGCGAACTAAACAGTTTCTTCAATCATTTTACGGTTCGCCGCGCTCACTCCTGGCATGGCGTCACCAGAATTTATTTCCAAAATGGCGCACCTGTCAGTGCTTTGAAATTTGAACACGCCTCTCCTGCCTTCGCTCGCTACGTTGCACACATTTCACTTTTCACAATGAAACGCGTGTCGTGTACATGAAACAAAAGGGCTCAATAATTATGTCATTTAAACAAGGTAAAATTCTCCCCTTACCCCTAATGACACGTTAAAAACAGGAAGTTGTTTTGTTTCTATGCCTGCGATATTTCGTCAGGAAAGGCATTTCTTTCAATATATATTTCAAAAGTTTTGCCAAAAAAGGCCCTCAAAAGCCCAAAAGCGATAAAAAAGATTTTTTTCTTTGAAAATGTTAACATTTGAGGCTGTATTTTCGTTTCATATCATAGTAGAACGTCCCTCGGCGAGTCGAGAATGTTCTACCCCTTTTCATCCCAATGATCCCCTCCGCTATTTAATCAACCTGTATCCACCCGCGCGCCGCTAGATATAGGATTTATAGGTCTCTGCTCTCCACGCTTGTTTGAATAATTTCGTCGGTATGATATCGACATTTTTAGTATGAAGTAACTATAGAAATGGATCTATGCCTCTATGGTCTCGAAACTCAATTAAAAACGTCAAGCACCTGCTGGAACATTTTTTTCCAGAAGTAGTAGGTACCTACTCTACCAATAGAATTTTAGAATTGGGTAGTTAGGTACTACGAAACATGTTACATTAAGTTCTTATATTACTACCTACCTGGTTTCGGAAGTGTACCGTGTACCGTTATGAACCGACCGACAAGCGACACCCGTTTTCTGGGAAACGTATCCAAGATACGTAGTATATTAGTACCTACCTACTTAATGTAAAAAAAAAAACTTTAAAAAGTTCTCCATCACGAACGGGTTGCGTAAATTCTAAAGGACAGCTATTCGTTTGTTTATTTTAGAAATAAAAGCACCTTCCAGTTTCCACACCCCGGGCTCCGCTAATGTCACCATGTTACTGTTTTTCTGCGGACTTTTTGGGTCTTTTTCGCAGGAATTGCAAAAAGTGTTGTTACAGCATGAAACGTGCAAGAGGCGATAACAGAATAACGTATTTATAATTATCCATTTAAATAACTCCCAGTATTAATAAACAAACATTATAATTAGGACACAACCGAATCCCTTGGTAAGACTTTCAAAACTCTCGTTCAATGTTTCAGGCTTATTATTACATGGCGCAAATCCACGTGACATGTTAGTCTTAACGTATACGTGAATGTTGGTGATTCTAGTGTGGTATGGGGGTGAAAGAGGGCGGTGTGGGGTGGGTGGGGCGCTGGTGTGGGGCGGCCCGGGGTGACGACCTTCGCGGAAGTCCTACTCGCAGCTGTAATTACTGAAACGGCCTCAGCAGCCCTCCAACTCAATTTTCTTTGGGCTACATTGATTTTCACCCGCCAACGTGGGCGACACGTACTACTTTTACGTTCGTGCCTCGTGCCCTGTTGATCTTTGTTGAAGAATGAGAAAATCAGCTGGCAGAATTGTTTCGCGAATTGTTTTTAGAATAAAACTTAGTTATGATTTCGTAACTTTCATCGTCAAAGGTAAAATTATTATGTGTTGATTAACTGTTCGGAAAAAATCTGCTGTTATTACATACATACATTTATTTTAATTGGACCGTTTCGTAAATACGCGGTAAGGCCGCTGCCATTACCAATTAAAAGAAATAAGTTAACTTGTTTAAGCTTGGCAAGAGTATGCGTATGGCTTCGGTATGTACAATAGTAAATGGTTGGAATCGTACCAAAGAGAACAACATTCGTGGCCAAGTGAAAAGTAGCCTTTTAGCTATAAAGTTGGATCAAACACGCTGTTTGAACGTATACTGGGAACAATCCACGAGAGGTAAAGGTAAATAAACAGGCTACTTGAAGAATAAATAAAACTGCTTGTCCGTTGTACGTAGGTACGATAAAATCTTAGTTTTTTAAACAGGCTATGTACACACACGGGCCTGTATGTGTGTGCGGTATATATGTATGTAATTGAATACACGATACGGCATCCAACTCGGCGTGAAGATGTGATAACGTCTCCGTACACCTAATTGGTCTTGCAGTTACATACAATTAACTATACATACTTTATAACGTTCAGCAGTTTCTAGATTCAACGAGTTATAAGCCGTACTTACTTTTAAATATACACTTAGATAGGTGGAATTGAAAGGAGTGCTGGTTTAGCATAGACAATTATGCATACTTTGTGGTTAGTTTCTATGGTAACATGCAACTATTATAGGTACGATGTTCGGACCGTGTACGTAATTATTTATGCAAATAGAAAGCAGAGACGAGTTTTCCAGCGACAGACAGTCTGCTCATTATACATAAAATATGAATTAATGTTTTAATTTCTGCAGAACAGCAGAATAGTTACTTGAGTCGACCTACATACTTAGAAAATGTATACTTCAGTTCAGACTAGAAGATCAAAAAGCCTTGATAGTTGGCAAGAACAAAACACCATGAAATCCGACATAAGAGCCAAGAATCTAATCGTTGAGGGTGCCAAAAACAAGCGAACTGGAGATAAGTGGATAACTTAGTAGGAAAGGAGAGCTGACAATGAGTGGGTGTGGCCTGGGGACGACAATAGAAAGAAAATTGCTAGGAACGAAAACAACAAAGACTAGTAGACTAGTATTGGCAACAGGATTCAGGGGTCTCAGTATTAAACGCAATCAAGAAGATGAAATCACTAACAGTGGTAATGAATAGTCAAAATTCCATTCACACTTCACAAAAAAGTCTATTAAATGTTGAATTAAGCCAAATGTATCTATACTTCGTAAGATTTAGATTTTTTATTGATTCTTCTTCCCCGTTGAGTACCACGACTTAAGCAAGATGTTATTCCAGATCGTGTTTTGGCACATGACTGGTGACATGGCTTCAGTGACACCATAACTTTATTTTATTTTTACGGCTGTATATAAAAAAGAATAAAGTGCGAGGCGTCTCCTATCCTCACACGGTCACACCCCACTTATACGACATATATTTTATTATTAGTAGTAATATAAGATACCAGTCGTACAAGCTACCGATGTCTTTTTCTATTTGTATTTCCAACTTCTGTTTTGATATAACAATAAAACACGATTGTATGTATGTCTATAAACAGCAGATGACTAAGATTGTTCTCTTGGTCAAAAGTAAACAAAGGAGTAATATAATTACGGCATGCTAGCTGTGCCTTTGGCTTTGCCCGCATAGAGAAAAAGTTAAATAAGGCTAGCTCTGTTAGAACGTGAAGTTCTGGCTACGTTAGACCGGTTTTTGAGAGTTTAGATAAAGCAGGTTGTTGATTTTAACTGATGATAGGCTTCTAAACTTTCTCATGTACTTATTCTGTTGTTCTGTTTTAGATTTAGTTTACCGGTTTACTTACCTACGTATAAGTTCTTATGTTCCTCGCTAATGGCTAACAGCAACTCCATCAAAGTCGGCGGCTTGCCGGCAAGTTACACCATTCTAGGCAGCCGCTATAAAATGATTACAACTACTATCTAGTTTTTGCTCTTTAACACAAGCCATACTGAGATTCCGAGATCACAAACAGATAGCATATCTTATTTATTTGTGCATACAGATATTATAGGGACATGACGCTCTGGATACAAGCCAACTTGTTTGAATTGTATTAGATATGGTTTTATTGCAACATTATAATTAATAACAGTCGCAGAAATTGTACGCAATATTTTGTAACGAAGAATAGTCGAGCTGTTTGTGCCAATAGATGGCGCTAGCCGGTCTGGCACATTATTTATGATTTTTACGACGGCTGAAATTGAATTTCTGATAATCAATGTCTATGGTACTCAACACATCAGGGAAACTCAATTTGTTTGAACATGCCACGCAAAAGATTTTTTATATTTTTAACCGACTTCCAAAAGGAGGAGGTTTTCAATTCGACTGGTATTTTTTTTGTATGTATGTACACCGATTACGCTGACATTTATGATCCGATTTACGTGATTCTTTTTTAGTTTGATGCGAAATAGTTGCCATTTGGTCCCATAAAAATTTAACATAGTTTGGCCCAGTAGTTTTCATTTTATGAAGATTTTTACTTCAGTCGTGTGGTATAATTTTAAGTATGTTTACCGATTTCTCCTCCATTTGTGGAGCGATTATCAAAATTATTTTTTTATGTGAAAGAGTATACTCTTTGAATGGTTGCATTTAAATTTGGTGAAGATCTGATGCTGATCTTCGGAGATATACAATGGAACTCTTCAAAACTAGACGGTAAATCGGTGGTGATTGCTGCAATCGCTTGGATGTTTATTGTTTATACAACATCATGACGTAACATCACGCCTGTATGCTCTGAGGGGTACGCAGATGTGTACAATACACCCAAATTTCGATAGTTTAGGTATGTTAAGTTCCATTTATTGGGGATAAGCCTATTACCATGACATGTATTGTTAACAATGTTAAATAAATGCATAGCAAATATTTGTATAGGATATTACAACTAAAAATGGAAAAATAAAAAAACTTTTTTGCAAAAAAATAAAACCGACTTCAAAAAACCTAAAAGTAAAAAATAACTTTAGCTTCAGAAGTCGGTGACAAAAAAAACTAAATGAATCAAACAAAGGTCACCGACTTCTGAAGCTAAAGTTATTTTTTACTTTTAGGTTTTTTGAAGTCGGTTTTATTTTTTTGCAAAAAAGTTTTTATTTGACGAGTCACAAATCTTTTAACGTTGAGCAATATAGGTATAAGTACTTTCATTATTTTTTACATTAGGTAAGTATTGTTTTAACAACTGAGTCTAACATCATTCGTACCTACGTACAAAAATACGTATTGTACAAAGTTGGACATTTTAATTAACTAGACCTAGACTAGAGAGGAAAACCATAGACTTTTTTTGTATGTTACTTACAAAAAGACACGCGACAGACAGAATGCGTGCATGCAGGAAATCGAAACGTTTCGAACGTCAGTTTAAAAATGCCAACTGTCATGTCTGGCAGAACGCGGGATGTCCGTCAAAACCCGGTACCCGTTTGTTTCGTGGTTACCCTACTCAAAAGTCAAAACGGACGAGAAAAATGCGCACGTTTAATTTCATATTTTTTGTTTTATGAAATGGTATATATATACTACACCCAGGCCAGACAGCGCTCTACTTAATTTAGGTACCTATACAATTATTTAAATTAGACCCCATTTTCATTTTATGGACCAATTCATTTCAAATAAGTAGAGAATTTTCAAGTATCTTGAAAGATCGAAGCCCGGAAGTTTTTATTCTCGTATAACGGCAATACCGAATTAAATGCTGACAACGTAAATCATACTACCGGGATAAAAGTAAAGTAACCTATGTGTTAATCCAGGTTATAAACTATCTGTGTGCAAAATTTCATCCAAATCCGTTCAGTAGTTTCTGCGTGAAAGAGTAACAAACATCCATCCATCCTCACTAACTTTCGCATTTTATATTATTAGTAAGAAGTAGGATATTCATGCAATGCCTACGTACGATCAAACAAGCTATTTGGTTTACATTTTACAATGTAATTTGTTAGTTTTTGCTTGTTCGACCGTACAGTCCCTTCATAGACACTTTACCTCCGCGCTAGCATCGGCATCGCTGTCAAAATCACAGTGAACTCTATGCTCATAGCAATAAGCTTGTGTTAGGTTGCTATCACTGACAAGTTTGTCAAAGTCATAGCGATCTTATTTTTGGAAATATAAGGTTTCTGTTGGATTACATCTGTCACACAGGTAAATTAATTTTAACCTCCTGGATGCCAGCGTCTTATCTACACCCATGCTATAAATCCTCTATAAAAGTATCTGAAACAGTTAGCTTATGACCAACATTAAAACAGCCAGTGTCATAATAACCATACACCCATTAGAACACCCAAACGGGTGTTATAATGTTGTACTAAATTTCATTATGCAACTCGTTTTAAAAAAAGAACATTGTCTAGCACGTGCGATTCACTACCACAGCGCCGTAGCCCGTACTTAATTAAAAAAAAACTTATTGGTTAATTCGAATTCAAGTCGAATCCCGCCATTTTTGTTCGATATTAGTATTGCATTATGTACTTTGTTGTTTACAAAAATGAGTGATACAAGCTTTGTGCATTTTAATAATTGTACAATCCAAAATGTTAATAATTATATTATTACCTATACATGGTTTGTTTGTATTAAATACTCAGCAATTCAACTTTCCATGAATTTACATAGACTTCTTACAACACTACAACAACCTATGATTTCAGAACCTTTTATGGAGGATTCATATCATGGATGTAGATAAAGTCTTGTATGCAACTGTACATAATTAGGTATTAAAACACTCATGTGATACTATTATCACACTCGGCTTCGCCTCGTGTGATAAACCCGCATTCGTGTTTTAATACCCCTCATTATACAACAGTTGCATAAATAACTATTATGTAATATACAGGATGTAAAAGACCTCATTACGAAGCCGTCAACCAAGCATTCTGTACATCAAATCAAACTAAGTAACTTTACGCAAAAATTATTGCAGGGAAACGACTTTTTTTTTGGGGTGAAAAATCATGTTTTGTGGTAGAACTCAATGTAACGCACTCAAAACATTGTGCTGATGGATGGATTGAATAGTACGGGGGTCGTGGAGGTGTTGATAGAGAAGTACAACGCACCTTGGTTGTCGCACGCTGTGGAGGTGCTAGTCAGGAGACCCCACACCTAACCTCACAATTTTCTTTTTGTATTTGTTTTGTTTTGCGTTTCTGTGTTTTGTTTACTAACAATAGTTTTTAGGAATAATGTTATGTTACTAACAATTGGGCCTAGTTGCCATAATAAACAAATATTTAATTTAATTTTTAAACTAAAAATCTTACATTAAAAACTTGTAGGTATTTAAAAAAAAAACTTGTCAAAAAGTAACTAGAAGGTTCCCAGGTATGGTGTAGAACAAAAAAATGATCGCAATGACGAGGAGAACAAATGCCTTTCGGCTTCGTGAAGAGGTGTTTTACACCCTTTAGGTATGACGTTAGCATCCAGGAGGTTAAAAGGACCGCATTTACACAGAGTCTACTCTACTACAATGTGATGTCTATGGTTGATCTTTGGTTTAACGACTCAGCTGGTGCCAGCTTTTCTGCGAAACTCGTGTGTGGTCTGCTCCTCACACAAGAATAGCCGTCCTGACACTCTTAGTGTCAGCGTTACGCGTCAGTCCGTCATGCATGCACTGAAATACAGTTCTGAAATGAAACGCGAACCACGACGACGAACGAACGAACGAAGAATTTGTTGGCGTTTTTTTTTGAAACTTCCAACTTTTTCACAAGTTTTTTAAAAAATACAATCATGTTTTTGACGAAAGATTATTTCTTTAAACACCTCCACGACCCCCGTTCAATCCATCCATCAGCACAATGTTTTGAGTGCGTTACATTGAGTTCTACCGTAAAACATGATTTTTCACCCCAAAAAAAAACTGTTTCCCAGCAATAATTTTTGCATAAAGTTACTTAAACACATACATAAAAACATAAAAATAAGTAAATAGATATCTTCTAAAATAAAAATTCTGTTTGTAATGTCAAAATAACAGCTTTTTACTGAATGCAGATAAAAGTATATATATACCTACGGTACTTATAACAAAAAAAAACATTATTTTATGTCTTCATTTGTCTGTCTGTCCGCTTGTTCCGGCTAATCTCCGAAATGGCTGGACCGATTTTGCAGCTGATGTTACTTAGGTTACTTAGAAAAACCGGCCAAGTGCGAGTCGAACTCGCGCATGAAGGGGTCCGTACATTCGTATATTTTTTTATAGCGGCAACAGAAATACACATTCTGTGAAAATTTCAACTGTCTAGCTATCACGGTTCATGAGATACAGCCTGGTGACAGACATAGTCAGCGGAGTCTTAGTAATAGGGTGTCGTTTTTATCGTTTCGGTACGGAACCATAAAAAGGATTAGGGTGAAAAAAAAATTGTTAACAAAATCCAATTCAATTAGGGAAGTAGTATTTTATAATAATTACACTCAGACGAATGTCACAGGACTCGCTGGTTAGATAGTTGGAATCAATCTTTGACTCATCCTTGTTTCAAGGAAAGATGATCGACATTACCCGTTTCCCACCTAAGTTCACATCTGTAGCGAATGTAGCACGCTTTCAATTCACAGTTTTTAATTGGCATACAATTAACGAACCACCAGATTTAGCAAAATGTAACGGCAAAAAATCACTTTTGATTGCCAAAATTAGTAAGTGATCACCAAAATTATTTCCCATTTTACCGTAAAATTAGAAACAAAAACTTATATAAGACCACTGAACTGTTATGCTCTTGCATCCGAGTCGAGGGAGATCCGGTCGACGGAGCCCCGCTCCACGGGGCTCCTACTCCTGAATGGTTTATAAAAAAATAACCACGAAGGGTATGGCGGGGTCTATTCGCTCGTTCGACCCCCGCCATACCCTTCTAACCTAATCTATCTGTGTCGGGGTGCCCCAAATCAGCCTAGGCAAAACTAGTTTGTCATCAACCACCTCATTAAAATTTGGTGTTCAATTTACTAAATTTGGTGAATGATCAATATTGTGATATTTTAGGTGATAGATGTTAGTGGTCACAAAGTTATTTTTGGTGGTCATTATATTTTCCCCCTTTTTAATTTATCGTACAGAAGAAATCATATTTTAATCTGTCAACTATATTACGTCATCTGTTATTGCATATTTCTCTTGTTATCTCAACGATTACAATAGTTACTCGTGTAGTCATATCTACCGATACGCTTGTGGTGACTTAGTTATCTGCTTTTGTCTGATAGATAATATTACTTAGGTACCTACCTACGTTTAACATATACCTACCTAGCTAGATGTCTGATGTAGCCGGTGAGTTCACATAACAGTATTCAATGATAAACATAATAGTCTGTGTTCGATATAACACAGCCCCGAGCTCTGATAACGATCAGAGCTCTTGTGCAGTGTGCAGACTGCCCCACCTTGCCACCCACCTATAGGTACTTTATGGAGTGCCCTCTTCGCTAACAGCTCTCTAGATCCAACCATTATGCTCATAAAATATTACCAACTGATTTAAAGCTAACCGAGCACGTTCCATACACAAAGTTCTTCGTGAGCACTGCTGCTAAAATATCTGTAAATATACGTACGGCAGTTAGGTACGGCGCAATAGCACATAGGGACTGTATGTATAGGTGCCTACCTAACCCGGCTCACTAAGCACAGACTGCTGCATTGAAGCTACCTAATTCCTCCCTGGGCCGGCAGTCTCGACAGAGTTAACGACAAATTCGCTAACTTTCAATCGCTGATTACTAACGAATAAAATCGGTTGCAATAATGATGCTTGTGAAAATCGCATCTTGGATGTAAAGACTTGCGTTACTGGCAAGCATCATTATTGCAACCGAATTTATTCTTTAGTAATCAGCGATCGAAAGTTAGCGAATTTGTCGCTATCTATGTCGAGACTGCCTGACCTGGGGTGTCCTATTTCGCAAAAATTGTGAAACCTGGAACGGCGCCATAGGGGGTAAGCCATCGTAATAACTCTCATTTTGCACCATTCGCATGAAAGTTACAATGTAAAGTCGAAGTGGTTGCGTGTTGTGTAACGCCGCCCGTTTGCTTGTCTATAATGTAGGTTAGCGCAGGGCTTCGCGTGTCTAGGGCTAGGTTCGTTAGGCAGGTATCAAAGGGCCACGGGGATTTCGCCGACTTTCGTAATCTGTGGAAACGTGGGCTCGAATGCCGCAGCGAGTTGGCAACGTCGCGCGCGCGACCGACGACCTCGCCTTATCGCCCGCGGTGACGCGATACGCTGAAAAGGTCACCAGTCGCCACTCCACTCACCATCATCCGCTAATGTCTTCGCCATCTAAACAGTTGCAGTTTCGACATAGAAACCCATAAGTACACCGTGAAAAAAATATTGTTGCGACGCGATGTGGCGTCGTGGTGCGTAGCGGCGTCTCGCTCGCGCGCCCGCCGCGTCCCGCTCGGCTCCGCCCCCCTCCGACCGCGGCGCCGCGTAGCGGCCGCGGCGCGAAGTACACGTCGACTATAGAGCAGCGTTGCCATTCCGTACCTATAATTTCGCTGGACGTAAATTTCAACCGAAACAGTTCAATGGACTTTTCTAAAACTCTAAACGTGTCATTTTACGTAAAAAGTCCTGTGTTACATAGATTATTGTAGGGAGTGGTGTGTGACCGTCTGTTTTGTTTCTATCTTGTGATATTTGAGTGTGAGTTGCGTGTCCGTGCTTGTAATCCGTGAACAAAGTCCCGTTGGGAGCTAACACGTCTGTTTTCGGCTCTAAGGTGAGTACTAGAACTTAATTTTTATAATGCACAGCATAGGATTCATGTACATTGACCGTTAGACGTGATAGATTGTGTTGAAAACTATCTCAATAGTTCCCCTACTTTTACTATTCCGACGTCGAAATCAAGTTTCTAGGTAGGTAACTGCGCAAATAACCACGGCGTCAGTTTTCTCTTGTAAAGAGTAGTTACATAAATGCGTGAGGTACAGCGTGGTGCCATGGTGGTGCACGTGCTGGCACCAGCTTATGTAAGCCATGATAAGCTCAAGATAAGTAGTGGCGACAGCCGCCGGTGGTCGTGCATCGTTATTTTTATCTTGGAATGCCCTTTGGCCAAACATTTAAATAGCTGTGCATCCGACACCAGCACCATGTATCGATCAGTGTAATTGGGTTGTGGTGTGAAGTGAACGGCCAGCCTCGACCGCTGAGTAGGCCTATATCGGTTCAGGGCTCGCGGAGTCGTGGCGCCAACGCCAACCAACTAACGACCTGCTAGCACTTGCCCGTTCCTAATATAAACCTGCTGTTGACTGGCCAGTTATAAAATAGTGAAAAGAAAACAAAGAAAGTGTGTAACATGAAAATAGGTTGAGAAAAGTAGTTTCTAAACACAATACTCCCACTCATAAAACAGCCAGTGTTTGTCAAGATCATGCCAGGTTATTTTCGTTCATGCGTAAATTACTGTGCTCGGTGGCTCAAAACCCCTTTCTTCATAGTGCAAGTGATACTCGTAAATAGAATTCGAATAAGAAAGTGACGTGGCTAAAAGTGCTACCTATCTTGTGAATATCAATCAAGTAAAGACGGCTTATCGTCGCCTGATAGGAATACCTACTCGTATCGCGACCTCGCCTCACTGTCGGTCACCTATTCGCATAGCAGTACTAATAATAGCTACCTACCTATATCGCCAACACAATGCATATCACAGTACCTACTCAGTTAAACACAGACATCACATAAAGGCAATCACCACACCACATTCACCTCGTTAGGCTAGTGAAGTCGTGTAGTCTACCTAACATAGCAACCTTATCTTTGAAATAGGTACCTATTGGGGACCTACACAATAACTTCCATACAATTCCGTGCAGGCCTACTAAATCCTTTTTTTATTTTTTCTGTGAACTTGCCAGTGTAGTGTATTTATGTCCTAGCAAAATTTTCCTCAATTATCACGTTATTCAGTTGCTATCAACTTCATAGAACCTTCTCATCAAACACCAACAATGTCGTAAATGTAGGTAAGCTGTAAGCTCATAACCAACCAAATAATCATCATAAAATCATGGTGAAGGGTGCTGACTCCCACTCACAATGCCATGGTATGTTAGGTAGGTACCTAGGTAGCTAGTAATGTTCATAAAATTCTCGATTTTCTAAAGTCGATACTGGCTGGTCTAACTTTTAACACTGAAAAACGGAACATATATCGTATCCCTTTTAATATGCAACATAAACTATGAACCTGCAAAATTCCACATTCAAAATTCATTCCAAAGACAAATAGGTACCTAGATTTATAATTACAAAATAATAAAGGTACTGTACGGGTAGGTATTTAATGAAAACTCATAATTATGCAATCTGAACATAATTCGCATAATATTTGTCGATGGGTAACATGTAAGTGTAACTAAAAATTGCACATAATTTATACAGTAGGTATTGGTATGTTGTATAAATAATACCGATAGCAACCTACAAACATAGGTACTAAGTAGGTAGCTAGGTACCTACCGTACTGCGCAGTAATTTCAATCGTATTCCAAACTGCTTTTGTTGTTTTGAAGTTCCCCCTTGCCTAAAATTGGGGTTAACGAATGACGCTAGCAATATTTTTGACCATTTCAAAGACTGAGAAGAACTATTCAGTATCCGCGTTGAATTGAAAGTATTTGTACATTTACAATAATTGTAGCTAGCCCCTCTGTAACCATTCGGCCATTTTTTATAATGTAAATAATCTGAATATAATGTGACCAGCCTCAATATTGATCGTCGTCAACCGTTGCACTGCAGCACTGTGTAACGAATTGTTAATCCCCCAAGTCCCACAAAATCCTGATGCTATTAAATTATGAAGGCAAAAACAACCGCATATTACGATTCACGGTATTACTAAAATAGTTTGTAAACCTATGCCATGCATGACCACTAAAAATGTTATGAAAATATAGACGTAATACGTTTACCTATGGGCGATTGCCAAGCGCAGTGGTTGCGAAATCAGCTTACGACCGTTTCTGATGACTATGTTATAGGTGACCCAGCCTTGGAGGCTGATACGATAATTAACACCACGGTTGTAAGCCCTGAATGGTTAGACAGAAGTGAATCTCATAGTATACCCACTTTCCGACAGTTGTGTTAAAGTCCCATTTAATAGGAGGCGACCCTATCACCATCATCCAGAACTCCAGACTGTTAATGAGGGATTTTCTTTTTGGCTCTTCCCTAGTCGCTGGATAGATGGCGCTAGGAGTTAGTATGATAATGCAAGGAACGGAACCTAAAAAAACTGATTTTAACAAAGCGCGAGAAAACTAGGTTATATTCGGAAGGCTTAGCAAATGAAAGTGTCAGTCAACGAGAGTATGTGACGTGACACAATGTATTTTTTTTCCAAGCGTTTTGGCTTTGGCACCAACTATCATAGTAAGTTCAACGCCATCTATAGAGTTCTTGGAAACTAAGTTTTTTTTTAATACCTCAAAAAGAAAATCTCTCATTCCTGTTGGAAAAACCCAATAACTCTACCCGCCCTGGGAATCTAAACCAGGACCTCATGCTTGTCGTCCATGCTCGCGACCCCAAGACCAATGAGACAGATACGATGATGGACTTTATCGTAGTTGGAGATTCGGAGAGGAGCGGTTCCTGGAAGTGTTTGTTAATAACAAACTAATAGAATTCCAGTTAATCCTCGTAGTGTACTTTCGTAGAAGTTTAGTAGTCGGTTTTCCTGCAGTTGCGGACCTCTCCTCAAGGAACAAACAAACAGTCTATGGATCTACTATCACTACATTATTACAAATCAAAGTCCGCCGAGTCTGACATGCTCTGAGTTCAGGCAGACAGAGAGTTGTCCGTCTGAACGCAATAAATTCAAAAATTAGAGAACGGATTCTCTCATACGGGCTTCAACAATAGACGGAGTCATTCATGAGGTGAGGAAGGAATAAGTTTAATGGTTTTTTTTTATTTTATAAATTGGCTAAAAATATATATTTACACCTTTACGGTGTAAAGATGGTGATCTCCAACAACTGTTACTGTTAATAAGTTCCCTTGGGATAATTTACGACCTACACTCAGGAGAAGCCCTACGCAAGAGCCAGTAGTTGATAATGCAGTTCTGCCTTGCCCTCTAGGGATTACATGATTGCGTTTAAATGTAACACTAAATTAATTATGTCCTCTGAGATTTACCGGGTGATTGCAATCTATTGAACTATACATATCTACACTAATATTACAAAGAGGAAAGATTTGTATTTTTTATGTTTGTAATGAATAAACTCAAAAACAGCTGCGCCGATTTCAAAAATTCTTTCACCATTTGAAAGCTTCATTCACCCTGAGTTACATAGGCTATATTTTATCCCCGTACTCCCACGGGAACGGGAACTACGCGGGTGAAAGCGCGTGACTCCTGCTAGTAATACTATATATCGGATAATATTACCTAGTTAATAGGTCGTAGAACATCATTATCATGTTGTGAGAAATCTTGATTTCTGCATGATGATCAAGTAAAGGGCAGTTTGGAAATCCTCATGGATGTCCTCCGCCTTGTGGTGGGCGAGGGGGTATCCTAGTTACTAAAACCACACAGTGTACTTCGGCTACCTAAGGCCTGAGTGTTGGCTGGAGTACTTGCGCAGTTCGTCACGCTCCCTCGGCCTGGTTTATGCCCACATAATCATACGGACCCTGTCACCAGCGTTGCCAGACGTCCCGCTTTTGGCGGGACGGTCCCGCTTTTTCAATCAAAAATATATGTCCCGCGCGGGACAAGCTCAGTCCCGGTTTTCGGGGATAAATCATCCTTGGGCGTATTAGTGGAAAATTGCAAAGACACCACTGCCACCACTGCACAGAAATGGCACCAGCTCTTTCAACAGTTTCCAAAAAAAGATACCAGGAATATGTTAAAACTAGTGTCTTTCATATTAAGTATCCATCAAACTGCTTTTCTGAACGCGTTTTTTCCCAAATTAATTTAAAATGGTCAAATTTAATGAAATCAGAATTACTCATCCAGTTTAATCTACAGCTATCCTGTGAAGAGTTCTTCATCTTTATTAAAGACAAAAAGGAAACTTTAAAAGAAGTTAAATCTTCACAGAAATATCATGAATACAACTTTTTTGATTTTCGTTTTTTTTTTTTTTTATTCATAACACGAATAAGACTCAACTATTTATCGATAGGGTAAATCTGTTTAAAAACTTAATATAAAATTTAAAAACTTCTGATTATATAAGTTTTTTTACTATGTCCCGCTTTCGACGAAAGATTCCCGCATTTTTCACTAAAAAGGTTCCAAAGTCCAGACTTGGCAAAAAAAAAATCTGGCAACGCTGCCCGTCACCCTCTGCGGCCGGGCCTGTATCTCAGGCTCGCTATGCTCAGGTGACAGACTGGGGGTGCTTTGTTCACCACTACTATTGTTTGAACTCTGTAACAGATGTTGGCGGCAGTACGACTTGGATAAAAAAATGCTAGAGAGTGGTTCTTTTACTGGAAATAATTCCTTTTCCTTTGTCACTTTTTATGGTCATCATGGGGAAAATGCCTAAGAAGCAGTACTTATAGTGTGGCAGAGGTAGTACTACTGCCTCTTACCAACTTACCAGCCCGCTTAGCATGAACGCCGTAGACACGAAAGAGAATCGACAAATCTTTTGTTCATCTGTCATTTTGTCGATTCAATGACAGATGAACAAAAGATTTGTCGATTCTCTTTCGTGTCTACGGCGTTCATGCTAAGCGGGCTGACAATGTCGAGGCTTACAAAATAACTGATTAATCATGAGCCACAGAAGTTAACTGGTTGCGATACTTCCCCAGCTCCTTAAGAATTTTCAACTAAAGAATCTCCAGAGTGCCAATTCTGCCAGTTTTATCTACTCCTAGAGGTCGTCTCGCGAGAACTGAGTAGACCTGAAAACTTACTTTACTTATCCAAATGACCAATTCTCTTGGAACCGTCTACCCATAAAGGGAAAACGAACGTGTAGATATACGTAATCCATTTCCACAATTACCCAGTTACGAATAAAAATAAAGTTTGTCGCTATACAGCGTGACCTAGTTTTCGTCTGAAAGACCTATATTTTATATGCAGGCAGCTATATCCATTATTGGTTCGCTATAACTGGTAACCACTTCGTTATTTAAGCACCGAAATTCATTCGGATTGGATTCTATAAACGTTTCAGCAGTAGTTATCTGTGGTCCATTTCGTCGGACTCGTCTGGTAATTTCGTTTAGACAGTAGGACAGGCTCACAGACTCATCGATCGACTGAACGTGACAAAGTGTTTTAAGTTAAAACCTTGAACGTCTACCAAAAGCTTCTGGGCAAATAAAAATAAAGGTTTTGCCACACCGCGCCGTAAAGACGACAAAAAAGTACAGTATGACTATCATTAGATGACATAAGGATAAAGATCTTTCTCTAACTGAATTTAGCCTGATTACCCCGGAAACAATGCCCATGATTAACCCTACGGAACAGTCACAATCCATGTTTCCTGTCGTAATGACTTCGTTATAATTTTATAAACCCGATGGCACGTTAGCAGACGACCATTAGTATAAAACACGCTCACCTTTCTGTGTAATGGGCCACACAAACTCGACAGCAGCTAAATGACCTGCAAACACGTGGACAACTGGACATACGACACCACTGGTTTGTGTAATTGGATTGCCAAAGTGTCGCCTTGCGGAATGTCAGTGTCGCTGCAATGCATAGCCCTGTATTCGTCATGTGAATCACGTCTTTGGGAATAGTTATAGATAGACCTACTCCTAATTTTTTATTGAGCTTCCTCCTAGTGTATTCATAAATATTTTGGTTTTTGGCTGACCACCTACATCTCATCATCCTTATCTGTATTTTATTGGTTCACGAATTAAGATTTCTAAATTGTTTCTGTCGTGGCAAGAAGTGACGCGCGGTCTTGTCCTGTTATGCCATACAAGACTACAGTTATTTTACCGTTATGTTATAACGTGGTTCTAATAATAAAAATACTCGCGCCAACTGCATCCTATCTATTCTCCCCACCTGCCCACATAGACGGTGTTTTTGCGTCCATCGACACTGTTAGTATTAATACCATAGATAAGGGAAAAGGTTTAACAACCTGAACAAACGCTGCAATTTATAACATCTATACTAGAGAAAAGATATGTACCCATTCTGAGAAGATATGCACACATCCCGAATCCCTTCCGGAGTACGCCCAAAATTCGAATCCTTAAATTCCCATGCCTTGACTGCACGCCAAAACAAAAAAAAAACTGCCAGTTTTTTAAGACTTTTTCTTTCAAACCTGATTGTTGGAACTTGGAAGCGTCTCGACTTCGACATTCAGGTGTCATCTAAAAATATCAAACCAATTTGGTATGAGTCATCCGAGCGAGAGGCAGGAAAATCTTCAATAATATTTTTTTAAAGAGCTTGGCTTTTAGCGCTGGACTTCTCTCTATAGACACTACCTTCTAAAGTAATCAGTAGACAGACACCTGAAAACTTTTCAGCAAAAAAGTAAATGCATATCTAATTGAATTGCAATACCAACTTGCCTGTGTTTGAGCCTAACTCACACAGTTCAGGGTTGCTTTTGAAGCCCACGAGTCGTTATAGGGTTATTACTTCTATGTACGTACATGCATTATGCATACATACATATTTCAGGACCTTGCCCTTACTAAACACAAATCCCTTGAGTACAAAATACCTTTTATTTTATTTATTAAGGGCATGCAAGGCCCTCATAAGTCACTGTAGACATCCCACTGAAAAGTTTTTGACATGGCACCGCCTCATCAGTCTAGTGATCGATGTGAGGCTGTCAAACTGAACTCCTGAGTTCACTCCCCAGGTGTAATTGATTTAGGAAAGATGTATCGACCTTTTGGGGTATTTTGTGCTGTGCTGAGGGTTTTAGGGTCACCTCTTGTATCATAATTGGGAATGAATGGATCTGGAACGGTTTTTTGCATCATAATCGTCCACGGTTTTCTGAAATGATGCTTTAGTGAAGATGTATCAGTCTAGCGTATTATGCAGTTGAGTTCTGTGCTGAAGGGCTTCTGGGTCACGACTCGACGTGTATCATAAACGGTTCTGTAAGGACCTTGTATCGGTTTTATGATCAAAATTTCGTTCCATTATTTTTGTGCTGTCCTGTTCTACCTTCTAAAAAGATGCTTCAGAATGTTGCTTTTCGTGTTATTCGGTATCGATACCGTGCTGGGAGGCTTTTGGATGACCCCCTGCATCATAAATGGGACTGAAAAGACTACAGTTTCTGAAGATGTAAAATTATCTTTTGACTTTTCTCTTCTAACTTAATCTTTTGTCGACAGGTTATCGGTGCAGTGTCGTCGGTCGTGTCGATCGTGTGCAGTGGTGTGTCGTGTGCATCCGTGTTTGTGTGTGTTGTGCGAGGTTGCGCCGGCATGGCGCGTAGCTAGCGAGCCGCGCCTGCCGCGGCATGCGCGCCGCCTAGCCATGCCTGCTGTGCAACACGAGACATGGCGCAGTACTCGCAACGGACACAGCCAATGCACAGGTACATAGTTGTAGGTTATGGAGCTAGGACTTCAACTGGAACTGAAAGTTTTCACAAAAGACTGGAGCCCACAGGCACCACAGTCATTATAGACGTATAAGTTAGACCTGTAAGACGACGTTTGTTGTCAAGGACATTTTTTTCTTCTTTAGGACGACATAAACCTGGTTTCCTGAATACCAGGCATTTTCTGAAGTTGCACATATTTGAAACCACTTTAAATGTATTCAGAAACATATATTTTACTTATTCACTTACATGTATGTCGTTAAGTACAGCCACGGTCCGATCGAATCGAACGAAAATTGGTTCCGTTCAATTTTGCTCCGTTGAAAATTGGGTTCATTTTCATATTATCTCCACGTGTAAGTACGGTTAATGGTATTCCTTTGAATACGTTCTTTTAAAACGAAAAGAGCAGAATAGCTGAATAATCGGACATACGTGACTTTTCATTGGCGTCTAGAAAATTCTTTGTGTTAATCTTTACTGTACTGGGAGATTAATAACGGTTGACGTGCAGAGTTAACTGGCATCCCATATTGAATTTCAATTAAACATAATGTTCTCGTTGGTTGGTTCATCTGTTCATCTCAGTTTTACTGCTAGGCGTATTGGAAAGAACAGTAAAACCGGTGAGCCATTGAGCCGGACTGACATTGTTGCGAACTTGCGACACAAGTGCCGCACCCATACCGCGTTGTAGTATCGAGTCCCTCGTACTCATTATTGGATACTCTTTAATAACTGGAATCTCATAGAATCCTTTTTTTTTTTTTCGGTTGGGAAATCATCAAATGACTCCTCTCGCTCTGGGCGGAGCAGGAGGGAGTGTCAGACTTTTACTGACTAAAACCCATCCATGTTCCTTCATCGCCCTTTGTGTTCCGGGGCCACGGTATCTTTCAGGGGCCACGGTATATCTATCTCATGTAATCCTTCAACCAAATTCGTCCCTAATTGCCATCGAGTTATTTACATGCAATAATTTGACCTTGAAACAAAATCCGGACACGTTGCCATTTTTGCAGCATGCCAAAAGCGTTTGTGTGCGTTTTATATCCTTATTCCCAATCCTTTGGTATTCTAGATCATTAAGTCCTGAAGATTTCTATGCCAAGATCTTTGATGAATGCTATGAAAGTTTTAAAGAAGGAGTAACTAGCCAATCAACTGTTCTACATCATTTTTCGTAGACCGTTACGTAATACAGGATGACCTAATAGAAAACCATCGATCACTAATGTTTTTTATTAGTGATCGATGTAGAAAACAGAAAAAAAACCTGAACTAACGAAGTTAAATTCAGAAACATTTTCGTTTTATTTTTTTGCTTCTGGCTGGACGTTGGGCCAGACAGCATGCATTTAAAAATAAATAATTTTGCCGACAAACAACTTGAAACTTTTTTTTTCTTTATGCTTTTCTATAGACAGCCACGTTATGTACGTAATAAAATATTTATTTATGATTATTTTAATGCAATTTGCTTGAACAGCTAATTTGACCAGGAACGGTTCCTAGGTGTTGGTCATCCATTGTTTCCGAGCAGCTGTCAATTATGATGGTGTAATTAGAAAAATGGCACGCAATATTTTAATGTCTTTATTAGTTGGCGATTGGCGATATGAACTGACGTCGCAAATGGCAGATGGCTCGTTACGTCATCACCGGTTGTAAATAGTATACGTTTTTCTTTATTACAACAACACACGCAATTAAATCGATACTAATTACGTTGGAAGGTGTTAAATAAAAAAGTCCTGTAAGTATGTTATTTAACATAATTATTTTGTTTCACTCGCCTTCGGTATTTTTTTGTTAATTCAGGGTAATTTTATAGTTTAGCAAATCGACTTTCACGTTAAATTGCCCGTATATTCGATAACAACTGTCAGTCATTCTTTGACAGTTGTTATATATTTTAACCACGGGTAGGGGAAGGGGGCGTACCCACAATGTCGTGACGACTAATTTATCGTTGGTTTTTAGTTGGCAAAAGTCGTGGACGACAGTAATCGCGTCGTCCTATATGTGAACACCTCAATTTAAATACACAAGCCACGACACTTACAACTACACGATTATCTGTCGTCACGACAAAGTGGGAACACGGCAAGTTGTCATACTTAGTATGTCAATTTGATAAACTATTTATTTCTCTGACTTGTAGATGTAGGGTTTTCTTTGAAAACTGCTAGACCGAAATTGGATCCTCCTTATCAGTGACGAATGTTTTATGATCTATTGATGATTTCCGGAACAATATTTCGATGATTACAATCCAGATGTCACGTAAGTAATCAATACGGTTTTATAAAAGCATGTTTCATTCTATAAATAACCTACCATTTTTCACTATGATAATGATTTGTTTTGACATTACATTAGCCACGTTTCTGCGTTTAATTTAAATAATACGAGCAGATAAATACTTACTAATGGGAGTTAATTAATTTAGTTGCAATAACATTAAATTACATTTTTCGATCCACTTACTTTAATTGATAAAGTAATCATAATTTAACTATATTTTTTGGCAATCAGGGACACGAATAATTGTGGGGAATTCTAAATTGAATTTACTATAAACAGCTTTGGAGTTTTCGAAGATCGACAAATATGTAGAAAAAAAGAACATTTGAGTAGGATCTTTGGGAAATACAGAAACCCAGAAATTTTTGCAATAAAAACAGTGACCATGTGATGTGGTGGTAGATTTGGACAGAGAATACTTATTATAACACTAGCGGACATCACGCGGTTTCACCCGCGTAGTTCCCGTTCCCGTGGGAGTACGGTGATAAAATATAGCCTATACGGATTCGGAAGAATCCCTCTAAGTAATGGTAAAAGAAATTTTGAAATCGGTTCAGTAGTTTTTGAGCCTATTCAATACAAACATACAAAAATACAAAGGTTTCCTCTTTATAATATTAGTATAGATTGAGCTACGTTGTGAATAGGCTAGTTTCCACCATCAATAAATTGCAAATCACCATCAATAAATTTCAAATCTATTTAGTCCGTCAGAGTATTGGAAAATAATGGACACGTATTTTTTGTTTTTGTAAATCAATGAATATTGACAAAGATAAAACGAATCAAAACTCGGGGGTCGCTCACAAGTTCACAACTCACAACGCAATAAAAAATATAGAATTTTAAAAGCGTCGTATAGGGAACGTGCACAACGACGGTGGTGCCAACTGGCGTCACCAATCCGAATCATGTACCAAATTAATACTTGACATTGACATGTAAAACAAGTAAACAGAATTAATTTTATTATTGAAAATGATTATTCTAGCTAATCATAATCCATTGTTGCATTTCTGGATGTACCAATACATCCACAAAAATGAAAATTAATCAAATAGCGTAAAATAATAAAATTCTATTACTTTCCAAAGAATAGTACTCTCATACCATGTTTAAGTGAAAAACGCAAAAAATGGATAAATGCAGTAAGAAACATATTTGAAAACAATTTGTTTTTGTTACACTCTGCATTGAAAAAGTTCAATGGCCTTCAAAATCAACCGTCCAAGCAAACATGCCAAGTACAATTTAAACTTCAGCGAACACACACATTAGACTGCATTGAAGTTCACATCGAATATTCCTCAACAGTTACACAAAGAGTCCACATGTACTCAGATTATAAACATGGTTATACAATAAAGTTTTTAGTTGGCGGCACTCCTTGTGGTTTCATAAGTTTTGTATCTAAATGCTACGGAGGGCGTTCTAGTGATTGCTAATAACAAAATATGGGTGTGGATTAGACTGCACTGAAGTTCACACCGAATATTCCTCAACAGTTAAACAAAGAGTCCACATGTGTTCGGATTATAAACATTGGTATACAAATAAGTTTTTACTTAGCCGCACTCCTTGTGGTTTCACAAGTTTTGTATCTAAATGCTACGGAGGGCGTTCCAGACTGCACTGAAGTTCACACCGAATATTCCCCAACAGTCTCCACATGAACTCAGATTATAAACATGGATATACAATAAAGTTATTAGTTGGCTGCACTCCTTGAGGTTTCCTAAGTTTTGTATCTAAATGCTACGGAGGGCGTTATAGTGATTGCATAACAAATGATTGTGGATTGATTTGTTATAGCCTGGAGATACTGTTCTTGCTGATAAAGGATTCCCTTCCATTAAAACATGTGTTGAAAATAAGAAAGTTGTTTTAACCACCATTTTTTCATGAACCACAATTTTCATCAGAGAAAGTAAACGAAACATACAAAATTCATATTGGTCAACATTCATGTTACGCTGACGATCACTATTGATAGACCGAAACCCATGTTTTATACCTTAAAACATAATCAAAAATAATACTTTTGAAGAGATTTGCGTGACAGGTGACAGCATAAGTTTCCTTTACTGTCCGCATAGTGTCTCTTTTGTCGTTTAGTGCTGCCACCTATAGTTCCTGCACGTTCCCTATAGCTTCGTCAATTTTGGTTTACGTAACAAAAGAATAAATAGGTGTCAAATCTTGTCAAATATTTTTTGATAATTTAACTGACAGACTATTAGATTTTTTCAGGACACAAGCCTATTGGGACATTTGGGACCAATGAGACTGGCCGAGTATAGGCATATGCAGGCTTTCTTTTAGGCAAGTCTTTCTAACTACGACGCCGACGCAAACATTTTATCTCATATTTTGTAAACACTACACTATGTCTGGCTAGCTAAGTTGATTTTAGGGTAAACATTCGTACGTTGACCCTTTGTGACATGACGACATAAATTATGTCGACTATAATTATTAATATGGTCGCACGTGTTATCGCCGCCATCTTGGATTCAATTTAACCCAAAAAAAAATAAAACGTTTTGCTTGTAAAGTTTGTGGTAAGTAAGTATGTACATTTTATGTATTTTGAGTTCATGGCAATATTAAATACTAAACAAATAATTTCCAAGAAAAGTCATGTTATAATAAGACTTTGTCACGCTAAATGAATAATTTATTGACACGGATTAATTGATGTGCAGTCGAGAAAAAATATTGTTGGCCAGTTTGACATACAAATACAAACGTCAAATTGACGTAGTACTGTCAGTTTGACGTGTTATTCATAACTATGGATAAAACGTCAAACGTCAAATTCAAAGCACAATACAGCAACTGTAATTCATAACTATGAATTACAGTTGCTGTATTGTGCTTTGAATTTACGAAATATTTTAGTTGATAGTGGATTTGCTATGGAATGACTTCAGATTTATGCCACTGAATGCAGTTGCCAAAAAAAAATACATGTTTTATATATTCTACCTATTTACCATTTTATCAGAGTAAAACCGTTCGGGCAACGGTTCTCGTCGACTGTCGAGTGATACCAACAAATCCACCGTTGAATTATTAACCACCATTCATTTTATTCGTTTTACGCAGAAATTGGAACGGTGCTCCACCGTTTCTCGATAGGTAGTAGGGTAGTAGGCAGTATCTATATTCTATCTACCCATTATCTATATAAAGTTGACGTAGTCACGTTGAGCAATAATTTGTTTTTAATTGATTAAAAATTACGTAGAAATCGATTTGCTGTGACATTGAATAAACATTGATTTGTTCACTATTTTGATTTTACACAGCACATGGCAGATTTTTCACCCCGTACGGTACATTGACCCTGCCTGAGGCTCATAGACATATGCACGACCAACAAAAAACGTCCCCTCAAAATAACGGTGCTTTCACAGTTTTATTTTACCTCTAACATACACCTTATTTCGACACACATAAGGGTCACTGTGCTGCCAAATTAGAGATAAAATAACAATGAAAGGACTAGTGCTTGGCTGTCGCTGTCAAACAGGTCCATAGACAATGATTCTGACAGTTATCTTTGTATGAAAGGATTTTGTAAAGCATGTGACGCGAAACGCGGTTTCAGATAGGCCCCTATGACGCATTCCGTACAACGCTAAAAAAATTCTAGTCACAGAAAGTCACAAAATTCTGCTAGTTCGGAAAACCGAAGCCCGCCCGCTGCGCGCTCGCTTACTTTGAAAGAACTTGCAGCATTATGTAAGGTACCTAGAATAATAATATGTAATCATAAATTCTACGTTGTCTATACAACACTTTTGTGATGTGTGTGTGTTTTTTATCTAAGTAGGTAGGTACCTTTTACCAATAAATATGCAATGTGTGAACATTGATTCATTGTTGTGTGATGAATGATCAGTAGGTAAGTACAGGTAGTAGGTACCTACTCAAACTAAATCAGTGACTCAGAAAAGATTGTATCATCTCAATGAACAATCAAACGTACCTACCTAGCAATTATCAATAAGTACTTACATCGAAGTTCTAAAATAACCTGCCCTTACACACTTTAAATAATAAACGACAAGGTTGGGTGAAAGTGAGTGAACTACATAAATAAAATACTATGACCGTACTACAGAAGTACTGTGACAGACTGCAACGAATATCCGCCGTCAAAGCAATTCGTCCCTATATTATGTCGATCTGGCAACGTCGCTTTGTACCGAACGTAGGCGAAGTTACCCGAAGCCTTGAATGCGACGAGGGCGGCCGCTGGCGCTGATGGCGCCACGCGACGCGGCGGGGCGGAGCGGGGCGGGACGCTAGCGTGAGCGGCCCAGTTAGCTCGTAGAGTGCGGGATACGTGCGTCGTGTGGAGATTTTACATTGCAGTAATTACGATTTCCCGCCAAAAATGATTGATATCGAAAGATTAATTGAACTTGTCAAAAAGCACGAATTTATATATGATATAGGCCATAAGGAATATAAGAACCCTAGTCTCAAAACTGCGACATGGGAATTTATTGCCAAAGAATTGGGTGGAACAAGTAAGTGCACTTTTTATACCTACCTTACACTCTTATTATCAGAGTGTGGTTTTTATCCCCCAATTCAACCTGCCATTGTCATACATACACAGTATTCATTTACAATACTCAGGTATGTACTAGGAGAACGGTGGCTTATTACTTGATTACCTTCACTTCAATTTATTAATTTTCCACATCCAATCTGTTAATGGATTGTCGTTATCTTTTATTATCCGTCTATTTACCCGACTACCGCGGACGGTTATGATTTCAACCAGTTCCAGAGTTCCGCATAGCTCTTAAATTTCATATCATAATTCGCCGAATGAGTTATCGTTAGAAGCGTCTTGATTGTCCACAGGTTTTTAGTGTATGTGACGTCACAATAAGTTCAATAAATGGCACCCTCTAGCTAGAGGACATGCAGTCATAAATTGAAGAAAAAAATGTTTGGAAGACGATTGTTGGGTATTTGCACAGAAATCTTAATTATTAAGATTTCAAATAAAGGGGTTAATTGTTAGCACATTTAAAATATTTCTAAAGCTGAAAACGATAAGATTGTAAACTTTGTGTTTCTTACTTTTCAAAGTGCGATATTTCCGTAATCGGGTTTTAGTTATTGAACTTTTCTTTTTTTGTTTGTGACTTGACAACACACCTCTCACAAAGACCATCATCTCATGTTTGCCGTATATTTTCAGGTGACATTTGTAAACTCAAATGGAAGACTGTCAGAGATAGTTATATCAAGTACAAGAGACTGTTAAAAAATTCTGATGGCACAAAAGACATCGACTACATTTGGAGTAGCAACTTGAAGTTCTTAGATAATCACAATGTTAACCGGAGAAGTTTTTATAATATAGTTGGTAAGCGAAAAGCTGAAGCAGAATTACAAGGTCGGGATGAATTTCCGAGTGAAATATCGTCATCTCCGCCGCCTCTAGCGCCATTGGGATCGTTAACTATGGCCGAAGCTATCCCAGCATCATTTCAATCTAATCAAGATTTACGAATGAAAGCAGAAAATCCAATAGCAAAATATAAGGAAATTGACGCCACTGACCTTCTCTTCCTGAGTTACTCTGCAACATTCAAGAAGTTTCCAGCGAGACAGCAAACCTATATGAAGTTAGAACTAGCGAAGGTATTTGCGAACGCAGAACTGCAACAATTGGATGAGGCAGAACAGAGTACGGTAGAAGTTACAGAAAGTTCACCCGTCATTATTAAAACTGAATATCCTGAGAGAGGTGAATTAGATATTTCGGAAGAATTCAGCAGTGGTATCTTGGAGTCTTTGGAGATGAACACGAATAAACGCAAATGGCGTATTTCTAAGCCACATCAGTGACATAATTCTAAAGTCTATCTCAATAGGTACTGCTAGTTAATGCAACCATGCCCATATGCCTATAGATGATGATTAATACTGTAACGATCGCATTAATTTGGTCGTTTCCCAAATCAAAAGGCCACTTACACACGAAGTTGTTTCTGTTATATTTAATATAGAATTTAAAGTATACGTAGGTGCATTTAACCGCCTAGGAAGTTAGGAACTCAAGCCAACCTTACCTGCTCGTGGTACACCCTGCTTTCGACCAAGCAACGAGGCTCTGGCGACACGCCAACACGCAATGGACTAGCGCGGGCGCGGCGCCGCGGCGGGATATGGTAAAAACGCAAACCCCCCCATAAATGGAAAGAATTGGGAGAGGCCTTTGCCCAGCAGTGGGACAACAATAGGCTTATTTAAAAAAAAAATGTGCATTTCATTGTAAATGATCGGTAGATCTTCCGTTAGGAACTGTGTGAACCTAGTTTTTAAGTACTTTTAACGAAATAGACCATAGTTTTTTTTTATTTAAAGATTACACGAAAGTTCGAAGATCGTCTTTTTATTCGACCTTGTTTTCTCTGAATTCAATAATATGGTTCTCTCTAAAGAACCCTGCTTTTAAGACACGCTTTACAAATCTGATCCTTGTATGAGAGACAGTTCTATGAACTATAATATTGTTTGGCTCAGATATTTATGACATCAGTAAGTCGCCACTCGCCAGGTACTTGGACGATAATAATAATAACTGCATTGTCTGATGCACGCCCACGACTGCTCGGCTTTGCGTAGATCGAGCATTTTGATTTGCTCATACCCTCAGCCAAATTCTTGACTAATCCTTACTGAAGATTATGGGTACCTACAGTGAATGTTGTTTAAATGTTACCTTCATTATTTTTATTTTCAACTAGCTTACGCCCGCGGATATTTCGATAATTATAACACGGGGGATAAAAAGTATCCTGTGTTAATTTAGGTTATAAACTATATGTGCTTAATTTCATCCAAATAGTAGTTTTTGCGTGAAAGAGTAACAAACATCCATACATCCATTGATTCTCACAAACTTTCGCAATCGTGCATCGTTTTTTCGAAAGTCCTTGTACGAGTAAAAGCAGAGCTATTGCACTCCGTGTGTAGGCATGAGATAATTACCTACCGCTTCGCGCATATTGAATATGCAAGCTTTCTAGGGCCGTCGCGCTCCAGCCGTGCGTTACTGCGTACGTATGCCGCGTTAATTTTTCGCGCTCTTTTGACCTTGCGTCGCGTACCTACCTACTCGTATTTCGTGTTTGTTAACTGACTGATTTATTGATCATTAATCATTACTAATGAAAATGACAAGCCGTATTAACTGTTGCCGTTAATAAATGTCGAAAAAAATTGTCTTTTTTATATAAATTTCACTGCTCCATGTCCATGCTTCCCATCAGAGTTTATTTTAAGGGCTATATATCCCTCAAATGGCTTAGCACGATCCTCCGTTACGCCTAAAATACTGCAGCATTAATTTTGAAATAAATATATATGGTAAAGTTGAGGATTAATGCTAAGTATGTGTGCTTCTATGTGTGACGAAAACACGATTCCATAAACTTTACTCGATAGAAAAATACTCCAAAGTTACCTCCAAATCGAACAATAACCCGCGGGTATTCAAAAAGTACTTTAAATTAGATCATGAAACATTCGTACTAACTGAACTAACTAAAGCAGGTCTTACTTATGTGTTTTATTTTTTTTTAAACAATCAATAGATTTTTTGACTCATTTCGCACTATTCGGCCGCAGTGACTGATGTAACAACCGCTTTGTAGTGCAAACTGATTAGAACTTTATTCTAACAGTATTTCAAACGAAGTTTGAACCACCACAAATTGAGTTGCTAATTTTAGGGTTAGAAGGGCCTTAAAATTACCTATTAGTTAGATTTCGCATTTATGCTGCTATTAAATTTAATAAGTAATCGTGATTTTAGAGAAGGCAAGATATTATGAGACATTATAATAGAGTAAAATAATTGTTATTATAAAAGTTTTAATTAACATTTATATAATAATACATTAAAATACAAAAATGTTGGTGGTATTTTATTTTGAGTACTTGAGGCAACCCTGCCGGCTGACCATTAAGCAGTGAGACACCGAATAAAATACGCTAACGCGTAGCGTCAAGGCACAATTTAGATCGAGCGGGCCCAGTTTAGGTATTTATAATGTCGGCTTTCTTCAAGATCAAAGGAGTGCAACTTCTGTACTTATCTATTCTGTGGTAAAAGCCAAGCGTCTAAGCCAAAAATATAACCCAAAATTTCTTGAAAAGTATGTCAGGAAAATACTGTAAAAGGAAATTGAAATACCTTGACATCGTTATTACGACTGTCATGGCAACATTCCCTCGATCGCTATAGCTAGCTATCGGAAATACGGAGTTACGAGAAAACTCAGAAATGTTAGGGAGAATTTAAAATTGGAAGTTTCTATGCCAGCCACAAAGAACCCGCATCTAAAATGTTGTCTAGACTAATTTCACGAACGAAATAATACATAAATGTTTATTATCAGTTACACAACAGCGATTTCTATTGAGCAGCGCGCCTGGCCATGACTCCGACGACTGTCAAGGTTTCACTCATTGAAACTTTTGCTAAGATTCAAGTTTATAACACGTGATTTGTTAAAATGCTTCGCTTGCTAGTTACTTTTCCTGGAAACTCTTATTGAATCGTGCTGGAAGTTGATTATGAAGACTGGTGTTTGTGTTTTGTTGAATCTGAAATTGCTAATTAAGAAGCGAGGAACGAGTTTCGAGCGAGATTGCACAACTTATTAAGATCTTTTTATGAAGTTTAATCGTGGAAGCCTCAGCCGACCGAGTCGTCTGCGAGCGCGACAAAATGTTCGACATAAATTCTAAACGCGTTTCCGAACGTCACGCTCACGTCGACAGAATAGATATGAAATGCCTTTTCCCTTCTTTTACTTTGATTTGGATCTGTCTTCTATTTAAAGCAGCTTCATTATACAAGGTAATTTAAATAATGTTTTCAAGTGTATATTAGTTTAAATCAAGATTAAACCACCAAAAATAGGATACCAATCTGTGTTATGTGTACAACTTCAACCTTCACGAAATCTAGCGTAGTCGCAAACTCAGTTTCGCAAACCAATGTGCGTATTAGAGTAATCATAATTTCCTGCTGTAAATCTGTAATAAAGCTTTAGGTATTATATTATGAACTCGTGACATTTGCCGAGTGATCACTGAAACTTTGTTTTTTCTTGGCGTTCGCGTGAAGGCATGACGCCTGACCGACCGTGCGCCGTGCCAGCGCCAGGCGTTACGCGTTCATATCAAATGACTTTGTTAACTAACTACATTTGAGTGACAGATTCCGACTTGCTATATTATGTGGTCTGACTTCTTTGATGATTTTTTTAGCGCTGTACATACCTACTTCCTTTTAGATGAGGCGTGGTTTTGGCAGCTCTGTCTGGATTCGTCTATCCACACTAAGGTTATCTACACTAATATTATAAAGAGGAAAGATTTGTATTTTTGTGTGTATGTCTGTACTTAATGAATAAACTCTAAAACTACTGCGCCGATTTTAAAAATTCTTTCACCATCTTCTTCTTCTTTGCGTGTCGATAACTCAAATAATACCCGACCAGTATGTAGCCACTTGCACAGCTCTGTCATTGGCTTCGTTTAAATCCTGGAAGGATTAGAAAGCTACATGGATTCACCATTAGAAAGCTACATTCACCCTGAGTAACATAGGCTATATTTTACCCCAGTACTCCTACGGGCACGCACGGGATCTACGCGGGTGAAACCGCGTGACGTCCGCTAGTATATTATAGAATGAAACTCAAGCACAGATATTTCTTTGAGTAAATGAGTAGGTATATAAAGAGTTAATGCTGTTTTATTGATTGAATTGCTCACGACCTTCAACCTCGTGAAATTTTTATAAAAAAATACTAGCTGTTGCTCGCGATTTCGTTCGTGTGGAAATTTTGATATTATGTATGTGTGAGACTAAAAAATAGTCTACGACCTATTCTCAGACGTACCCAATATAAATTTTATAAAAATCGGTCAAGCCGTTTCGGGGGAGTTTGATAACAAACACTGTGACACGAGATTTTTATAGTTTTAAGTAAGTAGGTATATTAGATTATTTTTTTGCACAGGACCCTAATTCTTTTTCTAAAATGAAGTCGGTTAAGAAAAGCAGCGTAAAATTATTCTGGTTAATATTTTATTAGTAAACACTTATTCCTTTAAGGCTGTGGAATTAAATAACAACAGTATTCTAGCGTTGTCGTCATCGGGGGTTTGACGCAGAATGTGCACAAAGCAAAATGTGCACTTGACGCAAAATGTGCATTTCGTAAAATGTGCATTTCGCAAAATGTGCATGCACTTCTTAAAATAGCACTTATCAAAATGAGCACTACAATAATAAAAACCGTTTGCCTACTTTATTTTTTTTATTATTTTGACCGATTTTTAGCATGATCATGCCAATTCTATATTAATTAAATGAGATCACGTGATGGATGGACACGCACGGATTTTGCGAAATGCACATTTTGCGGAGTGCACATTTTGCGTCAAATTCACATTTTTCTTTGTGCACATTCTGCGTCAAACCCGTCCTCGGCTCTACCTATTGATTTTTCATTTAATGAAATGCGGTCAACAGCTAGAAATACATACGTCATCGATTAAGTAAAGTCTGCAACTATTTCTGTTCGTTGACCTGCCATTATTTCTATGTGTTAGTGCTTGCAACATAATACGACCCTCTTTGACCTGACGGCGAATAAAAAACTGCAACAGTTATGTTAGGTAAAATTAATAAATTGTTTATCAGATTGACACCACGGACAATATTGTTCGTGATAAACGAGTAGTTCGGATGGCTATAAAGAATGACAGCTGTGATATCTCTTAGGGCCATTTATATGCCTCAAATGGCTTAGCATGATCCTCCGTTACGCCTAAAATACTGCAGCATTCATTATGAAATAACTATATGGTAAAGTTAAAGATTAATGCTAGTTACTATGTGTGACGAAAACACGATTCCATAAACTTTTCTCGATAGAAAAAAAATCCAAAGTTACCTCCAAATCGAACAATAAACCGCTGGTATTCAAAAAGTACTTCAAATTACATCATGAAACTTTGCATACCTAAGTACTAACTGAACTAACTATAAAGCAGGTTTTATGTGTTTTATTATTTTAGTCCAATCAATAGATTTTTTGTAAATCGCAAAAATCCACTCATTTCGCACTATTCGGCCCGCAGTGACTGACGTAACAACCGCTTTGTAGTGCAAGCTGATTAGAACATTATTCTAACAGCATTTCAAACGAAGTTTGAACAACCACAAATAGGGTAACCACTAATTTTAGGGTTAGAAGGGCCTTAAGTTATAAATTTATAACAAAACGTAGTATAATTAGTGGCAAGAAGTCCAGACACTATTTAAATATTTCTTTTTAGGGTTCCGTACCTCAAAAAGAACCCTTCTAGCATCACTTTGTTGTCCGACTGTCTGTCAAGACCCTTTTTTTCGGAAACGCGTAGAGGTAGGTATCAAGTTAATATCCAAATATTCCGAGTATTTGATATATTTCGGTCTCTCCTAATTTTGAAAAGTCAAGAGAAATAACGAGGCCTGAAGATAGGGTTGCCACCCGTACTATAATATATAGTATTGTACTATATTTCAGTCAATTGTACTATATATTATAGAAAAATATAGTACGAAAAATACTATATTTTTATCCCTAATTCAATTGTCGCGCTTTTTTAAATTAACCGTGACTGGAAGTCTGGAACGTACCCGCAACGCGGCACGGGGAATTTCAGAACGAAACGCATTCGCGGCATCAAAACGTCAACTGTCAAATGTTCATTATTTCTGTTCAGAAATTATAATTGTAAATGAAATTATTTAAAAAAATAAGCGAAAAAGAGGTGTTTTTATCGAAAAAAAAACTGCTGAAAAAAGGCAACTTTTCAAATGTACAGATACAAATTTGAAAAATATATTTTAAATCATTTGCTTTCTTCTCTCCATACCTGCAACTTCCGCTTTTACGGAAACGTTTTTTTCCGTCATAAATGTAAAATGGAAAGAAATAATTACTAATTTTAAAAATGGCAAATACTTTTCAAAAGTACAGATACAAATTCGAAAAATATATTTTAAATCATTTGCTTTCTTCTCTCCATACCTGCAACTTCCGCTTTTACGGAAACGTTTTTTCCCGTCATAAATGTAAAATGGAAAGAAATAATTACTAATTTTAATTAAAAATAAATTGTAACAGTAATCAATTGCATTTTAAATGCAATTAGATCATTGATGGCCAAAGCAAAGAGCATTAACAAACTAATATGGAAAAATAAATAATGTTTTAAAATAAATGAGTATTTTTTTTCCTGAAATTTCCAAAAGTACAATATTTTTGCAGCTTCTTTGGGAAAAATACTATATTTATTCAAAATAAAGGTGGCAACCCTACCTGTAGAAGTCTTCAAGCGCCAAAAGATCCTTGTAGCACTGTAAGCACAATGTTTCTAAGCGCAAATACAAGGCATTTTTAATAAATAAAAAGAGTTTTGTATTTCTTGCATATTCCCTATTTCCGTAATCAATACCTAGGTACCACGGTCTCGTGAAAAGTTCAATAGGTACTAGGCATACATAAATAGCAAGAGCAATTTTGCATTTATAGAAATAAACCTGTCTTGTCTAGCCACCGTGTCAGGTCACAATATTTATGAACGACCAACTGAATGGCTATCGATTTTCAATTAAAATAAGCTGGGCTGAGAGGCGGCTTTCGTCGCAGTCTGCGATCGTAAAATAGAACGCTCTAACATTAAACCGAGCTTAGAAAATGTATAAGATATTTTTGGTATAGTGACGTAGGTCCTCTTATCCTCTATTTATTTTGATTCTCATACAATACATTTGGTTGTATGTATGTGTAATAAAAACTACTGTATCTCCAATCAACTCTTCAGTATATTCAAATCCAAGTATTTCATTCCACATAGGCCTGGATGGGCACTTAAGAACGTCGACAAGGGTGCACGGTTCGGTTGGTGGCTTCCATGGAGAAGAACCGGCAAGAAACTCCATGGTTACTCTTTTCAAATTATTTGGTATTACACAATTCTACATTACTTCACGTTTTATACAAAATGCAATAATTACAACACTTATCAGTTATCAGACATAGATTCGACTGTTAGTCTTAACACCACAATTTCTCCCAATGAACAGCGCTCTATCGGTCGAGTGTCATGTTTTATAAACTACCCCTTCCCGCTTCAACATTGACGGTTAGGCAGTGTTGTAATTTCTCAAATATAAAACGAATTATTAAAATCTTTGAAATCCTACATAATATTATTTTAGATAGATCACAGCAGATCTTATTATTTAATACATATTTGAAAATCATGACATATGGGACTTTGTCGTAAGTATTATCTGTAATGTTTTCCTCCTTATAACAGTTAGAACCCAGTCGGGCTAAAAGTAGCGAAAAACAAAGATTACTTGACAGCCTAGCTCGTGCAGATATCATTGTCAATTTGCGATTAAGATGGCCGCTATGATTTGCGATACAAATAAACAACAATTTATTATACATTTATCTCTCGTAATCTTTTCAGTCTGCAACTCTGCGCCTTCAGTATCTTGAATTTGAACTACAAATGTTACAGGTTTTCAGGCTAGGAAATAAGTAAACCTACTGACAGAGTAAAATGCCAGTTTTTATTTTTATCACAGACTTAAGAGAATAAGTAGGTATTGTGTTCTAAGTTAAGAAAATAGAGATACACATCACTTTTCACTCAAAAAAATATTTTTTCGTTTTGCCATCCCACAAAACAGATAAGTACAGAAGGCCAGCTGCGTACAATAAGCAAAATAACAGACGCACGGACTCTTTGTTTACGGACAGTACAGCAATATGAAAAAAGAAGAATTTGAGAGCAGCGCTCATTCCACTACGTCGCACGTGCTTTCGCTTGTTGTTTGGAGTCAGCCTTCTGTGTCTATGTATTCTGTGGCCAGATGCGATAGCACGATCGCTCGTAACGTCGCGCGTCGGCCGTTCGTCGGCGAGGTGCCTGAAACCGCCACACAAACTCGACAGCACCCGGCAGTATCGACCGCGAGCTTGAAGCGGTCGCACGTATTTCTTCGCCGCTCACACCATGACTACTAACAGTACTAAACCCAAAATAAAAAAGGTTTGCGTAGGATTTGAGAACGCCGTCATAATTAAAGTGTTAAAAATGTATAAAAAGAATCCTTGTCTGTGGGACACCTCACATAAATATTACCATAATAAGCCAATCAAAAATGCTGCTTGGGAATCGTTATTGACAACATGGCGGAGATGTCAGCCCCGCGCTACACTGCACGATGTAAAAATTAAAATATTTCATATGCGGACCAATTATACCCGGCAGAGAAGAAGAGTAAGTAATAACCTTTTTTTATTGTATTTTAATTTGTCATACAATTAACGAACCACCAGATTTAGCTAAATGTAACGCCAAAAAAATCACTTTTGGTTGCCAAAATTAGTAAATGATCACCAAAATTAATCACCATTTTATCGTGAAATTAGAACCAAAAATTAATTTTTTTAGTTAATGACCACCAGAAACCGAAACCGAACTGTTATGCTCTTGCATCCGAGTCGAGGGAGACCCGGTCGACGAAGCCCCGCCCTGCGAGGCTCCTACTTTTGAATGGTTTATAAAAAATGTCCCCCAACTTGGCCTAGACAAAACTAGTTTGTCATCACATCAACCACCTCATTAAAATTTGGTGCTGAATTTACTAAATTTGGTGATCAATTGATATTTTACTGTGATAGATGTTAGTGGTCACTAAGTTATTTTTGGTTTTCATTAGGTATATTTTCCCCCTTTTAATTTTACATAAAAAAAAACAATACTTACCCGTATTCGTCACAGGGATAGCCAGAGACGCCTTAAATATTTCGCCAGTTATGGTCAATGACGAAATGCATAATTTCGTAACATTTTGCCTGACTTGGGAATCAATCTCTGGAGACTGGAGATCCTGCAAGTTTTTTAGAAACGTTTTCGCGGTCAGCAGTCCACCTCACACTTGTGACCGCTAAGACCAATCAGACAATGTATTAGGTACTTATGTGAATGATTACTGAGGGATTTTTATTTAGGTATTAGGCTACGTTCACACCAACGCGCATAGTCTGCCGCCGACTGTGCGAGTATCCAGTACAAAATGTACGACAGTTTTACTTAAGACGGCACTGGGGCCCTACTCTCTAACGCTTCGTCCGTAATTCGGATCTATCCGTCTCTCTCACTGCAGACGTGCGCGAGATAGACGGATAGATCCGAATTACGGACGAAGCGTTAGAGAGTGGGGCCTCTGATTCGCTTTTGTTTGTCAAACATTTGCGAAGTCGGCGGCCGACTATACGTTTGTACACGGTCTGACCTATATTGGGAATAATACATAACTGGCGAAGTGTGGGACAGTGGGTGTTCTGTGGCTCTCTATTCAATAGAATAAGCGGAGTTGTATATAGGTTGGAGATGTATAATAGGTTTAAGCGGAGTTGTTATTTCCCTGTTATATAGCTACACTATTACTGTTTGGCATAGGTATAAATTATTAGAACAATAATAAACCTTTTGGCTGCAGTTCCACTGAAGCGGAGCGGAGCGGAGCGCGATTCACCAATCACATGGCAGGACTGGAGAAGAGATCTGGATTTCAAGCCGTGTGATTGGTGAATCGCGCTCCGCTCCGCTTCAGTGGAACCGCAGCCTAAGGTAGGTAATTATGTACAGACGTCAGCACATCAAGCTACTACAATCTGTCAAATTTCTTTAATAAATTTTCAATTTTATTGCAAAAACATTAGGTTCAAAGTTTATTGGGAAAATTTTACAGTTTCGGGTAGTTTGATGTACTGGCGTCCGTCTGTACCTAAAAATCGAGTCTTATAATAAGAGAAAAGCTTTATTGGCGTGCGCTGACCCAACGGTTAGGTATAAATAGATTACCTACACTAATATTATAAAGAGGAAAGATTTGTATTTTTGTGTGTGTGTGTGTGTATGTTTGTAATAAATTAATAATAAACTACTGCGCCGATTTAAAAAATTCTTTCACCATTAGAAAGCTACATTCACCCTGAGTAACATAGGCTATATTTTATCCCCGTACTCCCATGGAAACTGGAACTACGCGGGTGAAACCGCGAGACGACCGCTAGTGGTGTAATAAACAGCCACTTTTCGTGATTGTGTTCATCTTAGTTTTTGAAGTGAAACTTCTAAGGGTTCGTTTCCACCAAGCGGAAAAAACCTGGAGTACTTACCTTTTTTTAAATGTACTCCTGAATTAAGAACTGTATAATTTATAAAACCATGGTCGAGAAAAGTACCAACAGCTCGCAGCAACCGCTATTGTGTCAAGCCAACCAAGAACCAACCAACTCACTCAGTCAGGCTCTATACGCGCTCAGTAAGATACGTAGGTACGACGCGATCGCGCATTTTTGTTTTAGATCATGTCCACTCTTCATTAATAAGGCATCAAAAATAAATCGTAAAACGGATGTTGTGTGAACGGATGTTATAATAATCAGAAGAACTCATAGCATTCTTTTTTTACGTTACCAAGCGAATGTGAAACGTAAGTTTAATTCCATTCTATAATTAACTACAATTGTGTACATGTGCACTAGTATGCCAAGATTTCAGTAAAAATCTGTTATTTTCAAACTACAAACAGAAACTTCAGTTTATTTATTTGTATAGACTACAGATATAGTTGATGCCAGTTAAAATCGCAAAAGCGGTCATTGACCCACCTACATTATTATTAAAATTCTTAACTTTGATATCCAAAAATAAGCCTGCTCAAGTCTTGAATCGTCATGTATCGTGATCTTCAACATTTTTTCTAATGAAAAACGGTCCTACATGGTTCATTTGTTTTGTTTCGTAGGAAGAGATATTAGGGAAAGGGCAATGACCGCTATTGCGATCTTATTTGGCCTCTAGTTACCTATCGAACAAGAGAAAAGGCACTAGTGGTCATGGTAGCCCCTGCACAAATAATTTACGTACTTAAGTATAACTTACTCCTGATTTCGAATCTTATTTGTTTCAGCCGAAATAAGTGGTTAGACGTCATTGGGAGACTCGATTTACTCAATAAACCTAACATAAAGCCACAAAGTTACAAAATATGCTCAGTAGGTAGGTACTATAGTATGGATGAATTGTATGTTACTAACTAATATACATTTCGAAAATTCGATGATGTTCGAAGTGCTTGTGAGAAAATTGCTGCCAAGTGCAGTATCAACAAAATTTCTCTTGACCAAGTCTCGGCCTAGTATTTCAAAATACTGTACTGTAATAAAATGTACAAGTACTTCAACAAATGGAATCACAGAGTTCTGAAGTATCGACACAAACTAAGCTTTCATAATAAGTAGAAGAGTCAGTCGTCTGTCGCTAATAATAAAAATGTTTCTATACCCATGGTTCATAAACAAATTGATTGACGGTCCAATAAATGAACGAGAGACGCAAACGTCTTTAGCTCTTTTGTCAGGTACGCCAAGAAAAAGGAAGCTCATTACTTACTCAATTGCAGGAGTCTGAAAAAAATAAAAAAGGCAAATAGAAACTTACATCAAAAAAAGAAACCAATGCCAAAAACTCACTTTCCGGCAACCAATCTGTCAATGGAGATGACGTTGAAGTATCTGAAAAGTTTGTTCAAAAGGAACGTACGGACCGTAAATTGAACCAAAATGGCGGTCGTCCGGCAGGTACAATTATATGTACTAAGGTCGATTGAGTGTTAAATGAAAATGTGTTAAATAACATCGCGATCGACCTTGAATGCTGAGTTCAGAAACACATTTTCCGGATAGTCAACTCGGTCAATCGGCGTAGGTATGTTACGGACACAAAGTAGGTAACAACAACTCCTAGCGCGGCAATTAGAGTGCAATAGCTTTACTCGTGGCGTGGAGAGGAAGTGATTTTGTAAGCTTAAGCGCAGGACACACAGAAAAGACGTAAAACGCAGACGGGTCGCAGACATTACGTCTCTTCCGCGTCTCTTTCATACAAAATGTATAGAAGCGTCGCGACGCAAAACATACAGAAAAGGCAGGGCGCGGACACGACGCTTGCCCGTCTCGCCTGTGCGCCTTGTTGTAATTGTAAAACAGATAGAAAGGACGGAACACGTCCGTCCGGGTGCGAAACTGTGAACGGACGTGGGGAAGACGAGAACGGGGGCTCCGGGCGGGGTGGGGCGCGGGTGCCGGGAAACGCGCGGCGCGCGCGCATCTCTCGACCTCTCGTCGTCTCTCGTGCGTGGCGCCCAGGCGTCAAGCCCGTGCCTCGCCTTTTCTATCGTTTTAAAAGTCGCGACGGGGCGCCCCTTCCGCGCCCCGCCCTCGTCTTACGTTTTTTCTGTGTCCTGCACTTTAGATTAAATAAAAACTTTATAACAAAATAATTAGCAGAAAAAACTGAAAGGCAAAAAATAAAAAACCTTTTTTTTTTAACCTTAATAACTAAGTTCTTGAACTAAGTAATATTTTGAGTCGGCGCGGCGCCAAACATGAATTACGTAAAGCCTGATGCGCGGCGGCGGCGCGGCGCGGCATCGACACGCCTCTTCGCCGGAAAATGCCGAGCGTTCACGAAGTTAATGTCAGCGAGACAGCAATAAACAAACCTGAACGCCCCACACATGTGCCAGACAAACGTCGTTGCGAGTGGACATGGGTAGGCCTACAAAGACTGCTGCTCGAATGAGAAAAAGATATTCAGAAGAATCTAATAATGAGAAAGAAAAACGGTTGGAGGTAAATAGAAAGAGAATGAGATTAACACGTTCACAGGAGAGTTTAAACCAGCGCGAGGAAAGACTGTCGAGGATGAGAAGCTACATGAACAATAGATTTTCGCAAGAACGTTATAAGCAGCGCGCTCGTCGGTTAGATCTGCTATTAAAAGAGCGACTATCAATTAATGAGAGTGAAGAGCAACGCGCAGCACTAAAATCTGTAAGTGAACAAAATTCTCCTCTATTTTCCCACCCTTAGGGTAGGACTTTTTTTTCCAAATTTATATGGGACCAACACTTATACCCTATCTATACAATAAAAAAAGAATTATAAAAATCGGTTTACTCTGTAAAAAGTTATGTGTGGTCATACATTACAATCAGTGAGTGTACAATCAATCATCCCCTGTTTTCCTACCTTTAGGGTTGGATTTTTTTCCAAATGTATATGGGACCATCTTTCGGGTATGGCCTTTACAATTAAAAAAAGAATTATCAAAATCGGACTACTCTGTATTAAGTGGTCATATATATTACGTGGTCATATAGATATAAAAAAAAATATGCGTCGACTTGAGAACCTCCTACGTTTTTTCGTCGGTTAAAAAGCGGTTTTCTTCAAGATCAATAGAGTGGTCTGTAGGTTGTGTACGTTAGCACTATAATTTATTCTGTGCTTGTAGTGAATACCGTCGTCGTCATGATAAAAGCTTACCTTTTTCTGCTAAATTATTGTTGTTTTTTTAGTTTCTCTTCGTCTCTCACACTTACTTACGACTTACGACCCGTATCTATAAACTAGTCAAAATAATTTGAGTAAAGCAATTATTTAAGATACCATTTTTATACTGTAGTTTAGTAATTGCTTGAAGTTAGACCTGTCAAAAGTTAGAATTCTAGGATTACTAGGCTTTCGTTTTGGTTCTTACTTTGTTCAATTTCTTCTCTATGGCATAAAAATTAAACAATTATTTCCATTATTATTATCAAAATATAAGTTTGATAGTAAGATAAACAAACTCGCTTTTCCAGATTGTATTTATCTTAGTTTTTCTAAACATCATGTACCTATACGTATATTATTTATTCCGGAAGGTTTATGTAAACAACCTAACACCAATACTATAACAGCACAGACATCATCAAAAAAGATGAGTATCGAAGTAGCTGGTAAAAACTACTTATAAATGGTATAGTTTGTATCTTTGTACAAGGTTATGTCTGGAAATACAAATCCGATTACAACACTTCTTTCACTTATACAAACAATGATATTATAAAGAAGATACGCCATGTTCATACTGAATGGCGTTCAGATATCGTTGCGAGTAATTTAAAACTACGACAGCGATAGATAATACGGAACGTATAAGATAGAAAGAGATAGCTAGCTATCAAAGTGCAACAATTGTGTCACTTTGTCCTCAACAATTTGTGCGTGCTAGAGCGATATCTACCTCTTTTTTTACTATATAATATCATTGTATACAAAGCTACACTATTCCTGTGTAAAATGACGTATTTTTTATGGCAAAAAATGCACGTTTTCTATGAATATCTCTATCCGACTAAAATATGAAAATACGCAGGGTTCATTGCCAGCGATATAGATGCGGTGGGAGGGGGCGGTAGGCAGACCTTCTAGTTCTGCAATATCAGGCGCACAGCGCGGCAGTGTTGCCAACCGTACTATTTAAATTAATTTGGCCTTTGTACGATGTACGATCCAGTAATCGAAATCGTACGCAAAATATACGATATTTTCAAATCTTATACCCATCATCATAACGAAGTAAAAATAATTAATTAATAGTACTTACTTAATTAATTTTTGATATTATAAAAACAAAACAAGTAGAAGACTTGAACGAGCTAAACTTTTTTGTATTTTTATGATTAGGATCAGAGCTTACATAATGAGGTAGAGGACAACTTTTATCCGTATACAAATTCGAGATTTTTAATCTGTATCTATGGAAAGGACACCTAACCACGGTTTCATCTGAGTTTCTGAATTTAGGTAACTTTTCGCATATACCTATCTAAAAATCTACAAATTCAGTTATAAATCTTAATGCTAAATGATGATTTAAGTTCCCTATATGGTAAATATTGATTCAAAATTATAATTACATTCCGTTTTAAAATTATTTACGTTGTTTTATTGAAATTTCATTACATAAGTACTATTTTTTGGTTGCATATTAAAAAATCAAAACTTTATCAAGCAAATTTCAAAAGAACAATAAACGAAACAACAAAATTTAAATGACCAAATGTTTTATTTAGAAAAAAATTAGAATCCCAATGTACCTATGTGACATCAAAATGAACGACTGATCAAAAGTTAGGTTAATTTCTTCTAAACAAAATGGGTAGGTTTACAATCTGACTAGGCAGATTATAAAATGACGGGTTTTACAATATGATGCCGACATCATAGTTACGATCTACCTATCTCTATATTAAACATAATGTCATTTTTCATGTCTGACCGATATGTTCTTCTAAAAACGGTTTCATTTAGATAATTATTCGGGAATGTTATGTGTATAATTCATAGGTACTGCGGGTACTTCAGTGTTTCCCTGCCTGTATTAGAACCCTATAGCCTTCTTTTTTTAACTGTCAAATTTTATCAGTAGGTAATTAAAAAAGTTAGTAATTTGATGGACGGACTTTATCGTTTTTTCTGTTTTTTTTTTTTTCTGTCTGCCTATCTGTGAGTTTTTCCAAAATAATAAAATAAAATAAATAACTTGACGGTTCAGGATATTTTTCACGAAATTCTTAACCCGGCAGTACTCGCTACTGGGTAAAAAATACCACAGGGCTCTAAAATTGGTTGTATTTTTGTTTCTACGCATTCTGGCAACCCAAGATTCTAAGTACCTTCGAGCCGATAGCTTACACACCCTCACTCCGCGGGGCAGCCAGTTTGCGCGTGGCGCTTGTTAATGGAGGACGTGTAAATTGAGTATGGGTAGAAAATACCCGGTAGCGACGTTCCGTGATAGAGTGAAGTAGTTACGTTTCCAGGAAGACATTTAGAACAGTTTGTTTAGTGTTGATTATCTCAATGTTCACTCACTTTAGAAGTATCATTATTTTTTAGTATTTTACGCGTGTACCTGGTTTATTTTTGATATCAATGTCCATTTTGCCAAATATGTAAGATTTTTTAAATTATTGTTGATTTTGTAAGATTACTCAAAAAAAAAAGATTTTTTTATTGTTTTTTTTAGGATAAGCTCTAATGACAAATAAATAAACATTAACACTTACATTTTTTGTTTTATTTATAGACAGTAGTACCAATAACACAAATACATTGTCAAATATTAAAACTTAAACGTATTTTCGAAAATAATGGCATTTCAAGTCTGTGGTATTTATTACCCGGTAGCGAGTGTTAATGTTCGTAAATACCTAGCGAGTACAGCCGGGTTAATAATAATATGTAAATCTATATAGGTACTACAAAGATTCTTCTCCAAAATAAAAAATATCACGACCCTCGCATGGGACACCGGTGATCGAAGATTCGTATGGCGACTTGGCATTTTTGGGGAGTGCGCGAGGGGGGGACGGGACCGGAGGGTCTCATTTCAAGTCCGCCATGTCACCCGACTCGCTAGTTGAACGGTAGCGCTCACTTCGGTTAGACGCGTCGAGCGCCGTGCTACCTCTCCTCTCCGCGCTGCCGCGCAGTACTCGATCGATATGTTAGACAAACATGAAAAACGTGAGCTTCTAACTAAATTCCTTAAACAGTTCAAAAAATCACCATGCTTGTGGAACGTTGATAATATTTACTATTACGATAAAGACGCAAAGGATGACGCTCTCTCAGTTTTATTAAACTTATGGAATAAATATGAGTCTATAACATTACAAGGACTAAAGCTTAAAATTCAGGGCCTACGATCAGTTTATCGAAGAGAAAGGAAAAAAGTGAGTGCTAATAAAACAATGTTTGTTTACAACACTATGAAACATTTTGCAGCGACAAAAAACATTTTAACATAGATATCAAGTTTAGTATGCTAGAATGTTTTCAAACAACTCATCTATTGTTTAGTTTTGTTGAAATCTTGAATGTTCTCAAGTGCTGTTTATAAAAATTAGTTTTGACGGTATTTCTCGATGCGGACATTTTCTCTCATTTCCGCGCCTTTCGGAACTTTAGAATAGCATGTTTTTGAACTAAAACGTGAATAACAGACAGGAAAAGGTATACCTATAAAAAAGTTGGGTCAGCAGCATTATACAACCACTAGGCTGTAAGTTACGGATAATAGGCTAGTTTCCACCTTTAATAAACTGCAAATCTATTTAGATCGTCAGTTAGAGTATTGAAAAATAATGGACACGTATTTTTTGTTTTTGTAAACTAATGAATATTGACAAAGATAAAAAGCATCAAAACTCGGAAGTGGGGGGCTCGTGACGTCAGAAGTGTCAGAACGCACAAAAAATTATACCACGGCCTGACGTTCCTATTGAGAATTTTAAAAGCGTCGGTATCTTCGTCAATTTTGGTGTACGTAACAATAGAAAAAATACAGGTCAAATATTTTTTCATAATCTAACTGACGGACTTATTAGATTTTTTCAGTTGACAAGCCTATTATAGTATTAAAAATATTCTAATTACGGGGTAAAAAAACTAGATTCGCTGCTTTAATTAATCCCCGATACAACGCGTAGCCGTGGGCTCTTTTAGTATAGAATACTGATTGTTCTCCTCTTTTTAGGTTGAATCCAGTGCTGGTGCGTCCGTTAACTACGTACCAACACTATGGTACTATAAGCATATGAATTTCTTGTCTGGCAAAAAGGACACTGATTCAGACGAGTCGGATTCTGACCATAATGATGTAAGTAGCGTAATAAATTAATAAAAATAATGTTTAAGTGCCGTCAGTGTCAATATTCCGGGAATCTTGAACACTAAAATGTGCTGTTCGAGTGGTCTAACTAATTTCTGAGTGAAATTTGACATTTACCTTAATCATTAGCACTTAATTCAAAACGACCATTTTATGGTTAGTGACCACTCAGTTAAACCACATATTTTTCATTGCATTTTGCATACCTACTGATAACCTAGCCAGCGTAAAAATATCCCAGTTTTGTCTTATAATCTACTAAGTAAAGAGTCAATAGTTGAGACAGAAAACGACGGTTTACGTGTGGGGTGTACTATTGCTACACCTTTGACAGTCTGCCTAACCCATCAGGTATTACAGGCGTGATGCTGTAAATAGTTAAATGTTGGCCAGTTAGAAGACTGTTCGATAAACCATAATTAAATGAAGATCCTAATTCTACAACTACTTGTTAACTTCCGTATCATTGTCAAGTTTGTTTCTCTTCAAATGTTAACCTCTTATTTCAATTTCAGGACACCGTTTACGTGCGACTTCCACGTGGTCAAAAAAGGCCATCAACGACATCAACATCAACTGGCCAAGGAGTGGAGCCAGAAGGGGACCCTACGTCATCGGTAGACGCATCGGCAGCAGCATTCGGAAGATCAGTAGGAGCTCAGCTACACCACTTGTCCAAAATGCAGAGATGTATAGCAGAAAAACTTATCTCTGATGTCATTTACCATGCTAAAATGGAGCAGTTGTCTCTGGACACATCCATCAGTGTAAAAGAAGCTTTAGAAGATCAAGCTGCTTCATTAATCCCCAAAGCAGGACCGTCCTGGTATGACACGGACCTCGATAATGGTGCACAAGAATCCTCCTTTGGCTTTTCCATAACTACAGAAACTACCGAAGATCTAGTCAGAAGAGAAATGGAAGAAACACAAAGTGCAGTGAATTTTATCAAAATGGAAACTGGTGACACGGAAAGTTATGTTTTTCAAGACGAGGATGATGAACTAAGCCACACCACAATAGATATTGTGAAAGAGGAATAAATGTAGATGTAGCTTAGAAGTCAATTTAGTTTTTAAGTTAATTCAGAAAATCTCAAATACATCTTTTATTGATTAGTACGCCTTTAGTTTTATTACTCCAGATGATTGTAATAAGATTCATGGATATCAGCACGCGTAGCATAACCGGGTTGACGGGGTTTGTCGACGGAAGAATCGATAAAATGATAGATTTCCTTTGTTGATCTGTCATTTTGTCGATTCCTCCGTCGACAAAACCCGTTTCTACGGTGGTCATGCTACACGTGCTGTACGAATTGTATTTTGAAAATGTGTTATGGCCCCATGGGCCATAATAATGTCTGTGGTATTTAGCCAGCCTGCAAGATGAGAGCGAAGATGACTGCCAAAAGTGTTCCACGACACATCTAAAGAATGATTCTACGATATTGATAGTGTATATTCTAGTGTATTCATGATAATAATAATAATAATGTGACTGTATTGCTCTTTGTATTCTCTGAACAATTATATTCTTAGCTATAGTTATGAATCATCTGTATTTATTATCGGAAGCTGTTGTTTTTTAATATTAGAACATTTCCTTTAATAAAACCACTTTGACTGATACAGCGTTCTACATTTAATTTCAAACTATGCAGAACATTTTCGACAATTTCTTCAATCGTAAAATATATTCCGTTTGGTACGTAATTCGCGGTGGCTGGTAGGTAGGTAAATGCCTAAAATTGTATTGCGCTGCGTATTTTCAGGCTGTAAGTACCTATCAAAAAGGTTCGAAAATAGCCTTTCGAAAACTCTGATTGAATAATTCACGCTCGAAAAAGTAAAAAGCATTTTTATACTTATGTCCATAAAAAACTGATTCTAGTAAAAGGAATTGGGTCCATTTAGAATTTTAGACGGGAGTTTTTTGGGCGTTGTCATTTAGCTTAGTTAAAAGACGACTTTGTCTGTTTAGCCATCAAAGCTTTTAGCAGTGAAAACATTAATCTCGGGAACTCACGTTACGTACCCCTATCCTTACCTACCCCGAGTTCCCGAGCAGAATCTCACAAAACAGAATCCAGTTCTAACGCACACAAACAACATTAACTTGTACGCGCGCTGTATAATAGTAAACACACACAGACGCAACGTACAGCTGATCTCGCGGTCGCCCGATCACTCCGAGACGGGTAGCGAAATAGCGCCGTGCGGCGTTGCCACACCGTGCGCCCGACGACGTTGCCGCTCTTCACACCACACCGCACAAGTAAATATTCGAAATTCGAACTTGGATGGCATTGCGAATTGGATAACGTGCAAACTGGTGTAAGTATGTACATGTGTTTAATAAGTAAGTATGCAATAACGGTTCCTTGCCAATTAAATGGGCCGAAACTGGTTTTAATTTTGGGTGTTTGTTAATTGGACGGTAAAGAGAAAAACATCGGACGTGAATGCGTTTTAATGAGGTTTTTTGTAGTCGATTGCAGTATCCCTTGTAAGTTTGGTTAAAGATTCGGTACCTACTTTCAGGGTTTTTAAAATGCGAGGTCCTTAACAATTATGATGATCGAAAATTTTGTGGCAAGCTAACTCTGCACGACGACCGGTAGTTTCCAAACAGCCGATAATAATGGTTACCTACTGATTATACTTGCAAAAACTTCTATAAACAGTATAAACATAAGAATCGTGCAATGTGGGTTGATTTTTAACTGATTGGATTCATCTCCTGCAAAGTCCTTGGCAACCCTAGGTTCCATGTTTGAGCTTTCAGACTACGCGCCTGAAGGCCAACACTTTTCGTGCCTTGTTTTACATTTCGGGGTCGCTTTTATTCTATTGTATCTTGTATCTTTCTCAGGTAATTCATTAGTTGTTTAAACTATCACCTAGATAAAAAAAAAACTTTCGAAATCTACACTAAATTCTATACTACTTATAGTCTTTTTTATTATGGGACTAAGTTCTTACCAGAACATTTTCTAGATTATTTCGTAAAGTAGGTCCTTTGAACGACCTTCGTCGTGGTGACTAATCAGTTTAGAAAGCGCGCAGAACTTTGGTCAAGGTTGTTGTCAATTTATTATTAACAATAACAATATGGTCACCTCACGTGGTTATAAGCAGCTGCTGCCAATCGTGACTTTGAGCTGGTTAAATATGTAGTACACCTATAGGCAAATATTTATATTTACCTACCTAGTTAAGTAAAACAAACCAACCTTCATCTTTTATTTATTAATGTTGGTAGTGGTAAGTACTAATAATATTGGAATTATTGAAACTTTTACAAATGTTTCGGGTTAAAACATTTGTCTTAGTCTTCATCAACGAACTAAAATCTCACGTGCAAGACAATTATGCTGCTCGCCTCCGATGCGCGGAAATCATGGGGAAAGCTGTTGCTTTTATATATAACTTAATATATTATGCACTTACCAGTGTTACATACGCGGTCTTAGGCCTGAATTCCTGTCGCGCTGACTTCAGTCGCGCGTACGAGTATACATTGTGTTCTAAGCACCATACTACGACGCTGACGTCAGCGGCGCGTATTTGCTACTGTTTCACGCGGTCAGCGTGACAGGATTTCAGGCCTTAATGTCACAAGCAAGTCACAAGGCATTCTTTACCAGTCAACCTTACACTTCGAATTCCAATCAAATTATGTTTCCATGGTAAGTACTAATTGATATTACATAGTCTCACCAATATCATCTCCCTCTCCTTGTCCCATGTTACTTGTGGTCGGCACTATACGTTCTCTACATCCCTGTCAACCTGTCTGCCGCCTTCTTTCATTAAATTAACCAATCCAATAACCTAGATGACAAAAAAGATCTTATTAGTCCGTCGATCATTTCCAAAAACTATTGGACACAAATATTTTTTCTTTTTTCACGCATAACAAAAAATGAAGACGAAACTGTACAGTGCGTCGAAAACTAGTGTGACGTCACATTTGGGTACATTTTTAACGGAAAGTGACATCACAAGTCGAACTCAAGTTCTTTTACGCATTTTATCTTCGTATTTTTTTATTAATTTGATTAAAAAAGTGTCTGATATTTTTTGATAATCTTAACTGACGGACTAAACAATCATTTTGTCAGGGATCATCCCTGTTAATGAGATAATTATCTTTACTATAGTCTTCCTCCCGATAGATATATTTTACGTAACTAGATAGGTAAGCGATAATATGTATACCTTCCTCTTTATATAATAGGTACCAACCTTACCATAATATTAGGCATCGTCTTCATTCTTGGGAGTGCCTGCAGGGTAAACGCACGAATGACTGATGAATTCCACGAGAACTTCCAAGCTTCCAAGGCAAACCCACGCAAACTAAAAAGGCAACCTTAAAACAAACAGGTCTTGCACACATTGACTAACCCACGAATACTCCCTTCATCATCCATGAATTCTGTGATAGGGAGAGGTCAGAGGTGTCTGAATACCTTTGGCTATGTAAATAGGTAGGTACGTCTTGAATACGAAATAGAAAGGACAAATTCAACATGGCACTTGAAATCAGTTTAACCAATACAACCAAGAAGCGAGACCTAAGTAACATTCTGGATGATTTAGTGGCTTTATCTTATAAACTATCAAAATTCTAATTGTGTCTGCGATGAATTTAGAAATTAAAAATAGAACGGTCAAGAAAAGTAGTGCCTGTCTAAAGTAATAAAAGTGGACTGAAATAAAATTGCTCGTCTACAATCGACTTCTGCATTCGAGCAAAAATAGTCTACTTTCTCGTAACCGTTGTATTTCGAATTCTCTATTTTCTTTCAACCACAAAGATATTTCTTCTAAACATGAAATAGAAGCTGGAGCGTGTGATAGTATTCGCACTTCGTAGTCGGGGGAGCCTCAAGCCGGGCCGGCCGACAAAACAAAGTTGGAGCCAGCCGATAAACGTGGCTCGGCATCGATCGGCGGGCGACGTTGCCGCTCTGCCAGCGCTGCGCGTTGCCGTTCCGCGCGCCTATTATTATTTATTATGTTCGCGCGGCCGCTGCACGGCTTGCGTCACTCGTGCATTGCCCGGACTCGAGTGTTTCATGCCAGAGCGTCTTCAGAAAAGATGATGGAGAACAGATAGATAGATGTACGGCAGGGTAGTCCCTACAGCAAATTTTAGCCATGACTCAGGCCATTGCGTTGCGACCTAGATCTGTTAGAAACAAAAGTAAATACCTACTAGACGACGTTTAGCCATCCCAGAAATCCGTAAGTTCGTTCTTCTATTCCTTCGTTCCTTCAGCTGGAGGGAAGTTTTTTCCAATTGCAGCTTGATACCTCTTTCCAGTAGTTGACAACGATGAAAAACATTCTAATGTAACTTTCACTTTCGTCCAACGAAAATTGTTATGAGCAGTTTGAAACTTTGTGTTTTCATTTTTTCAATTACGCCTACTTAGTGAATTATTTGCTTTCGAATTGGAATAATAATATGTATAATTTCGTTTTGAATAGTAATAATAAAATATTGTGATATCGTCGAGACTGTCTAGTCTTCATCTGTATTTTAGAGATCATCAGTCTGTTTTGGGCTCTCTCTAAATCGGTGGGTTCGAAAATTATAGCACAAGACACAACACTTGACAAGTTGAGAATCAATCCAAGGTCGGAAGTAGATTTTCATTCAAGCTGAATCGTTCAAGGAATGGTATCATTTCCAAAGACGAAACTACGCGATGTAGTGTATTTGTATTCAAGTGATTTTAAGCAGGTGCAATAATACCACCGAATAATGCAGTGCAATCGAGCATGAGTGAAGGATGATGGAGAATTTATCAGAAATTCTTAGCTATTGTCTAGCTATTGGTTTGGATTCCATTTGCGAATCATATCGAGGTAAACATGTTTTAAAAGTCGGACACAACACAAGTAAGAATAATAATAGCAGCAGTTGCCGACAACAGGCACCTTATACAATAGAATTTTACCTGCTTTTAAAGAGAGAGCAGCGTGTGTGTGAGAACTGAGGATACACCACAGCCACGGTAATATTATGATACAGTAGTGTAACTCGGCCGCATGATAGAAATAAATGCCTACAGCCGCGCGGTACGTAAACATGCGTTAGGGCTGCCCGTCTCCAGCATTTTAATTACATTTGCCTACTTTCTGTTTCTATTTAGTTTTGTGATTGTAAATATCCTTTTTATATAAATAAATTAAATACTTTGTATATTGAATAGGAAGTGTTCAATAAAAATGAGTGTTGTTTTTTTATTGGTAGATTTAATTAAAAAAACATGTTTTTGTTCGAAAAACAAATCGGGCTTATAAATTTGCGACCGAAAAATATTTGCGCCTCGACTGAGTCGTACGAAATGTTTTATTGTTAAATTTTAAAGTATAGGCACCGAAGTTTTAACACAAGCGTAAGTAGGTAGGTACCTACCCATTCAGAAACGCATATAACTACCTATTTCACTCGTCTCAATAACTTTCCGTTACTCTATTCGCTTTATTTATTAATCCAAACACCTTTTTTTTCGTGAGATAAAAGGAAATACTTATCCATTAAAAAGACACACATTATGTACCTACCTACTAGTAAGTAATTTATTATTTTATAGTCTTACCTTTCAGAGTTTCCAGGTAATTAAAAAAAACTTATGTCTGGATGCGTTATTGACGAATTCATACAACCAAAAACAGCACAATATTTCCTACTCGTCATATTAACTGATTTTTAGAGAAAAAATCGCGAGGTCATTGTTAAAAAAACAACACACCGTCCGTTCGACACTGCGGTACAGCCGTGACTGTCTGCGCCCCAAGTGCACCCTTAGATCGAGGCGCGTAGGTATAGCTCGCGTTTCGTCCGTTTCTATGAAGTCGGAATACTGTATCATAATACTACTGTGCCACAGCCCCAATGAATTGTAACATTGGAATTGGAACTGGGTATACATTTGAAAGCAAATCTCTTAAAATTCATAAATATTTTACAATCAAGTAGGTCCTTGCTACAAAATCTCAATTTTCAACGTCTTCATCTATAACTTTAACACTTACATCATCATATTTTTTCTCGGAATTCGACAGTCTGTCTTTGTTGAAAGAGACAAACACGGCAATTTGGTGTGACCTTGCATACCTCCCTCGCTTAGTCTTCGTCCATTAATCTCTATTCGGTAGCAGTCGGCGCAGATAGATTTTTAACAGATATAAACTGGTTCGATCTTGTTGTTCTTGGTCTACAAAATACAACACTTGTTTTTCTTCTTTAGCTCCTTTTTTTCTTTTAATAAAAACAGGGGCTTTGCTAGTAGCGCCTTCTCGGTAAAGAACTTTAATGAAACGCAAACAGGACTAGAGTTTTTGATTAAAGAACATGCTAGAAGGTTATTGTTATAAATGATCTCAACGGTTGATTAGTAATTAATAATACATCACAGTAACATCACTTGCGCTGCCTGGTCTATCAATCAGAAGACGTCGGCATAATGGTTAGTGTTGTTTTTCATTTAAATTAATATCAGGGAGCTAGAAGCATTTGATTTTCGCCTTGTATCTAATCGGGACTGACATTGTGACCTACGTAGGAAGAAAAATAACTGAAACAAAATAGAAGTCTCGAATGAAATTCGACATGTTTTTAACTTCGTACTTATTCTAGAGCTAGCTAATGTAGATGATACAATAATAGTAGCAGACTTAGAGATTATTACTAATGACATGTGGTTGGGGATTCTTTTGTGGTTAGACAAAAAACACTACTAGCATCAGTAGTTATAAACCGCTACGTCCGGTCTTATTTGCATGATCAATAAAACTAAAACCATGAAATAAATTAGGGTCCTATTAGATTTGAAGCAGACGAAGATGCGCCACTTTGTGCTGGATGGTTCGTAACGACACAAAGTCTGACTAATTTCGAGCGATTCCAAGCTACTAGTTATAGCTGCAGGCTCGTTTCTTGTTATATTTTAACAAAAACAGTTGCTTTTCCTGCAGCACTTCTTCGGGCAATATCATTGCAACCTACTACATTATTGAGAATAGCCACAAAATAAGCAAATGAAAATGGAACATTGCTGTATCGACAGTTGTTTCCTAAATTATTCAGTTCACATATGGTTTAAAAGTTTTGCCTCAGACGTAGAACTAATCAGCTACTTTGAATACATGAATGGAAAAGACTTGACACGGCAATCAAAATACTAAATATTATGCAAAATTGGCCTTGTTTGTGAGCGATTGTCTGGTGTTATGACTGGGATATTCTAAAACATGTGGCGATTTCTACGTCTTTACCAGCGTAGCGTGCATATTGCTCCCAATATTTTTAAAAAGTTGAGTTTCAAGTTATTATTTGACAATCACCAATTCAGCATAAAACAAATCATTTAAAGGATAATCTGTAATAGGTTCCAACTAAAGCTGTCAAAGGGTTTAAGCCGACCAATTTTCCAGCATAAGGGATTACACTAATGGATGCATTATCACGTTTACCTGCGAAATTACACTGTATTGTAGCCTGTAGCGTGATCCCTAATCCACCATTAAGAATGCTGGTAACTGTAAAGTCTTCACCTGTTCGCAACGTTTTATTACTAGGCTCTAAAACCGGATGTTCCACGCCCGGTAAGCATAAAAACTCTAGGGCGATCTCCGAACAAAAAATACATCCTACTTATTACGCAGCTGCGCTGAACACCCTGCCTCTCAGTCTGCCTGTTGTGAGGCAAACAAAGCGCTAAGTGGCAGGTACTGTCGTGTCCTCGGAGGGTGACGGACGCGCCGGAGCTCAGTGCGCTATAAACATTATAGATTTTCTGCCTCGCCCGAGATCTAGTCCAGGTACACCCAGTTTGTTGGGCTTTAACTCGTAACTCGCTTGCGGCTGCGTAGATATTCATAAACGAGTTTGTGCAGCTCGATATTAGCTTACATTTCTGTTCGAAACGATTTCTACAGTACCTGTTTAGTTACATCTATAAAGCTTTAATACCAGCTGTTATTTCATTTGCCAGAGTATACAATTTGCCAACAAGTTGCAGAAAAAAAAAAAAACAAGAATTATTTATTAACTTTTGAAAACACCTGCGCAATCTTGTAATTGCTGAACCCGTTAAAGCACGTACGGTGTAATCAGCTGTGCGGTGCAATGTTTCACGGGAAAAGGCTTTATTATAAGCAACCTTATTGATTGAGAACTCTCACGCGATACTGACATCGAGTTTTATGTGACTCATGGACTACATAGGGTTCTTTGCCACTGCATGCAATAGAGGCGAGGCCGTGCCGCCTGTCTCGTAAAGGCCTTCGCGTCATTTGGGCTAGAGTAATGTATGTCTATGTCATACGACCTTTTTATAAATAAAGCGACCATAGATTCATTCTACAGTGTTGCGCATATCGGGTGCATAGCTTTAACTGAACTGATTGCTGCTAAAACGAATTAGTAGAGCAATTCATTAGCAGCTCTTAACCTGATTAGTAATTAGTTAGAGTTCAAACTAACTTTCTGTTCTATAGAACATGTTTCTGGTTTGCGAACAAGAACTCTGAGTACTTTTGTAATTATCTTCTGTACTACTTCGTCATTTGTTTCTAAGAGAGATATTTTCGTCTCATTAATTAAACGTTAATGAGGTCCTAATGTCTGTGATTCGTGGAAGGACACGTTCCATCAAACGATTTTAATTCCATAAATCATGGGTCTTCCCTAATAATTAGTAATGGACATTATCAGGACGTTTTGTCGTTAGTAAGTCGTATTGAAGCGAAAAGTGAATTTATAGTTTACTAGCTGACCCCGCAAACGTTGTTCTGCACTAAAGAAATATACTTTACCACCTGTTCTCATATTTACCAAATAATATTTATTTGTTTTATAAAAATCGGTCGAGCCCTTTTGGAGCAATGCGCGATATATACAATACGTATATAATGATAGACATAGATGATAAAGAAAATGATGAAGTAGATGGAATGATTCGGAGTAGTGAACTGGTGGTGAGTGAAGATGTGATGAATGATGTGGATTTTGGCAAAACATAAACGTTAAGTCAGACGTGTGTACATTTCCAAAATTCTGATGCATACAAAGCATATATATTATAGGGCTTCAGCACAAGGGATATTTGTATGTCATTCCTTAGTTGAGATCCAAAGTACCTACCTAAATACTGACAAAAATAACACTTCATAATGTGCTTTCCGAAACTAATTTATATTTAGATTCAAGTCTTGTTTGGAGTTTCTTTCTATACTTACTTAACCAATATAAGCCATGACATTGCTAAAGTTCCTTACTCAAACATTCCTTAGTATTTGTCTTTAAATTTTCCATCTCATTGACGAGAAAGTCTATTTGTTAGAACTTCAGTATCATTTCAGCAAGTTTTTTGTTTAAAAGAAATCTAGTACCTATTATGTTGATGATTTCATTATTCCTACAAAACTGCGATCAAAAAACTACTATTTCCAAGTACGATGAGAAAATCGCAAGTTTTTGAGGAGGTTTCGAATCTAAACGACGCAACGTGGCAACAGATAGAAAAATTTGTCGCGGTGTCGTTTATTCTAATTTTATTTTCAAAATCTTGCACCTTACCAGATTTAACTTCAGAAAAGTTTACGACAGTGACGATAAATGCGTAGGTAGGTTTATTTATTTGTAAAGAAAGAAGTCAGCATAATTTCGAGATGTCGCATTCCGCCTTCATGATAACCCGTTGGGTGCACGTTCGATGTCAACCAAACACGTGCTTCAGTACCTACGCTCAATGATATACGCAGGCACTAGGCAGTAGGTATAATGTATGTGGCTGTCGGAAGGGTCAGCCGCCCCGCGCTGCGCCGCTCCCCCGCGTTCTATCGATCGCGCCACGTTGCCGCCCCGCTACTTTCCCCGCGACGTTGCCAGCTCGCAGTTACTATTTAGACAGATTATTGTAACAAGACTGACTGGTGTATCATTACTTGTTGCCTGTTGCCGGCGCTCTTCACTCTAATCCTATGTTAGATCTGGGCCTGGCATCGCTGGGATGTTTACCATGTTCAAATTAGCTATACTTTGTAAGCTAGCTTTCATCTTGGCCTTTTTTGCTCGCCCGAGCAATACATTTCTCCTAGTCCCGGGCGTGTTCGTATTATTTTGTTTATTACATTAGGGATCTGTGTAGAGTGTGTAGCTTTTCAGCGATAGAACGACCAACGGCAACGTTATTTCACTTGCTCTAAATATTTAGGTATCGTCAGAGCTCTATTTATAAATTCTGATGTTTATAAACTCGTTTCATTCATCTTTATACTTTCGTATTGGACTATAGGTACCTACTTACGTATGTTACAAATGCTATGTGCTAGTATTGTACCTACCTATACTACCTATCTATTTAAGTATTTCAACTCCGCTGGGTTGTTTTCAGGCAATTGTGTGTTTGTTTGTCTGAAATACCTGACTATGTGTTTAATATTAATATAGTAAGTACCGTAGGGTTTCTTAATATATCAATAAGTATCATAAATTCATAATCGAGTCGAATGAAAGTAAAACTTTGTTTAGGCACCTAGGAATGGATTTTAAGGAGCTGTATTTATTTAAGTTAAATACGTACTTAGATGAATTTGATGATGGCTTGATGGCTGTGATAAAGAGAAGCAGAAAAACACAAATGCTGCGCCAAGTAAATTGTAATAAGTAAGAAAAGGATTCGGGAAGAGAAGCAGATGATGATAATATCGATGGAATTGTATTATTGTAAGCCAGCAATGTCCTACTACCTAATAAGTGGGTATGCCTTTCCACTGCTCTCTATTTGTAGATGATACTCAGGTAGGCTTTTAATTGTTAAAATAACTCCATCTCATGTCGTCATCTCCGCCAATGAATACAACAGTCTTTGCAAAAACGTAGGTACTTTTATTTATTATAAAAAATGGAATGATAAAGCAACAGAACGTCAGTTAAGAGAAATCACCTGTAGACGGGTCCAACTTTATATAGTTCCGTTTACCATTGGAAGACCTTAATCCTTTAATTAGGCACAGCACTTCACTTCTAAATTCTAGTTTTTGGTCCATATTAAACTCCCTAACTGCAGGTAATAATGATTCGAAGAAAGACCTGTCCTCATCCTCAGCAGGAGTATTAAAACTAACTGAAGCGTCCGGGAATGGTGTATCTACATATTCTATGTCTGTTTCCTGCTTGCTGGACCTTTTTCTTTTTAAATTCTCTATAGTGGATGGAGAATCTTCCGGGTCGCTACCCCAGATGCTCGAGTCATTTAACAAATCGAATTTTCTCGTTCTAACACCTATTTTTTTCATTTTAGAATCTTCTTCCTCGCTTTGGTCATCGTTTTCGCATTCCACCTCGCTTCCCGATTGACTGTTCTTATTATTGTACAAGTCAGAGAGAAACGACAAATGTTTCGCGTACACATAGCCCTTTTTCCCATATTTCCTTTTACGGTGACGCACGAATGAGTCCCTTATATTTCTCCATTTTCCGTGCAGTTTACGATCTGGAATGTGGAATATTTATATTTTATAGTTATTTTAATATTCTTTTATTATAGGTACCACCATAAATGTTAGTAAGTAGGTACTTAATGTTTTTTTTTTCGAATTTCACGTTTTACAGATTTAATATAACATTCGCTAGATTAAGTAAAAACAAAATAAACATAGAAAGAATTTTATTATGCAGCCTACTTGATCAAAAGTTTTGATCAAGTAGGCTGGTGGTAGGTATTTCTTCGTGTTTTGATTCAAAACACGAAGAAATACCTAAATACTTAACACACTCAATCGTCTTCTGGGTAACCAAGTAGGAAAGTTTTAGATAAAAATACAACCATCAATCAATCTGCAAACAATTAAAATGCCATCCACACTGCCCTGACGCAGAAATTGAAGATACTACCCAAAAATCTTCTATGGAAGGAAGTGCAGAAAAGATCTTACGCAACGCCAAATAACATTAAATAGGCCCAGGACACGGTAGCTATTTGACCCTTTTCCGAAAGCGGAAAAGAAGTCGGAACAGTCTGACTGACTGAATCCTCAGCGTATCTCAGTCTGCTGTTGAACCCTGCGTTCAGCAGCAGACTGTGACCTCTCCTAAGCTGAGTCGGAAAGTCTTGCTATCATCGTTAGTATTCACAATCGACGATATTGAAAAGCAACCTAAGTACCTACATCGGGAGCATCGAATGCTCTTTTTTTGTAGCAGTTCTTAATTTCTAAATGATTGTCTTTCTCTTCTACACTCGTAACATATAGGATAGTGTTATTCGGAGTAGGTAGTAGTGGAAGCCTAATAATTATTTTCATCACTCACGGATAAAGTTGTCAATTAGGATTAAAATGAAGCTCGGATAATCCAAGCAACTGCCAGAATCAGCTTTGTTGTGCAGATTTTCGATTGTTCATCCTACTGGTAGACGCTACAAACCATTATCCTACAAGAATTGACTAAATAAAAATAAAATGTTGACTAATCTCTGACGAGTCTGGCGTAATAAGGTAGGAATTGCAGCAAGAATGGCCTTTTGTGTTAATTATTGACTTATACAAGTCAAGAGCCTGACTCATGAACTAGATTTCATTAAAATTGCAACGCACTTCAGTTACCGTCGAACACTCATCAATATGTAGAAGCACATATTCAAAGTAAGCATGTATTAAATTTTCCTTATTGTAAGCACCGAGGAATAACCTGAAGTGAATGGATGCGTCGTTGTTGCACACACAGCGAAAGGCAACGCTTCGGTGCGACCACGAACGCGATCAATCGGCCGACTGGTTGCCCAACCGCGCGTCGCGACCTCTACTTTCAAGGTGACGCATTTCACAGGTATAAGTTGGATAGCGCACGTTGTTTTTATGTAAATATAGTATCGAGTCGTCTATTCACCACTAGATCTTTCTGAATCTAAACGCCACTGAGCCATACCGACTGTCGATGATTTGAAAAAGGTGTTTGTTTATGCTTAGCAGTTTTTTTGGTCCGTCAAACACCGAAGTCGTGATGAAATGTTTTTGTATTTTTGCCAATTTTAGACTGACACAAAAATATTTGTTTAGATTTTTTGAAAACCAGGCCGTTACTAAGACCTAAACCTACATAATGTATCACTATCTTATCGAGCAACTTGTTATTTGTTACACTTCTTGAAGAGCTGATAAATTATGTATTCTATCTGATTTGTATGCTTATTGTGTTCGTGGAAAGTGTCGTCATACTTACAAACATCGATTCTTTCCTTATCTGGAATTTCTTCAAAATCAGATATGAAAACCCGAGCTATCTCCGCCCAGGCGTTCTGCTTCTTACTCTTGAACCGATGGTCTTCACTGTTTATGTCCCATATTTCTGGATACTTCTTCACTTCACATATAAACGATTCAACGTCAAGGCAGTATGAGCTCATGATTGGCACTTGGGAAACGCCGCGGTTTTACTGCGACAAACAAAACACTGCAGCCGGTACGAACGATCGACGCGGAATGACGCAGCGGGGTCGCAGCGGCCCGCGCCGCCACGCCGCACCTCAGCTGCGTTTCGTGCACGATCTGGCAACGTCGCACGCTCGCACGCCGGCCGGTCGGTCGTCCTCAGTTTTTGTTTTAATTTATTGTAATTTATTTGTTTACCGTATTGTCTAGTAGTAATCTGAATGACGTAGGTAATTTAAGTCATTATTATTACATGATATTATCAAATGAATCAATTAGCTGGCAAAGGTTTATTTTTATCTCTGTGATTGTAATTCCTGTTGTGTCAGTCATAAGATTACCGACGGCCATGTTGGTATAATGTTATGATTGTACAGTTATTCCACTATCAATGCCACCACAGTGGATATGCTCTTTTAGGTATAGCTGCCAACAGGCTAACGTAGGAAACATCAAAGGAAATACCTTTTTAAATAAGGACCGGGTCATGTGCAGACTTTGCATTGCTATTTGCTATTTTTATTTACTTACTATTTATATTATATTTATAATATTTTTATAGTATGTACATACTTACCTACGTTGTGTCGGGAGTCAACCTAGGTCAGTTTATTAATTATTTCGAGGGCGTCTTTTTTAAACCTTATAAGTAGGTACTTACTTAATTATAAGGGAAGGTAGGTACCTAGATGTAAGGTACTGTTTTAATTATGCACGTACTACGGACTAGACCTCAAAATGTATTTGATACAACAACAGAAAAAATGTGAGTACTTAATTAAAAATGAGGCTTTGACAGGATGTGACATTACATGATGACAATGTCATTTAAAAAGTGGAAATAAAATATTTATGGTGCTATTTTTTTCTGGTTTTTAAAACCAAACTCTTTTATAGAGGTTATTTCAAGCTAAAGAAAACTGTGTCTACCTCTGTACTCTACCTTGAACTAGGCGTACCTCGGGGATCAATTTTAGGACCAATGTTAAATATCAGCTGTAGTGATCTGATATTTTGAACTCTCCTTGTCGTCATTTTATTTGTTTTTATTACAATTATGGTATATAGGTTGTTAGCCTTGCCTGCTAAGTTCTCGTGTCTAACTTAGGTTAGTTATTTAACTGCTCTGTAGGTGGTCTTATTTAATCTAATAACCGCGAGACACATGTAAAATATTACGTATGTTAGATTAATTTAACACTGCGGTATAGTTTTACGAAGTTATAGGTGTCATTCGATTTAGAGTTGCAATATTAATTAATTTTCTTGTTTTTTCCTTAAACTGGTTCGAAATGGTTTACACATATGGTTTGAACTGTTGTGCGCAGTATTAATTGCGTAAGTCATGTAAATAAACTGTATAGTTCCATCTGCCAAAGTTGTAATAAACCTATATCAGGGACTTATTTAACTTAACTAACCAACAACGTAGAGAAACATGCGCTAAAATTTACTATTTAATGTGTAAATCTATGATTTTTTTCTCTCTCGACTCAAACCCTAAACGTTTCTCTTACTTGTTCTAGCTTCTTTAAAACAGCAAGCTGGAAACTGAATGTTTTACAAGGGGTATCTATCGGTATAGATTTCGTCCGAAGATCGAGTCGGGAGACCCAACCATTTAAATGGCAATATTACTTAAAATCTCTAATCAATTTGAAAAATAACCAATTTCACCTACGTTATTAGTCTCGTATTGTTGACAATATTCTATAAACCCAGTTATTCCAGTCTCCTTCGAGAAGAGAACTAGAGGATGCCTAGGATGATTCAGCAGTCACGTTAACCGCAGATCCAGCATCAAGGAAATGAGAATATCCCACTAATGTATAAAGCAAAGTGCACAACTCCAAGAATTATTGCAGAACTTTAGAATAATCGCAGAACTTTACAATTTAGGGCACGAACTTCCTGCGAACTGTGTTCCAAACGCGAAGTTTTGCATTTCGCCAAAAGATACGGCGCAGAAAATTCTGGCCGCGTTTTTATAACTTTTTCTCACTTATAGTGCCAACTTCGCTTTGTTCGAAGATTTCCTAGAACTTTGCGGTTTCGTTTGTTTCTTTGTGGTTCTCTTTGAATTAGAAATTAAACTTTTTCAGTTTACTCAGAAAATATACATTGATTTTCAATACCATCTTTACTAATGTTTGCTTGACTTTCCTGTGCCCATATTTTTTTTTAATAAAAAAAAATCTAACGTAATGTTATTTTTGTTCCAGGTATAAACCCATGAAATGGTCGTCAATCGTGTGTAACATTGAGGTAAAATAATGCAACGTTGTGTAAAAAAACTGATAACATTTATAATTTTAATAATAAAGTAGGTAAACAGGAAACAAAGACATCAGAAGTGTAACAGGCAACTCTAAATGTAACTGAGGAAAATAACCGGGATCATAATAATTGCGGTTTTCGTGAGTAACATTTTGTTACACACGGACGGATAAACATAAAACGTACTTCAATACATTCTGGCACATAGGCGGACTTAATGCCACAAGGCATTTTCCTTTGCGTTAAATAGGACAACATACATTGTAATAGGGTAAGTAGGTACAAAAAATAATATACAATATGATAAAACATAGCAAGTACTTTTTGAAAATTCATTTACTTAAATACCTAATAGTTACTAATACACTACACATGTACCATTAATAAAATATAATAAGTAAGTAATAAATATTTTAACAAATACCAAAAAATAAAAGTAAATGAAAAACTGTGTAGTACCTAGTATCCAATGATATTATATAGTAAAAAGAGGTAGATATCGCACTAGCACGCACAAATTGTTGAGGACAAAGTGACACAATTGTTGCACTTTGATAGCTAGCTATCTCTTTCTATCTTATACGTTCCGTATTATCTATCGCTGTCGTAGTTTTAAATTACTCGCAACGATATCTGAACGCCATTCAGTATGAACATGGCGTATCTTCTTTATTAATATCATTGAGTAGTATCTACGTATTTAAGAAAGCTGGATAGTTTTGAAGCAGATTTTTAAATAACATCTTTAAATTAAAACCAGATAATCCTGCAATGTTCTTTTATTTTTTATCTCTAATAAGTCATATATATTATTATCTCTTACTAAGCTAGACTAACGTCAATAACTCAATAAAATCTAACAATTACAATACTCATTAGTCATTACGAAGCGCGATAAGCAACTTTGGTAACTACGTCGTTACAAAACAATAGAGTAACAAAAACCTAAAAAAAAAACGAATAATACAATAGAGAAGGGAACTATGAAACTAATGGCGCTAGCATAGCTGATTCCCAACATCGTCATTAGTTGAAAATCTATTTATTTATCAATTTATATTTGAAAAATAACGTGACCTCATTGGTCAGATTGAGACAAGCTGTCTATTGTGAGCTTTGACCAACATTCCCCATTCAAAACAAGAAGACACCAGTGTCTGCAGTCATAGACAATAAAAGATTGCATCATGGACTCATGATGGTTCTTTTGGCGATTAATTGAAAAATAAAACTTTCCTTTAAAAAAAACAAACAAATTTTATTCAAATGAATGAAAAGAAGAAAATTAGGTAAACAAAGTTTCGTATCCGTGCTATTAACGGTTGAGGAGTTCTCTGTGAGGAGGATCTTGGCTGCAGGATCAAGTTATTTCTATCATTAAAATGTCTTGTCATCAGAACCAAAGGTGTGTGCAAAATTTCAGCTTAATCAATTTGGGCGGAACTGGTTTAAAATTCAGTTAAAAATGCTTATTACAAGATGGCGGCGTTAGTTCCGACTCGACTATGACCACGCGCCAAAATAATCATGATATACTCTCACAAGATAAGACTTTGTACCGCAGCCCGCAACAGTAAACCATAGCAAAACATTTTTTTATTTGACCCATTGCCAAAAACGGGTCCGTTTATATTAGCGTAACTAATAACAAAACAAAAACAACACTCGTAAACTCTCTGTTTTTGCCAAAAGACTTGGATATCGTCCATACATCAGATAAATATTTTTATTTTGAACTTGGCAAACTGTTATGGGTATAAGTAATGTAGTAGTTTGCATAACATATTGTCATATGGGCCTAAATACCTTCTCTTGAACTTAATGTGAAACAATAACAGCAGTTTGCATTGAATAATTATAGTTTTGGAAAGGCTACCAAGAACGAACCTGAAAATTTGGATGCATAGAATGTCCCATGACATGCCATTCATGCATCCAAATTTTGTCAAAGAAAATGTCTGTGTATCCACTTCTTAATAATTAACAAAAGTTTTTATTATACTTTAAGTATATAATAATTATTAGCAGACCTCATCAATCTAAAACCGACCTCAAAAATCCCAACAAAATTAAATATCTAAAACTTAAACAAAAAACAATTTTCATTTTAATGCCAAGAGCACCAATAAAACTATTTGGAAGAATCCGGGGCCTATTCCGTGCTATCATGTCGTTGTCGTTTGATGTCAATAACGTCAATGAAGTTTCTATCCCCTGAAGTTCCTGGCCTTGTGTTGTTGTAATGGCAGGAGACTGCTTCCTGCATGACATTTGCTATCTGGGCTCGCACCCACATCTTTATGTTAATTGGTAACTGCCTCATTTCTGGTAAAAACGATAATAGGAACAGTCTATCGCTGTCTGTTTCATTCTCAGCCATTTCCACAGGGAACATTGGCATTTCTAGTTCCTCAGGAGGGTGATGACTGATATCACTGGACTGTCGTTTCTTCTTTCTCCGTCTAACTTTCTTCACTTTGATTTTCTCGACTGGTATTTCTTCTTCCTGGTTCGGCACCTCTATGGTAATGTCTTGGTCGTCGTCGTCTGGCTCTCTGGTGACAATAGATAAAATTAATTGCAAATTGCAACCTAATATGAAATATCTATCCTTGAAAATTAACTATTGTATTTTGACTGATTGGCCGGAACAACAGACCAAAAGATCAATAGGAAAGTCATTCATAGGTACTTAATCATATAAAAAATCTTTAATTGGGAAGAAAATCAACATACTCTTCAACCTCCTCGCTGATCTCGCCCTCGTATCCTCCGAGGAAGCTCATCTTCTTGAAGTAGCGATACACGCGCCGGTTGACCCTGTGTCCAGAGCGGCGTGAACGAAGCTCCCGGTTGTACGCGTCCCGCAACGACCGCCATTTTCTTTGTAACTGTAACACTTTTTCAAGAAATTTGTTTGAATTAGGACCTAGGATACTTCAGAATTCTTATACTCTATTCTACACTAATTACAGAGCCCCAGACAGACCCCAGTCCCAGAGCCTTTTCCTACAGAAAGTTTTAAAGCACTGCGCCTTGAAAAGTTGAAACTCGTTTGTCTCAGAATGTTTTATAAACCAGTCTCAATGCCATGCTCCGTTGAGTCGTTGGTGTACCAGTCGCAAGTGCGATTGCGTATCGTGAGGTTCTTCGTTCGAGTCTCGGAGATAGTCAGTGTTATAGTTTTTTTTTTAGTTAGGAATTTCTTGCACCGCAAAGCGAAATCTGGGACTTGAACCCAAGAGCTGCTGTCATTAGTCTTGCAAGCTTAAATGAAGGTCATACTCATATGGCAGTTACAGGCAAACTAACCTTGCTTCCTTCAGTAACCATTGTGCCTGAACCAGTATTGAACAGTTAAAAAAAATCTAACGCATCATGCTGGCTCTAACCAGAAATTTCCGCCATCATCTGGTCGTAATGAACATTGTGATTCATACTAAATGGCGTAACATACTGCGTTCATATTAACGAAGTTCAGCCGTTTCGCACACGCGTCACAACGGCATGCAAATTACATGTATGTGGGTTTGCTTTAAGCACCCATTATTATAATGTACTCATACCAGACTATTTTAATGCGGTCAAATACCTGAACATCATCATGTTTAACAATTTCTTTATGACAGTAATTAACTCGAATTAATTATTATTAATAATGATAAATAAATGTAGATTATGTACTTGGATGGAATACCGTAGGTTAAATAAAAAGTATAAAAGCTCAGTGTCATGTAGGTAGGGACTACGAATGACGTTTTTTTATTCATTGTTATTATTATGGTGAACTCGCAATTGCGTTTTATTCTCACCAATACAGAAGCGACATGATAATACGAATTGTTATTACGATGTAGTACGTTACATTATTTCCGTATTGGGTTTTGTTATTAAATCGTAAAAACAATGTAACAACAAGGGCAAAAGCAAAAGGGCGGGAAACGGATAGCGGAATGCGGTTATCATTAATCGCGGTGGCGCGTCGCTGCATGCGAGCGAGACATTGAACGACTGACTGACTGGTTACCAAACGTCAATGTTGTCGCTGTGTATTTCGACTTTTTTATATCCTAGTTTTCATTTTTCTTAGAACTAAAATTACCTAACTTAGCTCACAAACATTTACATACGTGTTCTAATTAAATCAATGTTTAAAACCTTACTACGTAAATTGCGTTAAAAAAAAAAACGATTACAAAATACGAAAATAGTGTGTGACTCATTTCACGTAGGTACGTGTACCAAGTTATTCTTAGACTCGACATTGACATAGCAGAGGTTAGGGCCGTTTATTTTCCAAACTAACCTTTATCATACGCTGTTGCCTTGTTGAAGGTTTCCCAACCATGGTAAATAACCGATCCTATTTCCTTCCATAACGCCAATTTCTCCTCACGGTCGGCAGGATGTTCAGCTCTATACAACCCGGGCCTATTTTTAACTTCTTCTATCAATTGAACAGGATTAAAGACTACAGTCATTTTGACAATTCACTTCAATCGTCGACGTAAAGGCGTAGTTACGATTGCGACGAAAAAAACGCCACCTCCGCAGCGGGGCGCGATGCGACTGACGCATTATCGCGCGTTTGTGCGCACGCTCGACTCTCGTGATTGGCCGCGTTGCGACTCCGCTGACAGAATGCCCGCCCACTGCGACTGGCGTGTCGCCGTGTCGTAAAGTTTGTCGAATCGATTCATTTTAACACGATAAGAACCAAGAACTTGTGTTATTTTCACTTATAGTTATTGATAAATTGTATTATTGTTTCATTTCCTACCTCGGACGGCAGATGTCCGTGAAAAATAAATAAATGCTCGGCATGATCAGTTAAAGTAAACTCTAGATTTCTAGAAGACCATTATTTAATTAGTTTTGAAGACCAATTATTTGAAAACAATAAAGATACTTACATATAACTTTTGTTTTGGTTAGGTAATGAATAATAGTTTTTTTTTTATGTAGGTACCACTCAGTCTAAGTATTTATAAATACGTAGGTACTATATTTACATATACTTAGGTACAAAAATTGTTTTTTTCGATTAGAACGTTTAATCTGACCCCACCCACCCACTTACCCACCTGCCTTAAACCTGGCATGTGAGGTATTCATAATCCCATGTTGCAGGCATTGCAGGTATTTATAAAAACATTTAAAATAACCCTTTGTGGCTCCGCACGACTCTCGGTCTCGAGGCAACCGCAACGCGTCTCGTGTTTGTTTGCCAGCCAGGCAGCGAGCGAGCGGCTGGGTCGTGCGACGTTGCCAAATCGTGCACGCACGGTCCGCTGTCCGCTTTTCTGTATTTTTTTTATTTGATGCACTTTTCATGTTTTTTTCACGCTAAACCTTCGACGCGCTAAATATTACACAAAGGATGTTATGTTTCAGAACGCATAAATATTTGCTTTTGCATAATTTTAATTGGCATCTGAATTTGTAGTTGAGTTTATCGTTTTATCTGCAGAGCTATTTCGTTGAAAACAGTTGAGTTATTTGCGTTTTGTTTTTTTTTTTTTTCACGTAGATAATATTTGACTTCGTAATAGAAATTCGAGGGTTTTTCCGTTGAAACTTGTCAAATAGTACCTACCTATCATTTCATTAGAAGTATTAAGTGTCCAATCATTTCCAAAGTAAAGTGTAGAGATTCAAAGACACGTAACTTGAATCTATCATGCACATTCAGTTTGCCGTCAAACTGGAACACTTCTCACCTACAAACGCGTATCGATTCCGTCGACTCACTCGCCGCGCCAACGGACAAGCTGCAGACATTCCTCGTTTCTATTATTATAGTGTTTCTCTTTTAACACATGAAAGAGTAAGGCAGAAATAGAATGTTTAGGTGTTGTAACGTTAGCGTTATTCAAGGAATCGCCACGAAATGGGTTCTTTATTTCCTTTCATATCTTCGCATAGTGGAGTCTTGTCAAAACTCAATGAGTTGATATTCAATAGTTGAGCTTTCGCAGTTTCGCATAATATGCAGTCTTTCACTAATTTGACGACCCCAATCGCCGCAGCCGTAGTGAGGCTGCCTTACATTCTTAGGGTCGGGGGGTTCGAATCCCGGTCGGAGCAAATGTTTGTGTGATGAGCAAGGACATTTGTTTCCGAGTCATGGATGTTTATAAGTAAAAATAAGTACCTATGTATTTACAAACAAAAAGTATCTGTGTAGTATATCATATCAACTATCTGGTGTCCACGACACAAGCCTCGTTGCTTAGTGTGGCACTAGATGGCGCTGTGTGTAATTTCCAGCGATATTTTTATTTATAATTATTGAAAGTTGGCTATGAACTCCGAATGTGACTCCTTCAAATCCTTGTCCTTTGTCGAGATGGAACATCCAAAGAAACTAATTAGCACATAAAACCCAGGTTTAATCATATGTCTTCTTCCAGCACGACTGGAGTGTGAGGAACCTATCATAAAAGCCTGTTGGCTGCACCAACAACTTTAATTGCCGTCTTAGTTTGATGTTCTCAGACGTCCAACAAAGTTAGTTTTGCTAAGCTCTTTGATGTTTTGGGCTTTAATATGTATAAGCATACACTTATATTTAGACCAGTAATTACCAGACACTGATGTACCGAATGTTTCGTTGACTTCGTGAATGATCCATTTAGCGTGTGGGAACTGCAAACATTTCTAAGGTTCTGAAATCTTTGGGCACTCCTTGGAGGGCTAGCCTCCGGTAACGCGAATTTATACACCAATCTTGCATCACGATGATCATATGCTTCAAAAATTCGGGTCTCGGACCCACAGGTAACACCAAATATCAACACTTAAAGTACTTACGGGATAATATCCGTGGTTTTCCATATTGATGAGCTACCAAATATCAATTTCAGAGCCATCACAGCTACTGTACAGTACAGACGTCTCGGCTTAAAACACTTCAAGAGTTTTGCTCTTTCTTTTTAATTAATTAGGTACTTCTTTTATCATACGTCCAATATATATTATGTACTTTTCTGATCCTAGCAATTGTTTCAGGATCTTTGTAACTGCAAGAGTCATCTATAATTTAATTTAACCACTATCAGCGTTTAGCATGATGCATGACGAACGTGTCTTAAAAAATATTGAGGATATTAATCAAGGCCACAGCTCTGTTACTCCGTGGGTACGTGGGTAGGCATGAGATAATTACCTACCGCCAGGGCTCTGCCACTCCGTGTGTATGCATGAGATAATTACCTACCGCTTCGCGCATATTGAATATGCAAGCTCAGTGTGGCTGTCGCGCTCCAGCCGTGCGTACGTATACTCTGTACCGCGTTAATTTTTCGCGCTCTTTCGACTGGTAGGTTGCGTCGCGTACCTACCTACTCGTTGGTACTTCGTGTTTGTTAACTGATTTATTGTAATAATTTAGTGAAAATGACAAGCCGAATAAACTGTTGCGTGAATGGATGTTTAAATACATTTAATAAATGTAGAAAACAATTATCTTTTTTTTATTTACCAACTGATTGTGAAAGGTAAGTTAATTGTAGTTTTTTTATGTAACAATTATATATATATTTTATGTATTAATTATTTAGGTAACAATTAGCCATAAAAAGAAGCTCATAGTTCAGTGCAGTAGACGTCAATAACAAAAAGTTAGGTAGGTAGGTAGTTGGTAGGTTCAAAGTCAAACAGTGGAAAGCGAGAATAACTTGGAACAGAATGGATTGACAGTTTTTTTTACGGCTATACCATGTTATTAGGGTGGTTAAAATTTAGTATCGTGCGTCACGCGGAGGGGGTAGGGGGGTGGGGGGGGGGGGGGGGGGGGGTCCCTCCTGGCCCCTGGTACCACTCCCATGATTAGGAAATGTACGGTCCCTGAGAAAAACCGATTAATGTAACCTAACCTCAAAACACTATAGTCTTCTAAAAAGTGCTCAAATTGGCGCGGTCGAGGGAAAGCCGGTCGACGGAGCCCCGCTCCGCGGGGCTCCTACTTCTGAGTGGTTTAAAAAAAAATAACCACGAAGGGTATGGCGGGGTCTATTCGCTCGCTTCGCTCGCTCATTCGACCCCGCCATACCCTTCTAACCTAATCTATCCGTGTCGGGGTGCCCCAAGTCTGGACTGGAGCGAAGCAAGCTCTGGAGCTTGCTTCGCTCGCTCTTGCATCCAAATTATCCTAATCGCATTCTCAGTTTCTATTAACATTGCCTACGCAACTCGAGGAGAAACGGAATGAACAAACGACATGACAGTGACACAATAACATACTTTTTTTTTTTTACGTTCCGTTTTGCAGATTTTTCACGTCAATTTGCACCATAGACAATATGTGGAACAGATTTGGTTGTCAATCGCCCATTTTAACGTTCCGTTTTCGCTATGAAGCTGATTTGAGGTTAGAAAATTTTTCTCGAAAATATGCATTTCCTAATAATAGAAGTGATAGCATTATAATCGGGGACCCAATCCCTACCAGCTTTAACCCATTTTACGCCCCTCCGCGTGACGCACGATTCTAAAGCGCAGCCAAACTAACAATATTTTTTTAAATGTTTTAAACACATATTTTTGTGCTTCTCGAACAAGTTATCAGTTTTGTATTATTTTTAAAAGCTTCATAGGTCAAGCATAGCTCCATAATTTTTATTGTGTCATAGGCCTTGCCACAATCAAAACTAAAATAAATGAGGAGCTCATTTTTATGAAATTTATTGAAGCTATATAATTCTGTCGTGGGAGCCCGCGCCGCACTACTACCTATTTATTCTGTGCCGCCACTTTTCATTCATTACCTACCGAAAATTTTGATGCTGAAAACAGTATTTTGTATACTTACTTACTTTATTTTTGTTCAACAGTAAAAAGTATAATGTAGTGAAAAACACTATAATACTGTTTTTAACAGTATGGTTGGCAACCCTACATGTTATACCTACCTACTAGCATTAATTACAGAATACCTGAGCTCCTTTCATAGTTGACGAGATCCATCGTGATGCCAGTTTTTCTGCTTTCCTACCTATATATGTATATAAGACACTTACATATATGTAGGGTAGGTAGGTATACTAGTTCCCGTAGCGGTTTATGAAGCGAAAAAAAGTGAGTTAGCGAAAAATAAATTCAAGGCCAATGCTCATAACTCAGTGAGATGAACTGCACTTGCTGTTGTTTGATATTCTACTAGCGGACGTCCCGCGGTTTCACACGCGTAGTTCCCGTTCCCGTGGGAGTACGGGGATAAAATATAGCCTATGTTACTCGTGGATAATGTAGCTTTCGAATGGTGAAAGAAATTTTTAAATCGGTCCAGTAGTTTTTGAGCCTATTTATTACAAACAAACAAACAAAGTTTTCCTCTTTATAATATTAATATATGTAGGATAGAGAAGTATAGATTAGGTTCGGACGTGCTTTAAATAATAACTAGTAGATAATAACTGATCGACACAAGGATATTACCTTACAATAATCTTGGTTTGGTGTCGCATTTTAACGTACCCATCTTGGTATGTCATCAGCATTACTTGATAATGATGTAGGTAGGTATAGTTGGTGCCAGGTAAGATCGCAATAGCGGTCATTGCCCTTTCCCCAATATCTCTTCAACTGAACCAACACAAATGAACCATGTATCGTTTTTCAATACAAAACATGTTGAAGATCACGACAGATGACGATTCAAGACTTGAACAGGCTTATTTTTGGATTTCAAAGTAAAGAACTTTAATAAATGTAGGTGGGTCAATGACCGCTTTTGCGATGTTAACTGGCACCAACTATAGGTCTGTATGAGCGCTGTTCCCCTCGATCGGCTCCGATCATTTCAATATATCATATTTTTACGCAAATTATTAAAAATTATGGGTCTTACTACAAAACGATGATTGTTGTTATTACTATAACTATTGTAATACATAGTTTCAATCTGTGGTTAGATACTAATATTTATTATTAAGTATGTATTATTATTAGGCAGTACATGTTATTTCTGCGGAAGGGACCATTATCCTGTATTGTTTTTAACAAAAAATTACCAAGTTACTGGAAATTTAATTAATTATCATTATTTTTATATTTCAGGCGAAACCAATGGATAAAATTAATTGGTAGAATTGATATATTAAAAAAAGACAATTTCAAGAGTTTCCGTATCTGCTCTCAGCATTTCGAAGAGTCAATGATGTCTGAGGTGCATATGAGAAAATTACTACCGCATGCTGTACCAACTAAATGTCTTCCTACGGAAAGTACGGAGGCTCAACCTCAGCCAAGTACTTCAAAAAATGCTTTCGATATATCTACACAAACTAAAGATTCATTCCTAAATGACACCAAAATCAAAGCCACCGTCAAAATCAAAGACGCTTCTACAACTGCAGCTCGAACACAAACTGAGGAGCCAAAACAAGAAAGAAATATACAAACAACTGCAGCTCGAACACAAACTGAGGAGTCAAAAGAAGAAAGAAATATACAAACAACTGCAGCTCTTTCAGTAAACACACCAAGGAAGAGGAAATTACGTATTAATACTAACTTACAAGAGACTGAAAGAAAAAAGAGGAGGTTAGAAATTGAGTTGGATAAGATACAAAAAGAACTAGAGGCTAAAAATTCACTTTCTCTTTCTCCACCCGACGAAGATGATGATGAAATTACGAAAAGATTCCAACAACTTTTGCGATGGCAGATCGGAATAAAAAACAAATACAAGGGCAATCGTTATAGCACTGAATTTAAATTTTTTGCACTAAATTTACACTTTTCTAGTCCACAAACTTACCGAAGTTTGCAATCCATTTTAAAATTACCTAGTGAAAGCACTTTATCCAAATTTAAATTAAATGTTCGACCCGAACTAGATGATAGAATTCTTAATGTCATTTCAAAAAAACTACAATCTTTGCCTGATGAAGCTAAATTTTGTACAATATGTGTCGGTGAAATGATATTAAAACGACATTTGTATTATGATATAAAACAGGATGAAGTAATCGGACTTCATAATATAAATGGCAACGTAACCAATGAAACAGCATCGAATGCTTATGTTGTCATGCTTCGAGGAATTGCTGTAAATTGGAAGCAACCTATTGCTTACGCTTTGTTAGCTAGTGCCAAACATTATGAAGAGTTAGATGACTGGATGAATGCAGTCATTTCGAAGTTATTTTCTATGGGCGTAGTAGTGAAAGCAATTGTTTCAGACCAAGGCTCAAATTTTGATAAATATGCCAAACAGGTTATGAAAGTAACTCCAGAGAAGCCTTACTTTACATTTGATGAATGCAAAATATATTATATTTTCGACGTCCCACACTTGCTTAAATGTATAAGAAATAATCTCCTTACCAACTACTTTTATTACGAAGGTAAAAAGATTTCATGGGAATATATAGAAAAGTTATATTCGCATCAAAAAGAACAAAATTTAGGACTTATACCAAAAATTACAAATGCCCACATTGATCCCAATAATTTTCAAAAGGTGCACGTAAAATATGCAGCACAAATCTTTAGTCGAACTGTGTATGGAGCACTTAACACATTTATTTTTGCCAAACTTTTACCAGAGGAAGCTAAGGCAACGTCAGAGTTTGTAAAACTTATAAATGACTTGTATGACATTTTAAATTCAAGTAACTTGATAAGTAACAACAAATATCAGCGAGCATTTAATTTAAACGAAGAACAACTTGAAGTTCTGGATAAAGCACAAAACATGTTTAAAAAAATTACTGTATCCAACACTACTAGTAACATAAAAACCTTTGTAAATTTTCAAATAACTATACAATCGATCATTATGCTGAGCAGAGATTTGAAAGACGGAGGGTTCAATTTTATATTCACCCGAAGACTCAACCAACGCCCCCTTGAAAACTTCTTCGGGGCAATTCGTCAACAAGGAGGAAATTGTGGAGACCCGACTCCCATACAGTTCAGAAGAGCATTTTCAAAACTATTTATTAAGAACATGTTGAAAAGTTCGCCTTCTTCTAATTGCCAAGGAGATATATGCGATTTACTTTTAAATGGAAACAAAATACTATCAAAAGTGACGAACACAATAACAACCAACGATGCACAAAATTCAACTGAAGCTACACTGATAGTATCACTAGATGGTGCCGCCGACGACTATACTTTTGATCTGCCAACTGAAAATGCTATCACATACGTCTCAGGATATTTATTATTTAAATGTTCACAAAAGCACCATTGTTCCGAATTTGATGCCTATGTAAAAAATACCCCACATCTAAGAGATACGAATATGTTTACGCATTTTAAAGCTTTCACTAACAAATCGTCTTTTTATGAAGGCCTAAAACTTCCACCTGAATCTTTCACAAATTTTATTAAAGAAATGGAGAATACATTTGTAAAAAATTTTGAAAATAATATTATGCTAAAACATCCGGCTAATACTCTGGTCAGTTTAATAAAAAATATTAATTTCACTGCTCCATGTCCTTGCTTCCCTTCAGAGTTTATTTTAAAATTATTTGTAAGATTTCGCATTTATGCTACTATTAAATTTAATAATCGTTATTTTAGAGAAGGCAAGAAATATATGAGACATTATATTAAAGTAAAACAATTGTAATTTTACAAGTTTTAGTTTCACTGCTCCATGTCCATGCTTCCCTTCTGAGTTTATTTTAAAATTATTTGTAAGATTTCGCATTTATGCTACTATTAAATTTAATAATCGTTATTTTAGAGAAGGCAAGAAATATATGAGACATTATATTAAAGTAAAACAATTGTAATTTTACAAGTTTTAGTTTCACTGCTCCATGTCCATGCTTCCCTTCTGAGTTTATTTTAAAATTATTTGTAAGATTTCGCATAAATGCTGCTATTAAATTTAACAATAGTTATTTTAGAGAAGGCAAGAAATATATGAGACATTATATTAAAGTAAAACAATTGTTTTTTTACAAGTTTAAATTTCACTGCTCCATGTCCTTGCTTCCCTTCTGAGTTAATTTTAAAATTATTTGTAAGATTTCGCATTTATGCTGCTATTAATTTTAATAATCGTTAGTTTAGAGAAGGCAAGAAATATATGAGACATTATATTCAAGTAAAACAATTGTAATTATACAAATTTTTATTAACATTTAAATAATAATACATTAAAATACAAAAATGTTGGTAGTATTTTATTTTTAGTCTTAGTACTTGGGGCAACCCTACCTATTGACCATAAGAGGTTTTGTCCATGTATTCCTCTTTGATGAGTGAATATAAATGTGCAAAAAATATATGTTGGGTATATTAATAAAGCACTTGATCACATAATTAACTGTTTTTATTATATTTAAACATATTAATACTAGGTAACAGATTGACACGCGTCACATTTCTAAAAACGTTTGACTCTAAACTTTAATTGGTACACTTGAAATAATTCTAACTTTATTATTACTATATGAAAAAAATATACAAAGTGAAGCATTTTTTCTTTGAAATTTCGTAACTACTCATTTATGGCATTGTTTTAGTTTTTTTTTTTCACACAAATATTTTTCACTTTTTTCTTCACAAAGTGTACAAATTGGCATTTTGATCTAATGATTTATTAGGCTACAATTAAATAAAAACCACTCATTTCGCACTATTCGGCCCGCAGAGACTGACTTAACAACCACTTTGTATTGCAAGCTGATTAGAACTTTATTCTAACAGTATTTCAAGCGAAGTTTGAACCACCACAAATAGAGTTGCTAATTTATCAGATACCCCAGCGAGACGCTGAATAACAAACGCTAACGCGTGGCATCAAGGCACAATTGAGATTGAGCGCGCCCAGTTTAGGTATATAAAATGTTGGCATTCTTCAAGATCAAAGGAGTGCAACTTCTGTACGCTAGTACTATTATCTAATCTGTGTCAAGGCCTAACTTGCTTGCGGACGTGTCAAAAGATTTACCATCATCTATTACGACTATAATTGATGCCAGTTAAGATCGCAATAGCGGTCATTGCCCTTTCTCTAATATCTCTTCCTACGAAACAAAACAAATAAACCATGTATCGTTTTTCATTCGAAAAAATGTTGAAGATAACGATAGTTGACGATCAGGCTTACTTTTGAATTTCAAAGTTAAGAACTTTAATAAACCAAAAAATAATAAATGGTAGGTAGGTCAATAACCGCTTTTGTAATCTTAACTGGCACCAACTATACCATCAGGAGTCCAAATTGCTTTTTAAGTGCAAGTTACCGACATATTACATCAAATGATTACAATTCTAGCAGATTCTAGACAATTATGTAGTGTTTGGTTGGTATGAATGTTTATTTGATCGTTTTTGTTACGAGACTCGCAATGCAGTAATAGACGTTCATTGCTTTGATTTGTGGGGACGTGAATCGCTAAAGTAATTTATAGTCGCAGCTCGTTCTATTTAACTACATATTACTCACAAATAAATTAGATACACATACATAATGGGTACTGTGTGCAGTATTTGAGCGATGCAAATACATTTTTCACGTATTTACTGGTACTTACAGGTAAATGTGTTTCCAACTTTTTAATGACACCATTTTTGTCAGTAGGTACTAGATATTCATTGAGCAGGATGATTGATTAGCCCCGACTGTTCATATCTGCAAAAATGTAATGAATGACTCCGTTTTACTTGAATGTATCGAGCGTCGAGCCCGAATTTATCGACGATACATGTGGCAGGCTGGCAGCGCTGCACCACGCGGTGTTGCCGCTCTGCGGCCGGTACCGCTATGCGACGTTGCCGCCTCGACCCACTTCCAAGGCGGCAACAGGCGCACTTTTTTCACTCGCCAAAATGTCGGAGTTTATTATTATAGCTTTAATTGCTTGCAATTTTTAGATATCAAAGTTCTGCTTGGTAGCAAAGGCATCGATATCGTGAACTTTACTTTTCCTTTTGTTGTTTACGTGTCGTAAGCGCAAGTAATTTAGACTGAAAAGCTTTTTAGAGGAACTAGTTTCGCGGTTTATTACCCTTCTAAAATTGTTATCGGTAGGTATTTATAGCAGCGAGTTGAGTTTTTTTTTACTATTTGGGACATATTCCTGTTTGGGACCCTTAAAAATTGTATAGTAGGTAACTACTTACATCATGGTAGGTACCTATACGATCTGTCGCCGCATTTGTGGTAGAGATCAATGTACAATGTCGTTCGTGCGTGCGGGCTCTTAGTTCTTCTACAAAGCTTATTTTCTTGGTTAAAAAAGCAGCTGTTCTCTACCCCAAGTTCGCAACAATAATAAATTGAAGTTTTTTTCTCCTTACCAAACTTTTGTTGGCTCAAAATGTACAGGTACAGGTAATGTAGTTCAGCACGGGATCCGAAAACAAAACAAAAAGCGGTTAGTAATAAAAACAACTGCCATTAACTAGGTACGGAAAATTATAATAAAAACTTTGTACCGAAAATATTTTGTTCAGCATACCTACACATTCTCTTCGGCGTTCTTCCATTACTGGTCGCGACCACAACGTGTGTTGATATCGACAAAGGGAATTAAGAAAGGATGGGGGAAGAGGCATTACTTATATAAAGGGGGAAAATATAATGACCACCAAAAATAATTATGTGACCACTAACATAGCTATCACCTAACATATCAATTGATCACCGAATTTAGTAAATTGAGCACCAAATTTTAATGAGATGGTTGATGAGTTAGTTTTCCCTAAGCCGACTTGGGGCAACCCAACACGGGTTTTTTTATAAACCATTCAGAAGTAGGAGCCCCGCGAAGAGGGGCTCCGTCGACTGGATTTCCCTCCAGTCGGATGCAAGAGCATAACAGACATAACAGTTCAAGTTAGGTCATTAACTAAAAAATATTTTTTTTTTGGTTCTAATTTCACGATAAAATGGGGATAAATTTTGGTAATCATTTACTAATTTTGGCAATCAACAAAAGTGATTTTTTGCCGTTACATTTTGCTAAATATGGTGGTTCGTTAATTGTATGCCTTACATAAATATCTTTGCTACTTTTAACTTTCCTACAAGCGTAAGTACATACGTCACTCACTACACTATATGTAAGTAACAGAAGTTTCTCGGGATTCCTTATTATTATTAGTCCAACTTTCTTTGAAACAAGTCTGACGGGATATGGCTCGGAGCTTCGAAGCGGTGAGGTACAACTTATCTTCCCAGCTTGGCCCGCCATCGCCCCAGGTTTGCACCGCCTGTCTCGACTCGAGTAAAAAGATTTCTACATTTCAATTCAATCATTTCAGTGCCGACAAAAGTGTCAGATTGGATTTAAAACCGGAATTGAGAGATATTGGCGGTGCGGTGATACCAGTTCGTGTTCTTATTCCCAAATCTGTAAAGCACTTACATGAAGCCAGTGGCGGTACTTTCATACAAACTTAAAAGCCTTGGCTTGCTCTTATAACCGACGTTTTTTCATGTTAGAGTTTCTGAACAGTCTGCTTGCCCTAGGGGCTAGGGTCTTGCTGTATTCTAGGCACGCCACTGAAGCTCTGCATTTGCAAGTTTCGGTGATAGAAAACGAAACGGAGCTAGTAATAGCAACAGACGGATAACAGAGTGTAAAAGTGATTTGTAATTTCCTATAGTAGTGCTTGTAAAAGGATAATTTCCGTAAGCAATAAAAACAGCGATAAAATGATACAATCAGTGAGAATAAAAATCTCATAGCTACGCAGTTATAGTTATAGCATTGAACTATTGCGTTTATCTGGAGTTCTAGACGACATGGTGATTTCTACAAAAAGTGTTTACTTATAGGTTTGTGGTTCATGTTCCCTATAGGATTTTAGTCTCTTAGTGTCTTATTGTATGTAATCCTTTACTATGATGATGATGTGAAGCTAAGATATCAAGAATTTCCTGAATCGCGTTGATGATCTAGGATTCTAGGTTCAGTTCAGTTGCGAAATTCTGTTAATTAGGTAGGAAATTTTCATCACTACATTTATAAAACGAAAGTCCCTATGTATGCTTAGATCTTTAAAACCCCACAACGGATGTTGATGCGGGTTTTTTAAATATATCTAGAGTGATTCAAGAGGAAGGTTTTAGTATAAAATTTGTCAAGCGGGCGAAGCCGCGGTCGTCAGCTAGTAAGACATAATATATGTACTACGTACGATACTTACTTACTACTTACTTTTATTGCCTAGTTCTCGCCAGTTGACCAACGCATTACCGTCGTCGTCGGCTCCAACATAAAACGAGGAGATATTATCTTAAATTAATGTCTGCGCAAAATCACATAGTAAATTACATCGTGGGGCTAAATAAATTGCTTGGGGCAAAAAAACACCATGGCACAGTCATTAGGCAAAGCTATACTGTTAAAAAAGTGCTTGGTAAACAGCTCATTACTAAATTACTGTCGGAAGTAAGTAACATTAGGAGTAAGAAACGGTTTGACTAAAGCTAAGACTAACGACATTTTAGAACAGTCGTCCTGTGGCATTTTCTGATTTTAATGCAAAACTCGTATTGGAATCCCGGGAAATATGCTTAACCGACGCAAATGTGTAGTTGTAGGTATACAGAGCCCATACAATTGAACAACCGGATACATCAGTTCCTAGAACCCATAAGCAGATGTTAACAGCTCAAGGATTTCTTTTACTTCTGTTTGAAGTTTTGCACTTTGATTCATAGTTTCTCACTCATCGATTTGATAGCGAGATGTAAGAGAGCAATAAATTAACATCTGAAGTAACTTTTCTTTTCGAACCAAAAGCGATAACTTGGAATTTATTTTTCAGTCTTCAATAGAATTATCGATTACTTTATTTATATCATAATCGAAAACTGCAGAAGTTTTTGTAACGATTTCGTAATTTTCGTCTACAATTACATGTACTGCAGACATAGCAGAAAGCAACAATAGTCCAGCAATATGCATGTGCATACTTTGCATGTGTGCGTTTTGCGGCCATGACGCGCATCCGGTGCATTGTCGGTGCCACAGTCCACACAGATCTACATCTTTATGCTCCCTCGCATATGCAAGCGTAGGACGGCCCCTTGCCATGAAACGTTCAAAACGTTATGTTAAGTACTTAGATTTTCATGGACGTTAAAGGCTGCCTTCTTTGTTTAGGCTTGCGTGCGCTCAAACCATTTTCATCTGCCTAGCCTTTTTCTATGTTGGGGTCGACTTCAATTCTAACCGGATGCAGCAGAATACTAGTATTTTATGGTAACTGCTGATCTGCTAACTCGTTACTTGGTGACACGATACCTCTTGATAAGGCTGGTTGTCAGACTTTTGTGCTGAGTCTTTTGACTGTTCGTAACGATTCGACGAAGGTCGAGCTCGAGGACCAGGTCTAATGAAACCATTTAAGAAAGATTAAACGATTCCAGAGACATGAAGATTCAGGTATGGCTGAAGAACGAAACAAATTACCTGACTGGACATTTTCCAGTCACAATAATGTGCCAGGTTGCCAGCCCAAGACTATTTATTTATTTATGTACACACAAAACACTTTGCAGGACAATATATTTACATAGAAGAGCACAAAGATACTGCTTATATCTTAAGAAATTTCTTCCAGCAGACCTGACCAGCAGACTATCATGGAAGCAGGAGCCTTCCAGCAAAGGGTTTATTTAAGCGAAAGGGAAACAGGCAAATTCAGACCTATTCCTCAGACGTAAAAGCACTGAATTGAATTCCACTCCAGCTCCGAAATCAGCCCTCAAAGGCGGACACTGAATGTTTCCATGTTGCTTAGACTATCAGGGTCAGCCAAGTGTAAATGAAAGTCCTAAACATAGAAGCATCTTCTAATCTCTGACCATTTCCCTATAATCTTGGTCGTGTGTCGCAGCTCGCAGCACTCGTAGTGCAGGTCAATGCGGTCGAGCGCCAGTCTACTCATCAACGCCAGTAATTGGATTCGTGAACGTGCAGTAAATTGGATTACGTAAGTCCACAGGCTTTTAAAAAGCATTCAAGGACTTGTGCAGCTTCAGCCTTCTTTACTCTCTAAATAGAAAGTTGCTTTCTAAAAGATTACTGCAAAAATTCTAGTTTTTTAAGAAAAATCTTATTTTTTTGTAGATGCGCAATGCGGTCTGTAGTTAGGTTATATTCTACTATTGATTTCAAATCATTTACCGATATTAGCTATTTCTTGTTTTAAGAATAAGTACGTTATTCAATTAGCTAAAAGCTAAAACCCTTACTTATTTAATAAAATTTAATGAACCACTTCATTTTTTTTTATGCACTTAGGTAGTTCATCATCAAAAAACCCAGCAATAAGTATGTAAGTATGATAAATGCGTTATTTTTTTGCTATCTGATTCCATCAAAATTCAAGACGTCATTAATCAATTTTATTACTTTTGTTACGCCCAAAAATGTTATCTTTGAACCGGCGAACATGTTTACTCGGCAAACGACATTGACCTTGACTATTAAGAATGTCTGCATGCCTACGTGTATGATTTGCTTATACTCTTTATCTGAACTAAGAGCTAGGATGAAGATACGATGTTAATTTAATTACCAAGGAACATGCAAATAAAATAAGGTTAGCGATTTTGCGCTAGGTAGGTACTTATACCTATTCTGGGGTTCCCTACTTGAAATCGAATGACGTTAGATCGAATAACACTTGCTCGAAAACGTTAACTCGATAGTACCTACTTGAAATCGATAAATTATGAGCTCGACAGTTCACTACCTCGATGCATCAAAATCTCGAATAACTATAAGCTCGAATCATCGGCAACGCGAAGGCTCATTAATTGGGAATCAAACGAGCTTACCTGTTAAGCGAAGTCTTGATTCTAATTTTATGAGTGGCAATCTGAAAAATAATTATTATAACTTGGTAGTATTTCTAATCTACGTTACTTTCACACCGCGATTTTTAGAGAATTAAAAAAAGAATATTTTTTAAGAATTGCAACATTCGTATGCTGTCTGAGTGTCAAGGCTGAATGTCAAGTCGCGAACTGTCACTTATTTTAGAGATCTCTATCATCATCATATCATTATCATTGGAACAATCTCTGTTTTATGTACAGAGTAGTTCCAAATACCCACATTCACTATGTTTTCCTGAAAGGTTAAAATTGAATTAGGTAGACTAATTATTGCAGCTTTGGGGCTGTTAGTGTTAACTATATTATAGCGGCGGGTGGGTAATTATTTTTCAGATTGCCACTCATAAAATTAGAATCAAGACTTCGCTTAACAGGTAAGCTCGTTTGATTCCCAATTTTACTTCGTGGCAATCTTTCAAATAATTATTATAACTTGGTAGATGTTCAGAGTTGGCTGCAATAATTAATTTAATAGCTGATTAAAATGCAAGTAATTCTGAGTGTTGATTTGTGATAATTACATTGGACCTTCTTCTGTAAGAATATTAAAGCTTCAAGGATACTTTACAATAAATATATTACATTTTATAAAAATAACTTTGATAACCATGTAATCAACATTATGTCTGACTTCGTTGATGCCAGCTCTAATTTAAGCTGTTGTTTTGGTTGTATAGTGAGTGTTTAATTCTCGAGTTTAGATACCCCTTTCAATTGAAATCTGACAAACTTACGAATATTAGGGTTTGATGTATTTTAATAACTGTTTTGTTGTTCCAATGGGTTAAAGTTAGAGCTAGGAGAACAATCAATGTCTTTGTTTTCAAAATTTTCTCATATTATCAAACTATGACGAAATTAATGATGCTTTTGATAGATTGAGGCAATGATAGCCTCAGATCTCTCAGTAAGTAATTTTATAATTTGAAAGCCAGTTGTAGTGTTAGTATTTAATAGATGTGTCTGCAAATAAAAAAGGCTCATCAACTCCATTATTTAGTGTTGAATTATCTGGAAGTACTATCAAGGAATGCCACTGGCATTATTTTTATTCACTTAGGGCCTTTTGTTAAAATACTTGCAACAGAATAGTGCAACCAAGGCAATGTTTATTCACTTAGGGCCTTTTGTCAAAATACTTGCAACAGAAGAGTGCAACCAAGGCAAGTATAGAGCTCCATAGGTATATCGTCTCAAAAGGTGATTGTATAACTATAAAAAATTTAATGTAATGATTTTATGATCACATACAATGTCTAACTATTGTTCAATAGTAGAAGAGCCAGAGTCCATTCAAAACACTGTTTTTAATTAATATTACAACCAATTAATCAGAATCCAGAAATCTCTTCACTTTATTGTCGTGAGAATTAAACTGAAGTATTTCCTATCAATAAGGCTCAGTCATTTTTTAAGGGTCTAGGTAGATCCTAGATCAAATATTATGGATATTAAAGTATTCACTCTATCATCACCAATTAATATAATTACATACAATTAATCAGAAAAGAAAGAGAAACCTCTTTATTACAGTGTGGATTAAACTGTTTTTATTATTAATTAGTACCTAATAGTACATAGTATAAATAAAGCTCAAAATTTTGCTAATGGTCTGATAGTCTTATGACTAAATATTATGAATGTTAAGGGATTCACTCCTTACTGGTAAAACAGAATTTGAGATGTAGTCAATTGGCTCGAAAAGGACGATTGAGGTATTTTCTCAAAACTGTTTGTATTTAAGTCTTAGAAACTGATTTCTGCTTAATACTTTTAGTCTGGTATATTTTGTACATTATGATTTCGTTTATAATTCATTTTTTAACCTATTGTTCCTATAATGATAGAAACAATATAAATAAAAACATTGTTATTATTATGTTTTCCCAGGCACCTTGTAAAGGAGCAATAAGTTTTTGCGGTTTCATAGTAGAAAAAGTATAACACTTAGAGGTCTGGTCTCCACGATAAATATTTGCTATATTAGTGTAATTTCCCAAACTATTTGAAATATTAGGTACTTCTACAAGAATCAGCAGTGTTTTCATGACAATGTCTTTCAAGTGTCTCGAACACTCCTGGTTTAATCATCTAGTAGTTCTAAAGAATTGACTAAATGTTGTGCAATTTGGTGGATGTGTGTTGACCATATTCAGTCAACATTGTGTAGGTAATTGGCAACATTGCCGCAATGTACCTACTGTCAATTGTTATGAATTTTAGTTGGATTTTATTAGCTCTATACGAAATGTATGGCATTTTATCTGTTGTTGTATCTGCACTTCCATGCACCCGCCCCCCCCCCCCTTTTTGTTAGCTAGCTATTAAAGCCAATACTCCAATTGGTAGTGAAAACTGAAAATAAATGAAATTTCTTAGTTAAAATTTATTTTTATGAGTTTGTATAAATCTCACAATAATGTCTGCCCATCCATCTTTTCGGGTATTTTAATTGTGATTTTAATGTTATGTTATGGTTCAATGTAGGTAGATGACATGCCAAATTATCTGTTGTTATTTGATAGGGATTAATTTGTTTTCAGCATGGTTCATTTTCTAGTAAGCTACAGCTGATTATAGGGGTCAACGCCCGGAACCAGAGGGCAATGATGTTTTACTACTGTCTTCATAATAATTTTATTTCATTTCATTAATAGTTTTAAGGTTTATGTCAGCACTAATATGATTAAGAAAGGTGATTAATTATTATGGGTAAGGTTTAAGTGATTTTAAAATGCAATGCAATGCAGGAAAAAACTATCTGTCATGGGAACCCTTCCAAAAATACTCTTGGACATAAGGGGTACTTAAATGAATTGCATGATTAATATACCTACCCATAATTTAATATTGTATCTATGGATTGCTAGATAAAGCAATGGATTTTACTATTGGACATGTTATTTTAGATTGGGCTTATACATAATGATGATAAGAATATTATCTTTGTTCGAAGATGGGGGTGGGTTTAAATTTGCAATTTGATTTAAAACTAAAACAGGTTTAGTTGTTAATGTCATTTGTACATTGACAGGCTGTTAAGACCTCCAAACTTTGTAAGTCTATAACCCTTTTCCTCTCAATACTAATAGTTTTGAGTATTAGGACATTATGGTGTATAGATTTTGATAACAAATGGTTTCTTGAACCATTGTACTTAAACCAAGTACCCAGATCATTACTTTACAACTGGTATATAATATGGTTAAATCATTCCGGTACCATCCTTGATGTGTTCTCTTTTGGGGCTACTGGCTTAGCACTCCAGTATCTATTACTGTGTTCAGTCTTGAAAGATTCTTGTTAACGGGATACTTTTTTGGATGTTTGAATTTTATTGTGCTAGGCACAAACAGATTAATTGATTTTCTTGTTGTTGGTGATAAAATCCCTTTGGCTACATGTATTAATTGTTTGGAAATATACATAATAAGCTAAGAATATAACTATTGTCCTTATAGGTTTGGTGTTTCATTTCATTAAAGAAAATATAAATAACATTAATTTAATTTCGAGGTTGACACGGTGCTGATGAACATTTGTAGGTTGTGTTATGCAGTGTCATTCAAGCCATTCATCGGTTGCTTTGCTTATGATAACAGTACAAAAATTCGAAGACAAGTGACATCTACCAATCCGCACTGGGCCCGCGTGGTGGATTATAGTCCATTCCCTCTCATAGAGAGGAGACCGTGTCCCAGCAGTGGGAACATTATAGGCTGATGATGATGATGATGAACATCACATAACCTTGGTTTACCATATGTATAGTAGTGGAACAGAAGTCTGTCATAAGTGTCTGGAACATTTTCCATCAGCTGTTCTCTCATAGTATTAAGTAAACAAAGAATCTTGTTCTATTATTTGAATGAAAAGTGTTATGCTTAAATGTAAATATTACTTCATCACTGAAAGATCAAAATGACAAGTTTATGGCATAGCCACAGGGTGCTTTCGATAATATCATACTTGACGTCGAAGCTTACACACATAGTGTGGATTATAACATGCTGTAAATAGCTCGTATTTAGGCATGTAGAATAATAAATATCCTGTATAGTCTGGCATAACTTCCACCAAAATAGCATACATACACTTTTTGGGCTGGTGTTTACATTAGTTAAACGTATGTGTAACATTAATTTATACTTGATGTTCAAGCCAGCAATGATGTCACAATCTGTTTTCTGTTTTATTTTGTTTGTAAATGTATTACTAACATAGTTTGTAAGTATATTGTTATTTGTTACTAACACTGAGTCTTGTTGCTCAAAATAAATATATTATTATTATTAAAAGCACATTATATGGGTTTAACATGCTGTTAGTATCTCGTACTTAAGGATGTGTGGTCCTGACAAATGTATGTCAGCCAGCCAGCAACTTTACTCGCTGATGGGAATCCAGGCAAGGAATGGTTCCACATTCACTGCGAGAGTATAATGCATTTGCAAGGTTATAACACACACGGGATGTGCTAAGTTAAGCAGGGTCGTCTTACGACCTGCATGGTCATGGATATATAGCACAATTTTGTAATTACCTGATCAAGGTCACGAAAATGGGACATACCTGTCCTTTTGCCCGGCAATTTGGCTACGATGTCAATTAGATTTTCAGTGCTAGCATTGTTCAATAAATTTAGCTGGACACCACGTGTCACACTGATAGTTAACCATGCAGCTAGTAACATGAGGTGTTACTGGTCTTGAAAATGGCACTTACCTGTTGCTGGACCTGCCATTAGATTTTCAGTGTTAGCATCGTTCAATGACTCAGCTAAAGGATATCTCGTATCTCCACTGATAGCTTACCATCCAGCTAGTAACCAGTAGTAGTGTTACTGGGGTATCGCGTACCCACTGGAGGAAAAAGGCTTTAACGAGCTTACAACTCCCTTAGTGCTTCAATGAGCACTGTGGATATCGCGTATCCGGGGGTCATTTAAAGTCGGGCATCCAAGTTGTTGTCAGGAATACACTTTTCCTGCTTCATCTCTGATGTCTTCTGATAAATAATGTCCTTCCAATTTACGTCCCGGTAGCGAGCGTTATTTGTGAATGCTCGGATTTCTGTTTCGGGTTTACGATTTTCACTAAAGATGCACTTAGTACACTTCCTGTCACTCGACATTTTGTTATTTTGGTAAAATGTAATGTAAACTTAGTTTTAAATGAATAATTTGACGAGAAAGATTTTTTCTTGCGGTGTCGATAAGGCGCGGAAAAGAAAAGTGACAGTTCGCGACTTGACATTCAGCCTTGACACTCAGACAGCATACGAATGTTGCAATTCTTAAAAAATATTCTTTTTTTAATTCTCTAAAAATCGCGGTGTGAAAGTAACGTAGATTAGAAATACTACCAAGTTATAATAATTATTTGATAGATTTTACTTCGTGGCAATCTTTCAAATAATTATTATAACTTGATAGTATTTCTAATCTACGTTACTTTCACACCGCGATTTTTAGAGAATGAGAGGTTTTCCTTTTGAGGTTTTAAAAAAAAACTTAGTTTCCAAGAACTCTATAGATGGCGTTGAAGTTACCGTAAAATGCTGCAACTTTGCACGGATTTTGACGTTTTTCTTCGATAAATCTTTAATCGTTAAGAAAGTCGTATGTTTTTTCAATTACTGTCCAATATTGGACTTTAAGCTATAGGAATACATTTGCTACTAGTAAAAAAAACACATTTAAAGCACCAAAAAATTGCTTTGAAAACGTAGGCAAAGTTGAAGTAAAAACTACAACATTGCCTGTCGTAATATCTTTTTAAATGAATAGGTATTTTGGTAACGGATTTGACACCCATATTGCCATGAAGTTCTTTTCCACGTCAGACTTCACTGAATCTTGAATAGCACAGGAAATTTTTTTTTACAATGCTAGGCAAAGTTGTGCAGGTTTCTCTAAAACTCCCATACAAAAGTGAGTTCGGTGTAGGGCTGCCCCAAAGGAAATGCAACAATTTTTCTTAATATTCAAACATATTTTTAAGAAATCAAATTGTTGTACTTAAATTCTAATAACATTTTTTCATAGGAAAACAAATATGTAGGTAGGTAAAATAACATTTAAAAAAATAATCGCGAATAATCGGAGTACTGTCTAGCCCCTGGTTTTCTTCTACTCTTGGGTGGGTTGCTCATGTTTAAAATCTGACGAACAATATGATAACATAGGTACTATAAATGACTTAAAGAAAATTACATTCGACATCCTTAATTTCTGATGATGATAAATAAAGAAACAATAGTTCTAGCTTCTATAAAACGTTCTTAGATCAATTACAAAAAAAAAACAATTACACAAGCAAAACCACGGTCGATTAAGAGTTTATTGAAAAAATTAAAAGTGGCAGCCCTAACCCTAGACAATGTTGAGTAAAAAGTTGCGAAAATCTGACACAACTTTGCCGACCATGATCGGTTTAAATTAAGATATAATACAGAAAAAACAGTTTAAATACATAAAAGAGCATATTTTCTTTGATATATAACATATTACGCTAGAAAATAAAGCTTAAATACTCATAAAATGAAATTTTCCTGAGAGCCGGTAAAAAGCGAGTATCCGCACTGACAATGAAACTGACACTGACAGTTTGTTAACTAAAATTTGGAGTGACGTATGATCGAATGTTGCCATACAGATTGCCGACTTGCTTTTAGTAATACCATAGACAATAAAAAACATTTCGCAGCGGGAATAATTTAACTTTTTTGAATTTAGGCAATGTTGAGCTATAAAGGCAATGTTACAGCATTTTACGGTACTATGCCAGAGCCAAAACGCTTGAAAAAAAACCATTGTGTCACGTCACATACTCTCGTTGACTGACACTTTCATTTGCTTAACCTTCCGAATATAACCAACATTTCTCGCGCTTTGTTAAAATCAGTTTTTTTAGGTTCCGTTCCTTGCATTATCATACTTACACCTAGCGCCATCTATCCAGCGACTAGGGAAGAGCTAAAAAGAAAATCCCTCATTAAAAAAAAGAATATTTTTTAAGAATTGCAACATTCGTATGCTGTCTGAGTGTCAAGGCTGAATGTCAAGTCGCGAACTGTCACTTTTCTTTTCCGCGCCTTATCGACACCGCAAGAAAAAATCTTTCTCGTCAAATTATTCATTTAAAACTAAGTTTACATTACATTTTACCAAAATAACAAAATGTCGAGTGACAGGAAGTGTACTAAGTGCATCTTTAGTGAAAATCGTAAACCCGAAACAGAAATCCGAGCATTCACAAATAACGCTCGCTACCGGGACGTAAATTGGAAGGACATTATTTATCAGAAGACATCAGAGATGAAGCAGGAAAAGTGTATTCCTGACAACAACTTGGATGCCCGACTTTAAATGACCCCCGGATACGCGATATCCACAGTGCTCATTGAAGCACTAAGGGAGTTGTAAACTCGTTAAAGCCTTTTTCCTCCAGTGGGTACGCGATACCCCAGTAACACTACTACTGGTTACTAGCTGGATGGTAAGCTATCAGTGGAGATACGAGATATCCTTTAGCTGAGTCATTGAACGATGCTAACACTGAAAATCTAATGGCAGGTCCAGCAACAGGTAAGTGCCATTTTCAAGACCAGTAACACCTCATGTTACTAGCTGCATGGTTAACTATCAGTGTGACACGTGGTGTCCAGCTAAATTTATTGAACAATGCTAGCACTGAAAATCTAATTGACATCGTAGCCAAATTGCCGGGCAAAAGGACAGGTATGTCCCATTTTCGTGACCTTGATCAGGTAATTACAAAATTGTGCTATATATCCATGACCATGCAGGTCGTAAGACGACCCTGCTTAACTTAGCACATCCCGTGTGTGTTATAACCTTGCAAATGCATTATACTCTCGCAGTGAATGTGGAACCATTCCTTGCCTGGATTCCCATCAGCGAGTAAAGTTGCTGGCTGGCTGACATACATTTGTCAGGACCACACATCCTTAAGTACGAGATACTAACAGCATGTTAAACCCATATAATGTGCTTTTAATAATAATAATATATTTATTTTGAGCAACAAGACTCAGTGTTAGTAACAAATAACAATATACTTACAAACTATGTTAGTAATACATTTACAAACAAAATAAAACAGAAAACAGATTGTGACATCATTGCTGGCTTGAACATCAAGTATAAATTAATGTTACACATACGTTTAACTAATGTAAACACCAGCCCAAAAAGTGTATGTATGCTATTTTGGTGGAAGTTATGCCAGACTATACAGGATATTTATTATTCTACATGCCTAAATACGAGATATTTACAGCATGTTATAATCCACACTATGTGTGTAAGCTTCGACGTCAAGTATGATATTATCGAAAGCACCCTGTGGCTATGCCATAAACTTGTCATTTTGATCTTTCAGTGATGAAGTAATATTTACATTTAAGCATAACACTTTTCATTCAAATAATAGAACAAGATTCTTTGTTTACTTAATACTATGAGAGAACAGCTGATGGAAAATGTTCCAGACACTTATGACAGACTTCTGTTCCACTACTATACATATGGTGAACCAAGGTTATGTGATGTTCATCATCATCATCATCAGCCTATAATGTTCCCACTGCTGGGACACGGTCTCCTCTCTATGAGAGGGAATGGACTATAATCCACCACGCGGGCCCAGTGCGGATTGGTAGATGTCACTTGTCTTCGAATTTTTGTACTGTTATCATAAGCAAAGCAACCGATGAATGGCTTGAATGACACTGCATAACACAACCTACAAATGTTCATCAGCACCGTGTCAACCTCGAAATTAAATTAATATTATTTATATTTTCTTTAATGAAATGAAACACCAAACCTATAAGGACAATAGTTATATTCTTAGCTTATTATGTATATTTCCAAACAATTAATACATGTAGCCAAAGGGATTTTATCACCAACAACAAGAAAATCAATTAATCTGTTTGTGCCTAGCACAATAAAATTCAAACATCCAAAAAAGTATCCCGTTAACAAGAATCTTTCAAGACTGAACACAGTAATAGATACTGGAGTGCTAAGCCAGTAGCCCCAAAAGAGAACACATCAAGGATGGTACCGGAATGATTTAACCATATTATATACCAGTTGTAAAGTAATGATCTGGGTACTTGGTTTAAGTACAATGGTTCAAGAAACCATTTGTTATCAAAATCTATACACCATAATGTCCTAATACTCAAAACTATTAGTATTGAGAGGAAAAGGGTTATAGACTTACAAAGTTTGGAGGTCTTAACAGCCTGTCAATGTACAAATGACATTAACAACTAAACCTGTTTTAGTTTTAAATCAAATTGCAAATTTAAACCCACCCCCATCTTCGAACAAAGATAATATTCTTATCATCATTATGTATAAGCCCAATCTAAAATAACATGTCCAATAGTAAAATCCATTGCTTTATCTAGCAATCCATAGATACAATATTAAATTATGGGTAGGTATATTAATCATGCAATTCATTTAAGTACCCCTTATGTCCAAGAGTATTTTTGGAAGGGTTCCCATGACAGATAGTTTTTTCCTGCATTGCATTGCATTTTAAAATCACTTAAACCTTACCCATAATAATTAATCACCTTTCTTAATCATATTAGTGCTGACATAAACCTTAAAACTATTAATGAAATGAAATAAAATTATTATGAAGACAGTAGTAAAACATCATTGCCCTCTGGTTCCGGGCGTTGACCCCTATAATCAGCTGTAGCTTACTAGAAAATGAACCATGCTGAAAACAAATTAATCCCTATCAAATAACAACAGATAATTTGGCATGTCATCTACCTACATTGAACCATAACATAAAATTAAAATCACAATTAAAATACCCGAAAAGATGGATGGGCAGACATTATTGTGAGATTTATACAAACTCATAAAAATAAATTTTAACTAAGAAATTTCATTTATTTTCAGTTTTCACTACCAATTGGAGTATTGGCTTTAATAGCTAGCTAACAAAAAGGGGGGGGGGGGTGCATGGAAGTGCAGATACAACAACAGATAAAATGCCATACATTTCGTATAGAGCTAATAAAATCCAACTAAAATTCATAACAATTGACAGTAGGTACATTGCGGCAATGTTGCCAATTACCTACACAATGTTGACTGAATATGGTCAACACACATCCACCAAATTGCACAACATTTAGTCAATTCTTTAGAACTACTAGATGATTAAACCAGGAGTGTTCGAGACACTTGAAAGACATTGTCATGAAAACACTGCTGATTCTTGTAGAAGTACCTAATATTTCAAATAGTTTGGGAAATTACACTAATATAGCAAATATTTATCGTGGAGACCAGACCTCTAAGTGTTATACTTTTTCTACTATGAAACCGCAAAAACTTATTGCTCCTTTACAAGGTGCCTGGGAAAACATAATAATAACAATGTTTTTATTTATATTGTTTCTATCATTATAGGAACAATAGATTAAAAAATGAATTATAAACGAAATCATAATGTACAAAATATACCAGACTAAAAGTATTAAGCAGAAATCAGTTTCTAAGACTTAAATACAAACAGTTTTGAGAAAAAACCTCAATCGTCCTTTTCGAGCCAATTGACTACATCTCAAATTCTGTTTTACCAGTAAGGAGTGAATCCCTTAACATTCATAATATTTAGTCATAAGACTATCAGACCATTAGCAAAATTTTGAGCTTTATTTATACGATGTACTATTAGGTACTAATTAATAATAAAAACAGTTTAATCCACACTGTAATAAAGAGGTTTCTCTTTCTTTTCTGATTAATTGTATGTAATTATATTAATTGGTGATGATAGAGTGAATACTTTAATATCCATAATATTTGATCTAGGATCTACCTAGACCCTTAAAAAATGACTGAGCCTTATTGATAGGAAATACTTCTGTTTAATTCTCACGACAATAAAGTGAAGAGATTTCTGGATTCTGATTAATTGGTTGTAATATTAATTAAAAACAGTGTTTTGAATGGACTCTGGCTCTTCTACTATTGAACAATAGTTAGACATTGTATGTGATCATAAAATCATTACATTAAATTTTTTATAGTTATACAATCACCTTTTGAGACGATATACCTATGGAGCTCTATACTTGTCTTGGTTGCACTCTTCTGTTGCAAGTATTTTAACAAAAGGCCCTAAGTGAATAAAAATAATGCCAGTGGCATTCCTTGATAGTACTTCCAGATAATTCAACACTAAATAATGGAGTTGATGAGCCTTTTTTATTTGCAGACACATCTATTAAATACTAACACTACAACTGGCTTTCAAATTATAAAATTACTTACTGAGAGATCTGAGGCTATCATTGCCTCAATCTATCAAAAGCATCATTAATTTCGTCATAGTTTGATAATATGAGAAAATTTTAAAAACAAAGACATTGATTGTTCTCCTAGCTCTAACTTTAACCCATTGGAACAATAAAACAGTTATTAAAATACATCAAACCCTAATATTCGTAAGTTTGTCAGATTTCAATTGAAAGGGGTATCTAAACTCCAGAATTAAACTCTCACTATACAACCAAAACAACAGCTCAAATTAGAGCTGGCATCAACGAAGTCAGACATAATGTTGATTACATGGTTATCAAAGTTATTTTTATAAAATCAACACTCAGAATTACTTGCATTTTAATCAGTTAATAAATTAATTATTGCAGCCAACTCTGAACATCTACCAAGTTATAATAATTATTTGAAAGATTGCCACGAAGTAAAATTGGGAATCAAACGAGCTTACCTGTTAAGCGAAGTCTTGATTCTAATTTTATGAGTGGCAATCTGAAAAATAATTACCCACCCGCCGCTATAATATAGTTAACACTAACAGCCCCAAAGCTGCAATAATTAGTCTACCTAATTCAATTTTAACCTTTCAGGAAAACATAGTGAATGTGGGTATTTGGAACTACTCTGTACATAAAACAGAGATTGTTCCAATGATAAGATCTCTAAAATAAGTGACAGTTCGCGACTTGACATTCAGCCTTGACACTCAGACAGCATACGAATGTTGCAATTCTTAAAAAATATTCTTTTTTTTAATTCTCTAAAAATCGCGGTGTGAAAGTAACGTAGATTAGAAATACTATCAAGTTATAATAATTGGTTAAGGCTCACAAAAGTTGTACTTTGTCCATATTTTTTATGGGCCAGTTTCTGAGCAGAGAAAAAAAAAAGTCGAAGGTTCATAATGAATTAATCTTTTGTTTTCCATGTTAGCTATTAATAACTTGTTAATATTGGGCCTTTGAAATAGTGAATATATTTGGAATTTAACCAAAACGAACTGCTATAATTTAATTTCTTACTTCTAATTTCATTCAACAATAAAATGTGTCCACCCCAAGTCGAGTTCATTTTTTATTTATTTCATCCTATCTGTGCTTTTTATCGTGAAATTTATGTAATGTGTAAAATAAATGGAGTTAAAACTACTGTTTTAATGGAAATTATAATAAAACTGACCATCAATTAAATAAATATGATTTGAAAAACAAATGTGTCCAACACGTTTCACGTGTGTTACAATCAGTTTGTTCGTAGTAGTTTACTTGCATTATAAGCTAGCAACACATGGTATCCATTTTTTGTGATGGCAACATTACTATTTTCAATATGACATGTCAGTGTGTTGTCGGACATCTTGGTTTTTGTGCAAGAGGCAGTGCTCCATGAGTGTTACTTTTCGTCCTTAGATTTTCGAAACTTTTCGGAAGCAATTTCGCGTGGTAAGAAGTAAAAGATGTTTGTTTCGGATATGGGCAGTTGAAAAGGATAATTATATGATCAAATAAAGCAGTTTAGTACAGATTTGAATTGCATTTTAAAGATGCTAATGACTTTTTAGGTTGTATTACTCACGAGTGTTTGTTCACGTGTGTTGCGTGTGTTACGAAATTGTGTGACGTAACACACTAGAAACTCATAAAGTTTAGTTCATATGGCAATGTTATTGAGAAGTCCACTAATAGGTATGCATGCAGTCCTGAAATGTGCATTTGGATAAACTACCTACTTAGTATTTTATTCAATTAATAACATGTAAATTAATAATTACAATATTTCCAGTGTGTTACATATTTCTAGTGTGTTATTGTGTGTTACAAGTTCCCGTGTGTGATGGTACACTTTTTATGAGCCTGAGCCAATTATTTTTCAGATTGCCACTCATAAAATTAGAATCAAGACTTCGCTTAACAGGTAAGCTCGTTTGATTCCCAATTATTCTATGCATCAAAATCTTAAAAAAGCATAGTACAGATTACCGGGAAACTCGATAAAAGTTTAACATTAGCTCCAAAAAAAATCTTTTAGTAAATGCATTGCATTTGCGTCTGATTGTAAATCATTAAAATGTGCCTATTGCTTATGGGATTGGCCTCATTATTCTAGCTTTTCAATGTCCTTATTCTGGCTTTTCAATCTGACTGTTTAAGTGCCCTTTGGGCGAAATAGTAATCAGAATCGCGTTTTATAAAAATAGAAAAACACAGCAAACACTTTTCTTTCCTTCCCGTACCTTGCCTAGGTACTGTAACGGTTGCTCTGTTGACTACATTATTTTTACCGGAAGCATGTGTCATAATAAAAATGTAGTAAGTACTTACCTACGTAAGTACGTAGTAACCTAAGCACTTATTATAATAATACCTACCTATGCTGTTTTGAAAGCCAATCGTTTCAGGAAAACTACCTACTTACCTACTTATACTTAACATGCAATAACGCATGTCGAATAGTCGAAGCGTCGTCGATCGAGGGAAAGACATTACTTACGAATGTAGCATGTAAGATCTGAGTCATGCTGAGAACAATAGGTTTTAAAAGGAATGACGGTTTGTAATAACTTCATCAGTCGATAACTAAACAAGTTATTGATGTTTATGGAAAAATCTGTGTTGGTCATTATAATTAAGTACCTACCTATTCATGTAAAAAAAAACAGAAAAAAAGTTGAAAACAAAAATATAGCGCCTATTTTTTTTCTTATTTCATTCCACGCTTTTTTTCTCAATGCTTCATGTTCGTTCGGTTGTAATTTTATTTACCTACCAATACAGCAGAGAGGTCTAAAGCTAGACCGAACTGCCAAAATCTGCGCAGCAAGTTAGTGCCTACGTGACAATCTCCAGTGAGAATTCTTTTGAGTCTAGGTCATCTGCTTTCATGCATTCTTAACAGTTTTTATAAAGCTGAATGACTGAGGTTTGCTTTTCAATGCTCTGGAAACAGAAAACCAGAGAAAACCAAATATTTAAGATGTTTGGCAGCAATGGTAGGTAGCTGGCCTCTAACTTGAAATCTGTTGATATTATTTTATTATTACAATCTCAGTAAATAATAACAACGATAAGTACCTACCCAAACTATCAATTACTTTAACCTTCAATTCCCTTGAAATTAAAACAACAACTTCTATATAAATCGATGCTATCTCCGTTGAATGTTAACTGCTGAATCAGTGCGAGACGTTGCCGTTCCGCGGGGCGCGTTGCCGCTCTGACGGATACGAGGCGCCACGTTGCCAGCTCGCACGGTGCGGGCGGGCGCCACGCGCCGTTGCCGCTCTGCGCGGTATAAACCGTAAAATACCATTCATTCAATTAGTGTGTAGCAATAGCAACATCAAACTTTTAATGAATTCACAAAACTTACATGCGAATGTCAGAACGCGTTATGTTAATGTAATCAATCAAGTGCGTATTAAATGTGCGTGCTATTTGGGGGAAAAATTGAAAATAACTTTATCGCAGACATTCTTTCTGCGGTTCAAGTGCATCTTCAAGTTCATGACAAATCATCGAGTGAACAAACTATGAGTAAACAAACATATAAAATAAAATAATATGCGATTGTGACGTGTCTTGAATAAAATACTTCTACAAGAGATGTCGTTTACTTTCGCTTCCATCAAACTGTGCCGACTGCAGTCAAAATTTCGTATTCATCTGAACACTTGGCGATCAACCAAAGCTTTAGTGATTTTCGTCATTTTAAATATTATATCCGACTCCCCGGTAGGTAGGCTCGCCCCGTTTTCGTCGTATATTGTCTTATGTGTGCACTGTGGGCCCAGAGAAAATCAATAGGAGCTTAAAACTTTTTATTTCCAAAGATTTTCCAGCCTTGGTGTGGATGGCTGACTGTTGGATCGTGATTTGAGAATCGAGACCAATCGTAGCATTAATGGCCCGGAATTTCGTTGATTGCACGATTTCCGTACCCCTTCGTCCCGTTTTATCTCCGCTCTAAATCCTTTCGTCCTTATACGTATAGGACGCTAGCCTCTCAAAACCCGTTTTTAGCTGGATTATTCCTATTTGTGTCAACGGAAGGGTTTATGTCCATTCCAAAATCCATTCACCTAAATCCTAACCCTCTCGGCGGCGGCGCTCCATATCGTCGCGAAATCATTTCACATAGAAACTTTATTTTTGCTTCTAAGGATTTTATCAAGCCAAAACGAGACTTTTTGACATAGAGCCATATTGTTCGAGTTTCCAAGAAGTACATCATACCTTCAGAGCCTTCAGAGTTTTACGGCGTCACGGCATACATATTTCATTACTTACGCTGATACACGAACACGACACAACTATGCGAGAGTGAGCATAAAATCTTAATAAAGCTAAAGTACCCACTGGTAGCAATTTATGACGCAAATCTAAATATCCTTTGCCACGCTTGCGCTCGGGGTGAAATTTATTCACATATTGCGGTATTTTTGCGTTGATTCTAGGCTATTAGACAAACTGACGGCGTTGGAGGCTTGACACACGTTAGTCTTATTACGTAATGTGTAAACCTTGCAGTCAGTATCGAATGAACCCAAGCCACACTAAAATCATCTTTAAGAACGTAAATATTTCTGTTTTGGTGTCTTATCCTTACATCCATAGAGGTTTTTATTTCAACAAATACCTGCTTACCCAATTGATCATGATTCTAATCTAGATCTAGATGGTTTCAGTCAGGGTTAGGTTAGGGACGCAGTTTTATTCTCGGAATAGTTGCCAAATCATCGAGCTATGCGCAATTCTTTGAAAATATGCTTCTTGATCACACGTGCAATGACAGTCAGTAGCTATACTAAGTAGGTATACAAAAATGTTTATTTCAGTTACTGCGGCTATGCCAGAATATATAAAGATCAGTTCAGATCGAGTGTTGGCAGTGGCTCCATGTTTATAACAAATAACTAAAGCACTTATTCCTGGCACATATCCACCATGCGGCTTACTATGCCATGGTCTGTTACAATACTTCCGTTTCATTCATTTTTACCGAGTCTGCCTTTTTTAAATTGGCATTCTTTGCCAAAGGAAAGAAATGAAAGTATTCGTTTGGAACATAAAGCTTTCGCAACATACTTTTTTGCTCTTTTTATTTTTTTGCTGGGTGTTTTCTGCTAGTACTTACTTTTATTTTACTTGTGGGTTATGCTTTGAATTTAAAATTCAATCGTTGCTAATAGCGATATTAGGTATGAATATATTAGTTTTGCAGTCGCAAACTATGCCTGGAAAGGAATTAAATCATAAAGTTATACCAAGTTCATCATTTGTATTAGGTATATTCATGAAAATATTGCATGTATGTGTGAATTCGCATGGCTGCGTGAAAGTCTACACGTCCGTTGGGCCAGCAGAAACCTGATCGGACGGTCGCGACTAGAATGACACGGAGCAACTGAATAAGTAACACGCTAACATGTAGACATGCAACTAACCTATAGACTACAAACTCATGCACCTGGTCATACCACGTAAGATTTTGACTAGAAAATGATTATTGCTAGCCCTGTGGGCGAAAATCCATACTTGGTCAGGTATGCCAAACAAATTGGGATAATAGGAGTAAATTGATGTGTTAGGTCCATTGACATATATATTACTGCGTAAGGACTGGGTGGACCGCATGTTACAATGACGCCTCGAACGTGGTCCCAAAATGGTCTTCCCTATAGCGAACTAAACTAGAACGCGTTCGGCTGTCTTCGGGAGCGGTCGTAAATTTTACAAGCAAAAATGCCAAGTTGTGTCGTGAAGGTATGCGTGAACTACGACAAAAAGCACAATAAAATAAATGATAACATTTCTTATCACCGGTAAGTTAAAAAAAAATATTGTATCAACTTCTAACATTATCTAAATAATTTTCTTTCGTATTTGTCTCAACGTTTGGCAAAGACGACGCGAAGCCGCGTAAAAGTTAGACATAACTTTGCAGCGGCGCGCGTTTTAGCCGATGAAATGAAAAGATTTAATAATTCATATCATAAAATTAATTTTATATGTATAAAATAATTTTTATTGTTTATTACAAGCAAATTAAAATGTGTTTTTATGTACTTACTGGTAAAAATCTATAAGTACAGTGAATCCTTTTTTTCAAGTCGGTTAAAAATACCCGCTCTTACAAGGTTACGTCTAGGGGCAGACCACGCCGATTGACATCGTAGTTCATAGTAGTTCTAATAGATGGCGTTAGTGTTTCTGTATGGCGACCGCGTTCGACGAACGTTCGGACGACCGTATCTTTACTATTTAAGGCGGTACCCCGAGCAAGATTAGCAACTCTGTTTGTGATGGTTCAAACTTCGTATGAAATACTGTTAGAATAAAGTTCTAATCAGCTTGCGCTACGAAATGGTTGTTACGTCCGTCACTGCAGGTCAAATTGTGCGAAATGAGTGGTTTTTATTCTTTATAAAATCAAATTTACGTCTTTTGGAAAAAATAAAACGACAATTATGTTCATTATTAAATTGCCTATCCATTAGTATAATTAACAAATCAAAATAATGGTTACTTTACGAGGAGTAGCATTTTATAAATCATTATTTCTCATTTCTGTGGTTTCGTTGTGAGGGGATTTATTAAACAATAAGCAACTTAAAAAAAAATATGAAACGACAATTTTGGAGTCAAGAATATGTAGTAATTTAATGTATTTTTCATTAGTTGGTATTTATTTTGGGTAAAGAGAAGTAGGCTCCAAAAAACTGCTCGCTCAAGGTCATTTGCTCGGGGAGCCGCCTTAAATCAATGGTTAGGTCGGAGTATATTTTGTAAGGATCGTTTCAGGTGCCGTTCTGTAGTTTCAGAGTAATGGGAAAACGACGTGAGTTTAATATACATATAATTATGTATGAAAGATGTTACTTATACTTATTTATACCAGGCAGGTGCGTTATTAGATAATTATTTCTAGTTAGCGTATTTGCCGTAGATAAAGAACTTGGCCTTGCTTTACCTGCCACGCCTTCAAAATGATAGTTGGTTACGGTCTCAAGAATTTAGCACATTGGCTGCCATTTCTATGAGAATAATTAAATACCTACTTGGTGAATAAAGAAGAATACTTAACCACTTCCACTGTAATTTTGTATCCTGTTCTTAATATTAATTTATTCTTATTTATCAATATCGTCTTTATCGTGAGAATGTAAGACTTCATCATCTCCTAAGCACTAGGCAGGCAGGTGATTGCAGATAATTTCATGTGGTCATTATTTTAAACCTTTATTTACCCTATAACGGGTCGGTCGTGGGTACAAAGTAAGATTTAATAGGTTTGTACTTCTGACAAGGATGTAGTCTGAAATTAAGCTTTAATTAGGTACTTTTCATTCAATGTCAACTAAATGTTTTATGAGCAGTAGCAATGTGCCGTGCGAAAAAGATTACGACGTAAGTAATTAATTATTTCACAAGTCATACACAAGTGCAATGACGCGAGACTGATTATATTAGCAACACATTTTAGATCCGCCATAATTTATAACTGAAACATTGTTTTTATTTTGAGAGTGTGTGGCGTAACAAGTTAACAACTGACTAGCTCTCATCTGAATTGCAAATGGCCGCCGGCGTGGAGACGCGGCAACGTCGCACGGGTGGGTTGGTGGGTTGGTGCGGAGCGGCAACGTTGTCTCGTGCGTATTTTTATCAAAGTAATAATCGTGGAGTTATCTGTTATCAAGAGGTAGTGTGGTGTTCTTCTCAGTCGGTCGTCTTGTGACTGCTTCGATCGTATGCTGAACCTACTTCAGTTTATGCTCTGTACCCCAATTACTCTTGGCACAGTTGAAATATCTTTAGTGGAAAATAACAACAAAGTGGCGGGCCTGGGCTGACTCAATTACATAAATGATTAAACGGATGTTATTAGATTTATGCGAATTTTATGACTCTGTTTAGAAAGTTGTTGTATGCATGTGATGTGATAGTAGGTAGGTATAGGTATTATCTTGGCGTCTAGTTTATTCTGATTTTCTGAAGCATAGAAACTTGAACATATACTTTAAGGAAAAAAAAAAACAATAAAAGAATCAATTTTTAAGAAAGTTTCCGAACAAAGTCAGGATATTTTTGTCTTGACTTGCTTACAAAAAAAACCTCTGTGCATAATTATAGAGTACCTATACAGTTGTAAAATAACTTTTTAAGTAAGTATGCTATATAGCTAAATAACTTTTCATGAAAATTTAGGGGGGTCAGTACCTACGTACGTATATACTGTGGTATGAGTTTTGTTTATGTTGTTCAAATGCAAATGGATATCTACCTGTATTTATTTTATATACCTACCTGGAGGTATTTACGTACTTTATAGTTGCAAATAGCTCCTTCAACAAATAGGTAGGTACTCAGAAACATTGATTACCTACTATGTTGAATGTTCATACAAGTTTGCCGACGAACTCGGTCGGTTTAGAGCGAGACAGGCGAGGGGCATTGCGCGGGGGGTAAACAGGGGTTCTAAATTAGATTTCTCCCGGGGTGTCGGGGTGCGCCTTCCCGGGACCTTGAGGCACAGAATCAGCTGTTCTGGTACCCCGCCGAGTTTCACCTTATTAAAGGTAGGTAGGTACCTAGTTAAATATGAAGACGCACGGAGGTAGGTAATGTAGGTATATAAGGGATCGTGGGAAGTCAAAATTTGGACTTTGCGAAACTAAATTGACTGAGGTTCATCATCATCATCATCATCAGCCTATTAATGTTTCCACTGCTGGGACACATGCCTGCTCTCTATGAGAGGGAATGGGCTATAATCCACCACGCGGGCCCAGTGCGGATTGGTAGATGTCACATAGGTACATGTCTTCGAATTTTTGGTTCTAGGACATGCCGGTTTCCTCAAGATGTTTTCCTTCACCGTTTTGAGAGCAGTGGTGACGAAATAAATTACACAAAGTAACGCGCCTGCCTGGGTTCTGGTTGGGTGGCTGAGGTTACGTTAATTTAATACCTAGGTAGGTACCTACTTTCCTAGCAAATAGCAACACTATAAAATTCGACGCTGTTCTTGTAATACGCTCTAATATTCTGTATGGTTCTTTTTGCTCTCTAATGATAATAATTTTCCAGGAGTACGCTGTTATCTGTTATTAAACATTTTTGAAATTGTCTGTGGTGTATTGAAAAACAAGATGGCGGCGTGCGTTCTGAATTTGATGGTTTCCGAAGCATTACAAACTACCTACAGCAGTGTTAGCTGCATTCTTCTAATCACTACACCTCCTGACTAAGTTGAAGTAAAGTGTGGCTTTGCACCTAGTAGAAAATAAATAACTTTTTACTAGGCAGATCTATGCAGAAAATTATTAGTGGGTACCTGCTTACTTGCTGGTTTTCTATCTAGTAGGGTTAGAAATAAACATTATTGATTAGAGTCATCAATCAAATACCGGTTCTATTTGTAAAGGTACGCTCCCATATTTTATTTATGAGTAGGTAAGCAGTAGGTACAGCAGCACCCACTTTCATAAAACATTAAAAGGAATGAATAAAAAGTCGCGCCCACGTTCGGTCCGCATAAAAGCCCTACCCTAAATCATAGGCTGGCAACATTGGTTGCTAGGCAACGGTCGCCCCCAGAGGACGCGCCCTCCCAACGCAATTAATCGCGAACCCTCCAGGAATAGGGCCGACCTTGCTTGCCCTGCTGGTTTCATTTCGACCGTTATTTATGTCGCCAAATGGCTATGATGAAGTATTATTTTCTGTGACTTAATTAGACATGATGCTGAATGAAAATATGGACAAAAAAGTATATCGCAGGTTATGTAGGTGTCGTAGTACCTAATAAAATTGTTTCATACGTTTAGTTGCATAAAACAAAGCAACGCACTTCGGTTCTCATTTTGAATTTATTTCGAACATGTTTACCTACTTGTTAGCTGATTTCCTATCAATAAGTGTGTAGGTACTAAGTTGTTTGATCAAAAATAACGTAACCATTGATCTCTATTTAGTTCTAAAACAAACCGTACATATGTGCGGTATTGGAATGTGTCTGGTAGTTATCAAAATTAAAGCAGGCACAAACTCCAGCACTTGGAATCAAAATAGAACTGGCAATACATCACATCATCTTAAATCAGCATATCGGCAGTAGCCAGCAGCAGAAGTACCTACTAATTTACCCGTTAGTTTTACCAAGTTCCTAGTTTTCCCCTTAGCATAAAACTGTCATATTGACTCTAAGGTTTTTTCTTGAAGTCCAAACAAGCAATAAAGCCATAATAGGACGTAATATCTCGTAACGGTGGTACAGAAGTCGTAATAAGATTATTTGCGGATTGTCGCATAAAAGGTGTATAAGAGCATTTAAAACGCTATAAATGAATGCATTTATTTTTGATTGAAAAGTTAAAATTGTTAAGGTGACGTTATAATCATCATATTTTAGAGCTATGCAGTAGCTCTCATAAAACCAACGACAAGTTGGCAAAGTGTTTTCTAAACGTCAAATTCACTTAAAACTGAATTCAATCTTATATTGTTTGGTAAGATTGATTTTGTAGAAATTGTAGTAGATACTAATACAGAAATACATACTCATATATCAATTGTTTGCATAACTAAACTAGCTCCGTCCGTACCGCATGCATATTTGCCGCAGTCAATATCCCAGATATTGAATAATGCAAGCGTCCAGCATAATTGCAGATAGCTGGCAAGGAAAACGTCATTTACTGAGAGCGATGCCTTAAACAGGAAAAGTTTGTTTTGCATCGCATACGGACTCATGCACGAGTGTGCGTAGTGCGCACTTTCGTTTTGCGTGTGTGTGCGTTAGTGCGCAACGCCCTCATGTGCCCGCGCCGCCAGACGCTCACGTTATCTCGCATTCCACAGATACTATACACCTACATTGTAGCCACCTACACATACATACATAATTGTAACCCAAATAGATATAGAGAGTTGAATTCGACTTTAATTCGTATTTGTCATGGACGTGTTCTCAAGGGCAATGCTTCTGAGAATCTCTGAGTCTTGGAGCACGTAGAAGATAGAAATGGTCATGCAATGTATGTTTTATCGTCCTCATCTCAACATTTTCTGGCCTATTGCCAGAGTCGGCTTTGTTGAGAGGAACTTGCGCTTATTAGCAAACATATGGCTACTTTGATTTTGTGCCCACGATACAGAGAGATTCTGGTTTTAGGAACTCCTAACAATTGTGTGATATAAGATTTTCTTTGATGTAACTGAATAATCTATTTGTCATGCTCGGTACATAATAATGCATTATACTTCAGTGTGGCCTCTCTAGTCTCGACCTATGATCAGACCTAGCCGTTTCAACTATTCTTAGCTGGGGATCACGATTTAAATGTCACATCGTGCATGTTTATTTAGAGTAAATCTAAAAGGCGAGATCTATTATTTTCCAATTCCTTTGGCCTGCGTTGAAATGATACTCTAGCAATTATAACTCTGAGGCGGTTTTTGATAATTTATATTCTTGTTTACTGCTGGTTAAGTTAATCGAAAGCGTGCGTTAGATTCGTAAACTTGGGAACTCATAATTTCGTCACGTCTGGTATCCGTTGGTTAGCAGCTTTCTATTTCTTTGTTCAGTTAACAGGTTGTTTTTTTAGGGACTATTATTTTATTGCCACATCTTGTATAAAAACTGTCTTGCTTCTTCAACTTAAAGCGTTAATTGCTTGATGATTTCCGTTGACACTTATCTCGTTTCTAAAACACAGCTACACAAATGTCTGTCTCAGATTCTGATCTTAAGGTGAGTCAGCCTCACGTAAATCAGGAACACCAGTAGGAATCTTTGAACTCTAATAAAAAATCTTAACACGTTTAGTGCCCATCTTGTGAAACCTTTCTGGACTTGGTAAATGATCCATCGTCGTAAGCCAAATTTCAGCTGCCATAAATTTAGATTCTAGAAATCTAGACCGATTCTTACCTTCTCTTTCTCTGATGTTATCGAGTGCAGGTTGGTTGATTTTTTTTTGTGATTGTAGCTTAGCCTTTTTTTTCTGATGGGAAATCATCAAATGACTCCTCCCGCTCTGGGCGGAGCAGGAGGGAGTGTCAGACTTTTACTGACTAAAACCCATCCATGTTCCTTCATCGCCCTTTGTGTTCCGGGGCCACGGTATCTCTTTCGTATAGTCCCCGCAACTCGGATTTGAAGCCTATGTGAGTGTTTTCTTAATTCTTGCTATTGTTTAATCTGATTTCTGGTTGACTATCTCGCTTCTAATAACCTTTTCTTAATATTTTGAGTATTCAATCTATGGTCTTTATTTTTTATTTCTAATTACAGAATTATGAGATATACCAGATAAAAAACCCCAAATCTTTGCGTTTCTATGTTTTGGAACCTCTTGTAAAGGTTTGGCACGTGGCAGTATAAAATTATGTCTGAAACTGTTTTATCATACTTGTAGGTACTTACGTTTTAGATCGGTCTAAAGTTCATGCCAGCAGCTACGGGACTAGAAAAAACACAACCAGAAAAGAAAATAATCAAAAACATCATTTACTGCAAAAAATTACAATTTATTTAATTTATCTTTCGATTGAGGTAAGGTAATCATTCATTCAGATAAAAAAGATATCGGTTGAGATAAGATTCATGGTGTTGCTATGTATGCGTAATCACGAAGTGAGTGGTTCCTTTCCTATCTTATACAAACACTATAAAGCTAATGAACCTATAAATGTTGCACATGAAAATCTATGTTTGGTAGTTTGTACCTTATTTTAAAGACTAAGAGCACCAAGTTTTACTACATAATATTAAGGAATTTAGCTAAAAATGACCGTCATAATTCAGTTGAAATCGAAAAAAAAACATGTAAGACTAGAATAAGTACCTACTTAATGTTTTTTTTTATTTCGTAAGCACATTTTCACAAAGTGTATTTCTAGGTTATGTTGATTGGTTTGCCAAAAAATGTTACGACTTTGTCAATGTTCAAAACTGTTATTGTATGTAAATAAGCATACTTCTGGCACAAGCAATGAGATAACTTCGATAGAAAATTAGTATGTCACACGTGTTAGTCAGTTATTGCATTGTCTATGTTTCCGAAATATCACTGTTTTTCACGATTTAACCGATGCTCATGAATTTATTTTGATTGTTTCAGGTACTAATCAAATATTGTAGCTGTCACTGATTTTTCGTTGGAAAGGTACCTTTTGTTCACTTGGATATTTGGACCAAATAAACTGGAACTTTGGGGTATTTGCGACATAACTATTAAATGCAAAGACACGTTGCCAACACATGTAACTCACTAATTAAATTTTATTTCATTTTCACCTCTTTTTTCGATTTTTACAGTCTTGAAACTTTATTTTTAGGTTATGTTTTGATTTGTTTCTTATTTTTTTTACCTAAAACCTACAGTACTACTGTATTCGTAGCGATTACATCGATATCATTGAATTATTTAGCTTCAAGAGGTCACTGGACACTCCGAACACATCCTCGAAAGCTTCAATCATACTTTTTCTATGTTGTATTGAACACTTTCAACACGTTCGACATCCGCAGCACGACTGCCGCGAAATCCATTCAACAGGCCGACAGGATGTGGGCGGGGCGAGCGGGACGCGGCGTCATTGGGCGAGCGCGCGACTCGCAGTGATGGCCGCCGTCGCATTCAACCAATGAGCGGCGCGCGAGCCGAACGCGCGTCCGTCCGGCGAACGTGCGACGTTGCCAGCTTTTACCAGAAAAAAAAATACCAGATTCGACCTTCTTAGGACCCCCGGTTTTTTTTTGTTTGGCCGCGTTATCATTCGGGAACGTGTATTGAGGTCCTTATCCGTTTGTGAGATGGTTCTGCGCAGGTGGATGTGTTGTGTTGTGTTATAGTTTATTATGGTGTGGTCCACGCAAACTGGCGAAGTGTTGATTGACATCGTAACGAGGTACGGTACATGTATAATTCGTTATATTTTTATTGTGTACATAAAACACGGCTGAGTCATGTGACATACCATTACCTCATTCACTAACCAGCGTGAGCATTATCATGGCTAGTGATTGTTTATCGCTTAATTCGATGTTTTGAATAAATAAAGTTAGTGATATCGTTTATTTGGAGTGACTACGTATCAAAGGTTGTTGACGTTTGTTTCACAATCTCATATGAGATGGGACATAGAAGTTGTATGCTCATGTTGCACTCTTGCACCGTGGAGGTTGTTGACACCAGCTGCAGTACATCTAACATAGTGTTGTAACATGACAGCATGTGAAGCTAACAGCAACTATTTATAAGGTTTGTATAGCTAGAATGCTATTTGCCAGTAAGGAATGTTATCTCTGCATCTTCATTTTACCTTTAGTCAGATAGCTAATTCAGATTAGCTGTCTGCAGTTTCAAGTTCCAATGACACTGCAGGTCCTGTAACAAAACTGAACGTGTCATACCTACGTTCAAGGTATCTTAGTACTTAAATACTTGGTGTATCGACATACATTGGGAACCATCTTTATCAAAAGTTGCCACATCATGTCTACAACTTCGCTTCCTAATCCAATTATAGTCATTTCGGAACGAGATCAAAGTTCGATTGATCAGGCAATAGGCGAATAGTTAGATGTTATAGGATGAACTGCATCACAAAATATCACACTGGAAGGCCAGCTGCAATATACTTACTACCTGGCCCACCATTTAGAGGTAGTTGGTAGTGGTACGTGACATTTCCAAGTATAAGATGCAATAATATAACCACAGCATCACTATACAACTGTTATAAGAGTATTTAACAACTTAATAAAACTTTTATTCTTAAAATAGTTTCATAACTAGGTAAGCAAAACAACCATAATTATTTGGGTGACCTCTGTGTCTTTAATACCTATGATATTTAAATTACTAGACGCCAGATAAAGGCTTTTCGAGTCTCTCTTTACGGCTTGAGTACTTAAGTTATGCAGATCAAAAGTTGTCAGTTATTCAATACGTCATTACGACTCTTTCCTATAAACTTATTTCTGACTTCCTAAATATCCTAGGTATAGCTACATTACAGACAGACCCACTGCCACCAGTATGTCTAGATGTGGCATAATGGACGACTGTTTGTCTGTACCATGACATCAGCTACCTTATTAAGACCAACTAAATCCGATCCTCTTGACTCCAGTTAATATTCATATTTATTTCTGTACTTCCAAGGCAGTAAACTTGCCTCCTATTACATGGGGCTAGTGAAACATGGGTGTCCTTCACAGAAATCTTAAAAAATAAGATTTCTGTAGTGTCCTTTTAGGTACATATTCCTTACTTTTCGGCTATAACAGGATGTTATGTTATGCTAGCTACTGAATATTTAGTACCGATTATACCACTTCCACTTTTATCCAATCATTAAGCACCATAGAGTAAGACAGTGCACCAATCAAAACTAACCTACTTATTGGAGAACGCTCTGGCCATGTGCTGTGCTGTAGGAAACATTGCATGGGACTGCGCAGATATAGGTTAGTGGATGATGTCATCACGATCTGTGGTCAATTTAATTAAGTTACACAAAGAACTCGTAATGGGTGTAGGTAGGTACTCGAACGTACTTAAGTCCCCTTAACGATGACTGACCTCAAATACTATAGAAAGGCTAATACCTGATATATTTAGCTATAGATATAATCACGACTCTCTCATCAATCTCATTTTGACAAACTGAATGCTCGCTTGTATGTACAGTGGACCACTCGTCAATGATATCAAAACCATTATAACCTGGCCTCGTCTTGTATTTTAACTTCATAATACGCGAGGCCACCTCAAGGTTAGTGTTACCGCCTACGTCGTGCTGTCGACTGTAGTCGTCTCGAGAACAAGTTAGTAGTCTCGAATGTCCCTAGATTAAAGTAATTCCAAGGTGATTAGGCTTTACCTAACTTAGAATAGGATTAGCTAGCTTCAGCTTTAGACTGCGATAAGCTGAGTTGATTAGAAAACTTTACTAATTAAGTAATCACCACGTGCCATCTACTAGAAATGATCGTATCGGGGTATAGTTTTCTGATAACACTGCTTTTGCATCATCAATTGGTATAGATAGATGAAAACAATCTCTCATCAACCCAAACAATGTTGAACACTAAACCTTAGTAAGACCATTGATAGACAATAGTCACAATACCTCTCTTCTTTATCCCAACATTCAGCAGGTCGTTAGAAAAATTAAACTGCTGCCTCTTGATTAAATTTGCTGAAAACCTCGTGTACTCAGTGTGCAACGCCAACTGCACTTTGAGAGACTTGTCGAGAGCCACTGCTAAAGCTATCGATAGTGTCGATGTGGCAGACTTCTGGTCCAAGCTCACTTAACTTATATAAAAAAAAGTCAAGGACACCAAAAAGAAGAATAATCTATGCCAAACACGAACCTAATCAAATATTATACAAAGTATGTTGTAATTTTCAATCTTTATCGATAACTGCTCGTACGTGCAGAACAGCAACTGATAACGAAACGTCTACAAACAGAACAGCACACTACAGCACAGACATGTAATCAACATTACATTTAATTAAAATAATAGCTTTTGCCCAAGATGTTGCGTTGTCCGAACCTCGAATTGATCCCACGGTAGGAATATCTCACGTTTCACCCAGATATACTTACTTTTGTATTTACAAAAGTTAGTATGGATTGTTTCTTTCGATAAAGGAAGGTGACCCTAGCTAATTCTACCTGTTTATAAGTCAAGGCGGTAAAGGCTATTTTGGGCTGACCAACTCGACCGTCACTTAACTCTGACACTATGCCCTTGGTATATCGCGATAACCGAATTATATGCCCATGCACGTCTGCAGTCTGCACTGACTGATTCAGCTTTAAATAAAGAACACGTCTCCTGTTTCGAATGTCGAGCCGACTTTGGAAGGAAATCATAACTTAACCTCCGCGGTTATAGGAAAACGATAACTTATAAAACCTGCCATGTTAGTCTATGGAAATGAGTTAGAATATTATTTATGTTGAAAATATTTGTACTTTAGTTTTCCCTATAAGTATGCGTAGCTATGGCGGAATGGGTAACTGGTTCTGCTAAACTACTTGGTTATTAATGTCGAGATTTATTAATAGGACTAACATTTGCATTTGTAGCGGTTTGCGTACTAAACCAGGCAATAGAAGCAATTTAGGGCATGTATGTAATAAAATATGATTTATTCTGTGGAAACGATAGTGTATGAGCTATATGGGGTCGAAAATAATCTTAACTCTGATGATCTATTGCAGGTCCTTTCAGTAATTTCAGCCATCTAACTTATGTATTTAAATAGCAACTTAGTATTGAAATACTTTTTACGACAAGTGTAATGGATGGGTACAAAAAACGAGTAAAAAATCTTTAAAGAAATATGCAAGGAATTATGGTTCTGTAAATGGAGTCATATCCTCAATGACTCATTTTGTTTTTCGTATTTGCGATGTAGGCAACGCAGCCATTTTTGAATGTAGGCCACATTTTAAAATGGCTGCGTTGCCTGTATTTTTCAACATACGCTTTACTTGTAAAATTGCGTGTCTACTGTTGCAGGCCACGGACCCTAGGGAAATTGCTGGAAAATGAAATTGAATTGGCTGCGCAACTTTTTTCCTGAGTTGCATTTTACGATCATATAACATACACGAATGTCATGTACCTATGTACAAAAATTATAATCTGTAACATGCATCAGTTTTCACCTTGTATGTAACCTACATTTTGCTGCATTAACAAGGGGGGCTATACAACCTTTATAAGACTTCTATAATGCATCGTGCAAATCACCCAAATTTAGCGAATTAGTCAGTGTTATTTTGGGATCGTGCTTCTTAATACATTTGTAAATCTTTGACAGTCGTTACAGGTAGTCTGTGGCCTAAAAAAAGTCTGACAACCAATTGGTATCGTGTTACCCAATACGAACTGTGTTGTGGAGGTCAGATAGGCAGTCGCTCCATGTAAAATACTGGTATTCAGCTTCATCCGGTTAGACTGGAAGCCGACCCCAACATAGTTGGGAAAAGGCTAGGGAGATGATAGGTACTTCTTAATCTTAATACAGCATTTAAATATCAGTACTTATAATCATAATATTATCTTTATCGTTATATGTAAAGCGCAAATCTCAAGACTTATCGTGCAAAACTGGTTTACTTGCCCTTACATGTACAAATATAGGCACAGAGTACAGATAACCCCCTTTCTAGTAAACATAGGATTAAGATGTATATACATGGGTTTATGTAATGTGTGCAGTTTGCTGATAAGCTCGTCCACTAGCTTAGTACATAGGGACTTAAGACCACCCTTCCTAACTATACCTATGTAACTGTTAAACAGGGTTGATATTTTTTTTTTTTTTATAAAAATCATAAAAATCGGATTTATTTGATTTAAATCGGATTAATTTCATTTAAATTTTTATTTGGTGTCGGCGTAGTACGTTTTTTTTCATCCATTCTCCCCTGTCATCCGTCACGCAATCATATTTACAGCTTTTTCTTTCATGTCATTCCTCACACAATCCATCCATCGTTTCCTTGGTCTTCCTCTACCTCTCTCTCTCCATCCATCAAACAGGACACTGTTATTTACACTAATATTATAAAGAGGAAAGATTTGTGTGTGTGTGTATGTTTGTAATGAATAAACTCAAAAACTACTGCGCGCCGATTTCAAAAATTCTTTCACCATTAGAAAGCTACATTCTCCCTGAGTTACATAAGCTATATTATATCCCCGTACTCCCACGGAAACGGGAACTACGCGGGTGAAACCGCGTGACGTCCGCTAGTGTTAAATAGAATCCCTTTGCCAGTCCAGTTATCAGTAGCGAAGGGTAAATTTTTGTAAGAGGTAAGCCGAGATACGTAATCTATAGTGTGATTATTATTTGTCTATAGAATAGTGACTGCCATTTTTCAAAGGGAATCCGGTAGGGATCGAGTTTTATGGCTCCTTCGCCAATGCCAGTTATAGAAAGGGAAACTAAAAAATAGTTACAGTTAAAAAAAAAAAATAATTCAATAAATATTCCTAAAGCGGTATAATTAAAACACAGTCATTGCCTACTAATTGTGATATAATAATGACATACAAAGTCCACACACGCGCTTCGTTGCCGCAGTGTCGATGACACATCGATCGACTGGCGACGAGGTTCCAATCGGCTGTGACCTCATAATTATTACACCTTGGTTACCCAACATAGGACCATATCCTGGATGGATGAACTCGGTGCCTAGAAGGCCTTGAATAGACCATGAAGGTTGTTAGTTGCTTAACGTGACCCTGCAACCAGTTTGCGTGAAATCGTCAATAGTCTGAGGTCGGAAGAATACCTATAGGTATAGTTCGGTTCAAACTTAATGGCGGCTCGGAAGTTAGCTGCTAGTGACGGTCTGCGCAGGAATTATGCTTTAAACTTTATGGCGATTCGGAACATCTAATGTAAAGCTGCGCAGACAACAATTTTAGGTATCAACGGGGCGCAGATGACGCATCGTTTTGTCTATATAATGCGCAGACCGTCACTTGCAGCTAACTTCCGAGCCGCCATTAAGTTTGAACCGAACTATACTCTTGAAGTTCGCAGAGGAGAGTACAATCATCGGCACGATTCTTAAGCGCTAACCTTCACCTGCGCAAAAGTGAGTTATTGGGTCCCTTTGGTGGTATGAAGTGGGGCGCGTATAGGTGCACGATGCGCAAAGCGATCCCCACTCTTCCGCCGAGCGCTCAAGAACCGTGCCGGTATCTTTAAACAAAGTTATTTTTTTATTTCATTCTCCTGGGTCGGAGCACCATGCCTTCATCTTCCATACTTCTCTGTTACTTGTCATCTAAGCAGTCACCTTCTTTCCAGCAATTTATCATCCTTCACGCAGACCACGCATCGTTTCTTATAACCTCCTCTATTCTCATAATAACCATCCACATTCATACTCAAATAAGAGAACTAACAAAGTACCTAAGTAGAAGTACAGTCAATGCACTGCATAATGCATTACCCATTCCCCTTTCCCCTCTCTTTGCTTGTAGGAGGGGTCTGGTAATGCAGGATCCTGGATGTACTTACGTAGGTAACTAAGTACTAAGCCACCCTGCCAAATCTCATCGCACTAACTTTAGTAATTTGCTCGTGAATACGTACGCAGTACGCACGACGACCAATCAAGCTATGCAAACACAATTTAAGCGGATATCTCATTGTACGGGAAATCTATATAAAGCGAGGCCATGTTATACTGGAAATGTATTTCGCCAGGTGTACCAAAACAACAGACTAAAATTCTCAATATAATTTCTAGAATTTCGTTCCAGTTAAAATATTGTGTTACATGATTATGGCCACCAAGAAACCCTATAAATACTCCATTGAAATGCTTTGCGAAACTGCCTTCGTTTAATTTTAGAACCCTGATTCTTATAGAACCTTCCCTACTCGTAATTTCTCCGAAATTTTAATATGGATTAGGGTACGTTTAACGTGAACGTTCGTGGAAAATTTGAAAATTCTTCGAGTTTCATATACTGTTGCCGTAACAACGACCCATTTGATGCTGTTTTAGTTGAGTCATCGTCATGCCACTATTTGTTACGTTCAATGTTGGCCATGGGCATAACCCACTACCCACGTCTCGGACTAGTTAAATCATCAAGGTGTCCAGCTATGTATGTCATAAATAGATGGTGCTGGCCGTTGATCCCATAACCCTGAATATTCAGCCATTATTGGAATTTGGAACAATCGACACAAATATTCGGAGATTTTTTTTTTGTTGAAAAAACAAGCGTCGTAGCCAAGATCCCAGTCCAAAACCAAAGTTCCGTTATTAAAAATTTACTGTATTTTGCATGTTAAAGTTGTAGTAGGTATTTCAGGATATGAATTTGGCATCTTCCAAGTACATAGCATTCTTTTAAAGAGTACATATAATTCAGATAGGAAAGTGTAGAGCAGTCGGATACAATCTGTAGCATTTTGAATGTTTGAGTGGTCTATTTCGAGTTACCGCTGGTCAATCACAGTAGAAAGCAAGAAAAGCTATGTTACAGTTACAGGTAGAAATACAATGTATAACAGGTCTAGTTGATAAACGTCATCAAATGAAAGTAAAACCGGCAGGATACGCGTAGCGCGGCGTTTCTCAGAACCCCGTCTGATTATTGACCGGCGCTTCCTGTAAACACCGACTATGCGTTGCTATGCAACCACTACCTAGCTGTCTGTAGTCTGGCTCTAGATATCAACACCGTCGTTACTACCTACGTATATCTATACGTCTAGCTTGATTGACTGCATCTCTGTTTCTCTGCTTCGTGGCATGTCGCGGGAATTTGTAAACATAATGTTTTTAACAATCGTACTGACGTGAATTGTGATTGGAACTCTGTCGTTATGAAACCCCGAGTAGTTTCCACGTAGATTCTGTATACGAGTCGCACATTAATGTCAATCTGATAGGAAAGAGAGAAATATTGTGTTTCTACACGCTGCTGCGCGCGCCACACTCTCACGAAAGAATGTTTTGATTACGTTTACCGAGTTACGTGTTGTTTCCTGCGAAAGTTGATTAGTTTGTCAAGTTATCGGCTGCAGAATGTTCGTGATTACTGTTCAGTTTTATTGGTTTTGCTATCTTTACAAACGAGCTTTCATAAACCAGCGCTGTAACGGTAAACAACTTCTAGAAACAGAGGCTTCTTTGTACAAGTATATGAATTCTTCTTTATCTCTGCACATGAATACGAAAACATATAAAAAAACTACTTCAAAACATAAAACCTCGTCTCTATAGCGGGCACGACGGATGTTATTGAGAGAGGACTGAAACAGCTACACGCACGCCACATTTACACGACCTCAATAGGACTGTATTCTGTAAGCATTTTCGCATGCATTTGCATGAGACCGTTAACTACATGAAAACGGCACAAAAGCTGAGCTATTGACTTTTAAAACGGTCTGCTAGGGTTGTCAGAATCCGGCCTTCTATTGTTTTTTGGAATTTTATTAGGTCATTCAACTTCATCTGCCTAGCCTTTTCCTAACTGTGTTGGGGTCGGCTTCCAGTTTTACCGGATGTAGCTGAATACCAGTATTTTACATGGAGCGACTGCCTATCTGACCTCCACAACCCAGTTAGTACCGGGTAATACGATACCCCTTGGTAAGACTGGTTGTCAGATTTTTCGGGCCTCTGACTACCTAACGACTGTCAAAGATCTACAAATGACAGCCGGGACCAACGGCTTAGCGTGCTTTCCGAGGCATGGAGAAAACTCGGTATGTTATGGGCGGTCACCCATCCACAGACCAACCTAGGCAAGCACGGCTTAACCTAACGATCGACCCGAGCGGCTGTTATTATTTAGCCACGAGCTCCTCCTCCTAGGTCATTCAACTTATCAAGTAAAATTTTATCGTACGTGGTTTGGTTGCGCATTCACCATTATAAATAAAAAGGAGATTGCACAATTCCGTGCAATGTTTTTGCGGCTGATGCTTTCTTTAGTAAACACAAACAGAGATTGTAAAGTTGTTTAATGTGTTCCGAGAAACTTGTATTAGTGCTCAAAAGATTCCGTAACAAATGTCTTGGTGTTGATTCTTCAACTGCAACTACTGCAAGCCTACAATTAGGTTTCAGACGGTTCTCAACACTAACAACGTAATATTTTCAAACAGACGTGCTATTCATTGGTTTTATTTAGAACTAGCTGACGTTCCGTGGTTTCACCCGCGTAGTTCCCGTTCCCGTGGGAGTACGGGAATAAAATAATAGCCTATAGCACTCACGAATAATATAGCTTTCTACCAGTAAAACAATTTTTAAAATTGGTTCATTACTTCCGGAGATTACCCCTACATACAAACTTACAAACAAATGTTACCTCTTTATAATATTAGTATAGATATCGAAATTGAACTCATCTTTGGTCAACCCTATACAATTTCCAGTTTTTAGGTAACAAACAAACCAAAATGTAAAACCTCGGCTAACTGTCCACGCTCACGATGGCGGTACCAATTGCCAATTTCGGCAAGAAATACCAATTAAATCGAAGTTCACAATAAAAGTAAAGGAAACCGGTTTCATGAAAAAGGTGCAGAACTTATTTTTGTTACCAACGAGGCCATGGTATGTAGGTATTCACATTATTATAGTTATTTACTAAATAACACATATGTATGTTTAAATAAAAATAATATGGAAAGATTGTAGCACGTGGAGTTGTAGTTTCTGCTTACCCCCATAGGAAAAAGGTGTGAGTAGTATGGTATGTTATCCTTGAGGGTTAGAACAGTTGGCTCGGTCGATTCTTTCATTATCTGAATTTTGCGTGATTTAACCTACTTTTTTCAAGAGCTAGGGATTCAGGACAAGATGTTTTTGTCGCTTACCTGGCTACTGCTATAATCTGCGCCCAGATAAGTAGGAATTAAAGGTCATTGCTCTTTCCTTAATTTCTCTGCGTAGGTACCCCGACAATACATTATGAATCGTTTTTTATTACTAGAAAAAGTCAAGGATCACGATAAGGTAGTTTCGGGACAAGTTTATGTCATTATTTTATTTCTGATTTAGGAGTTAAGTATGTACATTTTTGATTGTATGCGGGTTAATGACCTTTATTTGCTACTTATCCGGCGCAGACTGTAGTTACTTAGCTTCTAAATATCGCCGGTACATAATATAAGATCCATCCGTTCTTGAAGACCATAGTCGCCATTGCTAATTCATTTATTCTATGTGTTGACATATTTTTTCAATTTTATTATGCTTCGGCGTTCACCGGTTGAGTCTAGTAGTGTTTACAGTTAGGTTCCAATTTTTGCGTCATTAGATAGTTTTTATCATTCTCTTTATTTATTTATTAAAATCTCCCTTACATCTATCATTAGGTACAGGTATGTCCCTAATGCGATAGCTTGCTCTCAAAACTTACCTAGGTATAAAACTAAAATAACTAAAATATAAAACTATGAACAACGTAAAAAATAAAAAACCGGCCAAGTGCGAGTCGGACTCGCGCACGAAGGGTTCCGTACCATTATTTATAAAAATTAGACAAAACTGCAAAAACATCACGTTTGTTGTATGGGAGCCCCCCTTAAATATTGGTTTAATTCTGTTTTTAGTATTTGTTGTTATAGCGGCAACAGAAATACATCATCTGTGAAAATTTCAACTGTCTAGCTGTCACGGTTCATGAGATACAGCCTGGTGACAGACAGACGGACAGACGGTCAGATGGACAGACGGACAGACAGCGAAGTCTTAGTAATAGGGTTCCGTTTTTACCCTTTGGGTACGGAACCCTAAAAAGTACTACTTAACATAGCTTTTGTACGTACTAAATTTCAACTATAAAAACAAAATATTTAAATATAAAACAACAACGTTTAGCCTCCTCTAATCTACACTATAACATAAAATAAACAACAGTATTTTTGCGAATTCACTCATATAGCATGTAAATACATCGATCTTTACGTGAAGATCGTTAATAACCCGAATTGCGAATAATATTAATAAATTCCAAAAATAGTGTGACTAGCCACTGAAAAATTGCGGATGCTGAGAAGTGAATCATTATTAAATGCTTCATAATTATGGCAAGAGGGTTCTTTTTGAGTTATATGTGAACTATCTGAACCGCGCAACTTCGTCTGCGTCACTACATATTTATAGCTTATAACATGTCATTTAGTGCATTCAATTACGAACAAAAACCTTTTAAAATCAATATTGCTTACCTCCCATAACATACGGCGTGATAATATGTAGCCTAAAGCCTTCCTTGGTTTACAAAGAACATTTTTGCTGAATTTCAATTCAATCTATCCAGTAGTTTGGGCGTGAAGCCGTACCATACACACAGATAAACAGACAAAAATTCTAAAAAGTCACTTTTTGTCATCAGTTACGTTTTTTTAAATAAAAGTCACTTATTTTTTCTTGAAAATTCTCAATGTAAGTATAGTTTTTCTTTCGTTACTGTTTTATTATATGCATAGATTAAGTGTGAATATATTCGGCACTTGTCCCACTGGATCGTACTGCCCGGGATAAAAGGATCCTATGTGTTAATCCAGGTTATAAACTATCTATTTGCAAAATTAGAGCTGGACTCTTTCGCAAAGGATTGGCCTACAATCGCACTAGATCGCGAAATGTGGAAGGAGGGAAGGGAGGCCTTTGCCCTGCTGTGGGACAATACAGGCTTATAATAATAATTTGCAAAATTTCATCCATAACCGTTCAGTAGTTTTTGCGTGAAAGAGTACACACAAACATCCAGACTTCCATACATCCTCACAAAAATTCGCATTTATAATACTCAATACTCAATTGTTTATTGCGTTCCATAAGGTATTACAAGGATGGTGGTATAAAATAAAATAAAAGATCATTATGGACCCTGTCGGGCACAGCAACATTAGGAGAGAGGAAGACAGAGGAAGAGGGCTTAGTAGCAATTCAATATGTAGTTTTATTATAAATTATTAAATGTATTAAATCAGGTGTATAGTTATGAATATTAATACATATTTAAATAATTTAATAATATAATATTAGTAGGAAGTAGGATTTAAAATATTTCTTTAGATTTCCAATGGGAAAAAAAATGAGCTTCCATAATATTATATATAACTAGTGTTATAGCGTTCTATTTTTACCCCTGAGATGAATTTCAAAAAATCCTTCCTGAATGGTCGCTTAATTTATGAGGAAGTTTTGTCCAAAATCATGCTTTCAGACGCAGCGATTTATTCTGTCAGTGACGTAATGAATTTTAGTTTTATTTCTTTAGGTATCGTCGAAAGTCGAAACCTGTATTTTCAAAGCACCAGCAAAAACTGACTGCATACGAAGTAATATTTTAGCGACCGTCCAGATGGCAGGGCCAGTCGACGTAATTCGAAATAAATTGAGTTTACTGTTATCTCTACCGATAACAAAGTATTTAAGATAAGATAAGAGTTCACTTACAAATATTTATACGTAATTTTAGAGTTTCCGGCTTAGGACGCTATAATTAATAGCAAATACAACGAATTAAAATGATCTCACGTGTTCAAGGACGAAATAAATTCATTGTAAACAAGAAAGACTAAGCATTAATTTATTCCATTATTTTAAGCTAATTAAAATGGGCATGTTATTTAAATTTTCAGTCGGAAGGTTCTTGTTTTAATTTACTAGACAATTGATCAATGCGGGTTAGTTGTCGCCTTTTTCTTTGTGTGAAAATAACTTACTTTTGTAAAAAAACGATTAATTGGAACTTTTCAGCTTCCGCTGAATTTATTGTTGAACGTGTCGACTAGGTGACATGTCTGTTTATAAATACTTGGACTGTTCACAAAACATACGAACAAGAATGATGAGAAAAGTATTATTGTAATTTAAAAGTAAACAGTTTACTATGTACTACCATTCAGTGCGCAAAATGTAAAAATAAAATACCAGTACAGAAACAGTATCCGAGAAAGACTGACAGGGAAGTAGGTACCTATGCAACGCAAAAGGCAAGATAATGTTACATCAATTGAAGTGTCAAAGTCTTCGACATGCAATCGTAGCCATAGGAAGTCTTATAAGTAATCTAACTACAGTTGAAGATACATAGGTAGGTACTTTATGCAGAAACGTTTTCTAGACTAGAAGAAGCCAGCAAAGTGGGCTGGTTAGAATCACATTCCTATAATGTTCAACGTTCATTCTCGTTGCTATCTTTTCGAGGAAAACTTTGTATTTTTGTATGTAACGAATAAACTTAAAAACTCCTGGACCGATTTGAAAAATTCTTTCAGCAATGGATAGCTACATTATCAGCGAGTAACATAGGCTTTATTTTATCCCCGTACTCCCACGGGAACGGGAACTACGCGGGTGAAACCGCGTGACGTCCGCTAGTACATGATAATTACGGACAGACAGCCAGCTGCATTTCGCATCATCAGTTCTAAACTCAAACCGGGCAGTATCTGTTTTCGTTTACTCGGTACACTGCACTTGTGTAGCGCGCAGTACAAAAATAAAAAACACGAACGCTTTCCCGCCGCTTTGCACTTCAATTGCAACTTAACCTACAAACATCGCGTATTAGAATTTGAATCTTACTCGTTTGTAATAAGATTGTTTTTTTTTTTGTCCGTTTGAGTGCTTGTGACCTTTCGTTCGGCGGGAGTGCATGCGTCACACGTAATGGCGGACGCGCGGGCGGGTGGCGCGCAGGTCATCGGCTCATCGTGCTTATACTATGAGTATAAATACAGTATGTATACGTATAGCGTTGTTTGATCCAATCTCTATACAACGTGTATATGTATGTGTACGGACGTCGGTTTTACGTTACGCTGCCAGCCGGCTGTTTGTTAGCGAACGAAGGTCACTTGAGAGGTGATTTCGCTGTCTTGACATACACATAGACATGTCGGTTGTTACAGACCGGAGGGGGGACAATTTTGTTGCTTTTTACCCGACTACAAGGAAAGTGTTATGTTTTTCGAGCCTATCTTTGTTTGTACCCTAATATTCTTTATTCCCTCATATCTTCCAAACCACTCGATGGATTTCTTTAATTAACATGTTGTTAGATTTGTCTTGGTAACCCAAGTGTTCTTAGATAGATCGGTTACGCGAAAAAAAAACCAACCTGACGAGTGTAAGACGCTTAGTTTTAAAGTAAAAAAAACATTTTTTTTAAATACTGCAATAAGGGTATCAAATTAAAGGGCTCATCGCGAAGATTTTAATATGGTAGGTATACAATGACCATAATAAATAATCCACACGATAAAAATTCCTTCAATGAATTAAGTAGACCGTTTACGGAATTATTAACAAACGTAACAAAATAATGAGAAATTCTCCATCATAACATAATATAATCGTAACTAAGAAGTGTAAAATAAAAAAAAACCCGACTGTAAAAAATAAACTGAAAAGAAAAAAACATATTTTTTATGTTATTTATTTTATTGTGCAAGAAGAATGGTAGGTTCGTTCTTTTCGCCCAACTGCTTAATTTCGAGAAATATAAGTAGGTACTTAAGTAGGTACTTACCAAATAAATTAAAAGTATACACTAGTAGCACGCTGATAATGAAGGCTAACTAAACTATCAATAATATTAGATCTCTGGTTTATTATGTTCTACTGGGAATTTTATGTGGAAAAAGTACATTCCACGAATTCCACATAACTATTTACTTTGCATACGGCAGTTATTATGAAACAGCGACATGTCACCATTTATTTGCATTTTCAGCATAGCAACATTGAATTGTTGAGTAAATACAATTGTTGTTTGTACATGATATTGCATCAGTCATCATGCGAGACCAGCGAATAATAACAGTGAGTCAACTGGTTGTTTTCTGACTAATTCCATCCTATTTGATGTACCAACTGACGTGTATAAGGAAATAATTAAATAAACAGACTTAAAGTCTATTCAAATCCTTGTTACCAATTGATGTCATTTTCACAGCTTCCTAAACCTAAACGATTATAATTTAAGAATCGATATGTAATAGTACACTACTTTTTCCTTTTACCCACAACATTGGAAAAAATATGTGTCCAATGTCTACTACTTAACTTATTTATTTACGAGTACCTAGCTTCTTTATAAGTAATTCTTATATTTAGTTTTAAGATTAGCTTGTATTTCTCATAATAAGTGAATTGTATTCTTTTGAGAAATAAATGTCTTAAACCGTAAAACCGTAAACAATGTAAATAAATTTTTAAATAAATTGTGCTAATTATGTTGAATTCGTTGAACTTGCAGCACCTTATCTATTAAAGTAGTGCTCTTTCAAAACGTCAAGTAGGTACTTATTTGTTTACCTTTTTGGAAAACAAATTCCGAACGCAGATACATACAGTTACCTAGGTACCTACTCTTTTATATACCGTATCGTACTTCGCAGAATACTTAATGATTCTCTTTGTACACTTCAATTTATATTCAAGTCATTATTTAAATAGGGTACAGAGAGCGAACACGGAGCGTAATATTTGACACTTAACACTAGGGTCCTCAATGCCAAGAATAGTTCGCTGCAGCCTTTCTACATACGAGACTTCGAGCTAGTCTCGAACAGCCCGCTTAGCATGACCACCGTAGACACGAAAGAGAATCGACAAATCTTTTGTTCATCTGCCCGCTTAGCATGACCACCGTAGACACGAAAGAGAATCGACAAATCTTTTGTTCATCTGCCCGCTTAGCATGACCACCGTAGACACGAAAGAGAATCGACAAATCTTTTGTTCATCTGCCCGCTTAGCATGAACGCCGTAGAAACGAAAGAGAATCGACAAATCTTTTGTTCATCTGCCCGCTTAGCATGACCACCGTAGACACGAAAGAGAATCGACAAATCTTTTGTTCATCTGCCCGCTTAGCATGACCACCGTAGACACGAAAGAGAATCGACAAATCTTTTGTTCATCTGCCGCTTAGCATGACCACCGTAGACACGAAAGAGAATCGACAAATCTTTTGTTCATCTGCCCGCTTAGCATGACCACCGTAGACACGAAAGAGAATCGACAAATCTTTTGTTCATCTGCCCGCTTAGCATGACCACCGTAGACACGAAAGAGAATCGACAAATCTTTTGTTCATCTGCCCGCTTAGCATGACCACCGTAGACACGAAAGAGAATCGACAAATCTTTTGTTCATCTGCCCGCTTAGCATGACCACCGTAGACACGAAAGAGAATCGACAAATCTTTTGTTCATCTGCCCGCTTAGCATGACCACCGTAGACACGAAAGAGAATCGACAAATCTTTTGTTCATCTGCCCGCGTGCGGCCAATCGGCCAAGTGCGAGTCAGACTCGCGCATGAAGGGTTCCGTACCACATAGTAGGGGAGCCCCCTTTAATTTTAAATTTATTAAGTTTGTTGTTGTGGAACTTTTAGCTGTCTAGAATTCTATTTATAATTTATTATTGTGTTAACGAAAATGGCTTGGTAAAGAATTACCAAATAAATTAGGTGCATCCCTAATTGCTATTCCGGTCGTTTAAAGGTTATTTCCCGCTAAAACGTTGCACAATACTAGTTTTATCATAATTATTAATAGCACAATACCACGTGGTTCGATGTTTATGCGCCTGAGTTGTGTATAGTTTATGTGTAGTTAATTAACCTTAGACGTGTAATTAAGGGTCAATTTTTCCTCATCCAAATATGTATTTATATTATTAGGTATGTTGTTTAGACTGGATTTCCTTTATCACGGATAAAATTTATAAATTATTCAGTAGGTCGAATATCGGAAACATTTTTTACCGTGTAACTTCCTATCAAAGTTATACAAGGTATAGTTTATTTCTAGTGTAAAAAAACTCAGTACGTAGGTACGACAGCGATAAATCGGAGCACGTTGCCACCGTTGCATTAAAAAAAACAGGATTGTACTTACTTTCTTTTTTATCTTTCGAATGTGTGCCAGTAGTAGTGTTGCCAGGTGTCCCGATTTGCGCGGGACGTCCTGATTTTCAGGGGTCTGAGGACGCGTCCCGATTTGCACCTGATCGGGACGGTAAATGTACCGATAAATCAATAACTTAAATAAATAATTATTACCAAAAAATAATCTAATAAAAATAAGTTAAGTAAGTATTTAAAAATTTAAAACACCGTCAAAATAATACATAGTTCTGATTTCGTCCAGCAAGTTATAGAATAGAATAGAATAGAATAGAAAGTTTTTATTTCAGACCGGAGTCCATAGGGTTAGTAACAATTTTACATAAGTTCTAGTGTTAATAGGGTACAGACACAGAAAATGAACAATCACAATTCAGCATGGAGCCGAATCCACCTCCGCACCATCGGGGAATCCCACCGATCTGCGAATACACTGAGAATACTGTTGCTGCTGCCGCGAACACGAGTCATCAGGGATGCACATCTATTTCTAATAATGGCGGAAAAACCATCAATATTATTATCTGCAAACATCCCTGACGCACTACTGCGCCGCGGCAGCCGCGGCAGCCGCAGCAGCACCCTCAGTGCATTATTGTATTGAACGCGTAGGTCGCTGTATGTCCGCTGAGTAAAGTTAACCCACAGGCTGCACGTGTAGAAGGACTGACAGTAAGCTTTGAAAAGCGTTACTTTTGCGTTTTGTTTTTTTTTTTTGCGTTTTTTTTTTATTGTACAATTGAAATAAGATTTACTAAAGTAATAGTAGTAGAAAAGCAATTGAGAATTGAGACAGTTATTTGAAAAAAAAAAAGTATTTTTTGTGTGTCCCGATTTAAAACCCTAAATCTCGATTTCTTTTACCATCTGCTGCCCCGATTTTAATCCAATCGGACCTGGCAACAGTAGCCAGGAGTAAGTAGTTCTAGTGACAGTAGCGTTCGCGTGATATGTCAAAAGGTGGCAGTTGCAGCATCAGCACCAAGGTTAGGGCGACACGTGGGTGGCGGTGGCGCGGGCGCAGCGTTCGCGAGTATGATGTGTGTGCGCACCAGGATGTCGGCAGTTAGCTCACAGCGTTAATTGAGTTTTTGTACTTGAACCAAAATTGGCATTCTGTAATATGCAATTGGTTGGCCTTGACTTCTTTCCAAAGATTACTTCTATAATGGCGTGTTATTTAATAACTAGCTGTGCCCCTCGGTTTGATCCGACGTTTCTGTCTTTTTCTGTCTGCTCAGCTCTTAAGGGTGTTAAGCATTATAGCCTAAAAATTTCTTGAAGAATTGGGCTATCAAATGCAAAAATATTTATTCAAATCGGACTGGAACTTTCAGAGATTAGAGCGTTCAAACAAACAAAAAAAACACACAGAAAAAACCTACCTAACTATGTACTTAGATATAAATTAATTAGTAAAAGGAGCACAGTCTAAAAGCATCGAAAGACGACATGATAACATAGGCACTCATTGAAAGGAGGTATCTTATTGAAAGAAAAAATAAAGAAATACCTATTGCAGTGCGAAGTAGGTACGTCACCAAGGTGTCAAAAACATAAGAAAGTTCACACTAATTGCAGTCCCAGCAATTACCTATCATTAAATCATGACATTTTAGTAAGTATCAAATAAGCAGATATATACCTACTTAAATACATACAATTTTCTATAGTCACCGCTCATTCGAGTAGGTACCTAATACTCGATCGTGCAAACATTTCGTAATCATTGGCAAGTTTCCTCTACATTTGTATAGAAGTGAAGTGGTACCTACCTACCAGTACCTACCCACGTCGAACAATGTGTGGTCACGACCGATTTACTACGGCTAGCGTCACGCGACTGAATCCACTAAGTATAGTATTTCTCTTACATTGTAGGAGTTGGCGGTAGCGAAGCCATACCAGACATTATCAGCACAACGGATTTTTTAAATGCTTCTACCGTTCTACGTAATAGGTACTTGTATCTTCTGTTTGCAATAAGGACTAAAATAGTGTGCACACATTTTTCGTTGTTATTTTTTTGACTGTCCAGCAATGATATATAAACTATAGATACGTTGTCCGCACTCTAAAATGACAACATGAAATGAAGGCAATTGCCCACATCGCGCTTAGTTACGCACCAACCTGTCGCGCGACGCTACGTTTGTTTATAATTTAATAAATCCTGTGACGTGACTGAAGATGTATATTTATCTCCCTCTCGCAACAGGCATCCCGCCGTTCGGTGTCATATTTTCTTTCTCTTTCTTCACGCTTATAAGTAGTTCTAGTATTTTCGCCGTTTTTAAGCGCCGCGATGTTGGTTCATGACGTGTCTATATATAATACGTCATTGCTGTCCAGGTGGTCTAGTGGTCACATCACAAGCACTACTGCTGCGTGAGGTCCTGAATGCTGAAGTCGGACTAAGTGTAAGGAAGTAATTTCTTAGTTGTAGCCTTGGAGTGCCCAGTTGATCTAAGTCAAAATTATTTATTTGCAGTAATTGTGGTAAACAAAACATGTAGTGCAATGACACATTTCGCCATAAAAATAGCATGCAGATATCAATAAACACAAACAGGTAGGCAACTTAATAAAGTAGGATATGCACATAAGGTACACACCATAACAATGTGGGTGTACTATTTAGGTACACCTCTGGGTATACAAGCGTGATATTCCTAGTTGTTATATTAAAAAAAAAAAATTGTTCATTGCTTTTAGATTACAGGAAAACCTATAAGAATTCTAACAATTGTACGGAACCCTCTCCACACGAGTTCAACTTGCACTTGGCTAGTTTTTAGGGTTCCGTACCCAAAGGGTAAAAACGGAACCCTATTACTAAGACTTCGCTGTCTGTCCGTCTGTCTGTCACCAGGCTGTATCTCATGAACCATGACAGCTAGACAGTTGAAATTTTCACAGATGATGTATTTCTGTTGCCGCTATAACAACAAATACTAAATATAGTCAATGGTACGGAACCCTTCGTGTGCGAGTCCGACTCGCACTTGGCCGGTTTTTTTTACCCTTGCACCTACTGCATTATTTTAGTCTGTGCCAATAAAAAACTCCTCTCAATCAAGCCAAGTGTGTCAGGCTCTAAGAAGTTAGTTCAATAGCATGTTAGTGTATTATTACTAATTAGTCTGAATTAACAGTGTTATAAACATGCAACAACTAGGTCGTAGTTTACGAGTCGAAGCGATAACCTCACCCGTCTCGCAGACATCTGAACCATCCTTTACGACTTACGAACATAAATAACATATTTCTTACGGCCATTGTTTAGGGGTACGTACCCAAAGGCCCAGCGCATACCGCTGGAGGCGCAGCGGAGCGCATTTGAAGACAACAATTTAATATAAACCTTAACTAAGTACCTTGATATACGGTCAATATAAGAATAAATTCGCACGCGGTACTCGGAGCGCCCTCAAGCTAGATAATGCGCGCGACCGGGCGACCGTATATCAAGGTAGTTAAGGTTTATATTAAATTGTTGACTTCAAATGCGCTCCGCTGCGCCTCCAGCGGTGTGCGCTGGGCCAAAGGGACCCTGGCCTGGCTCCGCTGTCTGTCTGTCCGTCCGCCCGTCTATCACAGGGCTGGGTCTGTTGAACCGTAATAATGGGTCGGAATTTCAAACTGTGCTATAACAATACAACAAATAATTTAAAATATTTTTTTTTTTAACTTAAAATATTTAAATAATAATACGTACATACATTATTTACTATGCAGAATTGCAGACCTAAACTAAACCTGAGATGTTAAATGTCCCGGTTTTTTTTGTTCGAAAACGCAATCATTCATGATGTGCGAGTCCGGCTCGCACTTGACCGCTTTTTTACGACCTCTGGAATCGCGCGTAAAAGGGACACTACCCTAATAATTGGCAATAGATTTCACCTTTTTCTAAGAAAAGAAACTATAAATATCGCTTAATGGCATGTTTGTTGCTTTAAACCACGCATTCTTGCTTTTTAGAAAGCTGTATTCGCTGTAGGAAAAATACCTTACATAATTTTTTATGGCAATAAATACGACGAATTCTTTGGATTGCTTTTCTGAGCTGGTAATGAAGATATGATTAATTGCTTAAACAATTTTCATGTTAATTATTTTCCTTCGTTTTTAATAATGATTGTAGCTAGAGTATTTTTGGGTATTTGTAGATTCGAGATCAAAACTTTTCACATCAAAAGAGTAAGAACCTAACCTAGAGTACTTGCTTAAAGTGCAAAAAAATATAAAGGCCTTGGATTTCATGCGAATCTCGTACCGAAATCCTATACTTACTTTTATTGAATCATATTTAAAAACATAAAAGAGAAGAACCAAAACCAAGCGGGAAAATTCGTGGTATTTTTTCTTGAAGTGGAACCTTTTATGCCTTTTCAATGACGAGGTCAACGTTTTCTGAAATGCTTCGTATTTCGAATTGCGTACAGCATTGAGCCTTTATTCTTTTATTTCTGGCCTGAAGTTTTTTATCGACACCACAGAGGTTGATTGTGGCATGGTTTTGTACCTAAGTTTTTTTTGTATGAGATGTAACTGGTGATTTGAGCATAGGGAGAATGAAACCTTACGGTTGGGAAACGAAGATATGAATCCAAACACGGTCGTCCAGCGCTTTATTTCCCAAAATATGTCCCATGTTTAGTTAACCTTCTAACCCTAAAATTAGCAACTCTATTTGTGGTGGTTCAAACTTCGTTTGAAATACTGTTAGAATAAAGTTCTAATCAGCTTGCACTACAAAGCGGTTGTTACGTCAGTCACTGCGGCCGAATAGTGCGAAATGAGTGGTTTTTTTGCGATTTACAAAACATCTATTGATTGGACTAAAAAAATAAAACACGAGACCTGCTTTATAGTTAGTTCAGTTAGTATGCAAAGTTTCATGATCTAATTTGAAGTACTTTTTGAATACCAGCGGTTTATTGTTCTATTTGGATGGAACTGGATTTTTTTTCTATCGAGAAAAGTTTATGGAATCGTGTTTTCGTCACACATAGTACCTAGCATTAATCCTCAACTTTACCATATATTTATTTTAAAATTAATGCTGCTGTATTTTAGGCGTAACGGAGGATCATGCTAAGCTATTTGAGGGAGTATAGGGCCTTAAGTACCAGTAGACTTTCAAAGTTAGATTTCTTGTGCAGTGTTTAGACGCCATAGCTAGCCTTTTATCGACACGTTCTTCACAACAGCATTAAAATAAACAAGAGAACGTTATATTTTCCAAATTTGAATGTCAATTGGTTTCTCATCCATGCTACATATTAAGGTGTGTGAGTCATTCACCTGGTTCACTTGGCTATGCTACACAATGGCGTGTGGTGTGAGACACTGACTCACCGCTGACATCTGGCGGCTGTTTCGTTAATCTGCATTCTGTTACTCTGTGGCTGAACGAATTATTTATTCAGGCTTGTGAACGGTGTAAACAGAGAAACAATGTACTTAGAGGGCTTTGCAGTGTGATTCAATTGTTTTATCAAGTAATGTGTGATCTCTTTTTGTTGGTAGGTAGGTATTTAATATTCAAATGGTTTGTTTTCTTCCTCAATAATAAATTACTGTCGTTGCTTGATTGTTTAAATCTGCAAGTAAGTTTAAAATTATTTGTTTCTTGTTTATCTTTATTTTCTTGTCCTCATCTTGTTTTATTCGTCATTTGAGTAGTCATCCTGTGTTTCTTCATCTCCACATTGACAGCATGAGGTCCTGGGTTCGATTCCCGGGTCGGGCAAAGTGTTATTGAGTTTTTCCATCAGGAATTTCTCAATAACAGCCACGGAGTCTAGATTTGTGCCGGTTGATGGCAATAGGATCGCCCCCTATTACATGGGACTTAAAATATAACTGAAATGTGTGTGTATTATTAAGTACTGTACCTCTGCCTAACCCATCGGGGATTACAGGCGTGATGTTATGTAAAAATAGGGACTTTTACTCATTTTGCAGTTGATAAATAAAACTGTCTTACTGTGAATAGATCCTTTCTATTCACAGCAAACCTTAGCATGCAAAATTACAAACGCAACTTGGTGCTTATTTTTTATCATGACTAGCGGACGTCACGCGGTTTCACCCGCGTAGTTCCCGTTCCCGTGGGAGTACGGGGATAAAATATAGCCTATGTTACTCAGGGTGAATGTAGCTTTCTAATGGTGAAAGAATTTTTGAAATCGGCGGAGTAGTTTTTGAGTTTTTTCATTACAAACATGCACACACACACAAAAATACAAATCTTACCTCTTTATAATATTAATTAGTGTAGAGCGACCCGGATCGGATCCCAATCCCAAGTATCCCACCCTTGCCAAGACAACGTATTTCTGCAGTGCCTACCTGCACTACTACCTCTCAAAATATGATGAATTCTCTCATCATATTACGATATTTTTTGTGACTTTTTTGTGGGGTTCCTTTCTGACTTGCAGCTTTAGCAACAATAAGAATTTGATAAAATCAATATGTGTCTGCGTCCGGTGGCGTTACTTGGGGTCATGTTTAGGGCAAGCCCCCTGCAGATTTTACCTGAATATCCTACTTACGATTGGCTGTTTACTTCTTTTTGGTTTTACATGATTGCTGGAAGTAATCATTAATATTAAAATGCCGCTTTAGTAATATCATTTTTACACATTTACATAATCTTTCAAGCATCTGAATCTGAATCACACAGCGTATTGATCACCAAATATATCGTCTGAAAAAAAAACTAAAAGCGCCACCTACTGGGCTGAAGTTATTTAACAAGGCGCACCATCAATTCGAAAGAAAAAATGAAAAAGAAAGAAAGAAAAAACCAACCAAACAACCAACAACCAACCACACCAACCAACCAACCAACTCCAACCAAAAACCTACCTATCTAAAATTGCGAAACTCCCCCTATTTTTCTTAACCGCTTCTTTTCTTTCCTCACCCCTAAACTACAACATAAATAACTACGTTATGGGTTCGTTTACCGCTTTCCTATCCCTATGGCATTGACTTCGGTTTGCCAAACACGCTATACAGTCGTTATTTATATTATGGCTTACAAAAAAACCGCGAAGTCGCGAAAAAGGATGATCTAAGAAAAAAAAAAGTTCAATAGACAATAAATTCACGGAACAACGTAATTTAAGTCGGTGTGATGTTATTCTTATGTTAATCATTGCTTGTACTGATAAATTAATTGTTACTGGGATATTTGCGACGTATTTTGTGCCACAAATAATTAATTTGTGCTGTTTTTACACTTACACGAAGACCTACATATTTTTGCACTGCGTGAATTCAAGGACATCACTGATCTTATTGGTGAGGTTCTTCAAAAAGATCAGGTGGGGAGACCAGCGTGGGTGTATGACCAGTAGGCCTAGCTAAGTTACAAACGTTTCGTATTGATTGATTCTTTTTCTACAATCGTAAACGCCTCGGGGTAAGCGATTATAGAAAGTGCTAAATTGGTAGCCAAGTTGACACGACTGAGTCGATCGCTCGTTCTCTAATGTCTGTAGAAACAACCTACACTTTACTCTATAGTGAGCGTTTCTACAAAAGCGTATAGCGATCAACATTGTAGAAACGATAACATTCTATTCTATCATTTTGAACAATGTAAACTTGTCTACGAATTTTCTATTCGTTTTTGTTGATCACGTGATCGAACTTTGATAATTATATAATGTCATTCCCATACATTTGATTAGATTTCTACTAGCGTTAACGATTGTAGATTGTCAACTTGGCTAAGCCTGCAGATGTATGAACGTGGTAAAAGGAGTATGTAAGGATCGCAGCAGGTCGTGTTCTGTGGATTCTGTCTCCATGGGAAAAAGGCGTTAGTTTATGTTGTGAATTTAAAAAAAAAGCATTTATTTCAAATATACCAGTTCAGGTCGTGGCACAAAACTGTAGCGCTGACCGTTATTGCGTAGAAGTAAAAAATAAGAATGTCGTGGAGCGTGCGTTGCGCCGATTGGCTCTCCAGTCGTATAACATGCGCAGATATCCCCTCCACGTTTCGTTCAGCGCTAGAGTTACGTGCCGCGACCTGTACAGGCACTATTGAATTATGAAAAACAAAAAAACGAAGCTACGCTCCAGCCATAAGACAACTGTGAAATTACTGTATTTGCCCATCCCAAAGCGTAGATCCTTATGGAGAAGGATGGGCAAGAAACTCCATGGACACTCATTTCCAGATTCGGTCCTGAGTTGAATTTTGAAATTCGAGCAGATCACTTGTGTTTAAATTGTCTCCTAGTGTGAAAACTTATCAATTATTTATAGTTGCGTGCGAACTGCTTTAGCCAGAATTACTTAATCAAATTGAAATGTATTTTTATGGGCTCAATTACCTGTAAAAACAAATAGGTTAATTAGTGATTTCCGTGTTTACGTGGATTAACATAACTTGTTTTATAGTCACATTTTTTTCTGGGAACAGTTTACGGTGTCTGCAGTCGTTTCTTAAACTGAACTTTATTATCACTTTGTTTGCAATTTCTCGTTTAGTATAACCAGAAAAGGTATGCGCTTCAGTAATCTTCGTATTGTACTAACGTTGCGCCTTGCGCCACAAAGTGACCCTCAGCAGAGACAAAGCTATTTAATAACTTTGGTATTAGCAGCGCACTATCATAGCTCGTTCGTATGACCTCTCTTTCATGTAACCTACTTCGATAGCATTTTACTTAGCCTCTATCGTCCCACCGCTGGGCAAAGGCCTCTCCTATAGCCTTTCACCCTTCTCTCCATGCGGTTTTCTCAAGCCAATCTCTCACAAACGCCTCCAGGTCGTCACTCCAGCGTTTTCTAAGCTTGCCTCGGCGACGACTTTCTTTTGGCACCCAAACCGTGACGTCTCATCGGTCCTGATACATTCTAAGGCCTGCCCAATATCACTTCAACCCACCAGTCTTATTGCCCAGATGTGCGATTCCAGTTTTGGAGCGGATTCCAGTTACACAAATTTTATAATTTAAAAAAATGCAGATGGTTGTTTATCTATAATCTTGTAATCATGACAATGATAAGCAATTCCACAGTAGTAACAGGGGCCCTACTCTCTAACGCTTCGTCCGGATATTCGGATCTATCCGTCTCTCTCGCGCACGTCTACAGATGAGTGCGAGTGAGAGAGACAGATAGATCCGAATATACGGACGAAGCGTTAGGGAGTAGGCCTCAGCTCTATGTTATATCGTCGTCATAATCGAGCGTGCGTTTTACCGAACATAGACGATGTTTCGCGAAGCGCATACCTTTCCTTGGAGATCTGTAGTTCATTACACGAAACGAACAACATTGCGGGAAAGAGCTGAAATACGATGGTGGAGTTTTGGGAAACTCTTTTTTTTACACTCTCTCCGATATGCTCTCTGTTGTCTGTCAGTCACTCTAAATTATGTACAAATACCAGTACATTTACTAGCGGTAAATATGTTAATATCCACCACATATCTAACATTCGCAACCCGGCTATCTCTGCACGTAAATTTTAAGTGGCAGTGACACATATTGCCATTGTTTCATAAACACCTTTGTTTGCCTATGAAACAACATAAAGTGGTTGCAGTATTGTGAAAAACTATCAACTTGTAGTAGATGTTAATAGGTGTAATTTCTTTGTAAAATTTTTGCCTTCCATTGCTGTCACTCACTAGTGAAGTAGTGATAAAGCATCTCTCACTATCTTCATGTTCTTATCTCAATTTACTTGGGGCTGTTGCTTCTGTCTATCCTGTCGTCATCTCAGCGTTTCACTCTACCCATAATTCATATAAAATTATATGTCGCTATTCTACTGTCGCCATTTTAATATATTTGGAGTTGTCACTGAATTTCCTCTTCTTCCATCTCAGCCATTATCTCAGTATTTGCTTCGGATTCTATTGCAATTCATCTGTGGTCAGCTTATCTTCTTTCATACTTTCCTATGAGTCTTCCTCCAGGATTTACTCTTTTGAGACTGTTGTCCTTATACTGTCCAATTTATTTAGGATTAGCGCGAAAAGTCTTCTTCAATACACCTCTATCAGTCTTTATCTTAGTGCTTCTCGCTTCTAGCCCAATTATCTTGCACATAATCCAAATGAAGTTTAGTGCTAAAAAATCTCGCCAATATACTTTTTCCCAAAAACAAAGTCTCTATCGCAGCATATCTTCTTCCTCCAAACACCTCTCTGAATTCTCTCAGATTTTTTTAGAGATTACTACTGAATGTCTTCTTCTTACTTATATCAGTGATGAGTGGTCAGTATTCCCTCTGGCTCTGGCCATGTCATCTTTCACAAAATCCATCCATAGTATTTATGAGTCTTCCTTTGCTTTAATCGCCTCACTACACGCCGCTTTTTTCTACATCAAACGGCGTTCCTTCTTTCTTCTAAATTTTGCTCCAAGTTAAACAACTTGGAACTGCACAAGTATTATCTTTCAAAGGGACAAACCGACTATTGGACCGTCCCGAGCCGGGTTGTCTCTTCGAATGCGGCTGGACGGCTTCCTCTCCGGACAAGTGGCATCAATTTGTCGTGCACTGCAGTATAGATTGCTATAGTTACTGCATAAACGTTTATTCGAGTAAGTACCGACAATGTCGTTCGCCGCATTGTCCAATGATCGTGGGGTACGTTGTGTGAGTGTCATCATAACATCAGCAGCATTGTAGCTATACACTCCTTTATACAGTGGATGGGAATGGTGACAGAATACTTCCATCATTGTCACTGATCGTCTCGTTACGATCACGCACAGTTTTCTTTGTCACTGATCGTCTCGTTACGATCACGCACAGTTTTCTTTTTGGTCTATGTCTTGAAATTTCCACGGGATGAAAGAATTTTTAAGTGGAATATCTAGAAAAATCATAGTGTTATCTTCATTACTATCTAAAAATTTTTTTTTATGGTCTGTAATATCGCCATAAAGCTCGCATCTGGAACGTTATAATTGTATAATATTATGGTCTCCACTCTCCATGTCTGATCTTGACTAATGTATGGGAATTCATAGGTTTTTTTGACGCACCGCAATTCGTAAGAAGTGTTACCGAAAATGTACTGTTGCCTCGTTTAGTACTCCAATAGATCCTCAATAAAATGTTTGTGCTACGTTGGTGCTGCATATTTCGGGAATCACCCGTTACGCAACTCCACATAATCTAAATCTACTTTAAAAATAGGAATGTATTAAACTATTAATCAGCCGTTTTTATGGATATCCGGTGTTACCGCCGCCATCCCGTGGAAGGGTGACTGACCCGTGACTCATACTGATTCGCGAACGGATACCTATCGCTCATATTATTTATTATTATTGCGTACATAACGGCATGTTGTTTATATGTCTGTGATTAACACATTTGCTCGTAAAGGGTCTCTTATTTCACCCATTTCAATATCGTAATGTATCTCATTACGATATTGAAATGGGTGAAATAAGAGACCCTGGATAATTTGCATACATTTATGTCATTAACTCAATTTACTATATTGTTTATTTAATGTACTTTTTTTTTGTTACTTGAGAGTGAAATGTATGGTGTATGAAAGGGAAAGTCTTCTTGGCAACACATAGTGGTTTCAATACTTTCAATGTTTTCTATTGTACTTTTTCAATAGTTCATGTGTGAACAAAAAACCGATCAGTAGACAAAAGTAGCAGTTTTTGATGACTGACAATTTATTATTTTCGAGGTTCAATTGGGTTTGCCTTTGTTCGGTTAGTAATTGGCAACCTGTCTCTGAATTTATATTTCTCTGTTACCCCGCTAGTTCTTCAAACGCGAATCCAAAAGAGGTTTTTCATAACGTGTCTTGTAATTGTATTGTGCATTTATATTATGAGAATTGCTGATTCTGTTTAGCAAGGTTGGATGCCGTAGGTACACCGAACTTACAGATCTCTTGGTGATGTGTGCAACTGTTCATGAATGAAACCAAATTCGCAATCTCAACGGCATCTCTGAATCTGATCAGAGTCCTTTCCTTTGATCTTGTACCCGTTCCGTTCTTTGATCATTTACCTTTCTCCATTGATACTGACGTTTGTGTTCTGTTGCTCCAGGCCCGGGCAGACGGATCACGGGCACGGCGGCGGCGCGCTGGCGTACGGCGGCAAGCCGGCGGCAGGGGGCGTGGTGGCGCCGCCGCAGCCACGGCCGCCGCCCGCGGCACCCTACGCCCCACAGCCCTACCCTCCAGCACAGCTGCGGCTGCACCAGCCAGGATATGGATCCGCGGCTTTATCATACAGGTGGGTTAAGCTTAAGTAACTACTTGAGTGAACGTGATGCGTTCATTACTGACGTTGGCCCGTAGCGCAAAATACGTGAAGTTCCGTTGGCCCAGGCTAAAAGAGTGAATACACACTTATCGACTCGGGCTTAAGCCGATCACGTATCAACACTTTTGTTGTATGTATTAGTTCAGTGCGGCATGAACGACGTCCGAATCGAAACGAGGCGAATGACTTGTTTTTCGCTTTTTTGCATGTGTATAGAGTTTTTACTGGTCGGCTCAAACCGATTCCCCATCAATAAGTGTGGTCACTCCCAAAACAAAGAACGTCCCTAACTGTTCTACTTCTACCTGATTACCAACTGTTCCAATAACAAAGCCTCTAAAGCCAAGGGCCAAGGCCGTGAGACTTGCCCCAAAAATAGGACGCCCTTAATTACCGTTGGTCAGTTGGAATACCACAATTTCTAAATCCGGGTGAGAGCCACCTGCGTTCACTAATGACCTTAAGGAATATTTAGAACTATCGAATTGGAGAACAACCAATAAGTTACATTAGGTTTACACCTTATGAGCTCATTTGGGGTGATTAGATCGATTTTTGCTCCATCACAATTGCATTTGGCAACAATGCTATGTTCTCCACTGCTGGACATTGACCTCCCCGACAATGAACTAATGATCTTGGGGAGATACTCCCTTAATCCAAGCTTAGCTGCTTGATTGATGAGCGCATTATGAGAAAGGACGTACTTAGGGATTACTCTTATACAATGGTCTAATGTTGAAAATGCTGGCTGAATAGAAGTTTAATAAAGCCTTAATAATTGACACACGGCCCTTTAACAGTCTTCACATATCGTAAATGCAGGTTCTAATGAGTTGTCGCAATCAGTTCCAAAAACGACAGAGACAATTCTAGCACTTTTAAAAGTATCCGTAAACGAGTTGACGCTTCAATTTACTTCACTATTAACAATTTGTGAACGCTCTAAATTGGTCGAGCGTTCAACTTATTAGCGCCATTTGAATTGATAGCGACTTCTGTTTTACCTTCGGACCTATTATTACTTTTAGACGTGCCTACATAACGGCCTACTTCTTCACGTGTCTCTGCTATTAAAGTACAATTTACTATACTTAAGCACTTTATATTCCTGACATTCCTGTACACGATTTCACCTTTTTGAGATATATTCTCAGAAAGTCTGTATAGTTTTTTTGTTACATTCTTTTCTGACGTGACCTACAGGCTACAGTTGAAAAACTTGAATAAAAATGTCTCATTCAAATCGTGTCTTTTGAAATGCTGAATAAAGGAGATCGTTATTCTCAGTCTGCTACATTGCAGGAGCCTTTGCTCCTTGAATTTGGAGCAGCATGTTTTGAATATAGTGATTTGCAAAATAATAGGGGTTTTCTTACCTACGTCGTACGTAATATATTCAGAGATAAGCCTAGTAGATGCGATTCATTAACATACAAAATTTTGGGAAGGGTCTTCTGTTCTCCACAAAGGGTGTTTGTCCTTCGATCCTTCTTCATAAGCGTTTATAAAAGTGGAATTCTTCTGAGGATACTCCCAAGTATACACCCATCATCATCATCATCAGCCTATTAATGTTCCCACTGCTGGGACACAGGCCTCCTCTCTATGAGAGGGAATGGGCTATAATCCACCACGCGGGCCCAGTGCGGATTGGTAGACGTCACATGTCTTCGAAATTTTTGGTTCTAGGACATGCCGGTTTCCTCACGATGTTTTCCTTCACCGTTTTGAGAGCAGCGGTGATGAAATAAATTACACAAAGTAATGCGCCTGACTGGGTTCGAACCCACGACTTACTGTTCGTAAGTCGGGGCCGCCACCACTGGGCCACCGCTGCTCACACACACCACTTACACCCAACACTTCTAAAGTATTTGTAACGTTTTTTTGGAAAGAAAAAGTAATTTTCCAAATGCTTGTGCTCTAGAACGAGTTCTTGGCCTCGTCATCCTTATCGTGGTTTCGTGGTGGACGTGACAGACGACAGGTAACATAGAAAGAGTTCTATTATTCAGTCATTGGACATGAGGTCAACGTGGCACGTGTGCTAAGTAACTGTGCTATTTAGGTACTGTAATATTTTGATTGTCTCTTCGTCGTCGTCATATCAGCCCTATTAAAGCTAACATTAACCTACTTAAGTGCTTAGGTTAAGCTCTATTTCCTGTGCCAATTCGTCAGCCATTCAATCTTCTACTTTCCTTTGTTCCTTTACAAACAATGAAGCTTCTAAATGACATGAAGGAAAAAGGTGTAAATGATGGAGTGACAGTTGACAAGACAGAATGAAGGAAAAAGTGTGTTGCGACCCCAATTAACATGGGAGAATGGCAGGAAGATGATGACAAATAAAGCTTGTATAATCCCTTCTACCTTAACTTTATCACTAGCGGACGTCACGCGGTTTCACCCTCGTAGTTCCCGTTCCCGTGGGAGTACGGGGATAAAATATAGCCTATGTTACTCAGGGTTAATGTAGCTTTCTAATGGTGAAAGATTTTTGCAATCGGCGCAGTATTTTTTGAGTTTATTCATTACAAAAACTTTCTTCTTTATAATATTAGTGTATATTCCCCAGCTCTCATTTTTCTGACGACAAAAATGAAGCAAAACTATCTACCACTAAATAGTGACTAGAATCCTCACAAACTTTTCGTATCCACGGAGATATTAATGGTCTGGTCACGTCTGGCTGGGGTAGGGGGCCTCACGTACCGTCCTCTGCGAATACCAAGCGTCCTTGTTGTCATTCATAACCATTATCTGCAAGCAGGCATGGGAAACATTGCTAAGTTATAGAGGAGGGGTCAGAGGTACAGGTCATGTTTGGAGAGGTAAGGGAACGTAAGGATGGGAAAGGGAAAACGGTTATGGGAATTTGTAAGAACATAAATTATCTAGACAAGACAAAATCGTTTGTCTGCACTGATCAACACACAGCTCAAACCACTGGACGGATCGGGCTAAAATCTGATAAATATTAAATATAAAAAACCTAGATGCACAGTTTCTTGCAAATGTTGAAATGTTATGAAAGTGTCATCGATTAATGAAACTAAAAAAAAAACACGAATTCTGATTGACTTAATACAAATTTCGAACTTACACCGACCACATAAAGTTGTTGTTTAAAAGCGAGCAACGAGTTATGACGTTATTTCACGTTTCAAATTCAATTCCCGAAAAACAATGGATATCTCAACCATTGAAAAGGAGTGCTCTTTTTCTGTCGAATTTTTTGAGACGTTGCGTGTGTATCTTGTTTTTTTATATATCAATGCGTACAAATACATAGATAGCTATTATGACGTTAGCATCCGCTTTTGTATAATCACACCCCTCAGCGAACGATAGGGGTTGAAAGTTTGTATGAAATTCTGTCACCGGGTCTAGCTGGTGCGGGATGTCTATTCTATAAAATAAAATAGATATTGGTGGTACGCAGTTTGATACGGTTTCAAATCAATACAGTGACTCAAAAGATAAACTTATCTGTTGATTTGTGTTCGAGGAACTCCGAAACTAGGCTGTTTTGGCTAACAACGACCGATAGCTAGTTATTGCGTGTTTATTTTTATGAAAGGCTTTTATATGCCTTTCATAAAAATAAACTTGTAAAGACACCGACAGCTGCATTAATTGGTTACCCCCTTTTCTCTCTCTAAGATATTTTAATACGAGAAATTCTTAATTATTGCAGGATTACTGGAACTTCATTACTTGATTAGAATTTCTTAATCACCTTATAGAACATTATGAACATTATTTTCCATCAAGATCAAGAACACGAATGCCTTTTTAAACAAATTGACGATTTCCAGCACAAAGTCCAATAATTTCAGTTGATGTTTTAATAATTAATATTTTGTAATTATTTTGTCATAATTGCCTCAAAATGAATTTAGGTCAAAGGACAGCGCCACAATTAGCAAAATTCGTAGATTTTGAATTTCAAGAGGTACCTTAAAGGAGCGTATTACTTAAGTGTTTCGCGTAACTAGGTAAAAATGTGTTTTAATTACGAGAAGCATTAAAGTTTACTGTATAAGTTTTCTAATGATACGTTAGAAGCTGTAAAATCTAAATTACTGGACGGACTTGTAGTAATTGCTTCGTGTTGGCTTCAGAAAGAAATGCATTTGCAACAGACTCACCGGCTCTTTAGAAAAAAGAAAAGCGTTGTTTCTTTAGACGTTTAATTGCAGAATTTGTGCAGTTTTCTATAGTTTTGTTAATGATAAAACAATTCGGTCACGGACACGTATCGCCAGCATATCAAGCTACTACAATCTGTCAAATTTCTTCAATAGATTTTCAACTTTAGCAGAAGCATTAGGTTCAAGCTTGATTGGGAAAATTCAGTGCCGTAAATAGTCTATTCTGCACCCTGTGTGAGCTTCTATAACTGCGCCCTTATTTTTTTAGATATTATAGATATCCTAGTAAAAAATAAAGCACAAGGACCTTGGTGTTGGTGGATCAATAATCTAATATTTTGGAAGAAAATTCTGTTTTTTTAAAAGAACTAGAACTGATGTGGGCAAACAAGCAGACGAGCTATTTAAGTGGACCCTTCGCCTATTATACCACCCCCTGTGTCTCACTCACTAAAACTCAAACGCAAGTCCACTAGTGCAAATGCGTTGCCCACCCTGATGTTTTCGGCCACTACACAAATACGCTCGTGATGCGCTGCCAAAAAAATGAGCGCGATGTTTTGTCTAATTTAACAGACGTTTTTGATGATACTGGCATGGTACGTATGTGTTGGAATCGAGCACTATAGGGGCGCAGTGGGAACTTATCAGGAGCAAACCGAACAAATAATAGTCCTGCCTGGTCTGGCCATTCTTGCGCCCACCAGAGTCTACGCCCTGTGCCTGGGCACCGATGGCACAGTCCTATTTACGGCACTGGGAAAATTTGACAGTTTCGGTAGCTTGATGGTAGCTGTAACCCCTGACATGTTCGGCATCCATATTTCGCCAGTTGGATTGTCACCAACCGGTCACAAGACTCACAAGCCCTGACGTCGTGTTTGGTTACTATGCTGTAGTTTTGTATACTGTACAATCACCATCGAATACGGTGTTAATCATGGACTTCGTCATATTGTTTTAGCCGTCTTTGTCGTGAACAAAGTATTCGTCATTGACGCTTCACTCTTGACTGAGTAGGTACGTTCACGTTTAACGATTTAAGTTTCTAAGTACTGTACCTTATTACAAGGTTCTCTAGGCACATAAAGCTGATACAGCTACTAAACATCTGACATGAATCCTAGTATTAACTTCCGACTTCAATAATAAATGTCATTAACTGTCTAAGTTTTCTTGCGTTTTCAGCGAAACAGCCATGCTACTTTTACGCAGATTACAGGCAAAACAATGAGAGCCGACGTTACGCTGAGATAAGGAAACAACACTATTGTACTGCCTAGGGTTGTCCAATAACAAAGTCCTTGGAAATATTTTGTTAAAATTTATGAACAGAACATCCCTCGTTGCCGCGGGCATACCGAGGTAATTTACAAAAACATCAGCCATGTTTTTTCGCGTTACATATTTTTATCTCCTGCGATTTTTTCTAAGCATGACGTCATCGCCAGAGCTTATTTATGTCCATCGTTTCGCAAAATTAAATTTTCATGTAATTATTATACGAATCGTTAAAATTCAAGAATCTTTTTAGATGAAAAATGTTTTAATTACGTAACATCTGTGTTCTTATTCTTGGGAGACCTTGAACTAAATGGAGGTTAATATAATTATTTAGGTACTATGTTAGTGCCATATAATTAGAGAACTGTTTTATATTTAAAGTTTTATCTTTACTTATTTGTATACAGTGCTAAAAAGATCTTTAGACAGGGCTGTGATAAACTTTATTGACTTTGTTGCAAAATTGTTGCGTAAAATGTATTGAAAAACCAATACCTACATAAAGCGGCGTAAGTGCCGATTTTCGACACGTGTCGTAAGATCTTTGCACAGTTAATATACCTGTTGAGAATGTATTCACGATAGTAATGTCATTGTTTCTGTTGATGACGTACCATTATTTTTTACTCAGATTTAATCAACGCATTCTCACCATTTAACACCAATGTAAACTTCATACCGTTAAACAACCGTCTTCAACATTTTAATGAGAAGTAAAGTCAAAGCATAAGGTAGAACTTTGATGATTAAATGGGGGCCTGAAATGGCTGCTGTAGCAGAATCAAAATAGGATAATAATATGCCTTATTTTATAATTTTTAAAATGGTCACAAATAGTGACAATTCATATTAATAAACTACGTCTGGGATAATTTTAAGAATTTAACGTGACGTTAAGGCCCAACCCTGGGGTTTATTGCAGTCTTGGGAGATGTAATGCCCGTCTACCAGCGAACCAACGACAATACCCTCCATGGGAAGCGATTACAATGTTTTTGCACAATACAATACTCTTAATAATTGAGATTTCTTCACAAAACTACAAGCGAAAATAACCTGAAACACCACGTAATGAGGCACATTATACCTTGAAACAAGAAAACGGATTCAGATTTCACCGTGCGAACAAGAATAATTGTTTTATTTTGTGATAAAACTTGGTTTTGCAATGAACGGATTAAGTACGTAGGTATATAACTACTATTTAATGCTTAGTTTCTGCTTTATCGTCTTCATTTGCGATCTCATGTCTTTTATTTGTAAAAAGTAAAAACCCACTTTTTTGGTTATAATTATATGCTTGAACATCCACCAGTGAATAGACCTACATATTATAATATTTAGTAAACCATTTACCTAGCTCTGAATTTGAGTATTTTGTTACTTAGCCTGTATTAGAATGAAATGTACCTACAGGGTGAATTTCTGTGATCCAAGATCCAAACCGAAGTCTTTTCAAGAAAAAAATCATTATAGGTATATGATGTCTTTAAAAAATACAATCAAACGAGTTACAAAATTGTATATAAGAAGTCATTCTATACAAATGTATGTTACAATGCTAAAGTACAAATCAAAATATCTGAAAAGTTCTTTAGTAATTTACAAGTTCTATAGAGTCATCTATTCTTCCATTTCTATTCATTTCCCCCTAATGTCCGTGGCCCCAAAATTGTCACAAAAAGCTTCCTAGTTTCTAAGGCAGTCAAAAAATTACTGTTAACAAGCATACCTCTTGCATTCTTATTGTAAACAAACATCTGGACCTGTTCCAAACTTCCAACCAGCTTGATATTATGAAAGGTGTTAGAAATAACCCAACAACCAACAAATATCATTCGGATGCAATTTACTCGGCTGTATTTTAGTAATGCCACCTGCATTACTCACTTCTTGAAATAAATGAGAACATGTACATTATAAAGTTTGCTACTTATCTACACTAATCTACACTAATCTATACTAATATTATAAAGAGGTAACATTTGTTTGTAAGTTTGTAAGTTTGTATGTAGGGGGTAATCTCCGGAAGTAATGAACCAATTTTAAAAATTGTTTCACTGGTAGAAAGCTACATTATTCGTGAGTGCTATAGGCTATATTTTATTCCAGTACTCCCACGGGAACGGGAACTACGCGGGTGAAACCGCGAGAGGTCAGCTAGTAATATTATAAAGAGGAAAGATTTTCATTTTTGTGTGTATGTTTGTAATGAATATACTCAAAAACTACTGCGCCGATTTAAAAAATTCTTTCACCATTAGAAAGCTACATTCACCCTGAGGAACATAGGCTATATTTTATCCCCGTACTCCCACGGGAACGGGAACTTCGCGGGTAAAACCGCGAGACGTCCGCTTGTACTGTATATTTTGATGTAACTTTTTCCGACCGATTTTTAAATTCTGTTTGTGGATGTTCCAAGCTCACAGAATAATGATTCTACCGATCCATTTTCGTCTTTGAACTGCAGAGTTTTTTTTAGTATTTTGTCCATTCTTAAAAAAAATATAGTGTTTCATTTTATATCTGCCCCTGTGAGTATTCAAAACTGAATTGTCAGGGCAATAAAACAATCTAATCAATGCTACCAATATAAGCAATAAAAACGTGGGAAATCTCATATTAGTTCCACCTCCTGCGATATTTTTTTTTTGCACGTAAGTAAAACTGTAAAAAAAAATAACATCACGCGATGGCTTGAGCTCAATCACCTCCCTCCGTGTTCGTCGCAAAGCACGTGTTTTATTAAAATTATTGTTTCTGCTTAAGTATATTTATTGCCATATCATTTTACGGTAGGGTACACGGCCATGACTACATATAGGTGAGTGTACACATGAGTGGCCGTGTGTGTTGCCATGTAATCTTCTCTGACAGTTGAAGTATTCTTTACCTGTTATTTCTCAGACAAATTGCAAAATTACTGTGGGATTATTTGGCTACATAATGCGTTGTTTCCAACATTAGTCATGTGATAAACAATTAGTACAATAGTACTTATGTACCTATCAGCAAATATTTCGCTTATCTACTGATTACTTATTTTTGTTAATCCTAATGATCTAACTGAGAAAGATAAAGGAAAATTACCTATCGGATAAGATTATGTTGCAAAGTAGGTACGAATTACTGAAACTTGTCAGGAAGGTTTTATTTTAAACTAAAGATAACCCAGTACTTGACCCGGATAACGGACTGGGTGGGCATTTATTTGGTAACAAAATTTGTTAAAGCGACGTGTTCTTAACGGAATGGAAAGGAAATTCGCAAACAGAGCAAAGGTCTGTACATCATCTAAAGATATATTAAGTAGAACTACCCTACCCTAGTAGACTGCCCTGAACCTACCTATACGCTACGTATCAAATACGTGACATTCTCGTGATGTTGGCAGCCCTGTTGGCGGGCGCGTTCGGTTCAATGTTTATTTTTTATTATTATTCAGTGCGCGTCGGCCCGGCCACCACGTGGTGGGCCAACGTGGCGCGCTAAATTCAGACGCGGGCTGTATTTGTCGCGTATCGCCATCATGGTTACGTCATGCCCTGTCTGTCTATAGCATTATCTTCATTTTTGTGGCACAGCACCGGCAGGATGAGATTGCAATCCGCAGAATTCCGGTATACTGCAACTATCCAGCTTTTGATGTTTTTGGAGTTTTATTAAAGACTAAGCTAATTAAGTAATAAACTGGTTTCTTGATTTTATTCTGTTGTTCGTGGAATCTTGGCCCACGTAACGTGGGCGACGCGACGAGTCGAAGACGACGGCGCGACTGGTATTTCGTAAGAGCAAATCTACATTATAGGTCTAGCAAATATTATAATAATTAGAGGTCTATTTGATATAGCAAACCACTGTGATGGATGACTAGTGTAGCACAGTAGGTCACGTGGTATTGGGAGCACCATAAGGAAAATCCTCATCTTGTTTTATTAATTCTGACTCCCGACAAAATGTACTTAGGTACTTGTTTATTTAGTTCAAGTTTATTTTCAATCACTTTTGTCTAATGTTCTTTTGACAAAGATGTTTTTAAGTACCTACAGCGGTACTTATAAAAAGTGTAAGACTGTAGTGAAGCAGTCAACATCGAAGTCAGCCCCTTTATAAGCTGGTTTTATGGAAGTAGGTACTTACCAATTTCTGACACTCAACGAAATGCAGTTCGTAGCTATACAATTTATTACAGACTTCTTATGACAAAAACGAAAATAGCTTCAATGCTAAGACCCAAACAGATAAGTACATTAAAATGTGAATCTCAAGTGAAGTTACTATTTCTGTAACGGGGCGACCCTGCCACGGCTACAGTTAGCCCCCCCTCCCTCTACCCAGCCCCCGCGCGCAACCTTGGCCTTCTCGTCGCGGCATGCGATCGGCCAGATTACTAACAATACGCATTATTTTCACAACGCGCCTTATTTATTACGTCATTTCTTGTTTAGTTTGGTGAAAGTTTATCAGCATTCATGTTTTAAAGTTATAACTCTACACTCGTGTATTTTTTTTATGTCTAACGCGGAATATTTTTGCAATTTTTAAACACAACTGTTCAGTCACCGGCGCCATTTTCAAACTTCCTCATTTATGTAGGACTTATTTTATTCATTCGCGTTCACCACACATCCCCCTTATTCCTTTCATTCATCCCTTTTGTGGCCCAAAAATTCTGAAACAATATATTTTTATTAGTTTATATCAAGGCTGTATAAGTACGATCATTGACCTTTGTTTTGTTTGTGCTGACAATAAAATGACTGTCAAATTGACAACCAATGTCAAACTCTAAATGGATAAACGTGAAAAAGAAAAAATAGAACTTAATAACATTTTTACAAGTACTTACATATATTATGTAGGTACTCAATTGATGGTAGTGAACTGTATTTATAACAGTTAATTATTGCCATTTTAATGGAGGTGTATATTAGTAGGTGATTTACTAATACTGAAATGGTGAAACGGCGTTCATTTTGCCCTGTATTTGCAGGGGATTAAAGACGAAATAATTCAGTCCATTTATCTGTATACACATGTGAGTATAGCTGATATATATAAGTATGATAGAAAAAAATGTAAACACATAAAATATTCATGCCTGGCTTTGAAAGGCACTCTAAAAATGGCGTTACGCCTGCCATCTGTTGACTTGTTGAGCTTAGCATGAACAATTTCGTATTAAGTTCGTTGACGGTTGACATTTACAGGCATCCCAACAAGGAGGTATTATTACCACACAAAGCAGACACGCGAAAAACGGGACCCGTGCAGTATAAATTGTAAATGCAGCGATCATCCTATCTAAATTCATTTTTAACAGCTTAATTTTATAGATTGTTTTTATTACTTACTTGAGTTCACGGCCACGTCGCGTCGCGTCGCCCACGTCAGCCACGTTTTGAAGTGTTGCGTTGCCATCGTTATGGCTGGCTCTTGTGTCTTGACTACAAAATAATGTCAAACATACCTTTGACCATAGAGTACCTTAAACCTCGTTTATCTAAAAAAGTTCCAAAAGCACTAACCCGGGTAAGTGAGTACCTACTGTCCATTTCATTTGAAATTTTATTAGAAACAAAGGTTCTGTCATAGGTTCATTCAGTGTGGATCTTATCTGAACCCTCACATTAGCCTGGGGCTATTCCGTGCTTCTAATCGACATTAATGGACAGCTCAGTCAATGATTAGTAGTCCAGTTCATTGCCCGCATGCACCCCTTGCGTTTGCGCCGTCTGCCCTCCCGGGCGCTTTCGGACTTACACAATGCATTTACGCCAGCTGTTACTTCAACCGCTTATTTGTGTCGTTATTATACTATTCCAACTGTAAGGGGCCGGCCGCCTCCACGAGCGAGAGAAACACGGCGATATTATCGTTCTTGCCACGGTTTTCTTTACACTCTCTTTTGGGCCGTCTCCACGAGCGAGAGAATCGCGGCGATATTATCGTCCTTGCCACGGTTTTCTATACACTCTCTTTTGGGCCGTCTCCACGAGCGATAGCGCGATTCTCTCCCTTGTGGAGGCGGCCCCTAAGAAAGTTTTCTTATCAGTGTTATTTGGGGTGTAGTTGTTACAATACATGTACGATTTTGGTCGTAAAGGTGTAAACATCAGTACATAATTATGCATAGGTAATTGTCAGTAGACGTAAAGCAAAGGCTGGTGTTGGATTAGGCTGAAGGCTGGTTACTTGACCTACGTTTTGACTCCGTTCTTCTAGCTAGACAAATGGGTATTTACGCTGCGCCTCCGGCAAAACTTGTCACGGGTTGAAATTCCACATCTGGGAAGCCTGGGCCACTAGGAGGAACTAATTGATGTAGAAGCCGCTTGTCGAACGTCACCAGACCAGTCCTGACTAATTCAATTATTCCTCAACTTTCACCACATATTCTGTACCTAATACTAACAAGAACATGTATATTCCAGGGACAGCAGCTACGTCCGCGGTGGCGGCGCGGTTGGCTCCGTCGGTGGCGTGGGCGCAGTGGGCGCGGGCGCGGTGGGCGCGGGCGAGTACCGCGGGGGGCGCGTCTCACTGCTCGGCGCGGCCTACCTGCCCCCGCCAGCGCCCGCCGCACACCACCCGCCCCCTGCAGACCCTCCGCCCTTCAAGAAGATCAGGCTCACAGCTGAACGGACGCCACTGCCACATCATCAGCCGCTTAGGGTTGATACTAGGGTCAGTATCTTCTTTTAATCTTAAAATACCTGCAATGGTGTGGGCAGACACTAGACTAGTAATAAATAGTCGTCAAACCGCTAGATAATGGCTATAGAGCTTTTCTGGAATGCTTAGGCAGTGTGGAAAGCTCATTGCAGATGGGGTGATCAAGTCCCAATCAGAAATGAGGTCAAACGACTTTGAAATGTGTAAAAATGGCATTCATAGATTTTCAACCAATGAAGATGCTTGGAACTAGCTATCCTACCGCCTTTTGTTTCACAGTCGCCATCCCCATTAGGCAATATTAAGATGTCGGCGGCGGCAGCGGCCCATTCACCCAGACCGTCACCAGCGTCGTATTGGTGTTGTAGAAGCTAAATGACAGCCATGACCATAGACAGCTGATGGTCATAGACAGCTGAAAGCCGAATTAACTGTTCAGCAAGTCTTCTGTTCACTACCTTAGTTTGGAGCTCCAATATGGCCAATTGTTGACTTTAGATGAAAAAATAACCAATTAACAATAATTAATTAACAATATATTTGTCTTCACTTTCCAGGAGCCGGTGAACCAGTACAGCACAGTAGAAGTACTCTCTCCTAATCCACCATCAGAGCCCACGATGGAGGACCAGAGCTTCAGAACCACTAAGGATGACTTATTACAACAAATATCCAAGGTAAGCTTACCACATTACCTCCAGGTCATTCATAAGAATGGGAATAAGAACTATAGGAGGGTTCCAGGCAAATACTGATAATCTGCAGTTTCTAGTTGAGTTTGCGTAGATTCCAGTCTATTTTGATTCAACTTGCATATTGGCAGTGGCGTAGCTTGGGGGGGGGCGGTGGAGGCCACTGCCCCAGGCGGCATACGAAAGGGGGCGGCAGGAAGCGCCAAAGTATCAGTTTAACATCTGGAGTAGATTTCTCAAAACCCACCCAGTTTAGACCCCAAGTTATCAGGGTCAATACAAAAAAAAGTGGGGTAAGCGGGTATTGCCGGCCCGGTCGGCCCCAAGCGGCGAAAATCAACGCTACGCCACTGCATGTTGGTAACCTTTGTTGATGAGTATTGGGGTTAGACTCAACATACTGGCAATTTTAGAAACATAAATCAGCCTATAATGGCTTGTGTCAGGCCTCTGAATAACTGTGGGCCATAATGTACCACGTGGAGTGCAGGTAGGTTTAGAAAGTTTACCGCAGTTAGTTAACATAATGGAAGTCCACTGCTACAATCACTCCCACGTAAGATAAACAATAAACATCAGCCTTTGTGAATTTTAATAAATTTATCCATAAAAGGACATGAGTAAGTAGTTCGCTGTAAGTTTAGTTAGAATGTTAGCTCCGAGAATGATAATTCTGATTACAGTGGACGTTTTTCCTTTTTTGATGAAATTGTTCACCTGTCTCTCGCCTGGTATTCAGTCATCATAGCTGGGAAAAGGCTAGACGGATGACGATACATTCATATTATTATTGAATTTAATAGGGTAGATAACAAAAAAAAACGAATTAGTCCGTCTGATAGATTTCCAAAAAATATTGGACACATATTTTTTCACTTAAACAAAATTTAAGACAATACAGTGCGTCGAAAACTCGTGTGACGTCATATTTGTGTACATTTTTTACCGGAAAGTGACGTCACAAGCCTCATAATCTTTGTCGCGTTTTATCTTCGTCAATTTTTATTAATTTGATAGAACAAAAAACACACGTATCCAATATTTTTCCATACCTAATCTAACTGACAGACTAAACAGAATCATGTATTTTTAGACAGGAATCTTCCCTATTCTGTTACGATGTTCGTATAATTAACTTCATCCCTTTCATATTCACAGGTGGACAGAGAAATGGCGTTATCGGATTCAACACTATCAAAGTTAAAGAAGAAACAAGAAGAGTTAGAACAGACCGCCTCAAAGCCTGCTCGGGCGGAAGAGCCAGAGGAAACAGTGCCGCGACACAGGAGTCTGGCACAGTGCGTGTACGCAGAGAATAGGAAAAAGGTTCATATTATCATAGTATTTGCACCCATTATCATCTGTATAGGAAAGAATTTCATTAGATCATAACCCTGACATCATTATTGACCCCATAATAATCGACTAACCAACTCATTTTAGTAGGAAGGAGTGATTTTGCTATAGTTGGTGCCAGTTAAGATGAGAATAGCGGTCATTGACCCACCTACATTTATTAAACTTCTTAACACGAAAACCAAAAATAAGCCTGTTCGAGTCTGGAATCGTCATCTATCGTGATCTTCAACATTTTTTGTAATGAAAAACGATACATGGTTTATTTGTTTTGGTTCGTACGAAGAGATATTAGGGAAAGGGCAATGACCGCTATTCTCATCTTAACTGGCACCAACTATAGTGGCTCGTCTTTTAAGAGTAATTAAATTAAAGTTTCAACAAGCAACGCTTGAAAGAAAGGATGGGGAAGCAGCTGCAGTAGAATTTTGAGGTTCTTTTGCACCGCTAAAGAAGCGTAAAGCCAGTCTATGTACCACTACTGTACATAACATAATGAATAAATACATAATTAACAAACCTTTTCTAAAGGTATAACAATCATTAAATTGACAGTTAGCTGTAATGAGTTTACTTGGCTCCTACATACATGTCAAATGTGTAAAAAAAAAAATGATAATTGGTACTTGTAAATCTTTAAAATAACTAATATCCTGCAAGCCTAATTTTTTTTATTAAACCTGTTGAATACTAATAATAATGTATTAATTCTCACTAATGAACCTGTTGTACATAGCTACCCTCATGCCATGCTCATGCCGGGGATGTAAAAACTACATAGTGTATCAGTTGCTTTTGTCTGTGAAGTTGTGAAGGAAATTTAGGATTTCATAGGGTCTAACCTAGGACCTTAGCTATTTTACGACAAATGCTTTGGAGTAGAACAGATAGTACCAATCCTTCTTTGGCAACGTTAGCATTTGAATGCATCAGATGACTAGGTACAAAATATTCTACGATAATTTGTGGTCTACTGGTTGAACCACAAAAGATGCTTGGGTTGTCCAAGAAGATTATAAATATGTTATTTAATTCTTTGAGGTAGTGTTTTCAAGGATCTCTCTCACTTGTAGACAATTATTGTGTAGGCATAATTTATAAAACAATAGCAACGGTAGTGTAGGATTTCTGAAAGAATCTGAATATTGTTTAATCGTCCAAGATATTTTTTAATTTTTTTTAATTTTTCGTCTTCGATGATTACCTTCGTGATAGTAATAGAAATTTATTATATTTATATAAATTAATAATAGTGCCAAAATAGACAACCAATTATGTACCTGTTTATTTTATTTGACACTTGTAATGATGTTTTTTTTTTGTTTTTCATTATTGACTTTCACGGGATCAATGGACTGATACATTGTATGTTTTTTTTCCTTCCCAGATCAGCATGGATAATAAGCGGCAAATGGTATTTATAATTTGTTTTATAAACTATTATAAGTACTAAGATTATTAATTTTTGTAGACTATCCATTTTCATTTTGGTAGATAAATGATTAAATATAGTATTTTTTAAAATTCTAAATTGATTAGTTGTTGAGTAAAATAAGGCATGCTGGTATTTATGTAGGTATATGTGTATACATGTGTAGTTGTATAGTCTTTGTACTCTTATATTAAAGATTTTGTCTTAGATATTTATGTATAAATACTCTGAAGAAATATTATGTGAACATTAAACATGGTAAATAACATCTTAAGACCAAGAATAACTGATCTGAATGTAAACTTTTAAGATATATCAATGCTTTTGCATGCTTAAATGTTTTGGTAATGCTTTTTAGTTCTAGAAAAACAGTTTCAGCAGTTTGTAGACAAACGCCATGTCAAGTTGTCAACCACTAGCTAGTATAAATATTTAAATTTTGTAGTTCTGCATTGTTTATAATATTGAATATATTTTTATAATCACTAGAATTTGGGAAAGTTTATATTCACAACAGTTTCAGCACTATACAGCTCCAAATAAAAGGTTCACAAATATTTCAGAGGAATTATAAAATATATTTTTTCTTGTATATAGCACGTGTGTAATGTCGACTCAAGTCTTGCGGAACTAAAGGGTTAATATAAGCATCGAAAAGTCTCATTTTGATCTGGAGACTGATCAAGTTAAAACAGCTTTTGACTTTCGAACTCATGTTAAAGGTTCAGCAAATCATACTGACACCCGTACCTACATTATAAACAAGTCAGTGATCTTTAGTAAATGTAATATTTTATGATACAAGTTTTATCCTAGGCGCCGCAGTCTTGGCAGAGATAACGACAAAATCGCTAACTTTTGATTGCTAATTACTAACTAATAAATTCGGTTGCATTATTGATGCTTGCGAGTAACACAAGTCTCTACATCCAAGATGCGTTTCTCGCAAGCATCATTATTATCTCTGTCGAGACTGCCAGCCCTGTAGTTTAGTACCTAGTTGCTTGAAGTTAGAACTGTCAAAAGTTAGAATTATTACCTTTGCTTTCTTTGACGGTTCTTACTTCGTTTAAATTCTTGTCTATTGCTTATAAAGGTTTGCCTAAGTAATTACATAAGCTCAAGTAATTATTTTAACTTGACTACGGGTGTTAGACTGGAACAATTCGCTGGTATTGCTAAAACAACAACCAATCAAATCACTTGACATGATATCGGCAGTCCGTGCAAACATGTAGATCTATCAGTCTAACAGAAACTAGCTGTTTTTTTTTCTCGAAAGTTTGTACCAACCCTTTAATTCCGCAGTGCAACATTTACCGCGTTCATAGAACAGTTTGTGATATGTGTATGTGTCGCAGGCGTCGTCAGCGCACGCAGTTGTCTCGCACCTCGGACCCCCGGTGCTGTACCCGCTGTACAACCAGCCACAGGACACTGAGGTCTACCACGAGAACATCAGACGACATCGGACGTTTCGGAAGCGGTTAGCGGAACATATACGGAAGCTAAAACTTGAGGCGGAAAAGGTATGTTGTGAAGGTTATTTTATTGGGGTAGATGACACACACAGCTGTCAAAACGCAGTTGTTTCATAGATTTTGTATGACAATAGCCAACTGTGACGTCACTGTTAAAAATAAATCGGATTTTCAGGCCCAAAATAAAGTGTTTCAAAATCAAAGCATTTATTTCAAGTAAGCCAGTTACAGGCACTTTTGAATTGTCGAAACAAAGATGAAAATTAAATGTAGCTACAGTCCCAGTCACAAGACATAAAAACTGTGAAAGCACTGTAGCTTGCGTAGATCTCTATGGAGAAGAACGAGCAAGAAACTCCATGGACACTCTTTTAAATCAGAATATTGCTACAAAATCTTGGTTACATCATTCATGTTGAGATGGTATATTATGTGAGAACAATGTAGCAAGATGTGCACGTTAAAAGTGTCCACAGCAAAAACACACCAAAAAAATACAATTCAAAATAATTCATTCAAATAAGCCATGGCAACTAAGAGATGACCAGTCACAACTGACAGCGCCCGTTCACGGACATGACGTTTTTTTTTAGAGATAGGTGTCTTGGAATTATTGTTTTATGGTGTCATCTACCCTATTCCATAATAACAATAATTATTTGATCTGAGGGATGCTATCGAAAGCGCCAAATGACTAGCTCAGTTCTGGGCCGACACAAATTAGATTGCCATCGACACGCTAATAAGAAGAGTTGATCTGAGTCAGGATTCTGACCAATTACTATTTCGTGTCTGTCTGTGTGTGATCATGATCACATAGATCACCGAAACTCCACTCTGGATTATGATGCGGTTTTCATCACCATTTACTGCATTTATTTCGAAACGTTTATATGTATAAAAAATGTAACGACAGAAATCTTGATTTTTTGACACTAGGGGCTAGTGCCCAAATAAGTTGACTCTGAAAGAAGTATGCAGAAACTCCATTTAAAAGGCGGACCCACTCAAAAGGGTTGGGTGAAAATCCTTAGCATTATCAGCTCTATATTATTATTACAGTTTACAAAAACTTATAAAATGTTATACTTCCTACTCTGGTTCCATTTTACTAGGTGTTGGTGCAATAGGATTGTTGAAAACAGTTTTGAAATTAACTTTTCACAATTTTAAATCTCTCCTCCTCTTTCTTTTATTTGTGCCTAAAAAAAACGGTGGGGGACTTTGTTTTATAATATGTAGTGACCAGTGGCGAAGCTTCCATACAACTCGATTTCTACCGGATTCCCTTTGAAAAATGACACACAATAGACAAGTACTTAATAAAATCACATTAAAGATATATACTCCGGCTTACCTCTTACAAAACTTGACCCTTCGCTACTGGTAGTGACTACACATGTATTATTATCTTGTTTACAGCGCGAGGATGCGTTAGCGGAAGCGTACAGCAGACGAGCCGCCGAGTGGTTGAGGAGAGTGGAGCGGATAGAACAGGGTCAGAAGAGGAAGGCGAAGGACGCGCGGAATAGAGAGTTCTTTGAGAAGGTATGTGTATCATACTGCTTTTATTACCTTTCTCAGGTTGTGGCGCCATCTACACCGTCACATGTAAACTGCAATGACATCCTGCAACGTGAAATTAAATAATAAAATAATTAAATTATCCCCGTGATTATGAAATAACAATTTAGAACTTGAATTAAGTAGGTATTTCACACACATATTTGAAAACAACAAGCTCATTAAATTATTCCAGTTAAAAAGTAAATTATCTCGATATTTACTTGTAAAAGGAATACTTAATAATAAAATAAGAGAAATAGTACAGAAACCCGACATTAATGTACGGTTAACCGTCGGGCAGTAGCCTACCAGAGACAATACCCCGTCTGGTCGAGGGACGAGGGATCCTCCTTTCTCTATGGAGGATGAGAAACTTTAAACCCTTTTCGTAGTACTGTTTTAAAAGAGAGATTGTAATGTAAATAAAACGGCTTAAATGTTAGTAAATGTAGTAATTTCCGGTCTTTTACAGCCGGATCAGTAAATCTGTTGGCTAAACACACGTCAGCTTTTGATTGTCCGAAATAACTACAATAGCACAGGACATGATAACAGATGAAACTGCTGGCTTACAAAAAGTAGGGAGTAATTTAATAAATGGAGTAAAGGGGCTTTCCTTTTTAAGTTGAGGCTGAAAGGATAAAAAGTCCAGTTGAGTTTCTAATAAATCGACATTATTTAATAGTAGAATTGAGTATCATTTTGATAATGTGATCTGGTCTTGTATTTTAGTAGGTAATAGGGTAGATGACTAAAAAAATCAAATTAGTTCATCAGATAGATTTCCATAAAATATTGGACACGTATTTTTTCTTTTTTCACGTAAACAAGAAATGAAGACGAAACAGTGCGTCGAAAACTTGTGTGACGGCACAGTTTAGTACACTTTTTACCGGAAAGTGACGTCACAAGTCCCCCACTCATATTTTTTTATGCAAAACGCATCTTCGTCATTGGTTATTGATTTTATAAAACAAAAAATACGTCTATGTAATATTTTTCGATAATATAACTGATGGACTAAATTGAATCATAATTTGTTTAAGTACTCAGGAATCATCCCTATTTATTGTGATAACTCATCAATCCATCTTCAACCATAGTGTGCTTAGACCGTATGTATCTCAACCGACAACAATGAATAACCAGAGATGAAACTACAATGGAAATCTGCGAATTGGTCATCATTACACTTAGTTTTTGCTTAGATCTTCATAGGCAGCTTATATGACATTCGTTTTAAGCCCAAGCTAAAACCCACATCCTCCATCCAGGTCTTCCCCGAACTGCGAAAGCAACGCGAAGAAAGAGAGCGGTTCAACAGGCTCGGAGCCCGCGTGAAGTCGGAGGCAGAACTCGAAGAGATCGCCGACGGGCTTCACGAACAAGAACATGAAGACAAGAAGATGAGGTCCCTGACCGTGGTCCCCCCGCTCCTGAAGGATCCTAGCGACGCCACGCCCGTCTATATTGACACCAATAGTAAGTATACGTAGAGCATAGGTAATAGAACTCGAAGAGGTCGCCGACGGCCTCCACGAACAAGAACATGAAGACAAGAAGATGAAGTCCCTGACCGTGGTCCCCCCCCCGCTCCTGAAGGATCCTAGCGACGCCACGCCCGTCTATATTGACACCAATAGTAAGTATACGTAGAGCATAGGTAATAGAACTCGAAGAGATCGCCGACGGCCTTCACGAACAAGAACATGAAGACAAGAAGATGAGGTCCCTGACCGTCGTCCCCCCGCTCCTGAAGGATCCTAGCGACGCCACGCCCGTCTATATTGACACCAATAGTAAGTATACGTAGAGCATAGGTAATAGAACTCGAAGAGATCGCCGACGGCCTTCACGAACAAGAACATGAAGACAAGAAGATGACGTCCCTGACCGTGGTCCCCCCGCTCCTGAAGGATCCTAGCGACGCCACGCCCGTCTATATTGACACCAATAGTAAGTATACGTAGAGCATAGGTAATAGAACTCGAAGAGATCGCCGACGGGCTTCACGAACAAGAACATGAAGACAAGAAGATGAAGTCCCTGACCGTGGTCCCCCCGCTCCTGAAGGATCCTAGCGACGCCACGCCCGTCTATATTGACACCAATAGTAAGTATACGTAGAGCATAGGTAATAGAACTCGAAGAGATCGCCGACGGCCTCCACGAACAAGAACATGAAGACAAGAAGATGAAGTCCCTGACCGTGGTCCCCCCGCTCCTGAAGGATCCTAGCGACGCCACGCCCGTCTATATTGACACCAATAGTAAGTATACGTAGAGCATAGGTAATAGAACTCGAAGAGATCGCCGACGGCCTTCACGAACAAGAACATGAAGACAAGAAGATGAGGTCCCTGACCGTCGTCCCCCCGCTCCTGAAGAATCCTAGCGACGCCAGCGCCACGCCCATCTATATTGACACCAATAGTAAGTATAAAGGGTGTAAAACAACAAAACTCTTAACGAAGCCTAAAGGCACTTGTTCTCCCCGTCTCATTGCGATATTTTTTTTGTTGTACACAATACTTGGGAACCTTCTAGTTACGGAGATATTGGGGGTCAAAGTTCCAAGTTTTTGACAACTTTTTTTTATATACAAGTTTTTAATGTCAGATTTTTACTTTAACCCGTATGCTCCCGGCCGTGCCTCCAGAGGCACGGTGCATTGTTATTTTAATTGTGTCTGTAATTGCGGGTATTGAAGTGTTAAACACCTCCACGACCCCCGTACTATTCAATCCATCCATCAGTACAATGTTTTGAGTGCGTTACATTGAGTTCTACGACAAAAAATGATTTGTCACCTCAAAAAAAAAGTCGTATCCCAGCAATATTTTTTTTTTAAAGTTACTTAGTTAGATGTACAGAATGCTTGGTTGACGGCTTCGTGATGAGGTCGTTTACACCCTCTATGTAGAGGCTAGGTAATAGAGCCACACGGGTCGATGTTCATAGTTATGCAACGCCAACCGTGGTCAGTCTGTGGATGGGTGACCAGCCGTTACATATCGAGACTTCTCTGTGTATCGGAAAGCACGCTAATAGTTGGTCACGGCTTTTATTCGCAAATAATCGACAGTCTTTATCTATATGAGTAATCAGAAACCTGAAAGTTTGACGATAACACGGTTCCTCTTGGAAAGGCAACCAGCCTTTCAAATCAAATCAAATGAAATTTATTCGTAAATGTAGGTTATAAAATACAGATGTTATAATAAGTCAGTTCGCTACATTTTACCTGAGAGCATACAAATAATAATAAACTTAGTAGAATAGAATACAATATATTTATTGTAAAAACATGAGTATACATCAAATAATATGTGCAAGGTCTTAAAATAACAGGTAGATCTGCATGTTTTGCCATTAATGGCGTACAAAATAACATTTAGTGGACTTTTAGTGGTGTCGAAACAACAGACACACATCTAAAATGAAATAACTTAATTATTTACATACTAACACACAATTCCTTACGTACTAACACACAATTTTTCAATGACAAAAATAGTAATAATCTAAATTTAATATTGTAATAGCCTAAAGTTCCAAGAGGAATTGGAATAAGAATCGTGTTACACAGTAACTTCTTCTTTCGTGTCAATGGTTCGACTAACGACGACTTTAAATTACACAGAACGCTGTAACTGATCCATGTAAAATACGTTCTAGTCATCTGCATCTGTTTAGACTGGAAACCGACTCTGACATAGTTGGGAAAGTCTAGCAAAGAAGATAAGATGTACAAAAACTTCATTTATTCGTCAACAACGTCGTTTTTGACTTCTAACTTTAAGTATATTGACATTTTTATTTAGTTTAATGTATATTTTAATTTTTAGCTTGTAAGAATTAGATTTTGCTGTGCCCTGACAGGGTCTACAACGGCTCTTAGCTCTAAGCCTTTTTTGTTAACACCATGGTTTTACCTTGTAGAACACAAATAAAATAATAAATAATAATAAATATCGCTGGACATTACACACAGCACCACCCTAGTGCCACACTAAGCAACGAGGCTTGTGTCGTGGACACCAGATATACTACATAGATACTTTTTGTTTGTAAATACATACTTATTATATACAAACATTCATGGCCAGGAAACAAATGTCCATGCTCATCACACAAACATTTGCTCCTACCGGGATTCGAACCCGAGACCCTAAGAACGTAAGGCAGCCTCACTACCGCTGCGCCAATCGAAATAAATGAATATGAATATGAACCAAAATGTAATATACTTGCCTCCACAGGACGATGTATGGACATGGAATCGGAACACAAAGAGCTGCAACTTCGTAACGTCTGGTCACGGGCAGAGAGGGAGCTCTTTCGTGAGAAGTACCTCCAGCATCCCAAGAACTTCGGTCAGATTGCGTCCTTCCTTCCCCGGAAGAGCGTAAGGGACTGCGTCAGGTATGCGTGCGTTATTTCTCTTTATACACCGGCTGTGGCGAGTTTGTTGGCAGCGAAGGGTTTCAAATAGTGATCACTGATCAGAGACACTAATATCGACGAAGGTAATTTGAAATGTCGCGAGGGCGCCGGTTGGATTTTCAACTTTACCAGGTTGAGCTGAAAGTTGGAAATCCAAAGCCAATGATACACCAATCAATGGGGAGATACACTGTGGAACTAATGGCGCTAGCATAGCTGGTTCCCAACATCGTCATTGGTTGAAAATGTGGTAATGTCATTTTATATTTCAAAATAGCTTAACCTCATTGGTCAGATTGAGACCAGCTATGGTGGCGCCATCTTAGATTATCTTTGCCTGTGTCTCCCCATTGAGATACTTTTTAAAAGCTGTCAAAACGCGGTTCTCTCATATCGCAATAGCCAACTGTGACGTCACTGTCTTTTCAACTCAATGACTCAACTATTTATTGATTTCAAAGCAACTAAAATCGAATTTGACAATTAATTGAAAATCAATCGGGTTTTCAGGCCCAAAATAAAGTGTTTTTTTTTAGAGATAGGTGTCTTGGAATTATTGTTTTATGGCGTCATCTACCCTATTCCACTACCACACAATTAACAACGTTGATTGAATTTGGTGGTTAAATTACCTGTTTAGTTACATTAGTCCGCCGAATGATTAATAAACTAATAATGGGAGAACAGTCAACAGTAGATTTCAGGTTTTTTCTTCCATCTTTTAGTATCGGGAGAATTTTCTGTAGCATTCTTATATCCAAAGTGTGGTTATACTGGTTTTTGGGGTAATAAAAAGCAACCAAAGTTTGATAATGAATGATACATAGAATATATTTTGTTGTAGACCAAAATTGATACACAGAGTTATTTTACAATATTGCCAATGTTATATTGTAAGTAATATCTTCATCATAAAATATTTTCAGTTGAAAATGTAAAGAATGTCAAATCGGGATGGATAATCTACCTAGTCTTATAAATTATTCGAAAAGTAATTGTAAGAATTTTCAAAAGTGGTTTAAGTCAATTAAAACAGCCACTTTTGAATAGAAAGAGATTAAAAAAACACCAAAAAAATAGAAAAAAACTGGCATGACAGGATTGTGTGTCTCAGATAACGCCATAATGAAGTAAAATCATCACATACCCTTCGCCGGCAGCAAGCCAGACACCACCCCACTCTGTACCACGTCACACTACCATTTCCTCTCCCCACAGATTCTACTACCTGTCGAAGAAGGCGGAGAACTACAAGCAGTTGCTACGGAAGCCCCGACAAAGGCGGTCCGCACGGAACCCGCCGCGGGCGCAGCCGGAACCGGAACTGCCGGCCGGAGTTACTACGAGGCTACAGCGAAGCCAAGGTTAGTGTTAGAGCAGGTTGTACAAAGGAAGGGTTATTGGGTTACTTGGATTACTAACTCAAACGGAGCTAAAATGGCGATTTCTAATTGTAAGGACTTTTCACAATTTTCGGGTACATCGAATAAATTCGAACGCAAACAGAGCCAAAATTGTACGGAGTTTTCCGAAAAATAAAACCGTAAAGTAAAAAATAAAGCAAAGCTGATGCGCATAGCTATTCATTCACAACCCTTCGATTCGATTTTCGATTCGGAAAGTTGTAGGTATGTCTATCTCGCTCGATTTCGTAACGTTAAAAAAAGATAGACATACGACTTTCCGAATCGAAAATCGAATCGAAGCGTTGTGAATAGCTATGCTGGTCACTTTTATCTTTCGGGATACTTGGAAATCTCATAGCCAGTCTTAAATGTCCTGGTAAATTCACACGTAATTAAACCGGAACTTATCAAGTAAAATATTATAATTATATTTTACTATGCATAAAAGGTACCCAATTAATGCAACTATCCACTAATACCGCAACTTTGAAACTTAGTGCACAGTCTATTGTTTCTGTTTGGCTTTATGTGTCCTGAGTCGAATTCCCTCCCCCACCATACTAATAAAAGGTTTTTTATAAATAAAATACTATAAATAGTAATTTATTTATCGTCTTTATGAAGATCTCCTTCAATGTAGTTTAGAACTATTTCTTTTTTACAATGACAGAGGTCTATACACAACATCAAAACTAGAAAAAATATTGTACGGGAGTTAAAAAACCCCATACAAACTATGACTATGAAAGCTATGATATTGGTTTTGCTATGACGTCACTAGAATAAAATGGCGGTTGTCAATACAAGTGTGAAATATCTATCTGTTCCCCTAGGTACGACGGCGCGAGGCACGGAGAACAAAGAGCCAAACATGGAGGAGGGTATGCAGCAGGTCACTGACCCCGTCACTTGTATACCTATTCCGACCGCAGCGCCCGCGCAGCCGCCGAGGTGAGTACTTAATACTGTAGTACTTATTACTGGTGGCGATTCTGTTGTGCACAAACTAAACTTAATTTAGGCTATTGCTATCTTTTACTAAAAGGCATTGCGAGAAAAGGACGGCTATAGCTATGAACTAAGTTAGAGCTGTCAAACTAGTTTATGCCTTGCGCTTCACCGTGTTTTTAGTCGACATGTTTTTACGTGCACCCTTCATTTGTATAGAAATATTAGTTCCAACTAAATTTGACAGCTCTAAATTACGTCCGCCTCTTTCTCGTTTTATTATAGAGAAAAAGATAGCAATAGCCTAAATTAAGTTTAATTTGTGCACAACGGAATCGACACCACTTCTTAATACTGTAGTTTTTGACAAAAATCGTACGCAGGGTTTAAATAGGCACTGGATGAGACCAGCAGCTTAGGATTATTTCTATGAAGCAGCCAAACAAATCACATGGGGACTGATTTGATCATCATCTGCTTAGCCTTTTCCCAACTATGTTGTGGTCGGCTTCCAGTCTAACCGGATGCAGCTGAATATCTGTATTTGACATGGAGCGACTGCCTATCTGACCTCCACAACCCAGTTAGTACTGGGTAATACGGTACCCCTTGGTCAGACTGGTTGTCAGACTTTCTGGTCACTGACTACCTGTAACGACTGTCAAAGATACACAAATGACAGCCGGGACCAACGGCTTCACTTGCTTTCCGAGGCACGGACGAAACTCGGTATGTAATGGGTGGTCACCCATCCACAGACCAACCTAGGCAAGCACGGCTTAACCTAAAGATGGACCCGAGCGGCTGTTATTATTTAGCCTCGAGCTCCTCTAGGAGACTGATTTGATAACAGTTTAAAATAGGAACATCTTACAATTGCCTGGGTTCTAAACCACGGTTTCTGGGCCACCACCACTGCTCTCCTTTTCAGACTTAAACTTAACATGAACATCACATTAACACATTATTGAGTTAGTGTAGTGTAATATAATTGTGACTTTACCGCGAGTGTAATATAGTACCTAGCTATATAAGTGGACACACGACAAGTAAACGCAATGGACGTGCTCTTAGATATTATTTCACTTTTAGCAAATTAAGTTATATTCAAATTGCTTATTAGCCTTATTAGGCTAGATTGTAATATAAAAAACCGGCCAAGTGCGAGTCGGACTCGCGCACGAAGGGTTCCGTACCATTATCTATACATTAGACAAAACGGCAAAAAAATAACGTTTGTTGTATGGGAGCACCCCTTAAATATTAATTTTATTCTGTTTTTCGTTTGTCGGCAACAGAAATACATCATCTGTGAAAATTTCAACTGTCTAGCTGGCACGGTTCATGAGATACAGCCTGGTGACAGACAGACGGACAGACAGCGAAGTCTTAGTAATAGGGTTCCGTTTTTACCCTTTGGGTACGGAACCCTAAAAACAAATTTAAAAAAAATATTAACACAAAATCACGCTTGCAATCCCCGAAGGGTTTGACAGTGAACGTACACCAACATTCCGCCAGTTATGTTTTAAGTCCGATTTAATAGGGAGCGAGCCTATTGCCATCAACCGGGCACTAATCCGGACTCCGTGACTGCTACAGAGATACCTATCTCTAATGTCCTTCTTTGCGTGTCGATAGACTCAAATAATACCCGACCAGTATCTTGCCACCTGAACAGCTCTATCGTTGTCTATCTTGGAAAACCCCAATAACACTTTGCCCAACCCGGTAATCGAACCCAGAACTTCATAGTTAGCAGTCGCGCAACGAGGCAGTCTTTTGTCAGATATATTATTCATCTTAATTGAATCATCCTAATATACCACGGACACCTTAACATTTCGTGGTGTATAAAATCTTCCAACAACAATAGACCTACAATTTGGCCGCTGAGAGAATGCGTTCCTGACAGGTCGCGAGTATTTGTATTATTGGTGATGTTATATAACATAGCTTTTATGTATGTAGTGTGTGTTGTGGGATTTCAAAATAAAACGGCAAACAAACTTTACTTTCTATAATATTCTTCTGAAAATCCTACGTCTTCCATCTTTCTTATTCGTCGTCCTCGTACTTCTCAATGTTCTCATAATGCTCAACACACACATACACTTACTTACACTCCCCTATTATTGTATTATTAACGAATGCTCTATTTTTTTTACCTTCTTTAAACACACAAACTGATAATGTTGGCTAAAAATCTACATTTGGGGATAGCATACAAATACCAGGAATGGTAGATTATCGGAATGATATTATCATAAGTAAATAATATGTGTATAAACCGTTACGCTGTTAACGCAAGTTTCCTAGAACGCATTAGCTCTAAAATCTACAACAAACATCACGGACGATAGGCCACCAAGTGCTATTTGATCTACTTCTCTTTGAAAGCCAAAATTTCCAAGAATAAATCGGATTATTCATACCAAATTAGCATATTTACTTTGCTTGTAATTGAAATACTGACATAATTTCGTGATAGAATTAATTAACTGTATTTTAAAGCTTTAAAATTATTATCTTAGTTGTACATTCACGAGCAGTCATGTCAATACAGTTAGCAAGATTCGAGATTTTAAAAACAATTGCAACTTTTAGATAAAACCTTTTTCGTGATTGTATGGGTTCCCTGATAGTATGTTCGGAACAACGTATGTTTTTTTTTATTTTTTTCTGATTACTAGGATTTTTTCCTGTATCGTTGGTGCGTTTACAAACATTTAAACTCACAAACGCACACAGGCAGACCCGAAACAACTATCCGTAGGTCAAATACGAAATGCATAAATATGTTCGGGCATCGAACCCGCGACACGCAGCGCAGCAGTCAATCGGTCAGCCTCTGCGCCAACTGTGCTGTACTTATTAGTAGAAAATCAATTGCAGTAGTACAAAATGTCTTTTAAAAGTTTCAATGTCGTGATGTGTGTCTAAAATCGGTACTTACACTTACACCGCCATCTTGATTTGTTCAATACTGACAACAAAAACAATTTCTTTACCAACAGCGCCTTCTTTTCAACGTCATTTAAATACTAAAAAAACCTTGCATCGCACCACTATAAACCAACATCGCGCTACACAAAAGAACAGTCCACATCCATAGACAAATTAAACAGTAACAACACTAGCTAAAAACAAAAAAAAACACCAACCACGAGCGGGAACCATCATAATTTTTCCTTCAATATCTATACAGAGAGATTTTATACGATTCCGTGGAGTCGGGGCCGGGCTTTTTAATTACATCGTGTCAACATTGAACGGCTGCCGTCCAATGAATTATTCACCAATAGCTGTGGAGATGGCGGCTGAGTTTTTTTGCCGCGCTTCTTCACTGAGGGCTTTTTTCCTTGTTTGTAATTCGCGGATGTAATGTGCTCCTGAGTGGATGAGTTAGGAGCTGCGGTCCATTGTCTTGAGGAGTGTTTGATTTGGTCTTAGTTAAGTAGCTACCGTTATGGTTGAGCTGCATTTTAAGGTTGTGATCTTACAAAGTTTGCACCCATTAGAGTGAAGGCAGGACGTTTTGAATCTTTGAAATAAACTTCTTCGAATCATTATAAGACTGTAATGTATATGCCAGTATGCAGTACGCCGTTAGGCATCTAAAATAAGGAGGTCGCGGAATTGCCCAAAATATTAGGGTCCATCTAGAGGTGATTAAATTCTTTTTCTGGCAAATGGTATAAGTAAGCTGTTTTTTAATGGCTGACGTATAATTATCCTTTCTTTCAAAATAACTATCACGGGAAATGTAGTCACTGAAATTAATTACTTGCGTTGGTACTCTTTCAGAACATCAATGTCTAAGTAAGTAAACATTATAACAGATGATACGAGTATGTAAACCATTTACTAAGTTGTACTAAGTAAATACTGTACCTTCTGTCTACCAAGAAATCATATTATCATACAAGTAAACAACTTACAAAAATTGAATTTTAAATAGTTCCATCAAAAATTCAATTTCGTTGAGTTACTTAATTCCCAAATCTAATTTCCATAAAATGGTTCAAAAATTCGTTCCAAAAAGACGTATTGTTTAAGCAAAGGTTCGCTTACTACCCTCCGCTCTACCCCAGAATACAGGGCCGGACTAAGAAAGTATTACCGGGTTAACATACCTACATTATTTCTAGGCATGTTCTAAAATATCTAGAAGCAAATTTTCAGTAAAATCAAAGCAGCTTTGGAAGCCTTGTTTCCTGTAATCTCCCCTAAAGCTAGACAAAATCTAAAGGCCCAGACTTTGATCTCTTAATCCGCTTAACAAGCCTTCGAACTTCTCGAACTAACTTCCAAACTCCTTCATTAATAAGTCATCATCCTTTCTCAGAACTCGGGCCCCGCAAGTCCGTCCCTGCGGACGTATGTTTGCACGACCACTCACTTTTATGAGCTTCAGACAATGAGAATAAGTCAATTTTTCATCGACCAGATTAATCGTTTAAAATTCATGTATTTTTATTTCAATCGGTACGGGGAAACTTGGCAGATTTATTTTATTGGCTCGGCTACTTGTGACGGGGAGTTAGTAGTTTTAAATCGAGTCCATTAGAAGTTTGCTAGATTTTATGGCACTTTGCGTAGGTCTTTATTCAGTTCCTAAGTGTTAAAGGAAAAGTTGACTGTGGGAAATTGGCTGTTAAATAACTTAAGGCAATCGGGCATTGAAAATAAATTAAGATTAGAACAATGAAAGTTTAAATGTGTTAAAAATATAAGCGAAAACTTTAAATTCGGCGCTTCTAGGCTCATTTTTACATTATATTCGTTTCAGGCCAACCAATATATTGGAAAATCAACCTGAGTTGCTTGCTTAGTTTGCCGGTATACTTAAAAATAAAGACAACGAATCAAAAACCACATCGTGAATAAAAATCATCTATCTTCACTTATTTACATTTCCTCGGAATTTCAACCGGTTGATCCACCTACCTAAAGGGTTTTCGCAGAAATAATAAAAAGAGAAATATGTAATAATAATGGGCGTGTGTGGTGCCTGTGTTGACAATCACTCCGGTGATTATTTGCGCAAGTCTCCCGCGGGACTCATGGCGGGCTCAATCAGCATACGTGACGTGGCTAGATTATCGATAAACTTTTTAAGTAGGTGAATGGGAGTTCAATTAAAGATGTATTTTCTTATGATATTTTTTGAATAGAAGTATTAAAATGAAGGTGTGGACTAAGATTCAATGAAAAGCGTATGGTTGAGTTGCAAAGATAAAGCTTCATTTTAATGCAATTTACAGAAAACTAAAGTGAAATGGCAAGACATTTGCAGTGTTTGCAGGTACTTCAGCTGTATAACTTCTTTAAAGTTTAATTTACATAGGTATTTTAATTGGCTTTCGTTAAGTAAATATTTTAAAATAATTTTAAAATTAAATTTGTCCCAATCTACGACATTTTCATCAATTTTATCGACAATTCCTTAACCGCTTTTTTGAATCACCGTTATCGACAGCAACAGTACATCACTACCGCCACCGTTTCTCCCGACACGGTTTGTTTAGATTTTTACGCAAACACAGGGCCGACCCATCTTTCTAATTGCCTTAATTAAAAGCATCTACCAATCGAGAAAGCTAAATATGAGGGAAGAGAGCGGTGGAAAAAAATCTCCTCCTTTTTGGCAATCGTTTGATTTGTCATGTTTGCTTATTGATATGATGGGTACTATGAAATATTCCGTAAACATTTCTTTTGGGAATATTTTTTATCTATTTGATTGTGGAAAAGGCAAGTTTTCCACGTTTAGTAGGTGCCAGTTAAGATGAGAATAGCGTTCATTGACCCACCTACATTTATTGAACTTCTTAACTTTGAAAACCAAAAAAAAGCCTGTTCCAGTCTTGAATCCTCATCTATCGTGATCTTCAACGTTTTTTGTAATGAAAAACGATACATGGTTTATTTGTTTTGGTTCGTACGAAGAGATATTAGGGAAAGGGCAATGACCGCTATTCTCATCTTAACTGGCACCAACTATAGAACCAAATTGGTGAATCTAAAAATATGCGTTTCCACTTGCAAAAGTATAGATCCGTTACCTGACATAAAAATGTTAGCTGAAAAAAATAATTCAACTGTTGACGATTGAATATATTATTTTTTATTCGAATTGGAATATATCGCTTTGCGTCCACTCTAGCGCAAAGCATGCGCCATAAAGCCGTCGACAAATACATGCAATAATAAAAAAAAAAATGTTGCCAATATGAAATATGTTTGCATGAATTTGCGGTAAGGTCAACCGCCTACAGAAGTAACACAACTACTAAAACCGCTTTAAAAGACACAGAGACCATAGAAAGGCTCAGAAGAAATGTCATAGAAAAATGTGACTCCATGTCAGCCCGCGTAGTATGGCGACGTAGAACGGGGAAAGACTCGACAAATCTTTTGTTCATCTGTCATTTTGTCGATATTAAATAGACAAAATGACAGATGAACAAAAGATTTGTCGAGTCTTTCCCCGTTTCTACGTCGCCATGCTGCGCGGGCTGATCCATACAGCAGCCTATAATGGCTCCACTGTTGGGAGACCGCGTCCCATATGAGAGGGAAATCACCACACTGGCCCAATGGGGATTGGTCAAAAGTTGACACATGTCACATGTCTTGAATGTTTGATTTTAAGAGGGCTATCACATTTTTTCTTGTATTTTACACATCTAAACTGAGAGTTTTGATGTGTGATTATGGTTCAGATATGGCTACAAAATTTAAAATGTGTATATGCCCGAGAAAGTTTGATTATTTCTCTCGGGAGTGTTCTAAATAAATATATTTTTTTTCTTGTATTATTGAGTGTTTGACTCTCAAACACTCAAATACAAGAAAAAATGTGATAGCCCCGCTTTCCACACGATATTTCCGTTTGAAAACTTACCGCGCTATCAATGTCAAATTCCTACCATGTTTCCGCGGTTGTCTGTAGGTACTATTTCAGTAAAGGGACGAGATTAATTTGATTGTCAGGTTTACCCACGTTCAGCCGTTGTTTGTTCGACGGGGTGCGCCGTTCGCCCGCGGATAATTACCACCCTGGCCGGTATTAATTGGGCAAATTTTAATGATGTTCAAATAACGACGAACCGTGTTAGTTAGTGTCGGGCTCGCTTGTTTTTCGCGGCTCAGGATTTTTTTCGTTTAGGTTTCAATTTTTTGCGGCTGTGAAACGTTGGCGTTTTTCGCGATGCATTTTTTATGGGGTAGTTTGAGCTTTTGTTGGTGTGTGTCAATGTTGAACTAGTATTTGGGTAAAGGATGTTTTGGATGTACAATCACGAGTACCAATATGTAAACATTTAACAGCTTTTAAAAGTGTGTTTCTCTTACTGTTCTGATTAAAATTTCATGTTGTCACTAACATTATTATTTTGGAACTTATATTTTTATGAAAACGATCCTATCTACAAGTTACAATCGTTATTTCTCGCGAAAATGGCTATTAAATTTAGCAAAGAGTATTAAACATATTGGTGCTCGTGACTGATACTTCACACGTTTGATGTCGGAAAATGTCACATAATTATGCAGAGCTAAGCTAAAGACAAGGCTTGAAATCTGTCATGAGTTTTCTTAAACATAGATATTCGATTAAGTTCAACTTCATCAGAAATCAATCTTGATGGCTACCTCGTGTAGAACGTTACCGTGCATTCGTTCCGCATAACGAACGAATTGATAGCTGAATTTGGACCGCTATGGATTTGTCAAGCTTAAAGTTTGACTGCGAGTGGTCGCGAGCGCGACTGCTGAGCCTAGGGTCCTGGGTTCAATTCCCAGGTGGGCTAGTGTTATTGGGATTTTCCATCAGGAATTTCTTAGTAGCAGTCACGGAGTCTGGATTTGTGCCCGGTTTATGGCAATAGGCTCGCTCCCTATTACACGGGACTTAAATTTAACTGGCGAAATGTGGGTGAATAGTACACCCACATTTAGGGTTAGGCACACCTCTGCCTAACCCTTGTAGGATTACAGGCATGATGATATATTAAGACTAGCTGACGTCCCGCGGTTTCACCCGCGTAGTTCCCGTTCCCGTGGGCGTACGGGAATAAAATATAGCCTATATAGCACTCACGAATAATGTAGCTTTCTACCAGTGAAACTATTTTTTTAAATTGGTTCATTACTTCCGGAGATTACCCCCTACATACAAAGTTACAAACAAATGTTACCTCTTTATAATATTAGTATAGATATGTTTGTATTCATTGATCACAGCCAGCGGCCTAAGTTGAAACGTAGCTTATTCTGATTATTATGAAGTCCGAGAGACACCTCAATTTCCCGACACTCACGATAATCCTCCCCGAATCGAATCTAACCGATTAATTGAATTCTTCATCCCCTACATCGGTCACAACCTCCCCCCTCCGCTCCCCATCTCCCCTGCGCCGCGGGGTAACCGCTGGTAATTAAAAGAGAGGCGAATTGAGCTAATTATGTTTGCCATAACTCCCCGATGCACCCGCCCGGCCTACGTAGCACTGATTGTGTTTTGCTTATGTAATTAGCGGGTAGTTTACTGCGATTTATAATTATAATTAATGCTGGGTTCATTTTGGGTATTAAGAGCTGATATGGGTGAGTTATTATGTTTCTGTGTAGGTAATGTGGTTTAACATTAATTAATTTATTGCCGATCTACACTGAAACTTACGTTACATACTGTCGTTATAACAACAACAGCCCATAACGTCCACTGCTGGACATAAGTCATGATGGGAGGAACAACTGCGACTGTCGTTATATAATCATGAAAATAATGATTATTAGAATGTTAATACCGGGTTATTTATTAAACATCGTTGGAAAGCCTTTATACCAGTATGCAGTATTATGAATTTGCGGACAGTAAATAAGTATAGCATTTTCACCACCTTTCTTTGTCACCAGGTCGGAATTAACGAGAACACCGCCTCTACCACCATCGCCGCCACCGGCATCATCGGCGCCGCCCGCGCCGGTCACGTCAACACCCACGCCGCTGTCGGTGGCGAACAGCCCAGCGGCAGCGCCGACACCACCTGCCGTCGACGTGCCGCTACCACCGGCCACGTCAGCCGATGTTACGCTTACTATCACTCCAGTTTCGGTAAGTTTCATTTTTATATATAGTTGGTGCCAGTTAAGATGAGAAAAGAGTTCATTCACCCACCTACATTTATTAAACTTCTTAACTTTGAAAACCAGAAATAAGCCTGTTCAAGTCTGGAATCGTTATCTATCGTGATCTTCAACATTTTTTCCAATGAAAAACGATACGTGGTTTAATTTGTTTTGGTTCGTACAGAAATATTAGAGAAAGGGCAATGACCGCTATTCTCATCTTAACTGGTATCAATTATAGTAGGGTATGCCACCTTTACCACCACCGACGAGGAAGCCACTAGCTATCAAAGGTTTCCTCGCTCAAGAAACGTACGATAGATTGTAGGTTTGTACTCCAGTTTCGGTGTTTTTACTCTAGGAGTCACCTAAACAATTGCCTGAGCAAAAAGCAGTTCCCTCACGCAAAAGAATTAAATCATTCGATGTGCCGTCACTGTATTTAGCTATATTCGTGAGTTATAAGAATGGTACCAGAATTTATTGTCATTTTAGCTACGTCCTGTCTTCGAGATATTTTCTACCTACTTACTAAATGTAGACAAAAACAGAATCCCTGCACCCTCTTTTCTGAAAGTCAAGAATTTTTTCTTAGTCCTAATGTTAGATCACTTCACAGACACCAATAAGTGCACCAGCGAGTGTGGCACCGACGTCATCACCTGTCACCTGCATAACGTCGACGGCGGCGGCGGTGGCCGCTGCCACGTCGGCGCCTGCCATGTCGACCGGCAGCGGCAGTGGCAGCAACAGTGCGAGTTGCAGCGGCAGCGGCAGCGCGCCACCCACGCCACAACCAGCGCAACCACTTACGCCGACACAGCCTCCACCCACGCCAGAAGCTGGTAAGTTATTTGTTGGAAGAAGTTTTTATGTCATCAGGTTCTCAGACCAATGAGATTTCTTGATCTTAAGGTGAAAGCTCCACGGTAGCCCGCTAAATTCAAATTTTCTTACGTTTTTTGCAATTTGTAGGTCAGTGTCAGGTTGTATGTTGATTAAAATATGATTCGCGGCTGTAACACGGTATGTAGAGACAAACACAGACTTACGGAATTATACTCATTAAAATCATCAATACAACCCTCTACGTTCATGTAACACTGATTGAATGACTTTTTCATGAAATAGTCAGCGGAGCTTCCACTTCCTTCCTCTTCTTTAATAGCAGTGGAGCTTCCACCTTAAGATCAATATCCTTAAAGATTAATCGTTTATCAAGTAATAGGCACATTTCGCCTTGATTTCCGTGTACTTTTGCGTGTTTAACATTATACTAACTGTGATCGCTTATCCGTTTGCCAAGTTACATTATATCGGTGTTCCTACGACTGCTTGATTCGATTTCTGTGTTCAGCAGTGGAATTATGTATATTTAAAAGTGTGGTTTTCAGACAGAAACTCACTCGCTAATTTAATTAACATAACAAAAACTGAGAATACTATTAAGTTGATAAAGAATATTAACTTTCAACTACGTCGGTAATCATAATTATTCAGGTACGAGTATCCTAATAATCCGATATTTCTGTAAAGATTTCGATGTGTACAACGATAATAATAGTAGAATAAGTTGCAATGCAACGAAGACCAAAGAAACGATGGATGGACTGTGTAAAGAATGATATGGCAAGAAAAGAAGTGTCTGATGAGACGACGAAAAATAGAGAAGTATGGAAGAAGAAGACATGCTGCGCCGACCCCAAATGAATTGGGATAAGGGCAAGAGAATGATGATGATGATGAAGTTGCAATGCTTATTTGTGTTGAACCAATTAACTGCTGTAATATTAATTAATGTTTGTTACTTGAAACGATTTTAATTAATTAGGTGCGGACACATTCATCGGAACTTATTTACGTTACTGCTTAGTTATAAATAAATCTCTTTCTAAAACTTTTATCCTTTTTTAAACGAAATGACTGAAGTAAAACTTGTATCAATGAAAATTATTTCGGTATGTTTAAGTTCCACATTCGTATACAAACTTTATCTTTTCAAAAACTTGAGTCCATTCGGGAGAATAAAATAAAACACGACGTACCTTAAAACATTTATTATAACAATAGTACATTTAAACCGAAACACGTTGTAAGCAACATCGTAAGCTCGCTGAGATCACTCAATAATACTGATATGTACGAATTCACTACGACACTACGTTCACTTGGCCGTGGAGGTGGAAGGCTCAGGTTCAGGTTCTGGTTCGGCCTCCCCTATGGTTTCCTCAGCGTGGCAGCGTTTGCGGTGCTTGTGCACGAAGTAGTAAGAAGGGAACTTGCAGCCGCAGGTCTTGCACGGGTAGTAGTGTAGGGTCGTCCTGGTTTGAGACTTGCGGTGTCGGCACGGCCAGGATCGCTCCGGCGAGTTCTCCCGCCAGGCCACGTTGAGGATCCGGGTGAACTGCACTGGACCGTCACACGATGCTATATCGAGGACTGTGTTGCTTTGACGTTTTGGCGGCTCAGGAGCCTCGATGCGCTCGACATCCAACTCGCTGGACGTAGTTGACGATGGCGAGGGCGGTGGTGGTGAAGCCGGTGGGGATGGTACTCGTGCTCGGCGCGGCACGGGCCGGTGAGCCCCCGGGGGCGGCGCCGGGCGCGCCACGCACGGGCTGGGGCCCAGCCACGCGCGGTACAGAGACAACATGCTCGCTCGGGGCCGCTCGACGACTGCGAGCCGCCGGCTAGAGGCTCTCTTTATATACACAGCGGTACGGCTCAACTTTCAGGCTACAAGTTTAATTTTCAGGAGGGAAGATTGGGGACTTTATTGGACATTGCGATGTTGGATTTGATTTCTAATTGGGTGTTTTAAAGGGTTTAATACTACTAATCTCCTACGAAACGACGACAAATCTACTTTCGAAATTGCATGAAATAGATCTGCGTTTACAAGCAATTTTTTTATTGATGTGAGACTCCTCACGTCTCTCACTCTCACTAATAATTCTATTAGAAGTTGAATGAGGTTTTTCTTCTTTTGGAGTAATTCCCAAATATATTATTGGGTTAAATGAGTTGGGTACATAATGTGGCATTTAAGGTTTTACTAAAAACACAATATACGTGAATTTTCTTAGCTTCACCACATTACAATGCCTTTCCCATCTTTTGGGAGTATTATTTACACAAAGTGAAATATGAAGCGTATTCTGCGACGTTCCCCGGACAATAACGACTATTCAGCCGAGTGTCTGTGACTTTACAAACAGTTAATCCACTTACAAGTCCCCCGATACCGCCATTGACTTTGTAAAACGTCATCTTTTCAAAAATGTTAACAGACAAAAATATTCTTTATTTGCAATTTTTGAGGCAAAATGAGACAAACTTCGAACTGTAATATTCTGAAAATTTTAATTGTTCCGGGAGTATATTATAATTATTTTCATAGATTCAAATTGGCATTTATCTACAAACTTGCTTGTTTACTAGTCAATTTCCGAAGTACTTATAGCTGAGCGTATGATTTATTTACTTTACCATTAGATGAGACGTCTCATATTATACGATTACGTTGTGAGTAATTAAGTATTCAAACTAAACTTTTCTGTTATAAAAATTCGAAGATTTCTACGAGAATATAATGGGGTTGAAGTATCAAAGCGAATGAAAAAGCGGAAAATAGTTTTGACAATTTCTATGAATGAATACTGCTCCATACATTGTCATCCCTTGTCTCACTTGAGGGGGAGTTCTGTTTAAAATTGCGCGATTCCCCAGTGACCGCCGTTGGGTTTAATTTCAATGATGCTTTATCGCTTTGTGGACTATCACAAAAACCTTTTTATTGACAAAGAACCTTTGTATTTGCTTGATAGTCAAGCGTATCTAGTAAATTAAAAACTGGTCTCGAAAAAATAATTTCTACTTTGGAAAGTGCGTGAGATATCAGCCAATTCCAAAAAAGACTTTTGGAATAGGCTGGAACACTAATATGTAATCACATTATTCTTAATCTCGCAATAACGATCGGGAACATAAGTTAATCCGCACAACATTAGTGGATGACAGCCATAATCCCCGGCTTGGTTGACAGCGTAAACCCGACCAACTCACCACACACAGAATTGTAAATCGAGCATCGGGCATGCGAGACCAACGTGCCTTTTGTAAGATTAACAGATTAAACGGTCCGTCCAGACTCACTTTGCCTTCACACCAATCATTCACGTAATTACTTAAATTATACAACTAGTAATCATGTGGAAACTGATATAATTATCTTCCTGTTCACTAAAAACATATTTTTCGTCGTATTAAGAGATGAGACATCGAGATACACGTGAATATTACCAATTCATTATCAATTTCATGTGAATATACTTAAATACTTTCCGTAATATTAAACGGAGAACTTGTGTATTAAAATAAACACACGTTCAGCATACAGGAGGCATTTAATCTACAAAATGTCTGCGTCTGTTTGCGCAGTAAATAAACAGATAGCCGGTCTCATCAAATTCTCGCGCTTGGCTGAACCTCAGTGCGCAAATAGAGGTGACATCCCGCTCCACAGCTTGTTCGCCCGTGGGATCTGAAGTGTAGGGAAATTGTGTGCACTCGTGTTCGCTGTTTGATAATGTATATACAAGCGAATAGGAGCAAAAATTTACTGTTTTTTATTATTGTGAGTCCCTGCTGGGCGCCAATTTTTTTTTATCCACTGAAAACTTTTCTAAACTACCCGTCTGTGATGATTTAACTAACAATTATCAATGAATATTTACGAACGATCTTCATAAATTCATTATAAAAGCTTATACATGTTAGATGAAACGGATAGACCCACAGAGGGTTAGTCCCAGTCGGGCGCCATTTCATCAAAACGCTGTATAAGCTTTGGAATTGAATAAAACGTTGAATCGTGATCCAATTAGCGCTTGTGTAAATATCAGTAATTGGCGGGATTAATCGACAGTACTCGGCACGGATAATAAAACTGGAACAGACTTCAAAGCTTTATTAAAGTTAAATTTTCAAATATATATAAATCAGAGTATTTCATTTGCTTTCTTTGCGATAGATTAAGTTAAATAAGTACCAAATAGTCCTAAATTATCATTTTCAGTAACAATATTTAACCCTATTTAACAAAGAACTGTGGTCGTTTCCAGCACACAGTTTATCTTTAGCATGTTCACTCAGTAATAGTCTGGTATCTGTAAGACAAACGTCGTTGGTTTGCTCAGGGATTGCAGACGCTAATTAGCGCTCAGAGGCACTGAGCTACACGCTGACTATGTAGATGTATGGAGTGGTAAGGTAGACATTTTGTGATTAAGGATCGATTTTTGGGAATTATAGTTGATAGAAAATGAGGGATTATATGAAAGATAAGGTAGTGAATGGTAGAGTGACAGCTGAGGGGAAGAATGGGAGAAAATACATGTTGGACCTACCTTAAGGAACATGGGACAAGGCGATGATGGTAATGGGGTAGATGACACACCAATCAATTGCGATACTTTTTAAGAGCTGTCAAAACGCGGTTCTCTCATAGATTTTGTATGGCAATAGCCAACCGTGACGTCATTGTTTGTTCAAGTCAATGACACAAATATTTATTGATTTCAAAGCCACTAAAAATCGAATTTGGCAATTAATTTAAAATAAATCGGGTTTTCAGGTCCAAAATAAAGTGTTTTTTTTAGAGATAGGTGTCTTGGAATTATTGTTTTATGGTGTCATCTACCCTATTGAAAAGAAAAATCTGAAAAAAAAAAGGAAGTTTGAGAGATGATTATGGCTTCAGTTTGGAATTTGTTTTATCTTGATTCTCATACTTACATCTTTCTTTAAAACAAAATATCTTATTACATTACGCTTATACAGCTAATTTCATCGATTCTCAAATCTATAATAAACTTTTTTGAAATAAAATCGGCTATAGAGCACATAAATCCAAGAATATCCTACTCTGTGATCTCAACCGAAGTGCATAAATGTAATTACACAGCAGTTAGAGAGTTATTAACTGCGAGCTCAAATCTGTTCGTATATTAGTTAATTATTTAACTTGCACCGATGCAGTTTAGCGCGCCTTTGCTGAAGCCCGACTTCTACTCGGCAAACTATTTGTTTGGAGTCTGGCTTTTGTTGAGTTTTGTTCTAACTGCATTAGGGTTATAAAAGGGTTAAAAAATAAATAAATATCGCTGGACATTACACACAGCACCACCCTAGTGCCACACTAAGCAACGAGGCTTGTGTCGTGGACACCAGATATACTACATAGATACTTTTTGTTTGTAAATACATACTTATTATACATATAAACATCCATGACTAGTAAACAAATGTTCATGTTCATCACACAAACATTTGCTCCTACCGGGATTCGAACCCGGGACCCTAAGAACGTAAGGCAGCCTAACTACCGCTGCGCCAATCGGGAAGTAAAATAAATATAACTAGGCGTTGAATTTAATAAATTGCTATTGACAAACGGAACAAAACCATATTAATTCAAACAAACAACACGCGTGTATGACGCGCAGTAATTCAATTTGTATAACAAACAGCGATAAATAATTAAACAAACAGTGCATTGGTATCGGAACTAAATTGGCGCTAATCTGCTTTCGCTGGTTCGCTACAAATTGGCGCCCAACGTGGGCCTCGCTGAATATTGCACGATTCGCCGGCTCAGTTGCGACGTGATTTACGGATCATCTCTCTCACTGTTCTGAATAAACTTGTTAATATGCAACTAACGCTTGAATAATGAACTATATGGGAACTAGATTTTCGTTTTGTTGTTCTGCTAAATTGTTTAGGTGTTTTGATTTTGGTCTGATTTGATTTGTAAGTTTTGTAGATGAGATTGTATTTGGAAATGAACGAATATAATCACCGTCAGATACTATAATTATGTTTTCTATGTATTATGTGTACATTTGAAGCACCTGGACGTTTGATATAAAATATGAATCTGTGATCACACGAGCTTGGCAAACGGATTCGCAATTGCAAGATATATTAAACAACCAATGAATTATCAGTATCTTTAGGAGTGTTCTAACAGAAAAGAAAACTTAGGATAGCTCTGATCATGTTAAATTTACTTAAGTATTACGTAAAAACCTTGCCTTCACAACTCATCACAGCTTCTCCAACAGCGGTAACAGAGCGCATCGGCACGCCTTCATCGACGGCCACACTAACAACCACAACAATTACGACAACATCTTCCAACTGCGCTGTGTGTAACATGTCTGGGGCGACACGGACAGTGTCCAGGTCTCGGGCGATACACTACGGGTTGAAAGAAGAGGCTGTTGGTGAGTGTGGTACTTGTTTTTGTAATTTTTTTTATACATCTATACTAATATTACTAGCGCACGTCACACGGTTTCACCCGCGTAGTTTCCGTTGCCGTGGGAGTACGGGGATAAAATATAGCCTATGTTACTCTGGGTGAATGTAGCTTTCTACTGGTAAAATAATTTTTGAAATCGGCGCAGTAGTTTTTGAGTTTATTCATTACAAAAATACAAATCTTTCTTCTTTATAGTACTAGTGTAGATAAAGAGGTAAAGTTTGTGAGATTGTAGGGGGTACAACCGACCGTCGGGTTGAACCGATTGTGAAAATGGGGGGGGGGAATTAGAGGAAAAAAATAATGTCCACCCGTGCGAGGCCGGGACGGGCCGCTAGTCAATTATATTCGTGTTATTTAAAGACAGCTTGGTGGCACTTCACAGAAGTGAAAATAATCGAATGGCCATAAATTGAGGCCGCAAAACTTTTTTTTGTTACCCTGAACTGTCTGCTCCTGGGCAAATGCCTATTTCTTCCACTTTGATTGATGTTGCGTCTCTTAATGAGGAAGTTCTCCAAGGTGTCCCACCGTCTTCTCCTCGGTTTGCCGTGACCCCGTGTAGCTATATCAGGGTTCCGGTTTTGCGATATGCGGGCCCACAGCTTTGCCGCTGGAACTTAGTCACGTAATATTAAAAAAAAAAAAAAAATTAACTTCATTTGATAGCGATGACCCATCCCGTCTGTGAACATTCACCAGTCAATTTAATTTGATCATGTTTGTGTTTTACTGTCACACTGCGTCGCGGAGGGCGTATATAATATTACCCTCATTCATTCTAACAATTTTTATCCATTCAAGATTTAACTGGCTGAAATAGCTAATTAGAATAAATCAATATAATATCTCCCATTGTATCATTCTTAAATTATAAAATGGTTGCGCTTTAATTTCCTCCGTTTCGAGTTGTGAGTAATAAACAGTATTCTATTATATGTCTGTTTTTTTCTATATTGCGTGCCTTCTATTCTGCTATCAATAAACATAACGTTCATTTGATGTTTCCAGGTGCGAGGGTATGCGAACCGTGCCACTGTAGATGTGTCCGGTCGAGGTACACGCGGTGTCCGGTGCCAACGTGTCCGGGGCCCAGGGTGCGGGCGAAGCGGCTGAGGCATCTGCCGCCGCGGTGGCACGATCTGTCGCTGGAGCTCAAGAGACCGCTGATGGAAGAGTTTGGTGAGTAAAGGGATTTGTGGAGAACATTTTGCTGATTGTGTTACTCAATCGAAGTTATTCCGAAGGCGATCGCATCGGCATAGCCGTCCAATCGCTACGACTGTATGACTATAAAGGGTGTATAAAAACCTCTTAACGAAGCCGAAAGGCACTGGTTCTCCTCGTCATTGCGATCATTTTTTTGTTCTACACCATACCTGGGAATCTGTATATGAATATCCCCCATATTCATATACAGATTCCCAGGTATGGTGTAGTCAAAGTTCTAACTTTTTGACAAGATTTTTATTTTTTTATTACAAGTTTTTAATGTATGATTTTTACTTTAAACACCTCCACGACCCCCGTACTATTCAATCCATCAATCAGGACAATGTTTTGAGTGCGTTACATTGAGTTGTACCATAAAACATGATTTTGCACCTCAAAAAAGTCGTTTCCCAGCAATATTTTTTACGTACAGTTACTTAGTTTGATGTACAGAATGCTTGGTTGACGGCTTCGTGATGACGTTGTTTTCACTCTGTATGTAATTTGGACTATATTACTGTATTATGTTAGCCTCCCTAAGGCGATATTGCCGTCTGTTGCTTTTTTATAGAGTGATATAGACACAAATCGTGTCGCTACGGCAAAACAGTAGCAATGATGCTGCGCCGATTACGATTGCGGTCGTCTTCAGAATTGTACTTTTAGACTCTTCTTGAATGGGGAGACACAGGCAAAGATAATCCAAGATGGTGCCACCATAGCTGATCTCAATCTGACCAATGAGGTTAAGCTATTTTGAAATATAAAATTACATTACCACATTTTCAACCAATGACGATGTTGGGAACCAGCTATGCTAGGGCCATTAGTTCCACTGTGTGTCTCCCCCTTAGACTTGTTGAAAAGGATAATTATTTTAAACTAACTACTAACTATAAAATAACTAAATTATTTTAAACTAAAACTAACTTTTACTAAAATTACCTATTTTTAACAACCAATCTAACCTTCCATCCACAGAAATCCCCAGTGAGTTAAGCAAATGCTGTTTAGCTTGTTTCAAGAGAATAACCAGGAGGTTAGAGACCGTGGTGGAGGGTGGGCTCGCGCCGGAGCCCACGGAAGAGGAGGCGGCGAGGTTCCGGGCGCTGCTGCGGGAGCACGGCACGGCGTGGGACAGGATCGCCGCCGTCAGCGGGAGGACGCCCGCCAGTCTGAAGGCGTTCTACTTCACCTACAGGTAAGTTAACAATACGCGTTACGCGGCCAAGTTCAGACTGTAAAACTTAGCAGGTCTTTTACGAACATCAACAGCAAACACTGTCTTGTCAAATACTGTGTTAAGTTGGTTGCCGGCCAGTGTGTTAGCTGAGGTATTTTTTTTTAAAGATTAAAAATATAGTGAAGATGATGCAGTTTAAAGGCTTCCACATTCAGATGCGTTTCTGCGTTTTTGTGTTTCTGCGTCCCAATATCAAAATGTTCTAAGAACTCATATCGCATTTTGTATTGGGACGCAGAAATGTAAAAACGCAGAAACGCAAAAACGCGTCTGTGTGGGGGAAGCTAAATACTCTGTAATTTTTTAGCTGACGCCTAATATTAGTCATTGCCTGTACTAAAATCGCAAGTGCTTTATAAGGTAGAGCAATTTATAAAACCCATAATTAAATTATATTCTTTTTTCCGGGTGGGACGGAGTTATTTATGTGGACTAAGACCTTTAGAGCCGTGGTGTGGATCTATCTTTGATGTTATCCAATCAGTTTCTTGACATAGTTTTGTGTTAGGATAGGTTAATGTTATGAATTCCATCTGCTTCCCAACAGAAAAAAGCTGCAACTAGACACGTCGGTGCTGGAGCGGCCGTCGAGCTCGGACAGCGCGCTGTCGTCGGCGGACACGGACACGGCCAGCGGCGGGTCGGGCAGCGCGCCCGCCCCGCCCGCGCCCGCGCCGCGCGCAGACCGCGCAGCCGCGCCGCGCCGCGACTACGACTCCTCCGCCACCGAGACCGCCGACGAGGAGAACGACGCGCCCGCTGCCAAGGTACAGTGGGGGTCTTTTCCGCCTGACCACTTTAATTTTTTTTCGCTTAAAACATGCGAAGGCACCGAGCCACGCCCCCTTAAAGTTTGCGCCTATTAGGAAAGCCTCAACTTTGGCGCGCAAAATAACAATAACTCTCGTTTGGCGTGCGTCGTCAGTGCGCTCGGCCGATTCAGTATCTTTTCATTCATTGTTTCTATACAAAGTCAACGGGGCGGGGCTAGACAGCGTTTCTATGTTGCGAGTGCAAGCAAAAATAAGCTTAGTGGTGGTTAGGCGGGAGCGGGAGGCTCTATGGTTAGGGACCGTACACCTTGAGTTGATGCTGATCGATACACTGATACTGATTGATTGATATTTATTGATAAAAGTATGATTGCATGATAGATGAGTGCACGTGGTATGAATGCTATTCGTGTACTAAATTAGCCGCCTCGGCGCAGGTAAAATGCTGACGTATTGATATGAAAACTGTGCTGTGCTTGCACTGTACAATTCCTATTTGTTTTGACTCCATTTACTGTTATGCACAACCATAGTAACCTGTTTCAAGCATAGTCTACCAAATTAAAAAGAGAAAAAAATATTGAATGAGATTATTTGCTATATACGTTAATTTTATAAAATGTCAGAAAAAGAAAACCTGTATTGATTTTCTCTAAAGTATAGTACAGAGTAATAATATAAGCTGTATCTATTCAAACAAGTGTTTGTTTCAATAAAAAAAAAATCTCTTTTGACTAGACTAGACTATTTGTCACTGCAACGAAGTAGCATGTTGTAAGCTTCACTCCTCTGAATTTACTCCAGATCAATGAAACCTCGTTTATCGTGAACCTTGTTTATCGTTGGCAAGTGTAACTTCGTAACAGAGCATTAGAAAATAACCACTACCACCACTACCTACCACTGCTTGTCTCTGCATCACCCAAAGGTTGACTGGTAGAAAATGCCTATGGCATTAAGTCCGCCTCTGTACTTTGTGCTTGAAGTGTTAAATAAATAAATAAATAATTAGCCAGCCTATTACTGTCCCACTGCTGGACAAAGGCCTCTTCTCAACAGAGAAGGCACGAGCATTGATCACCAAGCTTGCTCAAGATTGCATTAGCAAATAATCCTCAAAATCTAATAAGTCCGTCGGATAGATTTTCAAAAAATATTGGACACAATTTTTTTCTTTTGTTACGTAAACCAAAATTGACGAAGATATGCCGCTTTTAAAATTCTCAATACGTCACGCCTTGGTATAATTGTTAGCTAGTTCTGACGTCACGAGCCCCCACTCCTCAGTTTTGGTGCGTTTTATCTAAGGTCAATCAACATTGATTTACAAAAACAAAAAATACGTGTCTATTATTTTCCAATACTCTGACAGACTAAATAGATGTGCAATTTATTGATACTGTCGTCATGCCTATTCTTGGTAAGTAATCTTCTAAACATCGTGTATCTCCACAGATCGTGCCCCCGACGTCGCTCCCGACGGTAGTATCATCTGCGTCGTCTTGCAGCCCCGCGGTGGGCGTGTCGCCCGTGACGTCAGTGACGTCTGTGACGTCAGCGGGCCGAGTGAGCGCGCCGCAGACGGTGCGGGACGTGGTACTCAATCTCATCGAGATCAGCCTTACGAGGGACTCGCAGCCACAGCATCCTAGCATCAAGCCGCATCAGATCAAGGTATGATGATGTACCGACTACAAGCTTATACTGTAACTGAGATGGTGTCCGAAAAACCAAATCACACTGCTTAGGCTGGAAAAATAATTAATTCACGACCTAACACTCAGCAGTCAGGCTTAGACCATATCAGTAGTAAAAAAAGCATCCGAAGAATATTACTATAATTATATAAAGCTTATTACTATAAATTGGCATTTATTTAAAAAAAAAACTTGTTACCAAATAACCCAATCAAGCTAGGTAATCTTTGTAACTTTGTAATCACTTCTAATCAAAATTATTATCTTATTGTAGCGGTTTAATTCCTCCATAACTAAAACAAAAAGTAACTCTAAAATTGTTCGCCAGGTGACGTCATCCTGCGCAAGCGGTAGGGAAGCGCTGGCAACACTATCAGTAGTGAACAGTTCCCACGTCGGCAACACAGGCGCCGCCAGCCCACAGCGCGCGGCCACCATCACCCCTCTCTCTCACACCTCTACGAACGACAAGGACGTCATGGTGCTGCACATCGAGCCTCGGGCGGAGCGACCCGAGCGGCCCGAACGGCCTGAAAGACATGACCGGCATGAGAATCTGCTGTTGAGACAGGAAAGGCATGAGCCGTTGTTGGATCTCAGCGTGAAGAGGCCGAGGCATGATCAGCCGTTCCCGCATCCTAATAAGTCGGTTAGTATTGGAAGATGTTTTTGATAATGCAATGGGGAGACACAGGCAAAGATAATCTCAGATGGCGCCACCATAGCTGGTCTCAATCTGATCAATGAGGTTAATTTATTTTGAAATATAAATAACACCACATTTTCAACCAATGACGATGTTTGGGTACCAGCTATGCTAGCGCCACCACAGTTTCCTTCCCCATTCAGTATTTCTAATTCTCTAATATGAGTATAATCCGCTTTTAACATTCCCGCTACTGGGACAGAACTGTAATCACCACGCGGTCCCAGTTCATTATTCCCGAATGTCATACATTTTAAACTTTCGCGTCGGAATCTTTCAAATATTTATATTTAGAGTCTCTGGATTTTCCAAATAGACCAGAAAAATAGATCATTCTCAACAATCTATAACATTAATAATCTTCCACCAGGTATACCGAAACTCAACAGACTACAGACCCCAACAAGAACGGGAATCTCCTAACCAGTATAACTCAAAGCCTAAATCAGTAGGGGCACCTCCAAGACCGACCCTAAAGCCAGCACCCAACCCGAAAGGCTCCATAACTCTCGGGACCCCAGTGGAAACGAGGTTCGAACCGCATAGGAACCCCCCGGAGCCCAAGACGGGGTCTATAACGGCGGGGACGCCGGTGCACGGGACCCACCACCTGCCGGACAAGAGGACGCTGGACTTCTACAAGCGGAGGAGTCCGGGAGGGCCCGGTCCGCCCGGACACGCCTACTACGCGCAGGGCACTCAACCCAGACCGCAGTCGCCGAGCTTTTCACCTGTGAGTACATATTTCTATTTTGGATGATGTGTTAGATAATTTTGAAATCGGAAATTAAATCAAAAGTTGCAAGTTTAAGAGGGCTATCACAATTTTTGTTGTATTTGAGTGTTTTATGAGTCTAACACTCAAATACAAGAAAAAAATTGATTTTTATTTTGAGCGCCCCCCAGAGAAATAATCAAACTTTCTCGGGCATATTTTTTTTAATTTTGGGACCATATCTAAACCATAATCACACATTAAAAATCTCAGTTTAAATATGTAAATATGGTTTGGTAAACAGGTTGAATAAGAGTATAATTTGAGTGCTAGACTCTTAAAAAACTCAAAAGCAAGAAAAATTGTAATAGCTCTCTTAAACAGTTGATACTTCCACTAGAAACTGCTTCTAAATGAAGGGAGAAAGATTTTCACTACGAATACTTTAGAATTTAACTTTGATTACAACTATGTATATTGCTCACTAGACGGAAATGTTTGATCACATTTGCTTTTATTTCCCCGATAACGTCCGCCATCTTTCTCAACACCTCGAAGACCATATGAAATTCCATTTCGTGTAACATACTAAGTTGAGTTGTGGTCGCCAGACGGGCAGCTCGGGCTACCCGCGCAACCCGTACGGGCTGGAGCAGCGGCAGATCATCATGGCGGACTTCATCACGTCGCAGCAGATGCACGGCGGCGCGCGGCGCGAGCGGGAGCGCGCCAGCTCGCCGCAGTTCCGGCGCGACGCCGTGTCCGTCATCCAGCGCCACACGCCGCAGCACAGCTACCCGCACCCGCACCCGCACCCGCCGCCTGGTCAGTACATAAACCATAAACATGTTAAAATTTATGTTGTCCCATAAATATTTAAAAAAGCATAATTATTACAAGTTGGACAGCGAGTGACACTAAGTTCCTATCCGCTATCATACGCGCACCGCACAACTGGCAGGTCATAGCGACACTAGGCGCGGGCGCATTGCATGGGCGGTAAGGGGGTGCTCGACGCGTGGCGACCACGTTTTTGTACACGCTTGTAACAAGCTTATAACTTTGAGATTTTTCATGATACAGTTTTGAAATTTTGTACATAATACTCGACACGCAATGATATTATAAGTAAAAAGGTGTAGATACGTTACCTAAACGACATTCTATCTTCAAAAACGGCACACCGCACACATGAATAACTAAAAATATTGCAATAACACACTACATTACAATTAGTCGTCAAAATAGGATGGCATGATTCAAGTATCGCGAGTGAAAAAGAGACAAATATAATTCGCGACAGTGCGTCGTCAAGTGTACTAGAAACGATGTAGAATTAATAAATCAGATATGACATTACCTTACACCGTGATTTATGCCTAAAAATGCGATTCACTCAAGAGTTCATGTAGTAAAAGTAATGTAATAAAAATGCATTGAAAGTCAACTGACTTTTCTGTTTCGTACATATAATTTTACTCTATGATCGGTAATGACGTCTATCTCTATCGCACTTGTTGATAGAGAAATTGTTGTTGCAGTCTTTCTTTTCGGACGCCATTATTTTAAAAACGTAATGTTTGTTTTGTGAAAATATTAAGATAAATAGTGTACTTACGAATGATGTGATTCCTTGACTTTTAGAAGTTTTGCTAGTATAATTTGTACAATATCTCATGACACACGACGGCATTTTCGGTAGTTTTGGGTAACTTTCACTTTTAATGCACTGTGTTTACGTGAAGTGCGTCTGTCGACGCCGGCAACGTCACACTGAGGTCAAGGTTTGCTAATTAGCCACATTTTAACGTACCGCTTGCTGAGCGCTTATAACGCATCTACACCTTTTTACTTATAATATCATTGTCGACACGTGTTTCGGTTTTCGCATATACTAAAACTAATGTTGTATAAACTGGCGCTATAAAGGGTGTAAAACACCTCTTAACGAAGCCGAAACGCACTTGTTCTCCTCGTCATTGTGATCCTTTTTTTTTGTCTACGCCATACCTGGGAACCTTCTAGTTACGGAGATATTGAGGGCCAAAGTTCCAACTTTTTGACACTTTTTTTTTATATACAAGTTTTTAATGTAAGATTTTTACTTGAAACACCTCCACGACCCCCGTATTATTCAATCCATCCATCAGCACAATGTTTTGAGTGCGTTACATTGAGTTCTACCGAAAAAAATGATTTTTCACCCCAAAAAAAAAAGTAGTTTCCCAGCAATAATTTTTGCGTAAAGTTACTTAGTTTGATGTACAGAATGCTTGGTTGACGGCTTCGTGATGAGGTTGTTTATACCCTGTATAAAATATAGACGTGCAACAAAATACGTGTCATCTCTACAGAGTCGTGTATAACTGTATAAAGTGGCGCTATATAACTTGTGTTATTGTTACCTACAGATGAGCGCGCGGCGTCGCCTCAGTTCCGGCGCGACGCGCTGTCCGTCATACAGCGCCACTCGCCGCAACATGTCTACCAACACCAACATCCACAACCGCCGCCAGGTAAACTATCTCAAGCATCCGCTACTACATTATGCAAATACCTGGGAAATTAATTATTACTAAAAAAATAATGACGTAAATCGGCCCACAAATATCGATTCAGTAGTATGTAGTTGCTTGACCTGAAATAGATTTAATTCGGAGCGAAAAGCATTACTCTCCGTTTGAACTACACTCAGTAATTTTGTGTATTTTTCTTATTTGCCAAAATATTTCCCATAATATGTAGATATATGGGACATATTTTGGCGACGCATGACGCATTTGATACAGCGAATGACGTCATTCGCTGCATCGACGTACAAAATCCATACAAAATTCCGTTTATCTAAAAAAGAGATAGAAACAAAAGTTTAAATGGTTATAACTTTTGTGTTGTTTGGCCGATTTATGTCTGGTTTTCGCTTTTTGTCATTGTTTTTACAGTACTTTAACATTCCGTATCGAACTAAAAACAAAAAACTTATGCATATTCCCTATTCAAACTCCTTTCCGAGCAAACACAGAATCTCAAGAAATTTCAGTATTAGTATAATGAGCTCCTTTGACTAAATCTCAAATCGTTGTCAGGTCACGAAGCCTTCACGTCACTAGTAGACGTAGCGTCGGCCGCAACAGCCCTGCCCGTGCCGCGCGGCTCGCAGCCCGACAACAAGCAGGACCCCAAGCAACAGGCGCAACAACAGCAACAGCAACAACACCACGATCTCAGGTACCAAGTGTTCATCATCAGCCTACTAATGTTCCCACTGCTGGGACACAGCCCTCCCCTCTATGAGAGGGAATGGGCTATAATCCACCACGCGGGCCCAGTGAGGATTGGTAGATGTCACATGTCTTCCAATTTTTTGGTTCTAGGACATGCCGGTTTCCTCACGATGTTTTCCTTCACCGTTTTGAGAGCAGTGGTGATGAAATAAATTACACAAAGTAATGCGCCTGCCTGGGTTCAAACCCCCGAATTACTGTTCGTAAGCCCAAGTGTTCACGACAACATATTCTATGGACTTCTTACCTTGAACTAGCTCGTTGGCCTGAGGTCCTGGATTCAATTCCCGGCTCGGACAAAGTGTTGTTGGGTTTTTCCATCAGTAATTCCTCAGTAGCGACCACGGTATCTGGATTTGTGCCCAGTTGATGGCAATAGGCTCGCCCCCAATTACATAGGACTTTAAATATTGAACTGGCGAAATATGGGTGTACCATTAGGCATACCTCTGCTTAACTCTTCGTGGATTACAGGCGTGATGTTATGTTATTGTTTTGGTGTGATTTTTCTGTTGTTGTTTTTTTTTCTTTTTTGTGATGTGTTTTTGTTTTGCTGTTTGGGTTATACAACAAATACATTTTGAACAAGCAAGCGTATCAAACACGAATATTTGCGCAAATACGCCAATAGGCTAGTTTCCACCATCAATAAATTGCAAATCTATTTAGTCCCTCAGTTAGAGTATTGGAAAATAATGGACACGTATTTTTTGTTTTTGTAAATCAATGAATATTGACACAGATAAAACGCATCAAAACTCGGGAGTGGAGGCTCGTGAGTTCGTGACGTCAGAACGCACTAAAAATTATACCTCGGCGTGACGTATTGAGATTTTTAAAAACTACGACGCTTTTAAACGACTTCTTCGACAATTTTGGTTTGCGTTTAAATATTTTTTGATAATGTAACTGACGTACTAATTAGATTTTTTCAGTACACAAGCCTATTATAGCGACACCATTATGTCACGTGGTATGATAAAGCCAGTTACCGAAATTACCAGGTAGTACCTTGTAGGTTTCATAACTTGATAAATCATTTCGGTGTCTTGTACACACGTCAATGTAAACCACGAAACAGGAAAACGTTCCAAGTATTGCAAATGTCACTCATATTTACATTTATGAACATTTATGACCAACTAGTTTCTAATAGCGGCTTCGCTCGCGTGTTAATCAGAAATTATTCCACGACGAGGTTGTGTCGGCATAAAAAATCCTTTCCTATGTACTAACCGAGGTGTTTGTCTGTGTGCCTTTGGTCCTAATCCATTCAGGTTGTAAGTCGGGAAAATGTAGCAGGCAGACAGACAGACAGACAGACAGACCGACTGACAGACAGACAGTCTGACAGACTGATAGACAAACAGACAGACCGACAGACAGACCGGCTGACAGACAGACAGACCGACTTACAGACCGACTGACAGACAGACAGACAGACAGTTACTTGCACATTAATAATATTAGCATGAAATTGGACATGAGTCACTGAAATTGGCTCCCAATACCTACGTAACGGTACAGTGATAAAATAAGGAAAAGTCTAATAAAATTGTATTAACCGTAGTTATTATTTTCATTTCACAGATTCATGGCGCAGAAATTCCCGATCAGTTCGCAATTCCCGGTGAGTACTTATTTCTTTGCTTGTTTTGTCCACTTTCAACACCCCACTACTGGGCTAACTTCAACACTAAATAACATCAATAAAAATGTAAAAGAACCTTACTGTAGATTAAATGAAATAATGTAAAGACAAAGACAATGGTGTCGATTCTGTTGTGCACAAACTAAACTTAATTTAGGCTATTGCTATCTTTCTCTCTCTAATAAAACGAGAAAGAGACGGAGGTAATTTAGAGCTGTCAAATTTAGTTGGAACTAATATTTCTATACAAATGAAGGGTGCACGTAAAAACATGTCGAATAAAAACACGGTAAAGCGCAAGGCATAAACTAGTTTGACATTTCTAACTTGGTTCATAGCTATATCCGTCCTTTTCTCGCACTGCCTTTTAGTAAAAGATAGGTCCTAAATTAAGTTTAGTTTGTGCACAACAGAATCGACACCAATAATTCGTGTACATTTTAATTTAATTTGATGTATTTTTTTTGCAGCAAATGATAGACAGAAGAGTTCAGTCACAACCTCAGTACATGGAGAGAGACAGACAGATACAAATACAGAGGAGAGACGCGTAAGTGCACAACTGTTACAGAAGCCTTAGCTATCAATCTCACGGTTCAAATCATAAAATCTGCTCCCAGACGAATATCTATACTTCTACACTAATATTATAAAGAGGTAACATTTGTTTGTAAGTTTGTATGTAGGGGGTAATCTCCGGAAGTAATGAACCAATTTTAAAAATTGTTTCACTGGTAGAAAGCTACATTATTCGTGAGTGCTATATGCTATAATTTATTCCCGTACTCCCACGGGAACGAGAACTACGCGGGTGAAACCGCGGGACGTCAGCTAGTCTGAGATAGAAACGAAGCTTCGAACTTTTAACATCGATTTATGTACCAACGTTTGGTTTCTGAAAGTCGCCGGCCGCGTCTGTCCCTTTACAAAATAATAAATATCACTGGACATTACACACAGCGCCATTTAGTGCCACACCAAGCAACGAGGCTTGTGTCGTGGACCCAGATAGTTGATATACTACAAAAAAAATGCTCAAAAGTAGTTGTATTAAAAAAAAAGGTTATCCGGAGCAGTGTATTCATAACTTTTGTTATTTTTCACCAATGCTTCTATCATATCTATTTAGCATTGCTACGTTCCATTTTAATTCAAGACAAGGACACATTTTCCAAGTGATTTTTTCCTCAATGCTGTTTCTCTTGCATACCTTTATCTTTAAGCCGTTTTTTTTATAGGATTAACATCATTCATCATTTGATGTGGCTAGAATGATGCATTCATCATTCTAGCTAGCTAGCTAGCATGTTAATCCTTACACAATCCATCCTTAGAAGCTCTTTTCTTGCAGTCTGAAGCCTACTTAGTACCACAGCATCACTCTGTCTTGATCATGTCTTGTTATCATCATGTTTAAACATTGACGGAAGAATTAACACGTTTGTTTAGAAAGAAAGAAAAAATATTTATTTGACTCTCATAGGACTAAACAAAATGAACAAAACGAAATTATGTAATTATAAAATTAAGTAAAGATAAGCAAAAAAATTGAATTAAAAATAAGTCATACATTAAAATAAATTTCACCAGTACGAGGCCAAAAGGCCCCTATCTCACCACGGTTTAGCGGTTAAAGTTATTAGTAATTTTTTTGCACGCGGGCTTAAATATACGGTGTAAACAACCTCATAACGAAGCCGTCAACCAAGCATTCTGTACATCAAACTAAGTAACTTTACGCAAAAATTATTACTGGGACTCTTTTTTTGGGGTGAAAAATCATGTTTTGTAGTAAAACTCAATGTAACGCACTCAAAACATTGTGCTGATGGATGGATTGAATAGTACTGGGATCGTAGAGCTGTTTAAATTAAAAATATTACAATAAAAACCCGTATTAAAAATAAAAAAAACTTGTCAAAAAGTTGAAACTGACCTTCAATATAACTATCAACGAAACTAGAAGGTATGGTGTAGAACAAAAAAATATCGCAATGACGGGGAAAACAAGTGCCTTTCGGCTTCGTTAAGAGGTTTTTTACCCTATTATTATTATACCAACAGCCAATAACAGATTTAATATTGTTGCAGCGAACGTGCCATCCACGCGATCCACGAGCGGCACGCGATGGAGCAACAGCAACAGCACCAGAACCAACAACAACAACAGCACCAGGCGCAGATCATCCACGAGCGACATATGCAACACTCCATCGTAAGTTTTGTTTACATTTGAGAACAGTGTCACTGAATCAACTCTATATCTTAACGACTTGGGTTTCTAGCCTTGAACTGTTTTAATAACTCTCGATTAGATAACATATATTTAACTTTTTCTAATATTATTACTACTACTTTGTATAATTACTTTTTCACTGTAAATATCGTTAAGTTACATGACATATTTCGAAAATCTTTATGGGGACCTAGTAACTAGGTTGAAAAGTTGCTCCCACTAAAATAAATGATTTAATTTCTTTATCTGGCCGGATTGAAAGGGTTGGGAAATTCCGAGGCAGACGATGTAAGCTGCAAATATGAGATTTTAGTTAGATCCATTAATTTGAAACGCGATATATCGAGTTGGTATAGTAACACTGTGACCTAATATTCTAACTGATTGCTGACCAAACTCCATAGCTGCAGGCTTCTATAAAATAATCTGCTCAGCGATTTAACAACCATAATTTAGCTGAGATTAATACATAAGTCGTACGATATAGCATGCGATGCAGGAGCGACACGCCGAGCAACAACACCAGCAGCAACAGCAACAACAGCAACAACATCAGCAACAACAGCAGCAACAACAGCAACAACAACAGCAACAGCACCAACAACAGCAACAGCACCAGCAACAGCTGCAACAACAACATCAACAACAACAACAACATCAACAACAAATTATACAAGAGAGACATCACCAGCACCTTATGGTCAGTTTATACGTATACTGGCTGTTGTCGTTCAATCAGTAATTCTTCTTCTCACGTATTGGCAACAACTAAATGAGAAAAAAATATGTTAGTCAACAAGATGGTAGTAATGCTGCCTCCTCGGGCTGCATTTATGGAAGCTCAAATTTAATGGCGATGGACTTGTAAAAAAATCTTGCTAACGATAGAGTTCGAACCTCAATAGTTTATTTTTCTTATATTGGGTCATCATCATCTGCCTAGCCTTTTCCCAACTATTTTGGGGTCGACTTCCAGTCTAACCGGATGCAGCTGAATACCAGTATATTACATTGAGCGACTGCCTATCTGACCTCCACAACCCAGTTCATACTGGGAAATACGATATCACTTGGTAAGACTGGTTGTTTGGTTGACTGTTGGTTTTTTATATGGGGTATCTGTTTGAATACTAACGAGGTTTTAGGCCAGCTTATAAAGGTTACCATTAATTAACCACCTACACTTGAAAAGGTGTAGGTGGTTTTAGGCTACGTAAGAACGTTCTCTCTCTATGTTAGGGGCCGCCTCCACGAGTGAGAGAATCGCGGCGATATTATCGTCCTTGTCACGTTTTTCTATACACTCTCTTTTGGGCCACCTCCACGAGCGAGAGAATCGCGGCGATTCAACGTATTTCCATACGAAAATTTCGCCGCGATTCTCTCGCTCGTGGAGACGGCCCCTTAGTATTTCGGTTTCCGCACTTAGTCCTTAAAGTGCACCATTGTACGTGAGCCTTGGCGGCCGTTATTCCAAACAACGCACCTCCCCTCAGAAGCAGATCAATCCTCCCAGTCTCTTCAGGATATCCGCAATGGGGTAGCGAAGGCAAAGAAAATCTCAGATGGCGCCACCATAGTTGGTCTCAATTTGACCAATGAGGTTAAGCTATTTTGAAATATAAAATGACATTACCACATTTTCAACCAATGACGATGTTTAGCTACCAGCTATGCTAGCGCCATAAGTTCCACAGTTTCCTTCCCCATTAATCTTGGTGTTCCAACAATTTCTTTCTGGATCTGGGTTCTCACTAAAACCCTACGCAGACCGAGGCGGCATGGCAAGGGATTTAATTTTCTACCAATGGACATTCAAACGTATTGTTATAGAAATACGACATAAATTGCTATGCTTTAAAATGATGCCGTGACTTTGAAAGGGATTTGCATTGAAAGACGCGCCACGGTCCAATTTCTATATCAATACGTTTGAATGTCCATTGGTAAAAATTTAAATCCCTTGCCATGCCGTCCAGGTCTGCGTAGGCCTTAAAAATACATCGAAAATTATTAAACCTATAGTATGTAGGTAGGCAGTTACTGTAGCATGTGTTATCATATCGTAATGTTTTGTCGTACAGAGCGTGTCGTCTCAGGACGGAGAGCGGCGGATGATATCGTCGGTGACGTACAGTACGCCAGGCAAACCCAGGGCGCAGACTCCGCATCATATCGATAGGAAAGACACGTATGTATTGCAGTTATTTTCACCCGACTACGGCGAACCCAAAAAGAAGGGTAATGATTTTAGCAGTCTATTTGTATTTACATACTAGCGGACGTCCCGCGGTTTCACCCGCGTAGTTCCCGTTCCCGTGGGAGTACGGGGATAAAATATAGCCTATGTTACTCAGGGTGAATGTAGCTTTCTAATGGTGAAAGAATTTTTGATATCGGTTCATTACTTCCGGAGATTATCCCCTACATACAAACTTACAAACAAATGTTACCTCTTTATAATATTAGTATAGATGTTCCACCGTAGCGTCTAAACTATTTATCCGATATTGATGAATAAGGTGTCAATCGATCCTGCCGGGGTTGCGGGACTGTTCGAAAGAGATACCGTGGCCCCGGAACACAAAGGGCGATGAAGGAACATGGATAAGTCTGACACTCCCTCCTGCTCCGCCCAGAGCGGGAGGAGTTATTTGATGATTTCCCATCAGAAAAAAAAAAGGTTTCAATCGATTCGTTATAATGGCTCGGGTAACAGGCATATTTTAACCGACTTCAACAATAGGAGCAGTCGATTTTACCTTGTAAACTCTGATTTTAATTCAAGCGTGATTTTTCAGTACTCGGAGTTTTTTTTATTTAACATTGTTTTTATTTATAAAGCTTTAATAGTAAACGCGTAGAATTCAAATTTTATCTTAGAGTTCTCTAGTCTAACCGTGTTTGGAGCTTTCTACACCAGGAATATCCGTGACCTAATTGTATGTTACATATACTACCCATAGTGGTATTTGAATCATGACATTTGTTGCTTAAATGAAGTACCATCTAAGTACTAGTACGAACTCGAATGTTATAATAATAAATTAATTAATTATTATTAATTTATATCTAACAACCTAACACAATCATTTAAATTATTCTATTATGTTATGTCTGTCATGTTTTTATGGTGATGGTTAATTTACATTGGTGCCGATTCCCTTGTTTACAAACTAAACCAAATTTAAGTTCAGTGCATCTTTTTCTTTCTATTTCATTAAGAAAAGGACAGAAGATAAATTTTAGTTATGTTCTGTCAAATCAATCAGCGCCATACAAGTTTTAGACGCGATTAAAAAGTTGACTACTAAAATTACATCAAATTACGTCAGGTGCTGACTAATTTGACAGGATTAAACTAATATTTATTTTCTGTCCTTTTCATAATGAAATAGAAAGAAAAAGATGCATTCAACTTAAATTTAGTTTAGTTTGTGAACAAGGCAATCGGCACCATTGGCAACATAAATTAGTAGGAAAGCTCGCTGTCAGCGGGCTTACCGCCGTCAATGCCAATGTAAAGTATATCTAAAGAGAAATACTTAAAGCCCATATTTGAATTATATTATTTTTACCTGGTGGGAGCGGAGTCGTTTATGTGGGCTAAGACCTTACGTAGTTCGAGACCATACTCCTTTACTCTCGTATATTTTCCGTAATAATATATGTTGGTTCCCTTTCCAGGCGCACAGTAGTATCATCAGTATCAGTGGGTCCCGCCGTAGCGGCCGGCGTGGCCGGCGTGGCAACCGTGGCGGGCGTAGCGGGCGTAGGCGGCGTGCCTAGTACAGCAGGCGCGGACAACAGACCGCGACCGACTGAGGGCACGCTCACTGCTGCTTCGTTGATTGATGCGATAATCACTCATCAGATCTCGCAGAGCTCCGATCAGAGGTTTCCGGTAAGAAACCTGCGCTTTTACACTAGGAAATGTTTAAAAACAAAAAAACTTTTTGGTGTGAAACATCTACAGGCGCGAGTAAACAAAAAAAAAAAAAAATTCGTGGCGAGCGTGGCGATTGAACCCGTCCCGAACAATCCCGAACATGACCGACCTGTTGAAGCAGCATAAGATCTACCTACATATTCGCCTGCTGGTCTTGGGGCACAGGACGCTGGGTTACAATCTCGTGACTTCGAGTTCGATAAGGGTTTTTTTTTGTTGTGAATCGTTTGTTTTTTTTTTCTTTTATTTATTTTGTGTTTGTTTTTTATATATATATTTTTTTTTGAAGCACAAACAATTTGTACAAAATAATTTCAATGTTTCACATCGGCCAGGCGTCCCGCGACGGCTCACTTTTTTTAGTTTGCAGTAACTGTAGCCTGCTTTTTTTTTGCAGCAAAGGCCAACCAATGGTTCCAGTTCTCCCTATAATACTCTTTACTTAATTATGTTGTAGGACCGTCCAGACCGTCCGGACCGTCCCGAGCGCGGCGTGACTCCTGCGGAGCGCGAAGAAGCTGCGCATGCAGCGGCAGCGGCCGCGCACACCACCAGCATCAAGCTAGGGGACCTAGCCTCCAACATCATCACCAGGGACTTCTGTAGTCCCACCACCTCCATCATGCACCACAAGTAAGTGTTCCACAATATCTAAAATTGGTTTTAGAATTTTAAGAGACCCATAGATCGACTTTACTTGAGTATAGTATAGTATCATACGAAAATGGACGTAAAGTTGATATAAATAAGCTTTTTGGATGAAACGCTACTGCACCAAGCTTGCGTAAAGTCAAATCTATAGAATCAGACAGACAAATATCGCGTAGAAAAATGTCAAGTCCTGTTGTAACTCAATTAATTTATTATCGTGCCTGAACGTGCACATAAACCGTCGGTCTTCGCCTGAATTTTGAAACGGCTAAAGCACAAAATACGGAGCTCTAAATAATGCGTTTATTTGTTGTCCAGTAACAGGTTCAGCGTGGGCAACTCGGAGGGCTACGTGAGCGGGTCGGGCGAGGAGTGGAAGCGCCGCGACGCTCCCAAGCACGCGCCCTACCTGGAGCCCGTCAGCCCGCCCGACAACCATCCTGCCAACAGGTACATACATACATCATCCAACAAGCTTCATTAGGCCCTACTCTATCCGACTCTCTTACTCGCACTCATCTGCAGACGTGCGCGAGAGAGACGGATAAATCCAAGAATATACGGACGAAGCGTTAGATAGTAGGGCCCCTGGCGTCGATGACTTTTTCGTCAGTATGGTAATATAGTTAGCACTTTCGTTGCCGATACATGTCGTGATGTTTTTGTGCTATCAACTGCTTTATTTTTGAACATTTTATTGTTATATTTGGATTTTATTGTTATACAAGTCATCGACGTCAGGTCCAGAGATAATGTAACCGGATTGTACTCCGACTACACCTGCTGTTGATCATAGGCTTTTCTTTGTTTCTACCTATTTTTTTTAGTCTAGAAAAAGTTTATTTATAAATGGTTTTATAAGAAATTGCTTTAGGTTTGTAATTATATGGAAAGGTTGGACCGTGCGGAGCAGGGGCTAACCTCTATAGTTATCTATGATCGTTTTCATCTGATTAACGGTTATGTATTTTACTCTCATAAAATATCTTGTTGATGTCAAACAGACCTCGTTGAAGGAACGACGTAAAATAGGTATCAAAAAACCAACTGTTCCATTAATAACATGGTGAAATGCACTTTTTAAGCTGATATGACTTCATGATACTCATCCGTTGTCTGTGAGTTTATCCATATTGTATTTGTTGCAGAAACAATAGCAACCGCCGTTACAGCTGCGTAGGCTCGTCCGTGGGGGGCGCGGGGGCGGGCGGGGCGGCGGGCGGCGCGGGGGCCGGCGCTGGGGGCGGGGGCGGCGTGCTGACGGCCTTCGACTACGTCACCAACCGCATCGTGGAGGTGATGCGCAGCGATGCGGACGAGCGCACCAAGCCGCTCGCCTTCCCCACCACGGCCTACGCCTACCCCTACTCCGCGCTTAACGTGGCCACCACCCCTGGAGATTGTGAGTTCATACTATGATTTTCCTTTATTTCATTACCCTGCACAGGACGCTAACTCTTTTCTTTTTATCGCCCATATCTTGGAATTGGAGAATAACAACATTTTTCGTATCAACCTCCTCAAAAATTTTAGTAACTAAAGACCTATGATGAAAAAAAATGTACCAATTTGATGACTGTCAACTTGAATTTTTATTTTTCTCAAACATGCTTGGAAATTTTTGACAACCTTCTTCGAGATATATGATGTATGAAAGTCCATATCTGTCGTGTTATTAAAAATGGAACGATATTTTACTCTGAAACATGGCAACCAAGAAAGTAACATATCAAAGGTTTTATTTAAATTTCGAATTGGCTTGCAAATAGAAAGCGGTTTATTGAAAAAAAAAAAAACATATGAAGAGCATAATTATGAAGAGTTAATTTGTTTTGTGAACACGAATGTTTTAATTTCCTCGCATTATTTGAGAAAAGTACTACACAAGCCTTGGCCACAACTAGGCATTGATGGACTTACGTATGTGGGCCGAGGCGAGTTCGTCCATCAATGCCTGTCTGTTGCTGGCCGCTGCAGCTGCTATTTTCTGCATAAACATACTCCTGAAAAACCCTAGAAAATCATGAAAATATGACATAAGAGTAAGATGTATCCATCCCCCCAGCGCCCAGCAGCGCGCCGTCTGCGGCGGCCCCCGCGCCGTGCGCGCCGCCCCCGCAGGAGCCGGCCCCGCTCATGTCGGCGCAGTACGAGCCGCTGTCGGACGAGGACTGACGCGCCCCCTGCGCGCCGCCCGGCCCCGCCCTACGTGCCTACTGAGCTCCTGGCTTGTGAACTTGTGACGCTGCCGATACTTCAGGCTAAAACAGCTTCAACGTTTGATCGAAGCTAAGGAGATATAGACCAGTTACGCTCCAGAGCGACAATGCTTCCGGCTGAAAAGGTTCAAGATTGAGTCGAAACGCTCCATCATAAAATCATCGCCTGATAAATCAGCTTTTGAGAGGGCAAAAATTAAATTAAACTATGAAAATTAAGGTCCGGCTTTAAACCGTCAAAAATAAGGAGTAAATGCCAGCTTAGATCTGGAAACACACCTGGACCATAGAAGGAGAAGTACCGGGTATAATTAGGCCAACAGTGGACAAAAACAGAATGAAGATAAACTAGTGCCCCAACTCGCAGTGTACGTGCCCGATAGGTAGCGAACTTTGTGAACATTGTGAACAACGCCCCGATACACGTCAACGTGCGTAGATCTTCAGTTATTTTGACGTATTACTTTCATATACACACACCTTAACAGACTATGTAAATAAGTACGAGGTTTTTCGTTAAATAGTGACTCGGTAGTGACGTGTATCCAAAAGATAACGGAAACAGTGGTGTACAAAAGACATTGAAATAGACTAGTAAGCAAGTATCGACATGTTAAGGGTGCATTTCGTGTGATCTCGGTTATGTGTCTGCTGACCTATTGGATCTATCGTGTTAAGTATAGACGATGGTACTAAAATTGTATATTTATATGTTGTTTTGTAATGCAGGGATTAAATACCGTTCATGTGTTGTGGGAGAGCTTTAAGTGTCCGGTAGTAAGCGATAGTGTGCACTGTGACCTGTGGCACTCGTCCGGCCACCATACGCTTATGAACATAATGCTGTCGATTAGTGAGAATACGATTATGAATTGTTATTTATTTAGTTTTTCAACGTGTTTCTATTATTTTCTCGTGTAACTGTAGTCGAACATACGTGATTAGAACACTGCCGCTGAGTGACGCGAGTACCTCACTAATTGTTAAGTGGCAGAGTTACGAACGTTTCGGTGATCCAAACGATATAAAATAAATAAGAATGTATTTTTAATCCAGTCTTCCATCGCCACTCCGACGCGCGACGGGGACTCCCCACACTAGGCTAGCGATGCGCGCGACTTCGTCCAATATTAGCTACACTTAGGAACTGTATATTTGTGAATAGACGCGTGACTATGATCGACACTTGCCCCGGCATGCATTTCGCAGATTCCTCGTTATATTAAGCTGTCGACGTGGAGCGCGCCGCTCTAAGTTAACATTTTTTTATTGCTTCGCTTCGGATTTCGCTGTCGCCTCATCCATTAGGTTAGGCTACGCGTAGTTCAATTTATCATTTGTTAATTTCGTATTGTAAATATCATTCTGTCGTTCGTTTAATGTAAACTTTGTGTATATCGGCCCGCCACAGCGAAGTCCGGAACGGTCTCCGAGTATTGAAATCGAAACTATATCGACTCGGAACTGTCTACACCCTTACTATACATATAGCGTTAACGTTAACGGAGTAGCGTAAGTAATATAAATTATATACATATGTAAAAGTGTATGGTTATTATGTATATGCATTTGTAATTATACAGGTTAGCTAAGAGTTGAATTAGAGATTTGATTTGGTTTTTTAGTTAGGAGGGTCTCGAGTGACCGATATAAATATAGCGGGAGGGGAAGGAGCTCCGCCGCCGCCGCGCTCGAGCTGCTGCGCGCTTACTTATGTGTACACTCACCCGCGCCGCTCTACTCACGCACTCACCCACACTCACCCCATATACACTCACACCTACGTTCAGTGCTGTTATATTCCCTGTAACTGTCAGTTTTATGACTTCCCTCATCCAATGTAAAAAAATAATCTCATCCGAAATGAATCATCTCTTGAGGCGATATTAGAGCAGCGCGCGGTGTTTTTGTAAATGTTTTCGAGTTATGTGTAAAAAACGACTGATTAAATTTACTTTGAGCGAGTGTATGGGTGGCGCGGCGGCGGCGGCGCTCGCAAACACATTGTGATTTCTTTATAAAACGTTGTAATGTACTGTAAGTAGCCCAAGAAAAAAATAATCCTTGTAAGTCCGAACATAAGCGAAAAAACAACTTCTGGGAGGACAAATCAATAAAATAAGATGCAAATCTAGCCTGTGTTTTATTTATACCGTCCGAATTTATTATTGTGGGTGTATCTACTTATTGAATGAGGGATTTTATTTTAGCTCTTCCCTAGTTGCTGAATCGATGGCGCTAGGAGTTAGTATGACAATGCAAGGAACGGAACCTAAAAAAACTGATTTTAACAAAGCGCGAGAAAACTAGGTTATATTCGGAAAGTTAAGCAAATGAAAGTGTCAGTCAACGAGAGTATATGACGTGACACAATGTTTTTTTTTTCAAGCGTTTTGGCTTTGGCACCAACTATCATAGTAAGTTCAACGCCATCTATAGAGTTCTTGCAAACTAAGTATTTTTTTAATACCTCAAAAAGAAAACTTCTCATTAACAAAAAGTAAGAGTAACCGCCAGTTATCAGTCAGTTTGCCGAATAGCCTTCCATGCTTGGTGAGCGGTGATGGGCCTCGGCTTAGGCCCGGTTTCCATCAAAGCGGAGACGAGCGGAGCGGAGAGGAGAAGTGCAAGCTTCAACCAATCACAGGATAGACGAGAGACCTGATGTAGATTTCATCTACATGATAGGTGCGGGTTTCCGCACATCTCTCCGCTCCGCTCGCCTCCGCTTTGGTGGAAACCGGGCCTTACGTGTCGCACGTCGTGGGGTCAAGTCAGACAGGTTTCTTTATCTAATTTATTTCAACACCACTGCTCTTAATGAGAAAACAAAGTGAAGAAACCGACAAGTCTTAAAGCCAAGGATAGAAGGCATGTGACGTAACATCCACCACCGCGCACCCGGCCCTTGTGATAAATTATGGCCCGTTCCATTTCACAGAGGTGGCTTGCGTCCCAGCAGTGGGAACGTGTGGCTGACTCTGGCAGAGCCACCATCAGGGATTTTAATTTTGTTAACACAAAAATTTAGTCGCTAATTAGTCGCCAAATATCAGATTTGGTCGGTCACTGGTTCAAAAGATATAAGGGCTTATTGGTGGCCCTGCTGGAGAGAGCCTACCCCAGCAGAGCCACATTAATAACTCAAAAACTAGGGCACCTAGCGAAGATCTGTTTTCTCCCATATTTACTCGCTAATTAGTCGAAATTAGTCGCCAAATATCAGAATTGGTCGGTCACTGGTTCAAAAGATATAAGGGTTTATAGGTGGCCCTGCTGGAGAGAGCTTACCCCAGCAGGGCCACATTTATATCTCAAAAACTAGGACACCTAGCGAAGATCTGTTTTCTCCCATATTTACTCGCTAATTAGTAGAAATTAGTCGCCAAGTTACAGATTAAATCGGGTCCTAGTTCAGCAGATATAATGAGTTCAATTATTAAGGTATAGTCCAAGAGCTAGAACGAAGAGTTCACGATAAATTGCCAAGAAAAAATATTTCTATTAATATGTGTAATATACTTCTAGTTTTATCGGTCTAAAGTCCTTAGAAATTACCGAGAGAGGTAAATTCTCTATTAAATACATGTTTAATGTTTTTAATTATTAAGTTTGAGTGGCTTAAATTTCTTTGAAACCATTAAACCTTGCTCTTGGTCTATTTAGTGTCAAGATGTACAGTCGCATGCAACTGTTTTACTAATAATACAATGTTGAGCTCTAATTTACGTTAGAATAATAAATACGTTAAAATTTTATCGTACCTATATTTAGTAAAATGTAATACTTAAACGTTGAAAACGTATTGTAAGTATGTAGGTAAGTATCAACCCATTGCTTGAAATACATTACAAAAAAATACATACTTAAATCAAATATGTAAATACTTACTATACCTAATATGAGCATTAACGGCTCTAATTAAGGTTTAATAAGTAAGTTTATTTATTGTTCCTTAGAAATACAACAAATTGAACTGTATCTAAATGCCAGAAATAATATATAAATCTAAATCAAATTATTTTATAAAAATGAATTTCCAAAAAGTTGGTTTGATGTGTGTATTTTGAGGTGATTGTCAGTGGTGCGTTGTGGGTGTGTGTGTATTGTGTCGTGGTAGGTAGAGTTTGTAATGTATGGACGGGTTGAGTTTTTATTTTATCTTAATTTATGTTAGAATAATAAAACTTGTGGCCGTGTGGTATCCGGCAGAGTAGAATAGAACCAACCCATTACACTCACGGGTGTCGTATAAGGCGACTAATGTCTGAGGCAGAACACCTTGCGCCTCCGTAGACCAGAGAATGGGCAGCAGCGTTTTCTGTTAGTCTTTCATCACTGCGATCTCCAATCCGCCTGCCAAGCGTGGAGATTACGGCAAATTCCTCCCATCATAGAGAGGCTTATGTCCAGCAGTGGACGTTATGGGCTGTTGTAGTAGTAGTGTAGTAATAAAACTTCATTGTCGAAATATAAAATTATTTATTAGTTTCCTTAAAATTATTGTACTAACAGAAAATGTTAATTATAATAGATCAATCAATAATCTGAAGAGATAAAGTTTGTGAATTTGGATGTTAGGGGTAAGTACCTACTCTCCGGTACTACTGATCCGATTTAAAAAATTCTTTATTCCTTTTGTGAGCTTTTTCACTCATAAGTGACGCAAACGAAGTTGCGTGGTAACGAAGGTACGTCACGGGCAACTCGTTCTAAGTAGCTCGTCTGTACACGCGCATCTATCTCTTTCTTACTCACCGTGTAAATGTAACGGAGCGCAGCGATCTATCTGCCATGCCAGCTACTAAATGCACACATTTTGTTCGATACCTAAATAATTACATATATCTATTGTAGATTTTGTTTCTATGTAATGAATACTGCTTTCCTTTGGTGGGTTGAAGTTATAGAATTCCTCCAGACGTCGTATAGATACACCTGTCTAAAAACTACTTTAATTATTTGTATTTTTTTATCTTTAATATCTTTTTAATGACACACCGACTGAATCTGTAACTTGGCGACTAATTTCGACTAATTAGCGAGCAAATATGGGAGAAAACAGACCTTCGCTAGGTGCCCTAGTTTTTGAGATATAAATGTGGCCCTGCTGGGGTAAGCTCTCTCCAGCAGGGCCACCTATAAACCCTTATATCTTTTGAACCAGTGACCGACCAGTTCTGATATTTGGAGACTAATTTCGACTAATTAGCGAGCAAATATGGGAGAAAACCGATCTTCGCTAGGTGCCCTAGTTTTTGAGTTATTAATGTGGCTCTGCTGGGGTAGGCTCTCTCCAGCAGGGCCACCAATAAGCCCTTATATCTTTTGAACCAGTGACCGACCAAATGTGATATTTGGCGACTAATTTCGACTAATTAGCGACTAAATTTTTGTGTTGTCAAAATTAAAATCCCTGATGGTGGCTCTGCCAGAGTCAGCCACACAGTGGGAACATTATAGGCTGAGAAATCTTATGCTATTTTCTTTACATCATCGGTCCTTCAAAATAAATATTTGGTTTACATTATACATTCCAGGAGAAAAGAGGGTAGTCTTGACTTTATGAACGGCGACGACGCGCGACGTGGTTTACTCTGCTATGTACTAAGAAAACCGGCCAAGTGCGAGTCGGACTCGCACACGAAGGGTTCCGTACCATTGACTATATTTAGTATTTGTTGTTATTATAGCGGCAACAGAAATACATCATCTGTGGAAATTTCAACTGTCTAGCTGTCACGGTTCATGAGATACAGCCTGGTGACAGACAGACGGACAGACAGCGAAGTCTTAGTAATAGGGTTCCGTTTTTACCCTTTGGGTACGGAACCCTAATAAACAGACTGTTACTTATTTATCTTTAATACATTATTTTAAGCTAAAATAAAAGATTTTTATGTTTTTTCCATATTTTTATTACCAACTACTAAATATTTAAATGACTGACGATTCAAAAATAACGCCCATTAATAATGTAAGTGCAATCTTTGCTATTCTAACAAGCTATAAGTTCTGAAGCTGTAGCTAAACTACATAATTATTGTACACAGTATTAATTAAGGCTTTTTTCTTTGAAAAAGTTGAGAAGCAGGGTGAAGTAAGACCACGCTGTCTTTATTATCTGCAAACAAAAAACATTTCATTATTATTATTATCCAAGACTTGCAAAATCAATATTTGGGCCCCGTTTTGACACTGTGACAGATTTAGGTGGCGATATTTACACTGTGATGATCAGTAGGTACGATAGTTTTAGTAAAATGGACTCGTACGTCGACATTTCACTCGTCATAAGGTATAAAAAAAACGGCCAAGTGCGAGTCGGACTCGCGCACGAAGGGTTCCGTAGCATTATTATCAAAACCGGCCAAGAGCGTGTCGGGCCACGCTCAGTGTAGGGTTCCGTAGTTTCCCGTCCGTCACAATAAGTGTTCCCACTTAAGACTTTAAAGGTGGGTATCCATTATGTAAAAATGCTTGCATATATACGAATATACTACAAACTTAGTCCAGAAATTATTTTGAACAACTTTTTGCCTTTTTTGTACAAAAACTGTTGTTTCCATCAAGTTCAAAATGATTTTCCTAGAAAGTCGTTATAAAGTTCTACTTTTCAGATTTTTTTCATATTTTCTAAACTTATGGTTCAAAAGTTAGAGGGGGGGGGACACATTGTTTTTAGGGTTCCGTACCCAGAGGGTAAAAACGGAACCCTATTACTAAGACTTCGCTGTCTGTCCGTCTGTCCGTCTGTCTGTCACCAGGCTGTATCTCATGAACCGTGACAGCTAGACAGTTGAAATTTTCACAGATGATGTATTTCTGTTGCCGCTATAACAACAAATACTAAAAACAGAATAAAATTAATATTTAAGGGGGGCTCCCATACAACAAACGTGATTTTTTTATAATAATTGGTACGGAACCCTTCGTGCGCGAGTCCGACTCGCACTTGGCCGGTTTTTTACTTTTGGAGCGATTATTTCCGAAATTATTGACATTATCAAAAAATGATTTTAGGAAACCCCTATTCATTTTTAAATACCTTTCCAGCAATATATCACACGTTAGGGTTGAAATGAAAAAAAAAAATACTTCCCACTTTACATATAGGGGGGCTACCCTAATAAAACATTTTTTTCCAATTTTTATTTTACCACTTTGTCGGCGTGATTGATATACATATTGGCACTAAATTTTAGCTTTCTAGTGCTAACGGTCACAGAGATTAAGCGAGGACGGACAGACGGACGGACGGACAGACATGGCGAAACTATAAGGGTTCCTAGTTGACTACGGAACCCTAAAAAAGGGCAAAAAAACCGGCCAAGTGCGAGTCGGACTCGCACACGAAGGGTTCCGTACCATTGACTATATTTAGTATTTGTTGTTATAGCGGCAACAGAAATACATCATCTGTGAAAATTTCAACTGTCTAGCTGTCACGGTTCATGAGATACAGCCTGGTGACAGACAGACGGACAGACAGCGAAGTCTTAGTAATAGGGTTCCGTTTTTACCCTTTGGGTACGGAACCCTAAAAATCACGTTTGTTGAATGGGAGCCCCCCTTAAATATTAATTTTATTCTGTTTTTAGTATTTGTTGTTATAGCGGCAACAGAAATACATCATCTGTGAAAATTTCAACTGTCTAGCTGTCACGGTTCATGAGATACAGCCTGGTGACAGACAGACGGACAGACGGACAGACAGCGAAGTCTTAGTAATAGGGTTCCGTTTTTACCCTTTGGGTACGGAACCCTAAAAACAAATAAATACAGTATAAAAAAGCCTTGTGCACCCAAAATATAACAGTAAAATATCTTAAGATTATCGCCTTGTGAACGGTATCTTACCGTGCTGTAGCTGGCCAGTGAAATAACTGAGAATCCATGCGTCGTCACGTAAACTCCCTTTTGAGCTCTGAAAAATGCAAAAAGGGCCTGAGGCACTCCCTCGCGCATGTTTGCAGATGAGTGCGAGTGAGAGAGGCGGGTAGATCCGAATAAACGGAGGAAGCGTTAGAGAGTAGGGGTGCAGTAGGAGTGTTTTATAACTTTATAAAAAAAAATGGTTTGCAATAAATTTGAAAAATTCTTGGGCTCCACTCATCTATTAGGACATCCGAAAAAAGAAACAGATGTTGTTAATAATGTAAAATTGTAAACCATTTATCAAAAATAAATGAATAATCAGGATTCTATTATAGGCGACGAGACGTTGGCAGCTTCGCTTCACAGCCTAGCTCATCGGCGTAATGTTGCCTGCCTGTCGGCTACAGACTACTTCGGTGAGTGTGCGCAGGAGCTCCACGACCTGATCCTACCATCACCATTTTACCACCGGACTAGCAGGGGCCCAATTCTGTAAAATTACCAACTTGTCAATAGTGTGTCGGTAGTGTGTAAGTAGTGTCCCAATAGGCTAATCATTGATATTTGGTATTCTACAAATTATCTATGGTCATTGACTTACCACTGTAGTGCCATTGAAACGCCATAGAAGACTATTGTAATAATTGGTATTCTGCTGGGCCCCAAGTCTGCTATTTTTATAAAATTCGTCATTCCTACACGACGCCATTGTCATTTTGGTAAAAGTTCATAGTCTACTAAGTTCATAATGATAGATCACTGGTCGGTCAATGGTCTCGTAATAGAATTGTGTTGGAATGATATTGTTGTATTGCCATTTTTAAAACCCGGTGGTAGAAATGATTTTCGAAAAACTACTATTAAAATTGAACATTTATTCATGCCAGATTTCATTTTATATATTTTAACATATTATTTATTAGTGTTTTAAGCCATCTGAATTAATAAGAAGTTCGTAAATAGGAAAAAACATTAAAATGTTCAACGCGGATTAATGTAAAACTTAATATTTTATCTGTATAAATGTCAAAGTCAAATGTGACATATAATGTCACATTTGACTTTGACATTTATTTAACATATTAGTTTACTCTCGTGTATCTGTTTTTGTTTCTAGCGGCCGGTGTTATTGTATTTATTTTCATTTGAGTGTTCTAGTTAGATTTTTGTTTGTATATTTTAACCCTTATGTGGAGGAGCTCGTGGCTAAGTAATAACAGCCGCTCGGGTCAATCTTTAGGTTAAGCCGTGCTTGCCTAAGTTGGTCTGTGGATGGGTGACCACCCTTACACACCGAGTTTCCTCCGTGCCTCGGAAAGCACGTTAAGCTGTTGGTCCCAGCTGTCATTTGTAGATCTTTGACAGTCGTTACAGGTAGGTAGTCAGTGGCCCATATAGTCTGACAACCAGTCTTACCAAGGGGTATCGTATTTCCCAGTACTAACTGGGTTGTGGAGGTCAGTTAAGCAGTCGCTCCTTGTAAAATACTGGTATTCAGCTGAGTCCGGTTAGACTGGAAGCCGACCCCAACATAGTTGGGAAAAGGCTAGGCAGGCAGATGATGATTTTAACCCATAGGTAACATGCATTTACAATCTTGCCTGCAGTTGTTGAACTCTAAAGGCTGCTTTACGCCGGGGCAACGCTATGCGATATTGCAGCATGCCACTTGGCCGCATGCTACAATATTTTAAAATGTTGCACATTGTGGCAAGAATCGTGTGGCTTGGCAACACCTTGCGTCATGCTGCTAAAGTTACTTCATCAGCCATAATCTACGGTGTCTTGTCCCCTCGATCAATCAAGTTGGTAGACCAAAACACTCCAATAAAATATACAGCATGATACTTTGAAAAAGGCACGATGTTGCCTCGGCGTAAAATACGCTGCCGCATACCGCAATTGCTGCATTGTATCGTTATTTGTAGCACACCATAATACGACGCACGCCACAACATGTAGCATGCTGCAATGCCGCACAGTGTTGCCCCCAATGATATTCTAAAGGTAGCTTTACGCCGGGGGCATCACTGTGCGGCATTGCAGCGAGCTACATATTGTGGCGTGCGTCATCTTTTGGTATGATGCAATTAACCACGGTGAGCGGCAATTGCGGTATGTCGCAGACTATATTACACCGAGGCAACATCGTGCCTAGATAATTTTCAAAGCATCCCAAACATAACCTATAAACTGTATGACGCACCAAGATTGTGGCATGGAATCCATAGTGTTTGGATAGAAGCTGTGACAGTCTGATACATGACGCAAGTTGTTGCAATGCCGCACAATGTGCAACATTTTAAATTATTGAAGCATGCGCCTTTGTGGCATGCTGCAATGCCGCACAGTGTTGCCCCGGTGTAAAGTATAAACTAGCCATATTATACAGATATGTTATTACACCTACAAAACCACGGAAAAAAGTGTGCCGCGGGGCAGAGCCAGCTCACATACACGCAGTAACGCAGAATAAAGGCAAAACAGGCCAATTGGCACGTTTTTGACTCTTCACGATTGCGCGCTCACAACATATCTGTTTAATAGAATATCGTTGGTTGCCCCGGTGTAAAGCAGCCCTATGTAAAGCATGTGTGCTGCAAACACCTGCAAAAAATCAATTTACTTTTTTACCTAGCTGCATTTGGCATTTGGCTGCATTGGGACGACCCGATTGGCGCAGTGGTAGTCAGGCTGCCTTACGTTCTTAGGGTTCCGGGTTCGAATCCCGGTCGGAGCAAATGTTTGTGTGATGAGCATGGACATTTGTTTCCGAGTCATGGATGTTTATATGTATAATAAGTATGTATTTACAAACAAAAAGTATCTATGTAGTATATTAACTATCTGGTGTCCACGATACAAGCCTCGTTGCTTAGTGTGGCACTAGATGGCGCTGTGTGTAATGTCGAGCAATATTTAATATTTATTTATTTAGGAAAACGTAGATTAACTTATATTTAATTACTGTTCTTGACTTATACAAGAAATAGAGCATCTAAATTTATAAAGTAAGAAATTAATTCTATTTTCTATTTTTTATTCTAATAATCACTCATCATGAGTATTTAGAACAATTGCTTAGAATAATGCTCTTTTTTTTTTTTTTTTTCTTTTCTTCGTCAGTCCAACACGATCCTATTGTCATTTTGGTAAAAGTTCGTAGTCTGCTAAATTCATAGTGATCGATCATTGTTCGGACAATGGTCTCGTGTTGTAATGACATTGTCGTATTGCCATTAATATAAGATCCGTTAGTAGAAATGATTTTCGAAAAACTACTATTACATTTGAACATTTATTCATGCCAGATTTCATTTATTTATTTATTTACATATTATTTATTAGTGTTTTAAGCCATCTGAATTAATAAAAAGTTCGTAAATAGGAAAAAACATTAAAATTTTCAACGCGGATTAATGTAAATTTAATATTTTATCTGTTTATATGTCAAAGTCAAATGTGGCATTACTGTTTACTGACGTTTATTTGTTTTTGTATCTAGCGGCCGGTGTTTTGTTATTGTATTTATTTTCATTTGATTGTCTAGTTAGATTTTTGTTTGTATATTTTTACCCCTAAGACGACCCACTGACCGAGAAGCCTATATTTATTGATTTTATACAAAATGGTGATAATTGAGCAAATTTCGGCTCCACTTGATTATTTGGAAAACCACCAATGAAGGGCGAAGTTTATCGAAGGTAAAGATCTTGCAATTATTTGTTTTGACCATTAACGCCCCACTTTATGGGCAAAGTATGTCGCCCGATGTTACAAAATATATATTTTTTTATAGAAACAGACCATGTACCCTCTCGAAGTTGCTCAATCAAGGCTGGATGCTATTGAAGCCAGGAACGAGGCGACTTTAAAACATGCTCGGGCAGGCCATCAACAACTCAGCTGCTGCATTGATGGACAGCTCCACCACAGAAAAAATGGTGAACCATAGAGGCCACTGTGTGCCAAAAAAGGTAATTACTAATTACTGTTGATTTATAGGTAAGTCATTCACCTTTAGGTAATGGTTTCACCCAAAATCGGAACTTCTACTCATTGTGTGTGCTACCAACATACCCACAATAAGTATTATGGAGCATTGAAAACAAAACAATAAAAATTATAATAATTAATATGACCCCTCCATCTAAGCTTCTATGCTTGTGTTAGGTTTAGGCTCAATCAGTAGTAGTACATTGGCCAGAATCTGACATCTTGATTGTAACTCTGATACTAAGCGCTAGGTTACACAACATGCTATAAAAGAAGTTGCAACTTTTGTATTAAACTTAATTTTGGTTTCACACAAACTCTGCAGAATTATAATGTCATGACAAAATGATTAAATGAAACAGTGTTTATAAAAAGAGTATTAATTTATTTTAACCTATAAGTATACCCGTAATTACAGGAATAACAATGTTCTGTTCCCGGGCTTGAAACGTTAAATCATATTTTGTCAATACTGTGGTCACTGTGGATCTGTAACAAAGAGTTAAATCATTTTATTAATACTTAGAGCATTTTCGTACTTCATTAGAACATTAAAGTAGGTTTACAGTACATACCTGCTAATTTAATTTATGCATTTCTCCACAGTCTGTCAAGAAGAGCCTGCTGCAGTGCCCGACCTTCAAGAAGATCCTGATTCACCCTTTGATGGTTTTGATAATTAGGTGCTGCATTATTATTTTCCTCCTAAATTAAAAGACAGATTAGTGATTAATGAAATAATGACATGACTGTTATTATTTTTATTAAAAGGTAATACACACATCAAAAGTATCTAGGGATCAACATATATTTTTGCAATAACTTTTCTCCTGATTGATATTAATTAAAATTTTCTTTAAGGATTCATCAAATAAAGTGTTTTCGTTTGTCACAGTAACGATAAACCAAGTCACCTTTGCATTAATAAAGAAATTTGCCATTTTCCTAATAAAGGGATTTTTGACATTTGAACCACTTTTTCTTTAAAATTTTATTGGGTAACTTAAACAATTAATAATCCGTGTTTCTACCGCGAACACTAACAACACAAGAACATCGGTTTGGCATACTCAAAATGAGTTCATCCAAATCACGCTGTGGAAAGGCCGCCCATGTTCGTTGCAACAACAAAAAAAGGTCTTCTTGCGACTGGATACCCTCCATATTCGGCAGAGCTCTTCTCTGTAGCATATCCCATGCATGCTCAATCGGGTTCAAGTCTGGCGACTGAGCAGGCCAGGGCAGGACATTGATGTTAGCTGCGGCGAGAGTCTGTCTTACAACTCTTGCGGTGTGCGGTCGTGCATTATCATGCATTAACTGAAATAAGGGACCGATTTGCACTTGTAGAGGAACGATGACGTCTGATACAATCGTCTCAGCATAAATTTGAGCGTTGAGGTTGCCTCTGATCCAAATAAACTCAGTTCTTCCGCCGATCCAAATACCCGCCCATACCATGATGGTTCCACCACTATAAGGATGGACTTCCTGGCAGGATTTTAATCGCTGTTGGCGTCCAGGGGTTCTCCAGTGTCGTATACGTCTTGTATCCGGTCTCATACCAAAACGAGACTCATCAGAAAAGCACACGAAACGCCATTGTTCTTCTGCCCAATTTCTGTGTTCAAGAGCCCATTGATATCGAATCCTACGATTGTGCATTGCTATAGGTGGTACCCGTAGCGGTCTTCGGGAATGAAGGTTCACTTCATGCAAGCGGTTTCTGACTGTTTGGTCGCTAATTAAGTTCCCTGAAGAGTGATGAAGCCTCACGGCTAACATCATGGCGGTTATTGTTGGAGCTCTTCGAGTTAAGATTTGAATGTATCGGTCTTGTCTCCGTGTGGTGCAGCGATACCGTCCTCCATGGCGCTCAGCCACGGTACCAGTGCTTCGGTAACGTGTCCAAAGTCGACTGATAACACTCTGACTTGTATTCAGAGCTAAAGCTACAGTACGTTGCCGGGAACCAGCTTCTATCATTCCCACGGCTCTGAGCATTTCTTCCCTGCTTAAATGACGTCGCCGCTCCATAATAACGTTGGTTTTAATCAGTAGTAGGGAAACAGTAGCACTAATAATGTCTTCAATGCGTTGTATGTTTTTAAAGGGAAAATATTGACAGCTTATTTTCATATTTTACTCGAATTTGATTGAGAGTTCCTGATTCAAATTATGAAATGCACCAAAAAGGATCCATATAAATTTATAAAATCATAAATTTATTACAAAGCCACATCTCAATCTCAAGAAATCCGCATAAAAATGCTTGATCCCTAGACACTTTTGATGTGTGTATTTGTGATTTGTTATTCAAATGATGATTAAAATTAAAATATTGAAGATCTTTTTGATTTGTATGAAGACTGATTTTGATTTGTTATTATTATTACATTAGATATTGTAACTTGTCTTTTGTTTTATGTAGTACTTATATTTACATTTCAGGTTTTTCAATTGAATTGAAATTCAAGTTTAAAATGTTAAATAAATATTTAGTTTATGAGAAATAAAGATTATTTTAAATGTTGATTTTTAACATAGCAGTATTATTTTAAATTCCATCTTCATTCTAAGTGAAATGTGGAATGTAAATCACCTATTGCAAGCCAAGTACTTCTAGATAAACTTCATCAGGTGGCAACGGTGCTCTTGCCATGTATGGAATGTTGTGCAATATGTAACATGCATTCACAATCTTGCCTGCAGTTGTTCGACTATAATGTAAAGCATGAACTGCAACCTGAAAAAATCAATTTACTTTTATAAGTACAACCGCAGGTAACTTAACTTTTATTTAATTAATACTGTTCTTGACATAAACTATTGCATCTAATCATTGTTATTGAGTATCTAAAACAATAAATTGCTTATAATAATGGGTCTTTACCTGAAACATGCTTCTAATACGCTGCAATGGGGAATGAGTTCTTCAATTTATTAACCTCCATATGAGTTCTTTCCAAGGCGAAACGACTTTACAAATTCCGCCTCGGGAACATCTTAAAAGGGTTCAAATAATCCCTTTAGGCTCAAAACGTCTACTCTCCCAAAACATCCACTCTCCCAAAACGTCCATCATTCGCGTCAAGCGAAGGGCACGACGACGTCTTCTGCATTCCGCCCATCTTCTTTCTCTAGCATCCACTGCGTTGGCTAGCTCGAGAACATTTTGTTCGTAGTGAATTCATTGTCTCCATTCAATATTCCACAAACACGATCGAAATAAAAGCAATGATTGCACAATGACGTTCCACTGATAGGTTAGTGATCAAAAGAACTGTCAAAACTTTAGCAGATTACCGCTCTATGTTAGTCATTGTGTACGAGATTACCATTCTAAAACAGTGGCTGTTCATTGGAAAGCCATAATGACGCCATTATATTAGTAGATTACCAAACTTGTCAAAATCAACAAATAGAAGATTAACGATAGATCATTCTGACACTATTGTAATAGCAGACTTGATTTGCGTTGGCTGGCTCGAGAATATTTTGTTCGTAGTGAATTCATTGTCTCCATTCAATAATCCACAACCACGATCGAATTAAAAACCATGACCGCACAATGACGTTTCAATGATAAGTCAATGATCCAAAGGAACTGTCAAAATTTTAGCAGATTACCGCTTATGTCAGTCATTCATTTGTCATTGTGTACGAGATTACCATTCTATGCCATTTCTTTCAATGGAGTGTCTGTGGTTGTTCATTGGAAAGCCATAATGACGCCACTAAATTAGTAGATTACCAAACTTGTCAAAATCGACAATTATGAGATCAATGAACGACTATTCTGACACTATTGTAATAGCAGACTTGAGGCTGGCCGCTCTTTTTTCTCGCAACACAAATCGGGGAGGTACTTGTATTCTTGTAAGACAGGGGCACCAGTACAGGGAACTACCAGAAGTTGCTAAACAGTCTGTATCAGGCGTGTTTGAAATTTGTGCTATAGAACTGACATCCTATTCAATTATTGTTATATGTGTGTATAGAGTACCAAAATATAATTACTTGACTTTTTATGAAAAACTTGACATAGTATTGAAAAAAGTTTGTGTATTATCGAATAAAAAAATTGTATTGTGTGGTGATCTTAACATTAATTTACTGTTAAGAAATAGGATTACTCTCGATTTGGAACACTTCCTACTTAACTATAACTTGACTCTAGCTCTAAACCAGCCTACTAGGCCTCATAGTGTCATAGTAAAACGTGCATTGATAACTTTGCGCATAATCTAAAAAAAGGATGGAAAACGGAAATTATTGATCTCATGTTATCGGATCACACATCACAAATACTTAAAATACCTGTTAATAAAACGTATCGCTTAAAATTTTGGAAAACGGTCAAAAAAGATTACTCCAAAGAGAACCTTGATAAATTTAAATCGTGTATACAAAATTTATCTTTCAAAGAAGTCTACGAAAATAATGATGTTAATGTAGCCTATAAGACATTTTTTGATATTTTCTCATTATTCTACCATCTCTGTTTTCCTGAGAAAATAATAACTATAAACACGAACAAACAGGTCAAATGGATTTCTCGTGGCATAAAAACGTGTAGTAAAAGACAGAGACGGTTATTGTGGGCCTACAGATTACACCCGACAATAAAAGCTAAAAATTACTTGAAAAAATACACTACCCAGTACAAAAAAATTGTTAGACTAACTCAGAAGGCACAAAATAACTACTTTATAAACAACTCGCAAAATAAATCCAAAGCCACATGGCAGATAGTCAACAGATCTAAAGCTAACTTACCTAAAGAACAGATACTGACAATAAAAACAGGGGATTTGACTTACAGAAACCCGAATGACATAGCAAATGCATTTAATGACTACTTTATAGATGACATCGAGAATAATGTAATAAATGACACTAAAACAAAGAATAACTTAGATAATTTGACAATGCAATCAATGTTTATGCTGCCTGTTCTAGAATCCGATATTATATTTGCCACAAAGACACTAAAAAATACTAGTACTGTAGGTTTTGACGGTATATCCACAAAAGTAATAAAATATGTAATTGAGCTTATAGCACCTGCCCTAGCACATATTATTAATATAGGTATTACCGAGGGCATCTATCCCGAAAGCTTGAAAAAAGTCATAATAAAACCGCTCCACAAAAAGGAAGACAAGACGCTTATAAATAATTACCGGCCAATAGCCAAAATTCCTGTTTTTTCAAAAATCTTTGAAAAAGTTATTTATAACTCGTTGTATCAATATCTTCACAAATACAATATCTTGTGCAAAGAACAAAACGGATTCCGGAGAAATAAAACAATTAACATGGCTATTTTCGACCTATTAAATAATGTTATGTCTGCCGTTGATAAAAAGACTCCCATCTCTGCTATTTACACAGACATGACTAAAGCCTTTGATTATGTTGATCATAAAATCCTTCTAGACAAATTGCATTGCTATGGCATCAGAGGGAACATTCTAAAATTACTAGAATCATATCTAAGTAATAGACTCCAATGTACTGAAATCACAAGAGTGTGCGCAAAAACTAAAATGGAACGAACGTATGTATCAAATTTCAGGAGTATAAAATATGGAGTGCCTCAGGGTAGCGTGCTTGGGCCACCTTTATTTCTCATTTACATAAATGATTTGCCAAAAGTGACACAGCAACAAATGATTTTGTTTGCAGACGATAGCACTGCCATAGTAAAATGTAATGACTTAAATACTTATCAATTTGACATTAATAATACTCTTACTGACATAATTAATTGGCTTAATATGAATAATTTAATAATCAACCTCAAGAAAACCAAAGTAATGCATTTCCGCCAAAGAATTGAAGCTCCAAAAATTTGTGTCAATTACAATGGCAACGAAATAGAAGAAGTAAAAGTAAGTGTGTTTTTAGGTATCCATATTGACAACAACCTTAATTGGAAAGCTCATATAGAACAGCTATGTAAAAAAATAAATAAATCTGCCTATGCACTTTTTCAATTGGCTAGGAAAGTAAATATAGACGCGTTACTTGTTGCCTATCATGGGCTAGTAGCCTCACTCCTACGATACGGAATTATTTTTTGGGGTAATTCCCCAGATAAGGGATTACTATTCAAGGCACAAAAAAGGTGCATTAGAGCCATGTGTGGTCTGAAAACAGATGACAGCTGTGCACCGTACTTTAAATCATTAAAAATACTCACGCTACCAGCTTTATACATATTAGAAATTAGTATCTTCGTTAAAACCAATACCAACCTTTTTGAAAAAATGACAATGGTACGAAATGTTCCAATTCGTAGTCAGTACAAAAATGCTATGAGTAATTGCAAATGTAAAACTGCATTAGTAACAAAAAGTATCCTTGGTATGGCTCCACGCATTTATAATAAAATTCCAGACGCCATAAAAGAATTAAATTTTACACAATTTAAGAAAAAAATGAAATTATTCTTGATTGATAAATGTTATTACACTATTGACGAATACTTAAATGACGAATTAATTTAGAATTACAAAATTATATTGAGGTTTGAGATAAATATTAATATTGACAACTTTGACATTTTAATTATTGTGACATAGTTTTTACCATACCATAATGCATGATTTTCAAATATTTAGTAATAATATTGTAATCCTCAGCTAGATTTGCACACCATATTTGTACGCCTCCTGGCATAACCTAACGCTCTGTTCATCAAACATAACATCTGTACTTTTTTTTTACTTATGTTAACAAATAAATTATGATTTGATTTGATTTGATTTGATTTGAATACAACTTTAGGTAATGTGTCTAAGGTTGAATTTACATTAATGTAAGTATATTTATTTCAACTACAAGTAGGTAGGTACGTCAAAACATTTGGCGACAGTTTTTAGGGAACTTTTGCATGGGATTGTGTATCTAGTTTTTTATTAGTGATCGATGGGGTGGGGTGTAAGTATATCTGTGGTTTGTGTGGTGTATGTGGAGTTATGTAAGATTCGACGGTTCCAAAGGACGCCCACAGCGCGTATAGTCGACTCCCGGATCAAACCTTCAGATCCCACACGTGGCACTTTCACCAATGTCCAACTGAATTTTATCCCGGTTTGCTAACCCAATCGGGGATGTAAAATAGTCCAGCACTGAATTTAGGAATTTACCGGCGTTCAAAGACACAAAAAGGCCGTCTACATAACCAACAAATTACTCGCGGTCAGGACCCAAAGTGGCGAGATCTCTCAATTTTCACTCAATCATCAACAAAATATCAAACACCGATCACGATGGCATCGGATTAAAATTAACTCAAAGTTTCAATCAATAATTACACGAAAGCAGCGTGCACCAAAAAAACAAGACAATGGAACCAAATTTCTTTCCAAAACCAATATGGCACTGACAAGCAAAACGTCATCGCACAGACAACCAAACGTAATCTGTCAAACGTCAAAAAGGTGCGTTCAGAAACTTGGTGGATGAAACAGGCGTGTTGCTTAACACAGTTACAGAATTGGGCCCCAGACGTACTGCGGCGTACCATCCGCTCTTGGATGACATCCCGTTGTGTCGTACTAAGCGCTTCTCCTCCACTTTTATTGTGCGCACAGCCAGTCTGGAACTCTCTGCCTGCGTCTGTGTTCCCACCCACATTTAACCCGCCTGCCTTCAAAGCAAGAGTGAACAGGCATCTTCTGGGCACGCTCGTTCCATCATAGATCTCATCCATCGCTTTCCATCAGGCGTGATCGAGGTCAAGAGCAGGCCCATATTGTAATAAAAAAATAATAATTTAAACCGACTTAAAAACAAAAACAGTTTGGGAAAATACCAAATAGGTAAATATTTTGGGTGTTTTGTTTACCTGTGAAGCATAATCAGCACTGCACTTTTAGCCCTCTTGGAGCCATTGTACCAGCCACACTCGTACAGGGCATCCGCCAGACGCTTGCTCTGTCGCAAACAGATTTCAAATTTTATTGCAACATGTTGCGAATTTTTCCAGTTGGATTCCCTAAAAATCCCCTCCCGTGTGGTTCTGAGATCTAGGGGAGAGGGGGAGGTAACTGCAATAACCCTGTAGGTACTGCTGGCAAGATTGCTGCGAAACTTCTTCCCAACCCTAAAATGTGAAGTGCTGGTGGACGGGCGTTTTGAGGAACTGTTTTATGTAATTTTGACGATCAAAAAGTGATTCAAATGCCTTATAGAATCTTCTGTAGGACATGTTGAGTAGACTCAAATACTTACAGAATCGATAAGCTTCTGTCCATACCAGCACAGCAGCCAGGTTTGCGTCAGCGCCGTTACTAAAAACGACTTATACGCCACCTCGTTCCATGGCTCGATTAACTGGGTGACAAATACTGTAACTATTAAACACCGAAGATACTTTGTATGTAAACTGTGGCCTATAGAATAAAGACTAACCCGAGGGCCACGAAAATTAGCCTTTTTTTGCTCTGCACTTCAAAAGTCAGCGTAAAGCGTTGAAAACAAATTGAACCTACTTTATACAAGAATAACGTTGATATTGTTGAATACACATCTATTTTTGACCCCTGCAGCGAATAACGCCCAAAGCGATATTTTTGCGGCCCAGGCATAAGGTGTCGGCGGTTAAAACGGTAAGTCGACCCAATCCTTCAGTTTATATGAAGCTATCTGTCACGAATCCACAAGAATGTCACAGGATCCACTTATCCAGAGCCAAGATATCAAAAAGATGGGTCACAAATCAGGATAAAGAAGAAAGAAGAATATGGCCAAATAACACTAACCACGCAACAGAATCCACAGAAGCAGATGATGATGGAGCTGTTCATGAAGTTGATCAGTAACGCCAGACTGAACATCTTCTCCACGTCGCCGGTCAACCTGGTAACATTAATGAGCTTGCTTGGTTCTGTCTATAAGTTAAGTTTAGGATGGGTATGTGGCGTTTATGAACGCAACGATAAGCGCTGGCAACACCAGCCTAGATAGTCGGTGAGACACTGGGCTTGATCAGGCAGTCGTTACAAGTTACATTATAACTCTGATTTGCTTTTATCTTAATATTTGAGACTAACCATTACTACAATATTCACAGTGATAAACGTATACTGTATACCATCAGAAAGTTTCAACATTATATGATTAAATTACCTAATCTACGTTTGATTTTATCTTCATCGAACATCGTCGTCGTGAGCTCAGGTCGTGAGTACGAAACAAAAGGGAACGAACATTCTCTTCTTGCGTTCCCAAAGGTATAAAAGTAGAGGAAGACCAAAGAAACGATGGATGTACCTGTGTAAAGGATGATATGGATAGAAAGGATGTGTCTGATGAGATGACGAGTAATAGAGAAGTATGGAAGATGAAGATATGTTGCGCCGACCACAAATGAATTGGAATAAGGGCAAGAGAATGATGATGATGATGGTGGTTGGTTCTGTCTATAAATTGGCAACATATTGATGATCACCAGAGTTTTAGAGATGATTTGGATGAAAACTTGCGCCAATTGTTTCTGACCGGTAGATAAAGAGTGTAAAACACCTCGAATGGCACTTGTTCTCCTCGTCATTGAGATCATTTTTTTGTTCTACACCAAACCTGGAAACCTTCTAGTTACGGAGATATTGGGAGTCAAAGTTTCAACTTTTTGACAAGTTTTTTTAAATACAAATTTTTTATGTATTAATATTTTTACTTTAAACACCTCCACGACCCCGTTGTACTATTTAATCCATATATCAGCGCAATGTTTTGCGTGCGTTACATTGAGTTCTACCGCAAAACACGATTTATCACCCCAAAAAAAAAGTCGTTTCCCAGCAATAATTTTTGCGTAAAGTTACTTAGTTTGATGTACAGAATGCTTGGTTGACAGCTTCGTGATGAGGTCTTTTACACCCTGTATAGCGAGTGTATGTCAACTTTGGATTGCAGCAGATTAAAAATAAAGCTGTCCAATAATGCCTAGAACAGCTATTACTAAATCTGTCCACAACAATATTTACCTTATCAACGCATGATGTCTGAGAACAATCTCTCTGATGTCCTCCTGATGCCGCTCGTCCAAGTTGTCGCCGATGGTCTTCACTCTCGCTCCCTCGGTTCGGAGCATCTCTTCGCTGACTGACGCTGTCGGTACACAATTACAAGAGAAGACCATGTAAAAGCACTCCAGAAGAAAATATCATGTGCTTGCAGTCCTAAAAGTGAGGCTTTAGTGGTATGTTATGGTGCACGTCAGGTATTTGGATTGGGTTTTTTCACTAGGACTTTTTCAGTAGCAGCCGCGAATGTGAAATTCCGCCCGGTTTACTGCAGTAGTAGGTACCTACACATAGGCTTGCTTGTATCGGCGTAATGTGAGTGAGTGAGTAATCTGTGTACTTCTTTCTACCAACTGCTTTGGAATACAGTTAGGTACTGTTAATCTGTTTCATCCCACTGCTGGGCAAAGGCCTCTCCCCATGACTTCCAGTTGTTTCGATCCAGGGCTAATGTGGACCACTGGTCGTTGGTTTTGTCTAGCTCGTCCCGTCATCTTCTACGAGGTCTGCCGCGACGCCTTCTGGCTGTGTCAGGGATCCAGTAATAGCAATAATGCTAAAAATATGCCATAAAAGCTCCAATACAGGCGCCGCGTGATATATAATTTATGTTCAAAAACTTTTTCATCATCATCATCAGTCTATTAATGTTCCCACTGCTGGGACACGGCCTTCTCTCTATGAGAGGGAATGGGCTAGCTATAATCCACCACGCGGGCCTAGTGAGGATTGGTAGATCATGTAGACATGCCTTCGAATTTTTGGTGCTAGGACATGCCGATTTCCTCACGATGTTTTCCTTCACCGTTTTGAGAGCAGTGGTGATGAAATAAATTACACAAAGTAATGCACCTGCCTGGGTTCGAACCCACGACTTACTGTTCGTAAGTCGGGCCCGCCCACTGGGCCACCGCTGCTCACGACTTCTTCATCATCTACTAACCCATCGGATAGGAGCGGACGAGCTGCTGATCCACAGTGACGTAGAACAGTCGCCGCACCCGCCGGGACAGCAGGTCGAATTGCGTGGTGATGTGGCACAGGAACAAACAGAACAGCATGTCCCACGCCACGTTGAACCAAATCACAACCAGCGCTGACAAACAACGTTAACACCGGTTTACGGCTACGAAGTATTTGTTACAGACCTACCTCAAGCAACGCCTTTCGCTATAGCCACTTAAAGAACTAAACTTTTTATTATTTAATTTAATTAACCAATTATTAGCACTAGTCAACAATTTTAAGCTAATTGCACATCCCAAGACGTACCTATTTGGTTTCTATGGAGAAGAACGAACTAAAAACTCCATGGACGCTATACCTACCAATGCGTTTTCTATCACAGGGTATCTAGAAGTCGGTCCCCCTTGTCGGTGTCATTATTACAAAATACAGGTAGGTAAATATTATTGGGGATAGACTTTCATATTTTAATACTTAAAGCGTTTCATTCGGGACGAGTAGGTATAGTAAACAATCCTACAGCATTGCTTAGCTTCCCAAACGCTGCATAGCGGAGTCGGATTGGACAGTAAATGATCTCGAATTCAGACATCAAAAATTAAACTAACCGTGCCAGGTCTGCACAACGAGCATGATCTCATAGTAGGTAGGCTGGTAGGGATCGAAGGGCAGCCAGTACAAGAAGTGCAGGCTCATGGGCGAGTCGTAGCCGAAGTAGCGCGCAATGGTGAGGAAGAACGGCGGCGAGAGGAAGCTGATCAGCAGTGCGTTGTTGCACCAGTAGTAACCTGGGAAGTAGTACATCGGACTTATGCGTTTTATAACCGCTGTGGCAAACACTGTAGGTGCAGCTGCGTTGTGTCGTGACGTTCAATTGCTCACTTTGAATTGAACTATGCCAAAATTTTGTCTGCAGGCACTTCAATCAAAAAAGCAGTCTTACAAAAAGGAAGTAGGAGGCATATCACTAATAAAGTTTAGTCACCTGTACCACCGTCGCGCGCCGCCCGTGATGGTTATGGACCCTTTGCTCAACAGACGTACCGATTGGCTGTCCCGTGTCAGTAAAAGCAGTGAGAGAACTCAGTCAAATAGACAACTTATTTTTAGTTGGTAATTCTATCCGTTTCTCGCTGATCGCCGCCGGAGAGAGGAGCCTAATAGCGAGCTGGGATTCGAAAACCTGTGACGAGGGTATATTATAGCGTGAATAATTCATACAGATGTAAAACGAAAATAAATGGAGCAACCTTTAACAATTAAGTTGAGCTGCTTAAGAGCTCCCTTGATGATGTCGTGCTCTTCATCGGACACCTCTCCCTCCGGCCACATGTCGCGCAGCTCGTTCGCCAGGTTCTCGTAGACGGGACGGTGTATCACCATCTTGATGGACTTGAATATCGCTGCGGTAAATTGAATTAAGTACCTAATTGCTGCAAGCACTTGGTCACAAAAATCAGTAAGTTGTGGATGTTCAGGTGTTTTTTGTGATGGAAAGCTAGACCATTGATCTCTATAGTCTTTTAAAGTATTTTTATAATACCCACCGGTGGAGAGAGGAGGTGGAATGGAGGAGCTCGTGGCTAAATAATAACAGCCGCTCGGGTCGATCGTTAGGTTAAGCCGTGCTTGCCTAGGTTGATCTGTGGATGGGTGACCGCCCATTACGTACCGAGTTTCCTCCGCCGTGCCTCGGAAAGCACGTTAAGCCGTTGGTCCCGGCTGTTATTTGTAGATCTTTGACAGTCGTTAGGTAGTCAGTGGCCCAAAACGTCTGACAACCAGTCTTACCAAGGGGTATCGTATTACCCGGTACTAACTGGGTTGTGGAGGTCAGATAGGCAGTCGCTCCATGTAAAATACTGGTATTCAGCTGCATCCGGTTAGACTGGAAGCCGACCCCAACATAGTTGGGAAAAGGCTAGGCAGATGATGACCCACCGGTGGAAATAGGTTGATAACAGGTTGGTAGTCAAAAAGGATGATGTAGGTATACAGGATGCGCAGCCTTTTTCCTTTGCCCAGTTGATGATGAAAGGGTAGCCCTCTATTGCATGGGACAATCATAAAACTGGCAAAATGTGGATGTTCTTTGCCTTAGCCTTCGGGGATTACCTACAGGTGTGATATTGATCATGAAGATCTAAAAATGCTTGCATGAACTTGGTGAAGGTACCCACATAACACGACGCATCCGAAGCAGGGCATCATGCGGAACACCTTGATGGAGTCTCGGAAGGTCTGCGCCTCGTACGCCGTCACCGACATGCAGACCAGCTCCGACGGACCCGCGAGGAACAGGTTCGCCAGCTCGAACCAGTAGAACATGTCCCACCATTTGCTTGTATCGGAATATGCATGAAAATTATGGCCTTCATATAAGTTAGTTATAATACGTACCTACCGTCTGCCTGTCAATTAAAAGGACCTTTTCTTTTGAGTAGTCATGTAATCGGTCCAACCGAGGAGGATAGATTACGGGATAGGATTGGATATAATTGATATAGATTGCGATGTGGACGAATTTTTCGACGCCCTGTAACCCTTTTTGCTACTCGTAAATATTTTTATTCTATTACAGAGTTAGTATGTAAATAATGTAAATATTATAGAAAATAAACTTATTGATAGATAATGTACCTACTGACGTACGTATCAGTTCAAGTCTGGTGTCAGTTAGTCCGTATCCGCGCATCTCCACGAGCGAGAATCGCGGCTAAATTTTCATATAGCGTCAAATCGCCGCGATTCTCTCGCTCGTGGAGACGGCACAAAAGAGAGTGTGTAGAAAAACGTGGCAAGGACGATAATATCGCCGCGATACTCTCGCGCTCGTGGAGGATTCGCCAGGGTAGCCCCATACGTGTTACGGGCTTGAATCATTTTTGATCAATACAACCTGACAATTACTTGCAAATAGCTAAAACGTTTAAAAACAATCAATTGGGATATCCTGGCGCTTCTTCCAGATGGGATTTAATTATAAGTAGCATTAGGTTTGAGGATCTACCTGCATGTGTTGTTAATGTTTACAAACTTCGTAGAAAAGCGAAAATCTAACTTAATACATACGTTCTTGCCTCGGAAATGTTGTGCGTCATGCGGATGGCCACCCATCCTAGCACCTTCTTCGTCGGCGAGTACGACTCATCATAGTCGCTTTTATTATACACCTAGTTATAAAAAAGTTATAAAATGTCATTGTATTAGAATTAGTCTAAGTAGTTGAAGATCTAAGCAAAGAGAAGCAATGAACTTCGGAAACAGTATTTGAACAGCAGAAAATAAAATGCTAGTGAGGTAAATCGAAAGTTTCTCGACTGTTAAGAAATGCCCAAACCAAATTGCAATTAGCAAAATTTGTGATCTAAAGCAATTTGTCTTGAGTGCTGAAAATGCAGCCTTTTTATGAAAAGCGTATTAACCCGTTCACTGCAGAAATAATTAGCAAAGTTCTTCCAAATGCTAATTAAGTAATAAGTTTTAACAAATTATATAGTGCTCACTTTCTCATTAGCCCTTTGCTTAGATTTTCTTTTAAAGCAATATTTTCTGAACAAAGAAGTCATTCTGCCTCGGAGCGTGATTTCTTATTGTTCTAAGTACATTGAAGCACTTTAGCGGTACTATCAAATAATTTTCTTAATTACATAGACTGAGGGAAAAATACAAACCCTTCTGAAAATTATACGCCTGTTACTTTGCATTCGAATCGGCGCACACACTGGAATTCCTAATACTTACGTTACCTAAGTAAAATTTATGAGAATGAGGAATATCTTTTTGAATTTCATAATTTTTAAAACTCGCTTTCAATCAGTATCAATTAATTGGCTATTCATATAGCCTTGCAGCGTTACAGGGTGGGGTATCCTTTTTTTTTTTCTGATGGGAAATCATCAAATGACTCCTCCCGCTCTGGGCGGAGCAGGAGGGAGTGTCAGAATTTTACTGACTAAAACCCATCTATGTTCCTTCATCGCCCTTTGTGTTCCGGGGCCATGGTACCTCTTTCGAATAGTCCCGCAACCCCGGCAGGCATCGCGGTCCTTGCGGACCCCTTCCTTTTTGCTGACTCTCTTTGAGGTGCGCGTGGAACACGAACGCGCCGTCGACACGGCCTGTCGTCATGAGACGGACGGACGGCGAGCTAGCCCATAGCCCACCGTCCACAGGCCCGCGCCTACGGTGGCCAGGGGCCACGTGGTGGCCCCCGACGCCCGTGGCGTCTCTCGCGGCGGCGGCCGGAACGCTGCTCACAGCGGAAGGAGGAAGAGGTGGCGGAACGTGAGGAGCGTTCCGCCACCTCCTTCTCTAGCATTACTGCTTCGCAGCAGGAGGTGACGGCGTCCCATTCCGTCTCGCTCCGGACCATGGCTTGCACCAGGGCCGGACGCGAGAGTTCGCCGCCGCCAATCGCCGCTTCGAGGACACGGCGCGGCGGTGCTCCGCCCACGCGGGGCACACCTCCACCGTGTCCTCCGGTCGATCCTCGCAGTGGAATGGTGGGGTATCCTAACTTACGTGCTATAGGTATGTACTAATGTACCTAAGTACAAAAGTTTTTGGTTCCCGGGTCTAAAACTAGGATTTCCGGAGAAAATTCCGGACTTTTTAATTCCGCAGTAGGTACCTACTTAATTAACTTTATTGTGTCGATCTTGGAGGTTAAGCACCGTTTGCTAGGGTCGGTTTATGGATGGGTGATCATCTATTTCATACCGAGTTTTCTTCGTGACTCGGGAAGCATGTTAAGCCGTTGGTCCCGGCGGTTACCTTAACTATCTTCAGTTGCTTCAGTTTACAAAAACTTGTAGGTACAATACCTATAGGTATGCGTTTATTTCAAGTGTGCGCTTACTCTTAGTAAAAAAGTATCCCCTGCTTGTGTTATTATTGTGTCACAGTTAATATTTAATTCTGTTTTTATTTTTCTCTCTGTATCATTAAACCCGTGCTGGCGTAATTAAAAAGAGTTTCTTCTAATTACACAACACACTTGCCGCGACGTGGAAGCCATTAATAATTTATATCCAGTAGGTATTTATCTATGTAAACCGGTAAACTTAATAAAATAATCATTTGACGACCCGATTGGCGCAGCGGTAGTGAGGCTGCCTTACGTTCTCCTAAGAACGGGTTCGAATCCCGGTCGGTGCAAATGTTTGTGTGATGAGCATGGACATTTGTTTCAGAGTCATGGATGTTTATATGTATTTGCGTGAGTGCGCGAGCTGCGCGCAGCTCGCGTGTTGTCGTGTTCTTGAGAAGTATCCTTACCATCATAAAATTTTGAGAATTCATAGGAATCCTTAAAATAATTTGAACATCCGTTACAACTACCCCTAAATCAGTATGAAAACCCTTAAGAACCACTAAAACATTCTAAAACCTAATTCAATAAAAAAAAAGTAAAAAAAAAAGGAATTCATTAGAAACGTTAAAAGCTGAGTTACGTTTCACCCACTCAACCTTCGTTACGCTGCGGAGGTCGCCGGCTCGCTTCGCTCGCCACCTCCCCCCTTCGCTCCACTCAGAACCTATACCTACCACCAGACAGGTTTCGACGCCTACTATAATATTTGTTAAAACACATAATGGCTAACTCTGACCGTTACGAAGTTATAGCCCTTTTATTTTTAGGGGAGGTTGGGGAGGAGAGGATACCCTCCGTAACTCCGTATACAAATAATAATTTATAGTAAAAATCAAAAAGCCGCTACGTGTCCTATAGTTTCCGAGATACGATGGGGGAGGGGTGAAGGGGGGGAGAGTGGGGAGTTTTGAAAAATGATTTTGACTAACTCTAGGCCCCTTCTTACGAATTTGAAAAAAAAAATGTTCCAAGTCTCTCAACTTCCGAGATCCGCCTAAAGGGGGGAGAAGGGGGAAAAAGGGGTCAATTTTGAAAACTGGTTATAATTTTCCCGAGCCTCCTCTATACGAATCCGTAAAAAACAAAAAATACGGTTCTCTTTGTTTCCGAGATACGATAGGGAGGGGGAGGGTGGGGAGTGAAAAGGGGAGGTTTGGCACTTTTCCCATAAATGATAAATGATAAATGATGTTTATTTTGCAAGTAGGTTTTTACAAACACTTTTACACGTCATTTTTTAAAACTAGATGGGGCCGGTGTTTCGTACCTGACTACTCTGAGAAGAAACAGCCGAAACAAACTCAGAGGTCATAGTCTCTTTTAAAGTCCAGACAATCTTGCTCTATTCACATGAGGACTATGCAGATTAGTGTCTGAGATGGTCTTTTGAAGAAAGAACCATACAGATTTGAGTGGACCTGTCCAGTCAGTGCAAGCATTTGTCAGTTAACGTGTAGCTCGACTTATAACTCAAGGAGCTCAACGAAACGACGAACAATACCAAAGAATGGACATTTGGGAAGGTCGCTTATAGTACTCAAACTGCCAGACAGTTGTGGGAAAAAAAACAAACAAAAAATAAAAATGTGACCCACATGGTCCCCACATTCACAATAATCAAATAAAATTAATAACAAATTCTTTTCAAATGAATGTAACTAAAAAAAAAAACACAAAAATCATTAAATGTCGCAATGATAATAAAATAAAAAAGTAAAATACTTAACTTAACTTACATACTCGCGGGAGTTACTTGTTTACGAATCTGTCAAAATATACCTACCTCCCCATCCACCATCTGGGAGAACAATTATGTCAGTGAGTCAGTCAGTCAGTCAGTGGTAATCGAGCTTTATTTAATAGAAGAATAAGTATGTATTTACAAACAAAAAGTATCTATGTAGTATATCAACTATCTGGTGTCCACGACACAAGCCTCGTTGCTTAGTGTGGCACTAGATGGCGCTGTATGTGATGTCCAGCAATATTAAAAAAAAAAAGTATATATTTAATACCTACCTATCCGTTTTCAGGAACTCTAAACGAAACCTGAATAATTCTATTGGTACATATAATAAATCTGTAGAACAATCGTTTTTGTACATCGAATATATTTAGAAAAAAAATTGCCAGGGTGTGAAAGGATAACCAACAGAACTCATTTCCAGCATTTTTGGAATTTTTGTCTGTCTGTTTATCTGTTTGTCTGTTTCGATGATCAAGCATCACGTAAAATTTACTCAACCAATGTAAATAACTTTTATGCATAAAAAATGTGCGTATCTTGAGGTATTATTTAGTTTTTGTTTCATCGTAATCGGTTAATTCTATCAAAAGATATATGAATATAAAGTGTTCAAGAAGAACTAATCATCAAAATAAGATGCAGCGATATCTATTGTACTAAAATGGTACTAACGACTAAAAATGTGATTAAAATTTACTATTGATTTCCATGCATTATATACATCTTTGTCGATAGTTGTTCATTTTACTCCATTTTCTGAATCACGGTGATAAGATTTTCCAACCCCTCGCACGTGTCAGTTGCCTCAAGTTTAGTTTCAACAGGAGGAAGTTCACAATTCGACGCGTATTTATTTTTTTTGTTTTCCGCGAGAGAGAGAAGTCCGATATACAATAATGTAGGAGCGGAGTATCAATGGTAAATGTAGCAAAAACAGGGAAAATTAATTTCTTTTGAGAGCTTCCGTTGCGAGCGCTGCATAAACGGTTAAAGTTACGCAACAATCATGTTTGAGGGAATATTGTTCCTCTTAAAAAAGTTAAAAAAATCCGCGATAGCATAATGTCTATCTGTTAAAGTTCACACTCTCTGTAACCCTCTCTCTCTCATGTGACGCAGACGAAGTTGCGCGGGTCAGCTAGTCTATACTACATATCTATACTAATATTATAAAGCTGAAGAGTTTGTTTGTTTGAACGCGCTAATCTCTGGAACTACTGGTCCGATTTGAATGATTCTTTCAGTGTTGGGTAGTCCATTTATCGAGGAAGGCTATAGGCTATATAACATCACGCTGCGACCAAAAGGAGCGGAGCATAAATGAAAAATATTGCAAAAACGGGGAAAAATTTATTCCTTTTGTGAGCTGTTTCTCTTTTATGTGACGCAGACGAAGTTGCGTGGGTCAGCTAGTGCTAAAATATTTTTGCACATTGGATTTTTGACAGGAACAGTGCGATTGTATGTAGGAGGAATAAAACGGGTAGATATAATTATGTGTAAAATGGGGTAAATCGGGACGAAACTTTGAAAGGATTTCTACAGTATAGTTAAGTATTATTAATAACATCACACCTGTAATCCGTATGAAATGTTACTAGTTCACCCAATAAATCACCCATAAGGAGTTGTAGAGTGCGTGAGTTAGGCCCTAAGTGATTTCTTCAGAAAATTGTTCAGGGTACTTAGGGAATAAACATACTAAAAATCCTGACGTCTAGGGGGTGAGGCGGAGGGGGGGGAGGGGGTTAAAGTTCCCATTTTTCAGTTTTTCGCTAATATCTTTTAAACGGTGCGTCATGGAGATAAGAAGTCTTCTACGCAATGAAAGCTTATAAAATTATGTACAACTTTCATCTTAAACACTTTTCACATTCCTACCTATTTTCGAACTACACATTCCGGAAAAGTGAAAATTGAAAAAAAAAACTACTTGAATTGAACACTACCATTTGTATACTACTTCCTTCACGTTATTTGGGGATAAAAAGTATCTTATATCTTAAATCAACTCCTACTATATCAATTTACTAAATTTTATCCAAATCTGTACAGCCGTTGGGATATCAAAACTTTTATCTACACTTGTCTTATAAACACTTTTTCCAAATTTTCACCAGTGTTCGAGTATCGTGCTCCGAAGAAAGTAAAAATTCATTTAGTGTGATGTGACAAGCATTACCGAATGTTAAATATGAGCTAGTATATAAATTAGGTATTTTATTGATAACATAAGCTGGGAGTACCTCCAAGCGGTGAAGGCGGTAACAGTTTGAGATCTCGTTTTCTACCAATGGTAATGGAGCAGAAGCGGGTCGTCACTTTTCGTTCCATATTTCCTGTCGTAGAAAACGAGATCTCACTGGCTAAAACTTCCATAATCATCCATGCCTTCGGGCTTATGTTATTGTTGTCGTTTATGATTTCAACCTCTTCAACCCCGGTGTCTCTAAAACACACTACGGGCAATTTGAATCTGTTGACCCCTGGAGTGATCAATATTCGGTCCCCATATTTCCTTTCCAACTCAGCCTTGATGGTTCGCCACTGAGGTTTCACCCCTGTTATGACACCTAGTATCTCATCTTGGGAGAACTGACAATCGGTGCTTCCCTCCATGTAGTTAAAAATCTCCTCCATAGCCTCTGTGATATGGCTGTCTCTAGGGATTTCAGCTTTGGACTTGGGAAATCGATGGGCTTTACAAAAGTGTGGTAGCAGTCTTTGTGATATACTGCCCCCTCAGCAACAAGATCGTTAATGGACGCCAAGCGACCAAGAACTGCGTCACCCCAAGAATCCTTCCTCATAGAACATGCTTCCCTGATACGATACTGAATAGAAAGAGTTTCAACTGAATGTACTATTCTTCTTCTGCTCAAAGGCGTTCTAGTTTCTTATTTTACATTATGTGCGCATAATAAACAATTAGTCATGAAGTCGAATTGGGGAGCTGAAGACCTGAGAAAGGCCTGCCTCTTCTTGAGATGTAGATGCAACACTAGTACATCTTTTTTAATTGTATCGGCTCGAGTGTAGTTTTTACGACAATTAGTGTGAATTAAAACTGATGTCAAGGCGCGGAAAATTTGGTGCATCATCGTTCCGATCTTTACTAGCTTTGATAAGGGCGAGTATTCCTTTTTGTTTCACCTCAGAAACATCCTTACTCCCTTTAACGATGTCCTTATCACACACCGGACACTTATTATTATTAGCACTCATGCTGGATAATCCAATTGCGTAACTAATGACGATTACAAAGCAAAGAACTGTTCGGCTGCTCCCCTGCGTTACCGGGTAGGCTACCGTGCCAAAGAGGTTGAAATCATAAACGACAACAATAACATAAGCCCGAAGGCATGGATGATTATGGAAGTTTTAGCCAGTGAGATCTCGTTTTCTCCGACAGGAAATATGGAATGAAAAGTGACGACTCGCTTCTGCTCCATTACCATTGGTAGAAAACGAGATCTCAAACTGTTACCGCCTTCACCGCTTGGAGGTACTCCCAGCTTATGTTATCAATAAAATACCTAATTTATATACTAGCTCATATTTAACATTCGGTAATGCTTGTCACATCACACTAAATGAACTCCATTTTCACTTTCTTCGGAGCACGATACTCGAACACTGGTGAAAATTTGGAAAAAGTGTCTAAGACAAGTGTAGATAAAAGTTTTGATATCCCAACGGCTGTACAGATTTGGATAAAATTTAGTAAATTGATATAGTAGGAGTTGATTTAAGATATAAGATACTTTTTATCCCCAAATAACGTGAAGATGGAAGTAGTATACAAAAGGTAGTGTTCAATTCAAGTAGTTTTTTTTTTCAATTTTCACTTTTCCGGAATGTGTAGTTCGAAAATAGGTAGGAATGTGAAAAAGTGTTTAAGATAAAAGTTGTACATAATTTTATAAGCTTTCATTGCGTAGAAGACTTCTTATCTCCATGACGCACCGTTTAAAAGATATTAGCGAAAAACTGAAAAATGGGAACTTTAACCCCCTCCCCCCACTCCGCCTCACCCCCTAGATGTCAGGACTTTTAGTATGTTAACTCTCTAAGCACCCTGAACAGTTTTCTGTAGTAATTGCTAGGGCCTTGCTCACGCACTCTACAATCTCTTTGTTGGATGGACTATACAGGTGTAACTAGGTAAATACCTAGTATAACTGTATAACCAGAGCTATTGCACTCCGTGTGTAGGCATGAGATAATTACCTACCGCTTCGCGCATATTGAATATGCAAGCTTTCTAGGGCCGTCGCGCTCCAGCCGTGCGTTACTGCGTACGTATGCCGCGTTAATTTTTCGCGCTCTTTTGACCTTGCGTCGCGTACCTACCTACTCGTATTTCGTGTTTGTTAACTGACTGATTTATTGATCATTAATAATTACTAGTGAAAATGACAAGCCGTATACTGTTGCTGTTAATAAATGTCGAAAAAAATTGTCTTTTTTATATAAATTTCACTGCTCCATGTCCATGCTTCCCATCAGAGTTTATTTTAAGGGCTATATATCCCTCAAATGGCTTAGCACGATCCTCCGTTACGCCTAAAATACTGCAGCATTAATTTTGAAATAAATATATATGGTAAAGTTGAGGATTAATGCTAAGTATGTGTGCTTCTATGTGTGACGAAAACACGATTCCATAAACTTTACTCGATAGAAAAAAAAAACAAAGTTACTTCCAAATCGAACAATAACCCGCGGGTATTCAAAAAGTACTTTAAATTAGATCATGAAACATTGCATATTAACTGAACTAACTAAAGCAGGTCTTACTTAAGTGTTTTATTTTTTTTAAACAATCAATAGATTTTTTGACTCATTTCGCACTATTCGGCCGCAGTGACTGACGTAACAACCGCTTTGTAGTGCAAACTGATTAGAACTTTATTCTAACAGTATTTCAAACGAAGTTTGAACCACCACAAATAGAGTTGCTAATTTTAGGGTCCTTCTAACCCTAAAATTAGCAACTCTATTTGTGGTGGCCTTAAAATTACCTATTTGTTAGATTTCGCATTTATGCTGCTATTAAATTTAATAAGTAATCGTGATTTTAGAGAAGGCAAGATATTATGAGACATTATAATAGAGTAAAATAATTGTTATTATAAAAGTTTTAATTAACATTTATATAATAATACATTAAAATACAAATATGTTGGTGGTATTTTATTTTGAGTACTTGAGGCAACCCTGCCGACTAGCCATTAAGCAGTGAGACGCCGAATAAAATACGCTAACGCGTAGCGTCAAGGCACAATTTAGATCGAGCGAGCCCAGTTTAGGTATTTATAATGTCGGCTTTCTACAAGATCAAAGGAGTGCAACTTCTGTACTTATCTATTCTGTGGTATAATCCACATTTAGCCAGGTATGTTTAAGTCCCAAGTAATAGACGGAGAGCCTATATTGCCATCAAATGGTCATAAATCCCGACCAACAACGGCCTAAACAGACTATTTCAAACTCTGACGCAAAAAGAGGGGTGTTACCGTGTTACATGTTTAACGTGCCAAATTGTAGAATCGTAGCTCCCAGACAATTATTTTTTATTATGATGCGATCTATCCATTTACTTACATTCACATTCAGCATCTTTTGTGTAAAGTTTTTGTAGTCATGCTTGGTATGCACCCAGTGGTGCATCCATATCAGTCCGTTTTATTACCGTGGTTTTATGGTGTCAGCTTTCACAGTATCGGGTCTTGTGTGGTTTGTCTTTTAAGACTTTTGAATGACTTGGTTTTCATCAAGTTCGATGCCAGTTTATTAGGATGAGTAGCAATCCTATTCTTGTAGGCACTGACTGCTTGCGTGATTTGTTCTTTCACTTTTGGTATTTTTAAGTCCCGATGTAAGCTATCGTTAGTCATGAACCATGGTGCATTAGTTATAATCCTAAGCATTTTTGATTGAAACCATTGGAGTACCTATGTCAATGTTTGAATTGGCTGCCGTGCCCCACAGCTGTACCTATTCCGTATGTCCAAATAGGCATTATGATACACTTATAAATCCAGAGCTTATTTTCCAGGGAGATCTTGGATTTTTTTTATAGTAGCCAATAGTGTTTTCTTAGTTTGAGACCCAGACAAATGGACCGATATTGATACGGTTTTACCTGTTTGAAAGCTGACGAGATCGAGCTGATGACTTAAGCTATAATTTATGAAGATCTATTCAGGCGTTTAAAAATCATCAGCCAACTTCTTCCTACTTGACAAAAGCGTGTTGTGGTGGGTGTAGGAACCCCCAGCATTCCTGTAGGGCTCAATAATTAAGTACCTATACTAAGTACCTAAATAAAATAGAGTACCTACCTACTTTTTGACAACATAACATAACATCATCATCTGCCTAGCCTTTTCCCAACTATATGTTGGGGTCGGGTTCCAGTCTAACCGGATGCAGCTGAATACCAGTATTTTACATGGAGCGACTGCCATCTGACCTCCACAACCCAGTTAGTACCGGGTAATACGATACCCCTTGGTAAGACTGGTTGTCAGACTTTTTGGGTCTCTCGACTACCTAACGACTGTCAAAGATCTACAAATGACAGCCGGGACCAACAGCTTAACGTGCTTTCCGAGGCACGGAGGAAACTCGGTATGTAATGGGTGGTCACCCACCCACAGACCAACCTAGGCAAGCACGGCCTAACCTAACGATCGATCCGAGCGGCTGTTATTATTTAGCCACGAGCTCCTCTCACAACATAACATAACAATAATTCAACGTTAAAATTCTTTTCAAAGCAATGGTCTCGATTAACCTCAGCGGCGTTAAATTCACCCCGTTTGACGGTACCTACCAACTTTCACAGGTCCGATTGATTTGAGTGTAGGTATACCCAAGACATGGTTATCTTGAGCTGACCCTGCAGCATCAAGTAGGTAGTCGGCAGGATACCTACCCAAACCAGCAGATATAGCGTGTGTGCGCTCAGTAGAATTAGTGGATTCCTGCAAGCAAGATCTTCTATTGCAATTTAGATGATAATCGTAGCAATCGTATTAGTGAGGACATGGGGAATTTGTATGGGCCCCCAACTTCCAAGCCTTACGATACATGCTTAAAATAATCCACAGAAAGACAAGTCTTTCTCCATTGCAATGATTAATTTGTAATAAAAAAAATAGGATGGGTTAGTTTTAGGTCTAGGTTAGTTTTGTAAGGCCATAGACCAGTGGCGTAGCGTGCCTTAGCGGGGCCCCGTATAAAAATTTGTTTAGGGGCCCCTTTGTGATTTCTCTAAAAAAAAAAACTGTTTGCATAAATGGGGAAGGCTGGTCAAAGCTGATTGTAGATGGCGTGTCCATAGCTTAGTCCCAATCTGTCCAATGATAACAAGCTATTAGGAAATATAAAATGACATTGACAGATTTTCTAATGACGACGCTTGGTACAAGCTATGGTAGCGCCATTGGTACACAGTTGCCATCCCCATTGGAAGAAATATTTGTTCCACCACCATCACCATCTCAGCCGCAAGACGTCCACTGCTGGACATGGGCCTCCCCCAAGGTGGGGTTTTGCCATAAGCGCCACGCTTGGCAGGCGGGTTGGCGATCGCAGTACGGTTTGTTCATCATAATTATTTATCTGTCACTTTTTCCAAAAATTTTACAAACAATTCAAATTAAATATACACTCTCCTTGCTTTTTTTTCGGCATACAGATTTATTTCTGAAAAAAAAAAAATTGGGTAGTTTTTAATTTTTGCTTACTCACGTTGGGGGCCCCCGTGGCCCAGGGGCCCCGTATAATTGATACGGCATATACGGCGGTAGCTACGCCCCTGCCATAGACTAACATATATATAAAATGAGAAAACTCCGGGAGTCCGGGCTGCTGCTGGCAATCCCCATATATAGTAAAACCCAATACTGCCCGGCCTGCGAATTGAACTTAGGACCACACACACTCGTGAATCGCATGTACGACCACTAGACTCGTAAGGCAAATAAATAAACAAAATAGTTTTATACATACAACAAACCAAACTCCAATCGGTTCGCTAAAAATAAACAACCCCATGTTGGTTCAGTGCCAAAGCTGCAGTTCAAAATATAGGTTTAAAAAGCAACTATGGAGAACAGCCCAAGGTTTTGTTATAGTAATCCTAAGGCCAGGACCTGGACTGGAGTGACCGTGTTCTCAGCATACCTAGTGCTTCTCATGGTGGAAATATACATCAAGATATATGAAAATGGCACACATTTGCGCATCTACAATAATATGTTGCGTTATTGGAAATAGACAGTGTTCAAACTGAATTCGATAAAGAAGAAAAACTGCTGTAAGTTTTGTTTTCGTATGGTTTTCTGTGAATTTAAGATTTTACAAAACTAAAGAAGCAATGGTACACCATTGCTTCTTTAGTTTTGTGTTTTGACATGGTTTTTTAATTTAATTGTAGAGATGCAACGAATAGTGATTTGGCCGAATACCGAATATACGGCGGTTGATCCAGTACAATTGACGTCGACGCTAACAAATAACGACACGTTTTCATGCGGGGCGTGCGGCGGTGACGGGGCGGGAAGTATTTGGCTCAGTAGCCGGCAAATCGTGGAGTGTTTTAACTGTACTTTCTCTAAAATTTGTCTAAAATGGCTTTAGTTGTGAATAAAAAGTCTCCTATTTGGAAATATTTTGAAGTTTTCAGTGAAGATTCCAAGTTAGTGAAAGACTATTCTCAGAAGCAGGTATTGTATATGATGAAAAGCGCAATCGTCTCTTACCAACAAATGCCGAAAAACTTGTCTTTATTCACCACAATTTGCCTTTACTTAATTTTAATTATTAAAAATACTGATGTTGTATTCTTGTTTTCGCAATTAATGATTGTTGGATAATTAAATGTTTCGATTAAATAGCTTTTTTTTATTTCCTTTTATTAGATATTTGCTACTTTTTTATGTATTCGGTATTCGGCCGAATACTACTTACTATTCGGCCGAATACCGAATACTGAAAAAACTGGCCGAATAGGCCGAATACCGAATAGTTGCCGAATATTCGTTGCATCTCTATTTAATTGTTCTCAGCGTCATATTTTATTTCATCTTTTACAGTCTATGCCAGTTCTAAATTAAAGTGACTTTCTTCCAAATTGACTCGGTTCTTCTCTGCTATAGAATCGACGATCGTTGGAGCAGACGGAAGTGGATTGGAATAGAAATCGTGGAACTAAAAGCACCGTTGATACGTAGTTGGCACTGATTGTAACAGTACATTCGCATGAGCAGTTAAGCTGACAGCTTGTTTCCACAGCTCGGCCACAGGGCTCTTGGTGAATGGGAGCGGGCCCAGTACGGGTTAGATGAAGAGATTTGCTGTAGAGTATTAAAGTGTTCCTACTTTACAGTGCTACAACTGTCAAGTCTGTCAAAATCACTGAACTATATTCTCGTTACAATAAGGAAGCTGTTGGGTTGCTGAAGGGCAAAACTGTCCGTAAAAGGTCACTAAGTCCTCTGCCGCGTCTGTCTGTCCCTATGTATGCTTAGATCTTTAAAACTACGCAACGGATTTTGATGCGGGCTTTATTCCCATCTGCCCCCTTCGAGCTTGCCACCAGGGAGATTGCTGGCACTAACTAGTGGCGTTTACCACTCCGGTGGTCAATGGCACTTATTTAGTGTCATCTGCCCCTTTCATACTAGTAAGGTGGTCGATTTTCATTACGTAATGGACATTATCAATTTAAGCACCTCGGTAGCAAGCTTGAAGGGGGCAAATGGGAATAAAGCTGAACGTGGACGAGGCGCAAGGAGTATGTAAGGATCGTAGCAGTTGGCGTTCTGTGGATTCTGTCCACCCCCAAGGGAAAAGGGCGTTAGTTTATTCCCGAGTGTAATAAAACACATGTCTAACATACCGTTGTAATTTAATTACCAACATAACACACATCACAATATTTACACATACTTCCACATCTTTGGGTGACAGATTGTAGTTCAAATACTTTCATTTCCAAGCTTGACAATTTGCCTGTAAACACATTGTCGCTTTTGAATATAATATGGTTTAAATACAAAATGCACTAATAAAAGTGATTTTTTACGAAATACATATAAGTATAGATCTAGGTTGTAATAAATATACTTCAACATACATTTTCTACTGTTGATCGGGCCATGAACATCTTACTTTACTGATACTGTTTGGTGAAGCTTACTATTACTACGAATAGCATAACTTTAGTTTATACAATGTGCAGCTATATTAGGTACTGATTTACAGAGTATACTGCAAATATCTGCACATAATAATGCTACAATTTATAATATATAATTATACTATAAGTAAGAACGTTATGTGAGAACTACCGACAATTATCTACCAACTTCAGTAACTATTCCAAATAATCATGATTACTACAGACTTCAAATAAAAAAATTACAATAATAACCTCTCCTTGAATCCTGATTGTTTGAAACAGATAGTTGTTTGTAACCGTACCAAGTCTGTTATTTCTTTTCTGTACAAGTTCAATTCATTTACAGGTCCTTTTAACATTACGTCGACAACCACTAGCGCCACCATCTTTAGGCCTGTGAAAAAAGGTTGTAAACAGTTTTCAAACACACTTCCCACATTGCAAGGACAAGCCAACTCTTTTCGAACTGTCACATTCATTGAAATGGGGATGGCAACTGTGGAACTAATGGCGCTAGCATCGCTTGTACCAAACATCGTCATTTGTTGAAAATCTGTCAATGTCATTTTATATTTCAAAATAGTTTGACCTCATTGGTCAGATTGGGTCTAAGCTATGGACGCGCCATCTACAATCAGCTTTGACCAGCCTTCCCCATTTAGTTTAAAAGAGAACAAGATGTTTAAATTGTCATTCCATGACTGAACATTATTACTCATATCCCATTGGTCGCTTCACATAACTTCCTAACTGTGAACTTATTGCTTAGGCCCGACCCTCTACAATGTAAAGGTGTTTACTTATTGACGAATTTCTCTCCGACGGCGATGTTCTTCTTGAGTTCAGGGAGGGCTGCCTTGAGCAGGCTCTGTTCGTAAGCGTTCAGTGTGCCGAAGCCCAGGTTCCTCTCGACTCCGTTCTGTCCGAACAGCACGGGATTGGCGAAGTAGGACGCTTCAGTGAGGTTCGACTTGATGTAGGCGCATTCTACGACGTTGCTTTCGCCCTACAAAAGATACAATTTGTTTTAAAACGGTACAGTATTGTCAGGATGAATAGATTATAATTTTCTCCAAATTCGTTCATAACTGCTCTATAAGTGGTGCGTGGTTCTTTTGGCGTTTGATTGACATTGACAGGTGGATATAGTACATTTTGATTTAAGTGGGGAAACTGTCGTTGTATGGAGCCGAGAAATGCAATAACAAATGCCCACGTAAATGAAACGAAGTTTTTCAATACACTTTCGAAAAAATAAAATAATAAGAGTATCTTTATTTCTGAAGAGTATTTTTGTATTATTGAAACTATGATTTTAATTTTCTTTTTTTTTCGCGCTTTGCTTACGAAGTTCAAATCGGTTCTTAGTCGGCGGTTTTCTTGTTTTTTTTTTTTAATTTCACCAAAGCGTCTGCGCGTCTGTTGCGTCTTTACGGCGTAAATATTTTTTAAATATTCAAATTGTGTTTATAAATAGAATATCATGGGTAAACATGATTATTTGAAACTAATAGTTACTTTTATAAACAAATTAACATTTATTTGTGTTCTAAATTCAAAAATATAAAAAAAGAAACTTTTTTTATATTAGGCTGTTTAGCGGCTTCATACCTTTGCTTCTCTTTCAACCTGGCGAAAGTAAAGCGCGGAAAAAAAGAAAATCAGTTTCTTATATAATTCATGACAAAAATATTTTTCGTTCTTATAATGTATTTCTTCAAAAGTGTATTGAAAAACGTCGTTTGATACACGTGGACATCTGTTATTGCAGTTATCGGCTCAAAAACACCTTCGCCTACGCCTCGGGAGTTAATTCCGCCTCGTATGCAATAACAAACTTTCTCCACTTGTATTAAAATGTACTATTTCAACAGCGGGAAAACATAAGGAATATAATTTTCTGTGGAAATTGTTAAAAAAAAAACAAAATGGCGGCGTCAGATACGGTTAAATTCACGCGCCAAAATACACATGTAAATCAAATATTAATGACGAAAAGTCTATGTTACACCTAGTTCTTTTTTTTCTCTGGTTCACTAGTGCAAGGAATAGAGGTTGTTTTGGCCCAGAAGCGGGACAGATAAGGGCTAAAAAATAATGTAAAGGTGTAAATAGTGGTACTCACGCTGAGTCCCCTGAGGATAGCGTTGGTGAGCCTGGCGCCCGCCCAGGCCATGGAGAGGGTGGCTGAACCACCACCGGCCTTGGCCTTCACCACCTACGGAAACAAACAGTTTATGAATTTTAAAGAGAGTTAGTTAACGAGAGTTATAAAGTTACTACAGTACAAAATATTGTACTTAATTCTCAATTAGACTATTCATACAGGGTGTAAACAACCTCATCACGAAGCCGTCAAACAAGCATTCTATACATCAAACTAAGTAAGTGAAGAAATGAATTTTTTTTTTGGGGTGAAAAATCATGTGTTGTGGTAAAACTCAATGTAACGCACTCAAAACATTGTGCTGATGGATGGATTGAATAGTACGTGGGTCGTGGAGGTGTATAAGTAAAAAAAAATCTTGCAATAAAAACTTGAATTATAAAAAAAAACCTTGTCAATAAGTTGGAACTTTGACCCCCAATATCTCCGTAACTAGAAGGTTCCCAGGTGTGGTGTAGAACAAAAAAAAAGAACGCAATGACGGGGAGAACAAGTGTCTTTCGGCTTCGTTAAGAGGTCTTTTACACCCTTTATAACAGCAACAATCCATTTAGTTTCTTTACCCATCGTGAATTCGTGATACTCCACACTTGTTATCAATTAAAAGATATTCGGGAAATGACAATGAATGCTATTACCATGCTTAAACGTAACATGCGCTGATGTATTTACTTGTCAACATAATACCAACCTCAGTACCGGCTTCCTGGATCCTCTTAGTGAGAGCCTCAATCTTGGACTGATCAGAGAGCTGGGGAGTAGGGTTGCACTGGGACAGCAGGGGAATGATGGTGACTCCGGAGTGACCCCCGATGACGGGGATGCTCACGGAGCGGGGGTCTACGCCGTTGATGGCACCGACGAAGGCACACGCACGGACCACGTCGAGCGTGGTGACGCCCAGGACGCGGTTGGGGTCGTATACTCCGGCCTGTTGGATAAATCGACATTTTAACACAAATAACACAAGCTATGGCCCACCGATCCTCTTTTTGCTCAGCTCCTAGAAGGTCGTGCACCAAAATCTAGCTGTGTGATGTTTTTTGGCAGAAATAATAGGAATGTTAGTATGTGCATCATTGTATGGAATGTCTGAGTGTTACGATTTTTGAACGCTTCCCAAAACTGCTCAATGAAGCAAGTAATTAGTATGGTGTCTAAAGTTTACTTTGAATTTGCAAGAAATGCAATTGCGTAACGATGAGAGAATGAAACGTACGGTAATATGAGATCATTGTTTGCCCGCGTTTACAGAAGGTGTAACGATGCAATATAGATTCTACCTACATGTTGCGTCTCGACCGCATACAAGCTGGAAATAATAGTTGTTTATAAAACTTGTCTTGATAATATAATGCACATTACTTTGCACGATATACACTAAGTAATAAGGTGCAAAGTTCCTCATCCCCGATTGTAAAGGGAGGATCCTACGATCAGACGGGGTACATGTTGTGTCTAGTGGGCTACGATTGTTGTCGGGACCAGGGGCGGATCTACATAAGGGCTTTTTGGGCTGCATTCCAGGGCCCCGTGGAATAAAGGGCCCCCAGTTACCATTGAAGACGAGGAAAGATGTAAAATTTTCGAGCTCGCTTCGCTCGCTCTTCTGACTACTTTCTCCAGACTTTGTCTAAAAGTCGACTAAGTAACTCGTAAGAATGATTGAAACAATTCAATCCTTCCCCAAGTAAGGTGTCAAAAAATTTTCAAGCTCGCTTCGCTCGCTCATACAGCCAAGTTCTTCTTGAATCTTAACTTTGTAAGTCGACCAAGTAACTTTTGTATGAATTGGCGAAACAATTCTAATTCCAAGGTAGGTAGAGTGTTAACATTTCTGGCGACACGCGACGCCCTTGGGTAGGCCCTCAAGTAGTATTAGCCCAGGGCCCAAAAAACTCACGGTCCGCCCCTGGTCGGGACAGTGGCGTAGCTACCTAGGGGCTAGGCGGTGTAGTGCCCCTGGGCCCTCAAGCCCTTGAATCTTTACCAGAAAACCTCGATCAAACTGAACTTTCGAAAATTTCATTTTGTCAGTTGATAGGTCCTTTAAAAATAAACTCTTTACTATTTCGTTTTATTGCCCAATAATAAGTAAAAAGAGAAAAAAGAGCTGATGATAAAGTAGCTAAGCATATTTGAAGTATTTGTATATTTAATATTTTTACTTGATAAAACCTAACCAGTTTAGATAGTAGTGGGGCCCCATTTTTTTATTTGCGCCAGGGCCCGTGGTACGCCACTGTGTCGGGATGTTGTATAAATAGGTACACTCGCGGATAACCTCTCGATACCGCGATGCAGGATTTTAGTTCTTAATTTGCGACATAGATGTCGCTAGCATTATTTTTGTCAAATTGATTTAGTTCGCTACAAGGACGACACAATTTTTACAAGTTTGTAAAACCTTGTGGAAAACAAGTAACCAACTGAATGTAAACGCGGGGTTTTGAAGACAGATTTCTTTGTATAACTTTATCATTATCATCTGCCTAGCCTTTTTCCAAGTTTTATTGGGTTCTTTGTACAACTTATGCATTACATAATACATGAAAAATAAAACTGCAATCAGACGATAAGATACAATAATGTATTGCATTGATGAATGATCACATGAGTAAGCCGCTGTCGCATTGTCGCTCACAGATGCGTCTTATGATTGAGGAAAACATTGAAGGTAATATTATAAGTGCAGTACGACCTAAATTATGTGGTGCAGTAAAGAAATATTTGCTCTTTGGCTTATCCCATAATATCGGCTGTGAATGCCATTGAAGCGTATTTAATTTCCTTTTATATTGTTTTATAATTTCACACATAAATGACGATAGTTATTAAAAATGCTATTTAAAACTTTGTTGAATTGCTAGCAAGGTCTCATTCAAAAAACTGCCAGTAGAGTAGGGTCGCATGCTAATCACAGGCAATTTATTTTTGCATGGAAACCAAGGTCGAACGAACTACTCAGAATCGCTATAGACTTTATGAATGCAACTAGATTAAGTACGCAATTGAATTTTCAGCGGGATCGTGCAATGTCACGACACTAAAAGAATACTTAAGGCCAGGCCATCTTCTAAAATTACTAAAGAAGATTTAATGTGAAGCTTCTTGCAAGTGAGTGTTAATGTGGTGGTTCAAATTTCGTTTGAAATACTATTAGAATAAAGTTCTAATCAGTTTGCACTACAAAGCGGTTGTTTCGTCGGTCACTGCGGGCCCAATAGTCCTAAATAGTCGTTTATTCGAAGCAAATCTTTTTTTGATTTTGCATGTAGAAGCACTACAGTTTATTGCGTAAAACGGCGATACCACAATAAAACAACGTAGATTCAAACGTGCGTATCTAATAACAATTTCATTGAGAAAACTGACGTAATAACAGATACCTAATATACGTATTTAGTAAATAAATTATTATCTATTTATATTCACATCTCGATACTAAGGCTCCCCCATTCATCTAGTTAATTATCTTCAGCATGAAGACAATACGTGATCAATAATTTCAGCTGCAGTTTCTGTCAACAAACTGTCTTTTGTTTCGATGAAACCAGATATATTGGACAAGCTGGATGAGTATTATGTCTTGCTCAACGTAAAATGAGTGTAATGTAATGATAATCTGTGCAATCGTGAAGACTCGAAAACGGGCCAATTGGGTCGTTTTGCCTTTATTCTGCGTCACTGCGTGTATGTGAGCTGGCTCTGCCCCGCGGAACACTTTTTTCGGTGGTTTTGTAGGTGTAGGCTATAACATATCTGTTTATTAGAATATCATTGGTGTAATGCCTGTTTTTTACTAAGACTAGACAGGCGACGCGTAAATATTCGTAATTACAGCGCTCCGCTGTGTTCGTGAAAACGGCCTTTGATTGTTAGCTGTAATGCCATCGAATCAGAGATTTTTAAATTTGCTTTCATTGCTCGCTTTCTAGATAAAATAATTAAATAAAGTAATTTGTTAGCTATCCACATATCATAATATCCTTATAATCTTAATGATTTATTTCTTGTTCTGCTAAAGCAGAGTACTTTAAAAGATAAGAAGAAAGGGGAAGGGTTATAAGATATTGGTATAGATCTTTTTCTCTCTAATAAAACGAGAAAGAGACGGACGTAATTTAAAGCTGTCAAATTTAGTTGGAACTAATATTTCCATACAAATGAAGGGTCCACGTAAAAACAATATGTCGACTAAAAACACGGTGAAGCGCAAGGCATAAACTAGTTTGACATCTCTAACTTAGTTCATAGCTATAGCCGTCCTTTTCTTGCACTGCCTTTTAGTACAAGATAAGCAATTGCCTAAATTAAGTTTAGATTGTGCACAACAGAATCGACACCAATATTGTTGCTGGTTAAGATTCATTACCTTCTTGCTCTTGTCCTATGTTACTTGAGGTCGGCGCAACACGATTTTTTTTTCCATTCTGCTGTGTACTAATTATTTGAGGTCTATCTTCTGATTATTTATTTGGGGTCTGATCTTTTCTATTACTCGTCACCCCAGCAGTCACCTCCTTTCTAGGCATGTCATCCTTCAGATCACCAACTGCAGTAACAGCTGATGCATGATTGACGGAATTTTAATTGGCAGTGCGATTATTTTTTTTCGCATTTTTGCTTGCCACGTTTCGGTCACGTCCCTGACACGATATGGTAATGTGTATATAAGTGCAATTAGACCTCTATCCAGTAATTAGATAAGAGAAAGGGTTAAAGTTTACATTGCACGAGTAGAAAGCAGTTAATAGTTAAAACATAGCGTAGATAATTATTAGTTTTTATCGTAACCTAATTCCAGAATAATAATAAAAAACCGGCCAAGTGCGAGTCGGACTCGCGCACGAAGGGTTCCGTACCAATTATTATAAAAAAATCACGTTTGTTGTATGGGAGCCCCCCTTAAATATTAATTTTATTATGTTTTTAGTATTTGTTGTTATAGCGGCAACAGAAATACATCATCTGTGAAAATTTCAACTGTCTAGCTATCACGGTTCATGAGATACAGCCTGGTGACAGACAGACGGACAGACGGACAGACGGACCGACGGACAGACGGACAGACAGCGAAGTCTTAGTAATAGGGTTCCGTTTGTACCCTTTGGGTACGGAACCCTAAAAACAAAATAAAAGAAAAGAAATTGCCAGAAGGCGTCGCGGCAGACCTCGTAGAAGATGGCGGGACGAGCTGGATAAAACCAACGACCAGTGGTCCACATTAGCCCTGGATAGAGAAAACTGGAAGTCATGGGGAGAGGCCTTTGCCCAGCAGTGGGATGAAGAGGCCTTTGCCCAGCAGTGGGATGACGCAGGCTAACAGTATCAGTATCAGTAACCTAATTACATCGTCTAGCGATTTTAATATAAAAAAAAAACAATTAAGTATGAATCATCCACAAATAACTCGGATAATAGTACAGGGTGGTAGGGACGCACGACGCGTTTACCACCCCGTATTATAAAAATACGAAAATAATCATATACAGGGTGGAATTTTGCAATGCCACCTGGAGGGAAAGTGCTCTAAATACTGGAGATAGCAAATTTTACTCAAAGGAAACATTAATTTATTTTAAAAAAGAAACAAATCTGCATTCACAGATTTTCGAAAACTAGCTTGCCACGCTCGGGAATCGAACCGACTAAAATCTATGAAAAATTATATATTATTGATAGGTAGGTACATGTTTTGGCCAGCTATTATCTCGTAGGAGATAACCAGACCGACAAGTCAAAGGAAACTGTGTGCAATGAAAAATAACTCTTGTGTTGCTATGACGTCAATTTATTTATCGATTTTATCGTTCAGTCAACTTTTTAGTGACCTCAAACATGAAGAAATTGCGTGATTTTAATTGTGGCTCTATTATAAACGTGGTTAGGGTTACTAGCTATCTAGGGGTGCCTAGCGTTTACATTCCCCGACTGTACAGAGTACAATCCAAAAACCGCCTACACTAGGCAAGTGTTTGCAATAATAAGCATGTTTTATGTTATTTCAGACAATACCATCCAGGCGTGTTGTAAAGACAACTTGCATTAGTATACAAAAGTTTACAAAAACATTATAATTATGTTTTTGTAAACTTTTAACTTGTTAATGCAAGTAGTCTTTACAACTTGTTTTAGGTGTACAGCACCATAACCGAACTCAGTAAATCACGTCAAGTACAAATTACAATAGTTAAGAAGTACGTATTATTATGTTTTCTAATAACTTAGGACTTAGGAATTAATTTTGGTGATCATTTACTAATTTTGGCAATCAAAAGTGATTTTTTGCCGTTACATTTTGCTAAATCTGGTGGTTCGTTAATTGTATGCCCTGAGATAATACAGGTAAATACCAGGAAGTGATAGGTACATTGCTAAAAAAATGCCCTAATAGAGTAAACGCCACGAGTCTTAAAATTCAGATAGCAATACATCGGTAGAGATTAAAATTAAAATATTACATCAATCATACTTACATAATTATTATTGTGAATGGTTATTTTCAGCACAATATTGTCTCCGTTATCAATCACGATAGTACCTTACCTACTTCTCGTTATCACTTACATCGTAAGTTTGTAATCGCACCTCTCGACAGCTACCAAATAGCTGTTCTTTTCTATTTAGTGCTGGAGATTTTGCGATAGATTTTGTACGTAGGCTATACTTAATATCAAATGCAATTCTTAGATAATTTTGAGAGTAATTATAGAATAAGATTTTAGCTTTAATTGTTAAATCCGATACCTAGCATTTTTGTCATTACAAGCTTTTATTTAGTTTCACTGTGGGTCTGAATGTTTTTTTAATTGACCCTGAGGGAAAAAAATCAGCAATTTTCCAATATCAAATATTGCAACAGGCTCTCCTACAAAAGCCCAAAAATTTCTGGGTAGTGCCTTATCCAAAATACTTACATAAAAATGGTATCAGAATTTCAAAATTGTATTTTGTTATCCAAACTGCCAATGCTATCTTTATGGCATTCTAGATTACAGTTACAGTATAATACACTTCCCATGCAAACATTGTTTGAAGTGAGCAAAATTTATAAACTTCTATTTGTAAACTGATAACAATCCACGCAAATTGAATGCTGTACAATAATGAAGTAGTGGAAGCCTGTTTAATAGGTATAAAAATACTACACCACAGATAAGTTAAAAAGCTAAAAAATAGTTCAAGAAAGAGTTAAAGTACAAATAAGTATTTAAATTGTGGTGATAGACATAAGTCACCTATACCAACCACTACACGGGTTTCAAATAAACCCTTTTTGCTACAAGGGTTTATTTGAAACCCGTGAAGTTAATTAGTTGTTGGAATCAAGTTATATTTATAGCCGGATTATTTCGTAATTTAAATTTTTACATGTCATACGCGTTTTATTTTTTTACAGAAAACAAAAAGTACCAAAAATTGACATGTCTAATGACACGTCGCGTCGATTTAGAGGTGGTTTGAAAAATTCTTTAACTAATGTAAAGCTACCATAATAGGCTCAATTTCCACCAAAACACAAACAAATGGAGTCGAAAAGAGAAGTACAGGAATCGACCAATCACAGTGGTTGTAGCCAACTGAAATAGCGTACTGATGTTAACATTAATTAGTATCAACATACCTTCTTGAGTACTTCGGAGGCAATTGGCACCATGGAGTTAACAGGGTTGGTGATGATGGCAATGATGGCTTTGGGGGAGTTCTTCGCGACACACTCGGCCAGGTCACGCACGATCGATGCGTTCACGTTGAACAGGTCGTCTCTGGTCATGCCGGGCTTGCGGGGCACGCCAGCGGGGATCACCACCACATCCGCCTCTGTGGATGAAGAAAACTCAACCTCATAGTATTTATATCAATTAGAGTATAATTGATATAAATGCTTTGTGTGCATTATTATACTATTACGAGCACTTTTGAATGTCAAAAACAAAAAGATGGAGCGACAGTCCCAGTCACAGGGCATAATAACATGTGAAAGTACAGTAGTTGCCCATTCCAAAGCATCGATATCTATGGAGAAGAATGGGCAAGAAACTCCATGGACACTGTTTTAAGTCAAAAGTATGTTATGTGGAGACAGTGACTAACAAATTGACAAACTACACTGTTAAGGCCATGGACACTGTTTTAAGTCAAAAGTATGTTATGTGGAGACAGTGACTAACAAATTGACAAACTACACTGTTAAGGCCATGGACACTGTTTTAAGTCAAAAGTATGTTATGTGGAGACAGTGACTAACAAATTGACAAACTACACTGTTAAGGCCATGGACACTGTTTTAAGTCAAAAGTATGTTATGTGGAGACAGTGACTAACAAATTGACAAACTACACTGTTAAGGCCATGGACACTGTTTTAAGTCAAAAGTATGTTATGTGGAGACAGTGACTAACAAATTGACAAACTACACTGTTAAGGCCATGGACACTGTTTTAAGTCAAAAGTATGTTATGTGGAGACAGTGACTAACAAATTGACAAACTACACTGTTAAGGCCATGGACACTGTTTTAAGTCAAAAGTATGTTATGTGGAGACAGTGACTAACAAATTGACAAACTACACTGTTAAGGCCATGGACACTGTTTTAAGTCAAAAGTATGTTATGTGGAGACAGTGACTAACAAATTGACAAACTACACTGTTAAGGCCATGGACACTGTTTTAAGTCAAAAGTATGTTATGTGGAGACAGTGACTAACAAATTGACAAACTACACTGTTAAGGCCATGGACACTGTTTTAAGTCAAAAGTATGTTATGTGGAGACAGTGACTAACAAATTGACAAACTACACTGTTAAGGCCATGGACACTGTTTTAAGTCAAAAGTATGTTATGTGGAGACAGTGACTAACAAATTGACAAACTACACTGTTAAGGCCATGGACACTGTTTTAAGTCAAAAGTATGTTATGTGGAGACAGTGACTAACAAATTGACAAACTACACTGTTAAGGCCATGGACACTGTTTTAAGTCAAAAGTATGTTATGTGGAGACAGTGACTAACAAATTGACAAACTACACTGTTAAGGCCATGGACACTGTTTTAAGTCAAAAGTATGTTATGTGGAGACAGTGACTAACAAATTGACAAACTACACTGTTAAGGCCATGGACACTGTTTTAAGTCAAAAGTATGTTATGTGGAGACAGTGACTAACAAATTGACAAACTACACTGTTAAGGCCATGGACACTGTTTTAAGTCAAAAGTATGTTATGTGGAGACAGTGACTAACAAATTGACAAACTACACTGTTAAGGCCATGGACACTGTTTTAAGTCAAAAGTATGTTATGTGGAGACAGTGACTAACAAATTGACAAACTACACTGTTAAGGCCAGTCATACAAGTGACAAAGAATGACGGGCTGTGTAATTTGTGAAAGTTAATTTGCTAACATTGCCAACTGACTTTGAATGTGCTGTGCTAAGATGAAGCTTTAATTAATAAAAGTTTACTGTTGTTTGTTTTAAAAAAACTAGATCATACATCAATAATGACTGGTCTAGTTTCATAAGAATGTTATAAAAAAGAAGGTTTTACGTAGCTATTAAAATTGTTATTGGCAGTCATTTTTATCCTCAGACTAATAAAAAAGTACTTTTTTATTGGTCTGAGTTTTTATCATGATCTTTTTTTTCTCTATAAGAAGTTTGTTGTCAATGTAAATACAGGGTGATTTTCTCTTCTATATTCTATATTGAACTTAATGATCCTGGAACTGGTCCAGGATTATTTTGTACATTGTTGACCAATTTTTGCTCTTTGTTATTTAACTACTAATGTTCATGGATGTCCACTGCTTAGGAAACTAAACATAAAACTTTTGTGGCCTTATCAGTACCAGACTTAAACAATCAAATGATTGAATTGAATAAGAGCAAACTCCACATTTTTAGATTATTCCATGAAACACTACAAAATTAATATTAGAATGGCCCAAAAAATCTAGATTTAATGTCAAGGTCGAGATATTCGGACGATATTACGAAACGTATTTAATCTTACATGAATGACCTTGAACGATCTAAATTTAAAGCCAAACATCAATGAACTTGAAAAGTTTTAGGTTACGTTATGTAACATGCAAATATTTGAAGTGTTACACTTAGTTAGGGTACATACGACTGACGGCATTGGCGAGCTGGTCGGGACCCTTGTAGCCCTCGACCGAAGCGGGGGTGTCCATGTGCGACAGGTCGACGGCGACCCCAGGGGTCACCGGTGCGATGTCGTACAATGCCAGCTTGGTCACCAGCGGGTTCTGCTTCAGCAGCAGCGACAACGGTTGCCCAATACCGCCGGACGCACCAGCCACCATCACTTTGAATTGCACCTGGAAAAAAACATCGTTTACCCATAATTCTGACCAACATTCTACAACCCAAGTATTCGTTTTTGAATACCGATATTACCTTAGAGGTGGTGGAAAAATTTTGGGCACCATTCTGGATGGCCACCGTGGCGACGGGTTTCAGTGCACGGGAGAACATTTTGTGTCGTCTATTTTTTAGTAAAAGCCACTAATTTATGAAGACAATAGCAAGAAGTCCACCTGACCCTGCTGACCTTTCGAAGATAACTAGTGATGTAACAACCCGCCAGTCAAGTTGGGTTATCACGTCATAACTGTCAACTTGTCAAGTGTCAAGATAAACACGTCACGAAACGTGCGCAAAATTAAAATCGATAAATCATCAGTAATTAATATAATAATACCTATTCATGCAGGGTATTACATTTTTGTTAACATAACGCGATTTTACACAAAGGTAGCAAGATGTGAAGAAATCAATTTGCCAGCTTCTTTTGTAAAAGTATTTTTCCGGTTATTTATCGTAAGTTCTTCACAGAAAATCGTTTCAGCTTGGACATCCCTCCAAATTTCACGTCACTTGACAGAAGATCAGAGATGTCAATGTCAATATTTATAATCATGACATTGACTTAAAAGTGAAAACAATTTCGTGTTTTCTAATGAATATCCAAAAAATCTTAAAATTTGGATGTTGTTTATAGTTGTAATATAGATATAGAGAAGGAATCAAAATGAATGTTATACAAGCGGTTAAACAGTATATAACTAGAATGACGGAAGAGAGCGGGCCGGGAATGAAAGTTATTCTCATGGATAAGGAGACCGTAAGTTGTACGCCCCATAGATTGTAACCGAAGACATTGTTCTTGTTTCTAAACACTAGTTGTATTGTCTAAAACATGATTATTATGATATTTCTTATTTGTATGATGAAATTATTTAAAGTCAATCATGTAGTCTATTAGGTAGTCTAGCCAGCTAAACACATAACTGAGGCCTTTGGTTGATTCACTAATGATATTTATTTTGTAAATAGTATCATTGGTAAATAGGTGATTTATCTAGCTTTTTTTACATTTCAAATTAGATGACGAATGGTGTTTCCCATCATCACTCAGACAATGGTGAACTATACTTGATGTCTCAGAAAGTTGGTACATATTTTGTTGTGCAGTTGGAGACTAAAAGCCATAATACATTACACGATTTATCATCAGGGACAGGGAAGTGTAATAAGAAACAAGAAATTAGGCTCCCTAAGTAATAAGTGGCGCCCTGCCTGAGGGCAGGCAGGGCACATGATCGACAGGGCCCGATAAATCGTGTAATGTGTGTGTGCCTTTAGTCGAGGGTCATCTCAGTGAACAATAATGTTCACATATATTTAGCAAAACATGCACAATTTGACAGATGTTGTCTTGTACAAGTCGTGTTCTACAGGATAAATAAACAAAATACTTACAAAGTTACAGAAATAAAAACTCATATTTTTTCGTGTTTCTTACTTATTAGTTATTAGTTACATGAATTAAATAATAGCCAAGTTATTTATATACCCGAAATTTCTCAAAACCAAAATATTTTGTATGTTTTTTTTTGTGTCAATGTCAAACATATTTTTGTTTTCTTTTCAGACAAGTGTTGTTAGCATGGTCTTCAGCCAGTCTGAGATATTGCAAAAGGAGGTTTACTTATTTGAGAGGATTGACAGCCATTCAAAGTGGGACAATATGAAGCATATGAAATGCATTGTGTTTGTGCGACCAACTTCAGAAAATATTTCATTGCTATCTCGGGAATTGAGATATCCTAAATATGGAGTATATTTTATATGTAAGTTTTTACATGAGAAATGTGCAGTCTATACATGTAAATATGTCAAGTGGCCAAATTTGAAACAATGAGGACTAATGAAATATACTAAAAGGAGTCTTGGGCGCGATTTTAATGAAAACTAAAACTGCTAAATAAATTTTTTGAAAAAACAAATTCTTGGAAAAATGACATAGCATAATGTATATGTAGAGATTTAAATTGTTAGATTAGCCCAACCCTGTCACAAGACAATCACAATCATTAATTTCTTTGAAAATTCCATTTCAATAGTTTTGTTTAATTATTGCAGACTTCAGCAATGTGATATCTAAGGCTGACATCAAGACGTTGGCGGAGTGTGATGAGCAGGAGACAGTGCGAGAGGTACAAGAAGTGTTTGCAGACTACCTTGCTGTGGACCGACATCTGTTCTCATTCAATATTGTTGGATGCTTGCATGGTACGTAATTAACTGTGAATACCACTTGCGAAACATTTACAAAAAAAAAAAATGTTGTCTGATGAGGCTCTTACTAATAGAAGAGGGATAAATATAGATTTCTAAATGTTGTAATGTCAATATTTCATTAATAATATGAAATTATAATAAATTGAAAGAAAAGGGGAGAGTTCAGGAGTGGGACAGTACTCGCTAACTAACTAACTGTAATAAAATAGTTCACTAATGATTTTATCGTATTTTTTTCATAATGGACTTAATTAGACAGCTGCACAATAGGGAGACACAGGCAAAGATAATCTAAGATGGCGCCACCATAGCTGGTCTCATTCTGACCAATGAGGTTAAGCTATTTTGAAATATAAAATGACATTACTACATTTTAAACCAATGACGATGTTGGGGACCAGCTATGCTAGCGCCATTAGTTCCACAGTTTCCTTCCCCATTGAGAACTATCAGAATCTTAAAAAAACTTGTGACAAAACTCCAGGTCGCACCTGGAACCAGCATCACCTACAGCGCTGTGCCCAAGGCCTGCTGGCCCTCCTCCTGTCCGTGAAGCGCCGCGCCGTGGTCCGGTACGAGGCGGCCTCGGAGCCCTGCGCGCGCCTCGCTGAACGAGTGCGAGACTTACTCCGCAGGGAGGCTGTGCTCATTGACAACAACATACCGTTCAATGGGGAGATCCCGACGCCTCAGCTGCTGATTATTGATAGGAGGGATGATCCTGTCACACCGTTGTTGAGTCAAGTAAGTTTTAATTCAATGTATTTTGATATTTTCCATATAAAAACACTTAATGGGCTTGAGAATATGTTTTACAGATATGATGGAGCTAACGTTAAAAAATAAATATTTTATAAACTCCTTTTCAGTTTTAATTTTTTATTTAATCTATTCCTGTTCTGGCAAAGAATAAGTTACCTTGTTCCTTAGAATATAGGAATGAAGTCAGTTGAGGATGGACAACCATTTCTCCAGCAGTTAAGTAGTCCATCTTCAGCAGTTGAACTAAATAACCCTGAGTAGGTTATAAGGTAGGATTTAAGTTTAACCCTTTGACCACTACTACTAATTCCTACTCTCACTGGCTTATATTTGTACACATCATGAGTTTATTTTGAAATAGTTAATATTCGCTAGCACTACTGCTGAGCAATGGGGTTCGATTCCCAGGTCGGGCAAAGTGTTATTGGGTTTTTCCCTCTGGAATTTCTCAGTAAGCGCCTCGAAGTCTGGAATTGTGCCCGGTTGATGGCAATAGGCTCGCCCCCAATTAAGTAGGACATAAAAACATTATTGGTATAATATGTGACTTCATGTCTCTAGAACAGGAATGTCTAAGAAGGTGAATATCATATCAGGAAAAAAAATGGGCAATCTGCATAACGTCTTATGTAGTTTGTGGATTACTAGCTTCTGATAGTGGCTTCTCCCGCGTGAAGTTTGATAATTGTCCCATAGGATCTTATTACCGGTATAAAAAGTATCCTATGTGTTAATCCAAGTTATAAACTATCTGTGTGCAAAATTTCATCCAAATCCGTTCAGTTGTTTTTGCGTGAAAGAGACAAAATACACAAACAAACACACAAACAAACAAACACAAAACAAACAAACACACAAACAAAAAAAAACAAATACACACACAAACTTCCGCATTTATAATATTAGTAGGATGTAGTAGACCTGTCTACTTGCACATACTTTGGAAGCATTCATAAACAATTTACTAAACTAATAATTTATTTCCTTCACAGTGGACATATCAGGCGATGGTGCACGAACTGCTGACGATTAACAACAACCGCGTAAGTCTGGCGCACCTGCCCGAAGTGCACAAGGACTTCAAGGAGGTCGTGCTGTCTTCTGAACAGGACGAGTTTTATGCTAAGGTACAGAACTTTACGGTAAACACTCGTTTAAAAAAAACTATTGGGTATAGTAAATGTCAAGTAGTTGCAAGCGCTCCGGGCAGGGCCGTCTTTACCGAGTGTGCAGGGTGTGCATTGCACACGGGCGCAGTGGTCCTAGGGGCGCCGAGCCCCACTGGGCGCGCGCATTGGCCGGCCGCGGCACTTTCAATAACCAACGTAAAAAGAGCTCTGCTGTTGCATACATTTTGTAAAGCATCTGGAGCTCTTCTTACATTTGTAGAATTACAGCAAAGCAAGGCATGTTAACATAGATACGTTTTGGCTTGTCAGGGTAAACGCTAGAACACTCTGTATAATTCTAAACAGACAACAGCACATCATTGTATCCAAAACCGACAAATTTCTTCTTCAAATTTAATCTCCAAACAATAGATAGAGTATTTTATCCATTGGGGAAATTTGTCAGTTTGTGACTGTTTGTGGTAACTTGATGTGCTGTTACTTGTACTTTGTACCCATTTCATTTTGACCGCGCGCTTACTAGGGTGTGCTAGGGTAATGTTTGCACACGGGCGCTACATGGGCTAGAGACGGCTCTGGCTCCGGGGTTCGATTAATCCGTCGGGCTAATGGGGAAGGCTGGTCAAAACTGATTGTAGATGGCGCTTCCATAGCTTAGGCCCAATCTGACCAATGAGGTCAAACTATTTTGAAATATAAAATGACATTGACAGATTTTCAACCAATGACGATGTTTGGTACAAGCGATGCTAGCGCCTTTAGTTCCACAGTTGCCATCCCCATTCTTATTGGGTTTTTCCATTAGGGATTTCTCAATAGCAGCCGCGGAGTCTGGATTTGTGCCCGGTTGATGGCAATAGGCGCGCCCCCTATTAAGTAGGACATAAAAACATTACTGGTATGATATGTGACTTCATGTCTCTAGGACAGGAATGTCTAAGAAGGTGAATATCAGGAAAAAAATGGGCTTCAGTGGTCTTCTTAAAAATTGGTAACGCTGTCCGGCTTTCAAATCTTAGTACTAAAAAGCCATCAAGTAAATAAATAAATATCGCTGGCAATTACATTACACACACCACCGTCTAGTAGCACACAAAGCAACGAGGCTTGTGTCGTGGACATCCAGAATTCCAGATACTTGTTACACTATTTTTGTAAATACTTATTATAAACTAGCGGATGTCACGCGGTTTCACCCGCGTAGTTCCCGTTCCCGTGGGGGTACGGGGATAAAATATAGCCTATGTTTCTTAGGGTGAATGTAGCTTTCTAATGGTGAAAGATTTTTTGAAATCGGCGCAGTAGTTTTTGAGTTTATTCATTACAAACATACACACAAAAATACAAATCTTTCCTCTTTATAATAATTAGTGTAGATATAAACATCGTTGATTCAGTAACAAATGTCCATGCTCATCATACACAAACATTTGCCCCTACTGGCATTCGAACCCGGGACTCTAAGAACGTAAGGCAGCGTCACCATCACAGCGCCATTCGGGTCAAGTATTGTAAGACGTTGTCCTAAAATGTTGCAGAATCTGTACTCAAACTTCGGCGAGATCGGGCAGACCATGAAGTCGTTAATGGACGAGTTCCAGAAGAAAGCGAAGAGTCACCAGAAGGTGGAGAGCATTGCTGACATGAAGAACTTCGTCGAAACCTATCCATTGTTCAAAGTAAGTTTGTATTTTTTTATCTAACTCGGAAACCATGCTTTTACTAATAACAAAGATAATTTGTGTTGTTGTCTAATATTGATGTTGTCACTCCTTATCTCAAAATCAAAGAGTTAACATGAATGACACAAACACAATTAATGTTTTACTAGATGTTGGTGTTGAAAAGTGAGCAAAATAGGAATGATGACTGACTATAAAAATATGATTCTGTTTAGTTCGTCAGATTATCGGAAAATATTGGATACGTGTTTTGTTTTTGACGAAGATAAAACGTGTCAAAGATTAAGAGGGGGGCTTATCACGTCACATTTGATTAAAAATGTACTCAAATGTGACGTCACACGAGTTTTCGACCGTGAAAAAAGAAAAAATATGTGTCCAATATTTTTTAGAAAAATCTAGCTGACGGACTAATTAATTGTTTTTTGTTATCTACCCTATTACTGTAGTAAGTAAGTACTAACTAGTCCATACTGGCCCGTCGCTAGCCAAATGTTATTATAGTCTCGGGAAGACTGTAGTCCTCACGGCTGTACTCCGCACGCACACTCGCATGCGGGGGCAGCGGGAGCTGATGCGACTTCCATTGCCCACTTGCCCAGACTGGTCAAAGTCAAAGATTTATTTGCCGATAAATATGGTTACAGAAATTCTTACAATGCTAGTATAGCTTAACATATTCCCGGGGTTGCGGGACTGTTCGAAAGAGATATACCGTGGACCCAGAACACAAAGGGCGATGAAGGAACATGGATGGGTTTTAGTCAGTAAAAGTCTGACACTCCTGCTCCGCCCAGGATTGGAAATCATCCAAATCCAAATATCAAAATGACTCCTGTCATTTGATGATTTCCAATCCGAAAAAAAAAGCTTAACATATTCAATCATAAAATAATAACATGCAAATTGTTACAATTCGATTATTTAAATTTAAACTGAAGGAATTCTTTTATATTATAGAAGGGATTCTCAATTAACTATCTGTGTAAAGCCCTTCTAAAGCGGACCATTGGAAGTTCTTGACCCGCTTGACCTGCGGTCCTGCACCCCTAACCAAGTTGACAATCTACAATCGTTAACGCTAGTAGAAAACTATTCAAATGAATGGGAATGACATCATCTCAACGTTAAATCACGTGATCAACACAAACGAATAGAAAATTCGTAGACAAGTTTACATCATTCAAAATGATAGAATAGAATGTTATCGTTTCTACAATGTAGATCGCTAAACTCTTTGGTAGGAACGCTCACCATAGATTAAAGTGTAGGTTTTTTCTACAGACAATAAATAACGAGTGATCGACTCAGTCGTGTCAACTTGGCTACCAATTTAGCGCTTTCTACAATCGCTTACCGCCGAGGCGTTTACGATTGTAGAAAGAAAATCGATACGAAAGGTTTGTAACTTGGCTAGGGGTGCTGGTCCCGTAGTATACGTATAGTGATGTGCGTAGTATTGGGTCAGCGCCAGGGTTTGGATTCCCAGATCGGGCGAATTGTTATTGGACTTTTCCATATTCTCAGCAGCCCATGAAGTCTGGATATGTCTCACCTTTTTGATTCGTTTTCGTTTTGAAGATCCAGTTTCATTCATGGTAAGACTTTTACTAGATGGTAAATCTACTAGTGACCAAGTTTTGTTTTTAACCGACTTCAAAAAATACCTGATTTCCCCCCAATTTGTAGGTTTTTTTTAGTATTTTTTTCGTGTTTTTCTTTTTGTGCGGTTCTTTTAAGTCGGTTTAATTTTTTTAATCAGAGTCATACGCTTCTTGCATGGGCATCTTCCATTGGTCAGCATGAGGTGAAGAAAATGCTTTATCTACTGTTTCAACAACAACAACAACAACCCATAACGTCCACTGCTGGACATAGGCCTCCCCCAAGTGTCGCCACATTGACCGGTCCCGTGCGACTCGCATCCAGCGGATTCCCGCAACCTTCACCAGGTCATCGGTCCACCTAGTGGAAGGTCTTCCAACGCAACGTCTTCCGGTTCGCGGTCGCCACTCCAGAAGGTTTTGCAATGACTTCCAAACTTGTCTCCTTTCAGAAAATGTCGGGCACCGTGACGAAGCACGTGACGGTGGTGGGGGAGCTATCCGCGTGCGTTACGCGACACAACCTGCTGGAGGTGTCGGAGTTGGAGCAGGAGATCTCCTGCCAGAGCGACCACTCGAAACACCTGCAGGTATACACGAACTTTAGAACAGCATAATCCTGTAATGTTCCCACTGCTGGGACACAAGCTCCTGTCTATGAGTGGGCTGTAATCACCCACGCGGGTGGCGGTAGATGTCACATGTCTTCGAATTTTTTGTTGTAGGACATGCCTGCTTGAGAGCACCAGCAACTCGTAAGTCGGGGCCGTTACCTGCTGCTCCTTTGAATAATAGAAGTTTGATTATTCTCAAACATGTAATGTACCTAAGAGTAGGGTACAAAGAATCCAGCTATAGCGCAAGCTGATTTGAGTCTTTCTCAAAGTCAACAGTCCTATGGGATTAAAAGGGATTTACTGTGTATCGTCACCCTGAAGGATACATTATATCTCTGTCCAGAGGATGGATGATGTGAAATTATTTCCATTTTTTTTTATTGATTTGAAATTTACTGACTTACGTCGATCGGCCAATTCATTTGTAGCCGCGATACGAGAATGGAACACCGGTCTTCTATATATAAGGCGCGGGACAAATATAAGAGGTGTCGAAGTGCGGGCGAAGTGCGGACGCGGCGTCGGTGCAGCGCAGAACAGGCGCTCTAACGATGTCGGAAAGGCGAGGTGCGGGCGTACATAGGGATGCATTTGGTTTTTCTAGTGTTTAAAATTCTATATCGTCACGCATTTTCGTCTTCTAGTTCACTCCTGTGTACACTATCTGGCATGCCACTGCTAACTGCAGGTGGACCGATGGCGAGGAAGTGGCGCCCGCGCCACGCCGTCTCAGTATGTCTCGCGCCCCTCACCTCTTCTATACATTTTGTATGAAATTTCAAAGAAGTGGCGCCGCGCCCGCGCCTCGCCTCCGCCCGACGCGTCTTGTATTTGTCCCGCACCTAAGGTTATGGTTAAGTTAATATGCTGCATTTGAAGCACGCCCGTGTGAGTGCATAATGTCACTATTTTATTTAGGGTAGTGTATGTTTGTGAGTGTTGTATGTGGATTTATATCAGGAAATACAAGATTTAATTTAGAACCCTCACTGGTACATCTATCACTGAAACCTTTCTTTCCCCACAGCGCCTAAAGAACCTGCTCTCAAACGAAGCAGTTCGTCACCACGACGCTGCGAAGCTGGTGGCGCTGTACGCTCTGCGCTACGAGAAGCACGCCAGCAACGCGCTGGCGTCGCTCGTGGAGGCGCTGAAGACGCGCGGCGCGCCCGACCTGCTGGTCAAGGGAGTGGTCAACCTGCTGGAGTACGGCGGAGCTCATGCACGTCAGAGTGACCTGTTTGGACTGCAAGATGCTGTGAAAATTACTAAAAGGCTGTTCAAGGTGCGTGGTGTTTTCTTTCATGCTCTAATGACGATGCCATGTCTTGTGCAAATTGTAGCGTTTGTCGGTTCCTCTTGCATGCATGCTCTTGAGAAAAAGTGCTACAATTTCTTTGTTAAAACGAATCTTTGGTAGCTCGTAACTTTTTATGGCTTTTTTTTAAACTTACTAACTCCTGCCAGCGGCTTCGCCCGCGTGAAGTTTGATAATTGTCTTATGGGATCTTACTGCGGGATAAAAAGTATCCTATGTGTTAATCCAGGTTATAAACTATCTGTGAGCAAAATTTCATCTAAATCCGTTCAGTAGTGTTTGCGTGAGAGTAACAAACACCCATACTCACAAACTTTCGCATTTATAATATTATAGTAGGATGGTAGATATTGCCATGATTAGCCGTGTGGTATGCGGCAGAGTAGAATAGAACCAACCCATTACGCTGACGGGTGTCGTATAAGGCGACTAATGTCTGAGGCAGAACACCTTGCGCCTCCGTAGACCAGAGAATGGGCAGCAGCGTTTTCTGTTAGTCTTTCATCACTGCGATCTCCAATCCGCCTGCCAAGCGTGGAGATTACGGCAAATCCTCCCATCATGGGAGAGGCTTATGTCCAGCAGTGGATGTTATGGGCTGTTGTAGTAGTTGTAGTAGTAGATATTGCAAGCTATACAATGTATAACCGGACCCTTTACGAAGCCAGAGTGCTTGGTGTATTCTGTACATCAGACTAATTCTTCTTCATTCATATTACAGGGTCTTAACGGCGTAGAAAACATCTACACCCAGCACACTCCTCTTCTGAAAGACACTCTCGAAGATCTTATCAAAGGCAAACTGCGTGAAAACCTGTACCCAACCCTGGGCGGGGACGACGGCGCTTACGGCCGACGTCCGCAGGACATCTTCGTGTTTATCGTAGGGGGCGCCACCTACGAGGAGGCGCAGTGCGTGCATCAGATCAACCAGGCCTACCCGGGAGTCAGGATTGTACTTGGAGGCACGACTATACACAACTCCACCTCGTTCTTCGAGGAAGTGAAGGCAGCTATGCAGGGAGTGCATAGAACGCATACTAGGCATATTAGAAATGTTTGAGCGATTTGATGAGTAACGTAATTAAATAATTAATGGTGTCGATTCTGTTGTGCACAAACTTAATTTGGGCTATTGCTATCTTTTTCTATTTAATAAAACGAGAAAGAGACAGACGTAATTTAGAGCTGTCAAATTTAGTTGGAACTAATATTTCCATACAAATGTAGGGTGCACGTAAAAACATGTCGACTAAAAACACGGAGAAGCGCAAGGCATAAACTAGTTTGACCTCTCTAACTTAGTTCATAGCTATAGCTGTCCTTTTCTCGCACTGCCTTTTAGTAGTAAAAGATAACAATAGCCTAAATTAAGTTTAGTTTGTGCACAACAGAATCGACACCAGTATCGAAGTTTAAAAGATCAGGCGTGTTAGGCTGTGTTCCCATTCGTAACATGTTGATGTTCGCCAACTGTGCTGGCCCGATCAAACTGTGCATAATACGCCTAAGTACCTGATTTCCCGTTGCATTTAGTTCATATGCTTTGAGAAAAAGTTAATTTGGTATTTCCTAGTTGTAATTGTATAACAGAGTTTCATTTTATCTAAATAGTGAAATGATTGTAAAGTATGCAAGCTCTGCCCTTTATTAGTCAAGTACGTTACTTATTCATAATGTGAACTTGTTTTAAGTTATTTTAGTAATATATTCACACGTATTCGTAATTAATTAAATTATTTATTCGAAGTAACATTATTGTTTTTTTATTTTTAATGCATCTTGTCTGGCTAACACTGACTTTCTAAGTTTCTACCAAAGATGTGGGTGGCTCCTCAGTGGTAGGTACAGTCGGGGTCTTTTCCGCCTGACCATTTTAATTTTTTTTCGCTTAAGGCCCAGCGCACACCGCTGGAGGCGCAGCGCAGCGCATTTGAAGACAACAATTTAATATAAACCTTTAACTACCTTGATATACGGTCGCGCGCATGCTCTTGTAGTAGCTTGAGGATGCTCCGAGTACCACGTGCGGTATTTATTCTCATATTGACCGTATGTCAAGGTAGCTAAGGTTTAAATTAAATTGTTGTCTTCAAATGCGCTGCGCTGCGCCTCCAGCGGTGTGCGCTGGGCCTAAAACATGCGGAGGCGCCGAGCCACGCCCCCTTAAAGTTTGAGCCTCAACTTTGGCGCGCAAAATAACAATAACTCTCGTTTGGCGTGCGTCGTCAGTGCGCTCGGCCGATTCGGTATCTTTTCATTCATTATTTCTACACAAAGTCAACAGGGCGGGGCTAGAGAGCGTTTCTATGTTGCGAGTGCAAGAGTGTCCTCGATAGTACATACACAGGTTACACTGCTGATGCACATAAAATCTTCTACATAAGCGGTAAAAAAAGTAGGGTGAGGTCTGATTACGAAGCGTTTGCTCAGTGTAGAACCAAAGTTATAAAAAAATATATATTATATAGGGCGCTCGGGAACTGCAGTGTGAGCACCGTGTTCAACATCAAATGCTGGAAGACCCAACATCATTCTGGAATTATCTTAACTCTAAAAAAAAAACATTGTAGTAAGTTACAAAAGTTGTTCATTTATTTCAGTTGCTTAAATAACCCATATTTTTTCTTCTTTTCTTATCTTGCAATCAGTCGTGTGGACTATAAGCAGATGAGGTGTAGATAAAACGGTGTGTAGGATGCTAGAGTACTCCCAGCGGAGCCCACCCTTCGTTTTATATAGTCAACCTTCAGCGACTATTGTCGTCAAAGAGATCTCGTCGTTTCTTCAGTCGACGAATTGTTTCAGGGATGATAGTAAGCTGTCCTGCAAGCTGATTTGGATGCTTTTGTAGTCGTGACTTGTAGCTGGAGCCATAGTAGTCAATCACTTCTTTAACCATTGGCAGGTTAACATCCCACTCAGACGTACCAGACATACCTCTCTGCTATCAGTTCCTTCGGCCTCCACTAATTATATGAAGATGTCGCCTTTTTTACGTCTACCCGCTTTATACAACAACAAGTTCCCAACACTCGACCCCTTTAATATAGTTTTAAATAATAGGAAAAAGAAAGAGAAAACTTAATTTAGTATATTTATTTTGTACTAAAAAATTTAGTTTTCTTGTCGTCTATAGACGACGGTGGCGTGTTGGGCACTTTTTCATTTGTCGGCTATACACGACCGTGGCGTTCAAAAGGTTAATACCTTCGATTATTGATCGAAGGTTAATACCACACGGAACCGTCTTAAAAAAGAGATAATTAAAATCTTGGATCAAACTCGGGATACTCAGTGCCAGTTAGTCATAAGTACCTATATCATGACAAACATTCACAGACACCGTACAGTTACCCACAGGCACACACCACAAATAAAATGCCAATCGAGTCACTCTCGGCTACAATACTGTTCGATTATTATTTTTAATGTTAATGTACTGTCAGCTGTGAAGCTACCTTTTATAAAATAAATAAATAAATATGGGAGAAAACAGATCTTCGCTAGGTGCCCTAGTTTTTGAGATATAAATGTGGCTCTGCTGGGGTAGGCTCAGAATCAGAATTATTATTTTATCAGGCACTTTTCCTTGGGATAATTTAAAGAATTGCTACATCCTTTATTTAACATATGTTTGAAGTTACAACTAAATGAGATGATAAATGAAGTAAATATGTAGCAAATTGTGACTCAATACATTTCGGGAAACTCTGCACGCTTGACTTTAAACTAGGAGGTGACCAGCCAACCAAACGTCAGGATTGCTGGTAAAAAAAAGATTTTATTTCTAAATATATATCCTATGTAGCAATTATTTATTATATGTAGCAAATATAAGCAATTATGTAGCAATTTTCGAATCAACTCTCATAGACCAACGCCACAGACAACCAGCCATTCTGATATTTGGCGACTACATTTTTGTGTGTTCTCAAAATTAAAATCCCTGTTGGTGGCTCTGCCAGTGTCAGTGACACGCTAGGGTGGAATGCTTGCTGGACTAGTTTCTCTTTGTACCTATTTGTTTTAAGAGTCGTAGGATCCATATGATGCAGCACATTGCCCCCCCAGAATACGTGGGGCAGCCTGAGTTAGACTCATGGAGGGGATTCTCCGGCACGGCCGGTACCCTCCTGGGGTAGTTCATTCTTTTTGTTCTGCAGACATGGTTGTATCGGGATATTACTAGAGCAGGTGGTTCCCCTGGACCTGCCCCCGTTCTTTTTGAGGATAGGATCAGGGCTCACGGTAGCCTGGTAGGGTTAGTTTGATAACCCATATTAGCATTTATTTTTTATTATTGCGATAGTGCACCTACGCAATAATAAAAAATAAATGCTAATATGGGTGGTAGTAGTAGCTCAGTCTTAAGATGGAGAAAATTACAAGATGTGCTACGCTACTGGAGCCTGATAGGTCGACGAAGTGGGAAAATAATAATTAAAACACCGAACTGTTGTGTTTAAAACACATTTTTTTACTTTTTTATTGAAAAATATTCGTCGACACAGGTGTTGTGTGTCCAACAAACGATAAACGATGCCATACTTTGGCACATTCCTCTTCACTCGCCCGTTATTGGGCTCACAAATAAAAAGCACTTTTTTCACAAATCAAATCGTTCATCAACAAGCGGAATTAAGCAGCAATTTCATACAACATTATATTTGTAACGAATCTTTAGATCTTATGCCAGGTAAGATGATTACAAAATGTAGACCAGATACCTCAGTGGCCAAGTGATCGTTTTAGTAATATTTTACTATTTCACAGTAAATACCTAAAAGCTCATTTCTCATGTTGTCAGTCCATAAAATTCTAAAGATTCGCATCAAACAAATTACAATATTAGAGTTTTAGGCTCTATATTACACTCCTATAAAAACCAATTTCACTTTCCAATTGCCTCTGCTTACTCCCAAACATTATTTTTCCCTTCAGTCTTTACAAAATTTACACCTATACTGAAATGTTACCAAAATGCTTCTTTAATAATTATTATAGATAGAAAGTTGTTGGAATTATCTTTTTGATTGGACATTGAGCATTTTGTTAAAACTTCGACGTACTAGGGTCCACACGTTGGTAACATTCTTACACAATGCCACGGCGCATGCGCCGGGCAACACACACATTTATAAGGCAATTTCATAGAATTTTTATCTATACATACACAATGGGTTTTCGAATCGTCCGTGCCGACTATGGAGCCGGTAACAAATATTTACATGTTAGAAAGTGCCTTATTCGAGGTAAAAAATGTATGAGCTGCTCAGATTGGACCGAGTCTTCAATTATCATTTTTATAATATAAAAATGATACATTTGAAGCTTCAATCATGCTTAATATCAGCAAGTGGCAAGTCGTTGGGCTGAGCTTTCGACCAGCTAGCTGCGGCGTGTCCTGAGCAGTCTAAAATTAAAGTCAACTTATGTAAATTAGGAAATCAGGGAAGAACAGAAATACTATTGCCACTTGCTTCAAAAGCTTCACAAGTAAACAGTAGTTGTTCAGACATTTCTTAGATATAGAGGATCTAACTCTATTGTTGTGTGATATAGAGGATCTAACTCTATTGTTGTGTGATATAGAGGATCTAACTCTATTGTTGTGTATCTTATAATAGATTTATAATAGACTAATCTTTTTATTAGTATTATTAGAATTTTGAAAACAGTAGTTTTTAACTATTACTTTAGTTACATATTTAAACTTACTTATCCTTGTCCAGAGCGGATAGTTTATAGTATACATATAGGTAAGTGAAGTGTGATATTAATTTTTGCCACGTTTTTATCCAATCTAGTTTCAATTGACTCCTAGGTTCAGTATCGATAAGGAATGTGATCTTAAGTACTGTCTGAACAACTTCCATTCACTCAAACTATTAATATCAGTACCGTTTACTTTGATACGTAACAGTTCTAGTCATTATTCGTGCTCGAGTAGTCATATGTCACCATTGATAAAGGCACAATGGAGTCATTCCTTTATCCTAGTTTTGACGACATTTTAGCCCGTCGTGTTACAGGTTGATCGAATTTTATACAAGGAGGGCAATTCACAATCAGATCTATGATTTGTCCCTGTTTTTAGTAAATGCACCAACATGTGCGTTGAATAATATACTCAGTAGTACATTACGGCGCGTTTTAAATCGTTGCATTTAATATGGGAATCTTATAAAAAATGTATACCACAACCGTTATAATTATAATGTGGCCAAAGGAACTCGAACGTTTCATAAGCACGTACAAATTTTACGGGAAAAAGAAGTATCCCTAGCTAAAACATAACATCGGCGCCACTAGTGGTGACACCTCACACAAAATAATAAATCGATAATATTTTATGGCGCATAACAGACAACCACGCACATACATCTTTTTTACACACTTTCATATCAACAAACATACGCGGTGGAGTCACTCACGCGATAAAAATTTAAATTAAAACAAGAAAAAAAAATGTGGAAAAAAAAAGAAAAATAAAACGGTAGACGAGACTCCATACCATGTTCTCGAACACTACGAGTCACGAACGTGGTACGGGTCTGGTAGGTAGGTCCTTTCCGCAAACTTCATTTTGTAATTTTTTTAAACTTTAACATGGTCGAAAGTCTTTACAAATCACAATATTATAAGCCGTTTATTCGGAAAGGACACTAGTAACTCCCTTCTATATCATTATATTTACATTATATACAACAATGTTTTAATCGCAATTTGTTTGTTTATTTATATAAATATGTCTATTTTAATTACTTTAAATCTAAACAAATCATACATTCTGCGCGGTTTATCCTCTATGTATCGAAACAGAGCAACTCATTCTGTTTATCCGTCAATTTTACAAAAGGAATGCGCTTATATATAATAGGAAGAACTCGAATGTGTTTATAAAGGAATCCAGCAGCACTCCATGGTTATTCATTTAGCATGATTGTTATAAAAGAATGTGAATGTCATCGTCCACATTTGGCGCTACCCAGGGAGCACCGCGCGGAGGTCATGGACTTAGCTCCCCTTGATGCCACACTTTTATATTAAGCATTTTATGACCCTCGATTCAAGCTGAAACTTAATTAATAAATACCTTACATCACTGTGGGAGGAAATATTTTTTGATTGTGCAAACCTTGTGAGCCTTACTTTTATTTAACGAAATATATCCGATGACGCATTTCTGTGACAATCCTGACGTTAATTTATGTGAACAGTGTCAGTTTCGTCGTAAATATGTTAATGCGTCCTAACTTCCTTACACCTACCTATCAAGTTTACATTTTTATTGTCAATCCTACTTGCGTCTGTAACGCATCCTGTTACAATTCCTTGAAACGCGAAGGGTAACTTAACTAATTATTGAAAGCCTAGTTCGGATAAGCAAACTTAGTTATACTTGGACCTGTGCTCATCAATATTGAATCAATCGGTTACGTGTTAAAACATGTAATCGTTTGATTAAATGTTGTTAAATAAAGGCCTAGGTATAAATGCGCCGTCTGCTTAAAAAAACTAAGACTTTCAAAAAATTGTTTAGGCATAGAAATGAAATAATATTCCGTTTGAAATTATAGCTGTAAATAAATTATCACATAGGAATTTTATAGTAATAGTAGTAATAGTAATAGTAGTATATAGTACTACTATTACTATTACTATAGGAATTTTACAATTTACTTATTAAAAAATATTATGTAGATGTTTCAAAATTAAAGTATGACATTACATTTTCACTTGATGCTGGCAGTAAAATTAAATTAAACAAGACTATTGCATGACCTCGGAGGTTTAAGAATTTAACTATTTAAAAAAGAGAAAATAAGAACCTTCGATTCGCACAATTTATCCGTTACGCTTGAACAAAAGGAATACAATACATAGTTTCATAACTTAGATTAGAATTGGTGGTGAATTTCAGAAGACTGGCCTGTTTCCATGTGGCAAATAAAATAATGTGAGGCCTTAATTTGTTGTATTCTGCAACGCGAAAAACATGTGTTTACAGAATAGTGATTTGCGAAAAATAGTTGTTTCTATCCACCCCGTGACCTCTACAAGGACGATAGGAGTCTCGCAACGACTCGCGACAGGAATTATATTATGCAGTTCTTTACGATATCCTACACTTAGGGCTGAGTTTCACTAACACATGCACCCTGAAAAGGCGCATTACTACATTCCATATCAAAGGAACATAGAATATGTTTTACGAATAATTACTTTCTTTTAAAAAGAATAAATAGCACTTGGCTACTGGTGATATTTGTAGCAAATAAGCTAAGTAGTGAGCGCAAGTGAATTGGCATTCTCAATAAGGAGTCGGCTACGATAGTCCGAGTTATCATAATTTCGGGAGTTCGTATCGTTTCGTAGGATACTAGTTACGTTGCCTTTTCAAAAGCTGCAAATGTATAAAATAAAATAGAACTAATGACTCATGAGACAGTAACGTCACATCTTAGTAAACATTGAGCATCTAGGATGGTCCCGATACTTATTTTTACTGTAACTGTCCAATGAAAGACGTTGCAATATCTTTCACATCGTTCTGGCATCTTCAACATTGCCCATAATTTACATTACGAATTTAAATAGTAACTATTTGCCAATTTTATAAATTAATATTTTTAAAGTGCAATTGACACTTTGGAATTGTAAGAAAACGCGGAGGGTATCTTAATAATAATAAACCCTAAACCTAAATAAATACAGTTAACGAACTGACCGCTGTCTCAGAATGGCGCTCGTCGTTATAAACGAAGAAACAAAGATTACCGACCAAAACCGAAAGGAACTTGATAATAATTACTACTTTTAGTATAAAAGAATTTGTTTTGCCGATAAATGTAAAATTCTACTAATAATAGATGTGTAGACTATGTTGTATCAAACTTTATTATGATATTTAGTTCGATTTATTTCATTTTTTTTAATATAAAACTGACATGCACCTTATTTTGCTAGGTACGTGCCTGGCTCACAATACATAAGATAAACTGACGAGATATCTACCAAATTCCTCTCAGTTTGTATCGATAAGTATGATAGAGAGTGAATTATCTAATTATAATGCATAGTCCGCCCCCAGTACCGCGAGAGGGCAGACCGCACTCCGTCCGTACAAGACGCACTTTTTTCTTACACACACACATACAATCTTCCATCCGTTCTTAAATATTTAATATTTTTTTCCCCGCCGTGCTAAACTAACTAAAGTATTAAATTTAAACCGTGTTTTCAAGTGAATGGCAACACCGACTATACTATCAAAAACTTGAAAGAATGGTCAGGTATTCATATTATTTCAAAGATAATACACATTTTCCGTTTTTTCACGTGACAACTTTAATTTTATACAAAATTGAACCCATTTTTCAAATTGTTCAATAAGTTGTGGTTTTTCATTCAAAATTGGCAACCATATAGGTTGTAAAAGATGTTTTCATATCTTTGGTATATATCACAATAATCAGCGTCCGTTTAATTATGATGGGTGAGAGAAAAGTGGTACTTTTATATCCAAAATGGATAATTTCGTATTATATTTTTTTACTGTACTAGAGTTTATGTAATTCACTAAAGTTAGATAACAAACAATAACAATTAAAACTCGAAACTATCTTGCCACGTGAAAATACCGAGTAAAACTTTTAGAAAAATCATTAAAAAACATCAATTATTGCGATGAACGTATCGATACGAAGAAGGCATACAAGTTATTACTTTACGTTGTATTTTTAAAGTTAGAAAAACATTACAGCTGCGTCACCCCATGGGTTACAGGGTTATAGACTACGCACAATGATGACATCTTGTCACTCCTAATAAATACTTGAATATCGCCAAATATTTTGATGGCGTTAAAAGTATAATTAATATTTCGTGACGATGATGACTTTTTTTTTATAAAAAATGAAGGCCTCCTAGTCTACGTGCTAATTTTGATAAAAAATTAAAAAATCTCAGCTTACTAATTGTAACAATACACAGTGGGGATAGAAGCGCCTTTTTAAGCAAACCTGCATAGATTTTCCGCGCCTTCTACCTCCACATAAAAAGTCTCTACGGACATTTGTTACAAATATTACATAAAAAAGCTTTGCAAGTGCACTTTTAATACAAATTTTGATACTTCAAATTGTTTTCAAGTAAATTCAGATCAGGATTATAAAATTTCGCGTATGTAAATAATTGAAGATGTATTTCGAACTAGCAAATCAGTTTGTTGAATTCTACAAGACTGCAAAACATAAGTGATGCTGCCAGCAGCAAAATTAGGAAACTACTGTCCAGCAATACTTTCACAATGATTCAGTTGGCAGAGACCTCCAAGCTGTTCTGCATTACATTGCGTTAGGATAACATCGCTATTGATTCTACGTTCAATATCCATGTTATAGACCGGTGATCGTAACTACTCAGTACATCGCAACATAATGAAAGTTACACAATATATCGGATTGAAATTGAATAGTTACAACAAATAGCTTACTTCGACTATTTACATGTAAATCCGATATAAACTATTTCCTTTAATATAATTACATCGGTAATAATATGAAAACGAGAATACAAGCAAGGAAATAATATGAGCTCATCGCTCGAAGCACAAAGTGTCTGGGCGCTGTCACCGTCCGGCCGGCTGTCACCACAACACTGCACTGTCACGCTGTCGCACTGTCACACTGTCACACTGGGCACCGGACCGGGCGGTCAGTAGTCGCGCGGGCGGGCGGGGCGCGGCGGGCGCACGGTGCGCACGAGGCGCGCGTACTGTGCGTACTGCGCGTACTGCGCCACGTACACGTTGTAGTTGTAGCTGAGGCTGAGGCGGAGCTGCGGGCGCGGGCCGGCGGGGCGCGGGGCGCGCGGCGGGCGGGCGCGGCGAGGCGCCAGGTCGCGTTACGGGTGCGACCCGCCGCTGCCCACGCCCGGCGTCGTGGACCCGCCCGATGACCCGTGGCTGGGCGGCATCAGCACTCCCTGCACACACACGACCACACGTTAAACATATCCTGATGTTAGTCACACAAGCCCACACCACTAAATAGTTAGGTACAGAATGCCAGCTCCTTCCGGCGACATTGGTGTGCGCGACTACTGTACACTACGTCCAACTCTACGTACAGCGAATACACATACCTTGAAATCGCTCTGCATACAAATGACTCACGAAAACTTTTATCATACTTAGAACCTAGTCACACCATACGATGCTAATGACGACGTTAACATGTGACATAGTAACGAGATGCGACTGACTAAGTCCAAAAGTGATCAACGTTGTCGTAAAGTGTCTCTGTCTGTATGGAGCCGACCTTCTATATCTATCTACTTCGTGCCCACACACAATAAACAAAAGATGCGATTTTATTTAGTAGGGCTATCAGGGTTGTCAGTACGCGTTATCGATTATCGAATTTACTAAAACGAAATTAAACTCACATTGTACGAACGCGTGTATGAAATGCACTAGATCCAGCTTCGGATCATCAACCACGCCAGCAGACGGTGCACATGCACTCACCGGCGAAGTTCTGACGAGACAAAGATTACCTGTAGTTGCACCGCACATGCTTCAAAATCGCTTGACATTTCCACATACGACTTTCTTTTACAGTTTTTGTCATATCTCGGCCTGATGTAAACGTGCATAGTAACCTCCCTGATCTCAGTATCCTGACACCTAGTTTGGACTGACCACTAACGAGAATTTTTGGACTTGTGATAACGATCAAATTAAAATGGAAACTGTACGAGATAGGTTCATGACGTTATCGTTCACAAGTACAATGCTACATGGATCTTTTGGATCAGATGACGTTGGTGAGTTGTGAAACTGTTTTAAGAAATGTGAAAAATAAAACAGCGGCTTTAGACCTGAATATGATGGGCACGCGCCATAAGGTTTTTTGTGTAAGTACAGCTTGATCAGAAAGTGTGGTCATATTTAAGTGTGTAGTACAGACAAAAAAACTGAACATTTTTCTCAAAAGGAGCATCATCAAAATCGCGAAATAATTATTAGCTGCTTCATACAAAACTTCAATACCTAATTGACCGGGGCAGCAGAATTCTTTTTCGTGATTACGATGAAGGTGCCTTGGAGTAAATTGTTCAGTTTTACGGTCTATACCACACTCTTAAGGGTGAAATCTCATTTACACGCACAGATCGGCAGTTTCTGGCATCTGTGTGAGAGGTCCCATCGCTTCCGATGTGGATGCTTGCGACCGGACTTCTCGCTCTACTAAATTACGTGACGGAATGAGATAGAGATACATTATAATACACATGTAAACGGGTATTTTCGCGAATTTTTACCTTTAATATAAGCCATATATTTAGTTTCGACCGGATTGCACCAGCCGTAGTCGCGGGAAGACTGAAGTATTGGAGGTACCGCCATCGCCACAGCAAAGCGAAGGTGTTTATTCACGAAAATACCCGTTTACATGTGTATTATAATGAGATAGAGATACTCGAAAACGTTGATCTGTTAATAAAAATGGGATTTCACCATACTTTTGAGCACACTTTTCTGATATTGTGGTCGTTGCTTAAGATGGCGGCGTGTGTAATGTCAAGTGATATTTATTTAGATAGTCATCTCGTCACAGAGATCCATGTAGCACCGTGTGTGTGTGTGGTGGGTGTGTGGGTACCTGCAGAGGGTGCTGGTGCGGCTGCGGCGGGGAGGCGGTGGGCGGCGCGTGGTTGAGGTAGGCCAGGTGGTGGTGGTGGTGGTGGTGCCCGCTGGCGCCGCCCGGGCCCATCAGCGGGCACAGCACCTGGTGGTACGCCTGACGACAAAACGTTATTGCTTTACAAACTTAAATAGGCTTCCTGGGGCGGCTAGTTTCCAACATCAATAAATTACAAATCTATTTAGTCCGTCAGTTAGAGTATTGGAAAATAATGAACACGTATTTTTAGTTTTGTAAAACAAAGAATATTGAATATTGGCTCGTGACGTCAGAACGCACTACAAATTATAACACTGCGTGACGTATTGAGAATTTTAAAAGCGTCGTATTTTCGTCAATTCTGGTTTACGTCACAAAAGAAAAAATACGGGTCAAATTTTTGATAATATAGCTGGCGGACTAATTAGTTTTTTTTGTCATCTACCCTATTCACCCAACTATGTTGGGGTCGGCTTCCAGTCTAACCAGAAACAGCTGAATATCAGTATTTTACATGGACAGACTGCCTAGCTGACCTCCACAAGTCTCCTTAGTAAGTGTCTAATACAATACAGAGGAAAAATTTGGAAAAATCTGCATTTATTGCGTAAAAGAGGTGATAGACACCACTATAATACTAGAAATAGGGACCAACTAGTTCAGCCAGGTTTCAGGCTTGCTAACGTAAATTCATCTTTCATGGGGTACTGTTTAAAATGTTACAATAAAATACCTCCCCACATTCTACAACTGAATGAGACGAAATTTAAATCTTGTATAAAACGCACACTATGTAGGCAAGCAAATTGTAAGTTGGCGGATTACATTGATGATAAAAATGCTTGGCTCAATGCTGGTCCTGCTCCACAACAATAGGGGAAAACTAATATTGGGCAAATTATTGTGGTAGCTGCAGAAGACTGTAAAAATATCCTTGCTTTGTATAGACTCCATCTCTTATAATTGCATAGCACATGTGTGAGTACCGTGTATTGTTAAGCACTTGCATTTAGTTATCTTTCATTGACTTGAATATGCCTTGGTGGCCGAGAGAATGTCATGCTCACTCAAATGTCTCGCTGATGGTGGCGGATGTGTCGGGTCATTTAGTTCCCTTTAATATGGTTGAGTTGAATGGCGCCGATACATGCGTCATGTTCGTGTACGGGCGCTGTCAGTTGGGACTGGTCATCTCTTAGCTGCCACGGTTCATTTTAATGACCTAAGTACTTTATTTTTAAATTGTTGATTTAATCTTTTACTCTGGACGCTCTTAATGTGCACGTCTTTCTACATCGTTCTCACATATATATAAAATCTCAATATGAATGATGTAACCAAGATTTTGTAACAATATTTTGATTTAAAAGAGTGTCCATGGAGTTTCTTGCCCGTTCTTCTCCATAGAGATCTACGCTGGGGAATGGGCAACTACAGTACTTTCTCAAGTTATTATGTCTTGTGACTGGGACTGTAGCTTTATTTTTTCTTTTTGTATTTTTGACATTCAAAAGTGCCGTAATGGTCTAATTGAAATAAATGCTTTGAGTTTGATACCCCTTAGTAAGACTGGTTGTCAGAATTTCGGTTTCTTGACTACTCGTAACGACTGTCAAATATCTATAAATGACAGCCGTACCAACGGATTAACGTGCTTTCTGAGGCACGGAGGAAACTCGGTACGTAATGATGCTCACCCATCCACTAACCAGCCTAGGCAAGCACTGCTTCACCTTGGAGATCGACCCGTGTGACTGTTATTATTTAGCCACGAGCTCCTTTACTTAAGGACCTAAGCGAAATGCAAAGCAAAAATGACACTAGACGCGGCGAATATTATCGAGTTAAAAATTCTCTCTCCTTGATCAATCTTTGACTGGCTAGTATGAGAAGCTTCTTCACCTAGTCTGAGGGTGTCCCATCTTCCAAAAAGGTCCAGGTCCACTACGGTGATATTATATGAATCCTTGGTCTCTTGCTGTTATCCAAATTCATTAGGGCGCAGTATATCTTTTTCCATTCGCACGAAACAAAATTCGAAAACTTGGAACCTGAGGCTCTACTATAACGCTTCGTCCGTATATTCGGATCTATCCGTCTCTCTGACTCGCACGTGCAGCAGACGTGCACGAGACAAACGGATAGATCCAAATATACGGACGAAGCGTTAGAGAGTAGGGCCCCTGTTGGGAAAGCGAGGCGAAGCAAACATGTTCCGAGCCGGAACAAGTCGTCATTCCAGTAGTCACCGCGTTGCTAGCCCTATAATCTTTCTCACTCTTGCGTCATAGATGTCGCTGGAGTTGTAAGTAGTATGGCAGTCGTTAGCATGTAGCACGTGGGTAAGGTATTACCTGGAAAGGTGGCTGCTGGAAGTGATGGTGCGGGTGTGGGTGCTGGTGAGGGTGCGGGTGCGGCGTGTGCGCGGGCGAGGGCGGCGGGTACAGCGCGGGCGACGCCGCGGCCGGCGACGGCGCGGGCGGCGGCGCGTAGCCCTGCACGGCCTGCACGCCCACCTCGCCCTGCCCCAGCCCGCCGCCACCGCCCACGCCCCCCACGCCGCCCACTGACCCTCCTACGCCGCCGTGGTACATTCGGACCTGGATACGAACACAACTTTTTAAAGTGTTGTTGGATTTGGTATGCAATAATACAGACATTGGTGGAACATATTCCGTAGAAGTTCATTCAAGTATATTTGTAAAAGTAATCTCTAGAAAAACTGATCTGATTGAACTGGTAGAAAGCTACACTATTACAGAATGATATTTGATAGTTTTTCTTCTAGAATGGGAATCCCTGTGGGATAACATTAGCAATCAAACATTTTAGTAATATAAGACAGTAGAAACTCAAAAAATATCATAAGGGTAAATGAGCGGCTATTGGATTGTCTAACTTTCGGTGCTGAGCCGGACGCTGCAAATCCAATCCCAACGTCCCTTGAGTATAACACAGGCCTGCACTCTGGGAGAGGGAATTGGTAGATCTGCAATGTACCGGTGTCCACTAGGAATATAAAGGATGTAAATAAACCCTTAACGGAGCCGAAAGACACTTATTCTCTCCGTCGTCGCGATCATTTTTTTTTTGTTCTGGACCATACCTGGGACAGTTACGGAGATATTGGAAGTCAAAGTTCCAGCATTTTCACAAGTTTTTTTTCAAATACTAGTTTTTAAGGTCATAACCCGTTTACTATTAAATACGTCCAGCACAATTTCTTGAGTGCGTTACATTGAGTTTTACCGTAAAACGTGACTTTTCACCCCAAAAATAAGTCGTTACCCAGCAATTATTTTTGCATAGTTATTTCGTCTGATGTACAGAATGCTTGGTTGACGGCTTCGTGATGAGTCCGTTTACACCGTGTATTAGTGCTCACCATGCGGACAGGCCAGCAGGGGCCGCCCCGTCGCCGCCGCCACCTGCATGCCCGAACCTGTCCACTCACCATGTGCTGGTACTGCAGCGCCGGCTGCTGGTGCTGCGCGGGGTGCGGGTGCGGGTAGGGCACGAACTGCTGGAGGGGCGCGGGCGCCAGCAGGGGCTGCCCCGTCGCCGCCGCCACCTGCATGCCCGAACCTGTCCACTCACCATGTGCTGGTACTGCAGCGCCGGCTGCTGGTGCTGCGCGGGGTGCGGGTGCGGGTAGGGCACGAACTGCTGGAGGGGCGCGGGCGCCAGCAGGGGCTGCCCCGTCGCCGCCGCCACCTGCATGCCCGAACCTGTCCACTCACCATGTGCTGGTACTGCAGCGCCGGCTGCTGGTGCTGCGCGGGGTGCGGGTGCGGGTAGGGCACGAACTGCTGGAGGGGCGCGGGCGCCAGCAGGGGCTGCCCCGTCGCCGCCGCCACCTGCATGCCCGAACCTGTCCACTCACCATGTGCTGGTACTGCAGCGCCGGCTGCTGGTGCTGCGCGGGGTGCGGGTGCGGGTAGGGCACGAACTGCTGGAGGGGCGCGGGCGCCAGCAGGGGCTGCCCCGTCGCCGCCGCCACCTGCATGCCCGAACCTACGCCCACTACACAGTCAACCAAGTTAACACACACGACACCCGAGAGCAGTGATGCTGACACCCTACTGCCTGCCTAGCCTGTCTTGTTTTTTTTTTTTATTTGAGTAAAAAAATATTTTGAAAAGAAAAAAAAAAACGAACAAAATATGTCACTGTAAATGTTCATTGCCTTGAATTTCTTAATTTTCCTTGCCTTTAAAACAATGGCTAACGTAGCAAATACTTAATGGCTTTTTAGGCACTTAACTCCTGGCATCAGGATGAAGGAAGCGCATACTTGGCTGAATCGGACATTCGTTTAGGTTTGTTACCATGCTCAACAAGAAAACTCATAAGAACATAGACATAAATCCACTTATGTTTGACGTCATGCTTACCTTTCCTGAAGTTCCTCTGTTGCTGTGACTGCATGGGGGGCTGTCCGCCACCCCCTGTGACCCCGGCGACTCCCCCGCCGCCTCCCATGGCGCCATATGCCAGCTGTAGACACACCATAATATATTATTAAGTTGGGACTTTGAACGGTTATTTTAGCATGCATTTTCATTGGGGTAGACAAACACTGTATTTAAGTATTGTAGAAATACTAACGATCCGAAAAGAATTAACCTGATGATGTTGAAACTGCGGCGCTTAACGCCGGGAACAGATTGGCTTCACGCTATGCCATGCATCGTAATGGGCTAGCCTCCGGTGTAGCGTGTCTGCTACGGCCAGCTTAGTTCAAATAAGGAACTATTACAAGTATGATATTCATAACCGTGTCACGAATTAATGCAATGGAATGGTTGTTCTTAATGAATGAATTGTTAGGTAGTGTTTAGTTTGTTGGACACGGAACGATCTAGCATATTATAATCATATATTTTAAAGAAAATGCTGAGTTCTTTGAGTTTCGGTGAAATATCCTTATAAACAGTAATGTGAGAAGTTTGAGACAGAATACACTTAAGTTTTATAGGTAATTAAAATCAAATGCTTCCATATCATCATCGATCAAGATCTTATTTGCTTATAATAAATTAATTTCTTTCACCTATGTCCGTTGATAGCCCGAGATAGCGAGCAAATACCTAGATAACCATATCCGTGTTTAAATCAATATCTACAAAATGTCAGATTGTGTGTAGGTACGAGATTTAAAACAAGAACATTTGAAATTTTGTTCTACCATCGTATTATAAATTAAAATCAGTTTTCTCTATGATTTAGAAAATATATTCCGGAAGGTTTTTTTGTCTATAACTCATCAATATTAAACTTACATAGTAAAGAAATCTTGATGTTTATTTACAAGTCATAAAAGAGTGCAGAACCGGGTCAGGTCGCTAGTTCTACATAAAGTTAACGACCTTACAGTTTATTTATCTCTTTCTCTGACCTTCGAACTTCAGTTTGCCGATTGTATTTAAATCAGTGAAATACTTATTTATCTATCGTTGAACAGAACAAAACATCAACAAGTCTGATCAGCATAGGTATTCAAAAACACTTCGATTCGATTTCGATTCGGCAAGTCGTATGTCTATCTCGCTTTCTTAATGACAAAAAAAGATAGACATACGACTTGTCGAATCGAAATCGACTCGAAGAGTTTGTGAATAAATATGCCTATGCTGACAGAGCCAAAATAAAGGGTGTAAAAGACTTCTTAACGAAGCCGAAAGGCACTTGTTCTCCCCGTCATTGCGATCATTTTTTTGTTCTACGTCATACCTGGGAACCTTCTAGTTACGGAGATATTAGGGGTCAAAGTTCCAACTTTTTGTCAAGTTTTTTTTTTTAATACAAGTTTTTAATGTAAGATTTTTAAACACCTCCAGGACCCCCGTACTATTCAATCCATCCACCAGCACAATATTTTGAGTGCGTTACATTGAGTTCTACCATTAAAACGTGATTTTCCACCCCAAAAAAAAATCATTTCCCAGTAATAATTTTTGCGTAAACTTACTTAGTTTGATGTAGGTACAGAATGCTTGGTTGACGGCTTCGTCGAAATGAGGTTGTTTACACCCTCTATTTGGTGGTAACAATTGAACATGGATATTTTTGAGCTTGAATAAAATTTAAAGCAAGTTGCTGTAGGATCCTTCTGAGGAAGTTGAAAACATTACTCCAAATTTTAATATAACTGGAAAACTCTTTGCCTGAAATTGGGATGATGGACTATCCCCGCTTGAAATAAACAAGTGAATCTATCAAGCAAAGCAGGCTAATTAATTGCAGCTGGTATAACTCGGTTATCAATGTAGGAACAAAGTCATGAACTTTTGATCTAATGCTGAGACTCAACATCTGTGCTGAACTAAATATAGAAAGGTTTCATTTCCCTTACATACCGTTTATTGGACTTGCAAACTTCTAAGTGAAATAAGGAGTCGTGAATTAACCTTAGAGAAAGAATTAATCTCTTGGTAACTTTGTAAACGGTAAGTATATCTAACTTTTCTTACTGAACTTTGAGCGTTTGGATTTCGAAACATTGTTATCGGATAATCGCCTTTAGATATTTTAGAAACAGGTATCTGATAGTAGGTAATTATCTTTTATTAATAATCATTTTAATAAGAGATTGTGGTAAAGACAGGTTGGGTGCCAGAAGACGGGCGTCGTTGCCGAGGGAGGCCTAGAAAACACTGGCGTGACGACTTAGAGACGTTTGTTAGAGATTGGCACGTAGAAGAGTGGAAGGCTACGGGGCTGGTGCCTTTGCCCAGCAGTGGGACAATATATAAAAAAAAAATGTGGGGATAGCTGTAAAATTAATTTATTATTAAAGATTTTTTCTTTTATTTCATTATATTCAATTTTAATCTGACTGTAACAGTGTAGGTAAAAGCTTAGCAACAAGATGTATTTATATCAACCAAATTTAGTTACAAATCAATCGTCATGATCAATAAATCAAATTTAATTTGCTATATTTACTTCCAACTTTGAACCCACTGTAATTGCCGAAGCCGAACAGCCGGACAGACGGAAACTGTTTACAATATAGAATGGATAACGATATAATTTGATAACAGCCACGCGGCTAGAGCTGATAATTAGTCCGTTCACATGATTTGACATTAATAAAGATAAATCTTCAGTGACATTGCGAGAACGACGCGGGTAACACAACATTTTTGAATAATAATAGTGTTTTCATCTGTGCAATTATTGTCTATTTGTTTTTTGTATTACTGTGAATACAAAGTGGAGAAATTATAATATAACTGTGTCAAAATGTGGTTGGTGTGGCTGATTTTAGGACTGATCTTCATAAAAACTTATAATAAAATAACCAATGGGAAGTGTTACTCCGACAATGTCATGAGTGGTAAAGTGGTGATTGTCACAGGTGGTAACAGCGGAATCGGTTACCAGACCGCCTTAGAACTGGCTAGGAGAGGCGCCAAAGTTATATTAGGCTGCCGAGACGAGAACAGGGGCCAAAAAGCTGCAGAATCCATAGTCAAGAAGACCAAAAACCGAAGTGTCAGATACATGCACTTAGACTTAAGTTCCTTCACTTCTGTGAGAAAATTCGTTGAAGACTTTAAAAATTCCGAAGCGAAATTGGATATTTTGATAAACAATGCTGGCGCTAGTGGTGTTCACAGAGACAAGTCTGAAGATGGGTTAATCAGGGACATGCAAGTCAATCATTTCGGACCTTTTTTACTGACTCAGCTCTTGATACCTTTACTAAAGAAGACTGGACCAAGCAGGATTATCATAGTGACGTCAACGCTGCACAGGTTTGGAACTGTCAGCGACTTGAACAGTCCTCACTCATACATGAGAACGTACTGCGACAGTAAGCTATGTAACATACTCTTTAGCAACGAGTTAGCAAGAAGACTAGAAGACACTGATGTCACCGTGAACAGCTTACACCCTGGTCATGTAAATACAAGTTTCTACAAAGCAACGATATTAGAAAAGTTAAGAACTTTGGTCCTGTACTCATTCTTCAAGAATCCTGTGGAAGGGGCTCAAACGACGTTGTTCTTAGCTATTTCAGATGATGTTGATCAAACGACGGGAGGATATTTCGTAGACTGTAGAGAAGGGTATATGGGTATGAAGGCCAGAAATGAGGACTTGGCTGTGAAATTATGGGAAGTATCTGAGCAGATGGTTGGTTTAAAGCCTGAGGAAAAGATTTAGGTTTTAAGTAGATATGTTATGCGTATTTTTTGTTGTAAAAAGAAAACGGTTCTATTTGGAAGACTATATAAATATTTTTTTTAAATTTATATGATAGTGTTTAAGTAGGTTTTTGATACGAGGATAAAATGATTTTTGAGAGACAATAAAGTGATGGTTTTGTGAAATCCATTTTGGTTATGTAATTAATAAATATTTAGTGCACTTAAAACAACAATCAATTGGTATTAACATAGAAAACCACTGCAAACAACATGAATGTTAGTATTGTAATAATATAAACGACTTAAAGATAAAGTACTTTCGAAATGAATAAATTATTTTTTTATATCTTGTAATTATATATTTACATCCCAATATGGCCGTTACGTATGTAATTGATTATAATAAGCGATTATCGCTGCAACTACACCTCATTTACACTGCAACTAATAACATTTTCCCATCTTAGTTTATCTAGAGCTGAATTAAATTAAGTTTTTAGTTTAAGGCGACTACAGGAACTAAATTAGCAACTCTATTTGTGGTGGTTCAAACTTCGTTTGAAATACTGTTAGAATAAAGTTCTAATCAGCTTGCACTACTAAGTTTACGTCAGTCACTGCGGCCGAATAGTGCGAAATAAGTGGTATTTTGCGATTTACAAAAAATCTATTGATTGGACTAAAAAAATAAAACACTATCATGCCAATATGTTGCTTGTAGAATTATTTGCCAAAAAATCAGAATGATCGCATGAATTTTAGTATGGTTTTTACTCGTTAAAAGATTTTTTTACAGATAAGTTCGTGATTTTTTTTTATCGAGTAATATTAGTTGTATTATGTTTTCAAAACACTATCATACTAGCATATATCCTGAAGAATATCATATATTTTTCTGGTTTTGTTTATTGCAGTAAATCATATGCTTTTTTGCATTATAAAACTTGCGTTTAGCTCCTGTAGTCCCCTTAAAGACAAATAAAGCCTAACATTCAATGATGGTCTTGGCAGTGGAAGAGAATCGAAGGATCCAACACTGGTGCCACCATCAATGGATCCTGGAATGACCAAAACTATCCAAAATCCTGAATTATTTTAACTACTACTAGTGTAAAATATTGCCTTGTTGGCCGATCCCTTCTTTGTATGTTATTGTATATCAGGCTGGTGTCCCAACTCCACGTCAAAAGTGCATATTTTGCGTACCCACTGATTTCTAATAAGCATGTCTAATCTGATACTATCGTGATTAGGGTTACCATCTGGCCGGATAAATCCGGTCTAGACCGGATTTTTAATGCCAATACCGGACTTCGCCCGGATTTTGTGCCAGACCGGATTTTTCGACTCACGCCGGACGAAAGACAAAAACAGACTATCAGTGGAGTTCAAGCCATCGTACTTACGAAGTCTATCTGGAAAGATGTATAGTTGTGAGCAATTCTTCCATTAAATTTTTGCGGTCCAAACCAAATTTTAAAAGCTACCTACCTATTTCTAGATAGAAAAAATATAATTAACACTTTACGTTTAACTTTTGAATAATGAACACGATTTATTGTTTTTTTTTCTAACTGAGTAAAAAAATCAGTTTTTTGTTTGATCCTATGTAAACTTTAGGATTATTATTATACTCTTTGGACCGGACTTTTGTGTCGAAAATCAGGATTTTTCATCCTCCAAGACCGGATTTCCGATTTTAGGACCTGGTAACCCTAATCGTGATAAACAGCTTTTAATACGACTGCACAATCATTGGTCGATTTACAATCTTGTTTAGTGTTGATTGTGCACCATTTCTGAAAGTGATGTAGGAGGATATTTGCGTTACAATACGGGCTCCAAAAATGAGCAACAGTCTTAAAAACACACACATTCGTGGTTTCAGAGTTTTAAATACCTTAATCTACTTCATACATATTCCTGTCTTATCTTCAGGGGCTTGATTCCACTAATCTATCAACATTTCATGTTTCATAATTTGCAGTTATTTGCATTTCATTTAATCCTTTAAAATGACTCAATTCTTGATTTAAGCCATTTTAATCATTTTTAATCAGGACTCTGATTGTGTTCCTAATTTCTTGTTCACAATTTTAAATTAAAATATTTTGTATAAAAAGTTAAATAAATAATGGCATACAATTAACGAACCACCAGATTTAGCTAAATGTAACGGCAAAAAAATCATTTTTGATTGCCAAAATTAGTAAATGATAACCAAAATTAATTCCCATTTTATCGTGAAATTAGAACCAAAAATTTATTTTTGACCACCAGAAATTGAACTGTTATGCTGTTGCATCCAAGTCGAGGGAGACCCGGTCGACGAAGCCCCGAATGGTTTATAAAAAAATAACCACGAAGTGTATGGCGGGGGGCCCCAAGTCGGCCTAGGCAAAACTAGTTTGTCATCAACCACCTCATTAAAATTTGGTGCTCAATTTAGTAAATTTGGTGATCAATTTATGTGTTAGGTGAGATGTTAGTGGTCACAAAGTTAATTTTAGTGGTCATTATATTTCCCCCATAAATAATTTTATTTCTATTATAATAAATTCATCTATGCTATCAATATTGTATCCGTGTTTTCAATTAGTCTCAAATGTGTTTCACCACCAAAAGTGCTCAATCACAAACCGTGATGACCGCGTACAAAATGAAACAGACAATCACTGAACTCAAACGCTGTTGTTATTTAATCAAACGAAAATCACTCTGAAAGCGTTAGCATTGGTTGGTAAGAAGGTTAAATGTCTATGTGCCCGTAAAACGTGGATAGTAAATGGATATTTCACGTAAGACTCAGCCAAACCGGTACGGACAAGGACTGATACTTCGGTAAGTACATATTTGTATGACCTCCATGCTAATATGTTAACTTATTCGGAGGTGAAAGCGAAATTTGTCCGTACCGGTTTTACGGTAATATAAGTAAAACGCATGAATAGGTACGCGATACAGTCCAATTACAGTTATTTTTCCATTTTTATCCCGATTTCACATCACCGTTAAAATCACAGTGAACTTTAATATTCATTGCAGACAGGAACCGATTAATCAGGTTCATATTTTAATTGGTTAGACCTTTAACCCATATGTTTTATTAACCATTATTCGTGTTAACCTATATAGTACGTGGGTTAACAATTTAGATATTGCTGAATGACCAGAATGAAAGAAACAAAGCAAGCGCGGGCTAACTCCGTCACTTTCTTGCAAAATTTATTTTGATCAAAAATGAACTTCGTTCGTGAACCGGTTATTATAAGCTGATTAACCCTATAATACAGGTTGAATAACCCTATACGGGTAATCTTTTCGCTCCCTGCAATAAAGCTGAGGAGCTTCTTTCAATAGAAAAATAACTGTGAAATGACTGGTATCTGTTCGTTATTTTATCAATATAGTAAAGCACCCATTTAGTACGTTCTGTGGTAGTGGGTTAACCACGCGGTTAACGAGGCAAGCACCCCTCTGTACAAGTACATGAAGTCACGACACACTGCGGGAAACGGAACACTGCACGCGGGCGGAACGTAAGACAACGAACTTTTTGAGACAAGTATCATTATTATCGATTGTTTGGTATTATTTTAATTGAATTAGGTTTAATAAATATTTAAATTACCCAAAAATTAGTTAACTTTTTTATGAAATTAGAAGCAGAATTTAATTTTACTGCTACCCTCTTGGATCTTTTGCCATATGTGTGCTTAGATTTTAGATCATCTTTGAAGTTATTGTCAACCTCAATAGCTAAAATAAGAATATGCAGCAGATTTACTGATCCATAATGATGCTTTCAGAAACTAGTGAAAAGTGAATCCGATTTCGTCAGTCAGTAATCACGATTTAATTTGTTCAAGACTCGTATACCTAAAATGATGAAGTCTAGTATTATTTTAAGTCATAATACTTGTCGCAAATAATTCCTCATCCCACGAGTCCACTAGTGTGCTCACCGCATCTGGGCGGTCCCTTTTGTCAGGCACCATGAATATGGGCGGCGCGTACTGCCGGCAATCGCACCCCATCTCCATCTGTCGCCATCCCCAACATATTAGCTCCTTTATCATGTTTTTGTGTACGAATAGGGACCATTCCTATTGTATAATAGGTCGAGTATACAACAGTAATTTCCAGTCAAAAGTATGGCTGTGAAAGTACGCCAGACCATGATTTGAATTGAACTTTACAACATAACACATTGAAGTAAGTTAAAATTTAAACGAAATTGTGCTATAAGTCTTGTAAATTCATCAACAATTGCACATTGATGACTTCGAAAGTCAGCAACAGAAATACGTCGAATTCAAAATGGTTCGGTATGAAAGATATCTTCAGATTTTTATCTTACAGTAAAATAAGCCCCTGTGCCCATATATAGCCGTGAACCGAGCTGAATTGATTGATTGTTTATTTTACTAAGTGTAAATTCGTTTATTTTCATCTCAATATGGCAAAAAGCCTCTAATTTACTTCCATTTTTTTCAATTGGCTTTCTATGAACTTTGGAAGTGTGACAAAATCTGTAGCCATCTTACAAATAGCTATGCATAAAGTAAGGTACTCACAGCAGGGTGCGGATGTTGCAAGTACGCGGGAGGCTGTTGCGCTGCGGCGGCCGCAGCTGCCATCATCGCGTACGGCACTGCCGCCACCTGCGGGTAACATTGCTATCCACTACGTTATCTAGCTCTTTTGTGAGCTCATACTAATTCTTAGCGTGTTGATGGCAATCAAGTCACATCATACATCATCTTGTGGTTGAACGTTGAATAACGAGTTTTGTTTAGAAATAGTGCCTGTTGTATAATTTTCTCATAAAAACTACTATAAATTCATTGTTACATTCATTGACTCAAGAAAGAGATGCGGCAGCCGGCCCATACTGGCCGGGTCTTTATAAATGATGTTTTATTCGAAGACTACTAAGGAGCATATAGTGCTTGTCATATTCTGAAAGTTCCATTAAACTATAGAAAGGACATTTTTTGAATGAATAAATTAATAGTATCCATTCAGTTTAGCTTAGATGGGTGGGATCTGCAAAGTAATACACGTGAACATAGGATTCTGTCCTTTTCCATATTACTGAGAACATTATATAACTTGGGACATCTACTTCTACTGCAACATAAATATAATAGTGTTAGTACATACCATGGGAGGCGGAGGATGTGGCGACGGTACATAGCTGACTCCGGGCCCCATGACGCTCACGCCGCCCAGGTTCACGCCCATGCCGCCCACGCCCACTCCCACGCCCACGCCCACGCCTGAAGGGGTGCCTGGCGTGTGTGGCCTGAAAATTTAAATAACACAATTATTGTAATAGAGTTGAATATCTCCGGTTTTACATAAGCTACAACAACCGTGTTATGTTTCGTTGATCTTAAAAAAAATGCAGTCGTTCAAGTGCGATTCTATATTTCAAGGCTCCTTTTCCGTGAAACATTAATTTTCTGGTCCGGTGACTTGCATAAATATAGATTTGGAGGTCCAAAACACGGCTAATATAATAATAATTCCTGAGGTGTTCAGACGGTGTTTATACTGGAGCTTCCTTTCTAAAGCTTGACTGCTTGCTTGCTAATAACAACATTTTTTTATAAAAAGTTGAAATTGGTAAACTCACCGACTGGGGTTCGGAGTGCTTGGACTCCTCGGCGTGAAGGGCTTGGCTGCGGGGTTGAACTCCTTGGCGTTGGGGTTGAGGGTGGACTTCTTGATCTGCTGCACGCGCTCCATGCCGGGCGACGCCGACGACGGCGGCGACGCCGACGGCGCCGAGCGCTCCTCCACCGACATCGGGGAGTCGCCGCCCTTGCACACCACGCCCGGCTGTACAGACTAACAGATAGACAACTCTTGTTGGCGGTTCCGTTCGTTGTTACACGGACTTTAAGGGTGTTAGTTATGTCTCTACTGCATTGTTTGTTTTTTTTTTTTGTAATATTTGATGTCACCACAAATAAATGCTATTTTTTTTTTCATCAAAGAAGTGGTCAGGATAGCATGTCGTATTGCACCTTACAATTACACAACTAGTCATAACATTGGCCCGACATACCCTAATTTACCGAAAACTCAGTAAATTGAAACTTCACCAAGATTAAAATCATCCTCAAACTACCTGGACGTTTTATAACGACCAAGTGACATTCAACGTGGTAGGACGGTACTCAATGACGATGTGGAGTGTAGGATGTAGTGTAGTGTGTACCTTGTGCTGCGTGGGCGGGGTGTGCTGCTTGGGCGGACGCTCTCGCTTGGCGTGCGGCTCGCCTGACGCGCACACGTTGGCGCTGACCTCGGGCGGGCTGGGAGCCGGCGGCGGCTGACTCTGCTGAACAGGACACTACTATATTTTGTTTCTACGAAACATTGATTAATACATGCAAAGTGTCAATTTGATGCCGCGCATTAGATGGATGGAAAGCAGTTGAAGTATTATTTTGATGTGAAACATATAGGCGCGGGTAAACCAAAAGAGATAAAAAATGAAAATTCGTCACGAGCATGGCGATCGATCCCGGCCCGAACAATCCCATAAAGTTGAAGCAGCATAAGATCTACATATTCGCCACGGCTTGATAGCCAGCTGGTCTCGGGGCACAGAGCGCTGGGTTACAATCTCGTGACTTTTTTCTTTTTGTGAATCGAGTTATTTTGTTTTTATTTTCTTTTATTTTATGTGTTTTTTATATTAATTTTACAAAATAATTTCGACGTTTCACATCTGCCAGGCATCCCGCGACGGCTCAATTTTTTTTCCACATTGGTGTAATTACTTTATGGCGTTTCAGTGCGAGGATAGATAAGTATATTACCGGTGGTAGTGGGTTGATTATAGGCTGCGGCATCACCTGCGGCGGCAGTGGCGGCAGGGTGGCCTGCGGCGCGGGCGCCGGGACCGCGCCCGACACTAACTTGAAGTCCTGACCGAACTTGCGCAGCTCCTGGAATTATGTGAACACATGTTGTAACTACTTGTATAACTGTTAAATAGTAGGTAAAATGGTCTGTGAATGATGCAAGAAAAACGACAGTTGTCTTTTTTTAGAAAAAACGACAGACAGACAATTAGAATTTATTTCAAAAGTCTGTTATTAGATAAACGTCTCATATTACTTGAGTTTCTCACTTCGTCTACCATCAAACTTTAATTAAAGTAGATATTGATTGTTATATTTGCCCGCAAAATCATTCAATACTAGAAATAATGTCACGCTAGAGGAAAAGGAAGAAAGATTCCTTTGTTGGTCTCGCGCTCGTCGAACAAAACCAGCGTGTACGCGTCTAAATCGAATATTAATTTGAACTTAGCGCTTTTGAATTGTCGAAGCGACCGAGCAGACCCCGCACGGCGCCGGAGAGGCGAAGAAACCTAGTCCACTCTAAGCGAAGCATTGTAAACACAAGGTCACGGCTCAAGGCTTAAATGATGGAGATGCAGTAATACGGCTACTCACCTGCACGTCCTCCTGCCTCCTGGGTTCCGGCGGCGGGGCGTGGTGCCGCGGAGGTCGGCTGTGCACGTCGCCCGGCGGGGGCGGGTTCTGTAGGTTACATATTAGCGTCACATCTTCTATATTGTGTTAAACTGTACAAGAACAGCGTATGTCGTGCTGAAAACTGCTTGTCGGTGATGCTTACCTCAGAGGTAATAGTTATACAGGGTGTAAACAACCTCATTACGAAGCCGTTAACCAAGCATTCTGTACATCAAACTAAGTAACTATATGCAAAAATTATTGCTGGGAAATGACTTTTTTTTTTGGGTGAAAAATCATTTTTTGTGGTAGAACTCAATGTAACGCACTCAAAACATTGTGCTGATGTATGGATTGAATAGTACGGGGGCCGTGGAGTTGTTTAAAGTGTATTTAAAGAAAAAACTTGTGAAAAAGTTGGAACTTTGAACCTCAATATCTCCGTAACTAGAGGGTTCCCAGGTATGGTGTAGAACAAAAAAATGATCGCAATGACGGGGAGAACAAGTGCCTTTCAGCTTCGTTAAGAGGTTTTTTTACACCCTTTATAGTCTAGTAAGTAAAATACATTTTTACATTAGTTTCAATATCAAGACCTTAAAATCCAATGCGTTATGTAGTTTTAAACATGGTGTGAAAACTGCACGGGCGCGTTTCGATGCACTCGCGGGGTCATTTTTACAGTATAAACCTAGTGTCCTGCTTGAACACCAGCGTTGCAGCGTTTGGAGCAGGTGCCCGCTATCAAAATATCCTTTGAAAGCTCGCCACAAGCGCCCGAGCGTTTTATACTGTTTTATTTTTACTATTTTTCGCGCGTGTGTCGTACGCCCTAGGTATAGTGCAGCGAAGCAACAGACTACAAACACGTGTGCTCGCAGCGAGGGCTCATCAAATGAGAGGCTGCGAGTTTCTCCAACGAGAGAAAATGTTTAGGTGGCGCGTGTGGCTACTCGATTTTGGTGACGTGTCAGTTCTAATGGAAATAATCGTTGTCAGAACTTAACGGATTGTGCTATGTACCACCAGACCCCACCATAATTGGACGAAAATCGATGAAAATGCCTAGTTTCCTAACCTATCGTTTCAACCTAACCTTTCCTTCCCGCGTTCCATACATTAATATTTACTCTCATAGATGTCGGTGCAAATATCGGAGTAGGTATACTTACGTGGTGGTGATGAGGTGGGAATCCCTGCCGTGGGTGCATCGGTGCCCGTGGCTCGCCATTCACCTTGTTAGCTCCGCTCGGGGGCCTGATACAAAAAATCATATATGTATTATCATTTGTCTTGTACATAGTATTCACAAAATTAGAAGGGGCTGAAAAGGAAGGGTTAGGGACTATGCCGGGGCTGTGGGACTGTTCGAAAGAGATACCGTGGCCCCGGAACACAAAGAGCGATGAAGGAACATGGATGTGTTTCAGTCAGTAAGTCTCGACACTCCGCCCAGAGCGGTAGGAGCCATTTGATGATTTCCCATCCGAAAAAAAGGGTTAGCGACTACTCACACTTATTCAGCTTATATATGCCCATAGAAAACAACGACTTTGTATGAGACGCGTACGCATCCGTTCAGCGTGCGCGACTACGCGTCTCATACAAAATCGTTGTTTTCTATGGGCATAAGCTGAATAATTGTGAGTAGCCCCTTAAGCCTGTTTCACAAAAGGCAACGATCTTAGTAGCATTATCATCCCCTACACTGACAACATTCTGCAATCACCATTTCTCAGTCACTGTCCTGTTCAGATTGTTTGTTAAAAGAGTCTGTTTGGACTTCTAAGTCAAGCAGTCTACGAGCTGATAATGTGATATAGTTAATATCAGTAGCAAATAAATGCTCACTTCCACCACAACTCGATATCGTTTAACGCTAAACGAATTTAATTATGAACAAAGTGATGTTTCAAATACGTGTAGCACTGAATGCACTTAGAGATTAGTGGTGTAAGCAAGCTAAGGGCGTATACACGTAGAACGCTGGCAGCCGGCGCCGACTTGGCAGCGCTTGTCGCAGGTGGTCGGCGCAGGCAGTCTCTATACGACGTGCTGACCCAGCGCCGATAATTTCTGACGGCGTAAGCAGGTCGGAACTTGTCAGCGACGTTCGGCGCTTATCGGTGTCGCGCACATTGATATGATGGTGTATGTACGTACTGGTGCGGCTGGTGTGGCGGGAAGGGCGGCACGTGGTAGCCTCCCTGCGCCGCCTGCGCCGCGTAGCTCTTGCCGCCCGCGCTCGCTCCCACACTCGGCATCGGCTGGGAAATTTAACAAATATATCAAGGGTAATAATAATTTATTCATCAAAAACATTATAGTACATGTCACAATTTACAGAATTGCTTATATATAGTGTGCAAAGACTTTAATGTTAAGGAGATATAATATTATCATTCAAGTAATGGATATAAACGATTGGGTAAGGATTTTCTCAATTCAATGTTGTCGGTCAGCTGGTGAATACCAGTGTTGACATGGAGAAATGAAATAAGACAATTATTTTAGATTTTTATGACTGCTCATCTGGCCTTTACAATCCAGTCACTGGGTAATAAAACATCACTTTGAAGAATAGTTGTAAAGACTTTCAATTTATTTTTTGTTTGTTTTTTTCCCGCAACTGTCTGGCAGTTTGAGTACTATAAGCGACCTACCCAAATGTCCTTTCTTTGGTATTGTTCGTCGTTTCGTTGAACTCCTTGAGTTATAAGTCGAGCTACACGATAACTGACAAATGCTTGCACTGACTGGACAGGTCCATTCAAATCTGTGTGGTTCTTTCTTCAAAAGACCATCTCAGACACTAATCTGCATAGTCCTCATGTGAATTGAGCAAGATTATGTCTGGACTTGAAAAGAAACTATGACCTCTGAGTTTGTTTCGGCTGTTTCTTCTCATAGTCAGGTACGAAACACCGGCCCCATCTAGTTGTAAAAAATGACGTGTAAACGTGTTTGTAAAAACCTACATGCATAGTAAAACATCATTTATCAATCTTCTGAAAACCCGTAGCGACTGACAAACATTTAAGAATGATAATCAGGATGAGCAGCTTAGCCTGTTATGATAAAGGCCATATTTTTTAAAGAATACATTTAACATCATTCTGTTACATTGCCATAAGGACGATTTTTGGCTGAATTTTCAATTAGTGTGCCACAGAACTTTGCCAGTTCCATCGTGTTTTCGTCGGCAGAGCAGAGGTCCCTTTTGACCGCACATTTTTTATTACAGAGGAAAGGATAGGGGATGGAACATGGCATAGTTGGTGCCAGTTAAGATGAGAATAGCAGTCATTGACCCACCTACATTTATTAAACTTCTTAACTTTGAAAACCAAAAATAAGCCTGTTCAAGTCTGGAATCGTCATCTATCGTGATCTTCAACATTTTTTGTAATGAAAAACGTTACATGGTATATTTGTTTTGTTTCGAACGAAGAGTTATTAGAGAAAGGGCAATGACCGCTATTCTCATCTTAAGTGGCACCAACTATAGTAATGTTTCGGCTGAATGATGATGCTGATTGAACTCACAGAATCTTCCTGTCGCCTGTCGGCGGGCGGCGTGAGGTGCGGGCGGGGCGCGCGGTGCTCCTTGTCCTTGCTGGTGGGCGGCGGGGCGGGCTGCGGGCCCGCGCGGGTGGCCGGCGACACCGGCGACCCGCCGTTAGTGCCTGAACCTCCTGGCTTGCCCACCAGCTTGCCCGTCTGGAAGCCGAAGGATTCATAAGTGAATGAGGTAGATGACACACCAATCAATTGAGATACTTTTTATCATAACGCGGTTCCCTCATAGATTTTGTATGGCAATAGCCAACTGTGACGTCACTGTTTATTCAACTCAATTACTCAACTATTTATTGATTTCAAAGCAACTAAAAATCGAATTTGGAAATTAATTGAAAATAAATCGGGTTTTAAGGCCCAAAATAAAGTGTTTTTTTTTTAAAGATTGGTGTCTTGGAATTCTTGTTTTATGGTTTGGTGTCTTGGAATTCTTGTTTTATGGTGTCATTTACCCTATTGTGATAATAAAGATTTGCTTTGAGGATTGATTTACGAAGCTATAGCTTTAATAGGGATGATGAATGACTAAATATGATTCTGTTTAGTCCGTCAGTTAGATTATCGAAAACTATTGGATACGTGTTTTTTGTTTTACCAATTTAATCAAAATTGACGAAGATAAAACGTGTCAAAGATCATGGGGGCTTGTGACGTCACATTTGAGTAAAAATGTACTCAAATGTGACGTCACACGAGTTTTCGACGCACTGTATCGTGTTCATTTTTTGTTTATGTGTCCAATATTTTTAGGAAATCTATCCGACGGACTAATTCGATTTTTTTTTGTCATCTACCCTATTAAGGGAAAATATCTTTAGCTATTTTCTGCAACGTTAGTATATTGTTGCCATCTTGAGATGTAAAGCTAAATGAAGACATTGATGTATCGGCAACTCCAGCGGCAGTCATCCCTTTCAAATTAAACACAGCAGTGTCATTGGGCTATAGAAAATAGGTGGCAATACTTCATTAGACTTCTTTGTCTTAGGAGTCACAGACAGCCCCCTGTGCCGTGCCTGCATGGAGGGACACGAGACAGCAGCCCACGGGCTTCTGCACTGCCCAGTGGTTGCAACATCCAGGGGAAAGTACTTTGGTAACCCAGTTACTCTCAACTAGTCAGATAGTCAACAACATCGGAGCGCTGCTGGCCTTTCTCGGGGAATTGGGATGGATCGAATAGTTTCCCACCCGCACGCAAAATACGTGCTTTGACGTGGAGTTGCGGACATCCCGTTATACAATAGAATACTATTACCCTTCTTAGTAAGACCGACTATTGTGGAGCATGACATCAGCACAATTGTCCTCATTGCATATAATTTCAGCAAATTGTTTCAGTCTTGTTCAAGTTATACTGAACCTAGGTTTTACAAGCTGTGAGCCTGATAGTATTTCCCATTGGCAGAAATGACAAGCATCTTTGTATTTTAAGTTTAACCGTTTTAGGGGATCAATTTTCAAAAAGTCTTTTCTCGATACTAAGCCAGTGGTTAAAGGGTTTTGCTGTACCTGCCTTTACGTAGTTGAATACTAAGGCCCAGCGCACATCGCTGGAGGCGCAGCGGAGCGCATTTGAAGATAGCAATTTAATACAAACCTTAACTACCTTGATATACGGTCGCGCGCATGCTCTTGTAGTAGCTTGAGGATGCTCCGAGTACCGCGTGCGGTATTTATTCTTATATTGACCGTATATCAAGGTAGTTAAGGTTTGTATTAAATTGCTGCCTTCAAATGCGGTCCGCTGCGCCTCCAGCGGTGTGCGCTGGGCCTAAAACTTTTGTATGCATGATGGTTTTAATAACATTTCAATTCTTTAAAGCTTAAAAGAATAACAAAAAGCACAAATAATCAGTATTAGGTACAACAATCGTCTAATCAATCGAAAATGTGCTCACTGTCATGCAAATGTGATAAAATTTTATCTTTATGTAAATAACAAGGAAATATCAGTATTGTATCGGAATAGTTTGAATTAATTTACATAAATAAATAGATACATGTTTTAGCTTTGTCTGCATGCCTGACGATAGGTCAAGAGAGAATTCATCATGATTGGATTATGAAATAAAATAAAATATACTTATGAAGCTTATCTCATCATTAATCACCATCATTCTTCTGCCGTTATTCCGATTTATTTTGGCATACAGTTAACGAACCACCAGATTTAGCAAAATGTAACGGCAAAAAAAACACTTTTGATTGCCAAAATTAGTAAATGATCACCAAAATTAATCCCCATTTTATCGTGAAATTAGAACCAAATTTTATTTTTTTAGTTAATGACCACCAGAAATTGAACCGTTATGCTCTTCCATCCGAGTCGAGGGAGACCCGGTCGACAGCGGGGCTCCTACTTCTGAATGGTTTATAAAAAATAACCACGAAGGGTATGGCGGGGTCTATTCGCTCGCTCATCTGACCCCGCCATACCCTTCTAACCTAATCTATCCGTGTCGGGGTGCCCCAAGTCGGCCTAGTCAAAACTAGTTTGTCATCAACCACCTCAGTAAAATATGATGCTCAATTTACTAAATTTGGTGATAGATTGATATTTTAGGTGATAGATGTTAGTGGTCATAAAGTTATTTTAGGTTCCTTATATTTTCCCCCATTTATTTGTGGCCAGCTCAGCAAGTCTTCTTGCATACTTCTCTATTAGTCGTCATCTCGTCAGACACCTCCTTACTTGCCATTAATCCATCGTTCCTTTGGTCTTCCTCTACTCTTATACCCCTCCACATTCATACTCACAACTTTCCTCTTAACGAAGCTTATCTCAATTTTGAACAGATTAGTGGATAGGCCCACAAAGTAAAATATGTTACTATAGTTGGTGCCAGTTAAGATGAGAATAGCGGTCATTGCCCCTTTCCCTAATATCTCTTTGTACAAACCAAAACAAATAAACCATGTATCGTTCTTTTTTTTTCATTACCTAAATAAAATGTTGAAGATCACGATAGATGACGATACAAGACTTGTACAGGCTTATTTTTGGTTTTCAAAGTTAAGAAGATTAATTAATGTAGGTGGTTCAATAACCGCTATTCTCATCTTAGCTGGCACCAACTATAAAACAGAAAGAATAGGATAGGTTGCTGACATAACACCTATCGCATCAGGACACTAAGCTGAAATTTCACAGTGTGCCTACAATTTTCCCCTAAGCCGGAAGAACACAGCAATGTTGCTTTGCAGGGGATTAGCTCCAAGTACTACTTCCGTGGAGGAAGTGTTTCCTTTGCAAAGAGCTAATCTTAGAGTCGATATTTACCCAAAAGATAACAAATTAAACAAGTTTCGACTAGGACCAGGCACAAGAGTGCTTCGGGAAGAAACTGAAAGGTATTTTCGCATTAATTTAATGTTTTAGCTAGCCTAAAAGTAATCTATTGTTTATTAATTTAAAACAATAGTAATCCCAATACCATTTTAGTAACAAAGTATTTGTAATCAATGATCTATTCTAACCCAGTTCATTTTATTTGACTGTAGATGGCCCTTGGTGGCCCCACTTGGAGCTATTCATTAGAAATATTCCTAAAACTGTGTAAAACACAAACCTGCATATTCTTCCTCTTGTTGGGAATGACGTATTTGCCGGCACTGGACGCGCCGTCCTGCGGCCGCACGACCGCAGCGAACCGTTCCTCCTCGTCACCGTTCTCAAGCTCAATGCGCGCCTTTGACGCTGACGCGTTTTCAATCTCCGCCGCGATCTCTTCAGCTTTCGCTTCTGCGTCCCTGGAGAGACAGAGAGTAGAGGTGTAAGTAGGGAACAACACTGAACCACTCATCATCTGCCTAGCCTTTTCCCAAATATGTTGGGGTCGGCTTCCAGTTTTACCGGATGCAGCTGAATACCAGTATTTTACATGGAGCGACTGCCTATCTGACCTCCACAACCCAGTTAGTACCGGGTAATACGATACCCCTTGGTAAGACAGGTAACGGCTTAACGTGCGTGTGATGATAGTTGTGCTGATCTAGAATGAAACAGCAGTAAGTATTTTATGATGTAAGATGTAATTGATGTGTGAAAGCAATGCAAGTGATCTCTCCTAATAAAGGAATACCAGATCCGTTGCTTCGTTTCTCACTCTACGTAAATGCATGTTTTCTTTTCGTTTACAGGTGCTTATTTCTTCTCCCAACTGCTATAAGTTGTCTATTAAGCTTTTGCATGTATCAAAACTGGGTAAATCTTTCCCTTTTCTTGCGCACCCCGGACCAGTCTGCTATCACTAATCCTCAATCATAATTTTAAGTGTAAATCCACCAATTAAAAGGTGATCATTTGCAGAATACACCACTTTTTTTTTTTTTTTTCGGATGGGAAATCATCAAACGACTCCTCCCGCTCTGGGCAGAGCAGGAGGGAGTGTCAAGACTTTTACTGACTAAAACCCATCCATGTTCCTTCATCGCCCTTTGTGTTCCGCGGCCACGGTATCTCTTTCGAACAGTCCCGCAACCCCGGTGCAGAATACACCATCACACCCTGATTAGTTACACAGTTACATCTCTTTAGCTTTCCTAAGTAATCTATTCCGTATTCAACTCACCTGTAGTCCTGAGTATCTTTCCTCTGCAACGGTAGCGTATACCCAGCTAGCGAGTGATCATAGGTACTGTGGACTCCATACACCTCCTCGTTCTTCCGGAACATATCGTTGGCATCCCATCCGTTGGCGCGATGATCCAGCTCCAACTCCTCGAGTAGAGCGTCCCCGTTGAGCTGAGGAGCCTCTCCTACTTCAACGTCACAGCCGTCCCAGGGCTCTAGGTAACGCTCCTCGCCTGTCCTACCGTTGCCTGCGGCGACACCTAGGGATAGACCTGTTATTATTATTGTCACTGCTCTAGGTACATATCAAGTAGAGGCGTTCTTCGTAAAGACGTGGCAAAGTATATTGTGCCAGCCCACTCAGAACTCGGCTGAAACTGAAGTCAAGTCAGTTAATATGTTATGGAAGATTGTGTCAGAATAGCAACATTACAGGGATCTTTCAGAGCGCAAATGGCGTAGAAAAAAGGTCGCAGTTGGTAAACATTTTTTTTTTTGGAAAATTATTTTAAAACCAACATGGAGGTGTTAGTTCCGATATTCGTCACGCGCCAAATAAAACATTGCATTCATATTTAGGGTTCTCCATTAATAAGATTAGGATAAATATTAGATAGAAGGTAAAATAGGTACTTGTATTCAAACTTCGTATACTACTAACTTATGTACGTGACTCACAGTATCTAGTAAGTACTACTGAAACCATTAATGACGCATTGCAAATTAGTGAAATATATAATTTCTAAGGAAATCCGTACTCAATATTACTCATAGGAAGTGATAGGTAACCAACACCCATCCACCCATACATTACAAACTTGCCCAACTTACTTTCTATCCATAAAATATGCATTCTTAGTCACCTAACTTTACCATACTTGCTTATCTCAAGTGGATTTGCCCAGCACTTCAAATAAGCTAAACAAGTTACAGTTAACTCTTGAGTTATCTCAGTTATTGGGAAAATATTCTAGTTTTTAACTTCAAAGGCGAAGTATTCACTCTGTGTTGGAATATGTTAATTTGTTATTAAACAGGCTGGATAAAACTAAAGTAAGACAGAAAAATACTACGAATTTGGTGTTGTAAGTTTGGCTAGTAGCTAAAACTAACATTACACTTTCATCAAAATATTTAGGTACAACAAAGTGTTCATAAGGATAATGCAGTTCAAAGTAATTCGACAAGTGCTGTTCGGGTAAAAGTGAAGGAAATCATAGGAGGAAAGTTGGTGTTAAGGGTTTTAGACAGAGACAAATATACATATAGTTAATAATTTCCGACTATAACACGAGTTCAGACAACACGAGTGAGAGTCGCACTGGCAGAAATAAAGTGGACCAGAATGGCCCAAGATAGGTATAGATGGAAACAGATGGAGGAGGCCTTCATCCAGAGATGGATGACCCCTTATTAGGTTAAGTTTAAAAAAAGATAGAATTGAAATTATAGGGAATAAAGGCTATTTTTATTTATAACACGAGCAAAGCCGTGGGCAAAAGCTAGTAAATAAAATATAGTAATAGTTACCATTAAACTTGCTAGAAATAGCACTATCAGTCTGGAAAACATCGTGGGTGGCGTACTCGAGGTCGGAGTCCTTCGCCCTAATGGACACTACATCCTGGGGCTTGAAGATGAGCTTCTCAACCACTGAGTCAACCGCCACCACCCCTTCCTGGTCCACGCGGTGGGCCACTTCTAACACAACCTGGAAATAACAAATGAAATATAAATAAATAAATAATATAATAAAATATAAATCGCTTTCCATCAGGCGTGATCGAGGTCAAGAGCAGGCCCATTTCGCAATTTAAAAAAAAACTCTTTTATGAAAGAATTCTAGGGCGGTCATGTTTTGAAGTTTGTTACGTCGCTCCTTCTGTTTGGCCAAAGGGTCAACTGGAAGACATTTCATAATCCCGTTGGATTTCTTAGGGGTGCCGCTTCTTCTTCCCATAAGGCAGTAGCCATGAGACAGCTGGACCTGGATTGGGTGGCCGGCTGTCTGTCCAAAATTGCTGTCCCTCTTTGGACACTATGAATGTCAGTCGTAGTCAAGAGTATGATGGATCGGCAATATTATTAGGCTCACAAGGCGAGTGCCCGATGCGACTTGCCATCGGCAAAAATACAAACATCCATCGCTAATTAACCTATTTAGGGGTAGATTTTTGAAATATATCCTCAATTCTCACCTTCGTCATATAGGGAACTCTTGAGCCAAATTTGCTTGCCATGATTCCAAGTCTTGATGTGCGTTATCAGTTAATTTAGGAATTTTATCGAGTTATAGATCAGAAACACCTGGACAAACCCAGAGAATAACATCCCATGAGCTTAGTATGTAGTTCAGCTTTCTGTATATATATTCTTAACCTCTTCTTCTAAACTGTTACTCCAGTTCATGATCATCTGCCTAGCCTTTTCCCAACTATGTTGGGGTCGGCTTCCAGTTTTACCGGATGCAGCTGAATACCAGTATTTTACATGGAGCGACTGCCATCTGACCTCCACAACCCAGTTAGTACCGAGTAATACGATACCCCTTGGTAAGACTGGTTGTCAGACTTTTTGGGCCTCTGACTACCTAACGACTGTCAAAGATCTACAAATGACAGCCGGGACCAACGGCTTCACGTGCTTTCCGAGGCACGGAGGAAACTCGGTATGTAATGGGTGGTCACCCATCCACAGACCAACCTAGGCAAGCACGGCTTAACCTAACGATCGACCCGAGCGGAAATTGTAACTCCAGTTAATCATTTAAAACGAAGGAGGTTATGCCTTCAGTGGATTGAAAAGTCTATGAATGGATGGGATGACATAGTTTATACTACGAGTAGTTCCGTTTAGAGAACGCCGTTCAATTTCAATGGGTATAGATAGACTATATTGAATGGCGGCTAAAGCTTTGTTTACAACCACACCACGTTCCTTTTGTCTGGTTAAACAAAATAAAGAGAATGGTTAATCATGTCCTATGCAGTGCTGATCACCTGTCTCTATAATTGGAAGTGGACGTTGTAGATAAGATACTATGGGAGTACTGTCTTGCTGCCTGTGTCAACGAAGTGTTTACGGACGCATACCTTACCCCCTAGCCTAGTAAATTTATCGTCTCCCTATCCATACAAATGTTCTGCAGGTCTATTACGTATCTCTGTTGACAGCTCGAAATTATAGTAACTGGGCTCAGTGTTCATCAATTAACTGTCAAATGGTTAGTTTCGTATTATGTATGACCAGTCGCGATCAAATATGACGTCATTGGTTGTCATCGTGGCTGATCGTCACCGTAACTCATTTTGACAGACGCTTTTGTATAGATACTTATATTATTTCGATTATGTAAGCATAGTGGACAACAAATTGATGACATCTGAGTTTGAATCGGCTTTCGTGAAAGACGTTACACCGTACCTGGGCTGTTAGTCACCGTAAAGTGACATCCACTCAGTGTGATACGTAATACCAATATTATGACATTTACAGTTGTCATCAAAGTTCGGTGTACAACCGAAGCTTGATAGTCATTGGATAGATACGTAATAGGCCTGCGGGTAGATATCGCTATCTTTACAATTAAAACATATTCTATCCATTTTCAAACATTTCTGGGTTTGCCATCTTACGTACTTATAAAAATATATATAGAATCTTTATAGCGGTTTATTAGATTACGTTTTATGTTCTGCAGTGGAACTTTACCGCCTGATATAATAAGATGTCCATCAGACTAGATTATCGTAGTCAACAGACAACGTCCGTTCGTCTAGTTGAATACAAGAGACCGGGAGCGTTGTTACAATGTCCGATGTGCGAGGCCTTTGTGCTACTGTGCATGTCTTCCGGCTGATAGGATGACTGTCTTTTGTACAGATTGGATAGGATCACTGTGGATTTATGGTCTATAGTTAGGTATCTATTTGGATGTAGAACTAAAGCTAGAACAAGATTCATTGTTACAGAGGCCCTACTCTCTAGCGCTCCGTCCGTATATTCGGATTTATCCGTCTCTCTCACTCGCACTCATCTGCAGACGTGCGAGAGAGAGACGGATTGATCCGAATATACGGACGGAGCGTTAGAGAGTAGGGTCTTTGTAACGAAAACTCGAAAAGATCATTTAAACCCAAAATCTTGTCAATCTCATTCTTGATTGCAAGAAAATTACAAGAAAGGGTAGGTTACATACGAAGATAGCTAGCAGACAAAGGAATGACACTACAGGGCGTTATTTTATGTCAGATATTTAGCATAATGACCTTGCTGTTGCACATACACTTCCCAGCGGAAATGACTAACGCAGACATTAGGTATATTTCTTTCAATATCTCTCAACGATACGAAAAAAAAACACAACTATTCTAACGATATCTTGTCATTTTCGCATAAACATAAACACTAGTGTTTTCTAATAGTAATGGCATTCTTCTAAGATCCGTCCTTACATACTCCTTTAGCTTTGTCCATAAGCATAAAACATCTGGCCACACACGCATGAAGGTTACCCAGTACTTTGAACCTAACCTTTCTCAAGATCATCACCACTAAGATCAATTTATTCCGTTCGTCTAGTCATTCTACGTTTTGACAAGCAGTTTTTCTCCGAATAAATTACGGTACGAGTGTTTACAATAACCTACATTGTTATATAAACACGAATAGACTTATGAATGCATTGTTCTTTGCGCCGCTACTGTCTGTAATTTATTGGGCTTTATATCTCAAAATATACTTTCAGATCGTAGTTTTTTTTTTTATCTTAGGCTGAAACTGTGGGCAATGATCAGGTGTGTAGGTGAATAAACCTTCAGTTGTTAAGTGCTTTGGATTTAAATAGCTTCTTTGCTCAGCCTATTGCACGCCACAGGCCTCTTCCGAGAAAACATTTGGCTTGCAATCATCTTAATCATCACGCTAGATCAGAGGTTCCCAAACTTATTTTGTCTACTGCCCACTTTGAGAATACATTATTTTTTAGCGCCCCCATTTTTCACCTACTTAAAAACCACTATAACTTCAAATTAAATTAATTATTGAGAGCTATATTAGCGGCGATTAAAAATTCATTCTAAACGAGACTTTTACTATAACCCGCAAGAGTTAACTTGAGACCTGAGCGCAGTAGGTAGTACACAACGGCGCTCAGCAGGTCTCAAGTTAACTCTACGACACCTGCCAATGAGAATGATTATTGAAACGCAACTTTATAGTATTCAGACAGGGTATCTTTTATTCAAATTAAAACAAACAATCGATTCTTCTCTCGATCTCTAAGTTAATATTAGTTTATGATCACAAGTTTTAGTCGAGAGCTAGAGCAGTCGGTGTCTAAGAGTCCTCCTAGATGTAATTACAAATCGTTCCCTAAGCCTCTACACAACGCCCCCATTTTTTTTCTGGGTCTCTTACTGCCCCCCTTTAGGCCTGCAGCGCCCACAAGGGGGCGTCATCGCCCACTTTGGGAAAGGCTGCGCTAGATGGTCAGGTTCTTGACCTTGGCAGAACTTTAAAAATGTGTGTTTTGACTTAACAAAAATTTCATATTGTGTCTTGCGTTGACTGTATGAATACGAATGATAGATTTCTGACAAATCAAAACACAATATTAACCACGGTTTTGATAAGAAAAACGTTCATAAATAAGACTTTCAAGATAAACCGCTAGTCACTCAACATCTTGAAGTGTTTTGCGTTAACTGTTTCCATATCAACAACATTTTTGTGAAGTTTGGATAGACCACTTAAGGCGCTACCGAGCAAACGATCCGTAATTCCAAAATAATTGCATTCGCTTGATCCCTTACTGCATCGTTATTACTTATCCTTCAGTTATGCAATTAATATGTAAGATATTTAAGGATTCACTCAATACATCGTACGCTTTAGAAACACGATTACTTTTAGTTTCCTCGATAGAAAAAAAATCCAAAGTAATCTCTAAAAAACAAAATAAACCCTAAGTACGGCGTAAATACTTCACGGAAGATCATCAGATTTTGAATAATAACAAAACTACATGTTTCCTATAACGTATACGTTTTACATTTTCGAAATGTGTCTTTGTTTGAATATTATGAAGGAAATACCTAAATTAGCGTGCGTGCCGCCCGTTCTAACCAGAGCCGCCACGCTTCCCCCCTATCCGCTTTAGTCCTGCTTCGGCTGTTGGACGGGGAGCTTGTGTCGCTTGTTGATTTTTGCGGCGCGCCATAGAAATATAATTTATTAAATTTCGACTTTCGGACCGCGATCGTAACAACAACAACGTGACGGCTGTACTATTTTTGCAATAAATACATTGCTCTTTGACCACTACGTAAGTTTGTCGCTAAGTCACTGGACAAGCAATGTAAAAATCACACAACGATACTTCATTAGGCGGATACTTCGCGTAGTACAGCCGCTTCTTCTTGCGACTAGTTAGGGATGTGCGTGTGGAGATCCACTGACGTAGGCTGTCGACAATATCGACTGACGAATGAAATATTGCTATTTTAGTCGATTTTTTTTTAATTTGTCAAACGTTTTAACCCGGTTGGAATATCGATTTGTAATAATGTTTTTACGTATTTTGATTATTTTACAGCATAGAGAAACGCGTAACCTACTTTCGTAAAGTAAGTTAATTAAATTTGAGGTTAAATCGGTGGAGTGTTTTTGGCTTTGAATTATCGTATATTATGCCTAATCCTCGTGCTACTAACTACTGTTTCAATAGGCCATGACAGCCTAAATCAGTGGTCGGCAACCTTTTGGCAGGCAAGGGCCACAAGGTGGCAAAATAAACTAAAGGCGGGCCGCACTTGTGATATTAACTTTATAAGGCCAATATACCTACGTATCATACCCATAGAAAAAATGAAAAGCGCTTGTTGAGGTTGCACTTGTCGCGGGCTCAAAACTCACTGTTGCGCGTGCCCAAAAAGCACGCTGTCTCACCTGGCATCGTGCCCGACAGAATGAGCTCAGTGAGATGCAAGATAATTCATAGTAAAAGGTGCCTAAAAAAATACGAAAAGAACTTTGGAAAATCGAGTTTTATGAAAAAAACCAGCGCATAAATCAAGTACAAATCAAACTTGCGTTAAAATTGGCAATAAAAAGCAAAACGAATCTTTGGTAGCTCGTAACTCTTTAAGGCGAATGCTTCAGGGTAGCCCGCGAAATTCAAATTTTCTTACGTTTTTTGCAATTTGCAGGCCAGTGCTAGGTTGTATGTTGATTAAAATATTATTCGCGGTTGTAAGACGTATGTAGTTACAGAATTATATTCATCAAAATCATCAATACAACCTTCAAAGTTCTTAAAGGTGGAAAAATTACTTTTCCAAGGTCAAAATCATTCTTGCACCTTTATGAACTTGGAGGGTTGTATTGATGATTATAATTCTGTAACTACATACGTCTTACAGTCGCAAACAAACAATTTTAATCAACATACAACCTAGCACTGGCCTGCGAATTGCAAAAAACGTAAGAAAATTTAAAATTTCGCGGGTTACCCTGGAGCATCAGCCTTAATGGCTTTTTATTTTACTATTCTGTTTCCTGTTGTGCTGTTCTGTGTTGTGTGTGTGTAAAATTATTATTGAGACAAAACGATATCATGTATAACTTTGGAGTTTGTAATGTACAGTATCCAACAGTGGAGTAATTCCCTCCCGAAATTTCTATGGAAAAAATATCGGCTACCTTAAGGCTGGATTCCCACTATACGGTCGATTGTGGTTTGTTCATGCATTTATTTTATTTTGATAATTATAACTTATTTAAAAAACTTTTACGGGCCGCAAGTGAGACGGCCGCGGGTTGCCGACCGCTGGGTTAAACCAACGTAACCGGATATTTTATTGTTTTAATTTACTTATTAATATATTTTTTAGCTACATATTGTTTATTTTTATTATAATATTATTTTCCGGACATTATTTTTTATCTAATTATTTTCAGGATCCCAAAAAAATAATTGTACAATTATAAATGGAAGATTCGATATCTTTCCGATTTAGTCAATCACTAGCGTACAGTGCTTTTGCGGGTGTGCCTTACGCACACATACGTGGAGCACATAGAATACCTAAAATCTATTAGCGCCAGAAGCTCGGCCCGCTCTTAAAATTATGAACATCACAACTTTGTTTTGTTTTCTTGTGGTCCCAAAATACCACAAAAAAATATTTAGGGGGAATCCGGGACCGTGGTCCTGGTCCCGAAAGCCCCCGACCCATTTCGAGTAGAAGAAATAAATTACACTTGAAACAGTTGAACACAATACCTAGTTTGTTTTCACTATCAAATTGAAAGAAAACAAAATGTTATACTAATCTTGCAACGACAAGGTTCTAATCTATCACCACAAGTCACATAATCCTGCGGTGTCACCTTTTATCACCTTGTGAAAGTACAACAAATAAGGCTCGTCATTATATCGCTAATATTATGTGTCACGAATTAAACGGGCATAAAGAGAAAACCTATCAAGCAAAGACGCTAAAATTATGGAATCGTAGTCTTAAACTTGGTTCTGATCTCCATATCTTTGTTTAGCTGTTTTTCGACTGGGCATTGTATCACATCCTCTTTATTGGTGGTTATTAAGAAACTCATATGACTAATCATGGATCTTCTATAACAAGTCCCTCTTCCTGGCGCTGCCCACATTTACCAAGAATTCTATTTCCAACGTTATAATTACTGTTTACTGTTAGTCCGGGCTATCCTACTGCTGATGCTAGTCCAAGGTGCTACCCCAAGATTCTCAGTTCTTTCAATTCACCACCACGGACCACTGCTGCACTGGTCGTTGGTTTAATCCAGCTCGTTACACTTTCTTCTACGTTTAAATTAATGTTTTTAATTCAGAATTGTATCAAACACAATAAGTATAAACATATAACCGTCCGTAACCGATTAAAGTAAATAACACCGGTTATACAAAGGTCAAAGGTTAACGATGAAAACTCTGTGCGAACGGTTTTCGTAGCTACAGTCATATCTTAATGTGAACATGTTCTAAGAATTAAAGAAAACGTCACGCGCATGGTGTGAAAGTCAGAAATATAAGTAGTTGTTGTGGTCAACGCCCTGTGCGGGATTTCCTTTCTGCATTAAGAGGCGCATGAGAAATTTGTATAAAATGGTCCAAGTCTGTAGCCTACACAAAATAGGGGTTAAAACACAGCCATCATTGAGCAAAAGATCGGTCATCGGTCTCGCCAAGTAATCTAATCAAAATATGCGATTGGAATTCTAGATACGTCTCCCGAATAAGATATAAAGTTATTAATCATCAATCAATATGTTTTCTATGAGCTCATCACTATCTTTGGTACGGATTTGGTTCCTGTCCTTCAGATTACTCTCTCGGAAGCCCGCAGGGTCACACTAAATGAATTCCTGATCATGAATTTTAGATGTATACGCTCGACCTCATACATGTATGATTCCAATAGCAAGGAACCGTGTCACTACTAGTATTTATTCATCAATTCGCATGATGCGTTATTCATTCACGTTTCAAAGGCAAAATAGATATGTCCAATCATATGCGGGTTTCCCCCAATAAATATCTTAATTTGTAATCAGCTTTCTGTTGAAGAAAACGTACAAAAACACTATGAGCTCGGAGTTTTGGTGGGGAAACCCTATAATTCTAATAATAAGGCACTATCATGACGCCGCACCTTTTGACATTATTTCAGTTGCGTTGTCATACTGTTATATTGAGAAATTACTTTATCTTACCGTTATCTCGTCTCAAGCTACCATCACTGGGCACGCGCTTTTGTTATTTTGTAAATTATAATTTCGAACGTCTACATTATTTTTCTTCTTCTTCAATATCTTGCCCATGGTTATTTCATTTTGGTGGTGGACTGATCATCACCATATAACTTGACGAATCAACATAAATTTAAAACGTACTCGTATTTTATTGAGGGCGCGCCTATGAGTAAGATAGCAAACTTCCTAAAGATCCTCTTTAGTCCGCTGACACGACATTACACAGGGTGTAAACAACCTCATCACGAAGCCGTCAACCAAGCATTCTGTACATCAAACTAAGTAACTTTACGCAAAAATTATTACTGGCAAAACGACTTTTTTTTAGGGTAAAAATCATGTTTTGTGGTAGAACTCAATGTAACGAACTCAAAACATTGTGCCGATGGATTGACTGAATAGTATGGGGGTCGTGGAGGTGTTTATAGTAGAAATCTTACATTAAAACTTATAATTAAAAAAAACTTGCCAAAAATTTGGAACTTTGATCCCCAATAACTAGAAGGTTCCCAGTATGGTCTAGAACAAAAAAAATGATCGCAATGACGGGGAGAACAAGTGCCTTTTGGCTTTGTTAAGAGGTCTTTTACACCCTTTATTTTAATGGCCCAATACTTCAGCACTTCCACTTCTGAAATATGTAACCCTCGAAATGAAAAGACAGAAATGTTTTGTTACTGTTATAAAAAGCTAAGATTTCCAGAGATCCCTCAAACGAAGCAAGTGACCGTAGATTAAATTAAGCAGTGGTTAGCAGTAATCTAATATTACTTCCTCTAGCTTTATCGTACCCTGGCCTAATGCCAGGCGGCTGTCCAACGAATACTTCTTCCATTCAATCTTACAGTCGCTAATTTGTTTAGGATATCAAACCCAAACTCCCTTGAATCATGTCTAGACGTAAAATCAATGCCTACGTAAATATATAAAACCGCAGACATATTCGAAAGTGTATTGACATTTTGCAACTACAGTTACACTATAAATCTAGAAGTTTATCGACGACGGTGAAAGAGTATGGTCTCAATTGTCAATAATAAATATTGTGACTGTGTAACGACTTGAGGACGTTGCGTTACTCTGAGATCCAATCGATATCTGCGAGGTGGTACCGCCCGCCGCCATGTGCAATATTTACGGCTAGAGGTTAGGATTGCAATGTTTTGACTTTTACCTACATAAAGGTAGAGTAATGAGATTGTAGTATGTAAATAATGTTTGAGGAGTGAAAGAACTTCATTGGGAATTAATACTTACGCTATACGTTATTCAAACAAGTATGGATTTAAAAGACATTATAATCATGTATGAAATGACATAACTCGGAAAAGGTCATATCTCGCAGTCTGAGATGATAAACGCTTGTTGCTACGCGGCCATAATTTCCTTGATTTACTAGTTTTGCAATGTCGTACCTGACAGTAACAATAATTGCATGGTCATGATAATAGGCTGTTAATGGCGAATTTTACAGAATGCTCGCTCTTTGCATGCAGATGCTAATTAATCTGTACAGGTATTATTAGACTGGCTTTAGTACTTAAAGTCGACTGTTTTATATTCTAAAGCTACTGGATCAATGAAAGCTATCGATGTATTTAATATATGTCGTAAAACTATGACTAGATGATAGGTTCATGAGACTGAGAACCGACGAGTTTTATGGTGCAACTTGGAAGAAGCTAATGTCCAGCAGACATTTCTTGTTATTCCATAAATATCTCTACTACTGAACATATGAACTACCGGCGGCGAGATGGGCAGACGACATTGTTGCCATTGTGGGAAAATGCTGGATGGCCTATACCCAGCAGTGGGTAAAGTCAGGCTGTGGATGATGATGATGACTGAACATATTGTCACTAGCAGACGACGTCACCGCGTAGTTCCCGTTCCCGTGGGATTACGGGGATAAAATATAGCCTATGTTACTCAGGGTGAATGTAGCTTTCTAATGGTGAAAGAATTTTTGAAATCGGCGGAGTAGTTTTTGAGTTTATTCATGACAAACATACAAAAATACAAATCTTTCCTCTTTATAATATTAGTGTAGATTAAAAGACCGATTCAAACAATCGATCTGCGGTGAACATCACCACGCCAGGCAGATGCATTTATGATCAGATAAACTAGACGGAAAGTTGCATTTTTTACGGTTTTTTCAAAAAGCCTATGGATATAGTCTTGTACTCTTGTATCTTCAACAAGAAAAGGATTGCCAACCAGCCCGCGTAGCATGACCGCCGTAGAGACGAAAGAGAATCGACAAATCCTTTGTTTATCTGTCATTTTGTCGATTCAATGACAGATGAACAAAAGATTTGTCGATTCTATTTCGTTTCTACGGTGGTCATGCTACGCGGGCAGTTGACAAGGCAGCGATAACCGTCAATGAATGAATGCAAAGCAAATATTCTTCAGACAGAAAATATGGAAACTATCTTCAAGGAAACAAAAGAGTAATAAATCTCTTTGTCTCAATAAAAGCGATAATTTTAACGGACACTAGGCACTACCATAAAACAACTAACCACAACTTTACTGCTTATCTCAATTATTCCAGGAACTTTCAAAGTGCTAGTCATAATCTAAACTGTATTACTATGTAACTAAAGTCTAGTATTACATGGGAAGTTATTGATAATTACATACGTATATGTACGAGCGATAGTGTTTCAGGAAATCTATAAAGCTTTATGTTTATCTTATGATGATTGGAAGGGAAGTTGTGTTTTGTGTGTTGAGATAGATAGAGAAATTAGTTTTGCCCGTGATTTGTGCAAATTATTTTGTTATGCTTGCGTGTTTGACCAGCAGGCCTATTACGTATCTTTCTGATATCCAGTGACTATCAAGCTTCGGTTGTACACCGAACTTTGATGACAACCGAGAATGTCATAATATTGGTATTTCGTGTCGCACTGTGTGGATATCACTTTACGGTGACTAAGGTACCTACGGTGTAATGTCTTTCACGAAAGCTATTTCAAACTCAGTTGTCATCAATTTGTTGTCCACTATGCTTACATAATCGAAATAATATAAGTATCGATACGAAAGCGTCTGTCAAAATGAGTTACGGTGACTATCAGCCACCATGACAACCAATGACGTCATATTTGATCGCGACTGTTCATACATAATACGAAACTAACCTTTTGACAGTTAATTGATGGACACTGAGCCCAGTTACTATCATTTCGAGCTGTCAACAGAGATACTTAGTACCCCTTCAGATGTATGAACGTGGAAGAGCCAAAAGTATGTAAGGATCGTAGCAGGGGGTGTTCGGCGATTTCTGCTTACCCCCATGGGAAAAAAGCGCGAGTTTATGTATGTATTATGTTATGTAGGCACAAACTGTACAGCGATGTCAAAAAGTCAAGTACCTATGTATGTGAAAGTTTAAGCTGCGATTAGTGTTTGAAAGATGAAATGCCACCTGCCACTATAAAATACTCTGTTCACAAAAAAAAAACGTACGAAATTCAGCAACCTTTAGCACAACAAAACTCAACTTATCAGTACACCCAGTTTAAATATTTCAGCAGTAGACCCGAATATCAGAGGTCACCGAATCTGTATACATTTCCGTTATCTAAGTATCTGTTCCTGTGTATCAGTAACATTTACACGGAAACAAATTGGCTTCTGTTTTGTAAGAGATAATTTAGGAACAGGACTGTCGAATTAAGTAATTAATTTAGTCTTTAATTGGATCAGCGTTGCATTTCGTTATTAAAATTTCGAAGCTGCATCCAGTTGAGTATTAATTAATGCTTTATATTATAGCTTCGGTAATACAATTGAATCTATACCTACGTTTAAAGCATGCCCACATTTTTCCAGGTACATTTTAAGGGCGCGTTTGCATTTCAGGCAAAATTATGCTGTTTTTTGGTACATTTTATGGCATAACCAAACAAAATCCAATATAACTAATGACTACCTCGTATAGATTGGTTCTTCATCTTCAAATACTAGGTACTAGATCATCGAAAATTTTAGTTTTTTATAATGTAAAATCGATCTGTCGTTGCCATTTTTCACAAAATTAACGATACCGGGTTGAGTTTAGGTACATTTTTTGTGCTATTATTAACATATTTTACTATTTCTAAAAATACTATTTGTTTGCAAACATATTCAATTCTTAAGAGTAAACGAGTCAGCGGCACGAACTAGTTGGTGGGCGGGGTTAAAATGCATGCTATTTCATCCGACATCACGAGCGTAAGGGATAGACGCTGTGAAGAGCAGTAAGAAGCTACTGCGCGTACACATACACACTCCTAACGCTGAGTGATGCATACATATGCGCGATTTCATTGAATAGTGAACGACAGCGGCGCGGCGGCGCGGCGGGGCCGCGCCGCCCGGCGGATTCATGTTTGAAGGACAACATAAACTCAAACAAATAGGTGTAATGTAGGTAGATATTGTTATTACAATGAACAAATAATTTCATTGATTTGACTTTTTTTTTCTATGCTTACCTACCTTTGTTTTTGTAAGTTGTGCAACTTTAGGTGTAGTATGTACTATTAATATTATATTTATGTAATACCTATACTATTTTGTTACTATATATGATAAATAGGTATTTGCTTTGGGAGCAGTGGTGGCCCAGTTGTGGCGGCCGCGGCCCCGACTTATGAACAGTAAGTCGTGGGTTCGAACCCAGACAGGCGTATTACTTTGTGTAATTTATTTCATCACCACTGCTCTCAAAACGGTGAAGGAAAACATCGTGAGGAAACCGGCATGTCCTAGAACCAAAAAATTCGAAGACATGTGACATCGACCAATTCGCACTGGGCCCGCGTGGTGGATTATAGCCCATTCCCTCTCATAGAGAAGAGGCCAGTGTCCCAGCAGTGGGAACATTTAATAGGCTGATGATGATGATGACTACTTTATGATAAATAGGTATTTACTTATCCTAGCTAGTTAACACACAGGCGACTCCTCATTAGTACAGCCAGAATCAGGATAATTGCTTTTTCGACAGCGTGCAGCGTGACTTTGATGTGACTGTGAGTCTGTGAGGCTTGTTGTTAGTTCATCAAATAAAAAATATGTTGTTTTGTAAAATGTTTATTGGATGTTTATCTATAGGACATATAATAAAACAGTAACGAAATAAAAACCGTACATTGAGAATTTTCGAGAAAAAATAAGTGGCTTTTGTTAGAAAAACGTAACTGATGACAAAAAGTGACTTTAGAATTTTGTCTGTTTGTCTGTGTGTATGCTACGGCTTCACGCCAAAACTACTGGATAGCTTAGCTAAACTACTACTAGCTGGCTTTAGGCTACATATTATCACGCCGTATGTTATGGGAGGTAAGCATAATTGATTTTAAAAGGTTTTTGTTCGTAATTGAATGCACAAAATGACATGTTCTAATTCTAAGCTATATTATGTGACGCAGACGAAGTTGCGCGGGTCAGCTAGTTTACAATAGTGGTCTGTAATATTGTCTTATACAGTTATCAACAATAGGCATTGTGCCGCTCCTGACCGACAGTAGGTAAATACGACGCACGTAGTAAACTAGCGTAATGGATGTTGTAAAAATATGGAGCCAGTGTTTATTTTGTGGGTCAAGTTAAGATTTTTAAATATACCTAGGTACTCAGTAAAAAAATGTGGAGGTGGAGCTCGTGGCTAAATAATAACAGCCGCTCGGGTCGATCGTTAGGTGAAGCCGTGCTTGCCTAGGTTGGTCTGTGGATGGGTGACCACCCATTACATACCGAGTTTCCTCCGTGCCTTGGAAAATACGTTAAGCCGTTGGTCCCGGCTGTCATTTGTAGTTCTTTGACAGTCGTTAGGTAGTCAGAGGCCCAAAAAGTCTGACAACCAGTCTTACCAAGGGGTATTGTATTACCCGGTACTAACTGGGTTGTGGAGGTCAGATAGGCAGTCGCTCCATGTAAAATACTGGTATTCAGCTGCATCCGGTAAAACTGGAAGCCGACCCCAACATTGTTGGGAAAAGGCTAGGCAGATGATGACTCAGTAAAAAAATATTTCGTTGCTATGGCTTCGTTATAGCCGTTGGATGATTCTCTGAAAATATTTCATTTATGAATAGGTAGACCTATCCAGACAAAAAGTAAACTTACAGTAGGTAGGTAACATTTTTATCTTTGAAAATGTATTTAAAAATATGATGTAGGTAGGTACCTACCTTATTTGCAGTAAGTATTAATCCTTATCCAAATAAGTATGTTCATTATCTTGACAATTGAATTTAGATTTAAATTGTCTTTTACAGCTTAACATTTGAATATGAATAGTTTAGAAGTTATCACAGAATTAAAAAAAAAAGAAAAACATAAAAAAGTGAAAATAACTTTAGCTTCAGAAGCCGGTGAAAAAAACACCAAATCAATCAAAGTGTTTTTTTATGTTTGTGTTTTTTTAAGTCGGTTTATTTTTTTGCAAAAAGCTGTTTATTTCTTTTTCCATTTTTAGTCGTTCCCGAACAAGTCGCCTTAAATTTATTATACATTATTAACGATACAAATCATCATCATCATCATCCTATAATGTTCCCACTGCTGGGACACGGCCTCCTCTCAATGAGAGGAATGGGCTATAATCTACCACGCGGGCCCATTGCGGATTGGTAGATGTCACATGTCTTTGAATGTTTTGGTTCTAGGACATGCCGGTTTCCTCACGATGTTTTCCTTCACCGTTTTGGGAGCAGTGGTGATGAAATAAATTACACAAAGTAATGCGCCTGTCTGGGTTCGAATCCACGACTTACTGTTCGTAAGTCGAGGCCGCCACCACTGGGCCACCGCTGCTCTTATCATTAACAATACAATGTCATGGTAATAGGCTTATCCCCAATAAATGAAACTTAACATTTATTTATTTAATTACAACGGTTGTATTTAAACCAATTACTGTAACTAAAACTAGAACTAAAAGAGTGAGAGATAACATAAAATTAAAATATACAAAATAAAGTAAAGGTTTATACATTCATAAATTCCTCTCACAATACTTCTGACATGCCAACAAAATCTCTGTCCATCCATCCGCAAACATAGGTACCTAACTTTCGAAATCTGGGTGTATTGTACACATCTGCGTACCCCCTCAAAGCATACAGGCTTGATGTTACGTCATAAACAATAAACATCCAAGCTATTGCAACAATGACTACAGATTTCCGTCTATTTTTGAAGAGTTCCATTGTATATTTCCGAAGATCTGCATCAGATCTTGACCAAATTAAATGGGACAAAAAATAAATAAAGAAAGAATTTTGAGAATCGGTCCACAAATGGGGAGAAATCGGCTAACATACATAATCAAAAAAAAAAAAACAAATTCAAACGCCGCCCGTAAATCACTATCAAATCGAATCCAAAGTTCAATGCCGGGCCAGTAAAATTTGACACAAATTCAAAATAATAAACACAAACTATCAATAAAGAAATATCGGAATTCAAAATTCAATCCAGAGTTCAATGTTAAAAAATAACGAGCTTTAAATAGGTAGTATTACTCGTACAATAGCATGCGCCCGGGCGGCAGCTAACCAAATGAGCATGTGTGCACCCACACACACTGCGCACACAGACGCGCTGCGCGCGGCCCCTCTTCCCCACTGACCGGGGTGGTAACTTGTAGCGAAATGCAATATGATTTACAATACGGCCGATGTATCTTGGCGAGTCTGAACATAGGCTCTGCGAACTTTAGCGCATGTACACTCGTGAAGAAAAATGTTATTGTCTTTATTTTTTATAAACCAAATGTACGAATAAAATAACCATAATATGCTTTGGTTGGCATATTTGGCGAATAGTATAAGTGCCAACTGACACTTGCAAATACCGCAAATAGAACAAACTTAACACTAAACAAAAAAACTAAACAATAATAATAACCAATAATAAATAATTCTCAACAATAACAACGAAAACTTTTATAACCGACTGTACTCAAGACAGAGATAGTGACACGAAAACGACACCAATGCTAACGTGTGAGTGAGACATATTACCGTGTACCGAGCATTGCCGAATAAGCACGAAGCTTCACGAAGTAATCAAGTAGGGATGTCCAATACGCGTTTCTGAGGGTGCTGTTTAATCGATTTTTATTCAAATCGATTAAAATTAAGTAAAAAAATATATTTATTTTTAATTTTTTAAGGAGGTTTTAAATTTTCTCAAATAGTCGTTACTCAAGTAGTCGTTAATAGATAACTGATATTTTATGTAAATCATGTCTTTCAACCGAGAAAATAAAATTTAATAAGTTTTTTTTTTAATTTCAATCGAAATCCCGTTTATTCACAAACAAAATACACTATATTTGTAAATCTATTTCGTTTAATATCCTAAATAAACAAAAATCAGTTAATTCTAAATAAAACTAATCGATTACGATATTAGATTGAATAAAGGGTCGATTGTGTTTATTTTTGGTCAATCTCTAGCCTAGACCACCGCCCCCCGCACGTCGCCTCATGCCACCATTTGGTTCCTCAAAACAGTGTTTGCGCAACCTTCTGCGCGAAGTTCGGACTCGCCAAGATACGTCGGCCGTATTGTACAACAAAAACGGCTGAGCGAAATTTCTTATGCAGACCTTTGGGAGTACGGATATCATGAAAAATCTATTGGATGTATCTGTTCAAAATAAAATTATTTCAATATTTGAATAAATTATCTACTCTTGTATGGTTTCAGTTTTTCCATTTTCATACTACTTAAGTCATTTATTTACGCCCAAAGGTGAGTTAAAATTAGTGTTGAAATATGAAAGTTTCGACGCTCATAACTTCCAAACCAATTTTTTTTTTCCAATTCTGCTTCCATACAGGGCTAGATAATGACAAGACCAGTTGATACAATTTTTAATTTTGAACCTACACCGTCAAACAGACGAGTAATCACCAGACTACGTTTGTATGGAAGAATGACTGACTTGTTTGACCTTAATGCTAGGATTTTTTTAAAATCTAAATGCTTTATATAGTCGCAGAAAAAATTAAAACCGAAACTTATTTTTTCACATTTTTTTCTCTTCTGGATGAATCTTAATCGATTGCGTTAGGGGTTATTTTATTTTTGATAGCCGTCTTGATTTATTGCAAAGTATTTCGAATCAGTGTGACCAGATTCAGTATTTTAATACTTTTTCAGTATATTTCATCGATTTTTCCGAACATCAGTATATTTTCAGGTATATTGCTGGCAGTCAGTATTTTTGGGTATATTTTGGTTGAAGTTATGGCAACACCGTAGTGAGTGATCGTCTTTGCGACAATGTTTGCGGAATTCCCCGGAACGCGAACATTGGGGACTTTCCCGGATTTAGTTTATACGTTATCTATGAGCAAAGATGAGTAAGTTACAGACTTACAGATATGACAAGAAAGACGGCCGTTGCCGGCGTTGTAGTATTGTAATACTACATTTACAATTATCAATCAATACATAGTATTAATCAGACTTGCTTGCTTGCTTGCTTCTTGCTTGTATGTTCGCCTAAAACTTTACAACTGCTGGACCGATTTTAATGCGGTTTGCACTATTAGATAGAGCGTAATTTCCAGATTGCATACATTCAAATTCGTTGTGTTTGATGAATCTCGTGTGAACAATTTTGGGTGGAAGTTGGGAATATTTCTAACAGTGATGGCATGTTAAAATACAAAAATATAACTAGTTTTAGTAAATCTCTTCTATGTATACCGGTGTCGAATGCTGCATGCGAGCGCATATTTTCACAGATACATTTAATAAAAACGGACCAAAGAAACAGATTTATAAACAAAAATGTGTTAGATATTTTAAAAACAAAGCAAGGTGCTAGGGATGAAGGAGGTTGTGTAAATTTTAATCCTTCGAATAGGATGTTAAAATATAACTAACATTTATTGTGAGTATGAATAAATAAAACGTGTTAAGAAAATCAGTATTTTTATTGGTATATCTGTCCTATGTAAGTCGGTATATTTCAGTATTTTTTTGAGGTGCCTCGGTATTTTCGTAAAATTTAATCTGGTCACACTGTTTCGAATGAAACTAGTCCGCGCGCGACCCCCGTCGAGAGTGGACACGTATCGCCTGTTTGGAGCGCCTCGAGTTGAAAAAGATCGCTGTACAAACACAAAATATTCGATAAACCAAATTTGATACTTTACAAGGTAGAGTTTTATTCTATTTTATTTCGCTATAAAAAGTATGTAAGTAGGGTTTCTAAAAGCCTATTCGTCCTGAACTTGGAGTGACCTGAAGGTGTACTTCGGTGACTGCTACTGGAACTCCTTGATGTGTTGTAGTAGGTGAGCCGAGTTTGGGGTCGTATTGTTAGTTATGATGTGACATTACCTCCGGACTTGATGGAATGACCTGAAGTTGTACTTCGGTGAGCTACTGGAACTCCTTGACGTGTTGTACTAGGTGAGCCGAGTTTGGGCTCGTTTTGTTAGTTATGATGAGACCTTACCTCCGGACCTGATGGAGTGACCTGAATGTGTACTTCGGTGAGGTACTGGAACTCCTTGACGTGTTGTACTAGGTGAGCCGAGTTTGGGCTCGTTTTGTTAGTTATGATATGACATTACCTCCGGTCTTGATGGAATGACCTGAAGGTGTACTTCGGTGAGCTACTGGAACTCCTTGACGTGTTGTACTAGGTGAGCCGAGTTTGGGCTCGTTTTGTTAGTTATGATATGACATTACCTCCGGTCTTGATGGAATGACCTGAAGGTGTACTTCGGTGAGCTACTGGAACTCCTTGACGTGTTGTACTAGGTGAGCCGAGTTTGGGCTCGTCTTGTTAGTTATGATGAGACCTTACCCCCGGACCTGATGGAGTGACCTGAATGTGTACTTCGGTGAGGTACTGGAACTCCTTGACGTGTTGTACTAGGTGAGCCGAGTTTGGGCTCGTTTTAATAGTTATGATGTGACATTACCTCCGGACTTGATGGAATGACCTGAAGGTGTACTTCGGTGAGCTACTGGAACTCCTTGACGTGTTGTACTAGGTGAGCCGCGTTTGGGCTCGTTTTGTTAGTTATGATGAGACCTTACCTCCGGACCTGATGGAGTGACCTGAATGTGTACTTCGGTGAGGTACTGGAACTCCTTGACGTGTTGTACTAGGTGAGCCGAGTTTGGGCTCGTTTTGTTAGTTATGATGTGACATTACCTGCGGTCTTGATGGAATGACCTGAAGGTGTACTTCGGTGAGCTACTGGAACTCCTTGACGTGTTGTGCTAGGTGAGCCGAGTTTGGGGTCGTATTGTTAGTTATGATGAGACCTTACCTCCGGACCTGATGGAGTGACCTGAATGTGTACTTCGGTGAGGTACTGGAACTCCTTGACGTGTTGTACTAGGTGAGCCGAGTTTGGGCTCGTTTTGTTAGTTATGATGTGACATTACCTCCGGTCTTGATGGAATGACCTGAAGGTGTACTTCAGTGAGTTACTGGAACTCCTTGACGTGTTGTACTAGGTGAGCCGAGTTTGGGGTCGTATTGTTAGTTATGATGAGACCTTACCTCCGGACCTGATGGAGTTACCTGAATGTGTACTTCGGTGAGGTACTGGAACTCCTTGACGTGTTGCACTAGGTAAGCCAAGTTTGGGCTCGTTTTGTTAGTTATGATGTGACATTACCTCCGGACTTGATGGAATGACCTGAAGGTGCACTTCGGTGAGCTACTGGAACTCCTTGACGTGTTGTGCTAGGTGAGCCGAGTTTGATTGACCCCAGATAGGCAAAAAATATGGAGCTCATAATAAAAAATTGATAACGTTTTTTCATAATTATGAAAGTACCTACACCTTTAGGTCACTCCATCAAGTCCGGAGCCAAGGTCTCATCATAACTAACAAAACGAACTAAAACTCGGCTCACCTAGTACAACACGTCAAGGAGTTCCAGAAGCAGTCACCAAAGTACACCTGCAGGTCACTCCATCAGGTCCGGAGGTAAGGGCTCATCATAACTAACAAAATGAGCCCAAACTCGGCTCACCTAGTACAAAACGTCAAGGAGTTCAAGTACGTCACTGAAGTACACATTCAGGTCACTCCATCAGGTCCAAAGGTAAGGGCTCATCATAACTAACAAAATGAGCCCAAACTCGGCTCACCTAGTACAACACGTCGAGAAGTTCCAGTAGCAGTGACTGAAGCACACCTTCAGGTCACTCCATCAAGTCCGGAGGTAATTCGTAAAAATATAAAGAGCAAAAATATTTTTTTTGTAGGTACCTAACATAATTTTATTACAAAGAAATACGTAAAAAAAAAATGAATCATTCAAAATTTCAAAGTATCGAAATGTGTTCACTTGACTACTATTCTCGCAGTTAGTCGTGCGTACACTTGTGTGTATGACCCGTGTCAATGTAGTAGTTCGATTCTGTACCTATCAATTTTGCAAACGCGTCCTTAAGTCCCATGTTAGGCTGCGTTTCCACCAGAAATGAGCAAGGGATGTGTGTGAAACTAACCAATAATATCGCTTCTTTTTCACAGCTTGAGGTATTCTAGCTATAGATTGGTTAGTTCCACTCCACACACATCCCTCGCTACGAATCCTCGTTCATTTCTGTCGAAAACGTAGCCTAATGGAGGTTGAGTTTACAAAAAGAAGAACCAAAACAACAGAAAATGAGTAACATTTGAAAACCAGAACTTCATGCTAAGCAGTAACGCTTCCGATCCGACCACTAGACCAACGATCATCATCTGCCTAGCCTTTTCCCAACTATGTTGGGGTCGGCTTCCAGTCTAACCAGATGCAACTGAATACCTGTATTTTACATGGAGCGACTGCCCATCTGACCTCCACAACCCAGTTAGTACTGGGTAATACGATACCCCTTGGTAAGACTGGTTGTCAGATTTTTTGGGCCACTGTCTACCTGTAGAAGTAGTATGAAGGTGTAAAGTTGTTAATCCCCCATAGAAAAAGGAGGATCCTCCGACCAGACGGGTTTTATGGTACCAACCAACGATGCAGCGAAGATCAAGTAAATCATGGGTGGAAAAAAAATCGTTTCGTAACGTCTAAGCTAAGAGTTTCGGTAAGGGGTATTGTTGGAGTCCAAAACTATTCGAATAATTTCTCAAACACATGAGTAAAAAACTATAAACATGAAAATGAAAATGTCCATAGATATGTCAAGTAGTTTGCTACAGAAGTGAATGTACTCTAGATCGATGTCAAATTCTTTATCATCAAATGATTATTATGGATAGCGCAGATGTCACTCCCCGAAATATACATGTGCTAACAATTCGAACGACCGTTGACCTGAGCTGAACAATGGCAAAGACCTTGATTCTTACTATCTTCGAACATACATACTTTGCATACATACTTCGTGATTACAGTAAGCTATGTGTTTGTGTACCCCCGGATTTGTTGACAGCACTATAATATGCATTTACGCGTCACGATTTTTGAATTGATACAGTACGTCTTAGGGTCCACAATGACCTGATCATCAGATCAGGTCATTGTGATCAACCCAGAATCATGGGTTGATCAGAACTAGGGAATCCAATCCCGCAAACGCGGGATCCCGCAAATGCGGGATCCCGCACCTTTTTTGCGGGTTCAGAAATGCGGGATTACACCCGCGGGATCCCGCAGATTTGCGGGATTGAAAAAAAATATATTTAAGAAAAATGGGTTCAGGCGACTATCTTATTATTTATAAGACACCTCAGCAGTTCAGCACAGCTTATTAATAGGTGATTTAACAACTTTCCCATAGAACTCGTGACTTTTATGTAGAATTTGTATGGAAAATAATTTTGATTCAGTTCTTAACTTACAGCTAAATAAGTTTTGAATTTCTATTTTGTGTCGCATGATCGAAGTCGGAACGGAACGTAATCAATGTCAGTTCAGTTTAAATACTCTATGACTAGGGATTTCCCTACGGTGCACGGGGATTTACCTTCGCGCGCGGTCAAGTGTCAAAGAAAGTTATTGCGTCATAGCGTCTTACTTGTGATGTGAAAAGGTTACATAACGTACGCGAGACTAATCTTTTTTTTTATCAAATTGTTAAGAGCACGTTTCGAGTGAAAAATACAGTTTAATATTAAAAATGAGTGTCAATTTAGTTTATAAAGAGTATAAAAGCTCGAGTGAAGTGTGGAAACATTTTTTAAGAGCAGAAAATGGATGTCTTTCATTTCACTACACAAAACAAAAATAATAGTAAATAAAAGCAATGCCGCAAATCCCGCGGGATCCGCGGGATTGATGACCTTGATCCCGCATGCTTGCGGGATCGAGATTTTGATGCGGGATTGGATTCCCTAATCAGAACCAAGTTTTGGTACTACTAGAATATTGCTTCTAGTGAAGGTTGCGAAAAAGGAAACACCTGGATAACGGACGCACAAAACTGGGAAGTGTGGCAGAAAAAAGCGGAGGCCTATACCCAGCAGATTCCGATTCAGATTCCGGGCTGACATGATGATGATAATAAAGGTTCCAAAACTCTGCTGGATGCTAGGAAAGCAAGTCCGGTTGTTGTGCGATGATTGGAAGATGCCTTATATACATATAGCAGTGGACTTCATCTCTCAATGATGATGACGGTGAAGAACAACTTAAAGCTCGGTGACAAGCAATCCTTAACCGAATAATGAAACGAGTTAAATGCCATTACCAAAACAACAAACGCGTCGCGTGGGCAGGTTCACGCGTTCATTTGCGAGTTCGCTGCCTTGCATTGATAAAGGCTGGATAAAACGTAAAACAAGAGTCAATTAACATGTGTCATCGGCCAGGAATTTCCACAGTCTCGACGTGCGTACAGTGTGAAGGTCGAACTGCGTCTGAGTTCTGACTGACTTCAACGTTTTCGTTGCATTAACGGACGTTAATGTTTTGAGGTCGACGTTTGTTTCCGTTGTATGTTTTGTACTGTTTTGAGCTATTTTTAGTTGGATATTGGAAATGGATGAGTAAAACTTTTGGTTAGTTTGTGTCGGACTATCTTGTAACTATTTTTCGAAGCTTGCAGGGACATAATTAATTAAATAAGGCGGCTGGGCAGACCATGTAATTATCTTTGATTATATAATGTCTAGATGGAGCGTCGCCCTACAATCAAAACGTAAAAAACGAGCCAACAATTTCAAGCCTGTGTGCGTGCAGGCGGTGTTTTACACTGCCCTACTGTGTCTCTGTGTGCGTGAATAATGTTACCAGCTAGTACAATAATTCTCCCATAAGTCACATATTAAAAATAATAGACTACTTAATTAAATAAGATAAGTTTTAGGTGTATGTATGTAGTAGGTATTATTCAGTTTTAGTAGTGTATTTTTATTAAGTATGTAGTTACTTTCTTCGATAAATAAAAAACACTATTTAAATTGAAATAGAGTTGTTGAATGTCGTATTAAATCAGCTAAGTTAATTAAATTAGTATTAAAATTGTGCCGATTCCCTTGTTCACAAACTAAACTAAAATTAGACTATTTCTATATTTTTCTCTCTACAGTAGTTTCTCAAACTACATTAGTTTTTGTTGGTTTTCACGTGGCATCTCCGTGGCTTTTTTGAATGCAATCTATCCATCGATTCCTGATAATGGGATTATTGGGTATTCTAAAAAATAAGATGTTATGTTGATCACCATATTCTACTCATTCAATAATTATGTTTGTTATGGGCTGATTATTCATTAGTTAGTCAGATAACTTATAGCCAAGGAATAAAAATAGAGGTTAAATTACCGATTTAATACTTTTAATCAGTGCCAGTTATTAATAATAATTATATATATAAATGAATTTCCGTTCGTCGCTCTAAAACTCGAAAACGGCTGGACCGATTTGGCTATTTTTGGTCTTGAATTGTTTGTGGAAGTTCACGGAAGGTTTAAACGGTGAGAAATAGGTAGGTAGGTAGGTCGTAGGTAGGTAGGTAGGTAGGTGGTAGGTAGGTACAATCATCGGCACGATTCTTGAGCGCTGACCTTCACCTGCACAAAAGTGAGTTATTGGGTCCCTTTGGTGGTATGAAGTGGGGTGCGTATAGGTGCACGATGCGCAAAGCGATCCCCACTCTTCCGCCGAGCGCTCAAGAACCGTGCCGGTATCTGTAGGTAGGTAATAGGTAGGTAGTAGTTAGTAAGGGAGTAGGTAGGGGAGTAGCTAGGAAGGGAGTAGGTAGGTAGGTAGGTAGATAGTAGGTAGGTAGGTACGCTCATGTGACGCAGACGATGTTGCGCGGGTCAGCTAATAATGACTAAAATGTGAACATGAAGTCGGTATCAAGTAAATTATTTACCTAGCTAACATAATAACAAGTTTTACTTGGAATCGACCTCAAAATCATAGAAAGACTTAATACGAATTTATAAACTCCACCTTTTTTTTAAAATCGATTAATAAAGTAGAACAAATAAATAATATAAACGTAACCCTAGACTAACTAATTTACCCACAAAAAAATGACGTTCTGTTGGGAGAATGAAAAAAAGAAACTGGCAACACTGATAAAATATGGCGTAATTTTGTGTTTTTAAAAACAAAACAGAAATATATAGTTTTTTGGTTACTTATCGATGATAGGCGAGGTGCTTGGTATTTTTACCCTTCCTGTATAATTCCGGCACAGTTTAATAGCACATACCGTCATTTTATCGCCGTTATTTGTTTATTACCTACCGCGCGTAATACGTGGTGACGCCAAAGCGGCACGATCGGCACTAATCGGCGGGTAAGAACTTGTAATCCAACAGTTGGCTGATATTTTTTGACACGTTTGCGCGCACTTGACGCTCCATCTAGACATTATATAATCAAAGGTAATTATGTCGAATGGCAGGCGACCGCCGGATAAGTTTCATCTAAATTCTAAATTGTTGCTAAAGAACGAAAAGCGATGCCGTGGAAGACCCACGCGAACAGCCGGGATGTACTTCCTTATGTCGCTTTCTTGAGATTGGTCCACAACAGCCAACAGTAATGGGAAATGCAAGAAATGGTGGGACACCTTTGCCTCGCATTGAGTCAGTATCTAGGCTGATTTAATAATATCACGATAGAAAAGAAACTTCAACCGCATGCAGCATCTTCAGCCACAGGCGACAGTGAGAGATTGTACAAACGTCAACGTTAAACTAACGAACTGTATCGCTAGTAAACAAAGCATACACTTACAATAAAACTAATTAGACAAAATTGCATACCAGACAGACAAATTAATCGAACAGCTTCCCCTTCAAGCCTCGTAATTCATAATGCACTGTGCATATGGAGACGACATCAATGGACACCATTCAATTAATAGCAGTGTATTAATGGATGGACCCTCGATATTTAATCCCTACGTACCCACCTACACCTTTGCAGACTTACAGTCCTCTCACAGTTGTACTACTTCAGATTTTATGGCTGCGAAAATCATAATGACCTTTAGACTCTTTGTTTTAAGGTTGACGTTGAGTTGCTTCAACTGATAAGTCTATAAAGTGTGTAGTGTGTGTGTATAGACGTATAGACTCTTAACGAAGGCACTTGTTCTCCCTCAGTGCGATCAGTTTTTTGTTCCACACCTAATTACGGAGATATTCAAAATTCAAACTTTTTCACAAGTATTTTTTAAATACCTACATGTTTTTAATGGAAGATTTTAACACCTCCACGACCCCCGTACTATTCAATCCATTCATCAGCACAGTGTGCATTACATTGAGTCCTACCGAAAAACGTGATTTCTCACCCAAAAAAAAGAAGTCATTTCCCAGCAATTTTTTTTGCGTATGGTTACTTGTTTTGATGTACAGAATGCTTGGTTGACGGTGCCCTGAAGAGTCTGTTTACAGCCTGTATACGGGTTAGTTTTCAACATTGACCAGCCACAATTTAAAATTAAGATCTAGATATCAAACCAAAAGTGCATTTTAAATATTATTCTCGAAAAATCTATACTAATATTATAAAGAGGTAACATTTGTTTGTAAGTTTGTATGTTTGTAAGTTTGTATGTAGGTAGGGGGGTAATCTTCGGAAGTAAAGAACCAATTTTAAAAATTGTTTCACTGGTAGAAAGCTACATTATTCGTGAGTGCTATAGGCTATATTTTATTACCGTACTCCCACGGGAACGGGAACTACGCGGGTGAAACCGCGGGACGTCAGCTAGTTTAAAATAAGATAATAGCATACATTTGAAAGTGTCCTAAAAAAATCCTAAATCATAAACCTAGTGGGAATCAATGCACTTGTGTGCTAACTGCTACTATCTAGGCTGCTGAACTGAATTGTGCTGTAGTAATATCCACACTTTTGCTTTTTAGTGGTGGACAAGAATGAAATTTTATTTAAAAAAAATTTTTTTTTTTTTCATTATATCAAAAATATTATCGATTCTAACCCATTTCTGAAAATTTGGCCGGTCATTGAAAACTAACTATACATCTGGGTGATTATTATGCCCGTTACAATAAGGTTGGTTTTGACTTGCTGCTTTCATAGTTGTGAAAGGACCGTATTGCAGTGTCCCTTCCTAATTGGCCGTTTCAAATTAGGGGGCTGGCTCAAATCTAGGGTTTAGCGAGCCCTTTTATTCAATATTTCCAATTAGAGCCTTTTAATTTGATACATCAAACGAAAGGCTAGTGGGGGCGGGAGTTTTATTACCGAGATTGAATACAAAGTAATTTTAGTAAGTGTGTGTTACCTGATCAAAGGACGAGACATTATTAATTTGTTAGGCGAATGGTTAACTTCTAAATTAATCACAGACTTTCAATTAAAATACACAAGTTGAATACACATGCAAAATTTTTGGGAAACAATTAGCTGAAGTTACAGGAATTTCAATATTAATCGTGTCAAAATAGTATTCACTCTAATCCAAATTAAAAAAACATGTCTAGAACCCAAATATTATTTTAAACCGACTATGTGCCGTCCTATGTACATAAACATCATGGCTGCAACGATGCTCCATTCATACAAATATAACACAAAACATCAATCAACTCTTACTTGCTGAACAAATAAATTAATTATCAAAGAATGACGACACTAGCACAGACAGCGATATTTCTACACTAATATTATAAAGAGGAAAGATTTGTATTCTTGAGTGTGTGTATGTTTGTAATGAATAAACTCAAAAACTACTGCGCCGATTTCAAAAATTCTTTCCTCATTATAAAGCTACATTCAACCTGAATCGGACCGGGAATTACGCTGGTGAAACTGTGTGACGTCCGCTAGTCCAAAATAAATTAGTATTCCAACATCGCAAAATTTTGCAGTTATTTAGCGATTCCTATCGAAGGCAATGGCACAGAAACACTAAAGAGCCCTAACGCATGCCCTAAAAGTCGAAGCAGACAGCGCCATCTATTCGGCTACGGAGGGCCATGAATCTCCGCCCGTGTGGCTCACGACTCACGAGACAGACATCTATCACTGACTTGCAATACATTAAAACGCCTACCTAAGCCAGGAAGTGAATACCGTAAACACTACACAGCTTAGAGAAAAACAATTGGAATCAAATATTTTCAAGACTAGACACTGTCATCGTATTAGATAAATTGGTTACCTATCAAGTTCATTGATATCTGAAACACATTCTACACCATTTGCAATAAAAAAGCATCCCTATAAATTTCTAAAGCTCAAAATGGCAAGTATAAAATCAACTGGTTTACCGCGCATGTCCACTGGCGGCGGGGTAAGAGCACTCCCAAATAAGCTGGTAAGTAATCTAAGTAACTTGACACTACATTGCACTTTTCACATATTACACCACTCAGGTTCAAAGAGCTGAGACTATACTGAGCCGAAGCATGTCCTTTGTGTGACAAATCAAATGAACCCACTACACAGGATGAAAATACGTCACTAACACAAAACCAGTATCTTTTTATGTCACATAGGAAGCAATGCATCACTCACTCATCACTTCACACTTCAAGCAGGTGATACGTTGAAATCCTTTTTAAAATGTCCAAAAGCACGCTACAATGCGTTTATTGATTCGACCTACATTTCATAGTTTCGTGGGGGTCACGCCAAGCGCAGATAACTGCTGCGTTACTACGGTGCATTTTATTCCGCAAACATCCAGTAATTTTGACAATAAAACGATACTGTCATGTGATTCCGTAATTTGTTAAATGTGAATGTTTAACGCAATATGCAAAACAATCGCTAAAACCTATGGAATGCAAGCCGAAGTATTTAAAATAGGTTATCAGCACTGCATTGGTTAGAATGTTTAAGATCTGTGGTCGGACGTAAATTCCGTGGCCTTATCAGCCTTCGATTGGAACTTAGCCTATTTTCAATGCTTGTTAGCAATGTGACAATTTATACGAGTACAAAAATATTTATTAAGTACGGTCATTAGTACTGATTATGTAATTGAAAATGGTAGCTTTTCTGCAACGCAAAGCTCGACGGTCGCCGGCCGGCGATCGCGTGGAGGGCGCGGTGAGACTGACTCCCAGGATGAATCTATGCACATTTACGTCAGTTGGGGTCGTTCCTACTGTAGTATTTATGGTGATATAATAATATGGCTGCGCCCCGTGGCGTGCAGGCGGTGCTGCAAGTTTGTTTCGACCATTTCGTAACTTACACAATACTGTAATGGTTTATTTCTAGACTACACTTTCAATTTGAAGCTCAACTATTAATGTATTCATGAATATTAAAACCTGTTTGGAGCTGTCATTCACCAAATAATCCGCCATGCGTTAGTTAATACCCAGCAACAGCTACTGTTGTAAGAAACCGACCAAAAAATAGTTTTTGTGTACTAAAATAAATGGCAATTAGTGTGGTAGATTTCAAATGGCTTGAACGAGTCGACAGTTCACACATACCATTCTAATCGTTATTGTTTCACTCCCGAATGAGTGGCACACGCAATATAAAACATTCGATCGTTTATCAATTTTACAAGTGGCATTTACATTGCGTTTTTGGAATTTGAAATGCGCGTAATTTTTTAATGCACGCACTTGATACGAATTATACAAAAGTATTTTTTTGTCTTTGGTTAAAATTGGCCCAAACGGCATCAACATACTAAGTTATTAATCAATGAATGTTGTTTCGTCAACCTAATTACTATGCAAAAACAATATCATTATCATTTAAATCGTGTCTTATAATGTATTGATACACGCCTGATTTGTTTTTCGTATAATCACTCGCTAGGGCAACGTCTATTTTAGTGCCAATTTTGTTTCTCGAATTAAAATTCTCTTTGTCCACCTGAGAACCTAATTAATTAGAAGTCTGGTAGACGACCGACTTCTAATTTTAAGGCACAGTTTGAATAATTCGCTGAAATGAAAGACTGGCTTTTTTATTTTAATAAAAAAATATAATTGTATAAGCGGCAGACAGAAGAGAAGATGGCGGGATGAGTTCTTCGAGAATTGGCGAGAAAAAGGAGAATAACGAAAGAACGACGAAACGAAGCGAAAGAATGGGAAGAGGCTTTTGCCAAAAACAATATTTGCGTGTCCTGTCGATTTATTGAAGACTTCCTCAAAGTCTTGACACAAATGTCGCCTGTTGCACGCAACAGGCGACATGAGCTTGCGACATGAGCTTGTATGAGTAATTTATGTCACGACATAAATTACTCATACAAGCTAATAATCTAAACTAATCTACACTAATATTATAAAAACCGGCCAAGTGCGAGTCGGACTCGCGCACGAAGGGTTCCGTACCATTATCTATACATTAGACAAAACGGCACAAAAATCACGTTTGTTGTATGGGAGAGTATTAAATATTAATTTTATTCTGTTTTTAGTATTTGTTGTTATAGCGGCAACAGAAATACATCATCTGTGAAAATTTCAACTGTCTAGCTGTCACGGTTCATGAGATACAGCCTGGTGACAGACAGACGGACAGACAGCGAAGTCTTAGTAATAGGGTTCCGTTTTTACCCTTTGGGTACGGAACCCTAAAAAGGAAAGATTTGTATTTTTGTGTGTATGTTTGTAATGAATAAACTCAAAAACTACTGCGCCGATTTCAAAAATTCTTTCAACATTAGAAAGCTCCATTCACCCTGAGTAACAAAGGCTATATTTTATCCCCGTACTCTCACGGGAACGGGAACTACGCGGGTGAAACCGCGTGACGTCCGCTAGTCTCTTATATAGTAACGGTGCGCCGGTGACATAAACGGATACAGTTTAGTTTTTATTGTGGCGTTAGCTCATTTGGTTCCCTCATGCTTTCTTTGTAACGTTTAGTTCCTTCCTTTGGCAGTCTTTCAACGACCACACGGATTGCTAGGAAACGTCCGCGTCCGGTCTCAGTTAGGTATCTATAACTTTCACTCATACTTTAACGAATAATCTTGGATGGTCATTAGAATAATCACAACTTCACCATTGGTTTGGTAATTGAAGTACCATGTAAAAACATTAAAAGCCTCTTGACTAGGCTCTTGAGAATCTAGCGAAAAATGCTATTACACTTATGAATAGTGATGGAGCAAAAAACAGCGGTTTATCGATATCAGTAATTCAAGATCCGGAGTCACAAACTGAAAATAAATTACCTACACTTCAGATATTTAGTAGAAACATAAATGATTGGAAGTCCCCAGACAGGACAACCGGCTTAACGTACTTCCTGAAGGACGAAAGGGTCTCTCTCAGTGGCCACCCCTTCAAAGTTTGTACACAGTTGCTAAACCTGATCTTAGTAACAGACATTATTATATTGCAATTTAAATAACAGAACCAGTTTAAATGAACCTTGATGCATGTCTCACCGTCAATGGTTGGCGTGTTAATACTCCGGACATAACAAAACACGTGGCATTAAGCTATTATGTGACACGGAACCCTGAAAGCGTCATTTGATTACATTACTCTATTTCAGGATTCTATTTTCGTATGAATATTATAATATTATTCTCTAACGGAGTTCTATTTTAATTTATTTCTATTTAGGAGTTACGTTTTCTTTCTGTAAGGATATTTTTAGACAGTTCTCAAATGAGTTTTCCTCATTAACAGCTGGCGGAAACAGTTTTAACTTTTTGAGGCTTGTTTCCTCAAGTTTTACGGGATTAGCGACGGTCCAAAAGGGTTCATATTTTTAGGTACAACGACTTTTCATTATCAACCGTGACTTAATGACTAACAACATTAACATTGTTTGGGAAAAACGAAATAAATACCGAGTAACATGCCTATTGCCTATGTTTGACTAAATATCGAAAGTTGAACGTGTAATGCAATAATCTGACTATAGTTAATACCATTGATTAGCAAAAGAAGCCTATTCTAATAAGCAGGCTTGCTTTGGCCTTATAGAAGAGTGGATCTGGTGCATCAAGAATAAAACGTGTAGAACAGCACAAGTTCTAAAGCATTCTAGAGCTTTGGGGCGTCATTCCTCGGTTAGGTTAGTGGTTCGCATCAATCTTTCCATCATGGGGTGTCGCCAACTAATACACGCTGGGTCACCGTTCGCAGGTCCAACTACGGCTGTCTAAACAACTAAAAAACTAGAGTAGGTATACATAGAGCATGGTCTCTTCGGCCTCCTATCAACGAGTCGCAAAACAAGCCAAAAAGTAGCTAAAAAGGTCTATGATCCTCATGTCAGAGGGACACTGTCTAGGCAGGAGTGGTTTTTAGCCGGTTCGAGTCCGGCACTACCTCGACTGTCTCAACCTGTGAAGCAATCGAGGTGTCCATTGGGATTTCCCACTCCTGGCCAAACAAAAAAAAAACTACGGCCGTCGTCATCTCAACCGCTGAGGTGAAGAGACCATGGACTATTAGTCCACCGGCCAGAAATGACAGTTCCGGCCATTGGTTGCCGCGTTGTTTTTCCATCTGCTCACCGCTTCAGGGTCCAACAACGCCAAAAGCAGTTATTGCTGCCTTCCTTTGCTTAACTTAGTACATTACGATAGGTTAGGACTTACCTCAAACTGAGCGCTAAACGTTTTGAAGACGCCTTCCCAGAGGCTCCCTGACTGCGTGAGCACCTGAACGATATCGCCAACGTGCGACGTCGCGGCGTGCATGAAGTGTGCGTTGTTGTACACACCCTCTGGCACTACTCGACCTCGTGGTGACCTGGTACAAAGAAACAGGTTGGAGAATAGAATAGACCTCCTCTCGTGTCTGCAAGAGATGAATGACCCCTTCTTATGGGGGTCCAAGAGACCAGCGGAGACAGTGTTTACTTGTGACAACACAACTCGAGGCAAACTGGCTTTCCCCAAGAATCGTGCGACAAAAACGTTTACCAATACAATTGTGTTCGTTGTATTGTGTATTGGTGGATATTTTCCTCTGCACGGCACTGGTCGGAAGCCATGCCTCAGCCATGAGTGGTAACATAAAACGTCATTCGTTAAAGCTGTCCTAATGTCAAAATATGCCTTGCTTCACAGGGATTATGGCTCTGTCATTACTTTTCCTTGCTTTAGTAATAAAGGTACTTAGTATAAGTTCATATCTAAATAAAAAAGAGCGATGTTGTGTGGTGTATAACTGTACTTCGGCGACTCAAGCAAGTTAAAGGCGATTTGATGTCTAAATAACATGCAATTTATTATTCACAAGATGGATGGATGGACACGGGTTAACAAAACAGAGGTAAAAGAGAACTAATTAGTATTCATTTGTCTGGTGACAAAAATCTATGCTAGATCTAATGTACCGTTTATCTTTTAAAAGGCGATTGAACTAAGTATTTAGCGTGATCATGTGATTTTAGTATTTACGCTATTCCGGTCACTGACCTACACTGAAAAGCGGCGCCCTTGGGTTTTTTTGGTGAGCAGACTTTTCGCAACAGGCTAGTTAAGTGTCTTAAAAACGGTTACATCATCCCACTTGAGTTAAATTAACTGGGAAAAATGTGTTCTTCAGGTGTCCAAAAATAGGTGTACCGCTTTACATTGTCTAGCTCAAATAAGGTGATCGAACTAATTTCCTTTGCAAAGTCATGTAAACATGCTGCTTAGTGCTCGCAAAAACTTGGGTCTTAATTTTTAGGCTAATATCGCATTAATATGGAAACAGTCTCGTTTTAATTATGCTTTTGTCGCAACGATGACAGCATCTTCAGAAACAGGTTCATGATTTGTTCAATTCTTAAATCTATTTGATTGCAACGGTATCTACACCAAGCAATATGCTTTCCTCAACAGGATTTTGTGGTTTCTGCGGTTTATGGATTTATCAGTACTGCCTGAATCATATGAGGAAAAGCTATCATACCGGTGGAACCTTAGGCCAAAATAAAGCAAGGAATCAGTGATTAATACTATCTGATTGTGAACTAACAATTTCTGCATTGTTAAGTTCCCAACAACTAACATGGAACTATTTATCGCTTTTGCGATGACTTTCACTGCTCAGCTGTGTCTGTGCCTTATAGTGTTTATAAATACAACTTTCTCAAGAAACATTCTATGATGTGAATGCCATGTTTAGTTCTGTTGCTTTGTCGGTAAAACTATTAGCGTATTTTGTGAATGGACTGCCAAATCACCATGTCTGGCGGTGGCTTTGATTCTGCTAAGAAATTTACATTTTCTGCCCTTAATATAGCATCTAATCAACGTTGACATAGTCATTTCCCAACTTGAAACTTTAATTACAGAACTGTCAAAGTATTGTTAAAAGCTTTTCACCAAAACTTCAGGCGCAAACAAAGGAGACATCTGTCTGATGTGTGTGAACAAAATACAACAATGTTTTTGTTTTTCAAGCATGATTGATAGATATCAAGCGGTATTGATTATGATACCAAGTATTGGGTGCCAATCCGAGACCGGTACTGAAGTACGCGTAAGGTTGGTGCTTATAAAATTGCACAGGCATTGAGACTTTTGCTTCAAACCAGACTGAAGAATATTTTCATTGTGGATATTTTTAGATAGATAGACGAGTCTATTATGGTTTCACCGTGTGTAGTTTTTTTGGGCTGGGCAAAGAAATTAACGTTCTTAGTGTAAGGTAAATTTTAACGGGTGACAAAACTGTATTCGCCTTACAACCTAAGTGTTAATTACAACATCATGACCTAGCCAAACATAATAATATACCTATTATATTACGATTTAAAACCAAAAAGGGGACCTTAGAAATTTGATATGATGGATGTAAAACACTAAAACCCGGTTTGGCATTGGCTAGTCGCACAAATAAGGTTTTATTGTTGTCTCAAGGTCGTGGATGGCAGTTATATGCAAAACTTTAGTTAGCGGCATTTTACATTTCTGTTAATATCCTAGACACGTGCGAAATTGTTTTCCGGATTCCAGATGTAGAATACTCGTTAGAACATTATAAGTATTCTATAAGATTATAATGTAGGTTTTAGTTGCCGAAATAGCGCGATTGGATTGGTTTTATCAGAATTTGATTTTGATGGATCGATTGATATTGAGACCCATCTTTGGGTGGAATAACCGGAAAGGACCAACCATCTAATGTGTGTAGTCTACTGATGACCTTGACCTTGATATTTTCTTATTCATCTACTGATTTCTAGCAGTGCAAGATGTACAACTTTACGCGTATGCGCCCGCCTGTATGTGTTATACTCGAATATCTCAATTTATGACCAAGATTTCACTCTCATCTATCGGAAAGCTTGTTAGAAGATACAGCAGAATATCAAGCAAAGAATGCACAATTAAATATGGATTTTCAGCAGTATATTCTGGTTAGACTGGAAACTTATTAACATACTTTAGCGAAAGCTAGCACGATTAGGAACATTGCAATGCTAAGTGAAATGCAGTATTTTGAGGTGATATTTCAATTTGTGTTTTTTTCTGTACAGGATGTAAAATCTCCGGTTACTGCATCCGGTGTCTAATCTTATGTAAATAAATTTCATTGGCTGTTGTTATTTCCGCCAATCTCAAAGGATTAACATTATTTGTTTGAATATTTAGATATGTTTATTATTCTTTTCCTAATATTGGACACGTTTATCAACTGGATCGTCCTTTCAGAAACAGTGTCTTTTCCGTGTAGCTACTTTATTGATGATTACAGGTAATGATTCCAATGACTATTGAAAAAACCGGAGTAGATGTATTTAGCTTAATATTTTCAGAAACAAAATTCTATTCTAAGGTAATACTATAGCAGTTTCTAAATCGTCTACCATGATGTAACATAAGGACGTGAATAATAATGAATTATGACATTGTCATCAAACAGTGCCACCGCTCACCCTTGACCTATAACAAGTACGATGCCTATTCGTGATCTGCCATTGTTTTAACATAGTAGCAAATAGGTTGTAGTCATGCTGAAGATTCTAGTTTTGTATTAGTAAACTATTTGAGGAATGTGGAAACTGCAGGTTTGTAAAATATGACTTGGATTTAACACCATTAAATTATACTATTGATTAATGCTGTGGCGAGATAGGGCGCCCCTCCCCATCCAATTTATTTATTTAACAGTTCAAGAGTACAGAGGCGGACTAAGGCATTTTCTACCCGTCGACCTTTTTAGGTGATGCACAGAAAACAGTGGTAGAAGTAAATCTGAAAATAATTTTTGTTTTAAGTACTTATACAAGATAATGTCAACAAGGATAATATATGAAATACTTTATTACAATCCCCATTCATTCCACTTGCCGAGAATCTCCCTTGGCTAACCAGGAAGTCTCTTAACAGGCTCCGGACATAGGTTGGTAGAAGCAACAGTTGGAAATTTATAGATGACTGAACCTGGAGTGCACAAAAGTGGTTCCACAAAAAAATTGTCCTGCTTTGATGGCTGGTAGTGATAAACTGATAGTACAGACAGTATAGATTGCCATCCATGAGCTAAGAAGATGATCAGGTAAGCATGGCAGTAAAGGAAGCCTGTACACAGCAGTTTGTGGAACAAGTCTGCCAAAGATGTTGATGATTCTATTGCAATTTATATATTTAACACTTCAAGCACAAAGTACAGAGGCGGACTTAATGCCATAGGCATTTTCTACCAGAGACAAGCAGTGGTACGTGTATATCTGAAAAAAATACCTCTATCTGATTATGTCATTTATATTACTATATTTTAGTAGCTACGGATTGGATGTTGTTAAGTACATATTATATCCCAAGCTGTTAAAGATGGAAATGGAAGGCAGTTGGATCAATGTAAAAGATGGAACACCAAGTCCAGTGGTGCATCATGGAAGTCTGTTCCTAGTAGGAACAGGTTTCTCTCAGTTTATTTTGTAGAACCAAGTGCACTGGAGCAAATGTGGGCATCTTCCAGTCACTGGCAGAAAAGAGATACATTGATACTACTTTGATTCTTTGATTCTGATTGAAGAGAATGGATGGATTGAAAACTGATAACACTGATATGAACCACCATGAAATATAAACAAATTCTCAACTAAAATAATGGTCTAGACTAGAGATACTACATCAAATCATTTTATTCAAGGAAAAGCCTATGTTGTAGTCAATTAAAGCAGTCATAATTGAAGGGAGCGCTATGTTTAAAGATATTTATAATTATCTCATGTAATCAAACAAACATAAAATTTACATTGAAGTGACTTACAGCTGCCTGCAATGACCTTAGAAACTTGTGCTTTGGATTGCAACCTATAATCACAGTTAGATCTTGCCTATATTTAAGATGCAGTAATATCTTATATTCATCCCATAGATTTGTTCATTGTCTTGTCTTTTAGTTTTGAGTATAACTATATAAGCCTCGTTGCTTAGTGTGGCACTAGATGGCGCTGTATGTAATATCCAGCGATATTTATTATTATTTGTTTTTGTACTTTTACGTAACTCGGCGTTGCCGGATTTTTAGAAAAGTACGGGCCGAAGCCAAGTACTACCCCGGGAAAATGGTGTTATAATGATATGATGGAATTTTGACACGAGGAGTATCTGTGCCTGGTGAACTGTGTGTGTGCGGTGACTCGAGGTTCTATGTTTGTGGTGGTGACTACAGATTCATTTTGCAAAAAATTTCTGACAATCCTGCATGTATTCAGGATTGCAGGTTTCTGAAGACTTTGGTATGTATAAGATGGTAAGTCAAGAATTCTTAAAGACTGATGGAGTTGTTTAGGAATAACTCCTGTTGTTGATACCACAATAGGGACTGATCTGATCTGCCTAGCCTTTTCCCAACTATGTTGGGGTCGGCTTCCAGTCTAACCGGATGCAGCTGAATATCAGTATTTTACATGGAGCGACTGCCTATCTGACCTCCACAACCCAGTTAGTACCGGGTAATATGATACCCTGTGGTAAGACTGGTTGTCAGAATTTTTACCACAATAGGGACTATGGCGACATTGCTAAGACACCACATTGGGCTGATTTCTATTTTAAGATCTTATTATTATTACCTAACCTACCTACCTATGAGTCAGGACGACGGGTACCCACAACAGGTATGTAGACACCCACATGTCACCAGTTATGTTTAGGTCCCATGTGAAAGGGGTCAGTTTTTTGCTTTTAATTGAGCTCTATTATAAGAAGCTTAATGAAAAAACTTGGGCAACGAAGCCACAACTGAATGCTCAGCAGTAGTGCTTAGCTACCACTAGATCATTACTAGAAATGGTATCTTTTAAAACTGATACCTGCATTCTGAAAAACAGCACTCAATCAATCGAATTTAATTGAAAAAAAATAGATCTGAAGTACAGTATGAATCTTTTGTGTGAAGTGAAAATTCACACTTGAGCTCATTTTACAATAAGGGTGTAAAAGCACATTGACCTTAAACAATATAGATCCTAACCCATTACTTCTAGTAACACATTGATAAACAACTAAATTCGGAAAGCCAATTTCAAATAATGCCAGAATTATGGCTCAATAAATCGAAAAAGTTACTGTTAGCAAACAAATGCTTCTAGCCTAAACTAAAAAAAAAATTATTGACAAAAACTCAAGTGGCGGATACACTTTCAATGGTTGCTCCACTCTTGTGAATGACAAGTCATTAATAATTTACTTTATTAGCCTGATAAGCAGACTATTCTGACTTTCCAAATATTTTTGTTTAATAGCATTGTTTGGTAATGTTATTGTAGTGGTATTTATAGTAATTAGATCAGTAATGTTTCTTTTTGGGTTCCGTACAAAAAAAATAAAATTAAAAAAACCGGCCAAGAGCGAGTCGGAGTTTCACATATAGCTAAATTATATACAACTCATGAAATTAAACTAACAAAGGGGCACATCGCTACTATGCTGCAGGTCCAGCAGAAATTTTGCAGCATCGGTTAACAATCACTCAACGTAAACACAAATCAGTTTCGAGGAGTACTGTATATTTTTAAAATTTTAAGTTTTTGTCTAAGTTGATACATTATAGGAAATAACTATCACCACTATCAGAACTTATTAGACTTCTGTCAATTATATTTGCTGGCTAATTAGTTCACAATGCTTGACAGTAAAAGTTCATGATAATTAGTAATGGCATTGTTATCAATGATGTTTTCCCTAAAGTTATTGTTTTTTAATTTTTGTAATCAGCTCAGGATTTACCATTTTTCTACAGAAAACAATAACAGGCACAAATCATAGCTATCCAAATCAATAATTTAAAAGCAACATTTCATTTATTTGATACAAGCAGTAATTTCAATACATTTTACACTCTAACCATTCAATAACGTCAATAATAAGAAATGTTGTATGTTAAAATCAGAGTGCGTTATCTTATCAATCAACATGACCACTGCATCATGTAACCTACTTCCGAACTTGTCTCCAATTGATAAGCTTCTTTCTACTCTGTGTGCCTCTCACTTGCACTTACAACAGTTAAGACGTGTTTTAATACTTGGTCATGCATCTTTGATTTAAATGATAATTTATGGATAGGAAATGGGGCTACATACATACATACATTCCCGCCTTTTTATAGGGTAGCCGGTAAATACAACGCTTACTATGATCCTTACTCCTTGCTACGACGAAGCAAGGAGTATACAGATGTATAAACACAATTATGGGAAAAAGAGTTGCTACCACAATATTCAGATGATAGCCGATAGAAAAGATGAACGAAGAAGATAACATACTGCGCCAACCCAGAAATAATTTGGATAAGAGAAGGACATTAAGTCATGCATTTTAGTTAAAAACTAAATGAAGTTCATTGTGTAACTTTCAAAGTGAGATTCGAAACTAAGCAGTGTTATAGGATATAGATAGGCTTTAAAATACCCGAAACAGACTACCTTTAATGGGTAAATAGCGGCAACAAACATTACTATTAGGTATTTATTAAGGTCTACTCAATGATTGCAAAGATAATACCATAACAATGAATGAGAGCATGCTGACTCAACATATTTGAATATCAGGACTTTGATAGTGAACACATTAACGAAGGCTGATTACAATATCTTAACTACAATTTAGATGCCATTTAGCACAACTGTCAAAAAGAATCCTTTTGAGCAGAAGATCAATGTGGCACTCAGAAAGTAGATACCAGTTTATGGCCTACTTGCTGGAGTGTCTTACATGTCTCTGTGCCTGCACATTACAGGACATAAAAAATGCTAATGACACAGCAAATAACATGGGCACATAATGGGACCAAGTAATTTGTCAAAACATTTAATTTGTCAAAACATTCCATCACTACAAAAGAAGAAATCATTTTAAAGCCTCAATTCATTGACCAGGATGTACCATTATTCATGGATTAGAAAAAATCTACACCATGTATGGAAAACCTCACATCTCATTTGTGTTGCAAATTATCATATTTTCTTAGAAAGTCAGCATTGCAATGCAAGTTATAAAAATAGCTGCCATAGATAGCAAATAGTTTTGCTAGAGCTATACAGATAAAGAATAAAAGTTTTGAGTAAAATATTGTTTATGATTTGTAGGTTAATTGCTAAAACAATGTGTGCTAAAGTATAATTAGATGATTGATGTGTGATAAGATCATGGTTTTGGTGATATTTTAAGCAAAGGATTATGTTGTTTGATAATAATTCTAAGGTCTCTTGTCACTATAATTAAAACTTGTTTAAATGTTATTTAAATTTAACATTTTGCTGGCATTTACCAACATATTCTTAACTAAAGTAAATTATCATCAATGGATTTATAGTTTTATGATTAAAATAACTTTAAAAAAAACACTGCGATGGAACTGCAGTTACTCAATATTCATGTATTATTATCCGTCTATGCCTATAGCATCTATACTTATAGCTCTATGTATTATCTAGTAACAAATTAACAACATTGTTGTTAATGTTAATTTATTACTAGATAATACATAGGATGTCATCTCAAAATGTTTCAAACATTACAAAATAAATTGGTTAGTAACAAACTATCAAGGTTGTAGAGTTTAAAAACACCATAAAATACTATCATTATTCCATCAAATAATATTGACCATGCAATTTAAGTTCATTGATAAAAGAAAAATATTGTGAATCATCCATTTAACTTCCCACACAAGACTATTGAAAGGGATTGGGAATCGTGATGCTCGTAAGCAATGATCTGGCTAACACTACTGTGGCTCTGAAAACAATATATGACATGGCAATGAGCAGCACTGACAGATCAACTTGGAAACTGTAATCTTAAAGCATCGGAAAGAGCAACAGAACACATGAACAGTGCAAATTAGAAAGTCTGAACTCGTAGCTAAATGTAAAGGTACAGACAACTAATGGTAAACTCTTTTACACTACCTAAACAAGCAACCTGATGTTATGGACAATAAACTTTCAACATTACCGCACAATCACATAAGTTAGCCATTTAATCACTAAATAATAATCACCTCATGAAAAATTATCAGTCACAGTTAAAATTCATACAGTAACCAACACTAAACACAAATTAACAGCAATAAGAGAATTCTAATTAAGAACTTTGGACTTTTGCCAGTAATTATATCCACCATCATACTAACTAGTGAAAGTGATTGAAAATAAAAGCATTTACCTTACTTCCTATTACAGAATGTTATAGAATGGCACTTCTAATGCGACCTGCCGTCAAGCCATTGGTCGTTTTAGCAAAATTTAGTATGAAAGTGACAGTTTGCAATGTTCAGTTTAGATAGTAAATTGCAGTTCTTAATTAGTACGGTTTGCGACTAGCGTACTGGGATCGCCAACAGCTGATCAGATGGCTATATTAATCGTATCGAGTACGGAGCAAAAGTAGGCCAAACATCTAGACTAGAGCGCCGCGACGCGCCGCATCGCACGCGCCGATCTCACACCACACAACACCGCACAATCTCATTTTGTTTACACTGTCAGCGTATCCATGCTTAACAACCTCCCAAAATCTGTCAACGTGACAACAAAATGTTCGCTTTTGGGCGGACACTAGCCCCAACAACAAAGACATGTCAGCTCGATGCTCAAAGATGATGTTAAATGATAGTTACCTCGGTGGCCCTTGGCGGTTTTTGCGCTTGTTATTCATGTCCGTTTCGCCTGCTTGCCCCGGCGGGTAGGCACCTTCTCGTCTGCGCGTAGGGACCGGAATTTTGGCTAATTATCACTTCTTTCTTTTACAACACAGTCCTTTCAACTTTCGCGGATGCACAAAAATGCAGTAGATATTAGGAATTAGCACTCAAAATGCGACGACAGGGATGCATCTATTCCACTAAAGTTGTTTGACATTTGCCAACAAATATAAATTAAAATATATTTGAGTACAAAATCGCAGTTCGATTTATTCTCGGGAACTAATCCCGGAAAATAAACGGGTTGGCAGATTTCTCGTGCCTGCAATCAGCGCAGGAATACAACATGGCGCTGTGACGTATTCATTAGGCGAATTGCAAATTTTTATAAACGCACTTTCCTATATTCAAATCACAACAAATAGTTCACTAAATGTGTAACAAAATTTTAGGACAACTTTTTTAATGAATACCGTCATACATTAAATAGAAATAACTAATAGGGTCAGCGTTTGACCGACTTCCCACTTTAGAACTTTCAATATGGCGGATAGGTATTTGACTTTTAGTATTGCCAAGTTATAAAACAGAAAAACAAAATAATAAGAGGGACCACAAACAAAAAGAAAAGTTGAAGATGAAAATCGATGTTGTATAAACATTTTAGAGGCACGCAAAAAACCGTAAAAGATATGGAATCAGTAATTACTACAGACAATTTACAATGTGTCAATTAAAACCAATGAGGGATTTTCTTTTTAGCTCTTCCCTAATCGCTGGATAGATGGCGCTAGGTGTAAGTATGATAATGCAAGGAACGGAACCTAAAAAAACTGATTTTAACAAAGCGCGAGAAATGTTGGTTATATTCGGAAGGTTAAGCAAATCAAAGTGTCAGTCAACGAGAGTATGTGACGTGACACAATGGTTTTTTTTCAAGCGTTTTGGCTCTGGCATAGTAACTTCAACGCCACCTATAGAGTTCTTGGAAACTAAGTTTTTTTTTAAAACCTCAAAAGGAAAACCTCTCATTAAAACATCATTTTGAAAACAAAATGAACAGTGAACTCGTAGTTTTTTTGTAGCTATTTCTAACCGACTTCAAAAAGGAGGAGTTTTTTTTATGTAGGTATGTATGTACACCGATTACGCTGAGATTTAAGATCCGATTTACTTGATTCTTCTATAGTTTGATGCGTAATAGTTGCCTTTTGGTCCCAATTTGTCCAAATTTGACATAGCTCAGTAGTTTTCATTTTAAAAACATTTGTACTTCAGTCGTATAGTCTAATTTTATGTATGTTCACCGATTTCTCCCCTAATTGTGGAGCGATTTTCAAAATTATTTTTTTATTTGAAAGATTAGACTCCTGAGGTAGTCTCATTTAAATCTAATGAAGATCTGATGCTGATCTTCGGAGGTATACAATGGAACTCTTCAAAAATAGACGGTAAATCGGTCGTGATTGCTGCAATCGCTTGGATGTTTGTGTAATAGTAAAATCGCTTTTTTTTTGTTATTGAACTACATATTTACAGTTTTCAGATTTTTCCTTTTAGGTACATGTGCTGTAAGACCTTGCTTTTTGCCAAATTTCGTGATTCTAGGTCAACGGGAACTACCATATAGGTTTTCGACCCAAAACCTTTAAAAGGTACTTCCGGTTGACCTAGAATTGTCAATTTTGGTTAAAAACAAGGTCTTAAATCGTTTAGGGAAAATTCCGAAAAATAAAAAAGTTGAAAATTAAGGTAATTTTTTGGTACTTACAAGTTTTCGCGAAGATCTAAATTTGCCCATATCTTTTTATCGTGTTGACTCAGGACCTCGTCTACATTTATTTTTCATTTTCCCTTTTGCAGGTCAGCTGGCAGAAGTTTATTAAGAAATAAGCAGTACTCTGTACTCAAATATTATGTTATTTTCCTGTTTTGTTCTTTGTGTTTAATTAAATAGATAAATAAATAAATCTCAATACTTTTTAAAATTAACAGACATTTTCCTACCGACTGTACTTCGACTGACGAATTGGATAAAAGTGACGAATCGACGAAACTGGCAAATTATGGAAACTGTTGTATTGACGCAACTGTCGAATTCACACAATTGTCCAATCAGCGAAAGTGACGAATCAACGAAAGTGTCGAATTAAATAAAATGACGAGTGAGGGAAACTGACCAGTGTTACGCGGACTCTTGATTTTATACACGGAACTATAGACCTCAGTATCTGATAACCTCTCAGCTGCTGTCAAGTTATCAAAATAAGCGAAGTCGCCAAGACAGATGAAGGTGAATAAATTTCAACTTGCTAGGTCCACCCGTTCCTGAGAAAATCGGTGGTGACAGAGACGGACAAGAAAGTGATATTTTAAGGGTTCCTTTTTTTACCTTTTAAGGTACGGAACTCTAAAAATGGAAAAATTGAAAAAAAAAAACCTTTTTTGCACGAAATTAAACCGATTTCGAAAAAAATCACAAACAAAAAAAACACAAAAGGGTGAAAAATAAAAACATTAAATCAATCAAACAAAGGTCACTGATTTCGAAGCTTGGCCTTTGTTTGATTGATTTGGTGTTTTTGTCACCGACTTCTGAAGCTAAAGTTTATATTTTTTTCACTTTTTAGTTTTTTTTTTGTATGTCTTTTTTTAAGTCGGTTTAATTTTTGCTTAGTCGATTTTAATGTTGCTGTGTCTTGACTTCTTCGGAACAGTACTGCAACATAAAAAACCTAATAGAGCTTTCCGCGCGCGCGCGAAATTTCATTCCTATCAATAAAGCGGTCGAGTTTATTATTGATCGCCGCGGGACTAGGTCATCAAGATGAGTCTCAAAAACGGGGCAAAAATGTCTCAACGTGAAAAATTCGAGTTAATTAACTCTGAAGTGCGTTCTTTCTATGAATACTGTAAGGAAGCTGGCATGAGCGATGAAGAAATGGATTTGATTTGTCGGCCTTTGACGAATTCTGTGAGAAAAGCTACTATCAAGCGCTGGACAAGGGTGGTTCTGGTTTTGATTATGGGGATAGCGATTGGGTACACGGTCAGCCAGACGGATACTTTCAAGTGGCATGCATCGGCTGTAGCCAGGATTGTCCTCATAAAATTACTGCCTGTTTGGGACTGGACCCCTTTGTACCACAACAAGTGTATGATCGCGCGACCAGCAGAACCTCCTAATGTGGATGCAGGAGCGTCAACAACGGATTGCATAGCCTGTGAGGCAGTCAGTAAGTATTTCATTATTTTTGCAAATCTTACTAAATGGGTGTTGTTGGTGATTACGCTTGTCCATGTTGTGTTATTAGGGAAATATATTTATCTAAGCAAACGCACTCGCACGTTTCGGAAATAGTTGGCTGCTCGGAAATATTATCAAATCATTAAACAAGCGTAAATGCCTTCAGAAACAGAACTTTTGTGCATTCGCTTGGATTTAAAACAATTTTTCTTTTCTTTTCCTCAGATGGCTAGGATGACGGAAAAGATTCGTTGAAAAAGTCTTGGATATGAATACGTAGCAGCACTAGCAGTTTCTAGTTCGCCATTATTTTTAGATTTTCATTTTTATCTAAGCACGTTTTGTAGTGAGTAATCGTTGTTAGTATTTAATTATTTTTAAAATGTCCGTACGTATGATCGGAAAGGAAATCCTCTGTGATTAGGTATTTAAGTCTCACGAAGGCTCATTTGTTTTGTAATTAATGCTGTTGTACACAAAGGTATTAAAAACAATCGCATCTCACAAAAAGAATAATAAAAAACAAAAAAGTTAATTAAAGTCATTGTGCACAAGAGCAATAAGTTTGTTAGTTAGGGTTTGATTGAAGTATGGTTTTATATTTGAATCTTTTTAAATAAATGTTAGAAAGTAGAAACCCTATCGTTTTTTACTCTCCAACTTTTTTGGGAATAATATTAATTAACTTAGTCCCTATACTGTATAAGTTGAAGGACCTCAGTTCGAAAGTCAAAGCTACTAGGCTACTACCTCTAAAGGATAAATACGCAAAGCCGATAGCCTGTTATGGAGCTGGTATAAAACAATCGTAGATACTTCTGCAGAAATACCGCTATAATCAACGTGCAATATAGTCTGCCTACCCACGTATAGATTCGGTCCTGTGGTTGATAAAACAGAATATTATGCAAAAGAAATTATGGCCCATATTATAAAGGCTTTCGGGAGGGATGCTCTAAACTGCTTGCCAATTAAGGCCCTTCTAACCCTAAAATTGGCAACTCTATTTGTGGTGGTTCAAACTTAGTTTGAAATGCTGAATGAAGTTCTAATCAGCTTGCACTACAAAGCGGTTGTTACGTCAGTCACTGCGGCCGAATAGTGCGAAATGAGTGGTTTTTTGCGATTTACAAAAAATCTATTGATTGGACTAAAAAAATAAAACACATACCTAAGACATACTACAAGACCTGCTTTATAGTTAGTTAGTATGCTAAGTTTCATGATCTAATTTGAAGTACTTTTTGAATACCAGCGGTTTATTGTTCGATTTGGAGGTAACTTTGGATTTTTTTTCTATCGAGAAAAGTTTATGGAATCGTGTTTCCGTCACACATAACTTTACCACCATATATTTATTTCAAAATTAATGCTGCAGTATTTTAGGCGTAACGGAGGATCATGCTAAGCCATTTGAGGGATATATTATAACATTGGCTAAACCAAATTATCTTTAATTGACCGCCGATACTAGGTAGATATTAGCAAACATGTGTCTAGGTATTTCTGGAACCTTATTTTAGGTAGACAAATCAATGCATGCAAGCTGGGTAATCTTTGATAATAACTTAGTAAATCAATAAGGTTGAAGTTAATTTGAACAAGTCATGTCAAGGTCTTGAGTCTAAGTAATTTATTAATTTTAGACTGAACAGCTAGCGTTCTTTTCGCCTCTAACTCCAAATGAAACCAATTTCCATTCAAATGAGATAACTTATCGTATTTAGCGTGGAGGAGTGTTCCATTTACATTTTTTCAAACATCTGTTGTCTTCAATTGAGTTTATTGGATTGCATTGAACTGTTAAATTAAGATTATAGATAGGAACAAATCTGAAGGATAAAATGTTCACTATAGTGTTCTAATTTTTCCAGAAAACATTGAGCGCTTGTCGGACACCTCATACAACGAAGTTTTCAACCACCATCTTCTCCGTGGGGCGCCGGTTATCGTCGTGGATGCCCACTACGACTGGTCCCCCCGCGACGAACTCAACCTGACCGGCCTGATCAGCGACGATGACAGACTCCGCGACTCAGTTCCTTGTCGAATCCTCACCAACATACGAATTGGTCGTCAGCCCATGGACTTAGAAGAAATAGTTTCTAGAATAACGAACACTGACATACCGAGTTGGTTTGTCCATTTTCAGAACTGCGATATCCGTGCGGTTAAATCCTTTAGGGTTCTCGCACCTAGACCCTATTTCCTGTCCCCTCATATCCCTCCTTCCCATTTTAATTGGTTGTTACTGTCTAAGAACTATGATACTCATAGATATAAATATTTGGAGCTTGACATTGGGTTGATTATCATGTCTCAGTTGAAAGGGAAGTCGTTTATGCAGTTGAGACCGCGCGCTCCTTGTGAAGACGACTGCTACACTCTAAACTTCGAGTTGTCAGAAGGGGAGACTCTTGTGTTGGCCAACTCCCTCTGGGAGTTCGATTACTTGCCGGGGAAAGGGGAAAACGTGGCAATGATCACGGAAACCGATTGGAATGAATCCTAATGTACTTAGATAACTCGTGTGAATTGTCCTTCGTTAGTAGATAAATGAATGTGAGATATTATGTACCGATTTGAATAGATCGTTTACTTAAGAATTGCTATTTACCAAAAATTTACAACTGCAGTAATTTCGTGCGTGCCCTTTGCAGTTGATATAATCGGTACATTATCTAAAAGTTAAATATAAGGTGTTCAAGAATCTATGCTATGAGTATCTTTACAATACCAGAACTATAGAACGTTCAAAAAAATGAATCGAGTTATGCTAGAAATTGGAGCTCTTACTTTGATCTATGAAATAGAAGAATACTAAATGTCCTGGAAAATATATAAGTAATTCTAATGTCGCCCTTGAAGTTGCTTTAAAAGTACTGTGTTGAATCTTTCATGATTTTGATGTAAAAGAGGTTTCCTAAAATTTCAGGCAGTCAAAATCCACTGACATACAAAATTAGGCTTTTTTCAGGTAAAAAGTGTACTACTATTGTTAAAAACTTTATTTGCTTACGGCGAGAAAGACGGTAACCTATAATAATAGCTTACGGTTGAGTTAAGGACGTGTCCACATATCAATCATCGTTTACATTTCAAGTTCACTTCAATAGTCATTAAGTTAAATATGTACTGGGGACGGACTTATTGCAGGCTTATACTTCTAAAATTATGGGAGTTTAAGTTATTCATTCCTTATTTATATTTTTAAAAATTAATTGGATTTTATAAATATTAATTTGAAAATTAATGGAATTCCTATTCCACAAGGTTGTATTTTAGTGCAAGTACGCTCCGCTAGCCAGACGAGAACACCCGGAGATATTGGTGTCGATTCTGTTGTGCACAAACTAAACTTAATTTAGGCTATTGCTATCTTCTTCTCTCTAATAAAACGAGAAAGAGACTGACGTAATTTAGAGCTGTAAAATTTAGTTGGAAATTATTTCCATACAAATGAAGGGTGCGTGTAAAAAAACATGGCGGTTAAAAACACGGTGAAGCGGAAGGCATAAACTAGTTTGACATCTCTAACTTAGTTCATAGCTATAGCCGTCCTTTTATCGCACTGCCTTTTAGTAAATTATAGCAATACCTAGCCTAAATTAAGTTTAGTTTGTGCACAACAGAATCGACACCAATGTTCGTTCTTCTAAAACACTAAAAGTTACAGATGCGGTCGCTAGTAATGCAATTTTACAATTTGACTGTATTTACAAACAAAACTGTGTGGTTACGAAAAATCAGGTTTCGTACAAGACAATTTAAATAATTATTTACAAGTCCCAAGGTTGTAAATCAGGCAGGCAAGTAATCTTCTTTGCAAAATTTTTGGTGTCACGTAAATTTCTATTGCTTTGCAGACGAACAAATCCTCCACCATTTACCGATAAGTCGATCTCCAGCACATAGCTTATAATTAGATTAAATTATAATTGAAACAACACACACAATGTATTTCCTGCACAATGATATCGTAATATAGTTAGTGATGTAATGTTTTGATCAGATTCCGACTCTGATTAAGTACCTCAAGTATTAATAATGATACATTATATAATTGAAGCAATATTCTAGTTTTATTTATTTTCTAATTACGAACTTTTCTCAGAAACTGAAAGAATATTATATTGGTGTCGATTCTGTTGTGCACAAACTAAACTTAATTTAGGCTATTGCTATCTTTTACTAAAAGACAGTGCGAGAAAAGGACGGCTATAGCTATGAACTAAGTTAGAGATGTCAAACTAGTTTATGCCTTGCGCTTCACCGTGTTTTTAGTCGACATGTTTTTACGTGCACCCTTCATTTACTACACTACTACAACAGCCCATAACGTCCACTGCTGGACATAAGCCTCTCCCATGATGGGAGGAATTTGCCGTAATCTCCTCGCTTGGCAGGCGGATTGGAGATCACAGTGATGAAAGACTAACAGAAAACGCTGCTGCCCATTCTCTGGTCTACGGAGGCGCAAGGTGTCCTGCCTCAGACATTAGTCGCCTTATACGACACCCGTGAGTGTAATGGGTTGGACCCTTCATTTGTATGGAAATTACGTCAGTCTCTTTGTCGTTTTATTAGAGAGAAAAAGAAGCAATAGCCTAAATTAAGTTTAGTTTGTGCACAACAGAATCGACACCATTGACCTCAAACCTACACCATAAGCTAGAAGATTAAGCTTTGACAAAAATTAAGTACCAGATTACCCGACATCGAAACCTTAGATAAAACATCACGCCTGTAATCCCCGAAGAGTTAGGCAGAGGTGTACGTAATAGTATGTACATCCACATTTCGGGCGAGCCTATTGCCATCAACCGGGCACAATTCCAGACTCCGTGGCTGCTAGTGAGAAAATTCCTGAGGGAAACACCCATAACACTGAGTCACTGACCGACCCGGGAATCAAACCCAGGACCTGACGCTCGGCAGTCGCGTTTGCGAACTTGTAAGTTATAATAACATCGACCACTAATCAGTATCACAGAGCATCTATGATCAGTATGATTAACTCTGGTTGTCATGGTAGCGGCCAATGCGAGAACCAAAAAAAAATTGGTTGCCTGTAAAGTCGGTATACGGGCGAAAGTTTTACGTGACAACGACTTTGAGTGGTAAAATAATTTTAATGTGAATATTCAACACACTCTCTCGCTCTTAGGCGGGCTAACCATGCCCGAGTGGAAGGGACGCGTGCCTCTCACTCGCTCTCATTGTGAGCGCATAACGTGAGCGGAGCGTAACGCAGTTTCTTGAAGTGTCACCCGGCAAACCAATTTATAAGACGTTGTCACGTCAAAAACTAATTAGTCCGTCAGATGGCTTTCCAAAAAATATTGGACTCATATTTTTTCTTTTTCACGGAAACAAAAAATGAAGACCATACAGTGCGTCGAAAACTCGTGTGTCGTATTTCAGTAATTTTTTTACTCACATGTGATGTCACAAGCTCATAGTAGAGTAGAGGTTACTGGTCGTCGGATATCATACAAGGTCGTTATCTCACCATAAATACTACGTCCGAAACTTTCCATCGCCAGACACTAGAACTACACTTTCTCACACTACTCATCATCTGCTTAGCCTTTTCCCAACTGTGTTGGGGTTGCCCCCCAGTCTTACCGGATGCAGCTGAATACCAGTATTTTACATGGAGCGACTGCCTACCTGACCTCCACAACCCAGTTAGTACTAGGTAATACGATACCCTTCTACAAGACACAAACCCTCATGAAAGAGGGCACCTCTGTCACTCTTTCAAGCACCCCATCCATTGTTATTTTAGTCTTGTCTTCCTCAGGTATATACACACATCAAAAGTATCTAGGGATCAACATATATTTTTGCAATAACTTTTCTCCTGATTGATATTAATTAAAATTTTCTTTAAGGATTCATCAAATAAAGTGTTTTCGTTTGTCACAGTAACGATAAACCAAGTCACCTTTGCATTAATAAAGAAATTTGCCATTTTCCTAATAAAGGGATTTTTGACATTTGAACCACTAACATTAAAGTTCGAAAAAATGACTGAAAACACAGTTTTCTTTAAAATTTTATTGGGTAACTTAAACAATTAATAATCCGTGTTTCTACCGCGAACACTAACAACACAAGAACATCGGTTTGGCATACTCAAAATGAGTTCATCCAAATCACGCTGTGGAATGGCCGCCCATGTTCGTTGCAACAACAAAAAAAGGTCTTCTTGCGACTGGATACCCTCCATATTCGGCAGAGCTCTTCTCTGTAGCATATCCCATGCATGCTCAATCGGGTTCAAGTCTGGCGACTGAGCAGGCCAGGGCAGGACATTGATGTTAGCTGCGGCGAGAGTCTGTCTTACAACAGCTCTTGCGGTGTGCGGTCGTGCATTATCATGCATTAACTGAAATAAGGGACCGATTTGCACTTGTAGAGGAACGATGACGTCTGATACAATCGTCTCAGCATAAATTTGAGCGTTGAGGTTGCCTCTGATCCAAATCAACTCAGTTCTTCCGCCGATCCAAATACCCGCCCATACCATGATGGTTCCACCACTATAAGGATGGACTTCCTGGCAGGATTTTAATCGCTGTTGGCGTCCAGGGGTTCTCCAGTGTCGTATACGTCTTGTATCCGGTCTCATACCAAAACGAGACTCATCAGAAAAGCACACGAAACGCCATTGTTCTTCTGCCCAATTTCTGTGTTCAAGAGCCCATTGATATCGAATCCTACGATTGTGCATTGCTATAGGTGGTACCCGTAGCGGTCTTCGGGAATGAAGGTTCACTTCATGCAAGCGGTTTCTGACTGTTTGGTCGCTAATTAAGTTCCCTGAAGAGTGATGAAGCCTCACGGCTAACATCATGGCGGTTATTGTTGGAGCTCTTCGAGTTAAGATTTGAATGTATCGGTCTTGTCTCCGTGTGGTGCAGCGATACCGTCCTCCATGGCGCTCAGCCACGGTACCAGTGCTTCGGTAACGTGTCCAAAGTCGACTGATAACACTCTGACTTGTATTCAGAGCTAAAGCTACAGTACGTTAACCAGCTTCTATCATTCCCACGGCTCTGAGCATTTCTTCCCTGCTTAAATGACGTCGCCGCTCCATAATAACGTTGGTTTTAATCAGTAGTAGGGAAACAGTAGCACTAATAATGTCTTCAATGCGTTGTATGTTTTTATAGGGAAAATATTGACAGCTTATTTTCATCTTTTACTCGAATTTGATTGAGAGTTCCTGATTCAAATTATGAAATGCACCAAAAAGGATCCATATAAATTTATAAAATCATAAATTTATTACAAAGCCACATCTCAATCTCAAGAAATCCGCATAAAAATGCTTGATCCCTAGACACTTTTGATGTGTGTATATCCCAGAGCAAGCTGGTTTCAGACCCGTCAAGTCTTGCAGTAACCAGACCCTTAAACTCGTTCAACACCTTGAAGATGGTTTCGAGGAAGGAATGGTCACAGGTGCTGTGTTCGTGGACCTTTCAGCCGCTTACGACACAGTTAACCTCAAACGGCTATTGTGGAAGGTAGAGACTTTGATAAGCGATCAGACGTTTGTTCGAATACTCCGGGAACTTCTCCACAATCGCCGTTTCCAGGTCCACCTTCTCTCAGACAAAAGTCGCTGGAGGACACAAAAGAACGGCCTGCCCCAAGGTAGTGTCTTGGCCCTTCCTTCCACTAGACACCACCAAAACGACACCACCGGTGGTGTCGTATGGAATCTTTAGTCCATATGACACCACCCTAGTGATGTCCAGAAACGCGTGTTTTTGACAAACAGCTCCCAATTCATTATTTTAAGTTATCTATAGTTAAACGATAATTAATAAAACAGAGTTTATAAAATATAATTTCTTTATTTAAGTGAAGTAAGTAGTTATGTAGGTATTAAAGAACGGACCGGAAAACTAGTCTTCCAGCATGTCCACAATTGTTGTTACGTGCTTGTAATAGGCTATAATGAACTTTTCTTTTAGTGTTTCTTTTCCGGGAAAAAAACTTTCAGCCAACAATTTTGCTGTATTTAATACAATCTGAGCATTACTCAAATGGTCCGTTTGGGTACAAGTATCCTTCATATTTTGTTCCGTTTGCGTTTTCACGGACATATAAATGTCTGGTGTGGCGTCGTCATGTCTACACTCTACTCTTGAGTATCCTGCATTTCAAACACATCATCAGGCAAGAGTTGGTATTTAGGTTGTGAACTCAAAATTGATTGACTCTCCATACTTTCTAAATTATAGTAACCTCACTAATAGTCGGTGGTGTCATATGGACTAGAGATTCCATACGACACCACCGGTGGTGTCGTTTTGGTGGTGTCAAGTGGAAGGAAGGGTCTTGGCACCGCTTTTATTTAATATATATACCAACGACCAACCATCAAGTCCGAACACGTCCCGCTTCCTCTATGCAGACGACCTTGCCCTCACCTCCCAAGCCACCACCTTTGAGGAGGTCGAGGTCCGCTTGTCAGATGCTCTTGGTGAATTGTACGACATACTACAATCATCGGCACGATTCTTGAGCGCTGACCTTCACCTGCGCAAAAGTGAGTTATTGGGTCCCTTTGGTGGTATGAAGTGAGGCGCGTATAAGTGCACGATGCGCAAAGCGATCTTCACTCTTCCGCCGAGCGCTCAAGAACCGTGCCGGTATCTGTACCTCGCTAATTCACTCAAACCCAATCCGAGCAAAACACAGTCTTGCATTTTTCACCTTCGAAACAGAGAGGCTAGGCCAGGCCTGTCTCACTTCCATACAAGCGGCGCAAAAACCCCGAGATATTTACCTACTATTCTGGAAAACGAGCTAATTTCAATCTTTTGCATTACGCATAGCGTTCATAGTACAATAACTGTCTGCCGTCTCGCTTCAATCTGCTAGGGCTGTCAGAGGTACTTTACGGTATTAACAGTTTATTTTTGTTTCGCGGGTGCGTGCGCTGCGTGTGCGACAAGTCGAGCGAGTGCAAGCCTATTGAGACTAGTGCGGTGGCCGCACGCTTGCGTTTATCATACCTAAACTCGGGAGTGAAACTTCTGTACCATAAGGTACTAAAATATATTATGTGGCTAGGCGCAGACTTAATATAGTTTGGGACGGGGTGCCTATCGAGCACAGTAACTTCCCAAAATATCTTGGGGTTACTCTGGACAGATAATTGACCTTCAGCAAAAACTGCAACACCATCAAGCAGAAGGTGCACACTCGCAACGGTCTCTTACGGCGACTAGTCTCTTCTAAGTGAGGTGCTTCGCCTCACGTCTTGCGGACTACTGCGCTGGCGCTATCTTTTTCAGCTGGTGAATTTGCGTGCCCCGTGTGGAGCCGTTCAGCCCATGCAAAGTTAGTGGATACAGTTCTGAATGAAACGTGCCGGATCATCACTGGTTGCCTTAAACCGACCCCGGTACAGATGCTGTACCCACTGGCAGGAATAGCGCCACCAGAAGTTCGCAGGACAGTGGCAAGCTCTAGCGAAAGAGCCAAAATGGTTTCAGATACACGACACCCTTTACATCTGAATACCCTCGTGTCGCAAAGGCTGAAAAGCCGAAACAGCTTTCTGAAGCGTGTCACCCCTCTCAGTGGTGAGCGCTCCACGGAAAGACTTTAAAGCTGTGTCGCAGTAGTGCAACCTTACCAATCCCATTCGTTCCACCTGCTGAAAATCTCCCACCTGGACAGTTGCCATGGCTGACCTGGAAGTCATTAAATAGACTCCGGACACAGGTTGGCCGCAGCAAGGAAAACCTGTTTAGGTGGAGATTCATTAATGACTCTTCCCTGGAGTGTAAATGTGGTGCTGTTCCACAAACGATGGGGCTCTTATTATCGTGTCCTGTTGTTTGTTCATTACAGGAACTGATGGACACTACCGAAAGCGCCAAACTAGTAGCTCAGTTCTGGGCCGACACAATTTAGATTGCCATCGACACGCTAATAAGAAGACCCTTTTTCATTTTAAAAATATAACAAAACTCCTGTTAAAATAACAATACTTATTACTTTATTTATTTATTCACAGTTCATTTAATATTAACTATTAAATTAATTAGTAAGTAACTACTTGTTCAGTCCATCTTCTCCTTATGGATAGGTTTGCCTCGGAACCAGAGTAGCAAGTTCTTCAGGGATAGCACCACGGGGAACATGATGGGCAGGAACAATGGAATGTAGATTGCGTACCTGGAACCGAAAATAACAAACTTTGTAAGGTGCTGCTTACTCCTAAATACTACGGGAAGCATGGCCCGGGGCGTCGAGAACCACCACGTGGCCACCGTAGGCGCGGGCCTGTGGACGGTGGGCTATGGGCTAGCTCGCCGTCCGTCCGTCTCATGACGACAGGCCGTGTCGACGGCGCAGGAGTGTTCCACGCGCGCCTCAAAGAGAGTCAGCAATAGGAAGGGGTCCGTAAGGACCGATGCCTGCCGGGGTTGCGGGACTGTTCGAAAGAGATACCGTGGCCCCGGAACACAAAGGGCAATGAAGGAACATGGATGGGTTTTAGTCAGTAAAAGTCTGACACTCCCTCCTGCTCCGCCCAGAGTGGGAGGAGTCATTTGACGATTTCCCATCCATACAATAGCAGCATAGCAACATTTTATGAGAATATAGCCTGTATTTGCGGGCACTAAGCTTGAAACTAGTCCCTTCCATTATTGACAAGAACCTTTATTTTTCTTTTTGTCTGTAAGAACCCCCTGACTCTTGCTTCTAAAGGGTGTACAAAGGCCCTGTTTCGAAAGGGACTTGTTCTCCCCATCATTGCGATATTTTTTTCTACAGTCTATACCATACCTCGGAACTTTGAAGTTACCTAAAAATTGGGGGTCAAACTTTTTTACAAATTAATTATTTCTTCTCTCTGGTTTTTTTTTCGTTTCTTTATACATCACTTGCTTTCTCATACACTTATGACATTGGCAGAATTGTCGACATTGGCATCGACAGCATTTGCCATAAATAAAAATAGAATAGAACTTTTTCACAAGTTTTTTTTAAATACATGTTTTTTAATGTAACAACTTGACTTTAAACACCTCCACGACCCCCACACTATTCAATCCACCCACCAGCACAATGTTTTGAGTGCATTACATTGAGTTTTACCGTAAAACGTGAATTATCACAACAAAAAAAAACATTTCCCAGCAATAATTTTTGCGTTGGTTTACTTATTTTGTTGATGTATAGAATGCTTGGTTAACGGTTTCATTAAGAAGGGTCCATTTACACGCTGTATATTCATGCTAAAGCCAGTCGCGGCTAGGACGCGACTACTTGTTGACAGACATTTCCTGGCTCAAGAAACGTGCAATAGACATAGGTGCTTTATTCGTAAAAGAGATACGTACAAGGAGATACGTATTCATAAAAGAGATACGTACAAGGTACATCAAATTAAGTAACTCTACGCAAAAATTATTGCTGACAGACTATTATCTGCTTAGCCTTTTCCCAACTGTGTTGGGGTCGGCTTCCAGTTTTACCGGATGCAGCTGAATACCAGTATTTTACATGGAGCGACTGCCTATCTGACCTCCACAACCCAGTTAGTACCGGGTAATACGATACCCCTTGGTAAGACTGGTTGTCAAACTTTTCGGGCCTCTGACTGTCAAAGATCTACAAATGACAGCCGGGACCAACGGCTTAACGTGCTTTCCGAGGCACGGAGAAAACTCGGTATGTAATGGGCGGTCACCCATCCACAGACCAACCTAGGCAAGCATGGCTTAACCTAACGATCGACCCGAGCGGCTGTTATTATTTAGCCACGAGCTCCTCAGACAGACTACTCAACTAAAATCACGTTTTACGGAAGGACTCAATGTACCGCACTCAAAACATTGTGCTGTTGGATGCAAGGGGTCGTGGAGATATTCAGAGTAAAGTCACATAAAACATTAAACACACGTATTTATACAAAAAAATGTGAAAAAGTTGGAACTTTGACCCCCAATATCTCCGTAACTAGTAGGTTCGGCTTCGCTAAGAGTATTTTTACACCCATTATTTAAAGCTAACTGTTCACATTTGCGGCCAAAACTCTCTCCTTACTAGTTGGTGAGTAACATAGCTAGCATCTAGTTGCATCTAGTTGTTGCTGTTGTTGTATTTATCAACAATAGGACAGGTGGTTTAAAGACACATAATTATGAGGAGATACTCACTTCTGATCATCGGGGAAGTACAGTAGCGCCAACAGACTGGGCTCCATGAAAGCTGTCTCGGCTGCTAGGAAGGCACTCTGCGACATTTTGTAGGCCTCAACTAGCGCCCCCTGCTTCATCAGAGCGCTGGCTTGCTGGATACTGTCGACTGCTGAGTTGATTGAAGCACCCACTTCATCGTTGATCACGATGTTTGAGATTTCGCCTGGAAAAGGTTTAATAGTGATTTTTCAAGATAAAGACTTCAGATATTAAAAAGGGGGAAAATATAATGACCACCAAAAATAACTTTGTGACCACTAACATCTATCACCTAAAATATCAATTGATCACCAAATTTAGTCAATTGAACACCAAATTTTAAGGCATACAATTAACGAACCACCAGATTTAGCAAAACTTAACGGCAAAAAAAACACTTTTGATTGCCAAAATTAGTAAATGATCACCAAAATTAATCCCCATTGTATCGTAAAATTAGAACCAAAAATTTATTTATGACCACCAGAAATTCACATTCGAGTCGAGGGAGACCCGGTCGACGGAGCCCCGCTTCGCGGTGCTCCTACTCCTGAATGGTTTATAAAAAAATAACCACGAAGGGTATGGCAGGGTCTATTCGCTCCAATGATATTTTTACTTATAATATCATTGATTCGCTCGCTCATTTGACCCCGCCATACCCTACCTCTAACATAATCTATCCGTGTCGGCGTGCCCCAAGTCGGCCTAGGCAAAACTAGTTTGTCATCAACCACCTCATTAAAATTTGGTGTTCAATTCACTTTTGGTGATCAATTGATATTTTAGGTGATAGATGTTAGTGGTCACAAAGCTATTTTTGGTGGTCATTATATTTTCCCCCAAATTTTAATGAGGTGGTTGATGACAAACTAGTTTTGCCTAGGCCAACTTGGGGCACCCCGATGTAATTTTTGTTATGATGCAAGAGCATAACAGTTCAATTTCTAGTGGTTACTAACTAAAAAAATGAAATTTTGGTTCTAATTTCACGATAAAATGGGGATTAATTTTGGTGATTATTTACTAATTTTGGCAATCAAGTGATTTTTTTGCCGTTACATTTTGCTAAATCTGGTGGTTCGTTAATTGTATGCATTTTTTTTTTAAATTTTAAACTAGCACTTCGTTCGCGACTTCGTACGCGAAAACTGTGATAGCTCGGCTAATTTGCAAGACAAAAATATAATTTATAGTCTATGTTACTTCCTGATAGTTTAGCTTTCTATTAGTGAAAAAATGGTAAAAATCGGTCCAGTAGTTTAGGAGCTTATTCGGTACAAACAAACAAAAATATATTTCTTCTACGAGTATATTAGTGTAGAAGAAGAAGATTTGGGGGTATATAGTTTTTAAGCACACGCATTTAACCTCGACGACTGGTTGCATGATCGACCGCCATCTTGAACAAAACTGGTCGGACACCCAGTCGTGCGACCAAACTTGTTCATAGTTGTGGTCGCGTAGTGCGCGAGATCCATAATTCTGGAGTTCCATATAACTTGCGAAGCCAAGCCGGACTGATACGACCTAACTGTGAATGGTAGCCCATCTTTAACATATGAAACTCTTGTTGACTCCGTAAATTATAGTGGTGACGTTTGGATCCAGTATTTATTGCCCTTTCTTTGGTATTGTTCATCGTTTCGTTGAGCTCCTTGAGTTATAAGTCGAGCTACACGATTACATACAAATTCTCTCACTGACTGGGCAGGTCCACTCAAATCTGTGTGGTTCTTTCTTCAAAAGACCATCTCAGGCACTAATCTGCATATTCCTTATCTCTGATTATATCATCCTCATCCTCATGTGAATTGAGCAAGATTATGTCTGGACTTCAAAAGAGACTATGACCTCTGAGTTTGTTTCGGCTGTTTCGTCTCAGAGTAGTCAGGTACGAAACACCGGCCACATCTAGTTTTAAAAAATTACGATTAAAAGTGTTTGTAAAAACCTACTTGCAAAATAAACATCACTTATCATTCTATGACGGTCATCATCATCACCCACAGCCTAAATTCGCCAACTGCTGGGTCTAGGCGTCTCTTTTGTTTTTGCCAATCTACACATTCCTGTGCCGTTCTATGACGATAGTTACGGGTTATCATAAAACCTAGTAACGCCAACTTATTCAGAAAAAAACCGGCCAAGTGCGAGTCGGACTCGCGCACGAAGGGTTCCGTACCATTATCTATACATTAGACAAAACGGCAAAAAAATCACGTTTGTTGTATGGGAGCCCCCCTTAAATATTAATTTTATTCTGTTTTTAGTATTTGTTGTTATAGCGGCAACAGAAATACATCGTCTGTGAAAATTTCAACTGTCTAGCTGTCACGGTTCATGAGATACAGCCTGGTGACAGACAGACGGACAGACGGACAGACAGCGAAGTCTTAGTAATAGGGTTCCGTTTTTACCCTTTGGGTACGGAACCCTAAAAATAAATTTGAAGATGATCATAATTAGGGTATATGCATGATTTATCAATTTTTATCAATCTAAACCAGGGGTTCCCAACCTTTTTTTGTCTACTGCCCACTTTAAGAATAAATTATTTTTTAACGCCCCCCTTTTTAAACATACTTAAAAACCGCTAAGTACTTATAACTGATTATTGAATATATCAATAAATCCGAATTTAATATATTCCGCAGAGTATTGCCGTCTCTTCTTTTTTACTTCCGACATTGTTTTGTTTTAAGAAATACGTAAGTGTTGAAATCAAGTACTGCTTATCTATTATGCGCGAAACCGCAAATGAAAATAAAATAAATTTACGTCGTTTATATAGGATTGCATAAGCAGCACGCACCAACAGGAATAAGACAAACGTGCATAAACTCGTTTATCTTATTCGACGCCCAATCGTACTCGACAAGCAAGAACAAGTATTATAGAACCAGCCGATTGGTATAGGAATGTACAATTCGGAACAAAAACTTGTGAAAACATGATTGCCCGCGGTCTTTTATATCGAACCGAGTTTGAACTATATCTTAATTAATATTAGTTGATGTTCACAAGATGTAGTCGAGAGTCGAGAGCTCAGTCGGTGTCTAAGAGTCTTCCTAGCTAGGTAGATGAAATTATAAATCGACCCCAAAGCCCTACACAATGCCCCCTTTTTTTTCTGGGTCTCTTACCGCCCCCCTTTAGGCCTGCAGCGCCCACAAGGGGGCGTTATCGCCCACGTTGGGAAAGACTGATCTAAACAAAGATAACCATCAGAAATAACAAAGTGAAATTATTTTTTTAACATCTATAAAAAATACTAAGTTATAAGCATTTGAAACTGCTAATCAGTCAGAGAGACCCGATACAGCGAATAACGTCATTCGCTGCATCGACGTACAAAATCCATACTAAATTCCGTTTATCTAGAAAGAAATAGAAACAAAAGTTTAAATGGTTATAACTTTTGTGTTGTTTGGCCGATTTATGTCTTGTTTTCGCTTTTTGTCATTATTTTTATAGTACTTTAACATTCCGTATCGAAAAAAAAAATATGCATATTCCCTATTGAATTTAAAAAAACGATTTCTTTTACCGAGCAACTGCGCTAAAGACTGCAACGTCCTCTCCGCTGATGTGAGTTGTTCCAGAGTCCTGATGCGGAGAAGATTGTCAATCTCCCACTGGCGAGGAGTCACAGAGCGCAGAGGTTCCAAGTGACCGCCTTCGATGTGTTCCTGAATGGAGAAACAATGAACTTCTTAGAACTGCTGCTTTTAGATCCCTCTCTTTGTACTTGGTTTCACGGGTAGATCTTTCAGATCAGGGCCGTCTTTGCCTAGTGTGCAGGGTGTGCGTTGCACACGAGCGCTGCGGTCCTAGCGCCGCTCGCTACGGAGCCCCACTCGGCGCGCGCGTAGGCTGGCCGAGATCCGCTTCGCATACATTTTGTAAAGCGTCAGGAGCTCTTATATTTATAGAATTACAGCAAAGCAAGGCATGTTAACATGGGTACGTTTAGGCTTGTTAGGGTAAACACCAGAACACTGTATAATTCTAAACACAGACAACAGCACATCATGGTATCCAAAACCGACAAATTTCTTCTTCAAATTTAATCTCCAAACAGTAGAGTTTATTATCCATTGGGGAAATTTGTCAGTTTGTGGTAACTTGATGTGCTGTTACTTGTACTTTGTACCCATTCCATTTTGACCGCGCGCTTACTAGGGGGGGCTAGGGTAATGTTTGCACACGGGCGCTACATGGGCTAGAGACGCCTCTGTTCCAGATTAATCAATATTTGCCGAGATCTGTCTGTGGATGGGTGACCATCCAGTACAAAGATAAAATATCACTGCTACTACTATATTATGACGACCTGAATGGCGCAGCGGTAGTTAGGCTGCCTTACGTTCTTAGGGTCCCGGGTTCGAATCCCGATAGGAGCAAATGTTTATGTGATGAGCAAGGACATTTTGTTTCCGAGTCATGGATGTTTATATGTATAATAAGTTTGTATTTACAAACAAAAAGTATCTATGTAATATATCAACTATCTGGTGTCCACGACACAACCCTCGTTGCTTAGTGTGGCACTAGATGGCGCTGTGTGTAATGTCCAGCGATATTTATTTTATTTACAATATTGTAAATTCTGAAGATACAATGCAATGCAATGGCGGTCTATTACAGAGATCCCTCCCTCCGTGGCTCATACAGCACGTTAAGCATTTGGATCCGGCTGTCATCCATATACTAAGTACTTAGCAAGAAAGAAAAAACATTTATCTACACCCATGCTATAAATCCTCTATAAAGGTATCTGAAACAGTTAGCTTATGGCCAATATTAAAACAGCCAGTGTCATAATAACCATTTTAACACCCAAACGGGTGTTATAATGTTGTACTGAATTTCATTATGCAACTCGTTTTAAAAAAAGAACATTGTCTAGCACGTGCGATTCACTACCACAGCGACGTAATTAAAAAAAAAACTTATAGGTTAATTCGAATTCACGTCGTATCCCGCCATTTTTGTTCGACATTTGGATAATAGTATTGCATTATGTACTTTGTTGTTTACAAAAATGAGTGATACAAGCTTTGTGAATTTTGATAATTGAACAATCCAAAATGTAAATAATTATATTACTACATATACACGGTTTGTTTGTATTAAATACAAGCAATTAAACTTTCCATGAATTTACATAGACTTCTTAGAACACTGCAACACCCTATGGTTTCAGAACCTTTTATGGAGGATTCATATCATGGATGTAGATAAAGTCTTGTATGCAACTGTACATAATTAGGTATTAAAAAACTCATGTGATACTATTATCACACTCGGCTTCGCCTCGTGTGATAAACCCACATTATACAACAGTTGCATAAATAACTATTATTAGCCTGCCCAGGACAAAACACACAACAATAAAATGGTTAAATTATAATTATAACTAAACATAGAGAGAAGAAGAAAAAAAAAAGAAACGAAATTGGTCCTGTACTTTTCTTTTTTTTTACGCCTTTTGGGATACCAAAAGGCGTCTATCTCAGCATGATACTGTAAGTCTGTAACATTTGAAAAAAAAACGGCGCAGCGCTGATATTCTGTCTGATAGGGCCCAAAGTGATGCCACGGTCAGATACGGATAACAACAAAAAATAAATAAAGCATAAACGAATTAACAAATATAAATATGTGAATTTAATAAACTCGAAAAAAACAGACTGTCTCTGTCAAACTTCGAGACTGTCTTCTTCCCACTCACCGGATCAGTGATCCCCAGCAGTTTCCTGAGCTGTGAGATGAAGGTGCCCATGACGACGCGCACGTTGGGCCGCCAGACGGCGTGCACGTCGCGACAGTCGGGCTCGCTTGGCCCGCCCAGGACCACGCCGCCCCATTTGGGGGACATGAAGGCTTGCACGTGGGATACTACTTTTTTATCTGAGGAATAGCGGATGGAATATTTATTTATTGATTTATTAGGCAAGCATAAGGGGGAAGCGCTAAAGTAGCCCGCGAAATTCAAATCTTACGTTTTTTTTTGCAATTTGCAGGACTTTATCAGTTGTGACTTTTTCATGAAATAGTCATTCAATGGCATTAAATGAACAACAACAAACTAGGCAAGTATACAACAACAAGGATACTTCAGTTATCAATTTCAGAAACAAATGGGATGGCTAAGGCAAAGTAAATATCAGATGTCGCCACCATCGTTGGTCTCAATCTGACCAATGAGGTTAAGCTATTTTGAAATATAAAATGACATTACCACATTTTCACCCAATGACGATGTTTGGGTACCAACTATGCTAGCGCCATTAGTTCCACAGTTAGCCTCCTCTTTCACCATTGTCATTGTCATAGTTATGATAAGTAGGGCCCTCCCGTACGGCGTAAAGTGCAAGGTTTTGTAGGTAGCTCTTTTTTAGTCAGAAGCAAGTGCAAGCGGTCTTAAATTTTTTTTATTTTTTTTTTATTTGAGGTTCCACTGAGGCGGAGCGCAGCGGAGCGGAGCGGAGCGGAGCACGATTCACTAATCACATGGCTTGAAATCCACGTCTCTTCTCCACTCATGTATCTATTAATATTGATTTTATTACCAATGTGAAAGTCTACATCATTTTATATAATTCTACCACTTTATGATAATTATTTCAAAAGTTAAATTGTTGTTAAAAGTAAAGACAATGTTAACTATATATATTTGTACGCCTCTGGGCAAAACATAGAGGACCTGTTTACAAATAAAGCATTCTGATTCAGAACATGGACCAATATCAAACTCATTGATTTCCCAAGCAAACTCACCATTAGTATCGTATATGACAAGTGGCGCCCTCTCACAATGCACGGCGTACAGCGCAAGGTTTATCGTGGGCAGCTCTGAGACATGCGTGGCCATGCGCTCCTCGAGCTTAGTGAGCAGCAGGTGCAGCCGGTCCTGACGGACGGCGAAGTGGCGGCCCCACTCGCTTGTGTCTCTTACCTGAAAGAACAATAATATATTGCATTACTAGCTACTGCTAGCGGCTTCACCCGCGTGAAGTTTGATAATAGGGTAGATGACAAAAAGAAATCTAATTAGTCCGTCAGATAGATTACTAAAAAATATTTGACACGTATTTTTTCTTTTTTTACGTAAACAAAAAATGAAGACGATACAATGCGTCGAAATCCCATATGACGTCACCTTTGAGTACATTTTTTAATCAACTGTCACGTCACAAGCCACTCATGATCTTTGACACGTTTTATCTTCGTCAATTTATTAATTTGATAAAACAAAAAACACATATCCAATATATTTCGATAATCTAACTGACGGACTAAACAGAATCATATTTTTTTCAATACACTTCCTTGAAAACTGGTCCATAACGCACTACGATTAGGTACAACATGCAATGTATTTCACACGCGTGCGATTTTTTCCACTTTCCCGCACGTGTGCGGGAATGAAAATTGCCACAGATAACTATACCTATACTTAGTTCAAATTGGTTCAATGCCTATAGTCTGAGGAAAATGTTTATTTTTTTAATTACGGCAAACCACTACGCGTCTTTACGGCATAAATATTCAAATTGTGTTTATAAATAGAATATCATAGATAAACATGATTATTTAAAACTAATAGTTACTTTTATACACAAATTTACATTTTTTTTTTATTTAGTTCAAAAATATAAAATAAATCAATTTTTTTATATTAGGCTGTTTAACGGCTTCATACCATTACCTCTCCTTCAACCTGGCGAAACCAAAGCGCGAAAAAAAAAAAGAAAATTAAAATCATAGTTTCATAGTTCGTGACAAAAATATTTTTCGTTATTTTATTTTATTTCTTCAAAAGTGTATTGAAAAACGTCGTTTGATACACGTGGACATTTGTTATTGCAATTCTCGGCTCATAAACACGCTCGCCTACGGCTCGGGTGTTATAATTCCGCCTCGAATGCAATAACAAACTTTCTCCACTTGTATCAGAATGTACTATTTTAGCCAGTCATCATCCCTATTGTCCAATGGGATCTTACTACCGGGATTTTTTTTAAAATTATTATTTTAAATTGCTTATTTTGACTATTTTATTTTATTTATTTAGGAAACCAACAGCGATACATAAATTTTTACAAAATAAGCTTGTTGCTTGTTTACTATGATTATTATTTTGATTATGTTACCTAATATTTTTATGTTACGTCGAGATTGTGTATTACTCGGATGGATATTTTATTTGTCTGACTAAATAGGTAAATTAATTGAATTGAAACTATTTTCACTCACCTCTTTGGCTTGGAAATCAAAATCTAGAAGATGTAGCCACTGCGATTTTAATGTGAAATTGTGGAGGACGCTCAGCTCATCCACGAACGACCCGATGTAGTCTGAACACGAAGAACAGGAAATCAGAAGCTGAAGATAGGAGCCGTTGCCGATGTAAAACAAATATCATCAGCATTTATTATTTATTTAATTTATTATCTGCCTAGCCTTTTCCCAACTACTAATGCTATACGAACACGCTACATATACGTATACGTACGCTACTATTGTATTTAGTATTTTACATGGAGCGACTGCGATGTAAAACAAATATCTATACATACAAATAAATAAAATTGAAATGTCTGTTTCTAATTTCAAAATAACAGCTTTTTACTCAATGCATATGAAACTGTTTATGGTACCTAAAAAAACTTTTTTTTTAATTTTTGTCACTCTTTCTGTTTGTAGTTTGTTTTGTTTTTAGTTTGAATTTACTAGAAAAAGAATTTGGGTTCGGTGCAAAAAAAATACAACCCTTGAAATTGTTAACAAAATCCGATTCAAATAGGGAAGTATTTTTTTTTTAATAATTTATCTCGGACGAAACCCGCGGGCAACCGCTAGTTTCATACGTGATGTGTGTACGTTCGAACAAGCTATTTTGTTTACATTTTACAATGTAATTTGTCGGTAAATCTGTAAACCAAATAGTTTGTTCGACCGTACATCAGTAGCGAAGGGTCTCTATATGGGTACAAACAAAGAATGCATTTTTAAAGTACTGACAAATCGGTACGGGTTAATACCGATTTTTATGAACAAACGCATTAGATTGCATTGCGATATTTTACCCGTACTGATAGGTACAGTCACGAGCACCAATATGTAAACACTTAACAACTTTTAAAAGTGTTTTTCTCCTACTGTTGTTATTAAAATTTCTTGTTGTTACAAACATAGTATTTTGAAACTCATATTTGTATGAAAAATATCCGATCTCCAAGTTACAATCGTCATTTCTCGCGAAAATTGCTTTTAAATTCAGGAAAGTGTATACATATTGGTGCTCGTGACTGTACTGACCCGTACCGATTGTCAGTACTTTAAAATGCATTATTTATGTTTGTACCCATTTCTGTAAGAGGTAAACCGGAGTACATATTTTAATGTGATTATAATATTTGTCTAAACTAGTCTAAAGAATCTTTTCAAAGGGAATCCGGAAGGAATCAAGTTGTATGGATCCTTCGCCACTGGTGTACTTTATAAAATTAAGTAAGTACCTTCCACAGCCTGTCCGGCATCAAGCACGACCCTCAACGCATCAGGTCTAGGATGTACCACGGACAGTACGATATGGTACCCGCCTCCGGGAGGGAACCTCGTCTGACGGGCAGCGTCGGCTGTCTCCGACTTGGCGCCTTCCACGACGGCTGTTTGGTAGACTACCCGTTTAAGAGCTTCTACGACGGTTACTGAGGCTGTAATGATAGAAAAAAATGTATTAAGTTACTCAATAATATACCGTATCTAAAACGAAATAAAGTTTCAAATAAATTTTTGATTATTAGGAGAGTTAGTAAACGGCCAGTCCGCGTAGCATATGACCAATTCCATCTCTATTCTACCAAGAATAGACAAAGCTCTTTCTATGCAACTCGACATGTCTTCTGCGAAGTTGCGACTCAAAGGACGAACTTTTGCGATATTCAAAAATATACGTAAGTAACGTTAACTATCACATTTGGCGAATCAAATAAACACCTGACCGTGTTGTACAGTTTTCGAGATTTTATTAAGAGGGCTGCGCTGTCAGTCCATTGTCTGGGTTTACTCACAGCCATGAATTTTCATTTCAAGATTTTCTACTGACTGCATGTGAGAAGCACACGACTGGTCGTTGTGGCGACGAATGTCAGGAGTCTATGACAGGTAGATCAGAACAGGAGGTCATCTAAATCAGAGGTTCCCAAACTTATTTTTCTAGTAGACCACTTTCAAAATTTTGTGGTTTCGGTGGACCCTGCTGCATTTTTTTCCATCCCGTGGACCAAAAAAGAAAATCAAGAAATTTGCAATGTATTTTTTTTGCACTATCTGTTAGGACTGCATGAAGACCGTAGCTTCTAAGATTTTTTCTTTGGAAAAAAATCTGAATATTAGAATCTTATAGCTTCGAAATGCTTTTTTTAAGTCTCAATACGACCATATTCACCGAAATACAACCATCATCACCACTGGAACATTGTTTTTTTTTTTTTTACTTTTTCGAGTACTTAATTTATTTATGGTCTGCCTAGATTGATACATAGATAAAACTAAGCCAACATTTTTGTTCTTTATTATCGAAACCAGAAAACAATTTTGTGGACCCCCACTTACAACTTGTGAACCCCAATTTTTTTTTCGTGCCTACGTAGACCCCCGACGGGTCTCCCGTGGACCCCTGGGGGTCCACCTGGGCCACTTTAGGAATTACTGATCTAAATGATGATGATATACCTTTAGCATCTCTAAAGAACATGACCCTCTCCCCTGCCAGCCAGGTGTCCTGGAAAAGTGGCTTCCTCTGCACCACATAGAAGCTATTGTGTTTGGTCAGGTCGTAGGCAGCTGCTACTTCTTCTACCGCCTCATGTTCATCAGCTACGGAGTCCAGGGTTGAGTGCAGTTGTTTGGAGATTATGGATTTGGTTATCTTCAGTTTTATTACGTCTGGAAGAACGAGATTTTTTGTTAGTATAGTTGGTGCCAGTTAAGATGAGAATAGCGATAGCGGTCGTTGCCCTTTCCCTAGTATCTCTACGTACGAACCAAAACAAATAAACCATGTATCGTAATAATAGAATAGAAATATAGAAACGATTCAAGACTTGAACATGCTTATTTTTGGTTTTCAAAGTTAAGGGCCTATACTACCTAAAATGGCTTAGCATGATCCTTCGTTACGACTAAAACACTGCAGCATTAATTTTGAATTAAATATATGGTAAAGTTGAGGATTAATGTTAGGTCCTATGTTTGGCGAAAACACGATTCAATAAAATTTTCTCGATAGAAAAAAAAAACCAAAGTTACCTCCAAATCGAACAATAAACCGCTGGATTTCAAAAAGTACTTCAAATTAGATCATGAAACTTTGCATACTAACTGAACTAATAAAGCATGCAGCAAGCAGGTCTTATGTTTTTTATTTTTTCCAAAAGACGAAAATTTGATTTTATAAAAAATAAAAACCTCTCATTTTGCACTATTCGGCCTAAAGTGACTGACGTAACAACCACTTTGTAGTGCAAGCTGATTAGAACGTTATTCTAACAGAATTCCAAACGAAGTTTGAACCACCACAAACAGAGTTGCTATTTGAGGCAGTATAGGCTCTTAAGAAGTTTAATAAATGTAGGTGGGTCAATGACCGCTATTCTCATCTTAATTGGCACCAACTACATAGTGTTCAACGATTTTTAAGTTGTTAAATGAGACGCGAAGTGATTTGATTTGTTTTCTTGTAATTTTAAGGGCAATACTCTAACACTAGGTTTAGTGGACAGCAAGATGAAAAATCTAACAGAATATACTCGATAATCAGATATCACTGATCCCTCTAATTGGAAATCAATGTAAAATTTTGATTTGCAGATGGTTGTAGGCTTGCAGTGCGTAAGGAGACAAGCGATTAAAATTTAATAGATTGAATTAGATATTTTTTTTTAACAAGTAATCGTTATTACGAAAAACATACAATTTCAACAAGGCAACTTTAAGAATTTTTTTATTTTCATCATCATCATCATCAGCCTATTAATGTTCCCACTGCTGGGACACAGGCCTCCTCTCTATGGGAGGGAATGGGCTATAATCCACCACGCGGGCCCAGTGCGGATTGGTAGATGTCACATGTCTTCGAATTTTTTGGTTCTAGCACATGCCGGTTTCCTCACGATGTTTTCCTTCACCGTTTTGAGAGCAGCGGTGATGAAATAAATTACACAAAGTAATGCGCCTGCCTGGGTTTGAACCCACGACTTACTGTTCGTAAGTCGGGGCTGCCACCACTGGGCCACCGCTGCTCTCTTTGTTCTTTTACTTTTATTTATTTGACCTGTTTGGATCCTCAATCTCAAATCTTACTTACCAGAATGTTCAAAGGCATTCTCAATAAGGCCGACGATCTCTGCAGCCGTCGCTTCATCATTGGCCAGCACAGTCAGCTCAGTGGTTATCGAATGGGACAGTGTGTCGAACGAGCTGATCTTGTCGTATGGCAGCGATACTCTGGACATGACAAACGGTTTATATCAACATTTTGGAGGGATCATCATTCTCCTGCCGTTATTTAAAATTATTTGGGGTTGGCGCAGTATGTTTTTTACCGTCCATTCTTCTCCGTTACACGTCATCTCATCAGACACCCCCTTCCTAGCCATATCATCCTTCACACAGTGTATCAATCGTTTCTTTGGTCTTCCTCTAGTCCAGTGGTACCCAATTAGTTTTTGCTGCGTACCACTTCAAAAAAGACCTCAAACCTGCGTACCCCATATTGTACCAATGATAAATAAAAAAATAAGTCAGTTTAAATAACATTTATTATCTTCAAATTACAGTACAATAGTGAAAATCAGAATAATATGATGTATCGGCGAAGACGCTAATGTGACAAATGTGCACATTTGTCTTTGTCTGAAATTGTTCTTGTTTTTACTGATAGCCGCGCGTACCCCTTGATGCAACTTCACGTACCCCTGGGAGTACGCGTACCACTAATTGGTAAACACTGCTCTAGTTTTATAGCCATCTAAATTCATACTTAACATATTCCTCGCTACATTTTCCTGATTCCTCCGCATCACATGCCCATACCACGTCAACCGATTACCACACAACTTTTCAGTCACCGGCGCCACTTTCAGACTTCCTCTTTTGTACTCATTCCTTATTTTATACATTCGCATTACACCACAAATCCCCCTTACCAGAGGGATACAATAAAAAAAAAATCGGGGCAGTCTTTGGGGACTGCTGATAGAAGTGAAAACAAAAAGGGGGAAAATATAATGACCACCAAAAATAACTTTGTGACCACTAACATCTATCACCTAAAATATCAATTGATCACCAAATTTAGTATTTTTTTATAAACCATTCAGAAGCAGGAGCCCCGCGAAGCGGGGCTCCGTCGACCGGGTCTCCCTCGACTCGGATGCAAGAGCATAACAGTTCAATTTCTGGTGATCATTAACTAATTTTAACTCCAATTTTAACTATTTTTGGTTCTCATTTCACGCTAAAATGGGGATTCATTTTGGTGATCATTTACTATTTTTGGCAATCAAAAGTGATTTTTTGACCGTTACATTTGTCTTTTACCACAACATTTTACCGGAACATTCCGGAAGAGAAGGAGTGGCAGTTCAGACACTCAATAACACGCACAACTTCAACTAAGTAGAATTTATCGATCCCTCGAAGTAGTTTCGTAATTCAATCTGTGCACTTCAAGTCAGGCAATCACTTAGTTTTATTTACTCTATTACTTAGCTAGAGAAAAACCGTCAGTGAAGGACTTCGAAGGTTAGTCATAAAACTGCATTTATCTTAATATAAATATTGTATAAAAATGTGTCAAGAGATTATCTGGGGTCATAGAGGAATTGGATTGATAAGGAAAAGAATCATAACTATCATAAGTCGTAAAATTTTGGTTTGTATCAATAAATAGCTATTTATTTCTTATCGGTGGTGAGTGAAGCCCTGAGAGGGTCAATTAATGTCATATTATTTATTAGCGAAGACACGCGACACAGTGTTAATCATTTTATTAGTCTTTATTATTTATGTAGCTGATCAAGAATAAAGAATATCGTTTAATTCTTGCGTTCGAATTCTAGAAGGATACAGAAGATGGCAATGTATGATATCCACGTTTTCAAGCTACTGTAACCTGTTAGATCTCATAAATTTCGAGCCTGCATGTTGCCATACTTGCCATTTTCCGGACACAGTTCTTAACTTAGGTTTCAGGAAAATTTCAACGCAATTGGACTCTCTGGCCTGGAAATTGACCCAAGCCTTTGAATCTTTGATTACAGTGAGCGCACTCGCGAAAACTAGACACCATTGAGGCAGTTAGAACTGAATCCACTGGCACCACGTTGTAAATTTAGGGTGATGCTTGCAAGCTTGCTTGGTCTAGTAGTGGAATTTTCCGGCGGGTTTGATAGTGGTTGGCATTTTGTTTGCATATTAAATGTATGTACTGTGATGTGACTGATGTGTTACTATTAGACTACAGTAGACACCTATTATAGCCACTACGTAGAGTGACTTGTCCCCGAAGGGTAGCCGGCAGGAATCGGCTTTGGTTCCTTGGGGTCTGGTACTGATGGTTGTTCTAGATTCTAGTAGTTAACAAGTCCCACGTCTCCTTGTCTCCTCGGAGGCTACTTGACATGTCTCACCTGTAGACTTCCGTAGTCTTCCACCAGAGAGGCAGCCCGATGATAATGAGCACTCCCACGAAGGAAGCACTCGCCCACATCCGGTTGGACTCTGTAAGTAAACATCATTATAATTATTAATTAGTTTGATAACAACTTTGTAAAGTAGCCCTATATTTCTTGAGGGAAACTATTTGAATGAGAACCGAAGCAATTTTCAGGGAAATAACTTGTCATGGAAATTTTACATGAGATATGATAGAGAGTGTATGATTGAATAGTTCCTTCTTTGTCCGGCGGATTGGAGATCTCAGTGATGAAAGACTAACAGAAAACGCTGCTGCCCATTCTCTGGTCTACGGAGGCGCAAGGTGTTCTGCCTCAGACATTAGTCGCCTTATACGACACCCGTGAGTGTAATGGGTTGGTTCTATTCCACTCTGCCTGGTACGAAACGGCATACGTTTAGCTACGGGTATACATACACAAACATCTATCTATCTATCTATACATATAATAAATCTGTAGAAAAGTCATTTTTGTACATTGAAGAAATTGAAACAAAAAATAGCCAGCGTGTGAAAAGATAAGTAACAGAACCCATTTCCATCATTTTTGAAATTTTTGTCTGTTTGTTTGTGCGCACATCACGTAAAATCTACGAATTCAATGCTGACAATGTTTATACATAAAAATTGTGTGTAACTTGGGGTATGATTTAGTGTTTGTTTAATTGAAATCGGTTAATTCTATCAAAAGATATATGAACTTAAAGTTTTCAAGAAGAACTAATCATCAAATGTAAGATACATACATGCAGCGACATCTGTTGAACTAAAATGATACCAATGACTAAAAATGTGCTCACCACAGTCATAACTTTTAAATCGACTGACCAGCTTTAAAAAAAAATTATAGCATAGGTAATATACTTTAGCAGTCTAACATTTTGGTCGATAGACGGCGTTGTTTATTTCACTCCATTTTCTGAATTGAATGACCCTCGCCCGTGTCAGTTGCCTATTTTTTGTTTTTTTTTTTCGGATGGGAAATCATCAAATGACTCCTCCTGCTCTGGGCGGAGCAGGAGGTAGTGTCAGACTTTTACTGACTAAAACCCAGCCATGTTCCTTCATCGCCCTTTTGTTCCGGGGCCACGGTATCTCTTTCGAACAGTCCCGCAACCCCGGCAGACATCGGTCCTTGCGGATCGGCCCTTCCTTTTTGCTGACTCTCTTTTAGAGACCGTCGACACGGCCTGTCGTCATGAGACGGACGGACGGCGAGCTAGCCCATAGCCCACCGTCCACAGGCCCGCGCCTACTGTGGCCGGGGGCCACGTGGTTGCCCCGGAAGCCCGGGGCGTCTGCCGCGGCGGCCGGGACGTTGAGAGGTTCTCTCCCTCTCACGTTCCGCCACCTCCTTCTCTAGCATTACTGCTTCGCAGAAGGAGGTGACGGCGTTCCATTCCGTCTCGCTCCGGACCATGGCTTGCACCAGGGCCGGACGCGAGAGGTCGCCGCCGCAAACGTGTAAGTTGCCTCAAGATTGGTTTTTTAACCGACGAAACAAAAAGAAGGCAGTTCTCAATTCGACGCGTATTTTTTTTATATATGACCACGGATAACTTTTACAGAGAAGTCCGTACATGGTCCTTTTGTTTGTAAAAAGCGTAGGTACATCTCAAAGTTGGTTCCATTTACAATTGAAAAATCGTGTTTGGGCTAATTTCTTGCTTGATGAGAACTTTCGACCTAGCTGGAGTATGACTGTCATCGAGTGTCTAAGGATGAAGGAGGTGGCGGAACGTGAGAGGGAGAGAACCTCTAAACGTCCCGGCCGCCGCGGGAGACGCCCCGGGCGTCCGGGGCCACCACGTGGCCCCCGGCCACCGTACGCGCGGGCCTGTGGACGGTGGGCTATGGGCTAGCTCGCCGTCCGTCTGTCTCATGACGACAGGCCGTGTCGACGGCACGTTCGTGTTCGACGCGCGCCTCAAAGAGAGTCAGCAATAGGAAGGGCCGATGCCTGCCGGGGTTGCGGGACTGTTCTAAAGAGATACCGTGGCCCCGGAACACAAAGGGCGATGAAGGAACATGGATGGGTTTAGTCAGTAAAAGTATGACACTGCCTCCTGGTCCGCCCAGAGCGAGAGGAGTCATTTGATGATTTCCCATCCGAAAAAAAAAAGGCTGTCGAGGTAAGCCCTTTTTTGGAAAAACATAAGTAGATTATTTTAGCGATTAATGCAAATATATCGAAGAAATTAAATTGTTACCCACTTGGATCTACGTAGGTATATATCTACTAATATTATAAAGCTAAAGAGATTTTGGTTGGTTGAACGCGCTAATTACAGGAAAACTTTTAGTATTGAATAGTTATCGAGGATGGCCATAGGTTATCTAACATCACGCTATAATTAAAAGGAGCGGAGCATCAATGATAAATGTTGCAAAAACAAGGAAAATTTATTTCTTTCGAGAGCTTTCTTTGCGGGCGCTGCATAAACGGTTAAAGTTGCGCAACAATCATGTATTAGGGAATTGTTCGTTTTAAAGCGTTCTAAAGAAAACCGCAATAGCATTATGTCTATCTTTCAAAGTTGACTCCACTCTCTCTAACCCTGTCTCTCTCATGTGACGCAGACGAAGTTGCGCGGGTCAGCTAGTAATTCATAAGAATGTATTGATCGAACATTCGGGTCGATCTGTTATGATGGAGTTAGGTTGACTATTTGGTATGTTATGCTATCGGTTTCTAAATATTTAGCAGTAGCTGGTATGATGCCATTTAAAGACAATGCGGGTCACATAACAATGACTTATGAAACTCAAACACACGTGTGTTTAGTAAGAAATGAATCTGGAATATTCTGGCTTACTTCCGTGGAAAATCGATTTGCGTACATTGTTTCGGGTATCAAAAAGCTCTCAACAAACACTCTTGAAAGCCATCGTATAGTCGATCTGGCCGAAATGAATTAGATGACATTGTAGTGGTACTACAAAAAGTATTACAGCAACATAGAACAAAAAGAACTACAGCGCCATCAATGACACAGACGATGAACTAACAGCGAAACACGTCAGAAATCCTACATCGCGCAAGCAGAGTTATCCGCGACATAAGTCTCTGCACAAGAACCCGACAACAACTGTCGGGCAGTAGCCCACCAGACACAACACCCGTCTGGACGGAGGATCCTCCCTTTTCTACGGAGGATGAAGAGCTTTACCCCTGGTCTTCATACCCACTAAACAACATCATCAGGAGTTACTAGTACCTAATATATATACGTATGTTTTAGGTCGGTGGTATGCGCTCTTCCACATACGTCTGTCCTCACCCCGCTCTCACACGTCTGCTCTAGGTTTTTTTGTCTTCTCTCTCTTCTCTTCTGCTTCAACCTTTGGTCACCCAATGCTGAGAGGTTACTTCCAAATTTCTCGACTTCTGGCGGTGTATTGTCATGGCTATCCAGTTTCTTCCGGCCACTTTAGTGAGATCGTCTGTCCACCTAGTCGGTCGGGTTTTGTCTTTCTCAATATCGATCAATACAAATTAGCAGGGAAACTTCTCAACAGAAATATATATGTCTGACTGGAAAAGTACATCCTTATCTGCCTAGCCTTTTCTCAACTATGTTGGGGTCGGCAATCGGCACTGACTGTCTACTCGGATGCAGCTGAATACCAGCAATTTACATGGAGCGACTGCCTATCTGACCTCCACAACCCAGTTAGTACTGGGTAATACGATACCTCTTAGTAAGACTGGTTGTCAGACTTTCGGGTCTGTAACGACTGTCAAGGATCTATAAATGACAGCCGGGAGTCCGACTAACGGCTTGAATGTGTTTTCCGACGTGGAGAAGACACCGAGTCTTCTCCGTAGTAATGGGTGTTACCTATCCACCGACCAACCTAGGCAAGCACGACTAATCTGGATATCGACCCGAGCGGCTGTTACTTAGCCACGAGCTCTTCCGACTGGAAAAGTTGATTTCAAAGAAGTAAAATATTCCACAATACAGATTGTGTTAGCGTTTTATTAAGTAAGCCTATATTTAGCAGTTTTGCGGATGTCACGATGATACATAGCTTTTAGCAGCCTTGGAGAGTACGCTAACCTTCGGGGCCGTTTGTCACATGGATATTTTTGTTATTTGCTGTGATATCAGAAGTAAGCTATCAAATGTGTAACTTTAAACAGGGTGGGCACCTGGTGACCTGTATTACATTATTACAGATGTTACTACCTACCACAGGCACCAGCGATCCACAACCAAAAATCGTTGGCTACTGCTTATAATTATGTAATGCTGTGTTGTATCTGCTTGTGTGTTTGTGTGTGCGGTGCTTATGTGTATTTTTTGGCTTGTGGTGAGAAATAAACAATTTCATTATTATTATCGGAAATTGTTTTTCTTCTCAGCCCTTAGACTGGCTTTCAGCTACATTTACGGGCCGAAACCAAAGCAAATGTAGCGTGTGGTGTGTAAGTTTTGTGAATGTTTATAGGGAACGTGCACAACGACGGTGCTGCTGACTGGCGTCACCAATCCGAATCTTGTACTCTATTAATACTTGACATTGACATGTAAAACAAGTAAACAGAATTAATTTTATTATTGAAAATGATTATTCTAGCTAATCATAGTGCATTGTTGCATTTCTGGATGTACCAATACATCCAAAAAAATGAAAATTAATCAAATAGCGTAAAATAATAAAATTCTATTACTTTCCAAAGAATGGTACTCCCATACCATGTTTAGTGAAAAACGCAAAAAATGGATAAATGCAGTAAGAAAAATATTTGAACACAATTTGTTTTTGTTACACTCTGCATTGAAAAAGTTCAATTGCCTTCAAAATCAACCGTCCAAGCAAACATTATATGGTACTGGCGTACCATTTAAACTTCAGCGAACACACATTAGACTGCGCTGAAGTTCACACCGAATATTCCTCAACAGTTAAACAAAGAGTCCACATGTACTCAGATTATAAACATGGTTAAACAATAAAGTTTTTAGTTGGCTGCAGTCCTTGTGGTTTCATAAGTTTTGTATCTATTTGCTACGGAGGGCGTTCTAGTGATTGCTTTTATAACAAATGATTATGGATTAGACTGCACTGAAGTTCACACCGAATATTCCTCAACAGTTGAACAAAGAGTCCACATGTGCTCAGATTATAAACATTGGTATACAATAAAGTTTTTAGTTGGCCGCACTCCTTGTGGTTTCATAAGTTTTGTATCTAAATGCTACGGAGGGCGTTCCAGACTGCACTGAAGTTCACACCGAATATTCCTCAACAGTCTCCACATGAACTCAGATTATAAACATGGTTAAACAATAAAGTTTGTAATTGGCTGCACTCGTTGTGGTTTCCCAAGTTTTGTATCTAAATGCTATGGAGGGCGTTCCAGACTGCACTGAAGTTCACACCGAATATTCCTCAACAGTCTCCACATGAACTCAGATTATAAACATGGTTATACAATAAAGTTTTTAATTGGCTGCACTCGTTGTGGTTTCATAAGTTTTGTATCTAAATGCTATGGAGGGCGTTATAGTGATTGCATAAAACAAATGATTGTGGATTGATTTGTTATAGCCTGGAGATACTGTTCTCGCTGCTAAAGGATTCCCTTCCATTAAAACATGTGTTGAAAATAAGAAAGTTGTTTATGCCACCGTTTCTTCATGCACCACAATTTTCATCAGAGAAAGTAAACGAAACATACAAAATTCATATTGGTCAACATTCATGTTACGCTGACGAACATTATTGATAGACTGGAACCCATGTTTTATACTTTTTATCATAATCAAAAATAATACTTTTGAAGAGATTTGCGTCACAGTGACAGCATAAGTTTCCTTTACTGTCCGCATAGTGTCTCTTTTGTCGTTTAGTGCTGCCACCTATAGTTCCTGCACGTTTCCTATATGTTGTGATGAGGTACTATTTCGTTTTCTTCTATCTTCATGAATTTTCTAACAATTCTGCACGTATTTAGAATTGCAACTTTTTGCAGTGTGATGTACTTAGATGGATTATTTTAGGTCGAGTAATTTTAAACTATGGAGAAGATGATTTGGTATAACGCCTGTTGTGTAGAGGACTATAGGCACTACATATACTGTTTCTTGTCGCCAGATTCTAGTTACTTCGTCTTTTAGCTCTTGCGTACTTACTAATTTTATCTGTGATTGTCTTTTCTATGTTGTGTGTATTGGGAACAGCAATGTCTATAAGGTGAGTTACTTTGTTGATTTTATCCTGTAGGATTATATCCGGCCTATTGTAATGAATAGTCTTATCGATGAGAATAGCGCGGTCGTAATATAGCTTATGGGTTGTATTTTCTAGGGTAGCTTCTGGTTTATAGTTGTAGTAAGGAGTGCTGGTATTTTGAATGAGTGTGTGTTTTAGTGCTAGTTTCTGGTGAATGACATTGGCCACTTGATTGTGCCTGTGAGTGTAGTCGGTTTGCGTGAGAGTTGTGCATGCTCCTGTTATGTGCTGGATAGTTTCTGGTTTGCTGTGACATTTGCGACATTTATCATTTGATTACTATTATATTATTATTTATACAAAGGCTTGCCACGTGTGCATTACATCAATCCGTATGTGGGGGCACATGGAAATTTTTCATCGGTAATTATCACTAGCTTCGGTGAAGGAAAACATCGTGAGGATACCCAACCAGCATGTCTGAGAGATATTTCTCGACGACATGTAAAGCCAAGTCAGAGGCACATGGGCGGCATAAAAACTCTTGACACCAGGTTTGTTAGACTAACCTCACGAAAAAGAAAGAAGTCTGGAACAACAAAACAGATTTCTTCTCTATAGGGAATATTTTATTTATGTATGTACAGCTAAAATGCGATGGATATGATATTTCGAATCTGGATACGGATATGGTTAAAGGAATAAAATTATATCGGTTTCGGATACGGTTACGGATATGTCCGAAACCACCATCCGTAACCGATACTAACGGATAATCCGAAATAATTACATAATTATTTCTGATTATCCGTTAGATTACGGAATTATAACGATTCGATTTTTATCCGATTAACCGAAGTAAAATATAAACACAAATAGTACGTAATAATTTGGTTTTATTTTCAGGTTTTATCTAGTCTTTAGGGTACTCCCTTAATTCTCCTGTATTTTTTTGTCCGAAAATCATTATCCATAAAACGTTTGCTATAAACTTCAGTAACCATAATGTTCAAAATCCCGAAATTTTGTTTTAAGTACATAAATTATCTTTATTTCTAAAACTGTTCTGTCATAATATCGAATACTATAATAAATGAATCTTCTAATTTTACATGCCATAAAGTCAAATGTCCTAAGTATTTTATTATATAATGTGTATTATTCCGAATGTTCATAGAAGTATAATAAAATTACTGGTCCTAAAACATTTGCTAAAAATTAGGTTTTAGTGACAGAAACGAATCGCTGTAAATCCGACCCCACGCAGTCTTGTCTGCCCTACCCCTAGAGTGTAATTTAATATCGCGTAGGTGCGGAGGGGCGAAGCGGCCCGCGAGGAGCAGGTGGTTGTAACACTCGCTGTGTTTCTGGTCGCGGTGTGGTGAGCGTTAAACACATCTGCGACGATAAGCTCGCGTGGGACCGCTGGAGCCCCGCAGCGCCGGAACCGTGACAGAAACCATGCCTGCTGCGATTTGCTTGCTCGCTTGCATGCTGCATGCTTGCTTGCATACTGTATGCGTGCTTGCATGCTGCATGCTTGCTGCATGCATGGTGTATGTTTGTTTGCATGTTTGCATACTTATTACAGGGAAAATAAAAATCCACATAATTATGTTCACACTCAACTGTTTTATTGACTGTTGATTGATTGATTTTCTGCCTTTTAGTGACTACCGATATGAAATGTATGCCAAAAAAAGATTCTAACTGTGAACTTTCTGCGATATGATGGTTCTACTTTATAATTCTTACAAATTTCATAAGAGCAATATTGTATAAAAACGTGTTGTGTTGAGAGAAGTTCACAGCATAGCAAAAGCTAAGTAATAACCTGTAGCTACCCGTAATTACAGACACAATAAAAATAACAATGTTCTGTTCCCTTTTGGGAACGTCTGGGAACATACCGGTTTGTTTTAAAAATATTATTAAGATCTAAACATTACATTTTTTTTCCAAATTTAGGATTTTAAAATAATATTGAAAACGGTTTTAAGTCTTTTGTATATTATTGATTGTAATATTTATGACAAACGGGTTTAGGGAATATTGTATTTAGGGATTTCAATTTTATGGCATGTGATATTATGTGATATTAAGTTCGGGTAAGTTATCAGTCGGACAAATGATGATTAGGACAAAAAAAGTTATGACACTTTAAATTATGAATAAAAAAGTTAGGTAATACAATAGAGAACCAGTCTATAGGTTATGATTTGGTATTATCATCAGTCGAAACTATCCTAAACTTGTGAAACGGATACGGTTACGGATATATTTTTATTTCGGATATCCGATAGTTTCGGTTACGGTTATGGAGTTTCATAACATCCCTGAGCTAAACACGACCTCAATATACATACTTAGTTAACATCTAGGCTAATAAATGTTCCACAGATATCAATATCTGAATGAAAATCAAAACGCTCCGAGGCAGATATGACGTTTGCGCATCTATTAAAAACTTTGTGTTAGATTGCCCTCAATTACCACTCATTCTCCTGCTTGACACCTGACCTTTGTTATTGATACCGTCACCACTACGCAGCACCATGTACCAGGGTCACAGAACCCTGGACTAGTGAACCTTATACAGTACCTGGCCAGGAATGTGGCATAGGGGTTTTGGAAAAGGTTGGGTGTGTAGAGCGTCGTCTCTTTCACTCATACATGACTGGTAGTCTCATTCTAACCCTCGGTAAGATATATTTTCTGGTGGGCATTGTACATAGTGATAGGTCCATTTATACTGGATTTAATTATGTGCCACGCCTACAAATTGTATTGAAATAAATATGTGTTAGAAGTCTGAATTTAGATACATAAAAACAATCATTTTGTTTGTTGGGTCAGGTTTCAGTGTATTGGATCGTTTACACGTGCTGAAATGAAAGATTTATTTCAATATGTCGAATGGTAGACAAAACAGAGAGGTTAGGAATGTTGATAGAAGCGAGGATGGCCTAAGAAAAGATGGATGGATGGAAATAATGAAAAGAAAGAGAAAGTAGTAAATGATGCCGACGATACGTCAAAAAATGTTACTAAAGTACTTAGGTAAAAATTGTTACTAAAGTATTTTGGTAAAAATTATACTGTACTTTGGTGAGAAATGTTACAAAATTACTTTGGTGAAAAATGTTACTAAAGTATTTTGGTAAAAAATTAGACTAAAGTACTTTGGTGAGAAATGTTACTAAATTACTTTGGTAAAAAATTTACAAAATATAGTTGTAATCTATCAAATAAACTTGGTACATACAATACCAACTTAATGTTTTTGGTAAAATCAACCAAAATTCGTGATACGACCGAAATCAACCGCAAACTTTGGTTACATTTACGCAAAATCTGTTAAATCCAACCTAACATTTTTTTCAGTGAAAATTCTGACGGAAGAAGAAAACGTGATGCTCCGACCTGAAGCAGAATGGGCAAGTGTAGGAAGAAGATGATGAAAGTTGAATGAATGAGATTGGTTTCATTACCTATTGATACCGGGTACTTTTAATCGTTGATGGTGCTTTGTAACCTGAGGAGTTCGTGGCTAAATAATAACAGTCGCTCGGGTCGATCGTTAGGTTAGGCCGTGCTTGCCTAGGTTAGTCTGTGGATGGGTGACCACCCATTACGCACCGAGTTTCCTCCGTGCCTCGGAAAGCATGTTAAGCCGTTGGTCCCGGCTGTCATTTGTAGATCTTTGACAGTCGTTAGGTAGTCAGAGGCCCAAAAAGTCTGACAACCAGTTTTACGAAGGGGTATCGTATTACCCAATACTAAGTGGGTTGTGGAGGTCAGATAGGCAGTCGCTCCATGTAAAATACCTACTGGTATTCAGCTGCATCTGGTAAAACTGGAAGCCGACCCCAACATAGTTGGGAAAAGGCTAGGCAGATGATGATGATGGTTGCTTTGTAACCTGATGCATCGAAGTACTAGTTTCAGGAGCCATTTAAGCAGCTACATGCGATTTATCACGCAGAAAATTGCCGACCTCAATATTCAATTACAATCTAGACAATGTAGTTGTAGACCATTTGAATAATAATATTATTAAAAAATTGCATGCGCAGGTTTTTTATTCGTCAGAATTAGGTACTACTCACCTCACACCACCTAACTCATTTATCATAGGAACTTTCCTGTGATAAAAACTAACCTGAAAGTATTAGGAGAGCACCAAACTAAATACCATAATATTCTGTTGTCTTTTCCTATTCACACAATACGCCTATTTTCATATTGATAATGCAGGTTTCTACTTATCCAGGTTAGTAAATTGATCCAAAGAAAACAATGACAAAATAACGAGTCTTAAAACAAAGAAATATATGCAATTTTGACTCAAATTACGTAATAATGTAATACAATGTAACATACATACGATGTAAATGATAGACGGTAGTACATAGTAGGTATAAACCGTAGTACATAGTAAATTAACAATATACAAACGGGTCACTATGATCTACTATTCTAGACCACTCGTGTGGCCTAAATAACGAACAGACGACTCGTATTTATTTATTAGAGTATATTGACATATGAATAAATATTTGAAAGCATTACATTATAGGACAAAATGCAGTATTGTATTGGCAGTCATTTATGTCATCGACTATGGCTGGCGATGACTTTATAGGATGTAGTGGTTTCCAACGTCCTACGTGACTAAAGGCATCGCTTCAATCAAAATCTAAGTAATTTTTGTATTACAAATTAAACTTAGTAGTAGTTTAATTTGTAATACAAACTATTTTACACTACTTTACTATTTTTTTTTTCTAAAGTTCTGTTCACAGCATGCATCAATCGCAATTGAGGTGACTGGAAATAGCTACTTAAGTACTTTTAAATCAGTACCTCTGGATACAAATCGATAAAGGAGGGGACTGCGGCGGACTTAGGGCTCAGTCGTTGCCCGATTAGCAAGGCCCAAAATGGTGACAAGCAGTGTTTCCTGCGCGCCTTCATGGAGAACGTACGGTCGCTGGATAGTCTGCACTTGGTGATGGGGCCTGCCAAGAATGGCGGACTGATTGATACCAGTCGAGGGTGCGCGCGAATGTATTTGTTGTATCTCCTGGGCCACACATGGTAGTGAGTGGTAGGAACAGTGGGAATGGCATCTGCGAAAAATATTGATAGGCGCCGTATGTGGAATACCTCAGGTGCCGTTAAAGCGGATGGGGGTGCCCAATGTGGCGTACGTCGGTTTTTAGTCGGTTAGAGTTTGACATAACGCTCCGCTCGCCCCAGACGGGGGGTATCCACGAAGTCTTTCAAACTAAAAAAAAACAGGTCTTCCTTTTTACACTTAGTTGTGTCCCTATCCTGTTTAGTTCTAAGAATTCTTCGCGTATTCCCAATTCATGACGGACTCTCCAAGAAATATACCACCATAAACCACAAATCCCCGCCGCCATAGAGCTTTTCTATTTGATAACCGTTATCAGCAACTGCCGAAGCGATAGGACTTTTCATCACTCTATCGTCGCTGTTACCCTTTACTTTGAAAGTAGGCCTTTTACTAACGGAAGTAACATCCATATCTAGTCATAACCATTGTCTAAACCTTATATAAATATTTAACAAAACAATTGAGGGTAGAAACACTGCATATTCAGGGCACCATTATATTTAAAGTTTTGAAGAATAGCTGCGGGAATTAAAAAGTGCAAACATTCTGAATCACGCGGTTTTTTAGAGAGTAGGTACAATAACCGCAGTATCTTATGCCATATTTGGATTTGAAATTATGATGGGTTTGTTAAATTTGAGGTGAACGTATCTTCTGTCCATTCCATGTTTCCAGCCTAACAAAACACATATCCAAATTAAATTAAATTAACATTATTATTTTAATTAAATTAACCAAATTTTATTAAATTTTGTGTAAACGCAACGGAAGTAGAAGCTTCGGAAGAATATTAATACATCAATAGTTTATGTTATTCTGATTGCAGAATGTAAGTACCTATTCGAATAATAGGCGGCTTCTTCAACGCCACATAGGTACGAAGATACGAACATATCCGACGCCGTGCAAAACCCTGCATCGCGCAAGCAGAGTTATCCGTGAGATTAGGACATTACAAAACCCGACAATGAGGATGAGACACTTTCCGCCTTGTTCCATATAGTTAACGCACAGCTAGGCCTGGAAGAATCGGGAATCGGGATAAAATTTGGCATACGGATACTAGATAGGTACTATGACGTAGAGAAGAGTTTTGGAAAAACAACACCTAAGCGGGTGAAACAGCTAGGGTTTGAATTTAGTATGAAAATTCGTCACGGGACGATGCTGTACCGGTGCGGGTCCTACCTTTATGAAACCAATTTAATCCAACTTCGCGTAAAAATATTGACATTTCCTCAATATCCACATGTTTTCCCTACCGACTACTTAGGAAACTCAAGCACGTAATGCGACCACAACTTGTAACCGCGACATTCCTTTGTCAACAATTCCAAATGATGATGAGTACGATAGCTACGGAGCTACATATATACTGTGAATGATAAACCTTTTTCTCTTTATGAAAGGGAACTATGTGTAACGAGATCTAGGACACTATCAGGTGGTTACTGTGGTTAAGAAGAGTCCATTCGCTCACATAATCAAATAAGTTCATCATCATCATTTCAGCCGAAAGACGTCCACTGCTGGACGTAGGCCTCCCCCAAGTGTCGCCACATTGACCGGTCCCGTGCGACTTGCATCTAGCGGATCGTCGCAACCTTCACGGGGTCATCGATCCACCTACTGAAAGGCCACCATCCCAGAGATCCATTCCCTAGAGAGTTGGATCCTTACCCTTTCTTTGTTTCTTTCTCTTTCTTAGAAGTATGACGCACAACCCTGAGAGCCCTCGAGCCTCGAGCCCCCTTACGAATTTATGACATTTCTTAAAACTTCAAGTTGTAATGAGATTACAGTTATTAAATTTTTGGGCGAAAACTTTAGCGATGATGTCCACAAAATTTCCAAGACTATATCACCTGTATCCGTTTTTTTTAAAGATGAATCAGAACCACCAACTAATATAAATACAAACATTAAAATATTGAATAAAGCATTAAAATTACATTTTATCGCGACAGGCAGCAAACATACATTCGTTTGCCAAGCTAACCCAACAAGTTTTAGGATAGAGATACGAAATGATGAGAAAATAAATTAACAAGAATTTGGGCCATCACAGGTGGATCTACTTACTCGTTATCTGATAACGGTGCAGTGTCATTCACATACGCACTAGTTTTAATCGCGTCAACTGGCAAACTGTCTTAAAGTTTAATACACAGGATAAACAATTTGTTTTAGTTTTGGGGAGTCATTGAACAAACTGGGAGATTCCAGTCAGGCTTTCGATAAGATTCATTTAGTTTACTCTTTATATTCTGAGTACTGTCCTGGTCAAATGCTAGGTTCTGAAGGACCTGTTTATTCTAAAATACTCTTTGAGGCCCTTCAAAGCCACATTTCTTGCTGTCTCTGTTTTTTTTTTACTGTTTTGGTCTTCAATATATAGTGAGAACCATATTATTATATCCTCGTGCGATTCTATAAAACTGGTGAAGAAGCCTGTAGATCATTATCCATCCACGCAAGTCTAGATATTTCTTCTATTACATTTGTAGATCCTTGATTCCAATCGACCTTAACAGAATTCGTTTCAAAATCTGCTAACTTCATAATCATATTTGCTTAGTTTAATAAAACGTGACATCGTTTCACAAACGAGTGTGATGTTGACAGAATTTGTTTGTTTCAATTTGTCTAACAAGCAGTCCAGGGTTTGTCAGTTTTGAAAATGTTTAGGAACTGGTTATATCTGGAGGTAATAAAATGTTTATTTCGTCTAACTTGTTCATGTCTGTCAGTTTCTTACTTACTTTTGCCTTTGTGTCAAGTACGGAGCAATTTTTCATCGGCTGTTGAATTTCAACACTTCTGATTTATAGTTTTATGTCTTGCTTGTTTATACTCGTAATAACCTTTTCTAGTGGTCAGCAGACTGTAATGAAAGTGAGGCACTTTGAGGCAAGAAAAACATATTATATCATACCATTCTCGGAGGGCATACTATTATGTCTTTCTCGTTTCTAGGAAAATTTTCACAGGATTTTCAAGAACAGATGTACAAAACGGTCTGATTCAGGTTCAGTTAATAACATTTAGATAAGAGAAGTGGTTTGGGCCACAGCTCCAATGGTACGCAACAACAACAACATAAGCAGTATTCCGACTGACGCACATTTTAACACTTTTCACCTTCAGATATTACCTTCATAAAAATATTTCGAGATGTTTTTTTTTGCATAGGGTTCGTCAGATTTATTTCTGCGTTTTCATTGGTGATTTGGTTACAGACTAAATTTTTCTGTTGACGTCATGTAATAAAATTTAGACAGACTACTTTGTTCCACTATCTGTCTGTCTGTATTCGGTTTTATAGCTTCGAATTCATAACAATTTAAAGTTATTGATTGTTAACAATGGAAATAAAAGTGCTGTTTTATATTTCAGTTGAGTTAATACTTGGAGGGTTATTGTTCAAGTTTGTTAAACTGACTAGTATTATTATATCCGCAGTTTTCGTTGCAGGGTTCATGTCATTGTCAGTCTAGCTTATTAATATCAGCATTGCCTAGATTGTATCCTTACAAAATGCCATTTAGAAACTAGATCTGACAAGGAAGGTCTGGTGCTAAGTACCTTCATGTGTCAATTAACGCTAAACTAGTCTCTATAGCGGTAACTATACTTAGAATGATTGCTGTCTGACCTAGCGTAATAGCCTAGAATTATGACGAAGCTTGACCTAATAAACCAAGGAAATTACTGGGTTTTAACCAGCTTAGAATATTACTTGAAATTGCTATGCTAACTTATGTGTTTAAGGTTGTGAAGATGTGATAGGTGGGCTAGAAGCATTGGAACAGAACTTATGAAAGGATGATAATTATTTGGGGGTATGAAGAACAGGGTACAAAGCTCTTCATCCCCCATAGAAAAGGGTGTTTGTCTGGTGGGCTACTGCCCGACAGTTGATGTCGGGTTCTCGTATAAAGTCGTAAGTCGCGAATAACTTTGCTTGCGCGATGTAGGTCTTCTGACGTGTTTCGCTGTTAGTTCATCGTTCGTGTCATAGACAGCGCTGTAGTACTTTTTGTTCTATGTTGCTGTAGTACTTGTTGTAGTGCCGCTACCAAAATATACCTAATATACCTCGCAACCGTTAAAAAAAAAAATGGCAAATGTCTCTTGAAATTGTTGGTCTGACATATCAAAATTATGGTTTGATACTCTTAATAATCAATATTTCTATAGTTCTTATGCCTCAATCAAGAAATTAACGTACAAGGAAGTTTTATAAAAGGTGACGTTATTTTTAGCTTTGAAGAATTGGGGTTCAAGGGATCAATAACCTAGTTACAGAAATTGAACTAAGGTGTCCCTTCGGACACCTTAGTTCAATTTCTGTAACTAGTTGATCCTTCGATCAACTTGATTTATTAATAGATCGGTAATCTAAAATTGTATGAGTTTTAACACCTAAGCATTTGATATCAAGCTATAAAATTGGAAAGGTGGCTCCTATACTCAAGTGTGTTTGGTCTTGTGACTATTTTACGTGGGTTAAACTATTTCGGATCTTCGGAAGATTTGTAGTAAGATCGTAATTCACTTCAGCTAAATATATCGAGGTATAGAGTTAGTATAACCTTCTGTGTCCTTACGCTATTGATGTTCAAAGTCCAAGTGAGCTCGATGCTCTTGCGTAAGCGGTGATGGAAAATATTTGCGTCAGTAAAGTGTTCAGTTTCTTTCATCCTAGCAATTATCTTAGCTCATTGACAAGGCACGTGCGGTGCTCAGAGCCTGTAATCATAATGATTGCAAATTTGAGGGTTTTGACAAAGTACCTAATCCAACTAAACTATTAACACATAAGGCCTAAAGTGCAGTAAAGCGGAGTCGAGCGGAACGGAGAGGATACATGTGGAAACCGACCAATCACATTGGTTGAAATCTACGTCTCTCCAGTGATTGGTCTTGCGCATCTCCTCTCTGCTCCGCTCGTCTCCACTTTTGTGGCATTGGTTGAAATCGATGTCTCTCCAGTGATTGGTCTTGCGCATCTCCTCTCTGCTCCGCTCGTCTCCACTTTTGTGGCATTGGTTGAAATCTATGTCTCTCCAGTGATTGGTCTTGCGCATCTCCTCTCTGCTCCGCTCGTCTCCACTTTTGTGGCATTGGTTGAAATCTATGTCTCTCCAGTGATTGGTCTTGCGCATCTTCTGTTTGCTCCGCTCGTCTCCACTTTTGTGGCATTGGTTGAAATCTATGTCTCTCCAGTGATTGGTCTTGCGCATCTCCTCTCTGCCCCGCTCGTCTCCACTTTTGTGGCATTGGTTGAAATCGATGTCTCTCCAGTGATTGGTCTTGCGCATCTCCTCTCTGCTCCGCTCGTCTCCACTTTTGTGGCATTGGTTGAAATCTATGTCTCTCCAGTGATTGGTCTTGCGCATCTTCTGTTTGCTCCGCTCGTCTCCACTTTTGTGGCATTGGTTGAAATCGATGTCTCTCCAGTGATTGGTCTTGCGCATCTCCTCTCTGCTCCGCTCGTCTCCACTTTTGTGGCATTGGTTGAAATCTATGTCTCTCCAGTGATTGGTCTTGCGCATCTCCTCTCTGCTCCGCTCGTCTCCACTTTTGTGGCATTGGTTGAAATCTATGTCTCTCCAGTGATTGGTCTTGCGCATCTTCTGTTTGCTCCGCTCGTCTCCACTTTTGTGGCATTGGTTGAAATCTATGTCTCTCCAGTGATTGGTCTTGCGCATCTCCTCTCTGCCCCGCTCGTCTCCACTTTTGTGGCATTGGTTGAAATCGATGTCTCTCCAGTGATTGGTCTTGCGCATCTACTCTCTGCTCCGCTCGTCTCCACTTTTGTGGCATTGGTTGAAATCTATGTCTCTCCAGTGATTGGTCTTGCGCATCTCCTCTCTGCTCCGCTCGTCTCCACTTTTGTGGCATTGGTTGAAATCTATGTCTCTCCAGTGATTGACAATAGACAATAGACAAATCTTTATTATGAACTTTACAAGTGCATCTTTCAGGTGAGACTCTGACCTCCAGACTAGTATGATACTGTATCCTGAAAGGTCAGTTCCTTCCCTTCACAAAAGGTATAAATTAAAATGTCCATAATAATTTTAATTAGGTAAAACACGTCCTGATTTTAATATCTTAAATAAACTAACAATAAAAATATTAGAAAAATAGTAATAAACAAAAATGTGTGTGTGTGAGTGAGTGTGTGTGTGTGTGTGTGTGTGTGTGTGCATGTGTGTGAATTATACCGTTATAACAAATAGTGACTCGATGCTCTCATAGTCCATGCCATTCAACCATGCAACAATTTTAATTTTTGCTTGGTTGTTTTTGAGCGATCTGATGTTTTGAATAGTGTCGGATATTTTATTGTACAGGCGTGGTGCTAAAACGTTGTAATGTTTATTAGCGAATTTTGTGTTTGATCTAGGCACTGGACATCGCACTTTTCTTTTGCTGGATTTGGGTAATGTAGGAATAACCAGTCTATGGTATCTGCGTAAAACCTCATAAACAAAGAGTTTACGAACACTCATGACATTTATCTCATCATAAAGGTCTTTGGTGGGGTAGCGGTAGGGAAATTTAAATGCGACTTTTAGCAGTGATCTCTGTGCACGCTCGAGAACAATCATATTTGTTTTACTGGCGCCACCCCAGGCACAGATGCAATAGTTGAGTACACTTTGACAGAGAGCTAGGTATGTCTGTACCAGGAGATTTTTGCCGGCTACTTCACGCAGATTTTTAAACGCGAATATTAGCTTTCTAGTCCGAGCTGCTACAGAAAGTATGTGCTCATCCCAGTTTAGTTTATCGTCTATTATAATACCTAAGTACTTAATAATTGTAGCTTTAGATAAAGAGGGGCACGCACAACTTGACCCGATATCGAGATTTGGATTTCTGTTACATGGGTATGTGTGGCTCTTTATTGCAAATGTATTCTTTGGGGCCCCTGATTTCGTGATACTGAAACATAGATATTTTGTTTTCGCAGCATTAAGGTTTAACAGGCTGTTTTCTAACCACTGCGTTACGATAGGCAGCCCTTTTTCAACAGTGGTTTTAATTGAGTCCCACGTTGCATCATGAAAGAGAATTACCGTATCATCTGCGAACATTATTAATTCAGCTCTGTCAATTTTAATGTTGCAGAGTTCGTTAATATAAAGCAAAAATAGGCTTGGTCCGAGCGTACTCCCTTGAGGTACGCCGTAAGTAATATTACTACTATTGCTAAGCTCCCCTGCAATCTTAATGCTTTGTTTTCTTGAGGAAAGGTAGTTCTGGAACCACAGAAGTGGAATACCTCTGATACCTGCATTCTGAAGGCGTGAAATTAAAATTGGGATGGAAACGGTATCGAATGCCTTCTGTAGGTCCAGGAATACCCCCACGCATTTTTCTCCTTTATCTAAATATGCCGTTATACTAGAAGTTAATCTAATCACAGCGTCAGTAGTGGAATGATTTGTCCTAAAGCCATATTGGTTAACGGATATGATGTTATTTTTTTCTCGGTATTTTGTTAGTCTCTTATTGACTACTTTCTCTAATATTTTAGATAAAACCTCAAAGACGTTCGCGGTTTTACATTCCTGTAAAATTACGTTTAGGGAATCAATATATTTAGTTGGATTATGGAAACACGGTGGCCTGTATGAACATATAAATGTATAGTTTTTGTTTATATCTACTACAAGGCAATTTCCTTCGTCCATATATGGCTCGTAATATGAACACTTTAGTTGATCTCTAACGTAAACAATAATCCCATCATTTTTGTTGAAACTGTTCTTGGTACACATTGTGGTGTAATTATCTACTGAGGGTATGGTGCTATTTTCGTCTATCCAACACTCAGTTAATACAAAAACGTCAATTGGAATATCTATTTTCGCAACAAAAATAAGAAATTTGTCCAAATTGCAATTTATGCTACGTATATTAATTGTTATTGCCGTTAGCGAATTAATGTTCCTTACATTATATTTTAACTTAGTCGAACAGGTTGTGGGATCGTCCACTTTAGAGCACTTAATATCCATCGATGAGTCAAGTTCTGTCATAATATTGTTTTGCAAACTATCGAATTTTTGGAGAATAGACTAAGAGGCGCATGACAAAGGAACCTTCGTATTTGTATGACCATGACAGAAATAAAAATATAATATTGTAACTTCTCGGCTTATTTAGATAAAATGAAGCTGATTTATAACATATTATTTGCACTAATTTGTACATATAATTTATAATAATTAATTTATTGATGCTAGCTGTGTGATTAGGAATAAAATAATCCACAATTAAAACGGTATTATACAATGATATTTGTGAGCAGTATGTGTAGTAAGTAGCGTGTTCGTAAAATAACGGAATGAATGAGTGTGTAGGAGTGTAAGTAGTGAATGTAAAGGTATAGTAAGGAAACATTACGGCTAAATACAAGTAATTTAAACTATTGAAAAATATGAAAATCTTATCATGCAATGACTCTGAAGATAGTCATTTTGCTTTTGATTGGTCTTGCGCATCTCCTCTCTGCTCCACTCGTCTCCACTTTTGTGGCATTGGTTGAAATCTATGTCTCTCCAGTGATTGGTCTTGCGCATCTCCTCTCTCCTCCGCTCGTCTCCACTTTTGTGGCATTGGTTGAAATCTATGTCTCTCCAGTGATTGGTCTTGCGCATCTTCTGTTTGCTCCGCTCGTCTCCACTTTTGTGGCATTGGTTGAAATCTATGTCTCTCCAGTGATTGGTCTTGCGCATCTCCTCTCTGCCCCGCTCGTCTCCACTTTTGTGGCATTGGTTGAAATCTATGTCTCTCCAGTGATTGGTCTTGCGCATCTTCTGTTTGCTCCGCTCGTCTCCACTTTTGTGGCATTGGTTGAAATCTATGTCTCTCCAGTGATTGGTCTTGCGCATCTTCTGTTTGCTCCGCTCGTCTCCACTTTTGTGGCATTGCTTGAAATCTATGTCTCTCCAGTGATTGGTCTTGCGCATCTCCTCTGAGCTCCGCTCGTCTCCACTTTTGTGGAGTCCGAGCTTTAAGCTCTTCGGTAGTTTGACTTTAAGTTAATAAGATAGGAAGTGCTACTATGCATATGCTAGATATTTGAATGTTGTGCTTATGTTGACCTACGCACTTAAAAAGATTGATACATTCAGTGGCTGTTCTCCTGTCTGCTATTATTTAGATCAATTGCTAATATGACATAGCAGTTTTGAACAGAACTTTCAGGTTTTCAGAATGTCTACATTTTATACAGTAGTCACAATTCTACTTTGTTTTACTCATAGACATTTAGTATTGTTGGGAGGATTTATGCCCAACCTAACCAGAAACGGGTTAGGTTGGGCCATTTTATTTCGCAACAAGTCTTAAAAATCGTGGTGTTGTAATTAATTTTATTACCAAAAGTAATATGGAAGATGAATAATAATGAGAGAAAAGGATTAACATTACGATCCGTAATATAAGACATAAGTTAATGTGTATTAAGTCGTAAAGATAGTCTCGGAAGACAGAATATACTAAGATAGGCATGTACTATCTTAATGACGATGCAGCTCGTGTAAAGATTTCGTGAATTTTATTACGATTGAGTAATGGTGTTTAAAGCCTGCTGGCATTCGTGGCTGTCATTTGTAGATCTTTGACAGTCTTTACAGGTAGTCAGTGGCAGTTACAGCCCAGGCCCGAAAGTCTGACAACCAGTCTTACCAAGGGGTATCGTATTACTCAGTACTAACTGGGTTGTGGACGTTAGATAGGCATTTGCTCCATGTAAAATACTGGTATTCAGCTGCAACCGGTTAGACTGGAAGCCGACTCCAACATAGTTGGGAAATTCTAGGCAGAAAATGAATGGAGTTTAAAGATCTACGCAGTAGACGAGAAATAAATGTCGAAATTAGAGGCTGTTTTCCAATATACACTATACGTATACCAGGATAAAATGGATCCTATATATGTTAATCCAGGTTATAAACCATCTGTGTACTAAATTTCATCCAAATTCTTTCAGAGTTTTTGCGTGATACTCGTATTAGTAGTGTTACGTCGTACCCATACCTACAATACAAGTAGCTTCTAATAGTAGGTACCTACAACTAAGTAGGTAGGTAGTAGTAGGTATGTATCGAATGATGTAGGTACAAATTCGCAAACTACCTATAAAATACATCAGGAAGTTGTCATTGTAATTTCGACCGTACGCCCAGGGCATAAAGTACCTATTTCATTCCTGTGTACAAAAGTTGTGGAAGTTTCTCTAAGGACAATGACCTAGTATGAATTGCCTAGAAGATTCTGGGAACTTATGGATCTTTCTCAAACGTTCGGTCGTCGTATAAATAGTCGACGTGTTTGTGGGAGCAGGCAGTATCATTTTGGCTACAGTACGGGACGAATCAAAGTGAACTTGTGAGTGCGATATCTAAGCGAATAGTGATCAGTAGTGTACTTGTGATTGAGTTTGAAGTGTTTTGTGATTATTAAAGTTATTCAGTTGTTTCATCGGTAGTAATTAATTTATCCCATACCCAGCTCGTAACAATTTGGTGCCAGAAGTGAGGGATAAATTATGCCAGTTCTACCTAAGGACAACACGGAAGGTATCCGTACCAGGAGTCAGCGACAACAGGACATGGACCAAAGGCGGTTTGGAGATTCTCCGACACAGACACCGGGTGGTGTCCAGCCTACGGCAGAGCTGGCCGCTGGCCCATCCGGAGTTTCTCCAGCATCAGTGGCGCCAGACTTGTCAGCTTTAATGGCGCTGCTGCAGGAGCAGGCTCGCCGTCAAGAGGAGCAGGCTCGCCGTCAAGAGGAGCAGGCTCGCCGGTTGGAAGAGCAGTTGCAACGAGATAAGGAGGAGCAGGCTCGCCGTCAAGAGGAGCAGGCTCGCCGTCAAGAGGAGCAGGCTCGCCGGTTGGAAGAGCAGTTGCAACGAGACAAGGAGGAGCAGGCTCGTCGTCAAGAAGAACAGATGATCCTCATAAAGGATCTTCATTCAACTTTCGGCAAAGAGCTGAAGGTAATGAAGGATCAGGTTCACCAGCATGAGAATCGCATCTCAGAAGCCGAAGTTCAGATCGCTGGGGTGAAGAAGGCTTTGGGGGAACTGAAGACTGGAGACGTGACTGTGGCTTCAGTGGTTGCTGCACCTTCAGCGCGGGGCTTTAAGGTGCCTCCATTCGATGGAACATCTTCGTGGTCGGCTTATAAAATTCAATTTGAGGCCGTTATGAAGGCGAATAGATGGACAAAACCGCAAGCCATGACCGCGCTCACCTTGGGTCTCCGAGACCAGGCCCTCAACATTCTTGAGGCGCTTGGCAAGGATGTAACCTACGAGCAGCTGCTGGAGGCGTTAGAGTCCAGATACGGCGACGCGCACCTGGAGCACGTATTTCGTGCTAAGTTGAAGGATCGTGTTCAACGTAGTGCCGAGAACCTACAGCAGTGGGCCCTGGAAGTTGAAAAGCTGGTTCGGAAAGCATACCAGTCTGCCCCTGCACTTATCGATGGGAATCTGGTACAAGCGTTCGTTGATGGAATACGTGACTTGGAAGTTAGAGCCGCTGTGAGACTTGGGCATCATGAAACATTGAAGGATGCCTTAGCCCATGCTTTAGAAGTAGAGGCAGTGAGGCAAGACCACCGAACGCACCGCGTTAGGGAGGTTGTAGCATCACCTGTACGCGAGCGCCCGCAAAGGTACAGTCCTAGGTGCTACACTTGTGGAGAAAGGGGTCACCTTCGGTCAAGCTGTCCAAAGCGCAACACCCCGCGAGAAGATCAGCAAGGAAGGGTGGCTGAAGTGACTGTCCAGCCACAGCAGGGAAACGAGTAAATGCCAGGACTGGGGGGCGGGTGCTGGCTGGTATTGAAAGAGCCCCGAGAATCTTGATCTCGCAAGCACATGACGGGAACAGCCTGACCATCAGAGGCGAAGTCAACGGAACACCATGCAAACTGACGTTGGATACTGGAGCTTCTTACACGGTCGTTAACTCTCACCTAGCAAGTCGGTTTCTTGGGGACTACTTTGATAACCACGACCGTATACGATTACTGACAGCTACCGGTCAGCACATAACCGTCCGAGGCAAGAAGGAGGTGGAGTTAAAATTGGGTGACAGATTTTACAAGCACAATGTCATCGTGGCCGACATAGTAGACGATTGCATCTTGGGCTTGGATTTTATGCGGAAATATCGTTGTGAGATCGACGTTGATCAAGGAGTATTGAAATGTGGTTCAGAGGAAGTCTTCATGGAAGGTGCACCATCAGGGAAAGTGTACTGCTTGAAAGAGATTGTTCTTCCTCGCAGATCAGAAACGATTGTGCCAATTAGTTTACCACGGAATTCTGGACAAAAAGATCGAAGTGTTCTGATAGAAAGGGTGAACAATGACTTTCCATGGAAGATGGCACGGACTCTGGTCAAGGCCAACAACGTCTCAGCAGTACGCATACTGAATCTAAGTGACAAGGAGCAAGTCATTAAGAAGGGCACCTTAATCGGCACTTGCGAGGAAGTAGCTTGGATGCGTCAATTACAAAATCTGCCTACCGGAAATAAAATTCGTAGTACAAAGTTTGACGTGTCAACACTTTTGGAAAACTGCGATTTATCTAAAGAAGAAATGGACAAGGCTAAGAAGATGTTACTTCAGTACGCCGACATTTTCTCTTCAAATGATGCTGACATAGGGAGAACTGGACTAGTTCAGCATAAGATTAATACGGGTAACGAGTTACCAATCCGTCAGCGACCAAGAAGACTGCCTGTTGCACGTGAAAAAGAGGTGGAAACCATGATGGAGGGAATGATGAAGGACGGTGTTATAGAGCCTTCATCGAGTCCATGGTGTTCTCCTGTGGTCCTGATAAAGAAAAAGGACGGCAGTATGCGCTTCTGTGTGGACTATCGACGACTGAACGCTGTCACGAAAAAGGACAGCTATCCGCTGCCTAGGATCGATGACACACTGGATACGCTGACTGGTATGAAGTGGTTTACCACACTTGACCTGAAAAGTGGCTATTGGCAAGTAGAAATAGACCCCAAGGATAAGGAAAAAACTGCATTCTCAACAGGGAAGGGATTGTGGCAGTTTAAAGTTATGCCATTCGGATTGTGCAATGCTCCTGCAACGTTTGAAAGGCTGATGGAGCAAGTACTCGCCGGATTGATTGGAGACGCATGTCTTGTCTATCTAGACGACATAATCATCGTGGGCCGTACATTTGAAGATCACCTTAAAAACCTCAACCAAGTGCTGTCGAAAATCCAAACAGCAAATCTTAAGTTAAGTCCGAAAAAGTGCTCGTTTTTCAGAAAACAAGTGAACTTCTTAGGACACATAGTTTCGGGGGAAGGTGTTCAAACAGACCCAGAAAAAGTAATCGCCGTCAAGGATTGGCCAGTTCCGAAAGACAAGACACAGGTCAGAGCATTTCTGGGTTTGTGCTCCTACTATCGAAGGTTTGTCAAGAATTTTGCCGACATTGCAAAACCTCTGCACAAACTCACTGAGGAAAAGCGGCAATTCTGTTGGGACGAGAACTGCGACGTTGCATTTCAGGAATTAAAGAAACGTCTGTGCAATACGCCTATTTTGGGATATCCTGACACAGAAAATGACTTCATAGTTGACACAGATGCAAGTAATACTGGAATTGGGGGCGTGCTGTCTCAACGGAAAGGAAACCAAGAGGTTGTGATAGCTTACTTCAGCAAGTCTTTATCCAAACCAGAAAGAAATTACTGCGTTACAAGACGGGAGCTACTCGCCGTAGTAAAGACATTGCAGCACTTCAGTAAATATTTGTTGGGACGTAAATTCCAATTAAGAACTGACCATGCTGCATTGAAGTGGCTATTACAGTTCAAGAATCCAGAGGGGCAAGTGGCGAGATGGATTGAGCTATTGCAAGAGTTTGACTTCGTAACTGAACATCGCAGTGGAAGAACTCACGGTAACGCAGACGCCTTGTCGAGAAGACCTTGTCCTGAAGACTGTAAGCACTGTGCCAGGCAAGAGACTAAGGAAGTAGTGCCCGTGAGGATGCTTAGAACGGATCTCAGCGATGAATGGAAAGAAACCCTACAGCAGACTCAGCAAAATGACTCGGACATCAAACCGATCTTCGAGTGGATCAAAGCTGGTGCTCCTAAACCCAAGTGGAGTGATGTGGCTGCGATGAGTTCCATCACGAAGAGTTATTGGGCGCAATGGAACAGCTTGGTGATCCAGGATGGAGTCTTGTGCCGTAAATGGGAAAACGCTCGAGGGGACAGCTGTCATCTACAAATGGTTGTCCCTAAAGCTAAGGTACCGGATGTTTTACGGCTGTACCATGATGGATGTTCGGGAGGACATATGGGGGTAAAAAGGACTTTACTAAAAATTCGAGAACGCTTTTACTGGATCCACTGTCGAGATGATGTGGAGGACTGGTGTCGCAAATGTACCAGTTGTGCGGCCGTGAAAGGACCCCAAACACGCAGCAGAGGAGCATTAAAAGTGTACAACGTTGGAGCCCCTTGGGAGCGGATAGCACTAGACGTTGCGGGACCATTTCCAGAAAGTGAGAGCGGAAACAAGTACTTCTTGGTGGTCATGGATTACTTCACAAAGTGGCCAGAAGTCTTCGCCATTCCTAATCAAGAAGCTACAACTGTCGCAGATAAATTGGTTCAGGAAGTCTTCTGTCGTTTTGGAGTACCCTTAGAAATACACAGCGATCAAGGAAGGAATTTCGAATCGCAAGTATTTCAGGAGACTTGTCGATTAATGGGTACTCACAAAACCAGAACCACCTCTTACCACCCACAATCTGATGGAATGGTGGAACGATTCAACCAAACGTTGGAAAGATATCTGGCAAAAGTCGTGGAAAGCAGACAAAGGGATTGGGACAAGCACATACAGCCGTTTCTTCTGTCCTACCGCAGCGCAGTCCACGAAAGTACAACTGTGACGCCCGCCTTCGCGAATTTTGGAAGGGAATTACGGTTGCCTGCAGATTTAATCACTGGAACTCCCCCTGATGCTCCACGCAGTGTAACAGATTACGCAAATGACTTGCGTAACAAGTTGAATGATGTTTATGAGCATATTAGACAATCCGGTCAACAGATGTCTGAGAAGATGAAGACCCGTTATGACCGGAAGGCAAATAGTAGGGGTTTCGACGAGAGTTCACTGGTGTGGTTGCATAACCCAGTACGGAGCAAAGGGAAGTCTCCGAAATTACAAGCAAGCTGGGATGGACCATACCGAGTCGTGACTAGGATCAACGATGTCACCTACCGAATACAGAAGGGTCCACGAGGTGCGCCTAAGATTGTCCATGTAGACCGATTGGCGCGATACTACGGGCCTAATGATGCTCGGGACGAGCATGTCTAAGGAGGGGGCAGTGTTACGTCGTACCCATACCTACAATACAAGTAGCTTCTAATAGTAGGTACCTACAACTAAGTAGGTAGGTAGTAGTAGGTATGTATCGAATGATGTAGGTACAAATTCGCAAACTACCTATAAAATACATCAGGAAGTTGTCATTGTAATTTCGACCGTACGCCCAGGGCATAAAGTACCTATTTCTTTCCTGTGTACAAAAGTTGTGGAAGTTTCTCTAAGGACAATGACCTAGTATGAATTGCCTAGAAGATTCTGGGAACTTATGGATCTTTCTCAAACGTTCGGTCGTCGTATAAATAGTCGACGTGTTTGTGGGAGCAGGCAGTATCATTTTGGCTACAGTACGGGACGAATCAAAGTGAACTTGTGAGTGCGATATCTAAGCGAATAGTGATCAGTAGTGTACTTGTGATTGAGTTTGAAGTGTTTTGTGATTATTAAAGTTATTCAGTTGTTTCATCGGTAGTAATTAATTTATCCCATACCCAGCTCGTAACAGTAGGATATTGTTACGTCGTACCCTTACCTACAATACAAGTAGCTTCTAATAGTAGGTACCTACAACTAAGTAGGTAGGTAGTAGTAGGTATGTATCGAATGATGTAGGTACAAATTCGCAAACTACCTATAAAATACATCAGGAAGTTGTCATTGTAATTTCGACCGTACGCCCAGGGCATAAAGTACCTATTTCTTTCCTTTGTACAAAAGTTGTGGAAGTTTCTCGTAGGACAATGACCTAGTATGAATTGACTAGAAGATTCTGGATCTTTCTCAAACGTTCGGTCGTCATATAAATAGTCGACGTGTTTGCGGGAGCAGGCAGTATTATTTTGGCTACAGTACGGAGCGAATCGAGGTGATCTAATAAGTGCGATATCTAACTGAATAGTGATCAGTAGTGTATTAGTGATTGAGTTTGAAGTGTTTTGTGATTATTAAAGTTATTCAGTTGTTTCATCGGTAGTAATTAATTTATCCCATACCCAGCTCGTAACAATTTGGTGCCAGAAGTGAGGGATAAATTATGCCAGTTCTACCAAAGGACAACACGGACGGTATCCGTACCAGGAGTCAGCGACAGCAGGACATGGACCAAAGGCGGTTTGGAGACTCTCCGACACAGACACCGGGTGGAGTCCAGCCTACGTCAGTGCCAGTCGCTGGTCCATCCGGAGTTTCTCCAGCATCAGTAGCGCCAGACTTGTCAGCTTTAATGGCGCTGCTGCAGGAGCAGGCTCGCCGTCAAGAGGAGCAGGCTCGCCGTCAAGAGGAGCAGTCTCGCCAGTTACAGGAGCAGTTGCAACGAGATAAGGAGGAGCAGGCTCGCCGCCAAGAGGAGCAGGCTCGCCGTCAAGAGGAGCAGGCTCGCCGTCAAGAGGAGCAGGCTCGCCGTCAAGAGGAGCAGTCTCGCCAGTTACAGGAGCAGTTGCAACGAGATAAGGAGGAGCAGGCTCGCCGCCAAGAGGAGCAGGCTCGCCAGTTACAGGAGCAGTTGCAACGAGATAAGGAGGAGCAGGCTCGCCGTCAAGAGGAGCAGGCTCGCCAGTTACAGGAGCAGTTGCAACGAGATAAAGAGGAGCAGGCTCGCTGTCAAGAGGAGCAGGCTCGCCGTCAAGAGGACCAGGCTCGCCAGTTACAAGAGCAGTTGCAACGAGATAAAGAGGAGCAGGCTCGCCGTCAAGAAGAACAGATGATCCTCATAAAGGATCTTCATGCAACTTTCGGCAAAGAGCTCAAGATTATGAAGGACCAGGTACACCAGCACGAGAATCGCATCTCAGAGGCCGAAGTTCAGATCGCTGGAGTGAAGAAGGCTTTGGGAGAACTGAAGTCTGGAGACGTGACTGTGGCTTCAGTGGTTGCTGCACCTTCAACGCGGGGCTTTAAGGTGCCTCCATTCGATGGAACATCTTCGTGGTCGGCGTATAAAATTCAATTTGAGGCCGTTATGAAGGCGAATGGATGGACAAAATCTCAAGCCATGACCGCGCTCACTTTGGGCCTCCGAGACCAGGCCCTCAACATTCTTGAAGCGCTTGGCAAGGATGTGACCTACGAACAGCTGCTGGAGGCGTTAGAGTCCAGATACGGCGACGCGCACCTGGAGCACGTATTTCGTGCTAAGTTGAAGGATCGTGTCCAGCGTAGTGCCGAGAACCTACAGCAGTGGGCCCTGGAAGTTGAAAAGCTGGTTCGGAAAGCATACCAGTCTGCCCCTGCACTGATCACTGGAAATATGGTACAGGCGTTTGTCGACGGGATACGCGACGTGGAAGTTAGAGCCGCCGTGAGACTTGGGCATCATGAGACACTGAAAGGGGCGTTGGCCCATGCCTTGGAAGTAGAGGCAGCGAGGCAAGACCATGGAACACACTACGTCAGGGAGGTTGTGGCATCACCTGTACGTGACCGTGCGCAAGGGTACAGCCCTAGGTGCTATACTGGTAAAGAAAGGGATCATCTTCCGTCAAGCTACCCAAAGCAAGTTGTGACATCACCTGTACGCCAGCGTTCGCGAGGATACAGCCCTAAGTGTTACAATTGTGGAGAAAGGGGTCACCTTCGGTCAAGCTGTCCTAAGCGCAGCACCCTTAGAGAAGACCAATCTCTGCAGAGAAAAGCGGCTGGAATGACTGCCCAGCAACAGTGGAGAAACCACAGCAAAACAGATGAATTGTCAAGAAGACCGTCGACTGAAGATCGGAAGCACAGTTCCAGACAGGAGTCTAAGGAAGTGGTGCCTGTGAGGATTCTAAGAACGGATCTCAGCGATGAATGGAAGGAAACCATACAGCAGGCTCAGCAAAATGACTCGGACATCAAACCGATCTTCGAGTGGATCAAAGCTGGTGCTCCTAAACCCAAGTGGAGTGATGTGGCTGCGATGAGTTCCATCACGAAGAGTTATTGGGCGCAATGGAACAGCTTGGTCATCCAGGATGGAGTCTTGTGCCGTAAATGGGAAAACGCTCGAGGGGACAGCTGTCATCTACAAATGGTTGTCCCTAAAGCTAAGGTACCGGATGTTTTACGGCTGTACCATGATGGATGTTCGGGAGGACATATGGGGGTAAAAAGGACTTTACTAAAAATTCGAGAACGCTTTTACTGGATTCACTGTCGAGATGATGTGGAGGACTGGTGTCGCAAATGTACCAGTTGTGCGGCCGTGAAAGGACCCCAAACACGCAGCAGAGGAGCATTAAAAGTGTACAACGTTGGAGCCCCTTGGGAACGGATAGCACTAGACGTTGCGGGACCATTTCCAGAAAGTGAGAGCGGGAACAAGTACTTCTTGGTGGTCATGGATTACTTCACAAAGTGGCCAGAAGTCTTCGCCATTCCTAATCAAGAAGCTACAACTGTCGCAGATAAATTGGTTCAGGAAGTCTTCTGTCGTTTTGGAGTACCCTTAGAAATACACAGCGATCAAGGAAGGAATTTCGAATCGCAAGTATTTCAGGAGACTTGTCGATTAATGGGTACCCACAAAACCAGAACCACCTCTTACCACCCACAATCTGATGGAATGGTGGAACGATTCAACCAAACGTTGGAAAGATATCTGGCAAAAGTCGTGGAAAGCAGACAAAGGGATTGGGACAAGCACATACAGCCGTTTCTTCTGTCCTACCGCAGCGCAGTCCACGAAAGTACGACTGTGACGCCCGCCTTCGCGAACTTTGGAAGGGAATTACGGTTGCCTGCAGATTTAATCACTGGAACTCCCCCTGATGCTCCACGCAGTGTAACAGATTACGCAAATGACTTGCGTAACAAGTTGAATGATGTTTATGAGCATATTAGACAATCCGGCCAACAGATGTCTGAGAAGATGAAGACCCGTTACGACCGGAAGGCAAATAGTAGGGGTTTCGACGAGAGTTCACTGGTGTGGTTGCATAACCCAGTACGGAGCAAAGGGAAGTCTCCGAAATTACAAGCAAACTGGGATGGACCATACCGAGTCGTGACTAGGATCAACGATGTCACCTACCGAATACAGAAGGGTCCACGAGGTGCGCCTAAGATTGTCCATGTAGACCGATTGGCGCGATACTACGGGCCTAATGATGCTCGGGACGAGCATGTCTAAGGAGGGGGCAGTGTTACGTCGTACCCTTACCTACAATACAAGTAGCTTCTAATAGTAGGTACCTACAACTAAGTAGGTAGGTAGTAGTAGGTATGTATCGAATGATGTAGGTACAAATTCGCAAACTACCTATAAAATACATCAGGAAGTTGTCATTGTAATTTCGACCGTACGCCCAGGGCATAAAGTACCTATTTCTTTCCTTTGTACAAAAGTTGTGGAAGTTTCTCGTAGGACAATGACCTAGTATGAATTGACTAGAAGATTCTGGATCTTTCTCAAACGTTCGGTCGTCATATAAATAGTCGACGTGTTTGCGGGAGCAGGCAGTATTATTTTGGCTACAGTACAGAGCGAATCGAGGTGATCTAATAAGTGCGATATCTAACTGAATAGTGATCAGTAGTGTATTAGTGATTGAGTTTGAAGTGTTTTGTGATTATTAAAGTTATTCAGTTGTTTCATCGGTAGTAATTAATTTATCCCATACCCAGCTCGTAACAATATCATTGACGAGTCGATTCGTTTATCATACACTAGCGGACGTCCCGCGGTTTCACCCGCGTAGTTCCCGTTCCCGTGGGAGTACGGGGATAAAATATAGCTTATGTTACTCAGGGTGAATGTAGCTTTCTGATGGTGAAAGAATTTTTGAAATCGCTTCATCACTTCCGGAGATTACCCCCTACATACAAACTTACAAACAAATGTTACCTCTTTATAATATTAGTATAGATATAGATATAGATAACATTTCCAGATTCTGTATCCGTCATCATTATGTCAGCCCAGAATCAAACTATGCTGGGTATAGGCATCCCCTTTCTTCTGCTATTTTTCTCGGTTCTATGCATCTCTCATACAAGTGTTTCCCGCGATTTTGACGGTATCGTCAACCCTAATGCGCTTTTGGACTTTTGGATTTTTTTTTCGGATCTGAAATCATCAATTTACCCCCGTCGTTTACAAACAAAATGTTACCTCTTTATAATATTAGTATAGATATAGATAACATTTCCAGATTCTGTATCCGTCATCATTATGTCAGCCCGGAATCAACCTATGCGGGGTATAGGCATCCCCTTTCTTCTGCTATTTTTCTCGGTTCTATGCATCTCTCATACAAGTGTTTCCCGCGATTTTGACGGTATCGTCAACCCAATGCGCTTTTGGACTTTTGGATTTTTTTTCGGATCTGAAATCATCAATTTACCCCCGTCGTTTTGGGCGGAGCGGAAGGCAGTGTCAGACTTGTACCGACTAAAACCCATCCATGATCCTTCTTAGCCCTTTGTTCCGGGGCCGCGGTATCTCTTTCGAACAGTCCCGCAACCCCGGCAGGAACCAAACCCAACCAGACCTAACCTTGGCTATCCTTTGGTCAGAACTGGATTGTATAGATAGCTTCTGCGTCTAGCTAGATTCAGTATCAATGTAGAAGATTATATATGGTGTAAAACACTTAAACACCTCTTAACGAAGCCGAAAGGCACTTGTTCTCCCTGTCATTGCGATCATTTTTTGTTCTACTACCTGGGACTCCGGACCCCAATATCTCCGTAACTAGAAAGTAGTTACGGAGATATTGGGGGTCAAAGTTCCAACATTTTGACAAGTTTTTTTTTTAATACAAGTTTTTCATGTAAGATTTTAACGTTAAACATCTTCATTATCTCCTTACTGTTCAATCCATCCAACAGCACAATGTTTTGAGTGCGTTACATTGAGTTCTATCACAAAACATGTTTTTTTTTTAAAAAGTCGTTTTCCTGCAATATTGTTTGCATAAAATTACTTGACGGCTTCGTGATGAGGTCTTTTACACCCTGTTTTAACTTATTAATGGGGTTGGCTGGTCAAAGCTGATTGTAGATGGCGTGTCCATCGCTCAGACCCAATGTGACCAATGAGATCAAACTATTTTGAAATATAAAATGACATTGACAGATTTTCAACCAATGACTATGTTAGGTTCATGCGGTTCTAGCGCCATTAGTTCCACAAGTTGCCCGTCCCATTCTCGAACCTCCAAAAAAAATTTAGATAGCAAAACATCTGCACGCTGCACGTCTTACTGCGCCTACGACGACGCTAGCAGTGTTTGATACGCAGACTGGTCAAGGGCGAATCGATGATTATGTGACCAAACAAATTAAAATGCAGGAAGTATCAGCCGCAGCTGTTTATTAAACATTCCGCCAGGGGGCGCACGTTTCAATGTCATGTGACGTAGTGAATGTTCCTATTTGACATGATTAAATGGCGAATTTATGTAAGTCTCGTACGTATTTTATTGCACATAAAACATAAAACAAGCTAGGCCAACTGTAATCGTTTTTCGCAAAATTCAAAAAAACACAAACCAATCTTCAGCTAAACTTTTATTGTACCAGAGATTATAGAGACTGTTTTAAAGCCATAGACTACTTTTCAAGGGGTGAAAGTACTTATTGAGTATGAAATAGTACATTTTGATACAAGTGGAGAAAGTTTGTTATTGCATTCGAGGCGGAACTATAACACCCGAGCCGTAGGCGAGGGTGTTTTTGAGCCGAGAATTGCAATAACAAATGTCCACGTGTATCAAACGAAGTTTTTCAATACACTTTTGAAGAAATAAAATAAAATAACGAAAAATACTTTTGTCACGAACTACCTATGATTTTAATTTACTTTTTTTTTTTTCGTACTTTTGTTTCACCAGGTTGAAGGAGAGGCAATGGTATGAAGCCGTTAAACAGCCTAATATAAAAAATTGATTTATTTTATATTTTTGAATTCAGAACACAAATAAATGTTAATTTGTGTATAAAAGTAACTATTAGTTTTAAATAATCATGTCTATCTATGATATTCTATTTATAAACACAATTTGAATATTCAAAAAAAAATTTATGCCGTAAAGACGCGTAGTGCTTTGCAAAAATAAAAAAAAAAACATTCACCTCAGACATTGAACCAATTTGGACTAAGTATAGGTATAGTTATCTGTGGCAATTTTCATTCCCGCACACGTGCGGGAAAGTGGAAAAAATCGCACGCGTGTGAAATACATTGCATTTTGTACCTAATCGTAGTGCGTTAAGGACCAGTTTTCGAGGAAGTGTATTGAAAAACTTTTTCTATGGGACCAAACGAAATTAATACTGTTCCATACATTTTTTTCCGCAAACAGCGGAAGCAATAAAGCTATAATTTATGTAATTATCTACTTAGATAGCACGAGAGACATTTACAAACTAGTAATCAATTAGAAAACGTTATGCACTTCGAAGGAAAACTTCAAGCAGTGTTAATTATGGTACCTAATGTATTATTTAAATATTCACTAAGTAACTTAGTAAGTGCCTAGTACCTATTTTCTTATTTACTAAGCCATTTGGTTGTTAGTTTGGCAATAGGTATTTTCCTTAGTATGTTTATTTAGATGACGTCAATCAGCTAAGCATAATTATTCATGTAAGTGATGTAAATCTAAATATCCTTATGTATTAGTGAATTAGATAATATGTATGTAATTAATTGCTACTTGCTACATGTAGATCTATGCCACTTCTGTCTGAACTTCGAGGTGCCACAGTTTGCTGTGGCTTCATTGTTCTTAAAAAAAAAAAAAGAACATACAGTTCCTAATTCAAATTTAATTGTGGCGCAATTTGTTCCACTCACTTACCTACGGTTACGACAAACAGTAAACGTCAGCGTCACGCATTCAAAACATTCTTTTCAGTTCTAGAACCATCCGATACGCAAGTGATAATACTGGCAGCCGACAGCCAAGCCCCCGACTATTGCTTAACCCGCCACCGCTGCCTGCTGCTGATTCGCAGTCGGGCTGCCTATCCGTGGGTGTGGCTGACCCGCCCGCGTTACGTCAGCATTACAAGCGAACGTGACCTTTGCCAGTACAGCCAGTACTCGATATTACTGCGTTCGTATATTTATCCGTTCGCAAGGAAGGGTTTACGGGTTAAATATTTTGTTTGAAATTCATGAGGAAAAATGTTTGATGAGGAATGTTTTTCGCCATTTTTGTTCTAAATTGGAATTGTGGGCTTTATACCTATTACAAATCTATACAATAGGTAAATCACTCTCTGAAATTGTTAGTAGCAACTAGCAACCTGCATGGTGGGGACTTAGCAATTAGAAGTCCAAAGAAAGTGCACCGGTTTAGTACGTAGCTATTTTAACAGTCTTCTTTACCAAACCATAAACAAGGAAGATGTATCTGTACTACAGACAGATACATTTTTCAAGAATGTCTTGCGCCAATGAATCCTCCTTATGTACCACCATTGTACAATACAATATAAATGCAAATTGCAACATAATGGCAAGTTTAATAAAAGAAACGGACAAACAACGCGCATATCTGTAGAATGAGGTACTTTACTGTAAACAGTGAGCGGTATAAAAATATTAGTGTAAACTTTTCTATTCCGAGCTTGAAGGAAAAACATATGCTACATCCTCTTTACAGAGATAAATTTAGGGAATTTATAAATGTTTTCCTGTTTGCATGGCTCCGATAGGTAGGAGTTATTCCTCGAACGGTTAAATAGGCTAGTTTCCACCATCAACACATTGCAAATCTTTTCAGTCAGTCAGTGAGAGTATTGGAAAATAATGGACACGTATTTTTTTTTTGTAAGTCATTGAATATTGACAAAGATAAAACGTATCAAAACTCGAGAGTGTCGGCTTTGATTATATAATGTCTAGATGGAGCGTCAAGTGCGCGCAAACGTGTCAAAAAATATCAGCCAACTGTTGGCTTACAAGTTCTTACCCGCTGTTCAAGTAGACGACGAAACCACGGCGCGATCTAATTTAAATCATAAAAATGTTCAGAGTTGCCGACGTGCTCGATAGATGGCGTTGGCGTCGAATTAGATCGCGCTATGGTTTCGTTACCACCGATAGTATAAGTGAATTTGAATTTTTTTGTTTGTGTGGGGTTATAGTCCGGTTAAGCAGTTTGACAACCTTAACGTGTTGTGTCTGCGAGTGGTCCCATCTAAAAAAAAAAAAAAAAAAATTGTTTGTGTGATTCTTTCTTTGAGATTCTGTAATTGTATAGAATATACGTCCTATTGAAAACGAAGTGAGTTTCATTAGGTGTTCTCGCCTTCGGACCTTGATATCCTGTTCATGGTCCTTCGAGTCGGATTGGCGTGAAGGTGTTTTTTGGGTGGTGGTGGTGATTATCGCCCCACAACGTCAGTAGTACTGGGCAGTGGATTGCTGCTCAGAGCATCCCTACAGCGAGGCGTCAGCGGTGACGTCATCGAAGCAGAGGATCCGGCTGGGTGCCGGAGGAGTGACGTTGTGTGGAGGAGCCAGGCAGAGGAGTTCGCGGAGTGGCCACCAGAGGTCGCCACAAGTGCGACGTGTGACGTCGAGTATCAGTGTCAGTGAGTGCATAGTGGAGAAATCGTGAGTACATTTTCGACCTTATTACTAAGAAGAAATTAACTTCAACAATTCAAGAAAGTGCATTGAAATTTGAACCTTAAAATCACTAGCTAATTTACTTAGCCGTTGTTAATAGTAGTTTGGACTTGTACTAATTTTAAGCAAAAGTTGTTGAGACGGGGAACCTATGCCCGATTTTACTCAAAAATACAAGTCCAAAACACTTGTAAAATTTTAAACATTATCTGGGACTTAGAAAAATTTCGAAGTGCTTCAAAGAAACTTTTATGGTGTTATTGAACGTGTTTATTGGACAATAAGATAGTGTTAGTTTTATAGTGTTATAGGTATTTAGTAGTTGCTAGAAAATTGTGTATTTTATATTTGTGACCTAACATATTTGTGTTTTTAATTAAAAATGGAGTCGCTTAACGATATTCAAGAAGATATTAAAGCTAAAATGCTTAAGTCAAAATGTAACTTTAAAAAATCTCCAAAAGAGCGTCTAACTGTTTGTTATATAGAAACTAGAATTGAAAACTTAGAGCAGCAATGGCAACTATTCCACACAACACATGTAAAAATAATTAGTGAAGTTAAAAGGTCTGATTTAATTAGTTCAAATTATTTTAAGAATGGCTTATATGATGAGGTCGAAGAATTTTATATACAATTTAAAAGCGAGCTGAAAGAACAATTAAATAATATGAAAATGTCTAATGAAACTTATAATGTCAGTCCAGGAGCTAGTTGTAGTGTAGGATTTAGAAACTTTAAGTTACCTGAGGTTAAGATACCTGTGTTCTCTGGAAACTATAGTGAGTGGCAGACATTTAGGGATTTATTTGTGGGGTTAATACACAATAATAATACTCTAGACGATGCTCAGAAATTATATTACCTTAAAGGGTACTTAACCGGAGATGCAGAGCTACTATTAAGGAACATTAATGTCACATCGGATAATTATAAGGCTAGTTGGGCAAAATTAGAGACAATGTACAACAATAAACGATTTTTAGCAAGTGGAATTTTAAAACGTTTGTTTAATCAAAAGAGTTTAACAGTAGAATCAGCCGCTGAAATAAAAAGATTACTTAGCACCACCTCTGATTGCTTGGCTTCAATAAAAAATCTAGGAGTAGATGTTTCTTCTTGGGACATCCTGATAATACACATTGTTAGTGCCAAATTGGATAAGGACACCAGGAAGGCCTGGGAATTAAAGACAGCTTCAGATTCAACAGATGATTTGGCTACCTTTACTCAACTTTCTGAGTTTTTAACTGGCCGATTTCGAGGTTTAGAAAACTTAGAAAATAAAGTTCAGGTTCAAAAGAGTTCGCAATCGTTCCATGTGGTAGGCAAAGAAAAAGCTGAGTTATCTTGCCCTTTTTGTTCTGCCGCTCATAAAGTAACTGCTTGTAAAGGTTTTTCTAAAGAAAGTAACGATACTCGACGTGATTTCGTACAAAAAAAGGGGCTATGTTTCATTTGTTTGGGTAGTAACCACTCTGCCAGATTTTGTAGAAACACCGTCAAATGCCATATATGTAAAAGACGCCACCATACTTTAGTCCACCCTAGCGGTGGTTCTGGGTCTGTTGGTGAGGTCACGGGCGTTGACCAGAAGGAAGCAGCGTCAGTTGCTGCTAGGAATAGTTCCTCAATGGAGGAATCTCAAAAGGCCGCTGTACAAGCGGAGGGATCTACTAAGCCAATAGTTTCATGCCTTTCGACAGGAAATTGTAAGGATACGGTTTTAATACCTACGGCTTTAGTAAAGGCCATGTCGAAAGATGGAAACTATCGTGTGGTTCGGGCATTAGTAGATCAAGGATCCCAGGGATCTTTTATCACTGAGTCAATGGCTCAATATTTAGGGTTAAAGAAAACTTTAACAAAACACCGTGTAACAGGTGTAGGCGGTAATAAAACAGTGATGTCTAATTCTTCCGTAGTTGTTAATCTACGTTCTCGAGTGAATCCAGATTACAACGTTCAAGTAAATGCATACGTTTTGAAGTCCATCACGTCCCTTCTCCCAGTTGTAACAGCAACCAGGGTAGAATGGGTAAAGTTGAGTGAAACCGATTTGGCAGATCCCGAGTATCACAGGCCTAATAAAATTGACATTTTGTTGGGTGCTGAGATATTCAGCCAAATTATTCAAGATGGAATCAAAAAGAGCACTAGTGGATCACTTGTAGCACAGCAAACAGAATTCGGCTGGATTCTTTCGGGTGTTGTCGGTACCGAAAGTTTGGTGGATATCAATGCATATCCTTGTATAACTGTCATGCATTCCAATGTTCAGACTGATGACTTCTTACGTAAGTTCTGGGAGCTAGAAGCGGAGCCATCAGGAACTGAAAAAATACTGAGCAAAGAAGAAGCGGAATGTGAGAACATTTTTACAAATACCACAAAGCGAGATGAAACCGGACGTTATATTGTAAGATTGCCGTTCCGCGATAGTAACCAAAGTTGCAAGGATGGTGAATCTAGGTTCATAGCTGAAAAAAGGTTAAAGAGCTTAGAGTTCAAACTTTTAAAGAATGACAAATTAAAGGCGGATTACACAGCGGTGATGCAGGAGTATATAGAACTTAATCATATGGTAAAGGTATCTCCAGAAGAAAAGAATAAAGGGTTGTACTTACCTCATCACGCGGTAATCCGGGAAGATAAGCAGACGACTAAGGTGCGCGTGGTATTTGACGCTTCCTGCAAGGGAATAAATGGGGTATCGCTAAACAATGATTTGATGGTTGGCCCGACATTGCAAGCAGAATTACGACATACGGTTATGCGTTGGAGAATACATCCAATTTGTATAGGTGCTGATATAATTAAAATGTATAGACAGGTTCTGGTCAATAGAGATGATACAATGTTTCAGAGGGTTCTTTGGAGGGACAGTCCTGAAAAGGAAATTGAAGAATTTGAGTTAGTGACGGTTACATTTGGTACTTCATCGGCGCCATTTCTAGCAGTGCGTTCTTTACATCAGGTTGCTTATGATGAAGGGAAGGATTATCCATTAGCAGCAAAAAATATTCTTAATAATTTCTACATGGATGATCTAATGACAGGGGCAGAAAGCGTAGACGAAGGATATAAAATTCATACAGAAATAAAAAATATTTTAGCTAAAGGGGGATTTCAATTGCAAAAATGGATAAGTAACAGTGAAGAATTACTACATAAGATAAGAGAAAGCAAAAGGGATAAAGCTGAGGAAGTAAAAATAAACCTAGATAAAATAGATAATATTACAAAAATACTCGGACTTACCTGGGATCCTCGCGCTGATGTTTTCCAGTACTCCGTAGAACTGCCTCTCCCGACGGAACCTGTAACTAAAAGAAAAATTATATCGGATATATCAAGGCTTTTCGACCCGTTAGGTTGGTTGTCACCTAGTATCATTTTAGCTAAAATGTTGATACAGAAGCTATGGTTAGCAGGTATAGGTTGGGACGAAGAAGTGCCCAACAGTTTATTAAAAGAATGGATTACTTACCGTAAGGACTTATCTTCTTTAGTGAATGTTAAAATCCCACGTTGGCTCAACACTAAATCCAGCAATGTAAAGACGGAGCTACACGGTTTTTCGGATGCCTCAAAAATGGCCTACGCTGCAGTGGTATACGTCAGAGTTATAGATGCAGAGGGTAACATACATGTTGCGTTAGTTACCTCGAAAACTAAAGTGTCTCCCATCAAGCAAGTATCGATACCTAGGTTGGAACTATGTGGAGCCGTTTTATTAGCTAAGTTGATGGTGGACGTTGCTAAAACTCTGGATGTAAATATATCAGATGTGCACGCTTGGACGGATTCCGAAGTTGTTCTCGCATGGCTTAGTGGTCATCCAAGCCGTTGGAAAACGTTTGTGGCCAATCGCGTTGCAGAGATCTTAACCAAATTAGATACACAATATTGGTCACATGTTCCATCCAAACAAAATCCAGCGGATTGTGCCTCTCGCGGCGTGGCTCCAGGGGAACTCGGCAATACGGCAATATGGTTCAATGGACCAGAGTTCTTAAGGCAATCAGTGATAGAATATAAAAAACCTAAACACTTGAGTACTAAATTGGAGGAAGTGAAGGTCCATTCGGGTATCCTTGACATTTCTTTTTGGGAAAGATTTTCATCGCTTTCAAGGATGATCAGAGTAGTCGCCTACTGTAGGAAGTTCTTGCTCTTAAGGATTAATTGTGCTAAGAAGGAGAGAAATAAACAGTTGACTACAACAGAACTCGGGGAGGCAATGGAAATATGCATTAGAAAGGCTCAAGAAGAAGAACTACAAGAAGAAATAGAAGAACTTAAGAAGACAGGATCGTTAGGAAAAAAGGGAAAAAAGTATAAATCATTAAATTTATTTTTAGATTTAAAGAAATTAATTAGAGTGGGCGGTCGATTAGAGATGTCTCAATTGACTTATGATCGCAAACATCCAATACTTATACCTAAAGATTCGTTCCTCACGAAGCTTCTCATAAGCGAGGCGCATCAAAAAACGATGCATGGAGGGCCTCAAGCTATGATCGCTTACTTAAGATCTCAGTATTGGGTTGTAGGAGTCAAACCTTTAGTAAAGGCTTTTTTTAGAAAATGCGTTACTTGCATTCGGTATTCAAATAAAACCAGAAGCCAACTAATGGGACAGCTACCATCTCCTCGTGTTACCCCAAATAAAGCTTTTCTGTACAGTGGCGTCGATTACGCTGGCCCGATAAACGTCAGAATGTCTAAAGGGCGTGGTAATAAGACTTACAAGGGATACATCGCGCTTTTCATCTGTCTCTCGACGCGGGCGATTCATATCGAAGCAGTCAGCGACATGACGTCCAAAGGTTTCTTGGCCGCTTTTAAGAGGTTCGTGGCCAGACGTGGACACTGTGCAGAACTACACAGTGACAACGGCACAAATTTTGTTGGCGCTGCGCGAGAGCTTCAGGAATTATTCAATGAAGAAAAATCAAAATTCATTCCTGAATTGGTTGAGTGCTTGGCGAATAATGGTACAAAGTGGAACTTTATTCCTCCTCACGCTCCAAATTTCGGCGGACTATGGGAGGCAGGAATAAAGTCTACTAAATACCATCTCAGAAGGGTTATAGGGAACTCTACCTTAACGTTTGAGGAAATTACGACGGTGTTGGCGCAAATTGAGGCGTGCCTCAACTCGAGACCGCTTTCCTGTATGGATCAAACCGAGTTAACAGTGTTAACTCCGGGACATTTTTTGGTTGGGGAACCACTCGTCCTTGTACCTGATTCGAATTTTGAAAAGGCTAACATTTCTAGTCTCAGACGGTGGCAACTTACCCAAAGAATGTTACAGGACTATTGGCGGCAGTGGTCACAAGATTATTTAAATCAATTCTTACAACGCCATAAGTGGGCTCACCAAAATCCAGAACCAGCCGTAGGTGGCATAGTTCTGATAAAAGAGGATGATTTACCTCCTGGCAAGTGGTTGCTGGGAAAGATTGAGTTAAAACATCCTGGGCCCGACGGAATCACTCGAGTCGTTACTATCAGAACTAAAGGTTCTCTGATAAAGAGGCCTGTAACAAAATTGGCTATTCTTCCTGTAGCATCTTAAACTTTGGTTGTGAGGTATAATCTAAGAATAATATTTATTGTTCATTTAGTTTGTAAGTTTCTTTTGTTTTGTATACCTTCACAAATGTTAGAGTTATGTTATGGTTTTGTACTTGTGCACCCCGCACGGTGGGCGGTTTAGATTAAGAGAAGGACATTCTGCAACATGTCCTTGGTGGGCGGTATGTTCAAGTAGACGACGAAACCACGGCGCGATCTAATTTAAATCATAAAAATGTTCAGAGTTGCCGACGTGCTCGATAGATGGCGTTGGCGTCGAATTAGATCGCGCTATGGTTTCGTTACCACCGATAGTATAAGTGAATTTGAATTTTTTTGTTTGTGTGATTCTTTCTTTGAGATTCTGTAATTGTATAGAATATACGTCCTATTGAAAACGAAGTGAGTTTCATTAGGTGTTCTCGCCTTCGGACCTTGATATCCTGTTCACCCGCCGATTAGTGCCGATCGTGCCGCTTTGGCGTCACCACGTATTACGCGCGTTAGGTAATTAACAAATAACAGCGATAAAATGACGGTATGTGCTATTAAACTGTGCCGGAATTATACAGGAAGGGTAAAAAATACCAAGCACATCGCCTACCATCGATAAGTTACTAAAAAATTATATATTTCTGTTTTATTTTTATGAATATAAAATTACGCCATATTTTATCAGTGTTGCCAGTTTGTTTTTTTCATTCTCCCAAAAGAACGTCATTTTTTGTGGGTAAATTAGTTAGTCTAGGGTTACGTTAAAAAGGTGGAGTTTATAAATTCGTATTAAGTCTTTCTATGATTTTGAGGTCAATTCCAGGTAAAACTTGTTATATTAGCTAGGTAAATAATTTACTTGATACCGACTTCATGTTCACATTTTAGTCATTATTAGCTGACCCGCGCAACATCGTCTGCGTCACATGAGCGTACCTTCCTACCTACTCCCTTCCTACCTACTCCCCTACCTACTCCCTTCTTACCTACTACCTACCTACCACCTACCTATTACCTACCTACCACCTACCTATTACCTACCTACCTTTGATTATATAATGTCTAGATGGAACGTCAAGTGCGCGCAAACGTGTCAAAAAATATCAGCCAACTGTTGGCTTACAAGTTCTTACTCGCCGATTAGTGCCGATCGTGCCGCTTTGGCGTCACCACGTATTACGCGCGTTAGGTAATAAACAAATAACAGCGATAAAATGACGGTATGTGCTATTAAACTGTGCCGGAATTATACAGGAAGGGTAAAAAATACCAAGCACATCGCCTATCATCGATAAGTAACCATAAAACTATATATTTCTGTTTTGTTTTTATGAACATAAAATTACGCCATATTTTATCAGTGTTGCCAGTTTGTTTTTTTCATTCTCCCAAAAGAACGTCATTTTTTGTGGGTAAATTAGTTAGTCTAGGGTTACGTTAAAAAAGGTGGAGTTTATAAATTCGTATTAAGTCTTTCTATGATTTTGAGGTCAATTCCAGGTAAAACTTGTTATATTAGCTAGGTAAATAATTTACTTGATACCGACTTCATGTTCACATTTTAGTCATTATTAGCTGACCCGTGCAACATCGTCTGCGTCACATGAGCGTACCCACCTACCTACTACCTTCCTACCTACTCCCCTACCTACTCCCTCCCTACCTACTACCTACCTACCACCTACCTATTACCTACCTACCTACCACCTACCTACCTACCACCTACCTACCTACCTATCACCTACCTACCTACCACCTACCTACCTACCACCTACCTACCTACCACCTACCTACCTACCACCTACCTACCTACCACCTACCTACCTACCACGTACCTACCTACCTACCTACCTACGACCTACCTACCTACCTATTTCTCACTGTTTAAACCTTCCGTGAACTTCCACAAACAATTCAAGACCAAAAATAGCCAAATCGGTCCAGCCGTTTTCGAGTTTTAGAGCGACGAACGGCAATTCATTTATATATATATATATATATGTCGCATCCGGTCATGAGTACGGACGGGCGAATGAATCGAAAGCGCGCCAGTGGTGACATCACGCGACCTACTCCCTACCATGGCGGCTTTTACAGAGTCCTGATGTTAACACCTCGCGGCGAGGCAGACAGTCTGGGTCTGACCGCAGCGGAGTGAAGACGTCTTGAAACTGTACACGATTCATTGTGCCTAGTGTTAATGTGTGAAAGTGTAATGTCAAGTTATTTGTTAGACTCAGTGTATATGTTTGAAAAGAGTAACCATGGAGTTTCTTGCCGGTTCTTCTCCATGGAAACTACCATACCGAACCGTGCAATGCGAAATAAAATAGTGTATCGCATCCAGTGTGTTTTCATAGCACGAAACCCGTGTTCTGCCCACATAAGCTCGAGCCTAGCGAAATAAATTCCTGACAAACTCCGACATATATTTTTAATAACTGGCACTGATTAAAAGTATTAATCGGTAATTTAACCTCTATTTTTATTCCTTGGATAAAAGTTATCTGACTAATGAATAATCAGCCCTTATCAAACATAATTATTGAATGAGTAGAATATGGTGATCAACATAACATCTTATTTTTTAGAATACCCAATAATCTTATTATCAGGAATCGATGGATAGATCGCATTCAAAAAAGCCGCGGAGATGCCACGTGGAAACCAACAAAAACTAAGGTAGTTTGAGAAACTACTGTAGAGAGAAAAAGATAGAAATAGTCTAATTTTAGTTTAGTTTGTGAACAAGGGAATCGGCACAATTCTAATATTAATTTAATTAACTTGCTGATTTAATACAACATTCAACAACTCTATTTCAATTTAAATAGTGTTTTTTTATTTATGAAAGAAAGTAACTACACCTAAAACTTATCTTATTTAATTAAGTAGTCTATTATTTTTAATATGTGTCTTATGGGAGAATTATTGTACTAGCTGGTAACATTATTCACGCACACAGAGACACAGTAGGGCAGTGTAAAACACCGCCTGCACGCACACAGGCTTGAAATTGTTGGCTCGTTTTTTACGTTTTGATTGTAGGGCGACGCTCCATCTAGACATTATATAATCAAAGCTACCTACCTATTTCTCACCGTTTAAACCTTCCGTGAACTTCCACAAACAGTTCAAGACCAAAAATACGCGATAGAGCGACGAACGGCAATTCATTTATATATAAATATATATTATTAATGACTGGCACTGATTAAAAGTATTAAATCGGTAATTTACCCTCTATTTTTATTCCTTGGATAAAAGTTATCTGACTAATGAATAATCAGCCCTTATTAAACATAATTATTGAATGAGTAGAATATGGTGATCAACATAACATCTTATTTTTTAGAATACCCAATAATCCTATTATCAGGAATCGATGGATAGACCGCATTCAAAAAAGCCGCGGAGATGCCACGGAAACCAACAAAAACTAATGTAGTTTGAGAAACTACTGTAGAGAGAAAAAGATAGAAATAGTCTAATTTTAGTTTAGTTTGTGAACAAGGGAATCGGCACAATTCTAATACTAATTTAATTAACTTAGCTGATTTAATACAACATTCAACAACTCTATTTCAATTTAAATAGCGTTTTTTTATTTATCGAAGAAAGTAAAAAAAACTGAATAATACCTACTACATACATAGGTACACACCTAAAACTTATCTTATTTAATTAAGTAGTCTATTATTTTTAATATGTGACTTATGTATGGGAGCATCATTGTACTAGCTGGTAACATTATTCACGCACACAGAGACACAGTAGGGCAGTGTAAAACACCGCCTGCACGCACACAGGCTTGAAATTGTTGGCTCGTTTTTTACGTTTTGATTGTAGGGCGACGCTCCATCTAGACATTATATAATCAAAGAGTGTCGGCTCGTGACGTCACACTCACAACGCACTAAAAATTATAGCACGGCGTGACGTATTGAGAATTTTAAAAGCGTCGTATTCGTATCTTCGTTAATTTTGGTTTACGTAACAAAAGAAAAAATACGTTTCAAATATTTTTTGATAATCTAACTGACGGACTAATTAGATTTTTTCAGGACACAAGCCTATTGTATGTATCTCCTTGAAGATTTTATAACGTAAATCATAGGCAAGGCCATAAACACAAGGCCACTTGTTCACTAGAAACTTGAGGAAATACAAACGATTGTACGCGAGTCGTCGCGACGTTTTTTTTTTTTGCGTCTTATCAAAACGATGCGCAAGAGTTTATATTTAACCAACGTCTTTTAGAGGGAGCCGGGAAGAGATTCAAGGTCACAGCCAGTCAACTATTTTTGTGTCGATAACATTGATAATTCGCGTAATAGTTTTCCTTGTTGTGTTATTTTCTTTTGAATAGATTTTTTCATTGTAATCGGGATTTTATTGCGAGAAATTCAATTCAAACTCAAAGCATTTACATTTATTATTATGATATATATATTTTTTTCTTTCATTTATTTCAAACTAGCTTTTGCGCGCGGCTTCGCTTGATTTAGGTCTAAAATTTTCCCACGGCGAAATGTTTAGGGGGAATCCGAGACCGCGGTCCTGGCCCCTTATTCACAACGCTTCGATTCGATTTTCGATTCGGTAAGGCGTATGTCTATCTTTTTTTGACCTTACGAAATCGAGCGAGATAGACATATGACTTTCCGAATCGAAAATCGAATCGAAGGATTGTGAATAGCTATGCTGGTCCCAGAAGCCTCCCGACCTTGTCTATGACACTCAAGAGTAATGTAGCTTTCCATTAGTCAAAGAATTTTCGAATTCGGAACAGTTGTTCCGGACATAACCCCTACACACAAACAAATTTTACCTCTTTATAATATTAGTTTTAAACTGGATCAGTTAAAAACAAAAGTATAGCCTCAAAAGCTTGCCAAAAAAACGCTAGTGCCTAACTTAACTTCATAATGACATTTTTCCTATTATTTTAGTCCCAAAGGCCACTTCCATAGGGTTCCAAGTTTTCTACATAATATATCTCTGCACCTACGGATTGTTCATGTCGTTCGTTGGTCTTGTCAGCCGAATAATACACGAACATTTTAAGCTGTTACGTATTCGACACCAGTTATGGACTTGCGGGGCGTCTCACTCCAATTGTTTTAAGCGTACGTAGGCCCGTAGCCTAACTGTAATTATGAATATAAATTAACAGTTTGGTCGAAAAACTATAGCTGAAATATTTTTGTCTTTAGAAGAAAGAGCAAACCATATACCATATATGCATCATTCCTATTACGTTCCAATTTCTCAATGCTGGAACACATGCCTCCGGGGAGGCAGCTTCCTCCCTGTGAGAGGTATTGGGCCATAATCTATTTCACAGGTCCAGTACCGGTTGGTAGATGTTACATATTATATTCGGTTATTCGTTCTCATTGAGAGTGGTGGCGACCCCGACTTAGGAACAATAAGTCGTGGGTTCGAACCCAGACAGGCGCATTACTTTGTGTAATTTATTTCATCACCACTGCTCTCAAAACGGTGAAGGAAATCATCGTGAGGAAACCGGCATGTCCTAGAACCAAAAACTTCGAAGACATCTACCAATCCTCACTGGGCCCGCGTGGTGGATTATAGCCCATTTTCTCTCATAGAGAGGAGGCCTGGGTCCCAGCAGTGGGAAAATTAATAGGCTGATGATGATGATTCGTTCTAGGACATGCCGGTTTCTTCACGATGGCGATTCAACGTTTTGAATCGAAAAAAGTGGAAGGAATATGGGATGCCTTTGCACAGTGGCACACTAAAGGTTACAAAAAAAAAGAGGAAAAACATTTCGATTTCATTGGAATTTTGTGATTGTGTATGGTTGGTTTCAGCGTGAAAGATAGGATGCTTTTGGACCCGATAGGTGGCGCCGTTGTCGCATTTAAATCTCTATGTTTTGTCATATATCCATCTATTGCACCCGTGGCAAACCAGGGCGGGTTGCTGAACTTGCTAGTAATTTATAATATTCGAACAAAGGTTAGACTTCAGACGTTTAATTCCTCTTGATATTTTGCTATCAGTACAAACCCTCCCGTCTGTTGAGCCTCGCCGAATCGGCCTGACGCCATTTAAACAATGGCGTCAGGCCGACTTTTGTCTACCTTGCTAACAGATGAACAATAACAATATAATATTGTTATTTTTATAATGATGTCATCATTATAAAAATAACAATATTTTTATTGCTTCTGGTCTATAGAAATAGATCATGATTACGTAAATGTGAATATTACGCATTAAGAATGGACAAACAAACACGTATTACCATTTAATTAAGGCAACTTTGAAACAGCAAAAGAGAAAACAATGCGTGAACATCAATGTACCTACTGAATAGTGCATTTTGATACAAGTGGAGAAAGTTTGTTATCGCATCCGAGGCGGAATTAACTCCCGAGCCGCAGGCGAGGGTGTTTTTGAGCTGAGAACTGCAACAACAAATGTCCACGTGTATCAAACGACGTTTTTCAATACACTTTTGAAGAAATAAATTATAAGAATGAAAAATATTTTTGTCATGAAACTATGATTTTAATTTTCGTTTTTCCGCGCTTTGCTTTCGACAGGTTGAAAGGGAACCAAAGGTATGAAGCCACCAAACAGCCTAATTGGCCTAATATAAAAAATAGTATTTTTATATTTTTTAATTTAGAACACAAAAAAAAATATTAATTTGTTTTTAAAAGTAACTATTAGTTTTAAATAATCATGTTTATCTATGATATTCTATTTATAAACACAATTTGAATATTTAAAAAAATATTTACGCCGTAAACCGCCGTACGCTGTAAGACGCTTAGTGCTTTGCCGAAATAAAAAAAAAAAACATTCACCTCCGACTATAGGCATTAAACCAATTTGGACTAAATAAAGGCATAGTTATCTGTGGCAATTTTCATTCCCGCACACGTGTTGGAAAATGAAAAATATTGCACGCGTGTGAAATACATTGCATGTTGTACCTAATCGTAGTGCGTTATCAGTTTTGGACCAGATTTCGAGGAAGTGTATTGAAAATACATTTTTTTTCCGTTAGTACAAAGTTGTTCGTGATAACTGTTCACAGCTTGTTTAGGTATGGGTCACCAATTAAATTATCAGTTCGCCTCGTGTACAAAAGTAAATAACATCCTATCCTACTTCCTACTAATATTAGAGCTGCCCAAGTGAGGATGGATGGATGTTTGTTACTGTTTCACGCAGAAACTACTCAATGGATTTGGATAAAATTTAGCGTACAGATAGCTTATAACTTGGATTAACATAAAGGATAATTTTTATCCTAGTAGTACAATCCCGTGGGACAATTACTGAAATCCACGCGGGCAAAGCCGCGGGCATAAGCTAGTATTTTATAAACGTATGTTACTGTCTGTATGGTGGTGACAGACATAAGAATAGCATGAGAATAGCAAGAATATAATGGACTTTCCAGAGAATGGGCAGCAGCGTTCTCTGTGTCTTCTGTAAGAACCGCACTCACTGAGATCGCCAACCCGCCTGCCAAGCGTGACGATTATGGCAAAACAAAAGAAATGGCCCCTAGTGCCCGGCAGCCCGTCTACCCTCGACTACAGCAGCGGTCGAGGCTACGGCGTGGCAAGGGGTGCAAAGAATCTCAGAAGGGATCCGGCTGCCAATACCAGCGACTGGACCTGGCAACATACAACACACGCACACTCCGGACCGACGAGAAGATAACGGAACTCGAAGAGGAATTGAGCAGGCTGCGATGGAGTATTGTGGGATTATCCGAAGTCCGAAGAGAGGGGGAGAACACGATAATCCTGAAATCCGGCAACCTGCTTTATTTCCGAGAGGGTACCCGGTAGTCCCAGGGTGGTGTTGCATTTATCGTCCACAAGTCCCTTGTGAACAACGTGGTGAAGATCGAGTGTGTCAACCAGGGTGGCGTACCTTATACTCAGAATATCCTCAAGATATTCGCTGAAGGTCATACAGGTCTACGCCCCGACTTCGGCACGCCCCGATGAAGAAGTGGAGACCATGTATGAGGATATTTCTAAAGCCATGCATGGTTCCAAAACTCACTTTACTGTTGTCATGGGGGACTTTAACGCAAAACTGGGTAAACGAGACGGGGATGATCTGCAGGTGGGGTAATTTGGAGTTCGACGTCGGAATCGCCGGGGTCACCAACTGGCTAGTTTTATGGAGAAGGAGGGCCACTATATGATGAACTCCTTCTTCAGAAAGCGTGAGCATAGGAAGTGGACCTGGCAGAGGCCCGATGGTGCAACTAGAAATGAGATTGACTTCATCATGTCAACCAACAAGCAAATGTTCAATGATGTCTCGGTGATCAATTCGGTGAAAACCGGGAGCCATCACCGCATGGTAAGAGGCACATTGAACATCAATATCAAGCTTGAAAGATATCGACTGATAAAGTCTACGCTCCGTCAAGCACAGATACAAATCCAAAACCCCGAGAGCTTTCAGCTTGAACTCCAGAACCGTTTCGAGTGCCTAGGAAGCTTGGTGGACGAATACAACGATAGGTTCGTGGAAGCTGTCCATACGACCAGGTTCTTGAAGGCACATCGTACAGATCAGAACAAAAGACTCTCCGATCACACTCTCAAGCTTATAAAGGAGCGGCGTGAGAGGATCCTGTAGTCTTCAGACGAGGCGTGTAAACATCGGCCAGCTCAATAGACGGATCTCTAAATCCTTGAATAGCGACCTCCGCCGCTTTAATACCGAGCGTATTAACGACGCGATTGAGCGGAATAAAGGCTCCAAGGTATTTGCAAGAGATCTGGCTATTAGGCAGAGCCAGCTCACGAAACTGAAGACAGACGACGGTAGGATCTTATCCTCCAAACCGGAGCTTCTTCGGGAGATCGAGAGCTTCTATGGACAGTTATACACGTCAACCAGTAAGCCCGTCGTAGATCTAGCAAACGACCCAAAAGCTAGACAGACCCGACACTATACCGAAGGCATCCCGGACGTCAGCCTGTACGAGATTAGGAGGGCTCTGAAGCAGCTCAAAAACAACAAGGCACCAGATGATGAATTACAGCCGAACTCCTGAAGGCGGGTGGAAAACCGGTACTTAAGGCCCTTGAGTGGTTTGAGGAGTGAGGAGTGGTTTGAGAGACGCCACGGCGTCCTCACCTTCCGCCTGACGCAGGTCCTCATCTGACACGGTTGTTTCGGGAAGTTCCTGCACCGAATCGGGCTGGAGGAAACCCTGGGTGTTTCCACTTGGAGGATTGACCAGAGGACACGGTGGAGCACACGGCGGAGGTGTGCCCCGCGTGGGTGGAGCACCGCCGTGTCCTCGTAGCGGCGATCGGCGGCGGCGACCTCTCGCGTTCGGCCCTGGTTCAATCCATGGTCCGGAGCGAGACGGAATGGGACGCCGTCACCTCCTTCTGTCAAGCAGTAAAGCTAGAGAAGGAGGTGGCGGAACGTGAGAGGGAGAGAACCTCACGTCCCGGCCACCGCGGGAGACGCCCTGGGCATCCACCGTAGGCGCGGGCCTGTGGACGGTGGGCTATGGGCTAGCTCGCCGTCCGTCCGTCTCATGACGACAGGCCGTGTAGACGGCGCGTTCGTGTTCCACGCGCGCCTCAAAGAGTCAGCAAAAGGAAGGGTCCGCAAGGACCGATGCCTGCCGGGGCTGCGGGACTGTTCGAAAGAGATACCGTGGCCCCGGAACACAAAGGGCGATGAAGGAACATGGATGGGTTTTAGTCACTCCCTCCTGCTCCGCCCAGAGCGGGAGGAGTCATTTTATGATTTTCCATCCGAAAAAAAAGGCCCTTCAGAAGCTGTTTAATTTCGTCATACTTGAGGGAAAAACGCCACAGGCATGGTGCAGGGGTGTGGTGGTACTCTTCTTCAAGAAGGGCGACAATGCCCGGTTAAAGAATTATAGACTCATCTCACTTCTAAGCCATGTCTAGTTGTCTACAAGTTGTTTTCAAGAGTCATCACAAATCGTCTCGCGCGCATGTTTGGCGATTTACAGCCTCCCGAATAAGCCGGTTTCCGAAAAGGCTTTAGCACCGTGGATCACATACATACGCTGCGGCAGGTTGTACAGAAGACCGAAGAGTATAACCTGCCCCTCTATTTAGCGTTTGTGGACTACGAGAAAGCCTTCGATTCGATTAAGACCAGGGCTGTAGTGTAGTCTCTCCAACGGTGCCAAATCGACTATCGGTACATCGAGGTGTTGAAGTGTTTGTACAAAAACGCCACCATGTCAGTCCGACTTCAGGACCAAGCCTCGGAACGTATCCTTCTTCTAGGTCTCACTTCGAGAAAGAGGTCAATCGTCGAATCCGACTCGGCTGGGCAGCATTCGGGAAGTTGCGCGGTATCTTCTCGTCCAACTTACCGCAGTGCTTCAAGACGAAAATCTATGACCAGTGTGTGTTGCCAGTGATTACATACGGGATCGAAACGTGGTCGCTCACAATGGGCCTCATCAGAAGGCTTAAAGTCACCCAAAGGGCAATGGAGAGGGCTATGCAGTGGGCAGGGCACATTGATCTCAGAACGGATGTCTGATGGGGCCGAAAAGTTCTGTAGTTGCGACCGCGAACCGAAACACGTTGCGTTGGAAGGCCTCCCACTAGCTGGACCGATGACCTGGTGAAGGTTGCGGGAATCTGCTAGTTTCAAGTCGCCGGGACCGGTCAATGTGGCGACACTTGGGGGAGGCCTATGTCTAGCAGTGGACGTCTTTCGGCTGAAATGATGATGATGTTATGGGGTTAAAAATAAGTTGAAGTGACATTTGGTTAACCCGAATTTTATTTATAAGTACTTATCTAAAGAAATGTAGTATTTTTTTAGTATTTTGACTGATAATGCTCCAAGATTGCAAGTTTAGCTTTCGAGTGACGGGTAAAGATATCGCTAATATTTTTCATACAATCTTTGAAGATTGGAATCGTGCTTGTTGCATTCTAATGAACCCGGTTTATCGGCATGCGATCTGTCTCGACGAAGGTATATAAAAATAAGCATATAATAATATATATATATTTTTTTAATGCATTTTAATAAACACGAATATAATAATAGTAAGACCATTGAATATCGTATCGTTCTGTAGTTATGCCTACCCTACCCCCACGGGTAGAAGTGACTTTATTGATGTAAGGCCAGGAGCTTCCGTGTCGACGGCACGCTTATGTTCCACGCGCGCCTCAAAGAGAGTCAGCAAAAGGAAGGGGTCCGCAAGGACCCGCCTGCCGGGGTTGCGAGACTGTTCGAAAGAGATACTGTGGCCCCGGACCACAAAGGGCGATGAAGGATCATGGATGGGTTTTAGTCAGTAAAAGTCTGACACTCCCTCCTGCTCCGCCCAGAGCGGGAGGAGTCATTTGACGATTTTAGGTAAACTCGCGCTTGTCTAGGTTGGTCCGTGGATGGGGGACCACCCATTACATACCGAGTTTCCTCCGTGACTCGGAACCCTTTGTGTGCGAGTTCGACTCGCACTTACCCAGTTTTTAAACTGTCATTGAAACGGGTCAATGCAAGCTAATAATACATCCTTCTATTCCAAACCAGTTTTATGAAACTGGCTCAAAAGCTCAATACTCGTATTACTTCCGTTCATATTATTTGCGTTTCAAAAACTATTTCAGTTATGGCTGTGACCAGATAAACACAATTTCATATCTAAATATCTTAGCCCAGGGTCTGGGCCCCAGGCTGACCTTGACCCTATAAGTCTTTATGACATTTCCAACAATGGCCCATGATGGAAGTTCATGGAAGCCACGCAAGTGTCATTCGGACTAATAAAGTAGTTTGTAATCTGTGGACGCTTGTCGATGTCTCTATAACATCCATTGTTTTAAGATTCATTAACACATACATCATATTAAAATTCAACCTATCTACTTGAAATTGATGTTTAAAGTCATAAACATTGATTTACACTTTTAATGACAACCAGATTTCATAGAAAACCAAAAAAAGAAACACGGCGATACTTATACTGGGCACTGGTAAAATTAAAAAATAAAATTTGGTTCACCTATCAACATTGAACACCTAGGTAGGTATACAAAGTTTCGTATCCGTGCTATTAACCGTTGAGGAGTTCTCTCATGAGGAGGCGATCCTGGCTGCAGGATCAAGTCATGCCGATCTTAAAAATTTAGTGTCACCAGAACCAAAGGTGTATGCAAATTTCCAGCGCAATCGGTTGGGTGGAACTGGTTTGAAATTCAGTTGCAAGATTTGACCACTACTCGTACAATAAAATAACAAGGCATGATAAATAAAAGTTTAAATACGAAATTAGTCTTTATCTCCTTTTAATACAACATGCCAGTAACTTCAAAGATGCCCGTGGAGGTTACATCTCTACATTATGCACACTTTTTAGATACCTACTTGTGCTCAAAAATGGAGTTCAATTAACTTAGTTTTAAAATAAGTGGTCGTAATCCAATGCATTGCTAGTTCAAAATTGTTGAAGGTCAAACACGGTTCACTGGGCCAGGTCGCAGTTTATGGGTTTTGTTTGGGTCTTTGTACTATAAAATTATACGTCTTGAACTCTCGATTCCTTGTTGCATGTAATTTATGGAAAACCTAATTTGGGGTTTAACAGGATAAATAATTTGTATTTAAAGTTGAACAGGAAAACGAACAAACTTTTTTATTAATGATGTAAAATCGGGCCTAATGATGGTTTGCCTTCACGTTCCAAATGCGACCATGGTAACGGATGACCATAATTTGCTCCCGAGAAAAATGTCGGTACTTTAACTCAAATGTAGACATTTTATAAAAGGTGCGGTCCTAACATTACTACCAAGACTAGTTCCGTAATTACATGGGTCGGCTTCCATGAACGAAGACAGGTGCATAAATAATAGTAACAAATCAGAGACAATCTAGAAATACCGACAGAAACAGGTCACAGGAATTAGAGATAAACCTCCGCAGGTTAACGTACTACCTGAAAGTTTAACCTTAGACAAATATTGATAAATGATAACTGTCTGGCAAAATATTTATTGTCTGTACAATACTGACCTGCCATTGTCACGTGCTCGAAGGTTCACACACTCCTGATTGAAATTAAAAATAAATAGGCTGAATGCGACGCGTTCGCTTTGCCCGACACGGAGCACTGTCGAGAAAGAAAAAAGCGCGGGAGCGTCCGGCGTTCAGTCAGTCGCAGTCCAATCCAACGGGTCAGTGTGTGTCCGCGGTTCGTAGGGGATGCACGACTCTTTGTCGCATTTACGCGATTTAATATTTTCGTACTGTGAAAACTTTTAATACTAACGTACTCGTGTGGTGTTATTTTTGTCTGCGACGCTTGGTGCCGTATTCCGCGAGGATACAAAGGATTTCTCAATTTTATATCGGTGAGACTGCATTTTATTATTATTTATTTTCGAATTCACGTTTATTTTATGCGATGAAAAAAATATTTCCAACAATGTTTTTTTTTACATCGAAAGCTTCACTGTAATCCAAAATTCTATATTCAAATTATAATTTTAATACCTACAACATAATATTATAATCAGTGTGCGTAACTGTAGCGAGGAGTAAGAATGTTGATGGAAATTATTTTACGACTAATAACATAACAGTGCCAAAACTATAAACAATAAAGATAAAAACGCCATATTCTCCAATCAAAACAGTTTTATCCATGGTAAACCGTAAACGATATAACAAGTTAAACGTTAAAACGCATGTCGATAAAAATGCAAAACAAACTCGATCCAGTGGTAACTGCTACTGGTTGGTTAACGAAAAATAATTTGGTGTGAAGAAAAACAAAAGAATGTTCAAAATCACTTTACATACAATCAATCATGACTTCGATATTTTTTTGTTCAAATTCACGTCAGACACTAGTTAATATTCAACAGGCAAAGACGTAAAAACTAGATAAATAATTCTACACATTTAAATATGTTGAATATATAAATACATACATAAGCTCTATGGCAATGGAATAAATATACCTACTGATATTTGAGTAATCATTAAGGACACTTCGCAATGAGTCTTGAGTTTTGTAGGCTTTTAGATTTCTACTTAAAAAACGAAAGAACCCTAATGATATATCTCAAATAACTGTTAAAAATATCAGAATCAGAATACATTACAAATCTCTTTTTGATATAACCAACTATTATAAAATCTTTGACGGTATTACGCATAAACGGAAAACCTATTCGGTTATCGAAACATACGACCACTAACCGAATAGGGCAAACATACACATAAACATAATAGTGTAAATAACGAGGGCTCTGACATTGTGCCTTATAGTATTATCCTTATTACGACTTTTACTGCACACGATAATAGTCCACCTTATCATAATGCTATAATATATAAATCTAAGCTAGGCAACTTTATAATATTTGTTGCAGTGATGTGTTTTGAACAATATCTTTCTGCCCTTATCCCATGTTACTTGGGGTCGGCGCAACACGTTATCTTCTTCTATTCGCCCCTGTCAACGGTCACGCAATTATTTACACCTTTTTCCTTATCACTCCTCACACATTCCATCTATCGCTTCTTTGCTCTTCTTCTCCCTCTCCCATTCCCCATCGGTCTCATTTTTGGCATTTTCTAGTTTCCTGCCTTATCTAGGTTTTTTCCATGATCTCTCATTCGCATATTTTAGGAAAAAAACGCGTTTTAAAATGTTAATATACGTAGATGTTAGTTTCAACTTCATTAAAATTATTATCATCGACGTAGTAAGCGTATTATGTGGGTGCTAAATCGCGAACGTTTTGTGTATTTGATATATTAAGCAGGAACAAAAATCCGTAAAAGCAATATCTTTTTGTCCTAGTTTTTGTATTTGCTTCAAAGGTCAATGTCTGGCTGTTATCTGACGTTGCACTTTTTGAGGAAAATTGTGATTTGTACAAATAAAAGCAATCTTTGAATAATCTAATCTGATCGCATTACAAGCAAAAATCGGTTTATCATCAAGCATCTTTTCCTTTATTGTCTGAAATAACAAAATCCTGCAAACCTTACAATTTCTGACAGCAGTGTTAATCACAAAAACAACGTAATTAACATTTAGAGGAAGCCCCGAAAGTCGTAATTTCAGGATTAACTGTCTTTCCACTTCTGCAGTATTGATAAACAAATAAAGTAGAATCTAGGTCAAGCTTCAGCCAAGACTGCGTAAACAAGCGAAGGAAATGGAAGGAAAGCTGCAACATTTTCAGCTCAATCTGAAGAAGATACCGAAATATACAATAATAACCTGAACTATAACGAAAGTTTTGCTATAGTAAAAGTAGAAAGAGAACAACATGCCATCGATGATACGTTAGTAAGTCCCATCATAACAATGTGGAAATTGAAGTAAGAAGAAATAACACTTATAATGTTTTGCTTTAGAAGAGACTCGTATTCAGCGACGATATCCAATGTAGTATCAACATTATCTTGCTTAGTATTAAGATTTCACGAGTATCATCTTACTCTTACTTTCGGTATTCCGAGCCGACTTCCGTCGCAAATACTTATTCTTATTAGTATTCAACTGGTTCAGGTTTCAGACAATATTATCTGTTATTTAAAGTTAAACTTAAATCTGAAAACCAGTATCTTTACGAGTTTTTTTAAACCTCTAAACAGAATCAAGGTTACAAGATAACTCCACTACAGTTGTAACTTTTATTTATTAGATTTAACAAAGACGTGAAAAACAGAAGTGCTAAGACCGAATGACATACGCTGACCCAATAAGCAGACAATGACTTTATGCCCTGTTTTACCTTCCAAGTCGATATTATCATCTGAGCAAATAATACGTATTTGTTTAAACTAAATCAATTCATTGACTGTGTAACCATAGAATGAGGATTCTGATTTGTGCTGTAGATTTTTCAGATTAATTTTTAGCAAAATTTTCATTAAAAGACACGGGATTCGACATTCTGAATTATTCAAAAATACCAGACAACTCTCAATAGTCAATATTTCATGTACAGTATGACGCAAGCGGAAGTCTGAAAGGCGTTGAAAGAAGGTGTGTCAAAATGGCATTGAAAGTATTATTCAAAGAACTTTATCTTACTGCTAAATAGCCTTTTTATTTTGCAGTAATCATTACATGCCATATTAAAGACGTATAAGGTGAAAAACCAGAGGATTGTATAGCAGAACGAATTATATCTTAGATAAACATTTGCTTTACCATAAGTGTGCTTACGCCATAAGCCATAACGTAGATAATGGTCGACTATGGGAGGACTAAACCATTTCCTAACCATTGGGAAACAATGGAGAGCAGGATAACGATATTTTTTTTTTCAAAATTAACAAAATGTCATTTTGGAATCTGATTATAAACTGAAAGAGTATTAAGGTGAATGCTCTAACCAGTAGGAACCTAATAAAAACAGAAAAAGTCATTTCTACACCTTTATGAACTTGGTTGGAGGGTTGTGATGATTAAAATTCTGTAACTACATACGTTTTACAGCCGCGAATAATATTTTAATCAACATACGATACGACCTAGCACTGGTCTGCAAATTGCAAAAAACGTAATAAAATTTGAATTTCGCGGGCTACCCTGGAGCATCAGCCTTAACGAGAAATAAAACTATCCAATACCTACAGTACTTTGAAACCATACGAGTCCCAAAGTAGGTAAGCCTAAATATCGAACGAAAAGACGAGTCAATTACAAATAGATTTAACGCATTCTAGAAATACCTGGTAAATTGACACACACTTGACGTCAAAACTTCAAAGAAACAACACAATAGTGAGAAATATAGTATTTACAAAACACTACATTGCTTTGGTGAATGAAACAAAGTGCGTGAAGGTGGTCCGGAAAAGGTCAATGCAATACATTGCTCCCATTTTACAAGAAGTCTGTGCACTGATTTTAATGCATTAGCATGAAATGTTAGGGCAGACTTACATTGGACGATTCTACGACAAGCTTAGTCAGCGACTTTATTGATTGAAACTTTGTAGTAAGTAGATTTAATACATTAAAGCTACAGCTTTATATAGGATCGTCATCATTGTTATCAGCAGTCCACTCCTGGGACATAGGCGTCTCCAATTGCACGCCTCTCAGCTCTGAGGAGTACGATTAGCCTATACTTATTTATATCCATATTGCAGTTTAAGCTGCTAATAGAGACACATTACTAGTAGAAATTGAAAGTTGCGATATTACTGTACCAACCGTAAGGAAAGATTGTTTAAACAAAGGATTAATTACACTGTAATATATCCAACTGCTTATGACTTACAAATTCATAGACGGTGTGACCAATTATGAATATTGCTTTCGTCATGGTTATATGAATACTGGGCGTAAAGTGCATTTGAAAATTTGTGTTGAAAGATATATTAAGTTTGGGCTAAATCTTCCGAATCTTCCGAAACTGACTCATACGCAGACGGTGGAAATTTTGAGAAGCCAGATATTCATCAACCTTTTGTGCACATGCAATATATTTGTATGTTTTTGATGGATGTTGAGTTCACGAAGGTATTGAACTCCCAAGGTAAGAAATAAAATTCTGAGAATTTATTTACAGTATTTGGAAGTATGTATTGTACTTGCGAAGGTTAGAACTTAACGGGAAATCGGTGGTTGAATCGAGGAAACCTCTAAATTTTGATGAGTTCCTTGAGGCAAACCAAACATTTCAGTGTCAATACAAACAACAACAACAGCCCATAACGTCCACTGCTGGACATAAGCCTCTCCCATGATGGGAGGAATTTGCCGTAATCTCCACGCTTGGCAGGCGGATTGGAGATCGCAGTGATGAAAGACTAACAGAAAACGCTGCTGCCCATTCTCTGGTCTACGGAGGCGCAAGGTGTTCTGCCTCAGACATTAGTCGCCTTATACGACACCCGTCAGTGTAATGGGTTGGTTCTATTCTACTCTGCCGGATACCACACGGCATCAGTGTCAGTAAACAAAACATATTGTGCAAATAAAGATATAGAGTGTAATGTGAATAAAACAGGTCATGAATTTACTGAAATGTTAAATATAGTTGTGATTCACTGATGCAGGACAATGAATTGGGCCTACTCAGCACACAAGAGCTGGCTGAATTACTCAACCATAATTATTTTATCTCATGTACTAAATACAGCAAATAACATATAATTATTTAAGATATTTAGAAACAAAACAGACTGGTGACTGTTCTAGCCATTCTCGTAACAAAGTTGAACAATGAACATTGAATTGCTGTCAATCAACTTGTACACATCTTGGCATAGAAGACATATCTTTCTGGAAAAATCAGTATCCAACTAGATCATTTTGGTAAATATAATCACAGAGCTTTATCAACCAGACAATCACTTAGCCAGGATATTGCAATTACGCGGAGATTCCTCGAGAATTAGGGATAAGAAATCCGAAGAATTTAAGCCAAGAGTCTTCACGAACTTGATCTATAAACTGACTCATACGCAGACGGTGGAAATTTTGAGAAGCCAGATATTCATCAACCTTTTGCCAAGTTAAGCACGTATTGGCCCTAGGTCAAGTCTGTGGATACGCTCTCATTTGAATCCCGTTATCTCTGACCCGTTATCAAGAATAACTGCTAAAGGATCAAAGTTTTATGATTCATCAAAACTTGTTTTAAAAATACATGACATAAGAATGATTAAAAATATAATTATCATGCAAGTCCAGTGCAATATTTGAACGATAAATGAATGCAAGTCCAGTGCAATATTTGAACGATAAATGAGAAGACATTTTTATTTCTTAACCAATTGTGTCAAAGCTTAAGCAAAAAATTAACATGTATAAAAAAGAAAGATAAAAAAATTATGTTTACTATAATTCAAAACAAAATATGGTCAGACGAGCAGAAGACCTTGGAGAGTACATCGCATGAAATAAGTTTTATTGTAATTCTCGTTAATATTATACTACCATTATAACAACTATAAAACAAATTGAAATCATCAATGACCTAAATAGTAACGAATGATGATCATACCACCTTAGCTATTGATTAACTTAATTATATGAAAGTGAAACCGAATGCCACTGTCAAAGCCACCCGGGTGCATGGAATCTTTATTAAGATAAGAATATGAATCGTGATACCCCGGGCAACAGATACTTACATAACAATCATGTCACATGATTAAATTACTGACCTTATATTTCAGATTCTTGCAATACCAAACTCCAAATTCTTGGAATTATCATAAAGTTGTCATGGACGATTAAAAGATGGCCTTTCGATATTTAATTCTGCTAGGTGCTACAAGCAAACGATTTTCTTCGTGATAATCATTTGATCCCCATCAATAGCACTGCAAATAAAGTAATTATCCTTTCACCTGTTGTCTGAGAATCAATTCTTTAGTACTTGAAACAAAGCACCTTTCCTTCCTCTCTTGGCTGTGTATTCATCCTTTTGATTCTTGTCTTAAGTAAAATGATCTCATTCTTGCAACAGGTGATATCTATGAGGTTCTATACGTAATGACTGCTTTCCATTAGGGTTCTACAGTTCGCACGTGTCTTGCTTACCATAGACACTTTACTATTCTAAGCACGGAAACTGCTTGCGGGTTTTCCGGTTCTTTCTAGTATCATCAATGGCGAATTCATAATGCTTAAAATTGTTCTCTACGTCATTATAGAGTCACATATCTTTTTGTGTTGGTGGAAATTAAGAAAGGTAAAAATAATTTCAGTAATTCGACTACTTATTTCCGTATAATTGTATAGGTACTTCTCCAAGTTTCTAAAGTACAACTCTATTTTGTCTTCTTATTAATTACTACTTTTCAATCTGACTTATCCTTATCTGAACATCATGTCATGTAGCATTCATGTTCAATCATTGTGCGTTAGATGATATTCTATTAATACCTCAACAGCAACTTTATAAGTTGTACGTAGTATCCACGAGGTGACACGACCTCAAAGGTGTGATTATCATGTGATCGTTAATGATTTGGTCAGAGGTTATCGCTCTTCTTGTTTCACAAAAAGACGACTACAAATCGGACCGGATTTCTTTAAATAAATCGATGAAAACCAGTTACAAAATAAAGCCAAATTATAGAAAAGTTATTTTTGGAAGTCAGCTTGAACTTATGGTAACATATTTTGACAGTTTTCACTGGTGCACAATAAAATTAATAAATCGAAAAAAAAATATCAGGAAGTTCAAGAGAAGATGAAGGTATTTCGAAAACCTATGGGAAAATTGATAACAATGGCCATTATCTAGCAAGGATAACAATAAAGATGGACATCAATTAGACGCAGTTACAACTAGTTTAGATTTCACAATAAATAGTAATAGTGGTAGAGACGACCTTGGCTTGGCTATGATTGAAGACAATAGGCATTGATATAGTAATCAATTTGCGCGCACATCCCAAACTTGACGACATGAGTCAAACGGAACAATTTATGTGACGACAGTATTGTAGTTTCAGTCTCCTAAATTACATTTACAGGATCTTTTACTGTACCTTTATCATTATTTAGTAAATTTTGCAGATGAGGTAAACATGAGCATAGTTCTGGAGTTCTATTACTTCCAATTTCTGATTGTCATCATCATCATCTGCCTAGCCTTTCCCAACCACGTCGGGATCGGTTTCCAATCCAATCGGATGTAGCTGAATGCCAATACTTTTCATGGAGAGTCTGCCTATCTTACCTTCCGAACCTAGCTACTGGGTGACACGGTACTCCTTGGAAATACTTTAGCCAGAATTTCAGGCTTCTAACTACTCGTAACGATAGTATAAGTACAGTGAACATTAATATAGATAACATCAATTAAGTCTGACATACTAAATGATAGACACTATGACATTTCAAAGACTTTTCTGACAGAATTTGCCTTATCATCTTGTTAATTCTACAGTAAACTAACTGAAACGAGTAGCTCTAGTGGAACATTGTTAAACGACCTAGTAATTCTACTAATTATCTGTAACCGCGATCTTTACCGGTTACTGCTGAACGTGACTTTACCTAACACAAATAGTAGTTTACAGGTGTTGAAACATATTTATGAGTTAAAAGGTAGAAAACTAAACTAGAACTATTACGGACCAATAACAATAGTAGCGAAAGGTGAAAATAAGACTAACAAGCATAGCGACAAATATTAAAAGTAGCATTTGCAATTAATGAACGAATCGAAACCGATCTGCTAGGCTGTAGAACTGCTCAATTTAACGATATATTCCTACTTGAAATCTTTAAGAGAATCCGTTTTGTTATAGAGCTTTTTCAAGAATTCATCGATATCTACAGTGAGGTGTGTGTGTATTGAGGAATAAAGTGCAAGGGTAACATTATCAAAGAATGCAAAACGTGATGTTTTCATGACGAAGATCAAGGGTCGTTGCGCACGCGAGATCATAACCCCAACAATACGAGTGAGATAAAAAAATAACTTAATTTTAATAGGTTAAATGGGACTGATAAGAAGACACGAATCTATTTTATTTATTGACGTGGCAAGACTAACATTCACACAAGAATTCGATTGAGCTAAGTTCTGATTAACTTGGCTTCTTTAAAAAATAGTCTTTCCAATAAATAGACAATAATAATATGACAGGCAAAATTCATCAGATATTCACATAGAAAGAATATGACGTATATTTACTTACAGAATCATTTTTATACCAGTCCTTACCGGTTATATACTAAATATTTCCAAACTATACAAGCAAGCAGATTGCACTTTAACAAACAACGATAAGGAGTTAAAGTAGAGCTGCTTTTGATAACAATTTGATTACCTTGACGACGCTTAAGAAAAAGTTTCAGAATATAAGATTATAAGCCGTGAACAATATCAGAATATCGATACAGGAAATTAGGAAACACACAATTAGAAACATGGAAGCCTAATCAGGGGCAGGAAGTAAAAAACATAAAAATGACAACACAAAATAGATTTAAGATGAAATAGGCACTAAAGTGACCCTGTTCGGAATAGGAGATAGTAATGTCTGAGACCAGGAAAAGAGAGGTAGCAAAACTGAAGCAAGGACAACTACGTGTTTTGAATGTTGCTAAACATTCACCCGCTGCAAGGAAGTTTTGAGGCAGTTCAAGTGGTTTTTGGCACAAGCAAAGGAGGATCTATACTATAGAAACTAAACTAGGTTAGGAGCACTCATTTCAACCATTGAGTGAAAGAGTACAATAAAGTCAGCAAAAAGCCTTGACAAGTTAAGACAATAGTTTCAATAAAAACAGGTGTCAGATTACTTTATACATATTTATTAGTCTGATAGCTAAATGCATTGCAATTTGACACTACAATGACATTTACAATAGTACTACAAGGTCTTGTTTTAATCGGGATGTAGTTGGTAAGTACAATTAAAAGATAAAATACGTTTTATTGCCACGTGTATTTATATACTGAACAAATTCGGCACGAGACGCAGCTGATGTAACAAAGCGTTGGATATCGTCATTACTTTTAAATGTTTCGAAATTACTTTTAAATGTATTGGACTTAAGAGTGTTGTTATTTCTTATCTGTTCCTGATGCCCTCGAAGTCAGTAGACCTTAAAGACAATATGTCCTTAGAGTTAAAACTGAAGGACAATACTAATAGTTCTTACAGAATGAGAGTGCATTGCTAATTCTAAAAGGCGTTGAACTAAAATACTTCACCAGATGATGATGATGACGTAGATTCAAGAATGCAGCCTAATGATTAATATATCAAAAGACTAAAGAGACAATTATAATGATTCATTAAACGCACAAGTGCTGCAAAATACAAGGCAGCCATTTTGAAAGACACCCGACTAATATTGGAAATGTCCCAGATATATAGAAGGCTAAATTTGAATGCAGTAATATTATGAAAATTAGAAGAGAAGTTGATTGACCCGTGAGCGCGTGTAACAAAAAAGTGGCTTGACAGGTATTGCTTGGAGTATTAGTTGCATAATTTGATAATGAACTCACTTGTATGTATAAATTTAACTGTTTTGGGGGCTGGGCTTCGAAAGTTTCGTCTCGCTTGAGAGTTCCGTAAATCCAATGCACGGTGGTATTTGACCTGCCGTCAGTTCGCTTCTTATTGGTAGGAAGAGTTCATTGAGTGCATTCAAGCTTTCCCTTTTGTGAAAATTAACCATATAAACTACAGTTTCTTATACGTTAATGGTAAGGTTTTCATTTGCCAGACGTCCTTATTTTTGAATTTATTAATGTTGATTTTAGTCTAGCACGCCTCGCGCATTTTGTCTGCCATTACCTGTTTATTATTCATCTCAGCATCATATTGAAGTAATTTTATCTGCGCCATTGTTTTGATGATTTATTTCAGATGACTTTTTTGATTTTACAATCAAGAACAGAATTTGTTTGGCTATAATCGTTGCAATATTTTTGTTCTTTATCGTGGGGTTAGTGCCTAACATGGTGACGAGAGTTTTTATGCCGCCCATGTGCCCCATGTGGGTTCGAACTTGCTTGCTCACCATTAGGCCTTCACTGCTATTCAATATTTTTACTTATATTGTATACACGTTGAAGATGGTCAATGTCATGTTTATGTAAAGGTATTCCCAATTTGTTTTGTGTTGTTGTGAATTCCTAAGGTTTCTTCAAATGACGGTTGGTATTCAATATTTAGTGGTTTACAGAACAGTAATGAAGCCACTATGATATTTCGAAATTTGCTTAGTGCAGAAAATCGTTTTAGCTCAATTCAAACTTTCAATGTGGTCACATCTAATTTTAAACTTATACTGTCAGTAACGGGATATCTTCCGGGATTGTTTATTATTTTCGCTGTTATTGGGAGCTCAAAATAATGAACAATCACGGAAGATATGAAGAGGATATCTTCATATCTTCCGTGATTGTTCATTATTTTAATGGTAAGTAAGTGACAAACTGACAGTATAAGTTAAGTTTTAAACTGTGAAAGCATAAAACAGTGTTTGACATCTAATTTGGATGATAACATCGAATATTTAAAAAATCCTCACAATTATATTTTGCTATATTATATAATAACTTTTTATCCTAACGAAATTCAGCACTAACTGCTATATCCTTACTCTCTTCATTACAGAAGAGATTTAAAACCTATTCAGTGATCACAAAAACTAAAATCCGAATAAACATTTTTACAAACGCTCAATTCGTTAGCGTAAACAGTTGCATTGTAATCAGACGATGCCACACCATATCGCCACACATTTTATTCGGCCAATCAGAAAGCAACAGTTGCAACTACGTAACGATGGAGGTGTGTTTCGGCGTAACTTTAAACCGATTATCGTGTTGTCTCTGACGTCATCAATGTATTTCAGAAACATGACATGAAATAACAGAATGATGATCCTTACATTAGGATAAAACGTTCAATAGTACACGGGTTTTAAACACCAAGATTCGAAAAGGATTCGAGGATTCGAGGTTTCGAATTCGATTTGATTATTATTAGTTTTATCGCTATTTAATTTTTAATTTTTGTATTTGATAGATTATCTATTAGTTTATTTTATGTGTATATGTGTATTAGTATCAATATAAGTATATTAATTCTCGTTAACAATAAGTTAGTTTTTTAGACATTATTTTGTACCCTATCACTATGTTTTCTTATTTAACCCAAATGTTGACTGGTAGAGAATGCCTTGTGGCATTAAGTCCGCCTATGTACCACTCTTGTACATGAAGTTTAAATAAATAAATAAGATTCTTAGGGTGAATTCTCCAAATAAAATTTAACGCGTTCAGTACACCCAAACCGCATTTAAAAGCTGTGAGAGAGAATACTGACATTGAAAACTGTTGAACGCAGTTTAGATATTCTGATCGTGGAATTACTTTGGTAAAATCCACTCTTAGGTAATGGGTTTGAGCCAATGATTCCAGGTGATCGCAAAAGAGATTTCTTTCTGGACATAAGCCATTCCGATAGCATTGAAAAGAAGAAAAAGAAAGACCTAGTGAGGGAAAATTATTTAAATTCACACAACGACATAAAATTTTCCCGGAAAATACGCAAGTCATCTTGCCAAGGAACACATTGAAGGAAATCTGTTGCCCTTGACACATAATAATGCCTGAATTGCGTTGCAGACGTACGTCACGTTCACGATAAGGCAGTAGATCTGATGATAGATAAGATTGTCAAATTCTGTTAAATGTCTTGTTATTTTCACTGATTTGACGAGATTTGATGATTCCGGCTTTTTTAAAAAACAATGACTAACTACATGATGCTTAATAAATTACAATAGCGTCAGGTATAAAAATATCCCAATAAGAGATAAGCCAAAAAAGGCGATAAGCGACAATGGTGTACTTCCGATTACCTGTGGGGACTGTGGGACATGTATGTAACTTGTTAAAAACCTTAAAACAGCTACAAAAGAACTGTAATAAGAAAATCGTCAAGTCAATCATGATACAATATATTCCGATTTGAAAGAATCCATAAAATTAATGCTAGTACACAATACAAAACAGAAATCTCTTTAACAAGACACTGTGCTCATTCATGATGATGAAAAGTATAACGCCATTGCATTATCCGTTGGAGAACCACACATAACCATTTAAGGCATTGTACAGGAAAGTGCAACAATTTAAATGAATGTGTTTTCTGACGATAACTACTGTTTGCATGCCACAAATATTGTCTCCATGCTTAAACGATAACGTATGTTTATTTGGAATACGTTATCAGGAAACTCTTCGATTCCACTTGGTGCTAGTCTTTTCAAAGTTAAATTAATCTCTATTCCTAATGTTACTCCTAGCAACAAACAGCTAGATGCATTCGCTCATGCAGTAGGAATTTCACAAACAATAGCAGACTCTAATAACTACAGATTCTTGTCTTGGTTCTCCAATAAATATGTTTTAGCGGGAATCCGCTTGAGCTTGGAGATCTTTATTTTTACTAAGATCATGCATAGCGTGATCGGATAAATCTATTACAAAATTCACAATTATAGCTCCACTTGGAACTCTGCCAATTGAAGTGCAATATACCCTGGTCACCTTGGGAACTGATGACGTTTCTAATGAATCATTAACGGCACCATCGTCATCATCAATTACACCATTATTTCTTTATGGATTAGGAGCGGTATGGTGCGCTACTACATCCCCAGTTACGTCAATGATTTCAAGGTTATCTGTCTCTGTTTCTAGTATCATTTCGAACTAACAAGATTTCCTCGTGATGTTTTCTTTTGCGTTCAAGTGCGTGGTAAAAATAAATCTTACGATTGTTATAAACTATTGGGCTTATTTCGATTACCGCATTTTCAAATTTTCTGAGATTTTGTTGAAATTTTCCAGATGAGAAATTGGTAAGGTTTTGACCGGTTATGTATGATCTTGAATTCTTGACTTTTCAAGAATTACGGGCATAATATACGCCTATCTGATGAAATTAATTGTTTTTAGTTTATTAATGTTCGTACTATACAGAATTACAGATTAGCATGACGAGAAACAAAGCCCGATTAAAATTGTAAAAATAAATCAGAATTTGAACCAGACATATTTATTTGAGTTTATCACAAACCGCCCTTGAAAAACGTGCCGATTGTTATAATTCATAGGTTACAGAGTTTATTGATTTATAAATTGTTGACATTAAAAAAGGCAAAGTTATTTATTTAATACCAGATCCAGCATATGTAAAACTGGTTTTTAATCGGTTATTACTGGTAAATCAAGTTTATTATACTGAATATAATAATAGCAAAAGAAACTCGACACAATGACAGGATTGACAGGTGATACTCAATTGTGCAGAACGTTTGACATTTACAAAGCATACTAGCTAGATAAATTGGATACAATGCATGCGCATTGACATAGCAGAGAACATGGATTGCTGTAACAATCCTTCCATTCCACTTACATAAGGATTTTACGGAATTTCTCAGTGGCACTGAGCCTAGATTTTTGTGCTCCGTTGATGGCAATAGGCTCGCCTGCTATTACATGGGACTTAACTTTACTGGCTAAATGAGGGTGTACTATTAGGTACGCCTTTGAATAACCCTTTGGGAATTACAGGCATGCCGTTATGTTTTAATCAATAAAATACTTACTATAGTTTGGAACAGAAAACCACAATTTAAATGTCAGAGCCTGCAATGATCAGCCTACTTATAGGTTATTAAAATTTAGTCACTTTTTCGAAACCAAAAAGACATGAACCCACGGGCTGCTGAGTGAGATAGCTCTCTATCATCCTCAGATACGGATGTCAAATTGAAACGTGATGCATCCAGATATCCCGCGAACCTCACGTGGGAATCTCGATTTTGGCGGGTTATTTCGGGCGTCCCGTCCAAACAGCCACAGATTTAGTATTAGTAACACTCTGCCAGTTGTATTTATAAAGAGAATTTGGTGGCACTTGCCGCGTTCTTTACGAAATAATCTTTGTTGAGGAGGAAGCACCAGGGGTACCCGCGGAATTCAAATTTTCTTACGGTTTCGCAATTTACAGGACAGTTTTAGGTTGTATGTTGAACAAAATATCATTCGTAATATATGTATGTAGCTTCACGATGAGGGATACCCCTTGAAAGCACAAGCTACGTCCGAACCGAAGCACGGGGAACTGGGGGTACCCAATTGATGCAGCCCACCGTACTATACTTACTGAAGCAGAAACGTGCGGAGAGGAAATGTTTAGGCACCACAGACAAAAGCTAGCATAAAATAACAATGAATTTGTTTTCTAATGACGAGTCCGAACTTCTTGTCTACAGTAGAATTTTGGTAACCAATTGGAAAATATTCCGAGTTGAACAGGTGAATCTGAGTGTGTGATGTGTTGCTAAAAACACTAGGAACTGGTGAAGGGCAAGTGTTTTGTCGGATTGTCGTAAATGATTTTGCTCTGTAAAAAGTAGGTACTGATTTTATTACATACCGTGTTTCTTCAGAGCCTCTGAAAGACGTTGGTACCGGTTGTTATTTGTAGATGTTTGACAGTCGTTACAGGAAGTCAGTGGCTAAGTCTAACAAACAGTCTTACCAATGGGTATCGTATTACCCAGTACTACCTAAGTTGTGGAGGTCAGATAAGCAGTCGCTCTATGTGAAATACTGGCATTTAGCTGCATCCGGTTATACTTGTAGCCGACCCCAACATAGTTGAGAAAAAGCCAGGCAGGTGTATACAGATTCTCTATTTAATTTTCAGTGAACTATTGATTCAAATAAACCGATATACAAACTCCATGATTGTATAACCTTCACCTATTATGGCAGTACATGTATGGCCGAGGACGTTTCTGGTGTTATCTCATCTTTACCACTGTTCCTTCCGTTACTGATATGTAGGTCACATTTCATAGTAATATTTATGTGTCTATATGTATGAGTATTAGTTTAAATACAGTTATCTATTGGTTACAAATACCTATGCATACTATGTTCATAAAGGTAGAGTCAATAAACACGGACTAGGTTAAATAATTGTTGATTTAGGTGATAATTAAGAAAAATATGGAAAATTTAAATGTTGTGTGATTATTTTACAATTGAATCGATGCAATAGAAGAAGAAATAGCTTTTAAGTTTCTTTTGGGTCACTAACAACTGAACAGCGTCAGTGTCCGTGTAGGACCAAGGTCCTACACGGACGACACCGACGCTGTTCAGTTTGCAATTGCAAGCAATGCACCGCACTCGTCGAAGGTCCTAGATTCGTCTGTTTTACCGACCGTGCGGACTGAGCAGCTATCTCAGAATCTCAGCTATCATGTTTTGCCACTAAATGGCAGGCTACTTAATTTATCCATTTTGAATGAAAAAATGTATTTCGCCAAAGAATGTAGATTCTATACAAGGCACTGACGCAGACGACATGCAAATCTTGCTTACCAACTCGTGAAAATTTTGCGCACTGCATCGATTCCTTAGCATGCATAAATATTGAGCGATTTCTAATATCGCTCAATATTTTAGATACCGCCTGATTTTCTGGCAATGTCTGGTCAAACGTTTTGGTTTTGCTTACAGACAATGTCTTCAGACGATTGACCTGTTAATCATTGCATGATCGATAATTAACGAAAATTATCGAAGATTTTAGCAGCATATCAATGCTAAGTTCAATATACCCATCTCTAACTAACAATGATGTTTTATATGTAGTATATTTACAACTCGATACGGCAAGATAAATTACGATTCATAATTTCAAACCTTATCTTTCATTCATAAATGAAATCAATCATGAAATGCTATCTTTCTACATTCATAAAACTTGGCAACAATAATTTCCTACAAATTTTCGCATTGGAATTTCATTTCTCAGTGGATGGCAACGCGAAGTCTCGATTTGTGCCTGGTTGATGGCAATAGGCTCGCCCCCTATTACAACACACAACTGACGAAATGTGGGTGTACTACTGAGGCACACTCTCATTAAACCCTTCGTTGAACACATGCGTAATGTTACCAATATATTTATTTCTATAGACCGCACAGTGGGCCGCACGCGTCTGAAGGTTAGACAAAACATACAAAAAACTTCTACGACAGAGGCGCCGCTTAAATAATGAATGACGACAAACATTATATGCTCAACACCGTATTGACATTGACACGAATAAACGTTTTTCTTCTTCTGCCAAACTGGATTTTAACCAAGCTTTACGTGAACACGGAAGCATGGGTGTTTGAAAACTAATTCAATGGTGTTATATTATAGTTTTTTGTTGTGAATGAAGATATCTTGTTTATGTTTATTGTAATTTATTTGTTTTTGCGATACCTTATTTGGTTTAAACGGTTTTTAGATGCTCATGCTAATTAGAATCGACGTAAGCAGCAGTGTACAAATCTGGTGTAGTATAGTATATTTTACAATCCTCAACCAAGTCAACACTCTGACATGTTAGGCACTAACCACACGGTACAGAGATGAATCCTCAACTTGAACAGCTCGCAACAGGATCAACGTATTTTATTTCCTCATCTCATGAGTTATCCGATCTTTCGAGAATTCAAATAAGAGGATAATATTGCAAAAGTAAAAACATGATCTGATCATCATATCAGATCAAACATTTACAGTCTACACATGGAACTAATACTGAATATTTAAAATCATCATCTGCCTCGCCTTTTCCCAACTATGTTGGGGTCGTCTTCCAGTCTAACCGAATGCAGCTGAATACCAGTATTTTACATGGAGCGACTGCCTATCTGACCTCCACAATCCAGTTAGTACTGTACCCCTTGGTAAGACTGGTTGTCAGACTTTTTGGGCCACTGACTACCTGTAACGGCTGTCAAAGATCTACAAATGAAACTAAAAAGTTAAACAAATACTGCAAAAACTTGTATTCAACATTGTCACCAAACGTGGAACATTATCTAGCTATATTCGGCATATATATGTGGAAAAGGCCATTTTAATTAACGGCTCTACATGGGCGCTGAAAACCGAATATATTCAATGATCACTCGAACACTCTTACGTCATTTGTGTGAATATTTAATTATTTGTACAAATGACACTACGCTTTGAGTGTATTTAAACTATCAGTACCTAGAATAAGCGGACAGGAGTGGAATTCACTATTGAAAATTAACGCCATCCACGTATGTTTCTAAAATATAGTTTTTTTTTTAGGTATAGTTTGGATGTAGAGGTTAAAATTCGGTACTACTGACCAGATTCCAAAAATTATTTCTGTAATAGGAAACTACATTATCCTCGAATGTCATAGGCTAAATTTGAGCGCGGATAACTTGTTAAGGATTATTTAACCAAACTACAAAATATGGTTCCTAAATCAATATCTTGACAGCACTGGGCATTAATGAACCTGTAACCTCATACAGAGAGATTTATGATTGCGCCTACAGAAAAGGACCTGTATGATTATAGATAACCGGTAAACGGATATCGACCATAGACAGCCACAAGTCGGCCTCAACCTCAGCCTTGTCTCTGCTCTTGACCTTGCGAAGGTACTGTGATACTGTCTTTGCCACAGTTATCCAGTTAATCTATTACGAGACTTGAGAGTTAGATAGATATTTTATAAAAGGAACTTTATTGGCTTGGATTTAAGATTGCTTGTTCTTTAATGACAGTAAGCAATATATTTTTTTCTTGCTCGATTAAATCTTTAATGAAAATCACAATGTTTAAGTCTTAATTCTGCATAAAATTCATTTTCTTGGCCTCCATTCTTATTCATTGAAAACACAAGGCTTAGTAACGTGTCCTTCACTACTTCCTCCAGCTACCTAATAGTTGTTTGCGTATCAAGTTCTGTGCCGTTTAAGTAATTACGTACAATTGAGAGAGTGTAGTTGATCGGTAAACACCGTTTGACGCTGTCTTGTTGCGCAGGAGTTTTAAACGTCGCAAATGATGAGATGATCAATAATGATAGCGGTAATTACCAAGGCAGTAAGATCGGTCAATTAAGGTGTAATGTAACGTTTGTACGTCAAATTGGAACTAGTTCAAAGGTTTATGAACCAGAATAGGATACATAATTATTCTAATACTAAAGAAATTTACATGTAACCTATAATTTAATTCATGAAAACAAAATTTCTAGTAGTGACTATAAAAATACAATGGGTTTAAATGTCAACAGCTTCAAAGTAATTGGCATTGCTGATTACTATTTTGGAAGTATAATCACCAAAATAACTGTTCACTTCGCTTCTGGGTATATTTTACTATAAATTACCATTAAGTAGGTACCTAATTGTGCAGTTAGTTCTTTATATTGCTGACAATTTTAGGGTAATAATGACACGATAGTAGGTAACGCAGTAAGATAGTTGCCATACTTGGATCAGACGTTTATAAGAGAAAAGTGATTGGCAGTATTATAGCTAAAACTGAAACAGAGCATGTTGACATTAGGAATGTTATGAGAGTGTCAAGTTTCTTCCTAACCATAGACTTTCCCAACAACAACAACAACAACAACAGCCCATAACGTCCACTGCTGGACATAAGCCTCTCCCATGATGGGCGGAATTTGCCGTAATCTCCACGCTTGGCAGGCGGATTGGAGATCGCAGTGATGAAAGACTAACAGAAAACGCTGCTGCCCATTCTCAGGTCTACGGAGGCGCAAGGTGTTTTGCCTCAGACATTAGTCGCCTTATACGACACCCGTGAGTGTAAGGGGTTGGTTCTATTCTACTCTGCCGAATACCACACGGCTAACTTAGACTTTCCCAAGTGCCTATCAAACCTGCAAAATAACCCGATGTTTGAAAACCTATCATGTGGTCACCGCCAACATTCTATCTTCAGATCAGAAAAACAGTCGGTTTGACGTAAAAGGCACGCCTCCCGTTTTATTAATAAAATCCCAAAGGATTTACGTCATAGAAAGACGTGAATTCTTAACGTGTAGGCGTCTATGATCAACCTTGGACTTTGAATCAGCTGATCCTATTGATAGTTATTCATTTGCTGAAATATAGACATTTTGTTTTCAATCATCCATCACGAAAGCTATAGCCGGTGCGATGTGAGCTTCATATCTTATTCCTAATTTTTACATGGCCATGGCCATAACTGTGTGATGTGTGGACCACGTATGTTCCACGCGCCGTACTTTTCTTTCAAGTAAATGTTGAAAATTCTACCGTAAGGCCTTTAAAGAATAGAGTCGCAATCAAATCTACGTGTTTAACACCGAAACCTGAAAATTAAACAAATCTTAAAACAAGGTTCTATAGTTTTACATCGATATCATGAAAACATGTTATTAGAATTGCCGTCATACTCAACCAACCGATAGGAAAACATAAATGATGATAAATTTCTATTTTAGGCTCATTACGAAAACGCGGAAGGTTGTCTAATGTAAACAAATAATTTTCCTTTCAGTGTCATTTATTTTATTATAATTTTGTCCACACAAAAATGAACTTTGCCACACTGTGTCTATTCTGACAGTTCGTTATTTTGAAAAGCTACTAAGTAGTGGTATAAGGTTTTTAACACAGTAAGTGCATATTGAAAATGTAATATTTGAGAAGACTTCGAAATCTTTTTGGCACGTTTTTCTTATTTGAGAGTAAAACTCGTGACTAACGAATTAACATGACAATAATATTACATTGGTGTGAAATATGGAAATTGGTACAATTTGTAAATATATCCTGTCACGCTTGATGCAGATATTTAATTTTTTTTGAAATCTAGCTGTTTCTTGCGACTTTGTTTGCGTGGAAATTTTGGTATTGTATGTGTGAGAAAAAAATTAGCCTATGTGCTATTCCAGACTATACAGGGCGTCCCACGATGCCACATGGAGGGAAAGTACTTCTGAAAGAAGACATTATTTGAATTTAAAAAACAATTTCAACTGCGTTCATAGATATTTAAATAATTACATGGTTGAACCGGGAATCGAACCCGTCCGTTACACGAGAAAAGTAATCACCCTGTAGCTTTATCAGACCGATCGAAAGGCCTTATAATAAGGATAATTGTTTCGCTAAATAACATAGTGTCAGAAATAAAACCCTGTATACGCAAAACAGCCTAGGTACTTACCTACTCAAAAGGATTGATGACCAATTATTTAGGAAAGGATTTTCCAAACTGCAGCCACAAGCTCCGATTAATTATGAATGAGCATCCTCATGACAAAATACTCTTATACGTAATAGTACCACGTGACTACGCGAACGTGTTCATTTAAAAAATTAAATTCTTTCAGGTATTTCATATAATTTTCCTTGTAAATTGCATTCTGTCGTAACCCTGCGTTTACTCAGCTTTAGTTGATATTTACGTAGGTTATGCGCCATTACCTGGAATAATGAGTGTTTGGAACGAATAGAGAACAGTGGATTTTTGGGATGTCACGACTGAAGACCTGTTTTACATTGGAATGAATGAGAAAGGATAATGGCGAGGTTGGACCCACGTAATTTAAAAATCAACGGAGCGCCGTTCACGGTCTAGTTTATATATCTATACTAATATTATAAAGAGGTAACATTTGTTTGTAAGTTTGTATGTAGGGGGTAATCTCCGGAAGTAATGAACCGATTTCAAAAATTCTGTCACCATTAGAAAGCTACATTTACCATGAGTAACATAGGCTATATTTTATCCCCGTACTCCCACGGGAATGGGAACTACGCGGGTGAAACCGCGCGACGTCCGCTAGTATTAATTATAGTAAAGAGTTTATCTTAGTTCTATATAAAAAATATTGAGTTACTAGATGATGGGAATTAAAAGTTACGAATGATTTTAATTTATATAAAAATAAGTCATCGTGCAGTTTCCAAACGCACCGTCTTACATTTACCTTTAACAACTGAGAAAAGTGTCAAATTCATCTGTGGACATAGTCTGTGGATCATTTTATTGTTCGTTTGTGTTCAACGGCTACGTGGAATACGGATAAAAGCTATTTTATGCCTTAAGTTAGGTTATCTGCTACCTTTCATATCTTTTTTCTCCCAACTTCTATAACCTCCTTTCCATTTGCTTTTTTGTTAGTCTTAAGTCGTTCTTTAACTATTCATAAGTTTCCACAATGTACGCTACCCATATCACTGGGTCCCAAATTACATGCAATCTCGTCATTCTCCTTTGGATATCTGGATTGGTAGATTCTGGCAATTAAAAGAGACGTGTGTCTTTGTACTGTCATCTCTCATGGATAAATCTGTTACCAACATTAGCAAACATTTTCAGGGACAAACCCCTATTGTGCTAAACACACAAGAAATACTGAAAACGTCAATCAAGAAAAGCATAGGTACTTACTATAATTTAAAATATTGCTTTGCAATTATCTGAGGCAGTATTCAAATATGTTATGCAAATAACGTATTTTATTCAAACTGCATTTTTAAACATAGATAAAGCAAACACACACAAACTCTTTATCAGTACAACAATGACGGAAACTAGGGATCTGATAAGGATTGCGGTAAACGTGACAGGAAAACGGATCACAGACTGACTACAACATTGTTGTTAAACTATGTTACGTGAGATTATTTAACGTTTATAGGAGTGACACACTATGAGGAAACCTACGAACGAGTACAACGTAACTTCTTGAAGACATCTACAATATGAATCACTGGCTTAAGAATTCTACGTATCACTGATGAATGATTAGGATGGTATTTGGAATTGTTTTAAATCCATGATCTTCATTTAGTATAGATAGAGCTACAGAACTATTACTACCGCCAAGTAAATATTGCTGTGTTACGGTTAGGTGTAGAAGGATACAGGCTCCGGGTACAATCCAACTTTCAATTTTGCTTCAAAGTTGGTACATTGAGAAACTATCAGCTGTATGAAGGAACCACTTTCCGTTAGTATGGCCTTCGGTTGATTTGCCAACAAGGAGCGCAAAACAAGTGCCACAAAAAGCTCCTAACAAGAAGATACCGCGTATACATTGACGATAATGTGGTATCATTATGATCAATGCCACATCTAAAATAAAACCAATAAAGCTCCACGTGAAACGGTAAAGAAAAATGAATTAGGGAGCAAAACATTATCTGTTGATGTCAGTTGAATAAATTAATTATCTGTGTCTTCCTTGTCTGTGACGCCATTTTGATTACGAAGCGAACCTGTATTGTGTCATGAATATCTTAGATATCGGAAAGAATGTTTTACAACAGGGCCGTCTTTTACCTATTGGAAGACCTGGGTACTTTAGGATATTGGGGCCTCTATGGATAATGAAGAGTGCGAGCTCGGAATTTTCGCAACCTGCTTCTGAAAATTTGGGTTTTGCCATGACACTGGCAATTGACATGCCATAATCATTCGGCGCTGTATAAATGTATTACTCATAGGATTCATGAAGAGGATGGGAATTCTTTTCATTCTGACAGTAACAAAATATCTAGCGTAGTTTTTATTTGACTGTAAAACGAGTGGTAGAAATTTTAACTTAGATGCAATCATAAGTTTTCTTTTTCGCCAATGTTTTTTCACCAGATGAAGTTGATATACATAAGCATTGTAATTATTTAATTAAGATATTTTGAATCGTTGTCTAAACATAACGTAGATATGGTTGGAGACAATATGTCTGGGAGGGAACTTATGTTATTTTATTGATAAAGAGATGTTATCAATTCGTACAATGAAATGTTTTGTATTATTGTAAGCGCGACACAGCCACTTTTAATTTCTATTTGTAAAACAATCGTTATTGAAATCACTTCCTTTACTGAGTTCAGACTTCAGTTTTTTGTTTTTTTGTCAAATGATAAAAGGACATAACATATCCCATAACACTTTTTGCATAGCTGCACCTTAAAATTTTACAGCTGCATAAAACAGGGTCTTTTTCTCTCACAAGGGCAAATACTGAGTCCGTTCTTGTTCATTTAATTAAACGTTCCGTAGTTTCTGGGCCACGGGGAAAAAACCTGAGTTTGTGATGTATGGTACCTATTGCATTCTACCCAATGATATTTTATTAAACAGATATGTTGTGAGCGCGCAATTGTGAAGACTCGAAAACAGGCCAATTGGGTTGTTTTACCTTTATTCTGCGTCACTGCGTCTATGTGAGCTGGCGCTGCCCCGCGGCACACTTTTTTCGGTGGTTTTGTAGGTGTATAACATATCTGTTTATTAGAATATCATTGATTCTACCTAACACACGGTTAATCTGTGCAATATTCAGGATTTTTTTTTTCTAAACAATGAATGAATTCAATGTTTTCCTCAATAGTTTTCCTAACAAAATGTTCCTTAACATCTAATGAAACCAAAACAGCACATTGTAAATAATTTCCTCTTGCACAAACGAGCAGGCGTTTAGAAAAGATAACAATTTTCATCCTTTGGACTTTGTACTAGTGAGAAACTTTATTAATACACACAGGGCAGTCCCAGTGAGTCGACAGCGTGAATATAGAAGAAGACGTAGAAAACTTTTGGCGGTGAATTGTTACACCCACGCTTCTTATGTGGAATCATTTTGTTAGAGGAAATAACGGCTTTGTTTGAATGAGAGTAAAATCCATAATAACGTAGGTATAAAAATCGTGTACCTATTAAAATCGAAAAGATACTTTGTCCTTCAAGCTATTACGGCTGAAAAGATTCGGATGAGCATAGACTATGTATGTGTTAGGACAAAAGATACCTTTACCTAGTACGTTCCCCTGGGCATGGGGTCTCAACCCGAACAAATTATAATTAGTCTTGAAAAAAATCAATAGATGGCAGCATAGGTAACAGTAATGAAATTGACAATCACTAAAATGCGTTAAACGGTAGATTTCGGCCGAAATAAGATTAGCAAAAATCAAATGTTCCCTGTTTAATGCTAATTTATCTATTTACACTCATAAATCACGTTATTTTAACAAAAAAGATAAAGGAGACCTTTTACTTCAATTCGAACCCTTAGATTGGTAAAGTTGTCAAAAGTCGGCCATCTGTAAATCATTCTGTTTAGACCTATTTGCTATAGATGGCGTTTTACTCAATTTACCTCACACGCGGAACGGAACAGGTTTGTTTGTGTTAGTGAGCTATCACTCACACAAATGAAACTGTTATGTCAACTTACGCACAGTAAAAGCTCGAGCTTGAGCGAGATATTTTTTGTGGTTTTATGTACCCATTGATAATACGTCTTGTCCTTGAACGCAAGGTGCGATGTCATATTCAATGTGCGATTAAGAGACAAAACTAAACAAATAAATAATATTAAAGTGTGTCTTTTTACTGAATGAATACCTACATTGTTTTTAGTCTTTGTCTGTCTGTCTGTCTGCCTGTGTTTCGGCGTTTGACGGGGCAACTGGCAGATAGCTGTTCGGAGGCCGCCTTTTAATAGATCAATGAAGACTACTTTTATTTTAGAATAATAATTACTTAAGTCTTCGTGCAAAAAAATTAAAACCTTTGTCATTTTTAACAAAATAGGTTCGATTTAAATAGTTCGCTGTTTAAATAAAGGTAGGGTACTTACTGTTTTTGTAATTATTTCACAAAGGTCGAATCGCGGACCGTTTTTCATTCAACGTTTAACATCACCAAAGCCTAACATTAATTATCAAGGATCGGTTTTTAGCATCATCTAAAACTAACCTAAATAAAACAAAAGTTATTTTTCATTCAACGTTTAACATCACCAAACCCCCATAGGTAGGCAAAAAAACAATTCCTAGGCTTGCTTACGCGCTCTACAAACTTGCACCCATTATACCTACCTACCTACTGAATGCAGTTTTATTGTCTGTTTAAGGATTGGCGTTATATTCTGAGGAAACTATCAATAAGCAAATGTTATTTACGTCCCAAAAAAGGTGCATTAGGGTCATAGGGCTGTTTTGTCAAAGGTTATCGATAGCTCAAACCATATTATATTGAGCATAATGTTTTAAGTTGGCCTTCTTTATTTAAATATGAAGTAGGTACTTAGCTAATTTTGTCCAAAGTAATCCTAAATTATAAAAAAAAATGTAGAAGTTCGATAGTCGTCGTGTTAATAACAAGCTAGAAATAGACCGAGCAGTGCCCTGCAAAATGCATAATAGAATAGGTACTATTCTATTTGGCGCCAAAAACAATTATTATAGCAAGTAAACAAAAACAATGTATGTAGCTACCTAGTACCACGGTATTATAATAGAATTCTGCAAGCAGCGGTGGTCCAGTGGTGGCGGCTTCGACTTACTAACAGTAAGTCATGGGTTCGAACCCAGACAGGCGAAATACTTTTTGTAATTTATTTCATCACCACATTAATTTTTTTAACGTGATCCTTATTATTATGAAAAAATTAAATTCTTAAAATGGAATTTATTTTCATAAAGTATATTTTAAGAATTTTAAAATTTTAACGTGTTTCTTAGTACGATTCTGCTAAAGCGGCCATTTTAGACCCTGCCTGTGCTCCCAAAACGGTGAAGGAAAACATCGTGAGGAAACCGGCATGTCCTAGAACCAAAAAATTCGAAGACATTTGACATCTACCAATCCGCACTGGGCCCGCGTGATGGATTATAGCCCATTCCCTCTCATAGAGAGGAGGCTGTGTCCCAGCAGTGGGAACATTAATAGGCTGATGATGATGATGATGATAATTCTGTAAATACATACGGTCGCGAATCATACATATTTTGTTCAACAAACAGGCTGACACTGACATGTGCATTGCATTGCAAAATAAAATTTCGCGGGCTACCCTGGCGTTTCTTTGTGTCGGAATTATCGTGGTGTGCGTCTTGCCGTATAGTCGCTGCTTTTGTGTGCGTCCTAGAACATCGTAAACTACGACTGCAGTTTTGATCGTTGAAAAATATGGTAATTGACAGCACCAAATAAAATAATTATTTATTTACGTAGGTACACATAAAAGTTGGACAAAGATATTTGTCTGCCTAGGGAGCAGAAATTTCTGAAGCTTAATTATCCTTTTACCTATTTAAAACCTGATTGCTTGGAAAACACGTTCGTTTTCAACGCGTTCGTTTCTAACCGCGTATTTAAAATGAAGTAATAATTGAAACGTTAAAAATATCGCGGACTTTATTCTCCTTTAAAAAAAATCACGTACTATGTTACAGATGTTGGTTATCAACGCTCGGTTACTGCGTCACAATTAGAATTTTTATGTATCAACACTTTAATAAGTAATGAAAAATATAATAATACGAATTATACTAATATTAAATAACATAAAAATATCACATCAAAAGTTTTTCCGTTCACCGAAAACTTGTATTACAGTGGATCAAGATCGTTTCGTCGCCATATTCGCAATATCTTAGTGCGAGCGAGTGAATAGATATTATGAATGAATGTATCGCTGAGTTGGTCGCCGCCCGCTCGATGCGTAAAATACCTAAATTTGCGTAACGTCGAAATGTAAAAGGGCTCCGTATGCATTGAAATACTCAAATACTCAAAAACACATGAAGATTCATTCGCCGAAACGTGTATATTTCTAGCTCACTCGCACAAATGAAACTGTTTCGCCCACTCAAGACATTTTTAGGGTTCCGTATCCAAAGGGTAAAAACGGGACCCTATTACTAAGACTCCACTGTTCGTCCGTCCGTCTGTTTATCACCAGGCTGAATGTCATGAACCGTGATAGCTAGACAGTTGAAATTTTCACAAGTGATGTACTTCTGTTGACGTTAAAACAAAAAAAAAACAGAATAAAATTAATATTTCAGAGGGGCTCACATAGAACGAACGTGTTTTTGCTCATTAGTAATAACGGCAACAGATAGACGCTTCAGATATTCATACAATATTTAATTGTGTATTCAATTTAAAAATAAATAGTCAAATCAAAATAAAATAAATATTTATGGGAGGCTCTCACACAACAAACGTGTTTTACTGCCGTTTTGTCTAATGTTGTACACATAATGGTACGGAACCCTTTGTCCGTGAGTCCGACTCGCACTTGGCCGGTTTTTTGTATTATTATTACCTACTCGTCCTTGAAGGCACGGATCATGGTGCGTTGGTGAGAATCTATATAAAAACAGCGCCATCTAGTAAAATCGATGCCACTTTGTATCTATTTATGTCATGTGATGGTAGATGGCGTTGTAAAACTCCAGTTTGTGCCAATTAGTGAGACGCTGGTGCTGCCATCTGTCTAAGCAATAGAAAATAAAAAATAACCAGTTCAATTACCCGACTTAGGGAGGTGTCATTTCTTTGTATGGGATTGGGTATCTGTACGAAGTATTATATTATCTGTGCCCTGGGATAATTAGCGACCTCTACGAGGGCGAAGCCGCGGGTAAAAGCTATTATAGTCACTTTTATTATAATTCATCATGGAATAAGTAAGTAAATAAATAAATAAAAAATAAATATTGCTAAATAAAATATTGCTGGTCATTACACACAGCGCCATCTAGTGCCACACTAAGCAACGAGGCTTGTGTCATGGACACCAGATAGTTGATATACTACATAGATACTTTTTTGTTTGTAAATACATACTTATTATACATATAAACATCCATGACTCGGATACAAATGTCCATGCTCATCACACAAACATTTGCTCCGACCGGGATTCGAACCCGGGACCCTAAGAACGAAAGGCAGCCTCACTACCACTGCGCCAATCAGGTCGTCAAGTAGGTAGGTACTTCATTTACTTAGTGGTTAACCGCAAAAAATAGGTAGTGACCATAGATAATACACTATATAATACAAGTAGTGACTACGCAAATATGTACCTACGTATTGTACCAACAGTTTATCTGTTTTGAAAAATTGAAACCCTAGCTAATTGCAAAAAATATATCATGACGCATTTGTGATCCACAAGTCGGTAATTCGAGTGTTTCTTTCTTACTTTTAAAGCGTGGGCCAGACTGTTGGAGGTGAGTAGAGGGCTTGTTTACAACAGTCTGGCTGGCACGGGCATGAGACTTGAGATTGAGTGCCAAACTAAGAACCTTCCTTCAAAGCTCAATTCACACTGAAATGGCAGCGGTCGGCAGCGCAGCGGCCGGCGATTACACTGACAAACCATTTTAAGCTCTATCTCCATTAGGAAATGAAAGATTTGGAAAGAACGCGCGGCCGTTCGCGGAGCCGCGAGATGTCACGCGGTCCGTCATACTATACGGCGCGCTAGACGCTGCTGGCTTTTGCCGACAGCTGGCCTGCAATGTCCGTTTGCAAATAATTAGGTGTTGGTTAGTGGTCGTGAACAAGCATTAATTGCAGGCCACACCACCAGCTAGTGAGCGAGGCGGGCGAGGATCATACTGAGATTTTGTTTCATTCAAAGACTATTACACACACTATTACATACATGGGCCCAGGAGGGTTGGCAGAATGCCAGCAGCCACGATCCTTTCGCTTCGCCCGCATTTATACATCTGGTTATACACGGACGCCGCCGGTTGCGAGTAATGCGAGTACTACGCACCGGACCTCTCTGAAGAACCTCATTACCTATATACTACACTAGCTGACGTCCCGCGGTTTCACCCGCGTAGTTCCCGTTCCCGTGGGAGTACGGGAATAAAATATAGCCTATAGCACTCACGAATAATGAGGCTTTCTACCAGTGAAACAATTTTTAAAATTGGTTCATTACTTCCGGAGATTACCCCCTACATACAAACTTACAAACTTACAAACAAATGTTACCTCTTTATAATATTAGTATAGATTATATTCCTCTTATACTTGCAAAGGCGAACATTGCGAGTATTGTCCGCAAACGTGTGCGATAGTGCGAGGTTCTAGTTGTTTTTCAAAGGGCAGGAATAAAAAAATATATAAGTACCTAATGATTTAGAAACCAAAGTCAAAATTATTTATTTGCAGTAAATGTGGTACAAAAGATGGTAAAAATAATATATAGTGCAATGACACATTTCGCCATAAAATTGGCATGCAAACATTAAAGAATTAGATGCTAATTTCAAAACACAATAACTAAATGTGAAACAAACATTAAAATAGGTAACTAAGCGTGTTCCAAAGTTACTAAAAAAGTTATTTTAAAAGTTACTTTAAAAAAACCGGCCAAGTGCGAGTCGGACTCGCGCACGAAGGGTTCCGTACCATTATCTATACATTAGACAAAACGGCAAAAAAATCACGTTTGTTGTATGGGAGCCCCCCTTAAATATTAATTTTATTCTGTTTTTAGTATTTGTTGTTATAGCGGCAACAGAAATACATCATCTGTGAAATTTCAACTGTCTAGCTGTCACGGTTCATGAGATACAGCCTGGTGACAGACAGACGGACAGACAGACGGACAGACAGCGAAGTCTTAGTAATAGGGTTCCGTTTTTACCCTTTGGGTACGGAACCCTAAAAAAAGAAGATTTCCATGCTAGTCGCTAGAGGGTATTTGGATTTAGTTTGATAGCAGATAGCTTGGGAAACAAATAAAATCAGATTGCCATGGGAAAAACACAAGACCATTTATTAAAATTATGAGGGGCTTGATAGTTGATAAAGATCTTGAAAATCGGAAGTATTTTGCATTATTTTTAATGTGGATAAGATAAGCTAGTCCTTAGTTCTATTAAGTGGGTGTGTATTGATATATGTGTGATATCATCAAAGCCTATGTGTAATCTTTAAAATTATTTTGAAAAGAAAGTTTTTCCTATAAAATTCTTCCGGGCTCTTTTACTTTGTTTTTAAATAATTACAAGTAGATAGGGGTAAAACGAGAAGCTTCGTGGTTAAGTAATAACAGCCGCTCGGATCTATCTTCAGGTAAAGCCGTGCTTGCCTAGAGTGCCTCCTGCCCACTGAACTAAGTTGTGGAAGTAGCGAAGTTGGAGTGATAAAATAAAATGTTGTGCCAGCACTATGAAGGTACAATGACCATTTAAAAAGTGTGTTAAATGACGTAATAATAAAATTCATAGGTAATTGTGTTGTTTACCAACAGCATTGTGGTTTCTTACCACAGTTAAGTATTGCATTACAATTTGTTTACGTTCAACTTGCAGTCATTTTATAGAACTGAATATGGATGATGTTGTTCAGTGTTGTTATGATAAGCAACCACTATGTGAATGGAGAATTTAAAATGAGCAAAGTAATATCAGTAGATTTTTTGTTGATGACAATCCAACTGTCATCGATGCGCTAAGAAAAAGAAGTTGATTTTTAGGAATCATTGATTTCTATTGATCAATTGATTTATTTTGAACGAACAATAATAAATGAGCTTCACAAAGCGGGTCAGAGTATCGTCCGGACCCAAATTAGAACAGGGTATTAATTAAGAAACCTCCTTTTTTAGAAGTCTGTAAATATATAGGTACCTACCTATTAGAGGACTACTGGGGTCTGATAAACACATCAGTATTTTTATAGCCAATGTGTTTTGCTTTGGTCTGTCGGAAGCACGCACTTGTTGTTTCAAAATTATCATATCAAAACGGGCTTCTAATTACAGACTTAAGTACGTAAAACTGGTTCATAAGTACTAACAGATTAAAGAGGTTATGCTGATACCGATGATTCGACGTTCTTCCGTTATATTACTACAGATAAACAGCGTCTATAGAAAATTATCAAGATTTATAATGAAATTCTAACCTAAAAGTGGTCATAGGCACCAACAGGAAACTCAAATACTATTACTGTAAAAAATACTTAAGCAACATGAGGAGCGGCTGAATACTCGTGTATTCACCTTATTATTTGGTAAACACATTATTGGCGAGTCTGAACTCGATAAAACAGCGTTTTGAGAGGACATACCTTCCACTTCGCGTTTAGTCTCGTGCTTCGTCATTGTAGACACAATATCACTAACAGCACATTAAAATACACCAAAGAATAGATTTCAGTTCTATTTAAAAGTTTTAATTAAAAATTAAACCAAACAAACAGATAATATTTTGATTTATTAATTTTGTTTTGATTTCAATGACATTGACATTAATTTTCTTAATGTTGCCTATTTTGCGTTGTGTTGTGGCCGGTTTACGTTTTGTTAGTTTTTGCGCATTTGAAATCATCATGTCGTTTGTTATGAATAAATAAGCAATTAAAACATAACTACCTATTAAAAATAATCATTTTTGAATTACTGAAATTAATAAAAAAAAAAAAAAAAGGTTTCTTTAAATTTTCTGGGCCATTTATGAGGAAAATAAGATGACGAACGTTTTGTTGTAGTTAAAACTACCATGTTTTTACCTGAAAAACACTGTATAAAGCGTCTCAAATTGCGAAATTCTAATTTAGTTGTCATTTGGTTTTGATTGGAGGTTTATCGCGTGTTGGATAAAATGACTCACGATTTGTTTGAAATTGTACACTTTTAGCGGGTAATTTTAACTTTGCTTTATTGGCTATCTTATATTTTAGCGAAAATGATTTTTAAAGTAACTAATTCCCGGCTTCTCTTTCAGATGGTGCCAAGAATGTGGAAATTGTGAAACCAATACAAACATACAGTATTTTTGGAGATATTTACAACGTAGTAAATTACAATGTCGAACTCGGTAATAGAAAACGGTGTGCCTGAAGAACGGTAAGTTGTAAACAAACCAAAAAATCTAAAAAATGACATGTTAATCCAAAATACTTGCTAGCGTCTCTGCAAAGTGACGCTATCTATTATGTACACACACTTATAAATATAAAAAGGAAAAACATTTCGAATAAATTGAATAGGATAATTATTATGCCTTCGCCCTTCATTACATTTTTTGCGCGAAAACCTTTGGTGTTTTCTGAGTTTGTTAGCTAGTTGCATCACTTCAATGTTAGTTTAAAAATAGATTGGAAGCATGGTAATATTTTAATTTAGTAGAAGATTGTTCATTTTTTAAATGCCTTGTGTTCTATCAGTGGCTTCATTTCAAATCCTGAAAAGTGCAGGTGCTTTTACAGGATGAGCAGGAAATGAGTTGGTGGAGAGGACCTAAATGTGTTGAACTACTTACCTACATACAATAAAAAAAATTTATACCTACCTGGTCTGAGTGTAGGTACTCAGACCGACATGTTCATTCATACCACAGCCTATTTATGTTTATTCAATTATGTTTCAGTTCTACAACATACTACTTCCCGAAGACTGGATCTAGCGCTACAATATGGCAGAGGCTGAGTCTGTTTGTGTCCATATACTGGAAGGCACTCATTGTGGTGCTCACTCCACTGATATTGTTGCCTATACCTATTTTGAACCATGATCCTGTAAGTAACAAAATATTTTTCTTAAGAGCCGCGTTTGAAATAGATTAAGTATATTTGAATATCTACAGTGGAATCAGTAATTTTAGAGGATTTTGAAGCCTAGGTTATTATGCTAGTGTCTATTCCAATATCTGCTTTTGAGGTATGATTAGAAAAACAATTGGCCCTTAACAGTTTTCTCTATGAACAGTAATACATTCATAAGTCACACAAAATGCTCACAACTGAAATGACTATGAAATACATACCTATCTTTTGATGTTTTTTAAGGGCTCATGTGGGCCTGATACTGTTAGCCTGCTTCATCCCACTGCTGGGCAAAGGCCTCTTCCCATGTGGGCCTATGAGAAATAAAATATTTTGTTTTTAAAATGCATAGAATATTAAAACTCATGCTGTTTGCCTCTTTGTAGCCAAGTCAAGTCATCAAACAAACATTAAATTGTAAATGATTATGAATCATTCTAAATTTATACTTAGCATAACAGTCTTGAAGTGGTCCTCATATTAAACACTACTTAGCCACTTCAGACTTCACAAGGCAAACTACACACCCGCTTTTTTATGCATAGGTACATGAAACCTTAAAAACATCTGTCTTTGTCAGTTTCTTGTGAATAAAAAGGGAGGAATATAGGTAATCTACTTCCACATAGAGCATGTTCTTAAGACACCTACAGCTAACAAGCATAGCACAATCAGCCTATATGTTCCCACTTCCCACTGCTGAGACATAGGCCTCCTCTCTGAGTTTGAATAGGCTAAAATCCGCCACGCGGGCCTAGAGCGGGTGGTAGATGGCACGTCTTCGAATTTTTGGTTCTAGGACATATCGGATTCCTCACAATGGTTTTCCTTCACCGTTTTTTAGAGCATTGATGATGAAATAGTATACACAAAATAATGCTCGAACCCACGACTTACTGCTTGGTAAGTCGGGGCCGCCACCACTGGGCCATCGCTGCTCTCCTTAGAACAAGAGAGTTCAATTAAAAATCATTCAAAATATTCAATTTAAAATCTTTTCCTTCCAGGCATACAGATGCATGTACGTAGTCCTTATCATGGCCATATTCTGGGTGTTGGAACTACTGCCGTTGCCTGTCACATCCATGCTACCCATCGTACTATTCCCAACAATGGGTATCTTAGACTCGGACAAGACCTGTGCTGCATACATGAAGGAGACTAATATGATGTTCATGGGCGGTCTGATGATAGCTGCAGGAGTACAGCATTCGAAGTTACCGAAGAGAGTTGCGTTGTGGACTGTGCAAGTTGTTGGTTGCTCACATAGAAGGTTAGTTGCTTTGTTGTTCCTGTAATAGAGTCTGCACATCAGCCAAAGTAGCCGACATGCATGGCTTTGGTGTGTAGGTTCCATAACATCAGTTATTAGCATTAGAGCCTCCACACATTATGGCCACCAGTCGCCGCTAGTAAACGCGACCACCAGTTGTTCAGTCAGACCACTACACGCCGCCACCACTGGCAGCCACTGGTGACTGGATGCGGCCTTCAGTGGCTGCCACTTACGACACGCATCCGTAGACATCGTGTACGTGTATTCAGTACGCTGCTTACAACAAGACTAGACCTGAGACGCGGGAGCGGGGAGAAACGGGTGACTGGGGCTGTGTGTGCGGTCGACTCCCGCAGCTTGTGGCTCGGACGCGGCCACTCGTCGTACTAATGTGGTCGCCACTAGTGGCTCAATGTGCGCTGGCTCTTAAGTTTGATCGCAAAATCAGTGTATCTTAATGCCCCACACAACAAAGATTTTTTCTTTTAAAGTGAAGGTAAATTTGAGATAAGTACCTAAACATTCAGACCCGGAACAAGTATCAGAACACCGAGCGAACTTCATAAATGAAGTTAAACGCGTCTCGATTTCCACGTGGGATTCACCTTGGTGCGAGAATGGTCTCGCAATAAATTAAAATAACTATCGGAAGACGAACTTAAATTAATTAGGGAAAGAGATGTCGATTCTGTTGTGCACAAACTAAACTTAATTTAGTCTATTGCTATCTTTTACTAAAAGGCAGTGCGAGAAAAGGACGGCTACAGCTATGAACTAAGTTAGAGATGTCAAACTAATTTATGCCTTGCGCTTCACCGTGTTTTTCATCGATATGTTTTTACGTGCACTCTTCATTTGTATGGAAATATTAGTTCCAACTAAATTTGTCTGTTTGACAGCTCTAAATGACGTCCGTCTCTTTCTCGTTTTATTAAAGAGAAAAAGATAGCAATAGCTTAAATTAAGTTTAGTTTGTGCACTACAGAATCTACACCAATGATTCATTATTTTATTCTCACCCTAACAAATTCTTTTATTCTTTCAGACTGAATTTCGGCCTAACATTCGTTACTATGTTCATATCCATGTGGGTGTCGAACGCCGCTGCCACGACAATGATGGTACCCATCGTTGAGGCCATATTAGAAGTATTAGAACAGGTAAGTCTTATAAGGATTGAAACCAAAGTTATGTTCGTCAATCAAATTAACAATAACGAAATGTGAGTTACAACGAATTAGTTTTTAATTTAATTTACAGCAAGGACTTGGCGAAGTCTATGTAAACAGGAAGAAGAACCCACCAGCAGAGAATGGCAAAGATACGAAGACTGTTGCTAAGACTGGTGGTGGTGATGAAGAGTAAGTTTAATGTTTTATTTATATACTAGCACTTTGCCCGCGACTTCGTCCGCGAAAATGTTGGCCTATGTTACTCGGTAAAGATGTAGCTTTCTAATGGTGAAAGAATTTTTAAAATCAGTTGAGTAGTTCTTGAGTTAAATCGTAACAAGCAAACAAACAAACAAAACATCAAATCTTTGTTCTCTTGTAATATTAGTTTAGATAGCCTGGGTCCCTGCGAGATAATAGGGTAGATGACAAAAAAAAACTTATTTTGTCCATCAGATAGATTTCCAAAAAATATGGGACACATTTTTTATTTTTTCACGAAAAAATGAAGACGATACAGTGCGTCGAAAACTCGTGTGACGTCACATTTGAGTATTTTTTTTACCGGCAAGTGACTTCACAAGCCTCCACTCATGATCAATCATGTTTCAGAGCCCCAATGCCGAGTGACATAACAGTCTGCTATTACTTGAGTATAGCGTACGCGTCCACTCTGGGAGGATGCGGTACTCTCGTCGGAACGGCTACCAACTCCGCCTTCAAAGGAATCTTTGATTCGTAAGTTTATTTTTCTGCACAAAGTTTTTTTCCATGTACTCTATGATTTTGGACTAATACTTAATCGCTTCAACGCATCAACGGAAGAAGAGAGTTTGATAAACAGCAAAATGTAAAGTAAAGTACAGTTTGGTAAAATAGAGTATGGAAAAAATGAGGGCATTGTTAGCGACTTTCTGGCAACCCTGAGCAGTGACAAGCCAATGGGGAATTTTCCACTGACGTTTGTCACAACGCTTCAGTATACATCAATAGATGGCGCTGATCAGCTTTGGAAATATTTTTTTAAGTGGCGTTCTAGTAAAATCCAATGAAAAAAGAATTTACTACGTATTATATTATAGGTCAATGGTAAAATCTTTTAGCAGGGCAAAAAAAAACTCTCCTAGACACATGTCAAACTCATTGTATAGTATTTTTTTGTTATTATTCATTGTTGTATATAAAGTGATAACTGTAAAGAACTTTTTTCTGTCTACAAGTTTTTGCATGGTTTTTGCTTTTGTTTTTCTGAGTGTTTTTGCGTTACGTCGAAACTCCTGGTGCGTCGCGTCGAGATTAGGTTCCTCCGTACTTCAGTTCAGGCTTTGTGGACGTAAAAACGAGCCATTTTATTATTCCCAAGGTTGATCAGCGCCATCTAGTTCGTTCATAATAAGCACTGGAAAATTCCCCATTACCGAGTTTGACAGAAAACGCGGTATTGCCAGGTAGGAAATTTGTATTTCCAACTGTGACCGCGTCAGACTCTTTTTTGCCAAACTGTAAATTGTTGTTGGAGGGTTTACTGTACTAAGCTTAGAAAACATCAAAATGTCGTTATAATAAACCCGCCCTACAACTTAATATTACTACCCTCTAATAATTTATTTGTCTGTCGAATAAATGAAAATGGATTGTTTTTTTTTTCTTCCAGCGAATTCCCAGAGTACGGAAGCTCAGTGAACTTCTTCTGGTTCATGGCGTACAGTACGCCCCCCATGCTTATCATGCAGCTGCTGGTTTGGTTCGCTCTCCAGGTCACCTTCATGGGCATGTTCAGGTAAAAACCCTTGAAATTGATTATTTACTATGTACTATCGAGGACACTCCCGCCTGACCACCACTAAGCTTATTTTTGCTTGCACTCACAACATAGAAACGCTCTCTAGCCCCGCCCCGTTGATATTGTATAGAAATAATGAATGAAAAGATACCGAATCGGCCGAGCGCACTGACGACGCACGCCAATCGAGATTTATTGTTATTTTGCGCGCCAAAGTTGAGGCTCTTAATAGATCCAAACTTTAAGGGGGCGTGGCTCGGCGCCTCCGCATGTTTTAAGCGAAATAAAATTAAAATGGTCAGGCGGAAAATACCCCAACTGTACTTACTATCCTATTAGATCACCCTGCAAACTTATTAATAGTCATAGGAAGCTTTACTAAGTCGAATCAAGTATACAATAGTCGACTTCGTAACAACCTTTAAAACTTTTAAAACTCAGAAAAAAATTATTTTACTATTAACAAAGTTGAAATCGGTCTGAAAACTGCTGTAAAGTTGCAAGTCCTAAAATGACATTAGACCAAATTGTGTAGCTTTTCTAGCCGTGTGGTATCCGGCAGAGTAGAATAGAACCAACCCATTACACTCACGGGTGTCGTATAAGGCGACTAATGTCTGAGGCAGAACACCTTGCGCCTCCGTAGACCAGAGAATGGGCAGCAGCGTTTTCTGTTAGTCTTTCATCACTGCGATCTCCAATCCGCCTGCCAAGCGTGGAGATTACGGCAAATCCTCTCATCACGGGAGAGGCTTATGTCCAGCAGTGGACGTTATGGGCTGTTGTAGTAGTAGTATAGCTTTTCTTGTATTTCGGGTTAGACTGATTAAAAATATCGATGTTACTTACACGAATCGACCGCTGAATAACTGATATCTATACATCGATCACTAATAAAAAAATAGATACACAATCATCGGCAAAAAATGTCCTCACCGAATGAGCGCCCATTCGAACATTTGGGTGCTCTTTTAATCTAGTAGCATTTGAACACTCCGACGGTAAACATGCCTCAGTGCTCGTTTAAAAAGTGTAAAAATAACATGTTCAGGACGCTAAAAATGGATGGAATTTCATATTTTCGGTAAGTATTAATAATATCATTATTTAATTGTTATCACTGTATTGTAAATACTGATATTTTGTCAAGAAATCATCGTAAAAACATTTTTTAGATTAATTCGTAATAAATAGCAGGAGTTATAAGGCATCTCAATTGTAAAGACCCTTACTAAACGCATTTAATCATACTATCGCATGCCCACTTAAATTGTTCGAGTTATGTACGTTGCTTCTGTTCCATTTGTTGGAGACGCATTGTTCTTTTATTATTTTTTATTATTAAAGTATGATTGTTTTTTTTTTGTTTAATGAGACTTCTTTACGGTTTCTTTAAATATTATAGTAACATTTTACACATTAAATTTTGAATATGTGCATATTGTGCATGTAATACAATTAAAGACGTGAGGTTTTTTTAGCTTTCCTCTAGAACCAGTCAGGTGTGGAGAATGGATTAAAGTTGTTTGTCAAGCAATATCTTTAAATTTTTGAAGAATCTTTAAAGAATAAATAAATAATTATGACTGTTTCAATTACTTTCATTAAGTTTCATTACTAAATGAATGTGGTGCCCTATCCTAAAACATATTTACATTCAAGTAAATTATAACCTTTACACTTATACCAGAGCTCTGTCACTCCGTGTGTAGGCATGAGATAATTTCCTACCTACTACTACTACAACAGCCCATAACGTCCACTGTTGGACATAAGCCTCTCCCACGATGGAAGGAATTTGCCGTAATCTCCACGCTTGGCAGGCGGATTGGAGATCGCAGTGATGAAAGACTAACAGAAAACGCTGCTGCCCATTCTCTGGTCTACGGAGGCGCAAGTTGTTCTGCCTCAGACATAAGTCGCCTTATACAACACCCGTGAGTGTAATGGGTTGGTTCTATTCTACTCTGCCGGATACCACACGGCCAATTACCTACCGCTTCGCTCATATTGAATATGCAAGCTCTAAGGCTGTCGCGCTCCAGCCGTGCGTAACTGCGTACGTATGCCGCGTTAATTTTTCGCGCTCTTTGGACTGGTTGCTTGCGTCGAGTACTAATACTCTTACCTACTTCGTGTTTGTTAACTGAATGATTTATTGATAATTAATCATTAATAATGAAAATGGCAAGCCGGATAAACTGTTGTGTATATGGTTGCTGTATTAAATTTAATAATCGTTATTTTAGAGAAGGCAAGTAATATATGAGACGTTATATTAAAGTAAAACTAATGTTTTTATATAAGTTTGAATTAACATTTAGATAATAATACATTAAAACACAAAAATGTTGGTAGTTTTCTTTATTTTTAGTACTTTTGGCAACCCCCCCTAACGATTGACTATTTAAGCAGCGAGACGCCGAATAACATATGCTAACGCGTGGCGTCAAGGCACAATTTAGATCGAGCGCGCCCAGTTTAGGTATTTAAAACGTCGGCTTTCTTCAAGATGAAAGGAGTGCAACTTCTGTACGCTAGTACTATTATCTATTCTGTGCTTATACACCATAGAATAGAATAGAATTTGCCTCATTACACCATTTTTTTTAAACAAGTTTAACAAAAAAAATTAAATTAAAATATTGGGCAGTTCGACTCCATTCATCCCTTGTCCAAATGACGAGGCTCGGTCGTAAAATTTTATTGCTTTTTATTAGCACTTTGTAATTCTGACTTTAAAACATGCGTGTAAGGTTGAATTTATTTTGATATAGGTTGACCAGCGAGTATCAGTCGTAAAAGGTTATTACTTTTTGTCCGTAGCTTTGTGAATACAACTTTAGGCAATGTGTCTAAGGTTGAATTTACATTAATGTATATTTATTTCAACTAGAAGTACGTCAAAACATTTGGCGACAGTTTTTAGAGAACTTTTGCATGGGATTGTGTATCTAGTTTTTTAATTAGTGATCGATGTATCTATAATATTAATTTCTGCAGGCCAAACAGCCCAGCTGCCAAGAAAGTAAACATGGCGTCATCGGGATCAATGACTACAATGAAAGTCATCAAGGAACAGTACAGGAATCTGGGACCTACCACTTTCCACGAAAAGGTGAGACAAATGTTACGATGACGTATGAGAAACTAGCTTATCCCCTCGGCTTCGCTGGCGTTGTGTTCGGGAATTTAAAAAGTATCCTACGTGTTAACCCAGGTTATAAACTATCGGTGTGCCAGTTTTGACATCCACTTCCCTTCAGTAGTTTGTGTGAAAGTGTAACAAATATCCTGACAAACTTTTGCATTTATTATAGTAGTTAGTAATACGTTTTTATAACACATTTGCTCGTAAAGGGTCTCTTATTTTACCCATTGCAATATCGTAATGTATCTCATTACGTACTTGTGCAGTAATGTAATGTACAACGCACAGTTTATCAAGATGCTCCGTCAAAAAGGAACGGTACTTTTATAAATCTTAGCAAAGAGTTTTTATGTCAGAAAAGTGGTCAACATTTTATGAATAAAATTAATTGTGGGAAATGAAATATAATAAATAAACATTTAATTATTTAATTTAATTAATTTTGACAATAAATGACAACCATTTATCTATTACAAAAACACAAAAATATTAATTTACTTTATTAGTACCTAATACTAGTGAGTGTTTTGTGTCTCTGCCTTAAAAAAAAAGGCTGATGCGCGGGCATCGCTAATTTGTGAACAAGTAAAAGATTTATTCGTTTAAGAAAGTCCGACTTTTATTTATTTCCTCGCAAATATGTTATAAAACGTCGTATGACATACGTGCGCTTTGATAATTACAGCCTCTGCTTTATTATAGTCCTCGCCTACGGTTCGGGCTAGCAATATCGCCTCGGCTGTAATTTTCAACTTACCGCACTTATATCATAATGTACTATTTTATAAAAATAATTTATGTTTAGGTACTAATAAAGGGTGTAAAACACCTCTTAACGAAGCCGAAAGGCACTTATTCTCCCCATCATTGCGATCATTTTTTTGTTCTACACCATACCTGGGAACCTTCTAGTTACGGAGATATTGGGGGTCAAAGTTCCAACTTATTGCCAAGTTTTTTTTTAAAATACATTTTTTAATGTAAGATTTTTACTTTAACACCTCCACGACCCCCGTACTATTCAATCCATCCATCAGCACAATGTTTTGAGTGCGAGACATTGAGTTCTACCAAAAAACATGATTTTTCACCCCAAAAAAAAGTCACTTCCCAGCAATAATTTTTGCGTAAAGTTACTTAGTTTGATGTACAGAATGCTTGGTTGACGGCTTCGTGATGAGGTCTTTTACACCCTGCATATCACTAATTATTTAATAAAAATAATCAGTGTCGTCCATTCCTTGAAACGTCTTGTAAGTTCCTTCTAAAGAAAAGTTCCTAAAAATAACAATAACATATTTTTGTTTACCTAAGTTTTTGTTTTAAATGTTAAGGTAAGCTATTCGTCTCGAGCAGGCTACTAAATCTACTTAATAATAAATTTACGACACACACAGGGTCGTCTAGAAGCTTGGAATTTCGTGCTGAAGAAGGTTTTTTTTTAAAATTCATTCCCTAGCAATATTCCCGCGTACGAGTCGTCGGTCGAGAAACTCCTACGCCCCCATTCATATTCCTTGACAAAAACTAATATTAACCTGTATTTATTTTGTCGCAGGCTTCCGGTCTCCTGTTTATCTTGGCCGTGTTCCTGTACATCTTCCGGAGCCCTGGGTTCATGAACGGCTGGGCTGACGTTCTCACCGACATGTAAGTTTAATTATTATTGTTTTTTTTCTGAGATTTGCAAAAAAAAACAAATATGGTCTACTGTTGATTGTCTAAATTCGTATGTTTCCTGTTACTAATATACTAGGTTTTGGCCGAGGTTTCATCCACGTAGACTTGTTTACTGGGATAAAAAGTATCCTATATGTTAATCCCGGTAATAAACTATCTGTGTGCCGAACTTTATCCTAAATCGTTCAACCATCTTTGTTTGATTTAGTAACAAACATACAAACAAATTTATAATGTTTGGTTTTTCAAGCACGTCCTGGTTTATTCCAAACTAGCTGACCCGCGCAACTTCGTCTGCGTCACATAATATTATAGCCTATAACATGTCATTTTGTGCATTCAATTATTTTGTGCATTCAATTACGAACAAAAACCTTTTAAAATCAATACTGCTTACCTCCCATAACAAACGGCGTGATAATATGTAGCCTAAAGCCTTCCTTGGTTTACAAAGAACATTTTTGCTGAATTTCAATTCAATATATCCAGTAGTTTTGGCGTGAAGCCGTGCCATACACACAGACAAACAGACAAAAATTCTAAAAAGTCTTTTTTTGTCATCAGTTACGTTTTTCTAACAAAAGCCACTTATTTTTTCTTGAAAGTTCTCAATGTACAGTTTTTCTTTCGTAACTGTTTGATGATGCTTTTGGGGTAACCCAAGTCGTAAATTGTTTTCTTTGCCACAGGAAAGTGAAGGATGGAGTGACTTCAATGTTCATCGTTGTTCTCATGTTCATTCTGCCGATGGGCTGTGACTTCATCAAGTTCTTCTCCGCCTCTTCATCATGTAAGTACACTATTGTACAAACAGTCGCATACGTTAAATAAGGTATTACGTTAAGTTTTTAATTGTAATAATAAAAGACAAGGAAGAAAGCGAGATAATGCATTTCAAAATCATCATCGACCTAGCCTTTTTCAACTATGTTGGGGTCGGCTTCCAGTCTAGTCAGATGCAGCTGAATACCTGTATTTTACATGGAGCGACTGCCTATCTGACCTCCACAACCCAGCTTAGTACTGGGTAATACGATACCCCTTGGTAAGACTGGTTAGTTTGAAATGTATTTTCATAATACATTTCAAAATATACACATCAAAAGTATCTAGGGATCAACATATATTTTTGCAATAACTTTTCTCCTGATTGATATTAATTAAAATTTTCTTTAAGGATTCATCAAATAAAGTGTTTTCGTTTGTCACAGTAACGATAAACCAAGTCACCTTTGCATTAATAAAGAAATTTGCCATTTTCCTAATAAAGGGATTTTTGACATTTGAACCACTAACATTATAGTTCGAAAAAATGACTGAAAACACAGTTTTCTTTAAAATTTTATTGGGTAACTTAAACAATTAATAATCCGTGTTTCTACCGCGAACACTAACAACACAAGAACATCGGTTTGGCATACTCAAAATGAGTTCATCCAAATCACGCTGTGGAATGGCCGCCCATGTTCGTTGCAACAACAAAAAAAGGTCTTCTTGCGACTGGATACCCTCCATATTCGGCAGAGCTCTTCTCTGTAGCATATCCCATGCATGCTCAATCGGGTTCAAGTCTGGCGACTGAGCAGGCCAGGGCAGGACATTGATGTTAGCTGCGGCGAGAGTCTGTCTTACAACTCTTGCGGTGTGCGGTCGTGCATTATCATGCATTAACTGAAATAAGGGACCGATTTGCACTTGTAGAGGAACGATGACGTCTGATACAATCGTCTCAGCATAAATTTGAGCGTTGAGGTTGCCTCTGATCCAAATTAACTCAGTTCTTCCGCCGATCCAAATACCCGCCCATACCATGATGGTTCCACCACTATAAGGATGGACTTCCTGGCAGGATTTTAATCGCTGTTGGCGTCCAGGGGTTCTCCAGTGTCGTATACGTCTTGTATCCGGTCTCATACCAAAACGAGACTCATCAGAAAAGCACACGAAACGCCATTGTTCTTCTGCCCAATTTCTGTGTTCAAGAGCCCATTGATATCGAATCCTACGATTGTGCATTGCTATAGGTGGTACCCGTAGCGGTCTTCGGGAATGAAGGTTCACTTCATGCAAGCGGTTTCTGACTGTTTGGTCGCTAATTAAGTTCCCTGAAGAGTGATGAAGCCTCACGGCTAACATCATGGCGGTTATTGTTGGAGCTCTTCGAGTTAAGATTTGAATGTATCGGTCTTGTCTCCGTGTGGTGCAGCGATACCGTCCTCCATGGCGCTCAGCCACGGTACCAGTGCTTCGGTAACGTGTCCAAAGTCGACTGATAACACTCTGACTTGTATTCAGAGCTAAAGCTACAGTACGTTGCCGGGAACCAGCTTCTATCATTCCCACGGCTCTGAGCATTTCTTCCCTGCTTAAATGACGTCGCCGCTCCATAATAACGTTGGTTTTAATCAGTAGTAGGGAAACAGTAGCACTAATAATGTCTTCAATGCGTTGTATGTTTTTATAGGGAAAATATTGACAGCTTATTTTCATCTTTTACTCGAATTTGATTGAGAGTTCCTGATTCAAATTATGAAATGCACCAAAAAGGATCCATATAAATTTATAAAATCATAAATTTATTACAAAGCCACATCTCAATCTCAAGAAATCCGCATAAAAATGCTTGATCCCTAGACACTTTTGATGTGTGTATGTTATGAAAATTGTAAATCAAAAGAAATACAAGAGGGAGAGACAAATGTAACATGTAAATATTTTTGTGATGTTTACAGACGAAGAACTGGCAGCTTCTAAGCCTTCAGCCAGCATTGTGACCTGGGGCATCCTCAAGGAAAAGATCCCATGGGGCCTCCTCTTCTTACTTGGTGAGTATTACACCACCTACAATCACATAGAGCTTATCGAATAATAGGGAGAATACTTCCAAGAATACGTCTTTAAGGCTAATGCTCGTCACTGTGAACTTGGCATCTCAAGTATTAGCATCTCAACAAATAACTTGAGTTCTGCTTGCATCCAACATAGTTCCACAGTTCCTGATTGTTTATAACGATTGTTCAATTCATTTGCCCTGAAAAATCCAATTTTGAAAATGAGATGCCAACTTCACACAAGACATCGCAGCATCTCATCATATTAAAGGTTTTTCAGAATCGAGGAGTTGTTTTAAACATAGTTCTATACCTCCTGATTGATTATAACAATAGTTCTGTTGCTTTACCGACAAAATAGCAATTTTGAAAATGAGATGCTAACTTCCTATAGGACGTGATAGCATCTCACAGTATTTTCAGTGTTTTAACACCGAGGAGTTGTATTAAGCATAGTTCTATACACGCTGATTGATTTTAAGCATAGTTCCGTCAACTTGCCGCCAAGGTCGCGAACCCACCGCGATTTCAAACGTATAAAAATATGGTTACCGTAAACTGCCAGTTCTGTCCAGCATCTCAGCTGTTTTCATTACAAATGCCATAAATACGCCTACTACTGCAAAAACACACCACACTACAAGTTTTAGCAAAAAACTAATAAAACAAAAAAAAAATGGTGACCGTTTACTGAGAGTTCTGCCCAGCATCTCAAGAGTTTTCATTACCAATGCTATTAATACGTCTAATACTGCAGTATTCCACTTTCAAAACACAACACACTACAAGTTTTAGACAAACAAAAAAAAAAGACATGGTGACCGTTTACTGACAGTTCTGACCAGCATCTCAGCCGTTTTTGTTACCTACGCTATTAATACGTCTAATACTGCAGTATTCCGCTTTCAAAACACAATTTTAGAGAGAAAAAAAAGATATGGTGAGTTGGTAACCATTTACTGAAAGTTCTGACCAGCATCTCAGCCGTTTTTGTTACCTACGCTATATACACGTCCAATACTGATGGAATCCGCTTTCAAAACACACCACACTACAAGTTTTAGAGAATAACGAAAAACCCAAAAAAATATATGGTGATCGCTTACTGAGAGTTCTGCCCAGCATCTCAACCGTTTTCGTTACCTACGATGTAGATACGTCGAATACTGCAGTATTCCGCTTTCAAAAAACAACACGCCACAAGTTTTAGAGAAAAACTTAAAAATATATATAGTGATCGTTTACTGAGAGTTCTGCCCAGCATCTCAGCCGTTTTCGTCACCTACGCTATAGATACGTCCAATACTGATGGAATCCGCTTACAAAACACACCACACTACAAGTTTTAGAGAATAACGAAAAACCCAAAAAAATATATGGTGATCGCTTACTGAGAGTTCTGCCCAGCATCTTAGCCGTTTTCGTTACCTACGATGTAGATACGTCGAATACTGCAGTATTCCGCTTTCAAAACGCAACACACTACAAATAAAAAAAAAAAACGAAAAACAAAAAACTTAAAAAAAAATTTGGTGATCGTTTACTGAGAGTTCTGCCCAGCATCTCAGCCGTTTTCGTCACCTACGCTATAGATACGTCCAATACTGCTGTATTCCGCTTTCAAAACACACCACACTACAAGTTTTAGCGAAAAAAAAAAAAACAAGGAAAAAAATGGTAATCGTTTACTGAGAGTTCTGCCCAGCATCTCAGCCGTTTTCGTTACCAACGCTATTAATACGTCCAATACTGATGGAATCCGCATTCAAAACACACCACACTACAAGTTTTAGCGAATAACGAAAAACCCATCAAAAATATATGGTGATCGCTTACTGAGAGTTCTGCCCAGTATCTCAACCGTTTTCGTTACCTACGATGTAGATACGTCGAATACTGCAGTATTCCGCTTTCAAAAAACAACACGCCACAAGTTTTAGAGAAAAACTTAAAAATATATATAGTGATCGTTTACTGAGAGTTCTGCCCAGCATCTCAGCCGTTTTCGTTACCTACGCTAATAATACGTCCAATACTGCTGTATTCCGCTTTCAAAACACACCACACTACAAGTTTTAGCGAAAACAAAAAAAAAAAACAAAAAAAAAAATGGTAATCGTTTACTGACAGTTCTGCCCAGCATCTCAGCCGTTTTCGTTACCAACGCTATTAATACGTCCAATACTGATGGAATCCGCATTCAAAACACACCACACTACAAGTTTTAGCGAATTACGAAAAACCCATCAAAAATATATGGTGATCGTTTACTGAGAGTTCTGCCCAGCATCTCAGCTGTTTTCGTCACCTACGCTATAGATACGTCCAATACTGATGGAATCAGCTTTCAAAACACACCACAATACAAGTTTTAGCGAAAAACAAAAAACCAAAAAAAAAATTTGGTGTCCGTTTACTGAGAGTTCTGCCCAGCATCTCAGCCGTTTTCGTTACCTACGCTATAGACACGTCCAATACTGATGGAATCCGCATTCAAAACACACCACACTACAAGTTTTAGCGAATAACGAAAAACCCAAAAAAATATATGGTGATCGTTTACTGACAGTTCTGCCCAGCATCTCAGCCGTTTTCGTTACCTTCTTTATAGATACGTCGAATACTGCAGTATTTCACTTTCAAAACGAAACACACTAAAAATTAAAAAAAAAACGAAAAACTTAAAAAAATATATGGTGATCGTTTACTGAGAGTTCTGCCCAGCATCTCAGCCGTTTTTCAGTACAGTACAGTATTGGACGTATCTATAGCATAGGTAACGAACACGGCTGAGATGCTGGTCAGAACTCTCAGTAAATGGTCGCCATACCTTTTTTATTTTTTTTCCGCTAAAACTTGTCGTGTCTTGTGTTTTGAATGCGGATTCCATCAGTATTGGACGTATTAATAGCGTTGGTAACGAAAACGGCTGAGATGCTGGGCAGAACTCTCAGTAAACGATTACCATTTTTTTTTTGGTTTTTTGTTTTTCGCTAAAACTTGTAGTGTGGTGTGTTTTGAAAGCGGAAAACAGCAGTATTGGTCGTATTATTAGCTAAGGTAACGAAAACGGCTGAGATGCTGGGCAGAGCTCTCAGTAAACGATCACCATATATTTTTTAAGTTTTTCGTTTTTCTCTAAAACTTGTAGTGTGGTGTGTTTTGAAAGCGGAATACAGTAGTATTGGACGTATTATTAGCGTAGATAACGAAAACGGCTGAGATGCTGGGCAGAACTCTCCGTAAACGATCACCATATATTTTTTTTGGTTTTCCGTTATTCGCTAAAACTTGTAGTGTGGTGTGTTTTGAATGCGGATTCCATCAGTATTGGACGTGTCTATAGCGTAGGTAACGAAAACGGCTGAGATGCTGGGCAGAACTCTCAGTAAACGATCACCATTTCTTTTTCGCTAAAACTTGTCGTGTGTTGTGTTTTAAAAGTGGAATACTGCAGTATTAGACGTATTTATAGCGTTGGTAACACAAACGGCTGAGGTGCTGGGCAGAACTGTCAGTAAACGATCACCATATTATATTTTTTTGGGTTTTTCGTTATTCGCTAAAACTTGTAGTGTGGTGTGTTTTGAATGCGGATTCCATCAGTATTGGACGTGTCTATAGCGTAGGTAACGAAAACGGCTGAGATGCTGGGCAGAACTCTCAGTAAACGGTCACCAAATTTTTTTTTTGGTTTTTCGCTAAAACTTGTAGTGTGGTGTGTTTTGAAAGCGGAATACAGCAGTATTGGACGTATTATTAGCGTAGGTAACGAAAACGGCTGAGATGCTGGGCAGAACTCTCAGTAAACGATCACCATATATTTTTGATGGGTTTTTCGTTATTCGCTAAAACTTGTAGTGTGGTGTGTTTTGAATGCGGATTCCATCAGTATTGGACGTATCAATAGCGTTGGTAATGAAAACGGCTGAGATGCTGGGCAGAACTCTCAGTAAACGATTACCATTTTTTTTTTGTTTTTTTTTTTTTCGCTAAAACTTGTAGTGAGTGTGGTGTGTTTTGAAAGCGGAATACAGCAGTATTGGACGTATTATTAGCGTAGGTAACGAAAACGGCTGAGATACTGGGCAGAACTCACAGTAAACGATCACCACTTTTTTTGTTTTTTGTTTTTCGCAAAAACTTGTAGTGTGGTGTGTTTTGAAAGCGGAATACAGCAGTATTGGACGTATTATTAGCGTAGGTAACGAAAACGGCTGAGATGCTGGGCAGAACTCACAGTAAACGATCACTATATATATTTTTAAGTTTTTCTCTAAAACTTGTAGCGTGTTGTTTTTTGAAAGCGGAATACTGCAGTATTCGACGTATCTACATCGTAGGTAACGAAAACGGCTGAGATGCTGGGCAGAACTCTCAGTAAGCGATCACCATATATTTTTTTGGGTTTTTCGTTATTCTCTAAAACTTGTAGTGTGGTGTGTTTTGAAAGCGGATTCCATCAGTATTGGACGTGTCTATAGCGTAGGTAACAAAAACGGCTGAGATGCTGGGCAGAACTCTCAGTAAACGATTACCATTTTTTTTTTGTTTTTTTTTTTTCGCTAAAACTTGTAGTGAGTGTGGTGTGTTTTGAAAGCGGAATACAGCAGTATTGGACGTATTATTAGCGTAGGTAACGAAAACGGCTGAGATACTGGGCAGAACTCACAGTAAACGATCACCACTTTTTTTGTTTTTTGTTTTTCGCAAAAACTTGTAGTGTGGTGTGTTTTGAAAGCGGAATACAGCAGTATTGGACGTATTATTAGCGTAGGTAACGAAAACGGCTGAGATGCTGGGCAGAACTCACAGTAAACGATCACTATATATATTTTTAAGTTTTTCTCTAAAACTTGTAGCGTGTTGTTTTTTGAAAGCGGAATACTGCAGTATTCGACGTATCTACATCGTAGGTAACGAAAACGGCTGAGATGCTGGGCAGAACTCTCAGTGTTTTGAAAGCGGATTCCATCAGTATTGGACGTGTATATAGCGTAGGTAACAAAAACGGCTGAGATGCTGGTCAGAACTTTCAGTAAATGGTTACCAACTCACCATATCTTTTTTTTCTCTCTCTAAAATTATGTTTTGAAAGCGGAATACTGCAGTATTAGACGTATTAATAGCGTAGGTAACAAAAACGGCTGAGATGCTGGTCAGAACTGTCAGTAAACGGTCACCATGTCTTTTTTTTTTGTTTTATTAGTTTTTTGCTAAAACTTGTAGTGTGGTGTGTTTTTGCAGTAGTAGGCGTATTTATGGCATTTGTAATGAAAACAGCTGAGATGCTGGACAGAACTGGCAGTTTACGGTAACCATATTTTTATACGTTTGAAATCGCGGTGGGTTCGCGACCTTGGCGGCAAGTTGACGGAACTATGCTTAAAATCAATCAGCGTGTATAGAACTATGCTTAATACAACTCCTCGGTGTTAAAACACTGAAAATACTGTGAGATGCTATAACGTCCTATAGGAAGTTAGCATCTCATTTTCAAAATTGCTATTTTGTCGGTAAAGCAACAGAACTATTGTTATAATCAATCAGGAGGTATAGAACTATGTTTAAAACAACTCCTCGATTCTGAAAAACCTTTAATATGATGAGATGCTGCGATGTCTTGTGTGAAGTTGGCATCTCATTTTCAAAATTGGATTTTTCAGGGCAAATGAATTGAACAATCCTTATAAACTATCAGGAACTGTGGAACTATGTTGGATGCAAGCAGAACTCAAGTTATTTGTTGAGATGCTAATACTTGAGATGCTAAGTTCACAGTGACCTAATGCTCCAGGGTAGCCAGCGAAATTAAAATTTTCTTACGTTTTTTGCAATATAAAAAATATTATTTGCGGTTGTAAGACGTATGTAGTTACAGAATTATATTCATCAAAATCATCAATACCACCCTCAAACTTCATAAAAGTGGAAAAATTACTTTTAAGCAATAATTTTTGCGTAAAGTTACTTAGTTTGATGTACAGAATGCTTGGTTGACGGCTTCGTGATGAGGTCTTTTACACCCTGTATACTCATTTCTAATCCACCCTTCTCCCCCAGGCGGCGGCTTCGCTCTGGCCGAGGGCAGCAAGGCCACCGGCCTGTCGGCCATGATCGGCTCCTCGCTGGAGGGCCTGCAGGGACTCGATCACTCCGTCGTACTCCTGGTCGTCGTGCTGGTCACTCAGTTCATCACGGAGTTCACCTCGAATGTCGCCATCGCTAATCTTATACTGCCTGTGTTGGCTAATATGGTAAGAGTTTTAAATATATTTTATATGACGGAAATTATTAATAGGGGCGTGGAGCCCTGATCTTGAATTCCACTAATTTAGTAACGGTTCAATAGCGATTCTTTAATTTTGTCAAATAAATAATCGACAGATCACTGATCCACAGTGAAGAGTGGTATTGTTAAACGTCACATACAATGGAAAATAATATTGTTCACTTTTTTCTGACTATTCACGTTATATTTTTCTTCACAAAATGGTGTCGATTCTGTTGTGCACAAAATAAATTTAATTTAGGCTATTGCTATCTTTTTCTCTCTACTAAAACGAGAAAGAGACGGATAATTTAGAGCTGTGAAATTTAGTTGGAACTAATATTTCCATACAAATGTAGGGTGCACGTAAAAACATGTCGACTAAAAACACGGTGAAGCACAAGGCATAAACTAGTTTGACATCTCTAACTCAGTTCATAGCTATAACACACAAACACAAACAAACACACAACCACACAAACAAACACACACAACCACACAAACAAAACAAACACACACAAACTAAACTTAATTTAGGCTTAAAAGCCTAAATTAAGTTTAGTTTGTGCACAACAGAATCGAAACCATTATCTCAGTTAAAGTAAACGCTAAAGTTCGCAGCTGTTGCGGTCACAAAACTGGGACCGAAACGACACGAGACGAGTCTCAGTATTTCAGAATAAAATTGTACTTAATATTTGCTGCCTTTTTCACACATAGACCTATAATCTGAAATATCTAAGCAACGATATTCAACCATTCTCTCAATCCCAGGCCCGAGTCCTCCACATGGACCCTCGCTACCTGATGATTCCCGCCACGCTGGCCTGCTCGATGGCCTTCCACATGCCCGTGGGCACTCCGCCCAACGCCATCGTCGCCGGCGTCGCACATATACCTACTTCAAAGATGGTGAGTACTTTATTATCAGATCTTGTTCATCATCATCATTTCAGCCGGAAGACGTCCACTGCTGGACATAGGCCTCCCCCAAGTGTCGCCACATTGACCGGTCCCGTGCGACTCGCATTCAGCGGATTCCCATAACCTTCACCAGGTCATCGGTCCACCTAGTGGGAGGCCTTCCAACGCAACGTCTTTTTTCGGCCCATCGGCCATCCGTTCTGCGAGCAATGTGCCCTGCCCACTGCTATTTAAGTTTGGCAGGTCTTGTTATTAAGTAAATATTATCACGAAAAGAAAGGAAACTTGGAAACAAATTCTTCTTCAAATGTTTAAGACACAAGACGTACGAACAATCGCGCGTTAGTAGTTACATGTAGCTTGAACCATGAAAAACGACCTTATTACTACGAAAAGGTGCAGGTATCAGCTGATAGCAATGTAAACCTATAAAGCCGGTATAACCAAAATCATTCGGGCTGGTGCCCGCAACTCTGTCTAAATCGCGTGTACTAAAACATAATACCTGAAAACAGTAGAATGTAATCCCAAAGTTTTGCAACAAGATGACCGCTTAGTATAAAATCGGGCTCCGTCAACAAAACGCATTGGATTGTCCGTAATAGCACGTCTATTCCGTAGTAGTGTTATTTGAAGCCTACATTATACACTAACTAAAATAATATTGTCTCTTTCCAGGCTGTCGGCGGCATAGGCCCGAAGATCATCACCACCCTACTCGTATGGGGCGCCTACCCAACATGGGGCTCATTAATCTTCCCCTTCGAAGCTCCAGTCAGCCATTTAACCAACACAACAGCTTTAATGGCCAACAAAAACGCTACTTTGAACTGCAGTGCCACTTATGCAGCTCTAACTACCCTCCCGAACTTCAATTGTACAGTACCAAAGTTAAGCAATAGTACTGGTACTATTACATGCAATTTTACAAGTTAAACTTAATTTAAAATAGGCAATTTAATATGTGAAGGGATTTTAATGGCTATGTGCTAGACTTTTGTTAGTTCACAAAGATAGAATGATGTACAGGTATGTGCCATTTTATACCAATTTCAAACTAAGGGAAATTCCTTAGTTTTTTATTTAATGCAATCTCAGTGTGAAAGTATATTTTTAAGTCTTGCTTTGAGACAGAACCCAGTTTTGAGGAATCGAATGGCCTAGTTATCTGTATTTAAGATTCAATGTTACCAACATAATAATAAATATAAATCATAGACAATTGGCGAGGTCGCTTAATATTTTTGGTCTGAATTTAAGATAAGTATTTACAAATTTTTACGTACTTAAAAAAATCTTGTAATGGAAACTTCGATCAATAATAATACATTGATCGAAGAGTGGAAATGTTTTTTTTTGTGTTTCTATGCATTTTTAGCAATCCTACAGTGATTGTGTATTACATTTTTTTTTTATATCAAGATATATTATCGGCTTTTAGTGCTTATTCGAAAAAGGTTCTATTTTATAATAAATCACCATATTTAGCGACTTTGTCAATAAGGCAATTATAAATAAAAAATAATATTTTCGTATTTTCTACAGTATAAAAGCATTTTATATGATAAATAATAATAAAATAGCATTTATGTATGTGGAGTATGACAGTCGCCCCACCGACTAAGTACATTGCCAAAATATATACATAACAAATAACAATATAAATATATATTATAAATGCAGTTGGATGTAATTTAAAATGACTAACAAAGTTTGAGAAAGATCAAATTTTTAAATAAGAGATATATACACCAAACCGTATTTATGAATCGATGGATACAATGAGAATTTAAAATAAATTATATTCAAGGCGAGTTATTGCTTCAGATTAAAATTATCCAAGTTATAGTTAAATAAAAAAATCGGTTCATAAACGACGAAAACATAAAAAAACAAAATATATATATACGGTCGAATTGAGAAACCTCCTTTTTTAGTAGTCGGTTAAAAACACCATCCTAGATTACTGCTCTTTAGATTTTAAAATTATATCCAACTGTAAACTAAGTTACGAACTCGTGGCCAAAATCTAGCGTCTACACAATCCAGCCTTCTGGGACAATAATAATGCTTAAATATATTATTATCATTATTTAATAGTACATTATTATGTATATTATGTAACGGAATAAAGCGGGTGTGGATTTATACATATAAAGTTGTGCTCTTCACACTTGCAACGAATTTTATGAGAACATGATTGATGAAGTTAGAACTTTGATATTGATGCAGATGGTATGTCGTATGTCAATGACGTAAAGATTACTTTCGCTTGGCAGAGAAGCAGGGTGACACGGAGGATGATTTTTTATTTATTTCAAATAGATAATATTAATATTTATTTTTAATTGTCGATATGGTTCATTTAAAAATACTAAACCTATCCACAAATTAAGAATCTCAAGTATTAAAGAAACATTAACGCATAGATTGTATACCAAAAACATCAACCTCTCTTTTCACCATAGTTGGGTAAAAACTATTGAGTCAGTTCTCATAAAACGTTTACCAAATAACGTTTGCGAGTGTGGAATCAACAAAAAATATATTTTATATAGAAAATGTTTACGTGAAGGTGTATTTCAAATATGTTTATTTAAAACCCCATGTAAAGGGGTGTTCCTAGTTTTAATACCGAGTAGAATATTATGAGTGATGTGTGAATCATGTATTTGTGTGTGGACTTTGATGATGAATCCTATTAAGTGTAGAGGAAGTCTTTATTAAAAGAAAATATTCTTTTAATTTTTGGACATTTTCCTCTGTAAAATATTCCATGTACAGTTCGTTCACAGTGCTTTAACTAATGACTGCATCACTGTCAACACCAAACTGATCTTTATGCTCGTTAAAATAAGGTTGCTTACACTGATACGTCTGTCAGAATAACAGTAATCTAATCCTTATCCACGTCGTAATAAAGTTGATGTTTCTGTCATAGGTTAAACAACTGTGAAAATACTATAAGGCTTCCTTAGCAAATATAACTGATAGGTGCCTTAATATTAAGTCAATGAAGAACAAAGTGTGCTTTTGTTGTGAGACTAAAATAATATTGTGATGCATTTTTATGTAAGTGTGTGAAAAAGTGCAAATTAGACGTAATTATTATTAGTTATGTGTGTGTGAATGTTTTTTTGCGTACATTACGAATACAGGAGCTCGTGAAACCAAATCAAATGTAATTTTTTCAAAGTTTGGAACGTCTCCACCTCCACCAGAGGGAGCTGTACGCGTCCTGCATGGCCTTTATAGGCTGGAAGGGTCACCGACGCGCAAACGCTTACAACGGATGCAATACACATAGAGATTTTTCATCGGTAACACTGATAGACAAAAATGACCTTAATGAAAGTTAAATGTAATTGAATGGGTTATTTTGTATCTACAACTAGTCTGTAACTAATCTGCATTTTTAGAAAATTTCGATCACCCTCAGCTTTTTTGCAACAGCAATTAATTTTTTTAAAGTAAAAACGGTAAAAAAATGTTTCAAATGAAGAAAAAATAATTTATATTTACGTTTATTCAAGATTTTCGGGAATATTTAGCGTCAGGTGAGGTCCCTTTTGAGTGTCCAGCAGTAGTCAGCTAACATGTTCGAACTCCACTTGCCTTGGTACCTTTTTTCCATGTTGGATATGTCCTGATGGAACCGAATCATCACTGTGTGGGATAAATCTTTGAGCAGATTGTAGATTTGGACAGTTCACAGAGTGCCTAGATTTGTAATTAATACCTTTTATAGAAGTTTGGCAGAAATAACAATCTGATACATGGTCTTTCGGTTCGGCCCATATCATTGGAACTGCGAACGGCATATGACGAGATCCTTTAGCCCATGATGTTAACAAAGTGACACACAGTGCACAGCAAACACTAGGAGTCCAGGTTTCGTCCAAATTTCGCGCCGGAAAACCAAAATAATTAAAATAACAGTTTTTAACTAATGGTGTCAAACTACGACGTTGACTTTTAACAGTAAGTTGACCGCAAATATAACAGAAGTTATCAGGATGGTTTACACACACTCTCGGCATCTTAGTATAATGTATAACACTAATCTAAAAAAAAAACTGTTTTAATTTCAATATTTTTTCGTTAATTTATTCGGAAACACACGACGGTAAGCAACATTCGCGTAATCGAGTACGGTATTTTATGAAAACTGAAGGTGATTGAACAAAACTAAGTATGGGGTTTATATGCGGGTAGGTAGTAGTGTTTGAAAATATGACTTGATTTCGTTTAACAAATTTACTGTTTATCAGTGTAATTAAAAAAAAACCCGGCCAAGTGCGAGTCGAACTCGCGCATGAAGGGTTCCGTACTATCGTATTTTTTTTTACAAAGATTCGTACATTGGAGTCTTAGTAAAAGGGTCCCGTTCTTATCCTTTACGTACGGACCCCTAAAAAAACAGCTGCATCATACATTTTGACCGTGTAATGTGTAAAAAATTCTCTATGTGTAAGTACTGAATACCTGATAAATGTTTTAGAATCAGTATCTCTTACTCGTACTGGGGTGAGATTGAAATTATACTGGGGGAAGGCCCCAGGTAGCTCTGTTTTGCAGTAAATAAAAGAGTCGAGTCTGAACACAGGCTCTGCGAACTTTAGCGCATATACTCTCGTGAAGAAAACTGTTATTGTCTTTATTTTTTATAAACCAATGTACGAATAAAATTACCATAATATGCTTTGGTTGGCATATTTGGCGAATAATATAAGTGCCAACTGACACTTACAAATACCGCAAATAGAACAAACTCAACACTAAACAAAAAAACTAAACAATAATAATAACTAATAATAAATAATTCACAACAATAACAACGAAAACTTTTATAACCGACTGTACTCAAGACAGAGATAGCGACACGAAAACGACACCAATGCTAACGTGTGACTGAGACATATTACCGTGTACCGAGCATTGCCGAATAAGCACGAAGCTTCACGAAGTAATCAAATAGGGATGTCCAATACGCGTTCCTGAGGGTGTTGTTTAATCGATTTTTATTCAAATCGATTAAAATTAAGTCAAAAAATATATTTATTTTTAATTTATTAAGGAGGTTTTAAATTTTCTCAACCCAAGTAGTCGTTAATAGATAACTGATATTTTATGTAAATCATGTCTTTCAACCGAGAAAATAAAATTTTATAAGTTTTTTTAAAATTTCAATTGAAATCCCGTTTATTCACAAACAAAATACACTATATTTGTAAATCTATTTCGTTTAATATCCTAAATAAACAAAAATCAATTAATTCTAAATAAAACTAAGCGATTACGATATTAGATTGATTAAAGGGTCGATTGTGTTTATGTATGGTCAATCTCTAGCCTAGACCACCGCCCCCCGCACGTCGCCTCATGCCACCATTTGGTTCTTCAAAACAGTGATTGCGTAACCTTCTGCGCGAAGTTCGGACTCGCCAAGATACGTCGGCCGTATTGTACTTCCCATTTGTGGTATCCACGACACAAGCCTCGTTGCTTAGTGTGGCACTAGATAGCGCTGTGAATAATGTGCAGCGATATTTATTTATTTCAGTAAGGTCACTGTTTAACGTCGTTTTTGAAAATTTATCTTGATCTAAAAATGGAATAATGACCCTCGTGATCGGTCATCATAAAACTCCGATGATTACTAACAATGGCTTTTAAATCGATGTGTTCATAATTATACGCTATATGATTATAATGATATTATGTACAATATACAATTTATGCCTGCGTTTATTCAAAAGTATACAAATAGTTTAAATATGCAGAATTTGACCTTATTATAGATACTTGAACAGAAATGTACTACAAAATATTTATAACATTTTTTATAAAAGAATTGAAAAGAAGTATAATTACTGTAGCTTTTTCGATACTTATTAAAATATGATAATATGCCAAATTTTCTAAAATGCTCTTATTATGCATTTTAAAAAGTACCTATATTTCTTATTAAAGGTATGTTGCCTCAGTGATTTTTTCAAAACATCCATCGGAACAAACATCGGTTGTGTTCCTTATTTTTGTCACAAATATTTATTTTATTCTCATTTTGCTGCAAAATGCCTATAAATAATGTTTCATGATATTGCCTCTTGGTACTTATAAAAGATACAAAACCAAAATATAAATGTACGTAATGTGCTCATTTTGTAAATAGTGAATTGAAGGAATGTGTTATTAAATAAATAATATGTTGCAAATTTTTATCGTTTTTCTTTTGCGCCTACCTGTTTTGTATTTTGACTCATCATCTGCCTAGCCTTTTCCCAACTATGTTGGGGTCGGCTTCCAGTCTAACCGGATGCAGCGAAATACCAGCGCCAAATAGCCCGCGAAATGTATTTTTTTACGTTTTTTGCAATTTGCCGGTGAGTGTCAGGCAGTATAATTATGTTGATCAAAATATGATTCGCGCCCGTAAAACGTACTTATGTATTTACAGAGTTATAATCATTAAAATCATCAATACAACCCTGTAAGTTCATTGAATTACACTGAATGACTTTTTTATTAAATAGTCATTCAATGCACAAAACAACATTATGTGCAGTGTACAAGCCCCCGTGTATAAATAAGTGTAAATTTGTATGTGAACTGGCGCAGGTTTTATCTAACTTACAAGGAAATTCCAATTGTATACTAGTAGGAGACACTAACATAAATATTAAAGATACTAATCCCGTTACAAATAAATATATGAACAATCTATGTGAGTTGGGGTTTGAGTGTTGTATTAAAAACTTTACTAGAATAGCTAAGAGTACCAAAGGCATATCTAGAACATGTATTGATCATATATTTATCCGCGACGATTGTAAACCAATTCTAGGGTATAACAAACAATTTTATATAAGATCAGCAGTTGTTCAATATGCATTGGCGGATCACTTTATAACCGGTTTAGCAATAACAAGTGTCCAGGTTACGAGTCAATACCAAACGATTAGTAAATTGAATGACACTAAATTAAAAGAAGAACTGTTAAGTATTGACTGGTCACCTGTCTATGTTATGACTGATCCCAACGAAATCTACAATTACATAAGTCTTAGGTTCGAGTCTGTGTAGGTATAATAAGTGTCGGGAAAATTATCCAGATAAACTTAAAATAGGTATAGTACGACCTATACATAAAAAAGGCAAATACACAGATACTAACAATTACAGACCTGTTACTATACTTTCTTGCATTGACAAAATAATAGAAAGATACCTTGGTAAATCAATAAACGACTTTCTTTCAGGAAATGAAATAATCCACGAAAAACAATTTGGCTTCCAAAAAAATAAAAGTACTTCACAATTACTGTCATTGTTCACTGATGAAATTTGTAATTATCTGGATGAAAAAAAACATGTTCTGGTTGTTATGGTTGATTTTAGCAAAGCATTTGATGTGCTTGATTACAAAACGCTTTTTGAAAAAATGCAGCAGAATGGTATACAGGGCCCACTGCTGGAATGGTCCCAAAACTATCATTCAAACAGATTCAACACAGTAAATATAGCAGGGCAACTAAGCGACGAAATACCAACCTTATGCGGAACGGCGCAAGGTTCAATTTTAGGGCCCACAGAATACCTTATCTACGTAAACGACATGTGTAAAGTATTTCAGAATGGCTCTGTATACCAGTTTGCTGATGATACATGTTTAATTGTAGCAAACCGAAACCTTGAAACTGCAGAAAACCTGATGCAAAAAGAATTTAACACTCTATGTAAGTGGGCACACGATGTCGGATTATCACTTAACTATCAGAAAACTAAACTATTACATATTCACTCACCATACATTAAAGTAAATAGCATACCGAAAGTCGTGGCCCACGATCATGAGTGCATGCACCAGTGTCCACCAGTGTGTAATTGTAACCAACTTGAAGTAGTAAAGGAACACTTTTATCTAGGTCTTAAAATTGATAACAAATTTAATTGGGGTCCCCATGTTGATCATGTTTGTAACAAACTCAGGTCAATACTGGCAAAATTAAGCATACTGAGGCATAAATTACCATATAGAACCAAAAGACTAATTTATTTGGCACTAGCAGATTCAATTATAGGATATGGTATAGCTAGCTATGGCAGAACATATAAAACATACTTACAAAAAATATATGACATACAAATTAGGATGTTAAAAATTATAGTTCCTTACAAAATAAAGCTTGAATTTAAAGACAACTATCAACAATTATTTGAATATTGTAAAATAATAAATGTCTTTGACAAAGTAAAACTAGCTATAATATCACAATATGCTAACGAAATTGATAAATTAAGTAAAAAAATAAGACCCAATAACATAGGATGTCTAGAGTACCTACCATTATATAATCTGCCGAAATGTAACAATGAATATGGAAGAAGGACCTGGAGGTACTTGTTACCTAACCTATTGAATAAACTCCCTAAGCAACTAATTCATAAATTAAAATCAAAGACAAATTTCCAAAGAAAACGACTAATAAAATATTACCTTACAGTAGATCAATTCAAAGTTCCTCCAGATCTTTCACAAACAAATTAATAAGTTAATCATTTTAGTTATATCAACATTTTTTATAACGTAAACAAGCGAGACGCCTCACTCGCACATAATCTTTCATAATTAAGATTAAGCGATGTGTGCTTAACCAAAAGAATGTGCTTTTTCTTTGAAATAAATAGTTTTAATTTTTTTTTTTTTTTTTTAATGGGTTTAAATATTTTGGTCAACATACAGCCTGACCTGACCTGCAAATTGGAAAAAAACGTAAGAAAGAATTTCGCGATCAATGTATCGTATTTACGACCAGTGTACCAACTGTAGGTAGCGGTGGCGAAGGATCCATACAACTCGATTTCTAACGGATTCCCTTGAAAATGGCACAGTCGGTATTCCATAGACAAATAATATAATCATATTAATGATATGTACTCCGGCTTCATCATCATCATCATCATCATCAGCCTATTAATGTTCCCACTGCTGGGACTTAGGCCTCCTCTCTATGAGAGGGAATGGGCTATAATCCACCACGCGGGCCCAGTGCGGATTGGTAGATGTCACATGTCTTCTAATTTTTTGGTTCTAAGACATGCCGGTTTCCTCACGATGTTTTCCTTCACCGTTTTGAGAGCAGTGGTGATGAAATAAATTACACAATGTACTCCGGCTTACCTCTTACAAAAATTGACCCTTCGCTACTGGTTAGGTTAGGTAGTATTTCATTTTTAAGCAAAATGTCTAATAGGTAATAGTTGTGTTGACCAAGAACCTCAAATCTATGTTAAAAGAAAAACCATACAAGAAATACTTACATAATACTTTATTAACAGCTAATACCTAGAAGCACTACCTACACCCTTTTCTTAAATACCTTGAAGATGTTGATCTCGGCCCACTCGGGGTTGAGCGAGATGTCCGTCCAAATGGCCGTGGACCAGACAGCCACTGTGAACCATACCACCACTATGGCTATCAGTGAGGGACCGATCCCGCCGTACATCTGCCAAGGGTTAAGAGAGACAGATTGAATTACATAAATAAATATCGCTGGACACAGCACCATCTAGTCTAGTGCCACACTAAGCAACGAGGCTTGTGTCGTGGACACCCAGATAGTTGTTATACAACATAATTATACCGTTTTTTTTTGTAAATACATACCTACTTATTATAAACATAAACAACCACGACGAAACAAATGTCCATGCTCATCACACAAACATTTGCCTCTACCGAGATTCGAACCCGGGACCCTAAGAACGTAAGGCACCGACCGCTGCGTCATTCTGGTTGTCAAAAATTTATAAGAAACAACTACAGTACTTTCAGAGTTTTTATGTTTATTGATTGGGACTGTAGCTACATTTAATTTTCGTCTTTGTTTCGACAATTATTCAAAAGTGCCTGTAACCGGCTTATTTTAAATAAATGCATTGATTTCGATTTCGATTTTTTGCCAGCGTGGCTGCTATCATCAGGTAGTGGAGTTTTATGAGCGAACTAACTATCCTTCAAGGATGAGTGCACATACGCGCAGACCATGGCGTTAACAGATGCGGGCGATCCGGCCACAAGCGAAACGGCAATGAGCTAGCTAGCGTGGGCGCCATCAGTCGGGGTTTATGTTGCAGAACTAACCATTCTCCAAGGCGGGATATGAACATAAGCGCAGACCATGGCGTTGACGGGTGAGCCAGCCACCAGGTGGAACGGTAGGGAGCTGGCCAACGTGGCCGCCATCATCAGGTAGTGGGGGTTTATGTTGCAGAATACACTCTGAACAAGAAGGAAACAATCGGTTGTTGTTATACCAGCAATCGCCCATCATTGGTGATAATTTGACAGTGACAGCCTTTACGTTGTATAATATAAAGCAGTTTTATTAGCACAAGTGTTTTCACTGGTGAGCGATCAACTTTCTTTAAAGAGTAGGTACTGTCGACAACTATGTCATTAAACTTATATTGTCACTTACGGAATATCTTCCGTGATTGTTAATTGTTTTGAGCTCCCAATATTTTGACACTGTTGCAAGCGCCATGATCGCGGTAGGTAACTAACAATCACGGAAGATATCCCGTAAGTTACAATATATAAGCTTAGTTTTAAACCGTGAAAGCTTAACACAGAACATACAGAGGGTGTAAAAGACCTCATCACGAAGCCATCAACCAAGCATTCTGTACATCAAACTAAGTAACTTTACGCAAAAATTATTGCTGGGAAACGACTTTTTTTTTGGGGTGATAAATCATGTTTTGTGGTAGAACTCAATGTTACGCACTCAAAACATTGTGTTGATGGATGGATTGAATAGTACGGGGGTCGTGGAGGTGATTAAAGTAAAAATCTTACATTAAAAACTTGTCAAAAAGTTGGAACTTTGACCCCCAATATCTCCGTAACTAGAAGGTTCCCAGATATGGTGTAGAACAAAAAAAATATCGCAATGACGGGGTGAACAAGTGCCTTTCGGCTTCGTTAAGAGGTGTTTTACACCCTCTAAGTAATTGTTTCAGGAAAAGAACTGGGGCAGCTGCATATAGCTAAGCTTAGTAGGCAGGCCTCTATTACCTATGTCATAAGACTGATGGCCCTGGGATCAGACTAGTAGATACCGCAATTTTATTAGAAGTAAGTCTTATTTACTTTTGTAGATGTCCTAAGGATTTTATTAAACATCATTGTTGTAGTAGGCACGTGCACCGACTTATCTCCATCATCAGATTATGTTATCTCTTTTTAGAGTTAGAATATATCTGATGTTGGCTAGCAAAACCGAATATTCTACTCTAGAATATGTCATGGCACCTTTGTCTGGAAAAACTTTGTGGAAATCGGCTGTCATGAGCAATTGGCATATATACATTCTCCTTAACAAGAAGTTAGTTTTTTAGACATTATTTTGTACCCTATCACTATGTTTTCCTATTTAACCCAAAGGTTGACTGGTAGAGAATGCCTTGTGGCATTAAGTCCGCCTATGTATGGTACCACTCTTGTACATGAAGTTTAAATAAATAAATAAATTGGCCATGTGATGCGGATGAATGAGTTGTTAGTAATTTAAGAACAGGGAAGATCAAAGAAAGTTAGTGTTAATAAAATACTATTTATTTTATAGTTCTTTTAATTTGTAAGTCACACTGAATCAATTACATCTTTTCAGCCCAAGTTTTACCACAGATAATCCTAACTGTTCAAATCACAGATAAATAATTACAACACAGAACATCCTCTCTGTTTTATCAAATTGAACGAGTCTAATACAATCATGATCATTAATACTTATCATCAACTTATCATTATATTATTTATCATTAGAATCACTTGTTACATATTATTATATTGTTATATTACGTTATTTAACTTAACATCAATTAGAAATTACTTATATATAATTTAACCAGTAATTAAGTCATACCTAAATACATAATTGGATAAACATCTAATGTAGTGTGTAGTCATTGAACCTTACTGGTAAACATCTTGATCTTACAGGTCTAGTGCTATGACTTTGGTTCTGAATTGGCTCAGCTGTACCAAGGTTAACATCTGTATTTGGAATCACATTATTATCAAGAATTAGTTCACAACCATAATCAGAATCATCATACATAACAGATTTATTTTTAATTGTATCTTTATTTTCAGAATTATCTAATAAACAAGTTTTCCTCTTATCTTTATTTTTGTTTGTAATATCCTCATTTTCCTTTAATACCCCTTTATATGGTTTTATATGTGTTAAGTCTCGCCTATATATTACACCATCTACATTCACTTTATATGACCTTTCATTAACTTTTTCTACAACAAATCCTAATTTCCATGTGTTTGTGTGTTCGGGACTTATTTGTACCGCCACATTCTGACCGATATTTAAAGAGAAGGGTTGTTTACATTTTTTATCATAGTAAGATTTACTTTTGTCTCTTTTAACTTTGATCCTTTTTGGAATGTCGGTCATCAATACAGGAATGAGTTGCTCTGGTACATTTGGCATTAAAGTCCTAGTTTTTCTAGATAGAAATTTTTGTGCAGGACTACAATCATCTCCGCCACTTGGTACATTCCTCTGGTGTAACAGAGATATCCAAAAATCCTCACCGGCCTCATATGATTTAAGAATGAGTTTCTTTGCAGATTTTACTGTAGCTTCAGCAATTCCATTAGACTGAGGATAATGTGGTGAGGAAGTTACATGGATAAAATCCCATTCTTCAGCAAACATAGCAAATTCTCTGTTAACAAAATTAGTAGCTCCATCAGTACATATTTTTTGTGGTATACCATATCTTGCAAAGTTTTTTTTACATATATTAATAACTTCACCAGAAGATAAATTTTTTAGTTTATCAATTTCATAAAAGTTTGAGTAATGGTCAGCAGTAATAAGGAAATTAAGAGACTGTGAATTTAGTTTTACATTGAACACATCCATAGAGATATACTGAAAGGGATACATTGGTATGTCATGAGATAACATTGGGAATCTAGTTAGGGATGGGGAATATTTTATGCAAATTTTACATTTTTCTACAAAGTTTTTTATATCTTCAGACATGCCTGGCCAAAAAATATTTTGCTTAGCTAATTTAATTGAACTAGCAACGCCACTATGACTTTTATGAATTTTTGGCAACATGTAGTTTCTCATGGACCTGGGAATTAAAATCTGATCATTTCTAAATATCATGTCTTCCTGAATAGACAGATCAGAGGCAAATTTATAAAACCATCGGAGGTTTTCAGGCATATCTGAAATATAATCTGGAAATCCGTTCACAATATATTTTTTGAGCTCTTGACACTCTGGATCATTCTCCATTTCTTTCTTTATGCTTTCTATTATCTTGTTTGAGACCTTCAGATATTTTGCTGAAGAATGTTTACTAATAATCTCAAAAATTTGTTTAGCATTAAAAGAATGAGAGTCATCCTGTATTGGAGTAGGGGCTCTTGAAAGTGTATCTGCTACAAAGTTGTTTTTTCCACTTATATACTCTATTTTTAAATCATATCTTTGAAGGATCATTAACATAAGTTGCAATCTTTTTGGAGCTTCTACTAGTGGTTTCTTGAAAATATTTATCAAGGGTTTATGATCTGTTTTTATAATGGTATTAGTATTTGCAGTTATATATTGACTGAATCTTGAACAAGCGAAAACCACAGCTAACATTTCTTTTTCGATTTGGGCATACCTTTTTTCTGTACTGGTTAAAGTTCTAGAAGCAAAGGCTACAACCTCATTATTTTGATAAAGAGCTGCTCCAAGCCCCATGCTGCTGGCATCACATTCTACTATTAAAGGTTTATTCATGTCATAATACTTAAGGGTTGGTAGACTGCTTAAAGATGAAATAATCTCATCAAATTCAAACTGTTCTTTTTCCGTCCATTGCCATACAGCATTTTTCTTTGTTAATTCTCTTAAAGAAGTGACTTTTAAACTTAAGTTTTTAATAAATTTACTCAGGTATGTTACCATTCCTAGTAGTCTTAATACATCCTTGGAGTTTGTAGGTATTGCGATATTCTTGATAGCTGTGATTTTCTCTTCATCAACCTTCAGTCCAGTATCAGTCAACACATGGCCATAAAATTTCACTGACTTCTGTAATAAATTTAATTTATCTTTATTAAGCTTGCAATTATTTTCTCTGAGTCTTATTAAAAGGTTTTCTAAGTTAATGTTATGGTTTTTTATTGCATCCTCAGTTGTATCACCTACCCCATATATTAAAATATCGTCAGCCATTACTTCAATGCCCTTAAGACCATGTAGAATTGATAATAGCTTTTGTTGGAAGATTTCTGGTGCAGAAGAAATACCAAAGGGGAGCCTTAACCACCTATATCTACCAAATGGCGTCCAAAAGGTAGTAAGCTTACTACTCCTTTCATTTAGCCTAACATGCCAAAATCCTTTTAATGCATCCACTGTGCTAAAAACTTTAGCTTTTCCAAGTTCTGGTAAAACCTCTTCCAGTGTTGTAAATTGAAAATGTGGTCTTTTGAGAGCCTTATTCAATGGGATAGGGTCTAAGCAGATACGGAACTTTTTGCCTTTACGAACAATTAATATATTATTAACCCAATCAGTATGAGATTCCTCTTTAACAATAATATTATCTTTTACTAACCTGTCCAGTTCGTCTTTAAGCGATGCTCGGAGAGCCATAGGCACACGACGTGCTGGCTGAATGCGAGGTGGAACATTTTCATCAATTTCCAGATCAACAATTCCTGGTAACTCGCCATAACCTTCAAAAATATCCGAGTACTTGTTTATAATATTTTGTGCTTCCGTGGCACTGCCATTGCCCACTGATACCGCATTGCAGTATTTTATTAAACCTAAGGCAACACAAGCAGATTCTGACAATAGAGGTTGATGACTGACATTCACAACATGAAAATTAATAATGAACTTTTTGTTTTTATGTATACATTCAACATCAGTCACACCTAATGTTTCTATGTCTGTTTCATTAAAACATTTTAATTTTAGATCAGTAGGACACAAATCTTTCAAGCTGTCTTTTGTACAAAGTTTTTTGTATTGTTCAGCACCTATAACACAAACATGGGCTCCAGTATCCAACGTACAGTAGACATTCAACCAGGTGTTATTAAACTTCAAGTAGAGTTCCACTTCTTTGTGGCCGGAGTGTCGATTTGTCCTGATCTTGGATATGTATGTACTGTTATCACTGATTTCTTCCTCCGAGTCTTCTGCATGCAACTCTTTTACCATTTTTGTCTTCTTACATACCTTTTTGGAATGATTCCTACCTTGGCAATTTTCACATCTTTTTCCCCAAGCAGGACAAATTTTCTTTTTGAATACATGCTTCTCACCACAAAATTTGCACAGTAATGGTTTGCTGTCAACTTTGGTCTGTTTTTTGTCAAGTTTGTGAATCTTTGCAATAACTTGTTCGGCACACAAATTCTGAAGTTGTTCAGTTGTTGCTTCGGCCGATTTACAAATCTTAATAGTTTGGGTAAGATCCAGTTGATCTATCCGTAATAATTCTTTTTTAATTTCCGGATTTCTAATGCCAACCACAATTCTGTCTCGTAGCACTTCATCAGTTAAAATGTTGTTGTATTCGCAAGTTTTTATTAATTTTCTTAACTCCAGTATATAGGTATCTATGTCTTCGCCCTCTGCTTGTGATCTTTGGTTGAACATGTATCGGCTATAGATGACGTTGTGTTTCTTCTTTAACTTTTCTTCAAGCTTCTCAAATATTTTAGCCTCACTTTTCATGTCCTCATCGTCTAGGCCAAAGTGCATATATTTCTTCATGGCAGCATGGCCTATAGCATTAATTAGAAGTGTAGGTCTTTGTTCTTCTTTCAGACCTGTGGCTGTAGCATAATTTATCCACGTGGTCTTGAAGAAATCTAGAGCTTCTCCCGGATCCCCGGAATCTACATCGAGAGGCGCCGGCCATGGAATGTGTATACGCGATTTTTCTTGAGTCCCTTGCATTTGCAATTGTGTTTGCATAAGTTTGAGAAGTTCACATTGCTTTTCAATAATTTCGGTCAACTCTGCCATTTCTTTAGTAGCCATTTTGTTTCACAACCACACCCGCCGTAGGCGTAAACTGTAACGACGCTAGGGACGTTTTCAACCCTCTTGATATTTCTTTTCGAGTTTTAATCTTGCTGTGCATACTTTATTTCTGACACCATGTTAATAAAATACTATTTATTTTATAGTTCTTTTAATTTGTAAGTCACACTGAATCAATTACATCTTTTCAGCCCAAGTTTTACCACAGATAATCCTAACTGTTCAAATCACAGATAAATAATTACAACACAGAACAGTTAGGATGATGGAATACGTGAGAGATGACATTGCAAGACAGGGGATGCGACCACTGAGAAGAAGCCTAGAAGACATGCTGCACCGGATGCATGTTGCATCAAGACTGATGAATGATAATGCATGATATGAACGAAATGCCTAGGTACGTAAACGAGTCTAGACTCTACTTACCACTTTAGCAATGCTGGGCAACAGCGAGTAAACCACACAGAAGTCGGAGGCGAACTCCGTGAGTATTTTGCAGAACACCACTATAATGAAGACCACAGCCGACGCTGGCCAACCTTCGAAGTTCAAGAGGAACCGCTCAAACTCATCGGTCATTTTTGAATCCCTGAGGGACTCGAATAGAGTGCTACTGCCGGCTGAAAGAAGAATAAAAAGAGTCGAAGTAGGTAGGTACTTAATTACCTACTTATTTATCAATCAGGCAGACTGTTGCGAACCAGTAAGCTAGTTTTTCCCGAAGAAGTATTCAGTCAAAGGTGTAGAAATTAAACTCACATTTCGCCAATTACGTTTAGCTCTAATGTAAAATACGGTAAGTCTTTTGCCATCTACTGGGAAGTAGGTAAGTAATCCAGAATCGAGGCAGGTGCCGAAAATATTTATGTAAACCAAGTCAGCAACACTGCCCGACCGGTTCAACCCGACCTGTGGTTTGGACTTTCAAAGCTATAGGACATGAATATATTATTTTAGTCTGTCAGTAGCTATTTCTGAATTCTGATTAGACCTCTTCAGAAGAATAACGTTTTCGGGCTGTTAAAATCAACAGTCGATCATCAAGGTGCAATTAAATAAAAGATTACTATCTTCTGCCCCGCCCCGTCGGCGTCGTGGGGAAACATAAAACGGGATCGTAGTACCGGTAAAAAAAACAAATGTATCCTATGTGTTAATCCAGTTTATAAACTCACCATCTTTGTCCCAAATTTTATGCAAATCCGTTCAGGAGTTTTGGCGTGAAAGAGTAACTAACATCCTTGCATCACAAACTTTCTCATTTATGCTAATATTATTAAGATATTCTACATTCAAGTACCCAGTACCAACTACCTTCTATGGGTGTAAAACACCTCTTAACGAAGCCGAAAGGCACTTGTTCTTCTCGTCATTGCAGTATTTTTTTTGTTCTACAGCTACACCATTAGTAACATTCTAGTTACGGAGATATTGGGATTCAAAGTTCCAACTTTTTGACAAGTTTTTAAGTATTTTGTAAGATTTTTATTTTAAACACCTCCACGATCCCGTACTATACAATCCATCCATCATCACAATTTTTTGAGTGCGTTACATTGAGTTCTACTACAAAAAATGATTTTTCTCCTCAAAAAAAAAAGTCGTTTCCCAGCAATAATTTTTACGTAAAGTGACTTAGTTTGATGTACAGAATGCTTGGTTGACGGCTTCGTGATGAGGTCTTTTACACCCTGGTATACTTTTGAGGCAAGTATCTATTTCTGTCAGTTTACCTATAACTATAGGTATGCTCCAGTGAATATCCCTCTGTACCATGTTCCAACTCAGACACGATTTGGTTTGGGTTGAGGGCAGCGGCTCGCGGTTCTCATCTAAATATAGGGTTATTGATTATTTGTTATGGCTGAGCGTCATTCATGTGAAACACGTGGAATAGGCGATGCAATAATATGCGATGTTGTTACTTTGCAAGGTTAGTAGATCACCTGTCTGGAGTCTCTAATCTTGTTGTAAGCAAAAAAAAATTGCCCTAGGTGCATTTAGTCAAGCACATTTTTCTTTGAGTTATCTAGCCCCTTTTTCTTTTCATGTCGTTCGTCACTATTCAATAGGTACTATATCTGCTACAAAATGAAAACTTTAGAGCTTTTCGCCTTTGCGCCCCTCTATTTTCCAAGTTATGAAGTTAGATCTGTGAGATCTAAGACTAAGATCAAGCTTTCAGACAGCCAATGCCAATTAAGGATCTAAAGAAAAACACTACATAAAACGAATGGTGTGCAGTGTGCTATGGAGGTTTCAGGGAACCCAGCATAGTTGGGAAAACGTTACGCAGATGATGAATGGTAGGTACATACTTCGCTGGTTTTCTTTGGATTGCAGATACGTAACATTAAAGTAATAAATGAACCTGTTCTCCTTTTGAAATATTTCATAAAGTCCAAATTAACAGGCATGATGAAAAGTAGGATCACACACATGGTACATGGCGATGAAACTCGGTAGTGACTGAAATAAAGAAAATATTCAAGAACAAGTGTGTGAATTAATCTGCTTTAACTAGAAAACTGAACTGTGAGGCTCCGCTTCGTATCTAAGCACAGTACGACCGCACGTTGTCATTGGCAGCACTTTTTCGATCAGCTAGCCTAGCGTAGGATGGAGTTCGTTAGTAATGCAGGTCAGGTAATGTAAGGCTACACCTAACCAGAACCTTCTAAGTATAGGAAGCGTCAGCCTGATACCCATACAGGGTATTAAGTTTTTCTTCTTCTTGGTGTAGATGGCACAACAGTATTTTATATTTTGTTGGACCAAAACTTCGCCACCTCAACGACAGTGCAGAAGTAACTGCATTTACGATAGTAGGTAATTAAATAGTTGGATGGAACGTTACCTATTGGTATTTGGTAAATTAATGTACCTATGTAGAAATAATCTTGCATTGCATTTGTAGATCTTTGACAGTCGTTACGGGTAGTCACAGTGGCTCGGAAGTTTGACAGCCAGTCTTACTAAGAGGTATCGTATTACCCAGTACTAACTTGGTAGTGGAGGTCAGATAGGCAGTCGCTCCATGTAAAATACTGGTATTCAGCTGCATCCGGTTAGACTGGAAGCCGACCCCAACATAGTTGGGAAAACGTTACGCAGATGATGAATGGTGGGTATACATACTTGTGAAACGCGGGACTGTCGAAGGAGTGGTCGATTTGTGCCATGCTGCTCGTCGCCTGCAGCAGACCAGTTAACACAACCACAGCGGAGACCACCTGATGTTGTCAAAGACTATGAATTTTCACGGTATGAACCTATGAACTACGTTAACTCGTACATCGGTCCGCAAGGCCCGATGCCTGCCGGGGCTGCGGGACTGTTCGGAAAAGATACCGTGGCCCCGGAACACAAAGGGCGATGAAGGAACATGGATGGGTTTTAGTCAGTAAAAGTCTGACACTCCCTCCTGCTCCGCTCAGAGCGGGAGGAGTCATTTGACGATTTCCTATCCGAAAAAAAAGGGTTACTGGAGATCAGGGATGCATGGCAGAATAGGGCTCGTACTTTTACCTGCCTATGCTCAACATTGGATGGAACAAGACCACGAATGGTGATATTGGATATGCTAATGATGATGACGGAAAAAATATACGTAAAGAAAGAGAAATAATTAAGTATTATAAAAATTACAAAAAATCTGATGATCAATAGCCGAACATACTACATGGCGGTGATTCCGATAGCATATAATTATAGTCTTGCAAGAAAGCCTTTTAAATATTTTCCTTGGAACAGATTTTTTATGGGTCTAGCTAGAACAAAGCTAGAATGAGGCTACAAATGAAACATATTATTATGACTCCATACTAACAAACTCATGAAACTTTATTTTCCCGAGGTGCTGATACTGCGTTACCAATAGAGCGTCAATGTATTGAGCCTCTTCTTCAGTCATTCCAATTTCTATGTTACTTCGGGATCTAAAAATAAAACTTTTTAAGTTAGTTAAGAAATCGTCTTGCCACCTACTTCTGGGCCGGACTTTCTAAAAAAGAAACGAAGGCACGAGATAAGAGCACAGTATGGAAGGAATTGGAAGAGGCCTTTGCTCAGCAGAGGGACAGCACAGACTAACAAAAATAAAGTTAGTTAAAGACATTACTTGTTAAAAAAAGTCTTAGTTGGAACCTTATTCTGTACTAGCTTCTGCCCGCGACTTCGTAAGCGGAACGTGTTGCTTATGCCAGCGACAACGGGGTCGTCTAAATCGAAGATCTAATACGTCTGATGTCGAAGCGAAATTCTCTTTCCGTGAACGTCTCCAACTCGTGAGACAATGCAGACATTCAGGATCAGCGGTCAATCGCGCATCATATTCTTCACTGGTCTCTAGAGACCTGGATGTAGATGCGCAAATACGCTGAGAACGCAGGCGTGCTTCGCGATCCGAAGAGGTTTCCACGGAGCGAGTTGAAGTCTGATGTTCTCGAACAGCATCAAGTCTCTCCTGACGCTCTTCGGTAGATTCTTGGGATCTTATGATCCTCAATCTTTTAGCTCCTTTAGAACATTGGGAAAGATTTGACCTCTTTCTAGGCATGGGTATAGTTTTATTTAAATCTAAGTGACTGCTCCGCTGCGTTACCGCTGCGTTACACTAAAATAACATAAGCCGGAAGAGGCATATTTATTCGATAAAATAAAAAAATAAAAGGGAGTTCTGGCCAAAACTCCCTTTTATTTTTTTATTTTATCAAATAAATATGCCAATAATATAAAAAAATAAAAGGGAGTTTTGTAGAGTCAAATTTTCAATGACATACCATCGTCATCGAAAATCAGTCCTAAACTGTTACCACCTTCACCGCGTGGAGGTACTCTCAGCTTATGTTATTTTATAATTATACATTGAAATTAGTGATAGCTTTGATTTCCACATCAGATGTTTCTGATCTTCGATTTTTATAAGTCAACAGGAAATGCCCATCAGACCGAACAACTTTTGCTAATAGTCTGGTAAATGAGTGCTGAAAAAGGGGGTGTGGTTGGAAAAGTCGAAAGCAGAAAATCTGACTTATGAACTTCGTTTGGACTAGTTAGAAGATAAACATATTAAAAGTCCTGACCCCTCCGAGGTGAGCCCGAGAGGGGGGGGGGGGGGGCAAAGAAGGTCCCGTTTTTTGGTTTTTTGCTTATATCTCGACAACGATGCGTCGTATAAAATTTTGTTGTACTACATAATAAAACCTCATAAAATTCTCTATAACTTTGTTTGTCACACTTTTTATCTATCTCCAATATTAAAAAAAAAAATAATAATAATAAAAAAAAAAAATTGCCAAGTTGTAGAGAATTTTATCAGATTCCATTGTGTAGTACAACAAGTATTCGTGCGACACACCGTTTTCGAGATATAAACCAAAAACAACGAACGGGACAGATTGTAGGACAAATTTTCAAAAATTGTTCGTTTTTCGGAGCTCATACCAATTCAACGATAAGAGATAGATAAAAAATTTGGAAAATTTTATGAGGTTTTATTATACAAAAAATTTTTATACGACGCATCGTTTTCGAGATAAGAGCAAAAAACCAATAAACGGGACCTTCTTTGCCCCCCCCCCCTCTCGGGCTCACCTCGGAGGGGTCAGGACTTTTAATATGTTTATCTTCTAACTAGTCCAAACAAAGTTCATAAGTCACATTTTCTGCTTTCAACTTTTCCAACCACAATCATTCATTTACCAGACTATAAGAAGTCATTCCTTTATGTGTTATGGTGTAGCTGGGCTCTTGGAGTTCCACAACAGGTGTTCTTGATCTACGATTTTTATAAGTATATCGAGTCTATCAGTATATACTGATAGTCGATATACTGTTGACTTATAACAATCGAAAAAAAAAGTTGTTAAATCTGATGAGCACTCTCTATAGGGAACGTGCAGGAACTATAGGTGGCAGCACTAAACGACAAAAGAGACACTATGCGGACAGTAAAGGAAACTTATGCCGTCACCTGTCACGCAAATCTCTTCAAAAGTATTATTTTTGATTATGATAAAAGGTATAAAACATGGGTTCCGGTCTATCAATAATGTTTGTCAGCGTAACATGAATGTTGACCAATATGAATTTTGTATGTTTCGTTTATTTTCTCTGATGAAAATTGTGGTGCATGAAGAAACGGTGGCGTAAACAACTTTCTTATTTTCAACACATGTTTTAATGGAAGGGAATCCTTTATCAGCGAGAACAGTATCTCCAGGCAGAAAAATCAATCCACAATCATTTGTTATAAGCAATCACTATAACGCCCTCCGTAGCATTTAGATACAAAACTTAGGAAACTACAAGGAGTGCAGCCAATTAAAAACTTTATTGTATAACTATGTTTATAATCTGAGTTCATGTGGAGACTGTTGAGGAATATTCGGTGTGAACTTCAGTGCAGTCTGGAACGCCCTCCGTAGCATTTAGATACAAAACTTATGAAACCACAAGGAGTGCGGCCAACTAAAAACTTTATTGTATACCAATGTTTATAATCTGAGCACATGTGGACTCTTTGTTCAACTGTTGAGGAATATTCGGTGTGAACTTCAGTGCAGTCTAATCCATAATCATTTGTTATAACTAAGCAATCACTAGAACGCCCTCCGTAGCATTTAGATACAAAACCTAGGAAACCACAAGGAGTGCAGCCAACTAAAAACTTTATTGTTTATCCATGTTTATAATCTGAGTACATGTGGACTCTTTGTTTAACTGTTTAGGAATATTCGGTGTGAACTTCAGTGCAACATATGTGTGTTTGCTGAAGTTTAAATGGTACGCCAGTACCATTTAATGTTTGCTTGCACGGTTGATTTTGAAGGCTATTGAACTTTTTCAATGCAGAGTGTAACAAAAACAAATTGTGTTCAAATATTTTTGTTACTGCATTTATCCATTTTTTGCGTTTTTCACTTATACATGGTATGAGAGTACTATTCTTTGGAAAGTAATAGAATTTTATTATTTTACGCTATTTGATTAATTTTCATTTTTGTGGATGTATTGGTACATCCAGAAATGCAACAATGGATTATGATTAGCTAGAATAATCATTTTCAATAATAAAATTAATTCTGTTTACTTGTTTTACATGTCAATGTCAAGTATTAATTTGGTACATGATTCGGATTGGTGACGCCAGTTGGCACCACCGTCGTTGTGCACGTTCCCTATAGAATGCTCATCAGATTGAACAACTTTTGCTAAAACGTCATTCCTATAGGATATATGTTAGTATAGCTGGGCTCTTGGAGTTCCACATCAGGTGTTCCAGATCTTCAAATTTATTCTCTCAGCAGAAAATTCTCATTATCTGGAACAATTTTTGCTATGGTTCCATTTTTGTATCTCTTATAGTTTAGCTGGTCTGTAGCGGTTCTGCATCAGGCGTTCAAGTTTTCAAGATAAATTACAGCCTATATGTTGCCCAGACTTAATACCTATACAACAAAAAAAAAACATTCAAATCCGCTCAGAAGTTCCAAACATTAGCGTGTACAAACAAACAGACACACGGACAAACATACAGTTTTTTTTCTGGATTCGTGCTCTATTAATTAAGTACTGTTTCTAAACCCCCCTCAATAGGGAATATGCATGTAATTTAAATTTGGTTTTAATATTTTTATTCCGAATCTTTATTGGCAGGACATATAATCTAAACCATTATTTTAGTAATTAATGTCTTTATAATTATTTAAAATTAAAAATAAAAGTGCAAAATTTGCGAGCGAAATTCAAATTCTTAAAACGCATCACCATTGGTTGAAACGAAACGTGACGTCAAACGCTCTATAAACAAGTTCGTACTGCTTACATTTGTATGGCATTGCAGCTCTTTGATTCTAAAACTTAGTAATAACGTGAGTGTTGTGAATTAATTTATTGTATAAGTGAAATTTTAGCATCCTATTGAGATTAGAAATCATTACGACAATGACTGAAAGTGGTTTTGTAAAAGTACAATCGGATAATCTGCCGAGAATAGATGCATTCATGCAGTCGGCTTTTATTCAATGAAATCCTACGTCCGCTGAAGTAAAAGGATTAAAAGCTGCAAGGTAATTATTTTATACCACAGTATGTTAGCTATTCTAATTATGTTATTATGATAAGCAGTAAACATAACCTATAATTTTTGATTTTTGTAAAACAAACAAATGTTAAACGAAACTGCCTACCTAGACACTGTATGTTATTGCTAAAACTAATCACATGTGATGTTAATAGCGGTCTGTCTAGTTTATTACGATATTTTCTATGTTATCTGGCAGAAAATTATATGTATAAGTTATAATTGATACTTTTTGTTCAAGATCTGAATGTGAATCCTATGGAAATTCAGCATTAGGATATGTACAAGTAAAAAAAGAAGAGATGGGATTTGTGTGGTTAGAGCTCGAATAGCACCTGAGCATAACGTGGGACAGAAATGTTATGCTGTAACAGCTGTTTGCTATGAAACTGAAGGAAATATCCTATCTGTTAACTGTGAAGATTGTTTAGCACACAGAGGTAGGTGGATCATCTCTTCTCATTATGTGGCCGTACCATCATTCCTGCATTCCTTTTATCTGTTTAAATAATATAATCTAAATTTAGGACAATGGAAATATCAAATGATAGCAGCTGTGATTTACATACATACTTAGCACTAATTAGTCAATGCTATTTATATATAAAACAATTATAATTGTTTTCTATTTAAGGAGGGTGTAAGCATGCTATTGCCTTTCTGGGGTTACTGCACAGGATAAGTGAAGACCCATCAACTACTTGCATTGACTGCTATTGGAAGAAATCCAAACTGTCTTCAGTCGGTACAAGCCATAAACTTATAAAGGCTTAAATTTATAAATTGAAATAAGCTTTGAGTTCTAAAGTGTATTTGAAATAAAACAAAATTTAATTTGAATTTACTTTTTTATTAAATAAAACATCCTGCATTATATTAATTAATTTATAGTATTAAACCACAAACTATTATTATTACTTTATCTATCATTGGATTTAATGTGGTCTACACAAGCATGAGGTAGCATCATGTCATACTCCCTTAACCTATTACACGTTCCACATGTATCCTCAACGCCACAATCTGTTATGATAGCTTACTACATCTTTGGTGCTCGGGGACAACTTTGAAACTGAAGGTGGTTGTATAAGTGTACCTCTTTAAGCTTCAAGTAAACATGACAAATCTTTGAATCTTCTGTCTGCCATCACTGCTTGGTTAGATATTAAACACTCCAAATATCCAGTCTTGAACTATCATAACATCTGTAGCCCTTCCAGACATTGACATACGATCTTGGCTGTCGGCAAACAATTTTTTGGCAACTGATTTTATTGGTGATGTTGCAGTATTTGCTAATGCACAGCTTTATCAATAAGTAGTTTATTTTCATTCTCCAATGAATTCATTTCTTCAATATGGGAAAAACTGAACCATTTTCTCATGATAGCACCCATTCTTATAACAGGAGGTTTGGCAATGGAATATGTGAGGCAGAACTGGCAGAACTCCTTTATTTAATAGTAGTATCACATTTACACCTTATTTCATCATGTTGTATGTATTATACATAATTTTGTGTATCCTCATTTAGGTATCTGTAATTAAAGATAGATAGATACCTACTTTAAATTGTAAATTAAACAAAACATGTATGTAGGTATAACTTCAAGGGATGAAAGTGTCTGAAGGGATCTCTCGGTTCTGCTATGGTATAATTTAGGAACCGAGCTGAATAGTTGTTTTTTTTTTGTTTACTTACATAGAAAACAATAGACGAAATCACACAACTTTGTAAACTGGATTTAAATACAGTTATCTAATGCTTGTGTGATTGACTTTCAATACAAAACTTACTTCTGACCTAACTGAAATCATATTATCGAAATACCTACATCATATACTTACATCAAAGTAATCTTCACAAGTTCACAACAATCACTCAGGGGCGCATGTTACTTTCATGCGCCCAACAGGACTTTGGAAGTGTCCTCCATAGAAACGGGCTCCATAGTAGCGGGTCCAGATATTGCCTCCGCCGTCAGGGGGCAAAGCCCTGAGACCGCTTGCCGCGCCACCACAAAATTCTTCTCTTCGCATAACCTTGACCATTTCTTACGTATTTTTGCACCTACCGGTACTCGAAAAAACACTAATTATCAGGTGTACTTTTGATATTGTCTTTATTTCAGGCACAACGCAATACATAGAAGGTTGCTTTTGAGCTTTTTTCATGGTGAAATTAAGTTAACAACGAGAACACCTGTTAGTAAACAATAGACTGGGCTGCAGTGTTGCCAGACGGAATCTGAAGAAATCAGTAGAAAAGTTAAAGTTTTAGCAGTAGATCGAAGGAAAAAGCAGTAGATTAAAAAAGTCATACCCACATGAGGTAAAAAGAACCTGAGTACAGTACTTTCACAGTTTTTATGCCTTGTGACCAGATTGGCAGACTCAGTAAGTAGTAACACAGGTAATATGTAGTACCTACCGTCAGTGATTGGTCGGTCTTGCACACACTACAGATAAAAAATACCGCGAATTGACAAAACTTGTTGAACAAATGTCTTGTTATTTAGGCCTTTAGGCCCGATGACACGACACGGCGACAATAACTAGATGATACGATCTGATTTGAAAAAAAGCAGGTAGATTTCCTATCAAGGCAGTAGATCAGTAGATTTTTTTAAAATCAGGTAGATCTACTGCCAAATCAGTAGATCTGGCATCACTGCTGGGCTGTCATGTCACAGCGCGACTGACGTCATCAACAGAGCGCGCGAAAATGGCGGCGTTTAAACAGTTCAAAATTATTCTCTATTTTAATTTTTTTTTTTACCTATTTAACTTCATTTTTAATCAGTATTTATATTTTTTACTATGTTATAACGTTGTAAACTATGAATTAAAAATATAAAATAAATACATGCATATACCCTATTATTTCTTTTTTAATATATTCAATGTACAGACTCAGTTTTTAGGGTTCCGTAGGCAACTAGGAACCCTTATAGTTTCGCCATGTCTGTCCGTCCGTCCTCGCTTAATCTCTGTGACCGTTAGCACTAGAAAGCTGAAATTTGGTACCAATATGTATATCAATCACGCCGACAAAGTGGTAAAATAAAAATTGGAAACAAATGTTTTATTAGGGTAGTCCCCCTATATGTAAAGTGGGAAGTGATTTTTTTTTAAATTTCAACCCTAACGTGTGATATATTGTTGGAAAGGTATTTAAAAATGAATAGGGGTTTCCTAAAATCATTTTTTGATAATGTCAATAATTTTGGAAATAATCGCTCCAAAAGTAAAAAACCGGCCAAGTGCGAGTCGGACTCGCGCACGAAGGGTTCCGTACCAATTATTATAAAAAAATCACGTTTGTTGTATGGGAGCCCCCCTTAAATATTAATTTTATTCTGTTTTTAGTATTTGTTGTTATAGCGGCAACAGAAATACATCATCTGTGAAAATTTCAACTGTCTAGCTGTCACGGTTCATGAGATACAGCCTGGTGACAGACAGACGGACAGACAGCGAAGTCTTAGTAATAGGGTTCCGTTTTTACCCTTTGGGTACGGAACCCTAAAACCAATGTGTCCTCCTCTAACTTTTGAACCATAAGTTTAGAAAATATGAAAAAAATCTGAAAAGTAGAACTTTATAAGGACTTTTTAGGAAAATCATTTTGAACTTGATGGAAACAACAGTTTTTGTACAAAAAAGACAAAAAGTGTACAAAATAATTTCTGGACTAAGTTTGTAGTATATTCGTATAGGTAATAGGTATGCAAGCATTTTTACATAATGGATACCCACCTTTAAACTCATAAGTGGGAACACTTATTGTGACGGACGGGAAACTACGGAACCCTACACTGAGCGTGGCCCGACACGCTCTTGGCCGGTTTTTTTACTGTTTTATTATAATGTAGGTATAGATAGATGTATTTAGATAAAACTTTTCTCGCGTGCGTAAATTGACAGCGGAAATGCTGGCCATTTCTCATGAAAAAATAAGTTAGATGCCATAAAGTTTTCTTTTTAATTGGTTTATTTTTCATGCTCATACGGCGTCACTTTTTTTTTCAGGTAGAACAGCCAGTAAAGATGGAAATTACCATAGACTTAGTATATTTACTAAGTCTATGGAAATTACTATCTACATTTTCTTTTTAGAACAATACGACCTCTTTCGATCAACAAGCGCATTAAATCTTATGATCGTAAGAAATTTTTTTTTTTTTTTGGCGTTTGTATCGTATTTTAACCTATTTTAACAGTGTTTCAACTTACCTGAACATCCCTAAGAAATTGAAGTTCATCCACAAATACAGCAGAGTCTCCATGACCAGAACTCCTGGGAGATTCAGCAGCATGAAATGTGGGAACTCTATCTTCGGTCCAACGGGGAATATCCTTGCAAAGAAATCATACAGAATATTACCTACGTACTTAAAGTAGTAACGTAGAGGAACACGGGGGAATCGGAGCCACCGGGTATTGAGAACCACCCTAGTTTACGTGTAACTAATCAAGTTAGATTCAGATTTGTTTTGCCATAGCCATAGTATAGAAGGACGCGGGAGACCCGTGTGACTAGTCACATAATGTCACATCGCTATTTATTTTACTTTTGGTGTGTCATGATTTTCAAATATGTATTAAATAATAAGATCTGCTGTGATCTATCTAAAATAATATTATATAGGGTTTCAAAGATTTTAATAATTCGTTTTATATTTGAGAAATGACAACACTGCCTAACCGTCAATGTTGAAGCGGGAAGGGGTAGTTTATAAAACATGACACTCGACCGAGAGAGCTCGGTTTCTTGTATTATATAGTGTATTATCTATGGCTCGGTTCATTGGGAGAAATTGTGGTGTTAAGACTAACAGTCGAATCTATGTCTGATAAGTGTTGTAATTATTGCATTTTGTATAAAACGTGAAGTAATGTAGAATTGTGTAATACCAAATAATTTGAAAAGAGTAACCATGGAGTTTCTTGCCGGTTCTTCTCCATGTAAGCCACCAACCGAACCGTGCACCCTTGTCGACGTTCTTAAGTGCCCATCCAGGCCTATATGGAATGAAATACTTGGATTTGAATATACTGAAGAGTTGATTGGAGCTACAGTAGTTTTTATTACAGGTGCATTAAAAAGACCGTACACGTCTGTTTTTCGGGCGATCGATCTTATTTTTTTACGATATTCAAGGACAAATTGTGAGTTTATACCTGATTAGTTAAACTAAGTACTTATAGTAAAACTAAATTGAAAAATGACTATTGCAAAAAGTTATTGGAGTTTCCCGTGTTCCCCTATAAGTAGTTGCTAGGGTTGCTGTTTGGTCTTAGAAATTAGTTGTGCCTACAAGTATCTATTGTATTGTAGTACGTGCTTGGCTAAACTCAGAACGAACGCCGCCATCTTGTGTTTTTCAGTGCATTTCACAAACCGTAAACATAATTAAGTAGGTACCTAGGTATATCGTTTACCAAAACCGCCCCCTGTCTCCCCACTCGCAAAAAGACCTTTGTAGAAGTGTAATTAAATAGGTAGGTATTTTTTTGGTAGGTACCCTAGGTTGTTTTATAAATAACCTAGGTGGTAGGTAGTCGCAGACAACAATAGCGACCTTCACGACATTGTGTCAAGTCAAGGGCTACTAGCTCTAACAAAGAGCGGAGGCTCTTTTGTCAAGACCAATAAAGGTATTGGTGTAAACCGAGGAAAATGTTATAGTCAAAAGCACGTTCAGTGACTTAGTTGCTAGAATTCTCAAACAACACTCCATTTAAATTAAAACTTTAATCAAAAGTCCTCAGGTAGTGAAAGTAAGCACTTGAGCTAATTAGGCGGAAGAATTTGTTGATACCTCGGGGTATCAACAAATTCTTCCGCCTAATTAGCTCAAGTCGTTAAAATGATAGCTTTCATTGATGTTTGATTTCGTAAGATAAGTGTGCTGTTGGATTTTCGACTTTCAGCGATGATCCGAACGGTAGACGTTGCGATCATAAATATACCAGGGTGTCCTAGTCCCTTGGTAGGTATAGTGATACTATTGGTACAGAAGCAAAACTTACTTTTCACAGTAGATCTTGAATATTTGATTGGTCTGACTACCCAACATTGTCGCTATGTTACCTGGAATTCAATACTTACTGTAAGTATGCAAATATATTTCGTTTTTCAGCCTAAAAAATACGATGGGACAGTCGACCACACAGCCGTGATCTGATACCATTTTAACCCACAGCTGGATTACCGTAGGTGTAACTATGGAATTTCAATAGAACATGAGGGGAACTTATGGTTTTGGCACGTACTGATGTGCGACTTGCTGTAAACTGTGGCCTACTTAGATGCAAAATAATTCCAGGTTAAACAATGATATTCTATTAAACAGATATGTTATGAGCGCGCAATTGTGAAGATTTGAAGGCCAATTGGCCTGTTTTGCCTTTATTCTGCGTCACTGGTGTATGTGAGCTGGCTCTGCCCCGCCGTCATTTTTTTCGGTGGTTTTGTAGATGTATAACATATTATCTGTTTATTAGAATATCATTGAGGTTAAACATTTTCTTGTACAGGATACATCAACATGATCTTATTAATATCATGCCAAGATCATGGGCGTATCCACGGTGGGGCAGGGTGGAGCGCTTGTTTTGGATAATTCGAATTATACATACGAATACAGGCTGCTATTTAACCGGGGTAAGACCGCGGGTATAGTTTGCTAGAACAGTTACATATTATTTTAGACTGCTGCCCCACCTTGAGCCCATGGCTGGCTACGCCCATGCAAACAATCACTGAAGACTCCAGACACAGATTAGTTGAACCAAGAAAAACTTGTTCAGGTGATGATGACTCGGACTGTAATGTGGTGTTGTTCGGAAAACGGGATGGGAGAGACTGAATAACGTATCCTACCTGTCCTGGCTGTTTGCACATTACAGGACTTGATGGATGCTACATGTCGTCGCAGTCGTCGCCAAATTTTGGGCTGAATCAATTTAGGTACCATCGACAAGCTAAGCAGAAGTAGAGTAGATTAATCTGACGACCCGAATGGCGCAGCGGTAGTGAGGCTGCCTTACGTTCTTAAGGTCCCGGGTTCGAATCCCGGTCGGAGCAAATGTTTGTGTGATGAGCATGGACACTTTTGTTTCCGAGTCATGGCTGTTTAAATATGTATAATAAGTATGGATTTACAAACAAAAAAGTATCTATGTAGTATAATCAACTATCTGGTGTCCACGACACACGCCACGTTGCTTAGTGTGGCATTAGATGGCGCTGTGTGTAATGTCCAGCGATATTTATTTATCTCATATTTAGGTGTTATGTGTAGTTGTGTTGATCATGATGAGCCTTACAAGAAATAGTGTTTAAGAAAAAGTTGTCGCACGTACCAATGGATGACGAATACGCAATTCCGAGAAAATAAAATACGGTAAAGTCTGACGGCCTTGGCACACTGCAACAATTAGCATTGTTATAATATATATGCAAAACGGAGTGTGCAATGAGTTGAAAAAACTTCCAAGTTATATATATCACGGCAGGGAAAGCCTAGAGGAACACTCTGCCCATACATTGGCGACATCCGCCGCCAATCCGCCTTTGTCTTTCAGTCTCTACTTCTCTAGCCATCACATCGCCGTGCGACACCTACAATTCTTCATTGTTGGTAGAGGTAGGTGGGTATTTGAAATCACACACAGCACTTGGCTCAAATTCCAAACGTTTATTTCTATGAAACCATTTAGGTACAGAAACTGATTAACTTATAACGTTCACTTCATTAAACACTTATAATTACATAGTATTTCAATTGTTTTTGCTAATCGTAGGATAACGTGACTGCTCGTTGCTGACGCGTCCATTCTGCCTGCGTGAGCGGAAGTACCACAATATCCGTTCAGCAACTTATTACAATAGTAAATTCAATCAGCCTCACAAATAATACTGAAACACTTTACAATAATTGTGTTACTATTAAATAATGACAGAATTCACCAATTTGAACACGTTTTCAATTATTAATAATAAACTACTTAGTTGTCTCATTACTTTTTAGTCTTTAATCTGTGCTATCATGGAACATTTCCGGTGATGTACAACAGTTATGTTAAACAAAAGCTTTTTACTAATAAATCACTGTGTAAAATAGTCTTATTAATTTATAGTTGGGAATCTATTATTGAGACTTACTTAGTTCTCGTACCTACTTAATTTAAGCATTCAGGTATTGATGGTAAAATCACAGTCGGCGCCATTTTCCCTGACAGGTAACGCCGTATCATAAAGAAACATAATGTCAAGTGATTAACTATCAATTGCTAATATGAATGAAACCCTAAAGTTGTTAAACAAATATTCTATGTTAATTATAGCGATAGTTTTAAATAGAACATCGAGTTTAGTTTGATAATTGATTTTCAAGTGATACTGATTAAGATAAGCCAACAGATGGCGCTGTTGCTCTTGATACTCAAACGAAATTAGTCAATGGCACTCACAGGTGTTATAATAGTTGCCAGAGTATCTCACAGATAGCAGTATTATCGTTCATGGAATAAGAAATTATAATTTAACTAGTTACAATCAATAACATTATGTAATAAGCTTAGCATAAAGGTGTCCTCGCGGCGACATATATAATAAGAAAAGCATCATCTGCCTACTAGTCAGTCAAGTTTTTGGGAGAGTTGAGTATGTGAGCAGAAGGGCACGCTCTGATGTAGGTAATCTGCTATACTAAACTTAGTGGCTACATGTGGGACTTAACGCTACTTAGATAAGTAGCGTAGTAGCAGATGCTAACTTGACAAAAATGCATCTAAGGTTCTAGAGGGACCACCCTAAATTGCAACGGTGCATATTATGCTCTCACGGTGATCACGCGTTATGGTTCAGTTTGCATAATTATTAGCCTGTTGACAATTATGATAGGGTCAGCTGAATTCCACAACACAGTCTGTTTGTCGGACTTTTGGGGACTCGGTACCTAACTACCGTGAAAAATCTTCGAATGACATTCTTCAGCAACGGCTTCGAGGAGGAGTCTCAATAGTTAATGGTAGATCACCCATCCACCGACCGACCTCGGCTAGCATAGCTTTAGTTACTCTCGAGCCCTCCTTATTAATGAATGTTTAATCTTCGAAAGACTAATCAGGAACTTACCTTTGTTCATGTCGAGTGGATGTCTGTCGAGCCTTACCAATGGTTTGGTAGATTTCTACGATTCCCATCTAAAATGAATAATTCGTTAAGAAGGTACTGTGGCGCACATAGGTGGTAACATCATCTGCTTGGGCCTTTTCCCAACTATGTATTGCGTCAGATGCAGCTGAATTTATTTTACATGAAGCGAATGCCAATGGACTGAATGTGCGTTGCACATCAGTGGTGTCGCACTACGAACATCACCAATGACAAATTGTAACCCTAGGTGTAGTTTACTGAACAAGCCAACAGCATTAGCCATAAGTTTAAGAAGGAACCTATACTTACGACTTACCTTTTCAAGTTCAGTAAGAATGGCTTTAACGAGAGGCATCATCAATCCACAAGCCAGGATTTTTGATACCCACATTGAAAGAAACATGGTCGAGAAGAATAGAAGGAAACTTAATCTGAAAACAGGATGGTAATAAAGAGGAATTATAAGTTTAAAAAGAGTTTTGATTGTGAGAACTTCTGAAGTCCAGACGTTAAATTTCAAACCAGCAATACTTTTAGAATTACGGCCTCTTTTCTGTGAGGCAGCATGCTGTTATCTAAGTTCAACGACTGCTTGCTGCTCAAAAAAATATTAAACTCCTCAGTTCAAACGTCTGTGACTTTCCGGGCTATTCATGTCATAGCGGTTGACGTCAAAACTTTTTTCGCGACAACGGAAATTTTGGCCATTTCTCATGAAAAAATAAGTAAGATGCCATAAAATTTTCTTTTTAATTGGTTTATTTTTCATGCTCATACGGCGTCACTATTTTTTTTCAGGTAGAACAGCCAGTAAAGATGAAAATTACTTCATTTTCTTTTTAGAACAATACGACCTCTTTCGATCAACAAGCGCATTCAATCTTATGATCGTAAGAAATAGTACATTTTGATAAAGTGGAGAAAGTTTGTTATTGGATTCGAGGTGGAATTATAAAATTTTTGAGCCGAGAATTGCAATAACAAATGTCCATGAGTATCAAACGACGTTTTTCAATACACTTTTGAAGAAATAAAATAAAATAACGAAAAATATTTTTTCATTACTCATACTCTGAAAGTAGGTCTGAAGTTGCCTGAGGAGCGGGTTGAAAGTAATACTTTTCAGCCCTAGGGAGAATCGTTTTCAACTGACAGCTGTCAAATTATTAAAAAAAAATGGTTCATTTTTCTATTGAACCATGATCCAACTTTCTATACAGCCACGATGTAAAATTGAAATAACATAAAGTTAAGTATTAATTAAAGAATATATATATTTTAAATATCTTTATTATAATTAAGTTTCAACTATTTCTTTTAAATAACATAGATTTGGGAAAAATATTTACCATTTTTCGATGATGAAAATGAAAAATAGGTATTGGCTGAATAGCTGGCCGGCCACAGAAAAAAAAGCAAAATAGGTGGGAAAGCTGCAATCCGAATTCCGATCTTCATTAGTTTTTTCTAGTTGTATGTTTTTTTTTTACTTTCCTTGTATTCGTAATGAAAAGCACAGTGTTAACCTCGGGTTAAAGACTTATCTAATCCCTCGAACTATTAGCGCCCTCGCTACGCTCGGGCACCAAACCCCGTCTCGGGACTAAATAAGTTACTTTCACCCCTGGGGTAACAATTTACTATTATTTGTGGCAGTAATGTTATTCTGGTAAACAACCTTGTGAGATGTCTGACTTGTCTCTACGTCATATTATTTTTATGGTGTTTTTCCATCACGTGTACAAAATCGCCAGTGCTGGAAGCCAGTGCTAAAAGCCAGTGCTAAAAGCCAGTGCTAAAAGCCAGTGCTGGAAGCCAGTGCTAAAAGCCAGTGCCGGAAGCCAGTGCTAAAAGCTAGTGCTGGAAGCCAGTGCTAAAAGCTAGTGCTGGAAGCCAGTGCTGGGAGCCAGTGCTAAAAGCCAGTGCTGGAAGCCAGTGCTTAAAAGTCAGTGCTGGAAGCCAGTGCTAATGCCAGTGCTGGAAGCCAGTGCTGGAAGCCAGTGCTAAAAGCCAGTGCTGGAAGCCAGTGCTAAAAGCTAGTGCTGGAAGCCAGTGCTGGAAGCCAGTACTAAAAGCCAGTGCTGGAAGCCAGTGCTAAAAGCCAGTGCTGGAAGCCAGTGCTAAAAGCCAGTGCCGGAAGCCAGTGCTAAAAGCTAGTGCTGGAAGCCAGTGCTAAAAGCTAGTGCTGGAAGCCAGTGCTGGGAGCCAGTGCTAAAAGCCAGTGCTGGAAGCCAGTGCTTAAAAGTCAGTGCTGGAAGCCAGTGCTAATGCCAGTGCTGGAAGCCAGTGCTGGAAGCCAGTGCTAAAAGCCAGTGCTGGAAGCCAGTGCTAAAAGCTAGTGCTGGAAGCCAGTGCTGGAAGCCAGTACTAAAAGCCAGTGCTGGAAGCCAGTGCTAAAAGTCAGTGCTGGAAGCCAGTGCTAATGCCAGTGCTAAAAGCCAGTGCGGGAAGCCAGTGCTAAAAGCCAGTGCTGGAAACCAGTGCTGGAAGCCAGTGCTAAAAGCCAGTGCTGGAAGCCAGTGCTAAAAGCCAGTGCTGGAAGCCAGTGCTGGAAGCCAGTGCTAAAAGCCAGTGCCGGAAGCCAGTGCTAAAAGCTAGTGCTGGAAGCCAGTGCTAAAAGCTAGTGCTGGAAGCCAGTGCTGGGAGCCAGTGCTAAAAGCCAGTGCTGGAAGCCAGTGCTAAAAGTCAGTGCTGGAAGCCAGTGCTGGAAGCCAGTGCTGGAAGCCAGTGCTAAAAGCCAGTGCTGGAAGCCAGTGCTGGAAGCCAGTGCCAAAAGCCAGTGCTGGAAGCCAGTGCTGGAAGCCAGTGCTAAAAGTCAGTGCTGGAAGCCAGTGCTAATTTATTTATTTATTTATTTAAAAACTTTGGAAGACTTACAGCTAAATACAATAGTGATAAATAACAGTATGATAATCAGACAGCCAATTACAAGTCTTCACGTCTAGAGCTTGTCCGGTATAAATATACTGTGGAACAAAGTATAATACACACTACCAAATAATGCCAAAAGATATTAAGGTGGATGCTCAAGGGCAGCCCGCGAAATTCAAATTTTCTTACGCCTTCCGCAACTTGCAGGCCAGTGCTAGGTTGCATGTCGATCAAAATATTGTTCGCGACTGTAAGACGCACGTAGCAACACAACCATAATCATCAAAATCATCAATACAACCCTCCAAGCTCATAATGGTGCAAGAATGATTTTGACCTTGGAAAAGTAATTTTGACACCAATATGAACCTTGAGGGCTGCATTGATGAGTCCGACGAATACAATCCTGCAACCACATACGTCTTACAGTCGCAAACAAAATGAAAAAAATTAGTCCCTCGCTTTGCTCGGGCACCAAACCCCGTCTCGGGACTAAATAAGTTACTTTCACCCCTAGGGTAACAATGTACTATTGTCACGAACTATGAAACTATCATTTTAATTTTCTTTTTTTTTCTCGCGCTTTGGTTTCGCCAGGTTGAAGGAGAGGCAAAGGTATGAAGCCGTTAAACAGCTAATATAAAAAATAGATTTATTTTATATTTTTGAATTCAGAACACCAATAAATGTCAATTTGTGTATAAAAGTAATTATTGGTTTTTAATAATCATGTTTATCTATGATAATCTATTTATTAACACAATTTGAATATTATAAAATATTTATGCCGTAAAGACGCGTAGTGCTTTGCCGAAATAAAAAAAAAACATTCACCTCAGACTATAGGCATTGAACCAATTTCGACTAAGTATAGGTATAGTCAATGATATTTAATTAAACAGATATGTTATGAGCGCGCAATCGTGAAGACTCGAAAACGTGTCAATTGGCCTGTTTTTCCTTTATTCTGCGTCACTGCGTGTATGTGAGCTGGCTCTCCCCCGCGGCACACTTTTTTCGGTGGTTTTGTAGGTGTACAACATATCTGTTTGTTAGAATATCATTGGGTATAGTTATCTGTGGCAATTTTGATTCCCGCACACGTGCGGGAAAGTGGAAAAAATCGCACGCGTGTGAAATACATTGCATGTTGTACCTAATCGTAGTGCGTTATGGACCAGTTTTCGAGGAAGTGTATTGAAATAGTACATTTTGATACAAGTGGAGAAAGTTTGATATTGCAATCGAGGCGGAATTATAACACACGAGCCGTAGGCGAGGGTGTTTTTGAGCCGAGAATTGCAATAACAAATGTCCACGTGTATCAAACGACGTTTTTCAATACACTTTTGAAGAAATAAAATAAAATAACGAATAATATTTTTGTCACGAACTATGAAACTATGATTTACATTTTCTTCTTTTTTTTCGCGCTTTGGTCTCGCCAGGTTGAAAGAGAGGCAATGGTATGAAGCCGTTAAACAGCCTAATATAAAAAATAGATTTATTTTATATTTTTGAATTCAGAACACAAATAAATGTTAATTTGTGTGTAAAAGTAACTATTAGTTTTAAATAATCATGTTTATCTATGATATTCTATTTAAAAACACAATTTGAAAATTCAAAAAATATTTATGCCGTAAAGACGCGTAGTGCTTTGACAAAAAAAAAAAAAAACTTTCACCTCAGACTATAGACATTGAAGCAATTTGGACTAGGTATAGGTATAGTTATCTGTGGCAATTTTCATTCCCGCACACGTGCAGGAAAGTGGAAAAAATCGCACGCGTGTGAAATACATTGCATGTTGTACCTAATCGTAGTGCGTTATGGACTAGTTTTCGAGAAAGTGTATTGAAAAAATATTTTTATAGAATTACGGCCTCTTTTCTGTGAGGCAGCACGCTGTTATCCATCACACGGGCCCAGTGAGGGTTTGAGGACGCCACCAGTGGAGCGCCTTACGATACGACAAGCTAGTCCAAGCCAGTCCAAGCAGACTGTTCAGTAACTTTTACATTATAAAGAGTAAACAAATATAGGGCAAACCAAGCTTTAAGGCTTATATAAGCAGGTAAGTACCTACTGCCCGCCATATAATTTATTGGTGTTTAAAATATTGCAGCTATAAGCAAAAGGGGCGCATCTGAGCTAATCTGGCTAGATGCGCCTTCTTTGTTTATTGAGGGTTGTTTTTTTGTACATTTTTTCCTCAGATTTGTCCCTTTGCACGGTGGCTCATTGTACGCAAAATGCGCGCTTTGAGGTCAAGTTGCGGACGCCAGCCGGCCAGCCCGTTATACTATACAATGCATACGGTGGTAGAGCAGATAATACAAATCATTACAGCTAAGGATCGGCCGTTTCGATGGTTTCGTTTTCTTTACCTATAATGCGAGCATCCAAACACGAGCAGCACTTTTAGAGCGAGCCTCTTGTGTACATTGCAGTTCTCTATAGCTATCATGATCATCATCACCGCCATACAGTCCAGCAGGTCGTTTCGAACGTACATCTGGAAACATAAGCGAGCTTGAGGGCCGACCCACATGCAAGACCTAAGGATGTTAACATAATCAGGATTGCTTTTAGCGATAAGACCGCCCATTGTGTCTCTTTATGTGAAATGTTTTCTTTTATGTAAATTGTTTGTATGGTGTACTCATAATAAAGGATATTCTACCATTGAGCTATTACTACTACGTGTAGGGAAGACAGCGTGAACAAAATCTGTGCTCCGTTCAACTGTAGTCGGCCGGCTGCAGTTCACTCAGTCGCTTGCTCGCCACAGAGCATCTCATCATCAGATATACGGGGTTAGCCGCCGACGCGCGCCCCGCACTACACACAGATTTTGTTCGCGCTCTTCAGGCAGTAGATAGCTCAATGTATTCTACCTATCTACTTATCATTCTTTCTTAGACAAAGATATTGCGGAGAGTACCCACAGAATTCAGGGGTTACACGTAAAATTTCCATGTGGAATTTCAGAATGATGTACCTACTTAATAATTCGTGGTAACCATTTATCCCTTCCACCCAGTTTTTGTTAGTAAAAACTGTAATATCTCATAAGTGATGATTTAGACTGTCAACTGAACAACTTGCCGTAGGGCTGATGCTCCAGGGTAGCCCGCGAAATTCAAATTTTCTTACGTTTTTGGCAAATTGCAGGCCAGTGCTAGGTTGTATGTTGATTAAAATATTGGACGCGATTGTAAGACGTATGTAGTTACAGAATTATAATCATCAAAACCATCAATACAACCCTCCAAGTTCATAAAGGTCGAGAAACGATTTTTTCAAGGTCAAAGTCATTGCTAGACCTTTATGAACTTGGAGGGTTGTATTGATGGTTTTGATTATTATAATTCTGTATATATACATACGTCTTACAATCGCGTCCAATATTTTAATCAACATACAACCTTGCACTGGCTTGCAATTTGCCAAAAACGTAAGAAAATTTGAATTTCGCGGGCTGGTCGAAGCATTCACCTTAAGGAACATCATCTGCCTAGCCTTTTCCCAACTATGTTGGGGTCGGCTTCCAGTTTTACCGGATGCAGCTGAATACCAGTATTTTACATGGAGCGACTGCCTATCTGACCTCCACAACCCAGTTAGTACCGGGTAATACGATACCCCTTGGTAAGACTGGTTGTCAGAGTTTTCGGGCCTCTGACTACCTAACGACTGTCAAAGATCTACAAATGACAGCCGGGACCAACGGCTTAACGTGCTTTCCGAGGCACGGAGGAAACTCGGTATGTAATGGGCGGTCACCCATCCACAGACCAACCTAGGCAAGCACGGCTTAACCCAACGATTGACCCGAGCGGCTGTTATTATTTAGCCACGAGCTCCTCTCCATTCACCTTAAGGAACATGGATAAAAAAAAACAAACTTGGTTATCCCATATCAAATAACGCATCGCCTGACGCAGTTAGGATGTTTTATGTCCAATTTTTTACTTTTAGCTTTAGACCCATACCTAATGATGAGTTAGTTTCATGGCCTCAGACGATCCAACTTGCGACGCCACTTGCGTCAAGAGAAACGCGCGCGCGTCACCAGTTTTCGTGGCGTGAGTATCGTACATCCGCAATCCGCAAGCCTTGTCTCGGTGACGGAACGCTCTAACTCAACAACTTCTTTCTTTATTCTTTTCTGCGCAGTCGATGTCGCAAGATGTGTGTCGATTGAGTGTGTGTGTAGGTCATGGCTGGCAAATATGCCAGAGATGATAAGTGGCCGAGTCACAGAGACGTGCTTTACAAAGTATTTTTCATAAATGAGATCATCAACATCATCGTTTTCCTGCGCATGTCCCATTGTTACTTATGGACGGACGGCACAACGCTTTTTTCCATTCCATTGTCAACCGGCACGGCACGTCTTTTCCTCCCTTTTTCTTTTATAATCATTCATAACAGTGAAAAAAATATTTTTCCAAGGTCAAAATCATTCTTGCACCTTTATGAACTTGGAGGGTTGTATTGATGATTTTGATGAATATAAATCTGTAACTACATACGTCTTACAACCGCAAATAATATTTTAATCAACATACAACCTAGCACTGGCCTGTAAATTGCAAAAAACGTAAGAAAATTTGAATTTCGCGGGCTACCCTTGAGCATCAGCCTTAAAAAACCCTCTGTACCACCAAGGGTACGGCCAGGAGTTCGGTGGGTCTGCAGTGTGTAGCAAATATGCTAGGATGTTTATAAAAATAATATGACCCCAATACAAATACAAGCGATTCTCACTGGTCTTAATAATATGACATGCCAGTATGAACACCAAGAAGTTATAGGTTTCATTACATGCCCAAGTTATAAATTAACGCCCACGAGATACTTGATAAAAATACAGTACAAAAATAAATTTTATATGAAATTTTATGATAGGTACCTACCTATAAAAATGCAGTAAAGCTTTGATAGCACCTGTATCGTTTTACGATCTCGCAATGTCATTCTGGAAGTTTAATTAATATTTTGGCAAACGACGACTCAACGTCATGATATACCTAGTCTCCCCATGATATGGAATTATGGAATGTGGAAGTCCAACAACATAACCCTCCGTTCTTCTACTCTTCATAATATGGAAAGTAGGATTCCAATATGACCTAACATTTTAAGTACCTTATGGACGGTTTGAATCGAACATATCACTCCGTTTTCACAAAAGTAGGAGACAAACATAAACTGTTTTTTTAGGTGTATTAGGGAACTAGGGATGTTTATCTACCCATGAGGACCTGCCGACATCCCAGCAGTAGGTAGGTAAGTATTACCTCGCTAATAAAGCTCTTGCCGAACCCAGTCATGATGCACGAGAGGCCGATGGGCATGACGGCCAGCACTGCATGATGGTGCACGTCCAACGTCCAGTACACGATCATTAGTAGGAACACGTAGAAACTCTTGTAGGCCTGCAAAGGCGTTTTAACGAGCTCATCTCAGTACTTTTACGAGATACGTAGTTTCACAGTTATTATACTGAAAAGCTACTCGCGAAGTCGCGAGGCGAGTCGGTAGGCTCTATAAGCGTTAAGTAAGGCAAGTGTCAGTATTTAAGGAGCCTCTGCTATACCCGTTATATTACTTTACTCTATGCTCTGCTAGCAAGTAGCGTTTTTAAGATCCGGACATCGATTGAAAGTCGCGTGGGCGGAGCACCGCCATGTCCTCGTAGCGGCGATCGGCGGCGGAGACCTCTCGCGTCCGGCCTTGGTTCAATCCATAGTCCGGAGCGAGACGGAATGGGATGCCGTCACCTCCTTCTGCGAAGCAGTACCTAATGCTAGAGAAAGTGGTGGCGGAACGTGAGAGGGAGAGAACCTCACGTCCCAGCTGCCGCGGGAGACGCACCGGGCGTCGGGGGCCACGTGGTGGCCCATGCCTTTGTTGCCCATTAATATTCAAGGATTTTTTTGGTTTATTATCTACTTACGTTTTATACTTACATTTTTATCACTGAAAAGAACAACTGGTATTAAAATAATTGGGGTAATGAGAATGACCAATGTTCTCCAATAAGTCCTGCAGAATAATCTACACCGATCTCTTCTGGTAATGATCACAAGGTTCGTAACGCTGCTGTGGAAGAAACAATATACAATAAAACGGTACGTTTATGTAATTAACGTTGGGTATTTCATATTAATTAATGTTTTGACAGACTTTAATTAAAGCACAACTTACGATGATGTCTCGGAATCCATGTTTTAATTTAAAATTTCACTCAGATACCTGTTATTATTTATTGCTTACAATTAACTAACCTGACGTTAAAAATATATCGCGAAGGTTTTGGTAATCACGATGGTTCAGTTACCATTTCAATATTAATTGTTCAGTTATTCCTAAAAAAAAACTACCATGTTTAAATATTTTTGGTAGAATCTATTTCGAGTAATGGCAACATTGATAGAGACCTATCATTTTAATTGTTAGATTTTTTCATTAGTTGTCAATTTATAGCGTTTGAGGTTGGGTGTATGTCGATTATTAACAAAATCGCATAAAATTTACGATAATATACATAAAAAAGCGTAAAGATGCAAGTGGATTTAGAGTTCGATTATAAAGATGCGACAGCAGCCATGGATAAATTTTCACAGGAGGATATAAATGAGTTACGTTACTGGACCCAGAAGCTGGATAAATCAAAATATGTGCCTAAGGATTTAACGGATAAACAATTAGTGTTGTTTTATAATGCTTGTTACGGGGACATGGACAAGACGAAAGCGTGTATAGAAAAGTATTACTCGTGCAGAAAAAATGGACCAGAACTGTTCGACAACAGGATCTTGAAGACCGATGAATTGAAACAAAGTGCAGATGCTCTGTGAGTATAATTTCTTGTAATTTAATAATTAAACAAACAGTAAGCTTAGCTAATATTGATTTTTCTGTAATTATTATCCTCTGAAATTGGCAGCTGTTTAGTTAGAAAACAGATACTTGTTTATCTTATGCCAACATTACATAAACCCCAAATCTCCTTTACCTACTCTCATTCATGAATGAAAATTATCATCTATCAAATTATCATATCTACTTCTACATATTATTTTATAAAGAAAATATTTAATTTACTATTTCTCTATTTTTAAATGCATTGGCTTATAAAAGTAGGATTAGTCACTAGGATTGCCTATCCAATCCCAAACTATAAAAACAAAATGAAGAAGCAAAAGTGGTACTTACACAGTAAATTTTGAAAATTAAATATATTGCTAAAATAATGTTGACTAATAATTACCAAGCTGGCAAATTAATCCTTGATATAAAAAAAAAACCATTCACACAGACACAGTCATGTCATTTCTAAAGCAAAGAAAATTATATGTTCAAGATGTTATCCAACACAAGTCTATAATAATCACTAAGCAGAAACAATGGAAATAGTTGTTATAATAAACAATGGTTGCTATTTGTAAATGTATCAGCCATCTGGTACCAACAACCAGACTTACCAGTAGTATAGACTGACTGTCATGTATGAATTGCCATCATATATTATGCTAAAAACTGGTATCTCAGTAACTTGTGTAACAGGAAAGTCTTGCGTATGAATGTGGTGGAGAGTGGAGTAGAGCAAGACTGAAGAAACAATTTTTTTTTTTTTTTTTGTCTCTTTTCTTTTACAATCTGTCACTATTCATTAGGACAATAAGTAATTTCTATGGAGTGTTAGATGGCTTGCTTGGTATGCGTCCTATGACACAACCTCTTACTCAAAAGCATAATGCTATAATGTTTTTAATTTTTGTATTTGATAGATTATCTATTAGTTTATTTTATGTGTATATGTGTATTAGTATCAATATAAGTATATTAATTCTCGTTAACAATAAGTTAGTTTTTTAGACATTATTTTGTACCCTATCACTATGTTTTCTTATTTAACCCAAAGGTTGACTGGTAGAGGATGCCTTGTGGCATTAAGTCCGCCTATGTACCACTCTTGTACATGAAGTTTAAATAAATAAATAAATATAATATTGTCCGATAAAATCTTGTGGAATTTTGTGTTTTAGTCTGCGGGTTCCTTTTTTATCCATGAGATGGTTTGCCAAGATGTTTGGGTGACGAGTTATTCTTTCTTTGTATGACTTGATGTAGCTTTTTATTTCTTCTTTGACTGGGAGTATCTTCAGCTTCTTGAAGAAACAATTGATGAACTGTGTGAAGGATGATATGGCTAGAGAGGTGACTGCTGAGATGACGAGTAATAGAGAAGTATGGAAGATGAAGACGAGCTGCGCCGACCACAAATATCTACATGAGGGCAAGAGAATGATCCGGGGTTGCGGGACTGTTCGAAAGAGATACTGTGGTCCCGGAACACAAAGGGCGATGAAGGAACATGGATGGGTTTTAGTCAGTAAAAGTCTGACACTCCCTCCTGCTCCGCCCAGAGCGGGAGGAGTCATTTGATGATTTCCCATCCGAAAAAAAAAAGGGGCAAGAGAATGATGAGTAACTTCAACAATCTTGAAGAAACGCCATTATTCTAAGATACTTAAGATGGACTTGTACAGATGCCAGCAGATTAAGCTACCTGAAACTGTCAAACCTAATGCTTTAGCGATAAGGTTAAAAGTCTCATAAAGAAATTTGATAGATTATAGTAGCTTGGTGTGGTGCCCAGGTCAGACAGTCTTTTTGGGTTTTACCATTAGCAATTTTTTATTAAATGCTGGATTTTGTTCTCATTCTTTTTTGTACACAAAAAATAAAACCGGCCAATCCTGAATATAATTAATGGTAAAGATATTAGGAGTTTTAATGGTTATAATAACAAAATTTAAAAATTCTCCAACACCCAAGTTCAACGACTATTACTGCTAAATTAATAAAGTTATCTTAACCACTATAATTTTCCTTTAAAGTTCATAAAATTCATTATCATCATGATTTTTTCCAGATTTTTCAAACCAGCAGTTTAGATTTTAGAGGGGGGGACGCCCCACCTGGAACGACATTTTGCACTTTAAAGTTTAATATTTCGTAAATGGAGCATTAAATCGAAAAATAGTATTAGAGACCCATAGGACATTTTAAAAGACCTATTCAACGACACCTCACACTATGGGAAAGACGACGGAAAAAAAATTCATTCCCACTCAAGCGCGGATACAGGGGGGGAGGCAATGGGTGCAATTGCCCCCCCCGAACCCGACAAAATACGTCATTCATTAGCCAAGCTTGGTTTGACGGAATTGAAACTAAATATTCTATTTGTATATCTTGTCATGTGAGCATCGCCAGGAGGTAGCTGCCCCTAGAGGCTTAGGATTTTTAAAAGTTATAGCTTTTCCTGCCTGATGCATTATATTATCTGTGCTGATGCCATAGAATGGTATTATAGCATAATTATCTGAGGTAATGTTGTAAAAATTTCAAGCTCATTCGCGCTCGCTCTTGCAGCTCAGTTTTTCATGATTCTTAACTTTGTATAATTAAAAGAGGCCCGGGTAACTTCAGTAGGTCGTTAGGAAAAGTGTTAGAATTTTCGAGCTCGCTGCGCTCGCTCTACACATTACTTTCTGTTCAATTTATCTAAAATTCGACCAAGTAACTCCTATATGAACGTTCGAAACCATTCTAACCTGTCCAAGGCAAGGTGTAAGAATTTCTCGCTACACCCCCCCCCCCCCAAAAAGCTAGCGGCCCCCTTGTATCTTGCATATCATGGATTTCTGTAAAGTAACGCCCATTTATTATCAAAAATTTATCCATATATAATATTTTTTTTTTGAATTATCCGAAAATTGCCCCCCCTTCAAGGAAATCCTGGATCCGCGCCTGTCCCCACTTCACATGTAGGGGAGCTATGGGGGTCTTGTCATGAAAAAGGTTGAAAAACACTGGCATAGTGGATCCAGATCATAATGTTTGGGGCAATTGCGACAGATGCACTGTTTCCCATAGATGCAATAAATCAATGGTAGGTATTACCTAATTGCGCAAATATCGAACAGTTCAGAAATTAAACTAACTGTTGTGTTTCGTTCTAGCATTGTAGTACCTAGGTACCTTTATATTTTTCTTATCGCGTTCGAAATGTATTTACGTGTGAGTGCGCATTACGAATATTATGAAGTGATTCAAAATGAAATTACTGCCATTATTTTTACTATTAAATGTCTGGTATTCATTTAACAGGCCAGTGTCCGCAATAGAGTTGCATGCACTAAGGTTCATAGGAAAAATAATTATTTACAGGAATACGTCGGCGAGTTTCAATATAGTCTAATATTTTAGAGAGGTAAAGATTGTAAGTTTGGATGCTCCGATCCTCCGATTCCGAAAATGTTTTAAGTAGTGAGAAGCTACCTCATCCCCGAGTATCAAAGGCTACCCATATCATACGTATTTATACGTTTCCGTGGAATGCTTTCTGACCAAAACGGGAGCGAAGCCGCGGGCAAAACCAAGCCATAGCTAAGACTGAGCCAACCAGAAACTTCCAAGTTAATTAACCCTTTGAAAATATTCTGGAACGTTCAAGTTTAATTCAAACCAACTTCTGACGGAAACCATTCAAAGTTTTGAACGAGAAAAATTCGATTAAAACCTTCTCGGACTGAAAATTGCAATACACAAGTCCAAGGACGCAGTCTCGCAATCGCGTTTGCTAGTTTCAGAATGGAGCGAAAACTAAACATCTGCTTTGTTTTTGGTCTTTTGTGAAACCACTGATAGGTAGGTATTTTAGGCGACATTAAATTATCTACCTTTTCCCAAATATGTTGAGGGCGACTTCCAGTCCAGTCTAACCGGCGGATGCAGGTGAATACAAGTATTCTCAATGATATTATATAGTAAAAAGAGGTAGATATCGCACTGGCACGCACAAATTGTTGAGGACAAAGTGACACAATTGTTGCACTTTGATAGCTAGCTATCTCTTTCTATCTTATACGTTCCGTATTATCTATCACTGTCGTAGTTTTAAATTACTCGCAACGATATCTGAACGCCATTCAGTATGAACATGGCGTACCTATCTTCTTTATAATATCATTGAGTATTTTATATCGAGCCTCGAGTATGTATTATCGAGTGTGTATGTATTTTATAGTTTTTTTTTATATTGCCTATCTGAACTTCACAATCCAGTTAGTAGGTACCTACCTACTTACTATTGGGTAATCCGATACACATTGGTAATACTGGTTGTCAGACTTTCGGCGACATTTAAATGAATACCGAAGTAGGTGTTCTTCCACTCGTGAAAATTCATCAATTACTCTCGGCTGCATCCAAGCGTTGAAAATTCAACAAAGAACTTTTATCTAGGCATTAATTTAGGTGTTGCCTAGTTTTCATGAAAACAACGGATATCCATTCTGTTCTGAAACGGTCGCTCGGTTTGCCCATGCCCTTTAAAAAGATTGGCCTTGACGCTGACTTTCGTCTTTTCCTCCGGTTGTCTTTTGACGTCACACTTTCTGCGTTCTTTTGCTCCAATACCTACTAGGTACCTATTCAAAAATTTTGTCCAATTTTTTATAAGTAATTAGAAGATCTATCCAGCTCATTTTGATCCTGGTTGTCATTTTTTCTGATCTCTTTTCTTCAGATGGCCGCTTTGCTTTTTGATCGACTTTCGGTCTGAATCTGAATTAAACAATGGCAAATTTTGCCAGTAGAACTTCCGTCCATTTCAAATAATTATGATGCTTCAAATTACTCAACACTTTAGTTACGACTTTCTTTACCACACACGTCAGTGTATAGTCCTACTCTAGAAAAAAACAATACGCAATAAAATTATCCTTCCTTGAACAACCAATTATTTTTATTGGTTTTGGTTTGCTCTGACGTCAGAGATTCGCGCCGGAGTTATTATCCTACTTACATCAATAGTCGGTTATTATCCTGCGTAGTATCTACATAGGTACTATGCTATTAAAATCCTACATAGTCCATAGGTACTACTCGTATATTATTAATCATGTGAGAGGTTATATAACAATATGTGCCTTGTGTCCTGTTTTGCCGCAGTTAAAAGACTGAGAAGTGGTGAATGTAATTCTTGACGTTCCAAAAGTTCTGATTCTTTGCCTAATTTTAATAAATTATACAATTACGTACCTAACTACCTACGTATTGTATAATTTAGTTGCTGTGAGATGGACCTCCATGAATCCGAAAAATCTGAGGTAAGGTAGGTAGGTACCTATTTGAATAAATTACTTTGATTGTCATCGGTTGAGTCGCTATCGGTAAGATATGTAAAGAATGTGTTGACTCCGAACTAGTGACAACGCCCTTAGCTCCATTCGAGGCCAAAAATATTCTAATCCGAGGGAAAACACGTTTCTTCGGAAGTCATTGATATTTTGAACAAAATGGTAATGGGCGGATATTGACATGCTAAGCGGCCATAGCCCTAATCGCTGCCCAATTAGAAATGAACTTTCGATGTCGATTGACATGAACGTTTTGGATATTTAATATCTATTTATAACTAACTGTGCCCCGCGGTTTCTGCGGCCGTTTCTCATTTTGCTCGGCTCCTAGGGGTTGAAGGTTTTTGTGATTTTTAAATCTGGCTGGTATTTTCAGAGATTAGCGCGTTCAAACAAACTCTTCTTGTTTTATATTAGTTAGTTTAGTACTAGCTGTTGCTCGCCACTTTGTTCGCGTGGAAAATTTGATAAGTGAGAAAAAAAAGTATAAAATTTGGCAAGGAGATTTATTCTGGGGAAGCACCCCCCGAATATAATATATCTCCTTGCCAAATTTCATTACGATCCGATCAGCCGTTTAGTCGTGAACACCAAACAAGAAAACTTACTTTTTCTAATATTAGTACAGCTACCTGGATAAATAATCTGTTAGAGGGGTCCATATTGGCTCACCTAAAGTTCTTTACCCGAAATTGTTCTTCCTAATGATTTGTAATCCGAATGATCACTCTTCCTAAAATTTTTCTCACACATGTGAAACACTGATGTTTCCGAAAATTGTAATTAATAATATCATTAATGTGAATATATTTAATCTCCTACTGTTTTTTATCCTAATGCTTTTATCCCTAAACATAATTACCATAATATTTTCCCTCATACTCAGAAAGAAACATTTACCAAGTGTAATAAAAAATATAAGTGGGTAGAAGATGGTATTTATAGTTTTAATTTGAGGGTATGATTATTATTTGGGGGTATGCTTTACATAACGTATTTATTACTATAACTATACCTGAGATAATTATGTCTAAAAAACCAACTGTTTAGAATGATTAAAGGTCGTTTCACTGATTTTTGTCTTAAATAAATGAAATTCAGGTCAGAGTGTCTCTCTTGCATCCAAGTCGAGGGAGACCCGGTCGACGGAGCCCCGCTACGCGGGGCTCTTACTTCTGAATGGTTTAGAAAAAAAATAACCACGAAGGGTATGGCGGGGTCTATTCGCTCGCTTCGCTCGCTCATTCGACTCCGCCATACCCTTCTAACCTAATCTATCCGTGTCGGGGTGCCCCAAGTCGGCCTAGGCAAAACTAGTTTTTCATCAACCACCTCATTAAAATTTGGTGGTCATTATATTTTCCCCCCTATTATTTTGTATGGTACTATTATTCTTATATGTTATACATGCTAGGTGAAAATAAAGTTACGCAAAATTAATGTATATAATACTGATTATTATGAATAAAAAGAAATCTAAACAAAAAAGATATGACTTTGAATAATAGTGTAAGAAATGGTTATGTTGAGAAAATATAGGAAAACAAATAAAAGTATAATAGATGTTTATTGCTACTGACATTATGAAGTTGAATGCTTCGGAATGATTAACATTAGAGACAGAGTAGTTAGGAATTGTGATTGTTAGGATGAAAAATTTTAGGAAGAACATTTTCGGATTTCCAATTATCGGAGTTGAAAATTTAGGTGAACTTTGGCGCACTCCTGTTAGAGGTTCAGCCAAGTCTGCTTCCTCAAAAATCAAAGGGGTTTCGCCAACTCCAAGGACACGTCCTTTACCAAGTCGCCTGTTTATTTTACTGGATGGCTGAAAATCAGGCTCAGTAACGAATAAAAGATCATTGAAGAGCGAAATCAAAATTATTTAATTAAATTCCTCGAATATACGAGAGCTTGCTGACATTATTCTCTCACAAATGAAATTCGTAAAAGGCTCCAAACGTAATTTGCTTATTCCTTTCGATCTGAATTGACATTGACGGTGATACTGTTAGGAAAATGTTTGTGTATTTTTTTAGGCTATTTGAAGGATTTATTGCTAGCTCTAGCTCGCGATCTCGTCCGCGTGGAAATTTTAATGTGTGTGTGAAAAAAAAAAAAACGAGAAACCGGCCAGGTGCGAGTCGGACTCGCACATGAAGTACCATGGTAGTTGAGGAGCCCCAATGATATTATATAGTAAAAAGAGGTAGATATCGCGCTAGTACGCACAAATTGTTGAGGACAAAGTGACACAATTGTTGCACTTTGATAGCTAGCTATCTCTTTCTATCTTATACGTTCCGTATTATCTATCGCTGTCGTAGTTTAAATTACTCGCAACGATATCTGAACGCCATTCAGTATGAACATGGCGTATCTTCTTTATAATATCATTGAGGAGCCGCCTTTAGTTTTCAAAATGTCAACTGTCTACCTATAAATACTTATTACGAATCATGAGATATAAAGCCCGCTGTCAAACAGTTGGACGGACGGACAGCGGAGGCTTAGTAATAGGGTCCCGTTGGTCACCCTTTGGGTACGGAACCCTAAAAAATTTCCTTCATCATTTTGAGAGCAGTGGTGATGAAATAAATTACACTAAGTAATGCGCCTGACTGGGTTCGATCCCACGACTTACTGTTCGTAAATCGGCGCCGCCACCACTGGGCCACCGCCAGAGGTGTAGAAATTGCTTTTCCTGATTTTTTTTTTGTTTCTACACCTTTATGAACTTGGAGGGTTGTATTGATTGGTTTGAGCATTCACCCTAAATAGGTAAGCGTAAATAACAGTAGATAATTAATACCTACCTCTTTTAATACTAAAATATTTGAATAGTACCTTCCAATTCCATTGTCATGTAAATTATATTTATTTAAGACAAAGCTATTGAAATTATTCACATGTTGAAACATTTATATATTTCGGAATTTAGTGAATTAGTTATTTAATTCGAAGGGTTAGGCAGAGGTGTACCTGTAGCGTCTTCATTAATTATTTATTAATATTATAGTTATTACTTCAGTGAACTTAGTATGTAAGTAATTTAAGCTGTAGGTTCTCACGGCAAGCCTGCAGATGTTTTATTGCAGGTTTTATGTAAGGAGTAAGGATAACAATAGTTTATGGTAGGGCCTTGCCCAGTTTGCTTATTGTTCATATTAGTTTTAAGAATTTAGAGAATAGCCTTTCAGCCTTTTTTTTTTTTTTTTTTTTTTTCGGATGGGAAATCATCAAATAACCCCTCCCGCTCTGGGCGGAGCAGGAGGGAGTGTCAGACTTTTACTGACTAAAACCCATCCATGTTCCTTCATCGCCCTTTGTGTTCCGGGGCCACGGTATCTCTTTCGAATAGTCCCGCAACCCCGGTAGCCTTTTGATATTTTTGTTGAGATGCCGACGGTTCTGTTTGTAAGTAATGTGTTTATTGTTTAACTATGCTATTTGTATTGTGTTAGCTAGATAAAGAAACCCTTGTACAGTTTTTAGATTGTAACGTGCCGCGCCGACCGTATTCCAAGTTTTAGGTACCTAATTGTTAAAATGTAGAATTCAGTCAGTAATATCTCGTCTCCGGGTTCGGTCGGTCGGCATTCTTGCTCCTTGTAATTTACTTTAATAAACTTACTCCTTCACTAAGTAAATCAAGTACTTATTTTGCGATTCCCATAACGCCGACACTAGTTAACCGACCTACGTGCGCGAAATACCTAATAGTACACCCACATTTCGCCAGTTATTTTTAAATCCCATGTAATAGGGGGCCAACCTTTTGCCATCAATCGGGCACAAATCTAGAATCCGTGGCTGCTACTGAGAAAATCCTGTAGCAAATACCCAATAACATAATGCCCGACCTTTTCTCTTTCGGATTGGAAATCATCAAATGACTCCTCCCGCTCTGGGCGGCGCAAGAAGGAGTGTCAGACTTTTACTAACTAAAACCCATCCATGTTCCTTCATCGCCCTTTGTGTTCCGGGGCCACGGTATCTCTTTCGAACAGTCCTGCAACCCCGGCAGGCATCGGTCCTTGCGGACCCCTTCCTTTTTGCTGACTCTCTTTGAGGCGCGCGTGGGACACTCCTGCTTGTCGTCATGAGACGGACGGACGGCGAGCTAGCCCATAGCCCACCGTCCACAGGCCCGCGCCAATGGTGGCCGGGGGCCACGTGGTGGCCTCCGATCGAACCCATAACCTCATGCACGATCTGGATATTGTGGAACAGAATATACAGATGGACAGACAAACTGGCTATCTTGCGAAAAACGGAATAAAATCCAGTATACTAATAATTGGATTTAGAAATGATCCAATTAACTTAATCTTATTCGAAGAGTTTGGTCAAGGTTCTAACTACTTCAATCTAAAAGGAAGAGATGTGATATACTAATAAACGTAAAGTGAGCTACAGTAGCGAAAGGTCAATTTTTGTTAGAGGTAAGCCGGAGTACATAATCTTTATTGTGATTATATTATTTGTCTAAAGAATACTGACTGCCATTTTTTAAAGGGAATCCGGTAGGAATCGGGTTGTATGGAATCTTCGCCACTGGTGAGCTATAAGGTTACGTTGTTTGAGTAGTCCACACTTATCCCGGGCACCGACCACACGTACCCTTAGAGTTCATCTACTTACTGATAATTTGGTGGTTTTATTGTAAACCCTAACTATAGTATTTCTAGTGAACACCCTTTAGTTCTGAAGCTGGATTAAAAACCTGAGGGGGCCACCTTTTTGGCCAGGTGGGAGAAAGTCTAACCACAAGTCACTAAATAAAACAATGCGACTTAAGAGTATATTACACCCGGACTCCCGGAGTATATTAGATCTCGCAAGAAATACATTTTTCCCATATCTTTTGCATATAAATGCAATATTTTTGTCTGGCCCCTAGTTGTAAAGAAACATCCAACAAAACTGCTGTCACCAGCTGTCATGCTACCATTTCCAGACTACTTATGATATAACCAGTGACTACCTCAAATTAGCAACTCTATTTGTGGTGGTTGAAATACTGTTAGAATAACGTTCTAATCAGCTTGCACTACAAAGTGGTTGTTACGTCAGTCACTGCAAGCCGAATAGTGCAAAATGAGTGGTTTTTATTATTTAGAAAATCAAATTTTCGTCTTTTGGAAAAATAAAAAATATAAGACCTGCTTTATAGTTAGTTCAGTTAGTATGCAAAGTTTCATGATCTAATCTGAAGTACTTTTAGAATACCAGAGGTTTATGTGTTCGATTTGGAGGTAACTTTGGAATTCTTTTCTATAGAGAAAATCGAATCGTGTATTCTCCTCAACTTTACCAAATATTTATTTCAAAATAATGCTGCAGTGTTTTAGGCGTAACGGAGGATCATGCTCAGCCATTTGAGGTAGTATAGGCCCTTAAAGACTATCATTATCTACAGGCTTACCCTGGCAGCTAATCTGTACAAATATGACCACATAAAGTGTACAGTTCAACGTAGCGTTGCTTGGTAAGAAAATTAGCATCGATATGTCAACTTAGCCTTGGTACATTTATGTTAGTTCTGCGTTTTCCCGCCTGCGCAGATCAGATAAGTTGGTTGAAGTGTATCGGAGAAAATCATTAGAGCAAGTCTCGGTCAAAGCGAAGATTATAATTTGATTTTAAAGCAAGCTTACTCTACGCCATTACACGCTGACTAAAGACCCGTCTGGCTCCTTGAAAGGACCCATTACGCCGTTAAGAGTGAAATGCGTAGAATTATTAAGAGAGTTTCCAGGGCAACGAGGGCTCCTCTCATATCTATTTTAAAACTCGTATTGATCTGAGGAATAGTGAGGCGAAAAATGTGTAACGTTTGTCAGATGCTTAGATAAAGTTGTTTTGTAATTTGGCGTTTACTACGGCTGCAAACATGCCTGATGGTTTATTCTCCGTTGACAAATCATCGTTTGTCCGCACGTAAATTGCCATCTGGTCAGCTCTGTCATTCACTGCCCTAGAATCCTGGACTGTACATCTGTGCAAATGGTGGATAGTTATAAGATGAAGTATATCTTTCAAAAAACTTCTTAACCCTATTTCGTCTGCGAGCAAAACCTTGTCCTCTCAATATTTAATGCCTTGATAAGACAAGGCTTTTTGCTTCCAAACAGGATATGCGATAACCTATAAGTTGCAACACTTTCCCCAATAACAATGATTAAAATAACCCACAATTATACCCAAAACCAAGTAATACTATGATTACCTATAATATCTTAATTGATGACATTACTTAATTGCTTGGCGAATTCAGTCTTAAGTCATCAAGTAGCATTAAAAACTTTCACTTCCTATGTTTTTGGTGTTAAGTTGTAGGAAATAAGTTGACATTTTGTGTCGTCAAGTACTGAGGAAGTGCTTTTGATCATAAGAATGTCATTCTAATTACACATTCTATTTATGGTAATAAACCTGCCATGCATGCTGAATAAAAGGCGTATGCTCTGCTTAATGTGTACGACAAAATACACGCCAAAAAGGCTCGGCAAATACCCGAAATATTCAGTTTTAAATACCCAATGTTAAAAGTATTCAGAATTTTACTAACGGTTGATATACCTCACTTTCCGGACCATCCATGGACTTTCAAAAGGGCAAGGGTCGCGGCCATTCGTTATACGATCTCTCTGTGTTAAACATTGTTCCGTCCCGGGAGATATTCATGAATGTTTCGAAATAAAATATTATCTGTCTCGTAGATCAGACTACATGCAAAGATACGGCACAGTCACGTTCTTACAGCAGAAATAATTACCTGTACAAAATGCTGCGCAAATCCTTGAAGACGAAGGCCCAGATTAACTAAAGTGTCTAAAGTAACTTGGCAAGTACCCACAACACATTAGTTTGAAGTTTTCGGATTTCAGACATGTGTCCGAAACGTACTGCCCGGGGCTTGGAAGTTGGAACTTAGTATCTCGGATACATCTTAGTAAAGACCATTAAATTAATTCCAAACCTCTTCCAGAAAACTGAAGTGGATCAAAGGTCTCCTTTATATGCACGTTCAAGATCAGGGTCCGACCTTTCGTTCAAGTAACTGTTCCGGAGTGACCTCTAGACGAAAATGTAAATGAATACACTTTATCACCATCTGAACATTTACCCTGAGGGCCACTTAGGACCGCCTGCCGTCCGTCATCCCGTTTTAATACGCCAACGAAACGTGACAGATTTGGAAACCCTTTTAGAAGCTCCAATAAAGTTGTACTCTTTTTTCTTTTAAGGCCTTTACCTTCGTACGACGTACGGTACGATACTTCTTAACTCTTCTTACTTTCTCCATCTTTATTCGTATCGATGTCAATGCAATATCAAGTTATACTAGTTTTTGCACTGCAATTGAGAGATGTACTCACACGCGGAAAAGCATTACCTTTCTTTCGTCACAATCGGTTACAAAAAGCGTCGTAAGCGTTTCTTCACGATTACAATCTCTTTCGTGCAAAAACTTCGCGTAAGCGTTCGACATGTTATTATGATGTTCACAATGGAATCGCACGTTATTCAAAGACATACAAAAGATCTTGTATCGATTTGACCTGTCAGCGGTAAATATGCTAATGCAAACACAACATTGTGTTTTATGTCTACATTAAATCTTTAGGTAGTGTTGTATTACTTCCTTTGTTGTGCTGGAGGTCTTTTTTAGAGTTCCGTACCCAAAGGGTAAAAACGGAACCCTATTACTAAGACTTCGCTGTCTGTCCGTCTGTCTGTCCGTCTGTCCGTCTGTCTGTCACCAGGCTGTATCTCATGAACCGTGACAGCTAGACAGTTGAAATTTTCACAGATGATGTATTTCTGTTGCCGCTATAACAACAAATACTAAAAACAGAATAAAATTAATATTTAAGGGGGGCTCCCGTACAACAAACGTGATTTTTTTGCCCTTTTTAGGGTTCCGTACCCAAAGGGTAAAAACGGAACCCTATTACTAAGACTTCGCTGTCTGTCCGTCTGTCCATCTGTCCGTCTGTCTGTCACCAGGCTGTATCTCATGAACCGTGATAGCTAGACAGTTGAAATTTTCACAGATGATGTATTTCTGGTGCCGCTATAACAACAAATACTAAAAACCGAATAAAATTAATATTTAAGGGGGGCTCCCATACAACAAACGTGATTTTTTTATAATAATTGGTACGGAACTCTTCGTGCGCGAGTCCGACTCGCACTTGGCCGGTTTTTTGATAATAATGATACGGAACCCTTCGTGCGCGAGTCCGACTCGCACTTGGCCGGTTTTTTGATAATAATGGTACGGAACCCTTCGTGCGCGAGTCTGACTCGCACTTGGCCGGTTTTTTTAGAAATTGCAACCTTAAATGACTTTTTAAGACAGAAGATTCTTAAATCCAGTTTATTTAATTGACTCTTCGCTGGACTAACCACAGCCACAAATATAATGGATTAAAGAGTTCAATATCAAGAGCTTTGCCGTTCAATAAAATCCTTGTAGAAGTCCTATTTGCTATGAAATTTTCAGCTCATATTGGACCATTAGTCATTCATTCACGTCCACACGTCACATTTATAAATTTGTTGAAAAACAGACGTTAACACGTTTTCGATGATGCAAACATAAACTCATTGGAGTTTCGAATTCTGTCTAGCTGTCTCTCTCTAGGTCTTAACGTATGTCTTCCAGTTCAACCTCACCTAAACGCACGTTGTCACAGCATACAGCAAGTCCTTTCTCTGGCGCAGTACCTTCTCTCCTACACAACCCACCTAGCCTATGGGCTATGGTGGGTCAACACTATACGTACATCTACTATGAAGTCTATTGATCCATTAAAACTGCGCGGTGTACTCGGACCCAGTTAAACAGCGCGTTGTAATGACACCTAATCAGGTCACTGGCGCATTGTCGGTGTGTTGCGAAACCAGCCTTCTGGGTATCCCTTTCCCTTTGGGAATGGAGACAGCTCTAGCCTTTAGAGCACTTGTGTGTTGTTGCGCGAATCGGAAGACTACTTTGTCTGAGGAAACTGTGTTTGTTTTTCGTACGTCTTGGTTTAAATTATGCTTGGATCAATCTTCAGGTTAAGCCGTGCCTAGGATGGTCTGTGGATCATGGGTGACCGCCCATTACATGCCGAGTTTTCTCCGTGCCTCGGAAAACACGTTAAGCCGTTGGTCCCGGTCCCTGTTTTTCTTCTTTCTACCAAGGGATATCGTATTACCCAGCACTAACTGGGTTGTGGAGGTCAGATAGGCAGTTGCTCCATTTAAAAGACTGGTATTCAGCTGCATCCGGTTAGAATGGAAGCCGACCTCAACATTTTTTGCAGAGGAACTAAGTACTCGAGAGTCTATGATATCATAATAATTCTTCATAAAACGAACTTGAAACATCGTCTCGTAGTACCTAATACTAAAATATCACACGTAGTGGAGTGTCCCTTAGGATTCGATAATTTACTACCTACCTCCGTTTTGACAGGAGGAATATATTACAGTCGACATTGACTTTCAGGGTAATTTTAATCACCAACGTTGTTAAATTTCATAGAAATAGCTCATTTCGTGTCACTTTATAAACTACTAGCGGACGTCACGCGGTCCCGCGTAGTTCCCGTTCCCGTGAGAGTACGGGGATGAAATATAGCCTATGTTACTCAGGGTGAATGTAGCTTTCTAATGGTGAAAGAATTTTTGAAATCAGCGCAGTAGTTTTTGAGTTTATTCATTACAAACATACACACAAAAATACAAATCTTTTCTCTTTGTAATATTAGTTTAGGATTAGTGTAGATTCTGTAACATCATTGTCCTGTCCTCCTCCCAATTTATTTTGGGGTTTGCGACTCGGTGTATGTCTTCACTTTTCAAACTTCTCGTGTTCCTCCATTGCTTCTTTCCAGCTAAGTGGCAAAGGGCGGACATTTTGGGTTACTGTTTCATCCTAATATATCAACCTAATTTGAATAAATGACTTGATTTTTTCGTCACCCAAGCAAGCACCTCCTTTCTAGCCATATTATTTCTCACATTGGCCACCCATCGTTTCTTGTGGTATTCAACTTCTCTTATAGCCATCATTGGGAATTTGGGATTATGTATGTTATTATATTCATCATCTTCCTTGTCCCATGTTATTTGGGGTCGCTGAAACACGTTTTATTCTTCCATTCTCCCCTGTCAATCGTGACACTATCATCTACTCCTTTTTCCTTCATATCATTCCTCACACAATCCATCTATCTTTTTAGGGGTCTGTCCGTCCGTCCGTCCGTCTGTCCGTCCTCGCTTAATCTCTGTGACCGTTAGCACTAGAAAGCTGAAATTTGGTACCAATATGTATGTATATCAATCACGCCGACAAAGTGGTAAAATAAAAATTGGAAAAAAATGTTTTATTAGGGGGGCTCCCCTATATGTAAAGTGGGAAGTGATTTTTTTTTTAATTTCAACCCTAACGTGTGATATATTGTTGGAAAGGTATTTAAAAATGAATAGGGGTTTCCTAAAATCATTTTTGGTAATAACAATAATTTCGGAAATAATCGCTCCAAAAGTAAAAAACAATGTGTCCCCCCCCTCTAACTTTTGAACCATAAGTTTAGAAAATATGAAAAAAATCTGAAAAGTAGAACTTTATATAAGGACTTTCTAGGAAAATCATTTTGAACTTGATGGAAACAACAGTTTTTGTACAAAAAAGACAAAAAGTTGTACAAAATAATTTCTGGCCTAAGTTTGTAGTACCTATATTGTATATGCAAGCATTTTTTTTACATAATGAATACCCACCTTTAAACTCATAAGTGGGAACACTTATTGTGACGGACGGGAAACTACGGAACCCTACACTGAGCGTGGCCCGACACGCTCTTGGCCGGTTTTTTTGATCTTCTATTGCTCTTCTAAACTATGTTATTATATTATTATCAACAAAATACACAGTCGTTCAAATTTTCAACACAGAATAATGGTAGAAAGTTCGACCACAAGTTTTGGTTCTATCATGATGTTCAACATATTCTACCTTCATTCATGTGATGTAATAATTAAGCATCAGTTATTGTTTTATAGTTATGTGGAATGAAAACCGGCTTTGATAGCCGGTTTCAAACCAAGTAAATTAGTAGTAAATAGTAGAGTTGCCCCGAATAGTGTTTATAGCGAATAATCGAATACCGATTAATCGCCATTCACTTTGGCGAATAGTCGAATAACTCGACATTACTATTCGACATAAAAAAATCTCTCTGTTTATTCAGAAAGACTATTTTCCGAGGCAGGTTTAATTTACGAGGAAACACGAAACCGACTTGCTCCAGAACGTGCAGAAAAAATTGTTTTTTTTGCACCACAATCTGCCTCTGTTGGATTTTAAATATTAATTAAAAAGCCTTGCTAATTTAATTTCATGAATATGGTAGGCACAGGCACATATTACAGATAATAATTGATATTGTGTATTGTTTTATTAAGGAAAATAATTTAAAAAATGATTATTTTTAACTCATTAGTTCTTTTGTTCGTTAAAAGTTTATTTTCGACGACTATTCGCCGAATGCCGAATAATACTAGCTATTATTCGGTATTCGACGAATATAAAAAAAATGACGAGTAATGCCGAATACCGAATAATAGCGAGTATTCGCGGCAACTCTATAAATAGTTGATAGGCTTAAAAGGTCAATGACGATGAATATCAAATAGTCTAAGTAGTTAAGTCTAGTCTGCTGTGGTATTTATTCCTATGTCCTGTCCTGTACCCCTAGTGCTTTAACAATTGAAAAAAACCCTGAAATACTGAAAATCAGACGTAAAGTGAATCTAACAATCTGCGTATCGGACTTTTTACCCGACTACTACTCTTCGCCGAGTGAATACAATTTATATGGGACCACCAAATGAAAAAGAATCACATCAATCGAACCAGTAATCACGGAGAAATCGTGTACTAAACATTAAAAAAAAAACACACTCACGAAATAACCTCATCCTTTTTGGAAGTTGATTAAAAAGGTTCGTGCTTACCAATGAAAATACATTTTAAAAGTCTACAGTCACGAAGTATGACTATACTTACTATTTTGCTAAAACTTCGGCCTAGAGTCCTAGACCTAAAAATACCTATCTACCGTACCAATTCATGAGGAAAAGCAGCTGGTGCGATGTAATGCCTAAACTTATAATGGAGCTTGTCTGTCTGCCAGCGTTGCCAGACCCGAGGTCCCGAGAAATTAACGGATTTTTTTCTACGTTTAGTCCTACTAGTAGAACTGAACGGTAGAACTATACGGATACAATGGCTTTTTCAATCAAAATTAAATGTCCCGCCTCAGTCCCGCTTTTCGGGGATAAATCATCCTTGGACGTACTTATTAGTGGGAAATTGCAAAGACACCACTGCCACCACCGCACAGAAATGGCACCAGCTCTTTCAACAGTTTCCAAAAAAAGATATCAGGAATATGTTTAAACTTAGTGTCTTTCATATTAACTATCCCAACATCAAACAGCTTTCCTGAACGCGTTTTTTTTGCACAGTAAATTTAATGAAATCAGAATTACGCATCCAGTTTAATCTACAGCTATCCTGTGAAGAGTTATTATTTAGCTATTTAACGATAGGGTGAAAATCTGATTTAAAATATCATATATTTTTAAAATACATTTTCCATGGCTATTTTTGCTATCTATTGTCACGTGAACGTAATTATTTTTAATGGTTTTTTTACTATGTCCCGCTTTCGACGAAAGAATCCCGCTTTTTTCACTCAAAAAGTTCCAAAGTCCCGACTTGGCAAAAAAAATCTGGCAACGCTGCTGTCTGCCCTTTTATCGTTGCTGTCGCTTCATGAAATATTACCTACCCTGTCAGAAACTACCGCTGAAGCGACTGAAAATAGGTTACTGGGTTCCTAGACGATCAATTAAAGTCATACCAGCTTTCATAGTAAAAGCTTTCCAATAAATTTTGCTTCGAAAATGTTTTGTTTGTGAAGGGCTCGTGGCTAAATAATAACAGCCGCACGGGTTTTTAAGGATAAGCAACGTTTACCGAAGTACTTTAGTGGATGGGTGACCATCGATTGTCTCGCTAAGCACGTTAAGTACTTGGTCCCGGCTGTCATTCGTGGATTGACAGTGGTAAGTTGGTAACTGATGTCAGAACACGAAAAGGCTAGTTGCCGACAAAAGGTATAGTCCACTGATTTAATAAAGAAGAAAGTACACTAGTTCGCGGAGACTGCCATTTGCCTATGACATGGCTGACTGGACATGTCGCGCGGACACCGACACGCCCCCTTACCACTTCTCCTGTTTTTTACATTTCTGTGGTATAGTCCGACTCCGAACCGAAAGCGTTAGAGAATGGCAGTGCCCGTGTTTTTTCTTTGTTTACCAAATAAGATAGCAAAGAAAATTACTCTGTAGCCAGTCGAAATTAACATTAAAATCGCAAAGATTGATGTAGTTCTGCATTTTTGATATGTTGTAAAGATCAGTTCGGGTGATGTGAATCCAAATGTGCAACTTCGAAAAACTTGTGCTCGCTGCGCACCACGCGATAAACTGCGAAATTTTGGGACAGTTTTCACTTTGGCTCAATAACTCATAAACTGTTAATTTTTAACAATTAAAGTTCAGAATTAGTATAAAGTTGACTAAATTTGCAACAATTTAAGCCGCAGCCGCAACCGCAGCTCTATAAACCTTATAGTGACCAAGATAATAATATATGGTCTTTCAAAGATGGACAATTTTTCTCGAGAATTGTGTTTTAAATTTTGCTCCAGTCAGAAGCAAAATATTGGCAAATAGTGACGACGTTCGGATTTCGTATCTAACCTACATATACTTTTTTTTTCTTATCTTGTCATTTGTCCCACTGCTGGGCACAGGCCTCCCCTTTCTCCTTCCAAACCTCTCTATCTTGTGCGATATCTGGCAATCTTCGTCCCGCAAACATGGCCTAACCTACCTACTAGGTAAATGACTTGGTTTTAAATTCATATAGGTACCATAACAAATACCTTGCATGCAGAAAATCAATTATTATACCCATAACACAAAGTAAACAATTTTATGAATACAACGTAAGTACGCAAAACGTCCAATCAAGCGATACAAAACCAGTTCATGCAGATATCTCATTGTACAAGAAATCTATACAAAGCGACGCCATGTTATGTTGGAAAATCCCTTGATGTGTCGTCAAGTGTACCTTTGATATTGAATTTGCATTTAAAATTATAAACGTGAGTTTTACTGCAAATAGGTTAGACTAGATATTGTGGATCTATGAGCTATATGACGCATGTTTTCATATTTTATTGTCAACAAACAAGGCCTGTTTTGCTCAGATAACTAAATAATTACGTGTTATGGAGTAAAAGAGTTATGATAAAGTATTTGAAAAGCTATAAAATATTGCATAATCCAAAACAAACTGTGTTTGTAACATTAAAGGTACAAATATGCATGAAATACAAAACTCTGTTTAATTATTAAAAATCACGTTTGTTGTATGGGAGCCCCCCCTTAAATATTTATTTAATTCTGTTTTTAGTATTTGTTGTTATAGCGGCAACAGAAATACATCATCTGTGAAAATTTCAACTGTCTAGCTGTCACGGTTCATGAGATACAGCCTGGTGACAAACAGACGGACAGACAGCGAAGTCTTAGTAATAGGGTTCCGTTTTTACCCTTTGGGTACGGAACCCTAAAAATGCCTTGTATTGGCCTATAAAAACATGGTAGTACACTTGCTTAAGTTGCTAATATGTAGGTACATCACTTATTTTACATTTTACTGTTTTATGTAGCATGTTTTTGGTGAAACGGAACGCACTCTCAAAACGCGTCGTCCTCGATAATGCCGGTAGTGATTTGTAACCAAGGTTTTGTAAAAATATTTTGATTTTAAAAGAGTGTCCATGGAGTTTCTTGCCCGTTCTTCTCCATAGAGATCTACGCTAGGGAATGGGCAACTACAGTACTTTCACAGTTTTTATGTCTTGTGACTGGGACTGTAGCTACATTTAATTTTCATCTTTGTTTCGACAATTCAAAAGTGCCTGTAACTGGCCTATTTGAAATAAATGCTTTGATTTTGATTTGTTGGTTTAGTAGTGGTCGCAATCGCGGCTGTTGAGTACGAGGTCCTTTTTTTTTTTTTTTTTCGGATGGGAAATCATCAAATAACCCCTCCCGCTCTGGGCGGAGCAGGAGGGAGTGTCAGACTTTTACTGACTAAAACCCATCCATGTTCCTTCATCGCCCTTTGTGTTCCGGGGCCACGGTATCTATTTCGAATAGTCCCGCAACCCCGGCAGGCATCGGTCCTTGCGGACCCCTTCCTTTTTGCTGACTCTCTTTGAGGCGCGCGTGGAACACGAACGCGCCGTCGACACGGCCTGTCGTCATGAGACGGACGGACGGCGAGCTAGCCCATAGCTCACCGTCCACAGGCCCGCGGAGTACGAGGTCCTGGGTTCGATTCCCGGGTCGGGCAAATTGTTGTTGGGTTTTACCATCAGGATTGTCTCAGCAGCAGCCACGGAGTCTGGATTTGTGCTCGGTTGATGGCAATAGGCTCGCCCCCTACTACATGGGATTTACACATAACTGGTGAAATGTGGGTCCACCTCTGCCAGACCCTTCGGGGATTACATGCGTGATGTTTTCATTGTTATGTAATAACTGAACTAGGTAGGTATCAAAAGTTTATTTATAATTATAATTAATTATAATTAATTTGAATTTTCTAAATTTTAAACGACATTCACATGAAGTAAATCGTGTACTTACATTCATGTGCCATTTTCGCTTAAAATTTTCAAATACAACCTCTTTTATGCCCTCGTAAATATACTCGTTAATATTATTACACATACATATGCGAACATAAACGTACCTACTCGTAGATGCCTTCAAGATTTTGAAACAAAAGGAGGTACACTGCCGGCGGCATATCTAGCTATCTATAGTAGGTACATTCAGTAAAATATCTCAGGCCTCGATTTGTATAGATTTCCCTTTCAATAACAGATCCGCTTATACTGGTTTTACACAGCTTGATATGGGGCCGTGCGTAAGTACCTACCTACTACGTCATTTTATTATTAAGTTTATGACCCGGTATTAAACCTACCACAATTTATGTCAAAAACCGGTATTTATAACACGTAAGGTTCCTGGATCTTTCCGGATTTCTTCCGGAAAAGCATCCGGACATTTAAAGAAAATTCCGGACTTTTTAACCGACTTCCAAAAGGAGGAGGTTCTCAATTCGATTGGTATTTTTTTTTAATGTATGTAAGTACACCGATTACGCTGACATTTATGATCCGATTTACGTGATTATTCTGTAGTTTGATGCGGAATAGTTGCCATTTGGTCCCATAAAAATGTAACATAGTTTGGCCCAGTAGTTTTCATTCTATGAACATTTATGTTTTACTTCAGTTGTGTGGTATAATTATATATATTCGTGTATGTTCACCGATTTCTCCTCCATTTGTGGAGCAATTCTCAAAATTCTTTTTTTATTTGAAAGAGTATACTCCTGAAATGGTCGCATTTAAATTTGCTGAAGATCTGATGCTGATCTTCGGAGATATACAATGGAACTCTTCAAAACTAGATGGTAAATCGGTCGTGATTGCTGCAATCGCTTGGATGTTTATTGTTTATACAACATCATGACGTAACATCACGCCTGTATGCTCTGAGGGGTACGCAGATGTGTACAATACACCCAAATTTCGACAGCTTAGGTATGTTATGTTCCATTTATTGGGGATAAGCCTATTACCATGACATGTATTGTTAACAACAACTAAAAACGGAAAAATAAAAAAACTGTTTTGCAAAAAAATAAAACCGACTTCAAAAAACACAAAAATGTGAAACATAACTTTAGCTTCAGAAGTCGGTGACAAAAAAAAACTAAATGAATCAAACAAAGGTCACCGACTTCTGAAGCTAAAGTTATTTTTCACTTTTTTGTGTTTTTTGAAGTCGGTTTTATTTTTTTGCAAATAAGTTTTTGTTTTAACCTTTCAATTACACAGAATATTAATTGAATTTATTTAAAAAAATGTTACTGACTGTATTACTTTTGGCATTAATTTGTAGAAATTCCCCCAGTATTAAACGTTTTCGAATTCCCCCCGTTTCGGGAAACAGATTAAATTCCGTACTTGTCCGGAAAAATCCGTATATGAATGGTAACCATAAAATTTACACGTGCTTTCCTATGAACAGTTCTAAAAATGTGGAAATAGCTTATACACAAGTGTTGGCTTAGAAAATTTCCCAACCGAAGTAAGGAAAACCACATCGGACGTTAACAGAATCGCACATACTTGTCAAGATCTCTAAAAAAGAGCTAGACATGCAAAATAAGCCTATTTGCATATATTTACTTTTGAAAACTTAAATAGAATTTTACTTATTCGCGAAAAAAATTCGGCCATTCCTAAATGTAGAGAAAAAATCGTGTATCCCGAAATTAACCCCGATAAAAGGCCTAAACGAACAAAAGAGAAACTTGCCCTGTATATTTTTCAATTATAATAAAACTGGTGGTCCCCAAAGGGAATCTCTCTCAATAGCTTTGTAACTGGCGCTAACACTGAAAATTCCATTTTAATTTTACACAAAAGCATTTTCTGTGCTTTGTAAAAGCCAACCCCTGAGAAAACACGGGAAATTCAATTGTGTTTTTATTTTCATTAACATACGATTTTTTTTTGCCATTTTTCGCCGGTCAAGGTTTGTAAGCGATAAAATTCGTGTGGATTGCACCTGCTTGCTTTTGGCACCAGTTTGGGCCTTGTTTTAAATACTTTTATAGACCACTTTAAGAGCTCTTGTTCTGAAGGCTTTCACGGCCGATGGCAATAATTTCTGCTGGCCTATTACGTATCTTTTTGATATCCAGTGACTAACAAGCTTCGGTTGTACACCGAACTCTGATGACAACCGTGAATGTCAAAATATTGGTACTACGTATTACAAAGAGTGGATGTCACTTTACGGTGACTAACAGCCCGGGCACGGCGTAACGTCTTTCACGAAAGCCACATCAAACTCAGTTGTCATCAAGTTGATGTCCACTATGCCTACATAATCGCAATATTAGAAGAATCGATACTAAAGCGTCTGTCGAAATGAGTTACGGTGACTATCAGCCACGATGACAACCAATGACGTCATGTTTGATCGCGACTGGTCATACATAATACGAAACTAACCTTTTGACAGTTAATTGATGGACACTGAGCCCAGTTGCTATCATTTCGAGCTGTCAACAGAGATACGTAATAGCCCTGCTGGTCAACATTTTTTGTAAACTAAGACCATGTAAGAAAATTTTGTAGCTCATTTGTAGCTAAAATGTGTTTAATGTCCTCCAAAAAGGGCAAGTGGATTTTGGGCACTAATCATTCTGCTAATGAAGAGTTAAAATTTTGTTCGTATTCCATTCGTTTTCACGATCATTTTGAAAAATTTCTCATTAGCAGCTCCGAGCTTGGAAGTTGGCGGTATGATACCCTCGTGCCTCGGAAAGCACGTTCAGCCGTTGGTGAGGACCAACGGCTAACAATCGAAAACGGCGGGAAACAATCGAAGCACTTAAGTTGAGGAACTTAAGTGCTTCGATTGTTTTTTTTTAAATACAATAAAAAAACTCCCACTACTTACCTCTTTGAACCTCCCCCAGTCAAGTCAAGTCTATCGTTAGTAGTAATCGTACAGGCCTTGAAACAGTATTTACGTCATAAAAATCGTTTTCAAACAGTACCTACTCCAAAACTTATTTTTGATTTTTGTTTTTCTGTGTTATTACCAACGAATAAAATTTTACTACTAACGTTTGTCTATGAGAAACAGCCGGAAAAAAAAAACAGATTTTTCGAATTTCGGGGGATGACAATTTTTTTTAATACATTTTTTGTCATTACTACTAACGACATTAGCTTCACTACTATCCACTACTAACCGAATTCTTTCGGAAAACCATAAAAAACTAATTTTTCAAAAGTCGGGTGCCAACTTCACACGGGTATAGAACTAGCTATATTCTACATCACTGAAGTCATCACTCATGTCAGTCAGTTAACGTCGTCAGCACCCAAAGAGAACTTAATGAGCTTTTGCTGTAATTGCATTGCACTAGCTAAAGAAAAGCTAATTTCAGTAAGTCTCTATTAACGTGAACGAAGAACTATGTTTGTAACTTTGTATCTTGTTACACCCACGTGTTTATTTCGTTGAACTATTGGAGTTGGACATGCGACCTCGTCTCGTGGTTACCTCATGTGTACGGTTACATTTTATTTCGAAATGTCAGTCTTTAAACATTTTTAAATAAACAGAGAAATACCATAAATGATCATAAACGCAAATGTGTCTAGAAAGTTAGAATAGGCTATAAAACTAAAAAAAGATCTTCGCGAATTGTCCTGTAGTTGCCTTTACACTCACGGGTGTCGTATAAAGCGACTAATGTCTGAGGCAGAACACCTTGCGCCTCCGTAGACCAGAGAATGGGCAGCAGCGTTTTCTGTTAGTCTTTCATCACTGCGGTCTCCAATCCGCCTGCCAAGCGTGGAGATTACGGCAAATTCCTCCCATCATGGGAGAGGCTTATGTCCAGCAGTGGACGTTATGGGCTGTTGTTGTTGCCAAATCTTGTCGTCCAAAAATAATGATTATCGTAAGAAAAAATCGGCATTTCCTAGAAGTCATTGACCAAACCGCACTGGGCCCTTTCGCAGAGAGGAAGGTTTTGTCCCAGCAGTGGGAACGCCGTAGACAGACTCTGTTATTACGGCCCTTCGAACCCTAAAATTAGCAACTCTATTTGTAGTGGTTCTGAAATACTGTAAGAATATAGTTCTAATCAGCTTGCACTACAAAGTGGTTGTTACGTCAGGCACTGCGGGCCGAATAGTGCGAAATGAGTGGTTTTTTGCTATTTACAAAAAATCTATTGATTGGACTAAAAAAGTTAAACACATAAGACCTACTTTATAGTTAGTTGAGTTAGTATGCAATGTTCATGTGTTCATGTGTTTCATGACCTAATTTGAAGTACTTTTTGAATACCAGCGGTTTATTGTTCAATTTGGAGGTAACTTTGGATTTTTTTTCTATCGAGAAAAGTTTATGGAATCGTATTTTCGCCACACATAGTACCTAGCATTAATCCTCAACTTTACCATATATTTATTTCAAAATTAATGCTGCAGTATATTAGGCGTAACGGAGGATCATGCTAAGCCATTTGAGGCATGTAAGGCCCTTAACCTTTGCATCTGTTTTATTTGCAGGGAGTTCTCCGTTCTCCCGGGCAAGTCATGCGAAGGGTACGACATCATCTACCATCGGCTCCACGACACTGAACCCTCGAAGTACAACCTGGAATCTGGATGCAAACTGCTCTTCATGACTGTCGGTAAGACATCCTGCTTCATCTTTGTCTTAGCAGATATGAGTGAGGGAGAGGGTCGTTATTTTTTCTCAACGTGACTCTCAGTAACGAAGGGTCAATTTTTAGGGTTCCGTACCTCAAAAGGTAAAAAAAGGAACCCTTATAAGATCACTCTCTTGTCCGTCTGTATGTCCGTGTGTCACCACCGATTTTATCAGGAACGGGTGGAGCTAGCAAGTTGAAATTTATACCAAATACTGCGGTCTATAGTCCCTATTAGGTGTATAAAAATCAAGGGCCAGTCAACACGATAAAAAGATTGGGCAAATTTAGATTTTCGCGAAAACTTGTAAGGACCAAAAATTACCTTAATTTTCAACTTTTTCAAAGGAAATCTGGTAAGAATCGAATTGTTTGGAATCTTCGCCACTGGTGACTCCTCTTCCCTAGCTCTTGGCAACGAGCTACGCTAGTGATTACAGGGAAAATAAATGGAAGTCTTTTAGAAACTGTTGACGATTATAGTATTCTGGCTTATTTCCATCAGATCCTATACTAATGCTACGAATTTTTGGAATATTCTTTCCACCACACTGTTATTTGTTCGGACACATTTTATGATAAGACTAGCCGTTTCCTTCATCCGCGTGAAATTATTTTTAAAATATTACCTCCCTATTTGAATCGGATTTTGTAAACAATTTTAAGTGTTTTTTATTTTCACGGTTTTTATCATAATATAGCCAAGTTACTCCTTATCACATCAGCTATCTGCCAGTAAAAGTCCTATCAAAATCGGTGCAGCCGTTTCGGAGATTACCAGGAACAAATAGACAGACAGACAAAAATATTTTTGGTCTACAAGTACCGTAAATACGTTATGCATTCAGTAAAAAAGCTGTTATTTTGAAATTGCAAACAGTCTCATCAATTTTATTTTTTTGTATAGATTTAGATACTGTATAGATTAACGTTATCTTTAAGCTTCAATTTCATTTTTAAGACAGGTTAAAGGTACTGCTTAATAGACGTCTCTTTTTTATCATGTTAATATTGAAGCATACATACAATCACTTCATTGATGACTAATTTGGACCACCCTGTTGGCTATTGCACCCTCTCAGAACAACAGAGTATTCTTAGTGCATTGTGCAATAGGTCAGATCAGGTCGTCTATACCCGATAAAGAATAAACAGTAAAACAAGTCATTCATCAAGATAAAACAAATCAATACTAGCTTATGCCCGCGGCTTCGCCCTCGTGGTGTTCGATAATTGTCCCATGGGATCATCCTACCGGTATAAAAAGTATTCTATGTGTGAATCCAGGTTATAAACTATGTGTGTGCTAAATTTCATCCAAATTCGATCAGTAGTTTTTGCGTAAAAGAGTAACAAACATACACACATACAAATTTTCGCATTTATATTATTAGTAGGATAGTGTAGGAAAGTTTGTATGTTCGGATGTAAGTGACAATCTTCGGAATTACTGGATCTGATTTCGAAAATTCTTTCACAAATGAACAGTTCCATTATCCCCGTGGGATAATTTTCGACCAAAACGCGGGCGAAACCGCGGGTATAACTAGTTATTTTAATAATCCTGTTATGATATCTCCAGCCTTGTGTGATGCAGTTACGACATTATGTTATTTTCAATTCGTTTCACAATGTCCTCTGTGTCATAATTATTTATTGGGACATTAACATTGATCTTTTTGTGAGTCATTGACTTTCGTGTTGTGAGACTGGTTTTGTACTGACGAATGAATACATTAATGAAAAAAAAAGGTTGATGCCTAAATACTTGAGGCAAAACGAAATGTTCCTGACCTCTGACGGTTGACGTCCAAAGAATCCAGTCTTCAAAGAACTTAGGTAGGCTAGGTTAGGGTACCATCCGTCTAGACTGGATTTGACCGGAGATATCCGGCTTTTTGGCCCTCTGTCAGGGTCTTGTCTGTCTGGGCATTCGTATTCGTACGGACAACATTATTATTGTAACTTGTTACTTTTGGAAATAAAAAGAAACAAATGACCATCGAAAAAGAACAGATTCAAAAGTTTACAAAACGAAAAGTTTTTAAACTTTTTAAATTTCGAAATGGTAACCAATAACCATAGACTACCCAGCTAGCAAAATATAATCTTACAAATATCCCAAGACCTTATTTTTTTCAGTCTTAAATCAGACTTATAAGACACTTTTAAGTGTGGATTTGGGCGCACTTTATAAGTGTATTCACCCTTGCACTTGCCTTGTAATGGTCTCGCGAAGTGTATTTTCAAACTTACAAGACTCTTGCTGATGCTTTTATAATGACAAATAAACTTACAAGTGACTTACAATGGCGCGCTGTAAGGGTAAATAACCTTAAAGTCCTCTTACAAATAAAATAAAATACTATTTTAAGTGTAATATCTACTACACTGTACTATTTTAAGTGTGTATACATTAATGAAAAAAAAAGGTTGATGCCTAAATACTCGAGGCAAAACGAAATGTTCCTGACCTCTGACGGTTGAAGTCCAAAGAATCCAGTCTTCAAAGAACTTAGGTAGGCTAGGTTAGGGTACCATCCGTCTAGACTGGATTTGACCGGAGATATCCGGCTTTTTGGCCCCTTTGTCAGGGTCTTGTCTGTCTGGGCATTCGTATTCGTATGGACAACATTATTATTGTAATTTGTTACTTTTGGAAATAAAAAGAAACAAATGACCATCGAAAAAGAACAGATTCAAAAGTTTACAAAACGAAAAGTTTTTGAACTTTTTAAATTTCGAAATGGTAACCAATAACCATAGACTATAGGGCTTTATATTCGTGAAGATTACTTAAAACGGTGATTAATCCAAGGACAGACTACTGGAAGAGTATCTTGCAGATATTAGATCCATGCAGTTCAGTATCTTGAGGCCCTTGTAATGCTATTGATTGAATTATTGTTTTGGTCGAGATTGCTTTTGGGCGCCCCAAGGGAAATTATGGCTAAAAAGAAGAAAGGGTTGTGTAGGTAGTAGGTACTATCGACTATAATCACCATTATGCCTTAAGTAATAAAATTGAAAAGTGGCAGACCTTCAGTGAACTCGGTAGTACTCACTCTCACTTGAAACAAAGTCGCTTCCGCTGTCTCTACGCATACATCTTTTAGACTAGGTAAGCAACGGATTTTAACGCAGTTTTCAGCAATAGATAGAGTGTATATTCAAGAGGCAAGTTTATATGTTTATCTTGCACCCGTGCGAAGTAGGGGCAGGTCGGTAGTTTTAAATAAATAATTTGTAGTCGAAGTCGCATTCTGTAAAACGGTGATTTTTAGGTTGTTTCCCCAAGGTTGGATGTTCCCTTATTTTGTTGCACGGTGTTCAAGTGCCAGAATAAATACATATTTTATGTTAAAGCCACATTGGACAGCGGTGTTTTTTCGTTTCAGTGTAAATATATTTTTTCTCATTGAATCAACTACATAAATGTAAGTACCTAAGAAAAAAGGAAAATCAAATTTAAAAACAAAATCGGAGTTTTTTGTCTTTATTTAAAAAAAAATGTCATTGCTTGCTTTGAACCGAACGGAAGGTCGAAATAACAAGGTTACGGACATTAATATAAAATAATAATAATAATGTAGGTTTACGTACATGCATGCCATTATATTGTTTAATTAGCAAATATTGATTGCATTAAGGTCGCCGATCGGGTATGTCCCGCGTATAACCTTGATTTTTTATGCAAATATTGCGAATTTAAAATGTCTTTAATAAGAAAAAACTAATCTAAAATGCCTTAGCCTAAGATTTTCCTGCCTTTATTCCCATTTTCAGTCTTGTTTTTTTACACAAAGGGGTTGTAATATTTTCGCTCGTGTAACACTATCTTCATCGCGTTGGGGTACTCATCTAGACATGACTGGGTAATCTGTACTCATCTGGACATGACTGGGTAATCTAATGCACCACATCATCATGTAGGTGCTATTTTTGTTTATTCGTGCCAATACGGCTCTAGCACGAAGAAGTGGCCTGTTATCCACCAGGCAGTGTGGGTTGCAGTAGCGAAGTATCAATTTTTGTGAGAGGTAAGCTGGAGTACAGTCGGGGTCTTTTCCGCCTGACCATTTTAATTTTTTTTCGCTTAAAACATGCGGAGGCGCCGAGCCACGCCCCCTTAAAGTTTGGGCCTATTAGGAAAGCCTCAACTTTGGCGCGCAAAATAACAATAACTCTCGTTTGGCGTGCGTCGTCAGTGCGCTCGGCCGATTCGATATCTTTTCATTCATTATTTCTATACAAAGTCAACGGGGCGGGGCTAGAGAGCGTTTCTATGTTGCAAATGCAAGAAAAAATAAGCTTAGTGGTGGTCAGGCGGGAGTGTCCCCGATAGTACCTACATTATTTGTCTATATAATACTGACTGTGCCAATTTTTCAAAAGGTAGGAATCGAGTTGTATGGAACCTTCGCTACTGTATTGCCAACCCATTTTTTTTTGTTTTGTCATGTTGCGCTCGAGGTTTTCCTCGTACCTTTGAAAGTTTTCCTAGTAAAGGTAGGAGACCTTCGGGAAAGATTTTCTAGAGTTTTAAGGTCCTTCTAACCCTAAAATTAGCAACTCTATTTGTGGTGGTTCAATTTTCGTTTGAAATACTGTTAGAATAAAGTTCTAATCAGCTTGCACTACAAAGCGGTTGTTACGTTAGTCACTGCGGCCGAATAGTGCCAAATGAGTGGTTTTTTGCGATTTACAAAAAATCTATTGATTGATTGGAGTAAAAAAATAAAACACATAAGACCTGCTTTATTATTAGTTCAGTTAGTCTGCAAAGTTTCATTAGATCATGAACCGCTGAATAAACCGCTGGTATTCAAAAAGTACTTCAAATTAGATCATTTGAAGTACTTTTTGAATACCAGCGGTTTATTGTTCGATTTGGAGGTAACTTTGGATTTTTTTTCTATCGAGAAAAATTTATGGAATCGTGTTTTCGTCACACATAGGACTTAGCATTAATCCTCAACTTTATCATATATTTATTTCAAAATTAATGCTGCAGCATTTTAGGCGTACCGTAGGATCATGTTAAGCCATTTGAGGGATATAGCCCATAAGTGAAAGTGAGTTATTAAGAAATGCACTTTAAAATCTTTTCCTCGAATTTAAATCTGCCTAGCCTTTTCCCAACTATCCTCAAATTTTAATGCAAAGTTTTAATGACCCATTTTCATGCTTAAGTATAAAAAACTAGCTGTTGTCCGCGACACCGTTCGCGTGGCAATTCTGATGTGTATGTGTGAGAAAAAAAAGTATCCTATATATGTCCTATTCCTGACTATACCTAATCTATGTATGTGCCAATTTCATCTAGATTTGTTCAGCCGTTCTGGCGTGATTGAGTAACAAACATCCATCCATCTAAACTTTTGCATTTATAATAGTAGTAAGATATAATAGTAGAATGATAATTAAAGGGGATACGAGTATAGGTATTTCACGGAAATAATCACACGTAACTATCTTGTAATTAATTTATCAAACACATGTTACGGATTAATACCCTAATCCGTATTCCGCAATGTGTAGTTTGATTTGATCACAAAATGTTATCAAAATTTATATCGCTTTACATATGAAACGTATTGTTTTCTGCTGCCATGTTTAGCGCGGATAATTTATCAATTGAGCTAATTAGGTACGATACTTCTACAAACAAATTGGAAATTTCCAAGTTCTGCCTTCGTCAAGAAATAATAAGTGATAAAGTTATACACGGTTAACTTATACAAGGTTTAGGTCGTGCTGGAACCGGAAGCCCGAGCGCCCGGGAGCGGAAACTCGATCATCGAACTCAAAACGATTGGGACAATTAAATAAAAAAAACAATAAAAAGAATTAAATTTATTTTAAATTTAATTTTTCGTATTTAAAAAAAAAACAATAAAAAGTAAAAAAAGTCACGAAATATTAAATTTATAAAAAAAAAAAAAATACTGTTATTTTTTGAAGAAAAAAAAAAGGCTCAATCGTTCCAAATTATGAAATAATAATGAACGACCTAAAAATAATGGTGGTTTAAGTTTATGTTTGTAATTTCAAAATAACAGCTTTTTACTGAATGCATATGAAAATAATAATAAAATAAGGATGCATTTTATATGTGGGCGTGGATGGCCAAATCCGAAACTATGAGGAATAGCTAAAAATACTCAAAGGAGTCTCAAGCCCGATTTTAATGAAAACTACTGCATCATTAGAATTTTGGAAATTAATATTCCTAAAGTACACACTGTATTATTAAGGGGCTACCCCATGGCACACTAGCGGCACTTTAGTAAAAAAATCAGAACTCGTTAAATACACAATTAATATAAAATCTGATAGATAAAATCAATGCTTTAGAGTTCTAGATTATTGACGTCTATTTAATTCATTAAAATATACTACACTGTAGTTACAGTTAGAAAAAATGCTAAAAACGGCCGTTTTTTTCCATTTTGTATCTGTAACGACAGCGAGCTATGTTTCAATGAGATAGGCAGACGTAAATAATTTACAAGACCAAAAGATTGATTTTGTCTATCAGATTTTATATTAATTGTGTATTTAACGAGTTCTGATTTTTTTACTAAAGTGGCGCTAGTGTGCCATGGGGTAGGCCCTTAAGTAAACCATTCGATAGTGTCGCTAATAGGAAAAGGTAACTTTTTTTTTCTCATTTTAAATTAATTTCCTTGATTGACAATGACACCCGCAGTGCAGTCATCTCCCGATCCATCTCCACAACATTATTCTAATTTCAAATTTTTACTAACTCTTCACGGTTGAAGGCGAAAGCAAAAGAAAAAGAGTAAACAATTAAAATTAGAATTTCTATGTTAGTTGGCGCCAATAGTAATTTTTGTTCGACGTTTTGTTAAAAACATCAGCCTGCCGGCAATTATAACAAGACCACAATGCATTTTTATTTCAAATTTTGTCTGCCTGTCTGTTGTTCCGTCTAATCTCCGAACCGGCTGGACCGATTTTGCGGGACTTTTACTGGCAGATAGCTGATATAAGGTCTGACTTATTTTAGAAAAATAATTAGGGTTCCGTGCAAAAAAAAAAAAACTCCTGAAATCGTTAACAAAATCCGATTTAAACGGCTAATCTCCGAAACGGCTTGACCGATTTTGACGTGACTTACAAATGCATTAAATATAATAAACCCATTGCATTCATGCGAATGCAAAAATCGTTTCATGAAGATACACTGTTACTGAAATAGTGATAGATGACAGATTCTTAGATAATGAATGTTTTTATTATGAAAACATTTTCTTATGCTTATGAAAATAAAAAAGAAAGACACCTGCACGCACAATATTGTCAACCAAGATACATATTATGAAAAAAAAATTCTTCCATTTGTTAATTTAATTTGCCTCTGTAACAGACGCAGGAGGTTAGAGGGTTATTTATCTTTAGCCAGAGGCAGCAGACCCCTGTGAAGAACATAAACATGGTTCGGTTTGGTAATACACTTCGTAACTATAAATAAACTCACGCTTTTTGGTATGGGGGTAGACAGAAACTACAGGACGTCATCTAGTACGATCCTTACATCATACTCCGTTTTCTTCGTCTACGTTTATGCAACTAGTAGACAAGGACATACTCGCACTAGTCGCACTCCTTCATGAAAAACTTACAGACCGGTCACATCCAACTTGTATTTTTCTTAGCGTGTCTTTGATCTCTGGTGGGAGCTGCTGAAGTCCACTGGCGGCTTCATCGAGCCGTCTAAAGCCTTCCACCTGGGCATGCTTAGCCGAGGGAAATCTCTAAACAGACTCTGAACCCAGGTCAGCTGTAACAAAGACAATGGTGTCGATGCTGTTGTGCACAAACTAAACTTAATTTAGGCTATTGCTATCTTTTACTAAAAGGTAGGTAGTGCGAGAAAAGGACGGCTATAGCTATGAACTAAGTTAGAGATGTCAAACTAGTTCATTCCTTGCGCTTCACCGTGTTTTTAGTCGACATATTTTTACGTGCACCAAATATTAGGTCCAATTAAATTTGACAGAACTCTAAATTACGTCCGAATCTTTCTCGTTTTATATATATATATTATAATAGCCTAAATTAAGTTTAGTTTGTGCACAACAAAATCGACACCAATCTCTTCAGATGGGGGTTCATGGACTCGATTGAAGTGTGTATGCGGCGTGTCTCCACAGACAATAGCCTACCTAAAGCGGGTGCCCAATGTGGCAAACGTCCTTCCATCTTGTGCTGCATGCCCTAACACCTGCGCACTTGACGATCTCCATCAGCGACCGCAGTTCGCATAGCTGAATTTTGGGCCAAATATATTTAATTTAAGGTGGATGCTCAAGGGTAGCCCGCGAAATTCAAATTTTCTTACGTTTTTTGCAATTTGCAGGCCAGTGCGAGGTTGTATGTTGATTAAAATTTTGTTTGCGACTGTAAGACGTATGTAGTTACAGAATTATATTCATCAAAATCATCAATACAACCCTCAAAGTTCATAAAGGTGGAAAAATTACTTTTCCAAGGTCAAAATCATTCTTGCACCTTTATGAACTTGGAGGGTTGTACCTTAATGAAAAGCCATCGACACGCTTTAAAGAAGAAGAGAATTCAAAACCAATTCAGTCAAATAACACTGTGGGTCATTGTTGTTCTCTCTTAGATATAATTATGAGTCGTCATGACGAATTACAATACCGTGCAAAAATTAAAGATCCACTGTTCCTAAGTTTCTTGATTTTACTACGGGTTTACGGCCACTGTTTACCCAAGGTGACAAGGTTTCCAAAGGACGCGACCTACATAATCCTTCGTGGAGTCTTGCGAAATGATCCTTTCACGCAGATTGTCTCCACAGTCAAGGTTTACGAGTTCTGTGTCTTTATTTACTTACTAGCTTATGCCCTGCAGCTTCACCCGCGTGGAGTTCGGTAATGAGGAATTTTCTTTTTAGTTAGCTAGCTAGCTTCCCTAGTCGCTGGATAAATGTCGCTAGGAGTTAGTATGATAATGCAAGGAACGGAACCTAAAAAAACTGATTTTAACAAGGCGCGAGAAAACTAGGTTATATTCGGAAGGTTAAGCAATTGAAAGTGTCAGTCAACGAGAGTATGTGACGTGACACAATGTTTTTTTTTCCAAGCGTTTTGGCTTTGGCACCAACTATCATAGTAAGTTCAACGCCATCTATAGAGTTCTTGGAAACTAAGTTTTTTTTTAATACCTCAAAAAGAAAACCTCTCATTGTCCCACGGGATCATACTACCTGGATAAAAAGTGTTGTTATTCTATGTGTTAATCCAGGTTATAAACTATCTGTGTGCAAAATTTCATCCAAATCCGTTCAGAACAGTAGTTTTTGCGTGAAGGCGTAACAAACATACTAGGTATACACACATACAAACTTTCGCCTTTATAATATTTTAGTGATTCCATCGTGCATAATATTATTATATTTGTTGAATATTTTACCCATACCTACTTTGTTAGCGTAGCTCGTCAATACTTCATCATGAAATATTGTGTTATTATAGGTAAGTTTTAATGGAAAAATCCTTCCATAGAAATACGTCTGCTATTTCCCGAGAAGCAGCTTCTGCATTGCAAGTACGTAGCAATCGATAACGATCGAATCGATAACGATTCGATAAATCCGACTTTTCGATTGGTTTCGATTCGATAAATCTGACAGTTATTCTCGATAAAATGAGTTATTTTATCGAGAATAACTGTCAGATTTATCCATAGATATATAAAGATTTATCGAATCGTATCGAATCGAGTGCTACGTACTAGACCTGCTGTTTCGACTACCTCGACTGTGTGTATTCTGTGTAGGCTGTCTCGTTGGTCTAGTGGTGGCAAGTGCGACTGCTGAATATGAGGTCCTGGGTTCGATTCCCGGATCAGGAAAAGTTTAATTTGGCTTTTCCATCAGGAATTTCTCAGTAGCAGTTACGGTATTGTATTGCCCTCTATTTCATGGGACTTAAACATAACTGGTGATATGTAATCTTGGGGTTTTGCCAAAAGGTCCTACTTGCTTGCTACCCAGTAAATAGGTTTTTGAGACCAATATAAAGTACTGGATTAAAGTATTTAGCTGCATTCGGTGAGATTTGTAACCGATCTTAACAAATAATAAAGGGTGTAAAACACCTCTTAACGAAGCCGAAACGAAAGGCACTTGTTCTCCTCGTCATTGCGGTATTTTTTTTGTTCTACACCGTACCTGGGAACGTTCTAGTTATGGAGGTATTGGGGGTCAAAGTTCCAACTTTTTGACAAGTTTTTTTTTAAATACCAGTTTTTAATGTAAGATTTTTACTTTAAACACCTCCACGACCCCCGTTTTATTCAATCCATCCATCAGTACAATGTTTTGAGTGCGTTACATTGAGTTTTACCACAAAACATGATTTTTCACCCCAAAAAAAAAGTCGTTTCCTAGCAATAATTTCTGCGTAAAGTTACTTAGTTTGATGTACAGAATGCTTGGTTGACGGCTTCGTGATGAGGTCTTTTACATCCTGTATATCGCTGACGTAGTGTTGTTAACAGACCAACAGCCAGATGAGTGTATTATAGACCTTGAGTAGACCTGGATAAGACTCAACTACCAGGGAAGCATGATACATGAGGGACGCAGAATAATCAATACTACTAGACGAAGTCTTGCGTGAAGCGAGCCCGAGATTTCACGGTCGGGAGACACTGAAAACCAACGTTACATAAGGTAGGTAGGTAGCTAGTCAGGTACTTACTTCTTCCTCCATCCTTATAGAAACGCTGTAGGTTGAGGTTTAGAGGGCTGATAAGATTATGTGCCTTATCCAATTGATATGAAAGCCTACAAGGTCCAAACAGCCCGTGGCATTCGGTTATGGCAATGGGAAGTGCGAATAGACGGAAAATAAAAGAAAATAATGTACTAAAATACCAATTAAGTAATTTAATATTGGCAACCTTGTACATATATATTGCAATTTAAGGGTATATTTTCTTTAGAAAAATAGCAAAACTAATATTTTGCTCAAGAGCATTCATTTGCTATAAGTACCTTACTATACAAAAACAACACTAAAGCATGAAGAAGCTTAACCGGAAATACCGCGATTTTACAAAAACGGGAAACAACTCCATAGAAGTTACTTATGCTGATTTTGTAAAAAAAACACGCTGACATTTGTCAAAAACGACGGAAAATTATGTTGGTTCGCGCAATGATATTAGTATTTTGAAAATAGAAAAAAAGAAGGTAAAGAAAGAAAATATAGTGAAAACCAAAAAAGTTAAGGGATTGGAGCACCATCACCCATAAGTCCATAACCATAAAAAGAAACTCATAAAAGTATGTCTTTTTCATTTTACAAATACAGCTTAAGTTTTTAAAAATAAATATTTTACAATAATATTTTAAAAATTACTTAACATATTTTTACAAAACCTTCACAACTGTAAAGTATTCTTATAAATAGTTAGCAGTAATGTGAAGCATAATACATACATAATGTAATTCAATACTCATACATAATTTTTATCTTAAACATTGACAATATTATGAAGTTTTTGGTCTTTATTGAAGAATTAACGAAAAAAAGTTTTGTTGTGTTACATGAAGCATTGCAAGGCTTGTAAATAACCCTTTCAATGCTTCGTTCATAGTGTAACAACCCACGAAGATCCACAATCAAACACAGGCTATCCAACAGTTTAGGTGACTACTAAACTAGTCGTACAATGCAGTATTTGCTCTGTCACTGTATTTCGACCATACCACAGTCTAACAAAAAACAGTTGACTAACGCGATACTGTTTACGCAATGCCGTTGATGAGAATAAGTGCTAAATTTATAGCTATAGAGCCCCGAAAAAGTTAGTCACTTTGGTATTCTATCATACCACAGCTTGCACAGGGGTGTTGTTTAACTTGTAAAAGGAAACTGAAGAAGTTCTTCGAAGTTATTCGCGTTTGTTTTCGTAGCAACTTTAGTTGACGCAACTGTCAAGTTTTTAAAAGGTTTTCCAATTGTCAGTTGCAGCAACATCCACGTTTGCGCAGTTTTTTGAGATTATACGGGTGTAAACCACCTCATCACGAAGCCGTCAACCAAGCATTCTGTACATCAAACTAAGTAACTTTACGCAAAAATTATTGCTGGGAAACGACTTCTTTTTTGGAATGAAAAATCATGTTTTGTGGTAGAACTCAATGTCACGCACTCAAAACATTGTGCTGATGGATGGATTGAATAGTACGGGGTAGTGGAGGTGTTTAAAGTAAAAATCTTACATTTAAAAACTTGTTTTTTTTTTTTAAACTTGTCAAAAATTTGGAATTTTGGCCGTCAATATCTCCGTAACTAGACTGTTCCCAGGTATGATGTAGAACAAAAAAGTGATCGCAATGACGTGGAGAACAAGTGCCTTTCGGCTTCGTTAAGAGGTTTTTTACACCCTTTTTGAGAGGTTGCCAGTTGCTGAAGTTTAAGATTCAAATTGCTAGTAAAGGTCGATGTACAGCAACGGATGTTACGGTATTCTGCAGGAAACGAGATTTCCCTCTATAGCTTCATCTGCCTTGGTTTTTCCCAATCTAGGTTTGTCAGCTTCCAGTCTAACCGGATACATCTGACAAGTGACAAGTTCAAGTGACTGCTTCCACAACCCAGTTTGTATTTAAGCAAAACGATACCCCTTGGTAAGACTGGTTGTCAGACTTAACGACTGTCAACGATCTAGAAATGACAGCCGGAACGAACGGCTTAATGTGCTTTCAGAGGAGCGGAGGAAACTCGGTATGTAAGGGTGGTCACCCATCCACGGACCAACCTAGGCAAGCACGGCTTAACCTTAAGATCGACGAGCGGCTGTTATTATTTAGCCACGAGCTACTCTTTCGATTTCCCTCAAGTTTTAAGGGCACGATATTTCGAGCGGCCTTTCAATGCACCACTGACTGTATTGATTGGGTGGATGGTTACACTGTGTTACATAGTACTTTTATTTACTCTGTGGTACCTACGAGTAGTATCTATGTAATCTGTGCCGCTACCGAGAATAGTCGCCGGGGGAAATTGCCATAATTACCACGCATTGCAGGCGGATTACTGGTATTTTTGTATTTATAGATACCTACATTCTACTATTATTGTCTGGATCATTATTTTGTCCTGTTCATAGGTACTGGCTAGTGATGTAAAAAAATATTTCTACAACTATAAGAGAGTTTTATATCGTAATAATTAGAGATGAAACGGATAGTTGTTTGGTTGTGTCACGCACGTCACATACTCTCGTTGACTAACACTTTCATTTGCATAACCTTCCGAATATAACCTAGTTTTCTCGCGCTTTGTTAAAATCAGTTTTTTTAGGTTCCGTTCTTTGCATTATCATACTAACTCCTAGCGCCATCTATCCAGCGACTAGGGAAGAGCTAAAAAGAAAATCCCTCATTGCCTTCGACGTTCAGCACCAGAATCCCCTACCTGCCCGCTCGTGCACCAGCTCCTGACCAAGAATCCCGCCGTTGGAGGGAAAATCCAGCGCGCTGATTGGCTCACGACTTCACGCCACGTCAGTCTCGTGATCCAATCAGAGAACCGCTTCATTCTCGCGCCAAACATTTTACAAATCAAATGATAGAAGTATTGCCATTCTTACGGAATTAATGTGACCAGTTTACATAATAAAATCATCATCATCTGCCTAGCCTTTTCCCAAGTTTTATTGGGGTCGGCTTCCAGTCTAACCGGATGCAGCTGAATACCAGTATTTTACATGGAGCGACTGCCTATCTGACCTCCACAACCCAGTTAGTACTGGGTAATACAATACAGTTTACATAATAAAATATAAAGCATTTATAAGATGTGTTCACATGAATAAAGGTTTAAATTAATTACAAAATTATTTCTGAAAACATAGGAAATTGACTAGTAAAATCCGGAAACCTAACAATATTGTGTGTGCCATAACTGCGTAAAACAAAATCTCTGCTTAGGATTTGCATTAACTACTTAGCAGCCGTAATTAACAGCTTTGACCATAACTTATTGACCTGTGTATGTATGTAGGTACGTACAAAACCTGTACAATAAAATTGCGATCAAACCACTATTAAATATTAACCCATAGCCGTTTCCACTTGTAGTTAGCCTCATGGCTACATAATTACAGCCCCACGGGTCGGTTTTCAAGGTTCCATACTTGCTGTGGTCCATCCATCCATTAAAAACCGAGACACCTCCGGGCCTAGGAATGCAAGTTAAACAGTTGGCCCCGACTGTCCTTTGTGGATCTTTGACAGTCGCTAATGAGTGATCAGAAGTTGGAAAATCTGACAAATGACAACTAGTATTGCCAAAGGATATCCGTGTAGTATATAATAATGGGTGATTCATTCGGAGTTACTTTTTCCAAAACTAAAAAAAATATGAATAAAACAAATTTATCGGGTAATCTTTATTATAATACAAAAGAACCATTCCTTACATTTACTTTTTAAAGATTATTTCTTTCAAATGTTGTCCGTAACTTCGATTAAGGTGGTCCATTCTGGAGTTCCAGTTTTCGATGACCCGACCGAGCATTTCCAGTGGTATTTGGCGAATAACGCGAGTAATGTTGGCTTCCAGTTGATCAATCGTACGCGGCTTATCCATATAAACTTTGGACTTTACATAACCCCACAGAAAAAAGTCTTAAGGGTGTGATATCACAGGATCTAGGCGGCCAACTGACTGGTCCGAAACGCGAAATTAACTGTTCACCAAATTTTTCTCGCTACAAAGCCATGGTTTCACGTGCTGTGTGGCAATAAAGTTGAATAATTTGTAGGCGTTGTGCCGTGCTTAGTCTTTCCATGATGAAATGTCAAACTATAGTGAATGAAAATATTAGGTTAGGTTATCATGACTGACGCTTTATCTGTCAAAAAATGCATAGACAAAAAAGTAACTCCAAATGAATCACCCGTTATATCAAAAGGCGACAGCACTTGAAGGAAAACTCCAATGACTTTAAATTGGTATACTTATTAACAATTTTGTTACATTACGTACACACTATTACAGCAATAACAAATCGGCAACAGACTATCTTAATAATTGTATATTGTCTTCGACGTTCAGCACCATAATACCAGTATGCCTGCTCGGGCACCAGCTCCTGACCAAGAATCCCGCCGTGCTGGAGGGAAAATGCAGCGCCGTGATTGGGTCACGACTTCACGCCACGTCAGTCTCGTGATCCAATCAGAGAACCGCTTCATTCTTGCGCCAAACATTTTACAAATCAAATGATAGAAGTATTGCCATTTTTACGGAATTAATGTTACCAGTTTACATAATAAAATATAAAGCATCTAAGATGATTGTGTTCACACGAATAAAGCTATTAAATCAATACATTTGAATAAAATTATTTCTGAAAACATAGGAAATTGACTAGTAAAATCCCGAAACCTAACATGTAGTACAGATAGATAGGCAGTCGTTCTATATAAATACTGGTATTCAGCGGCATTGGGTTTTACTAGACGCCGATCTAACATAGTTGGGACAAGGTTAGGCAGATGATGTAGGTACTGTTTCCACTCTTCATCTTCTCAAATCGATGACTCAGTTTTTGTCGGACTACCTAGCAACCTGAAAGGCTCTATCGTTTGTCTCATTCAAGTCCTAGAGTACCTATTTCTTCCTCTGATTTCATAGTAAACAATGATCTAACATCGGCTAACATAGTTAGCACATAACATAAAAGTGATATAAAACTGACTATTATAGTCAATGCAGTCAACCCGTGACGGTATAGCGGGGTATTGTAAATATGAAATCAAAACATGACGTCAGAACACTCAGAACAGAGATGTACGGTCGGCCAAGAAATAAGGTCTATCAGTTTTTGATACCATTTTCAAGCACATCGAAATATCGGTTTGGTTTATATCCTGTATCTATATTCTGTAGAAGAATCGCATGGCGTCACTACTAAATATACTTATTGATAAAAAATAGGACACTAGTTAGGTTAACTAGTTATAATTTATTATTATTTTTCCACTTCTTTCAGATTTCTGTTTTTTTTTGTGGAACAAACCCCATGAAGGCGTCTAGTTCGTTTGTGCTTTTTTGCCAAACATTTTTTTTAGTGAGAATATCTCTTTGTCGACGAGAACACATATTATGTACCTACTTAATTCAATCTTCGAATGGTAGTAGACCTATTTTTGGTCCGACCGTACCTAGCTCGGAGTCTGTGAAGTCAACGAGATAACCTATCTGTTTGAATCTTTGATGCCTGTTCTTTTTTTAATGTCTGAGACGTTTTTTCATGTCTTTTGAGGCAATTTCTTTTGTTTCTTTTAATACCATAGACAACGAAAATTGCCTCACAAAACCTTTTTAGTAGGTACTCGCAACTGATGTGCGTGTGTGATTAGCATAGCTATTCACAACGCTTCGATTCGATTTTCGATTCGGAAAGTCATAAGTATGTCCATCTCGCTCAATTTCGTAATGTCAAAAAAAGATAGACATACGATTTTCCGAATCGAAAATTGAATCGAAGCGTTGTGAATAAGGGGCCAGCATAGCTATTCACAATCACAACGCTTCGATTTGATTTTCGATTCGGAAAGTCGTATGTCTATCTCGCTCGATTTCGTAATGTCAAAAAAAGATAGACATACGACTTACCGAATCGAAAATCGAATCGAAGCGTTGTGAATAAGGGGCCAGATGTATGAAAGTGGACGACGCAAAAGGAAGTAAGTGGTGTGTGTTGAAGTTGAAGTAAGCCTGCCTACCCACCTGGGAACAAGGCGTGAGTTTATTTAGGTACTTACTATGTTTTACGTAACACCTTGATAATGTAGGTATTTTTATATCTAAGTTGTTCGAAGACTGATTTTAAGAATACTTGACCGGAGTAGTCAGTAAAAATTCTAGTAAAATGATTTAGGTATTCATATCCTTAGTACCTATCAAGGAAGCAAGTCATACCTAGAGGTAGGCAAAACATTGCATAACTACACGTGTAACAGCTGTAAACAGAAAAGTGTAATACTTAACAACAAATTATGAATGATGATGATTTTATTTACATTATCTTAGATCAAAAGTTAATCTAACTCTAAACTAAATATGTGTCAGTTATGTCACGAATACCTAGAAATTTTTTATTTACTTTTTATTTGAAGCGGAGTTAGTTGAGCTTTGGCTAGACATTCGCTTTGAAATAGGCACGACTATAGTTACTCTTAATTACATACTTACTAAAATAACGTCAACATCGTAAAAATCCTGAATAGGCAGCTATGAAAATTGCCTTAACCTTGAGACGAAAGAAGCCCGCGAAAAATCAATGATCCTGCGTATGCAAAAGCTACCATTTTGGTAGTTTTTTTTTGTTATTAAGAGAGTTTTTGTGAACTACCATATATTTATTCTCTAATTTCTTTTTTCAGACTTATGTCTCACAAAGCGGGGCCCGCAGCCGGGTTATATGTTCCTTTTCGACATGCGTGGAGTAAAATTCGGCCATCTTACAAGAGTTAGCTTATCGTAAGTTTCAATTTATGTTTGAATTTGTGCTGTGGATCCATTATTCTTTGGCCTGTCATTTTTATATATACTTTTGCGGACTTATTCGGTAATCTCTAAAAGTTTATAAAATTACTATGATTATTTTCTACTTGGACAGTACCTATTGTGTAGTTAATATGTGATGATCTTTGTTTTCCCAACATAATGGATTAACAGCTGCAAAACAATGAAAGAATATTATGTTTCCAATAAAAATATTATGATAGTATACATATTTATATTTTCTTAGCTTTCAAAAGGATAGACAAAGGTAAAAGATGTCCATAAATGTCCCACTTTTCGCTTGTAAATTTTGAAATAAATGTCATCATCTATCATGAGAGTAACATAACATTGTATTTTGTTTTTCACAATAAATGTTTTAGTTATTATGTAGGTAGTGATTAACTGTAAAGAAGTATTTGTACCTACTTTTTTCATCATACGATTGGTTACATATATGTACTAAGTGGTTGGTTATACATGTGTCTATAAAAGTCATGGTTAAAATCCAGTTTTTGTGAATTGTGATTGAGAAAATTTATTCTCTTCTCACTAGACAGAGACATTAATTATGATTCTTGAAATAGGAAGAGTTTAATTTAATAGTCATATTCATACATTATAATTTCAGTGTAGGTTCCAAGTGCAATGTAAATATATTTTTTTACTTTTGCTCTAAAGCCCATACTTGCAAATGCATAATTGTACCTACACGTTACATGTATGTGTGTCTACCAATAACGTGACGTTAAAAGTTGCCACAAAGTCATTCACTATCATGAGTCCTTGGATGTAAACTAGCCACAAATTATACAAAAAGTTCACATTATTCACATAAATTCCAACGCTTTCAGGTCCCTCCGAAAGTTCTTCCAGTATGTCCAGGAGGCGATGCCAGTTCGCATGCGCGCCATACATGTACTCAACACAGAACCAGTTTTAGACAAATTAATGTTGCTCATTAGGCCGTTTTTGGACAAGAAGTTCTATGATATGGTAAGTTTTGAACTTAGCATTTTAAAGCCATAAAATATATGACACAATGCAACCAATTTACGGTAATGCACTTTGAGTAATGTATTTTCTAAAATATAATAGTAAAATTTTGTATACATTAGAGGAAAGAAATACTAAAAATTGTAGGTCTTACTTTTATTTTTGTCTGCATTACCATTCTAAAGGTTAAAGCCACCTATCTGTCCAATTTATCTTTGATTTAATCTTTTTTATACAGTGCAGTAGAATGCGATTTTAAAAGGTACCTAGGTATTACATGGTACTTTATTATAAGACGCCTATTTAATAGCGACGTTTAAAAAAAAAAAAACAAATGTTTTTAAATTGGAATTTAGTAATTCTTGCATTACTTATTTTCTTCTATAACTGCTATTGATCGCAGTTTATACCAGTTTTTAAAGGACTTGTTCCTTTACTGTTTTACCTTGTCATAAATCTAATATTATAGAACTGCGCACAATGTGCCTATAAGTACCTACTACTATGTACCTACATAATGTTGGTAATATTTGTTTGATCTGTCTGACTACTATATGTAAGTGTTTACTTCTAACTATTCAACTTGCAAATGGACCATATGGCCTTGGCATAGATAGATACAATTTTGAGTGTTGTGTCTAGGAAAAAGGTAGAAGAAATTTTTTTTTTTAGAAATTGTTTATGAAAAATAATAAGTTTGATTTAAAATTGAAATTATTTCTTGAATGTGATTCTGTGTGATGATATGTAGTCGATTCAAAGAACAGTTTGTCTGACAATTCATCATGTCATTTTGACATGTATAACAAGTAGAATTTGGTTGGTATACTAGTTATTTTTAATTCACTGAATTCCACAATAACCACTTCCTAAAACTAAACACTGATGTAATATTAATGTGTTTTAATTTTGTTATTGTGATGCTCGGTTGCTTTTGTATTAAAATTTAAGTGCCGTACCTATAATTACATAAAACTTTAAACGTACCGTACAGCAATGAGAATCGTTTTGCATTGCAATTCAAGGCGATATTTTATCAAATAGTATTTTTAATCCGTTTGTTAGTAGTTAGTCGTTCTATTGAGAAAAAGTTTTAAACGTTTTGGTTAACGTCTTTTTTGCCATTTAGGTATTACTGTAGCGTATAAAAGCGGGAACAGCTCTATAATAAAAATGTTTAACATGAATATGTGTTATAAATCTCTGAAGTGTAAGAACAATGCTGAAGAAATGTTATCGTTGTTTCTGGCGTTCCATGAAATATGCGTAAAATCAATTTGTCATACTTTTGATTGTCTAACCTATCCGTCGATTGTATTCAGCTCATAATTAATATGACTTGAGATATTCGCTTGGATAATATTGTTTGTACCTACATATTTTAATTGTACGTAACGTTCACATAACTTAAATATTGTAAATTAGTTAAGTAATAATTAGATATTCATCTTAGCATACCTACTGGACCTTGATCTTGACCAAGAATCTATAAAATTCCTATGCAAATTACCGGTTGGCATTAGACACAATAAATAAATGATAAATGTTGACTCAGGGGGTCAAATTTTTAATACTCTTTCCAACAGATTCTGCAAACATTTTTAGCGACCTCGTAATATTATAAAACCGCTATATACCAGTTCCACGCATTAATTATACCTTAAAGTCGATGGTGTTTTACTTCGTGGGTCGGTGTCAAGGGAATAAGATTGCACTACTAATACGTTCGTCATACCATTATATAAGTAGGTACATAAATTAGTAAAACCGGAATCCTTTTTTGAGCGCTTAGTTTAGGGACTAAGCGCTCAAAAAAGGATTCCGCTTCAGTCCGCTTAAAGCATAGATTTGAGGTCGATTACGAAAAGTGACCGTGTTATTTTCCAAAAAGGAGCGTTGAGTAATATCGATTATAATTTGGCATATGACACCATTTACATTTATGCACAAATGTCTGGTTTAGCCCAAATTTTGTAATTATAATATTTCGCAATTTACTAAATAAACATTCACAACTTATCTTTTCAGCTCAAATTCCACAACAAGAACGAAGACTTGGAGAAGTTCTACGAGACTGTGGTTCCGCGATCATCACTGCCTCCAGACTACGGTGGCACCCTCCCTGACACCCAGACCCTCCACAAGAAGTGCATGCAACAGCTCCAACTTATGGAGCCCTACTTCAAAGCTGAAGAGGAGCAGAGGATCGCGGCTTTACCTGACAAAAAGAGAGAGAAGGCCATGGAAAGGGCTTTCAAGAACTTGGATATCGATTAACTCTTTAATACGATGTTATCCTGGTATTATAATGAAAAATTGAAAGGTAATTGCTGTCTCTTTTTAATAGAGTAGTTTGATTGGCGATGGATATACCTACCGCTTGTTTCCTAATTACCTGTATTTAAATGTTTATTTTTGAACGAATTTCCACAATGTAATTAAACGTGATCAGCACTTAGGTTGCGTTCAAGAGCTGTCAGTGTCAAAATTGGACTATTGAAACTGACAGCCGTTGAACGTCGTTTAGATGATCGCGTTCAATTTTATTGGGAAATTCGCTCTCAAACTTTCAGTATTTAGTATGTAGAAGAGATTTTTAACAGCTCTAGTTTCCGTTTTCATTATATTGCCAGTTCAGTCCTTGGAAGAAGTTTTTATTTTAGTACAATATGCATTTCAATATTACTTAAGTTGGAATTAATTAAATTCAATAATAGCGGTGTTGTGTGAGACACGTTTATCGTATCGTAGTTACTTTTGGGTGAATATATTTATTTATGTTCGAAACAAGAATTTCATGCAAACGTGTATTTCAAATGTTGTCAATTATAAGTCTCTAATTACAATAGATAAGGATTGAGATAGTACTGATTCGGCTATATAGAGTGTGTAAAGACCTATCACCAAAATCTTCACAACTTGTATGTGTTGGGATGGTCAACTACAAGTCTACACACAAATTAGTAAAGAAAATATATTTTTGGTGATTGGTCTTTTTACATCCTTTTATATAATTTACACTAAAAATGTAATAAAATATGAGAAAAATAGATGGCAGATCGGAAATTAATGTACATAAAAAAGTTTTATTTTTGTTAAAACAGAATTTAATATTATTGTTTTGTTGAAAAAATCTATAAGTACGTTAGTAATGTTAGGAAGTCACTGTTAGGATGTGACAAAACTTTTCTTTAAAGTTAGCTTTAAGCTATGAAATTATACATGACGCCAAACCATGGCATTATATTTATAGTTAAAAAATGTTAATTGTTTTAGCTGGCTATTATGTATAATACCTAATTGCTATACTATATGGATATAAAAAGAAAAAAAAAAACGTTTTAACCAATGAAATCGAATATGATATATATTTAAATAACATATGCTATGACGTGATAGCAACTAAAAAAAATGTATCCAAAAATTTAATAACTTTCTCTGAATTTCCTAAAATTATGTTCAATATTTTTTTTGCAGTGTTTATCATAATAACTGTTTACTTAAACAGGCAATGATCACTGTTGCTAAGCATTGTAAAGAAAAAAAATATTATAAATGACACACATTTGTTGCTAAAGGATTGGATTTCACTTCCCGACGGTTATCATCTGATAAAAACATTCTTAACAGGTAATCAATTGTTAATTTGCGATATGAATTAATTAATCTTATTGACCATGAAAGAAAGGAATAATATTTGTAAATTTTTTGCTAACTTCAAGAAGGAACAGGTTTTTATTACCTACTCACCAAATTTGAGTGGTATATTATTTTACTTTCTTGAAAACAGAAAACAAGTAAAAACATATTGGTGAACATTTGTGTTCTTCTAAGACATTTTAATAAGTAGATGGCTAGTAAGTTCTAGCATTGCAAATTTTTGACCTTCATTACTTTGAATATACTAACTATTTAGTGTAATGTAAAATTTTCATAGTTCCAAGTATATGCCGCCTCATACACATTTAAATAATAAGTTGTAAGCATTGTGTTAAAACAAAATTATGATCCTACCGATATAATGATGTGATACAAAAGTGAGAAAAATAGTAACATTAAAAATGGCGTCTACTTAACTTAAATACTTACCCATAAAAATGTAGTATTCAAAAAATTATACTCGATTTGAAAATTTAAATTTAAATAGTTAGTGACAAAATCGATAAGATAAACAGGTGATTACGAATAGATTAATGTAATTAAATATTTTAACACCGGTATTGTATGTTTTGGTTTATACATATTCTACTTATTATTCCAATGGGGAGACACAGGCAAAGATAATCTAAGCTGGCGCCACCATAGCTGGTCTCAGCCTTGACCAATGAGCTAAGCTATTTTGGAATATAAAATGACATTACCACATTTTCAACCAATGACGATGTTGGGAACCAGCTATGCTAGTGCCACTAGTTCCACAGTGTGTCTCCCCATTTAGTCGGTATTTCATAAAATGAAAGAAATATGTATTAATCTCTTGTATGTAAATCTTGCTAATTTGTATATTAAATCTATTAGGTCTAAATCTGAAAAAAAAAACAGTTTTGTGTAAATACACTGGCCTGCAAAAATAAATATCACACTTTTAAAATTGCAATAACTTTTTAAGTACACAAGATATAAGTACTTTCGAAACAAAAAGGACTCGAAAAATAGTTTAATTTTGTACATAAAAACTAATGAAGCTGATAAAAATTGCTATGAAACGTTTCTTATTTTAAATCTCTAACTTCTATAGTTTAGAAAAAAAAGAAATTTTAAAGGTAGGTTTTGCAGGCCAGTGTATAAGTTTTACTTAATAATATAAGCCATTGGAAAATCAACTGTCTGACGGTATACAATTGACGCTCATTAATGCATTAAAAATTAAAATGAGCTAGGGGTCATGTTCATTGAAAGGTTTAGTCATGAATAGCATTATATTGATTACTGGTTACTAAATGAAAAGTATTCAAATAGTCATGTTTAAATTTTATTGTTAGTTTTCGTGTTCAAGAACTTTATCGCAAAATCAGAATATTTTCCTACTGAACGAATCGATAAGACAAACAAATAAGTGCGCCATAGACAGATGAGCTAATATGACAAAAATAAATTGGGTCCTCAATCATTACGACACACATTCCAATTTCCACGTTAAATTCTGGTCCTAGTTTTAAAACATGTTCTCTTGTGAAAATTCACGCGTCATTGATAGGTGGCGGTAGCGTAGGTACTTAAGGTTTTGTATTTATGTGCACAGTAGTTTAGTTTTAGTTAAATATTCCACATTATTCCTTATCAAAGTTTGTGATATGCTTGTGTTACTGAAAAAAAGTGTTATGTTGATTCCAAGAATCGGAAATTGTGATTTGAATTAGAAATATATTTTTATGCAATATCGTGTAAGTATTTTCTTGATTGATCGAAATCTGTTTGCAATGAATAGATAAAATCTTATAACTTGAATAGCTCTTAAAAAACCACCCAAAGATTACCGAAAGCTGGCGCCATCCGTTGCAAAAATCGGGTACAATAAGTCTGCACACGCAGTAATCGTTTTAGGGATTTTCACTTTTTTGGTAAAATGACATCTCAAGGGGCTAAATCTATACATAAAAAAAAAGTTCTTTTTTTATTACTAACGTGTTTTTTTATTTAAGAAGAAACACAGTACCTACTTGCACCAGATCTGCAGCACTCAGCATGTGCTAGAAGGTTGTGCAGTACTTGCTACGTTTACTGTAACTTCATTGGCATTTTTTTTGCAACGTATACTAACTAAAGCCGTAAACCGTAAACGTATATTCTACAGTACTACGTTTGAGTATAGCGAGTACAAAAAAGAGCTACTATTGCGCCGCTAAAACTAAATGCAGTATTCTACAGTGCTGCAACACTTTTAACTATGAAAATATAATACAACATGATTGTTAACTAGAAACGCAGTATGGAACAGAACAACCTAGATGATTTTGCATTATAGACACAAAAATAAGACATGATTGCTAACTAGCTAGGTGATTTTGCAGTAATATACACAAATAACGCATTTGGCCTTAGTGATACTGTAAGTCTGTAATGCTCGCAAGCCCAGATCATCATCTGCCTAGCCTTTTCCCAACTATGTTGGGGTCGGCTTCCAGTTTTACCGGATGCAGCTGAATACCAGTATTTTACAGGGAGCGACTGCCTATCTGACCTCCACAACCCAGTTAGTACCGGGTAATACGATACCCAGATGGTAGATGAAAATGCGGTACTGCGCATTTTGTCCAAATGAGCCGGTAAAGAAAAAAATAATCAATAGAAAGCTTAATTTTTTCTTATTTTTTAGGTACAATTCAAAATCTATTTATCATTGGCTTGTTTAGGTTTCCTAGAATACCTGTAGGTAACGCGTTTATCTCCAAACCGCCATGCGCCATCGCCATTTTACAAGTATTCGAGGGCAGAAATTGGTAGCAATAGTAGAAAAAGTTTTCTGACGTGGGGCAACTGGATTTAACTGTCAAATAGTAACGGTTGCTGAACACCTGCCGATTTTTTGTTTACATTATTTTACAATCATCAAACGAAAAGCTATGAATGAAACTTAATGTTCGGTTAATAAATTATTGATTTTAAGTGAAGTTAATTGGGTTTTGTACGTGAATATATAGGTTTCCTTGATGTTCGCACCATTATTTTGGATTTTTCAAGGTAAGAAGTTACTACCTATTCATTGTCATATTTTTATTGCGAAACTATATTATTATGTAAATGACAAAAAACATCTTATAAAAATATACTAATGCAAACCTCTCATAGCTGCCAACTCTCTTGCAATTTATTAGTAAAGAATTATTATGAAACAAATACCCTGTTGGTAATATTTTGGCTTTTGCCATGCTGCTGTTGAGATTGCATTTGACAAAATAATACTGTAGTAATCAAATATCTTTAGGGAGAGTCATGTTTTTGCTGTAATCATGGATTAAAATAAATTGTTGTTTATTTTACTAACTTATCTGTGTCAGCAAATATTCAGATGAGCCTCTGAATGTCAAAAAGTTAAGTAGTCACTAGCCCAAACTTTTAAATTAACTTAATTGTATTTCATTTTCAGACTGCAATGGACTCAGTAAACAACAATCAATTTGAAATAAAACCTGGAAAGAGCAAGCGGAAGATTGCAACTCCTTGCTCCAACGCTTACCTCAACCCAGCCTTGGACATACTTGCAAACGAGGACCCTATGGTTAACACTGCAATGGAGATTCCAATAAAGAAGAGGAAACGGACCCGAAGCTGTGGTGACACCACCACATTTGACAACTCAGCTCTAGACTTAGGAGTAAATAAGAACACAGTCAACAAACTACTTGCAAGAGAACTTGAAAATGTAAAGCAGAATGTCAGGTATGATACTACAGATGATACAAGTATGGAATCACCATGTGATAGTGAACCAATTTATGCAAATTTGTCAGAAGTACCCCAGCTACCAAAGCGACAAGATAATTCTTTTAATTTAACCAATATGACACAAAATAGTTTTAATTCTGAAACAGTGGTGCACAATAATGATATTATGGAAGTGTCAGTGCCAAATGAAGACTTGGATTCTGGTATTTCAGTATTAGAACAAAAATCTTTAAGCACTTTGACAAATGATGACACCAAAGTATTCTCTCCTATAACTAATATACAAGCAAATGTCACAAACAAATTTTTTATCAATAATCCAAACAGTTTAAACCTCAGTTTTATTGACAGACTTGCATTGGACTCACCAAATCTGTCAAATCAGTCTTTATTCTATGATGATGATTTGAATGAGAGCAATATAATGGAGATCAAGACTATTACTATAATAACCAAGAAGAAAAGGATTAGTACTAGAAATACAAATCCTTTCTTAGATCCAAACATTGGCAATGTTAATGTTCCTATTGTACCGCCTAGTCAAAACCCATTTTTGAACCTGGATGCTATGAAACCTGAATTAGAATATAATGAAGAAGTTCTAAATAGGCCTCTAGAAGTACCAGTTAAAGCAGACAAGGTTCTTGAGCCTCGCAGGTTATTTGGAGATACAAACAGTACAATTTCAACAGTAAATGAGTCTTTGGATGGCCAACCTGAATATGAAAATATAGATAACTATAGATCTGAAAGTCCTGTGTATGAAAATATTGATGAAGCTAACGAATTTAACAAACAAAGCAGGATTCTTGGGTATGATGTATCACAATTTAGTGCAGTAGACATTATAAACTTGAACAAAAACGCTCGCCAAGATTCATCTAATGAATCTAATGACAGCAAGAAAGCAAAGAATCCTTTCTTGAAAGTTGGTAACAGATTATCGAAACGAGTATTCAAGACATTACGAAAGACTTTCAAAGGAGATAAATCAGAAAACAATGTTACTATCAATCCTTACGAAGTACCAAGAAAACTACCAAAACAGAAAACTGAAACAAAAGAATCAGGAATTGAAAACCCAGCTCTAAACTTGGACAATTCTGATGAAATTGAGATAGAAGAAATTGATGATCTCGATCACCAATATGAGACGGTAAAAACTTTAAGAAACACACATCTTAACATGAATATTACTCCTTTAAAGGAAAGAAGTGAGAATGCTGATGTGTCCCATAATAAAACGAATACGCCTGGTAAAAAGGTTCGTTTTGATTCAACACTGAATCAAGAGAAGGTGATCACTGGAAATAGTTTTGATTATGATATTCAGAGCCCAGGGATTGATGCTAAAATTGATAAGTATCATGATGAATTGGAAAACTGTATTAACGAAAGGAAGTTTTTGCAGCAAAATATGTGAAAACAGCTTGATTTTTAATGAGCTTAGAAGAATCCACTCATTTTTTTTTCATGAATTCTCTAAGCATATTTTCGCAAATAAGGATAAAAGCAGATTGTTTGTATTTGCCATTAGCTCTATACAAAAGAAAGCATCACATTTCAGGATTTACTACCTACAATATTTTTAAATCTACCTTTGTGTAGATATTAAGATCTAATTATGTACTTACTTTAAAGTTGTGATTTTATACATTGTCATTTAGTTTTAAGATGTAATTTATTAACTTATTAATTAAGACTATTTTTCCTGTTGTCCAAAGCATAATAAATTCCAAAGTGATAGTTATAGGGTGTGCTAGGTTATATGTTTCAGTATTTGTTTAGTTTTTTTTTAGATAGATGTCATACATCATCTAGAATTAGTACTGTTTACTATGGAATACCTAAGTAAAATCGCACTATTGAATTTTCAACACTGCTCTTCTCTCTAATATTTAGGCATTCATTGGTTTCCCGTAGTGTTAGTAAACATAGGTATTAGGCTGTGTTTGCACCAGAGCTGAGCAAGGATACGTAGCGAGGGATGTGTCTGAAACTAACCAATAATATCGCTTCTTGTTCACAGCTTGAGGTTCTAGCTATGTGATTGGTTAATTCCACACATCCCTTGCTTCGAATCCTCGCTCATGTCTGCGGGTCTAAAATGGCCGCTATGGCAGAATCTTAGCATGAATCACGTTAAAAAATTTAAATTCTTAAAACGGACTTTATGTTAATAACTATAAAGTCCATTTTAAGAATTTTAAATTTTTAACGTGATTCACAAAACGATTCTGCTAAAGCGGCCATTTTAGACCCCCTGGTGGAAATACAGCCTTAGTTCCCCCACCGTTTCTTGTACATCTTTATATTTATTCAAGTACTAACTACCTACTTATAATAATTATTTAAAATGATTTCAGTGTCTGCTTGCCACATTAATTAATGTATAGTTTAATGCTTTACTTCGTGTAAGATTTTCTTAATTTACGCGTATTTATTTTATTATATTTTAGTTGAACTAAATGTAGACTTTAATTTATATTTGCCTATAAATAGACTGAAAACCAAAATATCTCCAAATAAAATGCAGTTTTTCGAACTTGATATTTGTTTTACTGTTCCGAGTAGCTACTTTTTGCTCATATTTCCTCCATATTCGGGTACCCAATGGAATTCAGCTGCAACTGGTTGGACTAAATAAAAATAATAATAAACCATTTATTTCAGGTAACAAAGACCCATAGATTACCTTTGCCTAAAAATACATACTACTCGTAATAACAAATTTTGTTAAACTATGACACATGAAGTGGCGGCGTCGTGTTACGCTGCGCGGTGTCATGTAGCCTGCGAAACCGTCCGTGGTAGACTACAACCTTCGGCCAAAACTCTTCCTTCAGAAACTTGTCGAGAAAAAAGCCGATCCCAGCATAGTTGGGGAAAGACGACATGATGATCTTAGTATTTAAACAATTAAGCTGTTTTCTGTAGCAGATATTAATATGATAAGTATCAGATGATTTTGGTAAAATAATAAAATTTGACTAGGTACCTCATTGGTCGAGTGGTTGCAAGCGCGACCAATGAGCATGAGTTCCTAGGTTCAATCCCCGGGTCGGGCAAATTGGTATTGGCTTTTTTTTATCAGGAATTTCTCAGTTGCAGCTACGAAGTCTGGATTGATGGAAATAGGCTCGCCTCCTATTACATGGGAGGTAAACATGACTGGTGAAATGTGGGTGTACTAGTACACCTCTGCCTTACTTTCGGGGGTTACAGGCGTGATGTTGTGTCATGTTTTTTAATGTTTGAACGCAGGTTAGGTAGTTGACTGCAATACGATATCGTTAATTTGATGGGTAGGAGAAGTACCACCGTAACAGCTGCAGTCTCCACGTCGCGGCGTCGGGCCGTTCAGATGGTCATTAAAATATTGCACCTGCTATCACTGAGAAAAAAGGTCGGTTTCACCATAGTGCTCGGCCAGAGTGGGAGCGCGGTGCGGGTGCGGCAACGCACGCTGTTTGCCTGGCCAGACTGGCCGCGCGGTGCGGCGAGCGGCGCGGGTTCGGAGATCCCCGCTCTCGCCAGGGTTACCAACATAAGGGTTTTCCCCCCAAATTTAGGGGTAAATAAGAGGGATGTGATTTTTTTAGGGTCGTTTTTTTATGGGTACTTTTAGTGCTGGGCTAGACTGAAAACGCGGGCGCGGGGCGGCATACTCAAACATATGAACTTGAACACGCAAAGACGCCATAGCTGCATAGCTCGTTCATACAAGGGGCCGCAGTAAGTACGTGGGCGGCAAGCGACAACCGCGCGTGACCGATAACGTCGAGATTGATACTAGAATGCCATAATGCCCTAGAACGAATCACGGTACTAAACCATAACACGGTAACACTACAATGGATCAAAGGTCACAGTGGATCACTTGGGAACGATGCGGCTGATGAACTTGCCAGAAGAGGATCCAGCACAAAACCCTACGGACCCGAGCCCATTGTGCCTATTCCTTTCAAGCAACTAAGAAGCTGGTTAAAGGAACACACTCGAATACGAGCGGAGAAATGGTGGACCTCGGCACCAGGGTGTAGGCAATCCAAGGAAGCTATGCCATCCCTGGACACAAAGCTGACCAGGCGCCTTCTGCGCCTGGACAGAGATAGCCTACGACTGGTGGCGGGGACCATCACTGGACACTGTTCACTAAATAAACACTTCCACACCCTAGGAATCACTGACAGTCCCCTGTGCAGAGCATGCATGGAGGCGGAGGAAACGGTGGCGCATGTGCTCCTCGAGTGCACTGGCGTTACCAAGATTCGCGAGGAGACCCTGGGAACACCAAGATCCCTTGCGGACGCCCTGAGAAGACCGGGAAGTTTAATCTGCTTCTGGAGGGAGGTGGGCTGGTTGGAATGAACGGCCACCACGGCTCACGCACAATGGTCCACTTTAGGGACTAAGTGCGGAAACCAAAACCCCATGATAGATAGATAGACCGCGCGTGACCACCGGGGTTCTCAAACTACATAGTGCGAGCCATGCTATGGCAACTAGGAGTAAAACAAAAATTCACGTTTTTAATTGAAAACAGCGCTATCTTTAAAAAAAAAGTATTGTTGCTATGGCTAAATATATTATTGTTGTGAATTAAAATATATAAAAAAAGGATTTTCAAGTACTTGTGGGAATTTTGACTTAGCTTGAGGGGTAAATATTTTTGGGAGTTGGTAACCCTGGCGCCCGCACTTGCCGCCCGCGCCGTCACTGCGGCCACTTGTATGAACGAGCTATGGTTTGAGCTGCCCGCACGCGATTCGCGTGCGGCCCGCGCCAACTAGCCCGCGCCGCAGCCCGCACCCGCGTGCCCACTATGGACACTCCAATGAAGTTCATATGTTTGAGCTCGTCGCACCGCGCCCGCACCGCACCCGCGTTTCCACTCTGGCCGAGCACATAGAGTTACTGGATCCACTTAGAAAAAAACAACGAGTGTGTTTTTTTAAACGACTTCCAAAAAGGAGGAGGTTCTCAATTCGATTGGTATTTTTGCCCATCAGACCAAAAATTTTTAATAATCAACAGGAAATGCCCATCAGACCAAACAACACTTGCTTAGACGTCATTCCTATGTGTTATGGTGTAGCTGGGCTCTTGGAGTTCCACAACAGGTGTTCCAGATCTTCAAATTTATTCTCACAGCAGAAAATGCTCATCACGTAGAACAATTTTTGGTATGGTACCATTTTTGTATCTCTTATAGTTCAGCCGGTCTGTTGCGGTTCTGCATCAGGTGTTTGTTTCCAAGATAAAAGTCAACAGGAAATGCCCATCAGACCAAAAAACACTTGCTAAGACGTCATTCCTATGTGTTATAGTGTAGCTGGGCTCTTGGAGTTCCACAACAGGTGTTCCAGATCTTCGATTTTTATAAGTCAACAGAGAGTGCTCATCAGATTGAACAACTTTTGCTAAAACTTCATTCCTATATATATGTTATAGTGTAGCTGGGCTCTTGAAGTTCCACATCAGGTGTTCCAGATCTTCAACAGAAAATGCTCATCACGTGGAACAATTTTTGCTATGGTACCATTTTTGTATCTCTTTTAGTTCAGCTGGTCTGTTGCGGTTCTGCATCAGGTGTTTGTTTCCAAGATAAAAGTTAACAGGAAATGCCCATCAGACCAAACAACACTTGCTAAGACGTCATTCCTACGTGTTATGGTGTAGCTGGGCTCTTGGAGTTCCACATTAGGTGGTTCAGATCTTCGATTTTTATTAGTCAACAGAGAGTGCTCATCAGATTCAACAACTTTTGCTAAAACGTCATTCCTATATATATGTTAGTGTAGCTGGGCTCTTGGAGTTCCACATCAGGTGTTCCAGATCTTCGATTTTTATAAGTCAACAGAGAGTGCTCATCAGATTGAACAACTTTTGCTAAGACGTCATTCCTATATGTGTTATGGTGTAGCTGGGCTCTCGGAGTTCCACAACAGGTGTTTATAAATCAACAAAGAGTGCTCATCAGATTGAACAACTTTTGCTAAAACGTCATTCCTATATATATGTAAGTGTAGCTGGGCTCTTGGAGTTCCACATCAGGTGTTCCAGATCTTCAAATTTATTCTCTCAGCAGAAAATGCCCATCACGTGGAACAATTTTTGCTATGGTACCATTTTTGTATCTCTTATAGTTCAGCTGGTCTGTTGTGGTTCTGCATCAGGTGTTCAAGTTTCCAAGATAAATTATAGCCTATATTTTGCCCAGACTTAATACCTATACAACAACAAAAAAATCATTCAAATCCGTCCAGTAGTTCCGAAGATTAGCGTGTACAAACAAACAGACCCACAGACAAACAGACACACAGACAAACAGACAGATTTTTTTTTTTGGATTCGTGCTCTATTGCTGTTTCTAAACCCCCCTCAATTATTTCTTTTTTATTATATTCAATGTACAGACACAGTTTTTTTACTGTTTTATTATATGTAATAATATATACTAGCTTCTGCCCGCGACTTCGTACGCGGATCCTGTTGCTTATGCCAGCGACAACGGGGTCGTCAAAATCGAAGATCTGAAACGTCTGATTTCGAATTTTAAGAGCCCGGGGACGGGAATACAACGGGATGCGCGAGACGATTCGAGACGTTCCAGATCTTTCATTTTTGTAAGTCAACAGGAAATGCCCATCAGACTAAACATTTTTATAAGTCAACAGGAAATGCCCATCAGACCAAACAACACTTGCTTAGACGTCATTCCTATGTGTTATGGTGTAGCTGGGCTCTTGGAGTTCCACAACAGGTGTTCCAGATCTTCGAGGTGTTCCAGATCTTCAAATTTATTGTCACAACAGAAAATGCTCATCACGTAGAACAATTTTTGCTATGGTACCATTTTTGTATCTCTTATAGTTCAGCCGGTCTGTTGCGGTTCTGCATCAGGTGTTTGTTTCCAAGATAAAAGTCAACAGGAAATGCCCATCAGACCAAACAACACTTGCTAAGACGTCATTCCTATGTGTTATGGTGTAGCTGGGCTCTTGGAGTTCCACAACAGGTGTTCCAGATCTTCGATTTTTATAAGTCAACAGAGAGTGCTCATCAGATTGAACAACTTTTGCTAAAACTTCATTCCTATATATATGTTAGTGTAGCTGGGCTCTTGGAGTTCCACATCAGGTGTTCCAGATCTTCGATTTTTATAAGTCAACAGAGAGTGCTCATCAGATTGAACAACTTTTGCTAAGACGTCATTCCTATATGTGTTATGGTGTAGCTGGGCTCTTGGAGTTCCACATCAGGTGTTCCAGATCTTCAAATTTATTCTCTCAGCAGAAAATGCCCATCACGTGGAACAATTTTTGCTATGGTACCATTTTTGTATCTCTTATAGTTCAGCTGGTCTGTTGTGGTTCTGCGTCAGGTGTTCAAGTTTCCAAGATAAATTATAGCCTATATCTTGCTCAGACTTAATACCTATACAACAACAAAAAAAATCATTCAAATCCGTCCAGTAGTTCCGAAGATTAGCGTGTACAAACAAACAGACAAACAGACAGAACTTTTTTTTTGGATTCGTGCTCTATTACTGTTTCTAAACCCCCCTCAATTATTTCTTTTTTAATATATTCAATGTACAGACACAGTTTTTCTACTGTTTTATTATATGTATATATATATATAGATAGATAGATATATATAGAAGATATAATAATAATAATCTGTGGCTCGGACGTCAAAGTGACGTGACGAAAATATTTTATCCAACCGATTTTATTTTATTTTCACCAATTTATCCCTTAGTTACCCTAAGAAATCGAAACCAAACAACTAAATAATGAAGAAATATTTGATACATTGATTTACTACATGAGGATTGCAACAAAAATGAAAAATTTCTGGAAATAAATTGTCAAAATGTCACCAAGTCACTCATCATAAGTCACTAGAAGCCGAGCAAAACATCATCAGGAGGCACACCCACCATCTCCGGGCTCGTCGCTCAGCTCCGCCTCGCAGCGGCCGGGACGCGCCACACCAGTGAGCATCGTGTCACCGGTCGCTGCAGTTGCGTCGAGCTCGAGCGACGAGTTTTTCTCCCCGCCGTCAACACCACCACCACCACCACCACGACGAGGACGACGACGAGGAAGAGGACGTGCACCAGCGGGCTTGGGACCTCGAGGCCAACAGGCTCCGAGTAGGGTCCCCGCTGCCGGTGGAAATGTGTCGCGCATTCGTTGGACACAGTCAATGAACGAAAATGTGATGCGCGCATATTATGGGGCTACAGAGGGAGGGATTAACTTGACTGCGTACCGTGGTCAGATGTTCTCTCTGTTTCAGGTGCTTGAGCCAGGTGTCAGTGCGTCGGCGCAACGGCTGTCGGATCAGGTGCGAGTCATCCAGCGTAACCATATGTTGGATGACACCGTACTTGATCGACTACGCTCCGAATCACGGAGTAACCTCGTTATGCATGCTTCGCCGTTGCTTGCGGTACAGGTACAAAATGTATCCAGTGCACCGCCGCGATCCGACCGAGATGGTGAAGAGGATGATAACGAAGTTATTTCCGTGAGTACCCAGTGCAACGCACAATTGAGGAGTGCTTTGGAGAGTGCATTCCGGGAGTACCGTTCCACACCGCCTGAACTTAGACCACGTCTACCTCGTTTGCCTATGCACAACAAAAACAAGGCGCTGGTGTGTGCTCTAGATTCGCAGCTGTCAAACTGCTTTGACAGCAGCAAAGACCTCGCCGATACTCACTCAATATTGTACTGTGGAGCTATCGCGGCATGTCGTGTAGCTCACGTCAAATTCCCTAACAACGACAGAGCTACACGACCAAAATTAGCTGCTCCAGCTTGGCAGTGCAGGATTGAGCGGCGTATCGGTGAGGCTAGGGCACTCACCGGCAAGTTAATCTGCTTCAGGGAGGGCAATACTCGTCCTAGAGTGATGCGCTTTGTGAGGCGGGCGTTCTCGGGAACTGATATTAGTTTTCGAGATTACTTGGCCCGCGTCACAGAGCGTATCGACTCTCTGAAGCAGAAGATCTGTGCATGGGCAAGCCGTATTCGTCGGTACAAGCGGCGAGTGGAGCGGTACACTCAGAATCGCACATTCCAAAGCGATGAAAGGTGGGTATATAGGGCTTGGGAGCGACCAGACCAAGGTGTGACTGACACGCGTCTGCCGGATGATAACGCCATGTGTTCATTCTGGCGCAGCATCTGGTCGGTGCCTGTCAGTCACACTGAGGGCGATTGGACCCGGGAGGTTGAACAAGCGTGTAATCCAATACCAGAAATGGGGGCAATCGTCATCAGCCCCCAAGACGTAGCTCGTGCAGTCCGTCCGTTGCCTAACTGGAAATCTCCAGGGCCGGACGGACTGCACAACTTCTGGATCAAATGGTTCCAAAGATCACACGCTTGCTTGGCGTCCCAGTTTCAATCAGCCTTAGAGTCAGGGTCGCTGCCCCAGTTCTTGACGACAGGAATTACCCACCTGCTCCATAAATCAGGTAGTGCCACGGAGCCCAAAAATTATAGACCAATCACTTGTTTACCAACGGTCTATAAAGTTCTTACATTCATTTTGAGAGCTAAAATCAACCAACATATTGAGAGTAACTCTATCATGTCTGCCTCTCAGAATGGATGTAGGAATGGGTCCCGCGGCACTAAGGAGCTGCTTCTCATTGATATGGCCATTAGCCAACAGGTTCGCCGCTCCCGTAAGAATCTGTCTACATGTTGGATAGACTATAAGAAGGCTTATGATTCTGTACCTCATACATGGCTCATGAGGGTGCTGGAGTTGTATAAAGTAGACTAGTATTTGCGTGTTGCGCGAGGTGCAAGCACCTCGCGTGCTTGTGCTGGTAGATTTTTCACTTTAAAAACCCCTAAATGTAGTACAAATGTCAAACAAAACCCTAAAAGAGTCTTTCACTTTTCAAAGTCTAGTGAAATGCTGAATGGTTTCCACTTGGTTAAGCTCTTAATCATTCTAAATCAGCACCTCCAAATCACTCGTAAACGATATCCTTATTCTAATTTTTGACTAAAATAAAAGTCCGCCATCTAGGATTAAAAAACGGATGTCATATTCTAAATAAGCACCCCCAAATCACTCGAAAACGATACCCATATCAACATTTTTTGATAAAATAAAGTGACCAATTTGAGAAGTAGGTAGATACCCTTTTAAAATGTTGAGTATCCATAAGAATCCTAAAATGAATTGGAAAATCAGTTAGGTACCTCCATTGGAAGTTTAAAAAAAAAATTGAACTTTTTAAACATTTTGAAAACCTTCATGAGCGCCCTTATAGCAGCAAAAAAACCCTTAAGAACCCCTTTTTTTTTTTTTTTTTTTCGGATGGGAAATCATCAAATAACTCCTCCCGCTCTGGGCGGAGCAGGAGGGAGTGTCAGACTTTTACTGACTAAAACCCATCCATGTTCCTTCATCGCCCTTTGTGATCCGGGGCCACGGTATCTCTTTCGAACAGTCCCGCAACCCCGGCAGGACCCTTAGGAACCCCTTAATCAGTATGAAGCAGTCTAAGAACCCTTATGATACTCTAAAACAATCTAAAACCTTAAAAAACTCAGAGCTTTTCCCATTAAAAAAAACATTACCCTAAAGTTTGCTTGTCGTCGCGTCGCCTCTACGTTACGCTACGGAGGTCGCTGACTCTGTTCGCTCGCCACCTCCCCCCTTCGCTCCACTCAGGACCTACCTACCACCAGAAAGCTATCGTGACGCTACACCACCACCGGACAGGTTTCGACGCCTACTATAATATTTGTTTAAACACCTAATGGCTATCTCTAACCGTTATGAAGTTACAGCCCTTTCAATTTTAGGGGAGGTTGGGGAGGGGAGGAGAGGATATACAAATTTCAATACCCCTCAGTAGTTTTAGGTACGAATAAAAAAAACTGTTACGTGTCCTAGTTTCCGAGATACGATGGGTGTGAGGGGCGAAGGGGTGGAGAGGCGGGAGTTTTGAAAAATGATTTTGATTTACTCTGCGTCTCTTAATATACGTCTGAAAAAAAAATGTTCCAAGTCTCTTAACTTCCGAGATTCGTCTAAAGGGGGGAGAAGTTTTTACTTTCCCCAGCCTCCTCTATACGAATCCGTAAAAATCACAAGACAAGGGTCTCTTAGTTTCCGCGATACAATAGCGAGGGGGAAGGGGGGCAAAAGGGGGGGTTTGGCACTTTTTCCCTACTCGTGATAGTTACTTATTTACGAACCTGTCAAAATATATCCCCCTCCCCCTCCACTACTGGGAGACAATTATGCCAATGGTATTAACCGGAAATGGCACGGCTGCCATCTTGTATGTATTAAGTCGTCTCTGAGTTACGCTTCACCCACTCAACCTTCGTTAAGCTACGGAGGTCGCCGGCTCGCCACCTACCCCCTTCGCTCCACTCAGAACCTACCTACAACCGGAAAGCTATCGTGACCTTATTATCCCTACGTCACGGGGGTCACCGGCTCACTTCGCTCGCCCGCTCCTCCCTTCGCTTTACCGGTACCACCACCGAAAAGTTTCCGACGCCTACTATAATATTTATACAAACACCTAAAGGCTATCTCCAACCGTTATGAAGTTACAGCCCTTTCAATTTAAGGGGAGGTTGGGGAGGGGAGGGGAGGGTATACAAATATCAACGCCCCTCAATAATTTTAGGTAAGAATAAAAAAAAACCACTACGTGTCCTGGTTTCCGAGATACTATGGGGGGGAGGGGTGAAGTGGGGGAAAGGGGGGAGTTATGAAAAATTATTTTGACCAACTCTGGGCCCCTTATTATGAATCTGAAAAAGAAAATGTTCCAAGTCTCTTTGTTTCCGAGATACGATAGGGAGCGGTGGGAACGGGGACAAGAAAGGGAGGTTTGAGACTTTTTCCCTACTCGTGAGAGTTACTTGTTTACGAATCTGCCAAAATATAACCCCATCTCCCTCCACCATCTGGGAGAACAATTACGTCAGTGAGTGAGTGGTAATAAACCGGAAATGGCACGGCCGCCATCTTGAATTTCTGAAATGTCATAATTTTCCTAAAATAAACAGGATACAAGTTACCTGTCAGTACCTAAAGAAACGGTGGCTGTCCGTTGACTTTGGTAGATCAAAAGAATTCACCAAAGTCGGCTCTGACCCTAAAATTCAAGCCCCAATGGCTCTCGGGTTTGCCAGCTGAAAGTGATGAAAAAGTGTCAAATATCATTTGGAGCACCTCATTCTTGGTGGTAATGCAAAATTTCCATTTAAAATTTCTTTATTTGTACTTTCCGAGTTTTCGGGGAAAATCTGGTTAAATTTTGATAAAAATATTACTTATCAAACACCATGTCATCATGTAAAAATAGAAATTACACTAAACAGATGGTCGAATCGGGCGGTCTAAAAAAAAAAGCTGCCGCCCTATCTCCTGTCAGCCATGTCGTCGGAGCTCCGCCGGCCTTCGGCCTACGCTCCTCATGTCCCAAATTCGGACTTCTGGGACATAAAGTTGTAATACTAATTCGGATCAATCATGGTGGTCGACCTATGCAGGGCAAGTATTAAAGAAAACAATGATGCTATCTCAAACCCTGACTTATAACATAGACCTCGGGCCGTCGGGCAGTTAATCACGTTGCCCGTAACATACATATCATTCTATTCGGTTCGGTTCGGTTTCGTGTTATTGAGAAGTATTCCTTACCCTTGTAAATTTTTTAGAATCGATAGTAATCCTTAAATGAATTGGAAAATCCGTTAGCTAACTCCGTTTGAAGCTTTTAAAAAAAATTATTGAACTTTTTAAACATTTTGAAAACCTTTACCTTTACAGCTGTACAAAAACCCTTAACCTGAAGCCTTAGGGTACCCCTAAATTATTATGAAGCAGTCTAAGAACTCTTAAGATCCCCTTAAACAATCTAAAACCTTATTTAAAAACTTAGACATTTTCCCATTAAAAAAAACATTACCCTAAAGTTTGCTTATTGTACCTACCACCGGAAAACTATCGTAAACTTATCTCTGCCACCACCAGACAGGTTTCAACGCCTTCTATTATATTTGTTCCAACACCTAATGTCTATGTCTAACCATAATAAAGTTACAGCCCTTTCAATTTTAGCGGAGGTTGGAGAGGGGAGGGTAGGGTATTAAAAATTTTAATACCCATCAATAGGTTTAGGTCAGAATCAATACGAATGCGTATGCGTGCGTAGTACTTATATAGTTAGTTGCGGAGCGTTTTGGCGTGGCGCGAAATTTAAAATTAGAATTCAAAATATTTTTTCCGTATGTACATAGTCATCTCTGAGTTTCGCTTCTCCTACTTAACCAAAGGCCGCGTGAAAAACACAAGTGGCGAGTGAAGCGAGCCGGCGACCTCCGTAGCATAACGACTACGGAGGTCACCGGCTCGCTTCGCTCGCCACCTCCCCCTATCGCTCCACTCAGGACCTACCTACCACCGGAAAGCTATCGTGACCTTATCCCTACGCTACGGGGGTCGCCGGCTCGCTACACTCGCTCGCTCCTCCCTTCGCTTTACTGGTACCACTACCACCACCGGAGAGGTTTCGACGCCTACTATAATATTTGATAAAGCACCTAATGGCTATCTCTAACCGTTATGAAGTTACAGCCCTTCAAATTTTAGGGGAGTTTGGGGAGGGGAGGGTATACATATATTTCAACGCCCCCCATTAGTTTTAGGTAAGAATAAAAAAAAACCGCTACGTTTCCTGGTTTCCGAGATACGATGCGGGGGAGGGGTGAAGTGGGGGAGAGGGGGGAGTTATGAAAAATGATTTTGACCAACTCTGGGCCCCTTAATATGAATCTGAAAAAGAAAATGCTCCAAGTCTCTTTGTTTCCGAGATACGATAGGGAGCGGTGGGAACAGGGACAAAAAGGGGAGGTTTGAGACTTTTTCCCTACTCGTGAGAGTTACTTGTTTACGAATCTGCCAAAATATAACCCCATCTCCCTCCACCATCTGGGAGAACAATTACGTCAGTGAGTGAGTGGTAATAAACCGGAAATTTTTCCCATTCAAAAAACATTACCCAAAAGTTTGCGTGTCGTCGCCCCCTTTTTTTTTTTGATGGGAAATCATCAAATGACTCCTCCCGCTCTGGGCGGAGCAGGAGGGAGTGTCAGATTTTTACTGACTAAAACCCATCCATGCTCCTTCATCGCCCTGTCTGTTTCGGGGCCACGGTATCTCTTTCGAACAGTCCCGCAACCCCGGCAGGCATCGGCCTTTGCGGACCCCTTCTTATTGCTGACTCTCTTTTTGTCGTCGCCCCCTTGAGGTACGCTTCACCCACTCAACCATCGTTACGCTACGGACCTACCTACCACTGGAAAGCTATCGTGACCTTATCCCTACGCTACGGGGTTCGCCCCTCGCTTTACTAAAAACTAATTCAATAAAATAGGTCTGAGTTTTTAATGAAGGTTGTAGATTGTGCGTGTTTGTTTGGTTGTGACCTTATCCCTACCACCACCGGACAGGTTTTGAAACTTACTATAATATTTGTTCAAACACCTAATGGCTATCTCTAACCGTTATGAAGTTACAGCCCTTTCTTTTTTTTGAGAAAATATTTTTTCCGAATGTACATAGTCACCTCTTAGTTACGCTTCACCCACTCAACCTTGGTTACGCAACGGAGGTCGCCGGCTCGCTTCGCTCGCCACCTCCCCCTTCGCTCCACTCGGTCTCGCAGGTTCACTCCATTCAGGACCTACCTACCGTCGGAAAGCTATCGTTACCGTACCACCACCGGAGACCGGACAAGTTTCGACGCCTACTATATAATTTGTTCAAACACCTAATTGCTATCTCTAACCGTTATGAAGTTACAGCTCTTTCAATTTTAGGGGAGGTTGGGGTGGGGAGGGGAAGGTATATAAATTTCAACGCCCCTCAATAGTTTTAGCTAAGAAAAAAAACTTATTCAGTAGTAAAAAGGGGTTAAGGGGGGGGGGGAATGATTTTGAAAAATGATGTTGACTAACGCATTGCCCCTTTCGTCGTCATCGTCATCAGCCTACTAATGTTCCCACTGCTGGGACACAGGCCTCCTCTCTATGAGAAGGAATTGCCCCTTTACACGAATCTAAAAAAAAAAGTTCAAAGGGGGGAGAAGGGCGGCAACTTTGAAAACTGGTTTTTACTTTTCCAAGCCTCCTCTATACGGATCCGTAAAAGAAAACAAAACACAGGGCTCTTAGTGTCCGAGATATAATACGGAAGGGAGGAGGAAGAAGGACGGCAAAAAGGGGAGGTGTTTGGCACCTTTCACTTACTTGTAAGAGTTAGTTGTTTATGAATCTGTCAAAATATACCCCTCTATATCCCCCCACTGGAAGAACAATATGTCAGTGAGTGAGGTTTCGGAAACCGGAAATAGCACGGCCGCCATATTGAATTTCTGAAAAGTCACAATTTATCTAAAGTAACCAGAATACATGCTGCCTGTCAGTAAAAATATGGTGGCTGTACGTTGATTTTGGTACTACAAAAGAATTCGCCAAAATCTTAAAACTCTGAACAATTTAAAAACTCTGACCTTTTCCAATTAAAAAAAAAACATTACCATAGTTTGCTTGTCTTCGCCCCTGTCGTGGATCTACCTACCACCGTACAGGTTTTGACCCCTACTATAATATTTGTTCAAACACCTAATGGCTATCTCTAACCGTTATGAAGTTACAGCACTTTCAATTTTAGGGGAGGTTGGGGACGGGGGGCTGGTGGTTTTACAATTTTTAACTCCCCTCAATAATAAAATACTGTAAAAATCAAAAAGCTGCTACGTGTCCTTGTTTCCAAGATACGATGGGGGAAGAGGTAAAGGGGGGGAGAATAAGTTTTGAAAAATGACTTTGACTAACGCATTGCCTCTTTATATAAATCTGAAAAAAAAAATGGTCCAGGTCTCTTCACTTCCGAGACCTGCCTGAAGGGGGGAGAAGGGGGAAAAGAGAGCCATTTTTGAAAATCGGTTTTTACTTTTCCAACTATCCTCTATACGAATCCGTAAAAAAAACAAAATACTGGTCTCTTAGTTTCCGAGATACGATAGGGAGGGTGGGAAGAGGGGCAAAAAGGGGAGGTTTGGCACTTTTCCCATATTCATGAGAGTTACTTACTTACGAATCTGTCAAAATATACCCCCCTCCCCATTCACCACCTAGGAGAAAAATATGTCAGTGAGTGAGGTTTCGAAAACCGGAAATGGCACGGCCGCCATCTTGAATTGCTGAAATGTCAAAATTTTCCTAAAATAACCAGGATGTAAGCTACCTGTCAGTAGAAACACGGTTGCTGTACGTTGACTTTGGTAGAACAAAAGAACTCGCCAAAGTTGGGTCTGACCCGAAAATTCAAGCCCCAATGGCTCTCGGGGTTGCCAGCTGAGAGTGATGAAAATGGTCAAAAGTCATTTTGAGCACTCCAATGTTGCCGGCTAGTCAAACTCTCCATTAAAAATATCGTTATTTCTAGTTTTCGTGTTTTTGGGGAAGATCTGGGAAAATTACCCCAAAAGTGGGGAGAATTTTTGCATCAGGCAACACTCCTCGGCAATACACACAACCGGTTCATACAACACCATCCAGTGGGGGGATGCCAGCTGTCCCATTTATCGTGTCGAAAATTTCGATTTTTTGTCATTTTTACAATATGGCCGCCCCACTGTCCGCCATCTTATTTTTCTGAAAAGTCATAATTTTCCTGAAATCTCAAGAATATAGGCTACCAACTGGTGTGCGTGGTGTTGCCAACTTTTGAGTTTGATAGAACAAAAGAACTCGCCAAATTCGGGTCTGACCCGAAAATGCAAACCCCAATGGCTCTCGGGGTTGCCAGCTCAAAGTGATGAAAATGGTCAAATGTCATTTGGGGCAACCCAATGTTGCCGGCTAGTCAAAGTCTCCATTCAAATTATCGTTATTTCTACTTTTCACGTTTTCGGGGAAATCTGGTAAAGTACCCTAAAAATGGGGAAAGTTTTTGCACCAGGCAACACTTCTTGACGAAACACACAACTAATTCATACAACACAATCCAGTCGGGGGATGCCAGCTCTCCCATTTATCGTGTCGAAAATTGGTATTTTTTGTCATTTTTACAAGATGGCCGCCACACTGTCCGCCATCTTGTTTTTCCGAAAAGTCATAATTTTCCTGAAATCTCAAGGATATAGGCTACAGACCGGTGTACCTGGTGTTGCCACCTTTTGAGTTTGGTAGAACAAAAGAACTCGCCAAAGTCAAAAAGTCCCAAAAATTAAAATATTAAATAATTTTTGGGGTTGCCAACTAAAACGAACTAAAACGGTCAAATGTCATTTGGGGGACCAAAATGTTGCCAGGTAGTCAAAGTCTCCATTCAAAATGTCGTTATTTCTACTTTTCATGTTTTTGGGGAAAATTTGGCAAAATACCCTAAAAATGGGGAAATTTTTTGCACCAGGCAACACTCCTCTATAAACCACACAACCGCTCGGTACAATTTAAACCCGTCAAATGTTGCCAACTACCCGAAAAATGGATTTGAAAAAAATCAAAAATTACAACTTTTTACAAGATGGCCGCCATACTCTTCGCCATTTTGTTTTTCTGAAAAGTCACAATTTTTCTGAAATTTCAAGGATATAAGCCATCGACAAGTGTTATTGGTGTTGCCAACTTTTGAAATCGATAGAACAAAACAATTCGTCAAAGTTTAGTGCAAAAAGTCGAAGATTTCAAAACGTCCCAGCGCAGCCGCCATCTTGTTTTTTTTTTTTTTTTTACTTTTTTTTAAATCATTCTAGATTTTGAATAGGACCTATGAGTCGAAACTCGTCCAAGTCTTTTCCTCACTGAAACCGGAAATGGATTCGGCCGCCATCTTGGATTTGAATCCAATCCTCTCAGGTGAGTATATCAGTATAGTAGTCGATAAAGTTGGGAATTATTTCGGTATCGATTAAATACATGCCTTTTACGTATCGAACAAGTCAAGTCAATCATGATTATGGTCTGATATAAACTTAACAATAATATTATCAATGGTATGTAAAGCCGCGCAGCATTTACTGTGTCTTTTAACACAGCGCCATCTAGTTCTTGCGCCCCTAATGTAATCCCTGTGATATCGGTGAGGTCCGAACTCTAAGCTAAGTTGTCCTCGCTGATTCGTAGTAAATATTGGCACTTCTGAAACACGAGACTTCAAATAATTTATACTCACTAACTTTAAATTAAACTTTCTATTAGTTTCAAAATATTTAAAAGGATTTTTTCTTAATTTATATCTACTTACTAATTTAGTTCGTTATGGATTACAATACCATAAAATAATTTCATCAATATATACGAATACACCAAAAATACGTACAGAAACATTCGGTCTCATCATCATCATTTCAGCCGAAAGACGTCCACTGCTGGACATAGGCCTCCCCCAAGTGTCGCCACATTGAACGGTCACGAGCGACTCGCATCCAGCGGATTCCCGCAGCCTTCACCAGGTCATCGGTCCACCTAGTGGGAGGCCTTCCAACGCAACGTCTTCCGGTTCGCGGTCGCCACTCCAGAACTTTTCGGCCCCATCGGCCATCCGTTCTGCGAGCAATGTGCCCTGCCCACTGCCACTTAAGTTTGGCAATTCTTCGGGCTACGTCGGTAACCTTAAGTACTGGTAACCAGAAGTCAAAAAGTATTTGCCCTACATTTATATTTAGTGATTGGGCAACAAGAGGTATCAGAAAAAGTAGGGAAACACTATTTGAGCTTTATGGCCTTAAGCCTTATATGAACACTGAAACTTTTAACAAATATGTTGCTAAGTATTCAAAAATTTTTAGAGATACATGCAAGGTTGCCAAAGCCTTGCACATTAGCAACAAGATCAAAACAGCAGAAAATAAAATAAAGACAGTTTGGAAAGTCATAAATAGCGAGACTAACAGGAAGAAAACACGTAATACTAGCTACACATTAGATACAGCATGTGGTCCTAAAAGCTCTAATCAGGAAGTAGCTCAAGAATTTGTAAATTTCTTTACCGATATACCGTTAAAAACTACGGAGGCTCTAAATTCCTCTCCTGAAGTCTCAATTGGTTTACTAAAGGCGAATGTGTCTGGATGCCAGGCTGAATTTAAATTTAAACACATAAACCCGATGATAGTTATTAAAGCTTCTCGGCAAATAAAAATCAAACTGACCGAAGATCTATGGGGAATGTCTATCAAAGTTTGTACATCCATACTTGAGACTATAGCTCCATACTTAGCTTTAATTTTTAATTTGTGCGTAGACCAAGGAGTTTTCCCTGATTTAATGAAATACAGTAAAGTCATACCTCTTTTCAAATCCGGTGATAGTAAAGATACAAATAATTATAGGCCTGTATCCGTGTTGCCAGTTTTTAGTAAGGTGTTCGAAAAGATAATGCTTAATCAAATGGTCAATCATTTTAACACCAATAGAATCTTACACGATCAACAGTATGGTTTCACCAAGGGACGTTGTACAACCGACGCCGGTGTAACCTTAATAAAGCACATATTTACGGCGTGGGAAGAGTCCCAAGACGCTGTAGGAATATTTTGTGATCTCTCCAAAGCATTTGATTGTGTAAATCACGACACATTGCTTTTGAAACTTGAGCATTACGGACTAGGTAAACTTGCACTTAGTTTGTTAAAATCTTATTTGAGTGATAGACAACAATATGTTCAAATAAATGGTGTTAATTCACAGGGTTTAAAAGTAAAAATGGGGGTTCCGCAAGGCTCAATATTGGGTCCTTTCCTCTTTTTAGTATATATAAATGATCTACCCTATTTACTGAAAAACCAACCTCAAAATATGGTGTTATTTGCCGATGACACTTCCCTAATTTTTAAGATCAATAGACGGGCCCAAAATTTAGATGACGTGAATAATGCCCTACTTCAAGTCCATAATTGGTTCACAGCAAATAATTTAGTACTAAATGAAAAAAAAACGAAATGCATAAGATTTGCTTTACCGAATGTTAAAAGTAGCGATTGTGATATAGTACTGAATAAAGAGAAACTTGAATTCGTAGATAAAACGGTTTTCCTGGGGATTACGCTTGATTCAAGGCTACAATGGGGTTCTCATTTAACATCTCTGGCGGGGCGGCTAAGTTCGGCAGCATATGCTATTAGAAAAATCCGTCAATTTACTGATGTAGATACTGCTAGATTGGTCTATTTTAGTTACTTTCATAGTATAATGTCTTATGGCATTTTGTTATGGGGACGGGCTGCTGACATTGAGTCTATATTTATTCTGCAAAAAAGAGCCATCAGAGCCATATACAATCTTCGTAGGCGCGATTCTTTGAGGGAACTGTTTAAGGAAATAAACATCATGACTGTACATTGTCAATACATCTACGAAAACATAATGTACGTAAGAAAAAATCTACATATTTTTGGTAAAAGAGGTGACAGACACAATTACAGTACTAGAAATAGGGACCAATTAGTACAGCCAGGCTTCAGACTCGCTAAAGTAGACTCATCTTTCATGGGGTACTGTTTGAGATGCTATAATAAAATTCCACAAAGCATTCTTGAGCTGAATGAAACAAAATTTAAAACATGTATTAAACGCACACTTTGTAAGCAAGCATATTACAAATTGGACGACTATATCGCTGATAAAACTGCTTGGCTCAATGCCGGTCCTGCTCCACAAGGACAGGGGCGCATAAATTGATAGCATTAAATTGTATTGTTGGAGCTGCTGAAGATTGTACAACTATCTTTGCATTGTATAGAATCAATCTCTTTATTATTATATAGCCGCATATCGCATATTGTGTGAGTGCTATGTACTAGAATGCTATCAGTCGCTAGAAACCTACGTTTTTCCTTGACTTGAATGTGCCGTGGCGATTAGGAGATATGTCATGCTCACTCAAATGTCTCGCTGATGGTGACGCGTGTGTCGGATCATTTAGTTCCCTTCAAAATGGTTGAGTTGAATGGTGCTGATACATGCGTCATGTTCGTGAACGAGCGCTGTCAGTTGGGACTGGTCAGCTCTTGGTTGCCACGGCTTTTGAATTTAATAATTTTATTTTTTAATTGTTTTTGTTTTTTTTTTCCTATGGACACCTTTAACGTGCACATCTTGCTACATTGTTCTCACATAATGTACCATCTCAACATGAATGATGTAACCAAGATTTTGTAAAAATATTCTGATTTAAAAGAGTGTCCATGGAGTTTCTTGCCCATTCTTCTCCATAGAGATCTACGCTAGGGAATGGGCAACTACAGTACTTTCACAGTTTTTATGTCTTGTGTCTGGGACTGTAGCTACATTTAATTTTCATATTTGTTTCGACAATTCAAAAGTGCCTGTAACTGGCCTACTTGAAATAAATGCTTTGATTTGATTTGATTTGACCTTGGTTCTCTTGCGGATGTCTTCATTTCTGATTCGATCGCGCAAGGAAACTCCGAGCATAGCCCTCTCCATTGCCCTTTGGGTGACTTTAAGCCTTCTGATGAGGCCCATTGTAAGCGACCACGTTTCGGTCCCGTATGTAATCACTGGCAACACACACTGGTCATAGACTTTCGTCTTGAGACACTGCGGTAGATTGGACGAGAAGATACCGCGCAACTTCCCGAACGCTGCCCAGCCGAGTCGGATTCGACGATTGACCTCTTTCTCGAAGTTAGACCTACCTAACTGGACCGTTTGTCCCAGGTACACATAATCGTCTACAACTTCGAGTGTAGAGTCTCCGATCTTGATAGGAGTGGGTGTGACATGGGCATTCAACATGACCTTGGTTTTGTCCATGTTCATTTTAAGACCCACTCTTCCGGAAGCTCTACTGAGGTCATCGAGCATTGTACTGAGGTCCTCCATGGTCTCAGCCATGACCACTATGTCGTCGGCAAACCGAAGGTGAGTGATGTACTCGCCATTGACGTTGATGCCTAGCCCTCTCCAGTCCAGAACCTTGAAGACATCCTCCAGTGCAGCAGTAAACAGTTTCGGAGATATGACGTCTCCCTGTCTCACACCTCGCTGCAGGAGGATAGGTTCTGAGACTTGGTCTTGAAGTCGGACTGACATGGTGGCGTTTTTGTACAAACACTTCAATTTTTTTTTTAATTTAACTTAATTTAATTTAACATTCGGTCTACTAATACGAAAACAATAGATTTCGAAAACTGAAGTTTCACCAAATAGTTAATTAAAAGTTGTATAAAGGCCTGCAGAGGTACAGAATAATTTCGGAGGTTCATGGTCATGTTCACCCAAACAGTCAGTGATGACTAGGTCTCCGCTAGTGATGACAGCTGCCTTGCAACCTTGGTGGTACCTCGTACAATACCAGCCCCACTTTCCATCCCTGGCGTGATGCTTTCGATTGTACAGGTAGTCATTAGCAAGCAGTGACGTTGTCTTCCCAGTTTTTAATAGTTTGGCTGGAAGAAGCGTTTTAGTGTTAGTTGTTAGTCCAACGAGGGTATTAATGAAGTGGGAACACTCTTTAACAAAACACACAACCGCTCGGTACAACTTGAAACCGTCGGATGTTGCCAACTACCCTAAAAATGGATTTGAAAAAAGTCGAAAATTCCAACTATTTACAAGATGGCCGCCACACTGCTCGCCATTTTGTTTTTCTGAAAAGTCACAATTTTCCTGAAATCTCAAGGATATAAGCCACCGATTGGTGCAATTGGTGTTGCCAACTTTTGAAATCGGTAGAACAAAACAATTCGTCAAAGTGTAGTGCAAAAAGTCGAAGATTTCAAAACGTCCCAGCGCAGCCGCCATCTTGTTTTTTTTTTTTTTTTTTAGTTTTTTTCTAAATCATTTTAGATTTTGAATAGGACCTATGAGTCGAAACTCGTCCAAGTCTTTTCCTCACTGAAACCGGAAATGGATTCGGTTGCCATCTTGGATTTGAATCTCCTCTATAATTTTCCTCTACTCACTCTATGGTACTCTACATTTTTCCCAAACATTCCCATAACCCATCTCTCACCCATTCCGAGAAACGACATGTCAATCAGTGAGTGAGTGGCTTTGTAGTTTTATATAATATAAATAAATAAAATAGTATTTGCATGTTGCGCGAGGTGCAAGCACCTCGCGTGCTTGTGCTGGTAGATTTTTCACTTTAAAAACCCCTAAATGTAGTAAAAATGGCAAACATAACCCTAAAAGAGTCTTTCACTTTTCAAACTCTAGTGAAATGGCAAATTTCCACTTGTATAAGCTCCTATTTATTCTAAATCAGCACCTCCAAATCACTCTTAAACGATACCCTTATTTTAATTTTTGAATAAAATCAAGTTTCCCATTTTGAAAATCATTATGAGCGGCCCTTGCAGCAGTACAAATACCCCTAGGAACCCCTAAATCAGTATGAAGCAGTCTAAGAGCCCATAAGATCCGCTAAAACAATCTAAAACCTTCATTAAAAACTCAGACCTATAAGCTATCTTGACCTTATCCCTACCACCACCGGACAGGTTTTGACAATTACTATAATATTTGATCAATTACTTAATGGCTATCTGTAACCGTTATGAAGTTACACCCTTTCTTTTTTTGAGAAAATATTTTTTCCGAATGTACTATAACAGTCAGAAGTCGACTGCCAATCTCGCAACACAATGGCAAAGCAATATTAGTTGTACTTATGACCTTCTTCTATAAGAACGTTTGACAACACTTACACATTAGCAACTTGTTGCCCGCTTAAGATTGTTATTACAAATTTCAATGAATTGTGTAAGTGATACAGTTGCCAAATTGGTTAGCACTGCGCCTGCGCCTCGCATGGCGAGTGTTCGGGTTCGAGTCTCACATCAAACATGAAAAACATTTTTTAAGTATTACATGTGAAATATAAATGCCGAGTTGTTAACAAAATATAATGTTAAAATATATTCCACAACTAAACGAAGATTCTTTCGTTTTACAATAATTTTCAATCTTAGCGTCGTTATTAAAATATGAGGGTAGATTTGAAACAAAGTGATAAGTTCACTTTGTTTCAAATCTACCTGCATATTTTAACTACTTTACTAGTTCACATAAATTATTCCACTATAGGGAACGTGCAGGAACTATAGGTGGCAGCACTAAACGACAAAAGAGACACTATGCGGACAGTAAAGGAAACTTATGCTGTCACCTGTCACGCAAATCTCTTCAAAAGTATTATTTTTGATTATGATAAAAGGTATAAAACCTGGGTTCTGGTCTATCAATAATGTTCGTCAGCGTAACATGAATGTTGACCAATATGAATTTTGTATGTTTCGTTTATTTTCTCTGATGAAAATTGTGGTGCATGAAGAAACGGTGGCATAAACAACTTTCTTATTTTCAACACATGTTTTAATGGAAGGGAATCCTTTATCAGCTAGAACAGTATCTCCAGGCTATAACAAATCAATCCACAATCATTTGTTATAAGCAATCACTATAACGCCCTCCGTAGCATTTAGATACAAAACTTAGGAAACCACAAGGAGTGCAGCCAATTAAAAACTTTATTGTATACCAATGTTTATAATCTGAGCACATGTGGACTCTTTGTTCAACTGTTGAAGAATATTCGGTGTGAACTTCAGTGCAGTCTAATCCATAATCATTTGTTATAAGCAATCACTAGAACGCCCTCCGTAGCATTTAGATACAAAACTTATGAAACCACAAGGAGTGCAGCCAACTAAAAACTTTATTGTCTAATGTTTATAATCTGAGTACATGTGGACTCTTTGTTTAACTGTTGAGGAATATTCGGTGTGAACTTCAGTGCAACATGTGTGTTCGCTGAAGTTTAAATGGTATGCCAGTACCATTTAATGTTTGCTTGGACGGTTGATTTTGAAGGCTATTGAACATTTTTAATGCAGGGTGTAACAAAAACAAATTGTGTTCAAATATTTTTCTTACTGCATTTATCCATTTTTTGCGTTTTTCACATAAACATGATATGAGAGTACTATTCTTTGGAAAGTAATAGAATTTTATTATTTTACGCTATTTGATTAATTTTCATTTTTGTGGATGTATTGGTATATCCAGAAACGCAACAATGGATTTTGATTAGCTAGAATAATCATTTTCAATAATAAAATTAATTCTGTTTACTTGTTTTACATGTCAATGTCAAGTATTAATAGGGTACAAGATTCGGATTGGTGACACCAGTTGGCACCACCGTTGTTGTGCACGTTCCCTATTCGCTGTTCTTGGTTGGTGAACATAGTTACGAGCGTTTGTGTTATCTTGCTGTTGCTATTTTAGTATTCTTCTGAATTCAATATGCAGGCTAATATTAGAATTGAAGCTAAGGCAAATATTGTGGCCCTATATTCGACTGGCCTTAATATATCTCAAATATCGAATGAAACCGGTTTATGCGTAAGTTTATTTTTTTTAAATTTTATGTGATGATACCTACAAAATATAATGGTAGACCTAAATCGCTTGTTGCAATTGTGTAATATAGACTTTTTTTTTAGAGAGAGACTGTTAGGCGCTGGGTGAAGAGGTTTGAGGAAGAAGGTAGCCTGAAGAGTCGTGAGAGGAGCGGAAGACCACCTCTTATTAGCCAGCCTCAGCGACGTTATATGGTAGCTGAATATGAGACGAATGGTTTCATCCCAACAACTCGTTTTGCCGATGAGTTCGGCAGAATCAGTGTGAATATGTGGACCCAAGTGGTCAAGGGCCCGGTGAATTAAGTTTTATATCGACGCGAGCCAACAGTGCCAACTATGTGGAAGTGCTGAATGATGTAATGTTGCCTACGGTGCGTAATATCTACCCCGCAGAAGACTTAGAAGAGATAAGTTTTGTGCAAGACAATTGTCCTATTCACCGTGCCAGCATTGTTCGCGAATGGTTTAGCAATCATCCGGAAATTAAAGTTATTCCTTGGCCAGCTCGGTCCCCTGACTTAAACCCTATAGAAAATGTATGGGGTTTAATGGTGCAAAGATGGGAAGCTCGGGACGAGAGATGCCCTGAGCTACTCAAATCCCATTGCATGCAATTATGGGATAGTTTGCGTGGCACAAATGTCTGTGCAAATATTGTGGCGTCTATGCGTCGACGTCTCATTAGCTGTATCGAGGCTAACGGAGGTCATACGAAATATTAAAAATCCTAAACAGGTAGGGTAATTTTATGTCAGGGGACATAGTGACCGTAACTTAAACAAATTAGTATTTATATTATTGTAAAATTGAGGTTAAGTTTCAATCCTCTTTTCATTGAGAAAATGAATAGTTAAATTCAACCTCTTAAATGATGTCAGAATTTTCATAATATCTATATTATGTAACCTTAAATATGATTTTTAACATTCTATACTACAATAATAACATAAGTAAGTGTAAAGGACTTCTTTTATAAAAAAAATAATAATATTACTTGTTTGTTTCATTTATTATCATTATTGTAATAATAAATTACCTTTATAATATATTTATTATAATATCTATTTGTTCAAAATAACTTACAAAAATAAATTATTAAACATAATTAAATGAAACATAAAAAACCGGTCCATCTTGGATTCGAACTCACATCTATCCCGATCACACTAGCCTCGTTACCGATCTAGCTAATGTTAACTTACGCAAACTTGTCAAAATTTTGCATTACTATGAAAAAAATAATCAGACGGTGATAAAAAGAAGTTACTGATATTGTCATCCTTGTCTAACATTGACCACATCTATATTATTACTCGTAGCGATGCTACACGACATGTTAATTTGTTAGCGTTGGAACATCACTCACACGGATAAATATGCGTATGTGTGTATAGGCGCCGGAGCCCGTATAGCGCAAACGATAATGTGCATTGCGGTGGAAGTGGAATTTTGACCTTTGACTGTACATAGTCACCTCTGAGTTACGCTTCACCCACTCAAGGTTACCTACGCAACGGAGGTCGCCGGCTCGCTTCGCTCGCCACCTCCCCCTTCGCTCCACTCGGTCTCGCAAGTTCGCTCCATTCAGGACCTACCTACCATCGGAAAGCTATCGTTACCGTACCACCACCGGAGACCGGACAAGTTTCGACGCCTACTATATAATTTGTTCAAACACCTAATTGCTAACCGTTATGAAGTTACACCTCTTTCAATTTTAGAGGTTGGGGTGGGGAGGAGAAGGTATACAAATTTCAACTCCCCTCAATAGTTTTAATAAACAGTCAAAAATGTAATAACATCAGTAGTTACCTACTTTTATTGTGATAAAAATATTACTTATCAAACACTGTCATCATGTAAAAATAGAAATAACACTAAACAGATGGTCGGATCGGGCGGTCTAAAAAAAAAAGCTGCCGCCCTATCTCCCGTCAGCCATGTCGTCGGAGCTCCGCCGGCCTTCGGCCTACGCTCCTCATATCCCAAATTCGGACTTCTAGGACATAAAGTTGTAATACTACTTCGGACCAATCATGGTGGTTGACATACGCAGGGCAAGTATTAAAGAAAACAACTTTTAAACTTTAAAATTTAGACCGATGATGCTATCTCAATCACTGACTTATTACATAGACCACGGGCCGTCGGGCATTATTAATAATGGCCGGTCAAAGTGATAAATTAATCACTTTGCCCATTGCTCTTGGGCATTATTAATAATGGCCGGTCCTTATTAATAAAGCCCAGTTAATCACGTCGCTTGTAACATATATATCATTCTATTCGGTTCGGTTCGGTTTCGTGTTATTGAGAAGTATTCCTTACCCTTATACAATTTTGAGAATCCTTAAAAATCCTTAATGAATTGGAAAATCCATTAGAGCCCTTAGAAGATTTTGTAAAATACTTCTGAATATTTTTAAAACCTTTAAGAGAACCCGTACAGCAGTACGAAAACCCTAAGGAACCCCTAAATCAATATGAAAACCTTTAAGAACCCCCTCATTCTAAAAACTAATTTAGTAAAAAAAAAGAAATTAAAGTAAAAAAAATGAGAATTTATTTTAAAGATTTTGAAACCCCTTAAAAAACATTAATACAGTCTAAAACCTTATTTAAAAACTCAGACTTTTTCCCATTAAAAAAACAATACCCAAAAGTTTGCTTGTCGTCGCCCCTATTTTTTTTTTTTTTTCGGTTGGGAAATCATCAAAATGACTCCTCCCACTCTGGGCGGAGCACGAGGAAGTATCAGGCTTTTACTGACTAAAACCCATCCATGTTCCTTCATCGCCCTTTGTGTTCCGGGGCCACGGGTGTTCTTTCGAAAAGTCCCGCAACCCCGGCAGGCATCGGCCCTTGCGGACCCCTTCTTATTGCTGACTCTCTGTTTGTCGTCGCCCCCTTGAGTTACGCTTCACCCACTCAACCATCATTACGCTACGGACCTACCTACCGTCGGAAAGCTATCGCTACCTTATCCCTACGCTACGGGGTTCGCCCTTCGCTTTACCGGTATCACCACCGGACAGGTTTCGACGCCTACTATAATATTTGTTCAAGTACCTAATGGCTATCTCTAACCGTTATGAAGTTACAGCCCTTCAAATTTTAGGGGAGTTTTGGGACGGGAGGGGAGAGTGTAAAAATTTGAACGCCCTTCAATAGTTCTAGGTAAGAATAAAAACAAAACCGCTACATGTCCTAGTTTCCGAGATACGATGGGTGGGAGGGGTGAAGGGGGGGAGAGGAGGGTGTTGTAAAAAATGATTCTGACTAACGCATTGCTCCTTTATATCAATCTGAAAATAAAAGTTTCAATTCTCAGAAACTTCCGAGATCCGCCTAAAGGGGGGGAGAAGGGGAGCAAAGGGGGGAAACTTTGAAAAATGTTTTATACTTCCCCAAGCCTACTCTATACGAATCTGTAAAAATCACAAGACAAGGGTCTCTTAGTTTCCGCGATACAATAGGGAGGGGGAAAGGGGCAAAAGGGGGGGTTTGGCACTTTTTCCTTACTCGTGATAGTTACTTGTTTACGAACCTGTCAAAATATATCCCCCTCCCCCTCCACTACTGGGAGACAATTATGCCAATGGTATTAACCGGAAATGGCACGGCTGCCATCTTGTATGTATTAAGTCGTCTCTGAGTTACGCTTCACCCACTGAACCTTCGTTAAGCTACGGAGGTCGCCGGCTCGCTTCGCTCTCCACCTACCCCCTTCGCTCCACTCAGAACCTATCTACAACGGGAAAGCTATCGTGACCTTATTATCCCTACGTCACGGGGGTCACCGGGGCGCTTCGCTCGCCCGCTCCTCTCTTCGCTTTACCGGTACCACCACCGAAAAGGTTCCGACGCCTACTATAATATTTATACAAACACCTAAAGGCTATCTCCAACCGTTATGAAGTTACAGCCCTTTCAATTTAAGGGGAGGTTGGGGAGGGGAGGGGAGGGTATACAAATTTCAACGCCTCTCAATAGTTTTAGGTAAGAATAAAAAAAAACCGCTATGTGTCCTGGTTTCCGAGATACTATGGGGGGGAGGGGTGAAGTGGGGGGGAGGGGTGAAGTGGGGGAAAGGGAGGAGTTATGAAAAATTATTTTGACCAACTCTGGGTCCTTTAATATGAATCTGAAAAAGAAAATGTTCCAAGTCTCTTTGTTTTCGAGATACGATAGGGAGCGGTGGGAACGGGGACAAAAAAGGGAGGTTTGACACTTTTTCCCTACTCGTGAGAGTTACTTGTTTATGAATCTGCCAAAATATAACCCTGTTACGCGCATCACTATTAAGTAAAGCGCTGACACTGCTGGCACGAGGCGCAACGCGTGCGCATCATCGACCCAGTTGCTACGAGGGGAAACTGCTGACACAGAACACGAGGCTCGACGACACCGTCTACGTGACCGAGCCCGCTCACTTCGTTTCCACCATCGATCGAGTCAATTTGCTTTCTTATTAATTGTAATTTCTTTTTATTAAATAAATTAGTTTGTAATTATTTCGGTTTTTTTTGAGTCCTCTGGCAGTAGCCCACGTATTTGGCGCAGCCGGTAGGATTCCCGGGTCGTAATTGCGATTACCGGTTTATCGCACCGCGTTCGCTACGATAGACTTTCAACGTCGCACCGGGAGATCCTGAACATCATCAACGAGACTACGCCAGAGATCCAGACATCGATACCGCTCAACGAAGACCAGAATGTTCATGTAAGTCCGCTGAATTTTCTTAGTGGTTGCTTGCTTCCTTTTTGTGTGTAGATTCCATATACCTTATCCAACATTTTTTATCCACGTAGATCTAGTACACGTAGGTTAGTTAGTAGTAGGAATAGAAGTGTAGATTCTAGGCGCGATATTATTAGTCCTGAAATTGAACCCGAGATGGCCGATTTAGACAGCATATTTAAAGCCCTCCGCTTAGTTCCCGATTTTGATGGGAATCCGAACGTACTTACCAGGTTCATCAAATTGTGTGACCAGTTAGTAGCTGAATTTATCCGAGAGGGGCAACCGTTAAATAACATAGCGCTTCTAAATGGCATATTGAACAAAGTTACGGGGCCCGCCGCCCGTCTGATTAACGCGAACGGTATACCTAATGATTGGGCAGGCATACGTAGTGCTCTTGTAAATAATTTTGCCGACCAGCGAGACGAGACCGCTCTCTACAACGATTTGGCTTTACTTACACAGGGTTCCGGCACGCCACAGGAATTTTATGAGCGTTGCCAGGGACTTTTCAGCACCGTCATGACATATGTTTCATTGCACGATACCCTAGACTCAACTATTGCAGCCAAACGCGATTTATATCGCAAACTAACTTTGCAGGCCTACCTCCGCGGTTTGAAAGATCCTTTAGGCTCGCGTATAAGGTGTATGAGACCAGAGACTATTGAGAAGGCTCTAGAGTTCGTGCATGAGGAGACTAACACTATGTATTTGCAGAGCAGAAATGATAACTTGTCGGACAAAAAACCCTCAACGCGAATGCCACCTAGTCATCATAACGAAATTAATCATAAAATGCCAATCCATCCAAGCAACATGCTTGTTCCGTTTAGGCCAAGTTCTTTTAACATGCCCGGTCCGTTTAGACCGCAGGGACCGCAATTTATGCCGCGGCCCTGGCCATCTCAGCACCAATTCGGAAGACCGTTTAATCCAAATAACATGCAACCACGTGGCCCGACCCGTACGCAACAAGTATTCAGTGCACCACCACCACCTAATAATAATCAGGGCGGTTCTGGATTCAGAATTCCCCCAAGAAACCAATATCTGCCGAATAATGGTCCCAGGCCGATGAGCGGCGTAAGCCACTTTGTATCCAGGCCTCTGCCTGCTACCAACAGTTGGAATTGGGCACTACAGGGCAATCCACCCCCTTCCAACTATCTTAAAACTCGTGATGTTAATGTAAACGAATGTTCAGATTATGGGGAGATTTACTATTACCCTGACCCATCCGACTACCTTTACATTGATCCCTACAACCAAGACTACTTTTATTTTGACGACTATGCATATGACCATGTTACACCGGAACAGACCGACGGAATTAACGACAAAGACAAGACAGTTACCGCCGACCAACAGAAGCCTTCAACCAGTCAGGATTTTCAGAAAGTTCCGAAGTCAAACAGCTCAGGATAGAATTAAACTTGCAAACCCAAAGGCAATTACCGTTTGTTCGTATCCATAATCCTCCACTTAATTTTCTAATAGATACCGGTGCAAATCAATCATTCATCAGTCCAGAAGCAGTTCAGGCTTATTTCCCTCACATACCTCTTAACTATGATCCATTCGAGGTTACTAACGTCCATGCCACAAGCAGGAGCGATTACTCTATTAACTTACCCTGCTTTCCCGAATTCGGTGACACGGAATCGATTAAACTATTCGTATACAGATTCCACGATCGTTTTGACGGTTTGATAGGAATGGATTTACTTACTAAATGGGAGGCTAAGTTAGATTTGAAAGATCTTACATTTACAACTAAGTTCGCAATTAATCCCATCCAAATTTATAACTCTCGAAATTTAAATCTCTATGAGGAGATTATACCAGCGGGAAGCTCTAAATTAATACGGTTACCTATTAATGCACCGGGTGGTGAGGTTTTTGTAGAGGAACAGATAATTTGCAATTGTATTATATCTGAATGCCTGACCACCGTCTCTAATAGCCGTGGTATAGTCGAAGTGACCAATCCAACCCATAACGATATCATATTTTCACTGGACCATGCCATTCAGGCAACGATTTTCAATGTTGAATGTACCGAGCAATTATCACCCCGCGCTAAAGATGTTACATCCCGGTTACGTATCGATCACCTAAACGAGGAGGAAAAGGCAAACTTATTGGCACTGTGTTCAAAGTATGCCGACGTCTTTTACATTGAAGGCGAGGCATTAACCTTCACCAACAAAGTAAAGCACAGCATTAAAACTACAGATGAAATTCCAATTTATACTAAAAGTTACAGGTATCCGTTTATACACCGCCAAGAAGTTAGTGATCAAATAGAGAAAATGTTAGATCAGGGAATCATTAGGCCGTCTGAATCCGCATGGAGCTCACCAATTTGGGTCGTCCCAAAGAAAAGTGACGCCTCCGGAAAGAAGAAATGGCGTATAGTTATTGACTTTCGGAAGCTAAACGAAAAAACGATTGATGACAAATACCCTATCCCTAATATCACAGACGTTCTGGATAAACTAGGCAAGTGCCAATATTTCACCACTCTTGACCTAGCATCAGGGTTCCACCAAGTGGAAATGAATCCCAGTGACATTCCAAAGACCGCCTTTAATGTTGAACATGGGCATTTTGAATTTTTAAGAATGCCCATGGGCCTTAAAAATTCCCCGTCCACATTCCAACGAGTGATGGACAACGCACTCAAAGGACTACAAAATGTCATATGTCTCGTCTACCTTGACGATATAATTGTATTCAGTACTTCTCTCCAGGAACATATGAACAACTTAGAAAAGGTGTTCCAGAGGTTAAGAGAATCTAACTTTAAAATCCAGTTAGATAAATCAGAGTTCTTAAAACTCGAAACCGCATACCTAGGTCATGTCATTAGTACCGAAGGAATAAAGCCTAACCCAGACAAGATCACAGCTATTCAAAATTACCCCATACCTAAAACACCTAAAGAAATTAAACAGTTTCTCGGACTCCTCGGTTATTACCGAAAATTCATTCCAGACTTCTCCCGTATTACCAAACCTATGACACAATGTTTAAAGAAAGGGAAAAAGGTAACTTTAAACTCAGACTACATTAACTGTTTTGAGAAATGTAAGACTCTGTTGACCAACGACCCTATCCTTAGATATCCCGACTTTGACAAAGAATTCGTATTAACCACAGACGCTTCTAATTTTGCAATCGGCGCGATACTCTCACAAGGTTCTATTGGCTCAGATAAACCTGTAGCATATGCGTCACGGACACTTAATGAAAGTGAAGTAAATTACAGTACGATAGAAAAAGAATTACTAGCTATTGTATGGGCAACAAAATACTTTCGGCCTTACCTCTTTGGACGCAAGTTTAAAATAGTAACAGACCACAAACCACTACAGTGGGTCATGAGCCTCAAGGAACCAAATTCACGATTAACAAGGTGGCGGTTAAAGTTAAGCGAATATGATTTTACCGTCATCTATAAAAAGGGCAAACATAACACCAATGCCGACGCCCTCTCTCGCGTCGAGATCCACAACGAGGAGGTTAGTTCGATGATTGCAAACGCAACTGACAGACCACCATCCCTAGCTAACTCCAACACCTTGACAGCACATACCTCTGAGGAAAACCCTATACTTGAAATACCCATCACCGACGAACCACTTAATAAATTCCACCGACAATTATGTTTAACCGTTGTAGGCGACTTTAAAAAACGAACTACTGCGACTAAGACATTTGACACCCACACTCGAACATCCGTTCAGCTATCTGAATCCAACTTGGAAGAAGATCTGATTAACGCCATTAAGGAGTACGTCAACCCTAAGATCAAAACTGCCCTGTTAATAAATCCACCCCTTGCAATGTACAACATAATCCCTCTGTTACAAAAATATTTTAAAAGTTCATCTATGAAATTGGTATTGGCAAAAAAGGAACTTGAAAACGTAAAAGAATACCTGAGGCAGCAGGAAATTATTCGTCACTACCACGAAGGCAAAACCAACCACCGTGGCATTAACGAGTGCTTTCTAGCCTTATCTGTTAAATATTATTGGCCCAAGATGCGAGAACACATAACCAAATTCATAAATGACTGCACAATATGTGGGCAAGCAAAGTACGATAGGAGCCCCATAAAGCAGAAGTTCAACATAGCGCCCCCAGCCACCAGACCGTTCGAAATAATACATATGGATAGCTTCTCAGCACAGAATGAAAAATACGTAACGTTCATGGACGCCTTTTCAAAGTACGGTCAAGCTTACCTCCTTCGAGATGGGACTGCAGTTAGCATCATACAAGCTTTACTAACTTTCAGCACGCATCATGGCCTACCACTAACCATTATTACAGATCAAGGGACCGAATTCACCAACCAGATGTTCTCCGAGTTCTGCAAGGTTCATAAAATAATTCATCACCAAACACTCGCATACTCACCTAACGCTAACGGTAACATTGAACGTTTTCACTCCACCATACTGGAACATCTTCGTATTTTGAAACTAAAACACAAAGATGAGCCAGTCGTACATCTGATGCCATATGCTATCATAGCGTACAATAGTTCAATCCATTCTTTCACACGATGTAAACCATTCGACCTTATATTGGGACACACTGACCCACGAGACCCGACTGACATAGACCTGACCGGACACCTACTGCAACAATATACAGAAACACACAGAGAACGTATGCAAAAAGTATACGAACTAATCAATGAGACGTCTCTCGCTAATCGAACGGCGCTTATAGAGAGTCGTAATAAAACCCGTGAGGACGAGGTCGATTATGAACCCGACCAACAAATATTCATCAGTAATCCCTCCGCTAGTAGATCTAAACTCGCACCCAGATACACCCAAGACACCGTTTTAGTTAATTTACCTATCCATATTTATACCTCCAAGAAAAAGGGACCTATAGCTAAATCTAGATTAAAGCGCGTCCCTAAAACCGCGAAATTGTTGCAGAATACCCCTGATGCTGTCACTTAGCCTAACATGGGCACAAGAGATCAATCTAGAACGACTAGAGAATGGACCTGGACTACTGCCCTTCAAACTAGGGCCCATGAAACTCGTTACTCATTATCATACATTCCTGCAGAACATTGAACTAACAGACATAGACAATAACATTAACGAAATACGAATCCAACTTATTAAAGCCACAGATAGACTAGACAATTACACTCACACTTTATACGAGCTAGAAATAGATAGCTTGAACGCGAAACTAAATAAAGCCTCATCTCATCTACAAAGCCTAAAGCCCAATCGATTCAAGATAAGTTTAATAGATGGTCTCGGATCCGTAATAAAGAGCATTACAGGAAACCTGGATCATACAGATGCCATCAAGTACGATAACGCCCTTAAGGCTCTCAATGATAATCAGCAACAGATAGCTATTGAGCAAAATCATCATATAAGCCTTAGCAAAGGTTTGATGAACGAACATACAAAAATTATTACAAAATTAGTAGAAAACCAAGTACAATTAAATGATAGTCTGCATATTTTACTTGACGCCGATAAGTATAAACAACACAACCTCATCAAGTTTGCAAAGTTTTCGCAAATACTGCAAATAATTAGTAATAACGTAGATAGTCTATTAAGCGAACTAAGTAGGTTAGAGAACGCAATAGCACTTTCCGGTCAAATGCATACTCATCATTCCATGTTAGGTACAGAAATATTAAGCAATATGATACGCAAACAACAAAAGCCACTAGTAGTCCCGCGTAATAGACTAAGAGTATGCGACAAAAATTGTTATACTATGGCGGTGAAAATATATAATCACTTAGCTAAAGAATTTAGAAGTGCATCAGATTTAGAATTTAATAGGAAACTGCATAACTGGTTGTGTGAGAGATGTTTTTATTCCATCAACGAATATTTTGAGTGTAAAATGTAAAACTGACTTACCTACTATAATAATACATATCTGTAATTATTGCCATTGTTTAAATAATATTGAAATATTTTTAATTATTCTTGCTATTTTATTCGACAATGCTATTTTATTGATTATTTTTTGGATTCATCAAATACCATTTTTATTGACATGACATAATTATTATTGATCGCTATTTAAATATGTATAAATTATTATTTTAAATGAATCTAATTTTATTTAATTTTATTAATTGATTTGTAATTTTAATTTTAATGATGATAAGTATTTTAATGTAATTGCTAATTACTAAATGTGTACTGCATGCTATTAGTATACCAAGATGTAAAATCTCAATATTTGTATGGCCGAAATGCCGAATATAGTGAAACCAATAGATATTAAGAACTTACCTATGTTAACTACCTATATTCTTGCAAATAAATGTATCATTCATTCATTCATTCATTCATTCATTCAAACTAAGCGCGCTTTATAATAAAGACCAACTAATAGAATTAGATATTAGAGAATATTATGACATCATTAAACCATTAGCTTATTACCGTGGAAATCAAATAGTTTTTGCATTTAAATTTCCCATAACGTCTCCACTAAAATTCCTGTTGTACAAGTTAGTCATTGTACCAAATAGAAATAAGCAGACCATCATCCCGTCCTACCCATTCCTAGCAATCACTGGAAACATTCACGCGTACATAGAGGCAGAATGCCCGAAGGTAGCTTCAGAGTATCTCTGCGAAGAAAAACTCAACCACCAAATTAGAACCCATCCAGACTGCATCTGCGATATCATCGGAAGTCAAACACCGCACAAATCATGTAACACGATCACTATTAGCCTGACGAAGCCCGCAATGGAAAAGTTAGATGACCGCCGCTACGCTCTCGTGTTCCCGAAACCAACACAAGTCCAGTTAATCTGCGAACAGGAAGAATCTATAACTATAGCCGGAAGCTTCCTAGCCACCATTCCACATAATTGCAAGCTACGAACAGACGAGTTCACCATCGTCAACATCAACGACCACATTAGTGGACAACCCATGAAGATAAGCAGCGTGCCAGATGACATCGAAGGATCAACCATGCCACCTCTTCAAATCAGTGCTATTAACTTAAAGAAGCTGCACGATATTCAAGATAGAATAGACTCACAGAAGCCAATCCACATCGAACCAATCTCAACTATTTACCATACAACAATCCCATTTTATGGTACACTGCTAGCCTTATTTGTACTGGGAGCAATACTATCATACCGAGTCCACTCCCGCCGAAAGAAGCAGATGACAACTCCAGATGAAGCCATGTACACCGAGCCTGAAACATCTGAAACCCGCCGGAACCAGCCGGCTTCTCAAGATGAATCCAAACTCTCGACGATATTTCATCTCAAAATCTGAAATAGTCGTCGATCTGAGGGGGGAGGTGTTACGCGCATCACTATTAAGTAAAGCGCTGACACTGCTGGCACGAGGCGCAACGCGTGCGCATCATCGACCCAGTTGCTACGAGGGGAAACTGCTGACACAGAACACGAGGCTCGACGACACCGTCTACGTGACCGAGCCCGCTCACTTCGTTTCCACCATCGATCGAGTCAATTTGCTTTCTTATTAATTGTAATTTCTTTTTATTAAATAAATTAGTTTGTAATTAATTCGGTTTTTTTTGAGTCCTCTGGCAGTAGCCCACGTATTTACCCTCTTTCCCTCCACCATCTGGGAGAACAATTACGTCAGTGAGTGAGTGGTAATAAACCGGAAAGGGCACGGCCGCCATCTTGAATTTCTGAAATGTCATAATTTTCCTAAAATAAACAGGATACAAGTTACCTGTAATTACCTAAAGAAACGGTGGCTGTCCGTTGACTTTGGTAGATCAAAAGAATTCGCCAAAGTCGGGTCTGACCCTAAAATTCAAGCCCCAATGGCTCTCGGGGTTGCCAGCTGAAAGTGATGAAAATGGTCAAATATCATTTGTAGCACCTCATTATTGGTTGTAATGCAAAATTCCATTTAAAGTTTATTTATCTGTACTTTTCGAGTTTTCGGGGAAAATCTGGAAAAAATTAATGTAAGTTACATTTTGATAAAAATATTACTTATCAAACACCATGTCATCATGTAAAAATAGAAATTACACTAAGCAGGTGGTCGGATCGGGCGGTCTAAAAAAAAAAGCTGCCGCCCTATCTCCCGTCAGCCATGTCGTCGGAGCTCCGCCGGCCTTCGGCCTACGCTCCTCATGTCCTAAATTCGGACTTCTGGGACATAAAGTTGTAATACTAATTCGGACCAATCATGGTGGTCGACATACGCAGGGCAAGTATTAAAGAAAACAACTTTTAAACTTTAAAATTTAGACCGATGATGCTATCTCAATCACTGACTTATTACATAGACCACGGGCCGTCCGGCATTATTAATAATGGCCGGTCAAAGTGATAAATTAATCACTTTTGCCCATTGCTCTTGGGCATTATTAATAATGGCCGGTCCTTATTAATAATTCCCAGGTAATCACGTTGCTTGTAACATATATATCATTCTATTCGGTTCGGTTCGGTTTCGTGTTATTGAGAAGTATTCCTTACCCTTATAAAATTTTGAGAATCCTTTAAAATTCTTAATGAATTGGAAAATCCATTAGAGCCCTTAGAAGATTTTGTAAAATACTTCTGTGTGAGACTGCACAAACAGACTCACGATGTCCGCGATTACGCGGAGCCCTAATCAAAATAATACTTGTCCAATCGACAAGTGAAAACAACTATTCAACTATTAGATATAACTTACCCATCACGTTGGAACCGGAGATGTGGCGTAGTCCCTGGTCACGTCTTATCTGGGTGGGGTGTAAGTATAAATGTGGTTTGTGTGGTGTATGTGAAGTTATGTAAGATTCGACGGTTCCAAAGGACGCCCACAGCGCGTACCGTCGACTTCCGGATCAAACCTTCAGATCCCACACGTGGCACTTTTCACCAATGTCCAACTGAATTTTATCCCGGTTTGCTAACCCAATCGGGGATGTACAATAGTCCAGCACTGAATTTAGGAAATTACCGGCGTCCCAATAAAACACAAAGGCCGGCTACATAACCTACAAATCACTCGCGGTCACGACCCAAAATGGCGAGATTTCTCAATTTTCACTCAATTATCAACAAAATATCAAACACCGATCAAGATGGTATCGGATTACAATTAACTCAAAGTTTCAATCAATAATTACACGAAAACAGCGTGCATCAAAAAAACAAGACCACGGAAGCAAGTTTTTTCCAAACCAATATGGCACTGACAAGCAAACGTCATCGCACAGACAACCGAAACGTAATCTGTCAAACGTCAAAAGGGTGCGTTCAGAAACTTGGTGGATGAAACAACTTCTGAATATTTTTAAAACCTTTAAGAGCACCCTTACAGCAGTACCAAATCCCTAAGGAACCCCTAAATCAATATGAAAACCTTTAAGAACCCCCTCATTCTAAAAACTAATTCAGAAAAAAAAAGAAATTAAAGTAAAAAAAAATGAGAATTTATTTTAAAGATTTTCTAAAACCTTATTTAAAAACTCAGACTTGTTCCCATTAAAAAAACAATACCCAAAAGTTTGCTTGTCGTCGCCCAATTTTTTTTTTTTTTTTCGGTTGGTAAATTATCAAAATGACTCTTCTCGCTCTGGGCGGAGCACGAGGAAGTATCAGACTTTTACTGACTAAAACTCATCCATGTTCCTTCATCGCCCTTTGTGTTCCGGGGCCACGGTTGTTCTTTCGAACAGTCCCGCAACCCCGGCAGGCATCGGCCCCTTTATATGAATCTGAAAAAAAATATTCCAAGTCTCTTAACTTTCGAGATCTTCCTAAAAGGGAGGGAGAGAGGGACAAGGGGGCAATTTCAAAAACTGGTTTTTACTTTTCCAAACCTCCTCTATACGAATTCGTTAAAAAAGTAAGACTTGGGTCTCTTAGTTTCCGAGAAACGATAGGGAGGGGGAGGAAGGAGGGCAAAAAGGGGAAGTTTGGAACTTTTTACCTACTTGTGAGAGACAGTTGTTTACGAATCTGTCAAAATACACTCCCCTCCCCCTCCACCACCTAGGAAAACAATATGTCAGTGAGTGACGATTCGGAAACCGGAAATGGCACGACCGCCATCGTGAATTTCTAAAATGTCACAATTTTTCTAAAGTAACCAGGATAATGTGTACCTGTCAGTAAAAACACGGTGGCTGTACGTTGACTTTGGTAGAAAAAAAAAAAATTGGCCAAAGTCGGGTCTGACCCGAAAATTCAAGCCCCAATGGCTCTCGGGGTTGCCAGCTGAGAGTGATGAAGATGGACAAATGTCATTTGGGGAACTCCAATGTTGCCGGCTAGGCAAAGTCTCCATTTAAAATGTCGTCATTTCTACTTTGCATGTTTTTAGGGAAAATCAGGTAAAATTACCCCAAAAGTGGGAAAAAATGTTGCACCAGGCAACACTCGTCGATGAAGGACACAACCGGTATACAACACAATCCAGTCTTTTTAATGTGTCGAAAAGTGAGAAATTTCGTATTTTTTACAAGGTCGCAAGGATATAGGCTACCGAATGGTGTACTTGATGTTGCCAACTTTTGAGTTTGGTAGAACAAAAGAACTCGCCAAAGTGCAAAGAACCCAAAAATTAAAATATTAAATGTTTTTTGGGGTTGCCAACTAAAACGAACCAAAATGGTCAAATGTCATTCGGGGAAACCCAATGTTGCCAGCTAGTCAAAGTCTCCATTCAAAATGTCCTTATTTCTACTTTTCATGTTTTTTGGGAAAATCTGGGAAATTACCCTAAAAATGGGGAAAACTTTCAAACCAAGCAACACTCCTTGACAAAATACACAACCACTTGGTACAACTTGAACCCGTCAGATGTTGTCAACTACACAAAAAATGGATTTGAAAAAAGTTGAAAATTCAAACTTTTCACAAAATGGCTGCCACAACGTCGGCCATCTTGTTTTTCTGAAAAGTCATAATTTTTCTGAAATCTTAAGGATATAGGCCACCGACTGGTGTGCTTGGTGTTGCCAACTTTTATAATCAGTAGAACAAAACAATTCATCAAAGTTTAGTGCAAAAAGTCGAAAATTTCAAAACGTCCCAGCGCAGCCGCCATCATGTTTTTTTTTTACTTTTTTTTTAAATCATTCTAGATTTTATATGGGACCTATGAGTCGAAATTCATCCAAGTCTTTAGGAACCCCTAAATCAGTATGAAGCAGTCTAAGAACCCTTAAGATCCGCTAAAACAATCTAAAACCTTCATTAAAAACTCAGACCTATAAGCTATCTTGACCTTATCCCTACCACCACCGGACAGGTTTTGACACTTACTATAATATTTGTTCAAACCCGTATCTCTAAGCGTTATGAAGTTACAGCCCTTTCTTTTTTTGAGAAAATATTTTTTCCGAATGTACATAGTCACCTCTGAGTGACGCTTCACCCACCTAACCTTGGTTACGCAATGGAGGTCGCCGACTCGCTTTGCTCGCCACCTCCCCCTTCGCTTCACTCGGTTTCGCAGGTTCACTCCATTCAGGACCTACCTATCATCGAAAAGCTATCGTTACCGTACCACCATCGGAGACCGGACAAGTTTCGACGCCTACTATATAATTTGTTCAAACATCTAATTGCTATCTCTGACCGTTACGAAGTTATAGCGCTTTTATTTTTAGGGGAGGTTGGGAAGAGGAGGATACCCTCCGTAAACAAATTTAAACGCTCCTCAATAATAATTTATAGTAAAAATCAAAAAGCCGCTACATGTCCTAGTTTCCAAGATACGATGGGTGGGATGGGTGAAGGGAGGATAGGGGGGGTGTTGTGAAAAATGATTCTAACTAACGCATTGCTCCTTTATATGAATCTGAAAAAAAAGTTTCAATTCTCTGAACTTCCGAGATCCGGGGTGGAGAAGGGGGGCAAGGGGGTAACATTGAAAAATGTTTTATACTTCCCCGAGCCTCTTCTATACAAATCAGCAAAAAAACAAAACACGGGTCTCTTAGTTTCCGAGATACGATAGGGAGGAGTGGGAAGGGGGCAAAAAGTGGTTTGGAACATTTTACGTACTCGTGAGAGTAACTTGATTATGAATCTGTCAAAATATACCCCTCTCCCTCTCCACCGTCCGGGAGAACAATAATGTCAGTGAGTGGTATTCGAACAAGGTTTCGAAAACCGGAAATGGCACGGCCGCCATCTTGAATTTTTAAAATGTCACAATTTTTCTAAAGTAACCAGGATACAAGCTACCTGTCTGTAAAAACACGGTGGCTGTCCGTTGACTTTGGTAGAACGAAAGAATTCGCCAAAGTCGGGTCTGACCCTGAAAATTCAAGCCCCAATGGCTCTCGGGGTTGCCAGTTGAAAGTGATGAAAATGGTCATATAACATTTGGTCCCGACCCCAATGTTGCCGGCTGGTCAAAGTCTCCATTCAAAATATCATTATTTCTACTTTTCATATTTTTGGGGAGAATCTGAGAAATTACCCTAAAAATGGGGAAAAATTTTGCACCAGGCAACACTCTTCAACGAAATAAACAACCGGTTCATACAACACAATCCAGTCGGGGGATGCCAGCTGTCTGATTTATTGTATAAAAAATTGGGATTTTTCGTCATTTCTACAAGATGGCCGCCACACTGTCCGCCATCTTGTTTTTCTGAAATGTCATAATTTACCTGAAATCTCAAGGACTTAGGCTACCAACTGTTGTACTTGGTGTTGCCAACTTTTGTGTTTGGTAGAACAAAAGATCTCGCCAAAATCTGGTCTGACCCGAAAATTCAAGCCCCAATGGCTCTCGGGGTTGCCAGCTGTGAGTGATGAAAATGGTCATGAGTCATTTTGGGCACCCGATTCTTGGTGGTTACCCAAAATTTCCATTTAAAATGTCGTCATTTCTACTGTTCACGTTTTCGAGGAAGATCTGGGAAAATTACCCCAAAAGTGAAGAGAATTTTTGCACCAGGCAACACTCCTCAACCAAACACACAACCAGTTCATGACACATAATCCAGTCGGGGGATGCCAGCTGTCCCATGTATCGTGTTAAAAATTGGGAGTTTCCGTCGTTTTTACACAAAGTCACAATTTTCCTGAAATTTCAAGGTTATAGGCCAACGACTGGTGTAAGTGGTGTTGCTAACGTTTTAAATCGGTAGAACAAAATAATTCGTCAAAGTTTAGTACAAAAAGTTTGTATGGGACCTATGAGTCGAAATTCATCCAAGTCTTTAGGAACCCCTAAATCAGTATGAAGCAGTCTAAGAACCCTTAAGATCCACTAAAACAATCTAAAACCTTCATTATAAACTCAGACCAATAAACTATCTTGATCTTATCCCTACCACCACCGGACAGATTTTGACACTAACTATAATATTTGTTCAATTACCTAATGGCTATCTCTAAGCGTTATGAAGTTACAGCCCTTTCTTTTTTTGAGAAAATATTTTTTCAGAATGTACATAGTCACCTCTGAGTTACGCTTCACCCACTCAACCTTGGTTACGCAATGGAGGTCGCCGGCTCGCTTCGCTCGCCACCTCCCCTTTCGCTTCACTCGATCTCGCAGGTTTGCTCCATTCAGGACCTACCTACCATCGGAGAGCTATCGTTGCCGTACCACCATCGGAGACCGGACAAGTTTCGACACCTACTATATAATTTGCTTAAATATCTAATTGCTATCTCTAACCGTTATGAAGTTACAACCCTTTCAATTTTAGGGGAGGTTGGGGTGGGGAGGGGAAGGTATACAAATTTCAACGCCCCTCAGTTTTAGGTAAAAATCAAAAGATTTTTCAGTTGTATAAAAAGGGGTGGAGAGAGGGGCTCAAGGGGGGGAGAGAGGGTATTGAAAAATTAGTTTTACTAACTCTGGGCCTCTTTTTATGAATCTGAAAAAAAAAAAAAAACATGGCCCCTTATTTTTCGAGATACGCTTACAGGGGTAGAGAAGGGGGTCAAGGGGGACAACTTTAAAAAATAGTTTTTACTTTTCCAAGCCTCCTCTATACGAATCCGTAAAAAAACAGAACATGGGTCTCTTAGTTTCCGAGTAACGAGATAGGGAGGGGAGGAAAAGGGGGGCAAAAAGGTGGGGTTTGGCACTTTTACCCCACACGTGGAAGTTTCTTGTTTACTAATCCAAAAAACCGTTACAAACTAATACCCCTCAGTGGGATGAACCGCTTGAACGACCCCAATCGGTTAAGGTTTTCGAAACCGGAAGTGGCACAGCCGCCATATTGAATTTCTAAAATGTCACAATTTTTCTAAAGTAACCAAGATATAAGCTACCTGTCAGTAAAAACACGGTGGCTGTACGTTGACTTTGGTAGAACAAAAGAACTCGCCAAAGTCGGGTCCGACCCGAAGATTCAAGCGCGAATGGCTCTCGGGGTTGCCAGCTGAGAGTGATGAAAATGGTCAAAAGTCATTTCGGGCACCCCATTCTTGGTGGTTATGTAAAATTTCCATTTAAAATAACGTCATTTCTGCTTTTCATGTTTTTGGTCAAAATTATCCCAAAAGTGGGGAGAAGTTTTGCACCAGGCAACACTCCTTGACCAAATACACAACCGGTTGATACAACACAATCCAGTCGGGGGATGCCAGCTGTTCCATTTATCGTATCGAAAATTTGGATTTTTCGTCTTTTTAACAAAATGGCTGCCACAGCGTCCGCCATCTTGTTTTTATGAAAAGTCATAATTTTCCTGAAATTTCAAGGATACACGCCACTGACTGGTGTACTTGGTGTTGCCAACTTTTGAGTTTGGTAGAACAAAAGAACTCGCCAAAGTCGGGTCTGACCCGAAAATTCAAACCCCAATGGCTCTCGGGGCTGCCAGCACAAAGTGATAAAAATGGTCAAATGTCATTTGAGGCACCTCAATGTTGCCGGCTAGTCAAAGTCTCTAATCAAAATATCGTCATTTCTACTTTTCATGTTTTTTTGGAAGATCTGGGAAAATTACCCTAAAAGTGGGGAGAATTTCTGCACCAGGCAACACTCCTTAGCAATACACACAACCGTTCAGTACAACTTGAATCCGTCAGATGTTGCCAACTACACGAAAATTGGATTTGTAAAAAGTCAAAATTCCAATTTTTCACAAGATGGCCGCCACACTGTCTGCCATCTTGTTTTTCTAAGAAGTCATAATTTTCCTGAAATTTAAAGAATATAGGCCACCGATTGATGTATTTAGTGTTGCCAACTTTTGAGTTTGGTGGAACAAAAGAACTCGCCAAAGTTGGCTCTGACCCGAAAATTCAAGCCCCAATGGCTCCCGGGGTTGCCAGCTGAAAGTGATGAAAATAGTCAAATGTCATTTGGGAGACTTCATTGTTGCCGGCTAGTCAAAGTGTCTATTCAAAATATCGTTAATTCTACTTTTCATGTTTTTGGGCAAAATCTAGAAAAATGCCCTAAAAATGGGGAAATTTTTTGCACCAGGCAACACTCCTCTACAAAACACATAACCGACCAGTACAATTCGAACCCTTCAGATGTTGCCAACTGCACGAAAAATAGATTTGAAAAAAGTCGAAATTTCAAGTTTTTACAAAATGGCCGCCACAGCGTCCGCCATCTTGTTTTTCTAAAAAGTCATAATTTTCCTGAAATCTCAAGAATATAGGCTAACGACTGATGTATATAATGTTGCCACCTTTTGAGTTTGGTAGAACAAAAGAACTCGCCAAAGTCAAAAAGTCCCAAAAACTAAAAAATTCAATATTTTTTGGGGTTGCCAACTAAAACCAAACAAAATGGTCAAATGTCATTTGGGGGACCCCAATGTTGCCAGCTAGTCAAAGTCTCTATTCAAAATGTCCTTATTTCTACTTTTCATGTTTTTGGGGAAAATCTGGAAAACTAACCTAAAAATGGGGAAATTTTTCAAACCAGGCAACACTCTTTAACAAAACACACAACCGCTCGGTACAACTTGAAACCGTCGGATGTTGCCAACTACCCTAAAAATGGATTTGAAAAAAGTCGAAAATTCCAACTATTTACAAGATGGCCGCCACACTGCTCGCCATTTTGTTTTTCTGAAAAGTCACAATTTTCCTGAAATTTCAAGGATATAAGCCACCGATTGGTGCAATTGGTGTTGCCAACTTTTGAAATCGGTAGAACAAAACAATTCGTCAAAGTGTAGTGCAAAAAGTCGAAGATTTCAAAACGTCCCAGCGCAGCCGCCATCTTGTTTTTTTTTTTTTTTAGTTTTTTTCTAAATCATTTTAGATTTTGAATAGGACCTATGAGTCGAAACTCGTCCAAGTCTTTTCCTCACTGAAACCGGAAATGGATTCGGCCGCCATCTTGGATTTGAATCTCCTCTATAATTTTCCTCTACTCACTCTATGGTACTCTACATTTTTCCCAAACATTCCCATAACCCATCTCTCACCCATTCCGAGAAACGACATGTCAATCAGTGAGTGAGTGGCTTTGTATTGTAGTTTTATATAATATAAATAAAAATGCAACTCTACGTACCTTCCTGATGTCATGTATGGGGCAGTGGAGAACGGTTCTTCGCTATCCAGGATGTCGACAGATTCAGGGGACCAGCGAACCGATAAGGATCGAGCGTGGTATATTCCAGGGTGATAGTCTGAGTCCATTGTGGTTTTGTCTGGCCTTGAACCCTCTCAGCACACTGCTGGAGCGTTCAGGTCTAGGCTATCTGTTGAGGAGAGATGGTCAGGTCATATCTCACCTTCTTTACATGGATGATCTGAAACTCTTTGCCCCCAACAATTTGCAACTGATGAAGCTACTAAAGGTAACAGAAACTTTCAGTAGCGCCATCAGGATGGAATTTGGTGTGGAGAAATGTGCAGTCATGCATGTGAAGCGAGGAGAGATTATGGAACCCGTGGGAACTCAACTCTCGGATTCCATACACCTTAGATCCCTCTCCTCAACAGAAACCTACAAGTATTTGGGTATGTCGGAGGCATTAGGTATCAATACTGCAGACATCATAAGGCGGGTGTCGTATAAGGCGACTAATGTCTGAGGCAGAATATCTTGCGCCTCCGTAGACCAGAGAATGGGCAGCAGCGTTTTCTGTTAGTCTTTCATCACTGCGATCTCCAATCCGCCTGCCAAGCGTGGAGATTACGGCAAATTCCTCTCATCATGGGAGAGGCTTATGTCCAGCAGTGGACGTTATGGGCTGTTGTTGTTGTTGTTGTACTGCAGACATGAAACAATCGTTGAGGGAGCGCTTCTTTGGCCGCCTGAATAAGGTGCTAGGCAGTCTTTTGTCAGGCGGAAACAAGGTGCGCGCCTTCAACGGTTGGGTCATGCCAGTTTTGATGTATTCCTTCGGCATACTCAAATGGACTCAGACGGAACTTGATGCCCTGGATAGGAGGGTACGCACACTGCTGACCGCAAATCGAATGCATCACCCACGTTCGTCGGTGATGAGACTGTATATCCCGCGGAAGTGCGGGGGTCGTGGCTTCTTAAATGCTAAGGCCCTACACAACCGTGAGGTATGCAGTCTCAGGGAATACTTCCTGGAAGCCGACGGGGAGATGCACCGAGATGTGGTCTCAGTGGACAAGGGCCTCACCCCGCTCTCCCTGGCTAACGAGAACTGGCGCAAGCCTAAAGTATTAAACACTATTGACTGCAAGGAACAATGGCAGAGCAAGGAGCTTCACGGACGCTTTTACCGGGCTCTACATGGCCCCGATGTAGACTTCTTAGCGTCGGTATCCTGGCTACGCTTTGGTGACCTCTTCGGGGAAACCGAAGGTTTTGTCTGTGCAATAATGGACGAAGTTATGATGACGAATAACTACCGGAAATACATTGTGAAAGATGGCACGGTTGACATATGTCGGGCATGCCACCGTCCGGGAGAATCGATCCGACACATTATTTCTGGGTGTTCTAGTCTCGCTAACGGAGAGTACTTGCATAGACACAACCTCGTTGCCAGGATTATCCACCAGCAACTTGCTTTGAAGTACAACCTTGTGGAATCAGAAGTGCCATACTATAGGTATGCGCCCGACCCAGTTCTCGATAATGGTAATATCACGTTGTATTGGGATCGACCTATCACCACTGACAGGACTGTTGTTGCCAATAGGCCTGACATTGTGGTGATAGATCGATTGGAGCGTCGCACAATGATTGTTGATATAACGGTCCCGCATGATGAGAACCTCGTGAAAGCAGAGAAAGATAAACAATTCAAGTATCTAGATCTGGCTCGCGAGGTTGTTGACATGTGGGACGTAAATACAGCAGTCATTGTGCCGATAGTCGTGTCGGCCAATGGCTTAATAGCCAAGAGCCTCGACCAACATCTTAGGAGGCTCTCGCTTGGCAGCTGGATCAAGGGCTTGATTCAGAAAGCAGTACTTCTGGACACGGCACGTATCGTTAGGAGGTTCCTCTCTCAAGAGCCCTGACCACCGGCAGCTCGGACCCTGTTCCCAGCGCTGGTGGGCTACTGTTTTTTATATTTTTAAATGTTTTTTTAAGTCGTTTTACTAAGAAATATTTAAAAATGTTAAAAACATGTGAATATAAATGAATAAATGCATCAATAATACAATATATGTATATATCACGGCAGGGAAAGCTTAGAGGAACACTGTCCCCAAATTATTGGCGCCATTCGCCACCATATTGTCTTTCAGTCATCACATCGCCTTGCGATACGATTCTTCATTGTTGATAGATAGGTAGATGGGTATTTGAAATCACACACAGCACTTGACTCAAATTCCAAACGTTTATTTCTATTAAACCATAAGTACAGAAACTGATTAACTTTCTAGAGTTGAGTCGTCCATTCGCAAATTATTATGGTTGAGGAGAAGAAACTCTTCACACTATTTTAAATTGTATTACAGATCGTTCACTTCATTAAACACATAAAATTACTTAGTATTTCAATTGTTTTTGCTAATCGTAAGCTAACGTGACGGATCGTTGCTCCCTGTCTGTTCTGAGTGGGCGGAAGTCCTCCACACAGTACAGGTAACTCATTACATAATAAATTCATTAAAACTTACAAACAATACTAGAGTAATTCATAATTAATTATTTTAATAATTAAACAATACCAATATTCACAAATGCAAAGGTTTTATCAAGTTAAAGCTAATTAGTCGCTTCAATACTTTTTACAACAATATTCAATCTTGTTTTAAAACCATTTCCGGTAAATCAAAGTATTTAGTACAAAGAACACCTACGAAGTCTTTCACTAATAAATTGTTCTGTAAAATAATCTTGTTACTTTTTAGTTTGTAATTAAATTAGATAATCTGATTTAGTTGTAGTTTCAAATTATTAATTGATTTATTGATCAAATCGTATTCGGCCTGTAGTGTTGCCTCATAAAAATCTTGTGTCAAAATGAACAATAATAATTACAAATCCAATGTCATAAAATACTTGATCATAATTTTAACTATAGATTTAGCTAAAGACTTACTGAGTCTTTAGCTAGACTTTTGTTTAATAAATTACTATTTGAAACCACGAACTATCTAAGTGCTAGTTACGCCAATAGATGGCGCTTAACTCATTTGTCAAGTGATGTAATAACTGTACTACGAAGCAGAGATGGCAGGTTCATGGAATAGAATTATGAGTGTTAATAATTAGATTAAATCTTAGCAGATAGAGCCTCTTGCGGCGACACGGCCATTCTGATCGGCGGTGCGCGCTCTGCACCTGCCGTCGCCGTCAGTATGTGGAGTTTCGTGGTTGTTATCTGAAATAGTGGAGATTTTTGTCGGCAGATTATTGTTGCTTTTATTATTATCCTACAATGTTCATTGAATTGTAGGATTTGGTAATAGAAAGTGTCAGTCAACATAGAAAGCTAGTTATAGATCAGGCATCTATTCAGTTTTCCTTGTATTCAAAATTAAATGCGTTTATGTATCACCTAGACATACACACAGTCATAGAGTTAATCTGCTTGAAATTTTTATTTAATCTTTTAGTAGTGTTTAGATTGAAGCTGGTATGAGCTGCTAACTGAATAAAATGTTGTAGCCTGAATTATCAAATAACATTAATTGAATTGAGGTTATTGATTTTGTTTAATCAGCTAACAGCTGAATAAAATATTGTTGCTTCAATTGTCCAACAATATTCGTTGAATTGTTGTTTAGTATCAGTTAGTTTGCAAGCAGTTTTGCAACTTGTATTTGAGTTTGTTGATGCTAAAAGCTATTTGTTAAAAATAACAGCTTGGTATGAGTTTGGGTTTTTAGTTATCTTCAGAACCTTGTAATAGATCTACTGTCTACTAGATTTGTCTTAAATAAAATTATTGATTGCTTTAGATAGTCTGTAATTTGTATTTGTTAAGTGTAGTGTAAGTAGCATGTATTTATTTGTTCATTCTCATGGGAAGGTAATGCTCTGTGATAGACACAAAGTCTTGGATTTGACAGGATAAAAGGATAGGATCAGGAACACCGCTCTGTGATAGACACAAAGTCTTTGATTTGACAGGATTAAAGGGTAAGGAGTTTAGGACCATTGCTCCGTGACAGGCACGAAGTCTTCGATTTGACAGGATATAAGGAACCAGGCTCTGGGCGTTAGTACGCCGTGGACCCAGCAGGATAACATGAGAGTATTGTTTATCAGGTGCCTCCACGGCTGCTGATAGGATCATTAGTATTGTTCATTATCAGTGGCCTCCACGGCTACTGATAGGATAATTTGTAGTGTTCATTATCAGTGGCCTCCACGGCACTGACAGTATTTGTTTGATTTGATGTGAGTGTTTGTATTACTCATTGCGCTTGTTGTTTCCTCCACGGATACCAATAGCTTGTGAGTTTTATTTTTATTTTCTTAGTTACTGTTAGGAGTACTACTATTTTGTTATTACTTTTGTAAATAGTTGCTTACAACTGGCAGGATTATGAAAACCATAATAATCAATGTGTAGGTAGGTTGATTGGGCTATTGTATTAAGTCTATTGTTGTAACACTGTAGGTATCAGTGGGGAAGTGTAAGAAGTAGTTTGAAAACTCCTCACCTTTTATGTTAGTTTATGATGTGAGGACACTGTAACAGTCATCCCTGGTTGGCTGTTCTCATGCTGTTCCCCATTTTATAGCTCCATAACTGGCGACACGGTCATCTGTTCACCAGGCTGCAGTCCTCGAAGTTGTTCATTTTTGAAATTGTTCATTGAGTCACATTTTTAAGTGACCTTGCTCCATTATCATTTGCTGGGGAAGCGGTTAATTCCAAACTTGATGTCTTCACTATCTTGGAGTGAATGGGTGCATAGAGTTTTAGAAGAACTTGAGTCTTCTTTATAGTTGCTCTCAATTTTGTTTCAATTTCTTTGATAAAAGGTATCATTTCTTCTATGATAAGACAATTGCCTGGAACCTGAAATGTGAGAAGTCATGCAGGTAAATAACATAACATCACGCATGTTGTCCCTGAAAGGTTCGGCAGAGGAATAACTAATGGTATGCCAAAATTTATTTTGAAGTCCCATGTAATAGGGGGCAAGCCTTATTGCCATCAACCAGGCACAAAACTGGACTCTGTGCCTGCTACAGAGAAATTCCTAATGGAAAAACCCAACAACACTGCCTGACCTGGGAATCGAACCCAGAGCCTTATGCTCAACAGTCACGCTTGCAGCCACTAGACCAACAAGGCAGTCAGTGCAAGTAAATATTAATAATTGTGTAATGTCTACACTAATAGTGAAGTGTGTAGGTACATAACATCACACCTGCAATCCCTGAGGGGTTAGGCAGAAGTGAAAATAATAAATCCACACTTTGCCTAAGCCTCTAGTTTAGCGATATGGCTATTTGCCATTCATATGATTGGCCAGCTACTGAGAAATTCCTGATGGAAAAACCCAATAACACTCCGACAGGCCTGGGAATCGAATCCAGGTCCTCATGCTTTAATAACAGGGCTCATGATCACTGGACCAACAAAGCAGTCCTACTATTGTTAAAATTAGTTGGAGTGATAAGTTATAGAGTCGGTAATAAGTTGTTTTGAAGAGTTAATTAAACTAAGATGGGAAAGTTAAACTGATCAGAACTATTTTAAGAACACTATTCGTTGTGTAGTTGCACTGACAAAACATTCACATTTTAATAACACATCAAAAGCTTTGCTTCGTTGATACAACACGCTAAGATTTCATTGTCATAACTTGTTGAACTGAAATTTGTTTGTCATTTCATAAGTTGTCTTGTTTTATAAATCAGTTTCTTAACAAAGTGTTTTTGTATGAATCTTGCAACATGTTGTCCAATACAAATGTTTTCAAATTTGCATAATTATTTGAAAAGCCCTCAACGTTGCACTTAACACAAACAATATCTGATTGTGAGGTATAAACTTATAAGTGTGAATGAAAAGTCAATAACAACGTCTTAAATTTGTTACTACTCATTTATCTAATTACTTAGTAGTAATTAAAAAAAGTTAATTCATGGTTTTAGTTTCTGACACATCATTACTGGTTATATTTCAAAAACCATTGATTGCTTATTGAGTGAATTAAATGGAGTGTTTTTATTTCACTTCCACAGGTGTCAAGTTACCATAACCAGCATGGGATGTGTTAAGTAATAATGTTATCTGTAAAAATTCCCTACAGTAACAAAATACTAAAATAAATGAAACAAAATACTTCCCGGGATTGATGATCCATTAGCAGGTTTATTTATTGATAATTATGCTTTCCCGGAGTCCAATCTTTGTTTATTCTGCTTCGGTCATTCTGTGCTGTACATGTTGGCAATTTTGAGTGCAATAAATGAAGTTTTCCATCACAACTTCATTCTTTGTTTACCAATATAAATTGCATTTTCAGAATGTGTTCTTATGATTTGTTTTGGGTCAAGTGTTGCAATAAATTATCATGTTGGTATCTGTCAGCCACTTGGATGAAAATGCAGCCAACTCTTTGGCTATCTTAGTCTTCCTAAGTATCTTCTTGTCTATCAGTTCATTGCCACTTAACACTGTATATTGGCTGTGGCAGCATAATAAGTCGCTCTCTCTTGAAAAGCTTCGTGGTGACCACTTCGGTGAAAAATTCTTTGCCACGCCTTCGGCCATGGTCACGACAGCAAGAGTTCTAGTTCGGTAGTTGCTTGTAATTGTTCTGGATGTCCGGCACTGTGAGCAGCGCGCAAGAGCTATCACCTCTTCTGATATCACGGCAGGGAAAGCTTAGAGGAACACTGTCCCCAAATTATTGGCGCCATTCGCCACCATATTGTCTTTCAGTCATCACATCGCCTTGCGATACGATTCTTCATTGTTGATAGATAGGTAGATGGGTATTTGAAATCACACACAGCACTTGACTCAAATTCCAAACGTTTATTTCTATTAAACCATAAGTACAGAAACTGATTAACTTTCTAGAGTTGAGTCGTCCATTCGCAAATTATTATGGTTGAGGAGAAGAAACTCTTCACACTATTTTAAATTGTATTACAGATCGTTCACTTCATTAAACACATAAAATTACTTAGTATTTCAATTGTTTTTGCTAATCGTAAGCTAACGTGACGGATCGTTGCTCCCTGTCTGTTCTGAGTGGGCGGAAGTCCTCCACACAGTACAGGTAACTCATTACATAATAAATTCATTAAAACTTACAAACAATACTAGAGTAATTCATAATTAATTATTTTAATAATTAAACAATACCAATATTCACAAATGCAAAGGTTTTATCAAGTTAAAGCTAATTAGTCGCTTCAATACTTTTTACAACAATATTCAATCTTGTTTTAAAACCATTTCCGGTAAATCAAAGTATTTAGTACAAAGAACACCTACGAAGTCTTTCACTAATAAATTGTTCTGTAAAATAATCTTGTTACTTTTTAGTTTGTAATTAAATTAGATAATCTGATTTAGTTGTAGTTTCAAATTATTAATTGATTTATTGATCAAATCGTATTCGGCCTGTAGTGTTGCCTCATAAAAATCTTGTGTCAAAATGAACAATAATAATTACAAATCCAATGTCATAAAATACTTGATCATAATTTTAACTATAGATTTAGCTAAAGACTTACTGAGTCTTTAGCTAGACTTTTGTTTAATAAATTACTATTTGAAACCACGAACTATCTAAGTGCTAGTTACGCCAATAGATGGCGCTTAACTCATTTGTCAAGTGATGTAATAACTGTACCACGAAGCAGAGATGGCAGGTTCATGGAATAGAATTATGAGTGTTAATAATTAGACTAAATCTTAGCAGATAGAGCCTCTTGCGGCGACATATATATATAGAAGATTTCATGTATGTTCACCGATTTCTCCTCCATTTGTGGAGCGATTCTCAAAATTATTTTTTTATTTGAAAGAGTATACTCTTGAGATGGTTGCATTTAAATTTGGTAAAGATCTGATGCTGATCTTCGGAGATATACAATGGAACTCTTCAAAACTAGACGGTAAATCGGTCGTGATTGCTGCAATCGATTGGATGTTTATTGTTTATACAACATCATGACGTAACATCACGTCTGTATGCTCTGAGGGGTACGCATATGTGTACAATACACCCAAATGTCAACAGTTTAGGTATGTTAAGTTCCATTTATTGAGGATAAGCTTATTACCATGAAATGTATTGTTAACAATGTAAAATAAAAATAAACTTTTTACAAAAAAAAAAAAAAACCGACTTCAAAAAACAAAACACAAAAAAGTGAAAAATAACTTTAGCTTCAGAAGTCGGTGACAAAAAAAAAACTAAATGAATCAAACAAAGGTCGCCGACTTCTGAAGCTAAAGTTATTTTTTTCACTTTTTTGTGTTTTGTGTTTTTTGAAGTCGGTTTTATTTTTTTTGTAAAAAGTTTTGTAGTTTCACCAGATGGCATGACCGCATAGAAAAAATCAAAGAAACTATACGACTCGTCAATTGGTCACATTTAGTTAGGTATAAGGTACTCACTCTGTTGACCATTGGGTTGGCCGTCCGTTGCTACTTGCTGCATCATCAGTCAAATCATTGAAGTTTTCGCTCCAAATGATACCTATAGAGCGCCTGTAAGCATTGTTATAGCAATATTACTATAGCATGCGTTTTGTGAATCTACGATACACCAATCCACAGGCGTTACCACACCTTTCGAAAGAAGAAAACATCTTTGTTACGCGAAGAAATTGTTTGGAACTTTTGAAAAAAGATGCAGCAGTGTGGTTGTCTATGGCAATAAGTATGTGCTGAGAATAGCCAGTAATAAAGTGTGTTTTATTTCTACAAATACATCTTCGGCCTTCCTTCAGCAGAGCATTTTCATATAAAGATTTCCATCATCATCATCATCAGCAGCCTATTAATTTTCCCACTGCTGGGACACAGGCCTCCTCTGTATGAGAGGGAATGGGCCTATAATCTACCACGCTGGCCCAGTGCGGATTGGTAGATGTCACATGTCTTCAAATTTTTTTGTTCTAGTTTCGTTTTGAGAACCTAGAGCGGTTCTCAAAACGGTGAAGGAAACCGGCATGGTTTCCTTCACCGTTTTGAGAGCAGTGGTGATGAAATAAATTACACAAAGTAATGCGCCTGTCTGGGTTCGAACCCACGACTTACTGGTCGTAAGTCGGGGCCGCCACCACTGGGCCGGCCACCGCTGCTCCATTTCAAGATTTGCAAGATTTCTTAGGGTCCACAGCAGACCTCAGAACCATACAAACTCAATAAGGACACAAACATACAATCAACTTGATTCCCCTCAAGGCAGAGCCGGTCGGTACCTCCACCAATTGGATGCACTCACAAATTGCAACGTGCACAGGTTATTGGATAATAGCTGCACGTGGGGACCATATTCGAACCTGTAATAGAATAATAGGAGGTCTAACTGAACTGTTGTTGAAGTAAGTAGTGGCTAGGACGTCTGGCTAAACTAGGAGTCATCAGGTTTCTAGGAACTATCGAGGACACTTCCGCCTGACCACCACTAAGCTTATTTTTGCTTGCACTCGCATCATAGAAACGCTCTCTAGCCCCGCCCCGTTGACTTTGTATAGAAATAATGAATGAAGAGATACCGAATCGGCCGAGCGCACTGGCGACGCTTGCCAAACGAGAGTTATTGTTATTTGGCACGTCAAAGTTGAGGCTTTCCTAATAGGCCAAAACTTTAAGGGGGCGTGGCTCGGCGCCTCTGCATGTATTAAGCGAAAAAAAAAAATGGTCAGGCGGAAAAGACCCCTTTGTTATTGTGGCTTAGAATACGTTTAAGGCATTTTTAGGGTTCAGAAAGGTAACCAACCCTATTACTTAAGCCTTCGCTGTCCGTCCGTCTGTCTGTCAGTGGGCTGTATCTCATGATCCGTATCTAATAGGCAGACAGTTGAAATTTTCACAGAATGTGTTTTACTGTTGCCGCTATAACATAAAATAAATAAAAAATTAAAGGGGGCCTACTACGAAGGTATGGAACCGTTCATGCGCGAGTCCGAGTCGCATTTGGCCGGTTTTTACCGAGTCCGTTACCCCTGCCAGATGTTGTCGAAAATGGTCATTTGAATCTTATAGATAATTAGTTTTGCGACTTCTGTAATTGTTGCGCACATTTTTAAATTTGTTGCGCTTATAGTTTTTTAATTATTTCACAAAAATATTTCCTGCTGGGGTAACGTTACCCCAGCCAGACCTTTTTCTTTCTAATGGGAATATTTAAATAAATACTAGCTATAAAATTAGTTGTCTAGTTGAAGTAAATGTTGTGCCTTATTTTGTATTTGATCTTTCATCGGTTGCGGAGTTATTCGAGATTTTGCTGGGGTAACGTTTTTAGTTTTGCTAGATCTTTGAAATGGTTAAGCGGATTCTTATCATATTTTGTACATGACTTCTTAGGAATTAGTTTAAATTGGTTGAGCAATAAAAAACCAAAATAATGCATAGCTTAAAGGTTATTTCATTAAATAGAAAAACACTTCAATTGGTCCCAGCACTCTCAATAAGAGGTCTAAAGACTTACTTTAAATATTATTTTGAAGCTTGTTACTGCCTTCAAATGTATGTGAAGTTTCATTAGTATCATGTAAGTATTTAACAAGTTATGATGATATTCAGTTCTTCACAAGCACGGTCTTGATGCGCGCGGTGTTATTTGGCCACTGGATTGGATATATGAACTGAATGTTATGTCAATTATTAGTTTTTTAGTTCAGTTGTATATCAGTAAAATTTCAGCTCAGTACATTGGATAATTAATGAGATAATACGTTTTAAGTCATTAGGAAGTGAATGACCGTGGTAACCCGACCAAGTTTAGGTGGTTACGAAAAAGCGAAAATGCAGAACATTATGGTACCTTCTAAAATATGTAGGATAGTATTACAAATTTAGTACATACATGTACACTAGTTTAAAAAAAAACTACATGATTATTAAAGAATTTTTATTGACAGGTAAAATAATCATTTCAATTGAACTTTTAAAGTAATAATAAACTTATACTTAAAAACAATCACAGTTTAAAATTACAGATAGTAATTTTGCTAAAAAAAGAAAATAATAAGTAAGTTCCTAAATTCAAATACTGAAGCCTTAAAAAAAATACAGTTTTAGATAAGTACCTAACAACATGTACATATTAATAATAATTTTGCTACTATTTCTATAGTTACATTATGCAAGCTTACCTTGTTCGTGAATTCATCAACCAGCCCGCACCATAATTATGATCATCAATAGAAGCACTCCACATTAGCAGTACCTAATTCGCCACACTTATTATTATATAGAGGCCGCCCGAGAGAACGCTGGGCAGATGAAATAAAACAAGTTGCAGGAAAGGACTGGACAAAGCAAGCGAAGGAGAGAAACTCGTGGAAAATGTTGGAGGAGGCCTATACCCAAACGGGGCCTTAACTAATAAAAAAAAATAAAAAAAAATAAAAAAATGATTGTAACAATTAAATGTAATCATGTTCGATGCAATGTTAAAATTATATACCTAATTAAATACTAAATGAAATGAAATGTTAAAATATTAAAAATGTTATTTAAATGAAATGTACGAATGTTAAATAACCTTAAAAACTTTATGAGATTAAATGTTGAATGTATAGTGTGTAAAATGTAATGTTAAAGGTATTGTTAATTTTAAAATGAATTTATTGTATTTTAATGATGTAATAATTGTTAAGGCAAATAAAGGCTATTTATTATTATTATATAATAGCTCTCACGCAATCGATAAATATTTGCAAAAACAGGAAACGGAACTGCCGAAGCGCACGCGCACTCTACAAGATGAGTTATGTGATTATGGAGCAAGTTTAGTGCGTTATGCAAACAATGTATTACCCCTTCACCCCACCCCTCCCGCGTCCCACCGAACGACATGTTATATCGGTGATTTTTGATAAGTTTGTGCAAGTGGAAGATAATAATAATAATGTTTTCATAGTACATATATTATTATGTATTTAACAGTGTACGCGTCTGTACCTAAATTGTAAGGTGTATTATACTAAACATTTCAAAAGATAGTATAATGTTCTGCGTTTTCGCTTTTTCGTAACCACCTAAACTTGGTCGGGTTACCACGGTCATTCACTTCGTAATGACTTAATCGTATTATCTCATTAATTATCCAATGTACTACGCTGAAATTTTACTGATATACAACTGAACTAAAAAACTAATAATTGACATAACATTCAGTTCATATATCCAATCCAGTGGCCAAATAACACCACGCGCATCAAGACCGTGCTCGTGAAGAACTGAATATCATCATAACTTGTTAAATACTTACAGGATACTAATGAAAATTTACATACATTTGAAGGCAGTTACAAGCTTTAAAATAACGTTTAAAGTAAGTCTTTAGACTTCTTATTGAGAGTGCTGGGACCAATTGAAGTGTTTTTCTATTTAATGAAATAACCTTTAAGCTATGCATTATTTTGTTTTTTTTTTTTATTGCAGAACAAATTTAAACTAATTCCTAAGAAGTCATGTACAAAATATGATAAGAATCCGCTTAACCATTTCAAAGATCTAGCAAAACTAAAAACGTTACCCCAGCAAAGTCTCGAATAACTCCGCAACCGATGAAAGATCAAATACAAAATAAGGCACAACATTTACTTCAACTAGACAACTAATTTTATAGCTAGTATTTATTTAAATATTCCCATTAGAAAGAAAAAGGTCTGGCTGGGGTAACGCGACGTTACCCCAGCAGGAAATGTTTTTGTGAAATAATTAAAAAACTATAAGCGCAACAAATTTAAAAATCTGCGCAACAATTACAGAAGCCGCAAAACTAATTATCTATAAGATTCAAATGACCATTTTCGACAACATCTGGCTGGGGTAACGGACTCGTTTTTACCTACAGGAAAATGAGAATCTTGCTACAATGATTGTTATGCGCGATTCCTAAAGTAGGTAAGTACCTAAAAGTACCTAATGGTGCGATTTCTAAATGTTCCCTTAGCTGAGACAGTGGCCTCTTTGTGGCCAACCTGTACCTACTTAGTGTAGAGTAATTAGCCACTTTCACTACTTTCCGATTTTGCACTTTTATACATTCACGAGTTCGAGTATTACCGACTTAAGGCGCTGTCAACACCAAAATCGCGCACACTGTCTATTTGTATGGGAGAAAACGAGACGTCACTATTACTGGGCGGCCAGGTTTTAGAAGAAAATAATGAATAAATATTGATATAAAAAAAGTATGGATTATTTGTGAAATATGACTAGTTAGCGGTTTAGGTATGAATATGTTGATTAAATGTTTTTAATTGCAGACCCATACGTCAAAAAAATAAAGACATAGGACCGTTAATGATGATTTTAAGACCAATCTTTGCAATTATTTTCTATCGAGCCGATTTCGTCGAAATATGTATCGAGTCCGTCCAAGGTCTTTGAAATATGATCAATATTAACATGTTTTTTTTTTTTGCCGTACTAGAACAAATAGTTTTTCTTAAAAAACTGCTTAAATAACATCAATTTCAACAAATTAGGTGTTGTCAGCCCCTTAACCCGATTTGCATTACACGGCTAAAATACGAATAGTGGCAAGTGACTGATCAATTAGAGTCCTCGACTGTACCTACCTTGCAAATCTCATTTAAACTATACCTACTTAGATCAAAATATCCTCTAACCTCGATCACTTGTAAAATATCCATTAGCCAACTAAGTATTCTACTCTAGCATATGCCCGCGGCTTCGCCGGCGTGGAATTCAGTCATACTACCGGGATAAAAAGTATCCTATGTTAATCCAGGTTATAAACTATCTGCGTGCCAAATTTAATACAAATCCGTTCAGTAGTTTTTGCGTCAAAGAGTAACAAACATCCAGACATCCATACATTCCTACATCCTCACAAACATTCGCAATTAGTAGGATTTTATAAACCTTGCTTACAGAACAGATGAGACAAATTAATAGGTTGTAGGTAATGTTGCGATGGGACACACCTAATCTCCAATTACCTACCTACAGAAATCTGGGTCAGTGGAAATTTCTCCTAATCAATTACCTAGCTTGTATTCACTTCACTGCCCAATTTTGATTGGGCACCGTTCATTATTTGCCTATCTAACTATAGTACCTACCTACATGAGGATTTTAACACTTATGAATAGTGTTATCTGGCGAGATTTACTTACGTCAGAAATTATCAAAACGAGATCGCTAGTGCGTGGACAGGAAATCCTTCAGACCATAACTCGAATGCTTCAGACGCATTCGCATTTTTGATTTTGACGCAATGTTTTGACGCGCGTCATCAGTTGAAAGACACATTGACATTCACAATGAAAGATAATAATCTAAAAGTTTATTTTTATCTCGAGAACTAAAGCACCGTGTTAAAATCTGTTTGCTTTTGTTATTCTTTACCAGCATGCCTGCCTGAGAGGTATTTCCTCCTTATAGTATATATGTTCTGTGGGTATTTCTCGACTGCATATACCTACAGCCAAGTCCATAAACTAATATAAGTATATAAAATGCCAAGTCCCCAAAACCCAAAAAACCCCAACCAACCAACCAAACCACCAACCAAAAACCACCAACCAAAAACCACCAACCAAACACCACCAACCAAAAACCACCAACCAAAAATAAAACAACGTTGCTTGCAAAGACAGACCAAAGACTAATTTTATTTTATAAACCATGTGGTCCATAGACAATATAGATGGCGGCACTAGCCTTATATTGTAGATATCATTATAACACAGAGGCTTAAAAACTCTGATACCAGCCACACGGAAAAGAAGAAAGGATTTTGTTATTTTTTATATTCGCCTATTGGGTGGTGCACAATACCAAACACTACCAAAAATAAATGTAATGCAAGGCCACTGTCGCTTATGATGACGTTCACAGAACAGTTATGGCATAATGTTGTTTTTGACGTCCAAGAGACAAAACTGAAGTGTCTCGTGCCTACAAGTTTTTTATTTTTTCCTTATTCGTGAACAATTTACACTGTGTTGAATATACATGCAATTTACATAAAATTATAAGAACTGTGAATTATTAAGTAACATTCCAAGAAATTCAAAATACCTATAGTGCCCAACAATTTCATGTCTAATCACTCCGGGAGGGACACAGCAACGCTGCTTACGGACGTTTTCAATAACTTACTAACAGGTAACGGAAGGTTACTATCTGTCTGTTTGACATTTAGCTTACGAACCGTTAGAAACAAAACGTCACAGAAAAGCTTTCTTTGATTTTTCTGTGAATCAAGTGACAGGTAAGGTAAGTGACGCCGATAGGATATTTTAAGCTAACTTTGTTTAAAGAAACACCGACAGCTACGAGACGTCCTATATTAACTAACAGTTATACGTAAGTAAGTTAGAGAAAATGGCCGTTAGCGAATTTTACTATAAATACATATAGCATATACCAGCGGCTTCGCCCGCGCGGAGTTCGGAAATTGCCTACGGGATCGTAGGTAATTCCAGGATAAAAAGTAGCAAATGTGCTATTCCAGACTATAATAATCATCACTGTGCCTAATTTCATCTAGATCCCTACAGCCATTTTTCTTCCGGCGTGATTGAGTAACAAACATCCAAACTTACGCATTTATAATAGTAGTAAGATTATTTGGTATTTGGCAAAACCGCAGCCCCTGAACTCATATTGAGTTTTATTATATGCAAAGAAAACGGGGGAAAATATAATGACCAACAAGAACAACTTTGTGACCACTAACATCTATCACCTAAAATATCAATTGATCACCAAAATTAGTAAATTAAGCACCAAATTTTAATGAGGTGGTTGATGACAAACTAGTTTTGCCTAGGCCGACTTGGGGCACCCCGACTCGGATAGGTTAGGTTAGAAGGGTATGGCGGGGTCGAATTAGCGAGCGAATAGACCTCGCCATACCCTTCGTGGTTATTTTTTTATAAACCATTCGGTAGTAGGAGCCCCACGAAGCGGGGCTACGTCGACCGTCTCCCTAGACGTCATTAACTAAAAAAATGAATTTTTGGTTCTAATTTCACGATAAAATGGGGATAAATTTTGGTGATCATTTAATTTTACTAATTTTGACAATCAAAAGTGACTTTTTTGCCGTTACATTTTGCTAAATCTGGTGGTTCGTTAATTGTATGCCAAAGAAAACTAGCCAACAGGAAATACATAGGCATTAGATAGACTGTAACGGAATGTCTTCTGCATACAATAATTTACACAAGTTATTAGATCAGTGAGCATTTTCAGACCGTGCTGGATCTCTGTAGGCGCAATCAATCGAAACATTATGTTTTCTAGTCACCTCCAACTATTTTTTTCGAATACAGACTGGAGCATATCAAGCTGGCAATCTGGCATTTAAAAAATAGTTTTTTAACTTTATCGCCAAAGCGTTAGGTTGAAGGTTGATTGGGAAAAGTTTCGAGTAGCGGTTAGAGTGTTCTAGAGTCTGTAGATTAGCAATAAGCATCAAGTTTAGGTGTTACTTAATACATGGGATTCCCTAGTAAACCCTAATACCTTTTAGACCGTTTTACATAGGTAGATACCTACGTAACATCACGCAAATAATTAGGCCACGAAGGTTAGGCAGGGTGTATCTATCGCCAGATATCGACGAGCCTATTACCATCAACCAGGCCGACTAGGACTTGTTGCCGATTGATAGTTAGTACCTGGACTCGGTACAGTGCTCGATGACCTCAGTAGAGCTTCTTGAATAAACATGGACAAAACCAATGTCATGTTGAATGCCCATGTCACACCCACTCCAATCAAGATCGGAGACTACACTCAAAGTTGTAGACGATTATCTATTATTTATTTAGTACAGTACACTAAATTAAATACCTAATCCTTTTACTCGGTCTTCTCGCAGAACCACAAACATTCCAACAATATCGTCTTCCATTCATCAGCAAACAAGTCCAATCCAGGGTTGGTCTCCACAAGAGCGTTGAGGTTCGTAAGCATACGTGGTACAGGCGAAGTGGATCGAGCTACAGTGCGACTAAATGGAACATTAAACAATTTATGTTTCCTAGAGCGAATATAATTATTTGGAACAAATAATTGACACAGCTCAGCATGTAATTCATGTAATCTATACCTGGGACAAACGCTCCAGTAGGCTAACTTCGAAAAAGAGGTCAATCGTCGAACCCGTCTCGGCATGGGCAGCGTTCGGGAAGCTGCGCAGTATCTTCTCATCCAACTTACCGCAGTGTCTCAAGACGAAAGTCTATGACCAGTGTGTGTTACCAGTGATTACATACGGGACCGAAACATGGTCGCTCACAATGGGCCTCATCAGAAGGCTTAAAGTCATCCAAAGGGCAATGGAGAGGGCTATATTATATGCTCGGAGTTTCCTTGCGAACCAAGGTTACCGACGTAGCCCGAAAAATTGCCAAACTTAAGTGGCAGTGGGCACATTACTCGCAGAACGGATGGCCGATGGGGCCGAAAAGTTCTGGAGTGACCGCGAAACGGAAGACGTTGCGTTGGAAGGCCTCCCACTGGGTGGATCGATGACCTGGTGAAGACTGCGGGAATCCGCTCGATGCGAGTCGCACGGGACCGGTCAATGTGGTGACACTTGGGGGAGGCCTATGTCCAGCAGTGGACGTCTTGCGGCTGAAATGATGATGAAGATGATGACCTAGGACCAAGGAGTGCTATGGTCACCAAAGCCAAACGTCGGTGACATGGAGTTCATCATCATTCTCCTGACCCCTGACCCTTATCCCAATTTATTTGTGGTCGGAGCAGCATGTCTTCAAAATCAAAATCAAATCATTTATTTCAAGTACGCCAGTTACAGGCACTTTTGAATTGTCGAAACAAAGATGAAAATTAAATGTAGCTACAGTCCCAGTCACAAGACATAAAAACTGTGAAAGTACTGTTGTTGCCCATTCCCTAGCGTAGATCTCTATGGAGAAGAACGGGCTAGAAACTCCATAGACACGTTACTCTTTTAAATCAGAATATTGTTACAAAATCTTGGTTACTAACATCATTCATGTTGAGATGTTATATTATGTGAGAACAATGTAGCAGTAAAAACACTAAAAACAAAAAAAAATACAATTCATATAATATAATACATGACCTTTTTCTTCCATACTTCTTAATTATTACTCGTCATCTTATCAGACACTCCTTGTTTACCATATCATCCTTCACACAGTCCATTCAGCCTCTCTTTCTGACTTCTTTTCTGAAAATAATAGGTATAGATATTTACCAGAAAACGTAAAATAGCACGGATCCTATTACATTTTTTACGCAAATTTTTGATTTTTACTTCCTGGATCAAATTATTTCGGTCGGCGTACACGAGTCGATAATAATAGCGATATTCGGACGATTGTCGATTTATATTGACGAATATTAGAGACGAGACTGACATGAGACTGAGGAGCGAGCTGAATAGAGAATTATAGTAGGTACTTTAATTTTATTTTTTGTATTTTTGTCTTATTATATTGACAAACGAAAACTAATGAAACTTATTCATTGTAGATCGAAGTTTTATATCATATTAATTTGTTTGATAAAGTTGAGTTTATTTAGAATATAATCGACGCTGAATTAAGACATTTATGGCTTAAATTACTATTTCTTTACGATTTTTTCCGTGAAAACTCAAGCAATTTAAAGAAATTGTAAAACTCCAATAAACAAGTAAAACATTCAATTTATCTTTTAGTAATTTTAGCTTTTATAAGAATTGAATGTAACTATGTGAATTTGAGCGTCAAAGTTCCATCGTCGACGGTTTTTCTTGCAACCTGAGTTCGTAAAATATTTATAGTAAATTACACGAAAAGAAAAATGAAAATGTGTAACTCCAACTTACAAGAAAGAGAATGGCACTATCGTTATTCTTAAGCAAATAATTAAAATATTTTACTGCTGCTGAGAATTACTGCGTCAAAAATCATGAATTTGCTTAAAAAATGTAATAGGACTCTTAAATACATCCTTACATTGTAAACATATTTCCTTCACTAAACAATGAAATTGTTTTTAATAAAATATCCTAACGTCATCCAATATTCTGCTTTATCGAGTACAATTGAAATATTCAAAATTCATCCGCAAGTGACCAATCCGAATGCTGTGCTAATAAAATAGCTATGCGATCAATGAAGAGTCATTGGCAGGTCACCGGGGACTTCTAAACACTCCAGCCGTTGATGGATATGACCTGTCACCTCTCTTGGTATTACGAGGAATTGTACATGTTGGTACATTGTTGCTACATCATTTTTATGACAATAGGGTATAGGCATGACTTTTTTATATCACTCTAAACAAAGCGTATTTACATCAGAAATAGCAAATCGAAATTATTTTTTTAATATCTTTATAAATACTAAGTTATAAGCATTTGAAACTGCTGATTAGACAGAGAGTTCCGATATAGCGAATGACGTCATTCGCTACATCGACGTACAAAATCCATACTAAATTCCGTTTATCTAAAAAGAGATAGAAACAAAAGTTTAAATGGTTATAATTTTTCTGTTGTTTGGCCGATTTATGTCTTGTTTTTGCTTTTTGTCATTATGTTTATACTTAGTACTTTAAAATTTTGTATCGAAATAAAAAAAAGAAAATGTATGCAAATTCCCTATTGTCTTGATTGTAACACTAGCTGACGTCCCGCGGTTTCACCCGCGTAGTTCCCGTTCCCGTGGGAGTACGGGAATAAAATATAGCCTATAGCACTCACGAATAATGTAGCTTTCTACCAGTGAAACAATTTTTAAAATTGGTTCATTACTTCCGGAGATTACCCCCTACATACAAACTTACAAACAAATGTTACCTCTTTATAGTATTAGTATAGAAGTATAGATAACATAACATCACGATTGTAAACCCCGAAGGGTTAAGCAGAAGTGTACCTATAGTCTGCGCCAGAAGTAGGAATTAAAGGTCATTAACCCGCATACATTTATTCAAATACATAATTCCGGAAACAGAAATAATGGCATAAACTTGTTCCGAAACGACCTTTATCGTGATCCTTGACTTTTTCTAGTAATAAAAAACGATTCATAATGTATTGTCGGGGTACCTACGCAGAGACATTAAGGAAACAGCAATGACCTTTAATTCTTACTTATCTGGTGCAGACTATAGTACATCATTATCATCATCCTACCCTCATTTCGCCAGTTATGTTTTAAGTCCCTTGTAATAGGGGCGAGCTCGTGGCTTAATAATAACAGCCGCTCGGATCGATCGTTAGGTTAAGCCGTGCTTGGCTAGGTTGGTCTGTGGATGGGTGACCACGCATTACATACCGGGTTTCCTCCGTGCCTCGGAAAGCACGTTAAGCTATTGGTCCAGAGTCTTTTTGGACGTAGAACAGAGTCTTTTAATTTCGACTAACGGAAGAGTGATGAATTGATGATATTAAGGCTCTTTAGATTACACATACATAGTTTTAAACAAGAATTTGTGTGTAATACTAAAACTAAAGAACCCAACTACTGAAAAATAACGCTCTAATTCAATTCGGAGTTTACAAGGTAAAATCGTGTCTATCATTGAAGTATCATAATAACGAATCGATTGACACCTTATTCATCAAAATCGGATAAATATAAGCGCTACGGTGGAACATACGTCATCATCATCTGCCTAGCCTTTTTCCCAACTATGTTGGGGTCGGCTTCCAGTTTTACCAGATGCAGCTGAATACCAGTATTTTACATGGAGCGACTGCCTATCTGACCTCCACAACCTAGTTAGTATTGGGTAATACGATACTCCTTGGTAAGACTGGTTGTCAGACTTTTTGGGCCTCTGACCACCTAACGACTGTCAAAGATCTACAAATGACAGCCGGGACCAACGGCTTAACGTGCTTTCCGAGGCACGGAGGAAACTCGGTATGTAATGGGTGGTCACCCATCCACAGACCAACCTAGGCAAGCACGGCTTAACCTAACGATTGACCCGAGCGGCTGTTATTATTTAGTCACGAGCTGGAGGAACATACGTAATAAATACAAACATACATATGATAGACTGCTAAAATCATGACTCTTCCTTTTGGCTCCGCCGTAGTCGGGTAATTACTTACATGCATAAAATGTCATAGTTATGTGTAGTGATAGCAAGCGCGACTACTCAGCATGAGGGCCTGGGTTTGATTTCCTGGTCGGTTAACGTATTATTGGGGTTTTCCATCACTACATATTATAAAACAAAGTCCCCCGCCGCGTCTGTCTGTCCCTATGTATGCTTAGATCTTTAAAACTACGCAACGGATTTTGATGCGGGTTTTTTGAATAGATAGAGTGTTTCAAGAGGAAGGTTTTAGTATATAATTTGTCAAGTGGGCGAAGCCGTGGGCATCAGCTAGTCAGGAATAACTCGGTAACAGCTATCGAACATCTTATAAACAAATACCCTTTATCATTGCCATACCCCTACCCTTTTTTTCCTCGTGATAAACATCAAAGTTCCCATAGTTTTCTCATCGTGATGAAATATTTGCCAAGTTGATTGAACGTAGGCCCCGGCATTGTGTGACCGGCAAATACTCGGAAAACTAGATAATTACTGTTTATTTTGATCCGGCAAACATGCTGGCTATTTATAGAGAGGGTTATAAAAGGTCTCCATTAGTGGACTGCGTAGGTATTTCTTAGAAGTTAAGCGATGCTTTTTAATTGACTTCAAAATAAAAACCGGCCAAGTGCGAGTCGGACTTGCGCGTGAAGGGTTCCGTATCATCGTAGGAGGGTTGCCCCCTGTATTTTTTTTTATTTTTATTATTTGTTGTTATAGTGGCAACAGAAATACATCATCTGTGAAATTTTGAACTGTCTAGATATCACGGTTCATCAGATAGGTACAGCCTGGTGACAAACAGACAGATGGACAGTGGACTCTTAGTACTAGGGTCCCGTTTTTACCCCGTGGGTACGGAAAGCTAAAGATGAGGAGGTTCTCAATAAGGTTGTATTTTTTAAAATTTTTGTTACCTCATAAAGTCATAACTCTGTCATTTATGAACCGATACAAAACGTTTTTTTTTTTATGTGAAAGGATGCCCGATTGGTCCCATATAAATTAATTACATCACAATCGGTTCAGTAATTTTGTTTATTTTATTTCCTTTAATACACGTATTTTTTCTTCTTGGGCTGACATGATGATGCCATAATAGCTTCTAGTTACAATGTATTAATTCATGACAAGAATTTGTATGGCCTACTGCAAAAAAAAACAACTTCCAAAAAAAAGTCGGGTCTTTGTTTGTTTCATAGTATTTTTTGCCACCGACTACCGAAAGTAAACTTATTTTGGATTTTTTTAGTGTTTTTTTAGAAGTCGGTTTTACCTAGGAAATTAATCAATGTCGCTTGTCGTACGATGTAGCCTAGGTACCTACACTTACCTACTGCCACAATTGATTGTAAGTACATAACATAACATCACGCCTGTAAAACCCGTAGGGTAAGATAGAGGTGTACTAGGGGGCGAGCCTATGCCATCAACAGGCGAACAAATCCCGACTCCATGGCTGCTACTGAGAAATTCCTAATATTAAAATATTTATAAAACAAAATGAGACAAATGCATTCTGAAACTAAATGCTAACCCAAGCCAACACATTTAATCATCACACTAATATTTAAAAAAATGCGAAAGTTTGTGTAGATGTTTAAATCCGGCTCGAAGGACCACAAATATGATTGAGTATCGCGTATTGGCAACGATGCTTTTTGAAGTTTCCTAGTCGGAAACAGGCTAAAGGATGTAAATTGAAAGAGGTCAGGTACTCACGGGATGCTGAGAGCCAGGAGATCACCACAATGGTGTCGATTCTGTTGTGCACAAACTAAACTTAATTTAGGCTATTGCTACATTTTACTAAAAGGCAGTGCGAGAAAAGGACGGCTATAGCTATGAACTAAGTTAGAGCTGTCAAACTAGTTTACGCCTTGGGCTTCACCTTGTTTTTAGTCGACATATGTTTTTACGTGCACCCTTCATTTGTATAGAAATATTAGTTCCAACTAAATTTGACAGCTCTAAATTACGTCCATCTCTTTCTCGTTTTATTAGGGAGAAAAAGATAGCAATAGCTTAGATGAAGTTTAGTGTGTGCACAACGGAATCGACACCACTGTATCACTAGCAGTCGTATTTCACGATATTTTAGTGTTTTTTCACCGCGCGCGGGTTCGAACTCAACCAACTAGTCTTTCACGCAAAAACTAAAGAACGGATTTGGATGAAATTTAGCACACAGATAGTTTATAACCTGGATTAACACATAGGATACTTTTTATCCCGGTTGTATGACCCCGTGGGACAATTACCGAACTCGACGCGAGCGAAGCCCTGGGCATAAGCTGGTCTCAAATAACTCCTACATAAAATCTCAGCTTACAACATGTAAATGAACCCTGTTAACTTATCAAGATACACTTACTCTTTGTCTTAACTTTGTTAGTTCAAGACACGACAAACACGTTTAATGCATCTTGTATATACCTATACTCTTAACAAAAACAATATTGTTTATCTCTGGCGACTTACGCAAAGAGATAAACGTTGTGGCGTAATAGGTGCTCTTAATATCATAATAATATCGTAAATATGTAAATACATACCTACGTCTAGGGGCTCGTGGCTTCATCGGGTCGTTGAATGAATGAATGAATGAATGAATAAATGAATGAATGAATGAATGAATGAATGAATGAATGAATGAATGAATGAATGATACATTTATTTGCAAGAAAGAAGAAGAAGAAAAGAAAAAAAAGAAGAAGAAGAAAAGAAAAAAAAGAAGAAGAAGAAAAGAAGAAGATCTGTTTGAAGATAGGTATGAGATAAGATCTACGAGGGTAAGGTTAAGGTTGTAATGCAGAAATCATTCTATTTTTACACTGTTTAGGACTGTTGAAGCCGTTGATGTAACAATAGAGCTATTTTCTCTGAAATATCTAAAGATAAAATGAAAAAATAAAACCGGTACTTCCGGTTGACCTAGAATTGTCAATTTTGGTTAAAAGCAAGGTCTTACAGCACAAGTAAAGAGACAATTCCGAAAAATAAAAAAAGTTGAAAATTAAGGTAAATTTTGGTACTTACAAGTTTTCGCCAAAATCTAAATTTGCCCATATCTTTTATCGTGTTGACTCAGGACCTTGATTTTTATACACCTGATAGGGACTATAGACCTCAGTATCTGGTATAAATTTCAACTTGCTAGGTCCACTCATTCCTGAGAAAATCGGTGGTGACAGACCGACAGACAGACGGACAAGAAAGAGATCTTATAAGGGTTCTTTTTCTTTTTTACCTGTTGAGGTGAATGAATAAATACAAAATGAAAAAAAAAATGGTGAAAAAAATATGAAAATTAATTAATGATGATGAATGTGAATATCAAAAGGGTGCGGCCAATGATATTCTACTATACAGATATGTTGTGAGCGCGCAATCGTGAAGACTCGAAAACCGGCCAATTGGCCTGTTTTTCCGTTATTCTGCGTCACTGCGTGTATGTGAGCTGGCTTTCCCCCGCGGCACACTTTTTTCGGTGGTTTTGTAGGTGTATAACATATCTGTTTGTTAGAATATCATTGGGTGCGGCCTATAAACTATATACGAAGGGCGGCTGTTCTGGAGCGGCTGGTGCATGACCTGATAACCTCAAACGGCGCAAATACTATCCATAAAGGTATAGTTATATGTTTGAGCCGTTTGGGGTTGAAACACTAGAGGGCCGCGGGGTCCGTGTACTCACGTAGACGTAGTCTTTCGAGGTATCGCCAAGCGGTTGAGCGACTCTTCTCTCTGTCTGTCTGTTTGTTCCCGCTAATCCCTGAACGGCTAGACCGATTTTGATAGGACTTTTACTGGCATAGCATGGATAGCTGATGTTGTAAGAAGGATTTTAAGCAAAGGAAATTGTTAACAAAATACGATTCAAATTGGAAAGTATTTTTTTATTAATTATTTAACCCGGACGAAGGCTTTACAAATGAATAAAAGTATCAACGACATTATACCCAATACTCACTAAGTAATATCTATAAAAGCCACTCATCATCTGCCTAGCCTTTTCCCAACTATGTTAGGGTCGGCTCTCAGTTTTACCGGATGCAGCTGAATACCAGTATTTTACATGGAGCGACTGCCTATCTGACCTCCACGACTCAATTAGTACCGGGTAATACGATACCCCTTGGTAAGACTGGTTGTCAGACTTTTTGGGCCACTGACTACCTAACGACTGTCAAAGATCTACAAATGACAGCCGGGACCAACGGCTTAACGTGCTTTCCGAGGCACGGAGGTAACTGAATATGTAATGGGTGGTCACCCATCCACAGACCAACCTAGGCAAGCACAGCTTAACCTAACGATCGACCCGAGCGGCTGTTATTATTTAGCTACGATCTATAAAAGCCACTACATTCATAAAAATCACTATCCCCCATCACCTAATGCTATGTTTGCTAAAGAAATCGATAGATTACGTAGTCGTGCACGGGCCAGGGGGTCATAACCCCACGCTCGCCGCGATTGAGTAACGTCCTGATAGTGATAGTAAATGTGGTAATCGGTAAGTTTATGAGGTGGTGATCGCGGGGTGGGTGGTAGAAATAAACTCGGGGTGACATTATGGCACTGGGCTTGTAAACCGACTTTTAATAAAAACCGGCCAAGAGCGTGTCGGGCCACGCTCAGTGTAGGGTTCCGTAGTTTCCCGTCCGTCACAATAAGTGTTCCCACTTATGAGTTTAAAGGTGGGTATCCATTATGTAAAAATGCTTGCATATACGAATATACTACAAACTTAGTCCAGAAATTATTTTGTACAACTTTTTGTCTTTTTTGTACAAAAACTGTTGTTTCCATCAAGTTCAAAATGATTTTCCTAGAAAGTCCTTATAAAGTTCTACTTTTCAGATTTTTTTCATATTTTCTAAACTTATGGTTCAAAAGTTAGAGGGGTGGGGGGACACATTGTTTTTTACTTTTGGAGCGATTATTTCCGAAATTATTGACATTATCAAAAAAATGATTTGAGAAAACCCCTATTCATTTTTAAATACCTTTCCAACAATATATCACACGTTAGGGTTGAAATTAAAAAAAAATCACTTCCCACTTTACATATAGGGGGGCTACCCTAATAAAACATTTTTTTCCAATTTTTATTTTACCACTTTGTCGGCGTGATTGATATACATATTGGTACCAAATTTCAGCTTTCTAGTACTAACGGTCACAGAGATTAAGCGAGGACGGACGGACAGACATGGCGAAACTATAAGGGTTCCTAGTTGACTACGGAACCCTAAAAAGGAGGATGTTATGACGCGCGTCATAAAACCTTCCAGGGAATAGGAGAAGGAATCACGGAATTTTCCAAAAAAATCTCCGTGGTGAGACCACAGAGCTTCCAGGGACTACGAAAAGGGACCACGGTGGAAAAAGGTGTACATCTTGTATCCTACCGGCCAGTTCTTTTTCCATGTATGTTTACCGATTTCTCCTTGTTTACGAGTGGGTTGGGAGGCTTCTGGGACCAGCACCCCTAGCCAAGTTGACAATCTACAATCGTTAACGCTCGTAGAAAACTATTTAAATGAATGGGAATGACATCATCTCAACGTTAAATCACGTGATCAACACTAACGAATAGAAAATTAATAGACAAAGTAGTCTACATCGTTCAAAATGATAGAATAGAATGTTATCGTTTCTACAATGTTGATCGCTAAGCTCTTTGGTAGGTACACTCACCACACCATAGACTAAAGTGTAGGTTTTTTCTATAGACATTAGAGAACGAGCGATCGACTCAGTTGTGTCAACTTGGCTACCAATTTAGCGCTTTCTACAATCGCTTACGCTGAGGCGTTTACGATTGTAGAAAGAGAATCGATATGAGACGTTTGTAACTTGGCTAGGGGTGCAGGACCGCGGTCCCGGATTCCCCCTAAATATTTTTGAGTGGTATTTTGAGACCACAAGAAAAAAGAAAGTTAGAGTACAGGTCCGTTTTTTTTTCATTTGGTGCAGGAAGCTGGCGCGTGGTCTCATAGTATTAAATTTGCGTACTCAATGAGTTATCGTCTATCTAAGCCGCGTTGACATGGTCAGATTAAGCTCGGATCACCGGCAATCTATCCGAATGCGCTCGGATTATGTGTTACCACAATACAAGTTGCGTCCGAGTAGGTATCCGAGTCCGAGTCCACTCGGTCCGAGCATACTCTGATCGTATCACATCGTATTTGTGTAAAACTGTAAAATAAAAACTTTTGTCATAAAAAAACTGAAGTGTTTCTTTGTCCGATGGACTTCCATGACTTGTTGAGCATTATGTTTAAAACTAGTAACATTTAATTATAATAATCAAAAACCCGACTGCAAATTGTATAATGTTTTTGTAGGTAATCTCCTTTTCAACCGACTTCCAAAAAGAGGAGGTTCTCAATTCGACTGAATTTTTTTTTTGTTTTTGTGTTTGTTACCTCAGAACTTTCGACTGGGTGAAACCGACTTCCAAAAAGAGGAGGTTCTCAATTCGACTGTATTTTTTTTTTGTTTTTGTGTTTGTTACCTCAGAACTTTCGACTGGGTGAACCGATTTTGACGATTCTTTTTTTATTTGAAAGCTGGTGATGCCCGTGTGGTCCCATTTAAATTTTGTGAACATCTGGTGCTGATCTGCGGAGATATACCATGGAACTCTTCAAAAATAGACGGCAAATGTGCCGTGAATATTGCAATCGCTTGGATGTTTATTGCTTATACAACATCATGACGTAACATCACGTCTGTATGCTCTGAAGGGGTATGCAGATGTGTACAATACACCCAGATTTCGACAGTTTGGTATGCTAAGTTGGCGCGATCGTGTACCGCGCGCGCCTTAAATGACGTAACATCACGCCTGTATGCTCTGAGGGGGTACGCAGATGTGTACAATACACCCAGATTTCGACAGTTCGTTCGTGTTCCGCGCACGCCTCAAAGAGATGTCAGCAAACGGGACTGTTCTAAAGAAATACTGCTGCCCTGGAATACAAAGGGCTAAGAAGGAACATGGATGGGTTTTAGTCAGTAAAAGTCTGACATTCCCTTCCGCTCTGCCCAGAGCGGGAGGGGTAATTTGATGATTTCCCATCCAAAAAAAAAAAAGGTATGTTAAGTTCCATATATTGGGGATACGCCTATTACCCTGATATGTCTTGTATTGCTAACAACGCCAAATAAATTCATGGCAAATATTTGTTTGGGAACAACTAAAAATGGAAAAATAAAAAACTTTTTTGCAAAAAATAAAACCGACTTCAAAAACACAAAGTGAAAAATAACTTTAGCTTCAGAAGTCGGCGACAAAAAAACTATATCAATCAAACAAAAGTCACCGACTTCTGAAGCTAAAGTTATTTTTCACTTTGTGTTTTTGAAGTCGGTTTTATTTTTTGCAAAAAAGTTTTAATCTTCTTCATTTTGATACCCTACTCGATAGGTTTAGTTAAAAATAATAATAACGACTTATAATTTATTTGGCGCCAAAAATACGCCATTTTGTCTTTTTTAAACTTTCATGATCAGACCCATTTACGCCATTTTATTACCTCATAAAAAGACAAGGTTTTTTGAGACAAATATAAAGATACTTTAATCGTCGAAATCCATCTAGCTAGATCATCTATCATTTGGAAGATATGAGGTTACTTATAAAGTTGTCTACAAAGAAACAAACATACAATATACGTGCGAAAAACATTCTTCCATTTCCTTGGCAATCCTGTAATTACAGTCGAAAGAAACACGCATGAAACCATGACATGAAATCTATAGAAATAACACCCACGTCTAATCAAAGGGATTAGACGTGGGTGTCATTCTTATAGATTGCCCGTAAGAAAAAAAATCTGACCGTCGCAGCAGTCAGCTAACTGGCTGGTTTCCACCTGACGGCTATCTGTTACCTACTTCGTCTACTTTTCCCCAATACTGCCTATTATGTCGATACCGATCATTCAGAACTAGTGTACTACCGAGTTCACTGATGGTTTTCCACTTTCACCCTTATGCTCTAAGTAGTAAGATTGAAAACTGGTGGTTACCTACAAGCTAACTTTGCGTGCTGCTTGGCCTGTCCTAATTTTTGGAGGTCGAATTCTGTATTAGACTGATATAGGTAGCAGAAGCGAAGAGTCAATTTTGTAAGAGGTAAGACGGAGTACATATCTTCAATGTAATTGTATTATTTGTCTATAGAATACTGGCAGTGCAATTTTTAGGGTTCCGTACTGAGGTACGGAACAACAAGGAAAAAACGGAACCTTTATCTTATCACTTTCTTGTCCGTCTGTCACTACCGATTTTCTCAGGAACAGGAGGACCTAGCAAGTTGAAATTTATACCAGATACTGAAGTCTATAGTCCCTATTAGGTGTATAAAAATCAAGGTCCTGAGTCAACACGATAAAAATATATGGGCAAATTTAGTTTTTCGCGATAACTTGTGAGGTCTACCAAAATTTACGTTAATTTTCAATTTTTTTTTTACCTTACTTGTACCTTACTTGTACCTTGCTTTAACCAAAATTTACAATTCTAGGTCAACCGGAAGTACCCTATAGGGTTTGGGTCGAAAACCTATTAGTATGGTACCTATAGTTTCCGTTGACCTAGAATCACAAAATTTGGCGAGAAGCAATGTCTTACAGCACATGTAAAGCGAAAAATCTGAATACCGTAAATATGTAGTTTCATAACAAAAAAAAAAGTGATTTTACTATTACAAACTTATTATTTGCGGTTGGTGCAATAGCAGTTTCTAGGGATCGAACATCAAAGTTAAGTTTGTCCTTTAAAAAGTTTGTACGGAACACTCGGTGCGCGCGTCCGACTCGCTCTTGGCCGGTTTTTCAGGAATCGAGTTGTATGGACCCTTCGCCACTGATAGGTACCTACTTAAGTGAAATACTTTGATTTGTTCGATTGTACCTAGATACTTTGCAAATTACTTTTTTAGGTTCTCTAGGGAAATTATATGTAGTATTTTTATAAGTTAAATGTGCTAATAGTGCATTAACCTGTGGTCGTCGATCGATGGGTGTCTAGCTATTGTTGTCTATCCTACTTAAAGACAAAGACAGTTAGGCAAATTACCATGGGGTGATCGGCTCATCGATTGAAGAACCCATGGAGGTGGTTATAAAATATTCAGACTTGCTGTTGTTGCAAGTCTAGATATACATACCTACCGGATGATTTTTTTTTACACTTTCCAAAAAAAAATGGGTATATTATGTGAACGGAGTAGAAGCTTATGGCTGGCATACCTAGTTTTTTTTTCTTTTTTCCACAGCTTAGAAAAAAATTGATCCATCATCCAAAAACGTTACAAGTTTCAAGTAAACTTTTCATACAACAATTCACAACAATACATTAATTTTTTTTCTCTACAATTCGCAACATTGTTCACTCAAAGTTTGTCCTTATACAGTGTAAATTAGCAACAATTGTTTATGAGTAAATACTACATAGATACTGCTAATTACTGCTCAAATAAAGTGTTAATATATTACAAACAAGAAGCCGAGTGCATCATATTTTACTCCTTTAATAGCATCTTTACATGTCTGATAAGAGATAACAAATATAAGGAACAAAAGGGCATCACGCTTAGATTCTTCGTAGGGCTAGGCAGGTATCACATTTAACTATAGTTATGTTTAAGTTACCAGTGTTGTGAGACGAGCTTATTGCCAGCAATGCGCAAATCCAATAACAGTTTGCACGAACTGGGTATCGAAGCCAATATCTCTATAGTTTGTGATTCAGTGGCGTAGCGTGGGTTTTTGCCGCTTGGGGCCGACCAGAAATACGTCGCCCCTTGTTTTTATTGACCCCCATAACTTGGGGTCTAAACTGGGTGGTTTTTGAGAAATCGAACTATAAAGTTGTTGTAGTTGTTGTTGTTGTTGTCATTTGTAGTATAAAGTTGTTTTGAAATTATGTCACCTCTCCAACATAAAGTGCTGATTATGAGAAATCTACGCCGTTCAGGATGTTAAACTGATACTTTTCTGATAGCTCATGAACGTGAAGTGTATGTATGCTCCCTAATAATGTTTAACGTAGTAAGTACGCTCCTTTAGAATATAAGTATACATTTAAGCTAAGTAAGCACTTTACCTAAAGCGCATTATAAAATATATTCCCTTTGTTCAGTAATAAAAGCATAATCGATCGAGTTGGTTGTCTAATTTAATAGACCCTGGAACCCCCAACATTACATGGCGACCCTGCCTTAAGGTCTGCCAAGGGGCAGATTAAGTAAAGTTTTGTTAAGCAGCGAAAGAAAAATGTGTAACTCCAAAGTAGAAAAGGACGAGGTCTTCGTAAATCAAAATGCTGCTGGCGGTAACAACGACGCCCTTCTGAAAGACATTGGAGGACACATGGAGCGGCTGAGCACCATCACCATAATAATTCTCGCAGCCATCACTCTCCTGGTAATCTACTTTTTCCTGAAATACTACCGCAGCTGCCATCGTCAATGGATGCAAGAAGAAATCGGACTCAGCACAATTCAGCGCATAAGGGCATCCCTACGTGGACGAGTGGAAGGTACACCTGCTAACTAATTAATCCAGCATCAAAGCCAGTTTCAAGTTACTACAAATAGATAAATCAGTGTTTTGCAAACAATCAGACTCATACCAACCAATTTGTTTTATAACGCAAAAACTTAAACGACGTAAAACAGTGCACGAAGACTCAGTGAATATGATACCTCGCGCCTAAAAGTGCAACGTGTGAAATACTTGTGTGCAGTTTCGCAGTAATTATGTTAACATGATTCTTTTGTTTATTTCATTAGGAAAAAAGGTTTGATAATTATAAGTAGGAAATATTCTATTATGATTGATGTTTTGTTAGAAAAATATAATGATTTAGTAGAAATAAGAAAATACTTAATTAAGAAAGGACAGACTAGGTATAAAGGTCAAGTTATTGAGACAAAGTTAGGAGAGGCAAAAAATATATTTAACGAATGTGGAAAAATATTGTTACTTTTAGAAAAGGGCAAGGATACGGAACTAGTTGCATCAGCATTGGATATATTTCAGAATATTAGGATAACTTATGAGGAAATAAATAGTTTATGTATTTTCCCAGAAATAAAATCAGACAAAATGGAGTTTGACCTTAAAGTGGCATGTAGTTTGCTTCCAGCAATGGACGGTGTTGAAGAGACAACTAAACGCTTGATAGATTCGATCGAGATGTATGCAGATATGCTGGATGAGAAAGGTAAGACACTACTTATTACATTCGTCCTTAAAAGTAGATTGACCGAAAACGCCAAGTTACGCATTACAGGGAATTATAAGACCATTCAAGACTTAATTAAAGATTTGAGATGCCATCTATTGACCCAAAAATCTTTTACGGCCCTACAGACGCGTTTGCAAAATATACAACAGGGTTCAAGTAGTATCGAGCAGTTTGCCACAGAAGTTGAAAAGCTGTTTACTGAACTAACTATATCTCAGGCAGATGGTAATACTAATGCATTTGGAGTGTTAAAACCTTTGAATGAAAAGCTTGCCATAAAACGGTTTTCAGAAGGACTACGCAGTTCAAAATTGGGGACGGTCATCTCCGCGAGAAACTACAGCAGCCTGAAAGATGCAATCCAAGCTGCCAAAGATGAAGATACAGAATGCCAGTCAATGCCAGGTAATGTCTTGCATGCATCTAGATATGGACGGGGTTATAATAATTTAAGGCGACAAGGAAATCGTCATTTCAATAATAGTCGTGGTCAATATAATAACAGTCGTGGTCAATATGGAAATTACAATAATCAAAGATACACATGGCGTGGTAATTACAGAGGAAATAACGGAAATAGGTATAATAACGGAAATAGGTATTATTATCGTGTACCATCAAATTATAATAGAGGTCAAAGAAGTACTAGAGGTTCAAGATATTTTAGAAATAATAATCGAAATGTTTGTTTAGCAGATCAGAACGATATCAATAAGCCATGCATAAAGAACAATACAGATAAAAAGGAGTCGGAAAATCAGTTTTTTCGTGCTTAAACATAGTGTTTTATCAAATTTAGGCAATGCAAGATATGCAGTTTTTAACGTTAATAACATTAAATATTATTGGCTCGTTGATACAGGCGCTTCTTTGTCTATTATTAAAAGTGAAGCGTTACCAAGAAACATTATCGTTCGGAAAGATGAAACTTTGATAAATGGAATCGGTGGACAAAGGCGATCAAGAGGTTTAGTGGATTTAAGTTTGGAGTATAACAGTGAAATATTTCAGCATCCGTTTATTATTTTCGAGTCACTACCATTAAAGGCAGACGGAATTATAGGGTTAGATTTTTTGAAAAAGTATCAAGCTAATATTAACTTAAATACTAATATTTTAACATTGTATTATGATGAGAAAGAATATTATTTTAATCTTGTTGATGAACGTGTTATTAGAAGTAATAACCTGATTATTCCAGCTCGTTCGGAGTCAATACATTTTATATATGTGGACAAAAATGTGAATGATGATGTTATTGTTTGTGGACGTGAATTAGCAAAGGATGTGTATCTGGCAAATACGATTGCCACGGTAAAAAATAACAGAATTCCTATAAAGATTCTTAATGTTACTGAGAAGGAAATAACCTTACCGAATTTCATCCCAACTACGCAATCCTTGAGTGATTATAATATTTGTCAATTTAGTAATAATAATGTCGACGTTTCTAGGATTCAAACACTGTTATCTCAACTTAACTTAGATTATTATTTAAATGAAGAAGAAAGACAATCTATTGAAGCGATTTGCGCAAAATATTCCGATAATTTTTACATAAATGGAGATAAATTAACAACTACAAATATTTATAAGCAATCCATTACCATAAAACAAAATTCAACTCCTGTATATGTAAAGCCATATAGGTTACCGCAAGCGTTAAAATCCGAGATAGCCAAACAGATTAAACAAATGATAGCAGATGATATTATTGAAGAAACGAACAGTGAATGGTCAAGCCCAATTTTATTAGTACCGAAAAAGAGTAAAGAAGGAACAGATAAAAAATGGCGGTTAGTTGTAGACTACAGAAAATTAAATGAGACGGTTTGTGATGATAAGTTCCCCTTACCTAACATCAATGAAATTTTAGATTCTCTTTCTGGAGCAGTATATTTCACTCACCTTGACCTTCACCAAGGTTATTATCAAGTAACCTTAGAACCTAACAGTCGTAAATTAACAGCTTTTACTACCAATACAGGTCAGTATCAAATGAAGCGATTACCTATGGGTCTCAAGATAAGTCCGAGCGCATTTAGCCGTATGATGTCAGTAGCAATGTCTGGTTTGACTTACGACAAATGCTTAGTATATCAGGATGATCTTATAGTATTTGGTAGAAATTTGCAAATTCATAATCAAAACTTAATAAACATAATGGAAAGACTAAGAAAAGTCAATTTAAAATTAAATCCCCAAAAATGCGAATTTCTGAAGAAAGAAATTCTTTATCTAGGTCACGTTGTGTCAGAGAAAGGTGTATTACCAGATCCCGAAAAAACAAACGTATTGAAAAATTACCCGATACCCAAAACAGCAGATGAAGTTAAACGTTTCGTTATCGTAGCATTTTGCAACTACTACCGTAAATTTATAAAACATTTTGCAGACATAGCTTTGCCATTACATAAATTATGTAGAAAACGTGAACCCTTCATTTGGACTGATGATTGTAAACATGCCTTTGAGTATCTAAGAAATGCTTTGATTACGTCACCTATTCTACAGTATCCAGATTTTACAGAAAATAATGAATTCATATTACAAACAGATGCTTCAGACACTGCAGTTGGTGCCGTGCTGTGCAATAAAGATCTCAGACCAATAGCGTATGCAAGTAGACCTTTGAATAAAGCGGAAAAGAATTACCCTACAATACAGAAAGAGCTTTTAGCGATAGTTTGGTCAGTGAAATATTTTAGACCGTATTTATATGGTAGAAAATTTACAATAATGACTGATCATAAACCATTAGTTTATCTTTTTGGCATGAGAGATCCTTCAAGTAGGCTTTTAATGTTCCGTTTGACATTAGAAGAATATACATTCAAAATTATTTATGTAAGAGGAAAAGAAAATGTAGTTGCAGATGCTTTGTCTAGAATATGTATAACATCAGACGAACTAAAAGAAATGCAAGCGCAAGTGGTTGCTGTTATGACTAGGGCACAAAAGCGAAAGATTGAAGAGGAGTTAAGTAAAAATAAGGATGACATTGAGAAGGCGGATCTTAATAAATCTCCTGACAATTGGTCTGGCCAACCAAGGGTTGTAGATATATTAAGAAAACCGTGCGACTCAGTCGAAATGAGTTTCATTGAAAGTAGCGAATTAAACAGATTAAGAGACAATGATATGGTAACAGATGTCAGTGAATGTTTAGTATATTTAGCAAAAAGAAAGATAATTTACATCAATCTTGATTTCAAGGCACACTTTACGCGAGCCGAATTTGTGCAGAAATTAAGTTTGTTCTGTAAAAAGTTACACATAGAAGAAGTGTGTATCATTAAAAATAATGATAATAAAGATTTTATTAAAAACGTTTGTGATGAGATATCGAAGTTAGAAAATTGGTCAGGACCGCGGATATGTATATTAAGAGGAGTAAAAAGAATAAGTGATGACAAAGAAAAAATTATAATCTTGAATGACTTTCATTTATTGCCATCCAGTGGACATGCTGGAGTGCGCAGAATGGTAAATACAATAAAGAAGAGATATTACTGGCCGAGCATAGAAAAGGACGTACAAACATATGTAAAAAAGTGTACGAAGTGTCAGAAGTCCAAGTATATCCGTTACATAAAAGAACCGATGGTAATTACTACTACGGCGTCCTCGACTTTTCAAAAGATATTTCTAGATGTAGTGGGACCTTTAGATAGAGACATAGATGGGAACTGTTATATATTGACCATTCAATGCGAATTATCTAAATTTGTTCAAGCTATTCCCTTAAAAAATAAAGAAACTGTGTCCATAGCTAATGCATTTGTGAGACATTTTATTTTAATATTTGGAATACCAGAAATAATAGCTACAGATCGAGGGACAGAGTTCATCTCCGCAACGATGGAACAGGTATGTAAAATTCTTGATATTAAAAAATTATCTTCAACTGCCTATCATCACCAATCGATAGGAGCTCTTGAAAATGCTCACAAAGGTTTGGGTGCATTTTTAAGGATCCAATGTGAAAACCATACAGATACATGGAGCTATTGGTTACCGTATTGGTGTTTTAGTTTCAACAATACAGTTCATTCAGAAACAAAATACATGCCTTACGAACTAGTTTTTGGTAAACAATGTCGAATACCTAGTCGAATTTCAGAGTCAGTCGAACCATTGTACAATAGTGATAATTATCCATTGCAGTTGAAATATCGATTACAGTTAGCCCATGCCGACGCAAAAAATAATTTAATGAGTAACAAATACAAACGCAAGGAATTGTACGATAGAACCGTAAATCCAATAGTGTATCAGGAAAATGATTTAATATTGATAAAAAATGAAACAGGTCGTAAACTAGATGCTATTTATGAAGGACCTTTTAGAGTAAAAGAAGATTTAGGTTGTAACGTTAGGATATATAAAAACAATAAGATAGAATTAGTTCATAAAAATAGGACAAGACCGTACTACCAATAAGAATATATAATTATGTTGTATTGTTTAAGTTAACAGTAATCGTATACGTATAGTTAAGACTAGCATTAACTAGAGATAAGGTGTAATAGTTATATACATTGCAATGTAGTAATTAATACATATTTTTTGATAATAAATATTTTAGTTATTTGGATAGAAAAGTTTAATGTTTAATAGAGTTGGTTTGTATTTACATATTTAAAAAAAAAAACCATTAAATCGATTTTTTTTTCCTTCGCCCCCGGAGGTGAAGTGTATGTATGCTCCCTAATAATGTTTAACGTAGTAAGTACGCTCCTTTAGAATATAAGTATACATTTAAGCTAAGTAAGCACTTTACCTAAAGCGCATTATAAAATATATTCCCTTTGTTCAGTAATAAAAGCATAATCGATCGAGTTGGTTGTCTAATTTAATAGACCCTGGAACCCCCAACATTACAAACGAATGTATCCTTCGAAAACCAATTTGTCCAAAAACACATCTTTGGAAAATAAGCGCCGTAAAGGTCATGTTCTGAAAACTTCTTGAAACTTCCCTTGTTTTTCGAGGCAGTTTTCTCAAAATAAATGTATGACACTTGTCGTGCAAATTGCAGTCTTGCAGTACCGAGTTCCTTGTCTCATTAGTTTTCCAAAATGGTGCCACAGTATACTTTTTTTTCGAAAGTGAATAACCTGAAAACAACGATTGTTCCTGAGAAGGTAGTATTTTAATAAAACTGGATAGTACAGCTTTTTCGATGTACGTCTTCCTTGTTGAAGATTTTCTTGTTACCGCTATGTGTTGTTAGCTATTTGACTTAATGCACCGGATCCTGGTCGATCAGAATAGGTAAAATCTTTCTCTCTCAGGTATATTTTAACATATCCTAGCAGACAGTTAAAGCTGTAATTTTCTGCTATCAGAAAAGTATTAGTTTAACATCCTGAACGGCTTAGATTTCTCACAATCAGCACTTTATGGTGGAGAGGTGATAAAATTTCAAAATAACTTTAAAAGTTCGATTTCTCAAAAACCACCCAGTTTGGACCCCGAGTTAGCGGTGTCAAAATTGTAGCAAAGAAGTTGTTTAATGGTATCACACATTTGAAAGCCTGCACCTAATTACCAATCACCCTGTATATCACATTTATATCGTTTTCTATGGCAAGAATGGCATGACATTGCGCACGCGATTTCGAATACTTTTTTGACATTTTCCAAATTAATAAATTAGCGCTTCCTGCCGCCCCTTTCCGAATGCCGCCTGGAGCCGTGGCCCACACCGCCCCCCCCCCCCCCCCCCCCCCCCGTAGCTACGCCACTGTAATGTGATTGCAATCACTAGCTACTTTAGGCAGTCGTAAACTGCCTTGGATTTACAATTAGAACAATATTATACATTATTATTATTTATAATCAGTATTTTTATATCACTAAAAACAAAGTCCCCCGCCGCGTCTGTCCCTACGTATGTATGCTTAGATCTTTAAAATTACGCAAAGGATTTTGATGCGGGTTTTTAAAATAGATAGTGATTCAACAGGAAGGTTTTAGTATATAATTTGCGGGCAGGCGAAGCCGCCGGCATCAGCTAGTTACATAATATAATTAGAACAGCTGGATCCGAAGAATGATCGACCCCTACAGAACCGCATTGAGGCAGCTGACGCTTGACAAATATTAGCAATATAGATTTATGTAAGTACTAGCTGTTGCCCGCGGCTTCGCCCGCGTGAAGTTCGGTAACTGTCCCACTGGATCATACTAAAGGGATAATAGTGTCCTCCATGTTAATCCAGGTTATAAACTATCTTTGTGCCACATTTCATAATCATCACAATTATTATTATCACACACAATCACCATCACTATCACAACCGCCATCATTATCACAATCACCATCACAATCACTATCACAATTACCATTACAATCCCCATCACTATCGCTATCACAATCACTATCACAATCACCATCACCATCACAATCACCATCAAAATAACTATCACAATCACCATCATCGTTATCACAATAATTATCATCGTAATCACAGTCATTATCACACTCACCATCACTATCTCAATCACCATCACAATCACCATCACAATCACCATCACAATCACCATCACAATCACCATCACAATCACCATCACAATCACCATCACAATCACCATCACAATCACCATCACAATCACCATCACAATCACCATCACAATCACCATCACAATCACCATCACAATCACCATCACAATCACCATCACAATCACCATCACAATCACCATCACAATCACCATCACAATCACCATCACAATCACCATCACAATCACAATCACCATCACAATCACCATCACAATCACAATCACCATCACAATCACTATCACCATCACCATCACAATCACCATCACCATCACAATCACCATCACAATCACCATCACAATCACAATCACCATCACAATCACAATCACCATCACAATCACCATCATAATCACAATCACCATCACAATGACCATCACAATCACCATCACAATGACCATCACAATCACCACCACTCTTAGAATAACTATCACAATCATTATCACCATCACAATAACCATCAAAATCAGTATCACAATCACCATCATCGTTATCACAATCACCATCATCGTTATCACAATCATTATCATCGTAATCACAATCGCTATCATCATTATCACAATCACTATCATCGTAATCACCACCATTATCACCGTATTCACAATCATCATCATCACAATCTCCATCCTCGTCATCACAATCATTATAATCGTAATCACAATCATTATCATCGTAATCACAATCACTATCATCTTAATCACAATAATCATGATCACAATTGCCATCACTATCTCAACCACAATCATTATCACAATCACCAACACTATCACAATCAAAATCACAATCACCATCACCATCACAATCACCATCACAATCACTACCCTCGTTATCACAATGATTATCATAGTAATCACAATAATCTACATCATTATTACAATCACCATCACTGTCACAATCACAATCACCATCACTATCACCATCACAATCACTGCCACTATTACAATCACCATCACAATCACCATCAAAATCACTATCACAATCATCATCATCGTTATCACAATCATTATCATTGTAATCAAAATCATCATCATCACAATCATCGTCATCATTATCACAATCATCATCATCGTAATCACAATCATTATCATCTGGATCTCAAAATAAATGCCATTTTCGTAATCAGCACCCCTGATAATCTCTGTATCGACACCCATATTGATTTTTAGACATTTCAACCCCATCGCACCCCAACAGGGAATGGTAGTATTTCAGGTCTGCCACATTAAATCTTAAAATCGTTGTTTTTGTAATACATCCGACCCAATTCACCATAAAAACAATACCTATGTTGAATTTCAGGCTTTGTTACCCCATTTCCCCCTTTAGGGGTTGAATTCTGAAAAAAAACTGAAACACAAACGTTAACTCATTTATCGATAGGAGTACTCCTGTTAAGTTTCGAATAAAGTAGTCTAACTAATCTTATTTCCCCACGTAATCTTTGGACTCCCGTTCCAACCCCTAAGGGGGTGAATTTTGGAAAATTCTTTCTATATGCACCCCTAAACCTCATAAAGAACCTTTGTGCCAAATTTGGAATCTCTAGACTCAGCGGTTTGGGCTGTGCATTGATTTTTATACTTTGCCACCCCATTTCCCCCTCTTAGGGGTTGAATTCTGAAACAACCTGAAACCCGTTTCTACTCATTTATCAATAGGAGCACTCCTGTGAAGTTTCGAAGAAAATAGTCTAACTAATCTTGTTTTACCCGTACAAACTTTGGATTCCCGTTTAACTCCCTTAGGGGTTGAATTTTGAAAAATCCTTTCTTAGTGCACCTCTTGACCACATAAGGAACCTACTTGAGAAATTTGGAATCTCTAGACTCAGCAGTTTGGGCTGTGCATTGATTTTTATACTTTGCCACCCCATTTCCCCCTCTTAGGGGTTGAATTCTGAAAAAACCTGAAACCCGTTTCTTCTCATTTATCAATAGAAGCACTCCTGTGAAGTTTCGAATAAAATAGTCAAACTAATCTTGTTTCCCCATACAAACTTTGGAGCCCCGTTTAACCCCTTTAGGGGGTGAATTTTGAAAAATCCTTTCTTAGTGCACCCCTAGACCACATAAGGAACCTACTTGCCAAATTTGGAATCTGTAGACCCAGCGGTTTGGGCTGTGCGTTGATAGATGAGTCAGTCAGTCAGTCAGTCAGTCAGTCAGTCAATCAGTCAGTCAGTCAGTCAGTTTCTTCTTTTATATATTTAGATACTACCGGATTTAGAACAATTGAGTACACCACAAATATTAACCAACTCATTCAACAGTTTAACAAGTATTTGAACAAGCATAATTTTTACGTCACATAAGACCTATTGCTTCCGGCCGGGTGTACCACTACTGTTAGACTAATACTGTACTCAAAGGTTCCTTGAAATAGCAGAGGTTCCATAAGCATCATCATCTGCCTAGCCTTTTCACAACTATGTCGGGGTAGGCTTCCTGTCTAACCGGATGCAGCTAAATACCAGTATTTTACATGAAGCGACTGCCTATCTGACCCACACAACCCAGTTAGTACCGGGTAATACGATACCCCTTGGTAAGACTGGTTGTCAGACTTTTTGGGCCTCACGACTGTCAAAGATCTATAAATGACAGCCGGGACCAACGACTTAACGTGCTTTCCGAGACACGGAGGAAACGGTATGTAATGGGCGATCACCCATCCACAGACCAATTTAGGCAAGCACGGCTTAACCTAACGATCGACCCGAGCGGCTGTTATTATTTAGCCACAAGTTTCTTATAGCGAGAAGTTCCATAAGCGTACGAAAGAAAAATAGACAAGCTACTAAACTTAGGTCTTAATTGTATCATCAGACGTCGATGCGCAAGCGTCGCGTTGCCATGATTGTATCGCAAGTCGCAACTGACGTTTGTCGCGGTAAGTGGGCGTTTAGCTTTTAGTCAGCAGACGCATACGCTAGCTATTACAAAAATCGACCCTAACTAAGTTGAAATATGGCCAAACTTGCAACGACAGCAGAGAGCTTAGGTTACGTAATTATAGTCAAGCGCATCAGTGGTAAAAAAACCGCCCTTACTATAACGACATTAAGTCAATGTAAAGTTTTGCTGTTGACTATACAGCAGTCAACGATCCAAAAATACCTTTGAACCAAACTTAATGGTGTCGATTCTGTTGTGCACAAACTAAACTTAATTTAGGCTATTGCTGTCTTTTTCTCTCTAATAAAACGAGTAAGAGACGGACGTAATTTAGAGCTATCAAAAATAAAAATAAAGGATGCACGTAAAACATGTCGACTAAAAACACGGTGAAGCGCAACGCATAAACTAGTTTGAAATCTCTAACTTAGTTCATAGCTATAGCCGTACTTTTCTCGCACTGCCTTTCAGTAAAAGATAGCAATAGCCTAAATTAAGTTTAGTTTGTGCACAACAGAATCGACACCAGTATCAAATTAGTTATAATCGCTCACAAATACAGCTTACCATTCAAACAGTTCACTTCGCTTGTATAAGTCGTTCCGCTTGCATCACAAAGGGTAATAATAGGCTGAATATTTAAGTAGAGAGTGAGATCGCCCCCACTGACCCCATTCAGAGGGTTGTCGACCGCGGCAGGTCACCCCGATCAGTATAATAACCCCCTGTATGTTTCCTATACAGGGTTAGTTTTCAGTGACCACACAAAATTTAAAATTAAGATCTAGATATCAAACCAAAACTGCATATTAAATATTATTATCGAAAAATATAAAATAAAATATTAGCTTTCATTTGAAAGTGTCTAAAAATGTCCTAAATCATAAACCTAGTGGGAATCAATGCACTTGTGTGCGTGCATGCACCGCCAAATGTATGTGTGTGCTAACTGCTACGTATCTAGGCTGTTGAACTGCCTGCCGAGGTTGCGGGACTGTTCGAAAGAGCGTGGCCCCGGAACACAAAGGGCGATGAAGGAACATGGATGGGTTTTAGTCAGTAAAAGTCTGACACTCCCTCCTGCTCCGCCCAGAGCGGGAGGAGTCATTTGATGATTTCCCATCCTAAAAAAAAAGACTGTTGAACTGAATTGTGCTGTTATAATATCCACACTTAGGCTTTTTAGTGGTGGACAGGAATTAAATTTTATTTAAAAAAAATGTCTTTCTTTTTTTTCATTATATCGAAAATATTATCGATTCTAAATAAACCATTTCTGAAAATTTGGCCGGTTATTGAAAACTAACCCTGTATATAGGTTAGGGTGATGATAAATGGGTGATATTTGATATTGGAATTAAGTGTGCACTGTGCAGGAGAAATTTCAACCGACATAAAAATCCCATTGACTGCTGAGCGTAAGGTGCTGGGTTCGACTCCCGCGTCGGCAAATTGGTATTGGGTTTTTCCATCAGGTATTCCTCAGTAACAGCCACGGAGTCTGGATTTGTGCCCGGTTGATGGCGTTAGGCTCACCCGCTATTACTTAAACATAACTGGCGAAATGTGGGTACACGATTAAATACTTTACGCCTCTGCCTATCTCTTCGAGGATGACAGGCGTGATATTATCTATACTAGTATTATAAAGAGGTAACATTTGTTTGTAAGTTTGTATGTAGGGGGTAATCTCCGGAAGTAAAGAACCGATTTCAAAAATTGTTTCACCATTCGAAACCTACATTTACCCTGAGTAACATAGGCTATATTTTATCCCCGTACTCCCACGGGAACGGGAACTACGCGGGTGAAACCGCGTGACGTCCTCTAGTGTTTTATATATACGTAAATACCAGGTTAATTGCGAGCCGAACAAGTCTAGTCTATAAAAGCTTCAGGAACAGGAATCCTACTAATATTATGCCAAGGTTTGTGAATATGGATGTATGGATTGATTGTAACTCTTTCACGCAAAACTACTACTGAACGAATTAGAATGAAATTTTGCACACAGATAGTTTATAACCTTGATTAACACATCGGATTATACTTTTTATTTTGCACGCAGATAGTTTATAACCTTGATTAACACATCGGATACTTTTTATTTTGCACGCAGATAGTTTATAACTTTGATTAACACATCGGACACTTTTTATTTTGCACGCAGATAGTTTATAACTTTGATTAACACATCGGATACTTTTTATTTTGCACGCAGATAGTTTATAACTTTGATTAACACATCGGATACTTTTTATTTTGCACGCAGATAGTTTATAACCTTGATTAACACGTCGGATACTTTTTATTTTGCATGCAGATAGTTTATAACCTTGATTAACACATCGGATACTTTTTCTTTTGCACACAGATAGTTTATAACCTTGATTAACACGTCGGATACTTTTTATTTTGCACACAGATAGTTTATAACCTTGATTAACACATCGGATACTTTTTATTTTGCACACAGATAGTTTGTAACCTTGATTAACACATCGGATACTTTTTATTTTGCACACAGATAGTTTATAACCTGGATTAACACATCGGATACTTTTTATTTTGCACGCAGTTAGTTTATAACCTTGATTAACACATCGGATACTTTTTATTTTGCACGCAGATAGTTTATAACCTTGATTAACACATCGGATACTTTTTATTTTGCACGCAGATAGTTTATAACCTTGATTAACACATCGGATACTTTTTATTTTGCACGCAGATAGTTTATAACCTTGATTAACACATCGGATACGTTTTATTTTGCACGCAGATAGTTTATAACCTTGATTAACACATCGGATACTTTTTATTTTGCACGCAGATAGTTTATAACCTTGATTAACACATCGGATACTTTTTATTTTGCACACAGATAGTTTATAACCTTGATTAACACATCGGATACTTTTTATTTTGCACGCAGATAGTTTATAACCTTGATTAACACATCGGATACTTTTTATTTTGCACGCAGATAGTTTATAACCTTGATTAACACATCGGATACTTTTTATTTTGCACGCAGATAGTTTATAACCTTGATTAACACATCGGATACTTTTTATTTTGCACGCAGATAGTTTATAACCTTGATTAACACATCGGATACTTTTTATTTTGCACGCAGATAGTTTATAACCTTGATTAACACATCGGATACTTTTTATTTTGCACGCAGATAGTTTATAACCTTGATTAACACATCGGATACTTTTTATTTTGCACGCAGATAGTTTATAACCTTGATTAACACATCGGATACTTTTTATTTAACACACAGATAGTTTATGACCTTGATTAACACATAGGATACTTTTTATTCCGGTAGTAAAATCCTATGGGACAATTATCAAACTTTACGCGGGCGGAGCCGCTGGCAGAAGCTAGTGCAAGATTTTACTATTAAAGGCTATAATGTCTTCATCACAATTTTACCTAACATCACAGTGTACTGATATGAAAAAATGTACGAGTGCCAATCCAACGGTTATTCAAACATTTACACCCGTATCTCCAAACAAGTCAAAGTGCATTACTACAGTAAAAATAATTACCTTCCTATGATACAATTTTTATTCTGTAGTTTAGCAATAATAATTGCCTGAAGTTAGATAAGAACTTTAGAACTGAAAATCGTCAATTCAAATTCAAAAGAGGTCGTTTGTAGTTTTTAGAAGACAAACCTTTGTATTCATATTCAAGTTAAAGTTGAAAATTACTTGAGTTGAGCAACCATTTGATGAAAAAAAGTAAAGTGAATTCAAACAATTTTATTGTTTGAATTCACTTTCCTTTTTTTAACGGTTCTTTGTTCAAATTCTTGTCTATTACATAATAGAAATGGTTGCTGTAATTACTTAAACTCAAGTAATAACTTTAACTTGGCTATGAATACAAAAAGGTTGGTCTTCTAAAAACTACTAACGACCGTCACAATTTTTTAGAGTAGTTGTTCCTGTAAAAGCCCAGATCATTTACACCTACGGTGTTGAACAAGGAAAAATCTTAAAACTGATTAACTGCACACGTCAAGCACTATTTTTTCTTGGGTTTCCTTTAGCCACGTTTCCTTAAAAGTCATCATTTTTAATAATCATTTTATTATCAGGTAACTAAGGCCCTTAAATAAAATACCTAACCTTTTCACAGCTATGTTGGGGCCGGCACCTAATCTAACCGGATGCAGCTGAATACCAGTACTTTTCATTGAGCGACTGGCTATCTAACCTCCACAACCCAGTTAGTACTGGGAAATACGATGTAACGTTGTAGCTAAACTCAGAATAGTTTCTACCGTTACTTTGTAAACATAACCAATTCAACACTTTAATTAAGTTAAATGTCAAAACAAACGCCACAGAGTATACATACTCATTGGGCCGTTCAGTTACTAAACGACTAAAATTAGCTGTTTTTACCAGTGCTGTGCGCGCGTTACGTGTATCTGATCGAATGAGTGAAGACTTGTCTATGCGTAAACACGCCAGTATAAATGTCACGGACTCGCGATGACGAGTCCTTTTTGGAAATATCCTGCTCCCAGTGATTAGTCGCGTTTTTTCATCGGAAATTAAATTTCTAGAAGTATTCGTGATCCAGAATATTCGGGCTTAAAGCGGGCAGCTTTAATTTTTGTTAGTAACCTAACTCTTTCCGTTTTGTGTCTGCGTAAACCCCATACTGGGTAAATGTTGAACAGCAATTCACGTTTTCATATTTTGTGTATCACTAGCTACGTGGTCTCAAGATCTATCACCGTTTTTCAGCCGGAAACTTGAATGTCAGCCGGAATCTTGAACCCTGGAAAATAACGTCCAGCGTGTCACGGAATGGTTAGCAGTCATCCCCGCTGATTGTGACACCAAGGCATAAGCAAAGCGAGAAATACCCGTGCGCCAATGAAGGTGATCTGTGGTAGTCACAATCAGTACGGAGTTTACATGGTGGTGGTGGTAAGCACGACATGATTTGCACATTTTGAGTGTCATGAGGGTTATTGTAACAATGTCAAATACACTCGGCTGAAGGCTACAAGATTTAAGCGTTTGAATGTGCATAGCAAAAACGGTGATAGAAAGTGGCTCACATCTTGAGACCACGTAGCTAGTGATACACAAAATATGAAAACGTGAATTGCTGTTCAACACTTACCCAGTATGGGGTTTACGCAGACACAAAACGGAAAGAGTTAGGTTACTAACAAAAATTAAAGCTGCCTGCTTTAAGCCCGAATATTCTAGATCACGAATACTTCTAGAAATTTAATTTCCGATGAAAAAACGCGACTAATCACTGGGAGCAGGATATTTCCAAAAAGGACTCGTCATCGCGATTCCGTGACATTTATACTGGCGTGTTTACGCATAGACAAGTCTTCACTCATTCGATCAGATACACGTAACGCGCGCACAGCACTGGTAAAAACAGCTAATTTTAGTCGTTTAGTAACTGAACGGCCCAATGAGTATGTATACTCTGTGGCGTTTGTTTTGACATTTAACTCAATTAAAGTGTTGAATTGGTTATGTTTACAAAGTAACGGTAGAAACTATTCTGAGTTTCTACAACGTTACAACGATACCCCTTGGTAAGACTGGTAGTCAGACTTTTTGGGCCACTGACCCTGTAACGACTGAGACGACTGACGACTGATTCAACTTTAAATAGGAATTATAAGTAAGTATATCACACTCACACACTCACGCACTCACTCACCTGGCCTCACCTCGCTGGCACTCATTTATAAAACGTCAGCAGAGAATGTTAAATATCAAACAAATGATGATGATGATGTGCTGAGTGTTTTTGATAAGTGGTGAAAGACTATGGTTGTCAGACTTTTTGGCCCACTGGATTACCTATCAAAAATCTACAAATGACAGTCGGAACCAACGGATTAACGTACTTTCCGAGGCACGGAGGAAACTCGGTATGTAATGGGTGGTCACCCATCTACAGACCAACCTAGGCAAGCACGACTTAACCTAAACGAGCGGCTGTTATTATTTAGCCACGAGCTCCTCAATGTATCCTTAGAAATAGGAGTAAAAATGAACTCATAATCCAACGGTAAACTGTCAGTTCTGCAAGCAGCTTAATGGTGTTTATTTTCTCTGGTTGTGCGACGCCAGACGTCCTGACCTACGCTGCCAAGTATTTCCATTTCCTTAATAATGTTCCACATTAATACAGATACATAACGGCCTATACCAGATACATAACGGCCGGTGCTCGGTGTTTTTCCTCGCTTATAAACTGTTTACTTTGATATCATAATAGAGTAATGTAAATATCGATGAAAATGTTTGGATTTATTGATTTTGGCTAGTTTATTGCTTGCCAAAATATTATAGTAAGCGAAAAATATAAAAGATTCTTTCGTCGATATTTCAAAGGGTTTGTTCAGTTCATTAGGATGAAGACATACCCATTCGATTTTCAAAAGTAGCTTAACAAAGGCTTGTTTGACCTTATTACCTACGATGCAATGGTTTAAAATTAGAGCATAGACTCTTTTTAAAGGCTAATAATGTATTCAGCCAGATGTATCCGCGTATAAATAATGTTATTCTTGGAAAATGCCTATTGTTACGGTCCGGAAATGCCGGAAAATGTATACGACGGCTACTTTGTGGGGATATGAATAGTACATTACGTTCTTGTACGGCAATATTTATTTTGCAGTTGTTATTAATGTTTTATTTTCCACAAAGAACTGTGTTTTAACACCGTTAAAACGTATTTACCTTCACGGGCAACAATACTGATTTCTTTCTTTCGTGGCGTGAAAAATCGTTTTACAAACTGTCATTAAGTAAATAATGAACTAGAACATCAATCTAAATAACAATACCATTTAATTTATTGCTTATTCTCGACTTAATAAACGCAAAGAGCTACTGTATGTTCATTGATAATATTCTAGAATTGAAACAGTTACTATCATGAATATTTGCTAACACAACATTTAATCAAATGATTTAGTGTCACATTCATAGTCTTTTAGCTGTAACGTGGACGTCTGTGCTCCTCTGCTCTCATCTTAAAAAAAAACTAAACGTCATTTTTCCCGCGCTCGGCGTCGAGGCGAGCGTCCCTCTACGCATGCCTCTCCCAGTATTGAATGGACGCGCTCTGATCACAGACGGCCGTTGTACCAGCATGGTAGACTTATCGATCCACGCTAAAGTGTAAAATTTAAATAAAATAAACATGTGGCAGTGATTTAAAGTATTTTATTAGGAAAACACAGTGCCTTCTTGGAGTGTTGTTTAACGCATAACTTTGGTAAGTAAAGTAGGTCACAATAATATTGATTACTCGACGAATTTAAATTGTGTACATTTCGTATGTTTTCGTCGTATTTTTTTTGGTGTTTTCAATTTAGTGGGTTAATTTGTGTTCGAAGGAGGTTTTGGAGGTACTACTGTTATTGTTTACGGAAGGGTTCCGGTATCGATTGTGTGCCTGTGCCTGGCACGATCGTTTACGGTTTTTCGCGAGTTTTTTGGCGACTCATACATAGGTGTCTATGATCATCAATCATGTACGGTTTATAAAGCGGACTTTATTGAGTCGGACGAAGCTCGTGATTTATGAACATCGGTAAATAAAAAGATAATTTACGATTAAAATAAGAATAATATATATCTTATCGGGTTTATAAAATAAGTATGTTTTTAAAATGTACGTCGTAGAAGGTTGAACTGCGGCGTATTCTACAGAATTTGCGTTTGACCCGAGGTACGATGCACGATTATCTACTTGCGTATTTATATAACAAAAACAAGTGAAACAAAAACAAAGATAACAGAACGAACAAAAACAAAGAATCTTGCACTCTGATATTATTTTTGTCATAATTAAATTCAAACCTAACATATTCAAAGTCTTAACGACTTTTTTATTACTTTACCAATTTAACATTGCTCGGTTGCTCCGGATTCCATTAATTAAGTATGAAACTAAATAAAAATATGTTTTACGTAAATTTTGTTGACTTTAAAGGAAAACTATTTGAATTACTTCATGGTTCTTTCTGCTTGAATAACCATCATTAGAGGATAAATAATAATTTATCAGGCTTTACCTACAGTTTGATTGCACGTAGTGATATATCACTATAGTATGTGAAATATGGATTGTGTTTTCGTTTGTTTGATGTTTCATTTAATATTTATAAGCTCTCTTATCTCATTATTTTAAGTTCCACGGTACTTAAATTGCCATTTTCGATATTGTAAGGTCGCTACGATATCTAAACCATGAAAATTTCATCGATATACGTAAACTATCGCAGCAATTGGGCTGAAATTGGTACTTGACATAATTTTATACATAACTTACAGCTAAACAAAACCGAGACGTATAAAATAGGACATAAACAGATCTAAGGCGAGAATCAGTCAATTAGATTTATCTATCTTTTTTACGTATCTACATCATAGCCTTTTTCTGTGTTGTGGCCGGCATCCTGTCTAACCGGATGATATCTTTCGTACATACATACTCCTAATATACCACAAAACATATTTGTCAGTTGATTTGGGCTCATAGATCTAGAACCACTTATTACTCTACATATTTTCAGATTTTAATACCATAGGAGTCCAAACTTGCAGAAATAGTTCAGTAAGTAGCACCGTATAGCAATTCTCACATAAACCAGAACATATGCATGACTAAACATATGTACAGTGTCTGTCTATCGCTCTAACGCAGGGTGCAATACCCTCAATCGAGTTTTGTGACTTGCGCAGATTGATAAACAACCTGATACATGTATTTCTTTTATTTTTACCTCAGGAAGTGCTGAAATCTGGTTATTGGAAGTTTAAAAACATCTATGTTTGTTGCCTTCTGATTTTCTTTCTAGAATACGAGTTTGTGATTGGAATATATATATCTAATAGTATTGAAAAGTAACAAGCTATAAGATAACTAGAGTCCTCTCACAGTTTATTTCAGGTTCACTATTTTGTTGTCATGTGTAGACCTTTGACAGTCGTTACAGGTAGTCCAACCAGTCTTACCAAGGCGTATCGTAAAACCCAGTACTAACTGGGTTGTGGAGGTCAGATAGGCAGTCGCTCCATGCAAAATACTGGTATTCAGCTATATCCGGGTAGACTGGATGCCGACCTCAACATAGCTGGGAAAAGGCTAGGCAGATGATAATAGTGGCTGACCTGAGGATTAAATAATTCCCCTGTAGGGCATATTTTTTTGTTCACACTCAGGTTAGGCAACTATAGCTAGGGATACATAAACCGTGGAAGTACATTAGATACTCGTACAGTCATTATATCATTTGTAAACCTCTGGTGAAACAGTTCATCCGAGAAAGAACCAACACCATAAGTACGTACGTACCTAGGTATTGTTACTGTCTCGCTAAATTGCTGTATTCCGGCGTGAAGGTCCAATTGCAAGCACACGAGACGTTTAAACTTTATCTCCGCATGACAAGCACACTGTAAAGACATGCAGGGTAGATCTCGGATCTCGGGCTTTGTAGATATATGTACAGTCAACAAAAGACTTAGGTATGCAGGCTAGCAATCTTCTTACTACTATTATAAATGCGAAAGGGTCATAATCAATCTGTTTGCAATTTCATCCAAATCCATTCAGTAGTTTCTGCGTGACAGAATAACAAAAATCGATCCTAATAAACTTTCGCATTTATAATAGTAGTAAGAGGATTGCTAGCCTGCACACCAAACTTTTTTGTTCACTGTACCGTACTGTCACGTTCCTAAGATGATAGGTGCAGGCACGTAAGATCTCAGCCTGCAAAATCTGCTGAGAGCTGTCTAGATTCTTTGCCATTCATCATAAAGCTATATCCCAACTAAATATTCTGGTGTTGGCTCCCATTCTACCTGGAAGAAGCTGAACAACAGTTGATATTTTATATGGAGCGATTGCCTGCTTATCTGGTATAAGATGGCAAATAAACACTATGAGAACACAAACACACACAACACACAAACACAACAACACTAACCTACATAAAACACACACAACACAACAACAACACACACAACAACACAACACACAACACTATGATTTATGAGATATTGAACACAAGATTCACGTTCTGTATCACAGCCCATTCCTGCCCATTTTCCAGCGTTGGGACCGTTATGCAATGGGTAGTTAGAGAATAACGTTATTTTGTAATCAAATTAAAAACAAGTTCCGTCACTTACTCAAATATAAAATGGACAACACTTTGTCCGTTATCTATCACGTAACTTGTTTAATTGCAAAAGTAATTAACATTATCTTTTCGTTGTGTTTATGAAGTTAGGAACTTTATTATTAGCCTTGATGAATATTATTATGATCAATAATTATCTTTTAGTCTTCCTTTTATCATTGTTTTTGTTATTTTTGTAGTGTGTATATAATAACCTTATATCGACAATTCGACATATTTAATTTCTCTTAAAATATGTTTTTACTAGCTGACATCCCGCGGTTTCACCCGCGTAGTTCCCGTTCCTGTGGGAGTACGGGAATAAAATATAGCCTATAGCACTCACGAATAATATAGCTACCTACCAGTGAAACAATTTTTAAAATTGGTACATTACTTCCGGAGATTACCCCCTACATACAAACTTACAAACAAATGTTACCTCTTTATAATATTAGTATAGATAAATGACAAGCGGACGTCACGCAGTTTCACCCGTCCTGTTTCCGTGGGAGTACGGGGATAAAATATAGCCTTTGTTACTCGCTGATAATGTAGCTATCCATTGCTGAAAGAATTTTTCAAATCGGTCCAGTAGTTTTTAATTTTATTCGTTACATACAAAAATACAAATCTTTCCTCTTTATAATCTTAGTAGAGATATTAATTAAAATAAGATCCAGGTGAAAACCACCGTCAGGCACTAGTTGATTCTAGTTGCCGGGCATTTATTCTCCCTTATCTCTATAAGTAGTAAGCAAAACGGAGAACTTAGAGCTACATAACCTATTTATATTTAAAAGACCGTAATAACTGTTTGCAACATTTTCACACACGCCTTTGCTGTCAAAGGCGTGTGTGAAAATGCCACTGACCACCTGTGACGACTGTTCGTCACAGGTGGTCAGTGGCCCGACAGTCTGACAATGAACGAGCAAGGGGTAGTAGTAGTAGAGTGGAGGTCAGATAGGCAGTCGCTCCATCTAAAATAACTGTATTCAGCTGCATCCGGTTAGACTGGAAGCCGACCCCAACATAGTTGGGAAAAGCTAGGCAGATGATTATCAAAGTTGCAGTCGATGTTTCTATAGAAAATCGCTTTTTGAATTTAGCAAAGTGCTAAAATTTAGCAAATACATGTTAGTGCTCCTTACTGTATATAACAGGCTTGACTTATTTGCTTTGTTTTCGCAGGGGTTTCTAGAAGCTGATTGATTGATTTAATTCCCAGCGTGGAATATTTACTGCGTCGGTAGGGTGGAAGATTTTGTGTTGGGGCAACAGAGCGATATCTGAACCTAAACGAGTTTAAATTGAGGCTATGATTTATTTTGTTATTGTTTTTGTTTACTAGTGTATATATTTCACTCGTGGCTAGCTAATGACCGTGTAGCTGTTCGAGTCGCTGTTTAGATAGTCAGTGGCTCGAAAGTCTGACAACCAGTAAGACTGGTTGTACCTGACTGCCTGGTCTTTGTGTTGGGTGGTTGTTGTTGGTGCTGCGTTTGGTTGTGGTGGTTGTATCTGCCTAGCCTTTTCCCAACTATGTTGGGGTCGACTTCCAGTCTAAACGGATGCAGCTGAATACCAGTATTTTACATAGAGCGACTGCCTATCTGACCTCCACAACCCAGTTAGTACTTGGTAATACGATACCCCTTGGTAAGACGTGTTGTCATACTTTCTGGCCACTGACTACCTGCAACGACTGTGAAAGATCTACAAATGACAGCCGGGACCAACGGCTTAACGTGTTTCTGCGGTACGGAGGAAGGTATGTAATGGGTGGTCACCCATCCACGGACGAACTTAGGCAAACGCGGCTTAACCTAACGATTGACCCGAGCGGCTGTCATTATTTAGCCACGAGCTCCTCTATGTCAGTTTTCAGTGCTATCTAGATAAATTACCTTTTATATTTCGCTCTGTTCTTTGCTAAAGTTTTGGCACATGTCTCCAGGTTATGATTGATGAAGACTTCGATCTGATGTGGTCCAGTTTTAAGACTATATACTTAGATTGGTTACTATTTCTCACACTCATCTTTTGTTTGACCCTAACATACTTCAAGATTCCACCCCATTACGGATGAAATATTGGTAAATTAGGATTTGTGGTCTATTAGATTATAAATAGTTGGGAAAAGGCTCGGTAGATGATGATAGCCTTTTTATAATCCTTTTAAGGCTTTATTATAATCAATCTGTTTGCAATTTCATCTAAATCAGTTCAGTAGTTTTTGCGTGAAAGAAGATCTAAAATCGATCCTCACAAATGCGCATTTTTGCTAGCCTGCATATATGCATGCCACTTTTGTTGACTGTACTAGCCATGTACCAGATATTATTTTGTAGTTTCAGTCACTTTGTGTTGTCACTGAAAAAAAAATTACTATTCTGAGCTCCAGATTTTTAAATTATTTTACTCTGTTCCATTTTACTTGAATACATACAAAATCTGCCTCGAGCTATACCGCGTCTCTCTTTAAAAAAAGTAAAACCCAGAAAGTTAATTAAAAACTGCAAAACTGCATTTTATTCATGAATAGTTAATTTTAATAAAACTTTTTATGTATAGTGTGAGCTGTTTTTAATTAATTAGAGTCCTTTTTGAAGTTAGTGGAGCATAATTTTTCCAGTTAGTTATTTTTGCAGTCACTCCTTGTAAAATACTGGTGTTTGGTTGCATCCGGCTAGCTGGAAGGCCTGGAAGCCGACCCTCACATGCTTGGTGAAAGGCTAGGCATAATATGAAGATGACTTTAGTTTTTTTTTTTTTTAAATTAATTTTCTTAGAATCTAGTCCAACATAAATCCATCTTTGCTTGAGGTTGAAAACGGCATGTTAACCTTACTAACGGGAAAATAGGATGTATTTTCAAGTTCCTTACTAAATTACAAAGCACAGTACACTAATAATTTGCTCGTAAGTCCACGTACAAAATAAATGACATGTCGTCTACGATTGCTACGACGCCTACGCGTGCTACGAGCTTAGGGTCTACGCGCTACGACATTTTGCTACGATCGGATCACCGAAACATAACTTTTGAAGGTTACTAATAAATTAATTGGTCCTATTGAACTGAATTATTAATAGTCACTCGGTAACGTATTCTTAATTTATTAATAAATCTAATAATATCTTTGGTTGTTCATAATTAATATAACTTATAACTTCGTAGGCCCGTAGCTACAAAATGAAAAAGTTACGTAAGTACAAAGGTTGTAAATACCAGTACAAATCTAACCCAGTGACCTGAAAGGCGTTCTTTAGCCCCATGTTATAACCGTACCTTAGTTTGATAACCGTACATCCTATGTCAGAGATTCATACATATATGTATACGTATTTTTGGAAGCGCGATTTATATTTGCTGCAGGTTTCAGTATCATAATAAATATGAGCTCTGTAAACTTTAAGTCCCGAGAGAAATCGTTTCATCGTCCTTTTGAATGAATTATTAATTCTGGACTCCCCCACAAAATGGTATTTCTGGCGTTTTTTTACCTCGGGGTCATATCCAACTCGGTCCCCGTCCGGGGTCCGATTTATTAATGTCTAAAAGGTCTGTACCTGTCTGTCTGTAAACGTAATAATGAACCAGCTTTTAGCCGCGACTTCGCTCGCGTTATAGTCTGCAATAAACCCACGAGAATGTTTTAAATATACCCTATGACACTCGGGAATAATCTAGCTTTCCATTAGTGTCAGAATTTTCGGAATAGAATCAGTTGTTTCGAACATTATCTCCTACATTCAAAACTTGACCTCTTTAAATATTAGTATACGTAGATGAGCGCCTAAATCTTAACTGTTATGTTTGTTGGAATAAAAGATATTGTCGAGTAAACTTGCTTTATTAAAACCAGGAACACATTATAATACAGAGACAGTTTAGTATAAGTATTATAGACGGGATCAGACATAGCAGTGCCTCTAGCTGGAGTGACAGGTATATACCGGAACCATAGATAATATCTAGTGGTGTACACACTTATTACTTACTAAATAGTGATGTTACAACATTAAGGCCCTTCTAACCCTAAAATTAGCAACTCTATTTGTGGTGGTTCAAACTTCGTTTGAAATACTGTTAGAATAAAGTTTCAATCAGCTTGCACTACAAAGCGGTTGTTACGTCAGTCACTGCGGCCGAATAGTGCGAAATTAGTGTTTTTTGCGATTCACAAAAAATCTATTGATTGGACTAAAAAAGTAAAACACATAAGACCTGCTTTATAGTTAGTTTAGTTAGTATGCAAAGTTTCATGATCTAGTTTGAAGTACTTTTTGAATACCAGCGGTTTATTGTTTGATTTGGAGGTAACTTTGGTTTTTTTTCTATCGAGAAAAGTTTGTGGAATCATGTTTTCGTTACACATAGGACTTAGCATTAATCCTCAACTTTACCATATATTTATTTCAAAATTAATGCTGCAGTATTTCAGGCGTAACGGAGGATCATGCTAAGCCATTTGAGGGATATATAGCCCTTAACAAATGTTACCGGTAAAAGTTGAACTATTACTGTTAGCCTGAGCTGGGCAAAGGCCTCTCCTCATCACTTCTAGATCCTTCGATCCAGAGCCAATTTGGACTACTGGTCGTTGGTTTTGCCCAGCTCGTTCCACCATCTCCTGCGAAGTCTACCGCGTCGCCCTCTGACTGTGCCATGGCTCCACATCATAGCGGTAAAAGATACCACAATTTTTTACCCGACTGCTCAAAAAATGTTTAGTTTTTTAGTTTAATTTACGAGTAATGTTTTGTGACAGATTATGATGAAATAAATGATAACATTGCAACCATATCTGCCGACCGTTATCGTAACATTATTTTTGATAGCTAACCTTTTTAAATGATCAATAAGTCAATACCAAACGTTTAAAACATGTCATGCTACGTTTTAATTTGTGAAGTTTTCCCGGTGAACGAAGAAAACATCGTTCACCGAGTTTTCCTTGGCCTTGATTATTCCATTATGGTGTGGCATGTTACACTTTTTATACAAGGTAATTTGCGACACGAGTAAGTGTAATGGAGGTAGGTACTTTAAATATTTTGTTAGAAATTCGAGACAGGCGGTTGTTATTGATAAAGTTTTCTGTAGCTTATTTTACTTTAAATTCATACAAACGAGGATCATTGAAAATTCAAAAATGTTACTAATTTTATATAACACTAGCGGACGTCACGCGGTTTCACCCGCATAGTTCCCGTTCCCGTAAGAGTACGGGGATAAAATATAGGCTATGTTACTCAGGGTGAATGTAGCTTTCTAATGGTGAAAGTATTTTTGAAATCGGCGCAGTAGTTTTTGAGTTTATTCATTACAAACATACACACAAAAATACAAATCTTTCCTCTTTATAATATTACTGTAGATTACGCCTTTAATCACTGAAGGGTTAGGTAAAGTTGTACTTATAAGTACACCCACATTTTCGCCACATAAGTTTTAGTCCCATGTAATAGGGGGTGAACCTATTGCCATCAACCGGGTACAAATCCAGACTCCGTGGCTGCTGCTGAGAAATTCCGCATCGAAAAACCCAAAAACACTTTGCCCGACCGGGGAATTGAACCCAAGATCAAGCTTAGCAGACGCGCTTACGACTACTAGACCAACGAGGCGGTTGAGGTATAATAAAAAAAAAAATGTTGTTGTTGTTATAATATAGATGTACTAAGTTTATACTCCAACCAGCCCGCGAAATTCGTTGTATTATTGACCGGGGTTGCGGGACTGTTCGACCGGGGTTGCAGGACTGTTCGACCGGGGTTGCAGGACTGTTCGAAAGAGATACTGTGGCCCCGGAACACAAAGGGCGATAAAGGAACATGGATGGGTTTTTGTCAGTAAAAGTCTGACACTCCCTCCTGCTCCGCCCAGAGCGGGAGGAGTCATTTGATGATTTCCCATCCGAAAAAAAAAAGGCAAAGATAGCCTTTCGGCTTCTGTAAGGGTCTATTTACACCCTTTATAAGCCGCTATTTCCCCTCACTCAGACAAATGACCCTAATCTCTTAAAAACTTCTAGCAAGTGCCTGATTGATCTGCATCTACTAAACGAGATGTCACTTGCCTCGATATAAGCAATTTATTTTGCCTCCTATGTAAGAGTAACGTTATTCTGTTGTTTTGTATTCTCGGGAAGGATGAAGGTAAAAATATTTATAACGTAATATGCTACCTTATACAATATTCAGGAACTTTGAGGAGTTTTCTTATTTGCTTGTTTTTGTTGCATTTATAATGCAGTTCCCTTTGTTTGTTATTTTGATAAAATAAACTACTTTGTTATAACACTGTCTGTCTCGCTTTTCAAAAATGAAAAGTTACATAAAATATTACTTGATGAAAATGTTGGAAATACAATGTTACTTTATAAAATGCAATTGAAAAGGAATAATTGAAATACTTTTATTTGCAGTTTCTCATTTTCTTGTTAACTTTAAACGGAAGAAAGAGGATTCAATTACTTTTAAAGAAAAGCCCTTTTCTATGCCTTTTAAAATTGTTTTTGATGAAAAGATAACGGAAACTTGGATCCTTTTTTTAAAGAAAAGAAAGATGGCTTTTTCTTGTTATTTTTCAGTATTTTATTTAGTTTTTATCATTCCTTATTTCTGTTTCTTTAAACTGTGCAATTGTTTGGATTTACTGCTACGTTTTACATATTTTCTCAAATAAATAAATGAATCCAAGACGTCACACTAGCGTGTTGCTTGCTCATTGTCTCATCAGGCCCTCCATGATTGATAGTAATTACTGACCACATTTGAGATCATTATCTTAACTATGGTTAATAGATTTATTTATTTGGTCATACAGTTATTGTTGATGAGTCTATTGCTCATCGTTGATGGTACATCACGATTCATAGCGTCGTACTTATAAGCCCAAAGACACTATGATTATATCCCACAAAAAATAACAAAATGATCCTAATTTTTGACAAATACTAGGTGGGTTTGCATATGAGATTGATGTTAACGATTGTATAGACTCTTACAACACCGGAGAAGAGGTATTGATCATAGCTGTGCATACCATAATTTCTGGAATGATGACGATCCTAGTTCAGTTCATCACAAACATTAACGGGCTGACGGCGGCGCGGCGACGGTCGAAGGTCAAACCTCCACGTGAAGCTCCAGCTAATGGGTAGTAAATAAAGGGTGTAAAACACCTCTTAACAAAGCCGAAAGGCACTTGTTCTCCCCGTCATTCCGATCATTTTTTGTTCTACACCATACCTGGGAACCTTCTAGTTACGGAGATATTGGGGGTCAAAGTTCCAACTTTTTGACAAGTTTTTTTTTAATGCCTGTTTTTAATGTAAGATTTTTACTTTAAACACCTCCACGACCCCCGTAGTATTCAATCCATCCATCAGCACAATGTTTTGAGTGCGTTGCATTGAGTTCTATCACAAAACATGATTTCTCACCCCAAAAAAAAGTCTTTTCCCAGCAAAAATTTTTGCGTAGTTACTTAGTTTGATTTACAGAATGCTTGGTTGACGGCTTCGTGATGAGGTCTTTTACACCCTGTATGTTTGTGCATTACTCCAAAATATACCTAACTACATGTATGAAAACAAGGCTAGTAGATACCTTCAATCTCAGGTCAGCACTAATCTGTTCAGAATAAGTTCGCCTCCGTGCCAAAGTCGCCAGTTCACGACAATTTAAACAAGCCCATTGTATTTTCATTGTTTTTCAAGTACCTAGGTGAACACATGAGTGTTAATTTCTAATTTTGTGGCGCTGAGTATGAAGACGGAAATATTTTTATCGCTCTATTCGGTTTAGTGGTTAGCTAAATGAGTTTTGCGCACCACGTTCGAGTTTGTGTGTATAAACAACTCTTTACGAGGTCGATCACTTCCTCACTATGATAGAATACTTCATCTGCCTAGCCTTTTCCCAACTACGTGCACACACCGGCTAAATTAGGGGAACACAATTAAAGTGACTTTTTTGGAAATCTATGGGTATACAGTCAGTCGAACGTTGGGTGTATCAGTAGCCGTGATCCACCGTAATGTACAAAAATACAGACAGACAAGATCTTACGTGCGCAGGGTAGCAATCGTGTAAACTGTGCCGAAGACGACGTTTTATGAGGGCGCAAACTTTAAGAAATCATCGTCAAACGGCTGTTCCGCCCCGAAATGTTTTAGAAGAAGTGCGTAACGAACGTGTTAGTTAACGAACAGTGCATGAATAAATTTAGCATTTCAATATTTTTCAGTTACGACCATTTGCGTCAGCTTCCAGTCTAACCGGATGCAGCTGAGTACCAGTATTTTACGTGGAGCGACTGCCTATCTGACCTCCACTACCCAGTTAGTTCTGGATAATACGATGCCCTTGGGTGAGACTGGTTGTCAGACTGTCGGGCCACTGAATACTTAACGACTATCAAAGATCTACAATTGGCAGCCGGGACCAACGGCTTAACGTGATTTCCGAGGCAAAAAGAAAATCGGTACGGTCGTCACCCATCCACGGATCAACCTAAGCAAGCGCAGCTTAACCTGGAAATTTACCCCCGAGATAATAAAATACTTATACATAAACTCACGCCTTTTACTTATGAGGATAAGTAGAAACAAAAGAACGCCACTTACACGATTCTTTTACAAATACTTCTTTTGTTTTGTCTACGTTCACAAATGCTTGCTGGCAGCACTACGCATCTGACCTTTCTGAAGAACATCAGCAATGACGTCAGTGGATGTCCTTCTAGGGCGTATCGGGGCGTCATGTCACTCGATTCTTTACCTTTTATTAGTCGCCTTTTTCGTTTCATAATTGAGGAGCTTGTGGCTAAACTTCAACAGCTGCTCGGTTAAGGATAAGCCGCACTTACCAAGGTTGGTCCGTGATGGGAGACCGCCCATTACATATCGAGTTTCCTCCGTGCCTCGGAAATCACTTTAAGCTAAATCTTTGACAGTCGTTACAGTTAGTCATTGGCCTTAAAGTCTGACAACCAGTCTTACCAAGGGGTATCGTATTACCCAGTGCTAACTATGGGTTGTGATAGTCAGATAGGCAGTCGTTCCATGTAAAATACTGGTATTCAGCTGTATCCGGTAAAACTGGAAGCCGACCCCAACATAGTTGGGAAAAGGCTAGGCAGATGATGAATAGATAACATGGTTCAGGACAATAGGAAAGTTATAAATAAATAAATATAAATATTGCTGGACATTACACACAGCGTCATCTAGTTCCACACTAAGCAACGAGGCTTGTGTCGTGGACACCAGATAGTTGATATACTACATAGATACTTTTTGTTTGAAATTACATACCTATTATACATATAAACATCCATGACTCGGAAACAAATGTCCATGCTCATCACACAAACATTTGCTCCGACCGGGATTCGAACCCGGGACCCTAAGAACGTAAGGCAGCCTCACTACCGCTGCGCCATTCGGGTCGTTATGATGGTCATGTTTGGCAGAAGGACTAAATATATCGTATTTTGAAGACGTAAACTCTCCCCGCCTTTCTATTTTCCATTCACCAATTCCACAGAAAGGTCCATTATTTTCCATCAAGCAAACACATTTAAATAGTAAACAATTTTCCACGTGAAAAAGTTTTAAAGCTTCCCTTTATATCAAGCTTGTAAATAAAAATAATATCATGCACCCTTAAACAAAATTCCTTCACCATTTTCAATATCATGTAAACACTTAATCAAATTAATGAAAAAATGCTATTAACCTATGTCAACAAACTTGGCTCACACGCTGCTAAAATAGCCAAAAAACAGCTCACGAATATCGCCACTATTTGGGGTGGCGGAAAGGTGAATTTCGCATACATTAGGACGAAAATAGTAACTTTCTCCAAAATAGTTAATTGGATAATGTCGGCACGAAGGTGCTTATCTATTTTTGGAGTAAGCTCATAAATCATGTATTGCAGCCACACTGTATGGCGTGCCACTGACGTAATGCGTGAGGAATGCATGTAAAAATGTTAAAACTATTCGGAATTTCATTGAGCTGTAGTGTAGATGTTTCAGTTAAAAATAAAAACATAAAATGCTTGTATTTCCGCGGGGTTGAGTAAATACGTACTATAAACGTACTTGTACTGATACTTAGACATTACGACATTGCGATTCGGTTGTATCTAGAATGTAAGATTATGAGTTTTGTTGGCCATTCATGCGATTATGGAAGTTATTCACAGGGACAAAACACGGAAGACACATTTCGAAATTCAGTTTGCAATGAACGAACGGGTATTTAGTCTGAACGGCCCAAAATGAATGGACTGCGGGCCGTTCTGAGGTATACCGAACACTTATTTTAAGCGGTTCCACCGTAAATTAATGACGTCTCTTATTTAAATGCGCAATTGATTTATAAAACCAACTACAAAAATATTAAAATTAAAAACGACTAGATAAACTAAAGTAACTAAACTTTTTAATGCTCACAGCCTTTTTAAGGAAATTTCCAAACGCCTTGTTGACGCTTCCCGTGACCCAAGGGCTAGCTTTTACCTTGGCCAGAGGCTTAGTGATACCATACAACGTAGCAACGTCGCTTGGGCACATTACCAGCTGACAGTATTCAGGAGTTTTAAAAAACTCCTCAGTTTCGTTTAGAAATTGAATTAGTTTTAAAAAAATAATTATATGTATAATAACAAACATTTGCGTGAAAAATATATATCAATTTTACAAAACAAAAATTATTTTGTCTACTAACACCAATACGGCTTCTTCTTTGCGTGTCGATAGACTCAAATAATACCCGACAAGTATGTTGCCACCTGCACAGCTCTGTCGTTGGCTTCGTTTAAATCCTGGAAGGTGCAGGTGGCTGTGCAGGATGGGCAAGAAAGGAGGTGGGGCATATCCTGCAGAGGGGCTCCACACTGACATTGTCTTTGGGACGGGTCCATGATACCCCATTTAGCCAGATTACTTCTACAGCGGCCAACCTGGGCAAGTGGTTAAGATATTTCCAGATTGGCCACTGCAGTTCCTGTCCAGGGGGAAGATGTTCCGCTGGATTGATGAAGTGAGGAGGGGTGGGATATCTGTTCCTCCACAATTCGTATCTTTCTTCTGACGCACTGTCTTTTAAGGAAATCGTGTACCTCACGAAGCTTTTACGGATTTTTAAGCGTGAAGGAGGATACGGCTATAATGTCCTGATATTATGTAGATGTACCATGAGCTCGTACGAAATCATACCACCGATACGGCTCTTTTTGTTTGCAGCATCCGGCCGCTATTGAAGCGCTTATGTACGCTCATCAGTCAATAGCATCGCAGCATCTGATCCTTTGTCTTATTGAAAAAAGGGTCGAAAGAAAAAAATACAATACAATACGGGTGGTAAATAGATGTGGACATCGTGTCCACGGGATTTTGTTCAAACATGGTAAGATTTCGACCGAGCTAATGGTAGGTAGGTAGGTGTTCTGATATCAGAACATTAAAGCCATTTAAACTACGTTCCAGCTTCCGCTTCACAAAACACGACTTTTGACCTTTACCTGAAGCCTTGGATTGGAAGTCCTAAGGCTGCACCCGGTAACTACCTTGTTACATAACAGCGTAAGGCATGCAGTACTTGAAACGAACCCCTTTGAGAACAAACGTAGTTCATGCGTTAAGAAACTGCAGAAATTCAAAGACTTTCTTAGCATTTTCTAGATGAGTTACCTTAGGTTCATGATTGGTTGCGGTACTCTGTTCAGCTGATCGGAAAGGGAGAGAGGAGAAAGGGAGAGACGAAGGGGAAAAATTAATATAAAAGTGAATTAGTAAAAGTATATTTTCTGATTATATGATCTGCAGGCCTATTACCTACGTATCTCTGTTGACAGCTCGAAATGATAGTAACTGGGCTCAGTGTCCATCAAATAACTGTCAAAAGGTTAGTTTCGTATTATGTATGACCAGTCGCGATTAAATATGACGTCATCGGTGCCCATCGTGGCTGATAGTCACCGTAACTCATTTTGACAGACGCTTTCTTCTAATATTGCGATTATGTAAGCTTATTGGACATCAAATTGATGACAACTGAATTTGAAGTGGCTTTCGTGAAAGACGTTACACCGTACCCGGGCTGCTATTCACCGTAAAGTGATATCCACTCTGTGTAATACGTAATACCAATATTTTGACATTCTTGGTTGTCATTAAAATTCGATAAACAACCGAAGCTTGATAGTCACTGGAGATCAAAAAGATACGTAATAGCCCTACAGGAAGGCTCGTATTAGGTAGTCAGTGGCCCAAAAGTCTGACGACCAGCCTTACCAAGGGGTATCGTATTACCAAGTGCTAACTGGGTTGTGGAGGTCAGATAGGCAGTCGCTTCATGTCAAATACTGGTATTCCGCTGCATCCGGTTAGACTGGAAGCCGACCACAACATAGTTGGGAAAAGGCTAGGCAAATGATGATCTGGAAGTAGATCAGATAGCTTTTCTATAACTCACACTGGTTGAGTTTGTCGTCAACCAATCACAGAAGAATCTGCTATAAGCTAAGAAACTAGCTATGCTCGCAGTTTCTTTGAAAAATGAGATCTGAAATGACATTATCCAGAAAATCACTGGAGTTACCGTCATAGATACGGCAAACATAGCAAGCTGAAGTAGCAATTGGGCTGGCCTTGACTTGTAATGAGCGATATGGAGCAAACGAGACCAGCATACGCTTCGATTCGATTTCGATTCGACAAGTCGTATGTCTGTCTTTTTTTGGCATTACGAAAGTGAGCGAGGTAGACATAGAAATAAATCGAAGCATTGTGAATAGTTATGCTGGAGTGGTGACAGTATCGAAAACCGTAACGCACTCTCTACGCTTTCCCCCCCAGACCCCAGCTACATTGACTGGTCAGCAGGTCTATGTCCTATATGACGCAAAGTCAACCTGAGACTTGATAGCTGATTTATTAACAAGACTTTTCTAGAACCTATGATTACTCTGTACGTTAATTTTAATTAGTTAGCTCATTTTCTTTTTATAAAATAAAGCTTCAATTAAGCAGTGGCCGTGACCGTATTAACCTGACGCCGCGGAATTCTTAAGGCTGCCTCCTTAATCCACTCTGCCGGTACGATTAATCTTAATTATGACCTTGTTACCCACTTAGAAGAGTTCATTTCGCTCTGTTATGCAACATTATTTTAGCGAACTTTATTTTCTTTGAATGTGTTATTAGTTTGTTTTTTATTAATTCACTGGCTGTTGCCCGCGGCTTCGTTCGCGTGGCAATTTTTATGTGTATGTAAGTACGAACAAAAACGTTTTAAAATCTATATATTGCTTACCTCCCATAACATACGGCGTGATAATATGTAGCCTAAAGCCTTCCTTGCTTTACAAAGAAAAATGTTCTTTGTAAAGCAAGGAAGGCTTGGTGAATTTCAATTCAATCTATCCAGTAGTTTTGGCGTGAAGCCGTACCATACACACAGACAAAACGACAAACAGACAAAAATTCTAAAAAGTCACTTTTTGTCATCAGTTAGGTTTTTCTAACAAAAGCCACTTATTTTTTCTCGAAAATTCTCAATGTACAGTTTTTCTTTCGATACTGTTTTATTACATAAGTATAGATGTATAGATACATAAATGCCATTTGTACACTACACACGTCATGTACATCCATATTCAAGTAATCAATTCAAGTCTGAGGGTATTCATGCAAATTATCGAAATCTAGGTTGGTATGTGGATGGGTGACCACCCATTACATACCGAGTTTCCTCCGTGCACCGGAAAGCACGTTAAGCTGTTGGTCCCAGCTGTCATTTGCAGATCTTTGACAGTCGTTACAGGTAGTCAGTGGCCCGAAACAAAGGGTATCGTACAACCCAGTACAAACTGGGTTGTGGAGGTCAGATAGGCAGTCGCTTCATGTAAAATACTTTTATCCAGCTGCATCTGGCTAGGCTGGAAGCCAACCCCAACATAGTTGAGATAAGTCTAGGCAGATGATGAAATCTAAGTTCAGATAGAGATTGCAAAACTATCCTTATGAATCAGGACGTATAGTTAATTTTTTACTATTTTGGTAGGTAGCCTAGGCGACTGCCTGATCGGTTTGCTGGTCCACTGCCGGGTTAAGTTTGTTCCCCGAGGGGGTATTGAGTTGGGTTTTCCATCAGGAATTTCTCAAGCAGGCCGGAATCTGAATTTCCGCCCAGTAGGGTGGCAGCTCCCCCATCATGTGGGACTTGAACATACCCGGCAAATAGGCGACACGACAAAAACAATGTAATTAGTCCGTCAGATAGATTTCCAAAAAATATACACGCGTTTTTTCTTTTGTTACGTAAACCAAAATTGACGAAGATATGACGCTTTTAAAATTCTCAATACTTCACGCCTAGGTATAACTTATAGCTAGTCCTGACGTCACGAGCCCCCACTCCCGAGTTTAGATGCGTTTTATCTTTGTCAATATTCATTGATTTACAAAAACAAAAAATACGTGTCCATTATTTTCCAATACTCTAACTGACGGACTAAATAGATTTGCATTTTTTTGATACTGTCGACATGCCTATTGTGAGTATGTGTAGGTAGAACTCTACCTATCCCTTCAGGTATTACAGACTATTATTGATCGAAGATTACAGGCGTGATACTGTGTGAAGCACACCTCAATGTTCTTTCCCCTTTAACATCATATTCAAAAGAAAAATCAACATTATTTTAACTATAACAGTCGACGGACATGAGACAAACAAATTAAAACTAAACAAACAACGAAAATTACTCTATTCAACCGAAGTTATCAGTTTATCAAACATACTGACTTGTACACACTGACATTGAAATATAAAAAATATGTAACGGTAATAAGTAGGTCTTCATAGATGTAACGTTTAAAAGTATTTGACCTGAATATACGATGTAAAAAGTTTTATTATTAGTACTAGTATAAACATTGCTGGCTGGATATAATAAAATCGCTGAGTTTTTTTCTCGTTCTTAAGGTGAATGTTCCAACCAGCTCGCGGAATTCAAATTTTATACGTTTTTTGCAATTTGCTGGCCAGTGTTAGGTTGTATGTTGATGAAAATATTATTCGCGGCTGTAAGACGTACTCGTATGTAGATACAGAATGGGGGCTATCGCGTGTGAATTTGCCGCTAGAGGCGCTTGTGTAGACTAAGGTCCTCCAAAATGTCAGATGTCATACAATGTTGGCGTGTTGCGTGATTTTTTATCACGTATTTATACTAATACTCATGATTGTGTTCTACATTGAGCCATTCCTGATTAATTATGACTTGAAGATTTTCAGTAGCAACTTAGGACCATAATATTGTTAGTACTTGGAGGTAGATTGATTTTGAAATGTTTCATGCTTACTAATTTTAGGAAGAATATTGTAAATATATATCTAAAGCTTACACTGTGTCGTTATACGTAATAAAAGAAACTTTTCTATAAAGTTATTGGTGCTTTAAAATATAAAATAGAATTATTGACAGGACCTTACTCGACAGTGCGCCATCTGGTGAGCTCAAAAACGATAGCCCCCATTATCATCATCGAAATCATCAATCCAAGTTCGTAAAGGTGTTAGGAACCAAAAACAAGCAGAAAAAGTCATTTCTCTAGTCTCTATATAGTCTAGTCTTTTCTTAATCAACATACACCCTAGCACTGGCCTGCAGCTTGCTAAAAACATAAGAAAATTTGAATTTCGCGAGTTGGTTGGAGCATTCACCTCAATATAAATACCTGGATTTTGTAATCCAGGTAGGTGTCTTGACCAGTAGGTTTGACTGCCGCGTTGGGCTTGTGGTAAAAAGCGCGACTGCTGGAGTATTAGCTCCTAGGTTCGATTTCTAAGTCGGGCAAAGTGTTATTGGGTTTTACATAACTCGCCAAATGTGGGTTCACTTAATAGTCTAAGATCCCTTGAAGAACGACCTTCACCGAGCTGGTTATTGGATGAAAAGTGTTTTATTTCAAATTCAATATGTCAAAAAATATATTGCAAATGGGTTGTCTAAAAAATTTCAGTCCAGAATATGATTAATTATCAATTTATTTTTTAAATATATTTTTTAACTTTTCTCTGGTATGCTTAATAGACAAATTCCATACCAATTGAAAGTATGAAGCCTATAGAATATATACAAACGTTAGGTTGACCGGTTAACCTAACGTTTGCATATTCTATAGGCTATAGAATATGCAAAAGTTATGCAGCCTGTAGAATGTGCAAATGTTAGGTTAACCTAACGTTTGCATATTTTACAGGTTTCATACTTTCGATTGGTATGGAATTCGTCTATTAGCCAAACCAGTGAAATGTTGAAAAAAAAAAAAAAAAAAAAAAAAATATTCTGGACTGAAATTTTTTAGACAACCCGTTTGCAATATATTTTTTGACATATTTAATTTGAAATAAAACACTTTTCATTCAATAACCAGCTCGGTGAAGGTCGTTCTTAAAGGGATCTTATACTATCAGGTACTCTAAATAATCATTTAGGGATTACTGCCGTCTTGTAATGTTCAATGTTGTATAGACAACTGGATTACAAGGTCTTGACCTGCAATCCAGGTGTCCATTGCAGTATTGGTAGAAGAAAGCTGGCGCCGATGTAAGTGATCGCATGCCAAACGTGTCAGCGCTATTTAAAATCGGTTTTTGTATTGGTCTAGGTATATTCAGATTTCAGATTGTCCAGTTGTTAGTTACTTAGAAGCCGTGTGGTATCCGGCAGAGTAGAATAGAACCAACCGATTACACTAACGGGTGTCGTATAAGGCGACTAATGTCTGAGGCAGAACACCTTGCGCCTCCGTAGACCAGAGAATGGGCAGCAGCGTTTTCTGTTAGTCTTTCATCACTACTGCGATCTCCAATCCGCCTGCCAAGCGTGGAGATTACGGCAAATTCCTCCCATCATGGGAGAGGCTTATGTCCAGCAGTGGACGTTATGGGCTGTTGTAGTAGTTACTTAGATTGGCATAATGGATGAAGGAATAGAAGATTTTACTTAGATACTTTAACATTTAACATTTAATTTCTTACCAACCCATCCTTTTTACATAACCTAATGTGATATCTTGGGATATTAAATGTTGGCATAAGGACAATATTATTGTAGACTAGCTCTGCCCCGCGACACTCGTCCGCGTAAAATGATTTTAAAAATAATTATTACTTCCATAATTGAATCGAATTTTGTTAACAATTTCAAGGGGTTTTTTTTTGTACGGATTCCTAAATCTTTTTTTAAATAAAAGTAGCCATAGTTACTCCTTATAACATTAGCTATATGCCAGTGCAATTCCTATCAAAATCGGTCCAGCCGTTTCGGGGATTAGCCGGAACAAATAGACAGAAGGACCGAAATCGGCAGAAAAAAAAAAGTGATTTTGTTTTGTGTACCCTATTTACTTTCAATACATTTAGTAAAATGCGATTATTTTGAATTACAAACAGACACGTCAACTTTATTTATAGATGACTATTGTGCCCATATGAATATTAGAAAATAACTAGTACCTAGTATTAGGTGAACAAAATTGAATGATGTTCAAATGTATGTGAAATCTCGCAAACATGAGAGAAACAGAACGAAAAATAAGATCGCAAAATGAAAACGTATATAAATGACTTTTTCTTCCCACGATTCCACTTCCCAAATGAAAGAAAAGCCAACATCTGAGACAGATCACCTCATTCCGGTTACTTTCATTCACTCATTCATTCATGCCATTTACTTCATTCCTTCAGGAAGATTCCCTATACTCGTATTTCTTTTTAATTCAGTGTTCAGCTGTGTATTATATAAACAGTACGTATTTTAGTGGTTTCCTGTCGAGTCGTTGAGAACTCAATTTTATCCGCCCCTGTTGGTCTGTTTGTTTAAAAGCTGGTACGTTTAGTATCAACCCAAATTAATTATATTATTTGGAACGGATGCATGAATCCGACAGACACTGTCTTAATAAAAGTGTTGTAATTGGGACTAGGTTATTAAATGATAATTTGTTTGATGATGATGATTTAGAGAGGGAATCATAACATCACGCATGTAATCCGCAACGGGTGAGGCAGAGGAGTTCTACATTTCACCAGTTATTGGAATTGGGGCGAGCTTATTGCCATTAACCAGCCACAAAGTCAAACTCCGTGGCTGTTACTGAGAAATTCCTGATAGAAAAACTCTATAACAATTTGTTCGACCCGGGTCTCGAACCCAGGGTCTAATGCCTTAGCCGTCGTAAACATAATTGTTATCTATAACTCATAATAACGCTAAACCTAAGCTATAGTCTTGCCCAGATAAGTAGGAATTAAAGGTCATTTCTCTATTCTTAATTTCGCTGCGTAAAAACGATTTAATTACGATTTTATTTTATTGTCGGGGGGTACCCCCCGACAATACACTATAAATCGTTTTTTATTACTAGAAAAAGTCAAGGATCACGATAAAGGTAGTTTCGGGACAAGTTTATGTCATTATTTCTGTTTTCGGAATTATGTATTTGAATAAATGTATGCGGGTTAATTACCTTTATTTCCTACTTACCAGTAGTGTTGCCCAAATGCAAGACCAAGACGAGACCTCAGCCTGTCTTGGTCTTGCGTCAATACACCTGGTCTTGGTCTTGGTCTTGGTATTGCGCTCTCAGTCTTGGTCTTGGTCTTGGTCTTGCAGCAAGAGTCTCGCAAGTCTTGCGAGACTCTACTACTTAGACTAGACTACTTTCAAATACCTATTAGCCTATTGCTATATAATAAACACGTTAGTTTAGATCTTAGAACAACGTAACAGAGTAAGTACATGTTGAGCTTAAATTGACATAGGCATAGTGAACCACCAAATTAATAAAATTAACTTGGCAATAATTAAAAAAAATGACGCAATTTAGTACCTAAGCGTAATTACTAACTCTATGTAGGTACCTTTTATGATTTTCTGTACGTGTACTGGCTATCCGCTAGGTGTTTGTTAAGAGTTTACTCTTCACAAACAGCTAGCGGTTAAAATAATTATCACATATACTTTTCGACTTCATCTGGACTTGATACTTAGAAGTAGAACTAATAAAATTTGTCGTCAGCTAGACTTTTAATTACCAGCACAAACATCTAAAACATGAATTAAATTTTTGATACCTACATTAAAATGTATCAGACATACAATTTTTACATTTAAACCAAATACCTACTATAACGCCGAAATCTTAGTTTGACTTAACTGCGAGACGCAAGAGTCTTGCAGGCTTAGTCTTGTTCTTGCTCAAGTCTTGCAGGGTTTAGTCTTGGTCTTGGTCTTGCTACAATAAGTCGGTCTTGGTATTGGTCTTGGTCTTGCAAAAATGCAAGAACAAGACCAAGACTGCAAGACCAAGACCGATTTTGGTCAACACTACTTACCAGGCGCAGACTGCGTCTTCAAGATAAATCGTCAATCGTTATAGCTACCGTCCTACAAGGCCAAACAAAACACATCATTAACAGATTCTAGTTTTCCATCTAACTAATTGCAAATGCTGGAAGTTTTCCGAGTAAAGCTGTGTACCTATAACTACTTACCAAACGGGACAAGACTCGATTAGGAGAAGTAGGCTAATGGAAGCTGCGGGCGATAAGCCAGATCGCTGTCACTACGACATTAATGCAGTATTTAAAATCTAGATTTTTTTCTGGAAAGGGTGGAAAAAAACGAATTATTTGATTGGCAATTAGAAAAGAAAAGTGATATTTAAAATCTTAATCTGTTTAAAGCTTTCACGGTTTGTTACTAACATTACTGAATACACAATTATGAATCAATTATTGTGAGCTCCCGATATTTTGACGCTGTTGCAAGCGCCATGTTCTCGGGATAGCTCAATATTTGAAAATAATCCGTAAGTGACACTCACCAAACCCCGCTGGACCCGCAGGTAAGAAAGACCTGTATTGGGACTGTGCAGATCCAGCAGCGGGAACGTTATAGGCTGAAACCAAGGCGCATTACTTTGTGGTATTTATTTCATCACCATTGTTCGCAAAACGGTAAGGGAAAACATCGTGAGGAAGCCACCATGTCCTAGAAATAAATATTCAATGATAAGTGACATCCAATGTTGAGTATGAATGTAGATGGTTATGTAGAGGAAGACCAAAGAAACGATGGATGGTATCACAAAAAAAAACGTGGGACGAGTTGCAGAACGAAAGTATTATTTATTTTGATTTTCAACTCGTCCCAAATGGGCCGTAGGCTTGTGGGACGAGTTGATGAACGAATCGGACTGTGTGAAGGATGAAATGGCTAAAAAGGAGGTGACTGCTGAGTTGACAAGTAATAGAGAAGATGGAAGCAGAAGACAAAACCCCAAATAAATTAAGATAAAGGAAGAAGAATGATGATAAGGTGACCATCAAACCCGTTCTGTGCTCTCGTGGATCACGGTCCTCTCAATGTCAGAGAGAGAGAGATCTACTGAATCACAGCAGTGGTAACAATAAAGGTGGATTATGTTTTGACCTACATACTCATAGAGCAGGGGTTTCTTAGCTACGTCTGTATGTATTGCGCTTATTGCAAGTTTCTCTCGAGATAGTTTTACACATTCATTTTTCTCTCGATTCAGCAAGCAACGGATATGCATCATATTATTATTAAAAATATTTATACAACTATAAATCTGTTAGCGCAATGTGATTAAAATAAAAATACACTCCACAACGTCATCTCTAGATAATATTTTTTGATCATAGTAGATACGAATTACATTTCAAAAATAAAATAATGACAAAGTGCATGATAGCACTTATTATTTTGAGTATAATTCAATATTAAAAGAGAGTTTGTTGAAAACGTTTTTTATCGACTTTTCTGGCGCCAGCATATGAATTTAAAGTCTAGAATTAAGTTAAATATAGTCGAGTAGCTTTTGATACAGTTCAAGCAGCGTTTTTTTTCCATTCATACACACTTCCTTAAAAAAAAAATAAACAAAAACTGGAAGCAGGCAAATAAACACATTACTTGCAGCCCAATTTCAGTAACAAATTCAATTCCAAACATTTGCGCTGCGCAAAATACATTCCCAACTTCTCCAAACTCCATCGAAGCTGGCCTTGAGCCGACCAACCAATAAATAAAAATATCTCAATATGCAAAGGTCACCCGATTCGTCTGCAGCTGGTCAAGATATAACGATGTAAAACATACATGTTCCGATAGTAAACATGAGCTTTTTATAACCAAACTGCGTAGTAAAATGATTCATAATGCGAGGATAAACTGGGAACTTTGTATTGAGAGATTTTCTTTGTGTATTTGAGAGTATTTTCTGTTTGAGAAAAATTGCAAAGGTTTAAGGTGTTGGGTAAGTAGGACAGTGCGAATGGCTCGACGTATAAAAGTGCCCTGAGGCAAGAGCGTTTTTTTCCCCCAATAAGTGACGTCAGCTTTTTATCGAATACTAGCTTTTGCCCGTGGATTCGCTGGCGCCCTAATCACCTAAGGGGTATAAAACATAGCCTAGGTCCTATTCTCAGACCTACCAAATATACACAAAAAAAAGTCATAAAAATCGGTCAAACCGTTTTGAAGGAGTTCGATAACAAACACTGTGACACGAGAATAAAAAATGAAATGTTCAAAAATAAAGCAGTAATAGCACAAAAATATCATGACATGTATCGTCAACGAAAGTGCTTATTTTTGAACATTTCATTATTACGTTTGGATTTTTTTTGTTTTAAAAGTCGTCGACGCCAGGTCCAGAGATAATGTATCCGGGTTGTACCTAGTTATATTTTTGAAGTGAAAACTTCTTTAGGCGCGTTGAGCATTTTTTGGGTGAAGGAAAAACATTGAACGATCGTCACCTCCACTCACATCACGCTTCGCAGCAGTCGTAGCCGATCCACTACGGCGTAGCACCACATAGACGTGCGCGGGGCACAAACCGTAGCAATGCTACGACTGGCGCGGGGCCTGTGTACTTTTGATTTCACTTCTATCGGCAGTCCCCAAAGACTGCCCCGACTTTTTTAATATTTTACCGTAGATACTTTCACGCAATCGATCGTACCTAATGAAAATTGTAAATCGTCTATAAGACGAATCCTTTCGTGGTACTGAAATGGGGTGGGTCGATAAATTAATCAGTTTCCAGACGACCTAACAAATAAATGGTAGATTTATTTTACAAACAACTCGATCTTGAATTTATTTAGGATTGTGGGTGCTTGTTGAGGAAAATTAATCTTACTCTAGAATTAAATTTTCGAACAACGGCCTGTAGGCTTAACCTGTAGGTAGATACTTAAATATTTTGGCTGAAATACCAATCCACTTATTCCCCAATGTTAAAAATGCCAATAGATGTTTATTCTTGTTTTTGGTTGGCAAACAAGCAGACGATCAACCTATTCATCATCATTTGCCTAAGCCATTTGCCTTTTCCTATGTTGGGGTTGATTTCCAGTCTTACCAGATTCAGCTGAATACCAGTGTTTTACAAGGAGCTGCCTATTCAGATAGGCAACCGCTTCATAGAGGTCAGCCTCAGCAGTATTGGGCACAACTCATGAACTCAGTACCTACTGGGTAATTGAAATTACTGGTTGTAAGACTTTGGAGCCTTTGACTACCTGTAACGACGACTACGATCCACATAATAGTAGTCACAATTGCTGATGAATCTGCAGTAGTAGAGGCGTAGCAGAAATATCTCATGTGACTAGGTATAATAATATCAGACTACTATTTTTATATTTTAAAATGCTTTTTTAAATGTTTTTTTTTAAAGATATGTTTAAAAATGTAATTAATGTGCAGAAAAGATGATTAAAGAATATAATACTAATTTAACGCGAACTTCTGCCTCCTAAACTAGGCCAGAAGCCTGTATTTTAGGAGCCAATGTTGAAAGAAAAGACAATTAAAATCATAGTCTCCTAATTATTCATGACAATTTATTTTTTCATTCTTTAATTTTTTTCTTCAAAAGTGTATTCAAAAACGTCGTTTGATACGTTATTTGTTATTCCAGTTCTCGGCTCAATAATACCCTACGGCTCGTGTATTAATTCCGCCTCCAATGCATTAAACAAACTTTCTCCACTTGTATCAAAATGTACTATTGCAGTTTTATATAAATGGTGTCTTTGACTGAACTCGCTAAACGGTCGATGACAGAACAGCAATATGCTATTTCGTGTATAGCTTACATCAAATAAAAGTTGAAGAGGTAGCTATTGACAAAAGTGATAGTACCTTGATATAACATCATATATAACTCTTATTAAAATTTCTATTTGAGTTAATATAATTATATCACTTAAACTTAGGTCTAAGATTCAATATTAAACATACAAAATTGTTCAAACTATTGTATGCCGAACATGGTAGAGCAGTGCAAACGCACACACAAATGACCTGATAACAACTCTGTAACCACTGTCTCACAATAAAGATCTTTGACTTTGACTTGAAATCGCGCGACTGCTGGTCCTGGGTTCGATTCCCAGGTTGGGCAAAATGTCATTTGGTTTTTTCCATCAGGATTTTTTTTCTAAGTAGCAGTCACGGAGTCTGGATTTGGGACCGGTTGATGGCAATAGGCTCACCCCTATTACATAGGACTTTAAAAATACAGGTAATTGGGGATTATAGGCTTGATGTTATTTGGATACAAATCTCTAAGACGTCAGTAACTTATGTTTGATTCATCAGTAATTTATAGTGTTTATGAAACGGTTATAAAATAACAGATAAAAGTGAGGAGTATTTTTTTGGCTCTTGTTGTTTATATTCAAAACATCGTATGTTAAATATTTGGAAAATCCCAAATGGTATTCAAAAATATTAATATAAACCACACCAAGTTCAATAATCGCATTGTTTTAGCAATTTAAAATATCTTGAAAGTTTCCATCTCGGCCATGTAACGGTTGCAAGAAGGGTATGAAAATAAATCTGTAATACCTATATGGGCGTGAGTGTAACACATAAAGGGTGTAAAAAGACTCTTAACGAAGCCGAAAGGCACTTGTTCTTCCCGCCATTGCGATCATTTTTTTTGTTCTAGAACAGGGGTTCCCAAACTTATTTTGTCTACTGCCCACTTTGAGAATAAATTATTTTTTAGCGCCCCCATTTTCTACTTAAAAACTACTATAACTTCAAATTAAATTAATTATTGTGAGCTAATTAGCGGAGATTAAACATTCATTCTAAACAAGACTTTTACTATAACCCGCAAGAGTTAACTTGAGACCTGAGCGCAGTAGGTAGTACACAACGGCGTACAGGTCTCAAGTTTACTCTTACGGGCTACACCTGCCAATGAAAATGATTATAAAAAAAAAAAACAAAATTGGTACGCATCTTTTATTATAACGTATACGTATCTTTTATTCGTAAGCCGTGTGGTATCCGGCAGAGTAGAATAGAACCAACCCATTACACTCACGGGTGTCGTATAAGGCGACTAATGTCTGAGGCAGAACACCTTGCGCCTCCGTAGACCAGAGAATGGGCAGCAGCGTTTTCTGTTAGTGTTTCATCACTGCGATCTCCAATCCGCCTGCCAAGCGTGGAGATTACGGCAAATTCCTCCCATTATGGGAGAGGCTTATGTCCAGCTGTGGACGTTATGGGTTGTTGTTGTTGTATCTTTTATTCAAAATAAAACAATCATAATCGATTCTTCTCTCGATCTCTTAATTAATATTAGTTGATGTTCACAAGTTGTAGTCGAGAGTCGAGAGCTCAGTCGGTGTCTAAGAGTCCTCCTAGATGAAATTACAAATCGCCCCCTAAGCCTCTACACAACGCCGCCATTTTACTCTGGGTCTCTTACTGCCCCCCTTTAGGTCTGCAGCACCCACAAGGGGGCGTTATCGCCCACTTTGGGAAAGGCTGTTCTAGAGCTACACCATACCTGGGAACCTTCTATAGTTACAGTGATATTGGGGGTCAAAGTTCTAACATTTTCACAATTTTTAGTACATGTTTAGTGTTGCCCAAATACAAGACAAAGACGAGACCTTAGCCAGTCTTGGTCTTGGTCTTGCGTCAATACTCCTGGTCTTGGTCTTGGTCTTGGTATTACGCTCTCAGTCTTAGTCTTGGTCTTGCAACAAGAGTCTCGCAAGTCTTGCGAGACTACTACTTAGACTAAACTACTTTCTAATACCTATTAGCCTATTGCTACAAAGGGTGAAAAACACCTCTTAACGAAGCCAAAAGGCCTAGTGCCTTTTGGCTTCGTTAAGAGGTGTTTTCTCCTCGTCATTGCGATCATTTTTTTGTTCTACGCCATACCTGGGAACCTTCTAGTTACGGAGATATTGTGGGTCAAAATTCCAACATTTTGACAAGTTTTTTTTTAAATGCAAGTTTTTAATGTAAGATTTTAACTTTAAACACCTCCACGAACCCCGTACTATTCAATCCATCCAAGAGCACAATGTTTTGAGTGCGTTACATTGAGTTTTTACCACAAAACATGATTTTTGACCCCAAAAAAAGAAGTCGTTTCCCCGCAATAATTTTTGCGTTAATAATTAAAAAAAATGACGCTATTTAGTACCTAAGCGTAATTACTAACTCTATGTAGGTACCTTTAATAATTTTCTATACGTGTACCGGCTATCCTAAATTCTTCATAAACAGCTAGCGGTTAAAATAATTTGCACATATACTTTTCATCTTCATCTGGACTTGATACTCCTAACTAATAAAATTTGTCGTCAGCTGGACTTTTATTTACCAGCACAAACATCTAAAACATGAATTTAATTTTTGATACCTATCAGACATATCACTTTTTAGATATCTGTTGTGGCATGTGAAGAACGAAAATTGTTTGTAGGAATTTTAAGCACCTATTATTTTATCTATCGCTCTTTAAAAAAAAAATCAGCTGATTTATGAAATAAAATAATTGATATTGATGTGTAACTGCGAGACGAGACGCAAGAGTCTTGCAGACTTAGTCTTGTTCTTGCTCAAGTCTTGCAGGGTTCAGTCTTGGTCTTGGTCTTGTTCTTGCAAAAATGCAAGAACAAGACCAAGACCGATTTTGGGCAACACTAGTTTTTAATGTAAGATTTTTACTTTAAACACCTCCACAATCCTCGTAATATTCAATACATCCATTAGCACAATGTTTTGAGTGCATTACATTGAGTCCTACCTACCGTAAAACGTGATTTTTCAATATTTGCGTAGAGTTACTTAGTTTGATGTATTCAGTGCCGGTTTTAGCACTACCAGCGCCCTGGGCGAGATTTCTAGCGCGCCCCCTAACTTCAATTTTAAACCCATACGAAAAAAAGGCAAAGGATAGGTATAATGTAACTAATAAAAAAATTAGCCTTTAGAACGGCGAACTCTTTTATTAATTGGCCACCAGGCGAGTGAATTGCGCGCTCCGCCGTTTGTTCGACGTGAACACACACTAACACCTCACTCCAGGCCCGGAATGGGACCCAAAACCGGCCCGGGCATTTAAAGAGACGGTCGGCCCTCCACTCTCAAGAGAAAGGAAAACTACTAATGTAAATTTTGAATCAACGTCTAAAATAGAATGTTAGGCTGAAATGCTAGAGTGCGACTTTAGACTTGAAACTAAGAGAATAGCGACGCTGTCAAACGAGGGCGCGCTAGTTTTTGAGTCAGGGGGGGGGGGGAGCGCAGAAAGGTGCCAGTAAAAATGAATTTGCTAAAATACTTGATAGAAGTACAAATTACTAAATTTTAAGAGTTATTTGAAAAGTGTAGGAACTAAAAAATATTTAAGCTCTCCGCTCTACTTTGAAACACCCTACCTTGGACAGGTTAAATTGTTTCGACCCTTTATACAAGAGTTACTTGGTCGAGTTGCAAACAAAGCCAACATTCAAGAGGAAGTAGAATGCAAGAGCGAGCCAAGCAAGCTCGAAAATTGTTTGATACCTCGCCTTGGACAGGCTAGAATTGTTTCGACCTCTTGGAGTTACTTGGTTGACTTATAATAGACACTGCAAAGATCCAAGAGAAAGTAGATTGCAAGAGCGAGCGAAGCGAGCTCGAAAATTTTTGATACCTTAACTTGGACAGGATAGAATTGATTCGACCTATTGGAGTTAATTGCTTGACTTATAATAGACAATGTAAAGATCCCAGAGAAAGTAGGTCACAAGAGCAAACGAAGCGAGCTCGAAAATGTTTACATCTTGCCTAGAATAAAATTTAAAAAGTTTTGTAAAAAATGTTTAAGTTTCTAGCGGTAGTACGAGTTCCCTGAGGCTCATTTTAAGCCTTAAAAATATTTTAGTTTGAGTGTGATTGTACTTACTGTACGCTACAAACTATTACGTAATTACTAATTCTATGGCATCAGGCAGGAAAATTAAAAACATTTTAAAATCCTGAGCCTCTAGGGCAGTGGTCGTCATAAAGATCTCACGCATTTGATAATGAAACTTTACTTGGGAAGAGACTGGACCCCACGACACAGGGTATCCTAGTGTGACTCCACACTAGGATACCCTGTGTCGGGGAATTTGTAAAAATCTATCGCTTAAGGATCATTGTTTTTCTTTATATGAAGGGGCGCCTGCGGCGCCCTTTCGTATCCGGCGCCCTGGGCGGTCGCCCACCCTCGCCCCCCCCTAACGCCGCTACTGGATGTATTATAATACTTGGTTGACGGCTTTGTGAAGAGTCTATTTACAGCATTAGGTAGTTCATAATTACTTAAAGGTTTCTTGTGTTTGAAAGGATTTGTACTTACGAGATATAGAACTATGCAAAAGAAAAGTTGTGATATTTTCTTGTGTGTAAAAGTTTTGTAACGGATCTTTAGTGAAATGTTAAACAATTCCTTTTGTATTCCGATTTCATAACTAATATTATTAATCCGAAAGTAAGTTTGTTTGTTTTTTTACCTTTTCACGCATTAATGACTGAACCGATCATCCTGAAATTTTGCATGTATACGTTAAAGTCAAAGTCAAAGATTTATTTGCCAATAAATATGGTTACAGAAGTTCTTACAATGGTATTACAGTAGCTTAACATATACAATCATAAAATAATGACATGCAAATTTTTTGTTACAATTAGATTACTTAAATTTGTTTGTTTTTTTTTTTATTTGATTTTTTTTTGTCAGGTGTATGTGCAGAAACAGACATAAAGTACCTTTCATCCAGAAAAAAATAACTGTTTCTGAGGAAAACAACAATCTTCTTATGATATATGGCGCCACGTGTCTTTCGAATCATGATTGAATTATATTATTATTTGGGTAGAAACTTTAGTAGTGCTTTAAAAGTTTAATTGTCAAATTCTAGTCTTGCTAGTATTTTTTATAAAAGTTACCGTCTAAAACAAAGTTTAATTTTTTTGCTTTCACCCTTTGCATTCAAAACCATTGTTTACAAATATTATGACCTACTTAAATTGCCATTCAACAGTTAAACGGCATTCGTTTAATCATTTGCATCGACATATCTCCATAAACATAAATTTCGCATGCATACACGCATCCTAACACGCGATGTTCAAACATGCACGCATGCAAATACACAATCACGCCAACCCGCCAGTCAGATTTGCAATACGAAAGTCACGTCAACTCGGTCAGGACATGAACAGTCGTAATAAATACAAATCACGTAAGACTGAACGAAAAAGAATCACGAAAGGTTTATAAAAACGTCGTTCGGAGGTAATCGTGCATCGTATATTCGCCAAATTTTATGCGCATCTTTACTTAAACGTTGATTCGGAACAATTGGATCGATTGGTCGGGCACGCCACCGCGATAATTTACTTTTTGCTCGAGTTTTCGAAGAAAGCGGTGCATGGTTTGCAAGCAGTTAGTCGTGTGAGCACGCGGACGCCGCTCGTCTCCTCCCTCGCTCGCCCCCCATACGTATTCAATCGGATCACAATACGACAGCGCGCTCGTAAAACTGGCAGGTGTCCCAAAGGAGGCTCGCGATATCCCCTTGCGGGCCAAAAGTGTTTGTCTAGCGGAGAGGCCGCGCTCCAAATATGCTCGCGCCGTCCGTAGCGCCGATCTTAATAACCGTTCACGCTTCGCCGACAAACAGTTTTTCCAACGGCCAGCGTCCACTGCCGATACCAAACGCCGACAAAATAATGTTGTTGTTAAACAACAAAACAGAAAAATAGTCGAAAAAGTTCCTTTCGCGGTTTCCGTACAAAATTTATCCATACCTATGAAGTACGCAGACGAACCGAAATCCAAGCATTCAACCTCCAATCCTCCTCAGAACGTATACAATCGACGGATCGATGTTAACAAGACTAAGCGTTGTAATCCTCCTAAACAGGTCGGCGACAACAAGAGGCTGTGTGACACTGCGGGCTGCGGGAAAGGGACGGAGAACAAACTGTTGTTGCAGATCAGCGAAGCCGAACAAGTGACAGACTTTGAAAGGATTCTTAATTCTAATGCAATACTGTGCGAGCGAGTGCGCAGCCACGTGTGGCATGGATGTGTCGCACCGCCGAAGCGATCAGCGTCTGTGTTGCCGAGGCCAAAATCTGCCTACTCCCTCTACGCCGTAAGTCAGACCTATCACTACCTGTTCCGACAGCACGAGGAATCCCTAGAACCTCTCATCGAACAGTACCGTCAATCGAACGCCGAGAAAAATAAATCCCAACCCAGCATCCTTGAAAAGAACTGTTTTCAGAACCTTCAGAACTTATCCGAATACTACGAAGACGACCAAGAGTTTCGAGAAGAAGTTGAAACTATCGCAGACCATTTAGTTGCTGAAGAAGTTAAAACTGTCGAGGATTATCATCATCAGGTAAGCAGCAGAAAGAACAAGAATTTCAACGTTAATTTGGCAGATTTGATTAGTTTGAATATACAAGGAGAGCGCTTGTCTCCGAGCCGCGAGGACCACGGGCCGTCGCCCGACGTAGAAAAGACAGAAGCAGAAAACGAGGAGGAATGGCTCGCACCGAGCATGAGCGCAAACTCCGATGACCGCAACTCTCAGAACGACACCAACGTGGACTGTTTGGCACAAAACTTGGATTCTGTGAAAATAGACAGTGATGCAAAAGTACCTACGATAACATTCAGTAATTGTTGTGACGGGCTCGCCAGGAGCGACCTCCCGAACAATAAAGACGTCGACATTCATTTGGCCGTGCCCGCTATTGACAGCATTGATGAGGCTCGCCCTCCGATGATGTGATTAGGTTTTGTACGTTTAACAATCACAGAAAAACGAATCAAGCAAAATGATTGCTTTAGAAACTGAACAATCCCTCCCGAGCGAAGAGCGGATGCCCAAACCGGAGGCAACAACATCCCATACACAGAGAACATTAACACGGTCGAGTGCTGTGAGTCAAAAATCCGTCGAAATAATGGTTCATCCGGAGGGCTCTAACAACCCTCTGCACCGATCGAAACTAGCTCCAACCAGGTCGTCCTCAGAGACACAGCCTTCCGGTAAGAAGACGTTAAATTTGAGAAAAACGAAAAACTCATCAATAGAGTCGACAATGAGTCTGCCGAATCAGAAGTCTTTGGAGAAGAAACATGGTGGCCTGAGGCATCAGAAAGCTGTGGTGGTGCAGGCCCATTCCGACATAACTTTAAGCACTCAGCCTTCGATGTCGGACGACAGAAAGGCTCTCAGGGAAGCGTTGTACCAGGGTATCTTTCACAGGCACAGGAGGACGATATTTGCGGTAGGCTCCTTTCTAAGGATGCTGAGGAGCAAAACGTCCAACTATGATTCAATAAGGTCGGACTCGGACGAGATATAGCACCCGTAGATCGTCTAAGTGTATTTTTAGTAAAAAATGGTGCCACAGACTGATTGTGCTTTGTAAGGAGAGAAAATATGTTATTAGTGTGTAAGAACAGTTTGTTTGTATTAAAATGTTCCTAATTAGTTGTGACTGAGTTTTTGTTGACCCCGCTTTGAGAAGCAGTAGTATACGTATACGGTTGTTATTGCGTGTTCACGCGGTTGGCCGGTGGACTGACATTGGTTTCTTTATGTAATACACATTTCACCTGAATATTTTGCTCGAGACTCGGTTATTGCCGACACAGTGGTATTGATTTCCATATCAGTAAACATTTTCAGCTATTGTCTCACAGTCATTCACCTGTTAAATATTCTACACTGTTAACGTATGGGAATATAAGGGGGCTGAATACAAAGTAATTTTTGACCATTTCACATGTTGATATACTTAAATATTATATCTACAAAAGAAGGTAACCGAAATAACTGCCATAGCAGCACTTACGCTCCAACTTAACTTTCATTAACATGAAAGATTTCTCTTTCAAAAGTTACATTGGTAAAAATCAAAACAAAAAACATCCCGAGAAGATATAAAGATACTCTATAACGACTGTAAAAGTTAGTATAGACAGCCAAAATTGACAGGCTCGTTATAAATAAGGGGGAAAACAAAATAAAAACAGAGTTTATGGTATTAACAGTTGACAAGGATCGAATCGCGTGCCACGGATCAAGGGCGCTCACCACCAAATCACCTTGACTTTTTCAGACGCATAAATTATATGAAAACCATTTTTCGTGAGCTAAGCTAGAGTGAAAAGACCATCGACATTCACAATGGACTTATTTATGGGACTACAAAGTTGGCTGGTAAAAGGCAAAAAAACTACTTTTTAACGCGATAAAAATCGTGGTTTTGGAGCATTAGTGATTTGATTATTAAAGGTGGTAGACACAAGCACCACCAAAATGATACGATACACGTAAAAAAATTGTTTTAATAAAGCTACAAATGTGATGAGTATTTTGAATGATCCCAAGTCTATATTTTATTCACCCCGTTTGAACAGCATTCGTCTTATTGATATCTAAAACTAAACATTACCATGATACGGCGATCAAAAACCCATTAATTTTACGATATAGAAACGGTACAATAAAAGTATTGAAGATTTATGGCAATCTTTTTATTACAAATGTGTTTCAATTGTATAAAACCAATGTTAGGCCACGGTCGATATGTTATAAAATAAGTAATGTGTACCTATTTTAAATAAATATTTGAAGGATGGTTGAGATTACATGATCCATTTGTTTTTTTTTATTCAGAGCATAAAATTGATTCAATTGATTTTGAGAAACAAATCTAGTGCAGGCTGCCACCATCTGAACTGCAACTGCTTGCACCATCGGAGTCTAAACGCGTTTTGTTTTTAAAACATTGTTTTGTCTCTGTCAGATGTTTAAAGTTGAAAGACACAGACGAAGAGACAGAACTAAGTTTTAAAATATAACTTTGAGTTGCAAGTGGGCCTAATATTTACACGCCTGCCCAAAAAAGGAGCGTTATGTTTTCAAGGTCCTTGTATTGATTGTTATTGTTTTTCTTTTTACCACAAAAATCGATGAATACCTACAAATCTATAAATGTGATTATGTTATAAATCATTCACTAACAATAGACAAAAACATGACAAATTAGCTTAACGGCGTACTAATGGAAGAATAATTATTCGAGTTGGATCCTTAATTGCCCGCCTTCAACGCGTGACATGCCCTGAAAACATGCTAGGTATATACTTGATAGGGTGGTAGGGTGGACGTGTTAATGTCTTTCCTAATGAGAAATCCGGTTATTGAGGTGAAAAAATTGTCAATACCTACCTATATTATAAGTTTATGATTATAAGGTCAGTTATTTTGTTCAATATTTTGTACTTGAGAATACAACCTACTTGCACTACAAATAGCTAAATCTATTTAGCGTTAAACGAGTTTATACATTGTTTCAATTCTGTCAATCGTTTGAAGATCACAGGGCTGGAACAGATAGTTTAGGATCCCACTTAAGTCCGACCTTCACTCATCTACAAACCGAATGAAATTGTTTTTTAGCTTAATACGAGTACAGACCAATCATTTTACGAATAGGTTGTTTGATGAAAGTCAAGATTTTTTTAAGTGTGAATCTTGACTCTTGACTGATTTAACTTGACAATATACCACCGTGTTTAAAATTATCTGTGTTTTAATATGTAATAAAAACAGAAAACAGATAATTGTATACATAAATAATATCAACTGACCTATGTATGCCTGACAACTATGTGGTCGGAAGGGCTTTAAATTGTTCTTTCAATCAATTTAATCATTTTCATGATTTTTTTTCGTAAAAGTTAAAAAATACTCAATTTTATCAGGCAAGCCATTCGCAAAATGTTTTATTCTTGAGATTTCTAAAAAAAAGTATTTTTTATATGTTATGAGTATTATGAGTATTATTAGTCCTCAATGTATTTTTAGTCATTTGTGGTGCAAATGTTTATTAGTCTTTCCATTCAAAGACTTGTGCATTATAGAAAGAATATTACAAAACCCATCTAAAAATATTTCTTTAAAATAAATCGATGCTTCTATCGAATAGAGAGCTTAGTAGATGAAAATTCCATACATAATAAATATTATTTAGAATTGTATTTTCCTTTGCAATGGTTGTTAGTGATATTATATATTATGTAGAAAGAAATTAGTGGCGAGACATGGATTGTTGAGACACATTTTTGGAACATTTTATGCACTTTTTTATATATTTGTACATCCGAAATTTTTGTACAACGTGTTGTTGTGTAGGGAATTTATTAAAATGTATGATTGTTGATGATTTGAGGAGTTTTCTTTAAAACTAAATGCATTAACCCGATAACCGTTTAAATCTTTAAATAACCCGCAGGTGCAGAGGTATTATTAATAGATATTAACGCAAATAGCATTTATTTTCAGTCTTCCTTTTGTAAATATTTGTTCAACTAATTTCTCTTCCAAGGTTTGTTTAAAATAGTTTTTTGCATCAATATTAATAGCAATATTAACGCTTTCTTTGTAAAAACAACGTGAGTGAATGTTATTTTTATTAAAAGTATTTATATCTCTATTTCAAACAGTTTTGGATTCAGAATTTTGTCCGTAAATAAAGACACTAACTATGTTTAAATAAAACTTGCCTAACTTATTTATTGCAAACTAAGTAATCTGGTACCTATTGAAACTTGAGCGGTAGGCAAACTTACTTTTCTACTAACTTTGTAAACCCGATCTTGATAGAATCACACGACTTCGTGGAAAAAACTGTTTTTCTCAAACTTAGAATAGTTTCGACCATCATTTGTATGGATAGGAATCTAAAACGTGTATTTATAAATCTTTTGTGAACCTATTTTGAATGTGGAAATAGTAAATGTTTATTCATAATGGTTTGGTTGGTTTTTCAGGCTATGAACAGACTTTCAAGAGGCGTTTCTTTGAATAAAATTAATGAGAACACGCTCAATTTTGTTACTTTTAGGTACTATTTGTCCAAAATGTTCCTAATGCTTTTACTTACAATTATTTATATCAGTATGTACCTACTACTTACGAAAAAGGTAGGTAAAATAATAAATAACAGTTGTTGTTTGTCTAACAAAGCTTGTTAACAAAAGGATTCTTCCAAAATATATAGGTATTTCGATAAAATTTCTGAAAGAGTTACCTATAGGTTAACATTGAGGTATTTCCAAAGAATGCCATGTATATAGGTACCCATAGCTATAGGTACCTTAGGGGATTGGTCCCATACTTCCCTTATTGTCCCTTATATCCATCGTGTTCCATTATATATCCGATATTTACCGACAAAAATCTTATCGGGGCTTAGGATTATTCGTAAAGTTACGGTTTTATACAAAGGAGGTATTTTCGGAAAGGAGGTATTTCAAGGTTCTTATGGCTCGCCTGATATGTAACATATTTTTTTACTGAACATTTCTTGAAAATAAAGGAAATCGATTTTCAATGTTTATCTATACAAAATACATCTGAAATTTATAAATAACCTGTTGAAAATGTTTAAAGTCTATGTTTAATAAAAATTGCCTCAAATCATCGACAAACATATAAAAAACATGAAAACATGAGCTTTGTAAGTTTTATTACGATAAATAGCTTTTTTACACTAGACAGTTAGTTCATTTTTAATATTGTATCGTTTTAAGCTATTATGTTTGCGCTGGTTGTACATAAGCAAGTAAAATTATATATTGGACTGTGATAGGAGGAGAATGCTATATACCTATACTTATTATTCTGTCATGTATTAACAGGATAAATAAACATTCAATGTGGATAGATCATTTTTTGTAGCCACGCAATGTTCGTACCAATCCGTTGTACTTTTAGGACTATGCAAATGGCGTTTTTAAAAACGCGCGTCTCCAACGTTGCGTTTAAAAAAACGCGTTTGTTAAAATAAAATCGCCGTGTGCATAGGCAATTTTGCAGCATTTCAATTGTGCATTTTAGTTCTACACTGTCCATTTACATATTAAATGTTTGTCCTAGTTTAAATGTTAATGTCACATAATTAATACAAATAATAATTATTTGCATCAATGTTCATAATAACAGTAGTTTTCGTAAAAGTGTAATTTAATTATATAGGCAACTTAAATACACGTGAAACCTGAAATTGGATTATTTCAGCACGTGCTTCGTCAATGAATTCGTTCGCGTAAAGAACACGTGTTTTTTAGACATATTTATGTTACACTTTTACCAATCAGTAAAAAAATATATTTTATCATTAGTTGTAAAATTATAATTTTGTTAGTTACAATAATTTGTTAATAGTAGATAAGTTAGGTAGGATTAATTAATAATGTTAAATTTTAGTTTGTAAATTGTAATAGATATAATTTTAATTTCGATATTAATTTTTGTAATTATTATTGTAGAAGTACATTCCGTAATGCAATTTTGTGTAGAAAAAAAAACGTAAATTATTCTGTCCGATATGATTACAGTAAATAAATAAGACTGCGTAAAAATTATGAAAAAAAGAGGAAGAATTGTTAGCCAATAAACGTTTCCGTTGTCTTCTGTTACCATTTTTCATTACGTAATTACATACTGGTATTATAAATACTGTTTTTTAATGCACCCGAGGAATATATGAAATCGATCCTGATTTGGTTCCAAAAAGGTAAGTTTGAAAGATCTATACAATTGTCTTCTGTTACCATTTTTCAGTACGTAATTACATACTGGTATTATTAATACTGTTTTTTAATGCACCCGAGGAATGTATGAAATCGATCCCGATTTGGTTCCAAAAAGGTAAGTTTGAAAGATCTATAAAAGTTGTGAACAGATCCTTGACGAAACCGTCATCCAAGCATTCTGTACGTCAAACTAAGTAACTCTACGCAATAAATATTGCTGGATGTTTTTTTGGGCTAAAACATCTTGTTTTACAGTAACACTCAATGTAACGCACTCAAAACATTATGCTGATGGATGTGTTACGGCTAATAGCCGAAGTGCGGCTGCACCTAGTTCTAGCCGCTATGATGAAGGCGAAACCTAGTTCTATTCGAAGATAAGAGGATACACCTAGGTTTAACCGCATATGGCCGGCTGCACCTAGTTCTAGCCGGCTAAAACTAGGCGTAGCCGCAATTCGGCTATTAGCCGTAACAGATGCATTGAATAGTAGGTCGTGGAGGTATACTCAACATTAATTTGTATTAAAAAAAAACTAGAGAAAAAGTAGGAACTTGACCCCCAATATCCGTAAAGAGTAGAAGGTTCTCAGATCATCATCTGCCTAGCCTTTTCCCAACTTTGTTGGGGTAGGCTTCCAGTTTTACCGGATGCAGCTGAATACCACTATTTTACATGGAGAGACTGCCTATCTAACCTCCACAAACAACCCAGTTAGTACCGGGTAATACGATACCCCTTGGTAAGACTGGTTCTCAGACTTTTTGGGCCTCTGACTACCTAACGACTGTCAAAGATCTACTAATTACAGCCGGGACCAACGGCTTAGCGTGCTTTTCGAAGCACGGAGGAAACCTGGTATGTAATGGGCCGAATGGGCGGTCAGTCATCCACTGACCAACCTAGGCAAGCACGGCTTAACCTAACGATCTAGATGGGTTGGTTCTATTCTACTCTGCCGGAGACCACACGGCCATTCGCAGATATGGTCAAGAGTAAAAAAAATATCGCAATGACGCGGAGAACAAGTGCCTTTCGGCTTCGTTATGGGTATTTTTAGATACTAGCTAACCTAAACTTTACACAACGAACAATCATGCTTTTAATAAAGAATTAAGCGAGTTATAAATTGTTAACGTTCCTCGTAACAAGTGGTACCTAAGCAACAAGTTGTCCAAACAAGGTCTCGCTACAAGTTTATAATCTTATGCCTATTTTTGCTTCTATTCTATCAATAAAGGGTGTAAAACACCTCTTAACGAAGCCGAAAGGCACTAAGTTCTCCCCGTCATTGCGATCATTTTTTTGCTCTACACCATACCTGGGAACCTTCTATGTAGTTATGGGTTATTTATATGTTATACGAGTTATTGGGGGTCAAAGTTCCAACTGTTTGACAAGTTTTTTTTTTACACAAGTTTTTAATGTAAGATTTTTACTTTAAACACCTCCACGACCCTCACACTATTTAATCCGTCCATCAGCACAATGATTTGATTGCGTTACATAGAGTTCTACCACAAAACATGATTTTTCACCCCAAAAAAATAAGTCGTTTCCCAACAATAATTTTTGCGTTACTTAGTTTGACGTACAGAATGCTTGGTTGACGGCTTCGTGATGAGGTCTATAACACCCTGTATATTTTGACGGCACAGTTGGCGCAGTGGTTGAGCGATTGGTGCTGCGTGTTGCGGGTTCGATTCCCGCACGGAAGAAATATTTGTATGGCCTACAGGTAGCTGTTCCGGGTTTAGCTGTTTGTATATGTGAGTCTAAATCTTTGTAAGCGCACCCACGATACAGAAAAAGGCTGCTGCTGAGCATGAGGTCCCGGGTTCGATTCCCGAGTCGGTCAAAGTGTTATTGGGTTTTACCGTCAGGAATTTCTGAGTAACGGTTACGGAGTCTGGATTTGTGCCGGTTGATGGCATAATATTACTCTCGCCTCCTGTTACATGGAACTTGAACATAATTGGCGAAAGGGAAATGCCCATTTGATGAAGAGGATTTGGCCAAGTGACGCCCATGAAAGCAACCAACTATAGATGTTAGGGTTGACATCATAGATGAAGAAACAAACACTATTTTGTACATAGAACTCGGTTGGACTTTTTTTATTTGTTTTCTTTAGGATTTACATCGACCGGAAGTGTTAGCTGGGGCAAAAACGATTGAGTTTCTTGATTAATTCGGCTTTTGATTCCGGAGGCTTCATAAGTAATAGCAATATTTTAGCTAAAAAAAAAAACAAACTAATTGAGAACCTCCGCCTTTTGGATGTCGGTTATAAAATCGGTATATTTTTTGCACTTAACACATTGGTGGGCAAAACGTGGCCAAGAAAAGGCATTTCCCTTTAGGAGTAATTACTATTCACCACCTCTGCCTAACTATTCTTGGCTTACAGGCGTCATTTTATGTTTTTAAAACTTGTTGGTTTCTCTATTGCTCAAATACCAGCTTGCAAAAACCGAAATACTCCTATCCAATAAAATCTTTCGACGAGACCTTTCGGGCCTCGTTACTTCCACGAAATATTTATACGCTGATAGAATCAGTTTTCCGAAAACGTAATACCATGCCCTGAATTCAGTATTCCTGTGAACGAGCGCAAAGAAGCGACATGCAAAATTCGAGTGAATCGCATCACGGCCGTATTATCGCTTCATATCCGACGAGTTGAGGACAAACGCATGGAAAACCTTTTCATCATTATCATCATTTCAGCCGAAAGACATCCACTGCTGGACATTGTGTGTCGCATTCAGCAGATCCCCGCAACCTTCGGTCTCATCGGCCATCCGTTCTGCGAGCAATGTGCCTTGATGTGCCTTGCCCATTGCCACTAAAGTTTGGCGATTCTTCGGGCTACGTCGGTAACCTTGTCGGTAACGCAAGCGTCAGTCAGGATGGCTGATCCAAGAGAGGTTTTGGAAGTTTGAGCAATAATTTTGTACTATTTGGTACCAGATATCAAATAATGTGTATACAGTACCTCGCCTAGTAGTATAAAACAACAACAGAGAGTATTTGTATTGTTGTCTATAACGCAGTAGGTACCTATAATACTCTCTAAAGACTGAAACACAGATTTTGTATCCCTGTCCTATGTGTGAACTTCTATTGAACAGGCTGCATGTACCTCAACGTCATCTGCCTAGCCTTTTCCCAAGCATGTTAGGGTCGGCTCCCAGTCTAACCGAATGCCGCTGAATACCAGTATTTTATATGGAGCGACTGCCTATCTGACCTCCACAACCCAGTTAGTATTGGGTAATACGATACCCCTTGGTAAGACTGGTTTTCAGACTTTTGGGGCCACTACCTTCTATTACGACAAATGACAGCCAGGATTTGCAGAACTGGCTTAACGTGCTTTCCGAGGCACGGAGGAATCTCGGTATGTAATAAGAGTTCACCCATCCACAGACCAACATAGGCAAACACGGCTTAACCTAAAGATCGACCCGAGCGGCTGTTTATTATTTAGCCATGAGCTCCTCATCATAAAATTCTCAACATTAAATAAAAATCAAATCGTTCAGTTACATCACCGATTCAGTCACGTGAACTCACCGTTAATCATTTTCTCGTTAACGTTAACTTAATAAACAATCGTAGATTACATTTTTGTTGGGAACTTTATGACAAACGTTGAACCTTTGATTAAAGTCCGATTAACCGAAAAAAAGGTTTGCACGCATTTCTGCCTTTTGAAGCTCGAATTCTGTAGCAAGGCATTTATTTTATTTGTAGCCTGTGTTGTCTTGTCCCACTGAACCCTGGGATTCCGTTGATTTAAGATTGATCTCTGGAACTGTTATAAAAAAAAGCTGAACATGAGCGTCCTGCTTGATCCACTACAAAAAGTGATACCTAGATTTAGGCTGCTCATGATGTTGCCTCAGCCGTAGTCATAGCGCAAATTTCGTTGATTTATGGCCGTTTTCAATAACTTACTAACAGGTAACGGAAGATTGCTATATCTGTCTGTTTGACATTTAGCTTACGGACGGTTAGAAACAAAACGTCTCAGAAAAGCTTTCTTTGATTTTTCTATGAATCAAGTGGCAGGTAGGTGACGCGGATAGGATATTTCAAGCTAACTTTGATTATAGAAACACCGATAGCATATTAGCCAACAGTTATATGTTGCCATAAGTTATAGAAAAGGCCCGTTAGGCTATTTATTTTTATCATTGCCTGATGAGCCACGTTTTTTTCAAAAAAGCTGTGCGATTCGATTAGTTATCTTAGCTTCTCGAAATCTCAAGATTTGTGTTGTGATCATTGCTAAGGGTCCAGGGCCAGGGCCGGCAATCTCGACAGAGATAACGACAAAATCGCTAACTTTCAATCACTGATTACTAACGAATAAATTCGTTGCAATAATTATGTTTGGAAGAAACGCATCTTGGACGTTGAGACTAGCGTTACTAGCAAGCATCATCATTGCAACCCAATTTATTCGTTAGTAATTTAGCAATCAAAAGTTAGCGAATTTGTCGCTATCTCTGTCGAGACTGCCGGCCCGGCAGGCAGTCTTGATATAGATAGCGACCAATTCGCTAACTTTTGATCGCTGATTACTAACAAATAAATTCGGTTGCAATAATGATGCTTGCGAGTAAAGCAAGTCTCTACATCCAAGATCAAGCATCATTATTGCAACCGAATTTATTTGTTAGTAATTAACGATCGAAAGTTAGAGAATTTGTCGCTATGGCCCAGGCTTTTTACGTAACTCTATTGTACTCTCGACGCTAAGCCGAATTTTCATCCAGGATGGTCTAGAACAAAAAAAAATATCGATGATGGACAGGGAGAACTAGTGCCTTTCGGCTTCGAGGGTATTTTTAGACCCATTTTCTTGATAATGGTGTCGCAACGACCAATGCAGAATCTATACGGGACTTATACCTTACCTAACACACGTAGGAACCTCATTGTTAAGTTGTATACAGATACATATGCGCCTACTATGTACAAAAACCTATACATAAAAGCCGCACCCCGAACAATAGGCCAAGTATTGCGTTCCGTGTAGGATGGGAATTCCATTACTTCCATTAAATGCTGTGGGCATAGCGTCTATGTAATGAACAGTAAGTGGACAGAAACGGCCTTTGTAATGTAATTACGCAGAAGTTATGGTTTCATGTAGGTATAGTATTAACTTGAGTGTAGTAGAGAGTAGTATGTAGAAGTTTATTCAAGGGCTGAGTTGTTCTGCAAATTTTGTAACTGTCTCGTTGGTCTCGTGTCTTCTGAGTGTGAGGACCTGGGTTTGATTCTCAGGTGAGGCAAAAGGATATTGGGTTTTTCCAATAGATTTCTTAGTAGCAGCTACGGAGTCTGGATTTTTGACCGGTTGCTGAATAGGCTCGGCCCTATTACGTAGGACTTATTATTTTAGCCGGATGGTATCCGGCAGAGTAGAATAGAACCAACCCATTACACTCACGGGTGTCGTATAAGGCGACTAATGTCTGAGGCAGAACACCTTGCGCCTCCGTAGACCAGAGAATGGGCAGCAGCGTTTTCTGTTAGTCTTTCATCACTGCGATCTCCAATCCGCCTGCCAAGTGTCGAGATTACGGCAAATTCCTCCCATCATGGGAGAGGCTTACGTCCAGCAGTGAACGTTATGGGCTGTTGTTGTTGTTGTAATATTTTAGCTGGCAAAATGTGGGTCTATGAGGTAAGCTTCTGCCTAAGCCTTCGGTGATTACAAGCGTGAAAATGATGATAATTTTTATTTTCTATAATATTTACATTATTTACATACTAACTCTATAATAGAAATAAAAATATTTACAAGTATATGATGACTAGTATTTGCGTGGGTGCGCGAGCTGCGCGCAGCTCGCGTGTTGTCGTGTTCTTGAGAAGTATTCCTCACCATCATACAATTTTGAGAATCCTTAGCAATCCTTAAAATAATTGTAAAATCCGTTACAACTACCCCTATATCAGTATGAAAACCCTTAAGAACCCCTAAAACATTATAAAATTAATTTAAAAAAAAAAATCTAATAATATAAAAGTAAAAAACCTTACTTAAAAACTGAGACCCATTAAAAAAAACAACCCTAAAGGTGCTTGTCGTCGCCCCTGAGTTACGCTTCACCCACTCGACCTTCGTTACGCTACGGAGGTCGCCGGCTCGCTTCGCTCGCCACCTCCCCCCTTCTCTCCACTCGGTCTCGCAGGTTCGCTCCACTCAGAACCTACCTACCACCAGACAGGTTTCGAAGCCTACTATAATATTTGTTCAAACACATAATGGCTATCTCTGACCGTTACGAAGTTATAGCCCTTTTATTTTTAGGGGAGGTTGGGGAGTGAAGGATACCCTCCGTATACAAATTGAAACGCTCCTCAATAATAATTTATGGTAAAAATTTAAAAGCCGCTACGTGTCCTACATTCCGAGATACGATGGGGAGAGGGGTGAAGGGGGGAGAGTGGGGAGTTTTGAAAAATGATTTTGACTAACTCCAGGCCCATCCTTACGAATCTGAAAAAAAAGTTGTTCCAAGTCTCTCAACTTCCGAGATCCACCTCAAGGGGGGAGAAGGGGGAAAAAGGGGTGAATTTTGAAAACTGCTTCTTACTTTTCCGAGCCTCTTCTATACGAATCTGAAAAAAAAAGTTCCAAGTCTCTTAACTTCCGAGATCCGCCTTAAGGGGGTGAAAAGGGGGGCAAGGGGGGCAACTATGAAAACTGGTTTTTACTTTCCCAAGCTTCCTCTATACGAATCTGAAAAAAAAAATGTTCCAAGTCTCTTAACTTCCGAGATTCGCCTTAAGGGGGTGAAAAGAGGGGCAAGGGGGGCAACTTTTAAAACTGGTTTTTACTTTCCCGAGCCTCCTCTATACGAATCTGAAAAAAAAAATGTTCCAAGTCTCTCAATTTCCGAGATCCGCCTAAAGGGGGGAGAAGGGGGAAAAAGGGGTATGATGATAATGATTGTGTAAACACCTGGTGAGAGAGTCGCCTAAAGGTGAACGCACTTATCAGAGCCGAAGGACCCGAAATAATTGAATTTTAGAATTACTTGTATGGAATCCTATGAAACCTCGCACACTATCCGCGTCGAATCGGACGAAAAGAACGTTTACGGATGAGAAAATGTTTCTTTCGGCGCGGTCGGTTCTTTCGACGCGGATAAGTGTGCGTTCATTTTTAGGGACCAGTAGGTACTATGGCTCTTTTAAGTGTTGGCACTATAATAAAAGTGTACTATAAAATATTTCTCTGGTCATTAGCCAGTAAGCCTTCGAGATCAAGATGGATCACGATGGTTGGTCGTCATGTTTGAAAACAGGCAATGGGACTACTTACATGTGCAGTGTATAATTTATGCATTTTCTACCAGTCAACCTTTGGGTGATGCAGAGACGAATTATGCAGCAGGTACGATTACTGAACCAAAAATTCGAAGAGCCACCGAGTGCCGTATTCGTATGTGACATCTACCAATCCGCACTGGGCCCGCATGGTGGATTATAGCCCATTCCCTCTCATAGAGAGCAGCTGCAGGCCTGTATCCCAGCAGTGGGAACATTAATAAGCTTGATGATGACGATTACTGAAATCTAGAAATAACTTGGGTTTTGATGCTCTCCGGAGCCCTAACCACTTGTAGCTTGGACCCTGCTCCCGACACCGGCAGACCCTATATGTTTATATATGTTTTTTAATGTTAAAGTGATGAATAAAGGAAATAAAGAATATAATAAAGAAACTTGTGTTTAGCAAAAATGAAACGTCAACGAACTCCCTAGCAAGTACCGAACCAGAATAATACCAGTACAATGTATGGTACTGATTCACCCAAATTCATTCGCCTCTACATTATAAAGTATTGGCAGAATACAAACGCAAGTACGTAGTTACCTACGTAAAATATGTAAACTGTACTGACTGGAAAAGCATCGCACGTTATTTTGGTAAAATCAACTAAATATAGATCGACTTTGGGATTCTTTGTACATATAACTTCCTGAGTGTTGAAGGTTAAGTCCAATGCTTCAATTGAATGTAAGAACCTGCTGTTTATAGAGGAATATGATTTGTTAGTGGTTCTATGATTGTCAAACTCCCTATCATCTGCGTAGCTTCTTCCCAACTACGTTGGGGTCGGCTCTCAGTCTAACCGGATGCAGCTGTATACCTGTATTTTCCGATGCGGCAGTCGCCTACCTACCAAAATAGCAAAAATGATTTTTAAGGATAGTTTTGCAATCTCTATCTGAACTTAGATTTCATCATCTGCCTAGCCTTATCTCAACTATGTTGGGGTTGGCTTCCAACCTAACCAGATGCAGCTGAATACAGGTATTTTACATGGAGCGACTGCCTATCTAATATCCATAATCTAGTAAGTGCTGGGTCATACGATACCCGTTGGTAAGAATGGTAGCTATGATTATCGAACTTCTATTATAATAAACTAGCGGACGTCACGTGGTTTCACCAGCGCAGTTCCCGTTCCCGTGGGAGTACGGGGATAAAATATAGCCTTTGTTACTCAGGGTAAATGTAGCTTTCTAATGGTGAAATAATTTTTGAAATCGGCGCAGCAGTTTTTGAGTTTATTCATGACAAGCATACCCACACACAAAAATACAAATCTTTTCTCTTTATAATATTAGTGTAGTAGATAATGGACTGACATGACTGTCTCATTTCGGTGCTGGAAAGCACATCGGATTATAAGTATGTGTGTAAAGGATTTCGCTCATTACGCAGACTCGACGTCAGCTGCTCCACCTCGACAAGACTCACAGTAACTCATTGAAATGTTGGCTGTCTATCGTATTCTTTACGGTAGTATCTTCACCATTTAGGTATTTAGAAGAAGTGAGGACTACGACCACGTGTCGTATACACTTATCGTCGTGTCGAAAATTCGAAATCCTAAATTTAATATTATAAATGCGAAAGTAAGTTTTTTTATTTGTTACCTTTTCACGCCCAAACCACTAAACTGATCATCCTGAAATTTTACATAAGTATACTTTACGTTAGGTGCACAGAAACAGACATAGTGTAGTTTCCACTGCGGGTGAATCATTTGGATTTAAGGCGGTACGCCGGAATCAACCAATCTCACCACAACGTTCACTTCTCTTCACGGCGCCTTGGTCAAAATCTTTGCTAAGCTAATACCTATAATGCAAGTAGAAATTAATATCATTAGGCTTCTATGACTCATGAAACATGACAACTGATGACACGTTTCACGCATTTACTCATATGACAATGATGAATCATATTATCAGTAATAGTAAAAGATAAGATGACATTTTTCATGATTTTAACCATGATAACACACCAACCTAAGAGTTTGGACGCCATGGGGTAACCTTATACTACATAATTATCAAGTATCAAACCATTTCTGGCCTGCTGTTTTCAGGGATTGTTTGGTCCATTCTTCTCTATAGGATCTACGCCTTGGAAAGAACCACTACAATATTTTGACAATTGATTATGCCTTGTAGTCACAAGGGGCTGTAGCTTCATATTTTTGGTTTTGACAATAGGGATGACGACTGACTAAAAAAAAATATGATTCTGTATAGTCCCGTCAGTTAGATTACTTACCGAGAAAAATTGGATAGGGAGCAGTGGTGGCCCAGTGGTGGGGGCCCCGACTAACGAACAGTAAGTCGTGGGTTCGAACCCAGACAGGCGCATTACTTTGTGTAATTTATTTCATCATCACTGCTTTCAAAACGGTGAAGGAAAACATCGTGAAGAAACGTGAACTTATACCTAGTTGTGAAAATCTACTTTAGAATATTATGTCTGCAACAATAGGCTTGTGTCCTGAAAAAATCTAATTAGAGACTAGATTATCAAAAAATATTTGACACGTATTTTTGCTTTTGTTACGTAAACCAAAATTGACGAAGATACGACGCTTTTAAAATCTCATTACGTCACGCCGTACTATAATTTTTAGTCCGTTGTGACGTCACGAGTCCCCACTCTCGAGTTTTGATGCGTTTTGTCTTTGTCAATATTCATTGATTTACAAAAACAAAAATACGTGTCTATTATTTTCCAATACTCTAACTGGCGGACTACACAGATTTGCAAATTGATGGTGGAAACTAGCGTATTTATTTACTATAACGTTAGTCTAGTGATCGCAAGCACAACTGCTAAGCTTGAGGTCCTTTTCCTCATCCATGAGGTTCGATTCTCGGGTCGAACATAGTTATTGGTTTTTTTCATTAGGAACTACTCAGTAGCAGTCACGGAGTCTAAATTTGGGCCCGGTTGATGGGAATAGCCTATTACATGGGACTGAAATATTACAGCGAAATGTGGTTGTGCTACTATGTTAGTACATACATGTCAGCCTAACCTTTCGGTGATTATAGACGTGATGTTGTGATACATTACAGATACTGGTGTCGATTCTGTTGTGCACAAACTAAACTTAATTTAGGCTATTGCTATCTTTTACTAAAAGGCTGTGCGAGGAAAGTATGGCTATAGCTATGAACTAAGTTAGAGATGTAAAACTAGTTAATGCCTTCCGCTTCACCGTGTTTTTAGTCGACATGTTTTTACGTGCACCCTTCATTTGTATGGAAATATTAGTTCAATTAAATTTGACAGCTCTAAATTACGTTCGTCTCTTTCTCGTTTTATTAAAGAGAAAAAGATAGCAATAGCCTAAATTAAGTTTAGTTTGTGCACAACAGAATCGACACCACTGGCTACCAGCAAAGTTACCAGACGCTACCATTTTTCACTTTGTTTTTTATTATAAGTCTCTGTTACTGTTTTTGTTATTACAGTCAAGTTTAAAACGATAGGCAGGAGCTCGTGGCTAAATAATAACAGCCGCTCGAGTCCACTTTAGGTTAAGCCGTGCTTGCCTAGGTTAGTCTGTGGATGGGTGACCCCCCATTACATACCGGGTTCCCTCCATGCCACGGAAAGCACGTTAAACAGTTGGTCCCGGCTGTCATTTGTAGATCTTTGACAGTCGTTACAGGTAGTCAGTGGCCCAAAAAGTCTGACAACCAGTCTTACCAAGGGGTATCGTATTACCCAGTACTAACTGGGTTGTGGAGGTCAGATAGGCAGTCGCTCCATGTAAAATAGTGGTATTCAGCTGCATCCGGTTAGACGGGAAGCCGACCCCAACATAGTTGGGAAAAGGCTAGGCAGATGATGAGTCAGGATTTTAAATAAAAAATTAAATATATCATTAAAATAATCTGATTTTATTTCATGTAACTTCATTAACTATGTCCAAGCATTATTGGCGTAACATACATATAGTAATAACTACACAACATAATAATTACTTATTTTCTTTTACTCTATCAGCCGAATACAAAACCTTTGGTTACTAGCTTATTAGAAAATTGACATTTAATCTTGGTGTTTCTACCTTGAGTATTTATTCTAGATTTTGTCTGCGTTCAATCTTATGATTTTACAAAATGAAAGCTGAATTTTGTTAAAGAATTACAACAGCAAATACAAATTAAACGAGAATTGTTTTATACAATTTGAAAATATTTACAGTGCAAAGAAGACAAATTTGAAACGTCCAATCTATTACAAATACAGACAAAACTATTGAATTAAACGTAGATACGGATTTAATGAATGATGAATCCAAAAATTAACATCAGACCGAGGATACACGCAGTAACTTGCAAAAAATTATGGATGTAGGACTGGACTGGAAAGCCAGTTTGTCACAGATGTCGTGATCCATCAGAAGTTGTTTTGTCATAATGGCGTGCCATCGACTTACATAAACTTGTACAAGTAACTACAGGCAGGCTGTTTGATTGAGATTGAGGCGGTGTTTGAGGTAGCTGCGTGTTGCTAGACGGGAGCGAATTAGCTCTCAGAACATAAATATGATCATCTCTCTGCTGTAGCAGTTACCGCAAGTACCTACCGTTTCAATAGGCTTGTGTACTGAAAAAATCTAATTTGTCCGTCAATTAGATTATCAAAAAATATTGGACACGTATTTTTTCTTTTGTTACGTAAACCAAAATTGACGAAGATACGACGCTTTTAAAATACTCAATACGCCACGCCGTGCTATAATTTTTAGTGCGTTCTGACGGCACGAGCCCCCCCACTCCCGAATTTTGATGCGTTTTTATCTTTGTCAATATTCATTGACAAATAAAAATAAAGAAAAATACGTGTCCATTATTTTCCAATACTCTAACTGACGGACTAAATAGATTTGCAATTTATTGATGGTAGAAACTAGCCTATTGTGGCATGTGTATTTCTGACCTCATTTCAAAACGCATTGAAAACAGGTATGTAGACGAAAGCAAAGCCTTTACTGAATAAAGCCCAGTTCAAACTGTATAGGACTAGACTGTCACGTTTGCAAGCATTGTTTATACTTAAATAGTTAATATAACGAAAGTAAACTAAGATACAACAACGTAATGATTATCACATTATAAAGAAAATCATCTATGATGAATATTTACATAGCTTAAGGCACAAATTATAAATTGGCTTTCAGCCGCTATAATGTAGGAGTGATGAAGCGAGCAAGACAATACGGAACAAGAAATTAACTGTTTCTCTGTGAATATTTTTTGACGTCAAGTCTATTTTGGCACTATTTTATTTATAAACTATTATAGCCAAATTTCTCTAGTCAAACTGAACACAATCAGCTCATCTAAACCAAGTTCAAGAGCTGCAGCAAATGATAACTCTGACTTCAGCCCTTAAACTAAGTTTAGAGCGGTGCTAACCGAGTTCTGTTTAATTGGTGAAATGGTCCTAAGAATATCAATATCTTTTTTCATCAAGAAATCAATCTGAGTATACCACGATTCCATTAAAACCTTCATTGTACTCGCTCGCTCCAGTCACCCTAGGACTCATAATATATACATAATTGGCCCCAAAATAATGCTGTTGATAAAGATTTAAAACTATAGTTTCTATAACATCACACTTAATCGTTTCTCTATTAACTACTTTACTGATAGCTTCTACTCCAACATTTTGCTTCCCATCTAGTTATCATATCCATCTAAAATTTACTAGAATAGAATATTAAAATGCCAGAGCTCAAACTATGTAAAATTGGATAATTTCAAGACCAGATCTAGAATGATCCACCTGTTCTGTGCGATGTGCCACAAATATATACAAATAGAAGAAACGTATATTTTTTTCTTTTTTCATATTTTTTTACTCTATACATTATTAATATTTGAATATATTATTTATCTCTAGCCTCGGACAGTCTTTCCGTACTATATTGCTTCACAATCACAACTCTCATTCAGTATTGAATTTTAATTAATTTAAAATGAATTATAAATGTAACTTAGTTTTAGTCTGACTACCAACGAAATTAAATTCATTCAGGTCAACAGATTAATCGTTTTTTGACCCGATATTAAGTCCAATAGAAATACATTTATAGATCAATTCATTTGCACGGTTTTTTTTATTATTTATGGCTTTATTAAAAAATCACTCCATGGGCTCTTTCAAATGTTTTATAAGCGATTAGTTAGAATATTATATTCTTTTCACTGGTGGTCAGACCATTCTAATCGCCGGTATACATTAAATAAGTTTTGTAAGCAACAGAGATCATACCGAATATCTCTTGGCTTCCAAATATTCGTAATCACACCATAGTCTATAATTATTATATACAAAATAGAACGTCCTCAATACGTAGCATATAGCACACTGTTCGTTCACATATTACAATCTAGCGCGCATAAATTCACAAAACTTAACCCTTTGGAATGATTGGTTATTGTAATACTCCTATTAATTAATAGTTTTTGATTTTGTATTGTCATTTCAATTTGATGTTATCCTGTTACCAAGTCAAGTGACACACAAAAGCGACCGATTTTTTTTTCGTTCTTTTAATAAATTAACTTGCAATGTAACTAAGTATGAATTATTTCATTGAAGAAACGTAGATACTAGCTTCTCAATAAAGGCTTATGTACTCACCACGACTTGGATGCAACGGAACATTTTGGCATATTGTCACAATAACCAATACTGGGGGCTCATAATACTACCCGTAGTTAACGGCTGTTTAAGAGTCACGCTTTTTTCTTCCCTTTACTTCCATTTTCTATGAATATTTCTTTGAAGTCTGTGAGGAGTATGTCGACGACATTGTTCTGTTGGATGCAGTCCACGGCGATGTTGTGAGCCTGCTCCGGCGGCGCCCACAGGAGAGTGGGACCAAATACGATCGCTAGGTTTGCCGTGTGCATTCTGTTTTGCTCCTTATGTTCTGTTACCCTGAAAAATATTTTTAAATTAGAACTATTTGTCTATAATAGGGTAGATGACACAAAAAAAATCTAATTAGTCCATCAGATAGATTTCCAAAAACTATTGGATATTTTTTCTTTTTTCACGTAAACAAAAAATGTGCGTTGAAAACTCGTGTGACGTCACATTTGAGTACATTTTTTACTCAAATGTGACATCACAAGCTCACACATGATCTTTGACGTGTTTTATCTTCGTCAATTTTTATTAATTTGATACAAAAAAACACGTATCCAATATTTTTCGATAATCTAACTGACGGACTAAACAGAAACATTTTTGAATTGTCATAATCAACATAATATACGTAAATTCTAACTTTGGGCTGTTGTATCAGTTTTACATTCAAAATTATATCTATACTAATATTATAAAGAGGTAACATTTGTTTGTAAGTTTGTATGTTTGTAAGTTTGTTTGTAGGGGGTAATCTCCGGAAGTAATGAACCAATTTTAAAAAATTGTTTCACTGGTAGAAAGCTACATTATTTGTGAGTGCTATAGGCTATATTTTATTCCCGTACTCCCACGGGAACGGGAACTACAAGGGAGAAACCGCGGGACGTCAGCTAGTTAGCCTAAATACTGGGAAGAGAAAAAAAAATCTACCAGTCTGACTGCTACCGAAATGGTTTATTTAACGTGAAGACTTACTTAAGCAGATGCTGTAGCAAGTACTTAAGCGTATCCCTGTTGCACTGTGGTAGAGCCTTCACGATCTCTTGGAACTCCTTGATTCTCACTTCCTTGGGTTTTAAGGCTGAAATTGAAAAAAAAAGGAGCATTATTTATTTTATCTTTCAATTCACAATTGTCTTGTAGCTACCTAAAAATCAAAATATTTTTTAAGTTGTGCTCTACACTTTACATAAAGGGTGTAAAACACCTCTTAACGAAGCTGAAAGGCACTTGTTCTCCTCGTCATTGCGATCAATTTTTTGTTCTATACCATGCCTGGGAACCTTCTAATTACACACCTCTTAACGAAGCTGAAAGGCACTTGTTCTCCTCGTCATTGCGATCAATTTTTTGTTCTATACCATGCCTGGGAGCCTTCTAATTACAGAGATATTGGGGGTCAAAGCTCCAACATTTAGACTTTTTTTTTTAAAATACAGGTTTTTAATGTAAGATTTTTACTTTAAACACTTAGCGACCCCCGTACTATTTAATCTATCCACCAGCACAATGTTTTGAGTGCGTTACATTGAGTTCTACCACAAAACATGGTTTTTCACTGCAAAAAAGAAGTCATTTCCCAGCAATTATTTTTGCGTAAAGTTACTTAGTTTTATGTACAGAATACGCTTTGTGATGAGGTCTTTTACACCCTCTGTAACTGCAAATTCAGATTCGTCTAAAAAAAAGTATTCTACGAGACGTTTTACGACGTTCATTTCTTGATATTAAAACTAAAGGAAAAAGCCGTTTCTATAAACAAGCAAAGTAGGTAATAATTTCAGCCGTTTTACAATTTTCGGACATTCCTGTCCGTATCAACCCTTCCCTTCAACCCTTGTCGGTTTCAATATTAAATATTGAAGAGGCTCTCAGAGGGTTGGTTTCGGTATTAGAAATTAGATTTAAAGTAAGTATTTACGATATGATACGATCGTAATCCTCGAGAGTATTTACTCAAGTGCTTTAAAATATTCGCAATTTTGTGAAACGAGTTGGTATTAATATCTATAGTTTACATATCTCAATCAATAAATATTTAGTAGGTAGGTGAAGGAAAACATCGTGGGAACCGTGCATTTCATAGAACCAAAAATTTGAAAATAGTGTCATCTACCAACAGGGCAGGAATTGTAGATTACAGTTTTCTCTCTCTCGAAAGAGAGGGTCTGCTTCCAGCCCGATTCAACAAATCTTTTGTTCATCTGTCATTGAATCGACAAAATGACATATGAACAAAAGATTTGTCGATTCTCTTTCGTGTACGGTGGTCAGTTAGCATGAAAACCGTAGACGCTGCGGGCTGCAGTGATAACATTATAGGCTGATTAAACAAATTGGAAGCAAAATTGGAAAAAGACTTCATCATCAGTCATTAACCGAGTTCCAAAAGGAGGAGGTTCTCAATTCGATTGTTTATCAACTACAACTGTCTTTCTGTGACCAAATAAAAATATTCTGTAAAGTATTGTTTCTTCACAATGTGTGAATGCAGCTTTTACCCTACTGCTCCGGAAAGAGGGTGGCCCGTAAAATGTAAAAATGCATGAATGCTACAGATGTCACAGGTACAGTCGTGGTCTTTCCGCCTGATCAGTTTTCGCTTAAATCATGCGTAGGTACCAAGCCACGCCCCCTTAAAGTTTAGGCCTATTAGGTAAGCGTCAACTTTGGCGCGCAAAATAACTATAACTCTCGTTTGGCGTGCGTCGTCAGTGCGCTCGGCCGATCGGTATCTTTTCATTCATTATTTCTATACAAAGTCAACGGGGTGGGGCTAGCGAGCGTTTCTATGTTGTAAGTGCAAGCAAAAATTTGCTTAGTGGTGATCAGGCGGGAGTGTCCTTTATAGTACTTACAGCAAGCAGCGAGTACTCTGTCGAACATGGTGCAGGGAATGAGCGGTTCTTTCAGCTCTCTGAAGAACAGTTTTAGCGAGCCGGTCAGCACGTGAATATCTGTGTTGTTTTCTATCACTGACATCTTGTTCTGGTCCACCTGGGAACAAGGAAAAATGTTGTTGTATAAAAAATGTTGAAGAGATGTTGTGTTGTTGTAGTGTCGTTGTTGTAGTGTCGTTGTTGTTGTGTCGTTGTTGTTGTGTTGTTGTTGTTGTTGAGGTTGTTGTTGTAGGAGTGAGCATGACAAGGTAGTATCTCCAACTAATGTAGGAACCAAAAATAATACATAATTATTCTGAATTAAAATTATTCTGCACAGATAAAACGTAAAAGATTCGAAATAACTATCAGATCAAAAGCGGCAATTGTAAATTACTCTCTTAAGGCCCTTCTAACCAGCAGAATAAAGTTCTAATCAGCTTGCACTACAAAGCGGTTGTTACGTCAGTCACTGCGGCCAAATAGTGCGAAATGAGTGGTTTTTTGCGATTTACAAAAAAAATCTATTGATTGGACTATAAAAATAAAACACATAAGACCTGCTTTATAGTTAGTTCAGTTAGTATGCAAAGTTTCGTGATCTAATTTGAAGTACTTTTTGAATACCAGCGGTTTATTGTTCGATTTGGAGGTAACTTTGGATTTTTTTTCTATCGAGAAAAGTTTATGGAATCGTGTTTTCGTCACACATAGGACTTAGCATTAATCCTCAACTTTACCATATATTTATTTCAAAATTAATGCTGCAGTATTTTAGGCGTAACGGAGGATCATGCTAGCCATTTGAGGGATATATAGCCCTTAAATAGCGTTTGTTATATTTAAATAATGCGGTTTCTAAATCAGCAGAATGACGGTTTTAATGATGATTACCATCATAATTAATATTATCACAAGGAAGGATAATATAGACCTGTTTACTGTCCTCTATAATGGTTATAAATAAACCTCTAGTTGTCTAAACTGCTGTGAATCTGTGATATTAAAATATTTATGTGCATAAAGCTGATTGTTCATTTTGGCCCGCCATAAATATTTTTCTCTGAAGATGCGAAGATAGCCAAAATACCAGGAACCGTACTCTCTAACGCTTCGTCCATAGATTCGGATCCATCCGTCTCTCTCTCGCACGTCTGCAGATGAGTGCGAGTGAGAGAGATGGATAGATCCGAATATACGGACGAAGCGTTGGGTATTAGGGCCTCAGTAACTAAACACTAGACGGCGATGTTAAAAGGAATTATAATATTGTGTTGCAAAACTTGCATAGAAGTCAAAGAATCGACAAATCTTTTGTTCATCTGTCATTGAATCGACAAAATGACAGATTTGGGCAGGAGGGCTTTCTATCGAAAAAATTATAATGATGAATCTTTTTCTTTCTTTAGCTGTAGTTGTATTATGTGTGTACTTGTTTAATTTACTTGGTTTAGTTGGATATTTTTTTTGTTTTATTGGTTGGTTGGTTGGATCCTTTTAGTCTCTATCACTTTAGACACTCATTAGTATCCCATATTGTGTTTTAAAGGGCTTACTTGATCCACCAGGGTGATATTAATGATGATTAGTATTCCAGTTGCATATATTTGTGTGTTATTATTTAGCCACGAGCTCCTATTTTTATTGAGAGGAAATCGTGGCTAATTAATAACAGCCGCTCGGGTCGATCGTTAGGTTAAGCCGTGCTTGCCAAGGTTGGTCTGTGGATGGGTGACCACCCATTACATACCGAGTTCCTGCGTGCCTCGGAAAGCACGTTAAGCCGTTGGTCCCGGCTGTCATTTGTAGATCTTTGACAGTCGTTTGGTAGTCAGAGGCCCAAAAAGCCTGACAACCAGTCTTACTAAGGGGTATCGTATTACCCGGTACTAACTGGGTTGTGAAGGTCAGATAGGCAGTCGCTCTATGTAAAATATTGGTATTCAGCTGCATCCGGTAAAACTGGAAGCCGACCCCAACATAGTTGGGAAAAGGCTAGGCAGATGATTGGTATTCCAGTTAAATCTGGTTAGACTGGAAGCCGTGTGGTATCCGGCAGAGTAGAATAGTACCAACCCATTACACTCACGGGTGTCGTATAAGGCGACTAATGTCTGAGGCAGAACACCTTGCGCCTCCGTAGACCAGAGAATGGGCAGCAGCGTTTTCTGTTAGTCTTTCATCACTGCGATCTCCAATCCGCCTGCCAAGCGTGGAGATTACGGCAAATTCCTCCCATCATGGGAGAGGCTTATGTCCAGCAGTGGACGTTATGGGCTGTTGTAGTGTAGTGTAGAAGACTGGAAGCCGACCCCATCATAGATGAGAAAAGGCTAGGTAATGATGGTGATGTGAGACTCACCTCTAATCGAATCTTCTGGACCTGACTGAGGTTACCGCTGGCTCGGTACAGCCCATCGGTGCACATATTCTCGTTATTCTTCTCGATCTCGTTCACACACGCCACCACGAACTCCGGGACCCTCGGACTTGTGGGGGGACATACCTCCTCCAGATTCCGTCCGAATACAGGCTCGTCTGTTGAGAAAATAAGTGTTTGGTTAGATTTCGATCACATTCGTAGTATTTTTTTTTTTATGAACAAATGATTTAATATTGGTGTCGATTCTGTTGTGCACAAACTAAGCTTAATTTAGGCTATTGCTATCTTTGTACGAAAAAAGGACGGCTATAGCTATGAACTAAGTTAGAGATGTCAAACTAGTTTATGCCTTGCGCTTCACCGTGTTTTTAGTCGACATGTCTTTACGTGCACCCTTCATTTGTATGGAAATATTAGTTCCAACTAAATTTGACAGCTCTAAATTACGTCAGTCTCTTTCTCGTTTTATTAGAGAAAAAAAGATAGCAATTCGACACCATTTTCAACAATGTTTAATTCAAATTATTGTTTTAAGATTTTAGAAAGATCAGCCCAATAATGATTAAAAGAAATATTAAAAAGCTTTTATCGATCAAGTGTCCTTCGATTAATATTGATAAATTAAAATCTAGATGTGTAGGCGATATAGGTATATTTTCTTTATATTTCAGGGGAAAACCTTTAAACACAGACAAATAATACTCATGAAAGAAACTATAAAACATTTACAAAATAAACACCGAAAAAAAATAGTATGGTACCCAAAAGAAGTTTTGAATGACGATTCCAACAAACTAAAGAATTCCAGGAGAAATTCTTCAATTTGATTTTTAGCTTTTTATTCACCATTGTAGGAGACTTATTCACCGATAATAATGATGAAAGGCAAGAAAGCACGACTGATCCGAACGAAGGAATAGTTATAACTAAAGCCGGGGACGAAGAAATAATTAAAGCTTATTTACACACAATTCAAACTAAGATTAACCACAATTTAAGAGTAGGCATTAGAACCTGAAAACAATAACTGTATACGTGTAACAACGTCTTCAGTTACCATGATGAAACATTGGAAAATCATCCTCTTTCGTCATATCCACGTAATGCTTTTAATGTGGTTCAGAATCCTTTCACAGCTATTCTGCCTCTGATACCAGCTTCACCAAACAGCAACCGTATTGTTAAGAAAATTAATGTCATAGTGATTTTGGTAGTAATGTAATGCCAGAGGTAAAATAAATATGAAAGAACCGTAGCTTGAAACACTCGATGTAGTCTTAATAAAATTGTTTTAATAAAATTAATAAAGAAACGTCACGATTTGTTTACAAAGTATTGACTTACGTTTATGACACTCACACATTTTTATAGAAGAAAACTGTTACGTCATATTTTTCTACGGATTATTAATATAATGTGCAAATATAATACAATATACAATTTTCCCATCTACTCTAGCTAAAGATTCAAAATACAGACGCACATAGGTAAAAAAATAAAACACCAATTAGATTTTATACAACTAATTGTTATAATACATACGTGTGAAAACAAATTTACAAAACAATATATACATAATGAATGCAACTGTCTAAAAACAAGCACTTACCTTTGATTAAAATTTGAGCACTGAAAACTTTAAACTATCAAGCAGTGTTTAAGCAAAAATAAAAGACTAAAATAACCCAAATTATTATACAAACTTATGTTAACACTCTGTTTAGTACACTTAATCCCAAAATCTTTAAAATTGTAACAGTAAAAGTTCCAGTTAATTTCAAATCACTTGTTCACCAACTACTAGATACAGTTAACTCCAAAAAGGTAAACTCAGTTAAAAAAATGTTAGCTTTTTTTCACACCAAACCAAATCTACTGTCTAAAACTAAATCTACTCAGTGCCACTCAAACCATCAAAGATCAAATTTCGAACCTTTGTAAATCCCTTTCTTGACAAGTTGCTCCATGGCTGGTCTTTTGGCGAAGAATTTTCTTAACCTACTCCTCACATGTGATTTCTGTATAGAAACTTCTGTTGAGTCGCTCAGATCTTCATTGCTGCTTCCTCCAGCTGGAATGTAGAATATTGAAGATGAAAACGAATTGTTAGCTGGTATAGTAAGAAGAGATTGAAATGGTGAAGCAGGAAACAGAAGGCTACATTCTTTGAGCAGTATTCTTTTTCAATACACTTTGATATTAAACTCTTAAAATATCAAATAAGCAGAGCTATTTACCTGTGTATTTTTCCAAAAGAATAACACACAACAGGATCGAATCAAATCAGGCAACTCTATGAGCAATGTTAGTCGATACTGCAAATTTTTCCTTTGACTATTTTCAGAACCTACGAACCGATTTGATTCGATACTGTAGCCTGAGGGTTTGCGACATTGGTTACATGCTACCATTCAATGGATTTTGGCAGCTTGACTATTAAAGCATGAGCGGTAGAAAAGACTACAGAAAACCCAAAATATCTTTGCAATATTATTGCCTAGTGGAACTCTTTTACCAGTCTTTTTCATCGCCAATGCTTTAAAGGACAATCAATAATTAAGGTACCCCATACCACAGCAAGATAGTTTGGGTTCAAAGCCATAACCAGAAAGGCAGAATGTAGTATGAATTAATATTAAACGCTGCTTAGGTTACGACACAGAAATAAGTTCATGGTAATGTACCTACCTACTTAACAACTCACAAAGAGAACTCATAAGAGATGTTTTAAATCTTGTGTAGTAATAAAATTTTGATTTTTGGGGTAATAATGAAGGGTACATCAGCTGGACATACATTCGGAGGCACTACTCGAAGGAAACAAGTAGCATCTGCAGAATGACTGGTGTGTAATTGTCATCTCAATAAATGGGTCATATAATGTTATAACCAAAAGGATGAATTTTGAATTAGAAGATTATTATAATGACACGGACGATACAAGTTAGGAACAGGCATTTGAGACAAACACAAATCGAGGCCAAAACATTCGGAAATATTAATTTTGTTGTCAATAATTTACCTTTTTCGCCTGTATCCTGAATTCACACCATAAAATATAAGAAAATAACTAAAATTTGTGATCTAGAATCTAACACTAGAATCACTAACGACGAAAAATGTTGACGAAATCATGACATCAATTCCAAAAAGCTCTACACATTTTAAACAATATTTCTTTTTGGAGATATTAATACAAGAAATACACTCAATACTATTGAAAAAACAGAAGAATTGGACATGCATGCTACAGATAAATTGATAGGAGCTCCATATCACTTATGTGTGGACACGATAAGATGGTATCGACACTTATTTAATTCACCGTCGACTATTTCGACATTATCGCTATTCTGTATGGGCGTGTCTATTTTATGTTCATGGGCATCCGCTATATCGTTACGTCCGGTAATAATCGTCAGATCTATCTAAGATTTTGTGCTGTAGAGTTAAGATTATCGTCAAGCGATTATGGTGTTTATCACTATGAGTCATAGAGTCCACATGGTCATGTTTTAATGTTGACTTGTTACGTTTAGGTTCTCATTTGAAGAAAGTACCCAAATTGCTTAATAAAAATCAATTTCTTATTGGAGACACAACAAAGACCATTGCTGCATTCTAGAATTAGTTTGTTCGATAACTTGATCAATGCAATGTATATTGTTAAACAAATGAATACTGCAGCGTAATTTGCAGGCTTGGTCAACTTTGAAATTATTTGGAAATTAGCCTCAGAAAATAATGAAATTTAGCTGCATCTGGTTAAACTGGAAGCCAATAAAGTTTGAAAAGGCTAGGCAGATGACGACATCAGGCCTATAGATGTCTACTGATCATGGATCCCTGAGAGAGCCTGATTTAACAATAACAGTTGATAGCTAGCAAAGCATGTGGTGAATTGGCGAATTTTCACCAAATTGGATGATGAACCTTTTTTGGGTAACATACTCTATATAAAACTTCAACAGAAAGATAAAACATAATACAATCTGATAACAAAAGATATGCCTACAACCACATATTTGTTCGATACAATAAGGACACTTGTCGATGCAAATAACAACAATTTTAATTTTAGCCGCTGAAAATTTTGTGTCCTAAAATGATGACAGTTCAGTAAAAAAATCCCCTTTGTTGGTAACCTACAGATAATTGGTACATTACGTTTATGGGATCCAAATATTCTCAAGTCATGATGCGATCCAAAATATTCCTTAAACTTGTTTGTCTTTTCCGTAGGACTTTTCTTCGGTTTATTCATTGAATCACTGGGCATTTTCTTATGTATATAGCGCACTAATGAGTCTACTACTTTCTGTTCCATTTCACTTTAAATAAGGTCCAAATTCACTTAGCACTTGACACATACACATTTTTGTTCTACACTTCTTTTTTTTAAAGCAACAATGTTTTTAACAATGTTGGGGACTTTGTAACTGGTTTGAATTGAACACAATAATAAAGATATTTGTAACCTAGCAATGCAGATGCCAATACCCCATTATAGATTGTTAAACACTGAACGATTGGCGCAATTAGTGATTGTTGTTATCAATGTGAGACATTATCTGATAATGGGTACAGTCGGTAAAATACTGCGGATGTGTTTTTTGATTAAACGCTCTATGATAACTCCAAAATGCCCATTTTGGAGTTAATCGGCTCGTTAAGGTTATTCCGTCGATGTAATCGTTTTCTTCCGAGATACCTACTAGTTGTAAAAAAAGACGAAGAAGAAAAGACAATAGACAAGATAAACAGTGACGTCATCATTTTATTGTGATTGCTTAAATCTCTTTGCTAATCTCGATGAGTCACATAAATTTCATGAACTTTATTATTACTTTCTTTTGGAAATCCAGTATTGTTTCACTAGCTGGTTATGAACTTTAATTTCAGAGTATTTAAGCAGACGTTAAGAAATTTTAAAGAATTAAAAATAATTCTTTGTAAAAATTCTAAAGCAGTTTAATTCTTAGATCCTTAATGGGGGGCAGCTTATGGAAAGTCTTTAATGAAATATTCTTTTCATTACTCATACTCTGAAAGTAGGTCTGAAGTTGCCTGAGGAGCGGGTTGAAATTAATACTTTTCAGCCCTAGGGAGAATCGTTTTCAACTGACAGCTGTCAAATTATTAAAAAAAAAATGGTTCATTTTTCTATTGAACCATGTTCCAACTTTCTATACAGCCACGATGTAAAATTGAAATAACATAAAGTTAAGTATTAATTAAAGAATATATATATTTTAAATATCTTTATTATAATTAAGTTTCAACTATTTCTTTAAAATAACATAGATTTGGGAAAAATATTTACCATTTTTCGATGATGAAAATGAAAAATAGTTATTGGCTGAATAGCTGGCCGGCCACAGAAAAAAAAAGCAAATAGGTGGGAAAGCGGCAATAGACACCATAAAACAATTCCAAGAAACCTTTCTCTATAAAAACACTTTATTTTGGGCCTGAAAACACGATTTATTTTCAATTAATTGCCAAATTCGATTTTTAGTTGCTTTGAAATCAATAAATAGTCGAGTGAAACAGGGACGTCACAGTAGGCTATTGCCATACAAAGTCTATTAGAGAACCGCGTTTTGACAGCTCTTAAAAAGTATCTCAATTGATTGGTGTGTCATCTACCCCATTCGAATTCCGATCTTCATTAGTTTTTTCGAGTTGTATGTTTTTTTTTTACTTTCCTTGTATTCGTAATGAAAAGCACAGTGTTTACCTCGGGTTAAAGACTTATTTAGTCCCTCGAGCTATTAGCGCCCTCGCTTCGCTCAGGCACCAAACCCCGTCTCGGGACTAAATAAGTTACTTTCACCCCTAGGGTAACAATGTACTATTAGACTTTGTCAAAACTGAAAATTTGTTTCAGGACACGGGATGGACTGTGTGAAAAATGATATGGATACTTCTTGATTAATAGAGAAGTGTGGAAAAAGAAGACAGAAATGGGATAAAGGCAGAAGAAGATGGCGCTTGCTACTGAGACACATTACGCACCGAAGTTTATTATTGTTCCAAAAATAGAATTCATTAATAGTTTCTAATTTAGCACATATGATTGGATATTCTAAGTACCCATTGAGCATGAGTGTAAGGACTAAAATTAGAAGTTTTGTTTCTTACCTACTAAGAATGAAACATGACATCATGGATGTATTGAATGCGGTTTTGAGGTTGAACTTTGACTTCTACTTATCTAGGGTAAAATATTAGGATGGCAAACTTATGTACGTTTTCACTACCACAAACTGATAGCTAAATTAATGCCTAAACATGATTGCATTGAACTTCGACTTTGGACGGTGAACACAGTGTTGAAAATTTTACGAGTGCTTTTATTTTGAAACCCCTAGAGTTATCCGAAATGGGCAGTATGTATGTTTATTATGCAAATATTTCTGACTCAGATTCACGTTTAGATAACGCATGACGAAATATCTAATCAGCATCTCAACCACGTAAATGTGGATTAACGTGACGTTATGTGTTTTTGGATACCTACTACTTTACTATGGCTACCAATTGTTACGTTTATTCCGCAGGTTACGGCTATTCCGCTAGTTACGGCTATTCCGCAAGTGCCGGCTATTCCGTAAGTTACGGCTCTTCAGCAAGCGACGGCTATTCTGCAAGTGCCGGCTATTCCGTAACTTACGGCTATTCAGCAAGCGACGGCTATTCCGCAAGTGCCGGCTATTCCGTTAGTTACGGCTATTCAGCAAGCGACGGCTATTCTGTAAGTGACGGCTTTTCGATACCACTAGTCGGCCAGTTACTCACCCGAGGGTTGCAATAATGAAGATAAAGTTAGACAGCTCTAGGTATGGTCTTCTGGTCTAATGAATGCATTGATTGATTCTTCTTTGTGCTTTTTACTTGGCCAAGTTATTGTTTTGTATTGAGAGTCAAATAATTGCGTAAAGAAAGGGGTTAGGATTTTTTGGCGGGCCTAACTTCCTACATTTTTTTTTTCCATATAGCTCATATCTTAGAAACGTGACACTTTAGGACATTTCGTCTTAAACAAAGCTTGTTTGTATTTATACCAGCTATCGATTAATATAGGTTTTATACGTGGCCGCAACTTTGAAAAAAAAAATGTCCTCCATTTTATTTTTTTTAAGTTAGTCAGCCAGTCTTCGTACAAAAGTCTTCCAAGCCCTTTCATAGAAGTTTTTATTTCTTGGCACTGAGTTTATCACCTTACTAAAAAAATCTGACAGACGACTGTGAAGTTTTATCGACCACAAACCATTGACCTATTAATACTACGTATAGAGAAGACAGCGCGAACAAAATCTGTGCTCCGTTCAACTGCGGTCGGCCGGCCGCAGTTCACTTAGTCGTTTGCTCGCTACAGAGCATCTATATACGGGGTTAGCCGCCCCCCGCGCGCCCCGCACTGCGCACAGATTTTGTTCGCGCTGTCTTCTGTATCGTTCTGTTACGTAGTAGTAATAGCTCTATGCCACACACAATATGATAATAGGGAATATGCATACATTTTCTTTTTTTCGTTTCGATACGGAATGTTAAAAATCTATAAAAATAATGACTAAAAGCGAAAACAAGACATAAATCAGCCAAACAACACAAAAGTTATAACCATTTAAACTTTTGTTTAGCTATCTCTTTCTAGATAAACAGAATTTAGTATGGATTTTCTACGTCGATGTAGCGAATGACGTCATTCGCTATATCGAATCTCTCTGTCTAATGAGCAGTTTCAAATGCTTATAACTTAGTATTATTTATAGATATTAAAAAAATAATTTTACTTTGCTATTTCTGATGTTATAAGCTTTGTTTAGAGTAATAAAAAAAAATCATGCATATACCCTATTATGTACTTACGTACCCGCTAAGCGAAACTTCTCAAAGCTCAAACCACACGCTAAAGACACTATCATCGGTCATTACGACAAAGAACCGCAAAAACACTGCCACAAAATCTAACCTCACTATAATTTTATGATGCTGAATTGACGACCTCAAAATAAGAGATCTATCGTAACAAAGAAATTAAATCTTCAGCAGAATAAACTGTTTTTTCTCATAAATAGGTATTATTTTTACACAATTTTAAAGAGTCGAATTAAATTAGGCAGTAGAACTTCGTAGAAGTTCTGAGTATCCATATCAAAACACAACAAAACAAAAAAAAATCTTTGAATAAAGCAATTGTGTTTTTATCTATAATAAAGGAACAATTGCAATTACCTATGACGTATGTAAACACAGATACACTTGTTTACTTTAATAGAACTAATGTTTGTTTTTTGCAGTTAATGACATCATTTTATTTTAACTAGGCGATGTCATGTTTCCTCTGAGCACTATCGAGAAAAACTAGGTATGCAGTTACGTGCGGAATATTTCTGAGAGAAATCCTTTGTTTACGAGTTTCAGAACTCGCATTTGCGGTCAGCGCATATCGACCATTCTGCTAATGTCAGATGTATTACGAAGACTTATAAAACTCACACACTAACACAACTCACTCACCCACACACTCACACTCACTCAATCTTATGACTTATATCTTGTCTGTAATATATCTCTTATCCCATGATCTGACCACGAAGTAAACACAATAGTTAAACAATGGCGTCCTGACCGAATCGGTCTAGTCGACAGTTCATGATTACCCAGTCAGTCAGTCAGTTCATGGTTGTTTGGTTGATTTTTTTTGTTGTTGTTTGGTTCGTGATTGTTTGACCTATATGTATATACACTTTACTGAGCACAAACTATTCCTGTCACTCTCTCACTAATCCCAAGTACAAGTGCAAGACAGAGAAGATGAGAGAGAACATGTTTAAGCCAAAACAAATGTTTAACAATCCTTTAAAGATCTTAGGAGATGTAGCAAAGTGTCCTTTAAATAAAAAAAATCACGAACCCATAATTAACTAAAATCACAGCGATGATAGAATAGAAATTAACGTGCAAGAAATAACTCCCACACTGCGTGTGTTTGCGTAAATTCCCGTAAATATATAATTCGCATTTTTTTTTATAATGGATTATTTATTCAGTCTAACAGTAGGTAGGTTACAAATTTCGATTCCAAAACAGACGCATCCGGCTGGATGGACAGAAGTGGTATATACCTAGTATGAACTAGAAAAATGCATTTTGACTGAGCTTGACTAAACCTGATAATAAGAAAGTAAATAAAAAAATCCTTACATGAATTCATGGGACTATAGCCGTTACTTATACACCCGCACAATATAGTCATTTTATGCACAAAATGCTATAACATAATCAGCTCAAAACAAAAATAAAAATTTGTCCACAGCATAAACAAATTCAGTTTAACAACGTAAATTAAACCATAGATAAACAAAATTCAGTGTAACACCACGTTTTTTTTTTAAATCACAACAGAATTCTTTTTCCGAATATTATTTTCTCACTGAAATTCTGGCCAGCTGTATTGCCACAACACTAAATGAACACTGCATAAACTTTCGCGTCTATGGTTCGAATAACATTTATTTTAGCAGTGGGAGTTCATAACACAGTGCTCGCTAATACGTGAATGAGGAAAATATAAACAGCCAGCAAATGGCAGCATTTACCGGGAAGCGATTCGTCATGGCCCAAGAAAAACAAATTTACAGCAAACGTGATTTAAGGCGGCTCCCCGAGCAAATGACCTTGAGCGAGCAGTTTTTTGGAGCCTACTCCTCTTTATCCAAAAGAAATACCAACTAATAAAAAATACATTAAATTACTACATATTCTTGACTCCAAAATTGTCGTTTCATTTTTTTTTTTAAGTTGCTTATTGTTTAATAAATACCCTCACAACGAAACCACAGAAATGAGAAATAATGATTTATAAAATGCTACTCCTCGTAAAGTAACCATTATTTTAATTTGCTAATTATACTAATGGATAGGCAATTTAATAATGAACATAATTGTCGTTTTATTTTTTCCAAAAGACGTAAATTTGATTTTATAAAGAATAAAAACCACTCATTTCGCACAATTCGACCTGCAGTGACGGACGTAACAACCATTTCGTAGCGCAAGCTGATTAGAACTTTATTCTAACAGTATTTCATACGAAGTTTGAACCATCACAAACAGAGTTGCTAATCTTGCTCGGGGTACCGCCTTAATAAATAAATAAAATAAAGCTGAGGGTTACCACATGATTTTGTGACGTAGAAGAATAAAATTTCTTTGCGTCACGTTCGCGTTACGACTTATACGAATTTTCTTTCACTGATTTTACCAATGACGTTGGATTTTCCCCGCTCAAAGATTTTGCATCAGACAAAAAGCAGGAAAACTGTTTCAAACATTCTAATTATTCCATGTATTCGCGATGAAGAATATTGTTTTCCACATTCAAAGATTTTCATCTTACTAAAGTTGAGCAGGAAAACCAATTCATAATTATTCATTCGTTGTATCCGTGATTCAGGGTTTTGCTCAGTTTGATGTGAATAACTTAAGGGTTGCAAGAATATCCCAAAGAAAAAGTATTCACACCGTCTGTGGGTTTTTGCAATCTTTTCACAAAAGGGGAAATATTGTATCTAAGTAAACAGTAACAGTAAAGTTGCTAAAAAAGTAGAGTGTGTTATTTTAGGCAGGATTGTTGGTAATTGCTTTCGTCAATTGCACCTTTGTCTAAGAATGGTCGATGAAAAAAACCATTTGTGAAAATCAGAACACGATCTATTTTCAAAAGAATTCCTATATAAAATGTTCCAAACTAGGTAATGTTTTTGTTGAATATTACCTACCTTTAAATCCCCCCTCATACCGAGGAGGCCAGAGTCCCAGATGTGGGATCATGATCTGACCATTGAATGTTATGTACCTTTCTGTTTGTTCCTGTTGACGTGTCTGGCGGCTGGCGGGGTCCTTCCTAAGCTCTCCAAGTCTGTATTGCTGCTCTGAGATATCGCTGGGGGCGGAGAATCTGCCAGGCTGCATTGGTACTATGGAAAACAATTACATTGTTAGTGCTTTGTGGATCCAGCGAAAATCTCGACAAAGAGATCGATAAACTTTACTTAGAACGTTCTTTAACTACGACGGGCGAATGTCACCATTGTAACTAAATGCAATCAGCACAATGTAAACGACGTTTAAGAGCTGTCAGAACTAATATGGAATATCGAAGTGACGACTCTTGAACGCGGTTTGCATTTGTGTTCACTTTCATTGGTAAAATCCGTTCCTTGTCTTTATCTTCGTGTTATCTCTCATAAGCAGCGTGTAAATAACGCTTAGCTTTGGCTTTGGTGTATACTAAGCAATATTTATAGATCTAGGTCTAACTAAGATTTCAGACGAAACTTTGCTCAATTTTCTGCGATAAACTTAGAGTACCTAAACATATAATCTATTAATTCGCTCATAAACAAACCACAACAAAGGTCTTTAATAGTATTTATTATCTATGTATTTATAAATATCGGCTATCAGTGAATTAATACTTGTATGATAAAGTTGTTTTGAAATAAAATTGTAAAATATTCCACTGATGACAGTGACAGTTCCTGAACTAGGTTTAAAAATGTGCTGATTAGGTAATTCAAGTTTAATTGGTGAAATTCGTCCTAAAAGCTTGTATTTTCGGATTCTTAAAAAACGTAAAAGGTATTATGTAATGAATTCAAAATCAAAATATTTTATTTAACATAGGCCTACATGGGCACTTATAAAACGTCGAAAAGGTGCACGGTTCGCGTTGGTCGTTTCCATGGAGAAGAACCGGCAAGAAACTTCATGGTTACTCTTTTCAAATTATTTGGTATTACAATATTAATTAATGTGTTACAGCAATTAAGTATGGGGGGACAGCGTAGGCCTGACCATAGGTCGTTGCTTACTATACAAAAAACGTAAAACAAGATTCTTACCAGGTTATAAATAACTCCTCGAATATGTCCGAGCCACTTTCTAGCTCCATCTTCTGTTTCATCCTGTATCAGGTACTGATCGTATCCCACTATGAGCAGGATGGATCTTAGGTACCTATAAGTAAATAACAATGTTATGTAGAGTTCAGTTCAGATGGAATTTTTAAACGTTGTTGCAGGTCTTTTTACTAAAGTTTTTCATTGGTAAACTATACCAAAAAAACATTCACAATGGTGTCGATTCTGATGTGCACAAACTAAACTTAATTTAGGCTATTGCTATCTTATACTAAAAGGCAGTGCGAGAAAAGGACGGCTATAGCTATGAACTAAGTAAGAGATGTCAAACTAGTTTATGCCTTGCGCTTACCGAGTTTTTAGTCGACATGTTTTTACGTGCACCCTTCATTTGTATGGAAATATTCGTTCTAAATAAATTTGACAGCTCTAAATTACGTCCGTCTCTTTCTCGTTTTATTAGAGAGAGAAAAGATAGCAATAGCCTAAATTAAGTTTAGTTTGTGCGCAACAGAATTAACACCAATGATGACCAGAACTATGTAATAATAACAACTATCACCAATCTTATCAAGCCAAGTCAATGAATTAGGCCGTATACGGTCAAGGGAGACCCACTTAGCTTATTTACATTAAGGCTGATGCTCCAGGGTAGCCCGCGAAATTCAAATTTTCTTACGTTTTTTGCAAATTGCAAGCCAGTGCTAGGTTGTATGTTGATTAAAATATTGGACGCGATTGTAAGACGTATGTAGTTACAGAATTATAATCATCAAAACCATCAATACAACCCTCCAAGTTCATAAAGGTCGAGAAACGATTTTTTCAAGGTCAAAGTCATTGCTAGACCTTTATGAACTTGGAGGGTTGTATTGATGGTTTTGATGATTATAATTATGTAACTACATACGTCTTACAATCGCGTCCAATATTTTAATCAACATACAACCTTGCACTGGCTTGCAATTTGCCAAAAACGTAAGAAAATTTGAATTTCGCGGGCTGGTCGAAGCATTCACCTTAAGAATGACTGAAAAACGGGAGGACCATCGAGGTTTCAAATGTAGAAATGGCAGTAAAACGAGTTAGTGGCTCGTAGTTGTTAGCTAGCCAAGTTTTATTACACTGAGCATTCTTATACAGGCTAAATAGAGATGTTACTCTAAGATATAAAAAGCCCGTTACCTCTTGGTGTGTTTCTGTATGCACTGCGTGGCGTGTGCGTTCCGAAGAGGCAGCACCAACTCTGCCATCGGCGCCGATGGGCTAGGCGGGGTGCCCGGGGGTCGAGATACTTTCTGTAATAATTACACTGGGTTATTATAGTCAAACATGTACGTTTACTTAGATAATACTGTACGTAGAAAAGTGTTGGCAACACTTCTGAGAGATACCTATTTCTTGACGGCATGTAAAGTCAAGTCAGAGCCACATGGGCGGCATAAACACTCCGTCACCAGCACCCCTAGCCAAGTTGACAATCTACAATCGTTAACGTTAGTAGAAAACTATTCAAATGAATGGGAATGACATCATCTCAACGTTAAATCACGAACACAAACGAAAAGAAAATTCGTAGACAAGTTTACATCGTTCAAAATGATAGAATAGAATGTTATCGTTTCTACAATGTTGATCGCTAAACTCTTTGGTAGGAACGCTCACCATAGACTAAAGTGTAGGTTTTTTCTACAGACATTAGAGAACGAGCGTTCGACTCAGTCGTGTCAACTTGGCTACCAATTTAGCGCTTTCTACAATCGCTTACGCCGAGGCGTTTACGATTGTAGTAAGAGAATCGATACGAAACGTTTGTAACTTGGCTAGGGGTGCAGGTAAGGTGCTACCCACACGATAAAGAAAGAAGCAGAGGGCGAATGGAGGAATGTTTGTGGTAATGGAACATAATACTCACAGGAGCATAATACGTCCTCTGGTCTTTGTAGAAGACCAGAGCGGTGGGTGTGAGGACCATATAACAGTCTATCCAGTTCTTCTTGGTCTTCTTCGTGCCCTCCAGGAACTTGGTGCGTTTGATAGGACTCTCTAGAATCACCTGTGAAATAACGACATATTTTATTAACTTAGCTTTACATGTATTCTTGTCTTTTCTGGAGTTAACGAAGTTTTTTTTCCTTTGCCAAAATATCCTTTGCAGAATTTAGACAATATGAAGTTTAAATACACACTTATAGATGAAGTAGTAAAAGAGCATAGCAATAACAATTCATCAAGAAAGACATGAAAGTGCATATTGCGAAAAGAAACAATTGCAAAATCCACAATCAAGTCTCTTCGTAAGCGAATCAGCCGCTGTGGAGTTATAATTAATGTTGGAAACTGCTGTTTAGGTACGAGAAGCCAATTTTTAGGAGCAAAGTTTTGGAAATTGTTAAAGTGCCAAGCAGGTTGAAAAGGTTGATAAATCCGAAATTACTTTCATGGTCCTTACTTCAGACGGTTGCTGCAGCGTTAACCTAGGCGCAGGTATGGGCGACTGCATCCGATTCTTAGTCGCAACCATAGACCTGGATTTCCTGTTCCTGACATACGCCGGCTCCCGTTCCCTGATCTCCACATCCAGGCTGTCCCCAGACGAGGACGCTGGGAGCTGCAGGTGATTCGGTCTTCTGGGGTTGATGAGGAGGTTTTCTGTGGAGCCACCTGGAAAATGAGATGTTTTAAATTGGTTAGGTGTAGTTTTTCATAGGCTTTGCAATCTTTGGGACTGCGTGAGCTTTAGGTTTTGCGAGATATTGAAGATCTGTTTATTTCAAGTAGAAGGGCCTGGGCTGGCGTTCTAAAGTCTCGAAAGCGTGGATGGTCTTGTTCTGCTTACAGCAATCGTTTCGAAGACTCTTCTTTCTGGCATCATGACGATTAGATTTAAGACATCGTTTGGTAAAGATGCCATAGGGCTAAAATGGCGCGCAAACATTTGCCATATTTGTCCTTCCTCTTACACCTCATCTTCTCAGTTGGTATGCTCTTCACATAACAATAATAGAAGCGTACTTAGAGTATGAGGAACCATTACTCTAGATTAGGTTATAGTAGAGTGCAGGCACTTAATAACTTACCAAGTCTTTTGTTAATCCTGACAAAAGGTGGGCTGTCGGAGCTAGCCTTGTTGTACCCAAGGTCGAGATCTGCACGGCAACGCTCGGACGTAGGGCTCCAATTGTTGAGGTGCTCGTACCCGCGCGCGCGCAGGGAGCCTTGCTCTGGGATGTCCTCCTGGAATCATAGAAACATCGTGGTAAGAATCATGGACTCTGTGAGTGAATCGTAATGTTGATTTGGTTTAAGTTTTAAAGTTAGCCGAGGACTGCTGGCTGATGGTGCAAACAAGTGGAGTGGAGACCGTGTTTTGGCAAACGTAGCGTGGGTAGCCCCTAAACCAGAAAAACTGGAAACTTTCAATTTGCGGCCGGGCCAGACTGAATGCAGAAAACGAAAGACAGGCTTGCAACACAGCTTTGGAAAGGCCTATGGCCCATCAGTGGACTGTGATAGGCGGCGTTGATTAACATTTTTTATTGCGATTCCTATTATCTGCCGTTTTAGAAACTGATTGATCCTAATGAAGTCTTTAAACCCTATGGGCGGACTATATTTAGATTACAGGGCAGTAGAAGTAGGTGCAATTTAGATGTTACACATTTTGCACCATCTGTCATGTCGAAGGACTTAATACGGCTCTAAAAATGGTGAAGAAAAACATCGCAAAGAAGGAAAGTCTTCATGTGACTGTTTCTAAATTGCCCTAGGCTGATAAAATTTTCGTTTTTTCATATTCATGCTAATAATAATATTAGTATTAAGGTCAGTTTCCCCAACAAATGGTGACAGACATCACCTTTAAACCTATCAAAGACTGTGTGCCTGCTTAATTGTAAGTAGAGTTGCTGAGTTATAGCTAAAGTCAGAAACGAGAGAAATACACAAAACGAAACAGACATGTTGTTGCTAATAAGGAAAAAGTCAATAAATTAATTGTTGATTAGCTCTGTTAACCTCGCTATATTAAGGAAAGGATAAAACAGATCACAGACTGTTATGTAACACAAATCAAAATAGATAGCTCATTAGGTAGGTGGGTAAGGCCGTAGATTTTGCCACTTTTTGAAGAAAAAATATTCTTAAATTTTGATTGCTTACAAAAAACAAATTAGTTGGTGAATTGTAATGAAGGTATTTTAATTAGGTTATTACATGTCTTAAATTCTTATACCTTATTGTTAAAATGAATGTAAGTTGTACATTTAAAAAAATACAATAAGTTAAACTCGCCAAGACTCCCAAATTTAACGAAAAACATGCTGTCTTTTTGACACTTAGCACCATAAAACTTACATTTTTTCTAATGAACATTCAATTAATTGTGACTATCTGAAATGTGTCAAAGTTAAGCTGCTACATCGTGCCTTTTGTGTCCTTAAAAACTCGTTTTTTTATAGATTTATTACTATTCAATCCTTTGCTCAATATTTTTGCTTCTATGTTACTACTTTGTATGTTACCAGAATTTTCCCATAAAAAGCATTGAAAAAAGAGTTTGGTAGTGTTTGTTACTGGACTGGCAACACCAAGTATCCAGGGATCGCATAAAAAAAAAAAAGACGCCATCTTGTCGTCTCTGGAGTCTGTCAAAAGTGCACGTGTGTGTTTCGTCAGCGAATTTTAACTGTGAATTTTGGAGATTTCAAAGGTAAATAACACTTATAATTGTACACATCTTATAAAGTATTATGCACGAGTGACTAATAAGGGCGTGGTAATGTTTCTATGTTTAAAATTCACCTCGGATGTCGAGTTATGCCTATTTATAACCTTGAAAAATTGTGCTTTAACGTTACTTTTATGTAGCTTCGATGTTACTGGTAACGTTGATTGTATGTTACGTAACGTTTTACAGTTATAAAGGTTTGTTCATATCGTAATTTATTATATGTATACCCACTTTTTTGTTGGGACAGGGAAGATCTATACTTGTAAAAAAAATCTACTACCTACTTTTTTAAATTTTGACGTGTTGAATAACGAAAAATCCGTTCAGTATTTTTTATTTGATGTGCAGAAGGCATTTTTAGTATAGATGTTTCAGGAAATTCAAAAAACACATAACATAAAAGTAGTCAAGTTGCCTTAACTAACATGTAAGGTTCAGTGTCATTTTTAGAAGGTTGGACATTAGTGGAAACTGAAAAAAAAAGGTTTAAAACTAATTTTGTGCCACTCAGTGGAAAAATAAACACAAAAAAGTAAAATACGACTCTTTAATATTTTATGGGAACAAAAAAAAAAAAAAAAACTAAATCTAAATCTTTACCGCGTATTATTTTAAGTCTTATAGTTTTACTTTTTTTGTGTTTATATTAATTTGTATCCAGAATTCCAGAGTTAGCTTGTCTGCACAAAAAGTAAAAAACGTGCACACGTCACTATAATAATAATAATAATAAAAATAATAATAATAAAACTTTATTTCATAAAAACACAGATTTAACATGTTTTAAGTAAACACAATTTAAATGAGCTTAGGTAGTAACACAATGTAATACAATCTAGGAACTGAAATCTGTACACAATATGGAAAACCCTGCCTCTCAAACTAGGTAGGTAACCTGTATCTTGAGAGACAGTGATTCAGCGTAAAAAGTGATGCTACAGGTATAATAGTAGACTGTGTCGATCTACCTGAGCGATTATGAATACAAAGCTAATTTAAGTAGTAGTTTATATTTTATATGTGATGTGTGTGTCTGTTTGCGTGTGTGTGCGTGTGAGTGTGTGTGTGTGTGTTGGCGTGTTGTGTGTGTTTGGGGATATGTAGGTATTTAGGAGACGTATTTAAGTAAGGATTCTGTTTGTAGATAATCCTGTTTTAATAGCCATTCCGTTAATTTTGATTTTATTTCATATTTATTTAGATCGACAATGTTTAGGTTTTTGTGAACTTGTTTGTATATGTATGTACTCAATGTGTAGTATTGGTGTTGAGCGAAGGCGGTTTTGTGAGGGGTACTTAGTGGTAGTTTCTTCCTTTTTTTAGGGTCAGTTGGGGGAACGCTAGCGTGTTTTCTAACAGTAGACTGCAGTACAAAAAGCTGACGCACTGTAAGTACTTTAGAATCAGCGTATAATTGTATAGTGGGATAGCGATAAGGTTTGTGCGACATCACCTTCAATATGGCTCTCTGCGCTCTTTCAATCCTCAGAAGACTGGTTTTGTTTGCACCACCCCATACTGTAATGCAATATCCAATGACGGATTGGCATAATGCAAAGTAAACCATCTTCAGGGTTTCAGGCGCAGCCGAGTCTCTAAGGGATTTGAAAATATGCAAAAGTTTTAAACATCTAGTGGTAGTGGCGTCAACATGTTTGTCCCATCGTAATCCTTCGTCTATTTGGACACCCAGATATTTCACGTTATCAGTTTTGACAAGCGTCGGACATGAGCATTGTGGGGATTGTTTGGAGCAGGTGTGCGCTATTATGGAGAAGGATTTGTCGGGCAGGTTGTTACGCCGGATAGCGAAGGGAATGTACGATGTTTTGTCGCAGTTTAGGGTAAGCAAGTTATGGTTGAGCCATTTCATTATAGTTGTTATTGCCGCTTCTGCGTAGCGCTTAACGCTATCCCAAGTTGGTCCGTGAACTATGACTGCGGTGTCGTCAGCATACGCAATGATCTTGGAATTGGGGATAGTCATTCTGCACAACTCATTGACGTATATTAGAAAGAGGCTGGGGCCTAAAATGCTTCCCTAAGGTACACCGTAAGTGGTCGAAAATTCTTCACTTATATGCTCTCCAATTTTTACTCGTTGGGTCCGGTTGTTAAGGTAATCTATGAAAATTTTGAGGGTATTTCCTCGTACCCCTAGGAGTTCCAATTTAGAGATAAGTTTGGGAACAGAGACTGTGTCAAATGCTTTAGAGAGGTCTAGGAAGATCCCAAGACTTTTGGTTTTACTGTCAAGATTCCTCGCAACCAATTGTGTCAGCTCAAGAACTGCGTCTTCAGTAGAGGAACCTGTGCGAAATCCATATTGGTTATCAGCTATGAGCTGATGTTTGTTGAGGAATTTGCTTAAACCGTTATTTAGGATCCTTTCTAGTATCTACTATCTCCGGAATCCGCGCGGATTGCTTTTTCTTTCTAGCAAACTACGGATCACAACCAACGTGTTAAAAATTACTGTATTAAAACCAAACTGTACCTATACTTTTCTGATTAACTATAACACATTGCCACAGATGCCGCCGAAGACGCCGATGACTGCAGCTGAAAAGCAAAAAAAATATCGCGAAAAGGAAAAACGAAAACCCGCAAAAGTATATAGAAATACAAAAGAAGGCCAAAGAAAGATCTGCACGCTACTATGTGAAAAAAGAAAGTACCTATACTGAAGAGCACAAGCAAGAATTACGGCAAAAATGGAAGGAAACTACCAAACATGTTACTGTGGAAGATGATGTAACAATTTTGTCGCAAATAAGAAAGAAAATCGAAAATATTGTAAGTTATGATTTAAGAGAGAGTAATGTATTTGGCAATTCTTCGGGCTAGCTTTAGCCCGAATAATTGCCGAACTGAAGCCAAAGCCTAGGTAGACCGAAGAATTGCCAAACTTAAGTGGCAGTGGGCAGGGCACACTGCTCGCAGAACGGATGACCGATGGGGCCGAAAAGTTCTGGAGTGGCGACCACGAACCGGAAGACGTTGCGTTGGAAGGCCTCCCACTAGGTGGACCGATGACCTGGTGAAGGTTGCGGGAATCCGCTGGATGCGAGTCGCGCGGGACCGGTCAATGTGGCGACACTTGGGGGAGGCCTATGTCCAGCAGTGGACGTCTTTCGGCTGAAATGATGAATGATGATGATGAATGTATTTGGAAAAGAAGTACCGATAAAGGAAATAAGAAGTGATGACAGCAAAAAAATTAAGGCTGATAATAGAAAAATAGACGAGAACAAGGAAAACAAAAACGATACCAAAGAAGAGATCAAAAAAACTTTGAGAGAGAAGTTTGTAAAAGAAGAAAAACTCAAAATTGAGTTTGAATGTATGAAGAGAGATGAAATGCCACCGGAGAAGATGAGGCTGATGAAAATAAAGACAATGATACAATTGAGACTGAATATAAGAAACAACATGAAAGCATGACAGGACAAAATAATACTGGTGAAGATCTAGAAGACGCAGTTAAATATGAAGAAATGGACAGAACAGATTTATATGAAAAAAAAAACAAATCTGAGAATTTTAAAGTAGAAAGTGACAAGGAATCGAGTATAAATAAATGAAGAAGATAAGACAATTGAGAATGAAGAAAATACGCAGAACTTTATTTTAAATGTAAATGATAGTGTTATAGTAAGATATTTCCAAAGGAGAAAATTATTATAAGGTAAAATTTTTGAAAACTGTCAAGGATTTACTTGATTCTGTGAAATTAGTAGCCCAAAGAAAATTAGATGTTGATAAAGTGACCAATATTTCTATCGTCAAAAAGGTAAATTTGATTCAAAGGGAGGAAGCCTCCCAAAGAATATAACCTGAGTACCGATTTCGATATGGTTTATTTTAATTGAATTTTTATATCTGTAGAAGGTGTAAGAAAGGTTTTGTTATTGCATTGATCTCTTAAGAGGGCCCTTCCCGGCCCGCCTTTCGTCAACGCGAGCATGGTCGAAAAGCTTGTTGTTTCATCCAGAGCCACAACGGTGGTATTCTTTCAACTCCCCTGTCTTACCTAGCCCCAAATCCGCACTACTTGCCTCCCGCGTACCTCATACCACCTAACGCGGGGACATTGAACGAAAAATATTGATCGAAAATTTATAAAACTTGTTCCAGGAAATACGTGTTTTTGAATTAGTCTTACAAGTATGTGAAATAAATATTTTTTATTTAGAATCTCCACTACATTTGCAAGGCTTCTATCAGGATGCTTTCTTTACTTTTACAATTTATAAGTACATTATGAACGGCCAAAGTTGAGGTAAAAGTTGTGAAAAACAGCAATTTTTGGAGGCTTATACTGAATTTGTTTCTACAAATTTTTATTTTCTGCTTCGATAGAAGCCTAGATACAGTCCACAAGATACCTATTAGTTCAAAAAAATGAAAGATATATGTCTAACAACGGCATAATCACGCACGAGCTATAGTCAAAATTCTCGCGAAAAGTACGGTGGGTTGGCCGCTCTTAAGTAACTAGGTTAGATTTTTTTTAAGGGTGCGAAATCTTTAAATTAGTCCTCCCGGCAGCCCTTGGATATATTTTTTTTACATGTTATTTATTTTTACAAGATTTGTTTTTACTGCAATTTAACAAAATAATTAGGTACCTACCTACTCGTATCTAAATTTAATCTAAAGTAAGTCCTAATGACTAATTTGTTTAGTTTTTTTTGTAATTTCACGATCTCATTGTGTTGCTTACTTTTTATGTTTAAATCATTTTAATAAATATTATTGTGTTTTTTTATGTTTTTGCTAGAAGAGTTTTTGAGAAACTCTATATGACAATAAATATTTGTTTTACTTACTTTTTCGTAGTATTATTTTTGTGATTTCACGATCTCATCGTGTAGCTTATTTTCTATGTTGACAAAAATTTAATGAATGTTATTTCGTTTTTTGTTTTTGCTAGGAAAGTTTTAGATAAACTATCTATGATATTAATTATTTGTGTTACTTACTTCAATTATTTCGTAGTATTATTTTCTTTAGCTTATTTTCTATGTTTAAAACGTTTTAATGAATGTTATTTAGTTTGTTTTTGGTTTTGCTAGGAAACTTTTTGAGAAACTTTGACATTATTTTTTTTTGTTAATTAATTATTTCGTAGTATTATTTTCCTGGTAATAAAATAATAAATAATTTTAAACTGTTGACAGTTTTAAACATTTTTCAGTTTCTTTCTCGTACATTTAACTTATTTTTGTTCTAGTACTGAACTTCGATTTTATTATGCGTCGAAATTTCCTCCTTTTTGAAGTCGGCTAAAGCTAAAAATAGCGCGTTATGCAATTGGCCTTACAAACATTATGCGTTACTTTCGCGTTACCTCTATGTTACCGTAACATATAAGTGTCTATGTTACTCTATGTTACTAAGTGGCAAAATCTACGGCCTTACCCAGGTACCTTTTTCAGTAGACGTCATCGTGTTAGTTAATTTTAAACGTTTGTATTAATTTTTCACCTAAACAGTCGACCACCATGGCACAGTTCACGGGCAAATAAGGAAAGGAAAAATAGGCGATCATAGCGTCCGGTCGCAACTCGGTTGATTTAGCATTTTATCTGCTGTGTCGGACATATATCGAACTAATTAGAAATATGGCACGATCATAGTTTTATTTATTTATTTAAGGACATCCAACAAAGCATACACCAAAAATACATGTTTAAAAACTCATGTTGAATTTAACATTTTATAGTGTAGCCTTAATTAGGGCTGCCGGCATGCATTAAACATTCGAGAAAGAAAATGCAGTTACAAAACAGATCTTACCCATTCAGATCTATCTAAATAAGTAAAATCCGCCTTGCGCTGCTTTGTCTGCCTGAGTTGAAAACCTTTATCTGCTTTTGTTTACTTTTACATCAAAACGTAAATCTGCGTCTAATGATCGTGATTTCGTAACCCCCAGATACTAAAACGACACTTTTATCTCTAAGGCTACGTTCACACCTACGCGTATAGTCTGATGCCGACTGTGAGTATCCAGTATCTACTAAATGTACGAAAAATTTACTTCAGCCGCCGACTGATTTCTTTTAGTTTTTTAAACATTTGCGAGAAAAGTATCTATTAAAAAATCACAATATCATCATTCTCTTGTCCTTATCCCAATTCACTTGGGGTCGGCGCAAAAAAAAAAATCACAATCTTTAAATACAGGTGAACCGTATAATCCAATTTAATTCGGGAAATTTAAGCACCGGGATAAAAAAGACCAGACAGACAATTTAGAAATCACGCGTTCAAAGAAAAAAATAATACACGTGATATCTCACTACACCCACGGGGGTGTAGTAAGATAAACACACATGAGAAAACTACAATGAGTATTCTATCACACGATGATATAATTACACTTCATAAGTCTTTAGAAAAGTCTTTCTGTCTCCAAATTACTCCTCAAAGTGGCAGAGATAGCTTAAATTATCTAGTTACTACTGTTTTGACGTATGTGTTAGTGAGAACTGGCACATGTCTTGCCTGATGTTACATGACATCAATATTACGTCCACCAAACCTAAGACCATGCGTCATTGCAATACACCTCCAGGACAAAGTTGCAAGTCCCATAGGCTTATCAGTTCTTGTTCACGTCATCATTTAACACAGTAAAGGCGGTATGACAAAAATAAACACACGTCAGAACCTTGCTTGGATTTCTACTTTTACTAAGTACCTATAATAGATATTGGAGCAATAGCATAGAGCCTAGAGTCCTAGACTAGACAAATGGTCGTCGCTTTCAAAGTGTGTAGTGTGTGTGTGTATTGTTATTATTATTTATACAACGATTTTTAAAAGGTTTGACATAAGCTTTTAAGGGCTTTTAACAAACAGAATTGATGGAAGCTTATAATCGTTAAATAATTAGTTATTACAACATACTTCACACTACATTTTATTAGCACGTGTTTATTGGTCCTTCGAGCCGTATACATGATCAGCTTTACTTCCAACATAGTTAATAAAAACATACAACGGGAAGCGTCCGATATCCGTGGAACTAATCAGTATTTCCGATTCGTTGACTCCTGGACCAGAGTTGGAACAAATTAGTCGAGATTATATACAACCAGCTGTTCAAGAATGATTCAAGGTGGTGGAAAGATGGCGACTTATGGAACATTTTGTCTTATCGACAGACTGATAATTATCTCCTTTTGCAAAACGGAATTGAAGAAGAAGTCTCAAATCAAAGGTCTCTCAGTTTCTACAGTTATTCGCGAAACAGTATTTATTCGAGATAATACGTGTCATTTGTAAAGAGAAATAATGTTCCAGAGAGGTAAAATTGCTTCTTGCTGCTTAAAGGCTTCATCCGTGTAACTACAATCTTACATAAGTCCGCATTCCTTTAGCAGGAATATAAACACTTTCTGTTTCGACTTTTTGTAAAAACCATTACTACTTTAGCGTGAATTAGAGCTATTGCTTGAATTTCTCACGGGTTGTTAATTTATTAATCTAAATTAGTTTGTATACCTGTTGGACTTTGGGACCTGTGATGACCCGACAAGTATTGTATGCCTATTTCGGGCACCAGTCACTCACACCCTGTTTATTAGATTATACAAGTAATTCCTTTTCACTGCGACGTTTTTGTTGAGAAATAAACTTGTTATTTATGTATTTGCTTTCATCTAAAAATACTTGTTAGTAGGCAGGTATTACAATTTTTCATGGCACTGTTTTAATACACAAACCTTATGGGCACTGAAAACTTTGACTTCGTTTGACCCCAACATAACCATACTTGTATGTTTTAGATTAGCGTTAATTAATTTCTCTACGACAGACACTTCAATAAATAGTTCAATTGGAATAACAGCTGGAAGACTGTGTATGAATCATCGCGCCCTTATCAGACGCAGTTCATTGAATCTTGTGATTATTTTCGTAAATACATACAAATGTGTGTTTATTACGAATATTATGTGTTATGCGATGATGACGGCGTCATGGTAGTTATTTGTTTCAGTATTTTGTTGTTCGTGACACATAGTTCGGTAGCTATGAATCACGGTGTCCCATTACATTGGTGACCTCTTTATATGGTCATGTATTGAACTATTAGTTAGATAAATTAGTTAGGTACTTAAGTCCTTTTGTAACACCTTATGTCATCACCTGTCTAGCCTTTTCCCAAGTTTTTATTGGGGTCGGCTTCCAGTCTAACCGGATGCAGCTAAATACTTACGTATTTTACATGGAGCGACTGCCTATCTGACCTCCACAACCCAATTAGTACTGGGTAATACGATATCCCTTGGTAAGACTGTTTGTCAGACTTTTTGGGCCACTGACTACCTGTAACGACTGTCAAAGATCACAAATGACAGCCGGGATCAACTGCTTAACGTGCTTTCCGAGGCACGGAGGAAACTCGGTATGTAATGGGTGGTCACCCATCCACAGACCAACCTAGGCAAGCACGGCTTAACCTAAAGATCGACCCGAGTGGCTGTTATTATTTAGCCACGAGCTCCTCACCTTGTAACACCTTATGTAGTATTTATGTACCATTAAAACAGCTTCCACGGTTCTTCAGTAAGATGAGGAGCGTAGTACTCGCAACGAGTGTGCGTGCATGATCAGGTGTATGGCATTGTAGCATGTGGTCTGCAGTTTCTGTCTACCCCCACGGAAATAAGCGTGAGTTTATTTAGGTTAGTTGGGTGACTATGCATGGTGAAGCTGTGTCACTAAACAATGTTCTATGAGAAGTAGAGAAGACCCATTTTGGGACTAAAAGGTACTTGGTATATTGGGGTGAGTTTTCAGCCTCATTTCGTGTAGTTAGCAAAAGCTAACTACACGAAATGAGACTGAAAACTCACCCCCAAACAACACACAAGGCACTCGCAAGCACACACACAAGGCACTGACAAGGCATTCGCTTGTAAAATACCAAAAGGTCTTTTACAAGCGAATGCCTTGTCATGGGGTCTGTAGGACTGGATGGAATATTCTTGTACCAATCAATGGCTAGACCTACATGTCTAACTGCTTATCAGACTATCACACTCGGCACTTGTAATCAGAACAGGTCACCCATCCCAAACGTAACCGCGGCAACTTTGCTTAACCGCGTAGACCAATCGACCTGCGCTGTAGCCACTCCTATAGGAACAATTTATGAACAAATAATATTAATACATTTACCTCTCGGAACCATGTCTTCCCTCTTTTCAGTTTAAACATAATAAAACTTTTAAAAACTTTGTTTTAACTTATATTTTCACTCTACACCACTAGTCCACATTTTTGTTATAATAATGATGTCCAACTAAACGTTTAAATGTGTATAAATAAGGTAATATTTAAAGGAAAACGACAATAAATTCGTCTTGTTCGTGTAGCGGGTGACACACTGACTGCAGTTGTGTCATTGTAGCGATATTGTCTAGTGATGGGCATACGTCGATGACTTTTGTCGATGTTTTCCTCATGAGCAAAAATGTCGATACATTTCTAACCGCTGTCATTCCCTAGTTTACTAATACCAATGGTTTATTACGAATTGGAACAATTATTTTGTCAACAAGGAAACATGTAGTTAATCGAGTGCTTCCTTAATAATTAATATTAATATTCTCCAACAAATAGCAAAATAGTTAATGTGACGAATGTATAACTTGATTGTTATGCTAATTCATCAACGATGTTGGGTTTGGCTTTGAGTCTAACCAAATGTAGCTGAATAACAGTATCTGACATGAAGCGACTGCCTATCTAACCTCCATAACCTATTCACTGGGTGACATGATAGATACCCCTTGGTAAGACCGGTGGTCAAACTTCCAAACTCTTGTTGCCACACTAAATAACCCTACGAATTGACTACGCAGAAAAGAAAATCTGCACTTCTAGCCAAGTTACAAACGTTTCGTATCGATTCTCTTTCTACAATCGTAAACGCCTCGGCGTAAGCGATGTAGAAAGCGCTAAATTGGTAGCCAAGTTGACACGACAGAGTCGATCGCTCGTTCTCTAATGTCTGTAGAAAAAATCTACACTTTAGTCTATGGTGAGCGTTCCTACCAAAGAGTTTAGCGATCAACATTGTAAAAACGATAACATTCTATTCTATCATTTTGAACGATGTAAACTTGTCTACGAATTTTCTATTCGTTTGTGTTGATCACGTGATTTAACGTTGAGATGATGTCAGTCCCATTCATTTGAATAGTTTTCTACCAGCGTTAACGATTGTAGATTGTCAACTTGGCTAGGGGTGCTGTATACTCGTGGACAGTGTGGACACTCAGACACACCGCGTATTCATTATTTTCCCTACAATGTCATGGTCGTTCATTTACAAGTACAAAGCAGTAGCTGTTTGCTACATAAATAACGAAAAGGAACAGAACAAGGAAAATTAAAAAAAAACATTAACTAATTAAATAGTTAGTGCTTTACGTATAATAACAATGAGTGGATAAAATGAATTACGGTTGTAGTAAATTAAATAAAAGACCCACAAAATGTATTTAAAAAGGAAGAAACTATGGTACACCGCTGATAAAAATTGTTTAAAATATACAATAGAATGTATGTATTTGTCACGCATATCAGAATTACATTGTATTAATGTGCTTATCTACTTTACAGAATAAGTGCCACTAAAAGCTTTCATAAGTAAACAATTGAAGGAATTAGTGTCCCTGAAATGCTGCTAGAGTCAAATTTTACCCGATTCATGTCAATGGAAATTCATAATTATTTGTATAAAATCAACTTTATAAAGATTAAACTCAGTAAGGTCTGCATTTACAGTCAAGTTCCGGAGAACGGAACAAATAATGTCGCATCACTATTGTCCTCTTATCTGCGGCGGGTCGTCAATTCGATGTTAGGAAGTGTATTGTTATCTTACTTTATTACTCTGCACTGATTATAATTGTGTTGTCTGTTGTAGCCACACTAGGCGGTTCCACTGACAACTATTATAGAACCACAGCCTAGCTATGTACAGTTAGTCAACAATATTCCGCGAAGGATTGATGACAGAGCAAGGTATCGTAATAATGACATTAACAGCATCGGGTGTAACATTCGAACTACTGTCCTTACAAATTCATAAATTAATTTACCGCCAGTTGTTAACATGAGGTTTGTGTACAAAAATATGTACTACAAGGGAATAATTAAATAGCTAGCCGTATATAAACTGTAAAACGACTGTGCTATCGTAATAATGACATTAGCAGCGCTGAATGTAACATTCAGACTAGCGTTCTAATTTTAAAAGTACATAATTCTATGTTCGTGTTATTTGTATTGTACGATGACCCCGATATTATGACATTAGGACGATGAACCACTGCATATTAAGTACTCTGTGGCGTGGCCGTACTAGCGAAACCTGAGACTTCAATCATCCCACGTATACGTGTATGAGGAAATAGCCCAGTTAAATCTGTTGTAACTTTGTGTGCTCGCTTTTAATATATTTCCACATAATGTTGATCATCTGTTTTCATTACATTTCTATGGAAAACTTGCTAGCTCTTAAAATGTGTATGTTAATTCGCATTTCAGCGTCAAAGCTGCAGGAATTTCGTTAAGATTCTGTAAGCGAATTGCATGAATGTAAACTGATGACGTTTTTACACCTTTGTTATGTAAACAAACGTTCAAGATTACGAGTAAACATTAGTGATGCTAAACACGTGTGATACATGCAGTAATAACATTGGTAAAGCTGCAACTGTGTTAATTTATCGCAGACTTGACAGGTCATCGATTGCAGATTATTTAGCTCATTTTTACTTGGTTAAAACTGTAATTAATCACTTTATACTATACGTTTATATTGGTTGTAGTTAATTTGGTAATTCTGTACCTTCGTCGAGTTTTGAAGTCCGATTCGAAGGGCCAGAAAATAATTGAAGGGCTTTTGAGATTTGTAAACATAATATAGAAACTTGTTGTTAGCATAATTCATCAACAATGTATACTGTTTAAAGTTGTTAGGAAACTGGAAACAAATTCTTAAAAAAAATAGGTTTACACACTTTAAGGGATTTACAAACAGCCAATTAACTTTGCGCACCATTAAGGTTCTAATAGCATTCAATATGTATATTTCAACAAATATTAATGTCAATGTTTCTTATATTAAACGTCTTCTAATCTCATTAATATGCTTAGTGTCACATAAGTGTGTTGCATTAATGCCGTTCAAGAATACTCTACGAGTAAAAGAATGAAAAAGTAATGCTTAATCAAATGCTCTATAATTTTAACACCAACAGAATCTTACATGATCAACAGTATGGTTTCACCAAGGGACGTTGTACAACTGAAGCCGGTGTAACCTTAACAAAGCACATATTTACTGCGTGGGAAGAGTTTCAAGCCGCCATAGGAATTTTTTGTGACCTCTCCAAAGCGTTTGACTGCGTAAATCACGACTTTTGAAACTTGAGCATTACGAACTGGGTAAACTTGCACTTAGTTTGGTAAAGTCTTATTTGAATGATAGACTACAACATGTTCAAATAAATGGTGTCAATTCACAGGGTTTAAAAGTAAAAATGGGGGTTCCACAAGGCTCAATATTGGGTCCTTTCCTTTTTCTAGTATATATAAATGATCTACCCTATTTATTGAAAAACCAACCTCAAAATGTGGTTTTATTTGCTGACCCTAATTTTTAAGATAAATAAGCGGGCCCAAAATCTAGATGACGTGAATAATGCCCTACTTCAGGTCCAAAATTGGTTCACAGCAAACAATTTGGTATTAAATGAAAAAAATACCCAAATGCATAAGTTTTGCCGAATCTTAAAAGTAATGATTGTGATATAATATTGAATGAAGAAAAACTTGAATTCGTAGATAAAACTGTTTTCCTGGGGATTACGCTTGATTCAAGGCTACAATGGGGTTCTCATTTAACATCTCTTGCGGGGCGGCTAAGTTCAGCAGCCTATGCCATTAGAAGAATCCGTCAATATACTGATGTAGATACCGCTAGACTGGTTTGTAATAATAATAATTTTTAGAAATGCACGTTACGTGCATTTGCAATTATGTTTCTAGGTTTCATTACCAAACAACTTTAGTGGAGCAGTTTTACGTCAATTGTAAAGCTCGTTAGGCTGGTTACTATTGGCCATTAGCCTCAGATTTTCCCTTCTTTTTCTTATTGAATCGATGTACCGATGACCAGTAGTTGAACCTTATCTCTTTAACTCTCAGGTTGAAAATTGTAGGAGAGGGGGATGAGGTGTGTAAATCCCTTGTGGCTACCTAGACAGCTCAGTGTCTGATTTTTAGAAAAAAAATACACACATCACGGCTGTAATTGCCAAGCAGAGGCCTACAGTTCGCTATTTATGTCTAGTGCCCATGTAATAGGGGTGAGCCTATTGTCAGTAACCGGGCAGAAATTGAGACTGCAGTCTGCTATTAAGAAAATCCTGATCGAACAACCCAAGAAAACCTGGGCATCGCCGAAAGGTACCGTTTGAAGCCGCTACACGAACGAGGCAGTAAAAAATATTTAGTTACTACCAAAATTGTCAATGAATTTTGTTATAAAATTTGAATGAAAGTACCTCATAATGTTTGTCATTATTGGGAGGAAAACCACGAAAGCATGTGAACCATAAATTACACGTCATAGGGAATTTCATTTGCATTTCATTTGCTTGAATTTCATCAAAGAGCTGCGAGGTCAGAACGAGCTAAAAAAGCGAACACAAGAAGATAACAGTTCAGTTCTTCAGTAACGTTGCAGAAAGTTTGTGCCCCAAAGTAATTATCAGAAAAAGTTGTGCTTTATAGCAAAAACGGAAAGAAAAGGTAAAAAAAATGCAGTGGAGTCATACCTCAGAGACAATCATGATAGTTCGAGACAAAATCGCGACAGCAGAAAACCAATATCCGAAAAGAAAGTGTTTCTCGAGATACAAGGAAAATAAGAAAACTAGGAGATAAACTGAAGAAAAGATAGAGACATAGAGATATTTATGGTAAGTGATAAATTTGAAAAGTAAATGCTTTTCAATTGTGCAACTTACATGGAGGTGATTACCAAAATTGAACGGTTTCAATCAGGGTTAAGAAATGAAATACCTAGGATAGCTACACGATTTCTAGAAATAGTTTTTCAGGTTGAAATTTTGCAACGTGCAACTTATAGGAGCAACTAATTTCAGTGCTGTAGAGTGTAAAGTCAAGGCATGGAGGCCCATGGGTGGCCTAAAAATTCTGACACCAGCCCGCTTAGCATGAACGCAGTAGACACGAAAGAGACTCGACAAATCTTTTGTAGGTACATCTGTCATTTTGTCGATTCAATGACAGATGAACAAAAGATTTGTCGAGTCTCTTTCGTGTCTACAGCGTTCATGCTAAGCGGGCAGGTTAGGCACTAACCACACAATAAAGAAGAAGAAAAAGTTAAATAAACTTGGAACCTGAAGGTGTCTTTTACTATGTTCGATAGACGTCATGGTAATGCAAATCTTTACACGACTAAATAAAATAAGTAAATGTAGTATTCAACCAACGTAAGTGTCATTAAATACTTTCCTTGAAACACGTTTTTATTTTTAATTATCCAACTTTGTATGGACCTCTTGGTCCACCGGACTTACTAACCTAGCCCTTTTACAACTTTTGAATCTTTAGTAGGTATCCTTCCAACATCAATTCTAATCGTAGGTGAATAAGGATCTTTTGGCGCGTCGCTAAATAAAATGGGAGCCGCCAAAGCCACCATTTTGTTTTGTTCAATACATTTCAATGACTTCAAGCGCCTCCTGCAAACGTTATTCGAACCAAAAGATACTTGTACACATGAACCAATTCCCAGCCTGTACATGAAATGTGAAAATAAATCAGTATTGACGTCTGTTTCCATTGAAAGCTGAATTCCATTTGAATTTCGCGAATGAATCGCGCATTGAGTCGATACATTGACATGAAGGGCGCGCCGGATACTCGCTATTGGCCAGAACACGATGCCATATTATATGTAATACACTGGACAGATGAGTTACAGAAATTTAAATCGCACTAGACCTAGAAAAAGGATGACATTTTTTAATTTTTAATACTAGGAACTATTCGACGAGGCTTCACAGATAAATTATAACAGCTATAGCTGACAATCGAACGTCAAGCTACGCTTGCCAAGGTCCTGGATGGGTGACCTTGCATATCAAAATCCTTCCTTGCCTCAAAAAGTACGTTTAGCCGTTGGTCCCGTCTGTCATTTGAAGATTTTTGAAAGGCTGAGATCCACTCTTACCAAAAGAGTATTGTGTTGCTCAGGAACTGTGTTTAGAGGTCAAATAGACAATCGTTCCATAAAAATACTAGTATTCAGCCGCATTTGTTTAGACCTGATCGGTAGGTACATAGTTTTGATCAGGCTGGCCATGTTTGGAGGCTTATATTCAAAGTTGAGTCTTCATGGCGCTCAATGATTTGGGCACAACGTAAGGACAACCGCCTTTCAAACTTGTCCTACGGTTCATTCCCTGCAGTCCGCCGGCCGCCATATTAGAACGGGTGAACAACACAATGCGTGCGTTTGCGCATAAATTAACAGCACGACGAGCAGTAATCGGACAAATTAACACAGACCTATGGTCCTGCGGCTTTCGCTGACTCACGAGACGCATTTACTACGTATATGTTTGCTTGTGTTTTGCCGAACAAGGAAAATAGTTCCGTACCTAGCTTAATGGTAGAATTTGTTTGAAATATCCTGCTGAATAAAATAGGTGAGTATAACGCCATCTAGTCTGTGTAATAGGAGGTCGTTTGTTCAGCAGCCATTTTATTATGATTCAACCATGCTTATTGGCTTTATGGGATGTCAACTATTAATTGGTTGTTGTCATATTGAATTAAGGTCAATACTGGGCAGTTAGTTTACTCATCAGACACTTATAGGCTTTCATAAAAGACGAAAGTCTCTTTTTCTTTTTCGTTTAAGCGCTGCGCAAAAGTTACTTAGCTAAAGTTGCTACTTTTGCGCAGCGCACAATTACTATCAAATGTGGTATAGGTAACTGTCAATGGTGTCCATGTGCAGCAATGTCTACGTCTGTATAGTTTCATAAATTAATAGAAAAATGTCAATAATACGCTAATTGTAAGTTGCCGAAGCTACAAGTTTTACGTTTTCTTCAAAGAATTACAGAAGCTCTCTACGTCGTAATCCAATATGTACTGTACATATTTTATTATGTTCATGGTTATTTAATGCTTAACTGTAGTTACACAAGTTAGCAAGGAATGCAACGTAGATGTAGCGTTATCAGCACCTCTTATCTTTTCGAATATTAGCTAAATATACCTCGTTGTGCTCATATGTTGCAATGTCAGAGTAGGGGGGACGTTTTGCGTTGCTTTGTGTATTATTTGTGAATAAACATAACATACCTACATAGAAGCCTTTTCAGATGGGACACGTAATAAAATATTATTTTTGCTTCGTCTATATACCAGGGTGTAAAAGACCTCATCACGAAGCCGTCAACCAAGCATTCTGCACATCAAACTAAGTAGATAACTTTACGCAAAAATTATTGCTGGGTAACGACTTTTTATTTTGGGGTGAAAAATCATATTTTGTGGTAAAACTCAATGTAACGCACTCAAAACATTGTGCTGATGGATGGATTGAATAGTACGGAGGTCGTGGAGGTGTTTAAAGTAAAAATCTTACATTAAAAACTTGTATTTAAAAGAAAACTTGTCAAAAAGTTGGAACTTTGACCCCCAATATCTCCGTAACTAGAAGGTTCCCAGGTATGGTGTAGAACAAAAAAAATATCGTTATGACGGGGAGAACAAGCGCCTTTCAGCTTCGTTAAGAGGTGTTTTACACCCTTTAGAGGTTTATAGTCTTCGCGATACGTGCGAGCCGACCGAATCTTTTTGTAGATCATCAATAATCTAGCAGATGTTGAAAGCGAGCGTCTCCTCATCCTGTGTCGTTTTAGAGTTCAGCTAATTACATGAAGATATGGAGTCCTTAATAAAACATGATCTCAGACTGGTGTTTAAATGCCCGTGAAAGCCTCAACGTTCAGAGGTGTTGATAAGGGACGAATCCTTTGGTGCATACCTCCAAAAACCTTAAAGTTTTTTCCCTTACCTCATGATATCCATGTCCAATCGGCTGTGCTCTGGGTCTAGGAGCCCTGTACTGCGTGATACGAGGGATGACTAGAGGTGGTCTCTGGTCTCGACTGTACACTGCACATTCTTCTGGTGTTATCCACTGTGGACAAGGAGAGGTTTATGTTAGATGCAGGCAGAGAAATTTTTAGACTTAGTTACTGGAATTTTTGTTCCCGGTAGACGAAAGTTGGAAATTAAAGTTTTCATTTCACAGGCCAGTAAAACAAAAATGCAATCTGAAGCACCTGTGCATAGGATGTTTGTAGTTATTTAAAGCGTTGTTGGGAAACATTATTAAAGTACCATAGGTTCTGCCAGCGGCTTCGCCCGCGTGAAGTTTGATAATTGTCCCGTGGGATCTTACTATCGGGATAAAAAGTATCCTATGTGTTAATCCAGGTTATAAACTATCTGTGTGCAAAATTTTATCCAAATACATTCAGTAGTTTTTGCGTGAATGAGTAACAAACATCCATCCTCACAGACTTTCGCATTTATAATGTTAGTAGGAAGTAGGATATCATAACAAAATAGAAGACCACGCTACGCACTAAAACTAGGTGCAACTAGGTGCGTAGCGTGGCAGCGACAGCAACTCTGAGGAGTTGCTGTCAAACATCACTTTGAAATTCGAACGATGACGGTGTCGACTGTCGAGGTATGAATCTGAACTGATTTAAAAACAAAATAATTTAAAGTCAGTTGAGTAAGGTTCTAACGTTCGAAGAAAGTACGAGTACTAGTCAGGACTTATAGTATTAGACTACCATTCGCAAAAGGCCATAGCATTCCTATCCATTAAGACTAAATGCTAATTGATGGTGAAACATAATGATTTCCTTTCACGATCATGTTTCAGCTTGCACAGCGTGCCTTGTTGCATATCCTGCCTTGATGGCGCCACATGGGTATCACTGGAAGGCCAGTTAACACCAGTCTTTATAGTACTTACTGGCTTCTGTACTTAGCCCTACTTCAATGGATAATGCTTTCATGATTAGTAGTCTTTCATGATTGATGTCTTCTTGGTTCTATTGGATCAGTGGTAAGGAAAGTCTTATAATATGGCATTAAAACTCTTTTTTAATGCACTTCCTCGAAAACTGGTCCTTAACGCACTACGATTTGGTACAACATGCAATGTATTTCACACGAATGCGATTTTTTCCACTTTCCCGCACGTGTGCGGGAATGAAAATTGCCACAGATAACTAAACCTATACTTAGTCCAAATTGGTTCAATGCCTATAGTCTGAGGTGAATGATTTTTTTTTTAATTTTTGCAAAGCACTACGCGTCTTTACGGCATAAATATTTTTTGATATTCAAATTGTGTTTATTAATAGATCATAGATAAACATGATTATTTAAAACGAATAGTTACTTGTAAACACAAATTAATATTTATTTGTGTTCTGAATTCAAAAATATAAAATAAATCTATTTTTTATATTAGGTTGTTTAACGGCTTAATACCATTGCCTCTCCTTCAACCTGGCGAGACCAAAGCGCGAAAAAAAAAGAAAATTTAAATCATTGTTTCATAGTCCGTGACAAAAATATGATTCGTTATTTTATTTTATTTCTTCAAAAGTGTATTGAAAAACGTCGTTTGATACACGTGGACATTTTGTTATTGCAATTCTCGTCTCAAAAACGCCCTCGCCTACGGCTCGGGTGTTATAATTCCGCCTCGATTGCAATAACAAACTTTCTCCACTTGTATCAAAATGTACTATTATTTAATCTTGCTTTCCTGAAATTCAGCAACTTTTAAACGGTAACTACTATAGAACATATTTTAATGAATTTTATTAATACGTAATTATAAATGCGAAAGAATCTCTATTTGTTTCTCTGTCTGTTTTTACCTACATATGCCTTTTTTTTTCGGATGGGAAATCATCAAATGACTCCTCCCGCTCTGGGCGGAGCAGGAGGGAGTGTCAGACTTTTACTGACTAAAACCCATCCATGTTCCTTCATCTTCCTTTGTGTTCCGGGGCCACGGTATCTCTTTCGAACAATCCCGCAACCACCTACTTATGCCTTAACTGCTGAATTGATTTTGATGTAATTTGGCACACGGAGAGCTAAGCAAGACCTGGATTAGAACAAATTATACTTTTATGTCAGTAGTACGTTCCTATGGGATAATTCCCGACCTAAGTATACTAAAGCGAAACCGCGGGTAAAAGCTAGCTAGATAAGTAATAAATATCTATTTCATCAGTAATTCGTAGCAAAACACAAGATCATCTAAGTACATCATTTATTTTCACATACGTCTTCGGTTGCCAAGTCACACTCTATTGAGTACCAATCATTTGAGTTATGTCTGTCTTTGTATCTCGAGTTCTTGACAGTTGGCTGATGCAGTTGAGGTTATGAGCGATAGATGGCGCTGATTGCCAGTTAGAGTTTTAGAGATCTAGATTAGATCTCACTTGCCATCTCAACGAGATAAAAGTACGAGTGGTACATGAATCTTTATTGGATAAATTGAAGATATTATGTAGACGTATGTGGAGCTTGTTCCACGAGTTCTTAAAACTCTGACAAAGGGCGTTTTGGAGGACTGTCTCATTTAATTTTAAAGGCCTTATATTACATTGCACGATTTATCGGGCCCTGTCGATCGTGTGCCCTGCCCCGATCAGGCAGGGCGCCGCTTATTATTTAGGGAACCTGACTCCCTGTTTCTTATTAAACTTCCCTGTTTGAAATTAAAAAATAAAACTATTAATTCATAATATAGTCTACCGTAACAAAAAATATTTCGATTTTTCAGAGTAATCGCAAACTTTTTTGAGTTCTTAAAAACACTGGCAAAGAGCGTTTTGGAGGACTGTCTCATTTAATTTTAAAAGCCTTATATTACATTACACGATTTATCGGGCCCTGCCGATCGTGTGCCCTGCCCCGATCAGGCAGGGCGCCTCTTATTATTTAGGGAACCTGACTCCCTGTTTCTTATTAAACTTCCCTGTTTGAAATTAAAAAATAAAACTATTAATTCATAATATAGTCTACCGTAACAAAAAATATTTCGATTTTTCAGAGTAATCGCAAACTTTTTTGAGTTCTTAAAAACACTGGCAAAGAGCGTTTTGGAGGACTGTCTCATTTAATTTTAAAGGCCTTATATTACATTACACGATTTATCGGGCCCTGCCGATCGTGTGCCCTGCCCCGATCAGGCAGGGCGCCTCTTATTATTTAGGGACCCTGACTCCCTGTTTCTTAGTACACTTCCCTGTCCCTGCAGGCAGGGCCCGATAAATCGTGTAATGTAATAAGGCCATAACGTTTAAAAAGTGCTGATTACCAGCCTATTTTGAAGAAATTCGATTTGATTAGAGATTGATTAGCCTTAGTTCAGTTTACACATATCAAAAAAAAGTTTGTGACCACTAGCTTAGACTGATATAATTTTTTAAATTGAACTTTATCAAGAAAAAATCTTTGTTGTGTGTTTTCTTTAAATAGAAATACCCTGTTACATTAAAAAATAAAAATATTTTTTTCATAATAATAATCTGCCGTAGCAAAAACATTTCGATTTTACAAAGTGATCGCAAACTTTTTTTGAAATGTGTGTGTTTAAACAGGTTTTTTACCTAGTCTAGTCGATTCGCAGCTTAAAATTGTGTTAAAAATATATGTGGAGTTTGTAGCAATGAATGGACACAGCATCTTTGAGCCTTCACATAAGTACCTACGTATACGGGGCCTTTAGGTTCCCCTGGGCCAGTAAAGGTCCTTATCAATTATGGGTCAGATTACAGGCTGATTATAGTAACAATTACCAAATGCTTAGCAAAACTTATGTTATGTATGACTAACAATAGATCATTTCATACGTAATACGTCTATTCCGTACCTACTTTCTAAGAGTATTTCACATGCATCCACACAATTAGACAATAATGATCATCTTTTACTACTCGAGAGTCTCAACAATTTGTAATTTTGACATTTAAACGTCAAATAGGAATCAGGAAATGTCATATTGCATAACATCCTCCATTAAAAACGATTTTAAAATGTATTACAATTTGATTGTAATGTTAGTATCGTTTGTAAATGCTATAGGTAACGTTCCGTAATCAATGACTGTTTAGAAGGCCCAATAAATCTTGAGCTACGGCGAAATTAGGAACTACATCTTATTTTGTGATTTTGACTGGTTTGCGTTACAAGCAGCGCTTCAATGAAGTGTCAAATATACTGGTTTATGACAAACGGTAAGTCAGTCTCGTTGGTTTCGAATTTGTAGAAAAATGCTTAGTAATTCCACCTGATTGTGTTATGTATGGTTTTCGATGCCGATTTTGACCTATTACCGAGAAATCGCAGTTACTCTCATTATTTTGATATTTAAGACTTATTTGGAGATGTAGGAAGTGATGAGGTATTTTGTAACTTAGGAGAAACTATACCAAGTTTGAACTCAGAAACGTTATTTCAAAAATCACCAATGACAATGAGTTAAGGAATGAAATTGCAATGCAAATTCAATCTTGAGCCATTTTCGGGATTGAACTCCTACGAAGAGTTTAGTTTTTTAAATCTTGTTCGAGATCTCAACCATATTGATCGAGATTACGGACGAGATTCACTCTGCTCAAACTAGCAAGGTCTGGCCAGTTAAAAATTGCCAATATCGAATCAAGACTTAGCACGTGAAATCTCGAATTGTCAACTCGAAAAATATCTCGAGTTGACAATTTATTTTATTTAGGAAATTATATTTAGGAAAAATTGTATTTAGGAAATGCAATAGCATTTCCTAAATCTGAGATTGGTATAGGATTTATAAATTGCTTTTGATCAAATTCATCCTTTAGGAGGTAGAGTGGAGGTAAGTTAGGCAGTCGCTCCATGTAAAATACAGGTATTCAACTACATCCGATTAGACTGGAAGCCGACCCCAACATAGTTGGGAAAAGGCTTGGCAGATGATGATGATCCTTCAAGAGTCAAGACAGTGATAAGCTGTGTTTATCTATCAATAAACGCCTTAATGTTTAACATACTTTTAGTAAACAGTTTAAAAAGTAAACACTAACTACAAACAGCATAATTATGCAAAATAAAATACTACTATTAACACGTAGGTACTCCCTGACTAAGTAGGTACATTGTAGAATGTGTATGAGTAAAAAACACGTGCACTGGAAAAATATTTACGTCAACCTGTGTTGAACAAGTATCTACAGTCTTTGTTTTATTTCATACACAGTCAATAATAGTAAGACTTTATAACGACACAGTAAATGTACTGCTGTATAAACATTATCTTATGCTAACTGAACGCTCTTTAAATTCATTCATTTTTAGGGTTACGTACCCAAAGGGTAAAAACGGAACCCTATTACTAAGACTTCGCTGTCTGTCCGTCTGTCCGTCTGTCTGTCACCAGGCTGTATCTCATGAACCGTGACAGCTAGACAGTTGAAATTTTCACAGATGATGTATTTCTGTTGCCGCTATAACAACAAATACTAAATATAGTCAATGGTACGGAACCCTTCGTGAGCGAGTCCGACTCGCACTTGGCCGGTTTTTAAGTATTCGGAAATGTATTTATTTATTTGCTCTCATGCACATTTTTCATTTTACTTTTTGTTACACTATTTCTTAATAATCCTGAAAGCCAGAATCAACATCGGAACTGGTGACCACCAGAAAAGCGCCAGGTAAAGAATCTCGACGAGTCAGGGACTCCGAAGTAACGATTCAACTGTCCAGGACCCCGCAACGAAATTAATCAGAAAAAAGTAGAGGAGTAAAATAAACAACTTAATAGTTCACAGACCAAGTGTAATAAAATCCAGCTCTTTCTTGTCCGATCTACAGTTAGCCTGCCTGGTCAGATTCCGTTTGACCTTGGTACCATTTCCCGTTCTAAACGGCACCCGGATATTGGTATTTGTAACTGACCTGTAGATTGTTCATGTGACTCACTCTCTGATTGGAACAACGCCTCTTCTAGCTATGATGTCAGTATTAAAAGAAACCGCTGGTGGTCACTTATTTACAGCCTTGGAAACGATTACTGAAGAATTTTTGCTAATATCCGAGAAATTCAATGAAAAAATAAATATCTCATAGAAAACAATAGATGGAGTCTGCTATCAACAAAATCCATGTTCATGATATTATGCATCTTTTATAGAATCTATTAGGTACTAAATTCGTTTACCTTTAATTAGTCAAGCATAAACATTCAGTATTGAAATTAAGTAGAAGCTTTTGACGAGAAATGGATAAACTTAGCTGGTTTATTGCAACTAATTACTTGGCTTAGCTTCACTACCACAAGATAAAGGCCTGTATTTACTTAAAGCTCAATAGCTTAGCAGTTTCTCACTTTGTACATTAATTATAGGCTACGTATTGTCGGAGTCACGTCAGGGTCTTAGAACGCATATGTTTACAGCTATACAGCCCAACAATATTACAAAAAAGTTTAACAAAGAAATATCTAACAAAAACTAAGCATGGACAAATGTGATTTTAACGCTACTGTTAAAGGAGACAGTTTTTTTAGGCCCTCTTCGATGTTGCATAAATATTATTCATATTACACCAAAAAAAGTAACCATATTATTATAGTAATAAACGAAAGATTACATAGAAACGAATCCGGAATATAGTACATTATGGTACAAGTGTGTAACGTGATGATTACCGCTGAGGCGCGATTGAGACCCGAAACGTTAGGCGAAGGTCCTAACCTAAGAGAGCCGAGGACGGTAATCATCAATACACACAAAAATCTTTTAGATGGTATAGAAAATCATCATGGCACGGAACGTTGTAAATCCGTCTTTTTGGTAGTTGACAGACAACTTCATTTGACATTTACTCTTTCCGTTTATTTCGATTTTCGTGAAAGTGTTTCTGCGATTTTTTCGCATATAATAATTTTGTGAAAATGGCATTTGCTGGTCATTGTGTCAATTGTACAGTAAGATTTCAACGCAATGTGCGAATACAATTACTTTCAGATACTGCTACAGACGTGTTATTGTTATTGTTTATTGTTAAGATTCACGTTTTCATTTTAGAATTTCTCATCATTCCGGTTAGCCATGGCTTAGCTAATATTACCACTGTAATCTAGAGATTACAAGAAAGGAATCTATATACGTTTAATTAATATCTGCTACAATTTATGTGGGTGGCCTGTTGTCCAAACAAAAAAAAATGTTACCTTTTCCATCTCTTCTAAAAACTGTTTCTTCTAAACATCTCAACCTATCAGCCACCGAAAGAGCAGTGTCATCATCTGACAGTAATGACGGTGCAGCAACGTTTTCCATTTTAACCATTAAATCTTACGTCTTTCCTTCAACGTCTACCCACTGCCATGAATCACTCAAATCATGAATGAGATGATGCGATTCCGGAACCGGTTACATACAGTCTCCTTGACCCTAAATACTAGTTTGCGTTGGAGTTTGTTTACTGTGCTATAGTGGAAAGATAAAACCTGCTTGATGGTGTTTTGTTTATAGATGAAGTTATGAATGGTACTGATTAATGTGTTGATGCTAATGAAGAATAGGCGTCTGAGGTTATTGGTCTTGTAGGTGTTGGCAATGACAAGTTACATTTGATAGACAGCTAAACATTTAAAGCGATACAGCTGACATAGTAAAGACGGTAGTTCCTATGGAAATCGTATCAGAAATAGTATCTACAAAGCTGGTGTTCCGCTTTTGAAACCATGAAATGAGATTAGTTCCAGAAAATGATACTGTAGTAAGATGATTGAGAGCAAAGGGATGTCATAAAATTTTAATGGATACAATATTTTAGTGTTTTTATTATACAGAATCACGTCAAACTGTATTAATTATTAGTAATAGTATATTAGTAATTAAAATCCAAAGAAAAAGACTACCTTAACAATCTGTAAACTAAACTGCCGAAAGAAAATGTCCACATGTAAGTAACACAACTACATAAAACATGTTTCCGTTCTCGTCGAACAGACCGTGACTCCAATAGATAAATGCTAAACAAATACATACATACAAAGTACAGTACTGGAGGAACACAATGTCAGACGGGAACTATTTAACATATCAAGGAAAACATTAATTATAATCAAGAGAATAAATCATCTCTATCAGTTGTATCACAAGCAATAAACTCGAGATACGCGACTGTATGTTTTTGCTATACTGATCTAATCATCTAAGGCGTCACTGTACTGGTTCAAATTCTATTTGTTGCATTCGGAGACGCGGTTTGAGAGTTAGATGTCTTCTTTTGTATTGTTGTAGAGTTAATTTTGGAGCTGGAATAATCAAGGTTAGTCTGTCTACTTATAAATAACTATTAGCGACATCAGCTGAAGTTTGCTTCGATATTAAAGTCATCCTAATTCACGGACTATTTAAATTTAGATGCAGAACACTGACACTTTTCAAAGCTATCTAAACTGCAATGGCAGTAGTTACATCTAGTCGTAGACGTTGTCAGTCCATAAATAAGAAATATTACAATACCTATGCTTTGGTTCTTTTAAGGAAAACAGTGAAACAATTACTGATGCATGAGGGTGACATACAAACATTTATTGATGATGATGATGATTTATTGCCCCCCCGTCGCGACTCCACCGCGAGCTGACGTGTTTGTAAACGCTCCGTAAACTTTATTTCCAAAAAGTGGTTATAACAAGTTGAAACATCCTAAATCTTATTGTATATCGTAATAGAATAATATATAAACAAAACTGTGTAAAAGTGTAAATGTACTCCAAGTAATACCACCAAAAGTGACCAAAAACTTATTAAAATTATCGTTATAAAAAGTGAACTTAGCTCAGTGATCCGTTGAGTGTGACCTTCAAAGAGAAAGCAAGGTTACACCACTAACATTTGCGATTTGGTTTTGGCAATAGTTGGCCTATTTAGACGCAACTACAGTGGTACGTTTGGTTCAGGGGCGAGAGCTCGGACTGACGAGTCACATAGCGGTAGTTCGAATCCCTGTCTCAGCAGTGCTTTTTGGATGTTTATTTCTACAAGTTTGTTGATTATCGAAGATTAAGTATAAAAACGACTACAGATTCACTGGCCAAAGAGACATAATATTTCACATAGGTATATTTCTACAACGATTTTACTAAGTCCAGAAATTTACCTTTAATCGTGATGCGTCCTAAACGAACTCCACCTCCGAAAACAAGCGGTGATTCTGATGCTCATATGAGCTCAACGGCTGCCTCAGATACTGAGAATGAAGATACCCGAAACGCAGCTTACCGTTCGAGATCCCGAAAACGAGGCCATGACGATGAACTGAACATCTTTATGTCAGATATTACGAAAATGATAACCGATCTAAAGGAAGAACAGAACCACAAATTGGATGAATTACAGTCTACGATCAATGACATTAGAAAACAGAACGCCGGCATTATTGAGTCCGTCGAGTACCTATCAAATGAGTATAAGGATCTTAGAAAACAACTTGAAGATATGGAAAATGAACGAAAGAGAAATATGGATTATATACAGGTGTTAGAGAATAAAGTTGATCTATTAGAGACCTCGCATAAAAGTTCCTGCATTGAAATTAAAAATATACCACCTAAACAAAAAGAGTCGAAACAAGATCTTCTAGATCTTATTAGCAAACTGGGGACTGCGTTAAATTTCCCTATCCAAACAAATAATATAAGAGATGTTTTTCGGATAAACACTAAAAAAGAAGGCAATAAGCCCATAATCGTTGATTTTACTTCTATTATAACAAAGGATAGTGTAATAGAACACTGTAAAAAGTTCAACAACCAGCATAGAGAAAATAAACTAAACACTACACACCTGCATATCAGTGGTCCATCAAATAATGTTTACATATCTGAACATCTTACGGCTAAAGCTAGAAGACTGTTTTTCCTCGCACGTGACTTCGTGAGCACCAATGAGTATAAATACTGTTGGACAGCTGGAGGGAAGATCTTTATTCGCAAAAGAGAGGGAGAACGACACCTGCGTATTAATACAGAAGCTGATCTAGATAAGTTAAAGACTGAACAGAAAATGTGACTAGTTATCTTTCTCTTAATTGTGTCTATTGTTTTCGTTAGATTTTGCATGAATATTATCAGATTTTGCATGTTTATGTTTATTTTGTATTATTTTAAAAAATGTTCTTGTTTGAAACAGCTATTAGCATTATCTGGGTTTAATAATTACTATTCTGAGCAACTTAATTCACATAACAATCACTTACACCACTTATTATTTTACAGAAACACAAAATGCATGCTTTCCTACAAACATGTATATTATCGTTTCATTTTGAAGTTCAATGTTCATATGACGTTCGTAAATGAGGTTTACACCATCAGAGCTACACTTTTATACTGGCAAATTCTAAAGTGCACATTGATACATCCTACATCGAAATATGGCTGATTTTGCTATGACTTTTAATAATGAACTGGACTTTGTGGCTGTGGCACAGTCAGCAACGTGTGAAATAGAGGACTGTAAAAGTCTGTTGCGAAATTCTGAAACTACTTTGAAGGTCATTACGCAAAATATACGCAGTATTCATCGAAACTTTCCAAACTTTCAAATGTTGCTGACTAGATCTAATATTGAATGGGATGTTATTGCTCTGACTGAGTGTTGGCTGACACGCAACCCCACTATTCCTTTCATCGATGGGTACAAGTCCTTTTCCACCGTCAACAACCAAACTCAAAATGAAGGTGTGGTGATTTACTGTAAGAACCACTATTCTCCAACGATTGAAGAATCACAATTCTCAGATGCGAACACTCTCATGTTAAAGATCGATTCAGACACTATCCTAATTGCTATTTACCGTCCACCAGGTAATAGAAATATTGACAACTTCTTGGTTTCGCTAAATGACTGTCTTTGTAAATATACTTCGTTCAAGAATGTTATCATAGTGGGTGATATCAACATTGATATTTCACCTGGGACCCAAGACCAAAGATCATCCGCCTATCTAGATATGATTACGTTTCACGGCATGCTTCCAGCCCATACAATACCTACTCACAGTCGTACATGCTTAGACCATGTATTATTAAGAACTAAACTGACTGCTCATTGCTACGTTGCGCAGACATCTATAACTGATCATGATTCCGTTATACTTTTCTTGAACACTAAACCACCCAAGCCAATTATTAAAAAGACCTACGATCGGATCGATTCCAAGGGTTTGAACGAAAACATGAGGAGTATTGATTTCGGTCCTATTTATAACATGACTGATGCTAACTTGGCGGCAGATTTTTTCATAGGATCGATATCTAAAGCTATTGAAAATAACACTGTAACCGTAACATGTACTGGACGCAAAAGAATTCTAAAGCCCTGGATAACGAAGGGACTTCTAAGATGTATGCGAAACCGCGATAAACTTTATATAAAATCTAAAAAAAATCCTGGGAATGAAACAATTCAAACCACATATCGGAGGTACCGGAATTTTTGTAATAATATTTTGAAGAAGGCTAAGATTAATTACGAAAAGGACATGATTAAGAAAGCCGGAAATAATAATAAAAAGTTGTGGGAAACCATTAAAAATATCACGTACACCTCTAAGAAAAAAGAAAAGTCAACCCAGTTAATTTGCCCCAAAAATCCGTCCAATTCTGTCAATAATATAAACTCATTTTTTGCGGGTATTGGTAAATCATTAGCAGAAAAAATAACTTCCAATAACGTAAATTCATCATACACTAACACGGCGAGTTCATCTCAATCAACTAGTTACTGCGAAAAATCAATGGTACTGTTACCTACAGATGAGTCCGAAATAAAATCATTAATTTTAAACCTCAAAAATGATTGTGCAGTAGGAATAGATAAAATCTCAGGTAACTTCTTGAAAGAATACATTGACGTTATTGTCCCTCCTCTAACTTTAATTTGCAATTTATCATTTGCCTCAGGAGTATTCCCATCTGCTTTTAAAAAATCACAAATAGTTCCCGTCTTCAAAAGTGGGGACAGATGCTGTGTTAACAATTATAGGCCTATTTCTATACTTCCAACACTATCTAAGATATTGGAACGCTTAATGAATATCAGACTGATTAAGTTCTTGGAGACAAATCAGCTTTTATCTTCATCTCAATTTGGATTTCGCGTTAATAAATCAACTTCAGATGCTGTTCATCAATTGACGGATTTTATTATTTCTAAGCTAGATACGAAGAAAAAGACTATGGCAATCTACTTGGACTTAGCCAAAGCATTTGACACAGTGTCTGTTCCCATTTTGATAAGCAAACTAGAGCACCTGGGTGTTAGGGGTGAAACATTGAATTTGTTTGCGAATTATCTAAAGGGGAGGACACAGGTAGTTAAAGTGAATGAATGGGTAAGTGATGAGCTACCTATTGAATATGGCGTCCCACAAGGCAGTATCCTTGGCCCAACCTTGTTCTTAGTGTACATAAATAACTTGTGTAACACAGACCTAACCAATGGGAAAGTGATTACATTCGCCGATGATACTGCATTGCTTTTCTATGGTGACACTTGGGAGGAAGTTTATACGCACGCCCAAAATGGATTTAATAAAGTCTCTAAATGGCTCAATGATAACATTCTCACACTAAATGTAGATAAAACAAAGTTCATGACCTACACAATCAAGAAACAAGACGTACCAAACCTCCCCATTATCTCACACAATTGTAGCCTTCCATTGAACAACAGCTCCTGTGAATGTCCACGTTTGTCAAAAACGAACGCTGTTAAGTATCTGGGTGTTGTAATTGATAACCGACTAAATTTCCAACAACACATCGAGGCCTTGGTTCCCAGGATTCGTAAACTTATTTATATATTCAAATCTCTTCGACATATTGCTGACACCTCTGTGCTCAAATCAGTTTATCTCGCTTTGTGTCAGTCTTTACTGTCCTATTGTATAACTTCCTGGGGTGGGGCCGCTAAAACGCTCCTGTTAAAGTTGGAGAGAGCTCAAAGAGCCATATTAAAAGTGAGTTCTTTTCTTCCCATGCGCTATCCTACAGTGGACTTGTATAAGCGCTGTAAGGTACTGACTGTTCGACAACTTTTTATTTTAGTGACTGTCACAAAGAAGCATGCTGAACTTCCATACGACCCAAAAAAATTTTCAGGGAAAAGGAGAAATACAACTGTCTGTGCGACAACGCAATATAGGACCAGTCTCGCACATAATTTCTATGGTTTTCTGGGTTCGTATTTATACAACAATATGAACAAAACATTAATCATCTATCCTCTTTCCAGGGTTGAGTGCAAAAAGAAAGTGTTCTCGTGGCTTCAAGGCATTGATTACAGTGCAACAGAACGTTTGTTGAAACCCCTGAGCTAATGCATGGAACGATATACTACACATACCTACACGAGTTGTTCTTCACACTATTTGATTATTAAGTATGTGAAGAAGAAGAATAATTTCTTTCACACTCTCACTGACACACACACAACTACACACACGCTCCACCAAATCAAAGATAACCCATTCTTGTCATCTCAAATGTCTACTTTTACTTTTATTTTATTTTGAAATGTTTACCTTAATAATCTTTGAATTAATTAATTGATTATCTAAAATTGTTATTTTAATTTATTTGCTAATTTTAATTTACTTAATTATATTAAATTCATCTTGTATAAAAATGTAATGCAGTAAAATGTCATAAGATACATGTCCGACGGAGGGTCAGCCTGGTGATCTGTAATACAGGTTTTACCTAAAACAGACACCAGTCTCTTTGAAGTGAAAATTGACTTTGTACTGTTTATGTTGTTATGAGAAAATAAATGAATTATTATATTATTATATTATATTATATTATGATGCAATCTTCTCCAACTGAGCTGACAATGCTAACTTATCTTGGCCAGGGTCAAAATAATGAAGAAATGCACACCGGGCAGCTATAACTGAACTAGTAGTAACTATCTAACTGTACCATTCAGGGGAAGGGTTAAAAACACACTGTTTTCCATTCCATCGCCTCAAAGTCTATTCCGTTGCATATGTAAAACAGGACACGACGAAGAATAAATCTTGCAAATAAGTTGCATGCACTGATTTCGTTGACTTCAAGCAGTCTGGCGAACAAAGTAAATTACGAGAGGAACTCATTCATTATTTGCTATCGTACTATCATAAAGTAAATGATATCAAGCCGTTATTGTTTCTTCTAATTGACATGTGTTGTCTCTGTCACACTTAGTAGGAATATGAATGAATTGATGATGCGGGCGTTCAATTAGGTGTTAAGGGGAAGCTTCATGCTATTGCTTGATCTTATTTTATAATAAAAAAAATATGGGGGGACATTAAAACATAGATAAGGATGGTATCTTCTTCTTTCCTGCATGATATCGAAAAGAATAGACATTGTTATGAAGTTCTTTAAAGTAAAATTCAACTTGGCAGGTGCAAAACTACACTTAATAATCTCGTAAATCATTAATAATTTGTATGCCTTTCACTTTTCAACCCAGTGCGCTTTCCATTCTTTAAATACCCCTTAATAACATGATATCAAGAGTTGAACCACCTTATTGACCTTACAAGTCAACGCGAATGAAGCTCCCATTCATGAGTTCGATGCTCTATCCCTCTCTGACACAGCGTACGCGCAGCTTGCGAAACGAAACAGGAAGTAAAGTCAATGAGAGTCAATTAACCATGATACTTAATTGGATTCGCTGTAGGATACCATTTTAGTCATGTATTCTTAATTCAAGGAATGATTGGATGTGACTGAAAAAGTTGCTTACTGTATGTGACAGACACTGAGCTCAATTGAAACAAAAAACGAGCGATTTATAACTTGTTTTGAAGAATGATGAGAAACTGGCCCCTGATGCGTACTTTTGTACTTTCTTGGGAGTTTCTCAGATTCTCACCGAGTGCCTTATGATAGTTGTCTACGGCGTATAATCAATAGTAGCTAAAGTTAAGTGCACTTTTAAAGAAAAATAAAATAGGATACTTTTTATGGGAACAGTGGAGGAACCAAAGTTGGAATTCTAATTATAAGTCAGTTAGTTATCAGGCACAATTTAAGAAATTAAACCAAATACCACAGACTTATTTGTTATTGATAAACAAAACGAATTGTAACAGAGAGAAACCATTGCAGAAAAAACGTTAAGAAACAAATATCAATTACTATTCGTTGACGTGTGTAGGAGTGTAGGTACTGTGTAACACAGTGAGGCACGTTCAAATGATTCTTTATTATTTTTACGTTCAACAAACAAAGCCATACAAGAACACAATCGAATAAGAGATGAGAATTTCAGTGATGCCGTATGCACTCAGCCGAACCTGCGATTAAACAAACAATAGTATCTGTCAAAATATTGTTACTAGCAAACGGAAGGTGGAGTATTGTTAGAATTAAATGTAGGAATGATGACAGAGTTACGATTTGTGTTGCTATGGATATTGTAAGTGACCATTCTTCTACTACATTCGGTACTCCAGCAAGACTTGACGGAAATGGTTGTTTATCAAACAAATGTTAAATTGGAGACAAGTAAAGACCCTGCATGAAGATGGTCTGTCCAAAATTCCAAATAGTATCGATGATGATAATGATGAAACTAATTCTTCTACTTTGTTTGGTTGAATAAACTAGGATTTAAATAATTGGCTGCAATAGATTTAAATATACACCTGCAAGTCATAAAAGAGGAATTAGTGATGAAAAGATAAAGATGGATAATGTCATAGGAGTAAATAAAGCGCAAGATGAGTGAAGACCAATGTCTGAAGAGAAGGAGAGATAGACTTTTGAAGAGATGCTGTGTGAAGTGGTTTATTTTTCAACAGTAGAACCATATATGATTATCACTTGCTTTGGTGAAGGAAATTATCGTGAGGAAACCAGCATGCTTGAGAGATATTTCTCGATGGCATGTAAAGCCAAGTCAGAAGCCCGTGGGCGCCATAAAAACTCTGACTCTGACACCAGGTTGGCACTAACCACAGATAAAGAAAGAAAGAAGAACCGTCGATATCGGGACAAAATAGGCAGAGAAACAACAGCCCCGCAATTTTTGATTCATAAAAATCGATATAACAAAATGGCATACCTATTTAAATTAAATATGTATCAGGATCTAATTAACTAACTCCCACAGAAGAAGGCAAAACATTTCATTTATCCTTGTTTTCAATTCATTTTATCAGCAATTTAGTTATTTATATCCATAGAACAATGTACATTAGTATCGTTATTTATTGGGTAAATCCCTATGAGATAGTTATTCATTTTAAGCCTTGGCAACCGAAACAATGTTAAAAATGTAAATGGGTAGAGGTAAAGAGAATAATGTATTCTCAGTTACAATTGTCTTACACAAACTAACAAAACCCAGCCCGGTTTTTCTCAATGATAGCAATAACCACACTAACTATATAAATATTTAAAATTTTCTATAATGGTCTTGGAATGTTCAGAATCGAACTGTGCTTTCGTAAGGGGGGGACTGTATTATCAACATTGTAGAATTCAGTAAAATAAAGTCAACAGCAGCTACCTAACCTAAACAGCGGGAGGCATGACGACAAACAAGAGAAAAAAAAATGTTCGAAATATTTTGGCACCAAAAAAAGTGTAAACGCAACAAAACAAAATGGTAAATAGGATAAAAAAGCAAAATAAAGAATAAAACGTTAAAAAGGATGAGAAAATGTAAATAGCTGGAGTGACAATAATTTGCAACGAATTATAAACAAAAACATTGATAACCATGACATCAAAACAGGCGAATATAACAATAATAACATTTATATACACATTACTGGAATTGAAACCAAATTCAAGGAATTAATGATAATTTTTGTGGCAATACCATCACGTTTACATTTAGTTCTATGTTCAATTCGTTAGGCATTTGATTAAATCAAGCACCACGTGACTCACAAAGGAGTGTCTCTTCAATACTTGAATTATCTATTTTATGTCTTATAGTGATGTCACCGTGTACACTTAGGTTAAGTCATTTTGTGGCGCCGTCTTCATTAAATCCGGTGGTGTTCCGATTCATTATATATGACACTTCCTAATTCAATCTAAAAGCAGATAATATTTCTTACTGGTAGATAATATGAGTATAGTCTTTCATTGAGGACGAATGAAGTAAAAAACCATTGATAAAAGTGAAGGAAAGACAAAAATGGACAATTCCTTGACAGTAATTCAACAGCAAGATGCAACACGTGAAGAATACGACAATAGTAAGCAGGACTGAAAAGAGGGATTCACGAAAAGCTGATGTTTGAAAAGGCGGATTGTGTAGCAGTGGAATCATCGATGGCAAGAAAAAATAGATATAGGAACCACATTCAAGTCTTCTTCAGGGTCTTTCCACACAGGCCTCTATAAGTTAAATGGAAGGACAGAAAAGGAAGAATTAGGTCCAAATTAACTGTGAATCTTGTAGAAATGAAAAGGTGTAAGGTGAATTAAACAAAATCAAGAAACAAGATGCAAGGAACGGTAATGTCTAACTACTTGTTTATCAACTGTCTAAAAACTATGATGAGGTGTCGTAAGATAATAAATGGAACGGATATAAAAGTACATGCCTACATGAAAATGATCTGTTAAAGACCAGATATGAAGTATATTTTTACCATCATAAGTCATTTTCCAATTCTGGAAGCCATCTTTCACACCTAGTGGTATACACAACGGCCTATGGATGATGAAGAGAAGCAACATGTTAAGTGTTGTCAGATATGAAAACTAGTAGATACTTAACGTAAACAAAGGCCTTTTAATATTTGATAACGTTTTCCCTAACAGCAATATAGGCCTGACCAGCCTGACCAAGATGTATGAAAGCGGAAGAAGCAAATGGAAATAATATGTCATGTTGTAAGAATTACAGCAGATGGTGACCCTAGTTTCTGTCCACAATTATTATATTCTGATTCTCTGATTATATTCTGACTTATTTCGGGGTTAATGAAATCATGAGATAATTCATTGTTAGGATATTCACTACTTTTTCTTCATCTTAACTTACTATTTTCTCTAATGACGGAAATATTGGGTCACTTACCTCTTCATTAAAACATATTTTTGCTTCCAAGAATTGCAATGCTCAATCCATATAGGGATGAAACGATTATTCGAATTAATAGTAGCTGGATTTTCATCATCATACACCAAACTTCACAGGGTGTCCACATTGTAAGAGCTATGTGAAACACTCCACATTTTCACAAGTAGGTATCAAAGTTTCTCTCATATTATATATGTACATAGGTTAGTACATCTGCTAACTTTATTGATGATATCATAAAAGCATTGTGTTTTGTTCGTCCGTTGCTCGTCTCGTTAACCGCAGGACGAGGTTCAATTTAACAAATCCATTTTGGATTTCCGACCATTAATGAATATGAGTCAATTTGGTCAATGAGATTTGGTATTGAACACTTGAATTTCATGGCTGGCTATGTCTTCACTTAGCGTAAAAAAATAGTTTTTGGTTCATTTGGTGGGTACTATGTACTTTGACTTTAAAATAGGCTTGTCAACTGAAAAAATCTAATTAGTCCGTCAGTTATTATTATTATTTATTATTATTATTATCAGCCATTTGTGTCCCACTGCAGGGCAAAGGACTCCCTTCCTTCCTTCCACTTATCCCTATCTAGTGCTGTTATGCGCCAATCCTTGTGATAGGAGTCGAGTTCGTCCCGCCATCTCCTTCTGGGCCTGCCGCGTTGCCGTTTGCTGCTGTTTGGGACCCATTTTGTGGTAGCTTTAGCCCATAGCTCCTCCGGCATGCGACAGATGTGGCTAGCCCAGTTCCATTTGAGCTTGGCAGCCATGTGACCTACATCGGCAATAAAAAATGTTTGCCCCGTATTTTTTCTTTAGTTACGTAAACCAAAATTGACGAAGATACGACGCTTTTAGAATTCTCAATACGTCACGCCGTGGTATAATTTTAGTGCGTTCTGACGTCACGAGCCCCCACTCCTGAGTTTTAGTGCGGTTTATATTTGTCAATATTCATTCATTTACAAAAACAATAAATACGTGTCTTTTATTTTCCAATACTCTAACTGACGTATTTATTGATGGTGGAAACTAGCCTATTCTGTAATTCGTCCGTAACCTCTGGAAGACGGGCGTAGTCGGCAAAGGAACCCTAGGAATACCTGGCTATCTGGACGATCGTTTTTGCCGGATTATAGTAGAAGGCGAAATTAAGTAAGGACTGGTGGACAATGGCTCTAGCCTGCTTAGCATGAACGCCGTAGACACGAAAGAGAAACGACAAATCTTTTGTTCATCTGTCATTGAATCGACAAAATGACATGAACAAAATATTTGTCGATTCTCTTTCGTGTCTACGGCGTTCATGCTAAGCGGGCTAGAGGAGACGTTTGCTCAGCAATGGGGTAACATATCTGAAGATCAAGTGAGGGTAGTTGAATAAACACCTCCGCTTTGCTGTGGTGTTACCTCCAATACTTCAGTCTTCCCGCGACCACGGCTAGTGCAATCCGGTCGAAACGTCGGGCTTATATTAAAGGTAAAATTCGCAAAAATACCCGTTTACATGTGTATTATAACATATCTATAGCCACTGCCACTGTGATATACTAATAAACGTAGCGTGAGCGTTAAGGTTCCGTCGTTCGACTAGTCCACACTTATCCCGGGCAGCGAGTGGACGTACCCTTAAAGTGGTTCATCTACTTACTGATAATTTGGTTGTTTTATTCTAAACCCTAACTAGTGTTTCTAGTGAACACCACAGCCACAATACCAAAATCCTTGTTCAAGCAATAGACAGCAAATATTTGTGGAAGCAGAACTATTCCTGTTATCTTTCGATGATTTCATTCCCACATCATCACACCTACCTAAAACACAATAACATGCAACAGTACTTTCGCAATTTACGTTGAACACATAATTACAGTTATCAGTACACAACCATGGCTCGTTTAGACCGGTGCTAACTCGCTGCTAGTATAGCTAGTGTGATTCAGAGCCCTGCGCGCGAGTTGTACTTGTTTACATTACTAGCCTAAAAGAGCAATAACCTACATAACTGACCTTAGCCACTACTATTGGTGAGTATTTCATGGGGCGTGACAATCTCGATTACTGTAGGAGTCTGCTGTTTTGTATGAACTTTTGATAGCACGCACACAGATTATAAATCATTCCTACTTTTATTACTAATCTTTATATATCTTTTAACTTCACTTCCTCGTTGGTTTAGTATTTGCAATGGCGACCGTTGAGCATGAGGTCCGGGTTCGATTCTCGGGTCGGGCAAATTGTTAAGTACAGGTCGCGGCACGTAACTCTAGCGCTGAACGAAACGTGGAGGGGATAGCTGCGCATATTATACGACTGGAGAGCCAATCGGCGCAACGCACGCCCCAAGACATTCTTATGCGCAATAACGGTCAGCGCTAGAGTTTCGTTCCGCGACCTGTATTTGGTTCTTCCATCAGGAACTTCTCAGTGGTAGCCACAGGGTCTGGATTTGTGCCCGGTTGATGGCAATAGGCTCGCCAGCTCGCCTCCTATGACATGAGACTTAAACGAAACTGGCGAAATGTGGGTGTACTTGTTAGGTAGATACACATCTGCCCAACCCTTCGGTGATTACAGGCGTGATGTTATGTTACTTCTTTTGCCTTTACTTTTATCTACATAATATCTTTCTCTTTTTTACCTGATTACGGCGAAGTCAAAATGAAGGGTTACGTTTTTAGCAGACTATGTATTTACGTAATTGTTCCACCGTAGCGCCTAAACTCCTCATCCGATTTTGATGAATAAGGTGTCAATCGATTCGTTATTGGCCTTGGTAACATTAAGGTACGTTTTAATCGACTTCAACAAAAGGAGGAGTCGATTTTACCTTGTTAACATCGAATTTCTAGGGTTTTTTAGGTGTACCTAGTATTTTCTTATTCATTACAACAATGTAAAAAAAAAATGTTGAATAAGAAATCTCTTCTAAAAAAACATAGTGCTGTGTATTTTTTGGAAGAGATTTCTTATTCAACATTTTTTTTTATTCAACTGATGTTCTGGTTAATGTTGACGAGTCTTCCTTGCTTTTTAAAGGTTTTAGAATCAACATCACAGTCATATTGTATCTTAGTTCTTGAAGTAGTAGTATTTTAGGGACTAGTACAAAAACAACTGCTTGATAAAAATTGCAAAACTCACACTTGAATTAACATCTCGTAACCGTTCGAGTACCCATAGTAAGTCCCCGAGTTGTTTGTTCAAAGCGTACAGGAAGTTACGGGCGTTAGTAGACGCGCGCGGAAGGAGTCGTCAATAATGCGTGTGCGCAGCATTGTGACTGGTTTGTTACCGAGTGTTGGTACGTGGGGATGGGTCATAATTATGGCTATGTGTAGAATAGGTATGGAAATGTAGGGCCGATATTATTTCGAATTGTTAATGAAGGGCCTCAGGTGCCCGTTTCTCTTTTTAACTAACTCTAATAAATAAATAAAATAAAAATAAAAAACCCTTTTAATTCCAATAGCTATTAAAATTACATAACAATAATATATTTAATCATAATCATGCTAAATTTGAATTAATTGTATGATGTTTACAAAAATAAAATGTATAAAAATCAATTTTATATACTTACAACTTTAAATAACATAAGTATAGATAATTTATAACAAAATAATTAAAATTAAATAATCCATTTTGAATTCATTAAAACATGCAAAATTATAAATTATACAAATCATGACATTAATATAGAAAATTATGGTAACGTATCTAGGTAAATAATAATAGTGATTACGCTAATTGGACCCCTTTTCGGGTAAAGGCCTCCTCCAGGAGGCCTTTAACTAACTCTAAGGAAGTGAATATTTCGGGGGCAACGTGCGGGCCTGTGGACGGTGGGCTATGGGCTAGCTCGCCGTCCGTCCGTCTTACGCCAGGACGTGTCGACGGCGCAGGAGTGTTCCACGCGCGCCTCATCTCTTTAAGAGCAAGGGCCGATGCTTGCCGGGGCTGCGGGACTGTTCATAAGAGATACCGTGGCACCGGAACACAAAGGGCGATGAAGGAACATGGATGGGAGTCATTTGATGATTACCCATCCGAAAAACAAAAAAAAGGAAGTGAATATTCTTAGGCGCTTCTATTACCTAGGCATTTATTTAGGTGACGTCTATTGATAGTGGAAAACGGCAAAGGAACTGTTAGATTAATGCAGTAACTATGTGTAAATGTTACTAGCGTATGGTTTTACGGCCGTTTTCTTTATGTAACTTACTTACGTATAACTGTTAGTTAATATGCCTTCTTCCGTAGCAATCGGTGTTTCTATAAACAAAGAATATCCTTTCCGTGTCATCTACCTGTTATTTGATTCGTAAAAATCAAAGAAGGCTTTTCTGTGTCGTTTTGTTTCTAACCGTTCAGTAAGTAAAATGTCAAACAGACAGAGATAACAACAACCGAAACCGGCTAGTAAGTTATTGAAAAAGGCTGTTATAAGGCACTAAAAGCTTGTGTGATTAACTTCTTTTATGATTAAAAATTGGGTATTTTTTTTAAACGGGCTTCTCCATACCAAAAGCCTTATAAGAATGGAACAGGAAAGGACTTTCCAAATGATCAAAGAAAGGCAAATGACATTAGTATTACGCATTACTATGTAATGCATAACCTCTTTTTAATTTCACCTACTTTGTTACGCATTAAAAAAATTAAAGCCCGGGCCACACTGAGGCGAATCCGCGCGATGTTAGACGAGACACAGATGACGAGACTGAATGCTTCGATTACTTTAATGGTTATAACAGCGTGTTTCACCAATGAAACTGAACGCAATCAGAACATCTAAACTGCGTTCAAAAGCTTCTTCTACTTAGCGTATCGATAGCAAAATGTTCAAATGCGTTCAGCTAAAAATTCAGCTAAGCGATCTCCATTCACTGTAGAGCTGTCAGCGTCATTATTGTTATGAAATATTTAGGGTTCTACAATACACAGTCCTAGAAATATTGAAACTGACAGCTCATCAAATTCACCCTAAGAAGTCAGCGGCCTATTCACGTCAGTTTCAACACCTCGATACAAGTTATCAATCGAATACTGCGCCACATCCCGCGCAGTTTTGGCATTCAACATCGCCTCAGTTAAGCCACAGAGCTTCTTTATCTGCTTAGCCTTATCCCAACTATGTTGGGGTTGGCTTCCAGTCAAACCGGATGCAGCTGAATACCTGTATTTTACATGGAGTGACTGCTTATCTGACCTCCACAACCCAGTCACCACCTGGTAAGACTGGTTGTCAGTGCTTTTGGCCCACTGACTACCAGTAACGACTGTCAAAGATCTACAAATGACAGCCGGGACCAACAGCTTAAAGCGCTTTCTGAGGCACGGAGGAAACTCGGTATGTAGGGTGGTCACCCATCCACAGACCAACCTAGCCAAGCACGGCTTAACCTAAAGATCGACCCGAGCGGCAGTTGTTATGTAGCCACGAACTCCTCAGTTAAGCCTTAACTTAAAAGTTAATAAAAAGGTAGGCCGCAACAATAACCATTAACCCATTGAAATAGAAATTCTTTTTTTTTTCTCAAATCATAAGATTCTTCATTCATTGTTCTTTAGCCAGTTATAGACATTTATCTGGGGGATATGCCATTGTATGTTAATTGTGGGAATAAAAGTTACAAAGAAGTACTTATATTGTAGTTACATGATACGAAAGTGGAATTTTTTAAGACGTAACTTGACATAATGTTTGTAATTGCTTGTTATCATTAGAGTTGGACTCCGCATTTGACTAAAATAGTCGACATTGGTGTCGATTCTGTTGTGCACAAACTAAACTTAATTTAGGCTATTGCTATCTTTTACTAAAAGGCAGTGCGAGAAAAGGACGGCTCTAGCTATGAACTAAGTTAGAGATGTCAAACTAGTTTATGCCTTGCGCTTCACCGTGTTTTTAGTCGAAATGGTTTTACGTGCACCCTTCAATTGTATGGAAATATTAGTTCGAATTAAATTTGACAGCTCTAAATTACGTCCGTCTCTTTCTCGTTTTATTAGAGAGAAAAAGATAGCAATAGCCTAAATTAGGTTTAGTTGGTGCACAACAGAATCGACACCATTGATAGTCAGAAAACTAAGGAGAATTTACTCTTTGCACGCATGTATAGTGACAGCAATTTCAATCAGTAAACCTTTTGATGATGCAGAGATAAACAATAGAAGCAATTAAAAACAATAAAAGGATATTTTCATGCGGGATTTTCAACAAAGGGATTATGCCCATTCCCAATATTACTGTTTGCGAGATATGACGAAAATTAAAAAGTTAATTTCGTTGATCTCTGTCTGAATCAAAGTATTTAATTTAGTTTATATTGAGCAGATACCACGAAATAGATAATACGAGTATTTACTGATACGATTTCCAATATTGTCACTGTTGCTTATTGCAAAACATTCAATAAAACCAATCCTGTATTTAATTAAAGTGTAGGTATTCCTATTTTACCTCTGAGAGCAAACCCACCAGTAACCTCATGGGTACGAAAACATAGACCACTTTTACTTCTAAAAGGACTGTACAAGACGACAAATAATAATCGAGTTCTAATTTCAAAACACAGAAACAAAACAGACAGTAACAATATTCGAAAAGAAAAAAAAAACAAATGAAGAACCAAGCAGGTTTCAATTTATTTCCATACAACCTCATTATCATTTAGTATCGATGCACGAAGCTCCTAATATATCTCATTAAAGAAACGTGAAAACCCATATCAAACAAGGAAGTGACATTAACAGTGTATTATAATACACAAAGGGAACATTTACATATCACTTAAGACCTCGACTTAGTATTCAAACGCTATTGTAAGGACTAGGCGTGTCCCTACCTAGGTGTTAGGAAAGGTGCCACTGCAAGCGAGTTGCGAAAGCGTCATCATCTGCCTAGTCTTTTCCCAACTAAGTTGGGGTCGGTTTCCAGTGTGAACGGATGCAGCTGAATACTAGTATTTTACAAGGAGTGACTTCCTATTGTACCTGGGTAATTCTAAATATCCCTTGGTAGGACTGGTTCTCGAATTACGAAAGCAGTTATGACTTAACAAGATAGGGATAAGACTACGTGGTAGGTCATTATTGGTAGCCGTGTTCCAACAAATGGTGAGTAAAAGCCTCATCCCTCTTGTACCATGCTTCCCTAGTCTTTCCCAGTTTCATTTAGGTCTTCCCTGTGGTTTTGTGAAGGTGGGAATGTAACAAAATCATCGAAAGTCATCTGGAATATTTCAGGGATCGAACAGCAATCCAACTCTGCAATAGTATATAGATAATCATAAGAGTTTAAAAGACAATAAAATCAACAACACAGTTATTTCATTTACAATTCTTGCACGTATTCGGTTCATTAGGCATTCTTCACGTCCTCTTCGAAACCATTAAAGTCACTATACAAAAATTGTCGAGAATCAGTTTAAAAGTATTTTCAATCAATTTCCTACATGTTTTTAAGTTATCTTAATGAATTTGTCTAATTAATCTGATGTTTTGGTAGTAGGAAATCTCTACAGCTAATGGTTACCTAGAAAAATACAGATTTTCCTTAAAAACTATTTCAAATAAAAATATTAAGTCCACTAGAACCGCTCCACTGATATCCTTTGCCCTTTGCAACGATATTTAGAAATGTTATGACAGTCGTCTCACTTCTAAACGTGCAGCTCACCATACCATCTGTTTTTTAGGGCTACTGCAATGCCATCCCAATTTCAGTGACATCATCACTGTCATTGTCCAACCATTCCTTACTAGCTACTCATATCTCTCTTCTTACGTCATGCCCGCCTAGTACATCTACATACACATGACCCCGCTGTCAGTCGCACGCTCACCCCTCTACTTATACAAATTCTAAGCATGAATCGTGGTCCTGTGTCCATATTGGATACATGAGTTAGCAGCTCCTTGCTGGGCGTCCGTCAGTCTACGTGTCAGACTACGTGACCGTCGGCAGGCCTTTACCACGGACATTGTGATTTTAATCAAGTGTGATTTTGATATAATATAGTTTTTGCTATGAAATATTGGGCAGAAATATTTGCATTTGAAATGATTTTATGGAAAGGTTTGCTGACGCGAATATGAATGGAAAAAGTTGCAGTATTACCGTACCTACTTGAACGAAAATATTATAAACTAGCGGACGTCACGCGGTTTCACCCGCGTAGTTCCCGTTCCCGTGAGAGTACGGGGATAAAATGTATATGCCTATGTTACTCAGAGTGAATGTAGCTTTCTAATGATGAAAGAATTTTTGAAATCGGTTCATTACTTCCGGAGATTACCCCCTACATACAAACTTACAAACAAATGTTACCTCTTTATAATATTACTAGCTGTTGCCCGCGGCTTCGCCCGCGTAAAGTTCGGTAATTGTCCCACTGAATCATAATAAAGGGATAAATAGTATCCCACATGTTAATCCAGGTTACAAACTATATATGTGCCAAATTTCATAATCATCACAATTACTCATTATCATCAAAATCACCATCACTATCACAACCACCATCACTACCACAACCACCATCACTACCACAATCACTATCATTATCAGTATCACAATCACTATCACAATCACAGTAACTATCATTATCAGTATCAAAATCACTATCACAATCACAGTCACTATCACAGTCACTATCACTATCACAATCACTATCACAATCACTATCACAATCACTATCACAATCACTATCACAATCACTATCACAATCACTATCACAATCACTATCACAATCACTATCACTATCACAATCACTATCACAATCACTATCACAATCACAATCACAATCACAATCACAATCACAATCACAATCACAATCACTATCACAATCACTATCACTATCACAATCACTATCACTATCACTATCACTATCACTATCACTATCACTATCACTATCACTATCACTATCACTATCACTATCACTATCACTATCACTATCACTATCACTATCACTATCACTATCACTATCACTATCACTATCACTATCACTATCACTATCACTATCACTATCACTATCACTATCACTATCACTATCACTATCACTATCACTATCACTATCACTATCACTATCACTATCACTATCACTATCACTATCACTATCACTATCACTATCACTATCACTATCACTATCACTATCACTATCACTATCACTATCACTATCACTATCACTATCACTATCACTATCACTATCACTATCACTATCACTATCACTATCACTATCACTATCACTATCACTATCACTATCACTATCACTATCACTATCACTATCACTATCACTATCACTATCACTATCACTATCACTATCACTATCACTATCACTATCACTATCACTATCACTATCACAATCACAATCACAATCACAATCACAATCACAATCACAATCACAATCACAATCACAATCACAATCACAATCACAATCACAATCACAATCACAATCACAATCACAATCACAATCACAATCACAATCACAATCACAATCACAATCACTATCACTATCACTATCACTATCACTATCACTATCACTATCACTATCACTATCACTATCACTATCACAATCACAATCACAATCACAATCACAATCACTATCACAATCACAATCACTATCACAATCACAATCACAATCACTATCACAATCACAATCACTATCACTATCACTATCACAATCACAATCACAATCACAATCACTATCACTATCACAATCACTATCACAATCACTATCACAATCACAATCACTATCACTATCACTATCACAATCACTATCACAATCACTATCACAATCACCATCATCGTTATCACAATATTTATCATCGTAATCGCTATCATTATCATCGTAATCACAACCATTATCATCTTAATCACAATCATCATAATCACAATCGCCATCACTATCACAACCACAATCATTATCACACTCACCATCACATTCACAATCGCTATCCTCGTTATCACAATCATTATCATCTTAATCACCATCATCTTCGTCATTATCACAATCACCATCTCTGTCACAATCACAATCACCATCACCATCACTATCACCATCACAATCACCGTCACTATCACAATCACCATCACAATCACCATCAAAATCACTATCACAATTACCATCATCGTTTTCACAATCATTATCGTCGTAATTACAATCATTATCATCGTAATAACAATCATTATCATCCCAATCACAATCATCATGATCACAATCGCCGTCACTATCACAAAATCAAGTTAAAACAATCACCATCACAATCATTCTCGCAATCACTATCCTCGTTATCACAATCATTATCATCGTAATCACAAACATCTTCATCATTATCACCGTTGCTGTTACAATCACAATCATCATCGCTATCACTATCACAATCACCGTCACTATCACAATGACCCACTAACACAATCACCATCATCGTTTTCACAATCATTATCGTCGTAATTACAATCATTATCATCGTAATCACAATCATTATCATCGTAATCACAATCATCATCATCACAATCAACATCATCATTATAACAATCATCATCATCGTTATCACAATCATCACAATAAATCAACATTAACCCTGTATAGAAGTCGAATCCGCCATCTTCTGGATCTCAAAATAAATGCCATTTTCGTAATCAGCACATCTGATAATCTCGGTATCGACACCCATATTGATTTTTAGACATTCCAACCCCATCGCACCCCAACAGGGAATGATGTTATTTTAGGGCCGCCACATTAATTTTTAAAATCGTTGTTTTTGTAATACACCTAACCCAATTCACCATACAAACAATACCTATGTTGAATTTCAGGCTCTGTTACCCCATTTCCCCCTTTAGGGGTTGAATTCTGAAAAAACCTGACACACAAACGTTAACTCATTTATCGATAGGAGTACTCCTGTTAAGTTTCGAATAAAGTAGTCTAACTAATCTTATTTCCCCATGTAATCTTTGGACTCCCGTTCCAACCCCTAAGGGGGTTAATTTTGAAAAATCCTTTCTTAATGCACCCCTAAACCTCATAAAGAACCTTTGTGCCAAATTTGGAATCTCTAGACTCAGCGGTTTGGGCTGTGCATTGATTTTTATACTTTGCCACCCCATTTTCCCCTCTTAGGGGTTGAATTCTGAAAAAAACCTGAAACCCGTTTCTACTCATTTATCAATAGGAGCACTCCTGTGAAGTTTCGAATAAAATAGTCTAACTAATCTTGTTTCCCCATACGAACTTTGGAGCCCCGTTTAACCCCCATAGGGGGTGAATTTTGAAAAATCCTTTCTTAGTGCACCCCTAGACCACATAAGGAACCTACTTGCCAAATTTGGAATCTCTAGACTCAGCGGTTTGGGCTGTGCATTGATTTTTATACTTTGCCACCCCATTTCCCCCTCTTAGGGGTTGAATTCTGAAAAACCCTGAAACCCGTTTCTATTCATTTATCAATAGGAGCACTCCTGTGAAGTTTCGAATAAAATAGTCTAACTAATCTTGTTTTACCCATACAAACTTTGGAGCCCCGTTTAACCCCCTTAGGGGTTGAATTTTGAAAAATCCTTTCTTAGTGCACCCCTAGACCACATAAGGAACCTACTTGCCAAATTTGGAATCTCTAGACTCAGCGGTTTGGGCTGTGCATTGATTTTTATACTTTGCCACCCAATTTCCCCCTCTTAGGGGTTGAATTCTGAAAAACCCTGAAACCCGTTTCTACTCATTTATCAATAGAAGCACTCCTGTGAAGTTTCGAATAAAATAGTCTAACTAATCTTGTTTCCCCATACAAACTTTGGAGCCCCGTTTAACCCCCTTAGGGGGTGAATTTTGAAAAATCCTTTCTTAGTGCACCCCTAGACTACATAAGGAACCTACTTGCCAAATTTGGAATCTGTAGACCCAGCGGTTTGGGCTGTGCGTTGATAGATGAGTCAGTCAGTCAGTCAGTCAGTCAGTCAGTCAGTCAGTCAGTTTCTTCTTTTATATTATAAATATTATTAGTTATTATTATAGATGCGAAAGTAACTGTGTCTGTCACCTTATTACGCCTAAATCATTGAACAGTAATGCTTGACAGGTAAGTAGGCTGGTACCTGAATACTAGCCTACCTACCTGGTCTATCACTATGAAGACTATCTGTGTAGCTTCTATCAAAGAGCCACAAACAAGCTATTATCGCTACGGTAGTCTTGGGTGTTCTAAAAGATGACGCTCTGGTGTGTATATTCCAAGCATGGTGATCAATATCAATAAGCCGCTTATTGTTGCCTTAATTGGCAGACCCATGTTTAGTTTGAGCTGATAATTATGTCGTAAAGAATACCACTATTATACGACCCACTCGAAAAAGTAAAAAGTTTACGTATCCTTTAAAAAAGGGATCCCGCGAGGTTAAAAAAAATAAAAAAACACTATCTAAGTTCACTTTTAGAATATTTCATAAGGTCTTATCAGATCCACTTCAAAAACGTTTGAAACCCCGTCCAAACATCGAATTTACCAAAAAAAAACTCCCATGTATTTTTTGTTGTTTTTTTTTTGTATTTCGCCGACCACTTGACTTCTTACGATTGCACAATCAGTGTCATCTGAACAATAACTCTAAGCATTAGTATTCAGTTATTACGACGATAAAGAAGTGACCACACTCGACGCGGACTGGCGTAAGCCGGGAAAAAAGAGCTTACATCATCATTATTCATCATTATCCACAGTCTGACTTCATCTGACTTGGTGTAGGTATGCCAGTGCCAACCTCGTCCACGTTTACCCACGATGGTAACAGTTTCATCTGCCATCTTGTCCGCGGACGACCAACTTCCCTTAGACAGCTTTGAAGCAAATAACGTCTTTTTAATTTGTATTGCATAGAAAAAAAACCTGGCTCAAGCCGAAAAGTGAGGACACTCGTTTATAAAAAACGGTTTTCTCAGAAGGGAAGACCCCAAACGTCGTCTGCGCAATACAAGTAAATAAAACAGTTCTTGAAATCGGTAATCAGATAGAGCCATCGCAATGCATGTGCAGTGCAAATGTCAAATAAAGATGCTCACTTGTCATGGATTAATTACTTATGGCATTACGCGAAGTGACTTCTTACTGGTTGGTTTTGTAATAATTTGAATGTTTTTTGTCCACAAAATTGAAACATGACAATAATAATATTTTCATTTTGAACACAAAATGTAAGGGACCGCTGTATAGTGAGCGGGGTTCGCGTGGCTGAGTTTTAGGCTAAACACATTTGAAGTTCCTTTTTGCCATAGATACGCTAAGAAGAAGAGGAGTCCCTCTTCTTCTTCAAAGTATTTGTAGTCACAAATACTTTGAGCTTATGATAGATAAATCCCCAAACTCCGATACGAAACTAACTAAAGATTTGGAAACCTTGAAAATTACGATGAAAATAATTTTCATCGTAAAATAAAGAAAGCGAACCAACAACTGTCTATAAACCCAAAGAATTGAGATGATTCTAGGCTAATATAATTATTTTAAAATATTATTAACTATATAGCTTACGCCCGCGGCTTCGCCCGCGTGTAGTTCGGTAATTGTCCCACGGGATCGTACTACTGGGATAAAAAGTATCCTATGTGTTAATACAGATTATAAACTATCTGTGTGCTAATTTTCATACAAATCCGGTCAATAGTTTTTGCGTGAAAGAGTAACAAACATCGAGGGGGTCTAAGATGGCCGCTTTAGCAGAATCGTAATATGAATCACGTTAAAAATTTAAAATTCTTAAAATTGATTTTATAGTTATGAACATAAAGGCCATTTTAATAATTTAACATTTTTAACGTGATTCATACTAATTTTTTTTTTCTTTGCCCAGCTGTGGGACATTCAAACAGGCTAATAAAAAAAAAAAACAATGTGATTCATACTAAGATTCTGCGTGGATTCTGCTAAAGCGGCCATTTTAAGCTCGCTCCGACATCCATAAAATCCATATTATATACTCACAAACTTTCGCATTCATAATTTAAGTAGGATAATGTTTTCACACATCAAAATTCCATGATAATCCAGAGGAAAAAAAAAAAACAAAAAAGAAGCGGATAAATAACAACGGTTTCTAGTTATTATCATAGTTCTATGCAAAACATGACGTAAACGTCAAATATTTCAACATATATTAGAATAATTTAACTCTATTTCAGTGATTTACAAAGTTGAATAGATTTCCGAAACGATTTCAGAGAAAAACCTTTGAACTACTTTCAGCTTCCAGTAACTATGATCAAATATAACACGATCTTCTTAAGAATTTCCTTAGTTTCTTATTTCTTAAATCAATTTCAACAGGACTACTTACTTACATAAAGTTAGAGTAGTTTACCTACTTAGGCATAGTTTCATTCGTGCTTATTAATGTTATTTAAGTATGTCAAACTAGCGGACGTCACGCGGTTTCACCCGCGTTGTTCCCGTTCCCGTGGGAGTATGGGGATAAAATATAGCTTAGATTACTCAGGGTAAATGTAGCTTTCTAATGGTGAAAGAATAAATAAATATAAATAATAAATTAAAAAAATAAGTAATAAATAAAAGAATGGTGTAGCTTTCTAATTTGAAATCGGCGCAGTAGTTTTTGAGTTTATTCATTACTAGCGGACGTCCCGCGGTTTCACCCGCGTAGTTCCCGTTCCCGTGGGAGTACGGGGATAAAATATAGCCTATGTTACTCGTGGATAATGTAGCTTTCGAATGGTGAAAGAATTTTTTAAATCGGTCCAGTAGTTTTTGAGCCTATTCATTACAAACAAACAAACAAACAAACAAAGTTTTCCTCTTTATAATATTAGTATAGACAAACATACACACAAAAATACAAATCTTTCCTCTTTATAATATTAGTGTAGATAAACACATTTTTGACATGTCCATCAGCGTCATCGCTAATAGGAGATCATATTATCTAGTTCCTCAAAACGCTTAGTTGACACTTCCCGTGACCCAAAGGCTGGCTTTTACCTTGGCCAAAGGCATTGTCATACAGTGTGGTAACGCCGTCAGTCTCTTGGGGACATTACCAGTTGACAGCGTTGAGGAGGAGTTTTTTGACGCCATTTTTTAAGTTTTTTTGTTTAAGGTAGTTTAGTTTATTTTAATTTATAAATTCCTCTTATTTATTCCTTCTTTTTTAGAGAACCAGAATAGACAACACTGACTTACAGTAAATAAAGGGTAATTAAATAGTCATTTTAAGAAACTCTGGATTATACTGTTCTGTCTTTGAGGCCATAATTAGTTTAGTTTATTTTAATTTATAAATTCCTCTTTTTCTTTCTTCTTTTTTAGAGAACTTAAGAAGGATCTATGTATTTCTAGACAACACTGACTTACAGTAAGTAAAGGGAAATTAAGTAAGTATAGTAATTTTAAGAAACCGTGGATTATGAGGCCATTGGTCTACAGTTCTACACTAACACGATAACATACCAATATTAACAAATTAATATAAAATAACAAATCAAAACACAACTTAACACTTCATGACTCAACAATGACGTACGAATCTCTTCTTCGCCATTTCAAAACTATCACAGAGCTCTCTCAATCACTGGAACTCAAAACCACAATTCCTAATAAATAGGCAGAGGAACACAATGACTAATAATTATTACTATTATTTTACATAATAATATTATAAAAAATACAATGGGATCAAATCCTGTGTCATCGACTCATCGCATGACGTGGGCAATGGATAAGCGAGCCAACAACCATCCATTCAACTATGATAAATGCTTTACATCATCGCCTAGCCTTGTGGTCGGCTTCTAGTCTAACCGGATGCACCTGAATACAAGTATTCTACGTGGAGAGAATGCTTCTCTGAGATCCAAAACATAGCTACTAAGTAACCCTATATATACCATTTTTTAGCAAACGCTGACACTGCTAGAGAGGTCGGCGCGCAGCACCCAGTCGTAACCGATGTTCCACAAGGACGGCCCTAGAACTGATCCCTGCGGAACACCGCACGACATCTTTCGCCGGTTCCACTCTCCGTTGCGACCAGGGTAGATGACGGCCCTATCCGTCAGGTAGTCCCCGACCACTCGACGGACCTATATATACCCCTTGATAACATAACATAACATCACGCCTGTAATCCTCCAGAGGTTAGGCAGAGGCGTACCTAATAGTACACCCACATTTCGCCAGTTATGTTTAAGTCCCTAGTAATAGGGGGCGAGCTTTTTGCCATCAAGCGGACACAAATCCAGACTCCGTGGCTGCTACTGGGAAATTCCTGACGGAAAAACACAGTAACACTTCGGTCGGTTTGGAAATCAAACCGAGGTGGTATATGGTGAGGAGTCGCGCATACCAATAGACGACTTGATAAGACTAATGGTTATCAGACTTGCGGGCTTTTGACTCTCCGTAACGCCTGTCAAAGATCTACAAATGACAGCCGGGACCAAGCTTGCCGTGCTACCGTGCTTACCCGTTTAGTCTACATTTGACAGATTCTACTTATGGCATAGAGCTTTATTGCTTACATAGGTGGAAATAGAAAATAAATATTGTTCTATAAACGGCTTGATTTTTTACCGTGCTTTACAAAATGTTTTACAAACATAAATAAAATTTAAAAAAAACGCGAAGTATTGGTCAATGAATGAATGACACGGCCATGAATTCAAGCGATGTCTGTATTTATTTAGCTCGTTTTTCGCCATGCTTTATCAATATGACCTTCAATGTGGAGTGTAACTGAAGTGCGTTGTTTGATGCAGAGTACGAATGTTTCATAAGAGCAAATAATATGATATAAGTTTTAGTACAGATTTTAGTAGGTACTCAACATTTGGAATTAAATTAACTAATAATCTCTATTATTAATTTGGATTTTAATTTACTTGAGTAAGATTAAAAATATCAACAGTCACAGACAATAGACCTTGTAATATTTCGTGTAAGTTTCATTCTAACTTTTGATTGCATAAATAAATTACATACTTAGTTGATTATGCCTTCAAATAAACAAGCAATCGTGCATTTAAAAAAAAAAACATACTTTTCGCTTTAATTTTTTAATGTTGATATCTGTCTCTTTATCTACAGAAAGCGATGTGTTTCCATGTGCTCTGAATTATTCAGGTTAGGAAGCGAATATGCAGATGTCATGACGTCGTCGTCTCCGCTAGTACTTATCAACTTGTAAATTTATTCTCGCCTCTGAAGAAAGGCGTTAAAGTTGTCGTGAAAACTGACGAATAAGGAATAATTTCTACGATGTCTGAACATTGATGACGAGAACTTTGTTTGGAGAATAATTTCTATAGTAATATTATAAAGAGGAAAGATTTGTATTTTTGTATATAACGAATAAACTTAAAAACTGCTAGACAGATTTGAAATTTTTTTTCAGCAATGGATAGCTACATTATCAGCGAGTAACATAGGTTATATTTTATACCCGTACTCCCACGGGAACGGGAATTACGCGGGTGAAACCGCGTGACGCCCGCTAGCATCACCAAGATTTTCGGCGGTACTTATAAGAGTTACGGTAGAGATTCGATATTACTGATATCACGAGTTGGTATAATGGAAAACTTAATAAAACTGCCTCGTTGGTTACAAACGCGACTGTTAAGCATGAGGTCCTGTGTTCGATTCCCAGGTCGGGGTAAGTGTTATTGGGTTTTTACATCAGGAATTATTTCTCAGTAGCAGCCACGCGTCGATGGTAATAGGCTTGCCCCCTATTACATGGGACTTAAACATAACTGGCGAAATGTGGCTGTACTAATAGGTACTATCGAGGACACTCCCGCCTGACCACCACTAAGCTCATTTTTGCTTGCACTCGCAACATAAAAACGCTCTCTAGCTCCACCCCGTTGACTTTGTGTAGAAAAAAATAATGAAAAGATACCGAATCGGCCGAGCGCATTGACGATGCACGCCAAACGAGAGTTATTGTTACTTTGCGCGCCAAAGTTGACGCTTTCCTAATAGGCCCAAACTTTAAGGGGGCGTGGCTTTGGGTCTCCGCATGAATTAAGCGAAAAAAAATTAAAATGGTCAGGCGGAAAAGACCCCGATAGTACACCTCTGTGAAATCCTTCGTTGATTACAGGCGTGATTTTATATAAATAAAGTGCAGCTTAGAGATAGAAGTGCCATTAAAACAATGACGAAATGAGGTGAGACAAGATTGAAAACCAATAAAAGATCAATTACAGAAACGTGTCAGTTGTGAAGACCACACATGGTAATTTTTACTAAAACTTAAATCCTTTGAAACCAATTTCCACTAGACTTTCAAACGGCTTAGTCGATAAAAGCCCAATTCGTAAAATGCCTAGCATTCTACAAATGCCTAATTCGCAAAACGACTAATTCTTAAAATGGCCAATTCGCAAAAGGACTAGTTCTTAAAATGGCCAATTCGCAAAAGGACTAGTTCTTAAAATAGCCAATACGCAAAAGGACTAATTCTAAAATGGCCAATTCGCAAAAGGACTAGTTCTTAAAATGGCCAATTCGCAAAAGGACTAATTCTAAAATGGCCAATTCGAAAAGGTCTTATTCTGTAAATATTTACAGACCACTGACATCCATAGAAGTCATCTGTTTTTAAGGGAGTAAAAACAAAATGACTGCTTAGATAAAATGAATATCAGTCACACACCGGTTAGGCCCCTGCCAGTGCCAGATGCTACGTCGACCTCAATGCACGATAAGTGCTGTGTCCATTACACACATCAACACATGTACTACTACAATGTCTGTTTTACTAGTAGAGGACCTAACTTTTTTGTAATACAAAAATGTTTGTTCAAGTTCACATAGTAAAAAAATGTTTCATACTATTTTGTCACCTCAAGAAGTTTCGGGGTTGTGGAGGTCAGGGGGGCTAAAATGACTGCTTTAGCAGAATCATAAAAGTATAACATTTGCATCACGTTTACATTCTTAAAATAGACCCAGACGCAGTTAATATTATGAATTGTCACTTTGTGACCATTTTATGAATTGTATTTCTGGTGGATTTATGTGTAGAAATTATAGTTTTCGTGTCAGCAGAAGTTTAAGCTGAGTTCGTGCCGATATGCAACCAAGCGATTGATCCAGCTCAACTCAAGCGCATAGCAGACTATTTAAAGCTTTACCACCCTGATTAAAAGACAGAGAAGCGTAAACTGTGATTGATACGGTTGACCTTTAGATCTGCACTCTTCTACCTGTGAAACTTTTCAGGATAGCTTACCCTACATAAATTAATTGAGTCTGTATACATGTATGACAGTATGACTAGGTTCATAGGGCGTTGGGCGCCTGACAAAATAATTCAAATTTATTAAAGCTCTAGTAGTCATATATACAAAAATTTCAGAGAGCTTGAGTTAAACACAGCCCTAATCTCAAACAGCATAACAGCATACCTAAGTCAGAAGAAGAGCAATAGGGTATATGCCTGTTTTTTTTTTATCACTCTGAACAAAGCGTATTAACATCAGAAATAGCAAAGTGAAATTATTTTTTTAATATCTATAAAAAAATATTAAGTTATAAGCATTTGAAACTGTTGATTAGACAAAGAGATCCGATACAGCGAATGACGTCATTCGCTGCATCGACGTACAAAATTGACGAAGGGCCAAGATCACCGAAAAGATAACAGTCTGATTATCTAAAAACAGCTGTTTAAAACACATTTTTGAACATGAAGCTGTTTTTAGATAATCAGACTGTTATCTTTTCGGTGAACTTGGCCCTAAGTTTAAGCATATGGCCATAATTGGGATTTTAGAACTGCTGTATCTTGTTTATGTAAATGATCAGCGCCATGATGTCTTTGAATAGAATGTTATTGTTGATTGGACCTTTACTACTTTAAGATAGGTTATAATTTGCAACAACACTGGTGCCACCACGCTCCAAACAAATTGCCCCATCTTCTTTACCTACGAAAGTAATAATTGCTCCATTAGCATTGGCTAAACTGTACTTCCTGATTGGCTTAGCAAAAGAGGTAGCTACTACAATACTTTAGTGCCACTACAGTCTTAGCTACCCATCACTTTGCTTACAAATGAATACTAAGTGCATGACGTTCGGATAAAAAAAAAAATGCTAAATGCTAAATGCTTTTTCTTTCTTTCTTTCTTTGCATACCTGACGTCACCCATACTATAAAGTCGACCCACACCAACTTCGCCTGTTGGCGTATTATTATACAAACTTTCTACCCCTATTTCACCAGCTTAGGGGTTGCATTTTTCAAAATCCTTTTCTTAGCAGATGCTTACGTCATAATAGTTATCTGTATGCGTAATTATAGCACGATATGTGTAGTGGTTTGAGCTAAAAATGATTTTATTATAAGTAAAGATTTCGCAATAATTATACCAATAAGCGTCTTGCATGTAGGTGGATATTAGTAGTCAATGATCGTTCAAAATGAGCTTCCTGTCCTTGGGCACACATGACCAATCAGTCGGAACCTCGCTGCCGTAACTTGGTATATGGCAATCAATTACTATTTGATAGATTTATGATACTGCGCTGCAACAACCGAAAAATCGCCTAGGGTCGGGCGGAGATTGTCATTTGATTTTTATATTTTAATTATTTAAAAATAGAAAATTGTCTGCCTAGCCTTTTCCCAAATGTGTTGGGGTCGGCTTCCAGTCTAACCGGATGCAGCTAAATACCAGTTTTTTACATGGAACGACTGCCTATCTGACCTCCACAACTCAGTTAGTACTGGGTAATACGATACCCCTTGGTAAGACTGGTTGTCAGACTTTTTGGGCCACTGACTACCTGTAACGACTGTCAAAGATCTACAAATGACAGCCGGGACAAACTGCCTAACGTGCTTTCTGAGGCACGGAGGAAACACGGTATGTAATGGGTGTGTCCCATCCACAGACCAACCTAGGCAAGCACGGCTTAACCTAAATCGACCCGAGCTGCTGTCATTATTTGTTGTCTATTTGGAATTTGGCTTCCAGAAATATTTGACAGCAGCTTTTAGGGTTGCCACGAAATACGTACATATTAAAAAAAAAACAGCAATAAGCCTATTGGCTTATTGCTGTTTTTTTGGTATTGCTGAGTGCTTTATTGTTATACTTTACTTTATTGTGTTTTGTTGTTAGCCGTGTGGTATCCGGCAGAGTAGAATAGAACCAACCCATTACACTCACGGGTGTTGTATAAGGCGACTAATGTCTGAGGCAGAACACCTTGCACCTCCGTAGACCAGAGAATGGGCAGCAGCGTTTTCTGTTAGTCTTTCATCACTGCGATCTCCAATCCGCCTGCCAAGCGTGGAGATTACGGCAAGTCCTCCCATCATAGGAGAGGCTTATGTCCAGCAGTGGACGTTATGGGCTGTTGTAGTAGTAGTAGTTATTGTTATAAAGCACTCAGCAATACCAGCTCATACATTTATAAATTATGTTAATACGTTGTATACAAGGAATTGCAACAAACTGCTCATTTATCGACCAACGACTTGTGTATTTATGTACATTTTTTTTCTTTCCATTTTTTGTTTCTTTCTTGCCAACAGTTGCTCATTGGATTGTGAACAGTTTCTCTAACTAATCAACAATGTAAATGAGTTCAAGTTGCTGGTACAGGCTTGTAATGAGGTAAGTTGTTGACTTATAAATGACATTGATGGTATCGTCAGCTTGCTTTTAGTGTTTATTTACTAAAGAGATAAGAATTACGGAGAATTTGTTGTTCAAAAGAGAACTGAGGGCTAACGTTTCAACAGAGCTGTAATATTTAGGCATCCATTTAGTTGTCGGTTAGTGTTACTTAAAATTGGAATAAGAATGTTATAAGGAATGTTTTTATTAACTAATATTTTTGTTACGATTTAGAATATTCTAGAAATACAACAAATACGTTATGTAAGAGAATTGTAATATTTCATATTGTTTTACGTCAATAAATAATATTGCAGTTGCAGTCACGAATCATAGAGAGAGAACACACGGAAAACGTAACACATGATTTCGTTATTTTAAGTAACAAATAACAAAAGTAAAAAAAATAAAGTCTTGTTATGACTTTATTTTTTTATATTTGAAGCTAATTAATTAGCTATTTTAAAGAAATATTGACCTAAGTTTTTAAGACTAAAATGGTTTTTCACATTTGGCGGTCCAAAGCCTGGCCAAAAATGACATCTATGACACAGCTGTCAAAAATGACATCTACGACACAGCTGTCAAAAATTTGACGTTTCGTCTTGAGCACAGTCTACAGTCTTTTCAAAAATTATTACTGCTAGCGTTGCCTAACCTGGGGTTACCTAACCTCAGGGTATATACAACATAGATAGCTAGCGGTAAATAAACTATGAAAGGACTTTATGGAGCTGCTGTCAAAATCTGACGTTTCTATGAGATGTCAAAAATGTCTAAGACGTATTCGAATGAAAATACTGTCAATATTTTAAATTAATAAGATAGTTAAATAAGGTTGTCTTGCATCTCAACAGTCTATTGTAAGTTGGGCACTATATTTAGATCAATTGAATACTTTCGACGCGGACATGACATAAATTCCGTCCTGTCTGGATGACTGATTGACATTTTGTGACCCCGCTAATTACTGCGTTTAGACTTTGATCTAGTAACATGTTCTGGATGAGTTTCACTTTCGTATATTATTATACCTCTATCAATGATATTTAATTAAACAGATATGTTATGAGCGCGCAATCGTGAAGACTCGAAAACGTGTCAATTGGCCTGTTTTTCCTTTATTCTGCGTCACTGCGTGTATGTGAGCTGGCTCTCCCCCGCGGCACACTTTTTTCGGTGGTTTTGTAGGTCTATAACATATCTGTTTGTTAGAATATCATTGACCTCTATTGTATTATTATTTATGATTATGGAGAAATTAATATTTATGGTCTCTTTACATCTAAGTATAAACACGCATGAGCTATGTACGGAACTGTATGTGTGTAAGATTTCAGAAAATAGGATCATTAAGAAAAAAAAATAAAAAAGGACGAATGCTAAAACCAAACTGTGCATTGGTTTAATTTATTAAGAGTAAAATTGTGGTATTAGTGTATTACGGAGCAAACTATCTTGGCTCATACTATTGGCCTTATCTCATTTATTTCATTTTATACTCAGAACAAAACACCGATAAAAAAAAAAACAAATCTAATTTTACAAGACAAAAGAATTATAAAACAAAACCATTTTTTAAATAAACATAGATTACTTTCGAAGGTTACTAACTTGCTTCACTTTCAATCACTATATTTTGATACTAGGCTATCGAAGTTACCTAAAGACCAATGCATGTCAAAAGTTTTGGCGTTTATTGGTACATTGGCGCTTAGTATTTTTTTTGCCCCAACACTTAAGCAAGTGTTCGCGTGCAAAACATTGCAATATGCGCTCTACTAGTTAATAAGACTTATGATAATTGATTTCAATTTTTTTTGTTACGAAATACAAGCAATAAAAAACTTGTGATATTTAGTCCAAATCTTTGACAATGTGTTGACGTAACTGAGGCGATAAATACTACATTTTGAGGTCGCTTTTAGGGGAATACCGGAAAGTTAAACTTTATTCAACTGCGGGAATAATCTATAATAAATAATACTTAAAGATAACTCTGGAATAACCTATTTTGAGTACTTTGGACATAAATAAAATAAAATAGTACAGGACCTACTTTGGGCAGTTCAAAATATTAATAAAATATGTAATGACTTATCAGCCCTGAAACTTTAGTAAAAGTCTGGCAAAATAAATATATTTATTATTATTATTTCAAATCACAACTCAAAATTGCAACAACTTATAACTGTTGTCTTTTTAAACTTTCACGATTAGAAAACATTTTATTACACATGCTAACGGGTATTTATCGCGAATATAAAAAGTAAAATTCGCGATAAATACCCGTTTACATGTGTATTATAACTTATAACTATATCTGATTTAAAATACCAGATTAGGCTTACAATTAATTCAAAAATATTAATAATTTAATAAAGCTTTTAGTAGATGTAATTAGGCAGTAATCTTCAGTAATAAACTAATTAATATACAATAAAAATAATCAACCGCAGCTAAGTACAGCTAGCTGAACTAATCACTTATAGGAAAACACTAATGAGGAAGACGCAAATTTCTAAGAAAGCATCAGGTAAAATTAGTTCCAATTACTTATAAGGGATGGTTTTTTCTTTACTTTTTTTTTCACACGAACTGCCCGGATTTTAAATCTCTGCCCCGTGGCGGTTAGTAGCAATAAGGTTGCACCCTCTTATATTGGACTTAAACGTAGCTGGCGTAATGTGGGATGGTTATTAGGAACACAACACCTCTACCTCTTCGGGGAATATGGGTTGGGTCATATTAAGAGTTCTTTTATTTTGTTAACAAATAAAAGAACCCCTTTTAGAGTTTCTCTGTATTTTTAAAACAATCAGCGTGTAGTAAAATAGACTATAATTAACGCTCCATCATTGGAGCAGCCGTGTCAAAAGTTAGCAAGGAGAGAACGTACGAAAATTGGATCAACAGTTTTTGAGAATGTGAATGGACATACTTCTAACAAGTTAACAAGGACAGCCCTCGTTTTACAACATGTAAACATGTTAACTTACAAGTTTTATTGTAAGCCTTGTTATAGCCAGACATCTATACAAATAAATTAAATTGGAAGTGTCCGTCTATTTGTTCCGGTTTATCTCCGAAACGGCTAAACCGAATTTGAAAGAATAGCTTAGCCTAAACACAAATAGTAACTTAGATTTAGGTTCGGTGCAAAAAAAAGAAAAAACCCTTGATATTGTTAACAAAATCCGATTTGAATAGGGAGTAATATTTTTAATTTTTTATAATAATTTCGAGCGGACGAAAGACGCGGGCAACAGCTAGTTTGAAATAAATTGTTACAATGTAGGTAGGTATTATCCTGAAATACCAAGCGGAATTAATAAAAAAGTCATGATTGTTAAGATGGGCCCAAGAATTGTTCTACCACTTATAACAAAATGTTCTTTCTCGTTAAAATTCTGTGCCCATATTGACAAACTCATTACGATGTGTAAAAAAATTCTTTCACTCAAAATAAGAAGTTCCTTCCTCTGGTTTCCGTTGTCCGTTTCAAAACACAAATGTTGGTCCTTAAATTTAAAAAGTCTTAAAAATCAGTGTCTTGAGTGTATTTTATAGTGTCTTATTTTGATTAAATCTGCACCCCAACATTCATTAAAAGCACTAAAGAACTTCAGGTAGCTTCTAAACTGGTTAGGTTTCACTTTAAAAGGGCCTTGTGGTTTTAGAGTGGCACTTTAACCTAACGAGATTAGTTCCTGATTAAATTAATTAGGTGATAAGCGCCCTAAAACTGCTATAACATTTTTCAAGATCTTGACCTAATGTAACATTGGCCAAGCAATGAAATAAATTATGAAAAAGACATCGAAATTAAAATAGGTACCTAATTACCAAATCAAAAAGGACCAAGGTACAACTTCCAAACTGCTATGAATAGTGCAGGAAACAGGAACTACGAAGTACTAAGTGACTAATTTTGTTGATGTTTGTACCTGGTACACAAAATCCAGCACAGTATTGCTAAAAGTTTTACTCAAAACTTAAGGAAAATGAAAATCCATTGTTGAAACGAAATTTTCATAAAAACATTTACAAATTTTTTTGAAAAATTCTCAATCGTAATGAACATAAAAAAGGTGGCAATGTGTTATGTAATTACACGGCTATAGAGCTTTTGCCTTAGTCTACTAACTTAAACACAACGTATTTACGTACTAATACGTACATAATTAGATTAATTAGTAATACTATTAAACTAATTGTCTCCACTACAGTACATTCCTACGTACTAGTTCAAAGGTTTTATCAATACATACGTATACTTACATACAGACCAACAAAACTATATCTACATAGTACTAGAGGTAAACAAACTCCGACTAGATATTAATGCCACGTGCAACTGGCAACGATGCACGATGTTTGGTTTAGATACGAATATGCACTGAACGGACGTGTCGTCGTGGGTACAATCATGAGCAGTAATATGTATGTAATGGGCCCAAGACCTTTAACGAGGCCGAAAAGCACTTGCGCTTCTCGTCATTGCGATAATTTTTTGTTCTGGACCATACCCGGGAACTATCTATTATAGTTACGGAGATACTAGAGGTGAACGTTAAAACTTTTTACAACTATTTTTTTATTTAATTTTTTTAATGTTAAAACTTTATTTATTTAACTTTATACCTCTCTGGCCCCAATGAATATAATTATGTGCTATTCAATGAATTCAGTTCAGTCCATCAGTACAATGTTTTGAGTGAGCCACATTGAGTTCTATCGTGATTTTTCACCCACAAAAATTAGTCGTTTCCTTGCAGTTTTTTTTTGTTGGAAACGACTTAGTTTGATGTACAGAATGCTTGGTTGACGGCTTCGTGAAGGGTCCATGTATACTCGATTTAGAGTCATCTACATTCATGCTCAAAACTTTGTTCACTATGAGCACTATTACGTACGTGATTGTCTCGTCGAATACTATGATTGTAACTACATCAATTTGTCAACAAAACGATAGGAACAAAATCTCTTTTGAAAAGTTGCTTCATGTAGGCATTTATGATTGCTCGTGACTGTACAACTAGCCCATCTGCTCTGCAACCCATTTTGTTCGGGGAAGCGGAAGAATATGCAGTAAGCAGCTGCTTTGGGAGATGTCAAATTGTTCATGTGGATATTGGCATATTAAATTGCATGGTCTTTTTTTATCTTTTTTTTTGTATTCGTTGTTCTTTTCTTAATTTGTCATTGAAGTTGTATTGGATGTTGATTGCTATATTAAGTTGCATCTGGTCAAAAAGCTGATTTTATTAGATCATTTTTTTGCAATAATTGTGTTAGTTTTCTAGAATCTTTTGTCGCTTAAGAGCATCTGATAAGGGATTTTCTTGCCTTAGAACATAAAAATAAAGGCATACAATTTTTATTGTTTATGTACTACGTGGTAATAGAGTAACTAAAAGCGACTAACTGCTAAACGGAATTAAGTCGTTGAACTCATAGATTGATTTTTTGGTAAAAAAAAATCACTTTGACCTTCAATTTATTTCAAGCCAGACTTATTTCCCAACCCTTTTTCTATACAATCAAATTCAAGTCCGACAACAAACATTCAATTCATAACGAATGCTCCACTGAACAAGTCAGTTAACAATAGCTCCGTAAAAGTCCACTGTGGTACTATATGACAGTATGACGCGTCTTAGGATATGACATCATGACAGGCAGGCTGGTTTAATTATAACTTCTCGACATCGCGACAAAGCTTGGCTGAAGGGTTGAGTAAATAAAATAAGGACCGAAAGGACAAAAATGGAAAGTGACGTATACATTGGGAATGCCTTTTAAGGTAATAATGTACAGTACTTTGGTGCTAGATTATATTGGACTATGTGAACTAGGAATAGGAAGTTCCTGTGTTGATACTTAACACACTATAATTTTCCCTGAGTCGATGGATAGTCTCCGCCAAAATTGGCTGCCATGACCAAAAACAGCGAGGAAGACTATTACTTTTAAACGACAATAAAAATGTCGCTTATGTTATTTTGGCACGTCTCCAAAGCCAGGTAATACAATTATTAAAAGCTAAGTTGCCAAAATTCTTAAACACGTAGAATTTCATAATGGCGTGAAATACCTCTCTGAGAAATATGGTCCTTCGTGGAACTATGTCGCTTAAGATTTTTTTGTTCAACATTACCAAGGCCAGTTAATAAAGTTATTAGAAGTAATATTGTCATTACAAATCTTAATTTGCCAGTTATTGTAAAACAAAGCGTAAGTCGTGTTAAGTCTTTTAATTTCGTAATGATTCAAGTAAATGAAGCGTTTAATACCAAATGACAGAAAAATTGCAAGCAATTTAAATTGGATTTGTATAAACGTCAGGCTATTTACATTTTCGTGTGTTTAAATAACAAACCTCTTATCGCTTTAAATGTTAAACTGGTATCTTTGAGTTCAATTTGAAGCCAAATTTTATCTGAGGCTACGCAAATGATACGCACTTTATTTGGCCAAAATATGATAAGATGACATTAAAAGAAACAGCTGTCTGTCGCTTATCACATTCCAAATTTATTTGACCATAAACTATAGTCAAATATAGTATATTCGACCATAAACTATTTCAAAATCTGTTGGTTCTAAAATCTAAAATCATAACCGAAGAATACATTAAGGACCAAAGCCTCAGAAAACAAAATCTCACAAAACATTTAGCATCAATCTTCACAGTAGCAGTGCGTAAGAGCCACATCCGTTGTTCCACGGCCTTGCAAGAGACGTTTATTAATCTATTCAGGAGCACTTTGGATCAAGATGAATGGAGCCCACGCTATTCATCATAGTGTAAGTGAAGCCAAGGAGGCTAGAATTAGCAAGGAGTTTCTTACGTCAACATTCCGATCTGAGACTCGGTATCAAGAAGGATTTAATTTAAAGAAAAAACAAAAAAAAACAATACGGAGGAACATATAGCTTCTGTATCACATGGTGTGGAACGTTTTCAAAATAAGAATTAACGCCGCCATATTTTTTATCCACTGTTGTTTCACAAATATTTACCAACAGCGCTATTCTATCAATTTCATTCGAGCTCCATAAGATTTTTGTAGAACTGTTTACTGTAGACTCAAGTGATATTATTTATCCTGAAATTGTCTATAGAGCGCAATAAGAAAAACAAAATGAAGGAATTCTACCTGGTGATTATGGAATTCTATTTTATATGTATTGATGTTTTTATATTTATTGATGTTTATTTGTGTATTGTTGAATTAAACTTATACTGTCACTTACGGGATATCTTCCGTGATTGTTCATTGTTTATCGGGAGCTCAAAACAATGAACAATCACGGAAGATAAATTCTTTACTTATAAACCGTGAAAGTTTATAACAGTATTGTTGTATGTATTAGTTCTTGTGTTTGTATATATATATATATTTGCAATACCAGCATGATTTACACAATGACAGTTATTTTTATAGTCATCCAGCCCACGTTAAAATTCATACTCATTATAATTGCTTTCAATCAAAGAATTTAATCATTATACGCTCAAGCGTGTAATAAATAACATTGGAATGTTATTTTACTACCAGCTTGTCTATGTTATATTAAACAATGCGTTTAGTTTAGTATGCTTGGAATTTATCCTTGCATAATAAAGAACTTAATATATCTTCATCGTCTTCTGCTAATAAATTAGTCAAATATCTACGATGTATTTGGTCTTTGGTCTCGATACTTAAATATCTATAATTCTTCGCATCGCATTTTAGGCGAAACTTGGTTGTATTACCATCTTTGCAATGTACAACATTTATCTTAGAAGTGGTCCTACATTTTTGGTTAATCGTGCTTAAAGACCGCGTTGACATGACTTGAGTTGGGATTCCTTATATTATAGCTGGTTTAAGACATAGATTATTGGTCTTTAGACACTTCATATAGAGCCGTTATACAAGTAATCTTCTCCAGATTTCTCATTTTGATTCGTATTCGATGCCAAATAGTCCGTAGGTTATAAAGTATTTGGATTTACCATTTCCGGATTTTCGATTACAATACTAAAATTCCTGTTTAACGTCGTTATTGTAATTAGTATTACTTATTAAACAACATTATGATGCCTTAGTCATTATAGTTAAATAGAAATTAAAAGCATTAATTAGTACGAGTGACACATTGTTTACATAATTTTATCCTACTAGTTCTATCAACTTTAATAATGACTGTTGTTACGTCCTCAAACTGACGAATATTGTATTCTACAGTACAATGACTGAGTCAAACTCTTGTACTTTAATGTTTATCAAAATCATTGTTTAATCTTACACTCATTTTAATTTAAACATTACTCAAGCAAGGAGAAATTGCTTCCGTTCTTCGAACATCACAAAATTCAACTGTAGTGTCTTGGGAATACGCTTAACTCTTCTTTAACAACCACTTTTCGTCCTTTTATAAATGTTTGTTCCTCAACAATAAATTATTTTCTTAATCAGAATTCAAGGTATGTCGACATTTCAAGACTTCCCATGATCTTTCATTCACATCCTGCCTTTTATCGGTTGTTAAAGATAGTTACATAAATAAACGAATTTTCATTGATACGGAAGCCCATCCATTGCGGACTATAAAACTGACCAGCAAGCAAATAAAAGGGTTCATTGGCGTAAAATTTTACGGATCATTCGAGTTTATTGTTACTACGATGTTTTCTTGACACATTTTCAGGTACTCTAAAACGCTCAACAGCATATAAAAACTCTTTTAAATCATCAATAAGATGGCCATTATTGTTTTAAGAATACACTACATTCCAATAGGATTAAGAAGTATCATCGATGTCTTCTGAAAACCATTCTTTTCTTAGCACATTTCAGTGTTTTTAAATCGGTCAACGGCATTAATGAACTCTTTTAAATCATCATTGTCGTTTTTTATTGTTTCATGAATACGATGTATTTCAATTGGATTAAGTAGTTTCAATGAACTTCTTCGAATACCATTCTTTGAATTTCTTATTACGTTCTATTCTTCTCTATAATCCAATCCTATTCTTTGAAGTAATTGAGTAACAAATTTTAATGTCAAACAGGCTTGCAAAATATACGGTTGCACGCAGTCGGTTAGTTTCCGATTTCAGGAAACATCAAAAGTAAAACCATGTTAACTACCATTTTATACTGCTGTTATATTTATTCCAAGACGTATAACCATTTCTTGTTTATTATTTATATCTGACGCAACGACGAACATACATACAAGAAATGTGTTTTTTATTTTTTATTTAGCTGTCAATCTTCAATCATAAATACTACACATTACTTCATACGATTTATGTTTGTGTTGAAAGAGTTGTTGTTATAAATAGTGCGTCAGATAGGCTTGGAGAGAATAATGATAAGTAATGATTTGCATTGATGAGATCACTATTACTTTCCTCAGTAAACTTTACGTTGGCAAGGGACATTACTTTTTCCAGATCTGTTTGGATCTTCCCTATTTGCATGTTTTACGTATAAATGCGTACGACAAAACTTGACATAAAAATATATCAAATTCTGAAATAGTATTTTTTATATTTGGAAATGGAATATTTCCTCTAGGATACGAGAGAAACCGCAGCCAACAGCTAGTATGAACCTTTGTTTATTTCTTTTATCATAATATTATGATCTGTGAGCTAAAAATATTTCACCCTACCCCTAGTGATGGATCGTGAGCAGAGAAAAAAGGATTATATCCGACAGGATGGGCAGCATCCACCTGTGTGTACTGATTAAATCACAGAACGCAGTCAAACTTGATTTTCTTAAGGGTTGTCGAGGACAAACGGAAATCGCAGTGTCAAAGAAACCTGTTCATTTATAAAGGGAGTTATCTAGAATTTATCAAGTGCATGTACCTATTGCACCTTTATCCAAAGCCGATCTTATTTTGATTCAAACACGTAATGAAAACAATACAGCCTTAATTTACGTTCTAATTAAAGCTCAAACGGAACATTCGAGCAGGACCTATTCACACTCAAGGATAGCCTTTCAACGCAACTAACAAAGCTTATTAACATTTAATGAATAAACACTTACTTCGTCTTCCTCGTCGTCGTTAAAGAACGGATCCAGTAGTAGGTTCTTCCAATGTATAACATCCGGAGGTATCGCGTATGCGTCGTGGTCTCTCAGATTCGCGTACAAGGGACTGTCGCGGCCGACACCCTCGGAACTAGCACTGATCGAACAACTTTCCACTTCAACACTACCACCGCAAGAACACCCCTCGTCGGTGTAACTATATCCATATTCGATCTCCTCGTATATATTCTCGTCGGTAATCGCGTCCCGCACAGGCTCGTAGCCGTCGTCCGCCGGCTTGTCGGGCGTCATTGCTACTGAGCCACTGTCAACACACCTGTCCTTACATTCTCCCACCTCGTGCAGCGAGTACACTGAATACCGAGCAGGTATGAAATCGCTCGCTGTGTCGAACGATAGACGCGATACTGTAGCGTGGTGCTGCGATAAAACGCGACGTAATATTTCATCGGAATTGTGAAAGCCCGTGGAGTGGGCCCATACCGCGGCGTAAGGGTTACCTTCGTTGTCGTCAGTACTACACTCTTTGTAGCTCCAGCACGTGCTCTCTGAATCACTCGACGATTCACTCTCGTGGTTATTCGGCTCCATATCTGAAATCGAATTGTCGCACCTCGATTTTAACCGAGCCCGCCGCGGTGGTACCGGTGTGCCGATGCCTTTGTCGAAGATCGTGTTTACGTTATTATTCACTTTGACACTAGACGGTGTGCTCGTCACGAAAGAGACGTCCGATAGGGTCGATTCACATTCACTCTCACTGTGTTTTGTTTGTTTTTCTTCGGTCATGCGTTCCAAACATTCGTCGAATATGTTAAGAATGCTGAGGGACACTTCTTTTTCCGAGGGCGCCAGCTGACGCTGGTACTCATCGAGCTTGTAGATCTCCTTACCCAGCTGCGACAGTATCTCGTCGAACTTGCTGTCAGAAGTGTCGGGTTCGGGCTCGGGCGGTGTGACCGTGATGAGCGGGTCGTACTCTTCGATCGCCAGCCGGATCGTCGTGAGCCATTCGATAATCGGCTGCGCTGTCTCGGAGCGCAGTGTGTCCGCGACTGCGTTCGGAATCCAACTTGCTAGTTCACACATTTTACCGCCGCTGCACGATAACCGGTGTATGAATCAACACGCGGGATTCCGCGAAACTAAGCTTTGACGTCTCCATAGCAGTGTAGAGCGCGCGTACGATATCGACGACATTTGCACTCGACCGCGATCGCTTATCATTATTTTCCTAATTATACACAACGAACGCATATTTGACCTTTGTTTGATAGCTGACTATTTTTGCTCCTCTTATTTTTGGTGAGACATCACTGTATTTTTCAAAATATTTTCTGTCACAGCACTAAAGGGGTTTTCTAAAAAAAAATACGAAAAATTTTAGGCGGTAATTTTGACACTGACAGTTGTAAAGTTCGCGCGCTTTTTATTATTTTTAAATTTTAAATGGTGTAGCGGAAGCGTCCGCGCGCGGCACGTCCACCACGATAGTGGTGCGCCGTCCGGCAATTAATTGGATGCGTTCATTCTGCGCTCGCGTCTGTGTGACCGATATTCTACGTTATTTCTGTGGCAGCTGGAGCAAGCGTGGCGCAACCACACTAAAACTAAATGCAATGTGCATTAGATAAGACAGATCAGGCGCCGAGACATGTACATATTTATTGCTATGTTTAATTGTATTGATACGGGCCATGAAGTCGTGTGGTTGGCCAATAAACTTAAAGCAAGTAAGTATGTATAGACATTTGAGGGCATAACAATTTAAATTCATTACCATAAATATGTGTTCCTGTTCGAGTTACGAGCAATATTTGTATAAATTTAAATGTAAGTATCTATCTGTTTTGCTCGATATTTTCCTGTCCTGAACTTGGGAACGCGTCTAGTAAACTCCTGTGCCAATTTAAAACCTATGCTCTAGAAAATAAGGAACACAATAGAAGGATGTCGTTAAATCCTCTGAACAGGATAATCGTGAAGAGCGATTGAACAATAAATTCCATGGAAACTGTACCATGTGTTCTAGATTTTGTGAGCATTTCTGAAATATTGTAACTCTACCGGAACGGAACTGATGTCTTTTGTCTCTTTGTGATGTTGATGCAAGTTGCTGGCGTCATAGAAGTGACTAAGCATTCATATTATGTACCTATCTACTAGGAAGGAAAGGTCATGTCAGGTCTAGGTAGGATATGCTTTAAGTCTTGGTTGGACAAAAGCAACATTCCCCTGATAGTAGCTGGATGCCTCGTATTGAGTTCATCATACTGACCCCACATAGAAATGTTTCATCAGTAATCTTATTTTAATCTTCTGTTTGCAAAAGCGCAATACCAAACAGTCAATTTATGGAACAGCTGTTTTTTTTTTCTATACTAATATTATAAAGAGGAAAACTTTGTTTGTTTGTTTGTAATGAATAGGCTCAAAAACTACTGGACCGATTTAAAAAATTCTTTCACCATTCGAAAGCTACATTATCCACGAGTAACATAGGCTATATTTTATCCCCATACTCCCACGGGAACGGGAACTACGCGGGTGAAACCTCGGGACGTCAGCTAGTATTAAGTATAGATGAAAAAATCCTAAATTCATGATTTTAGAATGATGTCCCGGATACGTGGTAGCCGTTTGTGCATCGGTGTCGAGATTTCACCCTGTAGAATGCAGCCGAAAACCTTCACTAGTTTAACCTACGAGTTGCCATACTGAAGAAAAATACACCATTCTGAGAACAGGGGGACTACTTAGTCCATCAACGAAGATACGGGGTCTGTCCGAATGTAGCTTATACTTTGAAATTAACCCTACTTATTAATATTATCGGATTCATGAGTTTTGGAAACATATCGGGAGTAAGGTCAGATGACCAATCGTGTTGTCATTCATTTTTAGTTCGGGCCCCTAACGAATCTTATGTCCGTAAAGTGATACGGAAAACACCGTAACTTCTGCCAAAACTACGGATTTCCTGCTTAGAGAGTAGACCTCCTGTAACTATCACCATCAATATCACCAAATATGCAAAAAAAAACTCAAATAACGTTGCCCCAGACTCGGAACTTCTCCTGTATCGTGGATTCGTGGGTGCGTTAACAAACATTTAAACTCTCATACACAAACAGCTGGACCCGGAACAACTAACGGTAGGCCATACAAATATTTTTGTTCCGTGCAGGAATCGATTTCGCGACATGCATCGCCACTGCGCCAACCTCGCCGTCAAATTGTTTTGCTAAACATGATAATCTTGGTATGAACTACTGTGGAGAGAGGTCCATTACAAAAGTTGTTCCTGGCTTTTACCATTTTAGATCTGAAGCAAATCCCTTTAAAACACCCACTTAAACGTTAAGAAGCTATCAAGTTTTATGATGAGGGAGATGCACCTTTGTTTCGCAATACTAAACTACATCAAACGACTTTTATGGGCATAGTTTTCCTTAAAATTCACTTTGAATGTGGTCGCAGGCGCAGCGCATAGACGCTAGGGTGACTACACTTTGCGTAAGTAACGGACTTGACACCAATATTGAGTTGAGAATGACTACAGTTCTTGGTAAGAATAGTAGGTAACAAATTAGTTTGATTCAAAGTGAAATCAATTTTAAGTAAATTTTATTCGGTACAGAAAACTAGACAGTATAAGACGCAATATATATTTTTAGGGTTCCGTACCCAAACGGTAAAAACGGAACCCTATTACTAAGACTTCGCTGTCTGTCCGTCTGTCTGTCCGTCTGTCCGTCTGTCTGTCACCAGGCTGTATCTCATGAACCGTGACAGCTAGACAGTTGAAATTTTCACAGATGATGTATTTCTGTTGCCGCTATAACAACAAATACTGAAAACAGAATAAAATTAATATTTAAGGGGGGCTCCCATACAACAAACGTGATTTTTTTATAATAATTGGTACGGTACGGAACCCTTCGTGCGCGAGTCCGACTCGCACTTGGCCGGTTTTTTTAATATTATCCCTGAACATGTCCACAATTCCTACGACTAAGATTACTGGGTCATGAATCATGATTTTAAAAATGTATCTTATATTTCTTGACAAATCTTTATAAGGCCGCCACTACTTTTACTTTAAACACCCGAAAAACCCAACAGAAAATCAAAAAATCAAACTAAACTTTCATGAATGGAACCTACTGAAATTAAGTGTATCATACATAAGTAAGTAGTAGCCGTGTGGTATCCGGCAGAGTAGAACCAACCCATTACACTCACGGGTGTCGTATAAGGCGACTAATGTCTGAGGCAGAACACCTTGCGCCTCCGTAGACCAGAGAATGGGCAGCAGCGTTTTCTGTTAGTCTTTCATCACTACTGCGATCTCCAATCCGCCTGCCAAGCGTGGAGATTACGGCAATTCCTCCCATCATTGGAGAGGCTTATGTCCAGCAGTGGACGTTATGAGCTGATGTAGTAGTGTAGTACATAAGTAATATTATTATGTACTTAGCACAAATATAATTACTTAGGTGCTGCAGTGAAATTGGGCAACAAAAGTTCAGTTTACGTAGAAAAAAAAAACAAAACAATTTTATTGTTATTTTGGGATGCTATCTAGGCTTTTGTGTAAAAATATGAATTGTAGAAAAGAAAATAAAAAAGATAGGTATTCAGGCACGTCTGGTTAGATTGTGAGCTGACCCCAATAAGTTTGTAAAAGGGTAACGGCTACCGATGACGATATAATAATGACGTGAAGGGCAACATTTTTTATTTTAGATTTTGGCTACTATTATAAAACACAGACCGTATCCAGTATGCGTGAAAGCTATTCACGCACACTGGATACGGTCTGTGTTTTCAAACTATCCTTTTTTGTGCAGTGTTCATGTTTATTTAATATTTGATGGTAAAATCTAAAAATAAACTTTATATCCAGGGATATTTTTACCGTTTTTCCTTCAATATTTTACCAAAACAATAGCATTTTTTTGATTGGTAGGAAAACATTATCTGTGTTAACTTATTTAGGTGTCGATTTTGTTGTGCACAAACTAAACTTAAATTTAGGCTATTGCTGTCTTTTAATAAAAGGCAGTGCGAGAAAAGGACGGCTACTTAAATTTAGGCTATTGCTGTCTTTTACTAAAAGGCAGTGCGAGAAAAGGACGGCTATAGTTATGAACTAAGCTAAAGATGTCAAACTAGTTTATGCCTTACGCTTCACCGTGTTTTTAGTCTACATGTTATTACGTGCACCCTTAAATTAAGGGTGCAACATGTCGACTAAAAACACGGTGAAGCGCAAGGCATAATATTTCTTAAGGGCCTTAATTTAAATGGAAATATTGGTTCAATTTAATTTGACAGCTCTAAATTACGTCCGTCTCTTTCTCGTTATATTAGAGAAAAAGATAGCAATAGCCTAAATTAAGTTTAGTTTGTGCACAACAGAATCGACACCAATGTATCGTTTGTGATGCTATGGAATAGAAAATAAAGATAAACTGGCTGTCTCTCATGACTGCTGAGCATGGAACCCGGAATCGATTCCCGGCTCGGGCAGATTGTTTTTGGGTTTTTCCATAAGAAATTTCTCAGTAGCAGCCACAGAGTCTGGCTTTGTGCCCGGTTGATGGCACTAGGCTCACCCCTATTACATGGGACTTAAACCTAACAGGCGAAATGTGGGTGTACTATTAGGTACACCTCTGCTTAACCCATTGGCGATTAGAGGCGTGATGTTATGTTATGATGTAAGAGTTCTCTTGCTTTTAAATTGAGATACAAATAAAACGCACAATTTTTTACCTGTCTTTTTTGCTTTCGTCTTAGATTAAATAATGTCCAGATTCCGTGTTCGAAACAAAACGGAACGTTTTAAGTGAAGCCACTTTTTTTGAATGTGTGAGTGAGCGCCGCGATCGGGAGTGTATTACGTATCGGATTTGCGTTTGTGTGCAATGTGCGTGTAATACCAGTGGCGGAGACTTACCCATAAATGTGGGAGATTTTCAGTATTTTACGTTCAGTGTAAAATATATCATCAACAGTAATGACATGATTTTGTATCATTACGGTTGGTAATTTTCAACGTTATTTCTTTAATTTGTGTTATTTTTCATGTGCGACTTTATCAGAAATTATTATGTTACGACTTTTTGTGATATTTGCTTGCAAGTTAATTAAATGTTTGTTGTTTTGGTGTACTTAAATACCAAGTCTGAATGTGTCTGAACGTGTCAAACCAAGTCTGAACGTGTCTGTTCGAGTCTGACCGATTCTGACTGAGTCTGACAGAGTCGGACCCAGTTCGACTGAACTAGACTGAGTCTGAACGTGTAAGACCGAATCTGACCAAGCCTGAACGTGTCTGACCGAGTCCAAACGAATCTGACTGAGTCTGAACGTGTCTGACCGAGTCCGACTGATTCTGAACGTGTCTGACCGAATCTGATCGAGTCTGACCGAGCCTGACCGAACCTGACCGAGTCCAACCGTTAAGCCAGGTCCAGACTAGCGTAATGTAACGCGACTCCACCGTGTAATGTAACGCGAATTCTAGGTGTGGACGGCACCGCGAGCATTACATGAAACGCTTGCGGTTGATCCATCGGCTGTCGGTTTTTGCGCGAACACAAAGGCGCACGCAGTATTCGCGTTTTCAATTCGCTTTGAGTTCGTGTGCCGTCCACATTGTTGACATGAATTAAACGTAATCGTTACATTCGCGTTACACCAGTCTGGACCCGGCATTAGTTAGTTTGACTCTTAATCTGACTCTGACTCTAAATGAGACTTTGAGGCAATGGACAAAGCGTTTCGAATTCAGTAATTGAGCCAAAGCTTTTACATTTATAAAAAAAAAACATCGTTTAAGTAAATAAAACTCTTTTGTAATTTCTCGTTCTGAAAAGATTTTTAAAAGTTACAAATAATGGGTAAAAAAAATTATGCCCCTGGCAACACTCAACAAATATGGCGTGACAGTAATGTCAAATTATACTTTTTGTTTACTTAGGTTTAAAATGCGGTAACAAAGAAATACCAAGTGAAATTGAATACTTACTTGTGAAATGATATATAGTGGCACATTCCTTTTTTTTAGTGTGATTTCTACACCATTTCACAACACAAACCTTCATTTTAAAATATCAAAACACAGACTCGTGACGTAGTTTACGCGGGGAACGTTCCTAGGCGACTGACGTATGGATCGTACGACGCGCGATATATGTCCCGCGTGTTTTTGGCTTCAATTCTCAGTGGCCTACTATCAGTCTGGACATTATTTAATCTAAGGCTTTCGTATTCTGAATCTTACGTCTTTGAACGCAAAACAGTTTAAATTAACTAACCCAACACGATCGATTCGCCTATAGCTTACGTTCTATTCTTTAACATCTAAACGGTTTCAGATGATGAATAAAACGAATCCAAACAGCCAATATCTGGCTATAATCTCCGCCAGATAAGTAAGAATTAAAGGTCACTGCTCTTTCCTTAATTTCTCTACGTAGGTACCCCGACAATACATTACGAATCGTTTTTTATTACTAGAAAAAGTCAAGGATCACGATAAAGGTCGTTTCAGGATAAGTATAAGTCATTGTTTCTGTTTTCGGAATTATGTATTTTTGAATAAACGTATGCGGGTTAATGACTTTTAATTCTTACTTATCTGGCGGAGACTATAGACTCGAAGGTAACCCTGACACACTTGAAAAGGTTGGACCGATGATCTTCCTTGACTTTTATTGCCGTGGGAGAGCAAACCGTTGTCTACGGTTGTCAGCATGCCTGAGAGATATTTCTCGACGGCATGTAAAGTCAAGTCATAGGCCCATGGGCGGCATTAAAACTCTGACACCAGGTTAGGCACTACCCACACGATAAAAAAGATGGAGATAATTGTTGTTACTATAGTCTGGGGTGGTTGTCAGGCAAACATTGGTCGTGGGCAAAACCTCAATGAAACAAACAGTCACCGACTTCCAAAAGATGGAGATAATTGTTGTTACTATAGTCTGGGGTGGTTGTCAGGCAAACATTGGTCGTGGGCAAAACCTCAATGAAACAAACAGTCACCGACTTCCAAAAGATGGAGATAATTGTTGTTACTATAGTCTGGGGTGGTTGTCAGGCAAACATTGGTCGTGGGCAAAACCTCAATGAAACAAACAGTCACCGACTTCCAAAAGATGGAGATAATTGTTGTTACTATAGTCTGGGGTGGTTGTCAGGCAAACATTGGTCGTGGGCAAAACCTCAATGAAACAAACAGTCACCGACTTCCAAAATTATAGTCGATTTTACAACAAGTGCACAAAACGAACCATTTTTGTCCGAGACTTTTAGCAGCCCGAGCTGAAGGCGAGGGGTGATAGTAACGCTGAGGATAAAATGGTTTTGTGGACGAGTTATAAACTCTGCTTTTTACTTTGATTGCGAGGAAATAAAACAGTAGTATAACATAACAGTAAAATTTTTACAGTTTTGAATATCGTCGCTTTATTTTTGAAGTGAAAACTTCTTTAGGCGCGCTGAGCACTTTTTGGGTGAAGGAAAAACATTGAACTCATCGTCACGTCACGTAACGTGCGGTCACGCTTCGTAGCCGTTCGTAGCACTCGTAGCATCTGCTACGGCGGCGGCGTAGCACCAAATATGTATGCGCGAGACATAACCAGTGCTATGACTGAGGCGGGGTCTGTGTACTTTTTGTTTTCACTTCTATCGGCTGCAGTCCCCAAAGACTGCCCCGATTGTTTTTTTTTAAATGTCGGTGTACACGACGTGTCACGCACCATTGAAATATCTCTGCCGTCCTATTCAGTGATTACAGGTGTGATTTTTTGGTGCGTATGTGCTATGTGCTAACTTGCACGATAGCTTAATAAAAAAAAAAAAAAAAAAAAAAAAAAAAAAAAAACGATTCGTGTTGAGAAGATAAACATAACGATTCATGATATGAAGACGTTTACAGTTTCACAGGATGAATTAATCTATTGCGGAAGAAACATTTTATGTATTACATAACTCTTGATCTGAAATCAATTTAGTAATATCATTCTGAACATGCGAAACGACAATAATATTAGTTTCCGACTTTCTATTTTTATTCCTTCAAAAATGGTTCTTGTCAGGGGTTTTTTAAATTTTTATTTAAAATTAAATAAAAATTTGTTGTAATTACTTGTTATAATTACTTGTTATAATTACTCGTACTAAGGAAGGATTTCTTTAAAGTTACCTCTTGTTGAACATAATGAAAAGTGCTTACGTTTTACTTGGATCTTCTGTTACGCCTCTTTTCATGAATTTTTCATCATATGTTTTTCAAAAACACTCCTTCGTATCATCTCTGTAAGGTTCTCAATAGGCTAGTTTCCACCATCAATAAATTGCAAATCTATTTAGTCCGTCACGTCAGTTAGAGTATTGGAAAATAATGGACACGTATTTTTGTTTTCGTAAAGCAATGAATATTGACAAAGATAAAACGCATCAAAACTCGAGAGTGGGGGCTCGTGACGTCACCACGCACTAAAAATTACAGCAAGGCGTGACGTATTGATAATTTTAAAAGCGTCGTATCTTCGTCAATTTTGGTTTACGTAACAAAAGAAAAAAAATCGTGTCAAATATTTTTTGATCATCTAACTGACTGACTTATTAGATTTTTTCAGGACACAAGCCTATTATCAGTTCTCTTCAGTAAATTTCGCGTTACGTCTGCCTGTTTAATATTGTATGACTGAGGACATATACCAACTTACGGTACCTTACACACTTAGCTACCTAATTTAATGTTAGTTTCACACTTAGGTAGTGGTGCCGATTCCCTTGTTTACAAACTAAACCAAATTTAAGTTCAGTGCATCTTTTTCTTTCTATTTCATTAAGAAAAGGACAGAAGATAAATTTTAGTTATGTTCTGTCAAATTAATCAGCGCCATACAAGTTTTAGACGCGATTAAAAAGTTGACTACTAAAATTACATCAAATTACGTCAGGTGCTGACTAATTTGACAAGATTAAACTAATATTTATCATCTGTCCTTTTCATAATGAAATAGAAAGAAAAAGATGCATTTAACTTAAATTTAGTTTAGTTTGTGAACAAGGGAATCGGCACCATTGTGGTTTGAAATTAGCATCTAATTATTTAATGTTTGCATGCCAATTTTGTGGCGAAACGTGTCATTGTACTACAGTTATTATTTTTACCATCTTTTGTACCACATTTACTGCAAATAAATTATTAATTATATTTATTAATTATTATTATTTTGACTTTTGACTTGATTTGTGTTCAGATTATAAAAAAAATAACCTTCTTTTCTCATGGTCTCGTTTGATTACAGCTCTTTGTTTGATTGCTCTACCATCAACTGCTTGGCACACATCAGGTAAGATTTAATGTAGAGTCTAAAGTTATTGTCATCGTCTGCCTAACCTTTTTCCAACTATGTTAGGGTCGGCTTCCAGTCTAACCGGATCCTTTTAGGCCTCTGACTACAGTGACTACCTGTAACGACTGTCAAAGACAGCCAGGACTAACGGCTTAACATGCTTTGCGCGGCACGGAGGAAACTCGGTAGGTGGTCACCCATCCACGGAACAACCCACGCAAGCGCGGCTTAACCTGAAGATCGAACCGAGTAGCTGTTATTATTTATCCACGAGCTCCTCTAGAGGATCTAACGTTATTATGATATCTGTAAAATGAGATGGCAGTTTGATGAACTTGTTGAGTTTGATGTACAGTCGTGATCTTCTCCGCCAGATCAGGTAATTTTTTTTTCGCTTAAATCATGCAGAGGCGCCGAGCCACGCCCTCTTAAATTTTAGGCCTATTATGAAAGCGTCAACTTTGGCGCGCAAAATAACAATAACTCTTATTTGGCGTGCGTCGTCAGTGCGCTCGGCCGATAGGTATCTTTTCACTCATTATTTCCACACAAAGTCAACGGGGCGAGGCTAAAGAGCGTCTCTGTGTTGTAAGTGCAAGCAAAAATTAGCTTAGTGTTGGTCAGGCGGGAGTGTCCTCGATAGTACCTACGTATCGTATGACCTTTAAATCCATATATGTTACAATTGCAACCAGAAAAACTAACTTAGCAGCTTTTATCCTAAAATTCTTTAACAGAATGGTCACTCTACAGCTCAATGAACAAAGTTAACTGCATCACAAAGCTCATTCATATGGAATACCAATATTACACCTCATATTACAATATCAACTTTAAAACCTACGTGTTAGAGTATGATTTTATCGGGCAAGACTTATGATATCCCACATCTGAAGAGGTAATACCAACCTTATTTTTTAGAGTATAAAGTGTAATGTTAATTGGCAGATGTTATGGAAGTATGTATATGAATGGCCACTGTTTCAGGAGTTCGCATGTATATGCCAAGATGCTATGTTGAGGTAGACTACTAGCTTTCAATTCCTCTGAGGAAATGAGGACCTAAATGAGCTTGAAAGTAGGTGACATTTCGGTTAATTTTATCTTAATGCTATTTTAAGTTTTCGGAGGAGCTCGTGTCTAAATAATAACAGCTGCTCGGGTCGATCGTTAGGTTAAGCCGTGCTTGCCTAGGTTAGTCTGTGGATGGGTGACCACCCTTACATACCGAGCCGTGCCTCGGAAAGCACATTAAGTCGTTGGTCCCGGTTGTCATTTGTAGATCTTTAACAGTCGTTACAGGTAGTCAGTGGCCCAAAAAGACTGACAACCAGTCTTACCAATAGGTATCGTATTACCTAGTATTAACTGGGTTGTGGAGGTCAGATATGCAGTCGCTCCATGTAAAATACTAGTATTCAGCTGCATCCAGTTAGACTGGAAGACCTCACCGACCCCAATATAGTTGGGAAAAGGTTAGGCAGATGATTATGTTATTTTAAGTTTTCAGCAACGAAATTATATTTGGATAATAGTCATTATTTAAAAAAAAAATCCTTCAGTATATTATGATAATTGGAGGCTATTCATTGCCAAGGACTATCTACCCGCGAAAGCTGACTTTTTAAATATATTATTGTGTGGCAAACCAGTTGGCGAACCACCTGACGCTAATTATTAGTTACTAGCGCTACATCTGCCTGCGATATAATAGTTGGAGCATCTATATTCTGTAGTACCCGAGGCTTTGCAGGTGCATTGTTATTGCACAGACAAAGACTAGCTGTTTGAATACCGAGTTCACTGACGGTCAACCACTTTTCACCCTTATGCTCTAAGAAATAAGGTAGGGTGCTCCACATCGCTGTCAATGCGGTGAAGCAGTCGACTGCCTCGGACACCATGGCCTTTCTAGCAGTAAGAGTGCAGGTCGGATAGCGCGGCACGCTAGCATTAATGATCTCATCCGTCGTGCTCTTGTCACGCCGGAGTGCCAGCTGTATTAGAACTCACTGGCTTGGCACGCTTCGATGGCAAGAGACCAGATGGTATGACCATACTGCCGTGGAAGTTGGGTAGGCCTTTGGTGTGGGACGCAACTTCTTCTTCTTGGTCGACAACCTTGCGCCATCCCATCTTCCTAGCACAGTTGGCTGCGCTGGGGCGGCTTCTGTAGAAAACCTCAAACGGCACAAATACAATAATTTAATTGGTAGTTATGTGTTTGAGTCGTTTGGAGTTGAAACACTAGGGCCATGGGGTCCGAGTCATCATCATCTGCCAGGCTTTTTCCAAGTTTTATTGGGGTCGGCTTCCAGTCTAACCAGATGCAGCTGAATATCAGTATTTTACATGGAGCGACTGCCTATCTGACCTCCACAACTCAGTTAGTACTGGGTAATACGATACCCCTTGGTAAGACTGGTTGTCAGACTTTTTGGGCCACTGACTACCTGTAACGACTGCTAAATATCACAAGTGACAGCCGGGACCAACTGCTTAACGTGCTTTCCGAGGCACGGAGGAAACTCGGTAAGATGTAATCGGTGGTCACCCATCCACAGACCAACCTAGGCAAGCACGGCTTAACCTAAAGATCGACCCGAGCGGCTGTTACTATTTAACCTCGAGCTTCGTCCGAGTGCCGAGGGGTCCGAGTGCCCACCTAGTATTTTGAAATTGCCAAATGGTTGGTCGACTCTCCACGTGACCAGAGGGCGGGCCCATTGTAGAGTTGTAGTTTGTAAATAACACTGTTTTCTTGTAAAAAAGGTTGAAAAGTCGAATCTCAGTAAACTCGGTATAGTACCTACATAACTAAAAGCTAACTTGAAAGTTCAAACACTCCAAACTTCGATTCCAAAAGGTCCGTTACCGTAACTCGTTAGCAGTGAACGTTTGGAGCAGTTAACAGTTGAACTTTCAATTTAAGTTAGTTCAAACTAGAACAATAAATATCATTGTTACATTTTAAGAACATTTACTGACCAATTCATTCCCTACGCCATTTTGAGCTCAGTTTTATGCGAGAAAATCGACGCAAATGCGCAATTTAATTTACTGTTTCTTTCCTTGTAACTAAAGTCAGTGTATCTATCTCGTATCTTTTGTTTACAACTGCCCACGATTTGAAATTCGATGGTATTTTTTTTTAATTTTAAGAGCGGGACAAATCTACTAAAGAAAATTACATAAAAATAATTATTTAATAAACTGATCCCGCGGGATCCAAATGAGCGGGATCAGTTGACTAAAGAGCCCGGCTTCGCCCTCGTGGAGTTCGATAATTGTCGTGTTCGGTAAAAATATTAATTGTAGAATGAAGAAAATGCCGTGTGGTATCCGGCAGAGCTAGCCGTGTGGTATCCAGCAGAGTAGAATAGAACCAACCCATTACACTCACGGGTGTCGTATAAGGCGACTAATGTCTGAGGCAGAACACCTTGCGCTTCCGTAGACCAGAGAATGGGCACCAGCGTTTTCTGTTAGTCTTATATCACTGCGATCTCCAATCCGCCTGCCAAGCGTGGAGATTACGGCTAATTCCTCCCATCATGGGAGAGGCTTATGTCCAGCAGTGGATGTTATGGGCTGTTGTTGTTGTTGAAGAAAATGATCCGAGTGAACTGTGACAATATCAACAGTTATTCTAGTAAACTCGTGTGAAGCTTACTCGTACGAGTCCGAGTCGAGTGTCAACGAGGCTTTACTGTCTGTTCATGAAGCATCAATTACAGCCAATGTTTGATTGAGATTTTCAACCAATCGTTATCAATCAATCAATTGACATTTAATGTTACGAAGCAGCCATTGATTCAAATAATTTATGACTTTCCTATATAGAGAAGACTTTCAAAGACGACAATACTTTCTTCGCTTTTCATAGCACAGAATTTTCAAATGTCACATTACTCTATGACGCTCTACAAATTATTTTTGTAAAGTAGGTACAGAAGCGGGAAGCCATCACGCCATGGTAGCCCATGGCCCACGCCATGGTAGCCCATGGCCCACGCCATGGTAAGTTCAAATTTTCTTACGTTCTTTGCAATTTGCTGGTTTTGAACAAAATATATCATGTATGATTCGCGGTCGTAATGCGTAGTATTTATTTGAAAGACTATTTCATGAAAAAGACCTTCAATCGGATTAAATGAACTTAGAGGGTTGTATTGATGATTTTAATGATAAAAAAACTCTGTAAAGCCATATTTGTTACGATCACGAATCATAAAATATGATTCGTGATCGTAACAAATATGGCTTCACAGAGTCAGTCAGAGTCAGAGTGAGTTTATGGATTTGCAGGTCAGTGTTGGGTTGTATGTTGCTTAAAATAAGCAACATACAACCCAACACTGACCTGCAAATCTTAAAAAAAGTGAGAAATTTTGAATTTCCATTGCTTTGCTGTAAAATCAGTGGCTTATAATGGAGTTACATGAAATTACAGTTAAAATAGAGCCTATAAAACTGTACAGTTGCCGGCTAGCTAAACTGTCCTAGCCCGCTTACCGCAAATTAAACGATCATCAAGCGTATATAGATAATTAAAACATAGTTTATTATCTTAGCTTCAGTTGTTAATTTTTCAATTTCCTGTGGGCCTTATTGCTCTTTCTAATCAGAAAACTAGTCTGGTATAAAATGGCTTTTATAGGAAAAAGGTAATTAGATACTTATGTAGGTTATTATCGGTAACCTGAATTACTAGGATAGACACACCTATTTATTTTCGATATTACAGTAGATCTTGCCTTTCATACTAAGTGTCTGTCTAGTATTGTGTGTGTCTTTAAAATTGTAATCAGAATGACGAAGACCAAGATTGAAAAGGTGTAGGTTTCATACTAACTTCCCTTCGGGTTTTTACACGCACTTCAATGTTTTAAAATGCTTTTTTTCCTGACTGACTACTGATTTCTCGAAGATGGTAATCATCTTATAATGTAAAATCACAACCTACACCAGTAACCGATACCGTCTCATCAATATACCGTCATAAGATCATCAGTTATGGTATTTATGAGATAATCACAAGAAGTCACATCACTAAAGATCTCGCGGGCGGGTGACGATGTCGGTTGTCAATGTGAGCAGGGTTTTAATCTCCATAAATCAATGAATGAAACATCTATAGCCATAATATTTACGTGAGCATTAAACACGTCAAAACAACGAACCCAAAAACACACCATTTTATTTTAATCCACAGATGTATCTAAAAACGACATGATCTTCTAATTGAGCTACATTGGCCACAATTAGTGTAGCTGCTGGCGAGTCTAAATTGCCTGAATTGGTGCTCGACCGGGTGACTGGACCGAACAGCTGTCCGTCAATTATTCAAGAGCACACACTACAGCGCTAGTTATCGCTCTACAAGTTTTTAAAAGGGGTCTTAGAGTCATCATCTGCCGTTATATTGTAGCGTTTTCCAAACTATGTTGGGGTTTGGCTTCCAGTTTAACCGGATGCAACTGAATACCAGTATTTTACATGGAGCGACTGCCTACCTGACCTCCACAACCCAGTTAGTACTGGGGAATACGATACCCCTTGGTAAGACTGGGCCCGGCAGTCTCGACAGAGATAACGACAAAATCGCTAACTTTCGAATGCTAATTACTTACGAATAAATTCGGTTGCAATAATGATGCTTGCGAGAAACCCATCTTGGATGTAGAGAATTGCGTTTCTCGCAAGCATCGTTATTTTGTTAATTTGGGAGACATAGAATGAAGAGGACTATATGTATCTAAGAATATATCGTATCGTAAGAATAGCACCATCCCATATCTTCCCGCGTGGGTGTCGTAAGAGGCGACTAAGAGACTTACCAGAGAATGGGCAGCAGCGTTCTCTGTGCTTTAGTAACAACCGTACTGCGATCGCCAACCCGCCTGCCAAGTGTGGCGTTTTTGGCAAAAACCCCCCGAGGTCTATGTCCAGCAGTGGACTTATAATTTCGGCTGAAATGATGATGATATGTATCTAGGTCTAAGAACACAAGAAGAGATAGCACAATGTTTCGGGAATTCGTTTTCGGGCACCAGCCACCAGCATCCGTAAAAGCTGTGTTTGGATAACTGATAACGCATGTACCACGAATAAACACAGGTTTTCCTCATGATAGCGTGGAAATCGATGAATTCGGACAATGTAAATACCAAATACACTTATGAGATATTGAAGTATAACTAGTATACGTACATCCTCAGTACAAGGGCATTGGCGCAATGCAGCCGAGGTCTAATGAATCGCACTGACAGGAAATTAGATACAGCAAAATATTGGTTGATGTAAGTCATTTCGTGTAGTCGGAATCCTGTATAACCTATTAACCAGTTTTGCCTTAGGGGTATCCTGTTAGCCAGTTACTGTGGGTTGTAGGTGTACCTATTTTTTGTCGGTTCGTGTCCATGTAGGTTTATGTGAACAGCCGATCGGGTCGCTCTTCAGGTTAAACCGCGCTTGCCTAGGTTGGTCTGTGGATTGGTCACCACCCAACACATACCAAGTTTCCTCCGTGCCTCGGAAAGCATGTCAAGCCGTTGATCCCGGTTGTCATTAATAGATCTTTGACAGTCGTTACAGGCAGTCAATGCCCCGAAAGTCCCACAACCAGTCTTACTAAGGGGTCCCTATCTTATAACCCAGTACCAAAGGTTAGAGGTCAGAAAAGCAGTCGCTCCATGTAAAATACTGGGATTCAGCTGTATCTGGAAGCCTAACATATTGGGCAAAGGCTAAGTAGATGATTATTTCAAGGTCAGATACGCAGTCCCTCCGAGTAAAATACTGGTATTCTGCTATATTCGATCCTATCATAATTGAGGAAAGGCTAGGCAGAGACTGAGCATTCATTGAACGATTATCTACCAAACAGGTGATTAATTACGACTTCTCCTATTTCTGTACCCTGTTTTTTCCTGTTTTTAGCTATGAAAAATATGATTGATTTATTCTTATTCTTTTAGAACAAGAATAAATCAATCAAAAATAAATAATAATAATTATAATTATTATAATTTATTAAAAAAGTAAATATTACAAAAGTGTACATTTAGGTGCAGTAGTGTTATTTCTTAAAGAATTGTATAATTAGTCAAATAAAAGTAAAGTACGTATATAACTAATAATAATAATAATACTTTATTGATACAAATCCTTACAATAAGCTTTATATCTAGCTAAAGTTCACAATAGTTAAGGTGTACAAAAGCTGAAACCCTGACTCCTAAACTAGGAAAACCTGTGACTTAGGAGTCAGTGTTCTACTGCCACTTGGACACTATATTATACATTATGGAAATTGAGAGCTGGTAAGCTGATATTATTCGAGAGAGTATATTATTAAGTAGTGTTTTATAGAGATAATATAACAAAAGTTGAAAAAATTTAAAAAAAAACTGACATTTAAAAAGTAAAAAAAGTATAAAATGACTGTGTGGTGGATTCTGCATGAGTGTCTGGAAATCGTAGGACTTATATGCATTGCGTGAGTGTGTGTATGTAACTGTGTGTATGTGTGAGTGAGTGTGCGTGTGACTGGGAGACGGGTGTATTTTTGTGTTCTGTGAGTATGGTATGAAGAGCCTAAGTATGGTTGTATGGTGTCGGGTGTAAGACGGAACAAACTATTGTTTGCTTGGTGTACAGACTGTGTTACACGTTTTGTAAAGAATGTTGTGAGTTATGTGTGAGTGATTAATAGTTCCTCAGTTTGAGCGTAGTCTAAGAGGTACAACATGTCTTTCAGCTTCGTCTTTGCTTCGTGTTTGCTTAACCTTGCTATTTGGATGGTCTTACTTATATTTCTGAAGACAAGAGAGCTCAGCACATACTGCTGTCTTCTGGCGAAGGCAGTTCTATGACCAGGAATTGGGCAAACTATTCTTTGACCACGTTTGTTTGAGTCTGGGAGAGGAACTTGGCCATGTTTCCAAAGAGTGGTTCTGAGTACAAATAACTGTCTCACGGTTAAAAGTTTGAGCTCGGTGTAAAGGTTATGAGTCGGATAGCGAAAAGGCTTTTGCAACTTAACCTTTTTTTTTTTTTTTTTTTTTTTTTTTCGGCTGGGAAATCATCAAATAACCCCTCCGGCTCTGGGCGGAGCAGGAGGGAGTGTCAGACTTTTACTGACTAAAACCCATCCATGTTCCTTCATCGCCCTTTGTGTTCCGGGGCCACGGTATCTCTTTCGAATAGTCCCGCAACCCCGGCAGGCATCGGTCCGGCCACGTGGTGGTGGCCCCCGACGCCCGGGGCGTCTCCCGCGGCGGCCGGGACGTTGAGAGGTTCTCTCCCTCTCACGTTCCGCCACCTCCTTCTCTAGCATTACTGCTTCGCAGAAGGAGGTGACGGCGTCCCATTCCGTCTCGCTTCGGACCATGGCTTGCACCAGGGCCGGACGCGAGAGGTCGCCGCCGCCGATCGCCGCTTCGAGGACACGGCGGTGCTCCGCCCACGCGGGGCACACCTCCACCGTGTGCTGCACCGTGTCCTCCGGTCGATCCTCACAGTGGAAGCACCCGGACGTTTCCTCCCGCCCGATTCGGTGCAGGAACCTCCCGAACACCCCGTGTCCGGTGAGGACCTGCGTCAGGCGGAAGGTGAGGACGCCGTGGCGTCGCTCAAGCCACTCCTCAAAGAGGGGACTTATCGCCACTATCGTGGCGTGCCCTTTGCAACATAACCTTAAGTACAATATAAAAAGGTTTATTTAAACCTGTTTCAGGCTGAAAAGCTGGCAATTTAATCAATCCGAAAGTGCAGCATTGTAAAGTACGTAGTACGTAATCAAAGTGGCTTCTAGCCCCAGACAATATTTCGATAGCTCGTAAATATTTTATTATCCACTACGTTCGTAAAATGGACGAACTTAGACAAATATAATAAATGCTGAGTGGTGAGTGCTTCTTTTAGAGTTTAAAGACGCTTCGTCTCCGAGAGAATAATTGTACATACAGGGTGTAAACAACCTCATCACGAAGCCGTCAACCAAGCATTCTGTACATCAAACTGAGTAACTACGCAAAAATTATTGCTGGGAAACGACTTTCTTTTTTGGGGTGAAAAATCAATGTAACGTAGGTACTCAAAACATTGTGCTGATGGATGGTTTAATAGTAAACGGGTTATGGAGGTAGTAAAGTTATGACCTTGAAAACTAGTACGTCTACTTATTTGAAAAAAAAAACATGTGTAAAAGTTGGATCTTTGACTTCCAATATTTCCGTAACTGTTATTCCCAAGTATGATCCAGAACAAAAAAATTATCGCAATGACGGGGAGAACAAGTGCCTTCGGTTTCCTTAAGGTTCTATTCTAAACCCTTTAAATAGAGCATTGTCCGTACGAAAGTCTAGGTTGTATACGTACGAGGTCAATATAACTAGTTAGACTAGTCTATTGAAGTTAACGTAATATTAATTTATTTTAGGTATCCCCTTTTGTCCCACTGCTGGGCAAAGGTCTCCCCCATAGTCTTCCACTATTCTCCCCATGCGGTTTTCTTTGGTCAATCTCTAAGAAACGCCTCTAGGTCGTCACGCCAGCATTTTTTAGGCCTCTTAGGCGACTAAGATCCGGTATATTGACTAAAATACTGGAAATGTTTATTTTACCTTACTAATATTCTATTGACCAAGAATACAATTAGTAAGTAGAACAAAAATGGTATTGGGTGGGATCGAAATCAAAGTTTGAGTTATTAGGTACCACTTTTTTTACGGATGGGAAATCATGAAATGACTCCTCCCGCTCTGGGCGGAGCAGGAGGGAGTGTCGGACTTTTACTGACTAAAACCCATCCATGTTCCTTCATCGCCCTTTGTGTTCCGGGGCCACGGTATCTCTTTCGAACAGTCCCGCAACCCCGGCAGGATTAGGTACCACTTCAAGTTATGAATAAGCTTTTTACATTTGCTACTATTTAAGGTATCCTCTCCGCATCGTACGCATCGGGCGCATCGTAGTATCTACACTAATATTATAAAGAGGAAAAATTTGTATTTTTTGGTGTGTATGTTTGTAATGAATAAACTCAAAAACTACTGCGCCGATTTCAAAAATTCTTTCACCATTAGAAAGCTACATTCACCCTGAGTAACACAAGCTATATTTTATCCCCGTACTCCCACGGGAACGGGAACTACGCGTGATGTCCGCTAGTTCTTTATAAAGAAAGTCACACAAGTGCGTCCACTGATCCGCACCGTATGGATCGCTCGAATCTGTTCAATAAATAATACTACGAGCCGTTTGATGCGATGTGTACGATGCGGACAGGTGGACGCTTACCTTTACAATACACATTGTTGTCAAAGAAATTCATGTCAAATTCATACAAGGTAGGCTCAGTGGCGAATAAAAAACATATATAATTGGCGTATTTCCGTGCAATCTGATATGCAAGTGTAGAAAGCATAATTAAGTATGTAATTAGCTTTTTACATTAACAACAGTGTTCTCTGTTCATCTGCGATGCATATCATGTAATGATGGTGTGGGTTCGATTCCCGAGTAACGCATACATATTGATACGCGCACTACGCGTCGCCGTCGTGTTCTGTTTCACAGACACGCATCATTTGATTTGATTTTTTTTCTAACTTATATTATTTGTATGGATCAGGTGTTCTTCATTCCTATCTAGGAACTCTTTAATGGCTAATAACGCAATAACACTTGGTCGTTGAGCCCGTATTCGGGTGGTTGAGTGACTTTACTCGAATTCGGGCACCCGATTCATTTATTACACTGGTCATTGCAATAGTGTACCTACGAGCTAACGACTACGAGGAGTTTGAATTAAGTCGAGTTCTGTCCGAAGACGGGCGTACTCGAACTCGTTCACTTGGTCGTTTGGCCGAATTCTATAAGCAATCAACTTCGGGAAAACGACCAAATGTAATTGCGCCATTAGGAACAGTACAAGACTGGGTAATGTTACATTAATTTGCTAGAGACTTGACTGATTTGACTGGAAGCCAACATACATGCCTCGTTTGAAATCATGTAAAAATAGTCAAACTCCACCACGTGGTACACCAATTGTGAAAATAAATGGAAACTAATTAATCATTTCAACTGAAACTTTTGTTGACAAAATCAAAAGTGATTTTGAAATCGGTTAAAAAATTTACATGACGTGACATAAAAAGCAACGATATTTTTTTAATGACTAAAGGGTTAGGTACCTACATAGGGGTGTTACCTCTTTAATTGATACGAAATGATATATCGTATAAATAATCGTATCGCCCGCATGACAGTGTCAAAACATGATAGGTATTATTTTTATCATTATAGGGGTGCGAATTAAAACATAAACGTACCTATTATGGCTCCATTAATAGAAAAATAAGGGCGTTATAAAAACAAAATTATAGCTAGTATCTAAACAATCTGTGTGATCGATGAGATTTCTAATGGTTCCTGACGAACTTCTATACAAACTTCAATTTCCCAATTATCACTTTTTTTTGTTAATCCTGTTCAATGCTTGCTTTCGTTAAACGTGTAAGAAAAACTGCGCAAAATTTCATGCTGCTAGACCCAAACTCCCAAAGTGAATAAATTAAGCCAAGATTTAAATGAAACGTCTCTATCTGAATGAGTTCAGTTAAATCTTGGGATGATCGGACACTCCAGTAAAGCAAATCCTTGCCAACAGAATAGCTTAAAAAATGCTATGCTAGATTTTTTAACTCTCACCAGTCTGCAGGATATCCGTCAGAAATGTATCAATGATGATGTAGACTTACCTGAAAAAAAGAAAAGTAAAAGAATTAGCATTGATTTGTATTAAAAACGTGAATGTTTAACTTTTTCCGTCCCGCTGTCGTGATAACGCGGATGGCTAAATAATAACATCCGGTCGGGTCGATCTATAGGTTAAGCTGAGCTTGCCTAGTAGGTCTGTGGATGGGTGACCACCCATTAATACCAAGTTTCCTCCGTGCCTCCCTCGGAAAGCACGTTAAACAGTTGGTCCCGGCTGTCATTTGTAGATCTTTGACAGTCGTTACAGGTAGTCAGTGGCCCGAAAGCCTGACGACCAGTCCTACCAAAGGGGTATCGTATTACCCAGTACCTACTAACTGGGTTGTGGAGGTCAGATAGGCAGTCGCTCCTTGGAAAATACTGGTATTCAGCTGCATCTGGTAAGAAGCCGACCCCAACATAGTTGGGAAAAGGCTAGGTAGATGATGTGTCGCGATATCGCGGCCGGCCAAAAAGTGTTCTCTGCGTCCCGAAGACTCGATATCGCGGTGCATTTAGACATTTCTGGTGAGCGGGACTCGATATACATGTGCATACAGGTGCATTTTGACATTTCGGGTGACCGTGACGGCAAAGGGTCACGCTGTGTCGCCAAATAAATCGGAATATTAACAGGCGGACGACACTAATGAATGGATCTAATTGGCTGAGGATCAAAGAGGTCTCAGCTGAAACTTAGATTATGAAAGACTACCATCATTTTAAGAAGATAGCAGATATCCTCCTTCACGCTAATCTTCGAGTAGATTCCAACTCTATCTAGTGGAACGAAGACCGTCGTACATACACCATACATTAAATATCTCACTAGTCGAATACAAACTTGTAAGTAGGTACCTTCAGCAATCGTTATCAATGTTTATGTCTCATAAAATAAAACAAGAGTCTTTAACAAAATTAACAGAAACATAAATTTACTGTGTAAAAATAAAGCAAGCCGTTGCGACGTTGAGCGATAAACCAATGACCTGACTGAAGTTATTGAAATCATAAGATGCAAATAGGTATAATATGTTTCCTGAATGTTATTCCAAGGACTTTTTTTGCTAAATATTAACTGCAGCGAACTACATAATTAGTTAAAATGCTTGACACCTACAGTTTATTTTTTGTTCAGAAGAAAATGACGACATTGCCAATCTTATTTGCATTCAATATTCATAATGTATTCGTCGCCTACGCTACGAGTACGAGGCATAAAAAGTGACACCAGTCAGTGAGTTGAAATTGTAGAAATCTTTAATGAGGCAGTATTTTCGAATATTTAAATTCTGCTTTATTATTTCAAATCACAAATTATAGTAGGTTAGCCATAGCTGATTGAAATAGTGATTACAGCTACCAACTTTTTAAATAAAATTTCAACCAACTTTTACAGATTCATTGGGTAGTTTATGGTAGGTATTTTTTTCTGTCGGAAGCCAATCAATAACCAAAGACTCCTAGGTAGGCAGGTAATAGGGGCTCTACATGTTACGCTCAACTTATCAGCATCAGAACTGCAATTGCGTTCCACATTTCACAATCAGAACACAATCTGAAGGATTTTGAAGTCAGTTCCTACCTACTTACCAAAATTTATTGGTAGGTACGGAAAAAATATCTGCACAACAATGTAGCTAATTAAAGTTATTGAACGGTACGGTACGCAATTACTTTGCCGTTGTTCAGCTCAGTTTCATGAGCTTCTTTAATCAAACTCAAAGCATTTTTTAAATTAGACCATAACAGGCACTTTTGAATGTCACAAAAACAGTGAAGACGAAGCTACAGTCGCAGAAAGGCATAATAACTTGGAAAAGTACTGTAGTTGCCCATTCCAAAGTGTAGATCTCTATGGAGAAGAATGGGCAAGAAACCCGGGGTTTGCCCATTCTTCTCCTTATAGATCTACGCTTATTTTGATAATCGCTCGCAATCGCAATTGATAATCTTTTCGCAAAAAAAAACAAAAAAAAATGTTACAAAATCTGTGTTAGGTACAGTCGGGGTCTTTTCCGCCTGACCATTTTAATTTTTTTTTCGCTTAAGGGCAGGTAGTCCCAATTTTACATAACTTTGATTCAATAGTAATCAAAGAAATAGTGATTTTTTAAAGCCAAAAAAAATAGATATTATAGTTGACTATATTTACTAAGATAATTTGTGGTTCAAAACATGATATCAAAAACTTCACTCGATGAAAAAAAAATCCGAACAGGAGCCTAATTCGAATATTTTTTTATGTTTTTCTTATTTTACTTGGAGAATATGAAAGTTTTACTTCCAAAAAAAATATCTAAGCAAAGTTAATAACATATAGAACAATTATTTGTGGTTAATTTTTTCAAAACAATTTAATCCTTTTAATAATAAATTATTATATAAGAAAACGGCTTGCACACGTGGATTCAGTCGCCCGCCAGGCCTTGACGAGGTAGGACCTATGTCCCTTTTGCTGGCGCACGGCTGTCCCGTCGATTTATCGAACGATTTATTTAAAGAACGTAGTGTAATTATAACAGTACAGTCTTTTTTAACCGACTTAAAAAAAGGAGGAGGTTTCACAATTTGACCGTAGGATAACTTCGTCGTTTATGAACCGATTTAGATAATTCTTTTTTTGTTGGAAAGAAGATATTCCAAAAGTAGTACCATGACCATGAAACTGGGATCTGATGATGGCATCTCAGAGAAATCGAGGGGAACCTTTGAACGTCGTAGTGCGACTAGTGCGTTTGTTTTTTTTTTCATTGAGTATTTTAGAGCACTACTATTTAAAGAAAGTCTGGACTCGATCTGATGATGGAACCCGAAGACAGTCGAGGGCACTCCTCAACGATTCACAATAATTACCTGGTGTTTGGGCTTGATTAATTTGTATTGATGAGACCTTTACACCCATATGGGTTGTAAGTGCCATTGGTCTGATGATGGAGACCATAGACAGTCGAGGGAATTCCTCAACGAACGAGTTTACAATCTCACGAGATAGATTATAATCTAACGGTATTTACGATTTTACGGTGACACATACAACAAATAAAGCATGTGTCTCTTCGTGAGATAAAAACAATGTAAGAAACCTAGTCAAATTGTTCGCGACAAGTGTCTCAAACAGTGTTTTTATATAGTGTATAGAAAGAACGTTCGAGAAAGTACGCTATTGCCGTGTTTGTGATTCTTTGTCGAGTACTTTCTGTTATTATTAGTTTTAAAAGTAAGTAGGTACAAATTCCCTCGTGAATAGTCTCTTCACATGTGCGCGTACGCAAACTACTTATAAAAAACATCGAGAAATGTTAATTTAATTTCGACCGTACGCCGAGAGCGTAAAGTACCTACTTCCTTCTTCCGTTCGAGTTATTTATTATCCTTTTGTTTATAGTTTCCTTTGTATTTTTTTGTTAATGTTTTTTGTTCATGCTTTTTGTATGAATTAAAAGATTGTCTAGCGAACAAATACTACACACCGCTAGAGGATTCGCGAATATTTATTGTGTGTCTGCTAATAGTATGAAAGCACAGCGCAGGCACCGCATAGTAAGTTTTGTTTTCGACATTGGAACAGTCAGTTTTGTTTACGATATTCAAGCAGTCAGTTTCGTTTCGATATCCGAATAGTTAACAGTTCTTTCCGATTATAGTTTCAGCTCAGTTTTTCCAGTATTGTCTGCTTGTAGTGTCTTACCATAGTCAAATAGTGTTTCATTTCTTCTCCATCTACAATAATAGTGCAGTATTTTCCAAACCCACCTCTCCGTTCCACGAAGCTAACGTTTACACCCGGAACTTTCGGTACAGGGCGGTTAGTGGCTCAGATTTGGTTCTGTTATAGTTTTTGAATTTCCAAACACGAGTTCACCCGTCTGGTAAACAAATAATTGAATAAATTACGACTTGCAGCAATTTGCATTTACAATATCTATTCAAATTAATTTATTACATTTAAATGTTAGGTTTTCGCAATTACTACCTATTATAATAAATCAAGCTGACAATTTAATAAAATAAGTTAACCTACTGCCTACACGACACGCTTACCTATACTGTGACACTTCGCTCAGCTTTGGGTTCAAGTCGGCGACGCGTGTGCACGACTCGTTTCGCGTAAAGGGTGGTAGCGTTAAATACCTACTTTGCTTGGCGTAGACGGCCTTAAAACATGCGGAGGCGCCGAGCCACGCCCACTAAAGTTTGGGCCTATTAGGAAAGCCTCAACTTTGGCGCGCAAAATAACATTATCTCTCGTTTGGCGTGCGTCGTACTCGTCAGTGCGCTCGGCCGATTCGGTATCTTTTCATTCATTATTTATATACAAAGTCAACGGGGCGGGGCTAGAGAGCGTTTCTGTTGCGAGTGCAAGCAAAAATTAGCTTAGTAGTGGTCAAGCGGGAGTGTCCTCGATAGTACATTACTAATATTGCCATATCACTAATTATTCAAAACCTGGTACCAGATGGGAAGTAAAACTTAGAATCCTCTAAAGTTCTGCTTACTAATTCCCAAACTTTAAGTACCGTCGCACGTCGGATGACCATGTTACAAAATATGAATAAACATTCTCCCGTATCACCATAACACCAATGAATGAATCCAATGAATCTATCAGATGCCCTATTTGTGTTTAAAAAAGTATCTATTAATAGTCCACGTCCCGTCCGTTGCTGGGCACGTGTTAATATAATTTATGGGATTTATCCCCCATACAACATTGGAATCGATCGGTGGGGATGCATTGAGGATGTGGTGATAGTCTACTATTTGGGTGGCCGAATAATGTTTGGACTGATTTATACTTCCTTGTTAATATAATTTTACCTTGTGGACTTAATAAATTTATTTGTTAAGATATTAAACTTGTTTGTTAGTGTGTATGTATATTCAAAACTAATAAGGTGTAAACAAACCCTAAAGGAAGCCGTTAACAAGCATACCTCGTACCTCTACGTAAAAATGATTACTGGGAAACTATTATTTTGATGTGAAAAATCAAGTTTTACGGGAAAACGTTGTGTTGCTGCTGATGAATGCAATAAATAAGTAATAAGTACAAGGATAATTAACTTCAAAAACTTGATTTTTTCTTTAAACCTGAATAAATTTCGAACTTTGACCTCCAAATATCTCCATTACAAGAAGGTTCCCATATATGGTCCAGAACTAAAAATGATCGCGATGACTGAGAGAAGAGAACAAGTGCCTTTCGGCTTCTGAAGGGACTTTTTACTCCCATTATAATAGGCAGAGGAACACATTCTGAAAATTTTTTTTCTTAAAACTATTATGTAGTTAATTTAGTTCACGACAGAATGAGTCGATTCATCATCATCATCATTTCAGCCGAAAGACGTCCACTGCTGGACATAGGCCTTCCCCCAAGAGTCGATTTAAGTAGGTAAGTACCTACACATAATTACTTTAATATTTAGATTGAATAACGTTTATTTTTTACTCAAAATAAGGACAATAAGTCAATAACTTGTTTATCTACAGTGCAGAATAAGCGAATATACCACGACGAAATACAACATTAATATTGAATGAAAAGAACGGATAAAAGTGACTGTTAGCGCCATCTAGCTACACTATAATGAACTACGTGCAAGCTTGGAGGATTCAGTGACTCAGTTGGCTCTGTCTGCTTTAGTTTGCACATAACCGAACTAGATGGCGCTAGCAGCGCTACACCATGCTGTTTTGGTGGGAAAATTTAAATTCACACAAAGCTTTGAACAATAGTTTTAAGTTATTTATTGCTTGTATGATTATTCTATAGAAATAATTAAAATAAATTCTTATTTGTTATTTACATTAAGAATTAGGTCAAAGAACCTAAATATTCCAAAAATATGGCTCTAGTTGGCTTTGTTGGTTAATAAATTCAAAGTATATAGACAAAGTCCAAATCCGAGGACGGCAATTATTTTAACAACATTAGATAAAAAAAAAACTCTAATTTCCTCAAACAATAATCTAATAGACCAATATAACATGCATTAGTAAGAAACTACTTACAAATTGACCTTCACCAGCACATTTCCGGTTAAAAAATACTTCAACGTGTTTCGTTTAGGTAACTCTTCGAATAGATTCAAACCTCCTTTGATATCAAGACATGGCTTTAGCTGATAAATGGAACCCATTTATCAGTTATTGAGTCGTTTAGTGCTTTCTCTGGCCTCAAAACTGAGTCCTTTCTAAGAAATAAATCATCGACCTTGCTAGGTCAAAGCCTGCACACACAATGGCCGATCTAACGTTCCGGTGCGCAGGCGCAGTCAAGCCGTGATTTATGAAATTGTGGTTGCGCAAGCGACTGTAATTGGATCTGTGCGATGATTGGTTTGGTTAACAGTGTGAATAGTGTGATATTCGCATACTTGCCTGCTTTCTCTGTTGGTTTATGTGGGTGTGTTAAAAGGTCAGAAAGTGTATTTGAAGTTTTGAAAGCATGTATTTAGCTTATGAGTATACAGGATGTAAAAGACCTTATCACAAAGTCGTCAACGAAGCATTCTGTACATCAAACTAAGTAACTTTACGCAAAAATTATTGCTGGGAAACGACTTTTTTTTTTGGGGTGAAAAATCATGATTTGTGGTAGAACTCAATATAATGCACTCAAAACATTGTGCTGATGGATGGATTGAATAGTACGGGAGTCGTGGAGGTGTTAAAAGTAAAAACCTTATTAAAACTCAAAAAGTTGGAACTTTGACCCCAATATCTCCGTAACTAGAAGGTTCCCAGGTATGGTGTAGAACAAAAAAATGATCGCAATGACGGGTGCTTTTTACACCCTTTATTAAATATTAAATGGCATAGGATTTTAATAAGTCTAGTGGTCGTAAGCGACCTCCTGGGGGAGATCCTGAGTTCGATTCCCAGGCCGGGCAAAGTGTTATTGGGTTTTTCCATCAGGATCACGTTTCTCAGTAGCGGCCACGGGTCTGGATCTGTGCCCGGTTGATTGAAATAGGCTCGCCCCTATTACCTTCGGGGATTAAGCGCGATGTTATGTTATAATAAGTAGGTAGGTAATTATCAATAACTTAGGCAAGTATACAGGGTGTAAAAGACCTCATCACGAAGCCGTAAAACTTTAGTTATAAATATCAAAGTTGATTACAACTTTGAAATTTATAACCAAAGTTTTCAAAACACAATGTATCTACACACAAAGGTCCCTACACCTACACACATCAAAAAAAGTTTGCGATCAGTTTGAAAAATCGAAATCTTACAATCTCTTTTTTATAAAAAAACCGGCCAAGAGCGTGTCGGGCCACGCTCAGTGTAGGGTTCCGTAGTTTCCCGTCCGTCACAATAAGTGTTCCCATTTATGAGTTTAAAGATTCAGGATAATAAAATATGTAAACGAAGTTAAAAAAAATGCTTGCATATACGAATATACTACAAACTTAGTCCAGAAATTATTTTGTACAACTTTTTGTCTTTTTTGTACAAAAACTGTTGTTTCCATTAAGGCCGTCTACGCCAAGCAACGTAGGTATTTAACGCTACCACCCTTCACGCGAAACGAGTCGTGCACACGCGTCGCCGACTTGAACCCAAAGCTGAGCGAAGTGTCACAGTATAGGTAAGCGTGTCGTGTAGGCAGTAGGTCAACTTATTTTAATAAATTGTCAGCTTGATTTATTATAATAGGTAGTAATTGAGAAAACCTAACATTTAAATGTAATAAATTAATTTGAATAGATATTGTAAATGCAAATTGCTGCAAGTCGTAATTTATTCGATTATTTGTGTACCAGACGGGTGGACTCGTGTTTGGAAATTCAAAAACTATAACGGAACCAAATCTGAGCCACTAACCGCCCTGTACCGAAAGTTCCGGGTGTAAACGTTAGCTTCGTGGAACGGAGAGGTGGGTTTGGAAAATACTGCACTATTATTGTAGATGGAGAAGAAATGAAACACTATTTGACTATGGTAAGACACTACAAGCAGACAATACTGGAAAAACTGAGCTGAAACTATAATCGGAAAGAACTGTTAACTATTCGGATATCGAAACGAAACTGGCTGCTTGAATATCGTAAACAAAACTGATTGTTCCAATGTCGAAAAAAAAACTAACTATGCGGTGCCTGCGCTGTGCTTTCATACTATTAGCAGACACACAAAAAATATTCGCGAATCATCTAGCGGTGTGTAGTATTTGTTCGCTAGACAATCTTTTAATTCATACAAAAAGCATGAACAAAAAACATTAACAAAAAAATACAAAGGAAACTATAAGCAAAAGGATGATAAATAACTCGAACGGAAGAAGGAAGTAGGTACTTTACGCCCTCGGCGTACGGTCGAAATTAAATTAACATTTCTCGATGTTTTTTATAAGTAGCTTGCGTATGCGCACCTGTGACGAGACTATTCTCGAGGGAATTTGTACCTACTTACTTTTAAAACTAATAATAACAGAAAGTACTCGACAAAGAATCACAAACACGGCAATAACGTACTTTCTCGAACGTTCTTTCTATAGACTATATAAAAACACTGTTTTAGACACTTATCGCGAACAATTTGACTAGGTTTCTTACATTGTTTTTATCTCACGAAGCGACACATGCTTTATTTGTTGTATGTGTCACCGTAAAATTGTAAATACCGTTAGATTATAATCTATCTCGTGAGATTGTAAACTCGTTCGTTGAGGAATTCCCTCGACTGTCTATGGTCTCCATCATCAGACCAATGGCACTTACAACCCATATGGGTGCAAAGTTCTCATCAATAGAAATGAATTAAATCCAAACACAAGGTAGCTACTATAAAACGTTAAGGAGTTCCTTTGACTGTCCTTCGTCTTTATCATCAGACCCCTAAAGATGACCACAACCCATTTAGGTGTAAAGTTCTCATCAATACAAATTAATCAAGCCCAAACACCAGGTAATTATTGTGAATCGTTGAGGAGTGCCCTCGACTGTCTTCGGGTTCCATCATCAGATCGAGTCCAGACTTTCTTTAAATAGTAGTGCTCTAAAATACTCAATGAACAAAAAAACAAACGCACTAGTCGCACTACGATGTTCAAAGGTTCCCCTCGATTTCTCTGAGATGCCATCATCAGATCCTAGTTTCATGGTCATGGTACAACTCTTGGAATATCTTCTTTCCAACAAAAAAAGAATCATCTAAATCGGTTCATAAACGACGAAGTTATTCTACGGTCAAATTGTGAAACCTCCTCCTTTTTTTAAATCGGTTAAAAAAGACTGTACTGTTATAATTACACTACGTTCTTTAAATAAATCGTTCGATAAATCGACGGGACAGCCGTGCGCCAGCAAAAGGGACATAGGTCCTACCTCGTCAAGGCCTGGCGGGCGACTGAATCCACGTGCGCAAGCCGTTTTCTTATATAATAATTTATTATTAAAAGGATTAAATTGTTTTGAAAAATTTAACCACAAATAATTGCTCTATATGTTATTAACTTTGCTTAGATATTTTTTTTGGAAGTAAAACTTTCATATTCTCCAAGTAAAATAAGAAAAACATAAAAAAATATTCGAATTAGGCTCCTGTTCGGATTTTTTTTTCATCGAGTGAAGTTTTTGATATCATGTTTTGAACCACAAATTATCTTAGTAAATATAGTCAACTATAATATCTACTTTTTTTGGCTTTAAAAAATCACTATTTCTTTGTTTACTATTGAATCAAAGTTATGTAAAATTGGGTCTACCTGCCCTTAAGTTCAAAATGATTTTCCTAGAAAGTCCTTATAAAGTTGTACTTTTCAGATTTTTTTCATATTTTCTAAACTTATGGTTCAAAAGTTAGAGGGGGGGGGGACACATTGTTTTTTACTTTTGGAGCGATTATTTCCGAAATTATTGACACTATCAAAAAATTTAGAAAACCCCTATTCATTTTTAAATACCTTTCCAACAATATATCACACGTTAGGGTTGAAATTAAAAAAAAAATCACATCCCAATGTACATATAGGGGGGCTACCCTAATAAAACATTTTTTTCCAATTTTTATTTTACCACTTTGTCGGCGTGATTGATATACATATTGGTACCAAATTTCAGCTTTCTAGTGCTAACGGTCACAGAGATTAAGCGAGGACGGACAGACGGACGGACAGACATGGCGAAACTATAAAAAGAAAAAGAAAAAAAAAGAAAAGAAAAGTATTTATTGACTCACACAGGATAAACAGAAACAAAAAGATACAATGGAAATTACAAAATTATAAGGGTTCCTAGTTGACTACGGAACCCTAAAAATAGTTTCAAACAGGGTATTTCTATTTAAAGAAAACAACTATTCAAATAACTATTCTTTATAAAGTAAAATTTATAAAATGATATCAGCCTAGGCTAGTGATCACAAACTTTTTTTGATGTCTGTATGTATTAATAACAAATTGGATTAAGTATATGAACCGTTAAATAAATGATGTGATTGTTTTTATGCTTGCATAAATGCCTTAGAATTTAAAAGGAAATAAATCTGATTACTTAATTAATATATCATTTAATTCAGGTAACAAAAGACCCATATCATATACACCTTACAGACTAACATACATATTTATATAAACTACAAAATCCTAATTAAACTATTGTTGAAGAGACGGCGTCATGTTGCGCTGCGTGGTGTCACGTAGCCTTCCGCGGAATCGCCGATACACGACACCCTTCGGCCAAAACTCTTCTTTGAGGAAGGTCTCAATATGATCAGTCGGAACTCGAACGCACTGAACCGAAGCTCGAACGACTTAAAATTCGTGTTGTGGCGCGACTCCAACTTCTCGACCCTCAAGGTCCAGCTGGTCTTCGCTCGGACATGCTCCACGATCTCCTCAACCTTCGTGGTGTGATGTAGCCGGGACACATAGAGCTGCGTCGTTGGTATCGCCGGACGCAGCATATTGGGTCCTGCCAGCGCGGTCCCGCACTAGTTCCGACTAGGAGGTTTCTTCCTTTCCACCTTCACGAAGCCATCCGTGTCACACGTGGCCGTTGCTGGGCCATGCTGTTTCGAACCCCTGTTGGCAGGTTCACAGCAGCTCTTATTTAATAAATCAATAATAATCTTATTTTATTTAATTAATTATGCTTATTTCTCATGTGGGCTGTAAACCGTTTTTATATACCTAGACATCCTATATGGTATGTGGTAAGTACTAGGCAGCAACTATCAACGACGGATAGGCTACCCACTGGCACTCGCCGCCCACGCAAATCCCACTAATCTAGGAACGACAAAAACATCATTAATATTTTAATTAATTACTGCTGATAATTTATTCATCTTTTAGTATACTTATAGGGTGTAAAAAACCTCTTAACGAAGCCGAAAGGCACTTGTTCTCCCCGTCATTGCCATAATTTATTTGTTCTACACCTTACCTGGGAACCTCATAGTTATGGAGATATTGATGATATTGAGGTCAAAGTTGCAACTTTTTGACAAGTTTTTTTTTTTTGAATGCAAGTTCTTAATGTCAGATTTTTACTTTTAACACCCCCACGACCCTCGTACTATTCAATCCATCCATCAGCACAATGTTTTGAGTGCATTACATATGATTTTTCACCCTAAAAAAAAAGTCGTTTCCCAGCAATAATTTTTGCGTAGAGTTACTTAGTTTGATGTACAGAATGCTTGGTTGACGGCTTCAATGAGGTCTTTTACACCCTACATCAAATTACTCGCGAACGAAGTCGCGGGACTCGCGGAGAACAGCTAGTTTTATTTTATTTTACCTATAACAGATCCTGAGATTTTTCTAGTACTTATATAGGGTGAAATAGATCCAAACACGAACGGATATAGGCATACGTAATTGTAGATGACTATAAAAGTCGGGATTTTAAAGAAAACTCCAAGTGGGCCAAACATTTGTTCGACTTCAGAGAGACATGTTCCAAATCAGGTAGTTAGCATTGTTTGCGTACGTGATGCGTATGAGTAATGGCGGGCGCCGGAGATGCAGGGAATTTTAAAGTAGAGCTCGGTAAGACGTGACCACGGTGTCGATGACCTCAGAATCTTGCCGGAGATGAGAAAAGTAACGCCAAGGTAGCCCGCAGAAATACTTTTTCATCATCATCATCATTTTGAGGAGCTCGTGAATAAATAATAACAGCCGCTCGGGTCGATCTTTAGCTTAAGCCGTGCTTGCCTAGGTTGGTCTGTGGATGGGTGACCACCCATTACATACCCGAGTTTCCTCCGTGCCTCGGAAAGCACGTTAAGCAGTTGGTCCCGGCTGTCATTTGTAGATCTTTGACAGTCGTTTTAGAGGCCCAAAAAGTCTGACAAAAGTCTTACCAAGGGGTATTGTATTACCCAGTACTAACTGGGTTGTGGAGGTCAGATAGGCAGTCGGTACATGTAAAATACTGGTATTCAGCTGCATCTGGTTAGACTGGAAGCCGACCCCAATAAAACTTGGGAACAGGCTAGGCAGATGATGATGATTATCATCATCATTTCAGCCGATAACGTCCACTGTTGGTCATAAGCCTCCCCCAAGTGTCACCACATTGACCGATCCCGTGCGACTCGCATCCAGCGGATTTTCGCAACCTTCACCAGGTCATCGGTCTACCTAGTGGAAGGCCTTCCAACTCAACGGTCTTCCGGTTCGCGGTCGTCACTCCAGAACTTATCGACCCCATCGGCTATCCGTTCTGCGAGCAATGTGCCCTGTCCACTGCCATATAATATTCATTCAATGGGATTAAAAAAACTAAGAGGGGTGTATTGATGATTTTGCTCTAGCCCCTAAGTAATAAGGTTGAAAAGTGGTCTTCAGTGAACTTGATAGTAGGTACTTACCTCATTTTCCTGCCGGGGTTGCGGGACTATTCGAAAGAGATACCGTGGCCCCGGAACACAAAGGGCGATGAAGGAACATAGATGGGTTTTAGTCAGTAAAAGTCTGACACTCCCTCCTGCTCCGCCCAGAGCGGGAGGAGTCATTTGATGATTTCCCATCCGAAAAAAAATAAAATGTGCCTCATTTTGCAGTTGTACGGAATTTCATAGGGACGAGCGTGTCGGTAACTTTTATCTGCACCCATAATTAATGGCAGAGCGTGTAATAAGCACGAAACAGAGCCAGTTACCAGTCACGTGCGACCTTGCATTTTGTCCTTGGGCAACATTTTCCAGCTAGATAATTTACAAGGATGGTCACACACATAACCCACGCAATGTGGGGAATCTAAACAAATAAATGAAATTGAAGTGTCTGTTTGTAATTTCAAAATAATTTCCTTTAATTAACTGAATGCGAATGAAAATACTTAAATACGGTACTTATAACAAATTGTAACTTTTTTTTTTGTCTGTCTGTTCCGGCTAATCTCCGAAACTGCTGAACCAATCTTGACGGAAATTTTACTGGCAGATAACTGTTGTTAAGGAGTAACTACAGGCTACTTTTATTTTAGAAAAACCGACCAAGAGCGTGTCGGGCCACGCTCAGTGTAGGGTTCCGTAGTTTCCCGTCCGGCACAATAAGTGTTCCCACTTATGAGTTTAAAGGTGGGATCCATTATGTAAAAATGCTTGCATATACGAATATACTACAAACTTAGTCCAGAAATTATTTTGTACAACTTTTTGTCTTTTTTGTACAAAAACTGTTGTTTCCATCAAGTTCAAAATACTTTTCCTAGAAAGTCCTTATAAAGTTCTACTTTTCAGATTTTTTTCATATTTTCTAAACATAATGGTTCAAAAGTTAGAGGGGGGGGACACATTCTTTTTTACTTTTGGAGCGATTATTTCCGAAATTATTAACATTATCAAAAAATGATTTTAGAAAATCCCTATTCATTTTTAAATACCTTTCCAACAATATATCACACGTTAGGGTTGAAATTAAAAAAAAAAACACTTCCCACTGTACATATAGGGGGGCTACCCTAATAAAACATTTTTTTCCAATTTTTATTTTACCACTTTGTCGGCGTGATTGACATACATATTGGTACCAAATTTCAGCTTTCTAGTGCTAACGGTCACAGAGATTAAGCGAGGACGGACGGACAGACATGGCGAAACTATAAGGGTTCCTAGTTGACTACGTAACCCTAAAAAAGATTCGAATTTCGTGCAATAAAATGAAAACCCTTGAAATTGTTTAGAAAATCCGATTCAAGTATGAAAGTAATATTTTTAACAGCTAGTAATTATATTTATACGAACTTATTATTACCAGACTGACCCCGGGCTCGTGGCTATTTAATAGAAGCCTCGCAGGTCTATCTTCAGAATTAATGAACGCTTGCCGAGATCAGTCCGTGGAAGGGTGTCCTTCCATTACATATTGAGGAGCTATCACAAGGACCAAAGTCGGAAGCACCGGCTATCCGAGATGCGGAGGGGGCATGACTGGTAAAGCCATTAAAATAATATAATATCACACACTGGATCTAGTGCCACACTAACAAACGAGGCTTGTGTCGTGGACACCAGATAGTCGATATACTACATAGATACTTTATTTTGTTGTAAATACGTACCTACTTACTTAGGTACTATAAATATTTATACACAAATGTCCATACCCATCACACAAACATTTGCCGGGATTCGAACCCAGGACCGTAAGAAAGTAAAGGATCCTCACTACCGCTTCGCCATTCGGGTCGTCAATTGGAGAAGTGCTTCTTGTTTGATTCTTAAAAGCTACTTGCCCTCTAAAGTTAATCAGATGCTACGGGGCTTGTTTGGCCGGCCTTGTATCACGGCCTTGGCAGAAGCTTACCAGCTGGTAGATCGCAAGGATGTCAGTAGGTCACACGCTGGACACCGATACCAAAACCGGTAGTTATCGGTTCTTCATCGATTAGTCACCGTTGTTTTGACTTTTAAAAAGTTTGCTGCTGTCTTCAAATTAATTTGTTGGTATCTAACGGCTCGGCGACTGTATTTAATAAATCTGTCTTCACAACAGCAAAACAAAAAAAAAAACAGAAAACAGGTTATTAAAACCGTGTAGGAATAAACTATGAATAGGTATGTGGACTTCCAGACGGCATCACGACCCCTGGCTGGAGGCCTTTTTTTTTTGTTTTCGGATGGGAAATCATCAAATGACTCCTCCCGCTCTGGGCGGAGCAGGAGGGAGTGTCAGACTTTTACTGACTAAAACCCATCCATGTTCCTTCATCGCCCTTTGTGTTCCGGGCCACGGTATCTATTTCGAACAGTCCCGCAACCCCGGCAGGCATCGGTCCTTATGGACCCCTTCCTTTTTGCTGACTCTCTTTGAGGCGCGCGTGGAACACTCCTGCGCCGTCGACACGGCCTGTCGACATGAGACGGACGGACGGCGAGCTAGCCCATAGCCCACCGTCCACAGGCCCTGGCTGGAGGCCTTACATTCAAGGCACCCAGACCTTTCCCAGTGACTTCCAATTCCTAAACAAACAAACAAAACCTCGATCCAGAGTCAACGTGGAGCATGTTTTGTTGAGCATGTCATGCCGTCATTTTCTACGAGGTCAGCCGTGCGTGTCGCAGTTCTTTTTTGTGTTCCTATATGGCATCTCGCGGGTAAACCTGTCTTCCATGTGGGTACATGATAGTCCGGTTAAGCCGACAGGTTGACCTGCGTAATGCCATAGGAACACAAAAACAACGGTGACTCGACTGACCTCGTAGAAAATGACGGGATGACATGCTCAACAAAACATGCTCCAAGTTGGCTCTGGGTCGAGGAAACTGGAAGTCACTGGGAAAGGTCTTTAACCAGCACTGGGACGCAGGCTAACAGTAACAGTATGTGGACTTTACTATCCTGGCGAGATTTTTATTAAGAGAATGCGACAAATACGACGAATTTATCTGAATTCCGTAGATGTTGTGGACACTTGTGGAGGCCAGACGCAGTCATGTGTGACGTTACGGTCAATGGCCCACCCAACAGCCACGCCCAGCTGATTGAGTTTATTATTATACCTATATGGGTAGGTATAATAATAGGTATAGGTACATGTATTAGTAGACATCTAACAGATGCGGGGGACTTCCAGATCCCGAGGAATTCTGTGCATATAAATATCAAACAAATCTAAGTGCACAGATGGCCTGGAATGCAGCTGAATACTGAAAAATACGAATTATTACGATATTCTTTACAACAACAACAGCCCATAAGGTCCACTGCTGGACATAAGCCTCTCCCATAATGGGAGGAACTTGCCGTAATCTCCACGCTTGGCTTGGCAGGCGGATTGGAGATCGCAGTGATGAAAGACTAACAGAAAACGCTGCTGCCCATTCTCAGGTCTACGGAGGCGCAAGGTGTTCTGCCTCAGACATTAGTCGCCATATACGACACCCGTGAGTGTAATGGGTTGGTTCTATTCTACTCTGCCGGATACCACACGGCTAATCACGGATAATCTTTACATACGAGTACCTAGTATAAAATAATGTCGCTCCCGCTGCCGCGCTGTCTGTACGCTTAGATCTTATAAACTACGCAACGGATTTTATTGCAGTTTTGAGCAATAGATAGAATGATTCAAGAGGAAGGTTTATTGTGTAACGCTGCATTGCAACCGTGCGAAGCCGGGCGGGTCACTAGTCTATACTAATATTTTAGAGAGGTAACATTTGTTTGTAAGTTTGTATGTTTGTAAGTTTGTATGTAGGGGGTAATCTCCGGAAGTAATGAACCAATTTTAAAAATTGTTTCACGGGTAGAAAGCTACATTATTCGTGAGTGCTATAGGCTATATTTTATTCCCGTACTCCTACGGGAACGGGAACTACGCGGGTGAAACCGCGGGACGTCAGCTAGTCCAAATATTCGCAAGATTATATGTTACCATTTTAATAGTAAATGGTACTAATGGAAGTGAGGAGCACGTGCCTTAATAACTACAGCCGCACGGGTCGATCTTTAGGTTACGTTACGCCACGCTTACTTAGGTTGGTCCGTGGATAGGTGACCACCAATTACATAAAAAAACTACTTTTTCCAACAAAAGTGCATACTTACACGGTCAAAATGGTATGGAGTACTTAGCTGTTTTTAAAACCTTAACTTTTTCAGTTAATAACATGAATAAAAATGGATTGTCCCGAAATAAAAGTCCGTTTGAGTCGCCATTGATTTAGTTTCTAATTCGGAAACCGGTGGCTGTCTATTTGGTACGGCGCCAAACTGTCTGGCCCAAATACTTGCCGGTTTATTTCTACCCTAACAACTTTATCTTGAGACTTTCAATAAAAAACTAACCTTAAAACTAGAACTCTACAGTCTGAAATAGCATAACAGCAATTCACACTGCAACAATCTGGTGTTGCAAGAGAAAATATTCTCTATCTTTCGGGCAATACAATCTAAAACCGTTTTCACATACATTTTTAACAAGTTGGAATGATATGACACAGCAAAAAGAACTTTATGAAACAAGAAATAAAATTTGAAATAAGTACGAAAGTGGAAAAGTTTAAATAGTTTTGACATTTCAAAATTAGTATTGTACGACTGAAAATACGGCCATAGATTATATTTGGGAATGTCAAATGTTCAATGATTTATGAAATAGGTGAATTGCTGCAGCTAGTTATCTCAGACTTGACCGTCTCGTTGCCACGTTGGTCTAGTGGTTTAAAGTGCGACTGCCGAGCACCAGGTCCAAGGTGTGATTCCCAGGTCGAACTAAATGTAATTGAATAAGCTTAAAATATCGCTTACGGGATATCTTCCGTGATCATTGATAAATTTGAGCTCCCGATATTTCGACACTGATGTTGACAATAATCACGGAAAATACACACACACATTACATGACATGACACTGAGGTGACATTTTATGTTTAGTTCAAAACCGTGAAAGCTTAAAACAGTGTTTGAATTCCATTAAGATTTTCCCAGTAAACAGCCTAGGAGTCTAGAATTATTATTAACTAGCGGACGTCACGCGGTTTCACCCACGTAGTTCCCGTACCCGTGGAAGTACGGGGATAAAATATAGCCTATGTTACTCAGTAACGACGTGGCTTTCTAATGGTGTAAGATTTTTTTAAATCGGTCGTGTAGTTTTAGAGTTAAATCGTAACAAACACACACAAATAAAAAATCAAATCTTTCCTCTTTATAATATTAGTATAGATTTAGACGACAATAGGCTCGCTCCTTATTGCATGGGAGTTTAACATAACTAGCGAAATGGGGGAGTACTCTGCCTAACCTTTTGAGGATTACAGGCGTGATATTATATCACTCTTCTCTGCCTCTCATACTTGTGTGAAAGTATATCTGTTTCAGTTTTTAGTCAGTGGCCCATGGCTCAAAAAGTCTGACAACCAGTCTTACCAAGGGGTATTAAACACCCATCGTGTAAAAGCTTTCGATTCTGCTAAAGCGGCCATTTTAGACCCCCAGACGTTGCTTGTTTCTGATTGGTTAGAACAACGCGTCTTCCGATTCTCCATCAAATGGCATCAAAACGTCAAAACCGACAAAACTTTACAAGTACGTGGTGTAGTAAGAACTTCAACGGCAAATTGCACTTTAATTGTAACCAAAATTCCATGACATATTAACTAAAGAAACTAGCCATACCAATAAATCGTCAATTTCTCACAAACTCCAACAACAATACCACAATTTGTTTTCTCGCCTCTCGTACGGTACGCAAAACGGATTAGCAATTAATAAACTAATGCATTGTCTATCAAAAGAACCGTTATATTTCGTAGTTTATCTGCACCCACGCCAGACACACAAACAGACAGACGATGGGAAGTAGGACAGCGATAACTTTGAATTGATTTGCCGGCAGTCAATGCAGATTGATAAAATAGCCTTTAAAACATGTGAGTTAATTGTGTGAAAAAATAAAGGCATGTTATTTAATCGAACAGTACCCAGGCATGAATAAATTATAATTATTGGCTTGTGACACATCCAAACTTAGGAAAGATTCCACTCATGGCTCTTGCTAGTACGTAGTCGCGACGCAAATAAATAAGCAAAGAATAAAATCGAATCATAAATAATTACTTACTCAAGTAATCACTTTGACTTATGTCAGACTTTAGTCATTTTACTTTTACCACTGCTAATAACAACCATCAGTTTCTGGATATAGCAACATTTATTTTGTAATTTAAGTATGCAATTACAAATTAAATAAACGTTACAATTACCAATAACACAACAAGCATTAATGCTACAATAAAGCTACCCTAGCTCATTGTACTGAAAGTAAAAATCAAAGTAATATTTACAGTGTAATTAAAACAGAGGAATAATAAATTATAAAAGAACTGATTTGCTTATGACCAGTCAACATAAACTATCAGATTTACCAAATAGTCGACTCAAATGAAAAGAAAACTCATTTTGACCTTGTACTGTCGTACTTCGCGGTCTTCCATTTCTTAAAGTGCCTCCAACGAGTGAAGGTCGCCAGTCAGCGTTGTGTTTCTTTTTGTAAGCAAAACACTATGGGCACTTGTAGCTCTTCATCCAGCGCCTAATTCAGCTAGCTTCTATAGCTAGTTAATTCAAATAGTGTAGTGGCACTACATAAAAGTCCCTACTACAGCAATATAGTACAAAAAGTACTACAGAGCCCCATCAATGGCACAATAAAGAATTAACATCAAAATTCAGAATCGCGCTATTAAAGTTCTCCGAGACTTAAGACCAGACACATAAAAAAACCCGACGGTATTATATACTCCAAGTGTCGAAAATACTAGCTTAGAAGGTATTACGACAATTCCGCAAGCGTCCGGAATCCAGTTCGATCGCCGGCATTTTTCGGATGCCACCAGACAACGAGCCAAACGCCCCACTGACCTTTACGTTACGACTATCAATTGTATTGCACATTTCTACGTGAATGGTATTTCCTTCATTTTATAATACCAAATGCCACTACTACACTACTTATAGGTACCAAATTCCTTTTATTTTCTGTCCATGAAGTTTCGTACCCGTTTTGTTTTATAAGAACTGATCATCCGCTCCTGCCCATAATCCAAATTTTTAAGAGGAGTAACAAGAACAAAATATCTGTTGTACATAATACAGACGTAAGAAATTAAAGAGATTTAGAACCTCCTTATCTGTCTGTTAAAAAAACGAGATATTACACACAATCACACCAGACCACAGTAGGTACACCCAAACCTGTGCCCAAACTAAAAGAAGTAAAGATAATTTTCAACATAATACTTAATTTTATCACCAGTGCTGCAGGGCGTCAGGAACACAGAAACGATAACTTACCTGAAAAAAGAAAAGAACAAGAATAAGTATTGCGATAACATTAAAATACCAAATCCACTCAAACAGAACCTCACAACCATCGGAAACTAATCAAAAACTCATATAAATGTACAAGTGAAGAGAAAGTCGAACACGAAGGCATGATGGCGGCTATCAATTAAAACTCGTATTATTCACTATAGTAAGTATATACTACTATATTTTGTTACATGGGTGCCTAACGGGATCCTCGCGACGAGACCAACCTGTTTGGGAGCAAGGTGCAATGTTTAGATGAAGTATGTGGTACATGCGACGGCACAATATCCAGCTATACCTGCAACATTCCCATTACAAACTGACCTGGTTTTGTAAAGACTATCTGTACAATAACAGGTCACTTTATACTGGAATGTTTAGTTTTTTATGCCATCGTGTACTGTCTACGTGAACATTATATGTAGACGTGTATTAGCCTGGTAGAAGTTTCTGAGTTAATTTTGGTTAAAATATTAATGTACTGGACCTAACTGCTGTTAGTTAGATCCGTTGGGAATTTTCTTGGATCTAGGGTTAGGTCCCTCAGGAGCATGTCTACGTAAAAGCAAAAGTTGGATGTTAATAGATACTTTGGGAATGCTTTGATGATCATGTCTTCGTCCGTGTTCGTTCTTCTTAACATTTCAAGGTTATTCTAACTCGTTTGTCATAGAGTCTTACTACTGTTAGCTCTGAAATTTTATTAACCGACAAGCTCTTCAATAAGTTCGCAATTCAACTTCGTTCGTTCATAATTTTTAGCAAACATTTTTTTTTAAATAGCTTTTTATCAATTTTGGTGTACCTACAATAAAGTATATTCTATTCTATTTTAACATTTCTTAAGAATCAAGTTTCTACAAGAGATCCTATTAAATCATCACTATTACCTACTTTATCAAACAATCTAGCATCACTTAGCACTTTAAAATCATCTACATTTTCCTTCATACCTAATTGATCTCCCATGACCTAATTATATAATTACGAGTCAGCGACGATCGTACAATTGCCGTTAACAAACAATTGTTTTGCAACTGTCTCGGTCAGTTGCTAAGAGGTTTTCATGTCGACCGGTAGTTAGGATAATTGCTGTCGTGACGGCTTTGCAAAACATTATGCTGTTATAGCTGAACTGCTTATCTAAGAATGTTCTTGGTATCATGAGGTAAAAACGCAAGAAAATAAGGTTAATAGTGTCAAAGATGATCTGGTTGAGACAAAACAAAGACTTATTGGAAAGTATTACGTAAGTACTTAGCTAAAATGATGATGAGCCAGATAATATTAGGATGAGTTGTAAACGAACACAAAAAAACAATGCTGAATGCTCTTCCAACGTTTGTGTACTCAAAATTATTAAAAAAATTTAAGCCTTTCTAAATTCAAACTACTTTACAAGTTACTGTGCTTTATAAAAATTAACAAAGTTTATCCTACACCCAATTCATTAACTCTCATGATTACTTGCATTCATTGCTCTTATTTAGCTTAATTTCCACTCCAATTTTGTGCAGACTTCTTTACATTTGTCCTGGCTTTGCCATCTCAGTTCACTCCAGCTTCCTAATGAGGTCATTCCATACTGCAGCATTCATCTTAGATAAGAGACTTTATATCTACGTCACTTGAACGTTGTTCATCTATACTAATATTATAAAGTTTGTATGTTTGTAAGTTAAGATGTAGCGGATAATCTTCGGAACTACTGATCCGATTCTGAAAATTTTATCCCTAATGCGAAGCTTTATTATCCCGAAAGTCATAGGCGTTGTTTGTTAAAATGTTTCCGTCGGATAATTTATATTGTATGTAACGCGAGTGAAGTGGCGGGTAAAATCTAGTTACATATAAAAACAGCTCACGTCAGCGTCAGCATTGCGTCTTTTCTTAGATATTCTGTAATCGCAGTCTCTTTGTGAGCTTAGATCTCAAAGTATCTTGTACTTTAGATAAATGTCATCTCCCTAAGGAGTCCTCTTGAGATATGTCGGGTAAAGTAGTGCTCTGAAATAGTCAAATAGATTTGATGTGTTGTTGTTATACGTCTAGAACTCGACTTGTTTTTATCGTCGGACAAATTGAGCATTTTATCTATTTGCCAGAAAGTCACAAATCCGTGGTTCTGTTAGTGTCGAATGTGTCGATGGCAATTTAAAAAGCACCTATAAAAAGCAAAAGGACAGGTAGGACACGGTGTTAAGTGTCCCATAGTTTGTGCAACAACTCCAAATTTACACTTTAGGCCTGAGTATTAGAATGTTTTGTTTATGGTTCTTTGAGAAGACCGAGTGAAAGGATTATTCAATTTAGTGTTAATGGTTTGCTGTACTAAATAAATAAATAAATAAACAAATAAACGAATGAATATTCATACCGACTCATTTTCATTATCACCTACCACCCGAACCAGTCAGACCACCTTACCCAGCCAGTAACAAGATTACCCGTCTATTGACTAGTTTATTAACAACAAGGTCGATCGGATATCACCGTTAGCTATTATTGCTTTCGCGCCAATGCAGCAATGTAATTGTAGAGCAGAGGTCATTAACTACAGCTACCGAGAAAATGGCGGCGAGGCAGACAATCAGTTTGGAGATTTATTTGACAACTGAAGTAAGTAGTAAAATAGAACTTTTTATTTATAGATCTGAGTTTTGAAGACAAGCTTCTTCAAATCAGAGTATTTTATGATTGTTAGGAAGCCAACAAATATGAAATACGATAATGGTCTTATTTTACATGGTTAAAAGTGAGGATCTTAGATATATTGTGTTTGTTTAGGTCAGATAGACAGTCGCTCCATGTAAAATACTCGTAATCAGCGACCCCAATATTGTTAGGCAGATGGATGATGTTTTTAGTGGTTTGCTTTTGGCTATTCCCTAAGTCCCTCAGCCTAATGCGGTATCTTGCTGGTTATTCCACTAGGCACTTCTTGCGGAGTCGTCAAACCATCAAAATCTGATAAACAAATCCGGCCACTAGTTCTTCATTTTATATGTTCCTCCTCACCACGATTAACAATGTAACCTATCAATCATCACAGCCTTAAAAGGGCAGTGTTAAAACGTCGTAATTCAAAATTCCATACACGTATCATCAAAAACATGATGACCATAGACAGAACTTTAGTGTCTTTGTAATCAAGATTGATCGCTTTAGGAACGAGAGAAGTACTGATGCTTACACGAAGCTAAATACTCATGGGTGTTCAAATGAGAATATCTTTGGTGCTCTAAGCATTGGTGCTTTTGTGCTCAAAGGGGAATACTCCGATGGCATATGTGGGCAGACTTTATAATCATAAATCGTCATAATATTTTATCACTGATGATGATTCATTACGAACCGATAGATACCATGTCGTTGAGCTCTTTGAGTCGAGGTACACGATAACTGACAAATGCTTGCACTGACTGGACAGGTCCACTCAAATCTGTGTGGTTCTTTCTTCAAAAGACCATGTCAGACTAATCTGCATAGTCCTCATGTGAATTGAGCAAGATTATGTCTAGACTTTCAAAGAGACTATGACCTCTGAGTTTGTTTCGGCTGTTCCTTCTCAGAGTACGGTACCAAACACCGGCGCAATCAAGTTTAAAAAAAACCGGCCAAGAGCGTGTCGGGCCACGCTCAGTGTAGAGTTCCGTAGTTTCCCGTCCGTCACAATAAGTGTTCCCACTTATGAGTTTAAATGTCCTTTCTTTGGTATTGTTTGTCGTTTCGTTGAGCTCCTTGAGTTATAAGTCGAGCTACACGTTAACTGACAAATGCTTGCACTGACTGGACAGGTCCACTCAAACCTGTATGGTTCTTTCTTCAAAAGACCATCTCAGGCACTAATCTGCATAGTCCTCATGTGAATTGAGCAAGATTATGTCTGGACTTTAAAAGAGACTACGACCTCTGAGTTTGTTTCGGCTGTTTCTTCTCAGAGTAGTCAGGTACGAAACACCGGCCCCATCTAGTTTTAAAAAATGACGTGTAAACGTGTTTGTAAAAACCTACTTGCAAAATAAACATCATTTATCATTTATCATTAAAAGTGGATCCATTATGTAAAAATGCTTGCATATACGAATATACTACAAACTTAGTCAAGAAATTATTTTGTACAACTTTTTGTCTTTTTTGTACAAAAACTGTTGTTTCCATCAAGTTCAAAATGATTTTCCTAGAAAGTCCTTATAAAGTTCTACTTTTCAGATTTTTTTTTCATATTTTCTAAACTTATGGTTCAAAAGTTAGAGGGACACATTGTTTTTTACTTTTGGAGCGATTATTTCCGAAATTATTGACATTATCAAAAAATGATTTTAGGAAACCCCTATTCATTTTTAAATACCTTTCCAACAATATATCACACGTTAGGGTTGAAATTTAAAAAAAATCACTTCCCACTTTACATATAGGAGGGCTACCCTAATAAAACATTTTTTTTCCAATTTTTATTTTACCACTTTGTCGGCGTGATTGATATACATATTGGTACCAAATTTCAGCTTTCTAGTGCTAACGGTCACAGAGATTAAGCGAGGACGGACGGACGGACAGACATGGCGAAACTATAAGGCCGTTTGTCCACCGCCGCCGTCACCGGACCGTCACCGAGAACGAGATTATTTCGGGCCGAGTTTATATGGATATATAGGATGACGGTGCTCGGGTGACGGACTTGCGGTGGACACGCGGCTATAGTAGTCTATGTATCATTACTTCGGCGCCGTCATCTCGTTCTCGTTGACGTTCCGGTGACGGCGGCGGTGGACAAACGGCCTAAGGGTTCCTAGTTGACTACGGAACCCTAAAAATGACGGGTAAACTATTGTTCCTTTAAAAAAATAAACATCATTTATCATTGACTGAATACAGAAAGGAATTGTCACAAGAGGAAAGATCTCTTCTCATATAGAGAAAAAAGCATGAGAAATGACGACAACTCGATATCTGCGTTCTGGCAATTTTAGAGCAAAAAATCCCGGTTGCTGACGACAAAATGACTAAAGCCATACTATCTTTAAAGATCGTAATTTATTTCAGATTTGCAAGCATCATAGCCACCTCAATAGTTAATAATAATGAGGAAGAAAATGAATCTGGGGCAAATTTTGACACAAGCTTTTCAAAAGGGTCGACCTGCACTTTTAAATAACCATTTCGTCGTTTATTTACAAAAAAAATTATCAACTGAAAACTAACCTTCTAACATAAAACACACCAAAATAGAATCATAACAATATTAGATTATGTCTATGAAGTTCCTCCTACACTTAGATCCCAAAATACGGGTCGATATGGGGTCGACAGGAGGAGGGAGACGATCCATCATCCCCCAAACGGCAACCACTTACAAGGGGGCGGGAGAGTGTTGCCAACTGCAGAAATAAAGTGTGCGAAATCATCGCTAGCAAATTGTGTTGCCATATATTTTGTAGGCTGAAGACTCGGAAGATTGAATGAACACTAATGTTGTTACATACTATAAATTTGAAACACGACATGTTTATCATACTTTAAGACCTGTGTTTACTGTAAATATCTGCGGTCTTCCTGAACTTTCTCAAAAAACAGTTGCAAGTGTACGTGTAGTGTGTAGAAACTCTTTTTGTGAGTTATTGTAGTGTGTGCTCTGAATTTAGCTGATGATTCATAAAATTATGGTTTCAAAAATAAAAACACGCTATAGAGGCGTGTTAAAAAAAAATAACGTATTACTGCATTGTAGTTCCAAATTTGTGTACCTGTCTTAAATATTATTGTGTTCATCAACTCGAAGTTGAAAGTCTAAGCACCCAAATTCGGACATGAATAAACTATACAATTAAAAAATATGAGGTCAAGGTCCTACATCCAAAGAAAGAAACAGAATGGATGAACCATCCAATAGGACAACGACATTTGGAGGGACAGTCATTTTGGCCTAAATTGGACAATGTCGTCGCGTCATCCTCAATTGATGAAAAGGTATTAGCCGTAATACACCAATTGCTAATTTCCGGGACCATACGAATAACTGACATATTTTTGGGAATTCCTTCCTTTATTATACAACACACAGGAAGAAGTAATTGCTCCAGTTTTAAATGCTTCTAAGAAACGTTTTGGTGAAATGGTAATCCCAGAATATAGTATGACATCAGGAAGCAGGTAAGTTAAATCACTTATCTGCAGGCATTGTTAACCAATTGGCAATAATAGAGACTTTATGGCACCAATTTTCCTTTTAACTTCTTCATGTTTTGAGTGATAAGCATTACATTTGGCTCGTATGTCCAACTTCCTCTTTTGGTAGCGAAAGAAGTTGGCAGTGCAATGAGGAACCTAATTAATAACCTGTCCATGCGAAAGGTAAATTTGAATACGGACAGTACTGCAAATCTGGAATTGAAATAGCAACTTATTTTAATTTCCCGAACTCATGTTGAGTTTTTTAACGAAATAACATCGATAGCATGACGACAGTATCAAAAAAATGCAAATCTATTTAGTCCGTCAGTTAGAGTATTGGAAATTAATGGACACGTATTTCTTGTTCTTGTAAATCAGTGAATATTGACAAAGATAAAACGCATCAAAACTCGGGGGTGGGGGCTCGTGACGTCAGAACTAGCTAAAAATTATACCTAGGCGTGACGTATTGAGAATTTTAAAAACGTCATATCTTCGTCAATTTTGGTTTACGCAACAAAATAAAAAACACGGGTCAAATATTTTTGATAATCTAACTGACGGACTAATTAGTTTTTTTATGTCGTCTCGCCTATTGCGTCTATTTAAGAACCTCATCGTTTAGATATCAATATTGCTTTACTGGCTTAATAAGTGTATACGATAAGTTTGTACCAAGCATACATGGAGGAAGAGGGGGCCTCAATAATGCAATACCATCGTGGATAACAAGACTCCAAGAATCTGCACACCTTGCCAACCTAATAACAATATCTTTCAGTTCATTAAAACTAAACGCTTACATGGCTCTATTTTTGGCAACACCGCCCTACAGGGGGTTGTGGTGATACCGCCTCTCCCAGATTTTGAGGGGAGGGGCGAGGGTGGATGCTGCAACGCGCCAAGGTCACTCCGGCCTTGACATTTAGCAGGTCGCCGAGAGGAAATCCCTGCTTAACCGTGTAGATATAGTCGCTACCTACATGTCTGATACAGCTGCCCTGTGGGAAAATGTACCGAAGGTTTTTTGAACAGGATATTTTAAGATAGTGACCCATCAGCACCTATTACAAGACTAGCAAAATGTGTGTATTATAAGTATACCAATTTACTACCGTGCCTCGGAAAGCACGTTATGCCGTTGGTCCCGGCTGTCATTTGTAAATCTTTGACAGTCGTTACAGGTAGTCAGTGGCCTGAAAGTCTGACAACCAGTCTTACAAAGGGGTAGTATATTGCCCAATACTAACTGGGTTGTGGAGTTCAGATAGGCAGTCACTCCATTTAAAATACTGGTATTCAGCTGCATTCGGTTAGACTGGAAGCCGACCCCAACATAGTTGGAAAAAGGCTAGGCAGATGATGATGACCTATGATGCAAGGGACTAAAGGGAGGTTTAAGGGGGTTTTAAGGGATTACAGGCGTGAAATAATTTTACGGTGTTGATAAAATGAGGTATTCCTCAGAGCGCACCTATTTTTGAGCGCAACCATCTAAACGCAACTAAATTATTCCTCAAAAATTCAAATTAAAAATATTACATGCTTATTCCTCAGAGCACAACCATGCATGATAAAAGAATAGAGAGGGGTACGATGGATTTATTAATTATATCGATAGACAGTTTTAAATCAACTATCTTATTAGTTATTTGTTAAAACGGACTACCTGGCAAAAGATCATAAAAAGTAACTCTTTCTTTTGCTCCAATAGTGTTTTTGTATTCTCAAAGTGTCCTTGAATTTGACTAGATTCAAAATTCTTATTTTCCTATCCCGTCTTTGAAGTTATTAATTAATTAAGTTAATAATGAAGTGGTTAAGAAGACGTGTTGCGCCGACCCCAAGTAGAATGGGACAAGAGTAAGAAAATTATGATAAGTAAAGAAGAGATTATTATGACCTCACACTTGTAAGTGTAAAATCTTAGTTGAGATTGAAACTACGAATACAATAGAAGACGCTTACATGGAGGAAATCCCTAAAGAAATCAGTTGAACACCTAGGTTTAGATAAAATTGAAATTGCAACTAGAGTACAATGAATTTTTTTAGGTTCCACTGCAGATAAAAGATTCAGATAAGAGATGTAATAGCCTAGCTAGTAATTTTAAAAGTCTTATAAATAATGCAGGTTTGTAGTTTCTAATACATACTAAAACGATTAATTCTGCTGTGTACAACAAAGGAAGATAAGGTAGGTATGTACCTAGGTAATTTAGCGGTAATCTCGAAAATCACTGAATCGAATTTTATGAAGGTAATTCATTTTCGTATCAGGTTTTACTGCAGTGGCTTCTGCAGGATACTCCTTAAAATTTATTTTGTTTTCTGTAATAAGTTTTGCGTCTGTTCTAATCAAAGTAGTTCCTGGAAAACAAAGTTTCTAAAATACTGAACAGTGCTTTTCGAGTTTTCGTTCGTTGAATCATCATGATAATTTCACCCAAAAGTCGTTTACAGCGGGAAATAATAATTAAACCTCATCAAATGTTGTCGCCATATTGACCAGTGCTGTGGACCTGTGGTTCATGTAGCCACATGCCATGCCATGCTGCCTTCACCGAGTTATCGGTCCTCCTTGAGGGAGACCTACCGATTTTCGTTAGCTTACAGTGTCAAATCCTCCCAAAGGACAAAGAGGTATAAAACGGAGTATTCTGGAGCTGATGTCCAAATTATTGGAGAAGCACCCGAAAAAGAATATCAGATTCAGGCATTTCGATTTTTGACAGATATCAGATATTTAATTTTTTAATGCTTCACGGCCATACCTATAATCCGAACACATGGTTTTTCCTGCATTTCATTGTATTTATAAATAATACAATTAAATGCATAAATAAACATTATGTATTCGACAATGACCAATCTACCTAAATATTATAATTTTATCCTAGTCCTTACCATAATTTAATTTGTTATTGTGCGGTTGGCGTAATTTCGATGATGGTTACACATGGGATGAAAATATTAATTCAGTTATTAATAAACTAAGTACGGCCAGAAAGCTTACTACAAAATTGACACCAATATCAGTACCGTCCTATTATTATTTCGTTAGTTATATAATCGCTAAGGCAGGTATCAAGCAATTACCTGTACGGTAGACCGTGCGTCACTGGTAACTAAACCAGGTGCTTAGTATATTCATCATAAGTTGATAGCAATCTATGAAGAGTCGGCCCAGAACTTAGCTACCACTTTGACGCTATTATCAGTATTATCACTAGCGTCTATCAATTCCTGTAGTGTGCAGGCATCAGGGCACGCAGAACACGAAATAATTTTTTCCATTGTTTGTGGCACTACATTTAGCATTCAGCTAGAATCATCTCTAATTTAGCAGATCATATTTCTGAAAAATACAAAACTTTTAAACTGACCACCAACAATATATATTTTTTAATTATACCGTAGTTTGAATAGGTACCTTTTCACACCGAACCTTTTGCAACATTGTTATAATTGCTTTGGCAATAGTCGTAATGCAATAAGGTCAACGACCGCTAGTTGTCAACCGTCCAACTATGTAGCTTGTAATTTATAAGAAAATTGTCTAGTAGCAGCTATTATCAACTCATTGTGAACCAACTGTTTTTTTTTAATAATCGTACTAACAAAGAAGTTTTTAATACAATTTAAATGTGAACGAGCACCTTACAATGGCGATATGAATGCCAGTGAAAAACCTTAAAACTGGTCGCCAATGGTATCGATTCTGTTCTGCACAAACTAAACTTAATTTAAGCTATTTCTATCTTATTACCTACTTTGAAGTGACTGATGGTTTACCAATACGCCATCTCTAGGCAACCACTTCAAGTCTTACATAAAAGTCCTCACCTTGGACATAATACTGGTTCATTAATTTTACTTTCTGTAAAAAGTCGGCGGCCAGTTTTAGTTTTCATCAAAGTCAGGCTCGAGACTCTTTTGAGCATTTAGATTTTTCGCTATTCCTCATAGTTTCAGATTTGGCCATCTGCTCCCACTTGAAAAATTCACCCTGTATATCTCCGAACCCAAATAGTTTTCAACTTTGACGCCATAGTAAAAAATAATGCGTTACACACGTGTGCTTTAGAAATGTGATGGCCGCTAAAAAAAATCAAATATCCCAAAATGAGTGATCTCCTTTGGTCTTCTTTTCCGCAGTAACCAGGTTCTTTTTTTAGAGGCACAAGTTGACTTCTCTACCTTAACAAAATAATGCAGTAAACACACAGCCGTCTAAAATTCGCAGCTTTTTTTACCGCCAACCCGCCTGTCGATCGTCGGCGCACTAGGAAGCGTACGCGCAGCCTAAGGTCATCACACTCATTCAACTGAACCGACACGTTACTCATCGCTCCGTGCAACGTACACAATGCTTTTATTACGGTAGACTTTAATTGCTGGGATGCCCCTGGTGTTATTTCTCGTTTAGGGTACCTACGTTTTAGGTAGTGACCTAAATGTTTAATTCAACCCAGCCTGTTGTGCATCGGCCTCTCCCCAAAATACGCCACAACGCCAGGACCTCTGTGTTCCGGATTAAGTCTGACCCAACCACATTTTTAAGGTCATCGGTCTCCCAAGCTGGAGCTGAGGAGCTCGTAGCTAAGTAATAACAGCCGCTCGGGTCGATATTTGGGTTAAACTGTGGTTCCCTTACGTTAAAGGTAGTTAGTGGCCCGAAAGTGTGACAAACAGTCTTACCAAAGGGTATCGTATTACCCCGAAACTTTCCAGTTAGTTTCGGGGTTGACCCCAACATAGTTGGAAAAAGGCTAGGCAGATGATGGTCTACCTAGCTGGAGGGCTACCCACACAACGCTTGCCGCTAGCTCGAAGGCTACCCACATAACGCTTGCCGCTAGCTCGAGGACTACCCACACAACGCTTGCCGCTAGCTCGAAGGCTACCCAAACAACGCTTGCCGCTAGCTCGAGGGCTACCCACACAACGCTTGCCGCTAGCTCGAGGGCTACCCACACAACGCTTCCCCGCTTGGTCGAGGGCTATCCACACAACGCTTGCCGCTAGCTCGAGGGCTACCCACACAACGCTTGCCGCTAGCTCGAGGGCTACCCACACAACGCTTGCCGCTAGCTCGAAGGCTACCCAAACAACGCTTGCCACTAGCTCGAGGGCTACCCACACAACGCTTCCCCGCTTGGTCGAGGGCTATCCACACAACGCTTGCCGCTAGCTCGAGGGCTACCCACACAACGCTTGCCGCTAGCTCGAGGGCTACCCACACAACGCTTGCCGCTAGCTCGAGGGCTACCCACACAACGCTTGCCGCTAGCTCGGGGGCTACCCACACAACGCTGGCCGATATGCGGTCTCCACTCTGGGACTCGCCTGTTCCCTCGGCAGTAGACTGTGGTAGGCTGAGTTAATTGAACCTATAAGCATGTTGTAGTTCGGACTGGTATATCGGGGACACGTGTACCATGTCTTGCTCATCTCTCGTGTTGTCTTTCGTTATTCCACTCCCTGTTCCTTGATTCAGTCCTACACTGGAGGACCTGGGCATCTGCTTTACTGGATTTGCCTCTTCAGTTTGTATTTCCATTTCGTGTATGAACTTTGCTTCCTATGAGGTCATGAGATTCTGAGGTCATATCTTCTCAACAAAGTTTCCTTTATATCTTTGTGATTTTAGCTTTTTGTAACTACCCACTGCCTACCCCTGATAGTCACTGAACACGACTGTTCAGTGACTATCAGGGATTATGACTATAATCCCGTAGTCATGGTTCCGGAATAAAAATACCAGAACTACATAATACGCATAATAATATTATGCAGAAATAATTTATTATTAACCGGAGTATTCAAGAAAAATGAATCTAATATTAATTTTACGAAAGGTCACAATATTAAACGCTATTTTAGCTTACTCCCACTGCTTATAAACTGTGTTTATCCAACGAAAGAATAAAGATAAAAAATATTACAGAAATGATCGTAGAACAGATTAAGAAGGCTGACTAAGTACTAAAAAGGTTAGGACAATGTAGAGGCTGGCCCACAAGAACTGATTAATGAAGGCTCCCAAGATAGAAAGATAAAGATAGGACTATCGATTTGTGATAAATTAAGGACTGAACGTGTAGGAGAGAGCGAGAGGGAAGATCTTCATACAGTGTTATCGTGATGAACTTACGATAGCATGAATTTCACATCGCTTAGAGATCGGTTTGTACTAGGGATACATGAACCCTTAGTGCTAGTTCATTTTCATAACGATTTTGAGAGAGAACGTAATTCCATTAGGAATTGTTACTCAAAGTATAGAACCGGTGAGATAGAACATTGTTAAGACAAAAGAATTAAATACCAACTTCATCGCTAGCCATTTGCAAGTACTCATAAATATCCAATCTCCTAGACAGCAGTAAAAAAGAAATTAGAAAAAAAAAACAATAAGAAATTCCCATAGAAAGTGTTAACAAAATGAGACTTTAACAAAGCCTTCTCCATCTATCTATCTATTATAAACATTATCAAGATCAAGTCAGACGCATATAATTATTTATACATATAACGAACTGGTTGGTTCAACTCCAGTTATCACCAAGGTTTCAATATTCAATAACCCGTCTTTAACCATAGTTACTGGGAGGTAACAGTTAGCAGCATTTAACCGTGTCCACCTTTTATGGGAGACTAGTTTTTATGTGTTTATTATAACACCATTTATGCATGAATACATAAAATTGACCATTCAAATGGAAAGATCAAAGAAAATATGATGAGAAGTTGAGAACTTACTGTTTTAAAATTCATTTTTAAAGAAATCTCTGCCAGAAAGCTTGAAAAAATATATAATACTGCGATGCCGAGTGTTAATGAAAATCCATATTATGGACTTGGCAGTATCTTAATAAGTACTCTGCACAAAGCTACTGTAAATGAAATCATTTTAGATATTCACGACGAACAACGAAAATCAAATGGTATTTAAAAGTAAGATGCATGAAGCAACGAACGGCATAATTTGGACAATATTCTACTTTCTTGTTGCTAGCTTATTCTAGCTCACAATTCATGAGATTTCTGCAAAGTGCAATGAGTTTTTTAAAGCATTGTTCGAAGAACTCTAAAAACCAGCTGGCAAAGCGGCAACAACAAAGCATGACACGATATTTTCGGTGAAATTCAAAACCGCAAGCAACTGATGTAACTGGACACAATAGATCTCATTTCGGTTCGTAATAACACCATAAAAACGGGTAAACTACTGTTTTATTTAAACCATTCACAGCACACAATAATACACTTTATATTCGTGAAGACAATTCCTAAAATCGCGTGTAATTCCTTTGTAAAAATGGCACGTCTCATGCATATTTTGTAGCAGCATTTTAATGAGAAGGTGTTATGAAATAAAGTTTAAGTGTAATTAATGCGTCGATTACGAAAATTCTTGAACATTACACGTAAAGCAATCATTTTGTGGTTACGCATATTAATTGTTATTAGTGTGGTCACAATATAATTGTTGTAAACCGAGAGTTATTTTTTCGGACCATGGAGTTTCCATAACAATTAATATTCTGGATGAATGATCTTAGAATTCACTTCTTACTTAATCATACACACGTATGATTAAGTAAGTAAGAAGTGAATTCTAAGATGACAACCTAAATCTAAATTACATTTAATAACACTAAAACCATACACATTGCATTAACTTCCAATAAATATAATAAACTCGACTAAATTACATCACCAAACGCCAGTATTGAGTACATTTCTATACTCCTTACTATCTAAGTATCTACGATAATGGCTTCCGAGACTGGCCCGACGAGATTGGCCAACGAAGCGTCTTTATCTCATTATGTGATGTTACCTTTGAAACATGTGCAGTAGAACTGATTTATCTCGCATTGTTTTCTTTTATCTTCATGTTTCGCTTTTAATTTATTTTGCATTTTTCTATTGCGTCTATAACTTGGGTAATATCATCATTATCATCAATCTCCTGCCCGTAACTCAATTTATTTGAGGGTTAGTGCAGCATGTTATTTCCTCCCAAAACTTGTCTATTATTCGTCATCTCAGTTATAGTTACTCCCTATCCAGCTTTTTGTTGAGATACAATGTTAAAGTTTTTAAAATTAGCAACACTCCTTAAGCTATGTGTTTTTGATTGTTCTACTTTTGTCTTTGTGTGCTCGCTGTAAAACCGTGTAGTGTGTAGACCTAGACGACATCTTTAAGTGACTACATATCCTAAAGTAATATTTGCTAATAAACCCTGCTTCTTAATTACTGCCCCTTTTTACACTTATCATCCTTAACATTCTATAATTTGTTTTTGACTTAATCATCCATAGCTTCTGACATTCTTTTTGGTTTTAAACGTCACGCACGACTGATGATTTTGAACGCTAATCTAATAAAGTTAACGTAAGTATTTGCAAATTCTACAGGTGGATTCCTCTATCCTTTAGTTTGCAAAATAATATTTTCTAGCTCCATGGACATTACGATGTGCAATATGTATGTTATCACACCTGTACCAGGCATTACTATTAATTTCATCTAATTCGTCTTGCGCCATTCTCCATAGTTTTATTTTGACCTGTCATTATTTTTAAAACTAGCTCGAATTTATATCTCAGATTGCATACAAATCTATTCTTAAATATCAATTCATATCCAAATAACGTTCGAGATCTGAATAATCTCCGTAGCATGATTGGCCAATACGATCAATTATACATGAATTGGCATAATAAATGTTAAAAGTAGCAATATCAAAATTATACATGTATTATGTATATAGTATAGACAATGTGGTGCAATATGGAGCGCGGGATTTAAAGAGCGAGTGAATGGACGGCCTCGAGTGTTGGATAGTGCAGTCATAAAATGGATTCGAGCTGCAGAGATTTTGTTATAGTTTTATACTTAGGAGAGAACACGGAACACGGTCATAAGAGAAAGACTAAAAGATGGATTGATGATGTAGATTATTGTAGATAACGAAGAAGTAACGAATTGAGACGAGGCACTAAGGCTGCGTTTCCACCAGAGATGAGCGAGGATGCGTAGCGAGGGATGTGTGTGAAACCAACCAATAATGTCGCTTCTTTTTCACAGCTTGAGGTATTCTAGCTATGTGATTGGTTAGTTCCACACACATCCCTCGCTACGCATCCTCGCTCATCTCTGTTGGAAACGCAGCCTTAGGATAAGAGTAGATGATGTTTGTGCTTCTAAAGTTGTCGAAGACGTTGATTAGAATTACGGACGAAGACATCCACGAGACTTCTATCCTTCGAATCTCAATAAATGCCTTGGGTAAATTATTAATTTCTAAATATGATTGCTGCAAACAAAGACACAACACTGCTAACTAAGATTCCGGATAGGCTCATGAACGAATGGCCTTTTCTTTAAACCAAAATGGTAAAGCATTGCAAAATCTTCGAGTGCACTGGGGCAACAACATTGCATGCTGATAAAATCTTCGTGCTATTACCAGTCAGCCTGCAAGCATAGTAACTACAGGTTTTATCTTCCTTAGATCGTTAGCTGTTCACAGATATACTTCAACAGGGTCTTTGACTTTGAATTCATTGTTTCGTTTTCAAGGGGAAGAAGTTCTTACCGATGAATGACAATAACAACTTTTACCATAATTATGATAGCAATACTGAAATTAATGATTTATCCGTTTTGGTTGTTTCTTTTCAGTGATGGTTCTGTAGTTCTATCTATGGGAGTAAAATAATAACGTGACGGTTGAGGAAAAAAGAGAAAGAAAACGGTTTGCTTCGAGCAAATAATTTGGGGTAAGAGCAGTCCTTTAAAAAATTTACACCTTATGGGTTCTGTAAATTAGGTTCCTATCGATACAAATATTTTAAAGAGGAAAGATTTTTTTGTTTGATTGTGCCGAATTAGCTCCGAAACTCCAGAACCGATTTTAATCATTTTATCACCAATAGAAAGCTCAATTATCAGGAAATAGGCTGTAATTAATTAAAAAAAAAAGAGATCTTCAAGAAAACTGCAATAAAGTAAAACAAAGTGTCAAAATGTTGCACGTAAAATTCATTATTTGACGAAAACTATAGCTGTTACTATTTATCCCGATATTCCCACGGAATCGTAACTTACGCGGGTGAAACCACGGGGCGCAGCTAGTAATGTTACATACAAAGAGCCCTTGATCTTACAAAAAACGCATTGAAAATCAATGATGTGAAGAATCTATTTGTAAAGATCAAATAGTTTGAGTTTCTTTTATATCTTATCTTTAGAGAAACCTCTTTGGTTCAAAGAGAAAATGAATTGAAAGGAAATTGTGAGAAGATTCTATTTTTGGATATGAAAGTCCTCAGAACGATTTGGTGTCGGCTGTGGGCGGGCGGTTCCAAATTGATAAATGTCATCTGGTCTAGGTTGATTTTACCTATAGGTATACGGTCTCTAGGTACTTATAAAGCATCTATGGAATAGTTATAAACACTACTAAGCATAAAAAATTAGGTCTTGGACTCAATTCTTAGGTCAGGCAAAGTGCTATCTGCCGGGGTTGCGGGACTGTTCGAAAGAGATACCGTGGCCCCGGAACACTAAGGGCGATGAAGGAACATAGATGGGTTTTAGTCAGTAAAAGTCTGACACTCCCTCCTGCTCCGCCCAGAGCGGGAGGAGTCATTTGATGATTTCCCATCCGAAAAAAAAAAAAAAAAGGCAGTGCTATTGGTTTTTTATCAAAAATTTCTTAGTACCTGTTCGTAGTCTGAATTTGGGCCTCGGTTGATGGGTTAAGGGGCCTTTTTTTACCTATCAACCGAGGCCCAAATCCAGACCCTTTACAAGCCACTAATCATAAGGCGCAATGTAGAGACTTGTCTATTAAGACAGAAGCCTATATCTTCGGAGAATACAGATGTGTGATGTTATGTGGTATTGATCTTTTAATTTGTTCTCACGATGTTCTTAATCCAATGATCCCGTAATTCCGGATATAATCAATAGATTATTAGACATAACGTATATCATTCCTAATGTAGGTAAAAAAGGCAATTTAACAAGATTTCTAGCAGTCATCCGTCCGTTGAAGGAAGTTAATAGCGGCGATTGTAGCGAAGAGGAAAGCATTAAACACCTAATTATATATCTTTAAATAGAATGATGTATGCTTATTATTTACATAATTTATTCTACCTTCTTATCTTTTGAGGAAAAAAACATTATATTAGAACTTCATACAATACCGATTCGGATGTAAACCGCTTCGTTGATCTCGTGGAGGAACTTGTGGCTTAATAATACCAGCCGCTCGGGTTAAGCCGCGCGCGCCTAGGTTGGTCTGCGGATGGGTGACCACCCATTAGGTACATACCAAGTTTCTTCCGTGCCTCGGAAAGTAAGTTAAGCCGTTGGTACCGGCTGTTATTTGTAGATCTTTGACAGTGGTTACAGATAGTTAGTGGCCCAAAAGTCTTACAACCAGTCTTACCAAGGGGTACCGTATAACCTAGTGCTAACTGGGTTGTGGAAGGTCAAATAGGCAGTGGTTCTATGTAAAATGACGACCCCAACATAGTTGGCAAAAGGCTGGACAGATGATGACTGCAGCTTCATTGATCTAGTGGTTGCATTAGCTGCTACTGAACATGAGGTCCCAGATTGTATTCCCAGGTTGGGCTAAGTGTTATTGTGTTGCTCCATGTAAAATTCTAGCATTCAGCTTAATCTAGTTAGACTGGACTGCCGAACCGTATTAAGGGTGTAAAAAACCTCTTAACAAAGCCGAAAGGCACTTGTTCTCCTCGTCATTACGATATTTTTTTTGTTCTACACCATACCTTCCAACCTTCTAGTTACGGAGATATTGGGGGTCAAAGTTCCAACTTTTTGACAAGTTTTTTTTAAATAGTAAGATTTTTACTTTAAACATCTCCACGACCCCCCGTGCTATTCAATCCATCCATCAGCACAATATTTTGAGTGCGTTACGTTGAGTTCTACCACAAAACATGATTTTTCACCCCAAAAAAAAAGTCGCTTTCCAGCAATAATTTTTGCGTAAAGTTACTTCGTTTGATGTACAGAATGCTTGGTTGACGGCTTTGTGATGAGGTTGTTTACACCCTTTATATAAATAACCAGGCGATATGTTACGAACCGATGCGTTCCATAATACTAAAAAGAATAACCATAATGCGTGATAAAAGGAAGTTGCTCGATTTATTTGCTCCCTGCAAGTGTATTTTGAAGACATGTGACATTACCAACCCTCACTGGGCCCGCGTGTGGCCCATATTCCGGATATTCCGGATCATTCCCATTCTCTCTATTTGGAAAAAGTTTAGGCAGATGGGCAAAGTATTAAGTACTTGGTTTTTCTGTCAGGAATATTTCAGTAGCAGCCATGGAGTTTGGATTTCTGCCCGGTTGACGGATCGCCTCTTAAACATGTACATGGTATATTATGTAACACGACTAACCTAAGCAGATAGAATCTGTCTATCTATTGTAACATGTACTACATGTTATATCAGTCCCAATGAACTTTAAACAACGAAACACAAATCTGAAACACTATACAGTTTTGTTTACGGAAATGCAAAAGAAGACATTCCTTTCCAAAATAAAAACGTCATAAATTCTATTCATCTCTCACTTTCCTCACAAAAGACACACGTTAGAGCGAGGCAGATATATAATTGTGGCAGCTGAACAAACTGTGGAAGTCGTTTGCGGCGCTTGCGACGTGAAAGTAAACATGTTGGTTAGTTTTTGTAATGTGCGCCGGCGCAGTCTGGCTTATTGTTTTGACGCAAATTAGCTTCACGTCACTAAATATATATTTTTGTATACTTTTGGTTTTACCTATAAAAAGATCGTGAGGTAATTTTTAGAGGCACTGTTTATTATTTCTATAGGCCTAGCGATCATGAGTATGTACCATTTGTCACTAAAACATTGTGACCATGATTATATGTACATTTTGACACTGGGGCATTCCAACCGTTGAACATTTTATAAAGTTGACTACCCAGTCCCTGAATGATCATGACGGATATTAAATATAGCTTAAACTGATTACTTTTTAAAGGCCTGAAGTTTTTGAAACAGCAACTTGACGGATTAATGATGGTTATCGTCTATCGCTAGTGGATAAAACAAAAAAAAAAAACAGGATGTAATTATCCATTTCTGTTTCCCCCGATCCTATCGATCACCTATCGAAACTTGTAAAATGCTCTAAAAGTACTCATCATCTGCCTAGCCTTTCCCAAATATGTTGGCGTGGGCTTCCAGTCTAACCGGATGCTGCGAATACCAGTATTTTACAAGGAGCGACCATCTATCTGACCTCCACAACCCAGTAAGTACTGGGTAATGCGATACCCCTTGCTAAGACTGGTTGTCAGACTTCGGGCCACTGAATACCTGGAACGACTTTCAAAGATCTCCTGGAACGACTTTCAAAGATCTACAGTAGAGACGGTAGAGACCAACGGCTTAACGTGCCTTCCGAGGCATGGAGTAACCTCGGTGAGTTGCGTGGTCACTCATCCACGAACCAGCCTAGGCCAGCGTGACTTAACCTGAAGATCGGCTGTTTTTATTTAGCCAAGACCTCCTCTTAAAGTACTCTGAACACAGAATACTAAAAGACTAAAAGTAGGTATGCTGTTTCGCTGAATAGCAAACGGAAATAATTATGAGTCTAAGAGAATGTAAATATGGGTGAAATTATTGTTCTATTAGCGGTACTACTAAAAGCAGCATAACAATGGCGCGCCGCGTCTCGCACTCACAAGACACCGACACGGGACGGAGACCAATCGAGGAATACCGAATTACCGACTATACCGAGGCTAGACGACACGTGCGTTTCCATAAGGGGTGGAACGTACATCGACGTACAAACGATTGCCACATGTTCATTACAAGTAATTTTTCATCGGCTTTTGTACGAAACAACAGTTTTTTTTTTAATTGCGTATGAAATTTTCCATGTTTTCCACTGAAAACGTGGTAACCGCTTGTGCCTCGATGTCCCCCTTCCACCTCGCATACATTTTCGCTCTCACTCTGCCCTGGGTGGGTGGCCAAACAGGAGACACTTCAATAACAAAACACGATCAGTTTAAATTATTTCCTTCCCCGTAGTACTTAGGTACATTACCATCTACATCCACATGTAGGCACATAGGAGTGGCATTGTTCATTGTTCGAGCCTGATCACCCGTCGATTTATACCGTCTTGATCAAGTTGCGATATTACGCATTCATTAAAACTTGACGCTATTGTTACTTGGGGACTATTTGGCACCGACGATGTTGTGATTCTTCTGTTTGTTTATTAATAAATATCGGGCAATGTGTAGTCTTAGCAAGGAGCAGGGGAACTCCTTAGCAAATTCATCGAATAAAGGATGATTTCCACCAAACGGCTCGCATCGCATCGGATCGGAAAGGATACGAACGGATGCGGCGACAGCCGTTCCGGCTCCGCGTCCGACAAAATGTCGCCTCATACGATCGGCTCCGTAAGTCCGTACGACTACGAATCTGTTTCTGGGCCTAGTCAAATAGTTTCAATCCAACCGTGTCGGATATGACGACAGGCGAACGAAGCCGATCGTGCGTCGTAGCACTCGTAGCATACTTTCAGCTACGATGGCGTGTCGCGGAAGACGCTCGCGGTCAAGCTGCTGTGCGCGGCTTCGTAATATAGACTTTAAATACTGTGTACACGATTAATTATCGTTTAAAGATTGTAAAATCCGATGCGATGCGAGCCGTTTGGTGGACACGTATCCTATAAAGATTCTCAAACAAAAAAGGACGTTTCTAGTCCTGTCGCAGCATTGTATAGGGGGTGAATTAAACAATAATAGCGTTCTCAAATCCATTACAAAGACACTTTAATTTAGACAAAAAATCACATTTAAAAATCAGCGTAAATGCGTCGGACTCTGATGAAAATTATAATATTGAAAGCGTATTTTGACTTGATCAAGGGATTTACATTAATGAAGGAAGACATTATAAAGCTCAGTCGGTTTACGGGAATTACATCAGACATCGTCTACGTCATACTCTAACCGATTGACGCAATTATTTTACCAGAGATCCGATCATATCCTGTGTTATTGCCGCAGATAGACGGAAATAGACAACTACGTCTATATGCCGAATATCAACAGTCGTTCGGATAATCACAAGCTTGAAAATCTGACGGTCAATTAACTTTGTTGTGAGGGTCGGATACGCATGTAAAAAACTGATATCCAAAAGACTGGAAATCGAACCCAACACAGTTGGGAAAACGCTAGCAAATAGAAAGAAAGATTGATCATTTTTACAAACTTTGGAGTAAACGTCATAGGTATATAAAAATTAAAGCACAGAACAATCAGAAACAGCCATCGCTCAGAAGAATGCTGTTACACTAAACAAGAAGAGATGATGTCTAGATCCCGAATTACATCCAGATAGGCGTTTATAGAAGACTATGGAGTCGATTCTGTTGTGCACAAACTAATCTTAATTTCTATAATAAAACGAGAAAGAGACGGACGTTTTTAGAGCTGTCAAATTTAATTGGAACTAATATTTTCATACAAATGAAGTGAGCACGTAAAAACATGTCGACTAAAACACGCTGAAGCACAAGGCATAAACTAGTTTGACATCTCTAACTTAGTTCACAGCTATAGCCGTCCTTTTCTCGCACTGCCTTTTAGGAAAAGATAGCAATAGCCTAAACTAAGTTTAGTTTGTGCACAACAGAATCGACACCTATATCTATAAGCTGCGTGGGTCGCTAGCCGATACTGAATTTCCCGATAATGTAATTTTCGTGTAAGAGCTACCGGTCCGCTCGCTGCCTGCTATAATCTTATTTATTGCTGTTATTACGAACATTTTAACGAAGTTCTGCTTTCAATTCAGGATGTAAAAGAAGCCAAGTGTGTCGTCGTTGAGTTATGTATGTTTATGTTGTCAATTAGAGTCAATTAAACTTACTACACACATACATGTGTATAAAGTATGTAATGGTGCAGTAGGGTAGACTCATAATAACGTTCCCCGCAATCTCCACCAGCCCGCATAGCATAACCACCGTAGAAACAAAGGAGAATCGACAAATATTTTTTTCATCTGTCACTTTGTCGACTCAATGACAGATGGACAAAAGATTTGTCGATTCTCTTTCGTTTCTACGGTAGTCATGCCAAGCGGGCAGGTCATCGGTCCATCCTCTGGATGCGAGTCACACGAGACCGGTCAATGTGGCGATATTTGGGGGAGGCCTATGTCCAGCAGTGGACTCTTTCGGCTGAAATGATGTTAATAAGGTTACACGTAGGTTGTAATAAATTGGTTCCTGATTTTGGAAATGATGCATTAGAAACTATAATCATGCTATTGATAGATAGCATAGGTCCTGTACTCTTTTATTATGTGTACGCCATACAAATTATGCGTATGAAAATAAGTTGACTATTAAAATGAGCAATCTTATCGATAAAAGTGATCTTATATCTTCTTGCTCGACTTTCAGAAGATGAAACATTTAACCCCACAGAAAATTTAATTAGTCAAATTAAAACAGTTCATTTTGTTGACCATCAAATAAACAAATGAACGGGCAAACTTTCAAAAACCTCCAAACCACTCTTGTACATGAAGTTTAAATAAATAAATACACTACTGTTTACTTTTGTTATTATAATGTTCCTTACACTTTCAACACGTTTTGTTTAAACAGCTGGTATCCATAACCTTGCAAATGTCATTCAGGACACCTTGGCATTAAAATTCAACTAACTGTAACAGGCACTAATTCAATTCCCGTTTTGCGCAAAGTCTACAAAAATAACAATGGTTGCAGAGTAATTAGCAAATGGAATGCTATGGTGGTATGCACCGTGCATTCTTTAATACAAGATCACAGTACTACGATAAGATTCACTAACTGTGCTATGTTAGGGGATATTATGTTTCTTTTGGGGTGCAGTTTTTTTTTGTAGACGGCTAAAAATGGAAGATAAGAGTTGGCATATCCTTAACTGAACACCAAAATAAAGCCAAGCACGTGTTTCATGGCACAACTTCGAAGCAGGTTAGCAGCTTGTAAGCAACGTCAACAGATGATTTCAGAAACCGACTTCATACTCCAGGTGACTCAGCGTCGTCAAGCATCTTTTACATCTTAACATTGCGATCATGTCATCATAAGGAATACTTAGATAACAGACATGATGTCTTCTTCCTAAGATTGTTTAATGTGTTGTCTTTTATGCCATAACCATGTCCCCATAGGTACGGTCACTCCATTTGCTACTTCCTCCGTAACGTTGAGCAAACAAGTATGCATTATCTTACCGTTTGTTACCGTCACTCATTGTGTGAAGTTCTCAGGTATCTGTGATACCAGACGTATCATTTTGCAATTAGTTAGTCGTGGCTGGAGAAAGGTCTTCATTTTGTTCAAAATGAATAACTGTATTTACTGCTGGGTCTACAGGAAACATTAAAATCTGTTTAGCTATTACTTTTGTTGACGCCTACGCTTTCGCTTTTGCTGTTTCTATAAGGAGCCGGCTCTCACAATCTATCTCGCCTCTCGCGCTCTTGTTTATTTTATTTAAGTTTCTATTATCATCAACATTTTCAGCATTGAAAATCCTAATAATGTGCATCAGTGTCGTACTGTCGTCTTATTGTTCAGTTTTCAGCCTAGAAAACATAATTATAACGAAAAAGCCAATCAAAGAAATTAGTATAGTCTTGGTGGGTTATGACTTATGTGCACTTCGTCCTATCCGCACTTCGTCCTATTCGCACTTCGTCCTAATCGCACTTCGTCCCGCGTTCACAAATCATCCTATTCGGAGTTGGTCCTATTCGAAGTCAGTCCCATTCTTTGGAAAGAATCTACCTCGGAAAACAAGCAAAATAAAAACACATTAGCATCTGAATGCGAATAATTTCAAATAAAACACCACATCGCTGATTGAACACAAAACGTTGCATCTAAAATTATATACAAGGACGATTACTGAAATTAACCTTTGTGGGAAATATAAATTAACAAAAAGAAACTTAATAACAAAAACGTTAAGAAACATAATGAAATTTAAGGTCACTGCTTCTTATGTATAAACATAAACTCTATTCAAATGCTACCAGACGAATTTTAGTAGCCATTAATCTGTTTATTACAGTCGGCGTTTCTCTCAGAATAATCTGAATATATTGACCATAACCCAGAGATATATGAAGTGGACATAATGATGTGAATACTGATGATGAATTAAAATGCAACGACAAAAATGATAATGGAGGCCATGTTATCATAAAAACAATTCCCTGACTGGCAGACACCCTTTCTGCTCTTGTCCAATGGGTCGGTGCAACACGTTTTTATCTTCCATTCTCTTCTGTCAACCACGCTATAATTTTAGGCTTTGTAGATTCCCAGATGCTTGTTAACTTTCGTTATATATTTATCTTATTTTACGTATTTTGTATAGTAAGCAACAACCCACACACGACCTATTGTCGGGCCTACACTGTCTCCCCATACTTAAGGCCCTTCTAACTAATCCTAAAATTAGCAACTCTATTAATGGTGGTTCAAACTTCGTTTGAAATACTGTTAGAATAAAGTTCTAATCAGCTTGCACTACAAAGCGGTTGTCACGTCAGTCACTGCGGCCGAATAGTGCGAAATGAGTGGTTTTTTGCGATTTACAAAAAATCTATTGATTGAACTAAAAAAATAAAACACATAAGACCTACTTTATAGTTAGTTTAGTTAGTATGCAAAGTTTCATGATCTAATTTGAAGTACTTTTTGAATGCCAGCGGTTTATTGTTCGATTTGGAGGTAACTTTGGAGTTTTTTTCTATCGAGAAAAGTTTATGGAATCTTGTTTTCGTCACACATAGGACTTAGCATTAATCCCCAACTTTACCATATTTAATGCTGTAGTATTTTAGGCGTAACGGAGGATCATGCTAAGCCGTTTGAGGGGGGAGTATTGCTGTGACATAGTGATATTGTAATACCAATTAAATGATTTGTAAAGAGTAAGAGTAAGAGTTTCTTGCCAGTTCTTCTCCATGGAAAAGACCTATCCGAACCGTGCACCTTTTTCGACGTTTATGTGAAATAAAATATTTTGATTTTGAATTTACTCCTCTTCCTTTCATATCATTCCTCACACAATCCATCCATCATTTCCTTGGTCTTCCTCTACCTCTCCATCCATCAACATTTATCTTACAACATGGTGCTATTTATTAGTGCTTATTTGGTGGATTTACTAACTTGATGGACCAACAAATAAGTTGCTGAGAGTTACTGAATCTGTGAAGTGGAGGCCAGTAGTAGACTGTGACAAATTGGTTGACTACCAGTTCCTCTTAATAGAACACCGATGAAAGCAAAGAAGAGTTGTTTCTTTATTTACTAAATTACGTTGTTGTTTCGGGTCTGGCTGATTGTGAGTTTAAGTGTTTGAAGCGCTCCCACGATACAGGAGAAATTCCTATTGGTCTGTTTCTTTAAACTCATACTAGATAAGTACTACTTATCGAGGACACTCCCGCCTGACCACCAGTAAGCTTATTTTTGCTTGCACTCGCAACATAGAAACGCGCTCTAGCCCCGCCCTGTTCACTTTGTATAGAAATAATGAATGAAAAGATACCGAATCGGCCGAGCGCACTGACGACGCACGCCAAACGAGAGTTATTGTTATTTTGCGCGCCGAAGTTGAGGCTTTCCTTATAGGCCCAAACTTTAAGCGAATGGTCTGGCGGAAAAGACCCCGACTGTACATGAGCTCGGACGAAATCTCGCCACCAATTCGAGTCTTTTGCTTGCAGCATTCGGTCGCTATTGAAGCGCATATTTAAGCTCATCAACCAATAGCATCGCAGCATCTGATCCCTTGTGTTTGTTATTGAAAAAAAGGGTTGAAATAAAAAATAATAAAAATAAGACCAATATTAGTTCTTCTTCGTCTTCGTGTGATTCGTTAAGGGAGGTAAACAGATGTGGAGATCATGTGCATGGGATTTTCTTTTAAAAATGAGCAGATTTTGTCCGAGCTCATGGTACTTACATTCTTATATTATCATACAAACTAGAATGCCAGAATAAACAGACAATGGAAATGAAATAAAAAAATATATATGTTTTTACGCCAGATATGAATTATTCCTATGCGTATAAGAAAATAGCGAGGAATAGCGTAATATTGTGAGTGTGTAGGAGTCGGGAGTCGCTTTAGTCACATAAAAGTGTTTTCATGTTGTTTGTGACGTAATAATAAGGAAGGTTTCCGTGTAAAGGCAGTTATTTCAGTATTCGTTCAATATTTATTAGTATAACAAATATATCCATATTTGCGGATCATAAATTGTTACAAGACAATTTTGCATTTGATTTTCGAATACGCAAAACTCTAAAAAGTGGCAAAGAGGCAGTCGGTCCAGTGGTCACCGCTAGCTATGGCCATCTGCAATATCAGAAGTATCGTAAGAGAATCGTGTCCAGAAGACAATACCAATTCGAGAAGATCAAGAAAAAAAGAGAATTTTCTTTGTAGCAATATTCTAGTTGGCCCTATAAATTATATTCCGTCCGACCACCAAGTTCAATACTATAGGCAAATATGAGCTTAGGTACTTTTTCAGGGTAATGCTAATTTATAAAAATCTCGTGTCACAGTGTTGTTATCGAACTCCTCCGAAACGGCTTGACCGACTTTTATTTTATTTTTTGTGTATATTTGGTAGGTGTGAGAATAGGTCGTATAAGGCTATTTTTTTGTCTCATACATACACATCAAAATTTCCAGGCGAAGGAAGTCGAGGGCAACAGCTAGTTTTATTATAAGGAAGGCACACTTTGAAACGTATACGATAGCTACCAAAACCAATCAAACAGAGAAACAGTATAATATACAACAACCTAGGCTGATCAGTGACCAGTTTCTCCTGACATGTCAAGGTGGCCTTGTTTGCAAAGACACAAATCAAATTCGAGACATTTCAAATTAGTTCTCTTTTAGGCCGTGTATCAAGTTACACTGGCCACGGACACAGTAGTCGACGGTTTGCGCGTAATTCACCGAATGACGCTACCGTTAGTTAGAGGCAAGACAAGTGCGAATTAACTTTGTTAAATTAAATACAGGTTTACGAATCCAGTCGAGGCGAACAGTCGTGGCTCGTGGTCAACCGAGTTCTGACTTCATAGTATCGAGAAAAATAGAATCGGTATACTTTTTTGAAGTAAGAAAACTTCTTTAGGCGCGTTGAGCACTTTTTGGGTGTAGGAAAAACATTGAACTCATCGTCACTTGACGTAACGTGCGGTTACGCTTCGTAGCACTCGTAGGCGATCCGCTACGGCGTATCACCACATAAGCATACGCGGGGCATAACCAGTGCTACGACTGGGGAGGGGCCTGTGTACTTTTTGTTTTCACTTCTATCGGCAGTCCCCAAAGACTGCCCCGATTTTTTATATGGCATCTTACAGTTCGGCCTAGAGGCTTCTGCTTAACCGGTCTAATCTGTGGATGCCTTGAGTGTGAGTAAGGTCTCAAGCCAGGGGCAATAAACTAAGAAAACTAAGCGACCACATGGTAAGGGCACCCCCTGCGGGTACGAGACTCGACGTCGCTGGAGAGGGCAGCAAGGGTACAGGCTGGATCTGAGTAGAATCGGTATAAGATAGTTGTGCACTACTTGAGAAAGAGATTGTGGGGAACATTGAACTAAACCACCTTTTAAGAGTCCTATTACATTTTTTTCGCATTTTTTTTATTTTTTGGATCAAATTTTTTCGATCGGCGTACACGAGTCGATAATAATAGCGATCTCCGGATGATTGTCGATTGTTATTGACAAAAATTTAGAGATGAGACTGACATGAGACTGAGGAGCGACCTGAATTGACGCAGAATTATAGTACTTCAATTTTATTTATTGTAATTTTGTCTTATTATAGTGACAAACGAAAACTAATGAAACTTATTCATTGTAGATTGAAGTTTTATATCATATTAATTTATTTGATAAAATTTAGTTTATTTGGAATATAATGGACGCTGAATCAAGACATTTATGGCTTAAATTACGCTTTCTTTACAATTTTTTCCGTGAAAATTCAAGGAATTTAAAGAAATTCTAAAACTCCAACAAGTAACACATTCAGCTTATTTTTCAGTAATTTTAGCTTTTATAAGAATTGCATGTAACGATGTGAATTTGAGCGTCAAAGTTCCATTGCCGACGGTTTTTCTTGCAAACTGAGTTCGTAAAATATTTATAGTAAATTACACGAAAAGAAAAATGAAAATGTGTAACTCCAACTTACAAAAAAGAAAATGGCACTATTGTTATTCATAAGCAAATAATTAAAATATCTAACTGATGCTGAAAATTACTGCGTCAAAAATCATGAATTTGCGTAAAAAATGTAATAGGACTCTTAAAGAATAAATTACTTATTACATACGAATTACACACTTGTGTAATTCAATGCCTCGTTAGTCTAGTGGTCACAATTGCGACTGGTGAGCACGAGGTCCTAGGTTCAAATTGTTGTTGGGTTTTTCCATTAGGAATTTCTCAGTAGCAGCCACGGAGTCTGGATTTGCGTCCAGTTGATGCCAAAGAGCTCGCTCCCTATTACAAGGGACTTAAACAACTGGCGAAAGATGTGTGTACTATTAGGTACACTTCTGCCTTACCCTTCCGGGATTACAGGCGTTATGTTATGTATGTTATGTCTCTATCAAACATCATAATGTAATACATAAATAATTTTGTTTGTCGCAAATCCTATGAAAATTAACGCTAATTATTGTGTCCACGCTACAAACAATGGTCACGTTTAACAATTTATTATAAACAGGATTAATTAGCATTACGAACGAGTTAATTAATTATCTAATTAAACACATGTGGTTCGAACTTTGGTCCTACTGTGATACCAAATGAGATAAATCTTGTTTTGTTATTCTATAGATCGTTGGGCAGCATAGAAATTGATGTGAATCTTTGTGAATTTTGTACTATTTATTTTACTTCGCCTTTACAGACATTCTGATGTAATGTGTGGTGTAATAAGAAGCCTCAGTCTTACTAAGGGGTATCGTGTTACCCATTTGCTACATTATGAAGGTCAGACAAGCAGTCGCTCCATGTAAAATACTTCATCTACACCCGGTACAACTGTAAGCCGACCTTAACACAGTTGGGATAAGGCTGATAATAATTTAGATACACAGGTATGACCAAAGAAACGATGGATGGACTGTGTTAAGGATGACATGGCAAGAAAGGAGGCGTCTGATGAGATGACGAGTAATAGAGAAGTCAAACTCAAACTCAAACTCAAAGCATTTATTTCAATTAGACCATTACGGCACTTTTGAATGTCAAAAAGTATATGTTCGAATCTTCACATACAATACGGCCGACGTATCTTGGCGAGTCCGAACTTCGCGCAGAAGGTTGCGCAATCACTGTTTTGAGGAACCAAATGGTGGCATGAGGCGACGTGCGGGGGGCGGTGGTCTAGGCTAGAGATTGACCATACATAAACACAATCGACCCTTTATTCAATCTTATATCGTAATCGATTAGTTTTATTTAGAATTAACTGATTTTTGTTTATTTAGGATATTAAACGAAATAGATTTACAAATATAATGTATTTTGTTTGTGTAAATAACCCAATGTAGCGTGAAACATATTAACTAAGATTTCTTCTACTAGAGATTTAAAATTTATTGCATAACTGGATATAACGGTGGTTACATGTTCAGACTCAATAACAGAGTATAAAAATCTCCGTTTGCATGCAAAAACATCGATAAACGATTTCCTTATTTACCGTTCGTAATTATAATCATAAAATGAAATCATTCCTTGTTTATTGGGAAGAAATTGATTTTTATGAGGTATTTCTTTATTATTCTCTTATCTCATTATTCTTTATTATTTAATCTCTTTGATTATTTCGACGGATGTTGTTATATAAGATTACTTAAATTTACGACTAAAAGAGTGTCCATGAGTTTCTTGTCCATTCTTCTCCATAGACAGACATTTTGGAATGGGGAGATAGCTACAGTACTTTCGCAGTTATTATGCTGGGAGGGGTGTAGTTATATCGTTTTGTTTTTGACAAATCAAAGGTGCCTGTCTTTCTTTTATTTTTCGGGTGGTTAGACATGCCGTCGAGAAATATCTCTCAGGCTCAGGTTTAGTTTCGTCACCACGTTTTCCTTCACCGAAGCAAGTGATAATTATACGATACACACGTGAATCAGAGGACGTGTTGGGTTCGAAGTTCGAACTCGCGACCTATGACTTGGCAGTCCGATGGTCACACGACTAAGTTATCACTGCTAAGGTGCCTGTAAAATAGACCAATATCACACTTAATATTATAAATGCGAAAGTTTGTATGTATGTGTGTGTTTGTTACTCTTTCACGCAAAAACTACTGAACAGATTTGGATGAAATTTAGCACACAGATAGTTTATAACCTGGATTAACACATAGGATACTTTTTATTCTAGTAGTATGATCCCGTGGCATAATATTATCCAAAACGACGCGGTCAAAGTTGCAAGCAAGCTAGTCTATTATTATTATTATACATATAATAAAACAGTAGAAAAACTGTGTCTGTACATTGAATATATTAAAAAAAAATAATTGAGGGGGGTTTAGAAACAGGAAAAGAACACGAATCAAAAAAAAAAATTCTGTCTGTTTGTCTGTTTGTTTGTACACGCTAATCTTCGGAACTACTGGACGGATTTGAATGATTTTTTTGTTGTTGTATAGGTATTAAGTCTGGGCAAGATATAGGCTATAATTTATCTTGGAAACTTGAACACCTGATGCAGAACCACAACAGACCAGCTGAACTATAAGAGATACAAAAATGGTACCATAGCAAAAATTGTTCCACGTGATGGGCATTTTCTGCTGAGAGAATAAATTTGAAGATCTGGAACACCTGATGTGGAACTCCAAGAGCCCAGCTACACTAACATATATATAGGAATGACGTTTTAGCAAAAGTTGTTCAATCTGATGAGCACTCTCTGTTGACTTATAAAAATCGAAGATCTGGAACACCTGTTGTGGAACTCCGAGAGCCCAGCTACACCATAACACAATAGGAATGACGTCTTAGCAAAAGTTGTTCGGTCTGATGGGCATTTCCTGTTGACTTATATCAGAAACATCTGATGTGGAAATCAAAGCTATCACTAATTTCAATGTATAATTATAAAATATCCACGCGGTCAAGGTGGTAACAGTTTAGGACTGATTTTCGATGATAATGGTGTATCATTGAAAATTTGAGTCTACTGGCCAAAACTATGTCTTCCGGCTTATGTTATTTGAGTGTTTAATTTCCTATTCCATTTATCTACGTGGCACGGTAGCCTACCCGGTAACGCAGCGGAGCAGTCACTTAGATTTTAATAAAACTATAACCATGCCTAGAAAGAGGTCAAATCTTTCCCAGTGTTCCAAAGGAGCTAAAAGATTGAGGATCATAAGATCCCAAGAATCTACCGAAGAGCGTCAGGAGAGACTTAATGCTGTTCGAGAACATCAGGCTTCAACTTGCTCCGTGGAAACCTCTTCGGATCGCGAAGCACACCTGCGTTCTCAGCGTATTTACGCATCTACATCCAGGTGTCTAGAGACCAGTGAAGAAAATGATGCGCGACTGACCGCTGATCGTGAACGTCTGCATTGTCTCGCGAGTTGGAGACATTCACGGAAAGAGAATTACGCTTGAGTTTTCAGCGTATCTACACATCGACTTCTAGGTATCTAGAGCCAAGTGGGGAACGTGATGCGCGACTGACTGCTGATCGTGAACGTCACGCATTGTCTCGCGAGTCGGAGACGTTCACGGATAGAGAATTGCGCTTCGACATCAGACGTATCAAATCTTCGATTTTGACGACCCCGTTGTCGCTGGCATAAGCAACAGGTTCCGCGTACGAAGTCGCGGGCAGAAGCTAGTTTGAAATAAAAGCTTTGCGTTATACTTACTTATACGATCAAAATTAAAATGTCGTTGTTTTACCCAACATCACGGCGCTATATTTTCATAACGCAAAATGTATTTTGTATTTTCTTGCAAATGCCATAGCCAAAACAACTCTAAGTAATTAGGAATTCCAAAACATTCAGGATAATAGATCTGAAATACGTGTTAATGAAAAAGGGAATTACATATAATGAAGACAGCATGGTTAAACCGAAGAGATAAGTAATAAATAAATGGAGCACAATAATATGTCATTTTATAAAATAAAATAATCATCGTAAGTACTATAACCGCAATCTATGTCAACAAGTCTATACCTAGAATCGTCATCTACTTAGCATAAGTATGATCAGCCCATGTTCCCACTGCTGGGAAACAGGCCTCCTGACCAGAAGAGGGAGTGGGCTACAAATTTTTTTTTTTTTTCTTCACAGTTTTGAGAACAGTACCTACCTAGTTATGAAATAATTACACAAAGTAATGCACCTGCGTGGATTTGAACCCACGACCAACTATTCGTAAGTCTCTACTGTTACCACTGGGCCACCACTGTTCACCTGCTTAGCCTCTCTTCAAATATGTTGGGATCGGCTTCCAGTCTAACCGGATTTTACCGGACGCAGCTGAAAACCAATATTTTACATGAAACCATTGATTATCTGACCTCCACAACCCAGTTCCTGGGTAAGAACTATCGCACATTATAAGACAGACTATTACTAAAGGGCTATTAATAAATAGTCTGTCTCGCTCGCACTAAGGGCAATTGTCTGTCTTAAGACACGCTTGTCTATAGTGTGCGAAAGCCCTAAATGTAACGACTGTCAAAGCACATAGGATAATTTTTATCCCGGTAGTAAGATCCCGTGGGGCATTTACTGAACCTGACGCGGGCGACCCCGGAGGGCATTGGCTAACTTATTATAAAACTGCTACTTACTTGGTAAAAGACATATTAGGTTAGATATGTGCAGTCGGGGTCTTTTCCGCCTGCCCATTTTAATTTTTTGTCGCTTAAAACGTGCGGAGGCGCCGAGTCACGCCCCCTTAAAGTTTTGGCCTATTAGGAAAGTCTCAACTTTGGCGCGCAAAATAACAATAACTTTCGTTTGGCGTGCGTCGTCAGTGCGCTCGGCCGATTCGGTATATTTTCATTCATTTTCTACGTATACAAAGTCAACGGGGCGGGGCTAGAGAGCGTTTCTATGTTGCGAGTCCAAGCAAAAATAAGCTTAGTGGTGGTCAGGCGGGAGTGTCCTCGATACTATCGAGGACACTCCCGCCCACTCCCGCCTGACCACCACTAAGCTAGTAGGTAGGGATGTGCAGTTTTTTTTATTTTATCGGTCGTAACTAATCTGAAGCCACACATGTCAACCACAGCTAACAGCTTTTATATATATTTATACATAATTAGCTGTTGCTCGCACGTCCGTTCGCCTTATATATACGACCTATTCTCAGACCTACCAAATATACACAAAAAAAAAAAAAAACATAAAAATCGGTCACGCTGTTTCGGAGGAGATAACAAACACTGTGACACGGGAATTTTTAATATTCGAAGATGTACTTTATAAATACAAAGACAAAATAAATAAGTCAGGATCGTAGTTCGTAGCAGCGGAGCGCTCTGTGGTTCCTGTCAACCCCCTACGGGTATAAGGCGTGAGTTTCATTATACATAATTATATGTCGGGATAAGTATGTAACCTAACCATAAGCTGGCTCTTCACTCATCTATAATGGTGCTCTTCTAAATATTAGTAGGTAGAGCATAAATAGAATAATTAATTTTATTGGTCGATATTGTTGATGTTGAGTCATTTATTTTAACAATAAATAAGTAGATCGTATTATTACTCACTTTCCACATTGCACCATATTTCGCTAGGCTGAAAGTGTCGGACCCGGTTTCTGAATCTAAAAATTTCGTCATCATCTGCCTAGCCTTTTCCCAACGTTGGGGTCGACTTCCAGTCTAACTGGATGCAGCTGACCAGTGTTTTACATGGAGAGACTGTCCATCTGACCTCCACAACCCAGTTAGAGGTACTGGGTAATACGCCCTTGGTAAGACTGGTTATCAGGCTTCAGTAAGATAAGGTTATGTACAAATATTCCCCAACAATATCCCATGCCTTGTCAGGGAGAGAGAAGCCTGTGCCCAACAGTGGGAAGTTAGGGGCTTATTAGGGTTACGTACACATATTTACTTAAATCTGAAGTAGTACCTACCTAAATATAGATAATGTACCTATGTCAATGCGGTTGCTGTTACCTTTTCCTGATTATTTTGTAAGCAGCGGTTTTCCTCACGATATCGCAATACATAACACATTGTTTTAAAAGAACTACCTATTTAATAATTATTATTTTCTCTACGAAAAGACGAAGTTGAATCTGACCCTGTATTGGGTAAATGACGTCTTCAAAAACTTGAAGTCAGTACTTATTATGAAGCAAAAGAAGAAACCAGAAATCCGATACATCCGAACAAGTAGTGTTCCCAAGGAAACGAACAATAACGTTAATTACGATAATACACTGACTTGCAAAAATAAGTATCACACTTAAAATTGCAATAACTTTTTAAGTACACAAGATATACTTTCGAAACAAAAAGGACTCGAAAAAGAGAATTGAAGAATTTTGTACATAAAAACTAATAAAGCTGATAAAAATTGCTACCTATGAAAAGTTTTTTTTTATTTTAAATCTTTAACTTCTTTAGAGTTTAGAAAAAATTGAAATTTTAAAAGAGTACCTAGTACTTAGTTTTGCAGGCCAGTGTAGTTGGCGCCACCACGTCTTTCAAATCATGATTAAATTAAATGTAATTATAATTATTGTTACATGCAGAATATACAACTCGAATTAATTGTCAAATTATAAATTAACGCGAGCAAAAAACAGTTGTTCATAAAAATGAGTAAAATAACCCTTTTTGGGTTTTGGGTAAACAGTAACTTAGCCTAAAACTAAAAAAAATACAAGCAATATTTAAATGGTGTAATTAATATTTGTGTTTTTTTTTTTAACAATTCAGGAGCTTTGAAAGTTATTATGACGGAAGTAATCAACCCCTTGAATAACTGTTACTAAATCGCCACCGTATATAAAGGGCGTAAAAAACTTCTTACCGAAGCCGAAAGGCACTTGTTCTCCCCGTCATTGCGATCAGTTTTTTGTTCTACACCATACCTGGGAACCTCCTAGTTACGGAGATATTGGTGCCGATTCCCTTGTTCACAAACTAAACTAAATTTAAGTTGAATGCATCTTTTTCTTTCTATTTCATTATGAAAAGGACAGAAGATAAATATAATTAGTTTAATCCTGTCAAATTAGTCAGCACCTGACGTAATTTGATGTAATTTTAGTAGTCAAATTTTTAATCGCGTCTAAAACTTATGGTATATATAAGTATAAGTTATATAGTATAAGTTATATATACTTATAACTTATACTGTATGGCGCTGATTAATTTGACAGAACATAACAAAAATTTATCTTCTGTCCTTTGAACACTGCCCGAGTGACATGTCAAAATTTTGTTCCGTATTTTAAAATTAAAATTAAATAGTAATTAAGTTAAATTAAGGTGTAATCATATGTAATATCGTATTTTAAATGTGTAAATACCCAGGAAACATATTTTCCTGTTAATTAATAAAGGATTCGGTTGTACAGCGACGAAACGACGTTACCGGTAACCTAAAACCAACAGCTGATGTTCGGACTACGGATTTATACGGGGAGTATTTGTTTACTTTTATATTTAGAATAGCACACAATCGTCCCATAATCGTAACTTTACAACACGTCCACGCCAATTCTAGTATAGTTTTTGTTTTTTTGCTAATTTCCTTCTAAGGTTCTAGATTGCATTGTTGACAATTGTCATTTCGTAAAAAGTAAAACTTTAACGATTTATACTTGCTATCAATCTTTTCAATATTAGTTAAATATTAAGTTCGTGATAGTTATTTCATTAACGTCTTGAAGTAATATTGTAATAATCATAAGTTTTTAGTCCAGGCAATCTACCCACATGAAAAAGTAAAATCTTAAGAAAGTAAAATTCTCATTGAAGCAATAAAAATAATTATTCAGTAAGCTAATTTAATTATTGTCAAGCTAATATAGCAGCCTACCTCATTTCTTTGAGTAACACAAACTTTTTCCCTGTTTTTTCCCCTTTTTTATCTCTAAATTCTCTTCATTGGTCTATCCTATTAGTTCTCACCGTTTCTTTATTTACAATTTTCAGTAACCAATCCGGAAACCATGCCTGTGATGACCCGTAAGGCTACTGCTCAAGATATGGAGCTAAAATTGAGAACGGCCCTCCAAGAACTTAAGGACTCTAAACTCCAATGCCAGCAGCTGTTGCAAGAGATAGAGGACAGTGAGGAGGAGGTCATTAACGTAAATAGCAAAAACTCGAGCTTAAAACGGGAGCTAGTAGACCTTCATCAGGAATTCTTGAATGTTGTCAATGAACGGGATCAACTAAGGGCGGTCACGGATGGGTTCAACTCTTGTAGCAACTTGTATGAGGAGGCTTTATGTAAAATTAGGGACTTAGAGGATGAATTAGTCCATGCAAATGTCAAACTTTTAAATTTGAAAAAGGAAAAGGATCATACTCAGGGTATGGAAACTGATCATTTGTATAATGAATTAGTTAATACAAATTGCAACCCTCATTCCATTATAACAATAGACCTTACAGAGGACTCCTTACTAAAGCATAACTACAGCCACAAAATTAGTAAAAATAAAATTAAGAAATATGCACGATTAAATAGAATAATTAAAAAATGTAATAAATACAAGAAACAACAAAAACACCTTTCCAAAAATATTCAATTAAGGAAAGAACGTGTTTCTCTCGTTAATAAATTAAATAACTATCAGATTAAATTGGAAGATAGTATAAATATTTATGAAATTGACACTCAGCGCTTACAATCAGAAATACAGGCTCTTAATAAGTCACTAAAATCTTTATGTAATAAATATGAATGCTCGGAAAATCAAATTAAAGAGCATATTCTTGCTACAAATGCATTGGTAGACAAAGTGGACTCGCTGACTCTCAGCAACACTCAGTGTACTTGTCAGAGGGAATCCAGCAATGATGCCCTCCAGCTTGAGGCAACGGAGGACCCGTCCCTAGCTGTGAGTACTCAGGACTGTATTTCCACCCAAGATACAATACCTGACTTAGGTAATTTGGTCTCACCTAATAGTCTTGGTTCTAATCTTTCAGTTATGTTCTCTGATAGTATAGGTAGAGGGTTAGGGAAATTGATCAGTAATAACCTGAGTTATTGTACCCAAAATTATTGCATGCCAGGATCAACCTACAAACAGATTATGGCATCAGTAACAAAGACTGTTTGTGATCCTAGTACCACCATTACTATATGTGTTGGTAATAGTTCTAAGATTAAAAAGGAAGACATCACTGACTGTGTTTCAGAGTTGTTAAAGTTAAATTGTAACAAAATAATATTGTGTGGTTTTCCATTTTTTGAAAATTTGGGTAATAGAAAAAATAATTATATACATATGTTAAATAACCATGTACATTTTTTAGTAGGTCACTATAGTGACAGACTTATATATCTGGATATCAACACTATTGTTGGTAAACTGAAGTCGACACGGGGTAAGGTGTATCTACCTATTAGATGTAGACACAAAATAGCTCGGCTATTAGCTTATAATATTCACACAGACATAAATAGTATGTCTAAGTTTAGTTCTATTATTAACACTGCGACTATTAGTAGTAATACTAATATACAGGTGACTTTCAATGATTATAGCACTAGTGCTATAAATGTTTACAAACATTGTACTGAGGAGGATCCATGTGTCACCGTGGAGAATTCTCAATTAGGGTATATTAGTATTAGTGATAGGGTCTTGTTGTCTGAGGATGGTACGGGTGTCTCCAGCCTCACTCCAAAAATTAATTTAAACTAGGAAATGAGACAACAGGAGGTACGATTAACAATATTGTTAATCCTACCAACGTATCTTCTTGCACTCAATTAGTTAGTAAAAAAGGGCCTCAGCAGAACACTTTGAAATTATTCCACCAAAATATCCAAGGCATTTCTTCCAAATTATTAGAAATTGAATTGTTTTTAGAAAATAGTAAGTTTGACATTATATGTTTTACTGAACATTGGCTTAAGGATTACCAAATGCTTATCAATTATGAGAACTATATGGTGGGTAGCTGCTTTAACCGTAAAACTATGCTTCGTGGAGGTTCCCTAATATTAATAAGAAATTGTTTTAAATATAAGCAACGTAATGACATAGTAGGTCTCTCGGTTGAACATTGCGTTGAACTGTCCTGTGTTGAGCTAGATAAGCATGTAATTGTGTGTGTGTACAGACCCCCAAACTATCAAAACTTTTCTTTGTTTGAATCAATAATGGAAGATGTGATGGCAAAACTTGCAGTCAGTAATAAATCTACAATTATTTGTGGTGATTTTAATATCAATATTTTAGAAGAATGTGCAAATAGCAGTCGCTTATTAAATCTTTTTAAGTCATTTGACTTGACCAACACTTTTACAGAACCTACTAGAGTCACGCCATCTTCTGCTACTTGTATAGATAATATTTTCTGCGATTGTGATTACTTAGATAAAGCAATAGTAAATTGTCTACCCTCTGACCATAGTGGACAAACTATAACCTTCAGGTGTAATACACCCCCATCGCAAAAAGTTCAAATTAAATTTAGACCTATAACTTCTAGCAGATTAAATAGGTATAATATTTTGCTACAGAACAAGTTAAGCGTTATGGGCCTTGATGATATTAATATAGATCAATTGTATGATCGTTTCTTTTCAATAGTTCACACGGAATTCAATAAAACTTTTGAAAAGAAGACAAAAAGTATTTGCCCTAAATTCATATTTAGTGATTGGGCAACTAGAGGTATCAGAAAAAGTAGGGAAAGACTATTTGAGCTTTATGGCCTTAAGCCTTTTATAAACACTGAAACTTTTAACAAGTATGTTGCTAAGTATTCAAACATTTTTAGAAATACATGCAAGGTTGCTAAAGCACTGCACATTAGCAACAAGATCAAAACAGCAGAAAATAAAATAAAGACAGTTTGGAAAGTTATAAATAATGAGACTAACAGGAAGAAAATACGTAACACTAGCTACACATTAGATACAACATGTGGTCCTAAAAGCTCTAATCAGGAAGTAGCTCAAGAATTTGTAAAATTCTTTACCGATATACCACAAAAAACAACGGAGGCTCTTATTTCCTCACCTGAACTCTCAATTGGTTTATTAAAGGCGAATGTGTCTGGCTGCCTGGTTGAATTTAAATTTAAACACATTAACCCTATGATTGTTATTAAAACTTTCCGGCAAATAAAGATCAAACTAACCGAAGATCTATGGGGAATGTCTGTCAAAGTTTGTACATCCATACTTGAGACTATAGCCCCTTACTTAGCTTTAATTTTTAATTTATGTGTAGACCAAGGAGTTTTCCCTGATTTAATGAAATACAGTAAAGTCATACCTCTTTTCAAATCCGGGGACAGTAAAGATACTAATAATTATAGACCTGTATCCGTGTTACCAGTTTTTAGCAAGGTTTTTGAAAAAGTAATGCTTAATCAAATGCTCTATCATTTTAACACCAACAGAATCTTACATGATCAACAGTATGGCTTCACCAAGGGACGTTGTACAACTGACGCCGGTGTAACCTTATTAAAGCACATATTTACTGCGTGGGAAGAGTCTCAAGACGCCATAGGAATTTTTTGTGACCTCTCCAAAGCGTTTGATTGCGTAAATCACGACACATTACTTTTGAAACTTGAGCATTACGGACTGGGTAAACTTGCACTTAGTTTGGTAAAATCTTATTTGAATGATAGACAACAACATGTTCAAATAAATGGTGTTAATTCACAGGGGTTAAAAGTAAAAATGGGGGTTCCACAAGGCTCAATATTGGGTCCTTTCCTCTTTGTAGTATATATAAATGATCTACCCTATTTACTGAAAAACCAACCTCAAAATATGGTGTTATTTGCTGATGACACTTCCCTAATTTTTAAGATAAATAGGCGGGCCCAAAATCTAGATGACGTGAATAATGCCCTACTTCAGGTCCAAAATTGGTTCACAGCAAACAATTTGGTATTAAATGAAAAAAAAACCAAATGCATAAGATTTGCTTTACCGAATGTTAAAAGTAGTGATTGTGATATAATATTGAATAAAGAGAAACTTGAATTCGTAGATAAAACGGTTTTCCTGGGGATTACGCTTGATTCAAGGCTACAATGGGGTTCTCATTTGACATCTCTTGCGGGGCGGCTAAGTTCAGCAGCCTTTGCCATTAGAAAAATCCGTCAGTATACTGATGTAGATACCGCTAGACTGGTTTATTTTAGTTACTTTCATAGTATAATGTCTTATGGCATTTTGCTGTGGGGACGGGCTGCTGATATTGAGTCTATATTTATTCTGCAGAAAAGAGCCATCAGAGCCATATATAATCTTCGTAGGCGCGATTCTCTAAGGGAACTGTTTAAGGATATTGGCATCATGACGGTACATTGTCAATACATCTACGAAAACATAATGTACGTCAGAAAAAATCTGCACCTTTTTGGTAAAAGGGGTGACAGACATAATTACAGTACTAGAAATAGGGACCAACTAGTTCAGCCAGGTTTCAGACTCGCTAAAGTAGACTCATCTTTCATGGGGTACTGTTTGAGATGCTATAATAAAATTCCACAAAGTATTCTTGAACTGAATGAGACGAAATTTAAAACATGCATTAAACGCACACTATGTAAGCAAGCATATTACAAGTTGAGCGATTATATCGATGATAAAAATGCTTGGCTCAATGCTGGTCCTGCTCCACATGGACAGGGGCGCATAAATTGATAGCATTAAATTGTATTGTTGGAGCTGCTGAAGATTGTACAACTATCTTTGCATTGTATAGAATCAATCTCTTTAGTATTATATAAATGCATAGCCCATATTGTGTGAGTACTATGTACTAGAAAGCTATCATTCACTGGAAACCTACGTCTTTTTTTTTTTTTGACTTGAATGTGCCCTGGCGGTTTGGAGTATGTCATGCTCACTCTATTGTCTCGCTGATGGTGGCGCATGTGTCGGATCATTTAGTTCCCTTCAAAATGGTTGAGTTGAATGGTGCTGATCCATGCGTCATGTCCGTGAACGGGCGCTGTCAGTTGTGACTGGTCATCTCTTGGTTGCCATGGCTTATTTGAATGAATTATTTTGAATTGTATTTTTTTTTTGTTTGTGTTTTTTTGCTGTGGACACTTTTACCGTGCACATCTTGCTACATTGTTCTCACATAATATACCATCTCAACGTGAATGATGTAACCAAGATTTTGTAACAATATTCTGATTTAAAAGAGTGTCCATGGAGTTTCTTGCCCGTTCTTCTCCATAGAGATCTACGCTAGGGAATGGGCAACTACAGTACTTTCACAGTTTTTATGTCTTGTGACTGGGACTGTAGCTACATTTAATTTTCATCTTTGTTTCGACAATTCAAAAGTGCCTGTAACTGGCTTACTTGAAATAAATGCTTTGATTTTGATTTTTTGATTTTTCTTAATGAAATAGAAAGAAAAAGATGCACTGAACTTAAATTTGGTTTAGTTTGTAAACAAGGGAATCGGCACCATTGGGGGTCAAAGTTCCAACTTTTTGACAAGTTTTTTTTTTACTAGTTTTAAAGGTCATAACATTTTAAATACAAATTTTTACTGGATGATTTCTACTTTAAACACTACGTTCAATCCATCCATCGGCACAATATTTTGAGTGCGTTACATTGAGTTTTACCACAAAACATGATTTTTCACCCCAAAAAAAAAAGTCGCCTCCCAGCAATAATTTTTGCGTAAAGTTACTTAGTTTGATGTAGAATACTTGGTTGACGGCTTCGTGATGAGGTTGTTTACACCCTGTATATACGTAACCGTCGCCAGCCTGTATAACTAAACCTCCCTGTAAATCCAACGGCTGCGTCAGTCACGGCCATCAAACAATGCCCGAGGCGCAATCAAACCAACAGGATGATCTTCTGGCAAGGGCACTCATTCAATTGCAGCCATCCTGTCGTTCCCCACAGCTTCCTGCTATCATCTGACAAATACACCAACCCATCAACCTTAGCACCAACACGTAAGGTTGAATTTGCATCAGCAGTAAAGGCCACTGCGTAAATCTCTACGCGGATACTGTCACGTAGTTTGACAGTTCGCTTGTTTATGTTTGTATGTGTTTTATGTATTGAAATGTTTTGTGGATGAATTTTAATGTGTGCTTGAATAAATCTAAACGCGGTTTTATTCAGAAGTAGAAGGCCTCTTTCTTTGAAAGAATCGACAGAATTCGCAGATACAGGATGACTTTTTCAAGTGTGCGTGAATGTCTGTTTTCGAACCTCGTTCGGTTCGTCACTATTCCGATTAGTCACCAATTTATTTTTTCATAGATGTCCCGATTTATCATCGTAAGATTTTTTTTTTTCGATATTCCCGATTTGCCATCAGTATGCGTGGCAAAAGTACAGTTAGTAAGAAGAAAATAGTATGTCTTTTAAATTGATTTATTAACAACTTTCATTGAAAAAACATGAAGTATAGATACAATAAAAATAATCTTCAATATTATACAAAATTAGTTGGTAAGCGTCAATACAGAAAACGTCTCAAGCCTATAAAGTACCTATACTTGGTGCCAGTTAAGATCGTAATAGCGGTCATTGCCCTTTTCCTAATATCTCTTCGTACGAACCAAAACAAATAAACAATGTATCGTTTTTCATTAGAAAAAATGTTGAAGATTACGATAGATGACGATTCCAGACTTGAACAGGCTTATTTTTGGATTTCAAAGTTAAGAACTTTTATAAATGTAGGTGGGTCAATGACCTCTTTTGTGATCTTAACTGGCACCAACTATAGGTACTAAGCTGTCATAAATAAGTAGGATCTTTCCTCATCTAAGTATGTAAAAAAAATACTCAAAAAACCGGCCAAGTGCTAGTCGGACTCGCGCACAAAGGGTTCCGTACCATTATTATCAAAAAATCACGTTTGTTGTATGGGACTCCCCCTTAAATATTAATTTTATTCTGTTTTTAGTATTTGTTGTTATAGCGGCAACAGAAATACATCATCTGTGAAAATTTCAACTGTCTAGCTGTCACGGTTTATGAGATACAGCCTGGTGACAGACAGACGGACAGACAGCGAAGTCTTAGTAATAGGGTTCCGTTTTTACCCTTTGGGTACGGAACCCTAAAAAGTCTCAGAGCTGATTTTAATGAAAATTCACATTACATCTTTTGAATTTTGTAAAAAAGATTGTAAAGTCTGGTTTTTGTTTTTAATTTGAAACTATTTTGGACCGGTAAATAGTTTGACGTATCCAAAAAAAAAAAAGTGAATATTTTATAGCAGATTTATAATTATTAACTGTTGGTAACGTCACGCACAGCTATGGCGCCAATTTTAACCACGTTTTAACGCATTCTTACGTGGCTTATCACTGACCATTCCAAGTTTTATAAGAATAAGTTAAGTGGGTTTCAAATTTATCGGAATAGGTACGGAATTTATTTCACAACGGTCTAACAAATTATAACAATACTATACCAATATCATCTTTGAATTTTACTAATAGAATTTGATAGGTATAAGAAACCACTCGATCACAACACAAACTATGGAACAGCTTCATTAAAACGTTAAATAGTTATTTCTCGCAGGCAGTCAGTCAGTACCTGTTAGCGACATACAAAATGTATGTACAAAATCTAAAAATACAACTTAAATAAACAACAATGTTTAAAAATACAACTTAAATACACAGCTATGTTTAAAAATACAACTTAAATACACAGCAATGTCCTGTATGTCCCCAGCCGTACCCGATTGGGTACGGTGCATTGTTATTTTAATTGTGTCTGTAATTGCGGGTATCGAAGAGCTACAAATACAACTTAAATACGAGTAGAATACAGAATCTCGACTCACAAAATATCGATAAATGCTTAAACAACGCTACAAAACTGCGACGCACGTTACTGCGAAAGACCGTTTCTGCGATGCCATTACACTGCGATGCACGTTACTGCGAAAGACCGTTTCTGCGAAGCCACTACACTGCGATGCACGTTACCGCGATAGATCTCCACTGCGATACTACTTGACTTCGAAGCACGTTACCGCGATAGATCTTCACTGCGATCCTATACACAGCAATGTTTAAAAATACTTGACATTGAAAATTACTGTTGTTTTCTTTAACGAAAGATGTACCTAAGTTGCTTAACCATAAAAATCGACCCGTGCGACTGTTATTAGTTAGCCAGGTGCCCCTCATGATGTGCAAGTCATAGACAATTATAATAAGGAAGGACGGCATGTCAGCCGGACATAGACTAATGAAAGTTGACTATAAAAATTAAACACGCTCAGTTTATTGTCTATTAGTCGATAGAAATTGATGATGATCGTTTTTGAAAGCTAGACTTTGATTGTTCGTTAGCCTTGATTATGTTAAGTGAGTTTTAGTTAGGAAAATATTAAAATTTAGGATCAATTGTCTAAACCTGAACTCAGTGATTCAAGAGTATACTCCTATAGTAGGTACGGCTAAACTATCATCGATTCTTTATAGACGAAGAATTAGCACAGAATAATAGTAGGTAGGTATATCTTCTTAGCGTGTCGACGGCAATCTAAATTGTGTCGGCCCAGAACGAGCCACTATTATAGTACACAAATATCCACTCGGAAAGGATTCGTCACCGTACCTATCGCCGATTATTGTGCGTTGCAGTATGGGAGATCCATACAAAAAATTTGAATGGCTGGAGTTGATACGGTGACGATCCATTTCCGAGTTGATATTATGTGTGCTGTGACCTTTCAGTAGTGTCCATCAGAACAAAGACCAACAACAGGACATGCAGGACACAATAATAGTACTAACACGTTAGTAAAAAACGATTTCACACTGTACCTAGCTAAAAAGTAGTTGTCTAGTTGACTTTCATTGAATTCCCAATAATAAAACGTAACTTGTTAAAACAGTCAAATCGCAGATCATAATTTTTCATGTTCAACCACAGGATATAACCGAAACCATAAGCTAGATATAAACAATACAGTAATAAAAGTAAACTAACATAGCAAGAAAGTGGTAATCCAGCCAAGACCTTGAGTTTGCTAGGCGTAGTACGGAGTTTCAGTTGAATACGAAGTACGAAATTCGTAGTTTCGGCTGAAGTTTGCCTGCTGAAGACATAACATTAGTTCGGGGTCCGAACTGAAAATTAATGACAATCATCATCATCATCATCATATCAGCCGAAAGACTTTCACTGCTGGACATAGGCCTCCTCCAAGGGGGGGTTTTGCCATAATCGCCACGCTTGGCAGGCGGGTTGGCGATCGCAGTGCGGTTGTTACAAAAGCACAGAGAGCGCTGCTGCCCAATTACAATACGATTGGAAAAGTTGTTCCCAGTTCTGATGTGTTTTGCCAGATGCCAGATTATTACTAAGTACGTAGTTATGTTGTTTTTTTGTACCCTGTATGATATGTGAATAGATATGTATTCAGTTTAAAAGATTAACCACAAAGCAAAGTTCAAAGGAAAACGAATTGATTCCAACTGAAGTACCTAATCACAACAATAATATAAAAATAGTAAACAGAACATTAGTAAACCATGAGTGAACAGGTTCAATAGGAATTTACCGGTTAGTTTTTTCCTATTTAGTTTTACAGCGATTCAAATAAATAATTGACAAACAATTGTTGGTATCAATCACCTAGGTAACGTGTTGAATATAGTCAAATTCATGGTAACAATAGTAACTAGCTTCTGCCTACGGCTTCGCCGATAATTGTTCCACGGGAAAAAGACGGTTAAAAGATATTTCTTTTAACCGTCTTTTTCCCGTGGGTCAAGGGGACGAGATAAAATATTTTTCAATACACTTCCTCGAAAACTGGTCCTTAACGCATTACGATTAGGTACAACATGCAATGTATTTCACACACGTGCGATTTTTTCCACTTTCCCGTACGTGTGCGGGAATGAAAATTGCCACAGATAACTATACCTATACTTAGTCCAAATTGGTTCAATGCCTATAGTCTGAGGTGAATGTTTTTTTTTTTAATTTTTTGCAAAGCACTACGCGTCTTTACGGCATAAATATTTTTTGGATATTCAAATTGTGCTTATAAATAGAATATCATAGATAAACATGATTATTTAAAACTAATAGTTACTTTTATACACAAATTAACATTTATTTGTGTTCTGAATTCAAAAATATAATATAAATCTATTTTTTATATTAGGCTGTTTAACGGCTTCGTACCATTGCCTCTCTTTGAACCTGGCGAGACCAAAGCGCGAAAAAAAAAGAAAATTTAAATCATAGTTTCATAGTTCGTGACAAAAATATTATTCGTTATTTTATTTTATTTCTTCAAAAGTGTATTGACAAACGTCGTTTGATACACGTGGACATTTGTTATTGCAATTCTCGGCTCAAAAACACCGTTATAATTCCGCCTCGATTGCAATAACAAACTTTCTCCACTTGTATCAAAATGTACTATTATTTGTGACCTTACAGTTTTCTGGCTCCTACCAGGAAAATGTAACGTTACAGACTGGCGCCCAACATGATTGTGTGTGCTTTAATAATAATAAAATCTTTTATCTCGTCCCCTTGACTATTTCTTTTAACCGTACTCTCCTCCAGACTGAAAGTAAGGTAGGTGAGTGCTCATTGTGACCTTACAGTTTTCTGGCTCCTACCAGGAAAATGTAACGTTACATAGTCTAGGAGGATAATGGACAATTTGGTTTGGCTGTAAGAAGTTAAGAACAATATCTTCAACTGTAGATCAAAGAAGGAATTCCAGCTATCATTATCTTCCATCAAGATCCATCTCCATGCTTGCATAAACCTCCTTGCTTGTGCCAATCTCTATACTCCTGAGACAGGAAAATCTAACTGCCCTTATCAAATGAGGATAATACTGACATCAACGAAATTAAACTATGTACGAGTATCTAAATCTTAATTACAAGTTTGTCACGTTCCAGGAAGATACCTGTCCTCGTCCTCATTAAGTATGTTGATCCAAGAAAGCTACAAAATCCTAATAGATGGTCTGCCTTTGTGGTCTACTTAGAATTCTAAGCGCCTGACGTGCATTGCCACACTTTCGCATCGTTCAACGTGAGGACTGAGGCGATGTGTAGTGACAGTTCAGGCCTTAGGGAATATGTAGCATATACTCCAGAGGACAGGAGGGATCCTTTCACTCTTGCTCGGTTTGTGAAGAACCTGTTCGTAGTTGAGGGATTTGTCGTGCTGTTTCGGTTGATACCTTGACACACTTCTCTGAACGCTAGCCCAAAATAATAAAGATGGATGTCTTCGTCAAACCGTCGGCTGTCAAGAGTTAAGCTCATAGCCCACATAAACGACTCCGCTCCCACCCCGCAAAAAGAATATAATTCATATATGAGCTTTATGTATTGCTCTTTAGATATACTTTACATTGGCGACATAAATTAGCAGACAGCTCGCTGTCAGCGGGCTTACCGCCGTCAGACTGCTCGGATGCCAATCTATACTAATATTATAAAGAGGTAACATTTGTTTGTAAGTTTGTATGTAGGGGGTAATCTCCGGAAGTAATGAACCATTTTAAAAATTGTTTCACTGGTAGAAAGCTAAATTATTCGTGAGTGCTATAGGCTATTTTTTATTCCCTTACTCCCACGGGAACGGGAACTACGCGGGTGAAACCGCGGGACGTCAGCTAGTGTAAGGTATATCTAAAGAGCAATATTAAAGCCCATATTTGAATTATATTCTTTTTACTCGGGAGCGGAGTCGTTTATGTAGGCTAAGACCTTTAGTATATCTGAGGACCTCAGCCAAAGAGCAAGCTGATCAATATCACTTTTTATTGATAAGAAGAGAATTAAAAGACTTGAACAAGGAATGCTCGTAAACAAGAAATAGAAAGCAGAAGAAAATCCACAGACAGACAGCAGGAGATCGATTTATCCTTGCTGTAAAGGTTATTTCAAAATCATGAAAACTATACTTTATATTTTAAAAATCGCTTGTTACTCTTTAATCGCACTACATCTCTAGCATTCGTCTGCCTAAACTTTTCCCAACTATGTTGGGGTCGGCTTCCAGTCTAACCGGATGCAGCAGAATACCAGTATTTTACATGGAGCGACTGCCCACCTGACCTACAAAAGTTCACAACCCAGTTAGTAATGGGTAATACGATACCCCGTGGTAGGACTGGTTGTCAGATATTTTGGGCCACTGACTACTGTATAACGACTGTCAAAGATGTGCAAATGACAGCCGGGACGAGGCACGAAGGAAACTCGGTATGTAATGGGTAGTCACCCATCCACAGACCAACCTAGGCAAGCACAGTTTAACCTAAAGTTCGACCAGAGCAGCTGTTATTATTTAGCCACAGCATTATTATCATTAAAGAATTATTCAAGAAAGCTAATTACTTACTGTTCTTAATTAACTAGTTTTTAATTACCAACATCGGTGTGTCTCACAATGTCCACAAGTAATTCCTCTGTCCATACGTTTGCGTAAATAACGACATCATTTAGATTTCTTTGTTTGTATGAGAATTAAATACAAATGGGGCAGCGCGGTGGTTGTCTGGCAAATGTTGCTACATTGGATTGTTTTGCCGCAGAACTATTTACATTGAAACTTGCTGATGGAAATATGTATTTGTGGTTTTTGTGAGGCCAGTGTTTTTCAAATGGAATGAAGGGATTTGAAGAACAATCTTTCCTGTAATCTCAGGTTTTAAGTATTCTGAAACTCTTGTCCCAATTCTTATGCTTATTCTTTATTGCACACAAAATTAAAAGATATATTTACACACAAAATTCCAATATAGTTATGTACAACGGCGAACTTAACCCAGAATTGGGTGTAATCCGATTTGGTAGTATTCCGATTATACCGATTCTGCACTTCTGCAGGCGTACTATTTGTCAATAGGATAGGATGTAGGTGAAGCGACCATCTTCGCAGGGTGGAACCTGCATCAAAGGAGCCGGGGATCAAGTTGTGTTTTGGAAATGTACCGTATAATATTTTGTGTAGATTGAAAGGTAATCATATCCTGGTGTTGATGGCGATGACAAAAGTCCCACCTTACAAAAACCAACACCATGATATCAAACAAGTCATAGTCAAAAGTTGAAAACACTAATCATCTTCATCATCTGCCTGGCCTTTTCACAACTATGTTGGGGTCGGCTTCCAGTCTAACCAGATGCAGCTGAATACCAGTATTTTACACAGAGTGACTGCCTATCTGACCTCCAGAACCCAGATATTACTAGGTGATACGATACCCCTTGGTAAGACTGGTTGTAAGACTTTTTGGGCCACTGACTATCTGTAACGACAATCAAAGATCTACCAACGACAGCCGGGACCAACTGCTTAACGTACTTTCCGAGTCACGGAGGAAACTCGGTATGTAATAGGTGGTCACCCATCCACAGACCAACCTAGGCAAGTGCGGCTTAACCTAAAGATTGATCCAGGCGGCTGTTATTATCTAGACACGAGCTCCTCTCTGAATACACTAACTTAGAAGTTCATAATCAAATTCACATTACACCAGAAATAAACAAAAACAACACAATCATCAGGTGTTTTTTTTTATTATTTCATCAAGACGAAGTCACACAGTATGAAGTCGTATTTCAATCTCGGAAACCGTTTCATTAAAAAAATAAGCGAAAACGTTCGTGTCTCGCAATAAAAGTCATCAATCCGTTCTTTAGACACGACAAGATTCACTTGTGGCTTATATCGAAGCAAAATACACTGTAAAATTAAGGCTTTAAAGGCTAAATTTGTTTATACGGACGAAACAATCATGAAGTAAGGCATTATTGTTATATTTTCACACCAACGAATAACAAGCCGTTGCTAAATTTCAGCTTATTGATGTTGTTCGAATGGTACAGTACCTACGATGTTTTTTTTTTTGTGAAAACTAGGTAAGTTTTTGAAGCTACAAAACTTAGACTATTTTTTAAACATAAGCAAGTAACCTCAGACACTCTCTAAGAATGAAAGAGAAACTAGACAAAACTATTAAAATATATGAACACAAAGGCGCGAGCTAAAGTAACAAAAACTTACTTAAATCAAAGTGTTTTTAAGTTTAAAAGTAGACAACCTCTTTTTACAGAATTCGACTTGTAAAAACTAGCAGGTATCACTAAAATTACAAGAAATTCCAAAACATTTAAACTTCACAAGAAATCCAGTATTACACTCATACAAATTATAGCGTAGGTACCTACATAAATGAATTCATGAAACTGAAATAAATGTCGTCACGGCACGGCTCCATCGGTCGCGCTACATATACGTACGTATTACCTATAATTATCGCAAAATTCAAGGAAGTCTATTTTAAATACAATTAAAATAACTTCGGAAGTCAATAATTATCTTATAATTATCTTCGGAAGTCAGTAAAATTTATTTGTAAGTTTGTTTGTAAGGGGAATTAGGGAATTAGTTTGTTTGTTACCTTTTCACGCCTAAACTATTGAACCGATCACCCTGATTTTTTTGCAAAACGTTGTTAGGTGTACGGAATCTGACATAATATGGTAGTAAAAAGTACTGTTCCCGAGGGAAACAACAATAACGTTCATATGATAATAAATGGCGCCAGCTGTCTTTCGAATCATGATTGAATTTTATTATTTTAGAAACTGTAAGTACCGTGTTTAATTATTCTAAAATGTTAAATAACGGGAGCGAAGCCATGACCAAAAACTAGTTTTATATAATGTAAACAATGCTATTGTGTAACTCGTTCAATACAAATAGCTCGATTTATGAATAAACAGAACGGTCACAGTATCACAGGGCCGATTCTCATGAATGGTCTTTGAACCGTTGAACCGCGAAGCAACCGGTTCCTTTTGTACCCGATATCGGAGTATTCTCACAGTCCGATTCAAACCCTTTCTACGCAATATTACCTACTCTTTTTGCAACAAGCAAAGAGGTTTCCATTTATGTTTCGTTGTCTCTGGTTACTATGAAGTTAAGGGTGAGTTTCAAAGATTCGATTTTCAAAATCTAAGAACGCTCGCTTTTACTGTAAATAAAGAATAGCGGTCTAGTGGGCGCGCAAGCGTTATTGCTGAATGAGGTCCTTATTTCGATTTCCAGGTCACGCACGGTTTGTTGGGTTTTTCCATCAGACATTTCCAGTAACACCCACAAAGTCTGGATCAGACTCATCCTCTATTAGGTAAATGGGACTTCATAAATAACTGGTGAAATAATGATGGATGTACTGTTAGGTACGAAATTCCTTGGGGATTACAAGCTTCATTGTTATATTACGTAATAAATGTAAAACTAGATGTGTTTATAAGAAGTACGATTAAATGTTTACTTTTTATATCTTCATGTTCTAGCTAGCTCATCCCTTTGAACGCCAATGTCACATATACGCTTCGATCAATAGATCGAAGTAGGTATATACGTGACAAGCAAGCCCATGCCCTGTACGCCTACGACACAAATATGTGACGAAAAATACGACAAAATGGCGAAATGTGGGTAGACAATTAGGTACTCCTCTGCTTATACCTTCGGGGATTACGAGCGTGTAGTTATGTTATGTAAAATGCGACAATGGTGGTCAAAAGGTAAAGAGCACAAAGTGTGTTGACAATTGGCGTGGGACAAAATACAACGATGATTGGCATGTCTCGTATTTAATAAACACCATTATGATTAAGATTTTACACGTCTAACTTCCATTATTTAATAAATTCTCTGTTATCTGTTGTTATCATTGAAATCTTCATTCCATAGCAAAACACGTGTAATCCCCAAAGTAGGCAAAGCCGCTTAGCCGTGTGGTATCCGGCAGAGTAGAATAGAACCAACCCATTACACTCACGGGTGTCGTGTAAGGCGACTAATGTCTGAGGCAGAACACCTTGCGCCTTCGTAGACCTGAGAATGGGCAGCAGCGTTTTCTGTTAGTCTTTCATAAAGCTGCGATCTCCAATCCGCCTGCCAAGCGTGGAGATTACGGCAAATTACTCCCATCATGGGAGAGGCTTATGTCCATCAGTGGACGTTATGGGCTGTTGTAGTGTAGTAGTAGTAGGTACCTACATCCAGATTCTGGCAGTTACATCCTAGGTAATTGGGGGTGAGCCTATTGCCATAAACGGGGCACAAAACCTAACTCCAGTCTTTAACTGAGACATGCCTGAAAGAAAAACGCTGATAAAATAACTCGAATGACTTCAGAATTGATCTTTGGCAATATTAATGCTTAGGTACTTTATATCATGTAACCAAAGTGCAACAAAGATTATTACGATTTAAGCATTTCATTAGTCTCAATAGTATTATTTATTGGATTGCATCTAAAAGGTTGCATGCCGCTACGACCTCATTTCGCTTTGAACTTCTTATTTTCCTTTCACGAATCAAGTTTTTTTTGTCATTCTAACAATTTCAATGTTGAATTCGGTACCGGTTCGACATTAAATACACTATGCAGGTGCAATATAATAATATTAACGATACCGGTACCTAATAATATTTAATGCATTTGGTATTTTTATCGTAAATGTCATCATGACACGTGAATACACACATCTATTAATAAGTAATCAATTAATCTCTTTCCTTTCAACCGTGTATAGTTTTAACTTTGTCCATCGATTTAACGTTGGAAAACTAGGTAATCACTGAATTATTAATTTGACCTTGAATCTCTGCGACAAATCGACCGACAAGTCGTAATCAGTTGATTACAATCTTCTGGTTAAATCGCATGCAGTCAAATCTCACCTTAACAACGTTCCCATTACAAACGAAATTCAAACGCAAACGTCATTTAAAAAGTATACTTATTTATTTTTTCGGTGAAACGGAATTTCAAACGTCAGCAGTCAGTGATTGTCAGTTTTGCTGTTTAGATCAAAATTCTCAGTAACTAAATAAAATCTTAGTGCAACAGTGCCACAAGCATTACATACCGGTGTGAACCGTTCCTCCTCAGCATTCAACAAATCCCCAACAGAAGATGCTTTCGCCTGATTCGCCAAATGCCTTCGGCTGTTCAAAACATAGGACAACTCATCCAGGTACCGAAGCGTCAAGTTAGCCATTTTTCACACAACACTAGCACTTTACAAACTGATCATTTACCACCACTCGCGTCAACAAAAGTCCGTAGTAACAATACTAACAATGCAATAGGAAACAGACTGTTCACGTAAACAATACAGTGAAAATCGCGCAGTAAATATAACGTGCATGCCGCGCCATAGCCGAGTCGCAACTGAGCGCGCGGCAGCCACCAGCCAGTGACGGCTGCGCTCTTCAGCGGTCATAGAGTAAACATTCGTAGAAAGTTAATCGGCTGCGACCTTATTAAAGGTTTAGAGGTAAACACTCCAATATCTAGATTAGAGCATTCGTTGAGTCACTACTTTGAGCTGCGGTTATGATGTCATTGAATATCTGGCCAAGGCCAAGGGTTTTAAAACTAATCAAGTAATCATACAAACAGATTCCAAGATGCTCCATATTTTATAGAAAGGGTTTTGTTAAGAAATTAAGGTTGATGCAATTAGAGTCGAAATCAAAGAGTAATTAAGTTTTATAGTCTGGCCACATGAAGCTGGTTTGGTAATTAAAAGAGACGAAACCGTCCGTTTAATTACAGCAACTACTAACGAAACTGCCACAGCCGCTTGCTTCAGGGACTATTACAACGTAAAACAATTTTGAGAAATATGTCCATATACTGATCGACACTTACTTAGATCAGAAACTGCTTGTCTCTAACTAAAACAACATTGCCAAAAGTATTCTTTTGAACACCGCCAAGAAGATAAACTATCGTTAAATTTTGATCAGCTTTACAAGTCAACTTACACTTACTGAAGAATCCTATCTCTAATGTACAACCCTATATAACAAATCTTTCCAGCCTATCAATAACAATGAAACTAAAATTAACACAAACAATAAATTGATAAGCCAGGCCAGGGTATCTGCAGCACTAATCTTTGTCTGTGGACTCTGTAGTTGCATTTACTTGCGAACCATTTCTTGTGAACATTTCGCGTGAGGCTGACACGAGCCTCAAAGCCATTTCCTATGTATTACATAAAAGTTAGTAGAGAAACGTCGTTATATATTATGTGAGAGATAAATATAAAGTAATTCACAAATGTATTTATAGCTTGTTTCGTCAGAGAGTGATAATAAGAACTTAATGAAGATCATAATGTCCGTAACTTTGATAGTTTCGCGAAGAGGGACAGAAAATTTCGCTGTTCGAATGAATTCAGAGAATCAGCATGTGATTAAAAGAGTGATAAATATAAATGTTGATGGATAGAGATGGAGAGGACGACCAAAGAATTGGAAGGATTGTGTGAGGAATGATATAAAGGAAAAAGGAGTAAATGATAGTGTGACGATTGACAGGGAAGAATGGAAGAAGAAAACGTACGTTGCGACGACCCAAAAAAATGTGACAAGGGCAAGAAGATAGTGATGAAATGCTGAAGAAAACATAATTATAATTTAAAACTACAAAACTGATACAGATAACTAGTTCGTAGTGGAACAGAAACCAGTGACGCAAAACCAAAATTTACCAAGGACGGGGACCCTAAAACAAGAAGTCTTGGAGTAAAGTACCGATCTTTTACAAACGCTTAGGTCTAACGTTAAAATTTACGACAATGCTAGTGCATAGGGTAACAGGTTGCAAGCCTATTGTTCACAAGCACCTGAAGTACACCTTTGTTGCCTTTAGAAATGTGCAGGAAAGGACCAAGGAGTTACTGACCCGTTTAACTCATAATAGAAACAAAAATTTATGAAGAGCTTGTGGCTAAATAGTAACAGCTGCTCGGGTCGATCTTTAGGTTAAGTCGTGCTTGCCTAGGTTGGTCCGTGGATGGGTGTCCCTGACCACCCATTACATACCAAGTTTCCTCCGTGCCTCGGAAAGCAACGACGACAATATTATGACACTTAGGCGTCAAAGTACTCCATCGCAGCGCTGTCATCCGGGAACGTGCCCAGAAGACTGGCACAATTGCCACGTAGAACCCCTAAGACTACCCACAGTCCCAATTTACAATTAAATAACAATTTTCTACAACTTCAATATAAAGAACCCATGAAAGTTTTATTCAAACGAGGTACATATTTTCCTTTACGTTAAATCAAACGAAATTCAGAATATCATGCAAACGATTAATGATGCTCAACAACATTGATAGAAAGCACTTCAAACAGATAGCTGTCATTCGCAGACATTTTCGGGATTAAGTACAGCTGAAGAGATTTCCAATATCAATCCCTATAACAAGAGAAATCCTATTAAATTCAATCCAGCAGGATTAAAGTGATGCAGTAAAACATTTTCAAATCGAACAGGTGTATTTATATGGCTTCCAAAGTAAAGGTGCAATGCACTTGTATTAAATAACGCTGTTTGTATCCAATTACACCTTCTTTCTACACGCTTACGTGATTTCAAAAATATATTTTAAGAATCGTACTTATTAATTTAGAGATGAAACGGATATCCGGTAACTATTCGATATACGGCCTATCCTGCCCAAATTAAACTATCCGGCCGGATACCGGATAGTAACTCATTATCCGGTGGATACTGCATATGCATAATTTTTCAAAAACAAATTGTTGAAACGGACATGAAACAACAACAGATAGCAGACAACAGATAGCAATTATGATAAGTTTTATTAAAAGCTACAAATGTATATACTCTAACTCCTCGAACTCATCGCACCCCACTTAAACATGTTTTTTTAACAAGTTAAAAATTAATATTTTGAATCATCCCGATGAGACCCGAAACCGCCCGAAATGATGCAATCGCGTTACCCGCTGCTGTACGACGCTAAACATGTCACAACTTGCCTCAAAGAACTACTTATTCTCTACCGAATATCCGGCCATCCGGCCTCGCAGTTCGCCGAATATCCGTTATTCGGTATCCGGCCAAACAACTTTCCGTTTCATCTTATCTCATTATCTTTGTCTTCTTAATTCTATGATTTATCCTTCTGTCTTCTATCTTCCTTTTACTTCATCCTCGTCATATACATGCACGTTGAGAGTATTAAGTACCGGATCTTTCTTAAAATGTAAAGCTCCTTAAAATAAAATTATTTACAACCCTATATAGTCCCCCAAGGCAGCCTATTATGCCCTACACAAATCTAATAGATAGTAATAATAAATAATAAATTATATATTTCACCAAAAGACATCACAGTCAGTATAAGAACCAAAGACCTAGGAGCGTAGAAGGCTTATAACTGATCAAAATAATTTTAATACTCTGACTCCTAAACAAGGTGTATGCCTGTGTCTTAGGAGTCAGTGATTCTCCGTGGCAAACAAAGCCATAGTTTACCATATCATATTACCACCTAAGTGTCCCCCAAGGCAAAATACTATACTCTATACCAGGGTTACTCAAAGTGGGGTTCGCGAACCCCTAGGGGTTCGCCATGCGACGGTTCGCGACAAAATTTACGTAATGGCGGCTGGGTGACTGGCAGGTGCGTGCGGAATGCATGAAGCTGAAGATGATTGGATTCGTAACCCATTTATGGTCTAACCCATTTATGGTCATTACCGAGCGATTGAATTTTAGTTTGAGTATTAAACAACAGGAGTCATTACTAGAAATGTCCGTTGATGAAACTCTTCGAGCTGATTAAAAAAACAAGTCTTTGATAGATTTTTGGGCAGCTAGTAGACAGGAAGAATATCCTGAACTCTCACGCAAAGCGGTAAATTTCCTTTTAACCTTTGCTACAACATACTTAGGTGAGAGTGGGTTTTCACACCTAATTATGATAAAAACGAAATACAGAAATCGACTTGATGCTGAGTCAGAATTAAGGCTTAAATTGTCCAATATTATTACAAAAATTGACTCAATTTGTGACAAAAAACAAGCCTATCCATCACATTAATATTAATAAGATATTTGTTTTTGGCCTGTATTTGTTACCTTTTATTCAATTAATAAACTTTATTTTATTCTAATACAATGTTATTGTTTTCTTGTTAGGGGGAGGGGGGGGGGGGGTTTGAAGGTTCGCTGTCATCTGGAAATTTGAATGGGGGTACGTGGAGCCAGAAGTTTGAGAAACCCTGCTCTATACAAATCACATAGTAATTAGTACTCCACGCCCATAGTCTTGAAGGAGCAGCTTCAAATTCCGAGACTGCACGCCCGACATGATCGCGGTAGGTCAGTATTGTACCGGCTGCTGGCCCTTCGCTTCCTTTCACTTTCGCACACAATCCAATTGTTACTGGAGCAGTGATTGTTATAGCTACGTTCTTTTGGAAATTCTGAGTCAAAAACTGTCCATACTTTTATCTTTAGTGTATGTTTCTATAATGATTTTGTGGTACAAAGCCTATTACTTACATATCACTTGAATATTCTTTCCATCAGGGGAAAGAGCTTGTGTCATTAATACGACTTGATTTAAAACTTTAATAAACATTTTCCATAAGTTAAACACGCTCAGAATCCTTCAAAAGCAATTTCATATAACTATTCTTTATTTATAAGATTCCGAAATAATTTCTTCATAATGAATGTATCAGATCAATGATGAAATATAACCTCCAATGAAAAAAGAGTTGCATTATGTTTTTATAATCCAATTTTTTCAATGCCAGCTGCAAGCTGATCGATTTCGCCCATCTGTCCTTAAGATTTTTTGCGCAGATCCTTTCAAAAACCAGTCCCGCAAAAAATAGAGGTAACAGATCTCAGAAAGTCGCGAATTAAGCCGTTTTAACAAAGTATTGTTCGTTCGACGGGCTTGTCGCTAAATAATGGCAAAACAGTCGCACTGGGTCGATCGTCTAGGAAAGCATCGCAACTAAGGTCATTCCGTGGATGAATGGCCTTCCATTACACAGAGAGTCCCCTCGCTAAATCCTTAGTTGGACACGACTGTCATTTGTACATCTTTCGCAGCCGTTACGAGTAGTCAACGACCAGTCTAAGCGAAGGACATTGTTTTAACTATATTACTGGGTTGTGGATGTCGAATAGGCAATCACTCCATGTAAAATTATTGGTATTCAGCTGCTTCTGGGTCTAATGGAAGACTCCAACATAGTTGTGAAAAGGCTAGGCCTGATTATGAGCTTCATCCGGTTACACTGGAAGCCGATCCCGACAGGGGAAATGGCTAGACGACAGAAGGCGATAATTAATACATATAGTTACTTACTCTAGTTAGTAACTGTTACGTATAGTGATGACAACAGAGATACGTGATACCAGCATAGTTGTTTCATAACAGAGGCCACTAGAACCGCGTGGAACTCATTAGAAGGAATTGTGTTTACTATGTTTGCGGTAAACTGAATTGTTCGTGGTTATAGAAACTAGTGCGGAGAAATATCTTGGATAATGTTGCTGTCTGCTGTGATTTTGTGCAATTGGAATGTCTAAATATAGAAAAAGAGTCGTAGATTCCAAAATAATTTAAGAAATTTCTTGTTTTTCGAAGATAGAATGTTATAGGTGTAAACAGCTAATGCGTGTAACTCCCAGGGTTTGTAGACTTCGTACTAAAATAGCTAGATCATAATGGTGTCGATTCTGTGGTGCACAAACTAAACTTAATTTGGGATATTGGTATCTTTTTCTCTCTAATAAAACGAGAAAGAGACGGACGTAATTTAAAACTGTCAAATTTAATTGGAACTAATATAACCATACTAATGAAGGGTGCACGTAAAAACATGTCGCCTAAAACACAGTGAAGCGCAAGGCATAAACTAGTTTGACATCACTAACTTAGTTCACAGCTATAGCCATCATTTTCTCGCACTGCCTTTTAGTAAAGTATAGTTTGTGCACAACAGAATCGACACCACTGTCCCTCAAACCTCACTTACAACGTCATTTTCCTGCTCTTCTCACATGTTACTATCCGCCACGCTATCAATCACTCCGATTTCGTTCTCTCCTCACACAACCCATTCATATTTAATTTGCCAGTTCTCTTCCTCCTTCCCAACTCCTAAATTTGACCATCATCATCACATTCTCCTGCCTTTATGCCAATTTATTTGAGGTCTGCGCAGGTTGACCTCTTCTTCCATACTTCTCTATTTCTCGTCATCTCATTAGACACCCTCTTTCTTCCTATATCATCCTTCACACAGTCCGTCCAACCCGTTTCCCCCAAATCTGAATATCCAACGTTAACATCTTCGTCGACCTTTTTTGCCTCGAGTACCAACTTTTCTATAGCTACTTTTGATGAACATTCGACTGAACCAAAAACCTCTTTAAATATAAAATAATTATCGCTATTTTTCTCGCCGTCTTCATAGCCTTTCCCTACCCGACTTTACTCTAAATTATCACCGTCTTGATTGTTATCTTAAAATAATTGCTGTGCATCTTATAATTATGGCACAAGCTACTTATTAATTAGTGTAACGCTATTTACAAATGTTAATAGTTACAAAAAAATATGTTACTTTTCGAGGTCGCGCGTGTTTTCATGGCATGGAACGGAAAATTACGTAATTGCAACTCATTGGCTTGGTTTCCGCGTAAGACTTGAGAAATGTGTAAAGAAAGACGTTTATAGTGTAATTAAATATGGCTAGCTAGTTATTATTATCTTGGTTCTGATTTTATATTAAAATCTAGAATGATTACCTACATGTAAAGTATGTACCTAAATGGAAAATGCTTCATCTTTTCTTCTGCAAAATGAACGTAGCTGAAGTTTTAAATTACATAATATTAATTTAAAATTTGAGCTAGGTTTCTTCGCTCCACTATTTTCTATGCTAAAAATATCCTAAAAATAACGTTTAGAAGCAATATTGTGGTAGATTGAGTTTAGAATTCTGTCTTACCTTTTGCACTATGGGTCGTTTTCAAAATTTATGTACATTTCTTTTGTGTTTATTTTGTGTTATCGTGACACAAAAGTAACACAAAGGAAAAGTAAGGGCAGAGTCACAACGAAAGATTTAAAAACCAATTTGGTTGTACTAAATCAGTTTAATCATAATTAAATTTGATAAAATCACGTGTAAGAAACTTAGAAAGTAAATAAAAAATGAGTTATTATCTATTTAAGTCTTAAACATAACAAGGTCATAAAAATCACATTTATAGATAATTTAACGGTTTTAGCAGTCTCACATTTTTAACATACCTACGCCTTACGTATTATTCATATTATTTTTAAGAAATTTAACAATCAGTCATTTAAAAACTATTTAACAATACAGAAAAAAACCTTTATTTTTCTTAATAATTTGGTAACCAAAGCTTTTAACGTTTAAAAATTTGTGCAAAAATCACATTTAAAAATTTAAGCTAATATCTTAAATTTAACGTGAGTATTATAAACAAGCCCTTGCCCATTACATTTTGTAGCGTAACACAGAAATAATAACACAATGGTTACCCAAATGAACAAAATCAACGTGTCCATAACCTTAAAAAAATAATATTCTTAAAATTTCACACTAAAGATACTCGTAAAACATGCATTTGATTACAATTTACCACCCACTACACTAACGTGCTGCACTGTAAAGTATAGTACTTACCAAATTCATATAATTTGGCACTTTTTAAACAGATTCTTATTGTCTTATTTACGACGCGCACGATGTTTAACCATCAGTCACAAAACAAAATGGCGCAGCCGAAGGAAACTAGCGCCCTCTTGTTGTAACTATTTTGACGTATGGAGTTGCCATTCTAAATTTTAAATTTACTACTATTATTATTAAAATGTCAAAGTTACAAAAAAGAATAACACAAAGGAATGAAATATGAGACACGTCTTAATGAGCAAATAAATAAATGATTTATTATAATTAAATTATTTTATAGTACATATCATATGTCTTACAAGTTCACCTGACCAAACATTGTTGAATCAGGTTACTTGTTGCGTGTATTATTGATTATTTTTTGCATTTTTTTACATAAGCACGACTATGGACATTGCTCTTTTGTATGGGAAACAAATGCCTACAGAAATATAATTTAGTGTTTTTAAACAATAGAACCAATTTCCACATACAAATGTTTCTATGTTTACTATTTTATAACCAATTAGTATGAATTGGGATTATATATATTTACATTTCGAACTATATTCAATTTTAATATACCAATAAGTTTGATGGACACATAATTACATCAAAATGTACACAAATTTTGAAATTAGACCCTATGTAACCTGAATATCATAAAAAAGCTATTGCCCGCGACTCCATTTGCGTGGAAATTTTGATATGTAAGTGTGAGAAAAAAAGTACCCTACGTGCCATTCCATATTTATTATATATTACTATTCCTTTAACCTTTTTCGGGCCCAAATTTCATCCAGATCCGTTCAGCCGTTCTGACGTGATTGAGTAACAAACATCTAAACTTTTGCATTTGTAATATTGATTATAGATTATAAAACACCAAAATATATGATAATCAAGTTTAAAAACATCTTTCGCAAACTGCACCTCAACACCCGGTTTACGCATCCGCTCCAACCCAACCGTTTTTTAAAGGTCATCGGTACACCCCAATCAAGAAGTCTGTAATTTCAACATACTATTTCCTAATAGCTTGTCTAGCTGGTGTTGCCTTGTTTTAAACAAAAGCCCTGTGCGATATGTAACTAGAGAGATTAGAACGTGACAGTCATGAACTTTGAAATTGCCCTGTTTCCAGCATTTAAAGAACGTTTAGGACCTGCGGCAGAAAAGGTTACGTGAAAATGCCATGTTTTTTATGACTATTAATTTGTCAGATCACATTTTATGCTTAAATTCGATCTATAGCATTGTGATGAAAAGCTGAAAGATCATATTTCTTCTTGTAGGTAGTATAATGGGTGTAAAAAAGACCAAACCTTTCGCGAGAATTTTGACAATAGCTCGTGCGTGATTACGCCGTTGTTAGACACATATCTTTGATTTTTTTGTACTAATAGATATCTTGTGGACTATATCTAGGCTTCTATCGAAGCAGAAAATAAAAATTTGTAGAAACAAATTCAGTATAAGCCTCCAAAAATTGCTGTTTTGCACAACTTTTACCTCAACTTTGGCCGTTCATAATGTACTTATAAATTGTAAAAGTAAAGAAAGCATCCTGATAGAAGCCTTGCAAATGTAGTTGAGATTCTAAATAACAAATATTATTTCACATACTTGTAAGACTAATTCAAAAACACGTATTTCCTGGAACAAGTTTTATAAATTTTCGAACAATATTTTTCGTTCTATGTCCCCGTGTTAAGCGGTATGAGGTACGCGGGAGGCAAGTAGTGTGGATTCGGGGCTGTAAGACAGGGGAGTTGAAAGAATACCACCGCTGTGGCTCTGGATGAAACAACAAGCTTTTCGACCATGCTCGCGTTGACGAAAGGCGGGCCGGGAAGGGCCCTCTTAACGAAACCGAACTTGTTCTCCCCATCATTGCACCATAGATTTTTGTTTTCGACCATATCTGTGTCCCTTTCAGTTACGAAGATGTTGTAGGTCAAAGTTTCAACTTTACGCCAGTTTTTTTTTCCATTACCTTGGAACTATTCAATGCATCCATCAGCACAATGTTTTGAGTGCATTACATTGAGGCCTACCGTAAACCGTGCTATAAAATCCCAAAAACTTTCTTTGTTGTACAGAATCCTTGATTCGTGACGGGTTCGTGAACGCTCCGTTTACACCTTGCTGTATTCAGCTGCATCATGGTTAGACTGCAAGAGCAGAGTGTAACCTGAACACGACATATATACAAAAGGCTAAACAGATGATGATAATGACGTTAGTTAGAAGACTGAAATCCATCCGAAGCTGTAAGACGTAACGCACGGTCGTAACAGGATAGGACTCAACGCACAAGATTGCACAGACGATGTAAAACTAAAATAGATAAGTAATAGTTTCGTCTGGCTACGAGCCATTTTTGATAACCCACATGCACATTGCGCAAGTCTCGAATTTAAACTATGAATTTATAGATTCGGAACAAAATTCCATTAACTTTTGATTAATGTGTAAAGCGTAATCTTCTGCTGTATGCTGCCGGATTTTACGGGCTTGTAAGCTTTCTCTAGTTGGATCAGATTTTGAATAGGTAAACAAAACCCTAAGTTACCCACTTAGTCTCAGGAATGCTAAACCACCTTCGCCTTGATGACCTTGAAACCATCTATGTCTAGAAAAAAATTTTGACGTCCCACTTCTCTTCTGTCAACAGTCATAATTTTTCTTCTTCATCGATACATTTGTATCAGTTATCATTTTTCACACAGTCTATCCATCGTTTCTTTGGCTCATTCAGTAAAGCACTCTGAGCACCACCAACATGGCTACAACTACCTTGACACACTAATCCGGCTCTTCCACTATATTCTTCACAACGTCTTCCGACAGTTTCTCACCACAAAAACACAACTGTCAACACCCAAAACAAAAGACAAACGATGGTATAATTTAACCACCATTAAAATCGGACAAATTAATCTTTCATAATCATCCACGCAAGATATTAATACACCATTGTTATTCCGGCGGCCATCTTGTTTGCGTTTCCGCTCGCTTTCACTGCGCGAGCGCAGTCTAATTAAACGTGAACGTGACTCGAGGTGTGTTGCAGATATGATGATATTATGTCATGGTTGTGTCGTATATAGAATGCGCTTTACGCCTTGGAATTTGATAGGATATGTCTTTGGTCAGGGAAGACAGATGAGTACCTACATAAAAGAAAGGAAAAGGCTTGCAAAAACTCCATTTATCTTAGTTAATGTCTATTTAAACTGCTTAACATAGTTTAATAATCATTATCAAATGGCATCTGAAAGCGGCGTCATTATTTTCGAGCCTGAATTCTGAAAATAGGGGAAGGGAACTAGAAGAATCGAACCTTCAATTCCTCTTGCCACTAAATGCATCATCTTCCATTCTGATTTTTTTTATTTTTTTACTATAATACTTTTAGAGGATATGGATAACATTGCATGTAAACCAGCCACAGATTTTAAGTTAATAAACCGCGTACTTATAAAGCTTGTCCTAGGCATTTTTCTTTTTTCGGATTTGAGATGTCTTTATTTCCCAAGAAATTTCACTAACATGAAAAATATTAAATACGGTTTCACCCGCGTAGTTCCCGTTCCCGTGGGAGTACGGGAATAAAATATAGCCTATAGCACTCACGAATAATGTAGCTTTATCTCAGTGAAACAATTTTTAAAATTGGTTCATTACTTCCGGAGATTACCCCCTACATACAAACTTACAAACTTACAAACAAATGTTACCTCTTTATAATATTAGTATAGATATAGTTTAAAATAAGTACATTATTGGTTTTACGTACAGTTCTAACAAAATAATTACATACATATTATAAAAGTTTAGGGTATCGGTAAAAAATTTAAGCCAGCTAAAATGTAAACATTTTTGGTTCTGATTTACCTCTTACAAAAATGTAGACTTTCCCCACTGTATAGTTATTATGTAGCTAAGAAACTTGCAACGATCCTATGACCTTTCCCACTCAATCCTAACAACAATCCGTCACCACAAATCGCTTATTACACCAATATAGGGTTACCCAAGTTCAGCCCCAAACTATTTTTAGTTCCCCACGTCACTATTCCGACAATTCTTATAATAAAGCGGGTTAAGGTTAGTCGCCTCTGACGTCTTCCCCCCTTTCCTGACGTCAATTTGGGGGATCTTTGAAACTCAGACATCTACGTCACTGGCTGACGTCAAGAGGAACTGTTCTGGTGAATTTGAGAGATTGGGCTAGGGTTAGTGTTATGGGTCAAATAACAGTTGTATACAATGATATTATATAGTAAAAAGAGGTAGATATCGCACTAGCACGCACAAATTGTTGAGGACAAAGTGACACAATTGTTGCACTTTGATAGCTAGCTATCTCTTTCTATCTTATACGTTCCGTATTATCTATCGCTGTCGTAGTTATAATAACAACGCAACGATATCTGAACGCCATTCAGTATGAACATGGCGTATCTTCTTTATAATATCATTGAGTTGTATAGCATGCCGAGTAAAGGTCATACTAGTACGGACAAAATTGTGGCCGCAGCGCAGGGCACCTCACTCTCAAGGGGGAAGCGTTTTGATTCAATGACTTTTGTTAGGCACCAAATCAAAGACAGTAAAGAGTAAAAGGTGCAATTGGGTATAATTATACTTAGGTAGGTAATTGGATCACGTTACAATATACAGGATGTAAAAGATCTCATCACGAAGCCGTCAACCAGGCATTCTGTACATCAAACTAAGTAACTTTACGCAAAAAAAAAGCTGGGAAATAGTATATTTCATTACAAGTGCGGAAAGGCTGTCATTGCAAAGAGTTCCGACCAATGTCTACCCGAGCCGAGGTGCAGCCGAAGGCGAGGATTGACAGTCGGAACAAGTTGCAATGACGGTTCCGCAAGTGTGCTGAACGACTATTTTTAATACAGTTGCGAAAAAATGAAGCAATTTAATAAAATAATAAAAACACAATAAACTCGCAAAGAAAATTTCTGGAAAATGGCGCCAACCGTAGAATATAAGCAGAGTTTTTTTTTCTTCACCCATTTTGGTAGGCAAAGGGAACTATCCATACAGCTTAGTCTTCAGTAGATTTTTTTATATTGATATGTGTTAAAGAATGATTCTATTTGATGGACAAGTGGACTGTATCTAATGGGAAAGGTAGAAGGGACTCACCGATGCTCGCTGAAGAAAGCCGGCTGGCTCCGATTACCTGATGATTTTATGCTGTGGGGCGCCCCAATTCTTGTTTCTTGATGATTTGGATGAGTATAGGTTGATGGCACACACGATTTGTCTTTGATAACACTTGATTTCAGTGTTTCACGATAATTTTGCGGAGTCGTTAAGTTTTTGTGGTGAGATATGGCGGGGAACTCGGGGAACTGATTGATGCATGTCAAAAACGTAGGGTGGCGCTGTATGCGCAGGAAATGGTAGGATTGGAAAAGGCGGGAATTCAAATTATGTTGTATGGTGCTTTAACATTATCTTCCCCCCCGCTGGCGAATTGATGAGACTGAGAAGTCTGAAAATGAATATTTGTTCACAACAACCATTGCTTTGATATATGATAGGATAAATATGATAATGCTGATGAATATATAAAACAGAATAGGTAGTTGAAATGTTTTGATCACAATATGAATGTATGAAAAAATAAGACATGACTAGTCAGTCATATCTGGTAATGGGCACAACTTCACAAGTGGCCTTTTGAGCACACCTTGTGCAGTCCTGACCGTAGCAGAACGAGAAACGCCATCGCGTCCTGGGTGTAATTCGACGATTCTACCTAAACGCCATCGTAGTGGGTGAGTAGTCTCGTCTCTGATAATAACGAGCTGGTTGATTTTTGCTGGAGGTGAATCCACAGTCCATTTCAATCGCTGTGACAAATTGGTGAGGTATTCACTATGCCATCTAGTCCAGAAATCCTGGTGCATTTTCTGTAATAGATGCCAACGTGTTAGCCTATTCATTTTTGTGTTGGAATAGTCTGGTGAAGGCACTGATGTTAGGGGTGCTAATGTTAAAAAGTGCCCTGGTGTTAGCGCTGTTAGATCTGATGGATCTGAACTCAATGCTGATATTGGTCGCGAATTTAAAACTGATTCGACCTGTGTCAAGAGTGTGTTTAACTCCTCATATGTTAGGATTTGATCACCTATCACACGATAAAGGTGAGTTTTTACCGACTTCACCCCAGCTTCCCAAAGGCCACCCATGTGTGGTGATCCTGGGACATTAAATTTGAAGTCAATGCGCTCCGATTCACAAGCTGAGCGCATGATTTCTGATAATTGTGACTGCGCACCTTTGAAATTTGTTCCACAATCGCTATGGATGATGTTGCAACGACCGCGTCTAGCAATGAATCTGCGTAGAGCAGCCAAAAAGCAAGAGGATGATAAATCGCTGGCAAGCTCCAGATGAAGAGCTCTTGTTGAAAAACAAACAAAAAGACAAAGGTATGCCTTTGTTGAACGCACACCTCTATAACGTTGAAACGTAATGTTGAAGGGTCCTGCATAATCACAACCCACAACCTGAAATGGTTTGATTTGATTAACGCGAGAATGTGGTAAATCTGCCATTACTGGCTGAAAATTTCGTGGCTTCATACGGAAACAACGATAGCATTTTGAAATGATGTTATTAATGGCTCGCCTTGGCGACAAAATCCAAAAATTTTGAAGTAACAGATACTGCATTGTTTGCAGACCAGGATGTAAATTTTCGTTATGTGTGCACTGGATGATAAGTTGCGTCAAACGATGCTTGCGAGGAAGCAGAGCTGGATGTTTTGTTTCATAATCCAGGTTTGACTGAGAGAGCCTACCCCCCACACGCAACACTTGATTTGAATCTAAAAATGGACTAAGTTTTCTGAATGATTTTGATAATACATGATTTGATCTCAAATGTTTGATTTCTTCACTAAATTCGGACTGTTGGGTGTGTTTCACAAGTACCATGAGACTATGATGAAGTTCTTGTTCTGTTAAATGACCTGTACGCTTGTTCTTGCGCAGGGCGTTGATAAAACGATTGCAATATGTTAAAATACGTTGAATCTTCCTCAATGATGAAAATCTTGTTAATAAATGATCGATTGGATTAGTTTCTACTGCGTTTGACACGTTCAAAACGCAGGCACGTTGCTCACAATTCACCTCTGGATGTTGCGTCATGTTTGAATGTTGGGGCACTTTAGGCCATTGATCTTGATTTGAGGATAGCCAATGGGGGCCAGTCCACCACAGGTTATGATTGATAAGCTCTTCGGGTGATAACCCACGACTTGCGGCATCCGCAGGGTTTTGCTTTCCTGGGACATGATTCCAAATTGCTTCTGGTAATTTACGCTGAATATTGGATATGCGATTGCCAACAAAAGCCTTAAAATTTGATGAATTTGACTGGATCCATGACAAAACTATCATAGAATCAGTCCACGCATGCACACTCTCTATGGGGAGAAGTTTACTGTATATGTTGATAATGTGTCTCATTAGGTCTGCCAGCAAAGAACTGCCACACAACTCAAGCCTTGGTAAAGTTCTGCGTTTTGTTGGGGAGACACGAGACCTCGCACTAACCAGGATGACCTGGTGTTGATGATATTGATTGGTAGCACGAAGATACACAGCAGCTGCATAACCGGCTTCACTTGCGTCTGAAAATCCATGCACCTGATAAGTCACAGCGTCATCGGATGTGATGCGGCGTGGTATCTTAAGCTGGGCTAGGTGAGGCAACTGCTGAACGTACTTTGTCCAAATTTGATTGATGTCGTCGGGAACGGGTTGATCCCATGATGAACCGAGCAACCACAAACGTTGAATTAAATGCTTTGCTAAAAATGTTAATGGTGTTAAAAGACCAATGGGGACATAAATACGTGCCAGCTCTGAAAGCATGGTACGTTTGGTACACTCACGATTGATTTGATTCACTTGGTAGTTGAATATGTCCTCCTGGGAATTCCAGGCTAAACCGAGAACCTTCACAAAATTACCATCACTATCGAATGTTTGATTTACATTTGGCACTGCTTTATGTTCTTCTGGTATGTTTTGTAATACAGCCGCATGATTGCTGGACCACTTTCTCAGCTCAAAGCCTCCAGTCGCCATGATGTTAATCAGCTGCTGCTGAAGAGCGACCGCCTCTTCGATGCTCCGACACCCTGTAACGGCATCGTCGACATAGATGTCTTCTAACAACACCTGAGCTGCAGCTGGAAACGAGCTGCCTTCGTCGCGGGCCAGTTGTTGTAACACACGAATTGCTAAAAATGGTGCTGATGATACACCGAAAGTTACACGATTGAGACGGTATTCCTGTATTGGCTTACTAGGGGAACACCTGAACAGGATTCTCTGAAAATCCAGATGTTCTGCTGCTATACGGATTTGCCGGTACATTTGCCGGATATCCGTACAAAACACAATAGCATGAAGCCTGAAACGCAAAAGAATGTTAGTGATGTCAGTCTGAAGTTTAGCGCCTATAAGAAGAGTGTCATTTAAGGATACACCTCTTTTATCCTTCATCGATGCATCGTAGACCACACGAAGGCTACGATCTGATTTTGATACGGCATGATGCGCCAAGTAAAATGCTGTAGGAGATTGACACTCAACTGCAGGGACCTTCTCCATCTGACCACTTGATAGGTACTCCATAACATGTTGATTGTATTGTTCATGAAAAGCTGGCTTTGCCATGAGGCGTTTTTCCAGCTGCACAAAGCGCCGATGAGCAATTGTGTAAGCACCCTCAAAGGCGACTGATGATTGATCACGGAATGGTAACTGGACAATGTATCGTCCCTCACTGTCACGCTTATGTGTTGATAGGAATATTTCCTCACAATGTATGTCAGCCACCGAGTGAGATTGTTTGTTGTCTTCACACGGAATGCTGTCCAACTCCCACAACTTCTGAACGGCAATATCCAGATTGGCGTCCATTGACACATGATTGATTGATAGAGGAATTGATGATGATGACTTTGATAAAGTTTTTCCCATGAGAATGAATCCAAATATGGTATTGATGGCAGTTGCTGCATGTGGACCACCATCAATTTTCCCTGGTAAAAGAATTTGAGGGAATATCTCTCCACCAATGAGGATATCCACAGGACCAAAAGAATGATATTTCTCATCAGCCAATTTAATATTTGATAAATGTTGAAAATTGTTAATGTCCACTGGATGGGTGGGCATGTCACCACAAATTTTGTCCAAAGTCACCGCTTCTGCTGTAAAAGAGGGCTCTGGTTTTCCAACTGGTCGGATTTCTAAGAAGACCTTGCCCGTGGAAACTGCAGGAACGTTCCCTATACCTGTCATAGGAGTTTGAGTTTTATACTGTGCCAAGCCTAAACGACGGGCACATACCTTGGTGATGATGTGACTTTGACTACCGGGGTCCAATAAGATACGGACTTTCTGAAAGGAGCCTCGACCGTCCTTGACCTCCACCTCAGCAGTGGCAAGCATCACAAAATGAGTATTTGATGTTGATCCTGCAGTTGTATTTGATAATGATGTAACGGGTGTGATCACATTTTCCTTGGAATCAGAAGTTGGTGCTGGACCTTTCCCTGTATGAGAAACGCCTGGTTGTTTATGTTGAGAGTTGACAGAACTACTTGTCTCTGTCTTTTTTGTAAAGTGTAGAAGGCTGTTGTGCTTTTGTCCACATGATTTGCATGTATGCAATGAATTACAATTGGCTGTGATATGGTTTGACCGTAAACAGTTGAAACACAATTTGTTTTGTCTCACAAGTTGAGACCTCTCATAAGGAGATTCTGATAAAAACTTTGAACATAAGTAGAGAGGGTGATCCTCTTTACACACTACACATGATTGAGAAGGCGCTTGGGCCAAAAGCATGGTAGGCTTTGATTGGTTGTTTGAAACCACACGCTTGTTATTTTGCTGTTGCACAGCTGATGATGATGATTGATTGTTCACATTTAATGTTGAGCGTTCAAGGGCATTACACCTATCTACCAAGAATGTGGATAATTCCTTGAAGCTTGGAAAATCACTACTGGTATTGGCCAGCTCAAAAGCTTCCCGAGATGCCTTATCTAATTTTGTAAGCAACGAGTGAAATAACACAAAATCCCACTGTGTTGTTGGTAGCCCTAATGATGCGAGCATTGATAAGTTCTCATTATAAAGGTCTAACATTGTACGCAAGCTTTGAGCAGAACCGGAGTGCATTGCTTTCAAATTGTTGATCTGTTCCCAACACATGAACGCCAAATACCTCCTGTTGTTATAACGATTAACTAATGCTTTATATGCACTGATGTAGTTACCCTCACACACAGGAAACGCACGAATGATACTGATTGGATCCCCAGATAAGGATGTAATCAAATATTGAAACTTCTCTACATTTGATAAGTCATTTCTGTTATGCACTAATGTGTTGAAAAGGTCAATGAACCCTGGAAAATCTTTGAATTGCCCCGTGAATAATGGCAGCTTCATAGGTGGTAATTTAGCTGTTTTATTTTTTGACTCACTGGACGAAGAAGAAGTCTCCACCTTTGCTGACAAGTATTTACGCTTGGCCTCTAATGTTTCAAAGAACATATCATCGGCCTGTTCTTGGAACTTAAATTGAGCTTGTTGCACTTCTTTTTCGTCCATACCTGCCTTTTTGTACTCACACATTAATTGAATGTGGGCTTCGTTAAAGGTTTCGAGTATTTGATCTACGCGCGAACACCAAGTTTCTAACCTATTTATTTGATTTGGGTCTGTTTTGCAATTTCGTGCGCAAATTACCGCATCACGAAGGCGCTTAAGCGCCATGTTACGCTTAGATTCATAATGTGCGATCAATGCCTCACTCATTTTGATAATTAATTATACACTTTGTTGAAAGTTTGATACGATTGTGGATTGTTCGATTGGTAAACAAAATCACGAAGTGATTGTATTTGAACTGATTTGAACGAATGAGTGAACACTACACACGGAAAACACACTTGATTGTCAGTGTCACTGTCTGAAGTTACACTCACGTCACTATGATAAATGTCACTTGTCTAAACTGTCAACCACAACAGTTCTGAAACAAGCTTCACAAACACAAAATAATCTATGGTTCGATAAAATGATATGAGAAATGATATTATGTTGGCAATAATTTTGTCTATGGTACCAACCTACCAACCCAACAAACCCAAATGATATGAGAAAATGTAGGTACAATACCTAACTGCTAAGTGGTTTTGAATAAAACAATGATACACAATGAAATCCTAGTGTTATATGTTGCACCAAGGATTCCAACACAAAAATGATAATTTTAGGCGCTGTATGTTACACCTAAAACACACGATTAAAATGAAAATGACGGTGACAGACTATGTTTGCTGCCGTACTCCGTTCACAAAATGTATGTGATAACACGAATGAGAAACGATGACGAAACAACTCACTCCCGACTGCGAATAAGCGAGCGTTTGGTGGGTACGTTGCTATGATGACTACCTACCACAATATGAATAAGAACACAAAACACTGGCACGATTTGATATATTTTGTGATATGTTTTTGTATGATAATAATATGTTTGTTTGATCGAATGAGTTCCCGCGATGATGAATGATAACTTCTAAATATGATAAAATACACTTGTTATGTTGTAGAACAATTGGCACCCGTAAATAAAACAAAAGTTATGTTCAAAAGTGAGGTTAAATGATAAAAATATGTTATGATTATGTTAAATAAACTAAGATTGTTTTATTGCAATTTGGTTTTTGCGAACAAATATGGCTGACCCCTTTGGGCTGACCCCACAATTTTCACAATAGAAAAAATAGGATTACTGATACTATTTCAAAAATCCGGCTAGCAAGGACCATGAAAAATGTTAAAGAATGATTCTATTTGATGGACAAGTGGACTGTATCTAATGGGAAAGGTAGAAGGGACTCACCGATGCTCGCTGAAGAAAGCCGGCTGGCTCCGATTACCTGATGATTTTATGCTGTGGGGCGCCCCAATTCTTGTTTCTTGATGATTTGGATGAGTATAGGTTGATGGCACACACGATTTGTCTTTGATAACACTTGATTTCAGTGTTTCACGATAATTTTGCGGAGTCGTTAAGTTTTTGTGGTGAGATATGGCGGGGAACTCGGGGAACTGATTGATGCATGTCAAAAACGTAGGGTGGCGCTGTATGCGCAGGAAATGGTAGGATTGGAAAAGGCGGGAATTCAAATTATGTTGTATGGTGCTTTAACAATATGAAATGAAATTTAATGAGATGAAATAAAATGAAACCTAACCTAACTCATTCAATTAAATCATTAAATCTGATATTGAAATAAATTAGTAGCTTCTTTTTAGAAATATACAACAACAACAACAGCCTATACCGTCCACTGCTGGACATAAGCCTCCCCCATGATGGGAGGAATTTGCCGTAATCTCCACGCTTGGCAGGCGGATTGGAGATCGCAGTGATGAAGGACTAACAGAAAACGCTGCTGCCCATTCTCTGGTCTACTAGGCGCAAGGTGTTCTGCCTCAGACATTAGTCGCCTTTTACGACACCCGTGACTGTAATGGGTTGGTTCTATTCTACTCTGCCGGATACCACACGGCTACCTACTCTGCCGGATACCACACGGCTAAATATGAGCAGAGAAGAAGCACGGGAAATATACGTATTTGTATGAATCACAAAAACTCTTTAGTAAAAACTTCATGGTTGGTTTTTCTTTTTAATAGACATTATTTTGACAGTTGGGAAAGAGAACGCACTAGTTCGGGAAAGGTAAAAAACAAGCACTAGTATGTAATAGCCCACTTCCCGAACGCTATACGTCCCTGCAATACACCACTTTTTGAGCAACTGTATTAAAAATACTTTTTTGGGCTGAAAAATCATGTTTTGTGGTAGAACTCAATATGGATGGATGGATTGAATAGTACGGGGGTCGTGGAGGTTTTTAAAGTAAAAATCTTACATTAAAAACTTGTATTTAAAAAAAAAACTTGTCAAAAAGTTGCAACTTTGACCCCCAATATCTCCGTAACTAGAAGGTTCCCAGGTATGGTGTAGAACAAAAAAATAATCGCAATGACGAGGAAAACAATTGCCTTTCGGCTTCGTTAAGAGGTGTTTTACACCCTTTATTTAAGGAAATAGGAAAATAATGTAAGCCGCCCCGTCGTTAGCCAACCAACCACACAACATGCCAGATCTGTCGCCAACAGCTTTTTAATGAAACAGTTAGGTATTGAATCGGATTTAATGAACTTAGACGCCGTAGACGCACATTCATAGTCAGGCTCACCCTTTTTTTTTTTTTTTTTTTTTTTCTTTTTTTTCGGATGGGAAATCATCAAATAACTCCTCCCGCTCTGGGCGGAGCAGGAGGGAGTGTCAGACTTTTACTGACTAAAACCCATCCATGTTCCTTCATCGCCCTTTGAGTTCCGGGGCCACGGTATCTCTTTCGAACAGTCCCGCGACCCCGGGTCAGGCTCACCCTAAGGTCTCTAGGAAGACATTTGCATAAACCTCGTCCAAACTACACAGCTAAAATTGCAGACGGACTAATATATTTCCACGACATCAACCATTCTTATAATAAAGCACGTACCGAAGAAGAAGCGTCGTCAATTTAACTATAGGACTGAACAAAAAGTCCCTAACGTAATTTGATTTTCCCAATAAACCTAAAGCTTTAGCGTTAAAGTTGAAAATCTATTAAAGAAATTTGACAAATTGTGGCTTGATGTGCGGGGCGTCTGTTCCATAACTGTCACTTCATCCGCTGCCTATAATCAACAGCTTTAAAAAATCTATTTCACGGTACATTTCCCACAAAAACCTCGTATTGGGCACGTTTTATTGTTGGAAAACTGGATTAGCTTTTGTATGGTCTAAAGTCCGACGCACGGTACACTTGCCTGACACAAATTCTCTTGAACTTGATCTGAATTAAACTAGTTGTACTCAGAAAAAAACTAGACTAGTAGTCACGCAACGCGGTAGGTCCAGAAGGAGATGGCGTGACGAACTCTACTCTTTTCACTTGCATTGGTGAATAACAACTATAAATAGGGATAAGTGGAAAGAGGGAAAGAGGGAAGGGAGGGAGGCCTTGGCCCTGTAGTGGGACACAACCCAAATGTCTAACAATAAATACTACAACTAAAAGGCATCGTTCACACCAACGCGTATAGTCTGCCGCCGACTGTGAGCATCCAAAACAAAATGTACGAAAAATTTACTTGAGCCGCCGACTGATTCGCTTTTGTTTTTCAAACATTTGCGAAGTCGGCGGCTTACGTTTGGTGGAGTCGTTCAGCAACTCGTCCCACAAGCCTATGGCCCATTTGGGACGAGTTGATGAAAATCAAAATAAATAACATTTTCGTTGTGCAACTCGTCCCACGTTTATTTTTGTGTGGAACTTTAAACTTTATCAACGTTAGGTACAGTTAGGACGACAAGATTATGAACGATGCCAAAAACCCAACTACGGAAAAATCACGCTCCAATGAAATTCTGGGTTTACAAAGGTAAAATCGACTACTCCTATTGTTGAAGTCGGTTAAAATGTAGCCTATGTTACCGGGCGATATTAAAAAATCGATTGAAATCTTATTCATAAAAATCGGATGAATAGTTTAGGCGCTACAGAGGAACATACGCAAGTAAATACATACACAGAAGCTGATAAAATCAAAACCCTTCCTTTTTTGGCTTCGGCGTAGTCGGGTAAAAAGTAGTCACTGCTGGAATTGTGAAATAGAAGAAAATAGGCAGGTTTTTTGAAAGCTATTTAGGCTTTAACAATATTCGTTAACATCATGCCTATTTGGCTGATGCTCCAGGGTAGTCCGCGAAATTCAAATTTTCTTACGTTTTTTGCAATTTGCAGGCCAGTGCTAGGTTGTATGTTGATTAAAATATTGTTTGCGACTGTAAGGCGTATGTAGTTACAGAATTATAATCATCAAAATCATCAATACAACCCTCCGAGTTCATAAAGATGCAAGAATGATTTTGACCTTGGAAAAGTAATTTTTCATTAACGGTTTTGGACGACAAATTACTTAAGGTGAATGCTCCAGGGTAGCCCGCGAAATCCAAATTTTCTTACGTTTTTTGCAATTTGCAGGCCAGTGCTAGGTTGTTTGTTGATTAAAATATTGTTTGCGACTTGTAAGGCGTATGTAGTTACAGAATTATAATCGTCAAAATCATTTTTGCACCTTTATGAACTTGGAGGGTTGTATTGATGATTTTGATGATTATAATTCTGTAACTACATACGTCTTACAACCGCAAATAATATTTTAATCAACATAAGTACAACCTAGCACTGGCCTGCAAATTGCAAGAAAAGTAAGAAAATTTGAATTTCGCGGACTACCCTGGAGCATTCACCTTAACCGAAAGGTCTGGCCTCTGTATAACCATAGAATACATTTCGCTTGTTCCGTTTAACATAACATCACACCAGATCCCCAAAGGGTTAAGCAGAGGTGTACCTAATAGCACACCTACATTTCGCTTGTTATGTTTTAAGTCCCATGTAAGGGGGTGAGCCTATTGCCATCAACCGGGCACAAATCCAGAATCCGTAGCTGCTACTGAGAAATTCCTGATGGAAAAACCCAATAACACTTTGCCCGACTCGGGAATCTAACCCAGGACCTCATTCTTAGAAATCGTACTTGCGGTCACTCGCCCAACAAGCTACAACAAAGACCAGGCTTTACAGGCACAACTCCAGAATATGTGCTGCCAGTGAGAATTATCCTAGTGGAATAACCCAATAACATTTTGCACAACCCCAGGACTATTATGCGTCACAGTAGCGCTAGACTAGACCAACGAATTTATTTTCATCTAAAGATATTCGTATAAAATTTTAGACCTTGAATTAGAAACACAGTTGTCTCGGCGGCATGAAAAAATACAATTGACTGAAGTCTGTCTAGACTTGAAAACAAAAAGAACCGGCCAAGAGTAAAATTGCTTTTTTTTGTTATTAAACTACCTACATATTTATCGTTTTCAGATTTTTCCCTTTACATGTGCTGTAAGAACTTGCTTTTTGCCAAATTTCGTGATTCTAGGTCAACGGGAACTACCATATAGGTTTTCGACCCAAAACCTATAGGGTACTTCCGGTTGACCTAGAATCAATTGTCAATTCAAAGCAAGGTCTTACAGCACAAGTAAAGGGAAAAGTCTGAAAAATAAAAAAGTTGAAAATTAAGCAAAATTTTGGTACTTACAAGTTTTCGCGAAAATCTAAATTTGTCCATATCTTTTTATTGTGTTGACTCAGGACCTTGATTTTTATACACCTATTATGGACTATAGACTTCAGTATATGGTATAAATTTAAACTTGCTAGGTCCACCCGTTCCTGACAAAATCGGTGGTGACAGACGGACAAACAGACGGACAGACAGACAAAAAAGTGATCTTATAAGGGTTCCTTTTTTATCTTTTGAGATACGGAACCCTAAAAAGTGACTAGACATCTAAAATGAGGGTGCTTACATAAAGAAGCAGGTTTCCGGTACGGGCGAGTCGGTACCGATCGGTGCAGGTATTTTTTTCTATGTTATCTTATGCGCTCGCTTATAGAGAAGCAGGTTTAAACTATATGCAAGTGAACCCTGCACCGATCGGTACCGACTCGCCCGTACCGGAAACCTGCTGCTTTATATGCACCCTAAGATTATAAACTGATGTATTATAGAATGTACAAAGAATCACATACCTCAATGAAAACGCGAAAAAAATACATAACATAACCCTGTGAATAACGACACTATAGACTAAAGAATGCTCGTCCTATTTCAACATCCGATCTCTCAAATCTCTAAAGACGTAAGGACCATTCATCTTAACAATGATATTACTCCACAAACTACAAGTAACTTTGATCGTAATGATATTGAACATTAGTCGAACAATTCACAATTCAAAGTACATTTATTATGCAAAAAAACGTTTTGTAAGCATGGAGAAATAAGCCTTAATTTGCTCATCATAGTATGCTTACAATAATGTGTAACATTTGAGCAACGTATCATAATGATATCCATCATGAAATCTAATATAGAAGCGGTTCAAACAACGATTTATACTCGTAGTATGAAAATTAATGTTTAATATCGAGAACAAGTAGATCTACTTTGATGTAGCAAACAAAATCACTGTCAGGTGTAACAACTTCAATAAAAACTAGGATCTTTATTCTATCAATCTCATGGAATATGGATCTCCTTATTTCTGTAAATTCTTCATGTCCTTCCTTTCTGCTATCGATATTCTACTGGCTGGATAAAGCAATCATGTTCTCTGTACTACCGCGTTTTTATAATCCAATTAGCTATTCAAGTCAAGACTATAATCAGATGAGTCAAAGTCGTACGCTATTTCTTTAATCAAATTGCCTCCAGATATTTACGTTTCTTATGAAATTAGTAAACAGCAACCCAATTGCTTAACACAGTTTGCTACCCCAATCTGAAAAATTTCGACGGGAATTCGTAATACATTGCGTCATATATTTAAAAAAGTCGTCTTCTCGACAGCGTTAATAACACAATGTATATGGTTGAATAGTCAATTTGAATAGCATTGGAATGGCGGGTATGTCACACAATTACCCCACAAATGTCGTTGAATATATTTTTTGAAACCGAGGGTACAGGCTCTCCTAAACGCAATCGTGGGACCACTGGCACAATGTAAGCAACCATTCATGGTCTGTGGTCTACCGTGTACTCAAGACCCGCATGTCAGGTAACCCGACAACCGTTCCATTGCCCACATCCGGCACTTTGTTGTATTTACACCACTACACCACTCTTATTTAGAAGGTGATAGAGTTGAGGTTGGTGTAACAATTGCTCTGTTTGCTGTTTCTGCTTTAGCTGATGGGGCTTTAATAAAAGGTTTGGCGGAAGTATCGAATGACGCGATGAGTCGGACATTTTGTGCTATTGTGATTTTGTAAAAGATTGATAGACGTTCATGTTTGGTGTTTATTGTACAGTTGGAATGTGAGTCATATGTTTAGCTGAACTTTAATCATGAGAAGCCTTTTGTGTGTTCGTTCGCCGGCTGTGTTAGTCAGCAATTTGTGGAAGTCTAGAATTGGATTTGGTAACGGTAGTTACCGGATGAGCTCATTTAAATCGTAATATTATATCTGTAGATTAAAAAAAAACCGGCCAAGAGCGTGTCGGGCCACGCTCAGTGTAGGGTTCCGTAGTTTCCCGTCCGTCACAATAAGTGTTCCCACTTAGGAGTTTAAAGGTGGGTAGGTATCCATTATGTAAAAATGCTTGCATATACGAATATACTACAAACTTAATCCAGAAATTATTTTGTACAACTTTTTGTCTTTTTTGTACAAAAACTGTTGTTTCCATCAAGTTCAAAATGATTTTCCTAGAAAGTCCTTAATAAAGTTCTACATTCAGATTTTTTTCATATTTTCTAAACTTATGGTTCAAAAGTTAGAGGGGGGAGGGACACATTGTTTTTTTACTTTTGGAGCGATTAAGTATTTCTGAAATTATTGACATTATCAAAAAATGATTTTATAAAACCCCTATTCATTTTTAAATACCTTTCCAACAATATATCACACGTTAGGGTTGAAATTAAAAAAAAATCACTTCCCACTTTACATATAGGGGGGCTACCCTAATAAAACATTTTTTTCAAATTTTTATTTTACCACTTTGTCGGCGTGATTGATATACATATTGGTACCAAATTTCAGCTTTCTAGTGCTAACGGTCACAGAGATTAAGCGAGGACGGACAGACGGACGGACGGACAGACATGGCGAAACTATAAGGGTTCCTAGTTGACTACGGAACCCTAAAAACTGATCGACAGTTCCGCTACACTAAAACATTTTAACCATTTTTCTTAAAGTGTCTTGCGCAGCTCGCTACACAATTTGTCAAATTCTGAACATTAACGTTGTTGGACAGTTCTCTCAAATTCTCGTGCTGCTGTCTAAAGGCTCATTCTCAATAATTAACTTAACACCAAATTGGCCGTAGAATCGATGACCGTTGGGGAAGACGTGTTCTTGAGAGGAGCCGCGAATCCGCGGGACGCTCGGAGCGACGATCTTCGCAGGGTGATCGATAGCAACTGGATGAGAGTTGCTGAGAATAGAGTTAAGTGGCGTACGATTGAAGAGACCTATGTCCAGCACTGGACTGCTGCAGGCTGGTGATAAACTTAACACTGGAGAGAAGACAATTCTATCTTTAACAGGCCTCGTCTCATGTCTATAGGCAGACGGTATAAAAATCAGTGCCAATTATCTCGAACAAATGTTACTACGAAGGCTTTACGTACCCTACATTTCACCTCCACTCATTTGCTAAAACTAACAAAGAAATTACAAAATTTGTCACATGTCATGTCGTACACTTTATCTAAATGTTTCTGTGTCGTGTATAATCTGGAAACCCGGTCACCGTTTGACCATATTTGTTTGGAAGCGACGCTTCAAGTGTAACGGTAACTAATGTTGAGGGGCGGACGTACAAAAACTGCATTTAAGGCGGAGTTAGGTAGCGTGATTTCATTAAATTGATCGGTGTATTCCCGTTGACCCCACAGCAACGTAACGTAACGTATTAAAATAATTAAAAATTGTTTCCGTTGACCCCACCGTATTTTTGAGTAATGAAATATTACTCAAAAACATTGCATAGGATTGATATAGTGTTATTACAGTGTTGTGCTAGTTATGGGCCTACGAACCGTACTAGGCGGGCATGAATCCAAGAAGGTATTTATTACTAAGACCGTACCGTACGTACACCCAGAATTATCAAAATGCATAACACCAGCCCCTGGTACTTTTTGGGAAACGTTGTGTCATTTGTTTGCCTCAATGACAACTAACGGGAACTTTTTTCCTGATTAGACTGGATGCAGCCTGAATACCAGTCATCTTTATATAGGTATACATTTCCGATATATTCAACATGCAACATAACATCCTCTGATGAAATCCAAAGTGACTGGATAGTCACAGTAAATATTTACACCACTATCCCCTGAAGATCACTCGTTATGGCCACACGGACGTCTGCTCGTGATTATGTATGTTTTATGTAATTCATATGCTGAGTTATGATCGCATACAGATGATATCAAATGTGTAGTTACTTGTAATCTATCTTTACTTCCTGAATCTTGGTAGACGTAACTTAAATTGTTTGTGGTACAACTTGTGTTTCTTACTTCAGATCGTCAGTATGTCATTATGCTTTTGTAATCTAAGTTCCAATGTGTCAGATGGGTACAAGAAAGTGATTGCCTTGTCTGTTTTCATGGGAATAAATAGAGTCTATATCAAACACTAAGTTTATAATGTTTTGAAGATTGTTTGGAGTTCAAACAGACTTAAGTTTTAAATAAAGACATTGCAGGAATATAAAGTACCTAAACTAAAAGGAATTCATTAACGAGGACATATTAATGCATGACAAAATATTACTGGACTTTTAGAATTTGCACTTTCTCTTTGAAAATCCAACTGCTGTTGTTAGTAACACCAAACTGGTCCTTATGATCACGTAAACGATCATAACAGCAATATAATACTGACTTCACCGTTTTCAATTCAAGTTTCATCAACTTTTTCTGTAGAAAAAAATGTCACAGTCAGTCGTTGCCTTAACGTCGCCTACACAATAAAAACTATGGCTAATCGTCCGACGCCCTCTAACACTGAAGTCATCACTTGCCTCTTACTATAGTCTTAGCTATTTCGCTTCTTTTTTATCATGTGGTAAGTGCCTAAGCTGGTGTCGGAGTTTGAACCCTCCTAGTCGGAACCAGTGCGGGACCGCGCTGGCAGGACCCAATATGCTGTGTCCGGCGATACCAACGACGCAGCTCTATGTGTCCCGGGCTACATCACACCACGAAGGTCGAGGAGATCGTGGAATATGTCCGAGCGAAGACCAGCTGGACCTTGAGGGTCGAGAAGTTGGAGTCGCGCCACAGCACGATTTTTAAGTCGTTCGTGCTTCGAGTTCCGACTCATCATATTGAGACCTTCCTCAAGGAAGAGTTTTGGCCGAAGGGTGTCATGATTCGAAGATTCCGCGGAAGGCTACGCGACACCACGCAGCGCAACATAACACCGTCTCTTCTTAGGTTTTTGTGTTTTTTTATTGTATGTATGTTAGTCTGTAAGGTATTTAAGATATGGGTCTTTTGTTACCTGAATTAAATGATATACTTATTATTATTATAGTTATATGCCAAGGGCCTCTGACTTGGCTTTACATGCCGTCGAGAAATATCTCTCAGGCATGCTGGTTCCTTCTCGATGTTTTCCTTCACCGAAGCACAGAATATTATATTAGTACCTTACGGTACAGAAGTCTCACTCCCGAGTTTAGGTATGATAAACGCAAGCGTGCGGCCACCGCACTAGTCTCAATAGGCTTGCACTCGCTCGACTTTTCGCACACGCAGTGCACGCACCCGCGAAACAAAAATAAACTGTTAGTACCGTAAAGTACCTCTGACAGCCCTAGCAGATTGAAGCGAGACGGCAGACAGTTATTGTACTATGAACGCTATGCGCAATGCAAAAGGTTGAAATTAGCTTGTTTTCCAGAATAGTAGGTAAATATCTCGGGATTTTTGCGCCGCTTGTATGGAAGTGAGACAGGCCTGACCGAAGCAAGTGATAATTATACAATACGCATATGAATCCGAAAAATCAGAGGTGCGTATCATGGGTTCGAACTCGGTCCGACGATCACATCACTAGGCGCTATTCCGTGACTCCCAGTCATTGGCAGCCGTTCTTCATTAGAGTATTTGCTATTAACTAGCAATCATCGTTCAATTTAATTGGTAGTTATTAAGTAGTAGTTTGGCCTAGACATAGATGCCGGAAAACTTTATTTTTTTTCTGTTTGTTGTTGCAATGTATGCTTGATTTTGATAGTATTATTGTTTCTGACTTCCTTACTTACGTTATCGATGCTGATGATATTATCTATACTAATATTATAAAGAGGTAACATTTGTTTGTAAGTTTGTATGTAGGGGGTAATCTCCGAAAGTAATGAACCAATTTTAAAAATTGTTTCACTGGTAGAAAGCTACATTATTCGTGAGTGCTATAGGCTATATTTTATTGCCGTACTCCCACGGGAACGGGAACTACGCGGGTGAAACCGCGGGACGTCAGCTAGTAATTAATATTTTCAATTTTAAAGTTAAAAAAGATAGATTTTGCCCCAACCTACCAGGATTAAAAGTACCAAATGTCCTAATAACCCAAGTCATTGACTACCTGAGTGCTACTTTACTAGCAGATGTTGAATTAAAGTCATTAAGCGTGAGACTTTGAATCGTCTATGAAACTTTGAATCATTTATGAAACTTTGAACCGTCTATGAAACATTGAATCGTCTATGAAACTTTGAATTGTCAATGAAACTTTGAATCGTCTATGAAACTTTGAATCATCTATGAAACTTTGAACCGTCTATGAAACATTGAATCGTCTATGAAACTTCGAATTGTCAATGAAATTTTGAATCGTCTATGAAACTTTGAATTGTCAATGAAACTTTGAATCGTCTATGAAACTTTGAATAATCTATGAAGCTTTGAACCGTCTATGAAACATTGAATCGTCTATGAAACTTTGAATTGTCAATGAAACTTTGAATCGTCCATGAAACTTTGAATCATCTATGAAACTTTGAACCGTCTATGAAACATTGAATCGTCTATGAAACTTTGAATTGTCAATGAAACTTTGAATCGTCTATGAAACTTTGAATTGTCTATGAAACTTTGAACCGTCTATGAAACATTGAATCGAGTATGAAACTTTAAATTTGTCAGTTGCGCCCATTTTCATAAGAAAGTTGAGATTCTAAAACACACAATAAATGAAAACACTAGAATAAATGAAAATTCATTAACAAGTAGGTAATCCTAATCATTTTTTTTTTAACTCAAACAAGAAATTCTTAATTTTATCGTCGTATTTTACTATCCACTAACATTTTACACAAAACATGCACATCTCTCTTTGCATACACGGTTTTATACACAAGAATAGCATCTAATCGAACCATACAACAACTTTCTATTTTATAGTTAAACCAAAAAATAAAATTACAATGGCTGTACGATTCACAGCCCACACGATACGATTACAAAGCCATTAACTATGTGGGTTAACGTTACAGTTTTAAAACCATTAAAACAAATACTTGCATACCTAATATGGACTTATAATGTAAATTTCAACTATTTGTGCCATTTTTATGCGAAGAATAAAACCCATTAATTTTGTCTACCTCGTTGGTTTAGTAGTCGCGAGCGCGAGCCGCGAACTCAGTATCTCATGATGCTGAGTTCGATTCCCAGTACGGGCAGTGTTATTGTGTTTTTCCATCGAGAAATTCCCGATGGAAAAGTCCCATGTGACTTATACATATCTGGCGAAATGTGGGAGTACCTACTATAGGTACTATCGAGGACACTCCCGCCTGACCACCACTAAGCTCATTTTTGCTTGCACTCGCAACATAGAAACGCTCTCTAGCCCCGCCCCGTTAACTTTGTGTAGAAAAAATGAATGAAAAGATACCGAATCGGCCGAGCGCATTGACGACGCACGCCAAACGAGTTGTTATTTTGCGCGCCAAAGTTGACGCTTTCCTAATAGGCTCAAACTTTAAGGGGGCGTGGCTCGGCGCCTCCGCTTGATTTAAGCGAAAAAAAAATTAAATGGTCAGGCGGAAAAGACCCCGATAGTACACATCTGCCTAAGCCTTCAGGGACTACAAACATGATGTTATGAGTTATGCATGTAGAACGCTACCTATACCATATGCTTAACAGCAGACATGCAGTAAACTTACTTACCAAATATTACATACATACATCCGTACGCAAAATACGCGCTTTGACGTTTTTTGCGGACACCAACTCGTTATACAATACAATACATACATGCATATTATTATATACCATCATCATAATCTGCCTAGCCTTTTCCCAACTATGTTGGGGTCGGCTTGCAGTCTAACCGGATGCAGGTGAATACCAGTATTTTACATGGAGCGACTGCCTATCTGACCTCCACAACCCAGTTAGTACCGGGTAATACGATACCCCTTGGTAAGACTGGTTGTCAGACTTTTTGGGCCTCTGACTACCTAACGACTGTCAAAGATCTGCAAATGACAGCCAGGACCAACGGCTTAACGTGCTTTCCGAGGCACGGAGGAAACCCGGTATGTAATGGGTGGTCACCCATCCACAGACCAACCTAGGCAAGCACGGCTTAACCTAACGATCGACCAGAGCGGCTGTTATTATTTAGCCACGAGCTCCAAATATTATTATATACCAACAATACCGAATATTTTCTCGTCTAGACAGACATCGACAACATATACGCTTTTTTCAGAAACAAATGACGTCATCTTGCCAAACTGTGTTGATTTTATTTTAGTTTGGAGCGTAAATTAAAAGTAATCAGTATAAATAGAGGAAGCCGTAGAGGTGTGACCTTCACCTCTCAATCGCGAAACCGTACAAGTATTTAAATTGATTGGTTGGACTGCATTGCGGGTTCTACCAAATACGTGTTGTTAAATGTTAAAGGCTTCTATTTTATTTACTGTAGGTATTACTATGACTTTATTTATAATTCATTAAATTAACACAGTAATAGACATAACCAAGGTTTCATTCCAGAATAAAGGGAAGAATTATCGGGAGGTTTATCTGAATTATTTTGGTATTTTTTTTACTCTATCACTAGCTAAAATAGTGTTTCCCATAATTGTTCACCAACGTAGTGGAGGTTGTGTTAGACGCTGAGCTGTGATGGACGTAGGTATCAACATCAACGGCGAGTACATCTCACACTTGAGATTTGCAGATGGCATCGTCATAATGCCTGAATCACTGCACGACTTGCAACAAAATGCTAGATGGCCTAATTGATTATTGTTCAATACGCATTGGTCTCCGGTTGAACTTAGACAAAACCCAGGTTATACTCAAAGAACACGTCAGCGTCATCCCAAGACCCATTGTCGTCAATGGCGGTATCTTCAACGTTTTTCGAGGATATGTTTATCTCGGGCAAACTCTACAGTTTGGTAAGAACAACTTTGAGAGGGAAGTAAACGGTGGAATGCAGCTGGGCTGAGCAGCTTTTGGGAAGCTTCGTCGAGTCTTCTCGTTTCGTATTCCACAGAGCCTAAAGACTAAGGTCATCAATCAGTGGGTTCTGCCCATTATGACTCGGGGCCGTAACGTGGACAGTACTATACTATGCGTCGGGTCCATAAATTTAAGGTCGTTCAGCGAGCTACAGAACGGGCTATGCTTTGGAGTCTCTCTGTGAGATCGAATCTAGGGTGAGGTGATCCGACACAGAACCAAAGTACGGCCATAGCTCACAGAATAAGTAAACTGAAGTATGGTGAAATGGCTGAAGGCGATGATGATAAATATCAGTGTTATAAGTGTAAGGAGTATTATGGCATTCAATGTCAAAATACGTTTTACACAAAACAGTGAGAATTTAAACTCATTGACAGGAACCAAAATAACTTTAGTAGGAAAAGATTTAACAAACACACGAGGATAACCACCTATTGCTAAACCAAATACCATTTGAAAGAAAAGGAAACAAAATCCATTATAAATCAACCGCACCTCTCAAGTTCATTTACTCCTGAACATAATTAAGTTTTATTTCAAAGAGCGTGTCATCCATCTAAAGGTAAATAAAAGACATAATAAACGAGGTTCCTTATTAGTAGGCATGTCACGCATGGCGTGGCGAGCACAAATTGGACTACTGGTCACGGAAGAGGGCATGGTGATAAGCTGAGCGAATTTAGACGCGAAATATTGTCGGATTGGAAGGCAAGAACAAAGAAACGATATATGGACTCGGACGGTGTGACCTCATTGGTCACACCGTCCGAGTCCATGTATCATTTCGTGTTCGTGTTTAATATGGCTAGGAAGGAGGTGACTGCTGAGTAATAGAGTATGAAAAAATAGCGGACGTCACGCGGTTTCACCCGCGTAGTTCCCGTTTCCGTGGGAGTACGGAGATAAAATGTAGCCTATAGCACTTACGAATAATATAGCTTTCTACCAGTAAACAATTTTTAAAATTGGTTCATTACTTCCGGAGATTACCCCCTTCATACAAACTTACAAACATACAAACTTACAAACAAATGTTACCCCTTATAATATTATATTATAATATTATTATATAGTATAGAAGAAGACACACATGCTGCGCCGAACCCTAGTAAATTTAGATGAAAGTAGAATAGTTGTGTCACTGTTATTATGTCTCCTGATGATTTTAGTAATGTTATTTTTGCTGAAGAAACGACAGCTGATAAAGATATAGGTAAGTATGGCAGACAAAGACATCCTATGCTGACGCCAAATGAAATTTGGATTAGAGCTTGAAAGATGATCATTGTGTAAGATACGTTGCTTTTCTACCATTGAGGCTTCATCATCATCATTTTAGCCCAGAAGCACCAACTGCTGGGTATAGGCCCCATATTTCTCATTTCTGTGCGTCCCTCATGCAACCGTTTCCCGCGAAATAACCGATATCGATACCTGGATACAAGTTGCCATGGCTGACCTAGAAGTCTTTAAATGGACTCCGGACACAGGTTGGCCGAAGCAAGGAAACTCTACCCAGGAGTGAAAATGTGGTTTTACCCACAAACGGGTTCAATATTTCCTGACACACAGCTGACAGTTTTTGCAGATGACACCAACGCAATAATAGAAGCTAACGACATACAGGAGCTTTCCGCTAAGGATAATGCAGTGTTGGCAGTTTTTAAATCTTGGTTTGAAAGTAACAAGCTTTTAATTAATACTGAAAAAACCAATATAATTTTATTTAGTACAACATCTCGTAATAAAGATAACATGATGATAGCACTTAATGAAGTTAAAATTGATATAGTTAATGAGGTAAAGTTTCTAGGGATATACATTGACAAATATTCAAATTGGAAAAGAGAATTGCAAGCCATTGATTCGTATATTTCCTCAGCGTGTTATGCCTTACGCAGTCGGGACGTAATAGACTTAAACACCTTAAAATGGTATATTATGCTCTAATAGAATCAAGATTGAGATATAGTGTTCAGTTTTGGGGAAACAGTTTTAAATATAATTGCCAGAGAGCCTTTGTGCTCCAAAAGAGAGCTATACGAACCATGGCCCGGAGTTGTTAGTTGTTGTTGAATGTGTTAGTTTTATAATTTTAATGCACGTGAATTTATTATTATTATTTTGTATAGATTAATGATTTCAAACACAATGTGAATTGTTCCTAAACAAATTGAATTGAACGATGGGACACTTGATATCGTGCCTGCCATGCCTGTAATCAGCGCCTGTGTTGTGCAAAAAACAGTTACACAACACAGGCGCTAATTGACGCTTCTGAAAGTGCCAAATTCGTCGCCAAATTTCAATATCAAATGTCAATTTAAATTGTCATCGACACGCAAAATGGAGAACGAAATCGTCACTAAGGCTTGATCGAAGAGAAAGGGGATTTATTCAAAAGGGACTTGTTTATAAAGTCACACTTCCTATTCTTTTATCAGACTAACATTACGTGACAAACCTCCGTTAGCTACAAATCGTAACATTTGCTTTGACAGATTAGATTGTGTATCTCTATTTATATAATGTATATTCTATTTATCACACATTGGCATAATCGTACGATATTATCTGAGGAAATCGTGGAGAGAAGATGACAATATTCGAGCAGATTTTCGACGTTTTATGGTTTGCGCGTCATATGCGCGTGAGTGGAAGAACCTGGTGGCTTGCACGGTGGAATTACACCTGCCTCAGATTGACTTTTGTTGTTTTACACCACTATTTGGGCGCTTGCTTAGGTTGTTCCATGGATAGGTGACCACCCATACCGAGTTTCTTCCGTGCCTCGGAAAGGTACGGCTGTTGGTCCCGGTGGTCAATTATAGATCTTTGACAGTCGTTACAGGTAGGCAGTGGCCCGCAAGTCTGATAATCAGTCTTATCAAGGGGTATCGGATTACCCAGTATTAACTGGGTTGTGGAAGTCAGATAGGCTGTCGCTCCATGTAAAATACTGGTATTCAGTTGCATCCTGTTAGACTGGAAGCCGATCCTAACGTAGTTGAGATTATCTAGGCAGATGATGATCACTGTTCATGCAGTATTTACGCGAACCTCGGCTTTGAAACAAGGGTACTATAGTCGCCTAGTCTGCGGTCTATAACATTCCCATTTCTGCGCTACAAGCCTACTTTCATCGAGAGAGAGTGTATCATGATCCACCACGCTGGCTCAATGCACTTTAACCTAAGCTATGGAGTTATAATATAGTCTTTTGTACCTGCGATTGTCTATTTTATATCAGTTATTCCGAATAGTGAACCTTTTCATTTATCTTTCCTTTTGTTATTAACTTTATCTCAATAAATTCATCTCAGTCATAAAACAAACCGTGGTTCTTGTATTACAACTTTACTAACACAAACGCGTGCCATGCAACGCGTTTTACAAAAATCGCTAGTCGCTCCGCTCAACACCAAGTCCTAACAATGACGGCGCAAACAAGCACACGTGCGCCCCGATGTCCCGGATGCACGTGCAACACACGACATAACACACGACACAACACTAGTCGTGTCCACCGGTAAATAGTAAATACGCATAGGTGGGTAGTGGGGTACTATTCGAGAGCACGGAAATTTGACACATGTGTGCTTGTGTAGAGTATTTTCATTAAAGTCAAGTCCGTATAGTACAAAGTTGAAGCTCGATTAATTATCATCACATAACTAGCCACCCACTGAGGCCTTCGTCACTGCCGGCGCCCATGTCCAAACATGTTATGTGTGAATGTGAATACATTCTTAAAATTATGAAAATATGATATCTGAAAAACCCTCCTGATCAGACGATGTCCAACAGCGCGAAACGTCTAATGGGCAGTAAGTCTAATTAGCAAAATGTCCATATAGCAAAACGTCCAACTTTTCCGGGATCTATATTAGCAGAACATCTATTTAGCAAAAAGTCTGATTCTCAAAATGTCAGACCTCAGTTCTTTTATTTTACTTCTTTAATGTATCACCACACCACTTCACCAGCGTCCCCGTACCTTATTCACAATATTATGCCAAATACTAAGAATTATTTCAACTTGCAAGCGACTAGTATCGATCGACTCGTGATATTGTTTCGTATCGCCTCCGTGACTCGATCACACGACTTATGACGGCTTTTACTTTCACATCATTGTTGCAGGCTGACCGGTGTTGCCAATCTAAATATTGAAATTGAATTATTTTAGTTGAGAATTGAGCAGAGGTGTCTTATAGGTTTTTGCGATATATCGAAGATAGTTGAAAAGGCTACTTCATAGTGGTATTTTAAAGTATAAGTTCAACTTTCAGTTTAGTTCAGTTTTTGAATGGATTTTTATTCATAGGTCCTTTAAATATCGCATTAATAAAAAACATCCAACCTTTCCAGCCCTATACTAATTTATTTGTAGGTCGGCGGCACATTAACAGCATCTTCTTTTTACCCGACTGCCGAGGAAAGGTTACGTTATTCGGGCGTATCTTGTATTTTGAAAATTATTTCTATCCTCGTGTGTTCCAAATGGCGGGATGGATTAAGGTACCATTAGATTTGTCTCAAAAACCCATCGATCAACAAATTGTTAATCGAAGAAAAACCCAAGTGTCCTTAACTAATACTTAAAAAAAAAACCGGCCAAGAGCGTGTCGGGCCACGCTTAGTGTAGGGTTCCGTAGTTTCCCGTCCGTCACAATAAGTGTTCCCACTTATGAGTTTAAAGGTGGGTATCCATTATGTAAAAATGCTTGCATATACGAATATACTACAAACTTAGTCCAGAAATTATTTTGTACAACTTTCTGTCTTTTTTGTACAAAAACTGTTGTTTCCATCAAGTTCAAAATGATTTTCCTAGAAAGTCCTTATAAAGTTCTACTTTTCAGATTTTTTTCATATTTTCTAAACCTATGGTTCAAAAGTTAGAGGGGGGGGGGGGGGGGGGGGGCATATTGTTTTTTACTTTTGCGAGCGAGCGATTATTTCCGAAATTATTGACATTATCAAAAAATTATTTTAGAAAACCCCTATTCATTTTTAAATACCTTTCCAACAATATATCACACGTTAGGGTTGAAATTTAAAAAAAATCACTTCCCACTTTACATATAGGGGGGCTACCCTAATAAAACATTTTTTTCCAATTTTTATTTTACCACTTTGTCGGCGTGATTGATATACATATTGGTACCAAATTTCAGCTTTCTAGTGCTAACGGTCACAGAGATTAAGCGAGGACGGACGGACAGACATGGCGAAACTATAAGGGTTCCTAGTTGACTACGGAACCCTAAAAATGGTGGATTTTTGGCGCAATTCAACCAAACGTATCGAGTAGGGTATCAAAATGAAGGAAATTAAAAGGAGATTACAAATATATTAGTAGGTAGATAATACAATATTTTGTTGGTTTTTTTGATACTTTTAATTAAATGTTAGGTACTTGTTGTATTCTGTCTAGGGCCTGAATTACTGTCACGCTGACGGTCGGTTATCCATCGTGTCTTTGGTCTTCTTCTGAACTTCTCTTATAGTCATTCCTATAAAGATTATTAAGTCATCCAATATTATTGTTCAATCAGTTCGGTCTGGCAACACCATCTTCGCACTTAGACCTGAGTAGAGTATGTTACGTTGCATACATTATGTGATTTTAATGATGGCACACTTTTTGTCTATAGCTCGAGAATGTGAGAAAAGTAGAACTAGTCTATGATTGCATATATGGTATTATAATGGTTACGTTTTGTGTGGTCTAATGTATGGTGAAAACCACCTTACTAAACTATATTATAACTATGGGTAATCCGTACGAACTACGTATGTTCTGTAACTGTGAACCATCAGCAAAAAATCACGAAAACACTCTTGAGATAGGTCAGTTAAGTTAGGTTAGGTTAGTTAGGCCAGTCTTTGAAGTTTTAAGTCTGGTAAGGCAATAAGTGTTTATTTTCTTCTGGGTCGTGCTCAAGTGTAAATCGGAATCCTAAGTCATTTAGGTATATGTTATAGGCAATGTGTACAATGCAGGCATTCTATACAATACCTACGAAATGTATAGAATGCCGGGGTCGTTCAGGCAATGTATGAAATGATGTTCAATGTTTAAACTGTTTTACACTTTACCTAGGAAATGTATAAAATACCTAGGCATTGTATAGAATGCCAGTTGAAGCACAGGCAATGTGTATAATGAACGACCACGAGAAGGAGACACGTGTGTGCGTAAGTGGTATAGGATACTACTAGGACTTGGGGCACCCCGACGTTAGGTTAGTTAGGTTCCTTTAAACCCTGCAGACAGAAATAGGAGCCCCGCGTAGCGGGGCTCCGTCGATTTATCTACAAATTACAGCGCGGACACGTAGGAAACTCTATAAAATAATGGGTAGTAAACCATCCCCGGATCAACCTAGACAAGCACGGCTTAACCTAAAGATCTAAGGTAGGTTAGACTGCAGATTACTACACCGAAATATGCCATTCTACATTTCATATTTTCCCGTGGGACTAGATAATCTACTTAGCATTCTAGATATATTCCAATTATAGATAACAATACCCATAATAACAATATGTGAACTATTGTAACAAAATAAGCAAATAGTTGTGAAATATTTTCTCATCGTAAAGTGATATTTGCGTAACTGCGCGCGTAGTACCTACATAGTGATGCGCTTGCGGTCTGTTTGAATTGCATCTTTGTTAGCACTTGTTTGTTAAACGATGTCTGTTACCGTTATAACAGTACCTATAGGTTTGTACCTACGTATGGATAATAAAATGTATAGATACTGTATATCTTAGGGTACGTCATTTAAGTCACTTTAAACTAAATCTTTCAATGAGATGACCTCAAATCATCTAAATCTCTCGTTCTATTTTCTATATTAGTCGAGTGCAATTAGACAATAAAGTGGAACGAAGTTTATAGTCGTCGGATTTTCATGGGACTTTTTTTATTGAGTTCCTAGAGGGGTGGAGAAGAAAGTTAAAAAAAAATATTTCGACGCTCGCAAGGTTTTTTTTATTTTTTTGGAATTTTCTTTGAAATATTTTTTTTCGTTTATGAATAACTTCAAATTCGACGAATTCATATTGTCGCGTAATAGTGTGACCTGCGTGCATCCATTAAGCGCTAATTTGGTCTGTTTCTTTCTTCATTGTTGTCGATTTAATGTACCTATATTTCAAGTATTTTTGAAAATTTCTTATTTTCTGCCATTATTTCTAAAATATCGAATTTTAAGACTAAGATTTCTTTTGTCTAACTGGTAACTGGGTAACTGATGCTTTTTCACAGATAACTGGACCAGAAATAATTAATGAAGACCACTTTCATGAGTGTAGTGACTTAAGGTGGATGCTCAAGCGTAGCCCGCGAAATTCAAATTTTCTTACGTTTTTTGCAATTTGCAGGCCAGTGCTAGGTTGTATGTTGATTAAAATTTTGTTTGCGACTGTAAGACGTATGTAATTACAGAATTATATTCATCAAACTCATCAATACAACCCTCAAAGTTCATATTGGTGTCAAAATTACTTTTCCAAGGTCAAAATCATTCTTGCACCATTATGAACTTGGAGGGTTGTATTGATGATTTTGATGATTATAATTGTGTTACTACATACGTCTTACAGTCGCAAACAATATTTTAATCAACATACAACCTAGCACTGGCCTGCAAATTGCAAAAAACGTAAGAAAATTTGAATTTCGCGGGCTACCCTTGAGCATCCACCTTAAAATTCATTCGGAAATGTTAGAAAATCGTCCATGTTAATGAAAGCATTTTTTTTCCAAATACTGCAATAAAACTCAATATGCAAATTATTGTCTTCTACCTCATTTTATTAGCTATCTAACGAGGTATAATAACTAGAAAAATATTTAAGGATACTTGTTAAATATTGGTTACTGCTGAAAAAGTAAATCATGACAAAAGGGCCTCTATCGCTAAGAAGTGAGAGTGGTATCGGTATCGATGTTGGTATTAAATTGAGCGCAGAGACCCAAGCTTGCAACTTATCTCAGATAGAAATCGTGAGAAATGGTTACGTTATAATTACGATAATTTTTGTAAATTTACCAGCGCACATACGGGTATTTGACACAAAAAATGGTCAATAATCAGTTTTTTGAAGTTTGCTATTATAACAATATTATTATTTCGTAGAATAGTATAATACATCGCGCACGTTATGGCTGCCATCTTAATGCGCCAGAGATAGCAATTGACCAGTAGCATCAGTCGGAACATAGCTATTGTCTTGAGTGCACGTTTTGTTCTCGGCGCCTTAAAAAAATCAGGCTTTACGCGGTGATATAAAAATATAAATAAGTGTTATTGACAAGTGTTGATGATGGATTCTGGTGATGAAGGTATGTAGCTTATTTATACGTTGTTTTACTGAAGTTTATATCTTTTGAATCTTTTTTGTGGCTTAAATTAGAAACAGTAAAAATTATGAAAAAAATATCGAACTAGCTTAATAAATGAGTAACTTTCTTATATTTCCGGAGAAGTCCGACTGAAAAAAGTAACAGAATCGTAATCAGGGACAATCTGGAAAGTTAATAATGAACAAATATGTTGCGGAAACAGAGCGTTTTTTTTTAAATGATTTTTTTCGTAAACTAAACCCACAGCTTTAAGCTTTAAGCTCGGATCCTTATCTTTCCTGCATACGCAAGTTGCCAAGAAAAAAAACTCAACCATTTTGTAGGGAAACGATTGAACTGCTACGCCCTGTGGAATTTGGTGTAACTGGAGATGAAAGCGGAAATATTCTGGACGAGGAAAATTCAGAAAATGATGAATATAGTGATAGTGACTAACGAAGATTTTGTATTGTGTTCTTTTATTAAAATGTATATCTGTATCTATTATTTTGTGTTTTATTTAATGCCAATCGATTTTGGTAACAATTTTGCTGAGAAAAAAATCTTAAAATATTTTTGGCCACATTTTAGTATCAAATACCCCTTTGTGCAGCGGCCCCATTCCACCTTTGTCAGCACTAATCAACCTTTATCGAGTACCTCCAATTTTTTTTTTTAGTTTTTGTTGTCTATGGATAGCAGATATAATAAGGATATTTTCAGGATAATATTTACTTTGACCGTCATAGAAATATTTTGAGAAAAATGGCCTTCCTTACTTTTATAGAGACGTTTTCCTGGTAATCGTGAATACATCTTTATTCACTTCACTCGTAAACATGGTTTTCTTGAATATTTTTACATCCAATTATCTGTGAAAAAGTATCAGTTACCAATTTCAAAAGAAATCTTGGTCTTAAAATCCAAAATTTTAAAAATAATTGCAGAAAATGGGACATTTTCAAAAAATTCTTAAAATATTGCATTACATCGACTACAATGAACAAAGTAACAGACTAAATTAGCATTTAATGGATGCGCACAGGTCACACTATTGCGCTACAATATGAATTCGTTGAATTTGAAGTTGGTCATAAACGAAAAAAAAATATTCAAAGAAAATTAAAAAAAAAAAAAAAAGTCGCGAGTGGTGAATTTTTTTTTTACCTTTCTTTTCCACTCCTCTAGGAACTCAATAAAAAAGTCCCATGAAAATCCGACCACTATAAACTTCGTTCCACCTTTTGAGTATTTTTTGTCTAATTGCACTCGACATACATTTAAAAAATTGTATAAAACAACGTCGCTTTTTGTTGTCGCTGTTTGACTTTGGTCCCCCATGAATTGCTTGCTGCTGAATGGTAGACTTAGCGTATGACTGGATTTATGACCATAGACGAAGCAAAAATACTTTGTAAATATCTTAGCAAGTGTTCTGTAGTTTCTGCCTGGCCTTTAGGAAAAACTCGTGAGTTTGTGTATGCATTTATGGTAGATACTTCAATAGTAATGTTTTTAGTTGAATGCTGCGACTGAAACTGCGGGCAACGACAAGTCACTAATAATTTCCCGTTAATCAATGCATAGCTCACTAAGCATTGATTAACGGGAAATTATTAGCAAAGTTTAGACAAGTTTCAAGTTTGTTTTCGCAAGTTTTACTCTGAAATCTCAATTCAGAGTAAAACTTGCAAATCATGCATTTATTATGCGTTCGGCGTGCGATCACATTTGATATAACCGATTCCACTCTGCATGCATTCATCAGACGCTAGATGCGGTGGTATTTTAAGAGATAACTCAGAAAGTGGCAGAGAGAGACAAAGCAACAAGACAAATTAAACAAACAAGGCCTCAATAATGATTGTTATTTTTCGCATTGACATCACTGGATCAACCTATCGCCTAAGACAGAGGGGCACTTTTGATAGAAATTTGTTAAAATATTGCATGGTTATTATTCTGTAGTATGTATTGATAATAACGTATACTGGAGCTGGTTCCGATTTTGACCACACAGCAAAATGTCAATGTACAACTTCATTTTACGCTTGTGTCCGACGCAATACGCTTGCCTTACTACGCCTTATTTCCAGACTTGACCCTCAATCCATATCGTAGTTGTCTAAATATAGCCTAAACCCATAGAAATATCATATTTCTAATCCTAACCTAACGTAACATGACCGAATGTGTACGAATTGTGACACATGACATAATCAGCTGTTTGTCAAAGTCACTGTCGCTTTCATAACACGTAACGTTTCCCGCCTTTCTATGCGTATTGTGTTCCATTTATGAATATCTGTAGTGATGCGAATGACCTGCTAGTCTGGGTACGTTTAATCGATTGTTTAGAGAGTTGCTGTAATCGATTCTTGTCGTTATTGATGGTTGTGTTTTAAATTGGAAAATCATTATTACACTTAAAAGCTCGTTTGAAACAAAAAAAAAGTATATTACACTAAGCTTGATTGAAACTAAAAAAAAAAAAAAATTTTCGTTACTCATACTCTGAAAGTAGGTCTGAAGTTGCCTGAGGAGCGGGTTGAAAGTAATACTTTTCAGCCCTAGGGAGAATCGTTTTCCAACTGACAGCTGTCAAATATAAAAAAAAATAGTTCATATTTCTATTGAACCATGTTCCAACCTTCTATACAACCACGATGTTAAATGGAAATAACATAAAGTTAAGTATTCTTTAAAGAATTATATTTTTAAATAACTTTTTTACTTTTGTATAATTAAATAAATAAAAAAATATCTTTATTTCAGACCTATAACAGTCCATACGTTTTTAGTGGTTAGTAACAGATTGTGCTTATATGTTATGTTAGTGTTATTAGTAGTCCTTAATTCAATTTAACATAAACCTATACTTATTTTGACCCAATGTCTTTGGATGGGGCAGTCCACTCTGCCAACAATCATTTTTAGGATGCTGTTCTAATTAAGTGTCAACCATTTCTTTAAAATAACATAGATTTGGGCAAAATATTTACCATTTTTTTCGATGATGAAAATGAAAAATAGGTAATGGCTGAATAGCTGGCCGGCCACAGAAAAAAAATCAAAATAGGCGCGAAAGCGGCAATCCGACCTTCATTTGTTTTTTCGAGTTGATTCATGTTTTTATTTTAACTTTCCTTGTATACGTAATGAAAAGCACAGTGTTCACCTCGGGTTAAAGATTTATTTAGTCCCTCGAAACCCTGTCTCGGGACTAAATAAGTTACTTTCACCCCTAGGGTAACAATGTACTATTTTAGACAAGTGGAAAATTCATCATCACACATATATTAGATGCTGAAGGATATTTGATTAATTCTGATTGTTTAGGTAATTATTTTATCAACGACGAATTGATTTATTTTTTGTGCAACGTAATTTCCGTCCTGTACAATATACAGGACGGAAATTACGTGGGCCAATGCCCATGAGGCTGAAAACTACAATTCCGGTTCCCATGAAACCCACGACGTACATAATAGTCAAATTAGAGCGCCTCCTCTCTCCCGTCGACTAACACGATTGAACGCTAAATGCAAGCGAAGTTTTACATCTCGACTCATCCGCATTGATTGCAACTTTCACCTTCGCGCCGACAAGTAAATACTGTAAATAATTCATTGAAACGATTGTGCGTATCTTCGTAGGCTGAAATACTCCTCAATGAGGAAAATGTTTTGAGAATGAATGTGCATCCAAGGGTAGTGGAAGAACGAAAAAATCGGTCAAGAGCGAGTCGGAATCGCGCACCGAGAGTTCCGTACAAACTTTTTAAAGGACAAACTTAACTTTGCTGTTCGATCCCTAGAAACGGCTATTGCTCCAACCACAAATTATAAGTTTGTAATAGTAAAATCGCTTTTTTTTTGTTATTAAACTACATATTTACAGTTTTCAGACTTTTCCCTTTACCTACATGTGATGTAAGACCTTGCTTTTTGCCAAATTTCGTAATTATAAGTCAACGGGAACTACCATAACTAGGTTTTCGACCCAACACCTATAGGGAACGTGCACAACGACGGTGGTGCCAACTGGCGTCACCAATCCGAATCATGTACCAAATTAATACTTGACATTGACATGTAAAACAAGTAAACAGAATTAATTTTATTATTGAAAATGATTATTCTAGCTAATCATAATCCATTGTTGCATTTCTGGATGTACCAATACATCCACAAAAATGAAAATTAATCAAATAGCGTAAAATAATAAAATTCTATTACTTTCCAAAGAATAGTACTCTCATACCATGTTTAAGTGAAAAACGCAAAAAATGGATAAATGCAGTAAGAAACATATTTGAAAACAATTTGTTTTTGTTACACTCTGCATTGAAAAAGTTCAATGGCCTTCAAAATCAACCGTCCAAGCAAACATGCCAAGTACAATTTAAACTTCAGCGAACACACACATTAGACTGCATTGAAGTTCACATCGAATATTCCTCAACAGTTACACAAAGAGTCCACATGTACTCAGATTATAAACATGGTTTTACAATAAAGTTTTTAGTTGGCGGCACTCCTTGTGGTTTCATAAGTTTTGTATCTAAATGCTACGGAGGGCGTTCTAGTGATTGCTAATAACAAAATATGGGTGTGGATTAGACTGCACTGAAGTTCACACCGAATATTCCTCAACAGTTAAACAAAGAGTCCACATGTGTTCGGATTATAAACATTGGTATACAAATAAGTTTTTACTTAGCCGCACTCCTTGTGGTTTCACAAGTTTTGTATCTAAATGCTACGGAGGGCGTTCCAGACTGCACTGAAGTTCACACCGAATATTCCCCAACAGTCTCCACATGAACTCAGATTATAAACATGGATATACAATAAAGTTTTTAGTTGGCTGCACTCCTTGAGGTTTCCTAAGTTTTGTATCTAAATGCTACGGAGGGCGTTATAGTGATTGCATAACAAATGATTGTGGATTGATTTGTTATAGCCTGGAGATACTGTTCTTGCTGATAAAGGATTCCCTTCCATTAAAACATGTGTTGAAAATAAGAAAGTTGTTTTAACCACCATTTTTTCATGAACCACAATTTTCATCAGAGAAAGTAAACGAAACATACAAAATTCATATTGGTCAACATTCATGTTACGCTGACGATCACTATTGATAGACCGAAACCCATGTTTTATACCTTAAAACATAATGAAAAATAATACTTATGAAGAGATTTGCGTGACAGGTGACAGCATAAGTTTCCTTTACTGTCCGCATAGTGTCTCTTTTGTCGTTTAGTGCTGCCACCTATAGTTCCTGCACGTTCCCTATAGGGTACTTCCGGTTGACCTAGAATTGTCAATTTTTGTTGAAAGCGAGGTCGTATAGCACAAGTAAAGAGAAAAGTTCGAAAAATAAAAAAGTTGAAAATTAAAGTAAATTTTGGTACTTACAAGTTTTCGCGAAAATCTAAATTTGCCTATATCTTTTTATCGTGTTGACTCAGGACCTTGATTTTTATACACCTAATAGGGACGATAAATTTTAGTATCTATTTAGACATAATAAATCTGTAGAAAAATCGTTTTTGTACATCGAAAATATTTAGAAAAAAAATTGCCAGGGTATTAAAGGATAAGCAACAGAACACATTTCCAGCATTTTTGAAATTTTTGTCTGTTTGTCTGTTTCGATGATCAAGCATCACGTAGAATTTACAAAACCAATGAAGATAACTTTTATACATAAAAATTGTGTGTAACTTGGGGTATGATTTAGTGTTTGTTTCATTGAAATCGGTTAATTCTATCAAAAGATATATCAACTTAAAGTTTTCAAGAAGAACTAATCATCAAATGTAAGATGCAGCGACATCTGTTGAACTAAGATGGTACCAATGACTAAAACTGTGCTCACCACATAACTTTTAAATCGACTGACCAGCTTTAAAAAAAAAATGCATAATATACTTTAGCAGTTTAACATTTTGGTCCATAGATGGCGTTGTTTATTTCACTCCATTTTCTGAATCGAATGACCCTCGCCCGTGTCAGTTGCCTCAAGATTGTTTTTTTAACCGACAAAACAAAAGTATGGATGTTCTCAATTCGACGCGTATTTTTTTATATATTTATTTATTTATTTATTAAAACTTTATGCACAAAATGTACAAAGGCGGACTTAATGCCTTGGGCATTTTCTACCAGTCTACCTTAGATATTATACAAGGTGTCCAAAAAGAGTATCGGGTATTTGTTTCAGCGATGAAGTTGACTCGAAGCGGTGGGGGGCGCGGAAAGGGGGATTTTTAAGTTCCCCATTTTGTGCAATTTTATTTGCAATGGAGCAGTACACGAGTACGCATCGCGCATTTTGCGTAGGAGCGTATTATCGTAACGGAGATTCAATAGTGACTGCTCAACATTTGTATCGTGCAGAGTATCGTACACGCAATGCACCGAGTGACGATAGCATTAGAAAATGGATCAGGATGTTCGTAAATACAGGTGCGACGGTAAAAATTCAAAAATCTGGTCGCCGTCGTCCAGTCCGCGAACAAGAAAGAATCGAAGAAGTGAAGGCGTCAGTTCGTCAAAACCCGTATTTATCCGTCCGAAAGCGAAACCAAGCATTGAACTTCAACAAATCGTATTTGTATTCAATTTTAAAGACAGATTTGCATTTAAAAGCGTATAAAATTCAATTGGTTCAAGAATTGAAGGATACAGACTACGAAAATCGATTGAATTTTGCGAACGAAATGCTACGGCGATTCAACAACTTTGAAGACATACTGTTCAGTGACGAAGCCAACTTCCACCTGAATTGTTGATACTGGGCAGAGGAGAATCCGAGACGAAAGCATAAACGACCCCTGCACAGTCCAAAGGTCGTTGTGAGGGCCGCTATGTCTGCTAAAGGCATAATATTGGTTCTCATTTTCATATTCACTCCAGATTAGAAGAGTGCCAGCAGCGTAACGGTCACCATTTGGAAAACATTATCTTTTCAAACTAATTTTCCATTTTGTATTCTCATAATGAACAATAAAAAAAAAAATTGTTTACCACTATTTTTTGTTTTATTGAACAAACAAATACCCGATACTCTTTTTGGACACCTTGTATATGACCACGGAAAGCCGTGAGCCATGGTTAAGCCGTGTGGTGTCCGGCAGAGTAGAATATAACCAACCTATTACACTCACGGGTGTCGTTTATGGCGACTAATGTCTGAGGCAGAACACTTTGCGCCTCCGTAGACCAGAGAATGGGCAGCAGCGTTTTCTGTTAGTCTTTCATCACTGCGATCTCCAATCCGCCTGCCAAGCGTGGAGATTACGGCAAATTCCTCCCATCATGGGAGAGGCTTATGTCCAGCAGTGGACGTTATGTGCTGTTGTTGTTGTTGACCACGGATATTTTTTACAGGGAAGTCCGTACATGGTCCTTTTTTTGTGAAAAGCGTAGGTACATCTCAAAGTTGGTCTCATTTATAATTGAAAAATCGTGTTTGGGCTAATTTCTTGCACCTTTGATGAGAACTTTCGACCTAGCTGAAGTATGACTGTCATCGAGTGTCTAAGGATGAAGACGTAAAGCTGTCGAGGTAAGCCCTTTTATGAAAAAACATAAGTAGATTATTTTAGCGATTAATGCAAATATTTCGAAGAAATTAAATTGTTACCCACTTGGATCTATATCCACTAATATTATAAAGCTAAAGAGTTTGTTTGGTTGGTTTAACGCGCTAATTACAGGAATAGTTATCGAGGACGGCTATAGGTTATCTAACATCACGCTATAATTAAAAGGAGCGGAGCATAAATGATAAATGTTGCAAAAACAAGGAAAATTTATTTCTTCTGAGAGCTTCCTTTGCGGGCGCTGCATAAACGGTTAAAGTTACGCAACAATCATGTATTAGGGAATTGTTCGTTTTGAAACGTTCTAAAAAAACCGCGATAGCATTATGTCTATCTTTTAAGATTGACTCACACTCTCTCTAACCCTCTTTCTCTCATGTGACGCAGACGAAGTTGCGCGGGTCAGCTGGTCTGGTATAAATTTCAACTTGCTAGGCCCACCCGTTCCTTAGAAAATCGGTGGTGACAGACGGGCAGACAGACGGACAGGAAAGTGATCTTTTACGGATTCCGATTTTTCCTTTTGAGGTACGGAACCCTAAAAAAGAATGCGCCGACCCCAAATAAATTGTGTTAAGCACTGCAAGATAATGATGTTGAGGTTGAAATACTCTTGGTAGGCGAGGAGAGAGGTATGTTAGACTAGGTACATAACAACAACAACAACAGCCCATAACGTCCACTGCTGGACATAAGCCTCTCCCATGATGGGAGGAATTTGCCGTAATCTCCACGCTTGCATGGCAGGCGGATTGGAGATCGCAGTAATGAAAGACTAACAGAAAACGCTGCTGCCCATTCTCTGGTCTACGGAGGCGCAAGGGTTCTGCCTCAGACATTAGTCGCCTTATACGACACCCGTGAGTGTATTGGGTTGGTTCTATTCTACTCTGCCGGATACCACACGGCTCTGCAGACTAGGTACATAAATCTATCCATTCTGAAATATTACATAAGACATAAACATTACTAGCGAATTGTCATCATTTTGTCTGTTCAACCGATTGACGGAAATGGAACTATTTTATACATGCGTTTGATGCACATACCATTGTCTCCCTTAGTAAATATTTATTTGATGATAGCACTTCATGTCTTATTAGATATCATATCATTCACATCCTTTGTGGTATGATATGCGGTGAAGTACAAATACAATACGGATAATATTAGTTTCTAAGTTCAACAGTCATTCTTGACATTTAGGGTAATTCAGTGCTTAAAGGTGTCTTTGTGAATTGGGACATTTACTGGTAAAGGTTTCTCACGTTCCCGTTACAATTTTGTACTTCAAAGCGTTTTATTGTTGGGTAACTTAAGACAAATAGGTGCCTGGGTTATTTATTTGTTGGTCGACTATATATACCTATTCCCTATCAACAAAATGGTGTCGGTGATTTATAAGTTGTTTCGATCGTTATGGTAGGTATGGGGATGTGTCGTGGAGGAATTGCGGAAATGTCGTGAGGAAGGTTTTGAGTATGAATGTGGATGATTTTATGAGTAGGAGGACACTACAACAACAACAACACACACACACACACACACCACACACACATCACACCACACACACACACACATCTTTTATAACAACTATTTATTATACCTGTATTAACAAATGATTAAATGACTTATGAGTTATGACCAAAGATAGATGGATGATTTGGCTATTAAGTGGGTAACGTTGGACAAAGACCGCTTACCTATGGAAAAAAGAAAGCAGGCTGCATCAAACTGATCGAAGTTAAGGCAGACGACATTATTGTTGCCATTGAAGAAAAACTGGAATGGGACTGGCACAAGAACGTGGAAATTGTCACAAACAAGAGAGGCCTACATCCAGTATTGCGTGAATTCAGGCTGTGGACAATGATGATGATGAAAGGCGGGGTGATGACTATTCTTTATCAAAGTGAGGACATGCCTTGCAAGATATAAAATAATGGTGGATACTAGTGGATAGCATATGAAGACTGTCAGTAAAACTTACGTTAACAAATAGATCGCGAGACAAATCAGTATTTGTCACCTCGTCACGGACTGTCAAGACTTCTAAAAATGCTGTGATAATGATTGTGAACAGTGATCCATCAATCATCGGTTAATCAACACTATTACAAGACATTGAACACGCATGATTCATAATACGTTACCAAGTCAAGACATTTGTTAACCGGCTATAACTGCTTAGAATGAATGAGCATGAATGTTTTTGCACATGCCTCTCGCCGCACGGAGGAGTGATGTATACGTACAGTTCTTATCTTCCGTGTGCAAATTATATAATAGTAAGTGGAGCTTTCTGGCTCTAGAGAATGAGTTCGTCCGGAGAAGTAGCTACGCACACCTAACTATCGAAATGTAAAATATGAACACTACTGAACGTTTTATAATAAAAGGAGTCAGATTCGCTCATCAAGGGTTCCGTGAACGTTTTATATAAAAGGAGTCAAATTCGCTCATCAAGGGTTCCGTGAACGTTTTATATGAAAGGAGTCAGATTCGCTCATCAAGGGTTCCGTGAACGTTTTATATAAAAGGAGTCAGATTCGCTCATCAAGGGTTCCGTAAACGTTTTATATAAAAGGAGTCAGATTCGCTCATCAAGGGTTCCGTGAACGTTTTATATAAAAGGAGTCAGATTCGCTCATCAAGGGTTCCGTGAACGTTTTATATAAAAGGAGTCAGATTCGCTCATGAAGGGTTCCGTGAACGTTTTATATAAAAGGAGTCAGATTCGCTCATGAAAGGTTCAGTGTGCACGTCTTTCTACATCGTTCTCACATATATGTATAATCTCAAAATTAATGATGTAACCAAGATTTTGTAACAATATTTTGATTTTAAAAGAGTGTCCATGGAGTTTCTTGCCCATTCTTCTCCATAGAGATCTACGCTAGGGAATGGGCAACTACAGTACTTTCTCAAGTTATTATGCCTTGTGACTGGGACTGTAGCTTTGATTTTCTTTTTTGTATTTTTGACTTTGAAAAGTGCCTTAATGGTCTAATTGAAATAAATGCTTTGAGTTTGAGTTTGAGTTTGAGTGAACGTTGTATATAAAAGGAGTCAGATTTGCTCGTCAAGGGTTCCGTGAACGTTTTATATAAAAGGAGTCAGATTCGCTCATGAAGGGTTCCGTGCGATCGTAGTAGGGGAGCCCCCATATTTATTTTTATTATTTGTTGTTATAGCGGCAACAGACACATTCTGTGAAAAATTCAACTGTCTACCTGTTACGGATCATGAGATACAGCCCACTGACAGATAGACGGACGGACGGACAGCGGAGGCTTAGTAACAGGACTAACAGGGGCCCTATTCTCTAACGCTTCGTCCGTATATTCGTATCTGTCCGTCGCTCTCACTCGCACTCATCTGCAGACGTGCGTGAGAGAGACGGATAGATCCGAATATGCGGACGAAGCGTTAGAGATTAGGGCCCCAGGGACCCGTTGGTTACCCTTGGGGTACGGAACCCTAACAATGTAGCTTAGCAACGCCAAGCCTTGATAAGCCAGACTGAACCAGTTCATAAAGACCGTCAACCTGACACCTAATATTAACGACCTATCAGCTGAATCTCGCAGACAATTACAGCATTCATCTAACGATTTATGCTTCAATATGATATATTAGCCTCGTTTTTCAACGTCAAGCCATAGGCAGATGGCACAATCGCTTTCTAGCCTAGATACTGTGAGCACTAATGACTCTGACTGCCAGTGTTAAGTTACGGTTGTCGGGCTCGCAAAGGTCTGTTTGTCTGTTAATTGATACTTTTCTACTAAATTAGCCGCGTGTGACAGTTTTAATCGGGTTATTAGAGGCGAGAATGTGGTGATGGAGTTCAATAGTTTTTTTTTTCTTTATAGATGACTAGCTTTAGCTAGCTCGCGTTGTTTTAGAATTTGACAGTCAATTCGGGTTGTACTCTGCATGTAACAATATAATTCAATCATTATTCGAAAGACAGGTGTCGCCATCTATTATCATAGTTCAACGTTATTGTTGTTTTCTTCAGGAATAGTGTTTTTTTCGGGATGAAAGGTGGGTTATTTCCGTTTCTGTACACCAGATAACGTAAATGCAAAATTTCAGGATGATTGGTTCAGTAGTTTAGGCGTTAAAGGGTAACAATTAAACTTACTTTCGCATTTATTTTCCCCAGTAGAGAAAAGGTATCAGCTATTTCTTTCATTCTGTTGATGACGAAAGCAACATTCATCATCATCATCATTTCAGCCGAAAGACGTCCACTGCTAGACACAGGCCTCCCCCAAAGGGGGGTTTTTGCCATAATCGCCACGCTTGTCAGTCGGGTTAGCGATCGCAGGAACAAAATCAACAAAGAAGCAACATTGTCGGGAGGAAAATCAAACGGCAATTATTGAATTATCAGCACTTCTCAAACGTCACAATTGCATTGATAGTCCTCCAAAACCCGTCCCCCTATTTTCTAGTCATTTAGCCGGTCACGAAACAAACTCCCTAAAACACAACACATGTTTCTGTTAAGTTGTACAATAAAACTTCAATAACTCTCCTACTACCTTCGGATACTGCGCTCAGAATTATGTTCGCCGAACCTAGTGATAAATACTTTTTCTGACAACCGTTCATTCCAAAGATCATAAATGAAACATACCGCTTTCTTACTGAAGTGTACAAGGAAACCATTGGTTAAAAATAATGCCTTTTAGAATTCTTAGAAAACGCAAAGAATCCGTGATCACCGCAACGTAATGTTTTTTTTTCCGTTGATGGTCAAATGCCTCCCTCCATAAGTTCTATCGGTCACTATTATTCGCTACTGCTTTCCAATTATTAAGAAAGATATATATATTCAGGTCGCACCTTCTCATCTCTTTCGTGGTCTTCCACGGCTCCGTGTCTTTGGGTCTCATTTCCGCCCATTTCATTTTGCCCGAAAGTCTAACAACCAGTCTTACCAAGGGGTATATTATCCAGTACTAACTTTGTTGCAGAGGTCTGATAGGCAGTCGCTCCATGTAAAATACTGGTATTCAGCTGCATCCGATAAGACCGGAAGCCGACCCAAACTTAGATGGCAAAAGGCTAGGCAGAAGAAGACGCCTTGCTATAATTAGTACGCAAGTACTAGTAAAAGCGAAACCGCGAACAGACTTGCGCTAGCGCACCATTCAGGGCGGAACGCTGTCGCCTTTCACCGTCCGGTGCGTCTGCGCAGGGCATGCGGCACAGCGCGCATGTTGGAGATGTGTTGTTATATGCATGTGTTGATGTTGGATGAGTCGTAATTATGTTTAATGGTATGGTTATGAGGTGATTTGTGTAATAGCGTTCTTTCTTACACTTTCTTTTGTAGTGTATCGTTTGGGGATGGGTAAGTTGCTTGTTACCGGGTTTCCGCCGTGCCTCGGAAAGCAAGTTAAGCCGTTGCTCCCGGCTGTCATTTGCAGATCTTTGACAGTCGTTACAGGTAATCAGTGGCAGTATCTTTAGGTTAAGCCGTGCTTGCCTAGGTTGGTCGGTGGATGGGTGACTACCCTAACATACCGAGTTTCCTCCGTGCCTCGGAAAGCAAGTTAAGCCGTTGCTCCTGGCTGTCATTTGCAGATCTTTGGCAGTCGTTACAGGTAGTCAGTGGCCCAAAAGGTCTGACAACCAGTCTTACCAAGAGGTCGTATCATATTACCCAGTACTAACTGGGTTGTGGAGGTCAGATAGGCAGTCGCTCCATGTAAAATACAGCTGTATCCGGTTAGACTGGAAGCCGACCCCAACATAGTTTGGAAAAGGCTAGGCAGATAATGATGTTACTTGTTCTGTCTATCAGTTATAGCTCAGCATTTTCTGCCTACTTTGACATTTTATCTAACACCTTTTTTATTCCTAATTTTGGTGTTATACAGTTGAATTTTCATTAGGTAGCACTTTTTTTTGTTTTATATATTTTTCTGGTAATATCAATTCGAGACAATTGTTTTCATTTTACGTCTGTATGGTGCCGGACGTAAAGAATAGCACCATCCCATATCTTCCCGTGTGTGTCGTAAGAGGCGACTAAGGTAATGGGAACTTACCAGAGAATGGGCAGCAGCGTTCTCTGTGCTTTTGTTACAACCGTACTGCAATCGCCAACCCGCCTGCCCCAAGCGTGGCGATTATGGCGAAACCCCCCCCATTCTTGGGGGAGGCCTATGTCCAGCAGTGGACGTCTTTCGGCTGATATGATGATGATGATGTTTTCATTTTACTTAATTCGCAATGTCAATATTTCGCCAAAATGTCTTCAATTCCATCTAAAAACCGTAGTAGTAGAAGTAAGAGATTTTTGCGTAAAGTGATACTTATTTATTTACAAGATCAGCAGCTAAAACTGAAGAATGGGTATTAATTACATAAAATTAAGCTTCCTTATTTACAAAATTACTGGACTAGATCACCAAAGAGAGAAAGAGCTACTTACGTGTAGATTCATTACTAAACTCCACTAACCCATCACATTTCTATAGTTGGTGCCAGTTAAGATGAGAATAGCGGTCATTGACCCACCTACATTTATTAAACTTCTTAACTTTGAAAACAAAAAATAAGCTTGTTCAAGTCTTGAATCGTCATCTATCGTGATCTTCAACATTTTTTCTAATGAAAAACGATACATGGTTTATTTTTTTTGGTTCGTACGAAGAGATATTAGGGAAAGGGCAATGACCGCTATTCTCATCTTAACTGGCACCAACTATATAGATTGCAAACCAGGCCGTCCTTTATCTTGATTAATTTACTACGCCGTACGATGCTCCTTTCTTCATTCATTAGGCAATGGGTCGGCCCCAACTATCCAATATACAAAGCCTTTGAGCCGTCCACTTACTTATAGAGCCTGCATACATCGACTTGACAGTTTATCCTTTCAGATTGAAATTAGGATATAAGGTTATATTTAGAGTAAAGTAGTAATCAAAATGTATTTAACAAGCTTCTATCCGCGACTTCGCCTGCTTGGCAAACACTGTGACACTTGGCAATAGTGTAACTTTTCATCAGCTAAGATATTACAAATTTTACCCCCTTCTTTAAAATGTTAGTGTAGATTAAACAAACCGTTTGCAGTTCACAGCTACATAAAGGCTACCTATAGGTGTTTAAACTATTTGGTTCAACAAATACTGGAAACCAATTCAACCGTCACATACACCATGCCCTTTACAAACTATCACAGAGTATTGCAACATGCAGGGCGCGGTACTCCTAAACCAAAGAGGACCTAATGGAAAATGGAGTACTCATTCATACATGAATTAACGATTTTTGAAATGTCACTCAATGGTCAATCGTCAATTCATTCGTAAAGTTAGAATGGTTCATTCGCTCATGTGCTCGGGTGCTTGATTTTAGGGCATTCAAATGCCCCACGGACCCGCGACTTTGCAAAGGCAATCGTTTAGTATGACTCTGAATCCTAGAAGCAGTTGTCATTTTGCAGAGCTCCTCGTCTTCGTTTTACTCGCACCACAGTATTTAACATTTTTTAGAGCCACTTCCACGGCGTCGTCACTCGTCAGTGGCATCGCAGAGGTCAATCTGACTGAACATTTTGGGGCACAAGGGCAATATATGAGGTAAAACATAGTTTACACAGAATTATAAGTTTATCGACGAACCCTCATCAGTTTGTCAACAAAACACATGAGTTTTTTCCTAACCCAATAAGAGTGTGAAAAAAAATTGGGTTCCAATCATGTTCGATACGACAATAATAAACGTGTTGGCTAGCACTCCATTTATACTTCTCTCAATGTCCAGACCGGACACAGTACATAGAATCGGAGCGCGGAGTCAAACGGCAACATTTGATCCCACGACCCCAGAGGGCTCCGCCACTTCTACATCAATACACCGTAAATGTCAGACGTAAGCGACCATTATTAAACCGAGATTTGAGCCGAAATGTGTTTTATTGTGTTCGTTCTTACATTACTGTGCCCAACGACCTTCGTCCGCAAATCTATACACGCGTGAAATTATTATAAAAATATTACTTCCCTGTTTGAATCGGATTTTAACAATTTCAAGGGTTTTATTTTTTTTGCACGGAACCCCAATCCTTTTACTAAAATAAGAAAAATAAATTTTCTTATTATAATATCAGCTATCCGCCATTAAAAGTCGCGTCAAAATTGGTTCAGCCGTTTCGGAGATTAGCCGGAACAAATGGACGGACAGACAAGATTTTAATTTATTTATTTATTTTTGTTAAAATGGTTGTCAGTATAAAAGTTATTTTGAAATTACAAACAGACACTTCAATTTCATTTTTTTAATGTATGGAATATGCTATTGATACTGACAAATGCTTGCACTGGTTGGAAAGTGGACAGGTCCACTGAAATTCTTGTGGTTCTTTCCTCAAAAGACCATCTCAGACGCTAATCTACATGGTCCTCTTTGACTGTTTGTCTGGACTTGCGACCGTGACCTTTGAATTGGTTTCGGCTGTTTCTTCTCAGAGTAGTCAAATAGGAAATACTTCAACCCGTTTTAAAAGATAATTGTTTAAAGAGTTTTTATTTTCATTCTTTATGGCCCACAAAATAAAAAAATAAAATGTTCTTTCATGTCATTCTTCACACAATTTAATCCATTCACCTTTTCTATGGTCCTCCTCTCCCTCTCTGTTCATAAACATTCATATTCTTAAGTATAAGTACGTATAATTATAAACTTGATAAAGCCTCATTTTGTGTTGTTTTTTTTTTTTAAATCACGTACCTACTTTCACACTATTATCCTTTCCGTTTCCAGTGGCCATAAAGTCAATTATAAAAAGTTTAGGTAATTGTTTCCTGTTTTTCGAACTGACGGCTTTTATTGGCCCCTTTGACAATTATTGAAGTCTGATGATGTATTATTGTGGGCTTTGTAATAAAAGATGTTTGAAGTCTTCAGATATAATAGTATTATTTCTAGCAGTAATTAGTTAATATTAATAATTAAGTACAGAGAGACGTGCTCCGTTCACGGTCTTCATTCGTGACCCGGTTTCCATAGCCAATCCCATAGATAATTAAATCAAGATGTCATCTGTCAAACACTAGTGACGTTCCGTTACTACAGATGATGCTTTAACATTTCTTATTTTCAAGCCACCTGATGCCTGTTAACTACTACGATGGCTACGATTTATAAGTCATGGAATCGGTCGTTTTTACGGCCATTTTCAGTAACTTACTAACAGGTAACGGAAGGTTGCTATCTCTGTCTGTTACACTGTTGACATTTAGCTTACGGACCGTTAGAAATGAAAATGTCACAGAAAAGGTTTCTTTGATTTTTCTATGAATCAAGACAGTGATAGGTAGGTGACGCGGATAGGATATTTCAAGCTACTTTTGTTTATAGAAACACCGATAGCTACGAGGCGTAGGCATAATAACTAACAGTTATACGTAAGTAAGTTATAGAAAACGGCAGTTAGAGTATTCGAGTACGTTTGGTTGCATTGCATGGAGCATATTTTTTTTTGCAATTTCCTGCATGTTAACATTTTTGCGAGCGAGAGGGTTTGGTGCTACATCCAAACTTGTATCTTTTCATACATACATACATAAACTCGCGCCTTTTTCTCATGAGGATAAGCAGAAACACCAGAACGCCATCTACTACGATTCTTGCATACTTCTTCCGCCTCGTTCACGTTCACACATCGCAGGCTTAGCTAAGTTGACAATCTACAATCGTTAACGCTAGTAGAGAACTAATCAAATGTATGGGAATGACATCATCTCAACGTTAAATCACGTGACCAACACAAACGAATAGAAAATTCGTAGACAAGTTTACATCGTTCAAAATGATAGAATAGAATGTTATCGTTTCTACAATGTTGATCGCTATTGGTACTCTTTGGTAGGAACGCTCACAATAGACTAAAGTGTAGGTTTTTTCTACAGACTTACAGTCTTATTCATAAAAATCCCCTAAAATAGGTTTTAAACACTCATCGAGCGATCGAGTCAGTCGTGTCAACTTGGCTACCAATTTAGCGCTTTCCACAATCGCTTACGCCGAGGCGTTTACGACTTTAGAAAGAGAATCGAAATGAAACGATTGTAACTTGGCTAGGCCTGCTGGACGTTTAAAGCGGAATTTAAACTAAGTGTTGCAACATTTAACTAAATAAATATTAAATCGATGAATGTGTCATTCATTGCGCATAATTGCATAACTAGGTCGTGGTACGAAGTCTCCATTACGGACTGTAAAAGGTTAATTTGCTTTATCAGATTGGACTATAACTAGGGCAGTTTTCGCCCTATTTCTGATGCTATAGTTGGTGCCAGTTAAAATGAGAATAGCGGTCATTGCCCTTTCCCTTATATCTCTTCGTACGAAACAAAACAAATAAACCATGTAAGTATCGTTTTTCATTACAAAAAATGTTGAACATCACGATAGACGACGATGACGATTCACGACTTGAACAGGCTTATTTTTGGTTTTCAAACTTAAGGTTGAACTGCGCAACATATTTTCCATACAAATTTCGGGGGGCTATTACTCCACTGTTTGACATGGTACATCTAAAGTTAATCATGATATCGTTTTGTCTCATTATTAATTGTGTCTGTGCGGAAACAGAATAGTAAAATAAAAAGCCATTCAAAACTTACGAGCTACCAAAGATTCATTTTTATTGCCAATTTTAACGTAACTTTGGGCGTAAATTAGTAATAAAAGAAGTGTCAAATTTCCAAAACAAAGTCGGTACCGACACAGCACAATTATCAAAGAATTCAATAAATTTTATTTGATAATGATTTATGCAGTGGTTTTTTCATAAAATTCGATTTCCCAAAAGCCTTTTCATATTTTTTCACGCGCGCCTTTTACTATGAATTTTCGTGCATCTCACTGAATAATGTTTCCCCCGGTGCGGTGCGGGAGGGGGACACGCAATATTGACATGTCCTTCGTTTGATAGAAGAACAAGACCTATATTTCTGTCCTTTTCATTTCATGCATGACGTCAGTGAATGTTTTTCGCTGAAGTTGAAGGAACCGTGTGTGCATTTTTATTGCACTCCTATAATGTGTGCGTTTCAATGGCGCGACCACGGCATTTTTTTTTTAAACTAGGCAAGATTTTGTAAAAAAAAAAAAAAAACAAATTCATTAATTTAATTAATTAATTTCAATTTTAAATTTCACATTCTGAACATTTTGAAGGTGATAAGCGATACCGTACTTATGCTCCTGAAATGTAAACCTAGGATTTTTTTATATTTTTTTTACAAATTCAATCTGTTATTTACCTAACCTACCTACCTAACCTACGTATATGCCGTATCAATTATACGGGGCCCCTGGGCCACGGGGGCCCCCAACGTGAGTAAGCAAAAATTAAAAACTACCCAATTTTTTTTTTCAGAAATAAATCTGTTTGCCGAAAAAAAAGCAAGGAGAGTGTATATTTAATTTGAATTGTTTGTAAAATTTTTGGAAAAAGTGACAGATAAATAATTATGATGAACAAACCGTACTGCGATCGCCAACCCGCCTGCCAAGCGTGGCGCTTATGGCAAAACCCCCCCTTGGGGGAGGCCCATATCCAGCAGTGGACGTCTTGCGGCTGAGATGGTGATGGTGGTGGAACAAATATTTCTTCCAATGGGGATGGCAACTGTGTACCAATGGCGCTACCATAGCTTGTACCAAGCGTCGTCATTTGAAAATCTGTCAATGTCATTTTATATTTCTTAATAGCTTGTTAGCATTGGACAGATTGGGACTAAGCTATGGACACGCCATCTACAATCAGCTTTGACCAGCCTTCCCCATTTATGCAAACAGTTTTTTTTTTTAGAGAAATCACAATTATTTCCCTAGGGGCCCCTAAACAAATTTTTATACGGGGCCCCGCTAAGGCACGCTACGCCACTGCCGATAGATCAAAAATTTATGGGACTGGCAGCAATTTGCTCGCCTTCTATTACACGAGACTTAAAGATAAAAATATGGGTGAACAATTAGGTACACCTCTAGCTAACACTTCGGAGATTACTGTCGTAATGTTATGTTATGTACTGCTGTTGATTTACCAAAAATAGGTACTTGTCGTTGTGAAAATACGGAGCGCTTTGATTTGAAAGTGATTGTCACTTTTGTAACCCCTTTCATTATCATCTGCCTAGCCTTTTCCCAACTATATTGGGGTCGGCTTCCAGTCTAACCGGATGCAGCTGAATACTAGTATTCTACATGGAGCGACTGCCTGTCTGACCTCTACAGCCCAGTTCATCATCATCATCATCATCAGCCTATTAATGTTCCCACTGCTGGGACACAGGCCTCCTCGCTATGAGAGGGAATGGGGAAATCTACCACGCGGGCCCAGTGCGGATTGGTAGATGTCACATATCTTCGAATTTTTGGTTCTAGGACAAGCCGGTTTCCTCAGGATGTTTTCCTTCACCGTTTTGAGAGCAGCGGTGATGAAATAAATTACACAAAGTAATACGCCTGCCTGGGTTCGAACCCACGACTTACTGTTCGTAAGTCGGGGCCGCCACCACTGAGCCACCGCTGCTCTCACAACCCAGTTAGTACTGGGTAATACGATAACCCTTGGTAAGTCTGTTTGTCAGACTTTTGGGCCACTACCTGTAACGACTGTCAAAGATCTACCAATGACAGCCGGGACTAACAGCTTAACGTGCTTTCCGAGGCACGGAGGAAACTCGGTATGTACTTACTTAATGGATGGTCACCCATCCAATGACCAACCTAGGCAAGCACGGCTTAACCTAAAGATCGACCCGAGCGGCTGTTATTATTTAGCCACGAGCTCCTCTATTTCATCTAAAATGTTGTCAGTCTGTTATAACGTGCAATCAGCTGAGGCTGACGTTTAAGCTATCGTCAATCTCGTTCACTCGATAGATAAGCTAGCGATAGCTCACATTCTATCTACGCTATCGATCGCTATCTGGTCTCCTTATGTTTCGCACCTATTTCTTGGAAAATCTTTAGAATGTTACTTTGAAAATGGTAAGAATTTGCGGTATGTGGAAATGTCAGGTGCAAGTAACACTATAATTACGCAGGTGGTCAATACAAATAGGTACAGTTAATATAGGGTGACTGGCAATCAGTGTACGATACTTAAGGGCCTATACTACCTCAAATGGCTTAGCATGATCCTCCGTTACGCCTACAATACTGCAGCATTAATTTTGAAATAAATATATGGTAAAGTTGAGGATTAATGTTAGGTCTTATGTTTGGCGAAAACACGATTTCATAAAATTTTCTCGATAGAAAAAAAAACCCAAAGTTACCTCCAAATCGAACAACAAACCGCTGGTATTCAAAAAGTACTTCAAATTAGATCATGAAACTTTGCATACTAACTGAACTAACTAAAAAGCAGGTCTTATGTTTTTTTAGTTTTTCCAAAAGACGACAATTTGATTTTATAAAGAACTAAAACCACTCTTTTCGCACTATTCGGCCGCAGTGACTGACGTAACAACCGCTTTGTAGTGCAAGCTGATTAGAACGTTATTCTAACAGTATTACAAACGAAGTTTGAACCACCACAAATAGAGTTGCTTATCTGAGGTAGTTAGTATAGGCTCTTACAGCGATTACAGGAGCCAAACGCGAGTTTTATAATGCAAAAAAGCATATGATTCACTTCAATAAACAAAACCAGATAAATATATGATATTCTTCAGGATATATGCTAGTACGATAGTGTTTTGAAAACTTAATACAACAAATTTTATTCGATAAAAAAAAACACGAACTTATCTACCATACTAAAATACATGCGATCATTCTGATTTTTTGGCAAATAATTCTACAAGCAACATTATTAGCATCATAGTTTTTTACTTTTTTAGTCCAATCAATAGATTTTTAGCAAATCTCAAAAAACCACTCATTTCGCACTATTCGGCTGCAGTGACTGACGTAACAACCACTTTGTAGTGCAAGCTGATTAGAACTTTATTCTAACAATCTTTCAAAAGAAGTTTGAATCACCACAAATAGAGTTGCTAATTTAGCTCCTGTAATCGCTTTAAGCACGTGCTTGTACTCATGTTAACAAACAACTTTTACAATGGGACCAAACCTGAAACCGCGAAAAAAAATGCCGATATAAAAAGAGATCTCGCCTGTCAAGATGTACTGAACAGCTGATATACTTTTTTCGCGATTTATGTATGTATGTTTGTTAAATAATTATGTACAGGTCTCCCAAAGTGATAATGCGCATAGAAATCTACGTCACTGTTCGGCAACGGTCGTATTCCCCGAGCGTCGGAAGACGATATGTGGTTAATTGCATTTTCTTCATGCATAATTTGTTTATCATAATAATAAAATAATGTTTGTTTTGCATACCCATTTGTTTATTTATGCATGTGTATCTTTCTATTAAAATTTACATAAGCCTAAATCTGATTTTTTAAATGTTTTTTTCTAGTACTTAATATGTATTTAACGTAGGTATTTTTAATATTAAAAAACGTGAAAAATGTTAGTATATTTACCTATTTTACAAAATAAACTATTTCAATTTGAGTAAGATAATTAAACTTGAAATTAAATTCACCTTTGAAAACAAAACCAAGAAGGGTGTGTAATAGCAGCTCTATAATTCCACACAGAGAGAACACGTGCAGTCACCACCAATATATAAAGACGACTGACGCCCTGACGGATCTTTGACTGACCGGCGACAGCCGCCGACCGCCCGAATTGTTTTCAATTGTTTCACATGATTTGACATATGACATTGACTCCTGTTTCTTTCGAACAAGGTACAAAATGCAAGTGCATTGTTTAGGGCTTTCTCCGATTCAATGATTCGGGTGTTTCCGGGAATACGACAATTGGCGAAGATTTGCATGCGCATTATTAATTTGGGAGTACTGTATGTTTAATTAAATTGTTTGCAACAAGCACAATTTAGTATCATCCATAGTTAAGAATAAATAAATAAATGAAATAGAAAATAGGGGGTTCGATTACATGCCATTGTACACGTTTTTACAATAAACCTCCGAGCCAAATTCAAGCACTACAACAACAACAACAACAGCCCATAACGTCCACTGCTGGACATAATCCTCTCTCATGATGGGAGGAATATGCCGTAATCTCCACGCTTGGCAGGCGGATTGGAGATCGCAGTGATGAAAGACTAACAGAAAACGCTGCTGCCCATTCTCTGGTCTACGGAGGCGCAAGGCGTTCTGTCCCAGACATTAGTCGCCTTATACGACACCCGTCAGTGTTATGGGTTGTTTCTATTCTACTCTGCCGGATACCAAACGGCTGGACATTGACCACAATCAGAGTCGCTTTATAGTAAAAGAGTATGGCCATAAAAATAAACTCATAAATTATTAAATATTTTTTTAACTTCTCTTAATTCACTTGAACGAAATCGTATGTGGGGTTACTATTTTCTATTTTATTAGCTACAGTATTGGATTTTATTGCTTACTTTTTAAAATGGCGTATTTCGGTAAAATCAATGTTGCCAATTTATTAAAACCTGGGACATAACCCGTCACTCAGTTTTAAAAATAAATTCAACTATGACTTTATCCTCGTTATTTATATTTTTAATTAGCACAATTGAAATAACATATTTTCTTAGTTCACATCCTATAGATAATATTACTTTGCTAATTAAAAATCTATCTTTAGTTGACAGTCAGAGTGATTTATTTTGACTGTTGGTAACACTATCACAATGTGATATGTGAACTGTCTCTGTCAATTTGTCAAACAAACAAAACAACACCGAACTTTTGTTTTCACTTGTGCATCGATAGTTGTTGAGTTTGTTGTGCTTATAAATAACTTATCATTGCGTACTGTTCGTGTCTTATGTCAATTCAAGTCATACTGTTGTAATGGACTGCAGCTTTTAGTGGAAGGTTCGTTACAAAACTAACCTCAAAACTGAACAGAAAATCAAAGAACAACTAAAACCCCCACAAAATAAAAGGATATTTTTTTTTCCCTTAGAAAGTACGACATCACCCCTCTTTTATATTCAATTTATGCTATCATACAAAAAGTTTTGATGCGCAACGGCGGTCAGTAGAAAAATGGGCATTCTCCTTTAAATCGTTTATAAAACGGAAGTTATGCCTGAAAGCCTACTATCATGTTAATCTCTATCTCGAAGATAAAAAGGCTTGGGATTAAGCTGCTTCAATAATATTTTGCTCTGCTCCAATAAAATATCGCTGGACATTACACACAGCGCCATCTAGTGCCACACTAAGCAACGAGGCTTGTGTCGTGGACACCAGATAATTGATGAACTACATAGATACTTTTTGTTTATAAATACACTTATTGTGTATAAACATCCATGATTTGGTAACAAATGTCCATGCTCATCACACAAACATTTGCTTCTACCGGGATTCACACCCGGGACCCTAAGAACATAAGGCAGCCTCACTACCGCTGCGCCATTCGGGCCGTCATCAGAATAAATTCTTAAAATTATGAAAATTTGTTAAATTACTCATTAAGTATATAAGTATTTTTACTTAACGTATTTTTACAAACGTCTTAAAGATTACAACTCCTGAATCAATCACTTTTTAGGCCAGTCTAACTAATCATACGTCCCTCGACGATAGCAAAAGGCATACTTACCGCAAAATCTGAACTACAATGCCTAGATTCATTGCATTGTCATCAGGTTGATTCACATGAATGACCTTGGTCTTTAGTCTATTCTCATATGACCTTAGCGGCCTTGATAATAGCGGCATCCTAGTTTGACACAAAGGTTTGACATGGGTACGGCTACGGTCATGCTGTTTTTGAATGTATTTTATCTACACTAATATTGTATAGAGGAAAGATTTGTATTTTAAAAAATAATAATAAATCATTTATTTCAGATTCATCCTAAGATTAGATCCATATTTGTTAGTGTTCCGTATTTGTTTGTTTGTTATTTTTGTATGTGTGCAATGAATAAATTCAAAAACTACTGCGCCGATTTCAAAAATTCTTTCACCATTAGCCAGCTACATTATTATTATTATATTTTATCCCAGTACCCCCACAAAAACGGGAACTACGCGGGTGAAACCGCATGACGTCCGCTAGTACTGAATAAAGAAAGGAGATATGCTGAATTTTATTTATTCTGAGAATAAAAGATTCTCAATGAGGGATTTTCTTTTTTGCTGTTCCCTAGTCGCTGGATAGATGGCGCTAGGAGTAAGTATGATAATGCAAGGAACGGAACCTAAAAAAACTGTTAAGCAAATGAAAGTGTCAGTCAACGAGAGTATGTGACGTGACACAATGTTTTTTTTTTCAAGTGTTTTGGCTTTGGCACCAACTATCATAGTAAGTTCAACGCCATCTATAGAGTTCTTGGAAACTAAGTTTTTTTAAAAAACCTCAAAAGGAAAACCTCTCATTTCATTGATCTTTCATAAGTTGGTCTAGTGGTGTCAAGCGCTACTGTTAAGTATGAGGTCGCGGTGTCGATTCCCAGGTCGGACAAAGTGATACTTAATGGGTTTTTTCTACCAGGAGTCCAGGACTTTATCCATAGCAGTCGCGGAGTCTAGATTTGTGTGTGATTGATGGCTAGGGACGCCCTTTATTACATAGGACTTTTTCATGAAATAGTCATTCAATCGAGTTACATGAACTTGGAGGGTTGTATTGATGATTTATGATTATAATTCTGTTACTACATACGTCTTACAGCCGCGAATAATATTTTAATCAACATACAACCTAGCACTGGCCTGCAAATTGCAAAGACGTAAGAAAATTTGAATTTGGCGGGCTACCCTGGAGCATCAGCCTTATAACTGAGGATATGTAGATGTGCTATTAGGTCCACCTCTGCCTAACCCTTTGGGGATTGCAGGCCAGGCATGATGTTATGATCATAGATGAGTTTGAAAACTTTTTGGTAAGGTCGTTAGTAAGAATTGGTACATTTACTCTCTTTCTTAATCTTGTGATTATTGCTTGACCTGGTGTCGGAATTTTTATGCCGCCTACGATCTTCTGACTTGGCTTTACATACCATCAAGAAATATCTCTCAGGCATGCTAGTTTCCTCAGGATGTTTTTCTTCACCGAAGCAAGTGATGATTATACAATACGCACATGAAAAATCAGTGATACGTGTCTTGGGTCCACTGAAAGAACCTTTTTAACGTATTGGTGTTCATCTTGCAAATTGTAGCCGTGTGGTATCCGGCAGAGTAGAATAGAACCAACCCATTACACTCACGGGTGTTCGACTAATGTCTGAGGCAGAACACCTTGCACCTCCGTAGACCAGAGAATGCACAGCAGCGTTTTCTGTTAGTCTTTCATCACTGCGATCTCCAATCAGCCTGCCAAGCGTAGAGATTACGGCAAATTCCTCCCATCATGGGAGAGGCTTATGTTCAGCAGTGGACGTTACGGGCTGTTGTAGTGTAGTGTTGCAAATTGTTATCCGTCAATTCTGAAATGTCTTCCAATTCCAATAATGCAGTATTGCTCACTTTTTCATTGAAAAGAGCAACATAAAGTGCAGTGACATTGGCCTCATTTAAGCGCCATTTAAATATCGCACTTTTTACGTTTTAATCCGAGTTTGTTATCAGTGACGTTTTTATCAGTTTGCAAGCGAGTATAGTGTCATTGAACAAAACGTTTACGCGGAAAACATTGCCAAATACATGACAAATCGCGGAAGAACGCAAAACAATCAAGACAATAGTTTCGATGTACGATAATCCAATCAAATGTGCCGACTGTCAGCAGGCATAGTCCAACTTTATATGCACATTTAATTGTAAAGTTCACTTTTATTTCCATCTAATGTACAACGTCGTCGTCTGCCAAATCTTTTTCCAACTATGTATGTTAGGGGTTGCCTTCCTGTCTAATCGGATGCCACTGGATACCAATCTACACCATAATTCTCGTAAACGATTACGAACACCGCATCAATATCCATTAAGGTAAGTAGTGTTAAACACAGAGCTTCGACTTTATTTTATCCTTAGGAGAGAGATAGTGTTTCCTGAAAATCTTTAAGAGACTCTTCTTCTTAGCGTGCCGATGGAAATTTAAATAACGAGTAAGTCAGCCCAAACTTTTGCGACGAATTTGACACTTTTAGAAGCGTCCATCACCTCCTGTAAGAGACTGATCTTTAAGAATTTAGTTTCTGGGAGTGCGGAAACTAAATTCTTATAGATATCGTAACGAAGAGCTCGTGGCAAAATAATAGTAAGAGACTGATCTACAAGAATTTAGTTTTCGGGAGAGCGGAAGCTAAATTCTTATAGATATCGTAACGAGGAGGTCGTGGCAAAATAAGAGGTACTCGTGGCTTAATAATTACAGCGGCTTGGGTCGATATTTAGGTTAAACCGCGCTTGTCTAGGTTGGATGGGTGACCAGGACCACCCATTACATAGGTATCGAGTATCCTCAAATAGAATAGTAAACAGTCCGTCGAATTTCCAGATAGGTATCGAATAGAGATATTTACATTATTATTACTTTATAATATTTTAAGATAAGTCTGGACCTATTCGCTTGGCAAACATTATCTTGACACGTAACAAACGGTTGATTATTAAGTTGACTGCTAGTTTCACGGGCTCTTAACTATAATTTATTTGGATGTTTGTTGTCCAGTCAGTGCAGGGTTGCTGGACTTGAAAGTCTTAAACTTTTTTCTTCGCTACTTTAAAAATAGTAATCATTCAGGAGCTTAACCCAAAAGAGCAGTACAGTACGGGTACGACTGGGTTGTTGTAACAAAATATTGTCCTGTCCTGTTGTTGTCCTTTTGTCGGGTCTCGGATTCCCCTCTGCAGAAACTAGTCATGCTCTCTTTAACAAGTGCACAGCTATGTTATTAAACCTGCAGTTTCTATTTTACATCGTCTACTGAAACCTGGGTCTTGGTACCTTTTGTGTGCTTCAAAATACTGTTTTGAGACCTGTTCTCGTACTGTATCTGTTAGAATGGTATGGTCATATTCAAGGACATCCTTGAAGAAAGTTGTTCAGAAACTCTATACCACATTATATAGAGTTTCTGAACAACTTTCTTCACAGGAATAAAAAATATTCAGCTGTCCTATACAAAATGTCAATACCTGATCGACCCTAATGTATGGGACGGCAGATTTTTTTCATGTCAAGACATACACTTTCACCTTTTTTAGCTTCGGCTATGAATGAAACTGTATTTTTAGTGTACCTATTTGGTCTGCATTAATCAATTTCCATAGTATCTACATAGGTCGCTTAAAGGTTCCCATTCGAAGACGACTGCAACCGCAAACCTAAGTGGCGAAGCCGTTAATAGATCGCTCTGACTGAAGAAGAAAGACTGATAAAGATCACTGTGACTTACAAAGATCGAGAGAATACTGACCGCAGAGACATGTCTAAACCGATGAAGGCAAATACCGCCAACGTCTGCGGTCTGCAGTCCCCATTAGAGGTGTGCTTGTAGGGGTACGAATTCACGACGGCTTTCGACGGTTTGCCCTACCAAAAGAGTACAATCTATGGGCGCACGTTCGGCACGGTTGTAGCGTAGCGAAAGGATGCGAACGGTGCCCCATTCTTTGTGCTCTTCGTTGCGGGATCCAAGACGATTAAATTGTTTCTCTGGGACTCCGTCGAGCTTCATTGTCACAGCGCTTTTCTGGTGGTCACCACTACTGATTCTGGCTTTCAGGAGTTACAGTGATTTGGGAATAGAATGGCGGGCTTGTCGAACGCCGTCGATCAATATGCCCTGACTCATGACATGACCCTCAGTCACAAGTGCTAATCAGAACCATAGTAGCCAGTGATGAAACAAAAGTAAAGAATGTCGGTATCACAATAAATAACTAACGGTTCGTACAAGTGTAGCAATCATTAGTTATCGACTCACACCGAGTCGTTATCAGTTAACTGCCGATAAGACGAGCAGTAATCTAATTGGTAAAATAGGGCAACGCGTGCTCTGATTACGGCTATGTGTTACTGGAGCGGAGAAAATAAGTTTTCAGTTGTTTTTTAAATGTAGGAGATGTCGTAAATTGGTTAAGTTAAAAACTGTTACCGATGTCTGGCTTCAAAGCAAAACGATTATTACCTCGGGTACTTTTTAAAAACAAAACAGTCGAAGTCTTTCCGTGTTGGTAGTAGTTGATTTTCATGGAGATATGTTTTCGTCATGCTTTTAGATAAATAGGTAATATTTATTTCACAATATCAATCAATTCTTTGTTTGGGAATTCCGATTGTGAAATTATGTAGATCCTAGGATGTTTCCTTTCAAAGATCACATTGGCAATGGAACTATTATAGAAACATATGAGATTTATGTAAGTGTCACGAATTCGCGATATATTGAAAAAAGATATGTTGTTCATCTTCAAAACTGTGCAAAGATTCCGTTTCGAAAAAATACACAAAACAATGACAAATAAGACCTAACAAAGATAACATTGCTTATCAGCGTTCGAACGTACTTATCATAGTGCAACACGTTACTATCAATCAGATAAAATGTCCACTTACATATTTCGTCGAGCTGATTCTCCGAACTCGGTTTACATCTTTCTTCTGTCCCCTCCTGTATTTGTTGGACTCCGGGAAGGTGGAAGCAGCAGGCACAGCAGCTGCCTTGTCTTCTAACACAAACCAATCAGTCACAGAACCTCTCCTAGCCGTCCGCACTTCACGTTTAATATTTAACACTCTTGACAACTCTTTCTTAAAGTCTTCACTTGCTTCACTCATTTTATTCACTTGCACCACTTTTGGAGACGACAACGTTGTGAAAGAACAACTCTTTCTCTTCTGCTGCATGGTCAAATCCTTCGACTTTGTGTACGGCTCGCAATCACTGAGATAAGTCTCACTGAATAACTCCACAGCCTTCTTAAAATCCTGGAAGACATTCTCAACGGATTCCGTCTTCAAGATGCTTCGAGCGTTAACACTAGATCCAGACGTCGGGATTGATGTACTGGAGTTATCACGCGAGAGGTCTGAAGCCAGCTCTTTAATACTTTTAAGGCACACTCCGTCGTCACTGTCATGATAAATGTTAGCTATATATTCGAGACTCTCATTGGACGTCCATGCATCTCCCATAGTATCACTGCTTCCAAACACATAAGACGAACTGTTCTTTTTTATTCTTGGTGACAATTCTTCATCCTCTTCTTCGATAGCAGCTCTGGGCAGAAATTCGAAACTCTTGCTGCGCGTGTAGACGGGTCTATGACCCTTTTCCCTCTTTTCAGATAGCTCTTTACTTCTAAAAAACCAGAATCGTTTGTTGCTTTTGTAGTCTTGTTCCGCTTTTGTATCGGATCTCTTTGGTGCTAGCCTCGGCGCTCCGAGCTCTTTAACATGGTCATCCGTTTTGTCGTCCTCCACAATGGTTTTCCATTTTGGCTTTTCTTTTTCTTTATCTTTGTCTTTATTAAAGAAACTTATTCTGGAGAGTCTGTCACGGAAGCTAAATGATTTTTTCAGTGGAGAACTGGAGATTTCTTCGTCGGATGACGACACTCTCTCAGACACAGGTGAATCCGGGATGGGCAGACATGCAGATAAGAATCCGGATGGTTTAGCCACGGCGAGTTCATGAGATTGCGCTCGAGATGGCACTAGTGGAGCTGGTTTGAGTTTATCCGGGAGGTCTCCGAGTAGTCCCCGCTCTATCATGAACAAGCTGTCCGCGTTGAGTTTCTTCAAGACATCAGGTCTTCTGATGATGGGTGATCTGTGCTTATCTTTGTCCATGTCGGACGTCGTCACCGGCCCGCGGTATATTGTCGACTGGCGCTTATCAACGGCGATATCTTCGAAACTGATAAGCGCTGATACTATTCTCTCATGTTTTGTGTGCCTAACTAATATTACTCTTTGATATACCTGCGCTAAATAATCAAAATACAATGGTCTAGAAATGTTACGTTTAGACAAGATTTATGTGTAAATACAGTGGGTTTAGGACGGTAGCTTTAGTTTCATTTGATCCGTCGATGTGTAGAGGCTGTTCACACTAGTTTACCACCTTGGGTAGGGTTCAGGGTCGAGTCGGATCGTAACGTTACAACTTTACGTGGCAGCAGCTGTTCGAACACGCGATAATATCGTGTTTCTCCAGCCGTCCATTACTGAAACAACTATTTTTGGTAACGCGCAACTTAGGACGTATATCTGCTATGTCAGATTTTATTAAAACTCTGACCCAAGAGGTAATTCGTTTTACTAAGAGATTAGGTTACTTATTACTTCAAAAGAAGACACACCCACATTCCACCTATTACCATCAGCTAGGCACAAATCTAGACTCCATGGCTGCTACTGAGAAATTCCTAAAGGTAAAACCTAATATCACCGCCCGACCTGGGGAACGATCAATCGAATGCAGGACCTCATGCTTAGCAGCCGCACTTCCGACCACCACACCAACGAGGCAGTTGTAGTATTTCATCCATTTAAACAAACATTAGGTATGGTTCGGTTTTAAACTTAATGGTGGCTCGGAAGTTAGCTGCGAGTGACGGTATACGCAGGAATAACGCTTTAAACTTCATGGCGATTCGGAACATCTAATGTAAAGCTGCGCAGACAACAATTTTACGTACTTATCAAAGGGGCGCAGATGACGTATCGTATTGTCTGGATAATGCGCAGACCGTCACTTGCAGCTAACTTCCGAGCCGCCATTAAGTTTGAACCGAACTATACTTGAAAAGGGAAAAGCGTCTCCCCTCTTTCAAATAAGAAACAACACGCCATTTCCATGATAAAGCACTCAAAATAATCATGGCGCGTGCAGCTGTCGTAAAGAGGTACAATTAAGGAAATTGCCAGGAAGTCATTGGGCACTCGACGTAATAAAATGCAAAAAGAATAATAGTTTTTCCACTTACTGTATCCGCTTACAAACGTGAAATATGTTTATTGTTATTGTGTATAATGAAGCCACTTAAAGTACTCGCAATAGTCAAGGTTATTAATATAGGTACTCACACGTAGAAATTTCTGACAGCTACTGCAATAATACAGTCCTTTCAAAATGATTGTACGGTCGAACAAGCTATTTGGTTTACATTTTACAGTGTAATTTGTTGGTTAAACTGTAAACCAAATAACTTGTTCGACCGTACCTCTCCCCTTGCATCGCTGTCAACTAGGGTTGCCACGCCCGTACTATTAATATATAGTATCGTACTATATTTCAGTCAATTGTACTATCTATACATAGAAAAATTATATAGTAGGAAAAATACTATATTTTTATCCCTAATTCAACTGTCGCGCTTCTTATAAATATTAACTGTAACTGGAAGTTTGAAACGTACCCGCAGGCAGCACTGCACGGGGAATTTAATCAATAAATTAATGTTAATGATTTGTATTCAGAAATTATTATTGTAAATGAAATTATTTCAAAAATAAGCGAAGAAGAGGTGTTTTTACCTAAAAACACTGCTGAAAAATGGCAAATACTTTTCAAAGTACAGATACAAATTTTATTTAAAATCATTTGCTTCTCTCCATTCCTGCAACTTCCCCTCTATGGAAAGATTTTTTCCATCATGAATGTATTTAATCTATACTATATTTATATGCCTAGGCCTTACAGCTGCTAGGTTGAAGTGGAACTGGGCTGGTAACATCTGCCGCATGTCGGAGGAGCAATGGGCAAAAATTACCACTCAGTGGATACCAAATAGCAGGAAACGACAACGCGGCAGGCCCAGAAGGAGATGGCGGGATGAGCTGGACTCTTTCGCAAAGGATTGGCCTACAATCGCACTAGATCGCGAAATGTGGAAGGAGGGAAGGGAGGCCTTTGCCCTGCAGTGGGACAATACAGGCTTATAATAATAATAAAATAATATTTATATATATATATATATATTATAAAGCTGCAATGTTTGTTTGTTTGTTTGAACGCGCTAATCTCTGGAACTACTGGTCCGATTTGAATGATTCTTTCAGTGTTGGGTAGTTCATTTATCGAGGAAGGCTATAGGCTATATAACATCACGCTGCGACCAAAAGGAGCGGAGCATAAATGAAAAATATTGCAAAAACGGGGAAAAATGTATTCCTTTTGTGAGCTGTTTCTCTTTTATGTGACGCAGACGAAGTTGCGTGGGTCAGCTAGTGGTACATATGAAGAAACAAATAGAGCATCTATTAATTAATTAAAAATGAATTGTTAATTTATTTTAATATGAATCTAATCCTATAATTATTTTAAATGTAATAGATCATTGATAGCCAAAGCGAAGAGCAATAACAAATATACGTATAGCACATATATGTAAAAATAAATAATGTTTTAAAATAAATGTGTACTTTTTTTCCTGAATTTCCCAAAAGTACTATATTTTTGCAGCTTTTTTGGGAAAAATACTATATTTGTTTAAAGAAAAGATGGCAACCATACTGTCAACATCACAATGATCTTTATGACCGTAGCAATAAGGATGTGGTTACTGGTTAGGTTGCTATATCACTGACAAGTCTTATAGTAATCTTTTTTTTCCTGACAATTTGGTTGCTGTTGAACTGCAGCAGACTAAAGGTAAAATAGCTGTGAATGGACTGTACCTACCTACTACGTAGTATTTTAGTGTTTCATTAACAATATGGAGGTAGGTAAAAGTACGTTGCGTTTTCTTTACGCAAGGGAATTGTCGTAATGTGTACAAATCGTCTTTTGGAATGTCTAAAAAACAAACATGTGAAAAAGTTAGAACGTTGACCCCCAATGATGATGAAATGATGATGATGATAATGAAATGATGTTTATTTTTGCAAGTAGGTTTTTACAAACACTTTTACACGTCATATTTTAATAACTAGATGGGCCGGTGTTTCCTAACTAACTACTCTGAGAAGAAACAGCCGAAACAAACTCAGAGGTCATAAGTCTCTTTTGAAATCCAGACATAATCTTGCTCAATTCACATGAGGACTATGCAGATTAGTGTCTGAGATGGTCTTTTGAAGAAAGAACCACACAGTTTTTTTGAGTGGACCAGTAGAACATTTGTCAGATATCTTCTGTTAATGTCATGTCTCCGTAGCTAGAAGCACAGTTGAAGGTTCCCACGTATGGCCTTGCTCTATAATAAGAAAATGGTCGCAATAGCAATGGCGAAGGGTACTTTTAAGCCCATTATAAGTTACAACAAAGTAAACCTCCCAACAAGATCATTATTAGTCAATCGTAGGAGTCATTACGTGTTATTGATAAATGGTCTTCAACCCCACATGTAACTTTTCGGAAATAGGAGGGACAAAATGGCTGGCCTTGGTTTAAACTATTTAGTTTAAAAGGAAGGGTAGAAAAATCAAGTACGAGTAAAACCATAGACTTAGTATATACTGCCGTATAGACGAACTGACAGCTCGATAAAGCGTGACCAATTTTGATTTGTCAGTGTGTGCGTTAGTTAGCGATGTACCTTTTACTTTGGAGGACTATCGATAAGTGGTTAAAGTTCGACCCGTGGAGGAAGATGTTCCATAGACTGCCTTTGTCCAGATTATAATTTTTACATTATGTTAAAAAAGTGTAAACAGATTAAAAAATAAAACAGCCAACATTTTATTAAAAATCTCTCTATACTGACCTTTAAACAGAAAAATCTTATTTAACTGGTTCCTTACAGTTTCCTTTCCTAAATTATTAAGTTTACATTCATGTTTAAGTCGAATGTCAAAGTAAATTTCTATAATGTGTTCCATTATTAAATATCTACGACCACCTAAAATATCTTGGTCCAAATTTCGGCTCTCCAAACTCGAAAATAAGCCGAAATTATCTTCTAATTATATTATAAGAAGCACAGCTTGGCAAATTGTAGATTTCCAAATACCTTGACTGATTTTATTATTTTAACGAATAAAATTTTCAATCTGTAAACAAAGTTGTATCACGTCTTTGGATTCCAACCAACGCGCTCAATGAATCTCAACCATTTTCCTCGAATTATAGTATCTAGAGGGAATCTGTTGTACAAATTATACAAAACAATTAGTTTATGTATTTGTTAAAAGTTAATTAACTTTTTCTAGATAAAATGGTTCAGTTAACAGACGGTAAACGTAAGCTAGCATTTATTTTCATAGTTAACATTCAAGATAAAATATCGATAGTATCGATCAATTTAAGTCAATCCCTAGCGTACATGTAAAATACACACATCAAAAGTGTCTAGGGATCAAGCATTTTTATGCGGATTTCTTGAGATTGAGATGTGGCTTTGTAATAAATTTATGATTTTATAAATTTATATGGATCCTTTTTGGTGCATTTCATCATTTGAATCAGGAACTCTCAATCAAATTCGAGTAAAAGATGAAAATAAGCTGTCAATATTTTCCCTATAAAAACATAAAACGCATTGAAGACATTATTAGTGCTACTGTTTCCCTACTACTGATTAAAACCAACGTTATTATGGAGCGGCGACGTCATTTAAGCAGGGAAGAAATGCTCAGAGCCGTGGGAATGATAGAAGCTGGTTCCCGGCAACGTACTGTAGCTTTAGCTCTGAATACAAGTCAGAGTGTTATCAGTCGACTTTGGACACGTTACCGAAGCACTGGTACCGTGGCTGAGCGCCATGGAGGACGGTATCGCTGCACCACACGGAGACAAGACCGATACATTCAAATCTTAACTCGAAGAGCTCCAACAATAACCGCCATGATGTTAGCCGTGAGGCTTCATCACTCTTCAGGGAACTTAATTAGCGACCAAACAGTCAGAAACCGCTTGCATGAAGTGAACCTTCATTCCCGAAGACCGCTACGGGTACCACCTATAGCAATGCACAATCGTAGGATTCGATATCAATGGGCTCTTGAACACAGAAATTGGGCAGAAGAACAATGGCGTTTCGTGTGCTTTTCTGATGAGTCTCGTTTTGGTATGAGACCGGATACAAGACGTATACGACACTGGAGAACCCCTGGACGCCAACAGCGATTAAAATCCTGCCAGGAAGTCCATCCTTATAGTGGTGGAACCATCATGGTATGGGCGGGTATTTGGATCGGCGGAAGAACTGATTTGATTTGGATCAGAGGCAACCTCAACGCTCAAATTTATGCTGAGACGATTGTATCAGACGTCATCGTTCCTCTACAAGTGCAAATCGGTCCCTTATTTCAGTTAATGCATGATAATGCACGACCGCACACCGCAAGAGTTGTAAGACAGACTCTCGCCGCAGCTAACATCAATGTCCTGCCCTGGCCTGCTCAGTCGCCAGACTTGAACCCGATTGAGCATGCATGGGATATGCTACAGAGAAGAGCTCTGCCGAATATGGAGGGTATCCAGTCGCAAGAAGACCTTTTTTTGTTGTTGCAACGAACATGGGCGGCCATTCCACAGCGTGATTTGGATGAACTCATTTTGAGTATGCCAAACCGATGTTCTTGTGTTGTTAGTGTTCGCGGTAGAAACACGGATTATTAATTGTTTAAGTTACCCAATAAAATTTTAAAGAAAACTGTGTTTTCAGTCATTTTTTCGAACTTTAATGTTAGTGGTTCAAATGTCAAAAATCCCTTTATTAGGAAAATGGCAAATTTCTTTATTAATGCAAAGGTGACTTGGTTTATCGTTACTGTGACAAACGAAAACACTTTATTTGATGAATCCTTAAAGAAAATTTTAATTAATATCAATCAGGAGAAAAGTTATTGCAAAAATATATGTTGATCCCTAGATACTTTTGATGTGTGTAGATTGATGAAAAATCTATTCACCAAAATCATGTAAATTATCAACAAATGGACTTTTAGCTATACAAAATATGAAAGTAAACAAAAACATTGGTATTATTTTATATTTTATACAGGTAAAAAGGCTAATTTTAACCAAAAATAAACGCGTCTTATCAGTGACTACGTCCTGAGTATTTACTTATGAAATGTGCAATTTTCAGGTTTATATCTAGGATTAACACCACATTCACGCACAGAACAAGTAACCATTGTTTAATACAACTGTATTCACTGAAAATAAACCACACTGTACGCTAAAATTCCAAAATAACAAGGACTTGATTCCCCGCGTGCCGACTTGTGCAGACCTGTCATTCAAAACCGGTCACAGTGATATTAGATTCGCGATCCTTTTTCATCTTGCTATATTTCCTTAAGGGATGTTCTTCTCGCTCGCACGCTTTGTTGGTCTATATTTACTAAGTCTATGAGTAAAACAAACTTTAAAAAAAGAAAACAAAATTATGCCTATTATAATAGGTACCTTTATATATACCTACTACACCTAAGTTTTATGGTTTTTTTTTAAATAATAATTTTCACTATTTTTGCTGCAGTAACGTTTTAACCTGTCTTATTTTAACTGTAAACTATTTCAGACGCTCTGTAAACTGTATTTATTTTTTCTACTGTTCATGCAATTTCACACTTTTCACTGCATTTTCTTTTAACACGTCATTATGAACTCTATCAGAGACTGCTACTACAATTGTAGTATTTTTCTTTGAAAATTTTAATTCGCCATTCGTTAATTCACTGCACATCTGTACCTAGTTGGTACCTACCTACACGATATTACAGATACATAATAAGTAGTATATCTATACAACATAACCTTGATACCATTATGTACAAGTAAAGTTAAATCGATACAAACGTGGCAACCATAGTTTGTCGTCAGTAGTCGACGACACTAAAACGCGATGTGATAGTTTTTGTGAAAAAAAGTGCTTGAAACTGTGCTTTGAAAGTGCAAAAAGCATTCTGTATTCATACTTTTGTCTTTCTAGTTTGTTTTTCATTGTGTTTAACCTTGGGTTTCGTTCAAGGGCAAGGCGCAAACGAGGTTATTATGGTGGAGCTGACAGGGTAGCCCGCGAAATTCAAATTTTCTTGCGTTTTTTGCAATTTGCAGATATTGGTGTCGATTCTGTTGTGCACATAATAAACTTAATTTAGGCTATTGCTATCTTTTTCTCTCTAATAAAACGTGAAAGAGACGGACGTAATTTAGAGCTGTAAAATTTAATTGGAACTAATATTTCCATACAAATGAAGGATGCACGTAAAAACATGTACACTAAAAACACGGTGAAGCGTAAGGCATAAACTAGTTTGATATCTCTAACTTAGTTCATAGCTATAGCCATCCTGTCCTCGCACTGCCTTTTAGTAAAATATAGCAATAGCCTAAATTAAGTTTAGTTTGTGCACAAAGAATCGACACCAATGTCAGGTTGTACGTTGATAAAAATATGAATTGCGCAAGTAACACGTAACTATTTAATTACAGAATTTTAATCATTCAAATCATTAATACAACACTCTCATTTAACCCCATTCAATAACGATTTCATGAACCAGTCATTTAGCTGCCTTAAGTGAGTGGTAAGCTGTAAAATTCCTTTGCTAGACATGGTGCACCCGGACGGTACTGACCGTTACAGTGAATGCTCCTGGGGGTAATGGCATTACCACGGTTGGTAGCAGATGACCGCGGTGTCATGTTATCTGCTAGAGGATATTAACACCTATGGATAGACCTGGAGTAACCTCTTTAGTTGCCGAAACACTTTAAATCAGAACGAGGCGGTTCCCCGAGCAAGATTAGCAACTCTATTTGTGGTGGTTCGAACTTCGTTTGAAATACTGTTAGAATAAAGTTCTAATCAGCTTGCACTACGAAATGGTTGTTACGTCAGTCACTGCAGGCCGAATTGTGCGAAATGAGTGGTTTTTATTCTTTATAAAATCAAATTTACGTCTTTTGGAAAAAATAAAACGACAATTATGTTCATTATTAAATTGCCTATTAGTATAAGTAGCAAATCAAAATAATGGTTACTTTACGAGGAGTAGCATTTTATAAATGTTGCTTATTGTTTAATATGTATGATATTAAACAATAAGCAACTTAAAATAAACACATTACCATCCTTTGCGTCGCGCAGTCGGGTAAAAAAAGATGAAACGACAATTTTGGAGTCAAGAATATGTAGTAATTTAATGTATTTTTTATTAGTTGGTATTTCTTTTGGATAAAGAGGAGTAGGCTCCGAAAAACTGCTCGCTCAAGGTCATTTGCTCGGGGAGCCGCCTTAATATTTCAATTAGTTCCTGACATTATTTTTGCTATGTAGGGTAATAGGGTTACTTTCGAAAAGCGTCCATAGCTTGGCGATAAGACGGGAGTGTGGGCTTTTTACCTCAATAAAAATACCCAGGTGGTCACCATCTACATAGGAATGGGAGACAACAACCCTCATTTCTACCCTCAGGCACAGCCTTTTTTTTTTTTTGAATGGGAAATCATCAAATGACTCCTCCCGCTCTGGGCGGAGCAGGAGGGAGTGTCAGACTTCTACTGACTAAAACCCATCCATGTTCGTTCATCGCCCTTTGTGTTCCGGGGCCACGGTATCTCTTTCGAACAGTCCCGCAGCCCCGGCAGGCATCGGCCCTTGCGGACCCCTTCCCAGGGTGGGTTTTTTTAAGTTTTTATCGCTACTCACTTTCTGACATAACAGCATGCTCCTTTAAAACTTAAGATCGTTGCATTTTCTACCTACAATCGTATAAGAAAAAGTGTCAATAAAAAGTTGCACACAATCGAAACAAACTGAGGAAGTGGACATAATGGTGTTTTGTTACAAAATAATAACAGAGAGTCCGCGCCGGCCCGGTCTGTCTCCGAGGAAGAAGTCGTCGGCTTGCAATGGTAAGATGGTAACTAATTTAAGTGGTGATTTGAATGGTAAGATGTAGCATATGTCCTTTCTTTGGTATTGCTCGTCGTGTCGTTGAACTCCTTTTTTTTCGGATGGGAAATCATCAAATGACTCCATCAATAAATTGCAAATCTATTTAGTCCGTCAGTTAGAGTATTGGAAAATAATGGCCACGTATTTTTTGTTTTTGTAAATCAATGAATATTGACAAAGATAAAACGCATCAAAACTCGAGAGTGGGGGCTCGTGACGTCACAACGTACTAAAAATTATAGCACGGCGTGACGTATTGAGAATTTTAAAAGCGTCGTATCTTCGTCAATTTAGGTTTACGTAACAAAAGAAAAAATACGTGTCAAATATTTTTTGATAATCTAACTGACGGGCTAATTCGATTTTTTTAGGACACAAGCTATTTTCAGAGGATAGGTTTTAAATACTTACAGCCGGTATAACAACAAGATATAAAAATAAACCACCTCGTTGGTCGAGTGGTCGCAATTAAAGAGCGACTGCTGAGCCTAGGTTCGCTTCCCGGGTCGGGCTAAGTGTTATTGGGTTTTTCCATCAGGAATCTCTCAGTAGCAGCTACGAAGTCTTGATTTATGCCCGTTTGATGGCAATAGGCTTGACCCCTTTTAACATGGGACTATACCTTTGGCCTTTGCCTAACCCTCCGGGGATTAAAAGCGTAATAATGTTAAGTAATTATAATAAAGATAAGAGGATAAAGTGGTAAGCTAGCGCCTATCAAAACAATATGGCCAAGACACGAACTAACACTATTATAAACAAAGTATCAGGCGCGTTTATGAAAACACTGTTTTTAGGGACATTTGCCGATACCGTCTTGTTTAAGAATATGTTTTTTTGGGTTCCGTACCCAAAGGGTAAAAACGGGACCATATTTCAAAAAACTCCACTGTCCGTCCGTCTGTCTGTCACCAGGGTGTATCTCATGAACCGTGCTAACTAGACAGTTAAATTTTCACAGATGATGTATTTCTGTTGCCGCTATAACAACTAAAAACAGAATAAAATAAATATATAAGTGGGGCTCCCATACAACAAACGTGTTTTTTTTTAAATGGTAAGGAACCCTTCGTGCGCGAGACCGACTCGCACTTGGCCGGTTTTTTTGCTCTTTAATAAAGCTTACAGATTTCTTACAAGATACAACTCTACGTTTTCACTATAAAGTCTTATCTCGGATTGTTTCAGTACGCAGCTCCATATCTCAGCTGATTCGCTCGTTCGACTACGAGAATTGCAGCACAGACATCGTAGACTCCATACCCGAGAAAGAGTGGAAGCTCCTAGCAGCCCTAGCACGGAAGAGAGAAGAAGACATCGAAAGAGACAAACTCGCGGACCAGTTCCGACAGCTGTGGCAGAAGGAGAAAGAAGAAAGAGAAATTGTTAGTCTCGACTTCATTATTGTTCTGTAATTATATTCTACTAACTTTTGCTCACGGCTTCGCTTCCGTTAAGTATGGAACACACTTGACGACCTTATGACTGCATCAGCAAGCGGAGTTCGCATATCTGAATTTTGGGCCAAACATATTTCTACACTAATATTATCAAGAGGAAAGATTTGTATTTTTGTGTGTGTAAAAACGGCTCGACCGATGTTAAAAATTCTTTCACCATTAGAAAGCCACGTCTTTACTAAGTAACATAGGCTATATTTTATCCCCGTACTCCCACGGGAACGGGAACTACGCGGGTGAATGAAGCGCTAAGAAGAATACACACGGGAACGTTTTAAATGAACAATGTGCGTATAGCACTCGGGGATAATGTAGGTTCCCGTTAGTGAAATAACTCTTTATCTCTCTTTTTTGGAATCGGATCAGGAGTTCCGACTTCCGAAGATTATCCCCTACATACAAACAAATTTTACCTCTATAATATAATATTAGTATAGAAGTATTTGTAGATCTTTGACAGTCGTTAGGTAGTCAGAGGCCCAAAAAGTCTGACAACCAGTCTTACCAAGGGGTATCGTATTACCCGGTACTAACTGGGTTGTGGAGGTCAGATAGGCAGTCGCTCCATGTAAAATACTGGTATTCAGCTGCATCCGGTTAGACTGGAAGCCGACCCCAACATAGTTGGGAAAAGGCTAGGCAGATGATGAGAAGTAAAGATGAGAGCTTCTTGAGGAGCTCGTGGCTAAATAATAACAGCCGCTCGGGTCAATCGTTAGGTTAAGCCGCGATTGTCTAGGTTGATCCGTGGATGGGTGACCACCCATTACATGCCGAGTTTCCTCCGTGCCTCGGAAAGCAGGTTAAGACTTAAGCCGTTGGTCCCGGTTGTCATTTGTAGATCCTGACAATCGTTACAGGTAGTCAATGTCCCGAAAGTCTGACAACCAGACTTACCAAGGGGTATTGTATTACCCAGTACTAACTAACTGGGTTGTGGAGGTCAGATAGACAGTCGCTCCATGTAAAATACAGGAATTCAGCTGCATTCGGTAAGACTGGAAGCCGACCCCAACATAGTATGTTGGAAAAAGGCTAGGCAGATGGTGATTTCAACGGGCATGTAGGAAGAATGAAGGATGGGTATGAGAGAGTGCATGGTGGTTGGGGGTATGGAGACCGTAACAATGACGGCGAGGCACTGCTTCAAGCTGCGTCTGCCTTCGACCTGGCAATAACAAATACGTGGTTTAAAAAAAGAGACGAACATCTTATTACATATAAAAGTGGCCACCACGCGACGCAAATAGACTATTTCCTGGTTAAACGGGACAGTCTTAAATACGTCAAAAACTGTAAAGTGCTGCCAGGCGAAGATTTAGTCTCCCAACACAGACTTGTCATAATGGAGGTAAAAATCAGTGTCTCAGCCAGTAGAAACAAAGAACGGCCCCCACCCAAAACCAGATGGCGTATGATAGAAAACGAAGAATGTGCAAGTATGTTTAAGAATCAAGTTGTAGATAAGATGATTGAAATGAAGGATATGCTGGATATAGAAGGAAAATCTGTGAATGAATGTTGGAAGGAGATGGCGGATTGTATAAGAAGAGTAGCAAAAGATGTGTTTGGAGAATCCAAAGGGAAAGGTATGATAGATAAGGATACATGGTGGTGGAATGAAGAGGTGCAAAAGAGTCTGAAGGAGAAAAAGATTGCGTTTAAAGAATGGCAGGGTGTAGCAAACGGGAACGACAGTTTGAAAGAAGAAAAGAAGAAGGAATATAAAGAATGGAAGAGAAAGGCAAAAAAGGCGGTAGCAGTTTCCAGAGATAAGGCGCAGGAGAAGTTATATGACTCACTGGACAGTCCTAAAGGCCAGAAGGAGCTCTACCGGATTACAAAAGCAAGAGAAGGGAGAACGAGAGATATAAAACATATAAAGTGTATGAAAGACGGCGCTGGTAAGGTTTTGTCTAAAGATGATGAAATAAAAAGGAGATGGAAGGGTTATTTTGAAAAGCTAATGAATGAAGAGAATGCATGGAGCGGTGTGCTTAAAGAGGTACAAGTAAATATAGGTTTGGTGAGGGAAATTAGTATGGACTAGCTTCTGCCCGGTTGCTTATGCCAGCGACAACGGAGTCGTCAAAATCGAAGACCTGAAGCGTCTGATGTCGAATTTTAAGAGCCCGGGGACGGGAATACAACGGGATGCGTGAGACGATTCGAGACGTTCCAGATCTTTCATTTTTGTAAGTCAACAGGAAATGCCCATCAGACCAAACAACACTTGCTGAGACGTCATTCCTATGTGTTATGGTGTAGCTGGGCTCTTGGAGTTCCACTACAGGTGTTCCAGATCTTCGATTTTTATAAATCAACAGAGAGTGCTCATCAGATTGAACAACTTTTGCTAAAACTTCATTCCTCTAAATATGTTATAGTGTAACTTAGCTCTTGGAGTTCCACATCAGGTGTTCCAGATCTTCAACAGAAAATGCTCATCACGTGGAACAATTTTTGCTATGGTACCATTTTTGTATCTCTTATAGTTCAGCTGGTCTGTTGCGGTTCTGCATCAGGTATTTGTTTCCAAGATAAAAGTCAACAGGAAATGCCCATCAGACCGAACAACTTTTGCTAAGACGTCATTCTTATATATGTGTTATGGCATAGCTGGCCTCTTGGAGTACCACAACAGGTGTTCCAGATCTTCGATTTTTATAAGTCAACAGAGAGTGCTCATCAGATTGAACAACTTTTGCTAAAACGTCATTCCTATATATATGTTATAGTGTAGCTGGGCTCTTAGAGTTCCACATCAGGTGTTCCAGATCTTCAAATTATTCTCTCAGCAGAAAATGCCCATCACGTGGAACAATTTTTGCTATGGTACCATTTTTGTATCTCTTATAGTTTAGCTGGTCTGTTGTGGTTCTGCATCAGGTGTTCAAGTTTCCAAGATAAATTATAGCCTATATCTTGCCCAGACATAATACCTATACAACAACAAAAAAATCATTCAAATCCGTCCAGTAGTTCCGAAGATTAGCGTGTACAAACAAACAGACCCACAGACAAACAGACACACAGACAAACAGACAGATATTTTTTTTTGGATTCGTGCTCTATTACTGTTTCTAAAGCCCTCTCAATTATTTCTTTTTTAATATATTCAATGTACAGACACAGTTTTTTTACTGTTTTATTATATGTATATAGAAGATATAGATATAGATAGATGAAGTGAGGAAGGCAGTTCAAAGTATGAAAAATGGAAAGGCCATGGGCCCTGATGAAATACCAGTAGAAGTATGGAAGTGTTTAAAAGAAGACGGATGTATGTGGCTGACTTTATTCTTCAATAAGTTGTTGTATGAAGGAGCGATCCCACAAGAATGGTGCAATAGTTCGCTAGTGCCCATCTTCAAAAATAAAGGTGATGTGCAGGACTGCAACAACTATCGGGGGATAAAGCTCATGTCACATAGTATGAAAGTATGGGAGAAAGTGATAGAGAAAAGAATAAGAGAAGAGAGTAAGATCACCCAAAATCAGTTTGGGTTTATGCCAGGTCGAGGAACAATGGACGCCACTTTTGCACTCCGCCAATTGTGCGAGAAGTACAGACGTGCACACAAAAACTTGCACATGGTGTTCATTGATCTGGAGAAAGCGTATGATAGGGTACCTCGTGATGTGTTGTGGTGGGCCTTGAAAGAGAAAGGTATACCTGGGAAGTATGTAGAGTTAATTCGTGCTATGTACAGTCAATCTTGTACCTACGTCCGGTCAGCTGCTGAGAACACCGATGAGTTCAGTGTGGCTGTAGGCTTGCATCAAGGGTCGGCTTTAAGTCCTTACCTCTTCTTGTTGATCATGGACGCTTTAACGTCGGACATCCAGGACGAGGCACCCTGGTGCATGCTGTTTGCCGACGACATTGTTCTTGTCGGTGAAGATGGACCTGAGATCCAGAGCAGATTGGAGAAATGGCAACAGAAACTGGAGAATGTTGGCTTGAAAATCAGCAGAAGTAAAACTGAATACATGTTCTGCGATTTCGGCGGTCTCTCCAGTTCTGGAGCCATAGCGTTAGATGGCGCGCCTCTTCCTGTCTGCTCCGACTTTCGGTATCTCGGTTCACTCGTGCAAAGCGATGGCGAAATAGATCGTAGTGTAAAGCACAGAATTAACACGGGATGGATGAAATGGCGGCAGGTCACGGGAACAATCTGCGACTCCCGCATTCCCCTTAAACTCAAGGGGAAGATTTATAAAACAATGGTTAGACCTGCTGTCTTGTATGGATCAGAATGTTGGGCCACAAAAGGGATGAATGAAAGGCATTTGCATGTCGCGGAGATGAGTATGCTAAGGGGGATGTGTGGTGTTACGCGAATGGATAAAGTAAGAAATCAGTATATAAGAGGAAGTCTGAAAGTGGCGCTGCGCTGGCGGTGACTGAAAAGTTGTGTGGTAATCGGTTGTCGTGGTATGGGCATGTGATGCGGAGGGATGAGGAAAATGTCGTGAGGAAAGTTTTGAGTATGAATGTGGATGGGTATATGAGTAGAGGAAGACCAAAGAAACGATGGATGGACTGTGTAAAGAATGATATGGCAAGAAAAGAAGTGTCTGATGAGATGACGTAAATAGAGAAGTATGGAAGAAGAAGACATGCTGCGCCGACCCCAAATGAATTGGGATAAGGGCAAGAGAATGATGATGAGATGATGAATAAGTAACTTCTTTCTAGGTTTGCATACTCCATCGTCTACCATCGTCATTGCTTACCATAAGGGGATCAACACGAACGCGAACCTATCACTTTTTAAAAATTAAGTATGGTAAGGTTCCTTGTGTACTAAAATAGCTAACAAGCGTACTTTCAATATTTTGCTTGACAAATGACAATACTTAGGTGAGAAGCGGCGCCGGCGCAGCGAGGAGCAATTGATATAAAAATAACTCTATTAGAAACCACGAGTGCGCTATTAGTCACCAATATAATATGTTGTAAAACATGATAGTTTGATAGAATGTAAACTTATTAAGAGGCATGAAAAAAATAAAAATCGGTTGTGGAACTCGCTCGAAGCGAGGATCATGGGGCTATAGATGTTAAGCTGGTTAGGCTCATGGGAGAACCTATGTCCAGCAATGGACGTCTGCAGACTAAAAAATAAATGATTTAAACTAACTTATTCAACTCCAGATCGAAGCCGAAACCGTAAACCAGTACAGGCGCTACATAGACGAAAAACGGCGCGACGAGAAGTCTCGCTATGAGCACATGCAGTATCAAAAGGCACTTGAGTCGCAGATCAAGAGACAGGAACTGCTGAAGTGCATCCAGCACAAAGAACAGCGCAGTGCTGACCTGCTCGCCCAGATCGATGATGAAAAGGTAATTTCGAAGCGACATTCAGATGATTCAGGCAAGTATCCAACAAACGAGTCCGGGAGTTGATACCGCATATCGGTAACCATAGTGTGGGACGCTCCCGAGCTAGATGGACCATAATTATATACTGTATACATATAGAGTTACCCTTTTTTTTTTTTTTTCGGATGGTAAATCATCAAATAACTCCTCCCGCTCTGGGCGGTGCAGGAGGGAGTGTCAGACTTTTACTGACTAAAACCCATCCATGTTCCTTCATCGCCCTTTGTGTTCCGGGGCCACGGTATCTCCTTCGAACAGTCCCGCAACCCCGGCAGGCATCGGTCCTTACGGACCCCTTCCCTTTTGCTGACTCTCTTTGAGGCGCGCGTGGAACACGAACGCGCCGTCGACACGGCCTGTCGTCATGAGACGGATGGACGGCGAGCTAGCCCATAGCCCACCGTCCACAGGCCTGCGTCTACGGTGGCCGGGGGCCACGTGGTGGTGGCCCCCGACGCCCGGGGCGTCTCCCGCGGCGGCCGGGACGTTGAGAGGTTCTCTCCCTCTCACGTTCCGCCACCTCCTTCTCTAGCATTACTGCTTCGCAGAAGGAGGTGACGGCGTCCCATTCCGTCTCGCTCCGGACCATGGCTTGCACCAGGGCCGGACGCAAGAGGTCGCGAGTTACCCTTACTTCCAAAGTGGTAAGTAGTACCGGGCGAGTACGTGCAGAGCCATCTGCAAGCCGGACTAGCAGAAGGTAAATTTATGAGAACTGGACACAAACCTTGTTCTTCTGCATCTGTATCAGGGTCATGAGGTTCTTGTTACTGATTGGTAAGCAGAATTCCAAGAGCCAACAGGAAAGTAGATAGATAACGTACGGCAGGCTACGGTAGCCAATCAGACATGCCAACCGTACGTCGCCCAGCTGATGGATGGCTTCGCAGCATGGCTGAATAATGTGCTAACTGTCTACCAGAAAGTCTCGCCTTTTTCCCATGGAGATCTGTAAAACACCACACTTCCACATAATTACAGGCAGAATCTGCAAAGCGCCATAGCTGCTGCGATTCTTACACACTGATCCTTTTCTCTCGTCCACGTTCAAATATCTGGTCATACACGACCAATGACCTTATGAAGGTGGCTGGGTATAAGCCAGACTGTGGAAGGCGAAGGACTTGCGACTTGCGAGTTTGACGTACAGCTTGAGAGGTTATGTCCACGTCCAGCAGTGGACTGTGGGCTATTATAGGCTGAGTTGATTAATTCTGACAAGTGTGGTCAGAAAACGTGGGCGCGAGATAACTTTCGAGCGTTTTTAAATTCCATACTACGTTATTGACCGCGTTATGGGAAGCCAACATGGTGTGTTGGAATATTATTGTTGTATTAACGCTAGTGGTGTCGATTCTGTTGTGCCCACGGGTTGTGCCCAAACTAAACTTTATTTAGGCTATTGCTTTCTTTTTCTCTCTAATAAAACGAGAAAGAGACGGACGTAATTTAGAGCTGTTAAATTTAATTGGAAATAATTTCCATACAAATAAAGGGTGCACGTAAAAATATGTCGACTAAAAACACGGCGAAGCGCAAGATGATAAACTACATAGTTTTTGTGCACAACAGAATCGACACCAGTGTCATTAATTTGTCTGTTATCATTATCACAATACAATTAGACTAAGCCCGTCTCAGTCTCCATTAAAAATCATGAAGAAATCATCAAGAGTGCCAAACTTCAAAAATTTAAGAACGGACTCATTTTCATGTCATTTTTTTATAATTCTTCAGATTAGCTGCTTGGTAGGGAGAGCATTTGAAGAGGAGGCACGCACTCTACTTGCCGCCGACCGACGTATACGTCTGGACGAAGCCGAACAGTTCAGGAAGCACGTGGAGCTCATTGATAAGCAGAGAAAAGCCGACAACGCTATGCAGAAGCGAACGAAGATGTTGAGAGATGCCACTCAGGTACACCTTTTAGCTAGAAGATAGAACTGTGGCCCAATGCGAAAAAAGGATGGAGCTATATGGCATGGATAGCTCCATCTACTTTCCGCATATACGGACCTTATACGGACTTTTGACACAACGCAAAGTATTATACTACCATACATGGCTAGCGCTATGCATAGTGCTAGGTCTCGGCTGTTACTGAATAGTCTGTCAATCAATTGGCATATAATACTTACCTACATTTTAAGAGCTGTCAAAACGCGGTTCTCATAGATTTTGTATTGCAAAAGTACGCTGTGACGTCACTGTTTGGTCAACTCAATAGGGTATTACACCCATTTTTGAAAAGTGTCTCAATTAGATTCTATAGTGCTAATGAACCACTAAAAAAATCATGAAATTTTTATTCAATCGTTAAATGCCCTAAAAATGCATTAAAATTTTGCATTTTCAAATTTCGGGCGTAATTTGACGAACACTGGACGCCATATTGCTCTGTGGTCATGACGTCAGTTGGCTGTATAAACAAATGCAGTGAATTTTAAACACATCATAACGCTATCAAATAGGTGTTTTAAGTGTAGGTTAGATAAAGGGCATTACTTACATCGAAGTTTTAACATTCCGTAACTCAGCAGAACAGAAATCGGGATTTACAGCAAAAAAATTACCGACCATCACAGAGTTTATTCTTGGTAAAATTGTGTCGTCTGCTTTTACAAAACCGTCCTCCATGGTATTATTTCAATGGGTTGCGGGACTGTTCGAAAGAGATACCGTGGCCCCGGAACACAAAGGGCGATGAAGGAACATGGATGGGTAAAAGTCTGACACTCCCTCCTGCTCCGCCCAGAGCGGGAGGAGTTATATTTTACGTACGCTGATAGTTGACAATTGACACTTGTATGTTTACATAGCCGTATGACGTAATAACATGGCGACCACTGTTCGGTGTTATGGAACAGATTAAAAAATCTGAAACGTTAGAATGGAATTTTCAAATTTATTTTGCTATTTTATGAACTAAAACTAACGAATTCCGACTGTTTTTTGCTACGTATATACTATAATATATTTTTAGATTTTTTCTCATATAGAGTAAAATACCCTATTACTAAACTATTTATTGGTTTCAAAGCAACTAAAAATCTAATTTGGCAAGTAATTGAAAATAAATCAGGTTTTCAGGCCCAAAATAACTTTATTTTTAGAGATTGGTGTCTTGGAATTTTTGTTTTATGGTGTCTTAAATTGTTCTTAGAAAGTCATTAATTACGGCTAGAAGTTTAAGTCTGAGTTACTCACTGAGTTGTGCAGATCAGATAGACATTCATTTCATGTAACAAATACTAACTGGTATTCAGCTTTTCTAGTCTTCAGCACTGGCTGGAAGCCTAAAATAGTTTAGCAAAAGCAGGACAAATAAAGAACATCTCATCATATCTCACCTCATCTTACATTCCTATTATAGCTTAGTTTCATATTGTGTTCTTTCCAGCGCGTCGCGATACACAACGCCCTTTCCTCTTGGGAATCGTCTCTGCTTCGTCAAGAAGTGACAGCGATGGACGCAGCAAGACGCGCGCACCACGCTGCGAATGCGGCCCTGACTGATGCGCGCAGTGTACGGCTCATGCGCGCCCGGGAGGCAAGGAGGCGGCGCGCGAAGAGTCTGGCCGTTGTTACCGAGCAACTTAGGGATGCTATTAGGTCTGGTAGGTAAGGTATATCAATTAACCAATAATTTTTATTATCTGGTATCTTAAAGCCCTTAGATAAAATACACAAATATGAACTATGACACACGAAGTGGCGGCTTGTTACGCTGCGCGGTGTCACGTAGCCTGCCGCGAAAATGTCGATAGACTACACCCTTCGGCCAAAACTCTTCCTTCAGAAACTTGTCGAGATGTTGTGTCGGAACTCGCACCACAAACGACTTGAAGTTGGTGTTGTGACGCGGCTCCAACTTCTCGACCCTCAAGGTCCAGCTGGTCTTCACCTTCATGTACCTACTCTACGATCTCCTCAACCTTCGTATATGGCCCCACTGAGGTTTCTAACATCTTGTCACAGAATAAACCTTATGACAACTAAATAAAGTTCAATATACTGGCAAATCAGAAGTAAAAAAGATGAAAGGACAGTTCAGTCATGTCAGTTGTTATTTTAATCTTTGATTTTATTATTCATAGGGTTGTTCTCGGTTACATTGACCATTCTGTCAAAGTCAGCGTTTTTGTTACATTATGCTAGATAGGGTTGCTGCGTACAGCACACTCGTTGTCACCTTGTATGTTGTTTGTTATTACGGATCGTTAGTACTCGTGTCGTCTCGCTTCCACATTTTATGACCACATCTGACAGTAACGTTCGCCATAGCTTAGGTACGCTTGTCCTCCACACCGGTATGTTAATGTCGTGGCATTCAATATTGTACTTACCTACTGTGTGTAAAATGCAGGCAATTTTTTTTTTTTGTAATTTGAAGTTTGTTATCCTTAGAATCCTCTGGTTATCCTAAATAAACACCGAAATCTTATACTTACTATGTGTTACTTTTAGGAACTAATATCTCGTCATCTTAGAACAGGCATTTCGTACAAATACCATACGCCCCATTTTTATACACTTTATCCTTCCAAAGTGTAAATTGTTGAATTCTAATGTAAACCTCTTGTTAGATACTTGTATTTATAGGTCAAAGTAAACGTAATCTTGTTCAACTTATTTTTAATATTAATAACTAATAAATTATTTACATCTAAAATTACATTTGGTTTCATTTTTTACAATCCTTTGTAAGTAATTCCTATGTTTATGTACAACAGTTCTAGACTTATGGTCGTTCCAAGATCCTTCCTTCCTACTCGCTCATTTTGGGACCGCGAGTGACATAAAATGTGTGGTAATTTCTATAAATTACTAGATGAGAAATGTCGTGCTATTTAGTAGGTACGAGATTTCTAATGACTTGGTCATAAGTGTGTCATGTCTTTAACTTATATACTTCATGAATGCGCCGACAGGTAAGCACAAAATTCACAACCAAGCTGCAGTTTTAACTATCTGCAGTCTAAATGCAAACCATCTACATAGGTATGCTTTTAAAATTCGCGGGTTGCGATCGCGGGTGCACCTTGCGTCATCGCTTATGAGTAGCACTGTAAAGGTCAGCCGCGTGTGACGGGTTTTCTAAGGATATTTTGACAGTGGACACCCGCTCCGTATCAGCTCACGCGAGTTTTTAAGACCTGTTTGCACCACAAATCACTAAATGCGTTTTTACCATTGCCACTCGAAAAAGGACATTTTATTTATCGATATCAGTGAATAAAACTCTCTTTTACTCGCTGTGGATAACAGTGTCGACCTTGGTTAGCGTGGGTTAACCTTGGAGATCCACCCGATTAGCTGTTATTATTAGCCCACGAGAAATACTATACTTCTATTTATTTTCTCGCAGTCAATGGTATAAAGTAGAGTACACAACTCGTGAAAACAAAAATCATCTCGGTTCTTGTATCCCTCGCTCCGCTCAGGATTCTACTCTAGAATCCTTCGGGATCCAACATAGTCCCTCGAATTAAATTCCCTTTTTTTCACTTGTTGTTTAATCAACTTAGTGCATTCAGTGATTCAGCATTCTGATAATTATTTGTGGTGTTAATCGGCCTCAGTATACACTCTTGGTAGATCCTCTCAAAGAAACCCACCCTTTTATTCTTCCCCATCGCCAGTCCCCAAATAATTCACATCACTAAGATCCTTCGTAGCAGCCGCGAGTCGAGCTCTAGCCTTCTTATACTTCTTCAGGGCAGCCTCGGCGCCCAGGAGTAGAGCTGATGCTGTACTGGTGCCGGGTTGAGGAGGCGGCGCTACGAGGCCACCGACCTGCGCTTGTGAGATGATGGTCCACCGAAGGTTGATGGAGCCTGTTGATGTGAATGTGTAGTTTGTGTCCTGTGGATTAGAAAAGACGGGGCTATGAATAATGGTCATACTGGGTATGGGATAGTGGGATAAATTCCAAGGTCGGGCAAGGTTTGTCAGTTAGACATTTTCCAGATTGGACCCCAATGGGGAGACACAGGCAAAGATAATCTAAGATGGCGCCACCATAGCTGGTCTCAATCTGACCAATGAGGTTAAGCTATTTTGAACTATAAAATTACATTACCACATTTTCAACCAATGACGATGTTGGGAACAAGCTATGCTAGCGCCATTAGTTCCAGTGTGTCTCCCCATTGTTCACATTTAAGCCACATGCTCGTCATGCTCGTCTGTCTGTCTTGAAAAATAGTATGAGCGCCGCTAAGTGGCGTGGCGCGTGCGGCGTGTTTTGTAAGGATATTTTGGCAGCCTGCACCCGTTCTGTGCACCCACGCGAGTTTTAAGTCTGAATTCCTGCTACGCTGATGTTCGTCGCGTACGGTCGGTCGCGTACGTCAGCGAAGAAACAGCAACATACGCGCCGCTGACATCAGCGTCGCAGTATGGCGCTATATAGAACACAATGTATACTGCGACTCACGTACGCGACCGACATCAGCGTACCAGGAATTCAGGCCTTAGTGTACACCCTCAGCAAATTCATGACATTGGTGCCGATTCCCTTGTTTACAAACTAAACCAAATTTAAGTTCAGTGCATCTTTTTCTTTCTATTTCATTAAGAAAAGGACAGAAGATAAATTTTAGTTATGTTCTGTCAAATTAATCAGCGCCATACAAGTTTTAGACGCGATTAAAAAGTTGACTACTAAAATTACATCAAATTACGTCAGGTGCTGACTAATTTGACAGGATTAAACTAATATTTATCTTCTGTCCTTTTCATAATGAAATAGAAAGAAAAAGATGCATTCAACTTAAATTTAGTTTAGTTTGTGAACAAGGGAATCGGCACCATTGGCCATCTCAGCCCCGAATTCAAAATCAAATCACCTGCAACTGTGGTTCAGCCAATACATTCAAATCCTTGATCAGGTGGCATCCTCCTAGGAAGAACCTCCTGCTCTCGGCTGCCACTGTATCCAACTCCTCAGGGCGGGTGCAGGCCAGCTGCTTCGAGTAGCAGCCAGGGTCCAGGGTGAGAGGCAGGTAGCAGTACCCTTCGGTGCGATGGCGACCCCACCAGTCCGAAGATATGGCTTCGAGGAATAACTTTATGGGGGCTGGTTCTGTAATGATGGGTAAAACTTATCAGCAATGTTATTTTAGTTAATTGAAAGTAAGTGATTGCCTGGCATGGTTTAGTGGTCACAAACGTGACTGTGGACCATGGGGTACTGGGTTCGATTCTCGGGTCGGGCAAAGTGTTATTGGATTTCTCCTTCAGGAATTTCTCAGTAATAGCCACGGAGTCTGGATTGTGCCCGATTGATGGTAATAGGCTCGCCCCCTATTACATGGGACTTAAACATAACTGGATAAATGTGAGTATACTATTAGGAATATCTCTGACTAACTAACGCTTTGGGGATTGGAATAGAAGAATAGAATAGAATAATCAATTATTCGTTAATGGACAGCAGCAACACAATAGAGCAGCACATACATATAAATATAGCAACAAACAGCTTAACAATTAATTAATCAGCTCAACAGCGCTGAGCATGCCCATAACGAAAGGGTCACCAACTCAGCATATGCTGGGTGTAAAACACTCAGCGCTGGTTTTCAGTAGGCCCCCTGCAGTGACACACGGATGAGGGTAGTAGGTATTAAATAAGTAATGTTATTCTATTAAATGGGCATTTGTGAGTGTGTAATAAATAAATAAAATACAATGAATATTTTGGCTGAGAGATGGTGTTGAATTGAAATCGAAACAAATGGTGGATAGTAGATACCCACCTTTTTTACTAGCTTACCGCTGAAAGTTATTTTTTTAAAGGGATTCAGGGAGGGATCAACACCAAAATGCGCTCACACTGTCTATTTGAATAAACGGAAGCGAGAGAGTTACTGGGCGGCCAGGTTTTAGAAGAAAATTATTAATAAATATTAAAATAAAAAAAGAGTGGGTTACTTATTTTTTGTGTATGTCTCGTTAAAGGTTTAGGTATGAATGAATATGTTGACTTCATGTTTTTAATTGCAGACCCATACGTCAAAAAAATAAAGACAGAGCCGTTTAATGATGATTTTAAGACCACTCTTTGCAATTATTTTCTATCGAGCCGATTTCATCGAGTCACGAGCCACGGTCTTTGAAATATGATGAATATTAACATTTTTTTTTTGATGAGCTAGAACAAATAGTTTTTCTTAAAAAACTGTTTCATCATCATCATCATCAGCCTATTAATGTTCCCACTGCTGGGACACAGGCCTCCTCTCTATGAGAGAATGGGCTATAATGTATCACGCGGGCCTAGTGCGGATTGGTACCTAGATGTCACATGTCTTCGAATTTTTTGGTTCTACATGCCGGTTTCCTCACGATGTTTTCCTTCACCGCTCTAAACTGCTTAAAAAATATCAATTAGGTGTTGTCAGCCCCTTAGTGAATGATTAATTTACCTAATCCTGTATTAATGAGCAGAGACAATTCCACAATATGTCCGTAACTCCATTGTTTGGTTCCGTCGATCGTCACAGTTTCGCTCGTGTGTGTTCTCCCTTGGAGAGTGTCGATGCACTGAATGTCTTCTGGCACCTATAAAAAGCAGAAATGAACATTCAAAATCACACACATCATAACTACACACCTCTGCCTAACATATCGGGGATCAGACGTGATGTTACGCTCAGATCTCGTCTCTGTAAAAGAGTGAGCCGTGGTCCGGGTTTGATGCAGAATGTGCACTTGACGCAAAATGTACACTTCGCAAAATGTGCACTTCGCAAAATGAGCACTTCGCAAAATGAGCACTTCGCAAAATGTGCACTTCGCAAAATGAGCACTTCGCAAAATGAGCACTCCTCAAAATGAGCACCACTCCATCACGCAAGCTCAGTGAGGGTTGCTCTTTAAATTATTGGTTCTGGATTCCTCATAAAAACAAGCTTAGTTTATTAAAATAAATAGATGAAAATTAGGTTTATTTTATCTATTAAAATTCAACGTATTTACTAATTAATAAACATCGCTGGACATTACACACAGCGCTATCTAGTCCCACACTAAGCAACAAGGCTTGTGTCGTGGACACTAGATATAGGTAGTTGATATACTACATAGAATAATAATGTTTGTTTGTAAATACATAATACTTATTATACATAATTATAAACATCCATGACTCGGAAACAAATGTCCATGCTTATCACACAAACATTTTCCCCTGCCGAGATTCGAACCCGGGACCCTAAGAACGTAAGGCAGCCTCACTTCCGCTGCGCTATTCGGTTCGTTAAAGTTTCAGATGCATGCTATTAACTGTTGAGGAGTTCCCTCGTGAGGAGTCGAACGTGGCTGCAGGATCAAGTCATATCTTTTATAGGAATGTATCGTCACCAAAACCAAAGGAACGTGCAAAATTTCAGCTCAATCGGTTTAGGCGAACTGGTTTGAAATTCAGTTGCAAGATTTGACCACTACATACTAACTAACAAGGCAATATAAATAAAAGCATCACTACATACTACACCGCCGCGTCTGTCTGTCCCTATGTATGCTAAGATCTTTAAAACTTCGCAACGGATTTTGATGCGGGTGAGTGATTCAAGAGGAAGGTATTAGTATATAATTTGTCAAACGGGTGAAGCTGCGGGAATCAGCTAGTATACTAATTTAAAAAATATATATACTAAGTAATGTGACGTACCTACAACTCGCTCGTAAGTCGGGGCGGTTATCACTGCCATGGATAGGAAAAGAATACAAAAAAAAAAAAAAAATAAAAAAAAAAAATATTGATTACTTCTCAAACATTGTGTCATACATACATTGAGGCAGCCCCAGTAAGTTACAAAGAATAGAATAGAAAAAGAAGAAGAAAAGAAGAAGAAAGAAGAAGAATAGAAGATTAGAATATTTACCTTTATATCAAACTCTATGTACAAGTTGTCCATATCAAAGTCTGTAGCAGTAAGTATCTCTATTGTGACATAGTACTGTTTCTTCCCGACAGGGGGCATCACGAAGTTCAGCAAATATCTCTGTTTCCTCTCCCATCTTTTGTGAAGTTTTTTTAGCTGAAAATAAAAATAATATTTTTGTTTACTGTTACTGTTAGACTGTCATCATACTGCTGGGCAAAGGCCTCTCCTCACTACTTCCATATTCTTCGATCCAGGGCCAATGTGGGCCACTGCCCACTGGTCATTAGTTTTGTCCAGTTCGTCCCGCCATCTCCTGGGAGGTCTACCGCGTCGCCTTCTGGCTGTGTCAGGGATCCACATCGTGGTTATACTTTGGTTTATGTCATTTTATGAGCCTGCGCAGACGACAGACTTTTTTTGCGGACAAGTCTGTGGTGCACAAAATGTCTGCATGACATACAAAAAGTCCGTCGCGGATTTTACGCAGACTCAACGCACACGACGCACATCTTCGATCATTCTATTCTAGTGCAGATTGCATACTAAAAGTGTGCGCGTGAACGTTCTATTTTTTTCGCACACCGTGGCGCGACCCGTCGCGGCCTGATCTGCCAGAATGACACGGAGTTTTTGGCCGCGGCGACTTTTTGCGCGTCGTATGTGTTACTGCATATAATTGCTTAGGTTCTATTTTCACAGACTAAAATGTGCGTCACGGATAGTCTGTCGTCTGCGCAGGCCCTAAATAAGTATCACGACTTCACTAACACACACAGGGTGTAAACAGACCCTTCAAGAACACCGTAGCCAAGCAATCTGTACCTACATTAAACTTAGTAACACTCCGGTAACACTGCGCAAAAGTGATTGCTGGGAACAATGATATATAAACTATAGATACGTTGTCCGCACTCTAAAATGACAACATGAAATGAAGCCAATTGGCCACATCGCGCTTAGTTACGCACCAACCTGTCGCGCGACGCTACGTTTGTTTATAATTTAATAAATCCTGTGACGTGACTGAAGATGTATATTTATCTCCCTCTCGCAACAGGCATCCCGCCGTTCGGTGTCATATTTTCTTTCTCTTTCTTCACGCTTATAAGTAGTTCTAGTATTTTCGCCGTTTTTAAGCGCCGCGATGTTGGTTCATGACGTGTCTATATATAATACGTCATTGGCTGGGAAACAACTTTTTTGAGATATTCATAGGAATATCTCAAAAGCATCCCAGATTCAAGATTTGGTTTTCCCTTCATTAGCCTTTCCATAAATGGCTTCTGCATACCCTTTTATGTAACACAACACAAGCATAATATTATAAATCTTATGTGTTTTTTTTTTAATATGAGTGAATATGAAACAGTCATACCAACATAACTAACTCTTCCCTACACTCATCCTCAAACTCAATCTCAACAGAGTACTGGTATCCCCAAGGCACACCAGCAATGGTCTCCACGGAGTACGGGTTCAGTTCCAAGCTGTTGACATCTGGCATCATCACCATGTAGTTGTGGACTGTGTTGTGGTATATAGAGAGGATTGTCACTTCCTGTTTGTAGATTAACTGAGAGTCTCTGGAAGGACAAAATTAAAATACAATCTCACACTAATATTATAAAGGCGAAAAATTGTGTGTATGTTTGCTACTCTTGCAAAAACTACTAAACGGATTTGGATTAAACTTAGCACTCAGATAGTTTATAACCTGCATTAACAAATAGGATGCTTTTTATCCCAGTAGTATGATCCTGTGGGACAATTATCGACACAGAACATAAAAACAGATTATCGAAGTCCACGCGGGCGAAGGCGCGGGCATAAGCTAGTGTAAGAAATCATATTTCAGTAGTATCTGGAACTGTCCTATCACATAGCAATTCTGTTAAAAAGTATCATAGTGAATGTTGGGTAACTACACTTCTGCCTACCCCCAACTGGATAGGCATTCATGACCCAGATTAAAACCAATAAAAGCTAGGCAAAGTAAGAATATAAATAGTTGTTGTGTGGAGTCTAAAATAAAATAAATAATAGATTATAGTACTTTAGTATGCTAAAAATTAAAATCTATGGAAAACTTACTCATTATAATCAGAATTATCAAACACAACATGCATTGCTGTCCATTCCTCCTTTTCCATTGCAATATTTTCTTCACTCTTGAACAAAAGACTCGTTGAAATGGTATCACCACCAAATACTCTACCGACCACATCATTCAAATTTAACTTTTCCAAATATGAATCCAAATTGAGAAGACCATTATTTTTTTTATTACTGTCAATAGGCAAAGGTAAATAGCAGTCTTCATCCACATAAGTGCATATCTTAGAAGGTTGGTACTCCGTGTTCTCAATCATTTCATGATAATTTAATTCTGTATCTGTGACACAGTTGTGAATTTCTGAATAGCGCTGTACTTCCCATAGGCTGAAGAGTTTTTCTTGCCATTTAAAAGAGAATTCTTCTGCAGAGTTTTCTAATTTTAAAATGTTACTTCCTGTGGTGCAGTCTTCAAATTTTGGTAGTGCTAGGGTGCCATCTTGGGGCTTCAGTTTTATTCTGAAAAAAAAAAACATAGGTATTTAATTTGGCTATTTTAGTAGGTAAGAACAGCTTTAAGTTAGAAGTGGTAGGTTGCCCGCGAAATTCATATTTTAATTTTAACATAAAACCTGACCTGTAAATTGGTAAGTCTTAATTTGAATTTTTCGAGCTAACCTGGCGCTTCCACCTTTAATACATAGGTTGTAGTTGGGTCTTCTTTTAGTCATAATTATCAACATCAAAGATAACAGTTAAAAAAAAAAAAAACGTGTGACAATGGCAACAGTAGGAAGAATTAAAAGAATTGTCTTAAGGTAAGTGTAAGACTTGAAACTCAGTTTTCGTTAACCGTTATTGCTACAACTATTATCAGATTAGTAAGTAGGCAATGCAGTAAAACGAGTGTTCTGAAGTAAACTGTTCCTGTAGTGTGACGCAAACAATTAATTAGTGTGAATAAAACTCACTTTATTTGTAAATCTCTGATATCCTTCTTTAGCCAGTATACACCTGAAACTTTATTACAACGGTTAAAATCATTCATTGTCTGAGATCTATCATTTTATTCGAGTTTTGCAACTATTCTTCCTTCGGCCCTATGTTTATTTTTTATTTAAACGTCACTGTCTCACTGTCGTCAACTCGTCGCTATGGCAACCGATGACAGCTGTTACAAACGCGTTCCTATAAATTTAATTTACGTTAGCTAAGTTGCATTCATAGAATGACAAAAAATTCGGGACTGCTTCTAAAGAGACATTTACAATAACTATTTACGGCTCAAAAACTGACAAAAGTACTATAATTAAACAAAATGAAAAAGCAATAAATAAGACATAATTATGACGTACGAGATGCGTGATGTTGCCATTATCACTATGTTCTGAGACATTTTTATTTCATTCATTCAAGCATCCGTGCCAGTGTCATTGAGACGGCCAGTGTCAAGAGTGTCAAACAAATCAGTCATTCATTCATTTTTATTTTCCCGTCAGTCGCTAACGGTACTCTGAGAGAGTTTGTCGTCTTTATTTCCGTAAAATAAACACGAATATAATAAAGATAATCGCCAAATATCTACCTTTTCCTACAATCGTTATCTTATCACATATTGTGTAGGATTAATCGATCATGTTCAATCATCACTGTGCCTTGTTTACGGTTGTGTTATGATGTGCTACTTCTAACTTAATTATTTACACTTATCGATATTTACTGTTGATTTTTTGAGTGAAAATGCCTTCTGGACGAGAGACGGCTGTTACGATACCGCTGACACCGTCGCGGTCCGATTTGTATTGGCGGAGGATTTTTGAAAAGGTACGGATTAACAAAGCACAGCGGTTTTGCACCTGTCTATCGGGAGGTTTAAAAAACCTCCCGATAGACAGGTGCAAAACCAGTTGTGATTGTACCTACACTACCTACTACCTATTTACAGTAAACATTGGTAACACATATGTACAGATTTTATTATGTAGACATAGCAAGACGTATTGTATCATCTATGAAGTAGCATAGATGTCTATCTACCTTTCTTTGTAGTTTGTTTGAAGTAACTATACACAAAATCTCTGTATCGGTTTTCTAAAAATTGTAAACATTCTTTCAAAAAATTTTAAAGATCGGGGGCAGTTTGTGTCACACATCATATCTGTTTGCTGTATTGAAAAAAACTATAATAACATAATGTTTGTCTATGACAACATAATCATTGCTAACAAATGTAACAAATATTATTTATTATGTATTAGTAAATAGTAGAAGCCATACCATTTATTTGAATTGGCCATTCAAAATTTACAAGGAAACAGAATTGATTCTAGTTGCGGCATCATAGATTTACCAAATAATCTTTATAAATAATGTTCTGTAATCATTAATAATAAAAAAAACATGGAAACTAGTAGTAGGTATCAGGACCGCAGTCCTAGTTACCAACAGTCATGGAACCTCCAAACAGTCTAAGGTACTACATACCTATACCCAGATGGTTGATAACCATTTGGGAGCGGCATTCTCTTTAGACCCTTGTTTCATCTGTAGGAAAAGCATCTGCAGTTTTTGATTTCGGTTGAGATCATTCTACTTTCATGAAGATAAGAAATAAAACAAATCAGGACCTACACACGTTTCAGCTAGTTTGAAATGAATATGATGCAATGCACTTAGAACTTATTACCAGGTACTTAAAACACACATTATGATGCATGATCTATTGTTCTGATAATAGTGCGAAGGAAGGAAAATATCACTATTTTACCGGTTATTTTAAATGCTTTTTTAAATCCAATTTTAATTGTGCAATCATGTATTGCACGACTAATACTCATATTGTGTTAAATATGCACAAAATCAATTTATATTGTGCAATTTCAATACTTCAATGAAACAACGATGAATTTATTTTTGATCTATTCAGACATAAAATAGTAAGATTATTGTCAAAGACATTCAAATATATTATGTATGAGTCTTTTTAATCTCTTTGAGTATTGTCTATAGCTACTCATAACACAAAAAGAGAGATTCAACTCTAAAGTTCCGATGAGGAAAATGGTGTTATTAAACTTAAAACAAAAGAACTTGGCTCGGAGACACATTAATTATCACTTTTATTACCTACTCAAATAAACAGTTTTTTGCTCAGAGTCACATGTATTTAATTAAATCTAGTTGCACATTTCCATTATTTTGTACACCTCTTCCTGTACTCTATTTTCGTACCGTACGTTACTAGCTCTAGTATTGGCACAGGTTCAAACCATGAAATATTTATTAGACTATCTTCTTGACATATGTTTTACGATATGGGAGCACTCACCCCCAATTAGGTACCTACATAGTAAATAGGTAGAGTAATGATAAAATATAATAGTACTTAAGTACAATGATAAAATCTGGAACATTTAAATCATAGAAATACATCTCTATTCCTTGAGACTACCAAGAGAAATCTTTTTATGCCAAGGCCCATCCATCTACAGAATTAGTACAGTCGCCAGCACATCAAGTTTTACCACAAACTGTCAAATCACTCCAAATGATTTTAGACCATAAAATATTGATGGTTAAGTTCAAAATCTAATGACATAATTTTACAGTTTGGGGTAATTTGATGCACGGACTTCACCTAAATACTGGACACACTGACCCACTTTAAATTCCTGAATTGTGAATGCTTCATACATCTTACAAGTGTAAACATTCAGACTTGGAAAAACTTTCTATTCCAAACTGATTACCACACTTTCCCAAAATAATTTAGGCCCAGGCCGTTTGTCCACCTCCACCTCCTGGCCACGTTTGTGGCACCCACAGGATACCAGACTGTGAGATGCCACACATGTGCCATACACACAGAAGAGCACCAAAGCCTAATTAGTTAATTAGGTACATGATACATTCATTTTATTATAGCTTTAACATTGCGGTCTACTAAAAACAGTGAAGCAAAAATAAACAAATAGGTAGCTCCTAAAATATGACACTCTCAATTAAACAGAATGGGCGATAAAATTCGGGAGCAATAAATCGTTGAATTGTGCCACCGTTCGTCAGCGTTTTACTTTTAATGTCAAGGTCTTGAAATGGGAATTCTGATGTAGCAGACAGAATCAAATTAGATCTATCTATGTGCGCTGAAAAGATCAAGTAAAAGTGCCCAATGTTTGACATGTTTTGCCCAATTGCTCGGTTTTTCCGAGATATCTTGGACAAAATTGTTCAAAATCGCGCAATATTGCTCAATTTAGTTACCTGTGTAAGCTCATCGTAAAGCTTTTCAAATTCCACAAAAGAATGGCTATGCGGACCTTACTAAAACTATGAGTTATTTATTCAAATTATTCTGATAATCAGCACTTTTCCAACGTCAAAAGTTAGAATTACCTAAAAACCGTCTCCCAAAACACCCGCCCTTCACCATTTCCCATCGTTTTAGCTGGGAAAAAGAAGTGGTAAAACAAGCCCTCCAGCAAGATATTGTCCAAGTTGGTTAACAACTAACGTACTTATGAAGAATCCAACATAGTTATCTATCTATATACCTATCCATTTATCAGGTTTTCCTCGAAATTACCATAAAATATGTATTCTCTGTTAATTTGGTATGCTATGTGAATCTGGTTTGACTAACGACTCTGTGAATATTGAACTCTACAAACAATATTTTAGGCCGTCGTCGCCTCGTTGTAAAAATTATACTCAACCAATGATATTCTAATAATATCATTATACTCAACCGAATTTTCCTTGCTGCGAAATATTTTTCTGCAGTCGGCAAATTCTTTGCCAAGTTTAACTTCACCAATTTGACCTTTCTTAATTTCCATGTCCATAAATACGGATGTCGTTTCTCGTCCTATGTGCTAATGTAATTAAAATTTCGAGAATCCAACATGGCCAAGAACAACATGGCCAACATGGTCGAGAATTCGAGATTCAAGCAATTTGTTGCCAGCGTTTAAATCTACTGTGAAAGGCTGGGGACTTCCCGTCTTATTCACAAATTGGTTTTTACTTAGGTTCTATAAATCACATTACAAACATCTCATAATCTACCTATCCATTCAATTCGAGTTGTTGATATGATATTGTATTTCGATTCTTACACTATAGTACAGTCATAATTGTGGAAAAAATAACTATGCCAAAGAGCAATGTAATATTATTATTATACATACCACATGTTCCTACATATTTATCGGCACTCTCTCACGTATCTACAAACTATTTACGATCAATAAATAACTGCAGTACCGGCGTAGTGTAATTTAATGCAAGAACACGATTATTTTCATTCATAGAGTCTGCGTTGCGTCATCAAATATTTGCTAAGCTTATTACAGTATTCTCATGACCGATAACATAACTAAAACAATGGAAAAAGACGGAGGAAGAAAACACGAGATTGATGATATAAGAGATTGTGATGACATCCACGTCCTTATTCATAATTTCCTGTTCTTAGGTTAAAAAAGAACAACTGATAGCTTTAGCGCAGATATTATCGATACAGGCATTTCTAAAGACCGGTTTCAACCGCGAAAGAGTAATGAGCCGGATGAAGCGAAGTGGACTTCGTTTTCATGAAATAGGTTTACGTTTCCACCAAGAAAGAGTTTAGTCGTCTGATTCCCACCGCTAAAAGAAATGAAATAAGAATGAGCAGAGCGAGCTCATTTACTCTTTTTGCCCGCTGAGTCATTTCCGCTCTCCTCTTTGTTGGTGGAAACACATGTAAGCAATTTTCTCTTGCGAGGTAAAAGAAGTCATTAATGGCTCCGCTCCGCTCCGCTTGGAAACCGGGCTTAAGAAAAAAACTATAAGCTTTGCCCAATAAAAAACCACATACTCAGAAAGTGTTGCAGGTGTCTATGGCATATCTACATCAAATAACTGATTGACTTGAAGTAGATTCAAACATACTTGAAGGAAAACTTGGCAGTCACGATTATGCTGAGAGCAGACTACAGACCGAGCCAAAGCCTGGATTTTGCAAGCTTTCTTTGGCCTGATTTGTTTACCGAGAGCTAACGAGCCCAAGAAATGAACACTACCGTTCGTCTGTACCACACATTATGAAACCAAAGAATAGAAATAGTTTCTGATGTACTGAGTAATTCCATTGATGACGAATCATTGGTATTTTCAAACAATAAATACTCGTTGCCAATTTGTATTACGTATTCAACGACATTACTTTTGTTTAGATCTGGGTGTTTCCCTGGATTTCCCTGTATGTTATGCAATTTATGCAAAAAGTTCTTGCTGTCAACTTCGCGTTGATTGCTGTTGACCTCTTAACCGGAATTGTTCCGTATTTATTAGACTTTACTACTGCTAGCAAAGTGTGGTGTAAGTAAAGTAGATAGGATTTTGGATGTCAGTTGGCGTTAATTTCAGCCACTGCGCATTAGAAGTATCTATCCATAAATCTTGGATATCATAAGAAAAAAATAATGGAATCGAAAGCATGGTCTGATCATGGAATTTCTACGTAATTAATGCAAATCCTAGTCTGTTCAATATTATTCAAATTATAATAACGTTTGCGTCGGCGTTTCGGCCTACAGACGCTGTATCTTCTAAATAATGGACCATCTTTATGAGTCTTTCTAACATTGTAAATAATTTTATGGCAGCTTACTAACATTATGTAAAGAAGATTTAAGACTGTTTCTTATGTTTATTTACATAATTATCTTGTAATGCTTCTTATATTATGCACGTAGGTATGTAAATATCAATTAGATGTTAAACCATCGTATTTGCCGTAGTTACGAGTCTTGTCTTAATGATTCGTGTAATAGTGCATGTTAGCTGATAAAGTTAATCATGCCAGTACAGGTTTTATCTAGAAAAATAAAACCTCTTATAGGTATACCATAGTCAGTAGTATCTGAAGAAAAAACACATAAGTAATATTCATATTTACAGAAACTGCAGAACCTCTTGCGATCCTTACATAACTTACTCCTTATGCTTCGTCTGCATAATTGACGGAGTACTATCGAACTGATTTTTATGTCATTAGATCCATCTCAAGGTACTGGTCATTCACTTTTCTGGTTCTGGGCTAATGTGTTCTAACGTCATCGGTATCTTAATGAAGTTTTTCACCTACTTTAGTTTTAAAGAGGTCACTAAACTTTGATGTGACGACATCTTATAAGAGACATCCCACATTGATCTTGGTAGTATGCCAAGACACGCTCATGGCATTACAATTGGTGTTAAAGACAAAAGTGATATGTGTCCGCTACGTAAAAACCTTTTTCCCTGGGTGACTCACGCGGACTCGCTCAAATGACGTAGGGTAAAGTGCCCTAATTCCGGCCCCGTCCTAATATCGGCCGTGTCGAAGAAATCATGGCGTAAATTAAAAAACGTGACATAATGTTAGGATAATATTGCACCAAAATAGACCTTATATTATACACAATAGACAATACCAATATGGCGGCGCTCTGTGTGCTATAGGATATTCAGTTGGCCGTAGAACGCGGAGGCGTACGAGCATCCTCTTATCGCTGGCTTTTTGATCTCGGACCGACTGTGAACGACATTTTGGGAAAAGCGATTTTAGCGTATTATATTCATTAAAAGTAATGAGTATTGATTGTTTTCGATACATAATAAAATAAAGAATCGCCTTACATACTTATTTTAATAAAAAAATCATCCTTTATGGTAATTTTAAGGGGCCGGAGTTAGGTTTCTGTTTATTAGTACAAATCCAAATATCGGCCGCCCCGGCCGATATAAGACAATCATTTTTTAACAACGAATCCTAAAACCGGCAGAGGCGGCTCCGTTTGTCATTATCAAAGACATTCAAATATATTACTTAGTCTTTTTAAATCTCTTTGGTGAAACTATTTTTTTTTGAAGTGATAAATCCTATGGGAACCCTCCCATACAGACTCGATTCGGAACGGTAACGAAGAAGTTCGGGAACGAAGTAGTTCCTGAATGACTGACTGACGCACAGCCTAAACCGCTGATTGAAGAGTCCTGAAACTTAGAGGGTGTGTTCTTTGTATGACGTAGGCATCTGATAAGAAAGGATTTTACGAAATTCTACCCCTAAGGGGGTGAAAAAGGGAGGCAAAGTTTGTATGGGACAACGTGATTCCTTGGTCCAATTTACTTCAAATTTTGCATAAACCTTTTTTAGCATAATTGATGGAAGACGTGTTTCGGATTTTATTGAAATTCATTCCTTAACGGGATATAGGGGTAGAAAGTTATTTTGGATGTGATTTGCTTCGAAGTTGATATAAATACTCCATAATGCTTTTGATTTAAATTACTTTTTATTTTGACACAAACATGTCTAAAAACTCAATCCGATTTTATTCAAAAAAGGTTGAATTCACTTAAAAACTTTTAATTGTAAAAATATACATAATAATATGTAAAATATAAGTGTATTAGGGATCTTTTGACTTTAGGTACAAGGATCTTTTTTTGTTGACTACTAACTACAGTGTCCACATTGCATATCTTTAGATACCTATTATCACCTACTAGGTATGTGTTCCTAATTATGTTATATTGTGACGTTGATTTTATTGTGTCAATTTACGTGTTTTTTGACGTTGGTCTTATTTTGTTTTTACGTGTTTTTGATTATTTGATCTCAATTGTACCTAATCAATAATAATTTTGAAGACTGGATAACTTAATTAGACAAAGTTGACAAATCGATGTTCCATGTTTTTTTTTCAAATAATCCGTTTTGTCCACTGCTGCTCACAGTTAAAACCAGTGTTTAACCATACATTTTGCATACTTATAAGGAAAAAATCTGGTCGGCTTTGGGCAAAAGGGGCCGATATTGGTGAAAATCGGAATGTATTTATAAAAAAAATCATAATAATTAAACTACTAGGTTATTTTCCAAATTTTACGTAAGAATAAGAAACCGATTAAATTTCACAATAGGAAAACAACAATGTTAACACTTTATTTATCAGGTTGAGATATTATGAGTAGTTGAAAACTGAAAAAGGCTTAAGGGGCCGATATTAGGGTGGTTTACCCTAGTATGATAATGATAAAGCAAACTTTAACTGTATGTTTTCGAGAGCGACCTTTCAAGTTCATGATTAATTAATAATGGGCTATTTATTCCCGATTACAGTTTGAAATCAGGATAATTAGTTACGCAATTTTTCTTGTAGCTCCTAATCTCGAATTTAAAAGTCTGATTAGATTTAGGTAAGTACAATAATATAAAGAGTCCCCCTGCGGGTAAAAAACTACTATTACCCTCAAAATTTAAAATCAATTCGGAAAATGTGCAGACGGGTTGAGCAGGATGAGTTTTACATGCAGGCAGGTCCTGTTACTGTTACTAGTAGACCAAACTCTCTGGATATCAAAGACCTTGAATAAGTAGTACTTAAGTATCTTTTTCAACACATATTATCTGCAAACGATGGTATTTAAGTAGTACTCTGCATTATCTGATACCTGTTTCCCCGTCTTATTTAGAGAGGGTTGGGTAATACAAGGCCCCTAAGCAAAAGAAAACATAAGTAAAAATAAATAAATAAATAAAATTAGCCTTTATTGCTGTTTAAACCTACAAACATTAAATCTAACTAACCATATTATGTATATATTTTCTTACTTATATCTAATTTCGTGTATCGGCGTTCGGTTCTGGTGAAGCAAAAGAAAACATAAGTACTCAAATACAATTATGCTAAACAGAAAATTCTTTGTTACCAGTAATTTACTTGTTTTCGCAATGATTAAATCGATGTAAGATTTTTTACCTAATCTACTAACCAGGTAGATAGAGCACGCGGTAATTACCGCGGAATGCGTGATGTCACAGACCAAACACGATGACTTACAGCAAACTTGTTCAGCGGCGAATATTTACACAATCAACTAGCCAAACAACCATTGGGGTCAAACTAAATTACTTGAGAACTGAAAGTGTGTAATTGATTTTCACTAGATTAATTTAAATATACGTAGATTCCTGGTTAATTACTTTTCCCTTAGGTTATTTTATAAAGAACTAGCTTCTGTCAGCGGCTTCGCCCGCGTGAAGTTTGATAATTGTCACATGGGATTTTACTACCGGGATAAAAAGTACCCTATGTTTTAATCCAGGTCATAAACTATCTGTGTGCAAAATTTCATCCAAATCCGTTCAGTATTTTTTGCGTGAAAGAGTAACAAACATCCATTTATCCAGACATCCATACATTCACACAAACTTTCACCAGACAAAGGTCCATCAATTATAATATTAGTAGGATCTTACTACTATTATAAAAAGTTTGTGTGGAAACACCTCTGCCGTGCCAATCCAAAAGACTGTAAGTCGACTTACAGTGTTTTAGCTTAACAACGCCCAATCAATTTCTTGAAGTCTGTTTAGTACCCGTGACCAACATTTTTTTCATTACAATGTATATTTGGCAAGATAAGGCAACCAAAAAAACACTGTATTACGTTCAAGTTATGGTTTAAACATGCTAAAAAACTGTAAAAAAGCTTACAGTATTTTGCCGTAACAAACTACGAGTGTTGTTGAAGATACAGTGTTTTGAACCGACGCGTAACTCGCGCGTTGATACCGTCACACCAGCGTACTATGATCTGACAACATTATTGTTATCTCGCTCTTTCTTTGGTCATTCTAGGCCCCCGGCCTTTTCGGCAAGTTTGAAGACGTTTCAGTTTACGTGTGACGCGCAGTGAACCCAGTAATCTTCATCATCATCATCATTTCAGCCGAAAAGCTTCCACTGCTGGACATAGACCTCCCCCAAAGTGTCGCCACATTGACCGGTCCTGGGCGACGCACATCCAGCGGATTCCCGCAACCTTCACCAGGTCCACTTAGTGGGACGCCTTCCAACGCAACGTCTTTTGGTTCGCTGTCGCCACTCCAGAACTTTTCGGTCCCATCGGCCATCCGTTCTACGAGCAATGCCCACTGCCACTTAAGTTTTTCAATTCTTCGGGTTACGTCAGTAACCTTGGCTGTCTTGCGGATGTCTTCATTTCTGACTTGATCACGCAGGGAAACCCCGAGCATAGCCCTCTCCATTACCCTTTAGGTGACTTTAAGCCTTCTGATGAGGCCCATTGTGAGTGACCACGTTTCGGTCCCGTATGTAATCACTGGCAATATACACTGGCTATAGACTTTCGTCTTGAGACACTGCGGTAAGATGGACGAGAAGATACCGCGCAACTTCCCAAACGCTGCCCAGCCGAGTCAGATTCGACGATTGACCTCTTTCTTGAAGTTAGACCTACGACCTACCTAACTGGACCGTCTGTGTCAGGTACACATAATCGCCTACAGCTTCGAGTATAGTCTTCGATCTTGATAGGAGTGGGTGCTACATGGGCATTAAATATGGCCTTGGTTTTGTTTTGTAAAAACAACAAGACCGGGTGATGACGGAATTACGGCCGAAATCCTGAAGGCGGGTGGAAAACCGGTACTTAAGGTCCTTCAGAAGCTGTTTAATTCTGTCATACTTGAGGAGAAAATGCCACAGGCATGGTGCACGGGTTTGGTGGTACTCTTCTTCCAGAATGGCGACAATGCCCGGCTGAAGGCCCATCTCATTTCTAAGCCATAGCTATAAGTTATTTTAAGAGTCATCACGAATCGTCTCGCGCGCAGGTTTGGCGATTTTCAGCCTCCCGAACAAGCCGGTTTCCGAAAAGGTTTTAGCACCGTGGATCACATACATACGCTGCGGCAGGTTATACAGAAGACCGAAGAGTATATATAACCTGCCTCTCTGTTTAGCGTTTGTGGACTACGAGAAACACCCACTCCTTTCAAGATCGGGGACTTTACACTCGAAACTGTAGACGATTATGTGTAGCTGGGACAAACGGTCCAGTTAGGTAGATCTAACTTCGAGAACCTCCTCTGTCAATCGTCGAATCCGACCCGGCTGAGCAGCGTTCGGAAAGTTGTATAGTTCTTCTCGTCCAACTTACCGCAGTGTCTCAAGACGAAAGTCCAGTGTGTGTTGCCAGTGATTAGATACGGGACCGAGACGTGGTCGCTCACAAAGGGCCTCATCAGAAGGCTTGAAGTCGCCCAAAGGGCAATGGAGAGGGCTATGCTCGGAGTTTCCTTGCGTGATCGAATCAAAAAGAAGACATCCGTAAGAGAACCTAGGTTTCCGACGTAGCCCGTAGAATTGCCAAACTTAAGTGGCAGTGGGCAGGACATATTGCTCGCAGAACGGATGGCCGATGGAGTCAAAAAGTTCTGGAGTGGCGACCGCGAACCGGAAGATGTTGCGTTGGAAGGCCTCCCACTAGGTGGAGCGGTGACCTGGTGATTTGGTGAAGGTTGCGGGAATCCGCTGGATGCGAGTCTCACGGAACCGGTCAATGTGGCGACACTTGAGGGTGGCCTATGTCGCGGCGGCGACCTCTCGCGTCCGGCCCTGGTGCAAGCCATGGTCCGGAGCGAGACGGAATGGGACGCCGTCACCTCCTTCTGCGAAGCAGTAATGCTAGAGAAGGAGGTGGCGGAACGTGAGAGGGAGCGAACCTCTCAACGTCCCGGCCGCCGCGGGAGACGCCCCGGGCGTCGGGGGCCACCACCATGTGGCCCCCGGCCACCGTAGGCGCGGGCCTGTGGACGGTGGGCTATGGGCTAGCTCGCCGTCCATCCGTCTTATGACGACAGGCCGTGTCGACGGCGCGTTCGTGTTCCACGCGCGCCTCAAAGAGAGTCAGCAAAAGGGAAGGGGTCCGTAAGGACCGATGCCTGCCGGGGTTGCGGGACTATTCGAAAGAGATACCGTGGCCCCGGAACACAAAGGGCGATGAAGGAACATGGATGGGTTTTAGTCAGTAAAAGTCTGACACTCCCTCCTGCTCCGCCCAGAGCGGGAGGAGTTATTTGATGATTTCCCATCCGAAAAAAAAAAAGGGTGGCCTATGTCCAGCAGTAGACGCCTTTCGGCTGAAATGATGATGAAGATGAATACGATCTTAGCTTAACAATAATGGACTTACATAAAAGCTGCAATGTTTATGTAATATAATTATTAATCCTTTTAAAACACTGTATCATTGGATACAGTGTTATCGCGTAATAAGTTACCTACGTTTAAATTAGGCATAAACACTTGCTTTGTTATAGTTGTACTTAAACTAGGCAACTCTGTCTTTCCAATACAAGTTAGTGGAAATATCTTTTATTTTTACTAAATTTATCAAAAAAAAACTACTTGGCTATGTAGTTAGAGATACACACCTGCTATATAATGCATAAAATAATATTATATTTAACAGTAATCATTAAAAAAAGCAATTATTTGTTAAAAACATATATCGTCAAAAATCTCACATGTGGTTTTCAAAAGTTACAGTGTATTGGATTGGCAGGGCAGACCTGCAAACACTACTAAACGGATTTCGATGAAATTTGGCACACAGATTAAAATGGATTTACCTAAGGATACAGTTTTTATCCCTTTAGTATGATTCCTTGCGACAATTACCGAATTTCACGCTGTTTAGCCGCGGGCATAAGCATAAAACACTCCTAACGCAAGTGCACACCATAATTATGCTACTTAAGTAACTGAACTGTGTAAACTTAAATTATCGACAGTGTGTGCAATAATTTTATCCATCACTTTTCATAGCTAAAAGCTGCAGTAAAATTTGATTGGCAATAATAATTCCATCCAAATGACGGAAGTTATTTCAGTCAAGTTACAACCACCATGAAACTAGAAAGCGTAAAAGAATTGCACGAAATAATTGGAGTCGATTTAATTGTGAGCTCTGCGGAATCAGTGACAGCAATTAGTGATATAATAACAGGAAATTGTGTCACTTTAACATTGTTATTATGGACAGATTACGATCTTAAAATACGTCCATTAACTCACATTTTGAGTTACACGCATTCGTTATCCTTTATCACATACAAACATAACAGACAAAACACTATTATCATCTCTTTGCATATCGGACGTGTTTTGACTTAACTAAAGCGTTCGACTTTGTTAATCACCCACACCACTTCACCCTAAATTAAAATGTATAATGATCGATCGATTCCTAGACAAGCTTTTAGTAAAATTGGTCAGAAAAATAACAAAAAAACACTAAAAAATTCAGGAGGGGTTCCCCGGGGATCTAATCTAGGACTATGGACATGGTAATTTCAACAATTTACTGGCTATGTAGACTATTTCTAACAGGTTGTATTGTACGACTATTCTTTAATTGACGCTTAAACGAGCTTGGCGCAAGGACATACATTAAAGAAATCATTACCGAGTATGATACTGTCATCAAATAACAATTAAACTTGAAACTGTGTTTAACAGGGTCCGTATCATTTCGGTCCGTATTATTTATCACTTTTGTCGTATGTAAAATGGTTTAAAACTAATAATTTTAACTGACGATCATCATTTATTCGTATTTAAAATAAGTGTGCCTATGATTCATGAATCATGAAAAGCAACATAATAATAATGCAACATTGCCTTTATCATTATTTCCATGTATATTAATAATGCAATTTAGTTTATTTTCAAAATGGTAGTCATCATACAGGGTTTCGTATTTGCCACTGTATTTCTTTTGCATAAAGAACGACTCTTTCTACTTTACTTTTCTAAAATTCTATTTCTCAAAAACTACTCTAAGTATAAATACTACAATGTCAATACAAGACTACAAGTGTACTGGTATCTGAAGCAAAAAGATTACGATAGAGATTGGATAATTGATGTAGGTATTACGTTTAATCTGAGTTACTATAAGCACTAAACACCCAGTCTTACCTAGGGGTATCGTATTACCTGGTACTAATTGGGTTGTGGAGGTCAAATAGGCAGTCGCTCCATGTAAAATATTGGTATTCAGCTGCATCCGGTAAAACTGGAAGCCGACTCCAACATAGTTGGGAAAAAGCCAGGCAGATGATGATGACTATAAGCCCTAAACATCTGTCCTCCTTCACACGCTTGGTACAATTCCTGACAAAAACTCACCGTTACACAAACCATTATAAAATCTTCATAAAAATTAGCCTAGACTGAGTCATTGTTCATTTGTGCTCCTCTGTGTCACCAATTGTTTCAATTCGTATCAATGACATCTAGGAATCATTCCCCTCATGAGTCATGTATTCCTTGGTATATGTCAGTCAGTATCCTTGATCATGATTTTGACTTAAATATGAGTGACTTGTGACTATACATTTGGGAATGTGCTGCTTCCTTTCATTTGGCTTTAAGTGGATCGGGATTCGGGCTTGTCATACAATTAGGGACGCTCTCAGGCTAGGTGAAGCGAGAATCTTCACAGGGTAGCTGGTAGCAGCAGAGTAAGAATTTCCGAGAATCAAATTGAATCGCGAATGGCGCAATTGGGCAGACTTAGCAGAGGAATGCTGTAGGCTGACGATGATGACACTACATTGAGGTGTTGCTGTCATAGAAATAGGTCTAATTACAAATTTCACTTTGATAAAACAAGAGGGTCGTGACTCGTGGATTAAAATCTAGTATCATTTGGACTCGAATCATGCTTTAGAAAACAGGGGCCCTACTCTCTAACGTCCGTCCGTCCAACCTCTCTCTCAAGTCTCTATCTCTAGTCAAAACCAATCAATCTCTCTCTCTAGTCTCTCTAAAGTCTCTATCCGTCTCTCTCACTCGCACTCATCTGCAGACGTGCGCGAGAGAGACGGATCTATTTCTCAAAAACTACTCTATAAATACTACAATGTCAATACAAGACTACAAGTGTACTGGTATCTGAAGCAAAAAGATTAGGTACGATAGAGATTGGATAATTGATGTAGGTATTACGTTTAATCTGAGTTACTATAAGCACTAAACACCCAGTCTTACCTAGGGGTATCGTATTACCTGGTACTAATTGGGTTGTGGAGGTCAAATAGGCAGTCGCTCCATGTAAAATATTGGTATTCAGCTGCATCCGGTAAAACTGGAAGCCGACTCCAACATAGTTGGGAAAAAGCCAGGCAGATGATGATGACTATAAGCCCTAAACATCTGTCCTCCTTCACACGCTTGGTACAATTCCTGACAAAAACTCACCGTTACACAAACCATTATAAAATCTTCATAAAAATTAGCCTAGACTGAGTCATTGTTCATTTGTGCTCCTCTGTGTCACCAATTGTTTCAATTCGTATCAATGACATCTAGGAATCATTCCCCTCATGAGTCATGTATTCCTTGGTATATGTCAGTCAGTATCCTTGATCATGATTTTGACTTAAATATGAGTGACTTGTGACTATACATTTGGGAATGTGCTGCTTCCTTTCATTTGGCTTTAAGTGGATCGGGATTCGGGCTTGTCATACAATTAGGGACGCTCTCAGGCTAGGTGAAGCGAGAATCTTCACAGGGTAGCTGGTAGCAGCAGAGTAAGAATTTCCGAGAATCAAATTGAATCGCGAATGGCGCAATTGGGCAGACTTAGCAGAGGAATGCTGTAGGCTGACGATGATGACACTACATTGAGGTGTTGCTGTCATAGAAATAGGTCTAATTACAAATTTCACTTTGATAAAACAAGAGGGTCGTGACTCGTGGATTAAAATCTAGTATCATTTGGACTCGAATCATGCTTTAGAATACAGGGGCCCTACTCTCTAACGTCCGTCCGTCCAACCTCTCTCTCAAGTCTCTATCTCTAGTCAAAACCAATCAATCTCTCTCTCTAGTCTCTCTAAAGTCTCTATCCGTCTCTCTCACTCGCACTCATCTGCAGACGTGCGCGAGAGAGACGGATAGAGACTTTAGAGAGACTAGAGAGAGAGATTGATTGGTTTTGACTAGAGATAGAGACTAGAGTTTTGACTAGAGAGATTGAATGGACGGACGTTAGAGAGTAGGGCCTCGGTATAGCTATTCACAAACGCTTTGATTCGATTCGATAGTCGTACCTATGTCGTATGATGTCTATCTCGCTCGCTTTCGTAATGCCAAAAAAGATAGACACACGACTTGTCGAATCGAAAATTTTGCGAACATGTACTTATGAGCTTCGCAGTCTCGCCTAGTTTTATGCTCACAAAAAAATTACGTTTTGCTTCTAAGTCTGCAGTGAGCTAGCTTATTACACAAACTATAAATTACTGTAAAACAGTTTCAGGTTGAGTCAAGAGTTTATGATTTATGAAGTACCTATACGATGTTTTTTTCGTTCACCGGATACCTACGACACATTTGAAGTTAGCAAAATGACTGTTCGTTACTTCGTCCTCATCATATATTTACACTGATTGATAACGATCGACCGTATGTGATGTTAAGTTTTTTTTTTGTTTTTTTTCAATTTTCTGCGAAATATTTCAGAGTCTTGATAACGATAAGTACTGGTGAATCACTTTCCGTATTAAAAACGTCCGGATATAGACTTGGTGATAAATTAGGTTTTATTTTAAAATATTTAGATATGCTATGCTATATTCATTAACAGTGTTTACATTTACCTAATAACTTTTATCATTAGAGCCTACAAACGGGATGGTCCTAATAGAAACGTCTTAAAAAATGTTTCATCATGCCCGGGGGTACCTATTCATAATATTTTTTTTTATGATTTCACTATTTGACCACCCTAAATACATAATATTCGAAATAATAAGTTGGCACTACCAATATTAATAGATCACGTACAGATCTATAAAAAGTTCACAATGATATACCTAGTAATTTAATTATTACCTTATTGGTTGTCAAAACCTTGTGTGTAAAAAAATTAGGTAAGTAACTACAGTAATATTTTGCTCTTAGCAACTATTTTCCATTTCCATTGCATAACGAAATTAATTAATTACTTTCATAACTCAATACAATCAATGTTTTGTTCAGACAGCTTGCCGTGTTTTGACTTTACTTCGACTGACCTACCTATATTCTATTGGTGTACCTAATTAAATAAAACAGACTAAAGTCCAAATCATCATCATTGTCTTGCCCTATCTCAATTTATTTAGGGATCCGCGCAACATGTCTTCTTCTTCTATACCTACTCTCTGTTACTCGTCATCTAAGCAGTCACCTCCTTTCTACCCATATCATACTTCATACAGTCCATCCAACGTTTCTTCGATCTTCCTCTACTCTTATAGCCATCTACATTCATTTCATACTCAATATTTTACTCCCTACATTTTCCTAATTCCTCTGCATTACATGTCCATACCACGATAACCAATTAAGTACAGCCCGCTTCGCATGAACGCCGTAGACACGAAAGAGAATCGACAAATCTTTTGTTCATCTGTCATTGAATCGACAAAATGACAGATGAACAAAAGACAACTCACAACTTAGGACCCATTAATGTTAATATTTTTATCCGTGGTGCTAGGCAACTGGGCCTATCCCAGTTGTAAACGTCCCTTTGTGCCTATTGGCCTTGTTCCGTTCTGTCTCCTGCTGATATGGAGGGAAGTGGAAATTACGGTTTTTTCCTACTCCTCCGCTATACTTTTCTGATTAATTACTGATTAACGTTGCGGGATCCAAGACAGTTAAATTCATTCTCTGGGACTTCGTCGAGCTTCATTGTCTCGGCGCTTTTCTGGTGGTCGCCACTGTTGATTCTGACTTTCAGGAGTTACAGTGGTTTGGGAATAGTGTGGCGGGCTTGTCCCATTAAAAATAAAAGATGAACAAAAGATTTGTCGAGTCTCTTTCGTGTCTACGGCGTTCATGAGCGGGCTGGTCGTGGCACAAAACTCTAGCGCTGACCGTTATTGCGCAGAAGTAAAAAATAAGAATGTCTTGGGGCGTGCGTTGCGCCGATTAGCTCTCCAGTCGTAGAACATGCGCAGCTATCCCCTCCACGTTTCGTTCAGCGCTAGAGTTACGTGCCGCGACCTGTACCACACCACTTTTCAGTCACCGGCGACACTTTCAGACATCCACTTACGATAAAAAAAAAAACAATTAATTTGCACTGCACGATCATAGACTTTCAAGGGAAAAACAATTATTATCATATCTGTTATGTTAACCCCTTAACCGCCAAAATGAAAACAGCACACATGGACACAGTACTTACATAAAGGGCCGGTCTCACAGTTTTCAGAGGCATCTCTCTGTCTCATGTCATCATGTCTCATCTCTCCTTTGTCCTTGCGTATTTAAGGGTCTTCTTTTTCCAAACTTCTCTATTAGATATCTTCTTTCACACATCCTTCGTTCCTTCAGTCTTGCTCTACTCTTATAATCAACGGTCATCTAAGTACTAGATGAATGATAGGTCTTCTTTTTGAGGTATTAAAAAAAAACTTAGTTTCCAAGAGCTCTATAGATGGCGTTGAACTTACTATGATAGTTGGTGCCAAAGCCAAAACGTTTGAAAAAAAAACATTGTGTCACGTCACATACTCTCGTTGACTGACACTATCATATTTATATTTTTTTATTTTATTTATATCACTATTTGGATATTATCCATACTTATATGTATCCTACTAAATTTCTTTTAGGATGTTTGAATTTTAATTCCCTTAAAGTCAGGCGTGCTGTTGGCCAACTTACAATTGCGTATAAAATTATACATGGTTATACCAACGCCTCGGAATTACATGCTGAGCTGTGTCAATTATTTGTTCCAAATAATTATATTCGCTCTAGGAAACATAAATTGTTTAATGTTCCATTTAGTCGCACTGTAGCTCGATCCACTTCGCCTGTACCACGTATGCTTACGAACCTCAACGCTCTCGTGGAGACCAACCCTGGATTGGACTTGTTTGCTGATGAATGGAAGACGATATTGTTGGAATGTTTGTGGTTCTGCGAGAAGACCGAGTACCTAAAAGAATTAGGTATTTAATTTAGTGTTAATGGTTTTAAATACTGTACTAAATAAATAATAATAATCATTTGCTTAATCTTCCGAATATAACCTAGTTTTCTCGCGCTTTGTTAAAATCAGTTTTTTTTGGTTCCTTTCCTTGCATTATCATACTAACTCCTAGCGCCATCTATCCAGCGACTAGGGAAGAGCTAAAAAGAAAATCCCTCATTGAAAATATTCTGCCTTAGTAAACCGGACCGATACCCATAACTCACCCAGTTTCAAAACAACGTATCGAGAGCACACAAAAATCGGTACTGTTAAACACGAATTATCACAAACTTTCGAAAAACTGTCATCGCTTACCAACTTATGTACTTAAATGAGGCCGTGGTACTCGAACTCGCGGTTCAAAGCCATTCGACACAGTATCTCGATGAACGCGTGCTGAAAACAAAATAATGTTTAAACAAGAAGCTACTGACGACCTTGTAATATTAAACTTAGAGAACACAAGGTTGGGGAATCTAGGTCTAGAATTTGTTGATGTATAATATTATAATCATAGAAATAAACTAACATAGTAAGATGAACATACTTATTTGAGTAGGTAGTGAACGTAGAGCTTTAAGAGCACTGGACCATATGCGCATATACGCGGATAGAGGGACTGTGTGAAATATGATATACATAGTAATGACTTATGGAGAAGAAAAAGACAGTACAACGATCCCAAATAAATTGGGATAACCGATAGGACCAGTACAACGATGATAATCGAAATGAAATAAAAAATACAGTGCAAATTGCACCAGATTCTCATAATTCCATCGAATCTAATTCATAATCTTGTAGTTCAATGAAACGGTACTAAGTTAGGCCGTTTGTCCACCGCCGCCGTCACCGGAACGTCAACGAGAACGAGATGACGGCGCCGAAGTACTGATACATAGACTACTATAGCCGCGTGTCCACCGCAAGTCCGTCACCCGAGCACCGTCATCCTATATATCCATATAAACTCGGCCCGAAATAATCTCGTTCTCGGTGACGGTCCGGTGACGGCGGCGGTGGACAAACGGCCTTAGCTTAACAAGAGCCTAAAAAAGTAGAATACTTAATAATATATACGTAGATTAGCAAGAAAATCAATCAATACTTAAATTGATTAACAAGAGCATTGTTTTCGGAATAAACATTGAGGAAGCTAACGCTAATATTTCCTTAATTTTAAGGTTGTAATATTTTACAAAAGTTTTCCTACTACAATCTGAGTCGCGTAACACTGTGGTCAGTTTTCCCTCATTCGTCATTTTATTTAATTCAACAGTTTCGTTGATTCGTGACTTTCGCTGAGAAAACAGCCTCGGAAACAAAAGCTTAGTTTAGAAAAATAAACGGGAATTATGTTAATAACAACATCACCCAATATTGTTATTAACACACTTGTGGTATATTTCTCTTTCAAAATCTTTGCTTTTGTTCCCAGTTCTGTTATTAGACATTTGTATACTAAACTTGTGCTACATTGTTTTCACGGTATTTGTTTTGTTTTCTTCTCTTGCGAAATATGCACTTGCTACGGTAGCTTTCAGGGACTTTATTTAGGAACGGAGCGATGGTTTTGTTGAATGACTCACCAAGTCACTATCTATGCATCCGTTTCATAATAGTGCGACATTTCCATCATAAATGCTTTGAGTATTCGTTACAATGTCGAAATAGTCTCTAAAGGCAGTGACGGTATAAGGTGTCACCCTATTCTACAGTTCTGTAGATTTATGGGCTCTGGACATTCGAGCATAACCAGAACATACTCCGAAACATTAAAAACTCCGATGACCAGAAGCCCCAAAACCGGACACCGATCCTATGTATTAGAATTAGAACCTATGACCATCATGAAATGGCCAAAAATTACAAAGCTCTATCCATGAATTTATGGAACTTTTCGGTTCTCCATTGTACTCAAACATACTCTGAAGCACCCAGAAACCTGTCCTCCATGTCGTGCCTTAGATTAGAACTATGTATTTCATTTTTCCTGTAATCATGAAAAATACCCAAAAGCCCTATTATAAAATACTTCTCCTTTATTTCCAGTATGACAAAGACAAAGATGGGCGGATCTCCTACGTCGAACTCAAAGATATCATCAACTCAAGAGAGTACGAGCACGACCTACCCGACAATGTGGTGGATAAAATCATGGGTCTCGCAGACCACGATAATTCGGGATACCTCGACTTCAACGAGTTCGTCGCCATGATGCAAAATCCTGACTTGAAGGCTGTGTTCGGGCATTTTGTGGCCAGATACGTACACTCCATCATTCCACATCGGGGACCTGTGGATACTACAGGTAATTGATCGACAGGATCTGTGTGTATAGTCGCATTTACAGTCCTTTTACAATTATCTTGTTAAGGACTGTAGATGTGGTGTATAGGAAAGTCTAGTTGATTCTTGACTTTTCTATAACTAATGTGACTTCTACAGACTCTGTTATTATGTATACGTGTACATAAGTATACGGTGAGTAGGTATATCTTGGCAGACAGTAACAAAAACTTAATATACATATTTATGTAACCAGTCCTACAATGTATTCATGGACTGCCAAAATATATTGACCATCTTGTATTGAGTAGGTTTTGTTTAAAAAACGTAGGTGTAACTGGATTACTAATCTTGCCACATAGTAGGTATAAGCACGGTGTTATAATAGATAACCACCACATAGTATCCGAAGTGCATCATTGTGCACATAGCGTTTGCCATAAGCAGAGAGACAAAACTGTCCAAAGACTGCATTGCCCGGATGAAATTTGCTAAAGCCCCATTCAGACCTGATCTGTACATTATTTTGCAGTATAAATCTAGGATCCTATGGCAGTTGTACACAGCATTTTTTTAAATGTATCAATTAACACTGGGCGTTTGACCACAACATTTTATGGTAAAATATCGTCCAAAATAAGCACCATGTGAACAACCGCCTAACATATTTTTTTGGAAGAATACCCTCCAACTAAAAACGGTGGTCTTCTCTTCTAGTGTTAGACTTTTAAATTAATGTCACTGGAGAAAATTTCTTTTACGGGATTCTTTTTAGAGGGAGACCCGAGAAATGCAGAAATGCCTGTTACCACAGGGACAAGCCTGTGTCAGAGCAATGGAAACATTAAAGGATGATTTTATTATGCCATAAAAACCTAAATTCCATGTTAAAATCAAGTGTTAATCAGTTCAAGCGTTCGGTTTTAGCAGATTCAAGGTAGTAATAAATATTATATAAACAAAACACGGCACGTGTTTTATCACTCTTGTATTGTTTGCGTAGTAAATTCACGGGAATTGTAGTGGACGTGTACAGTTGTACACATGGAGACAACTCAAGCTGTACATATCCGGTATACCCTGATCTGCTTTGTAAGAGCTTTCCTTACAATGGGAAATCAGGTTAATTTAGTTTTTCATAGGTTGAAGGTCGTCGTGTGTACTTTGGCGTGTTTCAAAGGTTTTCTCTATTTTCACTGGCACCACTTCGATTAGTCCGATCGCCATGTTTTTTATTTCTCATTCTGAATGTATTGGTTCCAAGTTACACCTACGTTTTGCACAGCATGTACATATTTTTGATGTAGTTCTGTTTACTCGTAAATAAGTGCAAGTGATAAATTAGTAAATTCATCATTTATATCATCTAAAGGTGTTTTCCCTTACTTGTCTTATTTGGTAAAGGTAAACGAATATGGCGTAGCATCGATTCTGGATTTGTGTCCCGTGGCTGGTAATAGGATCGCCCTATATTACCTACTTACGAAATGTGGGTGTACTTTTAGATACTTAGGTACTTTACTTTAGTGGTAGACACTCGGTATAGTTCAGTTCAAACTTAATGGCGGCTCGAAAGTTAGCTGCGAGTCACGGTCTGCGCAGGAATAACGCTTTAAACTTTATGGCGATTCGGAACATATAATGTAAAGCTGCGCAGACAACAATTTTAGGTATCAACGGGGCGCAGATGACGCATCGTTTTGTCTGTATAATGCGCAGATCGTCACTTGCAGCTAACTTCCGAGCCGCCATTAAGGTTGAACCGAAATACACCATTGCTGAAATTCGCCCTAATCAGTTCGAATATTAATTGGATTGACATAGGCTAGAATTTCGAAACTTTACAAGTGCTTAAGCACGTGTGCTTCTTCAAATTGACTTATCACTTGAACTAATTAGCGTGTAAACAGGTGTAATTAATAGACCTATTTAGTTGATTTTGATTGCGGAATGTGAATACGAGCTTGCGTAGATACCTTTAACATAGTTTTGTAAGCTTGCAAGCAATATGATTATGCAGGATGTAAATAATTATGCAATTGTATATTTTTTCATATAAGACGGCTGTTTGCGACACATCAGTTCTAACAGGATTAACAATAGCCATCTTGGTAAGATCTAGTTTCTATAACCGAGCAATACGTTCTTCAAAAACAATTGCGGAGCATCAATTTACCGAATACTGTCTCCATGTTTCCATAATCACCAGCTTCAAGCCTTTAGCCATGTAAAAAATGTGGGTTAAACTTAATGAGACCAAGACGATCCACATTAAAATTTAAGTTTTCTTTAAAAAAGGCATCATAATACTGCAGAATTATAATCGTAAATGGCAACAAAAGATTACTGTATAGACAAATTTTCCACGCAGCGATGGACAAAATGTCTACAGCCATGGACAAAATGATAATTTATATTTATGTAAATATTTCCCGCGCGCTGTAAATGTGATTTTTCATGCATGCTAGGTATTTAACAAAAGTGTAATACCTATATATTTTAAGATAAAATAACGGCTAACTTTGTTCGCTAGGACCATGGACAGGTTTCCGGGCTGTTACATCAAGTGATCGCGGCGGTACATTCTTTTTAATGTTTTTTTTTTAAATTGGTTTATGTTTTTATTATCATTCGGCTTGGAGTTTCTAAATATACATGCTGTTACTAAAATTATGATTAAAAAAAAGCTGTAAGAATTGTATCAATTTAATGTCATGGAGACAGTTTAGCTGTTAGATTTCCTATTTTATAACTTGATATTTAAGATCAATTTAAAAAGCATAAACAGCATGTATATTTAAAACAGCAATGGGGGTCTGCTGTTTAAACTCAAAATTGGCTTCTAAATTCATTCCAAATTCATTGTTCTCTAAATGTCAATGTTGTCGGTCATTTGTTTCTAATCAAACCTAAACCAGCTAAGCTAAACCTTTTACACAATAGCTCATCATACCTATTAAATCTATGGCTGATTACTTCTGATCTCCTTAATTTGTGATAATTCGGTTTACATACCATAACTACAGCATTTAATGTTGTAATGACTGCTGTTAGTCTGCGGCATTGAGAATTTTCTTCGACCACTTTAGTCATAAATTTTATGCGACTTAAACATAACCGGAACAGGTATCTAAAGAGTACTTTAGATACCTCAGCTAGGGCTGCGGGAATGTTTGAAAGAGATACCGCGGCCCTGGAACATTAAGGGCGAAGAAGGAACATGGATGGGTTTTAGTCAGTAAAAGTCTGACACTCCCTCCTACTCCGCCCAGAGCGGGAGGAGTCATTTGATAATTTCCCACCCAAAAAAAAAAATACTTCAGCTAGAGTCCTATCAAAAATAAAGTAAAACTTTTATACAAAAATACACCAATTTTAAGGAAAATAACTTCCAAAAGTAATATAACATACAAATTTAATAGTCATGGACTAAATTGATTGCATTGAATATGAACAATGGGACTCAGGAACGACAACGATTTTACCTATAAAATCTACCCAACTAAACAATCAAATTTAATAAAATATAATATAAAATATATATGAAACTGTTATTGGGATTTCTCAGTTTCAGCAACGAAGTCTGAGTTGTTGTCCGATTGATGGCATTGGCTAGCTCCCGATTAAATGAGACTTAAACATAACTGGTGAATTGTGGAAGTACTGTTAGGTACACCTCTGCCTAAGCCTTCGAGGATTACAAGCGTGATATATTTGAGTTTTGCAAGCGGATCCATGCTAGCGTACATGGTATGGGTTTTGGTTATTTTAACAAAACAATAATACTACAGTGTCTCATTATTATTTATTGACGTTATCTTACAGTACGTGCCCACCCTGCAATGTCATAACATATTTTTATTATGAACAACCTTGACATGAATGCACCAAAATTATATCAAATGACATTTATATTTGTCAATTTTCCTCTATTGTTAAAAATAATTTGGGAGCGTAAGTATCTACTTACATACAAAAATATTCTTGTCATGCATAGGGAAAACTAGTCTTAGGTACCCATGTATTTTATGTTCAAAAGAAATCTTTTCGATTTTACCAAGCTCTATTAATAAACAAGTAACAACCGCATCAATATTGGCTCATTTGTTTGGGAGCTGTGATGTTATAGACAGATACACACGTTAAACTTATAACACCCTCTTTTTTTGCGTCGGGGGTAAACTTATAAGATACAAGCTTAACGCCATGATAATAAGCTACACTTTAATGAATGCCTAAATAAAACTATCATCGGTCGGCTTTGCGATGAGAGTTAAAATTCCAACAGTGCAATAATGTTTAGGCGTTCATTTAAGCATCGCCTTTTCTTCGTGTAAACGGGCATTGTTCTATTCTGTCCTTTGATTATATAATGTCTAGATGGAGCGTCAAGTGCGCACAAACGTGTCAAAAAATATCAGCCAACTGTTGGATTATACGTTCTTACCTTCTTACCCGCCGATTAGTGCCGATCGTGCCGCTTTGGCGTCACCACGTATTACGCGCGCTAAGTAATAAACAAATAACGGCGATAAAATGACGGTATGTGCTATTAAACTGTGCCGGAATTATACAGGAAGGGTAAAAAATACCAATCACATCGCCTATCATCGATAAGTAACCAAAAAACTATATATTTCTGTTTTGTTTTTATGAACATAAAATTACGCCATATTTTATCAGTGTTGCCAGTTTCTTTTTTTCATTCTCCCAACTTAACCATATTTTTTTGTGGGTAAATTAGTTAGTCTAGGGTTATGTTTATATTATTTAGTTGGTCTACTTTATTTATAGATTTAAAAAAAGGTTGAGTTTATAAATTCGTATTAAGTCTTTCTTTATATGATTTTGAAGTCGATGCCAAGGAAAACTTGTTATTATATTAGCTAGGTAAATAATTTACTTGATACCGACTTCATGTTCACATTTTAGTCATTATTAGCTGACCCGCACAACATCGTCTGCGTCACATGAGCTTACCTACCTACCTACTATCTACCTATCTACCTACAACCTACCTACCACCTACCTACCTACCTACCTACCTTCCTACCTACTCCCTTCCTACCTACTACTTACCTACCACCTACCTACCTACCTACTACCTACCTGCCTACCACCTACCTGCCTACCACCTACCTACCTACCACCCACCTACCTACCACCTACCTACCTACCACCTACCTACCTACCTACTACCTACCTATTTCTCACCGTTTAAACCTTCCGTGAACTTCCACAAACAATTCAAGACCAAAATTAGCCAAATCGGTCCAGCCGTTTTCGAGTTTTAGAGCGACGAACGGCAATTCATTTATATATATATATATATATATTATTAATAACTGGCACTGATTAAAAGTATTAAATCGGTAATTTAACCTTCATTTTTATTCCTTGGATAAAAGTTATCTGACTAATGAATAATGAGCCCTTAACAAACATAATTATTGAATGAGTAGAATATGGTGATCAACATAACATCTTATTTTTTAGAATACCCAATAATCCTATTATCAGCAATCGATGGATAGATCGCAATAAAAAAAGCCGCGGAACATACTTAATAAAAAGACACTACTAAAACTGAATAATACCTACTATAACCCGGTTCATTAAAGAAAGGAATCTTAAATGGCGGCGCTTATCATGTCCTCTCGCTCACACACTAGTGCCGTCTATACTCACTCTCGCGCGTACCGTCAGCCGAAAAATAAAATGGTCTCGATTTGCTAATTGCTTTTGTTTTTTTTTATTGTTAAGTTTCGTTGTTTGGTCGTGTGGACTATGCGGAGACAGTAATTGTGTCTTCTCGAAAGCGAGGGAAGATTATGCTTAGTGATACACGTCAAATAGTGTTTAAGTCATCAAGTATTTGGAAGAAAAAAAATGTTATTTCAAATTTCGTTTTTCATGCGGGCGAAGCCGCTGGCAGAAGCTAGTTTGAAATTAATACGACCCGGTCTTGTTTTTATAATTTTTAATTAAAAAAAAAACTTTGTTTTGAAATATTATATGCTAACTGTACTATCTGTCAACGCAAGTACAAGCCGCCATTTAAGATTCCTTTCTTTAATGCATCGGCTTATACATACATACACCTAAAACTTATCTTATTTAATTAGTCTATTATTTTTAATATGTGACTTATGGGAGAATTATTGTACTAGCTGGTAACATTATTCACGCACACAGAGACACAGTATGACAGTGTAAAACACCGCCTGCACGCACACAGGCTTGAAATTGTTGGCTCGTTTTTATGTTTTGATTGTAGGGCGACGCTCCATCTAGACATTATATAATCAAAGATTCTGTCATACTTAATAAAAGTTGAAAAAAAGGCTTTTACGTATTTCGGTATGATGTCAATTAATTATTCTTACATATATATAAGTTCTAGTAGTAGTTCTAGTTAAGTCGTTACAGGTAGTCAGGGGCCCAAAAAGTCTGACAACCAGTCTTACCAAGAGGTATCGTATTACCCAGTACTAACTGGGTTGTGGAGGTCAGATAGGCAGTCGCTCCATGTAAAATACTGGTATTCAGCTGCATCCGGTTAGACTGGAAGCCGACTCCAACATAGTTGGTGTTGCAACTTGGGAAAAGGCTAGGCAGATGATGATATATAAGTTCTACGCATAAACCCATTAACTCAGTCTCAGATTTTCTGAACTCACCAAATAGTTTTTATCTAGGTATGACATTGGAAAACCATTAATATTTTGACCCGTGAATATGCCCTTGATTCATTTGAATCTCCTATCATAGATAAATATCGATATTTACTCAGCAACGCCATATCTTTACGTATTATCGTGTTGATATATTTTATATCCCCAATATAAAATATACAGGATGTTGCTTACAGGAAAGCAAAAGGCTCTCTATATCCCGACCGAAATGTGTGGGTGCTTTTAGTGCACTATTGCATAATTCTAGGGGAAATAGGCGTATTTTTTATGATGTTAAGGCAACTACAGGAGCTAAATTAGCAACTCTATTGGTGGTGGTTCAAACTTCGTTTGAAATACTGTTAGAATACAGTTAATCAGCTTGCACTACAAAGTGGTTGTTACGTCAGTCACTGCGCTGAATAGTGCGAAATGAGTGGTTTTTGCGATTTCCAAAAAATCTATTGATTGGACTAAAAAATAAAACACTATGATGCTAATATGTTGCTTGTAGAATTATTTGCCAAAAAATCAGAATGATCGCATGTATTTTAGTATGGTTTTTACTCGTTAAAAGAAATTTTTAGAGATAAGTTCGTGATTTTTTTTAATCGCGTATTTTGTATTATGTTTTCAATACACTATCGTACGAGCATATATCCTGAAGAATATCATATATTTTTCTGGTTTTGTTTATTGCAGTGCATCATGTCCTTTTTTGCATTATAAAACTCGCGTTTAGCTCCTGTAGTCCCCTTAAAGGTTTTCAGATGTAAAAAAGCTGATGTCTAAAAAACCTCATTGCGATTAATAGACGTAGAAAACCGATTGGTTACGCTTTTTCAGGGTCTCTTGCGAAAAAGACATCACATCAATCAGTGTAATTATATTACTGTAAAGAATTTCCGTTTCGCAACGCGTTGTTTAGTTTTACGCGTTTTTTAGGACATCCTGTATAATCTTTGCGTGTATTAGTGCTGTCTGTTTATTTCCTTGTATGTATTAGTAATTTAATCGAAACAAAATAACTTAAACCAGGGTTTAGATATAGAAGTTGAAACTGCTCTTATCAATTTGATTCAGAGGGTTCGCAAACGCCGATGATCGTATAGGAAATAAGTACAATTAAAAGGTTCGGTCAGACCTTTAGGAACAAATTGTGGACTCATCCACAGACACGTACTACATACAAATATCTACTAAAGTGTCCGTCAATGTTTGGTGTCCGCAACTGGTGCAGTTTGTCCGTACCATTAGTTTGACTGACTCTCATGATGTGGGGTATGGGTTATCAGGAAGTCTTCAGTCGTCTGCTGTCTAATTGCACAACAAATTGCACTTACACTGTGACTTCAGAAAATAAAATTGCACTTTTCTGCCAAAATCGTCATTTTATCCATCTAAATATTGGAATTCCTGATGAACGAGATATTAATCTCTTGATAAAAGTGCACTCCAATCCGTATCTTATCCCACACATAGTGTTATCTCGACCTTGTACGTTGGTTAGTCACGGTACCCTGCCTAGAAATAATACCGATACGTAATGTTTATTTATGAAAATAAAAACTATTTGCATAACACACACTGAAGTTCGTGAAAGATGCGTACTATTCCAATGATATATAAACGATGATATATAAATGATATATGTATAATAGGTCATTGTACTATTCAAAATTATTTTACGTTTATCTTGAGAAAATCAATTGCCGTGCGTTTGTCTCACGATTTTAATTTTTTTTTTATGTTCTTATTGTTAATCTAATCATGTTCGCGGGGCAAGCGTGGCCAGAAATTGCTCAAAAGGAGAGGTTTGGAGGGAGAAAGGGGAGGCCTTTGCCCAGCAGTGGGACACAATGGTAGACGATCAACAAACAAAATTGGTAAAAAAAAATTGCTATGTGCACTATATCTGAATAAATTGCACCCACACAAAGCCGGACTGGGTCGCTGGTACATTATAAAGGGAAGCGGAAAGACTAAAGAAATTATGGACAGACTATCCATGGTTTGGACAGTCTGTCCATAATTTCTTTAGTCTCGGTTTCTTTAGTATCCGCACTCCCGCGTAATGGATTTTAGCCCGTATAGAAATGAATAAAGAGGTCTGTGTCCCAGCATTAGAAACATTATAGGCTGATTAAAGATAACTTCAGTCTGAGATTGCCACCAATAAGTAGATGATAATTGTGATGAAAAATTTGTATCAATTTAATTCAAGATTTCACTGAAGAGTAGTACAAATTTCAATAAGACAATTTGTCCACAAGCCATTGTCGTGTGTGGGTGAGTTGGGGTCAAATGGACACAATGAACTCATTACTATGTCATGTTTTATTAAAAGTTATGAATTCCGTGAATGGTTTTGCCAATTTTCTTTCAACTGTTATAAAATAATCTTACGATTATAAATACGGAAGTTCGTGAGGATGGAATGATGGATGTATACTCTTCCTAAAACTACTGAACGGATCTGGGTGAAATTTAACACACAGATGGTTTGTAACTTGGAATAACACAGGATCTGTGTGTTAATTCCACGTGGGCGAAGCCGCGGGCATAAGCTAGTATTACATACATAGCGAATCCGGAATTCAGGACGTTCAAGAAACCTCTAATGACAGTTCATAGTTTATCAGTATGACATTTAATTGATTGCAGCACTCGCAAGTCATGTTTAGGACCGAGTTGTGCCAAAATGATCCAACCCACATATTTATCGAAATTGAGTTATCTATACCAAACAATCTAAAATGAGCCTTATTTTCATATAGCATAGACTCATTTAATTATCTGTTCCCTAGGAAAAGATATACTGAAAGTATACCACTCCACATCTATGGGACTTTGGGAAAATAAATAGCGGAAATGATTCATGTCGTTTGGAACAAAATGTTTCTGGTAAATTAATACAAATCGGTTTTGTCACAATGATTCAGGTACACTTGAATCGTTGTTGCAAAACTGTTTTTTATTAATTTACCAGAAATATTTTGTTCCAAATGGCTTGAATCATTGTTGCAAATTAGATATTGAAATTAATGGAGTGATTCCTGTGGAGGTCAGAACACAAATATAAAGTTAACTTTAATGTTAAAAGCAGCATTATACTCCCATATTAATTTGAAGACCATTTCGATAAGATTTTTAGAACCCGGACATACATTTTTATTCAACGACACGGACTTTTCAAAAATTGAGACGCGCCTAAAAGGTATACAAAGACTTTACACCGTAGAAGAGTACATGGACGTCATGAAGCATTGTAAAAAACAAAATCCGTTACAGGTAGTGAGAATGAAGTCAGATTTGTTTTTAAGCTGCAGTGATATTGAGAAGTATATAGTTAGTAGAAAGATTTATGTAAATAAAACCAAAGTTAACTGGCTGGCGACGAAAGAAATTCTCTTAAAAAAGGATCACCACTACTCAATTTTTATAAGAAACGGTTTTGACGAAGAGTTTCAAGAGCTCGACATTAAAAAAACAACTGGAAAAGGAGTATGTGTCATGAAAATTGACAAAAAGAATCTGGGTTCACTATGGCTGCATGGGAAAGAGATAGCTCAAACAAAGCTGGATGACATCAAGTCTATGATGCATTTAATCCCAGATGACTGTAAAAATTTCTACAAAAATTTAAAAGGGAACAAAAAGGTAACTGATGATGTTAACGGATTTGGGACCCTTGATTTTGACATTGAAGAGAATTAGTTCTGTTATGACAGTTAACGTTTCGATTTCGTTCTTTTTCTCCACAAATATACAGGGTGTAAAAGACTTCATCACGAAGCCGTGAACCAAGCATTCTGTACATCAAACTAAGAACTTTACGCAAAAATGATATATACATAGTCACTCTTTAGATGAAAATCTTGCGTAGATATTTTAACTATTTATGGAAGTGGTTTGGATCATTATTCCAAAATTAATTTTGACACAGTGTCATACAAATTTATTTTTTGCAGAAATGATCCAGACGATATTTCTCTCAATATCTTAAAAAGTAGCAGCGGCTGTATATTGTAAAACATACTATTAGAAACCATATTCAATATTCCAAATATTGATACCTTCATATATAACAAAATCGGAATGTATAAATGGAAAAACATCGTCTGAATGTTTAAACTGAAATAACTCAAAATGTGTTCATTGTGGGGTGGAACATTTTGGCACAACTCGGTCCTTATTGATACTTCGTTCCACATTGGCGCCTATAAATGCCATCAATTGAATTAGATCGATAAGTCTGGAGCTTAAGGCCAGGATCTTCCAAAATTATCAACTTGTGGTGGTTTAAATTCGTTTCAAATACTGTTAGAATAAAGTTCTAATCAGCTTGCACTACAAAGTGGTTGTTACGTCGGTCACTGCGGGCCGAATAGTGCGAAATGAGTGGTTTTTAATTTATAATAAAAAGTACCCTCAGAATAATGTAGACAATGTAATTTCTCATTTTTAAGTGTATTTTTTTTAATTTATAGTGTTAATAATCTTTAAGTAAAACTTGAAAATAGTCATAAACTTACCTATCTTAGCTTGTTTTTTATGATCGAGAGAAGTAATAACTATCGTGTTTTGAGCCTAACAATAATCAAGAACAGTTCATGAACATTTTCTGGATTAAAACAACTCAACCAAAAACAGGCCGATCGGAAGATCCTGGCCTTAAATAAAATTTAAGCGACCCACTGACCCCCGACTGACCCAGTGCTGGAAGCCAGTGCTGGATGACAGGGCTGGCAGATAGAGCTGGAAGCCAGTGCTGGAAGCCAGCGCTGAAAACCAGTGTCGAACGTTAATAGTGATGTCGACGTCTGTAACGTTTCTTAAAACCCGTGTGGGGTTGGTCTAGGGAGGGACACGTTGGACATTCCAGCTAGTGGCCCATGGTCTGGTCGGGAACACCGTATTCAAACTGTATAGCAAAGCCTTATTACCAGAGTGTGTTTGCAGCTGTTTGTGTTGTCTGTATTATGACTGTACGCTCGGCGACCAATCAAACTATACAATACCAGTTTATGTGGGTCTCTCATTGAACGGGATATCTATTCAAACCGAGGTCATGTTTTACTGGAAATGTACAGCTTGATTTGTCGCCTTGTGTACATAATGTATCTCTCTTAGGTAAGGAGAGACATCGGCAGCTTCCAATAAATGATCAAATATTCCACGTAAAAAATGGCCCAAGAGATTCAGTTGATGGTAAAGAAATGCGCACCATAGCCACTCGTACAGACGATCGGTTCAAATCAAGAGCGGCGCAAACTGATACAAACCTACGACGTTTAGGTAAATGACTATTTTGTTGTAAATAGCAAATCTTCAAGGCCTACGTATAACCACATAATTTTTTTATCACTTTCCAATAAAAATGGGTATATTAGGTGAACCCCTTAGGGGGACTTTTAGGGGGGATTTCAGGAATTAGCTACGGAGTAGAAGCTTATGGCATACATAGTTTTTATTTTTTTCCACAGCTTAGAAAAAAAATGATCTAAGTATCATCAAAAAACGCTATAAATTTCAAGTAAACTTTTCAGATCAGAACAAAGAACGAGACACTTTGAAAAAAAAAAAAACGAATTTCAAATCATACGCAGCACGCTTATGATTTTGAATTTCGATTTTTTTTTAATTACTTTTTTCGAAAAAAAAAAAACTAAGTACCTATGCCATTTGCTTCTACTCCGTTCACCTTTTTTTGGAAAGTGATAAAAAAGTCACCTGTATGAAAAGACACAGCGAGTGTTGGAAAAGTTTGAATTTGTCAAGCTATGTCTATGGGTGTAAAAAGACCCTTAACGAAGTTGAAAGGGAATTCTTCTCCGATATATTTTTTTTTGTTCTGCACCCTGGGAACCTTTTAGTTACAGAAATATTGGAGGTCAAAGTTCCAACTTTTTAACAAGATTTTTTTACTAAGTACAATTTTTTTTAATGTTATAAGGTTATAACTTTAATTAGGTAAGTACCTCCATGGCCCCGCACTATTCAATGCATCGATCCTCACAATGTTTTAAGACTTTACATTGAGTCCAACCGTAAAACGTGATTTTTCACCCCAATAATAACGTCAATTTCTAGCAATATTTTTTTGCATAGAGTTACCTACTTAGTTTGACGCACAGAATGCTTGGCTGACGGCTTCGTGAAAGGTCCGTTTACATCTTGCATGTTACTCATACTTGACATTTTTATTCTTAGGGATAATCACCCTGACCACACTTGTCAGTATTATCTTGAGCTGATCACGTAGAGCGTTATTTATTTCTATGTAAGTAACAAAAGCGAATTATCCGACGCGGAATCAAGTCACGTCATTTGAACTAAAATGTCTTCTTCGCTTTTATTGTAAAGACGAAGAGCTCATCATAACGTGGTCCAGCCGAGTCCACGTCGATTTGGTCACTCTCTCTTCAAGACTCGATGTGTCATATTAATGCTAGGGTATAGTGTGATGTGATAACCACAGATGTGTATGTAATAATTATACTATTAGACTACAGTAGACACAGAGACTACGTAAAGTGCCTTGTCCCCGAAGGGAAGCCGGCAGGAATCGGCTTCTAAGGTGCCTTCGGGCCTGTAGTAAGTAGTTCTTGTACTTATTCTTCCATAGTCACGGAATATATCTTCTAAGGTGCCTTCGGGCCTGTAGTAAGTAGTTCTTGTATTCTTCCATAGTCACGGAATATATCTTCTAAGGTGACTTCGGGCCTGTAGTAAGTAGTTCTTGTATTCTTCCATAGTCACGGAATAAGGATCTTGGGTATTTGTATTGTTGTAGTTAGGTAAGAAATCAAGTATTATAGTACATACGTAACCCTCCTGATTATTATCTAACAGCAACACTTACATAATTTATTATTAATTGTTTTATCAATCAATCATAAATAATCATAATATATCGCACTTCGGTACTTAATTTATGAAGCTGATGATTGACTAGCTTTTGCTCGCTGCTCCGCTCCCGTTATGTACGAAAATTGATATGACAATCAATAATGTAGCTGTTAGTGAAAGACGTTCGAAATTGGATCATCAGTTTCGAAGATTACCCCCTCCCTACATAAAAACTTACGAACAAATTTTACCCCTTTAAAATATTATTAATAATAATGTTGATATTATTATGACAGATTGACAGCTTGGACCTATTATTCTGAAAGCGGATAACGGAAAAGGCCCGTCAAAGCTCATTGCAGATGGCGTATCCATAGCTTAGTCCCAATCTGACCAATGAGGTCCAGCTATTTTAAAATATTCAATTAATTTTTAACCAATGACGAGGGTTGGAACCTTGGAACTAGCTATGCTAGCGCCATTATAGTTTCGCAGTTACTTTCCCTATTGGTTAGTCTGTCTGTGAGAAAAATCTACCAGTACTGGGTCTTAAATAAATACAGGAAAGGGAAATGAAGAAGGACAGGACATTATTCAGTTATACCTATTACCGTGAACTGAATTCGCCAGGATATCAATCAACGTAATTACAGTTTCCAACTCAGATTCATACAAATTACAGTAGACGACTTTATATAACACAAAAGATATTTTGAATGAGAATTATTATCCACACAGGAGTTTTTTTGCTGTATATATACATGTATAGGATAAATTCATGACAGATATTGTCTTTCACTCTGTCAATTGAAACGTCTGCACATAAAATGAGGGGAGTCATAAGTGAATTGAAACTGATCCATCGATCCTGAGTTTTGGCACCGTCAACTCGCTTACAAAACGATCGGAAAATAGATGAGAGGTGCAAATTATCGTTAATTTCATTCGGCATCGTGTGAACATGGAATGAAACAAGAACGAACAGAATATAAACCGGAGTGAATCGTTCACTCGTGTGAAGCGTTTGATATCGGCCATAGTAGGTCACACTTTGGTTTGTGTGACTAATAAACTTCTTGGGGATTTCCCAAGTATTTTAATTTATTTTTAAAATATACCGCAATGTTAATGTTGTTATTGTTTAAATTGAGTGTTCTTTAATGACTAACCCTGTATTTTATGGCCAAGTAAAGGTTTATTGACTAGGTACTTACGCACTTTCTTACTCACCTAAGACGCTATGACGAACAAAGATAAAAATCAAGTGTGACTTAATATCAACAGTAAATTATTATGAACTACGTTTTGCCAGCGGTTCATTCACACTATAGGTTTACGTATATAGGTACCTACCTCACAATCAGATATGCAAAGTTGAGGGTTTTTCAAATAATTATGCATATTTGAAAACATTTGTATTGGACAACATGTTGCAAGATTCATACAAAAACACTTTTTTACGAAACTGATTTATAAAACAAGACGAGTAGACGACTTCTGGATTGTCAAAACAATTTTAAGTTCAACAAGTTATGACAATGAAATCTTAGCGTGTTATATCAACGAAGCAAAGCTTTCGCTCGTGTTAATTTAGAAAATTTGACATCCAATTCGGGTACCTACTATGCTTTTGTAAGTAAATCGTGATTCGAGAGGCACGTGGCGCCATCTATTATCATAAGAACGTTATTGTTGTTTTCCTCGGGAACTGTCCTTTTTTTCGGGATTAAGAGCCTATACTACCTTAGATTAGCAACTCTGTTTGTGGTGGTTCAAACTTCGTTTGTAATACTGTTAGAATAAAGTTCTAATCAGCTTGCACTACAAAACGTTACGTCAGTCACTGCGGCCGAATAGTGCGAAATGAGTGGTTTTTATTCTATAAAAAATCAAATTTTCGTCTTTTGGAAAAAATAAAAAACATAAGACCTGCTTTATAGTTAGTTCAGTTAGTATGCAAAGTTTCATAATCTAATTCGAAGTACATTTTGAATACCAGCGGTTTATTGTTCGATTTGGAGGTAACTTTGGGATTTTTTTCTATCGAGAAAATTTTATGAAATCGTGTTTTCGCCAAACATAAGACCTAACATTAATCCTCAACTTTACCATATATTTATTTCAAAATTAATGCTGCAGTGTTTTAGGCGTAACGGAGGATCATGCTAAGCCATTTGAGGTATGATGCTCCAGGGTAGCCCGCGAAATTCAAATTTTCTTCATTTTTGGCAAATTGCAGGCCAGTGCTAGGTTGTATGTTGATTAAAATATTGGACGCGATTGTAAGACGTATGTAGTTACAGAATTATAATCATCAAAACCATCAATACAACCCTCCAAGTTCATAAAGGTCGAGAAACGATTTTTTCAAGGTCAAAGTCATTGCTGCACTGGCTTGCAATTTGCCAAAAACGTAAGAAAATTTGAATTTCGCGGGCTGGTCGAAGCATTCACCTTAAAGGTACGTTATGTACCTACATTTCTGTACAACTGACAACGTACCTATGCAAAATTTCAGGATGATCGGTTTAGTGGTGTAGGCGTGAAAAGGTAACAAACAAACTTACTTTCGCATTTATAATATCAGCTAAGAAGGATGTCATTTCATTGATATTTAATTTCCATTTCATTAAATTGGTATAATAGAGGAGCTCCTGGCTAAATTATAACAGCCGCTCGGGTCGATCTTTAGGTTAAGCCGTGCTTGCCTTGGTTGGTCTGTGGATGGGTGACCACCCTTACATACCGAGTTTCCTCCGTGCCTTGGAAAGCACGTTAAGCAGTAGGTCCCGGCTGTCATTTGTCCATCTTTGACAGTCCTTACGGTTAGTCAGTGGCCCAAAAAGTCTGAAAACCAGTCTTACTAAAGTGGTATCGTATTACCTAGTATGAACTGGGTTGTGGAGGTCAGATAGGCAGTCTCTCCATGTAAAATACTGATACTTAGCTGCATTCGGTTAGACTGGAAGCCGAACCCAAAATAGTTGGGAAAAGGCTAGGCAGATGATTAAATTGGTATAATATTACCCTGTACAAACTGGGTTGTGGAGGTCAGATAGCAGTCGCTCCGTGTAAAATATTACAATCTAGGCGGATGAATAAATTTCTAGATAAACAACTTGCGCTTTAGGATTCTCCTGATAGAGTTGTCTAGCAAAGAGTTGTTAGAATGCACTTTAACTTCCAATCGAATGGCTAGGTGTTTTTGATCAGCACAAAACAAACCTTGTATAAGTTTCAGTAAGTATATTTACATCAATGATATTTATTTTACTTTTTGTTTCTAAGTCAGAGTAGCATCGGCAATTTATGCACACTCAAACTATTAATAAACTTGCTATCTGTTTAAAATATTGTGTCAAGTACTGCGGCTTATTGTTGTTATCAATTAGCTTAATGACTAATGTCATACCTATAGTCGGGTAAGACATTCATCACTTATAGTTTACTAACGACCCGCCCCGGCTTCGCTCGGGACCAATTTAGAACAAAAAAAGAAGTGCACTTGCTGTAATAGTAGATTATGCACCGAGGGGCTAAAGTTGTGTCTTATGTCACGGGCGTCATATTGAATCTCGAGCTTAATGAAGGATTCGGGATTTAACTCCCGAGCGTAGCGAGGGAGTTAAGAGTTTAACTCACGAGCGAAGCGATGGGAGTTAATACAAGAATCCTGAATGCAGCGAGGGATTCAAGCTAGCCCAAGGCAAAGACACCTTTAGCCCAGAGGAGGATACTCTACTTTTTACACCTACTGTGAGAAAATAATAGCCATAGTACGAAAAACAAAGTATTTATTAAATAAACAAACAGTAAGAATAATTAACTAATGTTACAGCCAATTACTATTACGGTATTACGGCGCGGTACGGCATTTGTTATTATTAATGCCAGTTTAATGTTATTCCTTCTTACAATATTATGTCTTCGAAAACATGGCAACGATATGAAGAAGCAGTCGTTATGATTTTGTAGGAAATCGAGAATATCATCCACGCGTAGTAAGGGTATCGAGAATAGCGTTTCTCTTTCTGGCACCAAAGGGTGTTTGTTAGTACTATACTGCCAATTTAGCTGAGCATGTGAGATTCCAAATTCAAATCACATTATTGACCAGCGGGACATAATGAAATCCAGTACAACATTATTGACCGGCTGTGCCCCCGGCCACTAATGACTCACTTTAGGTTAAGGTTGCTTGACATATAATTTGACATTTTCGAGCAGGTGGTGTGAAAAATTATTTTTCATTAATCATACTCGGAAAGTAGGTCTGAAGTTGCCTGAGGAGCGGGTTGAAAGTACTTAATACTTTTCAGCCCTAGGGAGAATCGTTTTCAACTGATAGCTGTCAAATTATAAAAAAAAAAAATTGTTTATTTTTCTATTGAACCATGTTCCATTTTTAGGGTTAGTAGTAGTAAGTAGTCAACTAGGAACCCTTATAGTTTCGCCATGTCTGTCCGTCCGTCTCCTCCTAAGGCGGTGGTATGCGCGAACGACCTTGAGGATCTGGGCGGAGCTAAATATTTTCCCCGCGCTCCCCGTTACATTTTTACGCGCGCATACTGTGACTCGCGCTCTTCGCAGGAGGCCGCGCTGTGTGCGTTTCGATGGCGCGACCACAGCATTTTTGTTTAACTACAACGACAAGATTTTGTAATAATTTGTAAAAGTTGATTCCCAAAACCATGAATTTGTCAAAGTTATGGTTAAAAAGTTATAAGGGTTTGAACGTAGCCGCGCCATCGAAACCCGGAGAACCGCGCAGCCACGGAGATCTCTAAAACTAAGCCTTGCAGAGACCTGAAATTCGGGTCAATAACAGATTGAATTTGTAAAAAAATTGTAAAAACAGAAAAAAATCCTAGGTTTATATTTTAGGAGCTGTAAGACTTGAAACCCCATGGCCGCGCCATTGAAACGGTGAAAAACACGTTATCGCCGATATCTCGTTGAAAAAGCATCGTAGAAGCTTGAAGTTTTTTGTAAAACCTGTTTATTTATTATATATTTATTTATTTAATTCTTTAACTGTAGTACGGTATCGCTTAGAAAGAAGTCGTGATTATTTATCGAAGAAAGTATTAGCTAGATTTTTTTTAAACAATGGTGTCGATTCTGTTGTGCACAAACTAAACTTAATTTAGGTAATTGCTATCTTTTTCTCTCCAATAAAACGAGACAGAGACGCACGTCATTTAGAGCTGTCAAATTAAGTTGGAACTAAATTTCTATACAAATGAAGGGTGCACGTAAAAACATGTCGACTAAAAACACGGTGAAGCGCAAGGCATAAACTAGTTTGACATCTCTAACTTAGTTCATAGCTATAGCCGTCCTTTTCTCTCATTGCCTTTTAGTAAAAGATAGCAATAGCCTGAATTTAGTTTAATTTGTACACAACAGAATCGACACCAATACCTAAATATGTAGAACTAACGATAATAGAATAAAAAAATATATAACCCCTGTAATAACGTTTTAAATATTTCGATACGGTGACCATGACTTTGTTTACAGAAAACTTTCCACTTATTGTATTAGAAATTATTTCTCAAGGATTCTAAAATTAATTAAAATGAAAAGTCGTATGTTTATTTCCTAAAAAAATATTTTGTTTTTGTATCTTATTGTTTAATTTTAGTGTATTTATTTAAAAATACACTTAATTCACAGGTTATTCAGATTATTAATTTAGATGTTTTTTCAGCTAAAATATAATATATAAAATATCTTAGTGTAAGACAGTAAACAATCAATGATTTATGTGTTTTTTAAAGAAATAAACATGTTTTTGTATCTTATCGTTTCATTTTAATTAAAATTTGAATCATTGAAAAATAATTTCTATTGCAATAGGTGTAAAGTTTACTATAAAAATAAGTCATGGTCAACCTATCGAAATATTCAGAACGTATTGAAGGTTCTAAGCGATACCGTACTTACAGTTCCTGAAATCTAGGATTTTTTTGTATATTTTTACAAATTCAAATCTAGGTTTTACAAAAAATTTCAGACCTCTGCGATGTTTTTTCAGCGAGATATCGGCGATAACGTGTTTTTCACCATTTCAATGGCGCAGCCATTGGGTTTTAGTCTTACAGCTCCTAAAATATAAACCTAGGGTTTTTTTCTATATTTTTACAAATTCAATCTGTTATTTCCCTAAATTTCAAGTCTCTGCAAGGCTTAGTTTTAAAGATTTCCATGGCCGCGTGGTTCTCCGCGTTTTGATGGCGCGGCCACGTTCAAACCCTTATAACTTTTTAACCATAACTTTAACAAATTGGGAATCATTTTTTTACAAATTTTTGCATAATATTGGCTTGTTTTTTTTTAAAAAAAAACGCCGTGGTCGCGCCATCGAAACGCACACGGCAGCGCCATCGCGCCCTTAGATTCAATTTGAAATGCTTTCAAAAGTAAATACATTGTAAGATTATAGATTGTATTGCTATTCCATCGTTACTATAATGTAGCTACCTACTAGGTATGCATTAGGTTCGCTGGTTCGCGGTCCAAACAATTTTAATTGTTTGTTTGTTGGCATTGAATAGGCTCCGAAAAGACTGCACCAATTTGAAAAATGTTTTCACTGTTGGAAAGCTACACTATCCTCGGGTGACAGGCTATATTTACTACTTTTGTTAGCTTGGGTTTTACCTGTTAAAACAAATGTATGTGTTAATGAATAAAATAAATAAATATTATATTTTCAAAAACATTGAAATTCCAATAATGTAACCCAAGGTGTAAAAAAAATACCTAAAATATTCTTTACATCGCGTACGCTGCAAAAAAGTATTGATGATAGAACAAAATAATGTACTACGACTTTGCAGAACACATAATTATTTACAGAGAGTGTCACAACAGCATATGTCTAACTATTATAGTTATGCCACAATAAGTGTTAATTTATTGAAAAAAAAACATACAGTCGAATTGAGAACCTCTTCTTTTTGGAAGTCGGTTGAAAATTGGATTGAAATGTCGCCGCTAGAAAAGGCTCTTTATTTGTATCGTGGTATTAATCCTTATCAAAATAAAATACTTTATATTCAAGACTGCTTCAATACCTCTAAATTACTTTTTAAATTATCCAATTCGGATATTCTATTCAAAAGATATCACGAGTTTAAAAATCTAAATCTATCTATTACATATATGTACACACGGTAGGTACACGAAAAATAAATAAACTTCACAGTAAAAATCACTGAATTAGTCTTATAGCAAACGTCCAAGCGCGCAAAATAAAATACCTTACTTGCAAAATGACTATCTGACTATGACTACATAATAGAACTAGAATACTAAATCGCCCATGCGAAAATCGGGGCATTATAATGCGAGCGAGCAGAGCAGCACAACCTCCACGTCCGACGCACAGACGAGTATTTCATCTAAAAACCCGATCAAAAGTCGAAAAGTCGAAATTTGTTATATTGCTTTACAACTATTGTATCGTGAGAGCCCAATAGCTATTACGTCACTTAACGGCCAATTTGGCCATACACCGCCTCTCCACCAACCGTAGCAGCAGTCGTAACTCAGTCCTTGCGTGAATCGTATGTCTTTGTTCTCGGCACTACAGTTAAAACGTGATCTTTAAATTGCATTTAATCTGTGTTTGGTGAAATTGTGTGATAACCATTATGGATATTTTGGAAGAAGGTATGTCGTTACTTTATAAAAGCATGTTTATTTTGGTTTTACACTTTATTTAAGTGACATTTTGCACCTTAAATGTACTACATAAAAAATGCAACTTTTTTTTAGTAAACTCTGTAATTAAAGGTGTTTTTGTTTATGAGTTAAGCCGAGTTAACTTATGATTTTGGATGTAACATATAGTTTCATTATTCTAGATAAGGATTTTAAAGGAAAATGTCCCGCATATTCACGCCATTTTTTTATTTTTATTTTCTACAAAATTAGTCGAAATCAGCTTCCATTAAACAGTGTTTTATTTTTATTTTTCTATTCCAGAATCTCCAATGACGTCGATAGAGATGACCAGAAAATCACTCTATGGAGTCATACAAGAATCTTCAGACAGAAAAAATGACCAAAAGTTTGAGTTTTTAGAAAATCGTCTTAAAATAATAAAAAAAAAATGGCAGGCAAGAACTCAAGAACATACAAATATAGTAGCAGAAAGGAAGAAGAAAATTCAAGAGGCTTTTAAAGAGGAAATGGGGCTGCTAGTGGATATTCCGAAGGCAGGGTTTGGGAACACCAATGATGGGAACACTTCAAGGAGGTTTTTCTCAAATCCCGAAACTTCTTCCCGCATTACTGGGATTGACATCAATTTAATTAAAAAAATGCAGTGTCATATTGGAGACTTTGTCAAGTGGGCTCAAAATTGATACGCAGAAATTTGAAAACTTTGCTGACCAAACTGCAAAGCTATATGTAGATTTGCATGAGTGGCACCCCATGTCGCCTACAATGCACAACATTTTAGACATAGGGCCACAGTAATTGATCACGCAATTCTGCCTATTGGCCAGTTGTCGGAAGAGGCGGCTGAGGCCAGAAACCTCACCAGAAACAAACACTTCCGCATGTATAGGCAGAATTATTCCAGAAAGACAAACGACAAACAACACAAAGATGTGCTAAACAGACTTCTGCTAATTTCGGATCCTTTTTTGAGCAGTACCAGGCAAAGGCAACGAAAAAAAAGTAAGCCATTTTCCGTTGAAGCATTGAAACTCTTGCTCCCGGAGACATCGTACGTCTCGTCTACAGAGTTTGACAAAGAGGAGGACGATGGATATAGTGAAGGTGATCCTGACTAGAAGATTTTTATGTAAAAACTGTTTATTTAAACTTCATGTACAGTAGTGATACATAGGCGGACTTATGCAACAAGGAATTCATTACCAGTCAACCATTCTCTACTTTTATATAAATTGTACATGTTTCTGGTGTCTTAAATACAAAATTATCATCTTAAACCACTTTTTATTTCATATCTAATCTATAATTATCACAAAATAATTTTGATCGACTTTTTAAGTCAAATACTCCTCTGTGCGACGGTCCGAGTTGCACTGCCGCCCGCAGTGTTGCCAGATGGAATTTGAAGAAATCAGTAGAAAAATTAAAGTTTTAGCAGTAGATCGATGGAAAAATCAGTAGATTAAAAAAGTCATAACCACATGAGGTAAAAAGGACTCGAGCTTGAATAGCGTACATGACAAAAAAAAGTCTAATTAGTCCGTCAGATTGATTTCCTAAAAATATTGGACACGTATTTTTTCATTTTCACGTAAACAAAAATGAAGACGATACAGTGCGTCGCAAACTCGTGTGACGTCACATGTCACATTTGAGTACATTTTTTACTCAAATGTGACGTCACAAGTCAAACTCTGACACGTTTTATCTTCGTACATTTTTATTAATTTGATAAAACAAAGAAGACTGCAATATTTTTCGATACTTACTACGGTTGTTGAACAAATGTCATGTTTTTAAGGCCTATAAGCTAGATGACATACGTCACGTCGTGAATAACTTGATGATACGATCTGATTTTTAAAAAAGCAGGTAGATTTCCAATCAAGGCAGTAGATCAGTAGATTTTTTTTAAATCAGGTAGATCTACTGCTAAATCAGTAGATCTGGCATCACTGGCCGCCCGTCGCCCGCGCACGGACCCGCCTATTCTGTTATTATAGAATGCATGGAATAATTAATTGTAGCCTAATAAATCATTATATCAAAATTCCAATTGTACCGTTTGTGAAGAAAAACGTGACGAATATTTGAGTGAAAAAAAATTACTAAATTTTAATGCCGTTTAGGAGTAGTTACGAAATGTCTAAGAAAAAATGCTTCACTTTGAACATTTTTTTCATATAGTAATAATAAAGTTAGAATTATTTCAATTGTACCAATTAAAGTTAAGAGTCTAATAAGCAACATATATTTTTTTTGAACATAAATATTCACTCATCAAAGAGGAGTTACATGGAGAAAACCTGTCGTTAGCAGATACCACCGCCTGACCGTTAGCACTAGAAAGCTGAAATTTGGTACCAATATGTATATCAATCAAATATTGGAAAAAAATGTTTTATTAGGGTAGCCCCCCTATATGTAAAGTGGGAAGTGATTTATTTTTAATTTCAACCCTATCGTGTGATATATTGTTGGAAAGGTATTTAAAAATGAATAGGGGTTTCCTAAAATGATTTTTTGATAATGACAATAATTTCGGAAATAATCGCTCCAAAAGTAAAAAACAATGTGTCCCCCCCCTCTAACTTTTGAACCATAAGTTTAGAAAATATGAAAAAAATCTGAAAAGTAGAACTTTATAAGGACTTTCTAGGAAAATTATTTTGAACTTGATGGAAACAACAGTTTTTCTACAAAAAAGACAAAATTTGTACAAAATAATTTCTGGACTAAGTTTGTAGTATATTCGTATATGCAAGCATTTTTACATAATGAATACCCTTTAAACTCATAAGTGGGAACACTTATTGTGACTGACGGGAAACTACGGAACCCGGACACTGTTAGTGTAGTGTGCTGTCCTAGTGTGAACCGGCCCTAATGAACATTTATGAAGATCAAGTGAGGGTAGTTGAATAAACACCTTCGCTTTGCTGTGGCGGTACCTCCAATACTTCAGTCTTCCCGCGACCACGGCTGGTGCAATCCGGTCGAAACGTCGGGCTAATATTAAAGGTAAAAATTCGCGAAAATACCCGTTTATATGTGTTTTACCTTTACAAGTTGTTTCATCGTAGTAAAGAGCTGAAGTCTGACCCCCAGTTTAACCAAGGGGTATCGTATTAAACAGCAACTGGGTTGTAGCTTTTGGAAGTCAGACAGGCAGTCGCCCCACAAAAAATACTGGTATTTAACTGCATCCGGTTAGACTGAGACCTAGCCGGATACAACTGAATACCAGTATTTTGCAGACCCAAAATAGTTGAGAACAAGCTAGGCAGATGGTGACCTGTTATAAACATGTGGCAAATGTGGCAATTAAGTAGCTTTTGATGTATATGTCTCATTCGTGTCGATTCTGTTGTGCACAAACTAAACATTGCTACAATAATTTAAGATTAAAAATAAATTTGTATTATTGTATAGTGTTTATTACTGCTACCTGGACATCATGACGACTTTTGGACACATTTTAAGTGAAATGTGATCTGTTGTGTTTTTGACGGGTTTTGACTCAATTTGTTTATTATATTAATGACTCAACAGCAAACCAACATTGTGCTTTGCGGTGCCCTGACGGGGTTCATGTGCGGAAACCGACAATAATAATTATTGTGAAATGTGTGATGTGCATGAGAGCAAATAAATAAATAAATAAGTAAATGATGGCAATAACCATAATGACAATCAATAAAAGTGACCAGTTTCTAAAGATCCAGTTCCAGTTTGTAGTGATCTATGATTTTTTAATATATGACATTTAATTTGATTTATGAAATTGTATAATTATGAATTTTGCATGCCTAAATTGGTACAACACAGTGGACTGCGCATTCACTTGACATCTGGAAATGTATAAAATGTACTGTGTTGAGCAATAAATATTTGAATTGAATTGAATTGAGATTTTTGTTCCACTAAGTGCACCATGCGCGAACTTGCCCCCACTACGCCAAAACCTTGCCAACTTACGTGCCGGGAACTGTATCTTTTACTAAAAGGCAGTGCGAGAAAAGGACGGCTATAACATTATGAACTAAGTTAGAGATGTCAAACTAGTAAACTAGTTTGACATCTCTTGCCTTGCGCTTCACCGTGTTTTTAGTCGACATGTTTTTACGTGCACCCTTATTTTTATAGAAATATTAGTACCAACTTAATTTGACAGCTCTAAAATTACGTCCGTCTCTTTCTCGTTTTATTATAGACAAAGATAGTAATAGCCTAAATTAAGTTTAGTTTGTTAGTGCACAACAGAATCGACACCATTGTCAGTTGTATTAAGTAGGCTTCAAGTGTCACTGCGATGTGACTCAGTGCCTCAAATTAATGACTTTACAAAAACTGATGAATCGAAAACATGACTGGTAGCCTAATAATCTAACAATAATAGGGAAAATAACTTTACAACTGTATTCATAAAACGAAACAATACTTGGAATTAATTCTATTTACCAACTTATTCTCGATATCCGTAACCACACAACTTTAGAGAAAACAATTAAGTAGGCTCTTTAAAGTACCTACTTAGTTATTTATTTTTCATCCCGTCTATTCGAAAAGGACGACTTGGTTCGCCTTTAAGTGCACCCAAAGGTGGTGTTTTCTCTAGTAAACTTTTAGCGGGCAGTAATGAGTTTTTAATCCTCTTTATAAGTGCGCCGCAATTATCTTTGCGGCGCACTTTTTGAATTTGGAACATCTTAGTGTTCAGCGCCGAAAGAAATCGAACGCAAATATTGTTTGAATAAAGACTGGCTGGTACGACAGCCCATAGTCGCGCCGCCGCGCTGGCTGAATAAAAAAAATAAATCAAATTAAAAACGCGCGAACTACAGACCGCGTTTTCGTCAATTTTCATCAATTGTTAGAAATTCATGGTTTTGTTCAGTGATATTCTAATAAACAGATATGCTATACACCTACAAAGCCACAGAAAAAAGTGTGCCGCGAGGGAGAGCCAGCTCACATACACGCAGTGACGCAGAATAAAGGAAAAACAGGCCATTTGCCTGTTTTCGAGTCTTTACGATTGCGCGCTCACAACATATCTTTGTAATAGAATATCATTGGTTTTGTTTGAAAAATGAGTTCTTAAAGTGACAGTGAATAAAAAACACAACAAAGTGAAAAATAACTTTAGATCCTCAGAAGTCGGTGACCTTTGTTTGATTCACTTAGTTTTTTTTTGTCACCGACTTCTGAAGCTAAAGTTATTTTTAACGTTTTTGTGTTTTGTGAAGTCGGTTTTATTTTTTGCAAAAAAGTTTTTTTATTTTTCCATTTTTAATTTTAATATCCTATCCAATTATTAGATATTTAGACCACACGACTGACGTAAAAATGTTCATAAAATGAAAACTACTGGGCCAAACTATGTTACATTTTTAGAGGACCAAATGGCAACTATTCCGCATTAAACTAAAGAATAATCACGTCAATCAGCTCATAAATATCAGCGTAATCGGTGTAAATACATAAAAAAAAACAGTCGAATTCAGAACCTCCTCCTTTTTGAAGTCGGTTAAAATTATGAGGCGCCTTTTATTTTCTCATAGTGGGTGATGAAAAGTAGAGTGTATCACTCGGGCGCAAAATATATTTTTGGCTCGGGCGACGTACTTTGAATCCCTCGCTACGTTCAGGATTCTATTAAAGAATCCCTCACTTCGCTCTGGATTCAAAAAAGCGCCCTCGCCGTAAAAATATTATTTTGCTCCCTTATGATACAATCTACTATTACTGCTTTATTTCTTTAAAATAACAATATTTTAAAAGGAAAATGTCGTAGAAGAACACCGCAATTAAAACTTGACACAATTATTAAAATAATTGCGAATTAAAATAATAGAACTGATAACAGGTATGACTGGTCTTTAAAAGAATACCTACTTAAATCCCGTTTTCAGGAAGGCTAGGTGACATTACATGAGAGTCTAAACACTGTTACTGTTCGAATTTCAAATCTTTCACTTTCATTTAAGGCGACTATAGGAGCTAAATTAGCAACTCTATTTGTGATGGTTCAAACTTCGTTTGAAGTACTATTAGCATAAAGTTCTAATCAGCTTGCACAACAAAGTGGTTGTTACGTCAGTTACTGCGGGCCAAATAGTGCGAAATTAGTGGTTTTTTGCGATTTACAAAACATCTATTGATTGGACTAAAAAAGTAAAACACTATGATGCTAATATGTTGCTTGTAGAATTATTTGCAAAAATCAGAATGATCGCATGTATTTTAGTATGGTTTTTACTCGTTAAAAGATTTTTTAGAGATATGTTCGTGATTTTTTTATCGAGTAAAATTAGTTGTTTCATGTTTTCAAAACACTATTATAAATCAAAATCAAAGCATTTATTTCAAGTAGGCCAGTTCCAGGCACTTTTGAATTGTCGAAACAAAGATGAAAATTAAATGTAGCTACAGTCACAGTCACAAGACATAAAAACTGTGAAAGTACTGTAGTTGCCCATTCCCTAGCGTAGATCTCTATGGAGAAGAACGGGCAAGAAACTCCATGGACACTCTTTTAAATCAAAATGTTGTTACAAAATCTTGGTTACATCATTCATGTTAAGATGGTATATTATGTGAGAACAATGTAGCAAGATGTGCACGTTAAAAGTGTCCATAGTAAAAACAAAAAATACAATGAAAAAATAAACATTCAAATAAGCCATGGCAACTAAGAGATGACCAGTCGCAACTGACAGCGCCCGTTCACGAACATGACGCATGGATCAGCACATCAGCACCATTCAGCTCAACCATTTCGAAGGGAACTAAATGATCCAACACACGCGCCACCATCAGCGAGACATTAGAGTGAGCATGACATACTCTCAACCGCCAAGTCCAAGGGCACATTCAAGTAAAGAAATAATAAAAAAAAAACGTAGGATTTCAGTGAATGATAGCTTTCTAGTACATAGTACTCACACAATATGGGCTATGCGATTATATAATACTAGAGATTGATTCTATACAATGCAAAGATAGTTGTACAATCTTCAGCAGCTCCAACAATTCTATTTAATGCTATCAATTTATGCGCCCCTGTCCATGTGGAGCAGGACCAGCATTGAGCCACGCATTTTTATCAGCGATATAATCGCCCAACTTGTAATAAGCTTGCTTACATAGTGTGCGTTTGATACATGTTTTAAATTTCGTCTCATTCAGTTCAAGAATACTTTGTGGAATTTTATTATAGCATCTCAAACAGTACCCCATGAAAGATGAGTCTACTTTAGCGAGTCTGAAGCCTGGCTGAACGAGTTGGTCCCTATTTCTAGTACTGTAATTATGTCTATCACCTCTTTTACCAAAAAGGTGCAGATTTTTTCTGACGTACATTATGTTTTCGTAGATGTACTGACAATGTACCGTCATGATGCCAATATCCTTAAACAGTTCCCTTAGAGAATCGCGCCTACGAAGATTATATATGGCTCTGATGGCTCTTTTTTGCAGAATAAATAGACTCAATATCTGCAGCCCGTCCCCATAGCAAAATGCCATAAGACATTATACTATGAAAGTAACTAAAATAGACCAGTCTAGCGGTATCTACATCAGTAAATTGACGAATTTTTCTAATAGCATATGCCGCTGAACTTAGCTGCGCCGCAAGGGATGTTAAATGAGAACCCCATTGTAGCATTGAATTAAGCGTAATCCCCAGGAAAACCGTTTTATCTACGAATTCAAGTTTCTCTTTATTCAATACTAGCGGACGTCCCGCGGTTTCACCCGCGTAGTTCCCGTTCCCGTGGGAGTACGGGGATAAAATATAGCCCATGTTACTCGTGGATAATGTAGCTTTCGAATGGTGAAAGAATTTTTTAAATCGGTCCAGTAGTTTTTGAGCCTATTCATTACAAACAAACAAACAAAGTTTTCCTCTTTATAATATTATAGTATAGATTATTTCACAATCACTACTTCTAACATTGGGTAAAGCAAATCTTATGCATTTAGTTTTGTTTTCATTTAATACTAAATTGTTTGCTGTGAACCAATTATGGACCTGAAGTAGGGCATTATTCACGTCATCTAGATTTTGGGCCCGTCTATTTATCTTAAAAATTAGGGAAGTGTCATCAGCAAACAACACCATATTTTGAGGTTAGTTTTTCAATAAATAGGGTAAAGGGAGGAAAGGACCCAATATTGAGCCTTGCGGAACCCCCATTACTACTTTTAAACCCTGTGAGTTAACACCATTTATTTGAACATGTTGTTATCTATCACTCAAATATGATTTTACCAAACTAAGTGCAAGTTGACCTAATCTGTAATGCTCAAGTTTCAAAAGTAATGTGTCGTGATTTACGTAATCAAATGCTTTGGAAAGGTCACAAAATATTCCTATGGCATCTTGAGATTCTTCCCACGCAGTAAATATGTGCTTTAATAAGGTTACACCGGCGTCAGCCGTACAACGTCCCTTGGTGAAACCATACTGTTGATCGGTTAAAATTTTATTGGTGTTAAAATGATTGAGCATTTGATTCAGCATTACTTACTTACTGCCGACAAACTGTCCTGCAGTTTGGCAGACGATTGTTGTTATAACTTATAAGTAACTTTTTGTTGAAAAAAAAAAAAAAAAAAAAAAAAAAAAAACTTTTTCAAACACCTTGCTAAAAACCGGCAACACGGATACAGGTCTATAATTATTAGTATCTTTACTGTCCCCGGATTTGAAAAGAGGTATGACTTTACTGTATTTCATTAGATCAGGGAAAACTCCTTGGTCTACACACAAATTAAAAATTAAAGCTAAGTATGGGGCTATAGTCTCAAGTATGGATGTACAAACTTTGATAGACATTCCCCATAGATCTTCGGTCAGTTTTATTTTTATTTGCCGGAAAGCTTTAATAACTATCATAGGGTTTATGTGTTTAAATTTAAATTCAACCGTGCAGCCAGATACATTCGCCTTTAATAAACCAATTGAGACTTCAGGTGAGGAATTAAGAGCCTCTGTAGTTTTTAATGGTATATCGGTAAAGAAATTTACAAATTCTTGAGCTACTTCCAGATTAGAGCTTTTAGGACCACATGCTGAATCTAATGTGTAGCTAGTGTTACGTATTTTATTCCTGTTAGTCTCATTATTTATGACCTTCCAAACTGTCTTTATTTTGTTTTCTGCTGTTTTGATCTTGTTGCTAATGTGCAGGGCTTTAGCAACCTTGCACGTATTTCTAAAAAAATTTGAATACTTAGCAACATACTTGTTAAAAGTTTCAGTGTTCAAGGCTTAAGGCCATAAAGCTCAAATAGTCTTTCCCTACTATTTCTGATACCTCTAGTTGCCCAATCACTAAATATGAATTTAGGGCTAATACTTTTTGTCTTCTTTTCAAAAGTTTTGTTGAATTCCGTGTGAACTATTGAAAAGAAACGATCATACTATTGATTTATATTAATATTGTCATGGCTCATAACACCTAACTTGTTCTGTAGGGAAATATTATACCTATTTAATTTGCTAGAAGTTATAGATCTAAATTTTATCTGAACTTTTTGCAATGGTGTATTACATCTAAAAGTTACAGTTTGTCCGCTATGGTCAGACGGTAGACAATTTACTATGGCTTTATCTAAGTAATCACAATCGCAGAAAACATTATCTATACAAGCAGCTGAAGATGGAGTGACTCTAGTATACTAGCATATATCCTGAAAAATATCATATATTTTTCTGGTTTTGTTTATTGCAGTGAATCATGTGCTTTTTTGCATTAAAAAACTCGCGTGTAGCTCCTGTAGTCCCCTTAAGTAATCATTTCAACGCGTTTCGACGTCATTAGTGTTTGTGAAAAACGGGCATTAGTTACTTTTAATTAGGTAGTTGGTGCTGATGATTGAATAGAAAAACCGGAAACGATAATCATTCACTCTAGATCGGGTCATTAAACTGAAGTACTTTGGCTATGAAGATGGTACTTATAAGCAGGGCCGGATCTAGGGGGGGGCAAGCCGGGGCCCATGCCCCGGGCGGCAAGTTTAGGGGGCGGCAAATTCAAGCTTGGCTGACTTACGGTCAAAGTTGCGATAATGATGTGTTGTAACGATACAACTCATTGATTTCTATCTGACTGGAAAACTGTTCCTGATGAAGAAGAAGGAGCGCCCTGCACACACCCCATATGCATACTAGCCCATCGATTTAGATGAGGAAGACAAACTCTTTCTCTAAACTGTAAACCCCCTATTTCAGCACCTGGCTACTGAGGATCTGGCGGACCCGCTTAGATGCCGCTGCCTCGCAGAGCAACTGCGCAGTTGTCAGACTCCTCGACTCTCCCCATAGCTCAGGATTTCTACCTCGAGAAAAGATTGGAGGCACTCCTATACCATGCCAAACCTATGCCGTACCAACTTCTGCTGCATAATCAGGGCCTATCGGAGGAATAGAGATATCATCTATGTACGACTGGGCGCTTCGCGGTTAGCTTCTTCATGGTGTTTGTGTCATCTGTTATGCTGATGACACGCTGGTGAAGGCAAACGTTTCGGCAGGTCGTCTCTTGTATCTTGGCGACAGTTCTGGGGTCGTAGATGGGATCCGAATGGACGATGAAGTACCTGGGACTTGTCCCTAATTGCTGCATTTTCAGCAGTTGACACCCCGGTTGATGGGCACCGCGAACTTAATCTCGTGGCTACTGCCCAATCTGAGGGGATCCAATTTCTACAGAAGATTATGGTATAGGATATATGGGGATCGTACGGTCCATAGCGCCCTATGGAGTGCCAGTATGGGCGAACAACTTGACGACCTAAATACTGTAATTTAGCGATGAACCCAGAGAGCGATGGCCGTCAGAGTGAAGAGAATAAATCAAACGGTCTCCTTCAAGGCGGCGAGCCTTTTGGCCGGATCACCACCATGAAATCTTGACGTTATAGTCTTTACACAGAGCAAGTACCTGATGCGCCGCCAACGACATGATGTCAAGGTGTACAGGGCTGTGCTCCACCAGTTCCTAGTGGTGGAATGAGAAGTTCGCCAACCCAGGTCCGAAACCCAGTGCACATCACTTTTACGGCGATAAGACTCGTGACGAAGAAGTGGCATAAGAAGACGGCATGGCGCTCTCATTTTCCGTCTGGCACAGGTACTCTCCGGGCATTCACTACTGTGGAGACTGCTCCGAAGTCATCACAGAACTTATTAAAAGTTATTTGCGATCATCTATGAGCCAGGAACGTTTGTCAAGTCTCGCAATCTTAGCGATAGAAAATCGAATGGCACATGAAATAAATTATGACAAGGCCATAGACTTCTTTGCAGAACAAAAAGCTAGAAGAGTAAAATGATAATTTCAATTTGAAGTACAATACAATAATACATCCAACTCGTTTTGTTTCAAAGCACAGGGTAGGTGCTTTCATAACAACAATATATGTCCTACACGTTCATGTATGTAGGTATATTTGTAAATATATAGTGTAAACACAGAAAGAGCAGCGCTAGTTAGGTCCTTGTGGCATTCTATCTGCGAGGCTTATGCAGGAACGGAACTATATAAGGGCTTTTTGAGCTACAGCCCAGGGCCCCGCGTGGATATAAAGGGCCCTCAGTCACCTTTTGCAAAAATTGGAGCATGTGGACATTTTGATCTCAAGATCTTTCTCTGAGGAAAGACGTAAAATTTTCGAGCTCGCTTCGCTCGCTCTTACAGCCTTGTTTCTCTTGAATTTTAACTTTGTCCATAAGTCACCTAAGTAACTCCGGTAGTTCGAAACAATTCTAACCTGTCCAAGGTAGGTAAACTGTTAAGTTTTCCAACTGGCTTTGCTTGCTTTTTAGACTACTTTCTTTAGACTTTGTCTAAAAGTCGACCTGTTACCCATTCCTGTATGAAGGATCGAAACAATTCAAACCTATCCAAAGCAAGGTGTCAAAAAATTTTCGAGCTCGCTTCGCTCGCTCATGCAGTCAAATTCCTCCTTAATCTTAACTTTTGAAGTCAACCAAGTAACTCCTGTATGAAGTGACGAAATAGTTCTAATCTGTCCAAAGTAGGGTGTTAACATTTTTGAGCTCGTTTCGCTCGCTCTTGGAGCCTTTTCAAATAACTCTTCAAAACCTAAACTAACCAATCCGAGGTCACGGAGGTGCTAACATTTTTGAAGTGGCTATATGCACTTCAGCTGCATCCGTAAATAGTAAACTTAAAAATCGCACCCTTCTGATAGGCCCCCCTTCTGGCCCAAAAGCTGGCGACGCCCTTGGCCAGGCCCCCAAGTAGTATTAGCCCAGGGCCCAACAAACTCATGGTCCACCACTGGGCCTATGGCCATCATTAGGCGTCTGATGACTGAAATAATGATGATGATAAAAATAAAAATATGGACGGGCGGGGGCGGCATTTTTCAGTTTTTGCCCCGCCTCGAAAAAATTCAAGATCCGGGGCTGCTTATAAGAACATTCATTTCGTTCCTAACAGGAAAATTGTATGACACACACAATTGAAGAGATCATCATAAATATCTCTTGTCTCGTACCGTATAAAAAACTATCCGTGTAGCTTGTAAATCAGAAGGGTATTCAAGTCATAAGTAGGGAGTGTTATGTTATTTTCCTGATGCTCAAAGATCACGTTTTAAAATAAATAATAATGCATCTTTTTTTTCTTGCTGAACAGGTCTTATGTCATTGTTTTTTTTTTTATTCTCATGGTATGTTATGTATCTAATCTTCTTGCCCTTCAATTCTCCCCTGTCATTGTTATTGGAATTAATTGTTTATTATACAGTTATTCTATTATATTAATAAAATAAATAGTAATAAAAATAGCCTTTATTCCCTATAATTTACAATATTATAAAAATAATACTTACTATGTTTAAAATAGCTTAACCTGTTAAGGGGTCATCCATCTCTGGATGAAGGCCTCCTCCATCTGCTTCCATCTGTATCTATCTTGGGCCGTTCTGGTTCCTATTAAAACGATCTAAACAGAGCTTCGACTGTGTAAATGGTTTTATCCACTAGGTAACAATTGACCCGCAACATGTGACGCTCAACATGTTCGGCAGCGTTGCACAACAGCGCGCGACGTTGCCAGCCTGCTGGCGCGCAACATGACAAAACAAAACAAAAGTTGCTAAACAAAAGTTCCGCGCTGACTTTGAATACGTTATCACATGTAGTACAACATTTATCGTGCGCCAAATGTTGCCCATTGGACACGAGGCTTTAAGTTCGTACAGTTCAGCCATTTTGTGAGGGGGGGGACAGTACATACTTACATTGTCTGAGGTGAGGAATGATATGAAGGAAAAAGGAGTAAATGATAGCACGCATTATTTTCAATTGATAGAATTCTTATAGGTTTTCCTGTAGGTAATCTACAAGCAATGAACTACATTTTGGTTTCTTTTTTTTTCAAAATTTTATTTAAAAAATATTTAAGTATTTGCTTTGCATATCTGTGTTTGGGTCATAGGATTACACCATCCTACCATATTTCACCTGATTTGGAGAAGTAGATTCGGAGCAAATTGGCTGTGACAGACGGACGGACAGACAGACAGACAGACAGACGCATAAGGGTTCCGTTTTTTTGTTTTTTCCTTTTTTGTACGGGACCCTATAAAACGTGTAGAGCCGACCCCAAATAACATGGGCCAAAGGCAAGCAAGATGATGACAGTCCAGCCAAAGGTTGTCTGGTATATTTCGCTATCAGCGATAAGACCGCTATTAAAACCATAGAATTTGCAATATGGCAAAAGTGTGTTACAATTTTAGTGTGAAATAAAGTGTATTCTATAGTGTTCTACGAGGTTTATCCCCGTTGTAAATGTCCCTTTGTACCTATCAGTGGCGAAGATTCCAAACAACTCGATTCCTACCGGATTCCCTTTGAAAAATGGCACAATCAGTATTCTGCAGACAAATAGTATAATCACACTAGCGGACGTCACGCGGTTTCACCCGGTAGTTCCCGTTCCTGTGGGAGTACGGGGATAAAATATAGCATCCATGACTCGGAAACAAATATCCATGCTCATCACACAAACATTTGCTCCAACCGGGATTCGAACCCGGGACCCTAAGAACGTAAGGCAGCCTCACTACCGCTGCGCCATTCGGGTCGCCAACGGAACCCTAAAAAGTATATTATATCTATCTATGTATCTAAATGCAGCTCAATTTGCGATCCTAAATTGGACCCATTCAGCCCAGTCTGTCATTATGGAAATGTTTCAAATCATACAATTCCAGCCAGTCTCCACTTGTTAGAGCCGAAGTTAGTGGTCCATTGGATCGTTTCGTCACACTTCACCCGTGCATAGCGTGGACCGCATTCAACTCCGAAGGTTTTGCCATAGTATGTCAAACACATCGCAATAAGGTGCACGCCTTTATTGCGAGTTTCGACCTCACGAGTTCCCTTTTTAAAAACGAGAGGTCGCCAAGTGAGAAAACTTTTTCAGTCAATCCTAAATGAAGTGGAAGTCAAGGTGAAGTGTACAATGTGTGTTTCCGTATACCAAGACCTTGTTAGAAGTAAACATAAAAAAAAGTTGCTTAATCATTTTTTAAATACAGTTGTCATTATGTAGACGTTTGGAGTATCAGTCATAGGTTTGGTGTTAGTGTGGTTCTATAATGTGGCAGAGAATGTGTAAAATGACAACTAGGTGTCGTTATAAGATTTTGAGTGAACAGAAAAACTATGGATTCAGTGTGTGCAAAAATTCGTGGGACAAGACTTTGAAGTACATGAGACAGATTGTTGAGTACTTTGGTATGTTACCAACTTAATAATGTTTTTTAAACCCGTATCAGCTGCACATTTATTTATATTTAGGAAATGTAGAAAAAACTAGTATGAAAACGTATTTTCTTAAACAATTTCCTCATTCAAAACTTGTTACTAACGTTCAGAAACATAAATACATGTTATAAATCAGTGTTTCAGTATAATCTGTAAATTATAGGCTTCATAATCGGTTCAGTGGCTTGTATAAGTATACATTCGGATGTACCAAGGGCGCCAGAATGAATGGAATCGTCGTGGATTTCATTCATTCTGGCGCCCTTGGTCGTAATCGTTGGACGGATCATAATGTTCTATACTATAGAACGCTCACCATAGCATGTTTGTGTCTACCAAGGTGAAGGGATCAGGGTTATCTGTATGGCTTAGCGCGCAAATTAATGCTCTAAATTAAATGTCATCTATTACAGTCCTTTTATGGTAAATTACCTCTTAGTTTACGTCACTGTCAAAATCGCAGTGTCCAATGCGTTATTGCAATTAGCTGACCCACCTTTTCACAAATGGTTGTGATTTTTTAGAATACCAATCGATAGAATTTTATTTACTTTACTCAAATAACTAAAAGTAAAAGAATTATAAAATTCAATCGATTCGTATTTTAAAAAATCACAACCATTGCAAAGGTACAGACAGCTAATTGCTATAACTAATGTCTTTAATCTCGCTACAATAAGATAGCATTTGTGCTGCTGCTACTGATAAGTCTGCCAAATTATATTGATCTTTATTCACCTAAGAATAAGGTTTTTTTTGTGTTGTTGCTGTCAGAGGTAAAATAATTGTGAATGGACTGTAACCGCTTTGAATTGAAACGATACTATGATTGCTATGATGCGGAGAAAAAAATGTTAACGTCATTATACAATGACGTTTTAATGGATATTTGTTTACTTTAAGATGCCAGAAAAATTTGGCCATAACATTTTTTTTTTATTCGCAAGTGGTTTAATTTTTATTTTAAGAATCTGTGTCATAGCTTCCTTGTATCCGCTTTTATGCTCAGTTAATAACTTTAATTGTAAGTTTGAATGCAATTTACTAACAAAATATTTTTTTTTGTGTTTTCCCTTTTTGTTGTTTGTCATTCCTATCCCTAAAACAATCCGTCTACTACACATCCTACTTTAATTTAAACAAAAAAAAACTATCTATTTCGGCAAAAACATACAAATAATGCCAAACCTTCAAAACGATTAATTAAAATCAATTTGCCCTTTAACGGTCCACGTCTCTAATTGGTTAATACATCCCGTGGATGTCGCAATGTACGTAATGGCTATCACTCGACCGTCTCGTGCTATATTTCTGGTCTATTGTCGCCGCATCATTGTTAAAAACTATTTTTAAAACGATAATAAATTGGCTTTGTTCAATCGTTCATTCAATAATGTTATATGAATGAATCACTATGGGATATTATTGATTAATGTTTTAATGACACATTTTTTCTTTTATGATATACATTTTTTTCCTGTCACTGTAAATATCCACAAAATAAAAATAAAAATAAAATTGTATATTATTAATTACTGTTTAAATGACACATTTTTTCTTTTATGATATTTTTTTTTCCTGTCACTGTAAATATACAAAAAAAAAAATTGCATAAAAAAAAATACCTACCTATCCTTCTGTAAAATTTCCCCCACCCCGCCATATTTGTTGCGTTATCCAGTACCCCATAGCAAATCATACTTCCGGTGCTCAATAGACGGGACCTACGAAGAAGAGTACAGTTGCTGGCCACCAGCTGTCTGCATGATCCTGATCTCCTTGGTGGAGATCGTCCTGTTCTGCTACGATGCTGCTGAGGGGCATACGCAGGCCAATGGAACTATTGCAAAGGCGTGCATCTATAACCCACACAAGAGGCAGGAGGCATGGAGGTTCATTACTTATATGCTGGTGCATGTTGGGTGAGTAGAAAGTGGAGTTACTTTTTAATAAACATAAGCTGCCCTAGTTCAATAAAAAAGATATCCTGACCGAAGTATATTTTTAAGAACGGTAAGTTGTGGGTTCGAACTTCGAACCCACACAGGCGCATTACTTTGTGTAATTTATTTCAACACCACTGCTCTCAAAATGGTGAAGGAAAACATCGTGAGGAAATCGGCATGTCCTAGAACTAAAAAATTCGAATACATGTGACATCTACCACTCCTCACTGGGCCCGCGTGGTGGATTATAGCCCATTCCCTCTCATAGAGAGGAGGCCTGTGTCCCCGCAGTGGGGACATTAGTAGGCTGATGATGATGATGATGTCAGTAATTCACTTGTTGTTAATTAATTAAAATGATAGCTTAGTTTAATGCATTTGGGAGTTATTTATATTTTGATATGAATACTGATAGTGTTAGCCTGCCTGAGTCATTCCACTGCTGTGCAAAGGCCAATATTAATAAAATACTTTTGTCTAATAAAGTATTAATTTGCATCTTTAATATGCATAAATGTCTCAGTGAGGTAGGTATTGAAATTTAGGCACATAAGTTGCGTGTTACGTAAATCCGATTTTTGAATCAGATACAAGAGCAAATTTTTGACTTGAAACAAAATAAGGTCTAATGACTTTGACCTTGAAAAAATCGTTCCTCGACTTTTATGAACTTAGAGGGTTGTATTGATGATTTTGATAAATATAATTCAGTAACTACATGCGTCTTACAGTCCCGAACAATATTTTAATCAACATACAATCTAGCACTGGCCTGCAAATTGCAAAAAACGTAAGAAAATTTGAATTTCGCGGGCTACCCTGGAGCATCAGCCTTAACGGCTTCGTGAAGAGTGTTTACACCCCGTATTTCCTGATCGAGGTCTACCTTAGTTAGTCCTAATTGACTACTAGGGAGCCAGGTACTAAAATGTCACCTAGCTCCTATGCCAATACGAGTCTAAGAAAAAAAAACTTACCTAAATCTTCGTTGAAGTTCTATCACCACGTCAGTCAAAAATAACAGCTTTACAGGATATTGAAAAAACTTCATAATTATACCATATTATGTAATGAACCATTTTATATATTTGTGTTCATTTTGTCTTCAAATTCGACAGAGACGTTGCTTGTTTCTGTCATTGGCTGAAACAACGCGTTTTCCGATTCACTAGCAAACGGCAATAATCTAAAATCAAAATTTCAGAACTGCCTAAAATGACGTGCGTGGTGTTTTGCGTAGATTTATTTAGCTTGATGTAGGTACAGAATGATTGGTTGAAGTCTTCGTGAAGAGTCTGTTTACAACCTGTAATTAACACTTTACTAATTTCTATTCCAGAGTGGTCCACTTACTAGTCAACCTCCTCGTCCAACTCTTCCTCGGAGTACCATTAGAGATGGTCCATCGATGGTGGCGGGTCGCTCTGGTCTACCTCGCCGGGGTGGCAGCTGGTTCCTTAGCAACCAGTCTGACAGATCCCAAGGTGTATCTAGCGGGTGCTTCTGGAGGCGTTTATGCGTTGATCGCCGCTCATGTTGCTACTATTATCATGGTGAGTGAAGTATTTAGATGTTCTTCTTTTTATTGCTAATTAAACACACTGGTCAGCTTCTTGGGGTCGCTACGGGGTCCCTATTAGCAACTAGTCTGACAGACCCCAAGGTATAAAGGGTGTAAAACACTTCTTATCGAAGCCGAAAGGCACTTGTTCTCCCCGTCATTGCGATCATTTTTTTGTTATACACCATCTGGGAACCTAGTTACGGATACGGAGATATTGGGGGTCAAAGTTCCAACTTTTTGACAAGTTTTTTTTTTTAATACTTAACGTTTTTAATGTATTTTTTTTATTTTAAACTCACCCACGACCCCCGTACTATTCAATCCATCCATCAGCACAATGTTTTGAGTGCGTTACATTGAGTTCTACCACAAAACATGATTTTTCACCCCAAAAAAAAAGTCGTTTCCCAGCAATAATTTTTGCGTAGAGTTACTTAGTTTGATGTACAGAATGCTTGGTTGACGGCTTCGTGATGAGGTCTTTTACATCCTGTATCTAGCGGGTGCTTCCGGAGGAGTTTGAGATGTCCACTAAGATATTACATTCGTGATCTTCTTTCTTCTTTATCGTGTGGATGCCTAACATGGTGACAGAGTTTTTGTGTCGCCCATGGGCCTATGACTTGGCTTTACAGGCCGTCGAGAAATATCTCTCAGGCATGCTGTTTTCCTCACGATGTTTTTCTTCACCGAAGGAAGTGATAATTGTAAAATACTATCACTATTGTATTGTATTCGTGATGTTACCCAATCATATCCAATCCATAGACTGAGACACCTCTTCAATCTGTCTAAGGGGCCGCCTCCACAAGCGAGAGAATCGCGGCGATTCAACGTATTTCTATACGAAAATATCGCCGCGATTCTCTCGCTCGTGGAGAGGGCCCAAAAGAGAGTGTATAGAAAAAACGTGGCAAGGACTATAATATCGCCGCGATTCTCTCGCTCGTAGAGACGGCCCAAAAGAGAGTGTATAGAAAAACGTGCCAAGGACAATAATATCGCCGCGATTCTCTCGCTCGTGGAGACGGCCCAAAAGAGAGTGTATAGAAAAACGTGGCAAGGACGATAATATCGCCGCGATTCTCTCGCTCGTGGAGACGGCCCAAAAAAGAATGTATAGAAAAACGTGGCAAGGACGATAATATCGCCGCGATTCTCTCGCTTCAGTAGGCGTTGCCTTCACGAGCGAGAGCTAACAAATTAAACTCGTCAATCTAAAGCTGTTACACCTGTTAATTCCAGAACTGGTCAGAGATGGAGTTCGCGATCATCCAGCTGCTCGTATTCGTGCTGCTGGCCTCGGTGGACATCGGCACGGCCGTGTACGACCGCTACTGGCGCCATCTGGACCAGAATATTGGATACGTGGCGCATTTAGCCGGCGCTGTTGCCGGTACGTAGTCACTACTACAAGATCAGCCTGTAATAATGTTCCCACTGCTGGGACACAGGGCTCCTCGCTTTGAGAGTGCGGCTAGTCTCTGCTGAGATTGGCTGACATGAACAAAAAACGGCCAGCACTCAGCAGCCCGCGTAGCATGGCCACAGAAGAAACGGGTTCCTTCGAAGAGAGAATCAACAAAAAGTCAGATGTCTATTGTTCATCTGTAATTAGGGATTTTCTATTTAGCTTTTCCCTAGTCGCTGGATAGATGGCGCTGAACTTGGTAAGTTACTGCAAGGAACGGAATCTAAAAATACTGATTTGAACAAAGCGCAAGAAAACTAGGATATATTCGGAAGGTTAAACAAACGAAAGTGTCAGTCAACGAGCGTATGTGACGTGACGCAATGTTTTTTTTTTCAAGCGTTTTGGCTTTAGCACCTAGTAACGGTAGTATCAGTTCAACGCCATCTACAGAGTTCTTGGAAACTATTTTTTTTTAATACTTACCTCAAAAAGAAAACCTCATTTTATCGATTCTTTCTTCGAAGAAACCCGTTTCTACGGTAGCCATGCTACGTGAGCTAGTGGACCTCACCCTGCCTGCACCCTCAGAAATAACTTTTCGAGATCGTACTTATACATATAATTATTAAAATTTCTTTTCCAGGTCTGCTAGTAGGCATCGGTGTTCTCCGTAATCTAGAAAGGAGGAAATGGGAGAAGCGTGTCTGGTGGGCGGCGGTCCTGCTGTACTGCTCGCTGATGTTGGCGGGCATTCTAGCCAACATCTTCTGGAAGGCGAGGTTCCAACCTGTCCACTAGCTTCTATGTCTTCACCGTTCTAAGTCTGAACTGTTAGGTACCTGATGATACCAGGCTTCTTGTGTTTCTGTGAAGTGGCTTTTATTGTTTGTAAGGCATGGCTTTGGAAGTATAATAAGGGATTTGTGGACGATTTATACAACGTTCCTAGAATTCTGGCTTAGCATTATTGGACCTCTGTGAGAAGGCATGGGGTATAATCCACCATGCAGGCCTATTTGGGTTTCAAATGGACCTACATTGAAAGTGTAATTAGCGGCTTTTACAAACGATTTGAACTCTGCCCTAAAATTACCGCTTTTACTATTGTTGCTTTAGTTACGAATATTCAGATTAGAAATGGGCCTAAAATTGCAAAAAGGCCTTTCCGAACCCATCGAATGTAAGACCGAGCGTGGAACCGCGAACGAAAATTATCTAAAGAAAAAAGCGTGTTATGTCGTAGTTCTGCGTTTTAACAAAGGTGCATCCTTATTAAATTAGTGTATACTTTAGGGTTAAAAAGCTTTTTGAGACCGCCTGCAGCGGTGTTCAAAGCCTAAAACATAAAATTGATACAAATAAAAATTTTAACGACCGGCATTGTATTTTTGTTCTCTTGGCGATATTTTAAAACTCAACAAAAATATCTATGGTACTAATAATGTTGGTACTAGCTAGCAAAGAAAAAAAAGGTATTCCATGCATAGTTTTTTTATCTAAACTGTAGATTTTGATGCAGAAGACGATAACTTTGTATCTTCAGAACTGAACATTGTGACCTATTTCTGTAGTAATATTGCTATTTTTGGAACTTTCTATATGTAAATTATTTAATAGGTATTTAACTTTTATGCCCCAGGTATTTAGTATAATATACTGAACTTTATAGAGTACATAAAACTCCGTTCCTTTGTATTGTATAACGGGCTGGTGTACGCAACTCCACGACCATAGTGCGTATTTTGCAAGCGGAAAATTATTATATTTCACAGATTTACCAAAAATTTGTTTAAATTAAAGGTTTTAAGCAGAATTTGACGAGATTCAATTAATTTTAACTATTATCGAACAAAAAAACAATTACAACTGAAGTTTAATCGAATTTTGTAAAACGAAAGTATATTTTTTCTTAAAGTATAAAATAAAGTAAGTAAGTTTAGAATGTCTTTTTCGAAACCTTCATAAAAACACATTAAAACTACTGCCTTCATAATAAATAGATAGTGCCTTTGGGTAATAAGATTTTAAAAGATTCTTCTTGTAAGCATGCATGTATTTTTGTACGTATTTTTCTCTCTCCTGGCTTGTTTACGAGTAGGTACACTAAAGTAAGTTGATGTAATATGGATTTGTGATGTGATATCACCATACATACATACACAGTGTAAAGGACATCGTGACATGAACCATAGATTCAGTACATCATTCTAGACCAAACAGAGAGGCTGAAAAAGACTCAAAGAGGTTGAAAGCATTATGTATGTAGCCTGGCCTGTCTAACTTCCGCCATTTTGTTCTATTTTCAAAATATCAGCCACGCATAAAACCGGTATTAATCAATAGCTATTTCAAATTCATTTGAAATTTTTCGAAAACAAAAAAGTTGTGTAGGTACTACGATGTCCCGTCCACCTAGTATTGTCCTTGCAATTTACGAGCATACGTCATTTGTTGTAAGGTATAAATTCCAATGACTGACGTGCATTAGTAAAATGTAAAACTGTAATTATTATTTATGTATTGTGATATCATTGTACAGTATTGTGTAACTGCAGTATTGTTCTGTGCCGTCCTGTAGCGTTGCCATAGAAACGATACTATATAGAAATGAGCTAAGTTTCCTTGTGTGTAAATAGTTGTAAGAATTTGAATGCTTGTTTGTAAGAAAATAAGTAGCTATTTTTACTATGCTGAAGTATGTTGCTGGCCTTGATTAGAGATGGGTCGAGGGCAAAAACAAATATGGACAAAATGGGCATAAACTTGGCATATTGGGCATAAATGAGTTTACGCCCAAATAAATGCCCGATTACTGGGCATAAAAATGAATAACTTTGTTTTGTAAAAAATAAAGCGGAACTTAACTTAAAATGAAACCTAGTGTCAGTAGGTGTTTTGTAAATTACAATTTTAATGAAATATTCAGTCATAAGATAATCAGTCTTGTAAAAACATCACAGTTGAAAATTCGAATATAATTACGTACGTAATTTTCTATAATTACGTACGTAATTATAGAAAATATAATTTTAACTCTCGTAAAATGAAAAATGAAGTGAAGTTTTGTAATTGGCTTTGATACTACAATAATCCTAAGTAAGTAATATAGTATGTATGTTCGTAAGCTGTAAGACTTCCGAATAAAATAAAATAAATGTTTATCGATTTTTACCATCATCGTGTTCCTAATTATAATTTTGGCTTGATTTTGATGTCTATTAAGTAAACTAATAATAGGTAATAAAATCGCTCAATACAATGTAGCTTCAGTCATCATCATCATCACTAAAGTTGATATTAGATGCGACATCAACAAATTGTAGGTTTCGGTTTGTTGATGTGGATGTTGGTAATCAAAATCCTCATGCGTATTGAATTGAATAGGGTTAGATTCATCTTGACTATCATAATTATCGCTTAAAAAATCGACGATTTCTGTATCAAAATCGTTTAATTGAACAATTGGATACTTTTAGATGGATCATTATTTTCCTTTAAATTCCAATTGTATGCCAAAGATGTTATTTGAGCTGCTCTTTCTGTAGTAACGCGATTTCGTTTAGCACTGTGTATGAAACCATGGATGCTAAACGAGCGTTCAGTAGCTGCAGATGTGCAAGTTGCAGTCAGGATACGAAGTGCCACTTTACTTAACGGCGAGGAACCACAAATTCCTTTCCACCACAACACGGCATCTACCTTTTCTGTAGCTTTCCATGTGAATTCTTTTCCCCATATACCATCTCTCGCTCTATCCAATGAGAAAAACAATTCTCACTAGATCCATCATGGATCTGGCCAATGGATCTTCTGAGAATGATCGGTATTGAGCAAGATCAACTAGACAATCTAAATTCAAAAAAACCGCCAGGTTTTGAATAAACTCCATCGCTTCCATCGCTTGATACTGAGTGAGTTCATGTCCTTCAGCTTTAGGGTTCAGCATATGTGCAGCGTAGTGTATGGGTTTGAGAACTTGTGTAGTTCTATGTTCCACTGCAGTCTTCAAACGTTCTATATCAGAAGTTTTCAGAATAGTTGTCGAAGTGCAAGGAAATAGCAATTTTTATAAGATATTTTTGAAGGTCATATAAACTTTACTGATGATAAAATGATCACCCTCGAGTTCAAAGATCGCTTGTGTGATTGGTTCCATTATACTAAGTCATTGTTCAACCATAGTCCAAAAACCATCGTCGAGAATCGTACTTTTGACGTCTGATGTAGGTTGGGTGTGTTCATGGACAGCGGGAATTTGAAGTGCAGCTTTATTGACTTTCAGACTTTTTAAAGCCGCCACATGACTCCCCCGTCTAGTTTTACATGGTAATTTCAAGGTTTCACCATGAATTTCTTTGTCTTTCCGAATTTTGCTTAAAAGTGCGTTCAAAATCTGACTTTTTTTGCACTTTATAACTTCGGTTGCAAGATCAATACCTACAAGCTTTAATGACACTCACTTTCATAGCATCTGCACATTTAGGCTATGTGCTGAGCAATTTAGAGGCACTATCCATGTATATTATATATATATATATATATTTATACGTCCCGCTCGCTTAACAGGTAAAGCATACTCTTAAACTTATTATATCAACTTGTGGTTTATTGCAATATATTAGGTATAATCCAATAATAGAAGTTTTTGTGTTGTTCGGAAAAGGTATATTACCTTTTCCGAACACTCAAATATAGCTATTTGAATGAAAAATTAAATAAAAGTTCTGTTAAAGTTTTTGCCCAGGCAAAAGGCATTTATTGGGCGTTTATGGGCATTTATTCGGCAATTATTCAATGCGCCCAATATGCCAGGGCATTAACCCATCTCTAGCCTTGATATAATGTAAGAAAAGAAAACTGCTACCCACCAATATTTGGGCAAATATACAAGTAGGTAGGGACACCGACGCACAAATGCTTACCATGTGATCGAGGTCAAGATCAGGCCCATTTAGTAATAAAAAAAAATCGGGGCAGTCTTTGGGGACGGCCGATAGAAGTGAAAACAAAAAGTACACAGGGGCCTGTGTACTTTTACTCCCCAGTCGTAGCACTAGTTGGGCCCCGCGCATACCTATGTGGTGCTACGACGTAGCGGATCGCCTACGAGTGCTACGAAGCGTGACCACACGTAACGTCAAGTGACGATGAGTTCAATGTTTTTCCTTCACCCAAAAAGTGCTCAACGCGCCTAAAGAAGTTTCTACTTCAAAAAAATGTAATTCATTCATCATTCCGAAACCACATAGATTTTTTTCTACGGTAGTTAAAAATAAAACAGATGTTTTCTACAAAAGTGCAATACATAGGTACAGGGTCAAAATGTATGGAATAGATGATTTTTTTTAAATAGCAGATGTAACATTTCTATGTGGGTGGCTCAGAATAATGTAGGTACTGATTATGTGGTAACCATTTTCGCGTCGTTGTCCGGATTCCACCCCGTATTATATTGGTCAAATGTCACATTGACATCGAATAGAGATAATTGTTGTCAGGTTATCTCTAAGTTAAAAGGCCGCTTAGGCCTGAATGCCTGCTACGCTGATGTCGGTCGCGCGTACGAGTATACATTATTTATTTATTTTTATTCAAAGATGGTAAGTAGACTTATAAACTAAGCTCTACAAAAATATTGCATTGTATTCTATAAAGCACCACTAATCCTTACCACTGTTTTTTAGTAAGTTATTCTTGTTTGAAAACTTGTAATTGGCCCTATTGTTGTTAGTAACTAAACTATTGTGTCTGCCTAGCTGTAAGTTTTCCGAAAATAATAAAATAAAATACTGCGACGCAGACGTCAGCGGCTCGCATGTTGCTATAGTTTTGCTCGCTGATGTAGGTACGCGACCGACATCAGTGTAGCAGGAATTCAGGCTTTAGAGTCGCGTTCAATAGCTTTACCGTTCAGAAACGAATGCGTTCAGTATTCGCGCGCTTAGACCTTAGTATACGGGGTACAGAATGAGGTAATTTGTTTGAATCGGAGCCTGAAAGAGTATTATTCTACGAATTATATTTAAATACATTATTTACTAGCTTTGCTTTAGTTTATCTATTATAAAAGCAGCTAGACAAATATATTTCTAGTTGCAGTTGATTGTTGCTGATATGCCATTGTATTTCTTTTTCTAAATCAGTAATTTCCGAACGCACAAAGTATCATAGTCTCGATATTGTCAAAAGACGTATTTTTCCTCCAATAATGTTCCTAAAACTAACTTCGAATTTTAGTTCGGTATATAAGCACAATTTCCGCACATAAACATAAATTAAATACTATTTTATGTATGTTAAGTCTTGATAGTCGTCTAAGGTATGAGCGTGAAACAAAACACATCACGTGCCTTATTTATTAAACAAAATGTACATACTTACTAGTTTCTATGCATTTACTGTCGATTTCTACATTTTAATACTATATTTTGTACACAGGTGTAATATTTTTTGTATATTTCCTATATTTTGGGTGTTGTTATTGTTTTTAGTATTAATAAAAGAATTTGAACGTAATTGTTAGCTGCTAGATGTCTTGTAATTGCCATTATATTGTATTATTTATGTTTGTTTTTATGTATAGAGATGTTTCTGCAGTTGTAAAAGGTGTATCGGCTCTTGGTTTGTAACTTTTAATGGCAGTTTACACAATGGTCAATGTTGGTCACAGTTAGATGTTCAAAATTTTATTACAAAAAAATCAATCCTGTCTGTTGTTGTGAAGTCAGGTATTTTTTAAAGTAAAGTAATTTTCATAATTCGCAAGATACTGATACTGTTAGCCTGCGCCATCCCACTGCTGGGCAAAGACCTCTCCCCATGACTTCCAGTTGTTTCGATCCCAAGCTCACAAGATAAAAAACCTATTTTTTATAGGAACATTCACTTATAACAAACAAGCTCGTGGCTAAACACTAACAGCCGCTCGGATCGATCTTTAAGTTATGCCGTTCTTGCCTAGGTTGGTTGTGGATGGGTTACCACTCATAACATATCCAGTTTCCTCCGTGCCTCGAAATTCACGTTAAGCAGTTGGTCCCGGCTGTCATTTGTAGATCTTTGACAGTCGTTACAGGTAGTCAGTGACCCAAAAAGTCTGACAAGCAGTCTTACCAAGTGGTATCGTATTACCCTGTACTAACTGGGTTGTTTAGGTCAGATAGGCAGTCGCTCCATGTAAAATACTGTTATTTAGCTGCATCCGGTTAGTCTAGAAGCCAACCCCAACATAGTTTGGAAAAGGCTAGGCAGATGATGATGATTCATTTGTAACAAATAATCCAGTTGTTCCTATTGAGATAATAGCAGGAAAATACGCCCTTTTACTAGTATGTTGCCTTAGTTTAACAGTCTTATCAAATGGAACTGCATTGATAAGAGTACCTAGTAACAACAATCAGTAATCCGTTTTTATCTTCCAACATTGGCAGTTGTACCAGGTTACTACGTATTCAGCACCATTCTGACCCCCCTACAAATAAATTTTCATCGGCAATATAAAAGAAAAACTGCTGTTCCCTACACAAGTACAATACCTACACGGTCAAAATGTATTGAAACTGATGAAAAATGACGATTTGGGTGTTTAGAATTATGTACTTAATACGTGGTAACAGTTTTTGTCAGGTGTGCAATCTACCCTGTAAACAACTAAATCAATGTTGATGTATCGCTTGCATAAGCTTGAGTTCCTCCTGCGCTGATGTTGGTCGCGTACGTCGGTCACGCGTTCAAATATAAAATGTGTTCTAGCACCATACTGCGAGGCTGACGTCAGCGGCGCGTATGTTGCTACTGTTTTCTCACTGACGTACGCGACCGACCGTACACGACCGACGTCAGCGTGGCAGGAATTCATGCTTTATACTAAAACTTCAAAAATTGGAGGTTAATGTTCACAAGCCAAGAGTTTCACTGTGTTCATGTTAGTTTGTATGTTTTTTGTTGTATTTATTATTTTTATTGTAAACAGATGTCTATACTACATTTAAATGGCTTGTTCGCCATTAATCTTTAGCTAGTAATAGTAACAACAAATAAGTCTTGACCAACTCCTTTCAAGTTTTTTACCTCGGACAGTAGCAACCCAATAGCATCCTTATGATAACGTAATAAAGGTCATAGTGATTTTGTCACACTTGTCAGTTGCTGTAATTGGGTTCCCAGCAAATTTATTGCAATAAATTAAAGGTCATTATTGATTGTGTGTGTATCGATACAAAATCTGAGGAAAAATAACTGAAAGAACAAATTTTATTTTTTATTCCTAAAAGTTTTCGTATTCTGAAGCCAAACTATATTTACCGCTGATAAAATATAGCCCCAATATAATAAATAGTTTTAACAGGATTTTGTGGGCTTAATAAACCCCAGTACCAAAAATGAAATTAACGAGCAAAGAAAAACATAATATTCCAAAAATACGCATAAAGTACAGTAAGCACCTTGAGATTATACATATATTATTAAACAAGGTTAAGTTAAATTAACTAGTAAAACTACACACAGATGTGGTAAGTATCGATATAAGTTATTTAATCAGGCGTTACTTTTAAAAACATAACATCACGCCTGTAATCCTCGAAGGGTTAGTTAGGCAGAGGTGTACACACATCAAAAAAAATTTGTGATCACTTTGATAATTCGAAATCTTTTTGTTACGTTTTTATAAAAAAAACTGGCGGACGTCACGCGGTTTCACCCGCGTAATTCTCGTTTCCGTTGTAGTACGGGGATAAAATATAGCCTATCTTACTCAGAGTGAATGTAGCTTTCTAATGGTGAAATATTTTTTTAAATCGGCGCAGTAGTTTTTGAGTTTATTCATTACAAACATACACACAAAAATACAAATCTATAGTGTAGAAGTGTAGAAGTGTAGATAAAAAATAGTTTTATTTTTTAATTTGAAACATGGTATTTCTATATAAAGAAAACACACAACAAAGTATTTTTCTTGATAAAGTTTAATTTAAATAATTATATCAGCTTATGCTAGTGATCACAAACTTTTTTTGATGTGTGTACCTAATAGTACATCCACATTTTGCCAGTTATGTTTTATTCCCATGTCCCGTGGCTACTACTGAGAAATTCCTGATGGAAAAACCCTATAACACTTTGCCCGACCTGGGAATCGAACCCAGCAGGCCTACCATGACGTCCTAAAGCAGGATCGTTTTAATCTTGTTCCAGTGTGCGTAAGAGACGGAGCTATAGAGGACGTCTAGCGCCATCTCTTTCCCACACTAGAATAAAATTAAAACAACGTCATGGTAGGCCACCAGGACCTCATTCTCACCAGCTGCGCTTGTGACTACTAGACGAACGAGGCAGTCACTAAAACTCAATATTTTCCATAATAAATATAATGACATTGGAATCTATCAATATCGAAACAAGATAAAACAAACAAAAAATCGATACCTATTACTTACGCTGAAGAGTTTTTCTAGCTAATTAAATTTGACCCTTATTTTCATTAATGTAAAGTTTATTTGTAAGTGAATTTGTAAGAATAAGTTCCTGTGTTATCCTGTACCTACCTACTGTTTTATTTGCACAATACTTGTTGTATGATTTTAGGTTTTAAACGTAAGAAAAGAAAGAGGTAATAAACTGCATTATTTTTATGTCTGTTTTGTTTATTTTACTATCATAATTCCACTACATCCTTAGTTATTTCCGCGACTATACCTCAAGCTAAGGGACGAATTCCACTACGCAAGTATAAGAATAAAAAGTTCAGGATGTGAGGATGACTTTTAGTGCGCCTGCACTTACTGTTCTCATTCATTCATTACCACTCGATATTTGAGCAATAGCATCATCATCATCTGCCTAGCCTTTTCCCAACTATGTTGGGGTCGGCTTCCAGTTTTACCGGATGCAGCTGAATACCAGTATTTTACATGGAGTGACTGCCTATCTGACCTCCACAACCAAGTTAGTACCGGGTAATACGATACCCCTTGGTAAGACTGGTTATCACACGTTTTGGGCCTCTGACTACCTAACGACTGTCAAAGATCTACAAATTACAGCCGGGACCAACGGCTTAACGTGCTTTCCGAGGCACGGAGGAAACTCGGTATGTAATGGGTGGTCACCCATCCACAGACCAACCTAGGCAAGCACGGCTTAACCTAACGATCGACCCGAGTGGCTGTTATTATTTAGCCACGAGCTCCTATATTTGAGCAATAGCATTTCTAAGATATTGAAAAATGAACCTTGGCATTCGTATGCAAAAGCTGTGCCCTATAGACAGTACTTAGTGCCACAGCCAGAGTGTTATTTCGGTTGTGTTTGTTCAAGTAGTACACAGTATTTCCATGGTTCAAGTTCACATTTTACGCCACTGCACCGTGTGACTGACAATGTCGGTGTGGAGGGGTCTGCAGGATATGCCCCACCTCCTTTCTTGCCCATTCTGCACAGCCACCTGCACCTTCCAGGGTATAAACGAAGCTAACGACAGCTTTGCAGGTGGCAACGTACTGGTCGGGTATTATTTGAGTCTATTGACACGCAAAGAAGAAGAAGAAGACCACCGTGTGCCTTTGTTCCGCAGAAGGAACTCAAGAAAAAGACTACTGAGAATGAAAAACCCCACAAATTCAAGTCCAGCAGTTTCGATGCAATAAAATATGCAAACCTAACTGACGATAAACCTTTCTAATAATCTTTTTGTTTTTTATTTCTTAGAAAAGAATATTAATTTTACGCTGTGTTCACTCAAGCTTTTTGCGTAAAACGCAACGCAACGAATGACACGTCAAAGAACACACTGCCCGAAATGATACCAACGTAAAATAAATTACCTTAAGTCAGGGTCTTTGCAGGTATTTGATTTGGTGCGTAGTAGTTAGGGCTGTTGTTACACTACTGCTCATAACAAGGGTCAGTATCTAAATTCGTAGGATAACGATTTATTTGCCGAAAAATACAAATATTATAGTTTTCGACTAATTTTGAAACATTCTGCCTTTTTGTAATTCGACGTAATTTTATTCATAAACTCTAATAATAGTGATGAATTGATGACGTATGAACCCATTATACTTTAGACTTAGAGTGCACAACAGCAATGGCCTTTTGAGTGGTTGTAAATGATGTGTAGATTTTGAATGAGTCTAGCAACACAGTCTTTCCCCGTCTGTCCGAACAACGAAATGCGTCAGCTGTCAAAGTGTACAAATACCTATTGTTGCCCTTCTTATCATTTTTTGTAATTAATTTACTTAAACGTCGCGCCGCTTACCATGTTTACGGCGATAAAGTAGTGTTTACGTTTCTACATCGTCTGTAAATGGTAAAAACCCTCACGCACATGACTAGCTCTTTATATTGGAGCAAACATGTTGCTCGTTCACACGTGTTTATTTGTGTTATTTGCGCTATTTATTGATAGCTGTGTGCCCCGATCTATTGAGGAGAACGACGAACATTTCCTTGTGTCCCCTAAGTACCCGAAATACGATGAATTGGTGAACTTAACTAGTGAATTGGAGTCGAAGTACCCGGATCTGATCAAGTCGTATTCAATTGGCAAATCTGTGCAAGGACGGCAACTGTTGGTGCTGCAAATAAGCGAGGATGTTAAAACGCCTCATTATGAGCGGCCGTCGTTCAAATATGTGGCTAACATGCATGGTGATGAGTCTGTGGGCCGTCAGCTGATGATATACTTGGCCCAATATCTGTTGGCCAACTATGGCAAGGACGACCGAGTCACGAAGCTGGTGAATACAACTGATATACACTTGATGCCGTCGTTAAATCCTGATGGATATGAGAGTAGTGAGGTAAGAAGCTTAATTATGTATTTACACTGTTTAACAATTCTTCGTTGAAATTGTTCTTTCACCACAGAGTGAGTTGAGTCAACAGGTTTATGTATACAGCTGGTGAATGCTTACATAACTTGTAGGTGTCACTGTGTTATTTTGTGTTCATTGAATACAACTGTAAGTATGCCATGTCGTTAAATAATGTATTTATTTTATCTTCAATATTTACTCAATTTAAACCAATAAGGCCAGTTCCCTCAAATCTCAGGTTATTGTGACTGGTTATAAAGTAATAAATACTACTTTTTAATTTAACAAAAACTACAGCTGACGGGAAAAACCACACTGTCTCTCTGGCTCTCTAAAACATTTATTTATCCTAACATCTTTATAATAAGTATAATCCTTGATATTATTCTATCAACCTTTAGGTATGAAATCAATAGCTTATTTTTTTTTAATGGTAATTATGAATCACTTTATTATTCATTCATTTAATTATGAACTGTGACATACTGGTAGATTTGAATGTCATTGAAAAACTCATTCATTTGCATACTTATTAAACAAGATTATACTGGCATTTATTTGGTTAGTGTTATATTTTAGGCCCAGTTGTTTATTATCTTATTATAAAAGGTGGAATTGGTCCCTGGTCCCAGCTTTGAGGTGGGACGAGTTGTGCCCTAATCCACTTCACTTCGCTTCTTCGCTTCGAATATTTAATGTGTATATATTAAAAAAAAAACAGTAGCAGTAGCCTATGCGTTATTAAAGACTATTATTTAGCTCTGTCCTAAATTTCATCCAAAACTGTTCAGCTGTTGTGGTGTGATTGAGTAAGAAATATCCGTCCAAACTTTTGCATTTATAACATTAGTATAGATTTTCAGAGGGGATTTACTCATAACCCCAAAGTTCAAAATGATCCATGTATCTTGTTGAATTACCAAACAATATGATTGTTCGATTGGAAGGTAAAATAACTTCATAGCACCGGTTAATTCATGAAACAGTTTGAAATTTACATTGTTACACAAAAGGAAAATGTGTTCATCACGCTTTTAATTGAATTAACTTCCTTGATAATGTTCTAAATACAACTATTAAAGAGTATTAAAGTCATTTAAGTACTAGAATAGTATTATAATATTAACCTATAAAATGTTATATCCATCTTTTCTCTTATCAATTACATTTTGAAGTATTTTTAAAAAACAAAGTATATTTTTGTTTAATAAAAATATATTTAGGCCCATTGCACAGTGTATAATTTCGCCTCAAAAGCGGACATGCTCGTTTTATATGCTATTTAGAAAGGTATTAATCAAACAAATCTACTAGTAAAACTCCGGTGTCGTTATCTATCATAGTAGTCGAGAAATTTTAAAAATCGAAAAAAGTCCATAAAAACCATAGAAACATTTTATTTCCGTATGTAATCGTTTTTTTCCATTGGGTGTTTTTGATTATGATTTAAACATATTTTAGGCACCTATTAATATTAAAAAAGTTAAAAAATCTCGTCTGGTTTGGGCGAAAACATTTTTTTTTTGTTATTTAGTTCATATTTTTTTTCTGACATGTCCTGCATTATTAGCATTTTTTTTAAATGCCAAATTATTAGTTGATGTAACTATTACTTCGACAAAAAAAACTAAATGTTTTAAACATAGGACTTCGGAGATATTAAATTTTAAAATTTTAAGTTAGGGTTGTCACTCAAGTCGATGGTTTATTTCAGTGATAGTCGTTATTTTTTTTTTAAGGTTTTGTAGATGATAGAAGTCAAAGAAAAGATCTCTTAAAACTCCTAAAATATTATGTCTATATCTATATCTTATTTTTATAATATAAAAACTTATCATTAGGTTATTTACCTATTTCTTGGATATAAGGGGATTGATAATGGATATAAATGATTCGGTGAGTCCTTTGCATCTGTGTCCAGGAACCTCCTGATGGTTTCCTTTTATTTGTTTCCGTCCGACTTCTTTTCAATTTCAATAAAAAATACTTAAGGCTTCTTATATTTATTTATGTGGTATAAATCAAAGTGATAGTCTCTCGATAATGTGTGTGATTGCAGCATTGCGCGTCGGCTGATGTGAAACTCAAAAACTAAAAAAAAAAAAAAAACTAAAACTCAAAAATTATCTTGAGGAGGTTCAATATTAAAAACGTGTTTAGAAAATTTATTACTTAGTAGATATTGTGTGATTTTTCAATAACATACATTTTTCCATGAGTTTACTTATTTATAGTAAACTCATGCTTGACAACCCTATTTCCATAGAAATTAATGAAAAACTTAGAAACGTTATAACTCTGAAGTCCTGTACGTAAAATGTTCCATTTTTTTACTATAAGAAGCTACATAACTAGAGTGTTTTTCGTTGGTAAAAACAAAATGCTAATGTCATATAGAAAATTTTATATAATTTATTTTCTAATATTTCAAAATAAATTTTTAACTCGCGTTCCAGGGAAAGTAAAGACTTGTAATTTATACACGACATTATATATACAATTTTCAATTCATGGTTAATTTTAAATAACGTGAGCGTTTGTTATTTTAGGAAATATCTACAAAAAAAGATTTTGACAAAGTTCATTGACCTTCCAAAAAAACTAACTAACTTTAAAATTAAGTAATATATTTAAATTGGTATTTCATATTATACTGTATAACAGTTATATCCATCGGAATCCGCTATAAAAAGAGGATGTCCGCTTTTGAGGCGAAATTACACACTGTGCATTGGCATCAGGAACAAGGTCAGGCTGCCAGTGGTCAGCACTCCAGAGAGAGGAACCTCTTCACATATTAACATCATTTCTGGGACCTTTGGAAAGCGTACGAGAGAGGCTCATTAGGCTCTTTATTATGAACCTGTGACATATTATGTCATGTGAACCTACAATGGTACTATAAGAAAAATATACTTACTCTACCAAATGACTACAAATTTAATCAATAAAACCATCTCTCCAGCTCTTATAAGGTGAGAGCAGATTGTAGGCACACATATGTCCACTCCATGGCAAAGACCTTCTTCTTTGTGGGGGCTTAAGATTCCGCACTTAGTCCCTAAAGTGAACCATTGTCTGTGAGCCATGGTGGCCGTTACTCCATCCAGCCCACCTCCCTCCAGAAGCAGATCAAACTTCCCGGCAAAGACCTTATCGTCACCACTCTCTTTATACTTCCCTCAATATAAAGCACCTAAGAAAGAACCAGTCTTTGTCTTATCTAATATTATAATTAATTGGTAAAATTTGTTTGTAAGTTTGTATAATAAAGAGTAATCTCCAAGGGAACTAATGAACCAATTCAAAAAATTCTTTCACTTGCAGTACGCTACATTATTCGTGGGGCTATGAATTATATGGTATATTATATTATATCTAATATACAGGGTGGAATTTTGTAATGCCACCTGGAGGGAAAGTACTCTTAATACTGCAGATAGAAAATTTTGCTCAAAGGAAACATTCCTTTATTTTTAAAAAGAAATTAATCTGCATTCAAAGATTTTGAAAATTCGCGTGCCACACTCGGGAATCGAAACGGCTAAATAAAAAAAAAATACATCCTGTACTTTTATACCACCAATCGATAGGGTCAATCATAAGGATTAAATCTCTCTAACAAACATTATAAATTAAATGAATGGAAAACCATGAAATCTAAAGTTATAAATTCAATGGGATAAATTTATTACGATAAAGCAATTTTATTCAAAGGATGGACCTTTACAATTGAAGAAAAAAGATTTCAATTTGCACGTGTTTGTTTGTGCAAATTGTTATCTTCCTATCTAAATAGTTCTTCTCATTTTAATCAATAAATGTAGTCAAAAGATAATTGTTTATTAGGTTCTAACATAAGTAATTGGATCGGACCTTTGAGTAAAAGTGCTTTATGTTGTCCCATTGAATTTATAAGATAAGATTTCATGGTTTTCCTTTCATTTAATTTATCATGTTTGTTAGAGGGATTTGATCTTTATGATTGACCCTATCGATTGGTGCCATAAAACTACAGGGTGTTATTTTTATTTCAATTTAGCCGGTTCGATTCCCGAGTGTGGCACGCGAATTTTCAAAATCTTTGAATGCAGAATAATTTCTTTTTAAAAATAAAGGAATGTTTCCTTTGAGTAAAATTTTCTATCTGCAGTATTAAGAGTACTTTCCCTCCAGGTGGCATTACAAAATTCCACCCTGTATATATATATATTTTTTTTTTTGTTAGCCTGAGCTGTCCCACTCCTGGGCAAAGGCCTCCCCCCATTCCTTCCACTTTTCTCTTTTTTGTTGTTATATATTTTATAATATATATATCTAATATAAATTATATCTATACTAGGTATCACAATTTTTGCGGACAAAGTCGCAGGCAAAGTGCAAGTTGAATATAATACAACAGTCTGCTCTATAAGTCGGTCTCAGTCGATATCTGATCTGAAATTCCTCACTTTGTAGGTATGCTCTACACTTACTTAAAAAGAAAGTAGGTATTAAGAGTACATTCATTAAAGTTTTAATACAGTAAGTAGCGGAAAGACAACATCATAAAAAGTGACCTACTCAAGGTTATATAACAGTTTAGGTATTTCCTACAATCACAAAACACAAGACAGTTTTTTGTTTATGTTTTTGCATTTAACAAAAAGTTAAGAAAAGTACGAAATAAAAACCTACAAAATTCTTTATTATTGTTTATTTTAAAGTGTAAAATTTTGCTTGTATTCAGTACTTATTAAATCAATTATTTCTATAATTCAATTTAGCCTTGGACAAGTTTACTTATGCATTCTTGTAAATTGAGTGCAAGTTGCTTTGTTATTAGGTATGTTTTATGTAACTTATTTCATTCACGATCACGAGATGGCTTACAAAAAAAAATTATCTCATAGTATAGTTCTATACGGCACAGTAAGCCGTGTGGTATCCGGCAGAGTAGAATAGAACCAACCCTTTACACTCACGGGTGTCGTATAAGGCGACTAATATCTGTGGCAGAACACCTTGCGCCTCCGTAGACCAGAGAATGGGCAGCAGCGTTTTCTGTCAGTCTTTCATCTCTGCGATCTCCAACCCGCCTGCCAAGCGTGGAGATTACGGCAAATCCCTCTCATCATGGAGAGGCTTATGTCCAGCAGTGGACGTTATGGGCTGTTGTAGTATAGTTCTATAATAATAAAGCATTTTGGAATGCTGACTATAATAAATCAGACTACATATAATATTCCCACTGCTGGGAAACAGGCTCTCTTCTCTGTAAAAAGGGAGCCGGACTTCCTCTTTTGAGCTATTAGGTTCAGGTCCCCAAGTAGATAGTGAATGAAGGGATATCAACTAAATAGACACCAATGTTATTGTCAGGCGGTTTAAATACAAATTCAAAGCCATAACATCACTCGCACAAATAAGTAAAATTAGCATGACAAATATAACACATTAAACTAGCATGACCCACATGCTTTTCATCTGTGTATTGTTATACCTTTTGTTTAAAATAGATTTTTTATTGTTTTAACTTTTGATCTACATGCACCAGCGGCAGAGCATGTGAGTTCATTAGTAGTAGGCAATTAGCTAATTGGCTATAATTAGGTTGCTGTAAGGCCACGATCAGAACAAATGCATTGCCAGCCAGCCACCGACTGTGAGCTAGTGTTGCGTAGTTTACTGCTCTTCAAACACAAAGCATTTATTTCACCTAGACCAGTACCTAAACTTTCAAACAAAATGTATGGGAATAGTTTTTTGCAATTTCTGACTTTTCCTACCTGACCTGGGTTGGTCCGATATAACTTTTTGATCAGGATTTAAAACAAGATCGATTGGCATAAAAAAAAATGTTTTCTGTAAAATGGCCATTTTCTTGCTATCTGTACATTTTTTTTCGAAAATCTGTAAATGGGGATTAAAATTTTACGAAAAATTATGGATAGTCTCCTCAGACTATTTTCCTGTAGCTGCAACAGTTGAGGTACTTTCTCTTACTGCCCCGTTTACCGTATCCACCCTGTATATTTGTGTTACGATCGCAAATTATATTTTGTTCAATTACAACCTGATACTGACCTGTAAATTGCAGAAAACGTAAGAGAATTTGAATTTTCTGGACATGTCCAGAAAATTTGAAATAAATGCTTTAAATTTGAAGAGCAGTTTTATACCATGTAAAGGTTCCAATCATTAAAATTATCAATACAACCCTTTAAGTTCTTTTAATCCCTATCAATAAAAGGCTACCCTGGCGCTTCCTCCTTAATGATTCTAAGTATCCGGCAATGTTCTGCAACAAGTCTTACTCGACTTATAGAAAATGCCTTTTATTTTACCGTATTCTCTGCGGTATTTATTCATCAACGAGCCACGGATTATTTTCAATTTTTAAATTACCTTGAAGTGCTAGCAAGACATACCGTAATGAACATAAACGGTTGAACGGTACCTATTAGGATAGCTGATAAGCTTTGAATTACCACTAACCAGCGTGATTTGTTGATTGGTGACCATTATACCGAGTTTCCTCTGCCTCGGAAAGCACGGCTGTCATTTGTAGATCTTTGACAGTTGTTACAGGTGTGTCCCGAATGTCTGACGCAACCAGTATTACCAAGGGGTATGGGGTATCGTATTACCCAGCACTGACTGGGTGGTGGAGGTCAGATAGGCAGTCGCTCCATGTAAAATACTGGTACAGCTGCATCCAGTTAGACTGGAAGCCGACCACAACATAGTTGGGGAAAGGCTACGAAGATGTTGAATGAGTGTAGTTCCAGAGCAAATAACCTTTATGTACTATCTTTCTTTCTGTACAAAGTTGCAGTCGTTTTCGTTTTCATGATTTCTAACCTGCACTAAATGCACAATATCATGTACATTTTTTTTGGGAGATGCTCGCTTCACTGTTCTTAAACCACTGCAACTCCTGAAAGCCAGAATCATCATGGCGACTATAAGAAAAGCGCCGAGACAATGAAGCTTGACGAAGTTCCATGCAGAGAAACAATTTAACTGTCTTGGATCTCGCAACGAAATTAATCAGAAATGAAAAGCGGAGAAATAAGAAAAACATAATTTCCATTTCGTTATCATGCCTACAGTTGTACCACCGCACATGTCAACACCCTGTTAATTTTATCACGTCAGTAATGACCATAGACTAATATTTATAGAACTAGCGGACGTCACGCGGTTTCACCCGCGTAGTTCCCGTTCTTGTAGGAGTACGGGGATAAAATATAGCCTAAAGTTACTCAGGGTGAATGTAGCTTTCTAATGGTGAAAGAATTTTTGAAATCGGCGCAGTAGCTTTTGAGTTTATTCATTACAAACATACACACACACAGAAATACAAATTTTTCCTCTTTATAATATTAGTGTAGATGAGAGTTATGACTTGGTGATGCGGAGGAATGAGGAAAATGTCGTGAGGAAAGTTTTGAGTATGAATGTGGATGGGTATATGAGTAGAGGAAGATCAAAGAAACGATGGATGGACTGTGTTAAGCAGTGCCGGTTTTAGCACTACCAGCGAGCGCCCTGGGCGAGATTTCTAGCGCGCCCCCTAACTGCAATTTTAAACCCATAAGAAAAAAAGGCAAAGGATAGGTATAATGAAACAACAATATTAATTAAAAAAAACGTAATCTTCTTTTTAACTATTAAAAATGTACTTTTCTAGCCTTTCTATCGGCGAACTCTTTTATTAAGTTATCCATTAAGTTATCAAAGTCGATGTTTTCAGCAATTTCATTTTCGATTGCAAAAGTTACCAAGTTTGTCAATCTAGAATCTAGATTGACAAACTTGGCAACTTGGCCTTTGTTGGGTGGGTCAGTTAGTTTAGGATATTTACAAGTAAGTAGGCCTCAGAGGCAGGACCGTCTTAAACCATTTGGGGGCCCTGGGCACTTGGGAATAATGGGGCCCTTGTAGAATGCAAGAGCGAGCGAAGCAAGCTCGAACTTTTTTGCAACCCGCCTGGGATAGATTAGATTTTGCTTGACAAAAATAAACGGGTGTTTTTTTTAGCGGCGGAGAACTTTATTTGTAAATAAAATGCAGAAAAACATTTTTGATGATAAATGCATGAATATGGTTTCAGTGATGTGGCCACTGCGGCTGGCGGGAACATGCCCAAAACTGGATTCTGTATTTCGGCAATAATGCGTTGAATGTTGGCTTCCAAGTGCTCATTGTTTCTAATTTCGTCAAAGATTCAAAAACGAGGATGGTCGGAATTTACAGTTAACTGCGAGCAGTTTAAAGACATGATAACTAACTATTCCTGTGTCGGCGACGAGACCCTATCTCGACACCAGGGTACAAGTAGTGGCCGTACGTAAAAATGTAAGCGCGAATTTTATAGTTGATTTGTTTAAAACTTGTGATATTAACGTAAAGTTTAGTTTAGGTAAATTCTCATTAGAATCATGCTAAAATCTCATTAGTTTTATGTTAATTTAGCTTCAAATTAATGTTAGACTCTAATAAGACTGATTAGAAAGGAAAATTTTAAGTTAAAAATTGTAAGTCAATACTAATTACGTAACTTGAAAACATGATTTTTTGTTTGATAAGATATAATGTTTAAATTAGTGTCAAAAGGTTGGTCTTAACTTAAAACCATTTTCTGTGAAAGAATTATGTAAATCGGTTCAGTAGTTTAGGAAATATAAGGAAAAATGTATAGTGAAAAATTTATACATTGCCAATTTAGCAGTTTATGTTCTAGGAAGTTTTTTATATGTTATGTAAGGTGCAATATTATTATTCTAGATTAAAGTAGACATAATATGCTATGTAAAATGGTATGGTTTGTAAGGTTTATTTAATAAATAAATATAAATACGGGGTTCCAAAGGTCTCGGCTATAGCGAAAATAGACGCGAAATTAGAGTCAAAAATCACGGTTCTCGTTATGGGCGGACAGGGCCGTATATAAGTCGGGGTCGACGGCGAACGATCGTCAGTCGCAGCCCAGCCACCGAGGAAGAAACAACTAGAAGGGGAACAAGCCGAAACCTAGGGAACTCCGAACATTAGGAAGAAAGAAAAATTGCGTTGTTATTCTACGGTTCCTGCCTACCCCTCTTCTCCCCGAGGTCCTGCTCTACTAGGTCGCTAGTACCCGACCAAACCCTACGCATTCAGGGGTGCGTGGAGACGTGCGCCACCAGCGAGTACTACAAGGAGCGCTAGTCTACTATTGTGGGAGATTGTCCCAGGTTGACTGGACCCCAGGGTCTGGCCATCCGAAACAGTTGGTCCTCCGATCCGGATCCCTGCAAGAAGACAGAAGAGTCAGAAGACTTCGTTCAAGATGCCGGTAACTAGGAAGCAGAAGGATGCCTCCTCACGCCCCGAGTCCCGTCCTTCCGATAGGGACGCGACAGACGAAAGGTCGGGGTCAGAAGGGGTCACGTCAGCGTCTGCGTCATCGGGAACTACAGCTACTTCAGACACGAACACTTCTACGGGTACCACGACTACAGAGACTACCACAATGACTGAGAACACAGCTGCGACTGCGACCACGACTACAGCGGAGTCAAAGAAGAGTAAGGAAGACACCGCCCAGAAGGAGACGACCAATAAGATCCCAGAAGATGTCCCGGTTAAAGGGGTTAGCGATTTAGACGTAACCTTGAAACCGACGGGGATCAGTCGTCGCGCCAGGTCTACGAAGACCACAAGTTCTTCAGCCAGAAGACGGGAGCTGGAAGCCAAAGAAGAATTGGCACGCCTGGAGCTGAAGCAAGCACAGGCTGCGGCGAACCTAGCTCGTGTCAGATTGGAGTTGGCAAAATGTGATGAAGAGGACTCCGTGGATGAAGACCAGGAAGACAGAACAGCACAGGTGCAGAACTGGATCGAGACGTCTGCATTAGGCGAAGGCAGCAAAGAACAACCAGAGCTACGAGGCCAGCAGCCACCGGAATCCCAGAAAGTGAAGCCAGAAGAGAACTCCTCGACCAAAGGAGCTACAATCGAAATTCAAGCTTTAGCAACAGCATTGAAAGAAGCTTTCACCGCAAGAGGAGGACCAGTGGCACAGCCGAAGTACATTCACGAGTTACCCTACTTTGATGGCAACAGCAGCGAGTGGTTGGCCTTCAAAGTCGTCTATGAAGATACAGCACCAATGTTCAGCGAAATTCAAAATATGGCTCGACTAAGAAGAGCACTGAAGGGCAACGCAAGGGAAGCTATCAAGAGTCTGCTATACTCCGAAGCCTCTCCGTTAGAAGTGATGCAAGCCCTTAGAAGAAGATATGGAAGACCTGATGCGCTGGTGCTGGCTGAGCTGGATAAGGTCAAGGCACTACCGAAGATATCTGAAAATCCAAGGGACATATGTGTCTTCGCAAGTCAGATCAACAACAGCGTGGCATCAATCAAGGGGTTGAAGAAACCTCAATACCTGCATTCACCTGAAATGGTTAAACAAATCATCGAGAAGATACCAACAATCCTCAAGTTCCGGTGGTACGACTTCACTGCGGCATCAGAAGAAGGCGAGTTCTCCGACCTGACGTTGGTGTCCAAGTTCCTGAACATAGAAGCAGACAAGTGTGGAGCCTTTGCTACGTCCGAAGAGAAGAGCGGGTCCAAAAGAACCAGTCGACAAGCAACGCATTCTACGAAAGAAAAGGACAACAAAGGAAGGGATTCAAGACAACAAGATAAGACTTGCCCTACATGTGAGGGTGAACACTTCCTCGTCGAGTGTCCGAAGTTCCAGAAGACGTCGGTGCAAGACCGCTGGGCAATAGTCAAGAAGAGTCACGTCTGCTTCTAAGTCATGTCTACAAGGAAAACATCGCAAGGAGAGCTGCAGGAAGCCGCCGTGCAAGGAATGCAAAAGGTGGCATCATCACCTGCTGCATGTGGAGACAGAAGACAGGACCTCAGGGGAAAAAGCGGAAGCACCACAAGAAGTAGCAACCGTCGCGGCATCAGTGAATGCAGTCAACAACGCAAGGGCATACCTGAAGATAGTACCTGTTGAAGTCTTCGGGTCGAAAGGATCAAAGAAGATACTGGCCCTCATGGATGAAGGGTCAACAGTGTCACTTCTGGACGAGAAGGTGGCACAAGAAGTCAGCGCTCAGGGAGACAATGAAGAACTGGTCATCGAGACAGTAGGGGGCAGGCTGATAAGAAAGAAGAACTCTCAGATGCTGGACCTCACAGTCAAAGGGGTTCATCAGGGCAGCAAGAAGATCCTGAGAAGAGTTCGCACAATCGACGAGTTGAAGCTTGCGCCACAGTTCCTAGACAAGAAAAGGATAGAAGAATGTCAACATTTAAAGAAGATCGCCGACTCTCTATATTATAAAGGGGAGTCACCTCAGCTACTCATCGGTCAAGACAACTGGGAGCTGATCGTGACACAAGAAGTAAGAAGAGGGAAACCAGGGGAACCAGTAGCTTCAAGAACGGGGCTTGGATGGGTGCTCCACGGGTCAGACGTCGGAGGCGTGAAGGTAGTACACTTTCTTAACACGTGTCTACATATCAACACGCCAGAAGAAGAAATGCATCAAGCCATCAAGGATCACTTCGCGATCGAAGCTCTTGGTGTACAGCCGAGAAGACCTACTACAGACTCGGAAGGAAGAGCACTCACTATCCTGGAGAAGACCTGCAAGAGATTAGAAGATGGAAGATTTGAAGCTGGACTTCTGTGGAGAAACGAAGACGAACAGATGCCGGAGAGCTACACGTCTGCAAGAAATCGACTGACTAACAAAGAGAAGACACTGGGGCTACGCTGGTTCACAGAAAGAGACTCCATCGGCTTCAGGGCGAACTTACGAAATACGCCTGAAGAAATAGCAAACGGTTTCAAGATACCTACGAAGAGAGAAGTTACCAGCGCAGTTATGTCGACCTTCGATCCGCTGGGGCTAGCATCACCAGTCCTCGTCCAAGGCAAGAAGCTGCTGCAGAACATATGGCGAAGCGGCGTCGGCTGGGATGAAGAAATAGAAAATAAGGAGTATGAAGATTGGAAAACTTACCTGGAGAAGATGAAGCTGCTCCAAAACCTGCAGGTTCCAAGGTGTCTGGCGCCACATCGCACCGAGGGGGAGCTGCACACGTTCACAGATGCTAGTGAAGCAGCATATGCAGCGACTGTATATTGGAGGACAGAAGATCAAGATGGAACTTACCACGTCAGCTTAGTGGCGGCGAAAGTAAGAGTCACTCCACTGAAGCCAGTATCGATCCCGAGACTCGAGCTACAAGCGGCCCTCCTGGGAAGCAGACTGGCACATTCTGTAGAAGAAGAAATGGACCTGAAGATAGCAAAGAAGACGTTTTGGACAGACTCCAGCATAGTACTTTCCTGGATCAAGACTGACCCCAGAACCTTCAAGACGTTCGTGGCTCACCGCTTGGCAGAAATAGAAGATCTCACCAAACCACAGGAATGGAGATGGGTGCCCACGGCGCAGAACCCTGCAGACGATGCGACGCGCGACGTGCCAGAACACTTCAGCTGCGATCACCGATGGTACACTGGACCAGACTTCCTGAGAAAAGAAGAAGCTCACTGGCCTGTGGCAAGAACCTTCAAAAGGGAAGCTACAGGTGAAGAAAAGGCTATGGACGTCGTAGCAACATCAAGAACCACGCATCCAACACCAGATCCTGAACGGTTCTATTCGTGGAAGAGACTCTGGCGAGCCACAGCGAGAGTACTGCAGTTCATACAACTCTGCAGAACAAGGGAAAAGGTCCACGCCAGCCGAGAAGATCCTGCTTGGAAACTAATAAAAGGAAAAAAGAAGAAGATGGTTGAGAAGCAACATCGATCTTCAAAAACATCAGAAAGGAAGTACTTACCAATGGACGCAGACCTGCTTCAACGAGCTGAAACTCTACTGTTACAACGAAGTCAAGAGGGAAGCTTCAAAGAAGACATCAAGAGTCTACAGCAAGGAAAACAGATAGAAGCCAGCAGCAAGTTGAAGAAACTCGACATAATACTCGAAGAGGGTCTCCTGCGAATGAAGGGTAGAATCGACGCAATAGAAGGCGTGACCAGAGACTACAAGCGACCCATCGTGCTCGACAGCAAGGACAAAACTACGCGACTCATCATGAAAGACTTTCACTGTCGCTTCAATCACGGAAATCACGCGACAGTAATGAACGAGTTGAGACAACGCTTCTGGGTACTAGGGCTGAGATCAGCGATCAAGGCAGTTCAACATCAATGTCAGTGGTGCAAGATGAAGAAAGGAAAACCACAAGAGCTACCGACGGGCAACTTACCTATTGAAAGGTTGATGCACGGAAATCCTCCTTTTACGTGCACTGGAGTCCATTATTTCGGCCCCATGGTCATCACAGTAGCAAGGCGTCAAGAGAAGAGATGGGGTGCCCTGTTCACATGCCTAACAACACGGGCTGTGCACATTGAGCTCACTCCTTCACTCTCCACCGACAGCATGATCATGGCGCTTCGACGATTCGCTGCAAGAAGAGGGATGCCGAAGACAATCTATAGTGACAACGGGACCAACTTCGTCGGTGCCAACAAAGAGCTGCAAGAGACATCAGACATCACGAATCAAGAGGCTCTCACCTTAGAAGCAGAGAAGATTGGCGTGCAGTGGAAGTTCATCCCTCCTGGTGCACCTAACATGGGCGGTGCATGGGAGCGTTTGGTGCGATCAATTAAAACCGCACTAGACGCCACACTCAACGAGAAGCATCCACGAGAGGAGGTACTCCATACCCTCCTGCTTGAGGCCGAGCACATAGTCAACTCTCGGCCTCTCACTCACCTCTCCGAGAATCTTGAAGAAGAAGCACTTACTCCAAACCACTTCCTCATTGGGCGGTCCTGCGGCGCAACGAGAGTCGGCAGCTTCCAAGACGACGAGCTCGTGGGCAGACACACCTGGAAGACTACGCAGCGACTTGCCGATCACTTTTGGCAACGTTGGCTGCGAGAATACCTGCCTACGCTACTGCCGAGGAAGACGAAGGGAAGAACCTGCGCCACAGACCTGCAAGTGGGGGACGTCGTGCTGATCGTCGACCACAGCCTACCGCGATGCACCTGGCCGCGCGGCAGAATCCTGCAGGTGTATCCAGGACCAGATGGGCGAACAAGAGTCGTCGACGTCGGTACGCGAGGAGGCGTGCTACGAAGACCCAGTTCGAGAGTGGTGCTGTTGGTGCCGGGAGTGTCGCCGAGCCTGGAGGATGGTGCGATGCACGAGGGGGAGACTGTCGGCGACGAGACCCTATCTCGACACCAGGGTACAAGTAGTGGCCGTACGTAAAAATGTAAGCGCGAATTTTATAGTTGATTTGTTTAAAACTTGTGATATTAACGTAAAGTTTAGTTTAGGTAAATTCTCATTAGAATCATGCTAAAATCTCATTAGTTTTATGTTAATTTAGCTTCAAATTAATGTTAGACTCTAATAAGACTGATTAGACAGGAAAATTTTAAGTTAAAAATTGTAAGTCAATACTAATTACGTAACTTGAAAACATGATTTTTTGTTTGATAAGATATAATGTTTAAATTAGTGTCAAAAGGTTGGTCTTAACTTAAAACCATTTTCTGTGAAAGAATTATGTAAATCGGTTCAGTAGTTTAGGAAATATAAGGAAAAATGTATAGTGAAAAATTTATACATTGCCAATTTAGCAGTTTATGTTCTAGGAAGTTTTTTATATGTTATGTAAGGTGCAATATTATTATTCTAGATTAAAGTAGACATAATATGCTATGTAAAATGGTATGGTTTGTAAGGTTTATTTAATAAATAAATATAAATACGGGGTTCCAAAGGTCTCGGCTATAGCGAAAATAGACGCGAAATTAGAGTCAAAAATCACGGTTCTCGTTATGGGCGGACAGGGCCGTATATAAGTCGGGGTCGACGGCGAACGATCGTCAGTCGCAGCCCAGCCACCGAGGAAGAAACAACTAGAAGGGGAACAAGCCGAAACCTAGGGAACTCCGAACATTAGGAAGAAAGAAAAATTGCGTTGTTATTCTACGGTTCCTGCCTACCCCTCTTCTCCCCGAGGTCCTGCTCTACTAGGTCGCTAGTACCCGACCAAACCCTACGCATTCAGGGGTGCGTGGAGACGTGCGCCACCAGCGAGTACTACAAGGAGCGCTAGTCTACTATTGTGGGAGATTGTCCCAGGTTGACTGGACCCCAGGGTCTGGCCATCCGAAACATCCTGTGACTATTGCAAGGCATTAATGTTGCAGACATGTGGTTTCAAACGTCCAAGTCTGAGATCCATAGGTCAAAATGGGAAGAATGTAATACATGTAAATGTTTTTTTCGCTTGAGTGCCAAAGGAAGGTTTTATTACCTTCTTTATAGCAAACAAACATTATTGGCATACAATTATCAGTCAAATGAAGCCAATGACAAGGATTTAAAAACTTTTTTCTGTGTTTTGTTTCAATTTAAAGTTCTCCGCCGCTAAAATTGACTTATGGCAAAAAGCTATATGCGAAAGCGAGCGGAGCGAGCTCGAAAATTTTGGTATCCTGTGGTCCTGCCTGGGATATAAGTAACAGGAACTTGGGGGACCCTTGGGTCGCGGGGCCCTGGGCACGTGTGCCCTTATGCTAAAGACGGTATTGCTCAGAGGGGATAAGGAGGGGCGCCTGCGGCGCGCGGCGCCCCTTCATATTCGGCGCCCTGGGCGGTCGCCCACCCTCGCCCCCCCCTAACGCCGCTACTGGTGTTAAGGATGAAATGGAAAGAAAGGAGGTGTCTGATGAGATGACGAGTAATAGAGAAGTATGAATTGAGATAAGGGCAAGACAATGATTATAAATTATGATTTATGACTTGTGTGAAGAGCAGTCGTGGCACAGTGGTGACAGCCTCGAATTATATGTCGTAGGTCGTGGATTTGAACCCAGCTACTTTACTTTGTGTCATTTATCAACACCACTGCCTTCAAACGGCGAGGGAAGACATCGTAGGGAAACCGGCAGTATTAGAAGAAATGCGGCATCCACCAGCCCGTGCTGGGCCTACGTTTAGAATTACGACCGACCGACTCTATTAGAGTGGAGACCAGTGTCCCGACAGTGGGAGTTTTATAGGTTGCTGGATGAGTATGGCCTGTATCACCTCCTCCGAAAGACTTCCAATGGGGAAGGCTGGTCAAAGCTGATTGTAAATGGCGCGCCCATAGCTTAGACCCATTCTGACCAATGAGGTCGAACTATTTTGAAATATAAAATGTCATTGACAGATTTTCAACCAATGACGATGTTTGGTACAAGCGATGCTAGCGCCATTAGTTCCACAATTGCCATCTCCATTGTCTGCCTGCATCTGTGTTCCCACCCACATTTAACCCGTCTGCACGCTCGTTCCATCATAGACCTCATCCATCGCTTTACATCAGGCGTGATCGAGGTCAAGAGCAGGCCCATTTTGTAATAGAAAAAAACTTTTACAGCAGATAATTACTTGAAGTTTCTGGTTACTTTAAACTGCTCTTTAATGTGTACCTATGTTGTTTCTCTACCACCCTTTCCTAAAATCAATATGAAGTGCCCTTAACACCTTTTTGACTGGGACAAGGAAATTATTGCAACTGCACATCCAATAGGTCATTGACTTCACTTTAGATAATAGAACGCTACTCCATAAACAATGAAACTTTCCACCTATTTTAAATGTGCACTACAAAACCTAAAACACCTTAATTGCACATAAAAATAGAGTCTACAATTGTATGTCATACATATGTGAATTGATTGGCTTGAAATGTGGACTATAAAACCTAAAGCATACTTTAAATACATCTGAAATAAAGTCTATAATTGTATGTCATAAATATGTGAATTAATGAGTTAAAGGTTAATTAATCGTCTTAATTATCGGAGTACATAATTATGTAGTTACGTACGGCGAATGCATCACATGTTGATGCATTCACTAGTAGTCTAGTACTGATAATAATTGCAATATAGCTATACACATACGCTCCCGTTTGCTATCAAGCGTTGCTAAATATGGGTCTCAGTGACCGTTCGCGTTACAATGAACGGTTCTAGAGAAAATTGTCGTGTTGATACTTCGATCAAGAATACCAATGGTATTCAGGTTTGGAATAAACCGTATTGTGGTTCCCACCAATCAATGGTATTGTAATAACTTGGTAGGACTGGCGATTGCAGTGCAATTTGTTGTTCTAAAAAAGACGTTCTGGCTAGAGGATGCCTCTCCGAATGCTCTTCGTACTTAGCTCATGACTTTAGAGTTTAGACAGCAACAAGTTGAGTAAAGCCAAGTATACAGGGTGTAAACAAACTCATCACGAAGCCGTCAACCAAGCATTCTGTACATCAAACTAAGTAACTTTACGCAAAAATTATTGCTGGGAATTTTTTTTGGGGTGAAAAATCATGTTTTGTGGTAAAACTCATGTAACGCACTCAAAACATTGTGCTGATCGCTGATAGATGGATTGAATAATACGGAGGTGTTTAAAGTAAAAATCTTACATTAAAAACCTGTATTTAAAAAATAACTTGTCAAAAAGTTGGAATTTTATCTCCCAATATCGGAGATATTGGGGGATAAAATTCCAACTTTTAACTAGTAGGTTCCCAGGTATGGTGTAGAACAAAAAACCGGCCAAGTGCGAGTCGGACTCGCACACGAAGGGTTCCGTACCATTGACTATATTTAGTATTTGTTGTTATAGCGGCAACAGAAATACATCATCTGTGAAAATTTCAACTGTCTAGCTGTCACGGTTCATGAGATACAGCCTGGTAGTAGGGGAGCCCAAGCGGGGATTTCGGGATTTACTAAAGCGCGGCAGATTAATATACAGGGGGATACCTTGTACCCGGTTAAGTACCTCCACAAAACATGAGGCCCATATATAAGGCCGCCCGTGAAGGATACAGGATCAGATTAGTAAAAAAAAATTGACCATCAGAAATTCTCGAGCGCGTCAGATTAAGGTAGGGTGAGTTAATTACATCCTAAAAAGTGTATATTCCACTAATCTGACAATTTGAGAGTGACGTAAAAAAAGGGGAGGGCAACTAAGTTGTAAAAAAAAAACGTCATCTCGACATTCTCGAGCGTAGCTAAATTTTTTTTTATTTTGAAGGAAATAATTCAAGAATAATGAAAAATATATAATCTGACGATTTCCGCAAGCCGAAATAACAAAAATTCGTCGATAAAGTTAAATGCGTGCAGCTGCGTGATGCCTACATTTCCTTCTCCGGATTTCTATTCCTCTCTCACTCCGTCCCCACTCTGGTTTCTGTTGCCATGACGCCATCACAGCTGATCATAAAGACTCGTTCGTGGCATACAATACGGCCGACGTATCTTGGCGAGTCTGAACATAGGCTTTGCGAACTTTAGCGCGTGTACATTCGTGAAGAAAAATAAGTATCAAAACACTTGGGAGACAGAAAGCTACAAAAATAACTTTATCATCTGCCTAGCCTTTTCCCAACTATATTGGGGTCGGCTTCCAGTTTTACCGGATGCAGCTGAATACCAGTATTTTACATGGAGCGACTGCCTATCTGACCTCCACAACCGAGTTAGTACCGGGTAATACGATACCCTTTGGTAAGACTGGTTGTCAGACTTTTTGGGCCTCTGACTACCTAACGACTGTCAAAGATCTACAAATGACAGCCGGGACCAACTGTTTAACGTGCTTTCAGAGGCACGGAGGAAACTCGGTATGTAATGGGTGGTCACCCATCCACAGACCAACCTAGGCAAGCACGGCTTAACCTAACGATCGACCCGAGCGGCTGTTATTATTTAGCCACGAGCTCCTCGCAAAAATAACTTTATATAAATTAAAAATTTAATTTCAGTCCCTCACCTTTTGAAAGCGGCAGATTTTTATTATAAACACACACAATATTATTTACACTTAATACTTTTATTACATTTACACTGATTATTATTTAATCACTGTCGCTGAGGGGGGAAATCCCTAACATAAAGTCGTCGGCCCCTTGCGTACCATGTGAGGTACTTGACATAGGTTCATCATCGTAATCGTCGCTCTCACTTTCAGAGTCAATTTCCGAATTTGAAGCTGTATTAATGATGAATTGTTCCGTCATTTCGTCAATAATATGGTCGCTCTTCCTATATTCATTTTCGACCTCTTGCTCTTTTCTGCATAAAGATAATGCAATGCATAAAAACAATTAAAACAAACTTATCACTAAACAAAAAACTTAACAATAATAATAACAATTAACAACTATAACAACGAAAACTTTTATAACCGACTGTACTCAAGACAGAGATAGCGACACGAACACGACACCAAATGCTTACGTGTGACTGAGAGATATTACCGTGTACCGAGCATTGCCGAATAAGCACGAAGCTTCACGAAGTAACCAATAGTAAGTAAGTACAATTTCTAGCGCCCAGGAATGGAATTAGCGGGAAGTTGCAGAGATGGCCTTTAAAGTGAACCGTTTTTCTAATTTTTTTTGTCAGATCAGGCGAATCCCTCTAGATAATCGTCAGATTATGAGACAGTACGTTTAGAACATAAAGATGAACCATATATATCTTAATCTGACGCGCTTGAGTATTTCAAAATGGCGATTTTTTTTGCACATTATGAAAATGGCCGCGAGTTTGCGTCCCATCGAAATCGTCAGATTAGTGAATGAGAGCTTTTTTTTGGTGTACTTAACACTCCCTTAGAAAATCTGACGCGCTCGACTTTTTTTTTTTTTTTTCATTTTCACCCCTGAAATACAACCACCCGCATCATGCAAACGATCAGGGCCCCAAGTCTGCTATTTTTATAAAATTCGTCATTCCTACACGACGCCATTGTCATTTTGGTAAAAGTTCATAGTCTGCTAAGTTCATAATGATAGATCACTGGTCGGTCAATGGTCTCGTAATAGAATTGTGTTGGAATGATATTGTTGTATTGCCATTTTTAAAACCCGGTGGTAGAAATGATTTTCGAAAAACTACTATTAAAATTGAACATTTATTCATGCCAGATTTCATTTTATATATTTTTACATATTATTTATTAGTGTTTTATGCCATCTGAATTAATAAGAAGTTCGTAAATAGGAAAAAACATTAAAATGTTCAACGCGGATTAATGTAAAACTTAATATTTTATCTGTATAAATGTCAAAGTCAAATGTGACATTATAGTTTACTCTCGTGTATCTGTTTTTGTTTCTAGCGGCCGGTGTTTTGTTATTGTATTTATTTTCATTTGAGTGTTCTAGTTAGATTTTTGTTTGTATATTTTAACCCTTATGTGGAGGAGCTCGTGGCTAAGTAATAACAGCCGCTCGGATCAATCTTTAGGTTAAGCCGTGCTTGCCTAAGTTAGTCTGTGGATGGGTGACCACCCTTACACACCGAGTTTCCTCCGTGCCTCGGAAAGCACGTTAAGCTGTTGGTCCCAGCTGTCATTTGTAGATCTTTGACAGTCGTTACAGGTAGGTAGTCAGTGGCCCATATAGTCTGACAACCAGTCTTACCAAGGGGTATCGTATTTCCCAGTACTAACTGGGTTGTGGAGGTCAGTTAAGCAGTCGCTCCTTGTAAAATACTGGTATTCAGCTGAATCCGGTTAGACTGGAAGCCGACCCCAACATAGTTGGGAAAAGGCTAGGCAGGCAGATGATGATTTTAACCCATAGGTAACATGCATTTACAATCTTGCCTGCAGTTGTTGAACTCTAAAGGCTGCTTTACGCCGGGGCAACGCTATGCGATATTGCAGCATGCCACTTGGCCGCATGCTACAATATTTTAAAATGTTGCACATTGTGGCAAGAATCGTGTGGCTTGGCAACACCTTGCGTCATGCTGCTAAAGTTACTTCATCAGCCATAATCTACGGTGTCTTGTCCCCTCGATCAATCAAGTTGGTAGACCAAAACACTCCAATAAAATATACAGCATGATACTTTGAAAAAGGCACGATGTTGCCTCGGCGTAAAATACGCTGCCGCATACCGCAATTGCTGCATTGTATCGTTATTTGTAGCACACCATCATACGACGCACGCCACAACATGTAGCATGCTGCAATGCCGCACTGTGTTGCCCCCAATGATATTCTAAAGGTAGCTTTACGCCGGAGGCATCACTGTGCGGCATTGCAGCGAGCTACATTTTGTGGCGTGCGTCATCTTTTGGTATGATGCAATTAACCACGGTGAGCGGCAATTGCGGTATGCCGCAGACTATATTACACCGAGGCAACATCGTGCCTAGATAATTTTCAAAGCATCCCAAACATAACCTATAAACTGTATGACGCACCAAGATTGTGGCATGGAATCCATAGTGTTTGGATAGAAGCTGTGACAGTCTGATACATGACGCAAGTTGTTGCAATGCCGCACAATGTGCAACATTATAAATTATTGAAGCATGCGCCTTTGTGGCATGCTGCAATGCCGCACAGTGTTGCCCCGGTGTAAAGTATAAACTAGCCATATTATACAGATATGTTATTACACCTACAAAACCACGGAAAAAAGTGTGCCGCGGGGCAGAGCCAGCTCACATACACGCAGTAACGCAGAATAAAGGCAAAACAGGCCAATTGGCACGTTTTTGACTCTTCACGATTGCGCGCTCACAACATATCTGTTTAAGGCGAGGCATCGTTCTAAAACCGGGCACGCGCGCATCGGGACTGAGCGGGGGACTGGGCGTCTGAGCGGGGCGAGGATTGCTAGCTTATAACTTAAAGGACGTAAACGACAAAATGGTTTTTGTTATTTAATTCAGTTGGGAACGATAATTTCAGAAATTCCTTCTATAATTTTAAAGAGTATGTATAGGCTCATCTACGGAGAAAGTTAAGAGGCTTAAATTGGTCCCGTTTGCCCATTAAATGTGAATCTCTTTTTAAAAAGAGGTATGTTTGATATTTTTTTCTCTGTTACAAAAGTTACTTAATCATGTATTGAAAACTAACAAAATAAGGGTTTTATCATGAATTATCAGGTCACCAACTTATATTTTCATTTGTTTTGTAATTACTGACAAAAATTGAGATCATTGACTACATGATTTCCAATGCGTCCTCTTAATAGAATATCGTTGGTTGCCCCGGTGTAAATCAGCCCTATGTAAAGCATGTGTGCTGCAAACACCTGCAAAAAATCAATTTACTTTTTTACCTAGCTGCATTTGGCATTTGGCTGCATTGGGACGACCCGATTGGCGCAGTGGTAGTCAGGCTGCCTTACGTTCTTAGGGTTCCGGGTTCGAATCCCGGTCGGAGCAAATGTTTGTGTGATGAGCATGGACATTTGTTTCCGAGTCATGGATGTTTATATGTATAATAAGTATGTATTTACAAACAAAAAGTATCTATGTAGTATATTAACTATCTGGTGTCCACGATACAAGCCTCGTTGCTTAGTGTGGCACTAGATGGCGCTGTGTGTAATGTCGAGCAATATTTAATATTTATTTATTTAGGAAAACGTAGATTAACTTATATTTAATTACTGTTCTTGACTTATACAAGAAATAGAGCATCTAAATTTATAAAGTAAGAAATTAATTCTATTTTCTAGTTTTTATTCTAATAATCACTCATCATGAGTATTTAGAACAATTGCTTAGAATAATGCTCTTTATATAACGCTCTTCGTCAGTCCAACACGATCCTATTGTCATTTTGGTAAAAGTTCGTAGTCTGCTAAATTCATAGTGATCGATCATTGTCCGGACAATGGTCTCGTGTTGTAATGACTTTGTTGTATTGCCATTAATATAAGACCCGTTAGTAGAAATGATTTTCGAAAAACTACTATTACATTTGAACATTTATTCATGCCAGATTTCATTTATTTATTTATTTACATATTATTTATTAGTGTTTTAAGCCATCTGAATTAATAAAAAGTTCGTAAATAGGAAAAAACATTAAAATTTTCAACGCGGATTAATGTAAATTTAATATTTTATCTGTTTGTATGTCAAAGTCAAATGTGGCATTACTGTTTACTGACGTTTATTTGTTTTTGTATCTAGCGGCCGGTGTTTTGTTATTGTATTTATTTTCATTTGATTGTCTAGTTAGATTTTTGTTTGTATATTTTTACCCCTAAGACGACCCACTGACCGAGAAGCCTATATTTATTGATTTTATACAAAATGGTGATAATTGAGCAAATTTCGGCTCCACTTGATTATTTGGAAAACCACCAATGAAGGGCGAAGTTTATCGAAGGTAAAGATCTTGCAATTATTTGTTTTGACCATTAACGCCCCACTTTATGGGCAAAGTATGTCGCCCGATGTTACAAAATATATATTTTTTTATAGAAACAGCCCATGTACCCTCTCGAAGTTGCTCAATCAAGGCTGAATGCTATTGAAGCCAGGAACGAGGCGACTTTAAAACATGCTCGGGCAGGCCATCAACAACTCAGCTGCTGCATTGATGGACAGCTCCACCACAGAAAAAATGGTGAACCATAGAGGCCACTGTGTGCCAAAAAAGGTAATTACTAATTACTGTTGATTTATAGGTAAGTCATTCACCTTTAGGTAAAGGTTTCACCCAAAATCGGAACTTCTACTCATTGTGTGTGCTACCAACATACCCACAATAAGTATTATGGAGCATTGAAAACAAAACAATAAAAATTATAATAATTAATATGACCCCTCCATCTAAGCTTATAAGCTTGTGTTAGGTTTAGGCTCAATCAGTAGTAGTACATTGGCCAGAATCTGACATCTTGATTGTAACTCTGATACTAAGCGCTAGGTTACACAACATGCTATAAAAGAAGTTGCAACTTTTGTATTAAACTTAATTTTGTTTTCACACAAACTCTGCAGAATTATAATGTCATGACAAAATGATTAAATGAAACAGTGTTTATAAAAAGAGTATTAATTTATTTTAACCTATAAGTATACCCGTAATTACAGGAATAACAATGTTCTGTTCCCGGGCTTGAAACGTTACATCATATTTTGTCAATACTGTGGTCACTGTGGATCTGTAACAAAGAGTTAAATCATTTTATTAATACTTAGAGCATTTTCGTACTTCATTAGAACATTAAGGTAGGTTTACAGTACATACCTGCTAATTTAATTTATGCATTTCTCCACAGTCTGTCAAGAAGAGCCTGCTGCAGTGCCCGACCTTCAAGAAGATCCCGATTCACCCTTTGATGGTTTTGATAATTAGGTGCTGCATTATTATTTTCCTCCTAAATTAAAAGACAGATTAGTGATTAATGAAATAATGACATGACTGTTATTATTTTTATTAAAAGGTAATATTTGTGATTTGTTATTCAAATGATGATTAAAATTAAAATAATTGAAGATCTTTTTGATTTGTATGAAGACTGATTTTGATTTGTTATTATTATTACATTAGATATTGTAACTTGTCTTTTGTTTTATGTAGTACTTATATTTACATTTCAGGTTTTTCAATTGACTTGAAATTCAAGTTTAAAATGTTAAATAAATATTTAGTTTATGAGAAATAAAGATTATTTTAAATGTTGATTTTTAACATAGCAGTATTATTTTAAATTCCATCTTCATTCTAAGTGAAATGTGGAATGTAAATCACCTATTGCAAGCCAAGTACTTCTAGATAAACTTCATCAGGTGGCAACGGTGCTCTTGCCATGTATGGAATGTTTTGCAATATGTAACATGCATTCACAATCTTGCCTGCAGTTGTTCGACTATAATGTAAAGCATGAACTGCAACCTGAAAAAATCAATTTACTTTTATAAGTACAACCGCAGGTAACTTAACTTTTATTTAATTAATACTGTTCTTGACATAAACTATTGCATCTAATCATTGTTATTGAGTATCTAAAACAATAAATTGCTTATAATAATGGGTCTTTACCTGAAACATGCTTCTAATACGCTGCAATGGGGAATGAGTTCTTCAATTTATTAACCTCCATATGAGTTCTTTCCAAGGCGAAACGACAAATTCCGCCTCGGGAATATCTTAAAAGGGTTCAAATAATCCCTTTAGGCTCAAAACGTCTACTCTCCCAAAACATCCACTCTCCCAAAACGTCCATCATTCGCGTCAAGCGAAGGGCACGACGACGTCTTCTGCATTCCGCCCATCTTCTTTCTCTAGCATCCACTGCGTTGGCTAGCTCGAGAACATTTTGTTCGTAGTGAATTCATTGTCTCCATTCAATATTCCACAAACACGATCGAAATAAAAGCAATGATTGCACAATGACGTTCCACTGATAGGTTAGTGATCAAAAGAACTGTCAAAACTTTAGCAGATTACCGCTCTATGTTAGTCATTGTGTACGAGATTACCATTCTAAAACAGTGGTTGTTCATTGGAAAGCCATAATGACGCCATTATATTAGTAGATTACCAAACTTGTCAAAATCAACAAATAGAAGATCAACGATAGATCATTCTGACACTATTGTAATAGCAGACTTGATTTGCGTTGGCTGGCTCGAGAATATTTTGTTCGTAGTGAATTCATTGTCTCCATTCAATAATCCACAACCACGATCGAATTAAAAACCATGACCGCACAATGACGTTTCAATGATAAGTCAATGATCCAAAGGAACTGTCAAAATTTTAGCAGAGTACCGCTTATGTCAGTCATTCATTTGTCATTGTGTACGAGATTACCATTCTATGCCATTTCTTTCAATGGAGTGTCAGTGGTTGTTCATTGGAAAGCCATAATGACGCCACTAAATTAGTAGATTACCAAACTTGTCAAAATCGACAATTATGAGATCAATGAACGACTATTCTGACACTATTGTAATAGCAGACTTGAGGCCCAGATTAACATACGTACATTATTAAAAATACGTAGGGCATTGATGCTATCAATATCTGATGCGCTCGAGGATGTCCATGCAACAGTTTTTTTTTACATATTTATAAATCTATAGCCGCTTCCCCCACCGATGTAAAGGTATATATCATATAACATTTTTTTCTTCTTATCATCTAAGCTTTGCATCCCAATAGGTCTCTACGACGCTCGAGTAAATCCCCATTTAGCCTCGTGGGCTCCCCTACTATGGTGACAGACAGACGGACAGACAGCGAAGTCTTAGTAATAGGGTTCCGTTTTTACCCTTTGGGTACGGAACCCTAAAAATGGAAAAATAAAAAAAACTTTTTTGCAAAAAATAAAACCGACTTCAAAAACACAACAAAGTGAAAAATAACTTTAGCTTCAGAAGTCGGTGGCAAAGAAACTGAATCAAACACACAGAAGTCACCGACTTCTGAAGCTAAAGTTATTTTTCACTTTGTTGTGTTTTTGAAGTAGGTTAAATTATTTTTTGCAGAAAAGCGAGCTTGATGTTATGTTGACCATTATGCGCCTGAAACACAGGATTACCTAGTTCAGGCTCAAAGCATGGGTGAACTTGACATAGATTTAAGAAAAACTGTAAACTTTTACCTTATGTTTTTTTAATAAAACTTTATTATTATTATTATTTCCTTTTCTTGCAGGAGAACAACTGCGAGTCCCTACGAGAATATCTCGGAAGAAACAACGCTAAAGGCGTGGATCTAAACAGGGATTTCCCCGACCAGTTCGACAAGAACAAGTCTAATGATGACGAGTACTTGTACGGTGGTAGGCAACCGGAGACCGTGGCGCTTATGAGATGGGTTACCGGCAAGCAATTTGTGCTGTCTGGCAACCTGCATGGAGGCGCCGTGGTTGCTAGCTATCCTTATGATGATTCCAGGTTCGTTATTATCAATATTAATATATCTACACTAATATTATAAAGAGGAAAGATTTGTATTTTTGTGTGTATGTATGTTTGGAATGAATAAACTCAAAAACTACTGCGCCGATTTGAAAAAATCTTTTACCAGTAGAAAGCCACGTCTTTACTGTCTTTAAATTAATTCCAAAACACCAATCTCTTAAAAGAGCACTTTATTTTGGGCCTGAAAACCCGATTTATTTACTATTAATTGCCAAATTCGATTTTAATTTGCTTTGAAATCAATAAATCGTTGAGTCATTGAGTTGAATAAACAGTGACGTTACAGTTGGCTATTGCCATACAAAATCTATGAGAGAACCGCGTTTTGACAGCTCTTAAAAAGTATCTCAATTGATTGGTGTGTCATCTACCCCATTAGGTACACTTCTGCCCCACCTTGCGAGGATTACAAGCGTAATACCTTGTTAAACGTGGACAGCCGCTATTGGGTGGTGGTGATAATTATAGGATTAATCAAATCTTATTTCTAAAACAAGTATTTAATCGTTTCAGTACCGGCAAGGAATGTTGCGAGGAGAGTCGTTCCCCGGATGACTTGCTGTTCAAGCACTTGGCCAATGTCTACGCGTCGCGTAACGAGGAGATGCGCGCGGGAGACACCTGCCCACCGGAGAACTTTGATGAAGGAATCACTAATGGAGCGCACTGGTATTCTGTGCAAGGTGAGTCATCATCTGCCTGGCCTTTTCCCAAATATGCTGGGGTCGGCTTACAGTCTAACCGGATGCAGCTGAATTCCTGTATTTAACATGGAGTTACTGCCTATCTGACCTTCACAACCTTATTGAGCAATACAATACCTCTTGGTATGAGACTTTGTGGGCCACTGACCTGTAACGACTGTCAAAATATCTACTAATGACAGCCGGGACCAACTGCTTAACGTGCTTTCCGAGGCACGGAGAAAACTCGGTATGTAATGGGTGGTCACCCATCCACAGACCAACCTAGGCAAGCACGGCTTAACCTAAAGTTCGACCCGAGCGGCTGATATTGTTTAGCCACGACCTCCTGGTGGTAACTTGAAAAATAATTAATTCACTGACATCGGTGAAGGAAAACATCGTGAGGAAACCTGGACTATAATTAATATAAGTCTGAAATCGCCAACCTATCTTGAAAAAGCGTGGCGATCAATGCTCGTACTTTCTCTGTATGAGAAGACGCCTAACCAACAATGGGACTTTAATAGACTTAAATCTGTTCAGCCGTTTATGAGATTAGCCGGAAAAAACACACAGACAGACAAAAATTAAAATTTTAAGTACCATATATTATTTTACTTTCGGATGCATTCAGTAGAAAGATGTTATTTTGACATTACAAATAGAAAAAGTCGCTTTAAGTGTCTGTTTGTGTGTCCACTTAGACCTTCTTAACTGATTAATGGATTATGAAGCGATTTTAAACATCATTTAAAGAAAGCGCTCAGCGCTAATCATATAATTACGTATAAATCTTACTCATAATCACTTTTCCAGGTGGCATGCAAGACTTCAACTACGTTCACTCGAACTGTTTCGAAGTGACGTTCGAGTTGTCTTGTTGCAAGTTTCCCCCCGCGGCAGAGCTCCCGAAGTTCTGGCATCTGAACAAGGACGCTCTTTTGTCTTTTATTGAGCAGACGCATATTGGCGTTACTGGAGTCGTGGTGGATGAGGCTGGGGACCCTGTCAAGGTAAGTACGCTGCCTAAAAATGTAAGAAAATGTCCTGATAAAACCGAACAAAGAGGTGAGTTTAGAAATATTGTTGGTTTAGCTAATGAAACCCGAAAAAAACTGGCTGCTTTTGATCCATAACTATAACAGTTATATTTTTCGATCAACCCGCGCACGCTCTCTGTGTGATGTCGTCCACATAGTACATGAAATTGTACCCGCCGTCCTCCCGACCAACCCATTACACTCACGGGTGTCATATAAAGAAAGAAAGAAAGAAAAAGCATTTATTAGCGCGCACAGGACAAAACACAAATAAAAATGGTTAAATTAACAGTACAACTAATAAAAATAAAAAAATAAACAAAGAGAAAAATTAAAAAAAACATGAAGGCGAGAAATGTCTGAGGCAGAACACCTTGCGCCTCCGTAGACCAGAGAATGGGCAGCAACGTTTTCTGTTAGTCTTTCATCACTGCGATCTCCAATCCGCCTGCCAAGCGTGGAGATTACGGCAAATTCCTCTCATCATGGAAGAGGCTTATGTCCAGAGGTGGACGTTATGGGCTGTTGTTGTTGTTTGTTGTCCTCCCCACCCGTCCCGACCCGACCCGCGCCCGCTCCCTCTGTGTGTTGCGGTTTATATTCTGTTGTCACCATCATAAAATAAGCATTCCTCTTGATATGTTTATCACTGTTTTATCATAATCAATATTTCCGATAGAATATTTAGTATGAACACTCATAATATTTCCAGAACGCTCAAATCCGAGTGGAAGGCAACGATCATGTAGTCCGCACAACAGACCATGGCTACTTCTGGCGCATGTTGCTACCCGGGCAGTACAACATAACTGCTGTTGCTTCTGGGTAAGTTTAATATTCATAACAATTTAGCAAGTGAATGCTTTATATACGACTTATAAAGGGTGTACTTAAAACACCTCTTAACGAAGCCGAAAGGCACTTGTTTTCCCCGTCATTGCGATCATTTTTTGTTCTACACCATACCTGCGAACCTTCTAGTTACGGAGATATTGGGGGTCAAAGTTCCAAGTTATTGACAAGTTTTTTTTTTTTAAATACAAGTTTTTAATGTATGATTTTTACTTTAAACACCTCCAAGACCCCCGTATTATTCAATCCATCCATCAGCACAATGTTTTGAGTGCGTTACATTGAGTACCTACTACCACAAAAAATGATTTTTCACCCCAAAAAAAAAAAGTCATTTCCCAGCAATAATTTTTGCGTAAAGTTACTCAGTTTGAAGTACAGAATGATTGGTTCGTGATTGGCTTCGTGATTAGGTCTTTTACACCCTGTATACTGTCTTAATTTAAAAGTTATTTCATTATTGAACCGTAGAAGTAAATAAGAATAATTGTAGGCCGCGTGAGCACAGAAAACGGATGTTTTGTTCCAAAATATTTTTACGATCACACGAAACCGACTATCCTTCTGATATAAGAAGGCAATCACTAGTTCAAAAGTATTTCATGACGATGCCATTAGTATAGTTGGTGCCAGTTAAGATGAGAATAGCGGTCATTGACCCACCTACATTTATCAAACTTCTTAACTTTGAAAACCAAAAAAAAAAAAAATACAGTCGAATTGAGAACCTCCTCTTTTTGGAAGTCGGTTGAAAATAAGCCTGTTCAAGTCTTGAATCGTCATCTATCCGTGATCTTCAAATTTTTTTCTAATGAAAAACGATACATGGTTTATTTGTTTTGGTTCGTACGAAAAGATATTAGGGAAAGGGCAATGACCGCTATTCTCATCTTAACTGGCACCAACTTTAGTTCCAGGTTTCCTTAGGCAAATCCTGCCCCCTGGTTGTCATTAACTCTTATAGCTTATAAAATACAAGGTGTAAACGGACCCTTCACCAAGCCGTCAACCAAACCAATTATTGTTGGGAAACGACTTTTTTGTGTGGTGTTAAATCACGTTTTACGGTAGGACTGAATGTGACGCACTCAAAGCATTGTGCTGATCGTGGAAGTATTTAAAGTAAAGTTATAACATTAAACTCTTGTATTAATAAAATGTATGGTGTCGGACATAAAGAATAGCACCATCCCATAATCTTCCCGTGTGTGTCGTTAGTCGTAAGAGGCGACTAAGGCACCGGCCACACAGAACAGACGCAAGGCACGGACCCGTCGCAGTCGCGGCGCCCGTTTAATCTACTTGCATACAAAATGTATACAGCCGTCGCGACGTAAAACATACAGAAAAGACGGGACGCCGCACAGACGAGTATTTCATCTAAAAACCCGATCAAAAGTCGAAAAGTCGAAATTTGTTATATTGCTTTACAACTATTGTATCGTGAGAGCCCAATAGCTATTACGTCACTTAACGGCCAATTTGGCCATACACCGCCTCTCCACCAACCGTAGCAGCAGTCGGAACTCAGTCCTTGCGTGAATCGTATGTCTTTGTTCTCGGCACTACAGTTAAAACGTGATCTTTAAATTGCATTTAATCTGTGTTTGGTGAAATTGTGTGATAACCATTATGGATATTTTGGAAGAAGGTATGTCGTTACTTTATAAAAGCATGTTTATTTTGGTTTTACACTTTATTTAAGTGACATTTTGCACCTTAAATGTACTACATAAAAAATGCAACTTTTTTTTAGTAAACTCTGTAATTAAAGGTGTTTTTGTTTATGAGCTACGCCGAGTTAACTTATGATTTTGGATGTAACATATAGTTTCATTATTCTAGATAAGGATTTTAAAGGAAAATGTCCCGCATATTCACGCCATTTTTTTATTTTTATTTTCTACAAAATTAGTCGAAATCAGCTTCCATTAAACAGTGTTTTAATTTTAATTTTTCTATTCCAGAATCTCCAATGACGTCGATAGAGATGACCAGAAAATCACTCTATGGAGTCATACAAGAATCTTCAGACAGAAAAAATGACCAAAAGTTTGAGTTTTTAGAAAATCGTCTTAAAATAATAAAAAAAAAATGGCAGGCAAGAACTCAAGAACATACAAATATAGTAGCAGAAAGGAAGAAGAAAATTCAAGAGGCTTTTAAAGAGGAAATGGGGCTGCTAGTGGATATTCCGAAGGCAGGGTTTGGGAACACCAATGATGGGAACACTTCAAGGAGGTTTTTCTCAAATCCCGAAACTTCTTCCCGCATTACTGGGATTGACATCAATTTAATTTAAAAAATGCAGTGTCATATTGGAGACTTTGTCAAGTGGGCTCAAAATTGATACGCAGAAATTTGAAAACTTTGCTGACCAAACTGCAAAGCTATATGTAGATTTGCATGAGTGGCACCCCATGTCGCCTACAATGCACAACATTTTAGACATAGGGCCACAGTAATTGATCACGCAATTCTGCCTATTGGCCAGTTGTCGGAAGAGGCGGCTGAGGCCAGAAACCTCACCAGAAACAAACACTTCCGCATGTATAGGCAGAATTATTCCAGAAAGACAAACGACAAACAACACAAAGATGTGCTAAACAGACTTCTGCTAATTTCGGATCCTTTTTTGAGCAGTACCAGGCAAAGGCAACGAAAAAAAAGTAAGCCATTTTCCGTTGAAGCATTGGAACTCTTGCTCCCGGAGACATCGTACGTCTCGTCTACAGAGTTTGACAAAGAGGAGGACGATGGATATAGTGAAGGTGATCCTGACTAGAAGATTTTTATGTAAAAACTGTTTATTTAAACTTCATGTACAGTTGTGGTACATAGGCGGACTTATGCAACAAGGAGTTCATTACCAGTCAACCATTCTCTACTTTTATATAAATTGTACATGTGTCTGGTGTCTTAAATACAAAATTATCATCTTAAACCACTTTTTATTTTATATCCAATCTATAATTATCACAAAATAATTTTGATCGACTTTTTAAGTCACATACTCCTCTGTGCGCCGTCACAACGTTAACTCGTCGGCGCCCTATTGGAAAACATATAGAAAGGACAGGGCGCGGGCACGGCGCGGGCCTGCACGGGCGTAAGCGGGGGAGCGGAAAGGGCGCAGAGGGCAGGTTCTCACAGCGCTCGCGCTCGCCCGCTCGCCATTGTGCATCTTGCGCCATAAAAAGTCGTGACGGCGCCCTGTCTGCGACGCGTCCGTGTCTTTTGTATATATGTTAAAAAGTTGTGACGGCGCCTTGTCTGCGACGGGTCCGCGCCCCGCCCTTGTCTTGCGTCTTTTCTGTCTGGCCGCTCGCTTAGGGACTTACCAGAGAATGGGCAGCAGAGTTCTCTGTGCTTTTGTACAACAACCGTATTACTGCGATTGTCAACCCGCCTGCTAAGCGTGTCAATTATGGCAAAATCTCCCCCTTTGGGAGGCCCATGTCCAGCAGTGGACGTCTTTTGGCTGAAATGATGATGATGATTTAAAAAAAAAATCTCAAACATGTTCGATATTGCCGTGCTGGCCAGGTACATGCGACCAGCGGCCGGCAAAAGTTGTATAAAAATCCATATCTGTCGTGTTCAGCGGCCAAATAAATTACATAGTAAACTCATATCTGTCGTGTTATTTAAAAATGGATCGATCTTTTACTCTGAGACATGGCAACTAAGGAAGTAACTTATCAAAGGTTTTATTTAAATTTCGAATTGGCTTGCAAATAGAAAGCGGTTTATTGAAGAAAAAAAAAAGCAAATGAACTCTTCAACGCGAGAAGTTACGAAATGGGATTCAATGTATGAAGATCAAAATAGTTACGAAATGGGACTTTTGTGATGCCATTTTGTTTAGTTGTCGAAATGGGAAAGTTACGAGATGGGCCGGAGCCATTTTGCGGCTATCGTTGATTTTGAAAAGTAATTGTATTATTAAATAAAAAGTTCTACCTAGGTACTACTTAGTTTTAATTTCCTCGCATTATTTGAGAAAAGTACTATACAAGCCTTAGCCACAACTAGGCATTGATGGACTTACGTATGTATGCCTCGGCTTCGCCTCGGTCCACATTTACACGTTCGTCCATCAATGCCTCTGTTGCTGGCCACTGTAGCCCCAATGACCCCCAATGTCCGTACTAAAAGGTTCCCAGGTATAGTCGGAACAAAAAAATGATTGCCATGGCGGGGAGACCGAGTGCCTTTCGGCTTCGTTGAGGATATTTTTACACCCATTAAATTTTATTAATCTAGATTTTCTTAAAAGTACCTTACAAACCCACAACTTTTTTTTATAGCTACTCAATCCCACCGTATACTACAATAACCGTCCCAGCGAACCAGTCGTCACCCGTCACCGTCAACATGACGGTCCACCGTCACCCGCGCTTGCTGACAGCCGGTAAGTCGCAGTTGCGGTACCATGACAACTCCGCTGTGACCTCGCTCACGCACTTCTCGGTGCTGGCCGTCAATGTACTGCTTGTGTTACTTGTGGAGGCTTGAGGGGTAGATATAGTGGTACAATTTTAACGGTTACCAATTAGTCATCACCCGTCACCGTCAATGTTACGGTCCACCTTCACCTGAGCTCGCTGTGACCGCGCTCACGCACTTCTCGGTGATGGCCGTCCATCTTCTTGTGCTACTTGTGAAGGTTTTAGGGGGTAGATAATATAGCAGTACAATGGGGAGGCTAACTGTGGAACTAAAGTCCCCGTCACAAGAAGCTATAATTTTTGTAAATAATGAACTTCTACCAAGTTACGTAGCGACAATTTCATCAACAACAAATAATCCCAAATTCAATCAACTCAAAGTAACATACGTGTTATACGAAGCTAACGAGCAATTTCACTTGGTCGGGTTATATGTTAGCGATATAAAGCGCTGTCGTCTAATGTTTTGTGGTACTTGAACGCGTCTGACTTCATGGAACGTAAACATTTGGGCCGCCGCCGCGCCGTTTTGAAGTAAGTTCACGCTGACGCTGTCAATGCTGTCATTTTTTTGTATTTGATCCAAAGGTTGCGAACCCGAATGTGTGTTTACAAAATTTATAGCTTCTCGTGACGGAGACTTAATGGCGCTAGTATAAAAATCAAAATCAATTTTATTTGTGTAACATAGGTAGTGAAATACAGTTCATAAATTAAAAATAGGTCGCTATGTTATGCCAAGAGGCGTACAAATATAATTATTATGGTTGCATGCAAAATAAAAAAATATAAGTCATGCGAGAGGTAAACACAAATTATTTGGTAGGTACGAGTATGTCAAAATTAATAGCACGATAAAAAAAAAAAATTGTCACAATATGAAGTAATTACTACAGTCAATGCTTAAATAAATAATTATATCATAAATTACCATTGCTCTCAATATTCTACTAGAAATTGTCTATTACGTGTATTCTCCAGTCAAAAATAAATAAATAAGTCTACATTAGTTTATCATTCAGAAATTCATCAATTGTATAATAACATTTTTCAATTAACAACAGTTTTTTTTTAATTGTACACAATTAACAAAACAAAACATTCAATTTTTTTATTACATCTGGCAATTTATAGTTGGTACCCAAACATCGTCATTGGTTGAAAATGTGGTAATGTCATTTTATACATATTTCAAAATAGCTTAACCTCATTGGTCAGATTGAGACCAACGATGGTGGCGCCATCTGAGATTTACTTTGCCTTAGCCTCCCCATTTGACGGTCACGAATCAGTCGTTACCCGTCACTGTCAACATGACGATGCACCACAAAAAAAAAACTGTAATAGTTCATCGCCGACGACAGATTTTACAGATCTATTAGACATGATGTAGTCTGGTCTAGAGAACAAAAACTTTTTGCTCTGGCGTCAATTCGCGGTATGTTTCATATTAATATCAGGTTTTTGGTGACCGTCAAATTGAAAGCTACTGGTTGTCACGATATTCGTTAGTTGCCATTAATATTATTAACATAAATATCACCACAACCACAGGAGCGTAGTTAACTATACTAAAATAATGTATTACAGTTTGGAAATAAGCATATTCAGTAGATTAACATCGTTGGGTCACATAACAATTTAGCTAACTTACGTAGTCCCATTGTATATCACACAATTATTTTGTGTCTAATCTGTACTTTACTGTCAATTTCGAGTAACAACTAATTATGTGCTTGGATCACGGGCAAAGGAGTCATTCGGAAACTTCAAGCTCTAATCTGCCTAGCAATAAGAAACCTAGAATCTTAGTCGTAAAGTTGATTTTTATTCGTTGCCTAAAAAGAATAATCGTTTATTGGTGGATTCTATCTTCGGCAATTCTCGGTTTCCGAAGATTTCCTAAGGCACATTTATCCGTGGTCCATGTAACATGCGAATTACCTAAGCCTTTATATGGTTGTATACTACACTTCTATTTCTGACTTTTCTAAGGGCAAATAAATGAATAATTAAAGAATAAATTTAGTATAGAGAAAATAATTATTGCCATAACTTTCTGTGGGGGGGGGGGATCGACCAGATAATAGCTTAGTTAGTTGATAAGTACAGTTATCCCAGATAAAATATGCGCTTCGGTAATCATCGTCTGTCTTCGTAAATGCGAAAGCACTATGATGTGATTCATATAGAACTGTTAAATCCATGGAAGTACTTGCCTATTTAGCATGGACAGGGTTCAAAATGATATATTAACAACTCTATGCAAATCCGCGATCTGCGATGTAAGTAAACCAACAGAAAAAAAAACTTGATACAACGTGCACTACAAAACGCAGCAGAACATGCGGCATGACGTTCAAATTCGATAACACAAAGATTACAAAAGCACATACTTTTTCTGGTTTGACTGTAATGTCATTCATTCAGAACACTGAGTAGTAAGTTATAGAGTGACAGCATTCGTATTTTTCATCGAATTTATAAGGTGTGTGGAAAGTGCCCATTGGATGGTGGCTAATGCCGCGTCATAAGGCTTGTTACTGGTGGCTTGCGTTCATTCATACAAACATTGTCACTCCATTCTTACTACTCTTTGGTTAGAGTAATTATTACTATAGTTAACTATAGTGGATACTTCATATTCTTGCTGGTTTTGTGACTAACTAAAGAGGTTTCAACTAAATGAATAAATCAAAAGAAATCTATATTTATTTAAATAATTTACAAATATTTATTTGATTTAATTTACTTTAACTTAAATGGAATTTAATTTTATTGTGAGACCAGGGCAGGCAGGCAGAGCTTTATGATGAACTTATATGAATTTATCAAATATTTTATTTATATTATAGGCCTACTTTATTATTCGCCCTTGTACCGAAATACTGCAAAAAAAAAAAACTTATACAAAAACAATAAAACTTCGGGTACTTAACTGTTTTTTTTTTTTCAAAGTAAATTTTTACCTTGTTTTAGATCAATATTTAGTTGAAACCTCAGTACACGTGTATGTTAAAAAAAATGTAAAACCATGCAATTCATTACCATCGGGCTTCCTAACACCATTTCATTTAACACTAAGATTAAGCTCTTGTGACGTAATACTAACCTTAATGACAAAGCAATAAAGTCGAAACTAGTGTACTGCATAATTTTACATAGGACTATAAGCGCAAAAAGCCCAATTTAAATGAATCTTAAATTTAGAATAACGGTCTATTGACCAGCCAGTGACTAATAACAATGTCGAATATTTATTTAGATGAACAATGAAATATTAACTTTATTTTGTTAGATATAAGTTTCAAATTATATTGCTCAAAATTTTCTGTTATTGCAGAAGTGAAAAAATATTATTAGGTAAGCATTGAAAAAACAAAGTATTGTTTCGAATCTCAAAAATTTGGTCTCATTTACGGTTTCAAAAATGAAGTTTAAATCTTATATAGTTATTTTCTTCTAAAATATTAATTTATTAGATTTTACTAAATTGTTGTATATAAATTTAGGCGTATTTTATAGAAAATAAATAAAATTAAGGCTGCTAGTGAGTATTACTGTGCCAATAAATTAATAAATTATTTGATCAATTATTATTATAAATTTAAAAGCGGATCTCGTTGATTGTAATTAAATAAATTATTTAGTTAAATTATTAGAAAAGGAGAATGCCCATTTTTCTACTGACCGCCGTTGCGCATCAAAACTTTTTGTATGATAGCATAAATTGAATATAAAAGAGGGGTGATGTCGTACTTTCTAAGGAAAAAAAAAATATCCATTTATTTTGTGGGGGTTTTAGTTGTTCTTTGATTTTCAGTTCAGTTTTGAGGTTAGTTTTGTAACGAACCTTCCACTAAAAGCAGCAGTCCATTACAACAGTATGACTTGAATTGACATAAGACACGAACAGTACGCAATGATAAGTTATTTATAAGCACAACAAACTCAACAACTATCGATGCACAAGTAAAAACAAAAGTTCGCTGTTGTTTTGTTTGTTTGACAAATTGACAGAGACAGTTCACATATCACATTGTGATAGTGTTACCAACAGTCAATCTAAATCACTCTGACTATAACTGATTTGCCAACTAAAGAAAGATTTTTAATTAGCAAAGTAATATTATTTATAGGATGTGAATTAAGAATATATGTTATTTCAATTGTGCTAATTAAAAATATAAATAACGAGGATAAAGTTATAGTTGAATTTATTTTTAAAACAGTCTGACGGATTATGTCCTAGGTTTTAATAAATTGGCAACATTGATTTTACCGAAATACGCCATTTTAAAAAGTAAGCAATAAAATCCAATACTGTAGCTAATAAAATACAAAATATTAACCCCACATACGATTTCGTTCAAGTGAACTATGAGAAGTTAAAAAAATATTTTATAATTTATGAGTTTATTTTTATGGCCATACTCTTTTACTATAAAGCGACTCTGATTGTGGTCAATCTCCTTTCTCGAAATGAATTGTGATTTAAAAAAAACATATTATTAGTAGTTGGTTGTGTATATTTTGATAAGTATAAGGGAAAGTGTAATTTATTTATACATCCGTATTTATTTAGCGTTTGGTAAATTCTTGCAAACCTTCAGTCGCTATATATTTATATAATGTTTTTAATCAATTACAAGGTTTTTAACTGACACGGTCACTAACACTATCATGTTATGAGTTCCCGATATTTCGGCACTGTTGCAAGTGCCACGGAATAATGATGCTAAATAAATTGTCTGCAAATCTCATTTTCGCTTCTTTAATGATCGAAAGAGTGGTCACTATCTCATACCTTAAAAAAAAATACTCTGTGGCATACTCGTATACTTAAATATGAAAAAAACTTATTTTGGTAGGAAATCAGAAACTTACGGATAAACTACTACTACTTAACTACTACTTAATTGGAAACTTTAATCCTATGTTAAAATAAAAAACAAATAAATAAAAAAAATATATACTAAATTTAGTTTTCAATGCAGCTAAAATTCTTTATGACATACATAACATTGTCATTCCAAAGCAAATCTACTTTAAACAGCCCTAAAGTTGACAATAGTTTGCAGCGATTTACCAAACGATGTGTAATAAGTTGTTTGTACATAGATGGCCGTCAGGCGATGTATATGAACAATAAACGTCACAGGTATACAGTAATCTAACGCTTTGTTTTACTTAACACCTTCTAAGTAGTTTGATTCATTTGGCGAACATACAGTTTTAATTATTTTGTAACTAGAAAATATTTTTTGTAGCATTCTTTTTAATAGAAATTGGTTATACTCGGTGGAAGACTAAAGGTACAATAGGGTAGATGACACCATAAAACAATAATTCCAAGACACCTATCTCTAAAAAAAAAACGGCCAAGTGCGAGTCGGACTCGCACACGAAGGGTTCCGTACCATTGACTATATTTATGTAATATTTATGTTTAAGTATATATGTAGTATATCAACTATCTGGTGTCCACGACACAAGCCTCGTTGCTTAGTGTGGCACTAGATGGCGCTGTGTGTAATGTCCAGCAATATTTATATTTATATTTATTTATATTTAGTATTTGTTGTTATAGCGGCAACAGAAATACATCATCTGTGAAAATTTCAACTGTCTAGCTGTCACGGTTCATGAGATACAGCCTGGTGACAGACAGACGGACAAGCGTCTTAGTAATAGGGTTCCTTTTTTACCCTTTGGGTACGGAACCCTAAAAAACACTTTTGGGCCTGAAAACCCGATTTATTTTCAATTAATTGCCAAATTCGATTTTCTTTGAAATCAATAAATAGTTGAGTCATTCACAGTTGGCTATTGCTATACAAAATATATGAGAGATCCGCGTCGTGACAGCTCTTAAAAAGTATCTCAATTGATTGGTGTGTCATCTACCCCATTCAGCAAAGCCGCTCATTCGCAATGATAGACCGCAGTGACACGACGGCTTCCTATAAAACTTTTTATTTATTTATTTAACACTTCATAGGCTTGCGTTCGTTTGGTCGCTCATCTGATATAAAGCGATGATGTGGCCTGGGATGGAGCACGCTTGCCTAGAAGAATACTAATACTTTCAAAGAAATGAATATTAAGTTCGTAAATGAATCTGACTACATTCTTTAAGAAATTCTAAAATTTCCCCTTTTTCTTTGGTGTTTTTTTACTTTCAAAATTTTCTTTTTTTTTCATTGGTGATTAAGAACTTAATTTTTTTGTGGTGATTTTATTTGTTGGTTGATTATTTTTCATAAATGTTTTATTTGGTGGTTGGTTATTTTTCAAAAATGTTTTATTTGGTGGTGGTTTTTTATACTGTTCTGTTGTGCACTGTTGATTTGCCCGATTCTTTTCGATACTTGCTTGTGTAGAATGTACGTAGAACCACCTCTTTGCAATCCTGGATTCCTGGTATACAAAACGCATTTATGTGCTTACCAAAATTGTTTACTTTGTATAAAACAGAGATTAATTGCATGACAAAATTGTTCTAATCGAAATTAGTTTTTTGTTTGGTGTGTGTTTTAAATTGAAGTTTTAGAACTATTTTTTGTTTTAAAATAAAATCACCATTTGACAAGGTGCTTATTGTAGGTTATGAAAATAATCTGTAAGTATACAGAATGATTATTTGAAAATTATAATTGCTAATTAAATAAAGGTAAAAAAATAACTACACAAAAGTGCTATTTATCTAGTCAAATTTAAAACTATTTGGTTTGCTGTGAATTTCAAAAAATTTCCTTACCAAAACACCATTAGTATATCAAGATGGTAATACTAGCTTCAAAAAAGTAAGTACACAGCCCACTCAACACAAGTAAGATAAAAAAGACAGACACACATACAAAAAAAACAAAATGGCGCCATCAAATTCTAAAACAAACTTAACCGGGCAAATCTCCAGTGCATAAAAGGCGCGAGCGTCACGACATCGACGGTATTTCCGCAGTAGACTTCGCACACCACGACTACAAGAAGATGGAGAGCTTCCTCAAGGAGTTGAACGACCAGTACCCGAGTCTAACCAAACTGAGCAGCATCGGCAAGTCTGTGGAGGGGAGGGAGCTTTATGTGATTGAGGTGACAAATGAGCCTGGGGCACATAAGCCTGGTGAGTAGATTTATTTACTTTCTTTTTAGGGTCGAAAACAAACAAACCGATGATAAAGCTGGCTGATGTTCTTAACATCTACAATACCATAGGCGTCGTAAAGAAAAAAGTGGACTATCTCTCAAAAGTTGTCTCCTTCAGATAAGTATGAATTAAAGGTCATTAACTCGCATGCATTTATTCAAATAAAAAGAATATTTAAGAATAATATTTTTTTAAAACAATTCCGAAAACAGAAATAATGACATAAACTTGTCCCGGAACTACCTTTATCGTGATCCTTGACTTTTTCTAGTAATAAAAACGATTCATAATGTATTGTCGAGGCAATTAAGGAAAGAGCAATGACCTTTAATTCTTACTTATCTGGCGGAGACTATAGTGCGCCTGAAATTAAAAATTGAAGTTAGGCGTGTCTATGGAGGTATTATCACTAACTTCAAACCGTAATTTTCAAATTGGAACATAGCAAGCAACGGATGCGCATGCGCTCCTTCGCAGTGACCTCTACCGTATTAATTTCTACTAGTTAGATTAAAAACTCCGAAAATTATGTCGTTGGTTAGTGGTCGTGCTCAACGCGGGATCCTGTGCTGAATTTCGGTGACGCAAATTAGCATTGGGCTTTAAATCAATACCTTGGCTTTTGATGACACCATAAAACAATAATTCCAAGACACCAATCTCTAAAAAAACCGCTTTATTTTAGGCCTGAAAATCCGATTTATTTTCAATGAATTGGCAAATTCGATTTTTAGTTGCTTTGAAGTAAATAAATAGTTGAGTCATTGAGTTGAATAAACAGTGACGTCACAGTTTGCTATTGCCATACAAAATCTATAAGAGAACCGCGTTTTGACAGTTCTTAAAAAGTATGTCAATTGATTGGTGTGTCATCTACCCCATTTGTGCTTGGTTTAGAGATGAAAGGTTTGAATAACTGAACGTTCATTTAGGGAATACAGGCAAACATTTCTCTAAAACTTCCAACTTATTGTAGTGATCCCAAGCGTGACGGCTGAGCATGAGGGCCTGGGTTCGATTCCCGGGTCGGGCAAAGCGTTATTGGGTTTTTCCTTCAAGAGTTTCTCAGTAGCAGCCACGGATTCTGGAATTGGGCCTTTTTATGGCAATAGGCTCGCCCCTTACATGGGACTTGAACATAACTGGCGAAACTGGTGGAACTGGTTGTACTGTAAAGCCGCGTTTCCACTTTTTCGTGACGACAGATAATCGTATAGTTTTAAGTGTCGTGGCTTGTGTATTTAAATGGAGGTGTTCGCATATAGAACGACACGATTACTGTCGTCCACGAGTTTTTCCAACTAAAAACCAACGATAAATTAATCGTCACGACATAGTGGGAACGCGGCCTTTGGTACTATCGAAGACACTCTCGCCTGACCACCAATAACCTAATTTTTGCTTGCACTCGCAACATAGAAACGCTCTCTAGTCTCTCCCCACCCCGTTGACTTTGTATAGAAATAATGAATTAAAAGATACCGAATCGGCCGAGCACACTGACGACGCAAGCCAAATAAGAGTTACTGTTATTTAGCGCGCCAAAGTTGACGCTTTCTTAATAGGTCAAAACTATAACGGGGCGTGACTCGGCGCCTCCGCATGATTTAAGCGAAAATAAATTAAACTGGTCAGGCGGAAAAGACCAGGATAGTACACCTCCGCCTAACGAGGATTGCTAAGGTCTTAGCCCACATAAACGACTCCGCTCCCGCCGGCAAAAAGAATATAATTCAAATATCATATAATATAATTCAAACTCTGTCAGCGAGGTTACCGCCGTCAGCTTTAGGCGTGATGTTATTACTCTAAAACTTTTTAACATCCTACAGGCAAGCCAGAATTCAAATACGTAGCAAACATGCACGGTAACGAGGTGATAGGCAGGGAGCTCCTCCTGCTCCTAGCCAAGTACCTGTGCCAGGAGTACGTGAGCGGCAACCAGAGGATACAAAGCATGCTTAACAGCACCAGGATACATCTGATGCCGAGCATGAACCCTGATGGCTATGAGAAGTCGGAGATTGGTAAGAGTTTGTGGAGATCATAATATTTAGCCGGGAATTTTGAAAGCTACTGTTAAATCCGGGCGTTAGGGTAAGAGCCTTCCAGGGTTGGGGGACTGTTCGAAAGAGATACCGTGGCCCCGGAACACAAAGGGCAATGAAGGAACATGGATGAGTTTTATTCAGTAAAAGTCTGACACTCCCTCCTGCTCCACCCAGAGCGGGAGGAGTCATTTGATGATTTCCCATCCGAAAAAAAAAAAAAAAGGGTAAGAGCCTTATCACACTAGCGGATTGCGAGCGTCTTCAAAGCGTAGTGCACTACTAGTGGGCGCGCAACGACTTCGCCGCGAATAGCCTAGCGTTGAAAATTGAGTTTTCACCCCATCTATTCGAAAAGGACGACTTGGTTCGCCTTTAAGTGCACCCAAAGGTGGTGTTTTCTCTAATAAACTTTTAGCGGGCAGTAATGAGTTTTTAATCCTCTTTATAAGTGCGCCGCAATTATCTTTGCCGCGCACTTTTTGAATTTGGAACATCTTAGTGTTCAGCGCCGAAAGAAATCGAACGCAAATATTGTTTGAATAAAGACTGGCTGGTACGACGGCCCATAGTCGCGCCGCCGCCGCGCCGGCTGAATAAAAAAAAAGAAATCAAATTAAAAACGCGCGAACTACAGACCGCGTTTTCGTCAATTTTCATGAATTGTTAGAAATTCATGGTTTTGTTTTGAAAAATGAGTTCTTCAAGTGACAGTGAATAAAAAACACAATAAAGTGGAAAATAACTTTAGATCTTCATAAGTCGGTGACCTTTGTTTGATTCATTTAGTTTTTTTTTTGTCACCGACTTCTGAAGCTAAAGTTATTTTTTAACGTTTTTGTGTTTTGTGAAGTCGGTTTTATTTTTTGCAAAAATAGTTTTTTTATTTTTCCATTTTTAGTTGTAATATCCTATCCAAATATTAGGTATGCATTTATTTTACATGTTCAAACTAGACCACACGACTGAAGTAAAAACCGGCCAAGCGCGAGTCGGACTCGCGCACGAAGGGTTCCGTACCATTATTTAAAAACATTAGACAAAACTGCAAAAAAATCCCGTTTGTTGTATGGACCGAGCCCCCCTTAAATATTGATTTAATTCTGTTTTTAGTATTTGTTGTTATAGCGGCAACAGAAATACATCATCTGTGAAAATTTCAACTGTCTAGCTGTCACGGTTCATGAGATACAGCCTGGTGACAGACAGACGGACAGACAGCGAAGTCTTAGTAATAGGGTACCGTTTTTACCCTTTGGGTACGGAACCCTAAAAATGTTCATAAAATGAAAACTACTGGGCCAAACTATGTTAAATTTTTATAGGACCAAATGGCAACTATTCCGCATCAAACTAAAGAATAATCACGTCAATCGGCTCATAAATATTAGCGTAATCGGTGTAAATACATTTTAAAAAAAACCAGTTGAATTGAGAACTTCCTCCTTTTTGAAGTCGGTTAAAATTATAAGGCGCCTTTTATTTTCTCATAGTGGGTGATGAAAAGTAGAGTGTATCACTCGGGCGCAAAATATATTTTTGGCTCGGGCGACGTTCTTTGAATCCCTCGCTACGTTCAGGATTCTATTAAAGAATCCCTCGCTACGCTCGGGATTCTACTCTAGAATCCCTCACTTCGCTCTGGATTCAAAAAAGCGCCCTCGCCGTAAAAATATTATTTTGCTCCCTTATGATACAATCTACTATTGCATTGCGCAGCGATTTCGTGGCGCGCCCGCTCCGCTTTGAAGACGCTCGCAATCCGCTAGTGTCAGATAGCCTTATCACACTAGCGGATTCTAAATGAGACGCCGGATGGTGATGAGATATGAAAAGCACGGTAATTAGTATTTAAACTGGCCTAGCGGATTAAGGAGTTACGATACAATAAGAGGTCAGCTTAAACTGGTGCTAATTACCATTTTCAATTTCTCATTACAGTTCGCCAAAATACGAACGGGAAAATTAGGAATTTATACCAGATACACACGCGTCTAGTCCCTAATAAGTGTATAAAAACCAAGGTCCTGAGTCAACACGATAAAAAGATATGGGCAAATTTAGATTTTCGCGATAACTTGTACTTACCAAAATTTACCTTAATTTTCAACTTTTTTATTTTTCGGAATTTAAAAAAAAAGCAATTTTACTATTACAAACTTATTATTTGCGGTTGGTGCAAAAGCCGTTTCTGGGGATCGAACAGCAAAGTTAAGTTTGTCCTTTAGAAAGTTTGTACGGAACCTGCGGTGCGCGAGTCCGACTCGCTCTTTGTTTTTTGTTCTAGAGTTCTAGACCATACCTGGGAACCTTCTAGTTACGGAGATTTGGGGGTCAAAGTTCCAACATTTTGATTAGTTTTTTTTTTTTTGAAATACATGTTTATAATGTAAGAACTTTACTTTAAACACCTCCACGACCCCCGTACCATTCAATCCATCCACCAGCACAATGTTTTGAGTGCGTTACATTGAGTTTTACCGTAAAACGTGATTTTTCACCCCAACAAAAGTCATTTCCCAGCAATAATTTTTGCGTAGGGTTATTTAGGTTAGTAAAATAGTGAAAGATGCGATTTGACAGTAGGTTAAAGTTTTGAGCAACTTGTATTGTTGTAGACAAGAAACCATTCATTTTTATTCCGACGATGATAATGGTGTCGATTCTGTTGTGCACAAACTAAACTTAATTTAGGCTATTGCTATCTTTTACTAAAAGGCAGTGCGAGAAAAGTATGGCTATAGCTATGAACTAAGTTAGATAAATGGATTATTAGATATCAGACTAGTTCGTGTTTTTAGTCGACATGTTTTACGTGCACCCTTCATTTGTATGGAAATATTAGTTTCAACTAAATTTGACAGCTCTAAATTACGTCCATCTCTTTCTCGTTTTATTAGACAAAAAAAAGATAGCAATGGTCTAAATTAAGTTTAGTTTGTGCACAACAGAATCAACACCAATGAGTATTTGGTTTATTTTCTTAGTTTAAGGGGCTCCCCGCGTGCACACTAGCGCCACTTTAGTAAAAAATCAGAACTCGTTAAATACACAATAATTATATAATCTGATCGACAAAATTAATTATTTACGTCTGCTTAACTCATTGAAACATAGCTCGCTGTCGTTACAGATACAAAATGGGAAAAAACGGCCGTTTTTAGCAATTTTTCTAACTGTAACTACAGTGAAGTATATTTTAATGAATTTAATAGACGTCAATAATCTAGAACTCTAAAGCACTAATTTTGTCTATCAGATTTTATATTACTTAATTGTGTATTTAACGAGTTCTGATTTTTTGCTAAAGTGGCGCTAGTGCGCACGTGGGGAGCCCCTTAAAAAGAAAATCGTTTTACCAAACTAGGTTCTAACACTATCATTTCACAATATTTTGATAATAATTATCTATTTACAGGTGATTTCAGTAGTGTGAGGGGAAGGGCTAATGCTCATGATGTGGACCTTAACAGGAACTTTCCTGATCAATTCGGTGATACAGAGGTAAGTACTTTATCTTATTTAATAAAAAAAAAACATGTGGGGCAGTCTTTGGGAACCGCCGATAGAAGTAACTTGTGAATTGTATCGTCGAGCTATTAGATTATTATTTTTGGTTTCTAAAGAAGCGTTTACTTTTTGTCTTCTCACCGTTTAAACCTTCCCTGGACTTTGACAAACATTTTAAAACCAAAATCGGCCCAGCCATTCTCGAGTTTTAGAGAGCACAAACGAACGCGACGCGATTTCCTTCATTTTTGTTCACCCAAAAGTGCTCAACGCGCTTAAAGAAGTTTGTACTTCAAAATAATAAGAGAAAAACTTTTGTCCTAGAACCAAAAATTCGAAGACATGTGACATCTATCAACCCGCACTGGGCCCGCGTGGTGGATTATAGCCCATTCCCTCTCATAAGAGGAGGTTGTGTGTCCCAGCAGTGGGAAAATTAATAGGCTGATGATGTTTCACTGATAAAAAACTGCATTATTCCCGAGTAACATAGGATACTTTTCATGCCAGACAAAATCACGATTCCTTTGGGAATTAATCTCCATGCGGGTGATACTTTGAGGCACAGTTAGTAAAGAAAATAATCTCTCTTTCAGGACAACAAGATCCCCGAACCCGAAACCCGAGCAGTAATGAACTGGTCGCTATCGGAGCCGTTCGTGCTGTCAGCGAACCTGCACGGTGGCGCCCTCGTGGCGAACTACCCGTACGATGGGAACCCTAAGATGAGGAGCGGCCTCGAGTATCTCACGCCTGACCACCCTGTGTTCGTACATCTCGCTCATATTTATTCTGAGGTAAGTGTCTTATATGTACATTTTGACACTGTTGCATTCCAACCGTTGAACATTTTATTAAGTTGACTACCCAGTCCCTGAATGAGGCGGGGTCGTGGCAGGCTACGAAGGAGATGGCGGGACAAACTGAGGCCCTACTCCCTAACGCTTCGTCCATAAATTCGGATCTATCCGTATCTCTCACTCGCACACATCTGCATATGTGCGCGAGAGAGACGAATAGATCCGAATATACGGACGAAATGTTAGAGAGTAGAGCCCCTGGACTGGTTCCGTTAGAACTGGAAGGATGACGCGCGGGTCTTTGCCCGGGACTGGGACATAGCAGCCTAGGAAATAAAAGTGTTGACGCGACAATACTTTATTCTGCCAGTTATAAATAAATAAATAAATATTGCTGGACATTACACACAGCGCCATCTAGTGCCACACTAAGCAACGAGGCTTGTGTCGTGGACACCAGATAGTTGATATACTACATAGATATTTTTTTTTTGTAAATTATACTTATTATACATATAAACATCCATGACTCGGAAACAAATGTCCATGCTCATCACACAAACATTTGCTCTGACCGGGATTCGAACCCGGGACCCTAAGAACGTAAGGCAGTCTCACTACCGCTGCGCCATTCGGGTCGCCAGTTAGTGTCCAAAGTTTGAATTAAGCCGTAAATCATCAGCCTACAGCAGTCCACTGCTGGATATAAGCCTCTTCAATGTCATGCCACTTAACTCGATTCTCAGCAACTCTCATCAAGTTGCTACCAGCTACCCTGCACAGATTGTCGCTCCACTGAGCCTGAGGGCGTACCACTTCGACGCCGATTCGCGGTCTCTACTCAAGAACACGTCTACCCCAACGGTCATGGTTCTACGGCTAATATGGCCGCACCATTGCTACTTCAGTTTACTACGTGCCTGTAACAGCAATGCAAGCAGCTGGCATATCAGAGTCCCATGAGAATGGCATGCAAACTACATTAAGTTATAATTGTCGCCTTCCTTCTGTAAGTGCATACTTTTCGAGCGAAAATGTGAAGCTGTTTTCTGCATCCAAGTCTGTGCCTAGTTTTTGCCTGAATTAAGACTAAATATTGAAATTACATAACATTTTATTGTCACGATTTCCACGAAGTAAGGTCCATTAAGTACATAATTTATCTTTTGAAAATTTAAACATGATGCAGTAGCCATATTAACAACACAATGCACGACAAAATTGTAACTTACTTAGTTTTAAATGTATTGTTTCAGGCTCATCATAAAATGCACTTGGGACAACCATGCAGGAACTTGCCCAGTGAGAAATTCCCGGAGGGTATCACCAATGGTGCTAAATGGTAATTTTCTCTTTTAGTACACATATGTACCACGCGACTGAACAGTTTTAAACTCTATGTCTGTGTTTGTTGTGTATTCACTCCCAATTCTGGCGACACATCAATGGAAACAGAGAGAGAGATCCAAAATTATTTGGAGACAGATCTACAACTCGGCTTACCGCTTAAATGCTGCTCACCTAGAGAGATCTGGAAAATTATAAGAGATCTGGAACTAAATAAAGCTCCTGGATACTGCCTTATAACTACCGAAATTCTACGACAGTTGCCAAGAAAAGCCATCGTATACCTAACACAGCTCTTTAATGGAATTTTGAGGACTGGATACTTTCCGAGAATATGGAAAGTGTCGGAAGTTATCATGATCCCAAAGCCAGGAAAACCACCGCACCTGGTGTCGTCATACAGGCCAATAAGCCTACTACCTGTCATGTCAAAAGTATTTGAGAAAGTCATTGCTAGAAGGCTAAACGAAATAGTCAAAGACGGCAGTATCATCCCACAACATCAGTTCGGATTTAGAATAGGGCACTCTACGGCGGAGCAGGTGCATAGAGTGGTGAATAAGATACGGGAGGGGCTGGAATGGAAAGAATACTGTTCGGCTGTGTTCCTGGATGTACAACAAGCGTTCGATAAGGTGTCAGGGCTTGTTATTTAAAGTAAAAAATCAACTGCCACACAGCCTGTATGTACTACTAAAGTCATACTTAGAAGACAGAATTTTCCGGGTAAAAATTAATGATTCGTACTCGAAATTCTACGACATACTGGCTGGAGTACCCCAGGGCTCCGTCTTGGGTCTAACCCTCTACCTCATATACACAGCAGACCTACCAACCTCAGAAAAAGTACTTTCTGCCACCTTCGCTGATGATACGGCTGCCTTGTGCACTCATAAAAACCCTAGTGTGGCTTCACTTGTGCTGCAAAAACACCTTGACAAAGTCCACAAATGGATGAGAAATTGGAAAATAAAACCTAGCGCCAACAAATCTACGTATGTGACGTTTACCCTCAGAAAAGATGACTGCCCACCTGTTAAACCTGGAGATGACACACTTCCTCACTGTACAGTAGCAAAGTACCTTGGCGTCTGTCTCGATAGAAAACAAACGTGGAGATACCACATTTAGAAAAAACGTGACGAGCTTAACATCCTGCTCCGAAAACTAACCTGGCTCTTAGGAAGAACGTCACATGTTTCATTAGAAAACAAAGTGCTCATCTACAAAGCGGTATTAAAGCCTGTTTGGACATATGGGATTGAGCTATGGGGCTCTGCAAGAAACTCAAATTTGGAAATTCTCCAGCGATTTCAAAATAAAGCTCTCAGAACTATAACACACGCTCCTTGGTTTATGAAGACCTCAGAATTACACGAGCATCTACAAATCAGAACCATAAAAGAAGAAGTAGAACACCGACTAACGACATACAAACACCGAATAAAGTCACATACCAACACCTTAGCCATAGCCCTAAGTGATCCAATAACCATGATAAGGCTCAAATGCCACCACATATAGGACTTTATAGAATAAAGTAAATAGTTTTGAGAGGCAGATTCTTCGCTGGAAGAATGGACCTCAGCAGTCAATAACCGCACAAAAAATCTGCTAAAGGTCTACAACCGATTGCAAGATGCAAAAGGAAAAAAAAAAAAAAAATGTATACTGTTTAGAGTTTAAATTCTCTCTATAGGTACCGTGTACCAGTGGCGAAGGTTCCATACAACACGATTCCTACTGGATTCCCTTTGAAAAATGGCACAGTCAGTGTTCTTTAGACAAATAATATATTATAATCACATTAAAGATATGTACTCCAGCTTACCTCTTACAAAATTGGCCCTTCGCTACTGCCGTGTACCATAAATGATTTAGAAGCTATACTTTTAATAATAGTGTTTAAAAAACATAAGAGCATGTAGCTCATAATGCAATCTTATCTTAATCTCGTAGAAAATAAGACTTGAAATTCACTGCAGCCCTTTCTCAACATACTTTCTTCAACTTTCTAGGTACGTGTTAGCCGGTGGCATGCAAGACTGGAACTACTTGCACACAAACGACATGGAAATAACTCTAGAGCTGGGTTGTTTCAAGTTCCCTCCTGCCAGTGACCTGCCCACATACTGGGAGGATAATAAAGAGGCCTTGTTGCAGTTTATTGAACAGGTAACACTAATAACAACAACAACTCTTGCCAGTAACTCCAATTTCTTGTGAATAAGTCTTGTTCAAAAATTCGAAGACATGTGACATCTACCAACCCGCACTGGGCCCGCGTGGTGGTTTATAGCCCACTCTCTCTCATAGAGAAGAGGTCTGTGTCCCAGGAGTGGGAACATTATAGGCTGATTATGATGAATCTTGTTCAGCTCCATCCGTCGTTGCCATAAGCCGAGTGTGACAGTGATTTGTTTGACGTAGCGCGTCTGGCAAGTGGAGAAGCGCAACGCAGACTCATGTGTATTTGATCGCAGCAACACTCCAAAAATTGGTTTTAGTACTGAAACAAGTCATTGCTACATGTTGTATCGTTATAGATTGCGCACTGTAATGCTCAAATCTGATCATCGTGCATTATTTCCAAACGGGGAGGGGGGGGGGGGGGGGGGTTATGGGATCTTGAATACCGGTTGGTGATAGCTGAGTGGAGACTATTAGAAGTTGGGTTAACCGTAAACACACTCACACACTAGACCGTCTGACATGAACGTAGTGCATGATGAAACGAACAATTTATACCGGAGAATGCACTAGAAGTCCTAATCTTACTCAAAATAAACTTTAATTGGCATTATATCGATACCTTTCAATTTCCTTTAACCCTTAATTGGTTGCGCCTAAAACGTTACGCAAACCATCACGTGGTGTGCGTGGCACCCCGTTCATATAATACAAATACGATACACATGCCAAATCACGATATTTGATCGTAAAGGACACGTGTGATTATGAAGCTAACGGGAATTTCAGCGCTCAAAATTCAGAATTTAAATATTTCTAAACCGTTAAGGATGCGCTGGGATGTGTAACACCCTACGCGACCAATTAACGGTTAACATGCTCCATCCTAATATCACCATAATTGCTGACAGGTCCACACAGGCGTGAACGGCTTCGTCCACAGTCACATCGGGCACCCGCTTGCCAACGCGATCATCAAAGTGAATGGCATCACTCATTCGGTCAAGACGGCTAAGGATGGCGACTTCTGGCGACTGCTGGAGCCTGGCACTTACAATATCACTGCTGTTAAACAAGGGTAAGCATCAGTGGCGAAGGGTCCATACAACTCGATTCCTACCGGATTCCCTTTGAAAAATAGCACAGTCAGTATACTATAGACAAATAATATAATCACATTAAAGGTGAACGCACACTTATCCGTGCCGAAAGAACCGACCGCGCCGAAAGAAACATATTTCCATAACAAAAGCATATTTTCTCATCCGTATAACGTTATCTATTCGTCCGATTCGACGCGGATAAGTAAATAAATAAATAACAAATAAATAAATAACGCGAGGTGCGAGGTTTTATAGGATTTCATACAAGTAATTTTAAAATTCGATTCTTTCGGCGTTTTCGCTTCCTTCGGCTCTGATAAGTGTGCGTTCACCTTAAAGATAATGGTGCCGATTCCCTTGTTCACAAACTAAACTAAATTTAAGTTGAATGCATCTTTTTCTTTCCATTTCATTATGAAAAGGACAGAAGATAAATATTAGTTTAATCCTGTCAAATTAGTCAGCATCTGACGTAATTTGATGTAATTTTAGTAGTCAACTTTTTAATCGCGTCTAAAACTTGTATGGCGCTGATTAATTTGACAGAACATAACTAAAATTTATCTTCTGTCCTTTTCCTATTGAAATAGAAAGAAAAAGATGCACTGAACTTAAATTTGGTTTAGTTTGTAAACAAGGGAATCGGCACCAATGTGTACACAGACTTACATCTTAATGAAAATTGACTCTTCGCTACTGGTAAGCATTTTGCACAAAGACTTTGAGGCCAGCTTTTACTCTAGCTTTTATCAAAAAAGAAATTGGGTACATACCAGCCATATGCTGAGAAACCTGCTGTCAGAATCGGTATTGTACACAGAACCATTGTCACAGGCTTTCGTATCGTTGGGATATTATGCTGTCCATAAAGAGTAACAACTCAATATTAAATGTCGACTTTCTTTTGGAAATCAAAAAAAAATATGCCAAATCTACGTAGGAGCTCATCTGTTTATGAGTCCTTATGAAAATCGAACACGCCCATCGTAGCGCCGAAGTCGGCCTAATCGAACAAAGGTGACGCAATAAGGTCCTAAATCAAAGCATGTTTTCAAAATTTTGGATATTTTTAGCTTAAGAATGAATATCAATGTACATAATCGTATACTGTCACTTACAGCTTGGCAAAAAGAGTTACGCGGTGACATTTGGAACCACAAATTTCCTACCTGGCAATACCGCGTTTTCTGTCAAACTCTGGCTAGTCACTGTTGTCCTCACTACTCAGGGTTGCCAGAAAGTCGCTAACAATCATCATTGTCATGTCATTTATTCCATACTCTATTTTGCCAAACTGTACGGTCTTACGGGATATCTTCCGTGATTATTCATAATTTTGAGCTTTGACTTAGCCGTGTGGTATCCGGCAGAGTAGAATTGAACCAACCCATTACACTCACGGGTGTCGTATAAGGCGACTAATATCTGAGGCAGAACACCTTGCGCCTCCGTAGACCTGAGAATGGGCAGCAGCGTTTTCTGTTAGTCTTTCATCACTGCGATCTCCAATCCGCCTGCCAAGCGTGGAGATTACGGCAAATTCCTCCCATCATGGGAGAGGCTTATGTCCAGCATTGGACGTTATGGGCTGTTGTAGTGTTGTAGTGAGCTCCCGATATTTCGACGCTGTTGTAAGCGCCATGATCGTGGAAGATATCCCGTAAATGAAAGTATACGTTTAGTTTTAAACCGTGCAAGCTTAAAACAGTGTTTGAATACCATGTAATTATTTCTTCCCCAGCTACGAAAGCATAACCGAACAAGTGACAGTTCCCGCGGAAGGCTCCGTCAGCGTCAACTTTACTTTAATGGCGGACGATCCTCAACACTGGTCATCGGCCTACGACTTCCGGTGAGTCGCACGAATCTCAACCTTACGGAGTGGCAATACGCACGTTTTTGCTTTGTCACCACGCTTCTCACGATGCTTGTACGCTATGTTTTTGACTTGTATATGTTTTTTTAAGCACGTTCATGTGAATGTTTGTAAGGGTTAGTTTTATTAGGAATTTTTCTTTTAATAAGTATATATCTTAGTATATAAATTAGACAATCTAATAGACTTAAAACAGACTTGTTCTAGTGAAGATTCAGAACGTTAAACCAGTGAAATTAATTACAAAGCAACTTGCCTACCAATGGCGAAGGTTCCATACAACTCGATTCTTACCGGATTCCCTTTGAAAAATGGCACAGTCAGTATTCTATAGACAAATAATATAATCACATTAATGATATGTACTCCGGCTTACCTCTGTCAAAAATTGACCTTTCGCTACTGCTGCCTGCCAATTTAAATAGTCCGTAGAAACAAATTACAATAGTCATTCTTTGCCAGTTGTATGAAATGGCTGATAAATGGACATGGACAAGGCAAATTGACGTAAGGTGTCAATTTAATCACCATCATCATCATATTATCAGCCCCGAATGACCCAGTGCTGGGAATAGCCCTGACCTTTCTTCTGCCACACTTCCCGGTTCTGAGCGTCCCTTATCCAGGTGTTTCCCGCGATTTTGTCGATATCGTCGACCCAGCTTTAGGACGGCCCTCACTCCTTTGGCTTAATCTTGATCACCACTTGGTCAAAGCCTTGCTCCATCGGCCATCTCCGCCTCTAGCCAGATGTCCTGCCCAGGCCCATTTGAGGCGCACCGCCTGGTCTCCGACGTCGTAGACTTTCGTCCGACGCGACGGTAGATTTTGGGTATTACGCAGTTGATCTAAGAGAGTTATGCCGAGTATGGCTCGCTCCATGGCCCTTTGTGCCACTCGTACTCGATTGGCAGTCACCTTTGTCGTTGGGAATATGTGGGTGTGAATTTGCTTACATTTAATTTCACTGACGGTACTATTTTAATGAAATTCCTGGTAAAACTACCCTTCATTATTTTCTAAGCACCGTGTTGTGATTGCAATGCACTATGCTTGTTTACAGTATATTTTTTATCCTTAGTGTATATTTTTTCTATAAGCTTGTACTAAATTTTAAGAAAATCTCAGTTACTTTTTTTAATACTACAGTATCTGTACGTCGAATTGATATATTTTTTATAAAATTATTAGAAATAATTTATTTCTTAAAAATTATACATACCTCCTCATTTAAAAAATTATTACACAGTTTTTACAGTCAGGTTTTTTTTATTAATAAAATAATTTTTAGTTCTGAGATTCATATTGATCTCTATTTTATATTACAACTTTTTGAACAATATAAAATAATGCTTTTTTGTTTTTCGAATTTCACTTGTGTTTTTATTCATAAAAAGTGACATAATTAACTTTGAAATTCAAATAGATCTATATTTTTTACAAGTTTTTTTGGACAATATAAAATAATGTTTCCTAAATGTTTATACGGTGAAATATTTTTTTATTAATCAGTATTTATTTTAAATTATTATATATCTTCGTTTATAAAATTATTTCTCAGTTTTTGACCGTCAGTTTTTTTATAAAATCATTTTTAGTTCTGACATTCAAATTGATCTTTATTTTTTACAAGTTTATTGAACAGATTTCTGAATGTTTATTATTCGTCATTTTTAGCTTTATTTTGATAGTATTAATTCTATTTTGCTCTCTATTTCTCTTTTTTGTCGTTACGGTGCCTTTAAAATAGCCAGAGCCAATGCAAAACGGACTGAATGCAACCGACTTATATACATAATTATTAGAACTAACAGACATTAATATTTGAAGGAACAAGTTACACAATAAGCAATATTTTTTTGTATGAAAAAGGCACCTTATCAGTTCGACAACTCAAAAGTATTTTCTATGGACAATTTACTCAATTTGCGATTTATTTATGACAGTTTCGTAAGCCTTTTTGAGATTAAGTTGCAAAGGCGGCAATAAATATAGTTTTAGACGATATTTTCTTTGTTGATCTTTACTCTTAATTTCCTATGGCTTGATTCTTATCGGTAGTTTTTAATATTAGTTTATTTGTATGTCACATTGTATTAATATTGCTTATAACCTTTATTAATAAACTTATATGCACGCAAATGTGTTGTTTTTTGCACTAACTGTATTTTGTTACTAATAACTACACGATACATGTCACAATTAGGATAAAAACGAAGTTTTGATACAAAAGGTCCATACAACAAGAGATTTAAGGGTCATGCTAACATTTGGAATGAATTACTCATCAGCTTACTAAATCTTGCGACCTAATCCTGACTGAAAGCATTGTTACTCATAAAACTCGAGAAACCTGGCTTGAAACTTGATTCTTAACATACAGGTAAACTGCTTTTTTTTACTGTAAATATGTATTCAATCTTCGAATATTTTTGTTGCTTGCTTGCTTTAGTTGTTGGCGACAGATCTGGCAACCCCGTTGCTAGGGTCTTTGGTGTGTGGTAGTTGGCTAGCAACGGGGCGGCTTATCTATATTTTCTTTTTTAAATATTGTAATAAAATATTCTGTGTAAATAAAAAATGTAATTAAGGGCCTATACTACCTCAAATGGCTTAGCATGATCCTCCGTTACGCCTAAAATACTGCAGCATTAATTTTGAAATAAATATATGGTAAAGTTGAGGATTAATGTTAGGTCTTATGTTTGGCGAAAACACGATTTCATAAAATTATCTCGATAGAAAAAAATCCCAAAGTTACCTCCAAATCGAACAATAAACCGCTGGTATTCAAAAAGTACTTCAAATTAGATCATGAAACTTTGCATACTAACTGAACTAACTATAAAACAGGTCTTATGTTTTTTTATTTTTTCCAAAAGACGAAAATTTGATTTTATAAAGAATAAAAACCACTCATTTCGCACTATTCGGCCACAGTGACTGACGTAACAACCGCTTTGTAATGCAAGCTGATTAGAACGTTATTCTAACACTAGTACAAACGAAGTTTGAACCACCACAAATAGAGTTGCTAATCTGAGGTAGTATAGGCTATGGTATGGTGAGGTATGGTGTCGGACGTAAAGCACCATCCCATATCTTCCCGTGGGTGTCGTAAGAGGCGACTAAAGGACTTACCAGAGATGGGCAGCAGCGTTCTCTGTGCTTTTGTAACAACCGCACTGCGAGATCGTCAACCCGCCTGCCAAGCGTGGCGATTATGGCAAAACCCCCCCTTTGGGGGTGGCCTATGTCCAGCAGTGGACGTCTTTCGGCTGATATGATGATGATGAATTAAATATTATAATTATACCCAATTGCGCCTATCTTTATAGTCTTTAATTTGGTGCCTACCACTAGTTATAAAATTATAAAGGGCTATTAACTATTTAGCCTGCCCAATTTCCGCTATTTAATTTAAATTTCAAAAATGGCATTAAAACAAACGAGTTTTGTTTGAGATAAAATCTTCTAAAGCGTCACGTTTCCTAGATATAAGCCATCAAAGTTACGATCTGCGCGATCTGCACACTGACACAATGCGAGTGTGGAGCCCCAACACAGGATATGCCACACCTCTCCCAACCGCCGTGTAGTGTAACATAACTAATGGGGTAGATGACACACCAATCAATTGAGATACTTTTTAAGAGCTGTCAAAACGCAGTTCTCTCATAGTTTTTGTATGGCAATAGCAAACTGTGACGTCACTGTTTATTCAACTCAATGACTCAACTATTTATTGATTTCAAAGCAACTAAAAATCGAATTTGGCAAATAATTGAAAATAAATCGGGTTTTCAGGGCCAAAATACAGTGTTTTTTTAGACATAGGTGTCTTGGAATTATTGTTTTATGGTGTCATCTACCCTATTGCACCCTCCAGAACTTGAATGAGGCAAACGATAGAGATGTCCAAGATAAAATCTGAGTCATGGATTCGACAAAAAAGTGAATAGATTGTAACTTTGATAGCTTATATTTCGGAAACGTGACGCTTTACAAGATTTTATCTCGTACAAAACTTGCTTGTATTGATACCAGCTATTGATTAATACAGGTTTTGTGGTTAGCCGTTTGTTTGAAAATGCCGAAAGTTAGGCAGGCCACTTCATACAAAAATCATCCAAACTCTTTAATGGAAGGATGCCTCAGAATGACCCGATGAGGGAACAGCCTACAGGCATAGCGATGAGTGAGTCAGACCGGCGATCTGGTGAAACGCAACACAGCGCAGTTCCCATTCCAAGCAAATCTCCCCTTAACATCCGTTGAAGTTATGTATGAATACCTAAACGTAACCTTGCTTAGATTACTGGTAGTTTTATCTAATTTTTCACTGCGCTTTGTCGGTTTTTTTCTGCTTCTTAGATTTTGTAAATAATATAATATAATAATAATAATTTATTTTCAGATAACTTTACAAACTTCTACAATATATAATCTTGCATAGAGGCCTCCTTTTAAGTATGATAAATACCTGTGCTAGGAGACCCCGCTCTTCTAAAACTAGTAACAATAATAATGTAGGAGTGTACTTACATACAAAGAAAATAAATTAAACTTAAATCTAGGAGTATGTGTATGTATGTGCTTGTGTGTGTGTGTGTGTGTGTGTGTGTGTGTGTGTGTGTGTGTGTGTGTGTGTCGCTTTTTATTACATGATGCTTTGTAAAAGAGTTTCAATGTCGTCATAACTTTTGCATTTTAGCCAGTCTATTAAAGATTTCTTACATTCACGATAACACATAGGGTAAATATTTAAAAGTTTATTTAATTTGTTGTAGATGGAAGCGGATTGTCTGGTGAACTGTCTTTTCGCATAGGAGGTTTTAACCGAGACTTCTGGTGCAACAAGATATTTCCTCCTTTTGTTGTTGAGTTTAGAATCATAGCGGAGGGTTTTATGTAATTTTAAAACAGCATGGAGTACATATAATTTTCTGACTGTGAGAAGTAAATAATTAGCGGGAGCGCTGTATTCATCGTTACCAGTAAAACCCAAAGTTTTTGCAGCAACATAGGTAGTGTCAGAATATAATAGGTCTAAAAAGACCCTACACGAAGCCGAAAGGCACTTGTTCTACCCGTCACTGTTCTGGACCTTCTAGTTCCGAAGATGGAGGCCAAAGTTGCAAGTTTTTCACAAGTTTTTAATGTTAAAGTGTTACTTCAAATACCTCCACGAACCCCGTACTATTCAATGCATACATCAGCACAATGTTTTGAGTGCGTTACATTGAGTCCTACCATAAGGGGCCATCCGTAAATTACATCACACAAATTTCATGATCCCCCCTCGTCCTTGTCACAGCTAATCACATTTGTGAGACCCCCCCCCCCCCCCGCCCTAATGTGACGTCACATATTTTGCAATTTTACATGTACAAACAGAACTAAGAAAACGACGTGGAAAATCAATTGTTAATTGAAATAAAAACAAATCATCCATCGCTATGCGCGGTACGTTTGGCGGCATTTATCAAAGGGCGCTTAGGCGGTCGGCGCGTAACATTAGTAGGGCGAGTTGCCGACAAAACAATTTGAACCTTATGTATATACAGATAGAGTTGGTTGAAAGTTCTTGTTTTAACACTTAGATTATAGAGATTTTAAAATGTAACGTCACGAAAGTTAGGACCCCTCCTACCCCCTTGTCACACATCGTCGAACCCCTCCCTCCCCCTTGACGTGTGACGCAATTTATGGATGGCCCTTAAGACGTGATTTTTTAACCCCAAAAAAAAAGTCGCTTCACTGCAATCAGTTTGTGTGGAGTTTTTAGTTTGATGTACATAATGCTTGGTTGACGGCTTCCTTGTATGTGCAAAAAACACTGCATACAATATTGCCAGCAACTTGTTTCAAGCATCATAAAATGTATCATCTTTCTGTTTACCATGACTACGAGGCTTTTTGCACTAACACTTGGAAATAGACCATACTAATATCTTAAGTCATCAACAATTGACACTTTATTTAATCAACAGCGTTTTGGACAACATAATAAACACGCGGTACCACACTCGCTTGGAGATTTACGCAGCGTTGGCGGAACTGGAGAACAGGTTCCCGAGCATAGCCGAGTTCAGGGCCGGGGACAGTATGCTGACTTCCACCTTCAATCAGCTGAAGATGACTGACGAGGTAAGTTCATAAACTGCCTAGCCTTTGCCAATGTAGCGGCCCTACGAAGAGTATTACAACAACATAGAACAAAAAAGTACTACAGTGCCATCTATGACACAGATTTTATTTTATTTATTCAGGGACAATAAACATCTAAAATATTATTTATTTAAACTTCATGTACAAGAGTGGTACATAGGCGGACTTAATGCCACAAGGCATTCTCTACCAGTCAACCTTTGGGTTAAATAGGAAAACATAGTGATAGGGTACAAAATAATGTCTAAAAAACTAACTTCTTGTTAACGAGAATGTATATACTTATATTGATACTAATACACATATACACATAAAATAAACTAATAGATATTCTATCAAATACCAAAAAATAAAAATTAAATAACGATAAAACTAATAATAATTATTATGACTCGACTTCGATTTGAGAGCTATTTAGTCTGACTTAAACAGTAAGTACGAACTTTTCTTTTGAAAGTGAATTTGCTTTCAGCCTTAAAATATGTGTTGGAACAGAGTAAAAATATTACAAAACATTAACAATATTGCAGCCCACTACATTATCCGCATATTAACAAGAGATAATATGATAATGAGTGCCACTAGATAGGTAAAAAAATAATAATAAAAAATACATCATATTAATAAGAAATAATTATAGAAATATCAATTATAGTAATTCTTAAAAATTAAATAAACAAAATAATATTTACTTACATCATGCAAATTAGAAGTTCAAATTGATTCATTTGCTTGGCAACAGAGTAAAAATAAACACTAAAAACAAATAAATAACAAAATCTAGACTAGCTTACACATGAGGAACTAAACAGCGAACTACATAAAAAAACCCTACATCGCGCAAGTTATCCGTGACTTAAATTAAGACTAAAAAGAACCCGACAACAACTGTCGGGCAGTAGCCCACCAGACATAACACCCGTCTGGTCGGAGGATCCTCCCTTTTCTATGGGGGATGAAAAGCTTTACACCCTGTTCTCCATACCTTAACTGGATGTTGTGTCCGATTGCGGGTGATGCGATGCAACACCGACTATGTTGGGTTCGGTTTCCAGTCTCACCTGATGCAGCTGAATACCAGTATTTTACAAGGAGTGACTGCCTATCTGACCACAATCTAGTTACTGAGGTAATATAAATGACAGCCGCGACGAATGTCAAGATATCGAAAAGAAAAAAAAAAGACAAGTTTAATAGTAGATTTTACAACAAGTGCACAAAACGAATCATTTTTATCCGAGACTTTTAGCAGCACGAGCCGAAGGCGAGGGCTGATAGTAATGTCGAGGATAAAATGGTTTTGTGGACGAGTTATGAACTCTGCTTTTCACTTCGATTGCGAGGAAATAAAACAGTAGTATAAATTGAAGAAATTAATAAACGCACGAAAAAACAAGAGCTGTTTCCCGCCGCTTTATTTTTTTGAAATCTTACGTTATTGATATTAGGCTTGGGCTGCAGACCTATACAGCCTACTATTAAATTAATTTTGTAATAATAATTTTCTTAAATTAATTAAATAACCTACCGTAGGTACTTGAATTGAATTTTTATATCTTTTATGTCTTAAAAAACACATAAGGCAAATAAATTAAAGTAAATATTATAAAATAACAAATTCTATCAATGAACTTCTTATTGCGTTTGGCTGTATCGCTCATTTTCTTTGCCTTAATATAGATACATTTATGAGTAGATACGTTAATGCCCTTTTGCACAAAATTCGATTTTGTGCAGCCTATGTCCTGCTCAAACAAGCACTTTCAGAGCATGAGAAGTGAAAAATAATGAAGGTGTCTGTCAGAGGTGTCCTCCACTTGTATCGAAATCACAAATCAAGAACAATGCGCGCTTTGATTAAAGCTTCTCTACATGAAAGTTCTCAGTTTAGGCATATGCCTAAAGGTTTTAAAGCAAGCAGTCCATTATATTTCGTTCGCTAGTATTCTACAAAGCTCTTTTTGTGGAATTTATCTCTAGGAGAATCAATTGTCATATATTCTAAAAGGTCTAATAAAACATCTCTGTCATTTTTTAATTTGTTTAATTTAATTTAGTTTATCAAGCTCATATAAAACAAAAACAAACTTTTACTTATCCCTGGTTTTTATACTTAAACCATCCAACCTAAAAAATGAATTCTTCCACAGGTTGGGTCCCCAGAAGAAACAAAATTCCACATCGCCATTTGCAGCAGTTTCTACGGCTCCCAGCCCTTAGGCCAAGAGATGCTTCTAAACTTCGCTCGCCACATAGGCACGGCTTATACGATCGGAGAACCCATACACAGAAGCTTGTTGCAAAACGCAGTACTGCATTTCATACCAAACATTGATATACTATCAGAAAAAGTCATCAGACAGTACGATGGTACCGAAAAATGTGACATCGAGCCTTTAGAGGAGGAATTCGGAGACAGCCTTTACAACTACCTAACAAAGAAAGACCTAAATCCGCTATCAAACTATACAAGAGAAAAATCATTCGTAAGCATGCTAGAAGCAGAAAAATACGATGTTATTCTAGAACTTTCTTCTGGCTCCGAAGATGTTATCTACCCGGAGTTATCGAAGAATTTATATGAGAAGTTCGCTCAGAGGTACCAGGATAGCAGAAATGGGGATGATAAGTATCACTGCAACGGGTCGGGAGTGAAGAACGGGGACTTGATTGATGTACTCTGTGAGAGGTTTAATACTCCGGTGATCTCGGCTGGGTTGAGCTGCTGTAAGATGCCTGTGGAGAGTGAGATTGCGTGGGTTTGGAGGAATAATCTGAGAGGAATCATGAAGTTTGTGGAACTGGCTAATACTGGTAAGTGTCATGATTTTGTTTTAACCCGTATGCTCCCGGCCGTGCCTCCAGAGGCACGGTGCATTGTTATTTTAATTGTGTCTGTAATTGCGGGTATTGAAGTGTTAATGTTCATTTTTACTGTAAAACAACAGGGTAGTTTCTAATTTTTCTGCAGGATTTGAGAACTTTATCTACATAAAGTGCTCAAATAAATATCACCATCGCTTTGTTCAGTGTTGCAACTCAAAGATCTTTTGTATTAGTTTTAATTTGTCTTCAAAAGTTTTTCATTAGGGATGTTTTGAACCTCTAGAATTATTTTTTTAGAGAAACAACAATACAAGTCATAGTAATGTCGTCCGTGTGGTGTCGGACGTAAAGAATAACACCATCCCATATCTTCCCGTGGGTGTCGTAAGAGGCGACTAAGGGACTTACCAGAGAATGGGCATCAGCGCTCTCTGTGTCTTATGTAAGAACTGCACTCACTGCGATCGCCAACCCGCCTGCCAAACGTGGCGATTATGGCAAAAACCCCCCATGAATAGCGCAACAAAGAAATGGCCCCTAGTGCCCGGCAGCCCGTCTACCCTCGACTACGGCAGCGGTCGAGGCTAAGGCGTGGCAAGGGGTGCGAAGAATCTCCGGAAGGGATCCGGCTGCCAATACCAACGACTGGACCTGGCAACATATAACACGCGCACACTCCGGACCGACGAGAAGATAGCGGAACGGGATTATCTGAAGTCCGAAGAGAGGGGGAGGACACGATAATCCTGAAATCCGGCAACCTGCTCTATTTCTGTGAGGGTGACCGGCAGTCCCAGGGTGGTGTTGGGTTTATCGTCCACAAGTCCCTTGTGAACAACGTGGTGAAGATCGAGAGTGTGTCGACCAGGGTGGCGTACCTTATACTCAGAATATCCTCAAGATATTCGCTGAAGGTCATACAGGTCTACGCCCCGACCTCGGCACACCCCGACGACGAAGTGGAGACCATGTATGAGGATATATCTAAAGCCATGCATGGTTCCAAAACTCACTTCACAGTTGTCATGGGGGACTTGAACGCGAAACTGGGCAAACGAGACGGGGATGAGCTGCAGATGGGGCAATTTGGAGTTGGACATCGGAATCGCCGGGGTCACCAACTGGCTAGTTTTATGGAGAAGGAGGGCCTCTATATGATGAACTCCTTCTTCAGAAAGCGTGAGCACAGGAAGTGGACCTGGTAGAGCCCCGATGGTGCAACTAGAAATGAGATCGACTTCATCATCATGTCAACCAAGAAGCAAATGTTCAATGATGTCTCTGTGATCAATTCGGTTAAAACCGGTAGCGATCACCGCATGGTAAGAGGCACATTGAACATCAATGTCAAGCTTGAAAGGTATCGACTGATGAAGTCTACGCTCCGTCCAGCACAGATCCAAATCCAAAACCCCGAGACCTTTCAGCTTGAACTCCAGAACCGTTTCGAGTGCCTAGGAAGCTCAGTGGACGAATACAACGATGGGTTCGTGGAAACTGTCCATACGACCGGGTCTAAGTTCTTCAAGGCGCGTCGTACAGATCAGAACAAGAGGCTCTCCGATCACACTCTCAAGCTCATGAAGGAGCGGCGTGAGATGATCCTGCAGTCTTCAGACGAGGCGTGTAAATACCGGCAGCTCAATAGACGGATCTCTAAATCCTTGAAGAGCGACCTCCGCCGCTTTAATACCGAGCGTATTAAAGACGCGATTGAGCGGAATAAAGGCTCGAAGGTATTTGCAAGAGATCTGGCTATTGGGCAGAGCCAGCTCACGAAACTGAAGACCGACGATGGTAGGATCTTATCCGCCAAACCGGAGCTTCTGAGGGAGATCGAGAGCTTCTATGGATAGTTGTACACGTCAACCAGTAAACCCGTCGTACATCTAGCAAACGACCCAAGAGCTAGACTGACCCGACACTATACCGAAGACATCCCGGACGTCAGCCTGTACGAGATTAGGATGGCTCTGAAGCAGCTCAAAAACAACAAGGCACCGGGTGATGATGGAATTACGGCCGAACTCCTGAAGGCGGGTGGAAAACCGGTACTTAAGGCCCTTCAGAAGCTGTTTAATTCCTTCGTACTTGAGGGAAAAACGCCACAGGCATGGTGCAGGGGTGTGGTGGTACTCTTCTTCAAAAAGTGTGGGTGACAATGCCCGGCTGAAGAATTATAGGCCCATCTCACTTCTAATCCATGTCTACAAGTTGTTTTCTAGAGTCATCACGAATCGTCTCGCGCGCAGGTTTGACGATTTCCAGCCACCCGAACGAGCCGGTTTCCGAAAAGGCTTTAGCACCGTGGACCACATACATACGCTGCGGCAAGTTATACAGAAGACCGAAGAGTATAACCTGCCTCTCTGTTTAGCGTTTGTGGACTACGAGAAAGCCTTCGATTCGATCGAGACCTGGGCTGTACTGCAATCTCTCCAACGGTGCCAAATCGATTATCGGTACATCGAGGTGTTGAAGTGTTTGTACAAAAACGCCACCATGTCAGTCCGACTTCAGAACCAAGCCTCGAAACCTATCCTCCTGCAGCGAGGTGTGAGACAGGGAGACGTCATATCTCCGAAACTGTTCACCGCTGCACTGGAGGATGTCTTCAAGGTTCTGGACTGGAGAGGGCTAGGCATCAACGTCAATGGCGAGTACATCACTCACCTTCGGTTTGCCGATGATATAGTGGTAATGGCTGAGACCATGGAGGACCTCAGTACAATGCTCGATGACCTCAGTAGAGCATCCGGAAGAGTGGGTCTAAAAATGAACATGGACAAGACTAAGGTCATGTTGAATACCCATGTCACACCCACTCCTATCAAGATCGGAGACTCTACACTCGAAGTTGTAGACGATTATGTGTACCTGGGACAAACGGTACAGTTAGGTAGGTCTAACTTCGAGAAAGAGGTCAATCGTCGAATCCGACTCGGTTGGGCAGCGTTCGGGAAATTGCGCGGTATCTTCTCGTCCAACCTACCGCAGTGTCTCAAGACGAAAGTCTATGACCAGTGTGTGTTGCCAGTGATTACATACGGGACCGAAACGTGGTCGCTCACAATGGGCCTCATCAGAAGGCTTAAAGTCACCCAAAGGGCAATGGAGAGGGCTATGCTCGGAGTTTCTTTTCGCGTTTGAATCAGAAATGAAGACATCCGCAAGAGAACCAAGGTTACCGACGTAGCCCGAAGAATTGCCAAACTTAAGTGGCAGTGGGCAGGGCACGCATTGCTCGCAGAACGGATGGCCGATGGGGCCGAAAAATTCTGGAGTGGCGACCGCGAACCGGAAGACGTTGCGTTGGAAGGCCTCCCACTAGGTGGACCGATGACCTGGTGAAGGTTGCAGGAATCCGCTGGATGCGAGTCGCACGGGACCGGTCAATGTGGTGACACTTGGGGGAGGCCTATGTCCAGCAGTGGACGTCACTCGGCTGAAATGATGATGATGATGATGTCATAGCAATAAGCTTATCCCTAATAAAATGGTACTTAAGCATAACTGGCGAAATTTGGAGGTATCGTACCCTTTCAAAGCATACACGCGTAATGTTTTATATGGAATTGTGTAAACAATATATATCCAAGCGATTATAACAATTACAACAACTACAACAACAACTCGCTGTCTATTATTGAAGAGTTCCATTGTAAATTTCAGAAGATCAGCATCAGATCTTAACCAAATTTAAACGGGACCATCGCGAAATAATATTCTTCCAAACAAAACAATAATCATCCAAATCGGCTCACAATTGGCCAAGATATCCCTGAACATACACACACAAAAAAAAAACGAATTCATAACCTTGACCTTTGGACGTCGCGCGTCGTCGGTTAAAAATATGTTCATCAATCACTTAAAAAATCCGAGCGACATTTTCAAATTGAACAACCCCCTTAAAATAAAGAGGAAAAAATAGTAGATTGTATCATAAGGGAGCAAAATAATATTTTTACGGCGAGGGCGCTTTTTTGAATCCAGAGCGAAGTGAGGGATTCTAGAGTAGAATCCCGAGCGTAGCGAGGGATTCTTTAATAGAATCCTGAACGTAGCGAGGGATTCAAAGTACGTCGCCCGAGCCAAAAATATATTTTGCGCCCGAGTGATACACTACTTTTCATCACCCACTATGAGAAAATAAAAGGCGCCTCATAATTTTAACCGACTTCAAAAAGGAGGAGGTAATTCGACTGTTTTTTTTTATGTATTTACACCAATTACGCTGATATTTATGAGCCGATTGACGTGATTATTCTTTAGTTTGATGCGGAATAGTTGCCATTTGGTCCTATAAAAATGTAACATAGTTTGGCCCAGTAGTTTTCATTTTATGAACATTTTTACTTCAGTCGTGTGGTCTAATTTCAACATGTAAAATAAATGCATATCTAATATTTGGATAGGATATTACAACTAAAAATGGAAAAATAAAAAAACTTTTTTGGAAAAAATAAAACCGACTTCACAAAACACAAAAACGTTAAAAATAACTTTAGCTTCAGAAGTCGGTGACAAAAAAAAACTAAATGAATCAAACAAAGGTCACCGACTTTTGAAGATCTAAAGTTACTTTTCACTTTATTGTGTTTTTTATTCACTGTCACATGAAGAACTCATTTTTCAAAACAAAACCATGAATTTCTAACAATTCTGGGCAAACAGACTGGGCCGTCGTACCAGCCAGTCTTTATTCAAACAATATTTGCGTTCGATTTCTTTCGGCGCTGAACGTGAACACTAAGATGTTCCAAATTCAAAAAGTGCGCCGCAATTATCTTTGCGGCGCACTTTTTGAATTTGGAACATCTATAAAGAGGATTAAAAACTCATTACTGCCCGCTAAAAGTTTCATAAAGAAAACACCACCTTTGGGTGCACTTAAAGGCGAACCAAGTCGTCCTTTTCGAATAGATGGGATGAAAAACACATTTCGTCCCATTTCTAATGACACAATCCAATCCGTAGGTGTGGCGGGCTTCATAAAGAACGAAGAGGGTATGCCGATGCGGGAAGCCATCGTGGCAGTAACAGGCGTGGAGTGGCAGTACCGCGTGACGCGCAACCAGGCGCACTATCGGGTCATGTTGCCGCCAGGAGTGTACAAGGTCATCGTCAGGTGCCATAACTATGAAGATCAGGTAAGAACAAAATTTTCTATAACTTCAATAAACATTATCAATGTGGTCTCGACCCCTGAAAACCATACAAGTTGTCCTACTTCAGTAGGACAACTTGTATGACTATGGTTTGTACAATGGCAAAACTATATTATATTCGTTATCGTTATAGTCTCCGCCAGATAAGTAAGAATTAAAGGTATACATTCATTCCGTAGGTATACATAATGACCGTAAGGTGAAGTTTAAATCAAGAATCTTGGCCTCCCTACCCACCAATGAAACGTAGTCAAAATTTACTTTACTGTTATTGTACTGTACTGTTGAATTAATTACCCTGTTTTCATTTTCTTTATAACATTTATATCCCATTTTCTTTTCAAATCGATTGTACACCTACTAAGCGGTAATCTGGCGTCTTTGTTGTCAATGTTGTGTTTACCTGTAATTGGCATATATATTAGAATATTACCGTATGATTTAGTGTATGTAAGTGTATGTATGTGCTGTAGGTGAACCTTAGTAAATAAATAAATAAATTCCAATTCCAAAAAAAGAAATAATGACGTAAACTTTCCCGAAACGACCTTTATCGTGATCTTTGACTTTTTCTAGTAATAACAAACGATTCATAAAGTATTGTCGGGGTACCTACGCAGAGAAATTAAGGAAAGATCAATGACCTTTAATTCTTACTAATCTAGCGGAGACTATAGTAAACTCAACTGAGTTTCTGTATATAAAGTAATATTTTATTAAATTACAAAGTACAATCACAAAAAAAGCTATCCGATGTTACAAGCTTGTAAGAAAAATTGCGCAAAAAAACTTACAATGCACACTATTGACTCATATTATTCATTTTGTCCGCGATTTCATCCGCGTAGAGGTCGCAAAATTGAGAGGAGCTCGTGGCTTAATAATAACAGCCGCTCGGGTCGATCTTTAGGTTAACCTAAAGATCGACCCGAGCGGCTGTTATTATTAATAATTAATTATAAGCCGTGCTTGCCTAGGTTAATAATAACTATAATAGGTTTATAATAGGTAGATAGGAACTATAATAGGTAATAGGTTTGTCTGTGGATGGGTGACCACTCTTACAGACCGAGTTTCCTCCGTGCCTCGAAAAGCACGTTAAGCTGTTGGACCTGGCTGTCATTTGTAGATCTTTGACAGTTGATACAGGTAGTCAGTGGCCCAAAAAGTCTGACAACCATTCTTACCAAGGGGTATCGTATTATACCCAGTACTGACTGGGTTGTGGAGCTCAGATAGGCCGTAGCTTCATGTAAACTACTGGCATTCAGCTGCAACCGGTTAGACTGGAAGCCGACCCCAACATAGTTGGGAAAATGCTAGGCAGATGATGAGAGGTCGCAAAATTATCCCTCAGGAACATACGTATTACTGGGAATTTCGCGACCTACCCTGGCGCTTGCCTCTAAACGGGCAAATCTGGCTACGATCACTCTTTCCTTTCGATAATTTCTAATACTATAACATCATTCAAATGGCTCCAGAATCTCCGTAAAAGTTTACAGGCTGTCTAAATAAATATTTTATATTTTATGTGTTTGTCTTCCAAACATATTATATCTAAACGGTCTCCGTCAGATGCTGAGATGGACAGTGGTAGAAGGCGTACTGAAGAGCAAGGACATCATAATGCGCCGGATAAACTCCGACACCATACCGGGCGGACAGTTCGCTGAAGTGAAGGTGGACGACAACCCTAATATACTTTATGTTACTGGTAAGTTTTCTGCCTAAAAACTAGTTCATAACGCGGTTCTCTTAAAATACAATCAAGTAGTTTAATACTGTAGCACTTAGGCACAACTATGATCACTCATTCTTTAATTGACTTGCATCTTAGCACATAATTATCAGCATAGAAACAGTTAAAATATTCTAAATCTGTAATATTAATGAGATGAGCATTTCGATATGACCTAGTACCGACAGAGTGTGTGAATGTGTGTGTGTGTGTGTTAACCGTGTAAGAACGTGGATTATTTCGGTTTAAAGACATTTATTTCTCCAAGAACAAATTACAGTTCACTTAAAGAGAAACTAACAATTATAGGTTGTAGTTTACATTACGACATTCAAAGCATCCAAGAAATTGAACACCATAGTTACGTTTCATTTTTTTAGTTTTCAATAGCAAGTATGTAGTAAAGTCTAAATAAAAATATAAAACAGTTCACACTAAACTTATGAGTCTATTATATAATTCAATGGGCCTTTTTAGGGTTCCGTACCCAAAGGGTAAAAACGGAACCCTATTACTAAGACTTCGCTGTCTGTCCGTCTGTCAGTCTGTCTGTCACTAGGCTGTATCTCATGAACCGTGACAGCTAGACAGTTGAAATTTTCACAGATGATGTATTTCTGTTGACGCTGATATTACAAAAACGCTGTTTAAAAAAAGTCTCAACTGACTGTATCACTATCGGATTTGATTAGTCAATGAGTTACAACTGAAAAATTTAACTGAATTATTTACCATTTTTATCATCGTCAGGTCTAACACTGGACAAAAACAGCAACCCGCTACCGTCAGTGTCCGTAAACATCCGCCCGATAGGCGCCAAGTCCCCCATCGTAGCTCAGAACGAGAGCGACGCTACTGGTCGCTTCGTGCTCGCCCTGCCACTGGACTACAAGGCTAAAGAAGTGCTCGCCAGCGCTTCTGTGAGCTCATACATCACTAGGCAGAAACATATCGTGGTAAGATATTTTCAATACACTTCCTCGAAAACTGGTCCCTAACGCACTACGATTAGGTACAACATGCAATATATTTCACACATGTGCGATTTTTTCCACTTTCCCGCACGTGTGCAGGAATGAAAATTGCCACAGATAACTATACCTATACTTAGTCCAAATTGGTTCAATGCCTATAGTCAGAGGTGAATGCTTTTTTTAAATTTCGGCAAAGCACTACGCGTCTTTACGGCATAAATATTTTTTGAATATTAAAATTGTGTTTATAAATAGAACATCATAGCTGATAAACATGATTATTAAAAACTAATAGTTATTTTTATACACAAATTAACATTTATTTGTGTTCTGAATTCAAAATATAAAATAAATCTATTTTTTATATTAGGCTGTTTAACGGCTTGATACCTTTGCCTCTCCTTCAACCTGGCGAAAGCAGAGCGTGAAAAAAAGAAAATTAAAATCATAGTTTCTTAGTTCGTGACAAAAATATTTTTCGTTATATTTTATTTTATTTCTTCAAAAGTGTATTGAAAAACGTCGTTTGATACACGTGGACATTTGTTATTGCCGTTCTCGGCTCAAAAACACCCTCGCCTACGGCTCGGGAGTTATAATTCCGCCTCGATTACAATAACAAACTTTCTCCACTTGTATCAAATGTACTATATTCCATCATCATTATCTTGCCCTTATCCCAATAGGCTTGTGTTCTGAAAAAATCTAATTATTCCGTCAGTTAGATTATCAAAAAATATTTGACACGTATTTTTTCTTTTGTTAGGTAAACCAAAATTGACGAAGATACGACGCTTTTAAAATTCTCAAAACGTTACGCCGTGCTATAATTTTTAGTGCGTTGTGATGTCACGAGCCCCCACTCCTGAGTTTTGATGCGTTTTATCTTTGTCAATATTCATTGATTCACAAAAACAAAAAATACGTGTCCATTATTTTCCAATACTCTAACTGACGGACTAAATAGATTTGCAATTTATTGATGGTGGAAACTAGCCTATTCATATGGGTGGCGTAGCATGTCGTCTTCTTCCATGCTTCTCTATTTTTCGTCATCTCATCAGACACTTCTTTTCTTGTCATACCATTCTTAACACAGTCCATCCATCGCTTCTTTGGTCTTCCTCTACTCATATACCCATCCACATTCATACTCAAAACTTTCCTCACGAAATTTTCCTCATCCCTCCGCATCACATGCCCATACCACGACAACCGATTACCACACAACTTTTCAGTCACCGGCGTCATTTTCAGACTACCTCCTAAATACTCATTTCTTACTTTATCCATTCGCGTAACACCACACATCCCCCTTACCGTTCTCATCTACGCGACATGCAAAAACTTTTCATTTATCACTTTTGTGGCCCAACAAGACATTATTATTCCATTGATTATTTTTTTTTTTGACTAATTCATTAATTCATCGGAAATGTTCTGACACAGATGTCATTTAAAATATCTTATCTGTCAAGCTTTAAAATTCCATAGCTGCGCTTTTCCCTTTATTTTCAAACTCAGCTAAATTTTTCCTGTGGACGGTAGGTACTAGCATAAATCTCAACAGTTTCTTCGTTTTAAAGTGAACGAGTATGTAAAAACTAAGAATATCTGTAGAATTATATTAATATTTTTTGTTGCAGATAAACGGTAAAGAGAACTTGACTCCGAATGTGTTGTTTAAACTGGAGAGCGATGACTACGTGCTGGGCATGCCGCGACTTGTGTTCGTCATGTTAGCAGGTCTGTATTATCACAAAATGTTGCTCCCATTCTTCTTATTTACGAGTCGATAAACTAGCAATCAACCAAGGTTACCGACGAATTGCCAAACTTAAGTGGCAGTGGGCAGGGCACATTGCTCGCAGAACGGATGGCCGATGGGGCCGAAAAGTTCTGGAGTGGCGACAGCGAACCGGAAGACGTTGCGTTGGAAGACCTCCCACTAGGTAGACCGATGACCTGGTGAAGGTTGCGGGAATCCGCTGGATGCGAGTCGCACGGGACCGGTCAATGTGGCGACACTTGGGGGAGCCCTATGTCTAGCAGAAGACGTCTTTCGGCTGAAATGATGATGTTGATGATGAAACTGCAAGCCTAGCCAAGTTGCAAACGTTTCGTATCGATTCTCTTTCTACTATCGTAAACGCCTCGGCGTAAGCGATTGTAGAAAGCGCTAAATTGGTAGCCAAGTTGACACGACTGAGTCGATCGCTCGTTCTCTAATGTCTGTAGAAAAAACCAACACTTTAGTCTATTGTGAGCGTTCCTACCAAAGAGTTTAGCGATCAACATTGTAGAAATGATAACATTCTATTCTATCATTTTGAACGATAATGATTTTTTGAATTTTGACGATGATTTAACGTTGAGATGATGTCATTCCCATTCATTTGAATAGTTTTCTACTAGCGTTAACGATTGTAGATTGTCAACTTGGCTAGGGGTGCTGGCAATCTATCTATACTGAGTTAGCCCAGAGTTTAGCTACAAGTACGCTATATCTTACGCCCAGTAACTCCTGTAGTGTGCAGGCATCAAGGCACGCAGAACACGATATCAGGAGACGCGACATTTGCACGCTGGATTTTTTGCTGGATAGAATCTACTATCAAACTCCACCAGAGCAGATTTTCCTAGCTTCTACTATACTTTGTGCGTAATCTGTTTAGGGACTTACATTTTAGCCAAGACAACTCGTCTCTAGGTTGAAGATTTTCAGCAGGTGGAACGAATGGGGCGGGTTGGGAAGCACCATCTTGCCATAGCTTCAGTCTTTCTTCAGACCGTTAGGACTCAAATTCTCATCCATCTACGATCTTAAATAGCAATGGGCAATGTGATAATTCTAATGGGTGTAAAAATACTCTTTACGAAGCCGAAAGGCACTGGTTCTCTGTCACCTACTTACTGAGATATTAGATGTCTAAGTTCCAACTTTTTCACAAGTATTAATTTAAATACAAGTTTTTAAGTTATAACTTTACTTTTAATACCTTCATGACCCCTGTTCTAGCTAATGCATCGAGTAATATCGTAAAACGTGATTTTTTACCCCCCAAAAAAAAAATGTCTCCCAGCAATAATATTTGCTTAGTTTGATGTACAGAATGCTTGGTTGACGGCTTCGTAAGGGGTCCATTTACACCTTGTATGTGTGAAAAACACTGCAAACAATGTTGCCAGCAACTTGCTTCAAGCATGATAAAAATGTAGCATCTCTCTGGTTTCCATGACTAGGAGGCTTTTTGCACTGAAACTTGTAAATAGACCATACTGACTTTGCCTTAAGACATCAACAATTGACACTTGATTTAATCCACAGCGTATTGGACAACATAATAAACACGCGGTATAGGCTAGTTTCCAGCATCAATCAATTGCAAATCTATTTAGTCCGTCACTTAGAGTATTTGAAAATAATGGACACGTATTTTTTGTTTTTGTAAATCAATGAATATTGACAAAGATAAAACGCATCAAAACTCGAGTGTGGGGGCTCGTGACGTCAGAACGCACAGACTAAAAATTATGGCACGGCGTGACATAATTGTGAATTTTTAAGGCGTCGTATCTTCTTCAATTTTGGTTTACGTAACAAAATAAAAAATATGTGTCAAATATTTTTTTGGAAATCTGTCTGACGGACTAATTAGATTTTTTTAGTCATATACCCTATTGATATCACCATTTCTTTCAGGTGTAATCGGAGTAGCAGTAGTAACTATATCAGCATGGTGCTTTAGCTGCCGCGAGAAGACGAAGGACTCGCGCAGACAGTACATGTTCACTCAGATACCCAGCGATGACAAACGGCCGCTTTGTGAGGACACGTCAGGTGAGATAGTATTGTATAGTAAAAGTAGCAGTTATAATAGTAATACATTCCGAACTATTAATTTTGGTAAGAACAACTTTGAGAAGGAGGCTAAAGGACCGCCTCCACGAGCGAGCGTATCGCGGCAATTCAACGTATTTCTATACGAAAATATCGCCGCGATTCTCTCGCTCGTGGGGACGGCCCAAAAGAGAGTGTATAGAAAAACGTCGCTAGGACGATAATATCGCCGCGATTCTCTCGTTCGTGGAGACGGCCCAAAAGAGAGTGTATAGAAAAACGTGGCAAGGACGATAATATCGCCGCGATTCTCTCGTTCATGGAGACGGCCCAAAAGAGAGTGTATAGAAAAACGTGGCAAGGACGATAATATCGCTGTGATTCTCTCGCTCGTGGAGACGGCCCAAAAGAGAGTGTATAGAAAAACGTGGCAAGGACGATAATATCGCCGCGATTCTCTCGTTCGTGGAGACCGCCCAAAAGAGAGTGTATAGAAAAACGTGGCAAGGACGATAATATCGCCGCGATTCTCTCGTTCATGGAGACGGCCCAAAAGAGAGTGTATAGAAAAACGTGGCAAGGACGATAATATCGCTGTGATTCTCTCGCTCGTGGAGACGGCCCAAAAGAGAGTGTATAGAAAAACGTGGCAAGGACGATAATATCGCCGCGATTCTCTCGTTCGTGGAGACCGCCCAAAAGAGAGTGTATAGAAAAACGTGGCAAGGACGATAATATCGCTGCGATTCTCTCGCTCGTGGAGACGGCCCAAAAGAGAGTGTATAGAAAAACGTGGCAAGGACGATAATATCGCCGCGATTCTCGCTCGTGGAGGCGGCCCAAAAGAGAGTGTATAGAAAAACGTGGCAAGGACGATAATATCGCCGCGATTCTCGCTCGTGGAGGCGGCCCGAAAGAGAGTGTATAAAAAACGTCGCAAGGACGATAATATCGCCGCGATTCTCTCGCTCGTGGAGGCGGCCCCTATTAGAAGAATCAAGCTGGGCAGCATTTGGGTAGCTTCGTCGCGTATTCCACAAAGCCAATAGATTAAGGACCTCAATCAGTGCGTCCTGCCTGTTAAGACTTACGGGGCCGAAACGTGGACACTCACGGTACGGCTGTTCCATAAATTCAAGGTCGCTTAGCGAGCTCTAGAACGGGTTATGCTTGGAGTCTCTCTGAAGGATCGCATCCGGAACGAGGTGATCCGACAGAGAAACAAAGTGGTCGACATAGATCGAACAATAAGTAAGCTGAAGTGGCAATGGGCCGGTCATATTAGCCGTAGAACCGATGACCATTGGGGTATAGTTGGTGCCAGTTAAGATGAGAATAGCGGTCATTGCCCTTTTCCTAATATCTCTTCGTACGAACCAAAACAAATAAACCATGTATCGTTTTCAAATAATGTTGAAGATCACGATAGATGACAATTCAAGACTTGAACAGGCTTATTTTTACCCGACTGCGCCAGACGGAGGGTAATGTTTTTCGAGAGTATGTACCTATGTATAATTGTTTGGCACGCTCTGTGGCCTGGACGGCTCAATGGATTTTAACTTGAGAGGTGTCGTTAGATTTGCATTTATACCTGTGAGAGTAACACTGGGTATATCAAAATAAAAAAGCAAAATGGCAGATTTTTGGCGCCAAATTAAAATGTTTGGCACGCTCTGCAGCCTGAACGGGATATGACGTGTTCTTGAGTAGAGACCGCGAATCGGCTAGCGTAAGGTGGTACGCCCTCAGGCTCGGTGGAGCGACGATCTCCGTATGGTGGCTGGTAGCAACTGGATGAGAGTTGCCGAGAATCAAGTTAAGTGGCATGCGATTGAAGAGGCCTATGTCCAACAGTGGACTGTTATAGGCTAATTATAATGATTACAAAACATTAACCCTCATTCCCGCGGAAATTTGTCTCTCCCTGGATTTCAACGCACTGCTTAGAGCGGTCAGTTGAAAATTTAAGAGTGCACAGTTCTGAAACGCTGGGTTAAGCTCTATGGGGTTCTCAATACGAGCGGGAGTTGAAAATCATTCCGGTACCAACATGCAAGATAAAACCATCTTTCCTCCGAGAAAGTCATATCCTCCCCATAAATATATCAGTAGCCAGATTTTTTTGATCATTTGACGATACAGTTGTCCACAATGATATTCTACCAAACAGATGATATATTTTGTAGGTGTTTAACAGATGTGTTAAACACCTACAAAAACACCGAAAAAAGTGTGCCGCGGGGCACAGCCAGCTCACATACACGCAGTGACGCAGAATTAAGGGAAAACGGGCCAATTGGCTCGTTTTCGAGTCTTCACGATTGCGCGCTTACAACATATCTGTATAGTTGAATATCATTGGTTGTCCATAAATAAAATAACTCATTCGTTACTTTTTTTTTATTTGACCCATATTAGTATTTATATTAGTTGTATTTAGACGACCCGAATGGCGCAGGGGTAGTGAGGCTGCCTTACGTTCTTAGGGTCCCGGGTTCGAATCCCGGTAGGAGCAAATTTTTGTTTGATGAGCATGGACATTTGTTTCCGAGTCATGGATGTTTATATCTATGATAAGTATGTATTAACAAACAAAAAAAGTATCTATGTAATATAATATTATATTATTTATTATCAACTATCTGGAGTCCACGACACAAGCCTCGTTGCTTAGTGTGGCACTAGATGGCGCTGTGTAATGTCTAGCGATATTTATTATTTATTTATTATAGTAGTATTTTATTGGTGCCATTGTAATATTAAAAATTTAATAAATATGATCTCTTTCAGACATTATACGCAAACCGTACTTCGATGAAGAAGATCTACCACCTTCGGAGACCGATTCAGAAGAAGATATAGTACTCCTCAGATCAGAAAGAGAATGGAAACAGGTGGACCAAGAATAAACTACAAGCGTTTCACAGTTCGTTTACGTCTACAGCAGCAACCCAATTACGACCTTATTTCAATAAGGATAAAGATCTCTTTTATTTGACAGACTTAACAGTGACAGCAACCGAACATCAACCTTATAGCAACGAAATAAAGTACACTCTTATTTGACAGACTTGATAGTGACAGCAACCGAAAATCAACCTTCCTGTAACGAAATAAAGATCAATGTTTTAACAGTGATGCCCAATCAGACGTAAACTAACTGTGAAAGAACATGTATACTAGCTCACGTATTTAGCGATGCCACTTACATTCGGGTGGTAGAGAGAGACAGCGCTATATAGCAGGTGCATGCTAGAGAGAAAAGGCACGACGAACTGTCAAGAGTCATCGCTAAGTACAATCTGAGACTTGTAGAATCATTTACATTTCATTTAAAGTGAAATTTTAATTTCGCGAGCTACCTTAGCGCATTCTTCTTGACTCTTATGTTGTTGTGGTAAGGTATAAGTTGCAATGATTTTTGCGCGTTCGTAAATGCAACAGATCCAGTTATTTATTTGAACAGTGAACATTTTTTCGGAAACTGGCAAAAATATAGAAATTTTGAATGATTTCATAGTAGTATGTAGTTTCAAGTTTCTTGATTCTATGCGCCTCAGAAAAATTAAACTTCTAATATCAGTAATTTTATTGAATACATAATAATATGTTATGTACTTTGACTGGGTAGTATCTGCACTAACCAATGTCAAAACTGGAGACGATCGGGTAATGGCGATTTATGAAGGTAAGTAATATCCGAACTGACTAGGTATTTCATGATTAGACTAATCGATGAAGATGAACGATGGTAGTAAAAATATACATACGTGCAATGTAACTGACGAAATGAAATATTTATACTAGAAAAATATATTGTTTACCTATTATTTACTAACTTAAAAGGTTGTTATTTTAAATGTTGTTAGTTAATCGAAAAAGTAAAAAAAAATCGGACGATGCTGAGGGAAACTTTAAAATTATATTTATAACAATTGGAAAGATCTCTAAAAGACATCTATTTTTTGTAATCTATCAGTATTACACAAAAAAAAATACGTACAAAAAAAAACTTTATTGGCTCACATTCCGTTCATTGGTAAAAGTTTTTTCAACCCAATTTAAAAAAGGAATTCTTTCACCATAATTAAAAAAAACAACAGTAATGAGTTCGAAGTAGGTATAAATATATAAGCAAGACAAAACAAAGTATAATTATATTTAGAGAAATGTTGAAATAAGTTTATTTATTCCTTTACATATCTGTACATTCCTATCTTATTCCTTGTGCTTTATATTATATTCTTGATATATATATAAAATTATATCTATAAGTGCCTTAAATTTTATACTACAGGGTTACAGTGAATTTTACAATTTAGAAAAAAAAATGTGTTGTTGTGGAACAAAAAATGATTGTCAAAACGCATCATATTTTGATATTTAGAAGCATTACACAAATCTTTCTTTATTACAATTTTACTAAGGTGCGATTTATACACAGTTATAGTATACAACTTTTTTTATTAAATTGTATACCTGTCCAACTGTATATTATTAAGTAACTAAGCGAATATAATTTAATGTTGTTTAATATTAGTGTACAACATAATAATTATGAAATCAGTGATTACTTTCTCATCAGTGTATAACGTCCAATTAAAATTTAATTCTAAGTTCTCGATTATTTTCTTAATATTTTTGGAGCCGTAACTTTGATATTTATTAATTTTATTAAATTATAATTCTTTATTAATCTTGAGATATTATTCGTTTAGTAATTTTAATATAAACTGTTTTTAAAAAAAGTAAAAAAATGTCATAGTTGTAGAAAATTAAAGAATGTAGAGAATCTCCTAAAAAATAAGCCTAAAATCAGCAATTATAGTAATATTAACGAATTTATTTTTTATATGAACTTGTTGAAAGGTGTTTTTAATCAATTTTGAATATTGTACATTCTTTTTTATGTATTTGTAATGTGATAGTTCCGTATTGATATTGTAGTAATTAATAAAACTTTACCAGTTACTTTTTGTTTTATTTTATAAAATTCCTCTGAGATAGTAGTGCGAGGTTTTTTGATTCGATAAGACCATAACAATCTCAGGCGACGGCACAAGTGTGGATCTAGCACTCAAAAAAGGTTGTGATCATGGCCTCCCACAAATCGGCCAAGTGCTATCGACACAAAAAAGACAAAATATCTTCTCTGGTAGTAGTAATTTAAATGATTTTTATTAGAAGAAACTAATAATAGGCAAGAGCGAGCGCAGCGGGCTTTTTCTACCCGCCTCTTCTATACAAACCGGAAGGGAGAAGCCACACGGTGCGGTGTGGTCGCAGCGCGGCGCCTGAGCGATGTCGCTGCGGCGGCCTGCATAAAAATATCAATGATATGCTAGACGGTGTGTTCCGGCGCCGCACCGTAGGCACACCACAACACGGTGCAGTGCGGCGCCGGAGCGATGTCGCTATGGCGTCCTGCATATAAAAATCAATGATATGCCAGACGGTGCGTTCCGGCGCCGCACCGCAGGCACACCGCACTTCGATTGAGCGAGAGATTCCGATCCATTTTGTACTGGGACTGGCTAGGTCCCCGCTCCGCATACTACGGTGCAGGTGCCGTATTGCGGCGCCGCATACCACATGTGTACAGTGATGCGGCAAGATGTTTGCGGTGCGGCGCCGCACTGCTCCGTTTGGCTTCTCCCGAAGGGACATCGATGCTCAAACCGATACCACGTATATTCAGTACATCATCTTTTCTTTAGTCCTTATAATCAGAAATAGATTTTACTTAAGGGTTCTTAAGGTGAATGCTCCAGGGTAGCCCGCGAAATCCAAATTTTCTTACGTTTTTGCAATTTGCAGGCCCGTGCTAGGTCGTATGTTGATTAAAATATTATTCGCGGCTGTAAGATGTATGTAGTTATAGAATTATTATCATCAAAATCATCAATACAACCCTCAAAGTTCATAAAGGTGGAAAAATTACTTTTCCAAGGTCAAAATCATTCTTGCACCTATAAGAACTTGGAGGGTTATATTGATGATTTTGATGATTATAATTCTGTAACTACATACGTCTTACAGGCCTAAACAATATTTTAATCAACATACAACTTAGCACTGGCCTGCAAATTGCAAAAACCGTAAGAAAATTAGAATTTCGCGGGCAACCCTGGAGCATCAGCCTTAAGGCTGGTTTACGCCGGGGCAACACTGCGACATTGCGGCATGCCAGCAGGCGCATGCTACAATAATTAAAAATGTTGCACGTTGTGGCAATTGTCGTGCGTCATGGCAACACCTCACCATTACCGGCACTTTTGAAAGTCAAAAATACAAAAAAGAAAATCAAAGCTACAGTCCCAGTCACAAGGCATAATAACTTGAGAAAGTACTGTAGTTGCCCATTCCGTAGATCTCTATGGAGAGGAATGAGCAAGAAACTCCATGGACACTCTTTTAAAATCAAAATATTGTTACAAAATCTTGGTTACATAATTAATTTTGAGATTATACATATATGTGAGAACGATGTAGAAAGACGTGCACACTAAGAGCATCCAGAGTGAAAGATTCAAAATCAAAATCAAAGCATTTATTTCAAGTAGGCCAGTTACAGGCACTTTTGAATTGTCGAAACAAATATGAAAATTAAATGTAGCTACAGTCCCAGTCACAAGACATAAAAACTGTGAAAGTACTGTAGTTGCCCATTCCCTAGCGTAGATCTCTATGGAGAAGAATGGGCAAGAAACTCCATGGACACTCTTTTAAATCAGAATATTTTTACAAAATCTTGGTTACATCATTCATGTTGAGATGGTACATTATGTGAGAACAATGTAGCAAGATGTGCACGTTAAAGGTGTCCATAGTAAAAACAAAACAAAAACAATTCAAAAATAAAATTATTAAATTCAAATAAGCCGTGGCAGCCAAGAGCCGACCAGTCCCAACTGACAGCGCTCGTTCACGAACATGACGCATGTATCAGCACCATTCAACTCAACCATTTTGAAGGGAACTAAATGATCCGACACACGCGTCACCATCAGCGAGACATTTAAGTGAGCATGACATTCTCTGTCACCAAGGCATATTCAAGTCAATGAAAGATAAATAAATGTAAATGGTGGCTGAACAGTATACAAAGTACTCACACATGTGCTATGCAATTATATAATACTAAGAACTGGAATCTATACAATGCAAGTATATTTTTACAATCTTCTGCAGCTTCCACAATACATTAACATGGGAATCAATTCTTCATCTTCTTCTTTACGTGTCGATGGACTCAAATAATGCCCGACCAGTACAAACAATTAGTTTGCCCCCCCACCTATGGTTGTGGAGCAGGACCAGCATTTAGCCAAGCATTTTTATCATCAATGTAATCCCCCAACTTATAATATGCTTGCCTACATAGTGTGCGTTTTATACAAGATTTAAATTTCGTCTCATTCAGTTGAAGAATGTGGGGAGGTATTTTATTGTAACATTTCAAACAGCACCCCATGAAAGATGAATCCACTTTAGCAAGCCTGAAAACTGGCTGAACTAGTTGGTCCCTATTTCTAGTGTTATAGTGGTGTCTGTCCCCTCTCTTACTGAATAAATGCCGATTTTTTCTAACGTACATGATGTTTTCATAGATGTATTGACAAGGTACTGTCATGATATTAATTTCCTTAAACAGTTCTCTTAGAGAATCGCGTCTACGTAATTCATAAATGGCTCTGATGGCTCTTTTCTGCAGAATAAATATAGACTCGATGTCTGCAGCCCGTCCCCATAGTAAAATACCGTATGACATAATACTATGAAAATAACTAAAATAGACCAGCCTCGCGGTATCAACATCAGTAAATTGACGGATTTTTCTAACAGCATATGCTGCTGAGCTTAGCCGTCCTGCAAGAGATGTTAGATGGGGACCCCATTGTAACCTTGAGTCGAGCGTGATTCCCAAGAAAACCGTTTTATCGACAAATTCTAGTTTCTCTTGATTCAATATTATGTCACAATCACTACTTTTGACATTTGGTAGAGCAAATCTAATGCATTTAGTTTTTTTCCCATTTAGTACTAAATTATTAGCGGTAAACCAATCGTGGACCTGCAGTAGGGCGTTATTTACGTCATCAAGATTAGTGGCACGTCTGTTTATTTTAAATATTAAAGAAGTATCGTCAGCAAACAACACCATATGCGGATGGTTGTTAAATAGATGGGGTAGGTCATTAATATATACTAAAAAGAGGAAGGGACCCAATATCGAACCTTGTGGTACACCCATTTTTACTTTTAAACCCATTGAGTTGACTCCATTTATTTGTACCTGCTGCTGTCTATCATTCAAATACGATTTTATTAAACTGAGCGCAAGTTTACCCTAAACCGTAATGCTGAAGTTTCAAGATCAGGGTTTCGTGATTTACGCAATCAAATGCCTTCGAAAGGTCACAAAAGATTCCTATGTCATCTTGTGCCTCTTCCCACGCAGTAAATATGTGTTTTAATAAAGTGACACCGGCGTCAGTTGTACAACGTCCTTTGGTGAAACCATACTGTTGCTCGTGTAGTATTTTATTAGTGTTAAAATGGTTAAGCATTTGATTGAGCATTATCTTTTCAAACACCTTGCTGAAAACCGGCAACACGGACCACCTTGCGTTAAGTTACTTCATCAGTTAAATTCTACGGTGTCTTGTCTACTCGATCAATCAAGTTAGTAGACCAAAACACTCCAATAAAATTTACAGCACGATGCTTTGAAAATTATCTAGGCACGATGTTGCCTCGGCGTAATTAGGCTGCCGCATACCGCAATGAGGGATTTTCTTTTTAGCTCTATCCTAGTCGGTGGATAGATGGCGCTAGGGGTTAGTATGATAATACAAGGAACGGACCCTAAAAAAACTGATTTGAACAAAGCGCGAGAAAACAAGGTTATACTCGGAAGGTTAAGCAAATTAAAGTGTCAGTCAACGAGAGTATGTGGCGTGACACAATGTTTTTTTTTCCAAGCGTTTTGGCTTTGGCACCAACTGTCATAGTAAGTTCAACGCCATCTATAGAGTTCTTGGAAACTAAGTCTTTTTTTATTACCTCAAAAGGAAAACCTCTCATTGCCGCATACTTTGGTTATTTGTAGCATACCACAAGATGACGCTCGCCACAATATGTAGCATGCAACAATGCCGCACAGTGTTGCCCCGGTGTAAATCAGCCTATAAACAGACGAGCGGCACGTTGCCAAGTGCAGCCGTCGCCACCAGTCGTCGACTGTCGAAATTAGGAGCCCGAGCTTTCTTTTGCAGCATAGAGTATAATATATTACAATGGTACTACTTGTAATTATTAGTCTAAGTTTTGCAGCTTATTTTCCCTTGAATCTGAATTAGTGTCGATTCTGTTGTGCACAAAATAAACTTCTTTTAATAAAAGGCAGTGCGAGAAAAGGACGACTGTAGCTATGAAGACTATGAACAAAGTTAGGGAGATATCAAACTAGTCTTGCGCTTCACCGTGTTTTTAAATAGTTCCAACTAAATTTGACGGCTCTAGACTACGTCCGCGTCTTTCTCGTTTTAATAAAGAGAAAAAGATAGCAATAGCTTAGATAAAGTTTAGTTCAACACCAATGAATCGACACCAATGTTAGGATTCAAAATAAGCTGCAAAACTTAGACTAACAATTACATTAGTACTACTGTAATAAATACTCTAATCTGCAAAAGAAAGCTCGGGCTCCTAATTTATTTCAGCCTCTGTCTATACCGGTTGCACATGTGAAAATCCAATAGGAATGCCAATCCAGAGGCAGAAAAAAGAAGTCTTCGTGATAAAAGTTTTTTCACGGGGTTCGAAGTACGAATCGCGCGCGTTGGATTATAGAAAATTTTGTGTATGTAACGGTAGTACAAGTACTCAGGCTCTAGTCTGTACCGCACCGTGGGAGGCCATGCCCCCTGCCCCTCTCCCCCACGCTACGCCGCTGATTTTATTGCAGTTTACTTTGAATAGAATTGTTTGAATTTCGGGGGCAGATATGTATTCAACTGCATCCGGTTAAACTGAAGACTGACCATAGTTGGTATTGGTAAAAGGCTATAACGCGGAATAACGCTCTATCATCTGCTTTAATTAAGTACTCTGTGGTTGTGACATCCATGAATTATTGAACTCTGTGGTGTTTACAAATCGAATGTTGCCTGATTAAAAAATATATTTTATGATTTCTTTCTTCAGTCGTCAAAAATGACATTGACAAGTTGTCAAGTCAACAAATACGACTTTGGAGGAAGGACCTCGGCCTCCTATCCACTGACGTAGGATTTATACGTCAGTGCTCCTATCCTACTGAAAATAATTATCTGTGCCTGTGCAAGTCAAGTGATATTGTTCCGTGCATTTGATTAGAAAATAAAAGTTCAATTTAATATTATTTTCCTATTTACGATGACAATTGGCCTCACCTGAATGTGGATAAATACCAAGAGGATATTGCTTAGAGCTGTCAAAAATTTGTAATGGAAAGGATCCGTTCCGACGCCGCAGACATGAGCCGCCGCGCCGGGGATGTTTTGAGGCGTATCAACAGAATAGCTGATGGGCCCATGACGAGAAAGAAACTTGTGATTATATGTCTGGTTATTATTTTCCTAGTTCTATATGTTGGACCTAGTTTTATGAGTTGGATATTCGATTCTGAGAGACTGACAACCCACCAAAATGTTTGTGTACAGAATTTCATGAAGCCTTTCGAATCATCGTTGAAAGATTACGATGTGTACCTGCGACAAGAAACCTCAGCGACTCTTAACTCACTAAACCACAATTATGTGCCTTATGTTGGAAATGGTTTAGTAGGCTTGGCACTTGAGCAAGTTCCTCATTTGAACATCAAACATGGTAGGACTCTTTCATTACCAATGTACTACCATCCCTTGTATGTCATAGACGACTATGAAATGAAAGAATTTACTGTAGCTGAATATAAAAAGGGCATTGTACACAGATTTCAGTGTTCGAACTCAGGCTTACAAGTATCTTATCAGTATTATGCACACAGAACGATACCTTCATTGTTTGTACAAGAGATTTGGGTCAATAATCCAACAAAAACTCAGAAAAATTTGCATTTAACAACACCAAGAGTTTCTGATTGGCCAACCTCTGTGAAGCAGACCATCAATTTGCACCAAGGTGTTGATACAAAAGAGTATGAAGTAGTGACTGGTATGATACCAATACCAGACAGTGATGATGTTCTAGCTGCTACAGTAGTGTGCAGAAAAATGGCTAAGACTGTCAAAGTGGAAGCCCAAGATGGACTGGACATTCTTATACTAACCACAGTGCAATATAGTAAACCAATAAAGAAAGCAGATTATGCAAAACATAAAGACATTGTTGAAAAAAAAGCCATTGAGCAAATGGAAAAAGTGATTGCTCTAACTGGTGACAGAACCGCTGTAAGGGCCCTAAGAGAGAATCATGCCAGAGTTTGGAACGGACTATGGTATACAGGGTTCTATATCTCAGACTCCAAAGCTGAAGGCATCATCAACGGTGACCGAATCAATGCTACAATTTATGGCATACTCTCTCAAGTAAGGAGCTTTGAACATGAGGACAATATAAAACCTAGTACAAAATCAGAGATTATGAGGAGTTTAACTTACTCCGAAGGCTGTTATGAAGGACATTCAACACTTGACGCATTTAATTTATGGAAACCATTGAATAGTTTATCAAGTTTAAACTCAGTTGCTAGTGTTTGGCTGTTAACATTAGAAAAACAAGGATGCCATAATTTATTAAAAGCTGGAGCAAGTGGGGTTAATCAAGCAATGATCCTAAGCTTTGGAAGTTTGCGTTTTAGCAATCAGCACTTAGAATACAACATTCACCCTTCAAAGTTACATAGAGACTTCCTATTCCGCCGAATCAATTATGGCAATATGACCCATGTGAATATAAGTGTTATTTTACAAGAAGACAATAAGGCAGCTATATTTGTGGCTCTGGACCGCTCAGACAAGACATACTATGCATGTGATGCGGGATGCTTGGACTCTCCTGTGCAACTAGGGCCTTACAGAAAATACTTCCCTGTCAAATTAACAGAGCCTTTAACAGCTATATTGTATGTAACAGCTGACAAGCAGCATATGGAAGATCTGAGACATGCAATACATGTCAAAGAAGTAGTGGAAGCCCCCGCTCACGATCACCATGTAATAGCATTACATAGACATGGCCACAGTTTAGGAGGCCTTAATCCCTTATTCTGGATATCAATTATAGTTCTTATTGTTGTCTTCCATTTATTCTTGTGCAGAATAATCATGAATGAGTTTTGCGATAACGGAGGGGGTTATAGAAGGCTTTACAACAAGCCTTGAAGTGTGAATGCCTTAGTAAGATGGGTGCACCATCATTGTCCATTGCTTGACTGATATGTACGCTTTTTATGCACAACTGACCAAAAATATAATTCAATACTTGCTTGTATTGTTTACAGACATCACTGCCTAGTTTATTAGCGAACGAAGTTTATAATTCGTAGACTGTATGGTCTTAACTGTGTGTTATTTTTGTTTGTTACTGGGGCGTAATGTTTTATTTTTATCTAATACATCCATAACGGACGGATGCTAGAGCTGCTATCAAACAATTACATTGGTGGAAGAAAACAGTTGTTACAATATTGAACACATTTTATTTATTTTGTCTGATAACGGAGGCTATAAAATGAAAGTAGCTTGGTAATTCAATTCAATTCATTCATTCATTTATCTCAGACACAATGATCCATAATTTTGTTAGCAGGTACACTTAAACATAATGTTAGTAGTGAAAACATCAGAGACAAATTAATGTGTATTTATTTGTGTAGTGTGTACTACACAATCCTATTATTACTAAAACCAACAAAATAATATAATTATAATCAAATATTGTTTTTAACAGCATTGTAGACTCATTTTAATTCCAATTTGTCGGCAGCTTGATTATTTTGCTACTTGATTCAATATTTGGAATCATCATAATTATTCAGTCTACTTACATCTGAGGAAAAACCTGTATCTGAATCTGTATAATAATCGTGTATCTGAAGCAACTTAATTAAACAAGATTTTAATTAGTTTCCAATTTCCGTATTTTAGTAATGAAAACTACGCATAAAAAAATAATCAATTTAAATTTTAGCACAATTATTAGTATCGTGATCTCGGATTATAATTTGATATAACCTTGGATTATATACTTAAAACTATGCCGAAGTGATGTATATAGTAACTATTTTTTAATAAGATGTGATTGTTTAGTATTAAAATTTATTTAATTTTTTTTTGGTATAGGGCGCAAACCGCTAGAACAGAATTTATCGCAATGTTACTATGCCCAGTAGGTACCTAAGTACTACAATACTATGGAAGTCTGATAGATATCTCAAGTGCTTGATAAAAGCTCCCTACTTCACTGTCGGCTATACGATAGATAATTAACTCATAGCTGCGAAATAAAAAATCGTCGTTTTTCTATATCATAAATGCATTGTTTTCCTATCTAATCAAGTTATCAAAGTCCTAGTTATTCTGTGTCGACACATAAATAATAAATTCTTAGTCATTACGGTATTTGCAAGAATTTGCAATAATATGTTTATTTATTTAAATAAAACAACTTAACAATGTTAGACTGTACATATTACATTGTGTATGTTTATATATTGTTATAAGATTGTGGTGTATATTTTTGAAATTAAAGCCAAGTTGTATGTTGATTTTGTGTTTGATTCGTTTGTTGATGAACTTCCCACACTAGTAATATAACTGAGGGATCCTACAGCCAAAGTTCGGGTTGGTATAATATAGTAATGTAAGTCAGCCTTTGATGTTCCCACTGCTGGGACACAGGCATCCTCTCTATGAGAGGGAATGAGCTATAATCCACCATCCTGGCCCAGTGTAGGTTGGTAGACGTCACGTGTATGTATGTGAATTGAAGTACTGAGCTATAGGTAATAACATAACGTAACGCCTGTTATCTAGACCCCAAAGGGTAAGCAGAGGTGTACCTAATAGTACACCCACATTTCGCCAGTTACGTTTAAGTCCCATGTAATAGTGGCGAGCCTATTGCCATCAATCGGGCATAAATCTAGACTCCGTGGCTGAGTCTGAGAAATTCCTGACCACAGCGTTAAAAATCCTTACGTTTTTATTTAGGTATTCATTTAGTTGTCATCTAGAGTTTGTGAAAACAGGCACTAATTAGTAGGTAGGTACCTAGTTGTAGTTAAGCATTGATTACTAACTAGCTTTGCCCGGCTGCGTTGAAATGCACTTTTCATACCTACTCTGCCTATCCTACCTACTTAAGAACCTTCTCCAGGACTGGCAGTCTCGACCAAGCGAGATAACGACAAAATCGCTAACTTTTGTACCTACTAACGAAATTCGGTTGCAATCTAATGAAGCTTGCGAGTAACGCAAGTCTCTACATCCAAGATGCGTTATTTCTCGCAAGCATCGTTATTCGTTAGTAATTAGCAATCAAAAGTTACCTAGCGATTTTGTCGTTATCTCTGTCGAGACTAACCTACTACTACTGCCCTAACAATAACAAACACAACAAAAAAAGAATTAGCGAAATCGGTCCAGCCATTCACGCGTGATGCCCGTGACCAAGGGAAATAGGGATTTATTTATTAAATTGTACCATAAATAGATAGACCTGGAGGTGGTCTGGCTTAAAATAACAGGGTAGGTAGGTAACTTATTACAAACATGACTATCACCTTGGAAAATAAAAATTCACGTTACGGTCGGCGGCGTCGGTATGCCGATATCTACTTATTGTCATTCAATACTGCACTTTGCTTTATCAATCGACAAGTGTTGATAACGTGGAGTTATCTGAACTATACGTAGAACATTCATTAACGGGTCTGAGTAGGTAACATTTAACTAAGTAGGTACCTATGGGTTTTAAACCGACTTCCAAAAAGAGAAGGTTATCAATTCGTCTGTTTTTGAAGTGAAAACTTCTTTAGGCGCGTTGAGCACTTTTTGGGTGAAGGAAACTCATCGTCACGTAACGTAACGTGCGGTCACGCTTCGTAGCCGTTCGTAGTAATCGTAGCATCCGCTGCGGCGTAGCACCACATAGGCATGCGCGGGGCATAACCAGTGCTACGACTGGGGCGGGGCCTGCTTTTTGTTTTCACTTCTATCGGCAGTCCCCAAGGTTTTTTTTGTGTGGATGATTCTTTTTTGTTTGGAAGAAAATTACTTCGCGGTGGTCCCATTTAAATTTGGTGAAGATCTGATGGTGATCTTCGGAGAAATACAATGGAACTCTTCAATTATAGACAGCAAATCGGTCGTGAATTCATGATTGCTGCAATCGCTTGGATGTTTGTTGTTTTCACAACATCATAACATATCATCACGCCTGTATGCTCTGAGGGGATATGCAGATATATGTTTTTTTAGTAGGTAGGTACTGTTCGTTATGTCCGGGTAGGTACATGTCTTCTACTTCCATTCTTCTCTATTACTCGTCATCTCCTTTTTATCTGCATCCTTCACACAGTCTATCCATCGCTTATTTGGTACTCTGCTCTTATATCCACATTCATACTTAAAGTTTTCCTCATTACTTCGCCGATAACCAATTAGGTACCACACAACTTCTGTCACCGACTCACCGGTGCCACTTTCAGACTTCCCCTTATGTACTAATTCCTTGTTTTATCCATTCGCGCTCTACCACACATCCCCGGTAGCCACGAGCCCACTCTTCTAATCAAAGTATGACTGGGACGAATCGGCACTATCGCCCTTCACCATAGTTTAGCAGACTTTAGCTGGAGAGAAGAACTGCCGGAACAAACTCCCCAGCCAAGTAACATGGCACAAACCCAAAATTATAAGAAGTCCAAAAGTACCTCGTGGAAATATTAAACAAGACCAGAGAAATAAATGAAACAAAGGTGTTGAATTGACTATAAATATATTTACAAAATATAAAATTTTGATTACAAGGCACATACAGTGAAGACTTAAATATTTACTTGATTATAATCACAACACTTATTCAGAGAGGCACATAACTTTTTACTGGCACTGCATTTAGCGTAAAATGTCCAACATATTCTGAAATAATACAAAATTAACTTTATATAAATACCATAATGTATAATATTTTGTACAGGTTATCCCGAATATTCGGACAAAATATACGCTAAATAAAATGCCCACATTACATGTGTTTCGTCAACCGTGAACATTCTTGGCAACAATAATACATCATTTACTTAGTTGGTTATTTAAGTGTAACATTACAATTTACACTTGTTGCATGTTAAGAACATGTCTACAATTCTACATACAATACATTTTTAATTATGCGTAGTTTTTATAACAGACTATTTACCTATTTCAATAGCTAAACCGGAATTTTGAACGGCGCAAACATTTATAGATCATCCCAGGATCATCCTGTTTAAAAGTGCGCTTCCCTCCACTTAGTCTAAACTAATAGGTCATTATTCAAATGTGCACCAAGCGGTGGACGTGGGCGTAATTTTAAACTAGTCGATCTACACTAAACTTGGGATTTTTTTCTCAATGAATTTGTCAAGATAAGCATCCCCGGTCCCACTTTGAAACTAAGAAGCATCGAGACGGGTCGTCCAAAACTTAAAGCCGCTTTTATTAACTTTAAAACTAAGTATCCTGTTGCAATAATATCGAGCGCTTTTTTCCGCTACTTTCAGGCAAGTACAAGCTGATATTGCTTATCAGCTTGTCTTTCAATCCTTCGGCACATACAGGGCCCGGAAGAAGTGGACGCGCGATAAAGGGCATTGAGATTGAGACTAAAGATGGAATCGCGCTCACACCTGACCCTATATGTGTGGGGAAGTTTGTAGTTTAGGCCCAAACAAATCATGGCCGTATGAGCTTAGTATCTTGTCAATTGCAGGATAAATATTGCTTGCATACCTACATTTTGTACTTGTTCACAAATGGCTTGTTTTGACGTAAAAATAATGAGCCGGTCGGGTTCAGGGTTTCCTCATTAGTGAAACTGTGTGGACAGAACTTTATTCCGATACAGATTAACAAATATTAGGCGTGATACACACGTGTTCAGGTCGTCCTGAGTCGACGTGGCCCCGGTGGTAAAAAAACAAGGAAGCTAGGGACACCGACGATGCTAAAATGGTCGATCATTTCAGCTGATAGACGTCCACTGCTGGACATAGGCCTCCCCCAAGGGGGGGTTTTGCCATAATCGCCACGCTTGGCAGGCAGGTTGGCGATCGCAGTACGGTTGTTACAAAAGCACAGAGAACGCTGCTGCCCTTTCTCTGGTAAGTCCCTTAGTCGCCTCTTAGGACACCCACGGGAAGATATGGGTGGTGCTATTCTTTACGTCCGACAACATACAGAAATGATTACCACTTAATTAATACATAATTTTGAACATAGACATTTTTCATCGGTAGGTAATTTGAAAACAGAACAGCAGTTTCATACATTTTGACCATGTATGTATTGCACTTTTAGAGACAGCTGTTTTATTTTTTAAATAAATAACCGACGAAAAATTTCTATGTAAACTTTTTAACGTCGCCGTCGGTGACTCTTCCAACTGGTGTTACTTACAGTGAAAACTGTTAATCGGTCAATTCCGCTTTTGACTGGTGTCAATCAAATCCTGCAGTTAAAATGCGTTTTCTGCATTTAAAATATGTTGTTTTAGAACGCCTCAGTTATAATTACATAGTCCTAGAATTACATGATGTTTTTCAAAGGGTCACAAAAAAACCTAACAACATAACAAGTTTCTAAGTAAATGTTAGTTATTGTTAAGATAGTTTTCACCGGTCAAAAGTAGTTTTGACTGAATAACAGTTTTGATTGTATGACATATACATACGATTTTACTGCCCAGCCTCCTGAATCAGGCCAACTATAAAATGAGTCTTACACTCCATGTAATTTTTTTACGGCTTGACTGTTTTACAAACAATATTTTTGACGGAAAATTCTACACATTATTGAGAACGATAACAATTTGAACTCATGGGAATCGACCGTGTACTTTCACATAACATTCTTATTACATAGCATATTGAACTTACTGCTAAACATATAACACGGAACCACTTAACTATAGCGTTTGAATGGGATATGGTTACGGCTTGCCTACAATAAAGCACATACATGTCGAAGACTTCATAAACAAGAGATTTATGATAATTGTTACAAGGTCAAATTGAATTTGGAAGCGAAACTCATACATTGTGTAAACAGACCCCTCATAGTTATGTTTACTGATAGCTATATCGTTTACTAGCTGACGTCCCGCGGTTTCACCCGCGTAGTTCCCGTTCCCGTGGGAGTAAGGGAAAAAAATATAGCATATAGCACTCACGAATAATGTAGCTTTCTACCAGTGAAACAATTTTTAAAATTGGTTCATTACTTCCGGAGATTACCCCCTACATACAAACTTACAAACAAATGTTACCTCTTTATAATATTAGTATAGATAAGTTTTTGAGTGTGGACAGGCCCTAAGTTAACAACATATGAATTCAAGGTGTTTGTTGTTCAACAATATTATGAAACAGAAACCGAACGTTAGAGAAATGAATCGAAAGAGTCTGCTAGAAAGCCTAAAGATATTACAAACTATTGCGTATCTAACCTTGCACTGTGCACGCTTTCCGTACAATGGAAGGTCAGCGTTAACTGTTCTGCATTTGCAATTTAGTTTCCACTATCTTATACAAATAAGAATATTGGTAGGTTGGTATTAGTACGTTTAGTTTGTGCTGCAATTACAACCTGTTTTTAAGGTTTCAGTATCTTCCAGTCATTGTAAAATCAACTTAATTTAACCTTCTCTAAAGTTGAGAATTTTTATGTGAAATCAATACAAATGACCTATAAATGTAATTCCGGTTATGCGGCTGATAAAAATGTTTAATCGTTTTAATTTCAGTTTCGGAATTCATATTTTTTCTTAGTTCGAGCAAGCTTATTTGAATTCAAACACACAATTATTTATTTAATTAGTGACTAACAGAGTTTAAGGCTCGCTTACACCACAAATTACTGAACGCGTTTAACGTTAAAGATAATTCAAACGTCAGTCATCTTCAAATGACTGATAGAAACACATTCAATATGTTTCGTCCGCGTGAAATTAATATTATAAAAATATTACTTGCCTATTTGAATCGGATTTTGTTAACAATTTTTAGGGTTTAAATTGCACGGAACCCTAATCCTTGTTCTAAATAAAAGGTACTCCTTATAACATCAGCTAGTAAAAGTTTCGTCCAAATCGGTCCAGCCGTTTCGGAGATTAACAGGAACAAACAGACAGACAATAATTTAAAAAATACGCTTTCATATGCATTCAGTAAAAAGCTGTTATTTAGAAATTACAAACAGACACTTTAATTTTATTTTATTTTTGTGTAGATTATTAAAATACACTTCTTGTTCTTCCAATTCTCTTTATGAAATCAAATTGGCAGAATATAGTCGACAACGATCTTGCACAAAAAGAAAAAAAAAAGAAAATATTTTTTATACTTACTACATTTAATAAGTAGGTACCTATAAAAATATATATATTTTTTTTTTATATTGCTAAACGAATTTAGTTATTTGTGGAGCAAGTAAGATAATATCGTTTGAAAGGCTGTGTTTATTGCTAATTTACTCACAATAGGACATAATGCACCTTGTCTAGATAAAATTATGTTTTGTCATTAGCCGTTCGATATTTTAAATGTATATGACGGTGAAATTTGAAATGCTGTAAGCCACATTGAGTGTGTTTTTGTATTTTCAACTTACGGGGCTGGCTGGAAGGTTGCAAATCTAATGTATACGGACGATGTGTCTAACGTCGGGCTTATATTAAAGGTAAAATTCACGATACATACCCGTTTACATGTGTATTATAATCTAATGTATGGTCAATGTACTTTCAATCACGCATTTCAAATTTAAACTGTTGTATAGTATCATAAATAAAACTAAAATAAAGGTACGTTATAGAATGGTCTGGTATAATGTTTTGAACTGTTATTTTTTATAACTACATCTATAAATGTTTTTTTTGTTTTTAATATTTTTCTATCTATGCAGATGGCTCGGGCGAGTTTACAAATAAACTTAGGGCTGATTTCACCACTAAAATGAACGCGATCAACACATTTGAACCGCGTTCAAGAAATGTCTCTGGATAACCCAGACAGAGAGAGTGTTCAAGTGTTGATCGCGTTCAGTACAGTGGTGAAATCGGCCCTAAGTTTCTCTGTATATCTTAATCCAGGTAAATCTTAATTCATATAAAGCGTAACAAAACTATGAATTTCACGGACTCGATCCATTACTGATTTTTGAATGTTTTTTTTTTATAAAATGTGATTTTTAATAAAAAAAAAAAAATTAAAAAAAATAATAGGTATCAATTATTAGTTCATTTACATTTGCGATGTTATATTTTAAAAGTAAATATAATTGAATTAGACACAAAATTTTAAAATTATACAATTGTGAGTTAATTTTGTGCATGATCTATGACAAAAAAAGAAAATTATAAAATATGGAAAAATATCTACACAGATCTTAATATTATACACTTAATTTATTTTTCATTGTATACAAAGAATTTGTACAGCCTTTTCACATTTATTTTACTTCTGACCGAGTCAAACCAACCACAACTTTATCGAAACGAGAATAGAATCATTGTGACTTTGTCAGATGTCTCACTGGCTATAAGCCAACTGCAACCTTAAACTAAGGAAAATAAAGATCAAGATGCAAAATCAGAAGAAAAGTTACTGTGAAAAGTCTGCACACGAAGTTTATAAAAATACATACAACGATTTTGGACTGTTTCTCTTTTCTAGGGTTCCGCGTACCCGAAAGGTAGCCAACGGGACCCTATTACTAAGCCTCTGCTGTCCGTCCGTCCGTCTGTCTGTCTGTCAGTGGGGTGTATCCGTAACAGGTAGACAGTTGAATTTTTCACAGAATGTGTATTTCTGTTGCCACTATAACAATAATATACAGGATGACATTCTTATCACTTTCCAATAAAATGGGTATAATAGGTGAACGGAGTAGAAGCAAATGGCATACTTACCAAGTTTTTCTTTTGCGAAAAAAATATATTTTTCATATTTTTTTCAAAATTACTCTTTTTTGTTCTAATATGAAAAGTTTACCTGAAATTTGTACCGTTTTTTGATGATGGATCAATTTTTTTCTAAGCTGTGGAAAAAAGAAAAAAGAACAAGGTATGCCATAAGCTTCTACACCGTTCACTTAATATGCCCATTTTTTTTTTAAAGTAATAAAAATGTCATCTGGTATAATAAATAAAAATTAAAGACGGCTTCCCTATTATAAACGTGTTTTTATTTTGGAAAGTATTTAAAAAGTACCTACATAGTATTAAATATAGTACGATGGTACGGAACCGTTCATGCGCGAGTCCGACTTGCACTTGGTTTTTTTTACAACAGATCAATGTTTTTGGTTTCAAAAAGGTCTTTGAAGACGATGATGCGATTTTAAAATAAAAAAAATACTTAAAAATGAAAACTGTTGTAAAACAGTAATAAAATACAAGTTGATTTTGGGGGAGCCTCTTAAGTTTTGCTGTTGAGCGTTAATGGTGTCGATTCTGTTGTGCACAAACTAAACTTAATTTAGGCTATTGCTATCTTTTCTCTCTAATAAAACGAGAAAGAGACGGACGTAATTTAGAGCTGTCAAATTTAATTGGAACTAATATTTCCATACAAATGAAGGGTGCACGTAAAAACACGTCGACTCGTTTCACAATAGATTTTTATAAAAGCTTTACTATACTACAAGGTGTAAAAGGACTCTTCACGAAGCCGTCTGACTTTTTTAGTACTCCAACCTGGGTTGGTCCGTTAAAACTTTTTGATCAGTATTAGAACCAGGATCGATTGGCATCAAAAAAATTTATTGTGTAAAATGGCCATTGGTGTCGATTCTGTTGTGCGCAAACTAAACTTAATTTAGGCTATTGCTATCTTTTTCTCTCTAATAAAGCGAGAAATAGACGGACGTAATTTAGAGCTGTCAAATTTAATTGAACTAATATTTCCATACAAATGAAGGGTGCACGTAAAAACATGTCGTATAAAAACACGGTGAAGCGCAAGGCATAAACTAGTTTGACATCTCTAACTTAGTGCATATAGCCGTCCTTTTCTCGCACTGCCTTTTAGTAAAAGAAAGCAATAGCCTAAATTAAGTTTAGTTTGTGCACAACAGAATCGGCACCATTATCTTGCTAACTGTACATGTTTTCGAAAATCTGTGAATGGGGATCAAAATTTCACGAAAAATTATGTACAGTCTGTGGATTAACATTTTTGGAATAATTAATTGAAGAAAAGTTGTAACTTTGACCTCCAATGCCTCCGTAACTTCGCAAATTTAGTCCAGAACAAAAAAAATATCGCAATGACGGGGCAAACAAATGCCTTTCAGCTTCGTTAGGGTTTTTTTTTACACCCATTAAGATTATAGTTGCCAATTTCTTATTTTCAATTATTTTTTTATGGCTAGATTAATTTCGTTCAGTGAATATTTATTTCAGAGATCAGTAATTTTTTAATTATGTCGACAGCCTTGTCATTTGAAAATATTTGACTGAATCAATTAATAAGAAAGTTGACAGTTAACATTTAAATTTATTTTAATCACTGTTTTAAGCTTTAACTAAACTTAAAATTTCACTTACGGGATATTATCTGTGATTTTTCCCATCCACCAGCATTCTCCAGTCAACCCGCGATCATGACGCTTACAACAGCGTCGAAATATCGAGAGCTCAAAATGAATAATAATCACGGAAGATATCCAGTAAGTGATATTTTAAATTTAAATATCTTTTAATCGGAAGTGCGACTGCTGAGCTGGTCCTAGGTTTGATTCCCACGTCGGGCAAAGTGTTATTAGGTTTTTCCATCACGATTTTTTCCGTACCGACCACAGAGTCTGGTTTTGTGCCCGGTTGATGGCAATAGGGCTACCCCCTGTTATAGTTCTGTTCAAACTTTATGGCAGCTCGGAAGTTAGCTGCGAGTGACAGTCTGCGCATTATCCAGTTAAGACGACGCGTCGAAGCTACGCCTAAAATAATTTTAGGTATGCGGGGTGGAGAGCACCCCGCATACCTAAAATTATGTTAGGCGTAGCTTTACGTTAGTTGTTGCGAGCCGCCATAAAGTTTGAACAGAACTATAGGTACATGGGACTTAATAGTATAGGATCCCTTAAGGCTGATGCGCAAGGGTAGTCCGCGAAATTAAAATTTTCTCACGTTTTTTTGCAATTTGCAGGCCAGTGCTAGGTTGTATGTTGATTAAAATACTATTCGCGACTGTAAGACGTATGTAGTTACAGAATTATAATGATCAAAATCATCAATACAACCTTCCAAGTTCATAAAGGTGCAGGAATGATTTTGACCTTGATAAAGTCATTTTTCCACCTTTATGAACTTTGAGGGTTGTATTCAATGATATTTAATTAAACAGATATGTTATGAGCGCGCAATCGTGAAGACTCGAAAACGTGTCAATTGGCCTGTTTTCCTTTATTCTGCGTCACTGCGTGTATGTGAGCTGGCTCTCCCCCGCGGCACACTTTTTTCGGTGGTTTTGTAGGTGTATAACATATCTGTTTGTTAGAATATCATTGGTTGTATTGATGATTTTGATGAATATAAATCTGTAACTACATACGTCTTACGACCGCGAATAATATTTTAATCAACATACAACCTAGCACTGACCTGTAAATTGCAAAAAATAAGAAAAATTGAATTTCGCGGGCTACCCTGGAGCATTCACCTTAAAGAATGACCTTCACAGAGCTGGTTAATGGATGGAAAGTATTTTATATCAAATTAAATATGTCAAAAAATATATTGCAAATAGGTTGACTAAACAATTTCAGTACCTACAGATTTTTTTTTTTTTCAACATTGCACTGGTTTGGCTAATAGACAAATTCCGTACCAATCGAAAGTATGAAACCTGCTAAATATGCAAACGTTAGGTTAACCGGTTAACCTAACGTTTGCATTTATTCTACATGCAAAAAAAAATGCTAATGAATGATATTCTGGACTGAAATTTTTTAGACAACCCATTTGCAATATACTTTTCAATACACTTCCTCGAAAACTGGTCCTTAACGCACTACGATTAGGTACAACATGCATGGTATTTCACACGCATGCGATTTCTTCCACTTTCCCGCACGTGTGCAGGAATGAAAATTGCCACAGATAACTATACTAAACTTAGACCAAATTGGTTGAATGCCTATGTCTGAGGTGAATGTTTTTTTTTAAATTTCGGCAAAGCACTACGCGTCTTTACGGCATAAATATTTTTTGAATATTTAAATTGCGTTTATAAATAGAATATCATAGATAAACATGATTATTAAAAACTAATAGTTACTTTTATACACAAATTAACATTTATTTGTGTTCTGAATTCAAAAATATAAAATAAATCTATTTTATATAATAGGCTGTTTAACGGCTTCATACCTTTGCCTCTCCTTCAACCTGGCGAAACCAAAGCGCGAAAAAAAAAAAAGAAAATTAAAATCATAGTTTTATAGTTCGTGACAAAAATATTTTTCGTTATTTTATTTTATTTCTTCAAAAGTGTATTGAAAAACGTCGTTTGATACACGTGGACATTTGTTATTGCAATTCTCGGCTCGTTAACACCCTCGCCTACGGCTCGGGTGTTATAATTCCGCCTCGAATACAATAACAAACTTTCTCCACTTGTATCAAAATGTACTATTTCAATACACTTCCTCGAAAACTGGTCCTTAACGCACTACGATTAGGTACAACATGCAATGTATTTCACACGCGTGCGATTTTTTCCACTTTCCCGCACGTGTGCAGGAATGAAAATTGCCACAGATAACTATACCTATACTTAGTCCAAATTGGTTCAATGCCTATAGTCTGAGGTGAATGTTTTTTTTTTAATTTTTGCAAAGCACTACGCGTCTTTACGGCATAAATATTTTTTGAATTTTCAAATTGTGTTTATAAATAGAATATCATAGATAAACATGATTATTTAAAACTAATAGTTACTTTTATACACAAATTAACATTTATTTGTGTTCTGAATTCAAAAATATAAAATAAATCTTTTTTTTATATTAGGCTGTCTAGCGACTTCATACCATTGCCTCTCTTTCAACCTGGCGAGACCAAAGCGCGAAAAAAAAAGAAAATTTAAATCATAGTTTCATAGTTCGTGACAAAAAAAATATTCGTTATTTTATTTTATTTCTTCAAAAGTGTATTGAAAAACGTCGTTTGATACACGTGGACATTTGTTATTGCAATTCTCGGCTCAAAAACACCCTCGCCTACGGCTCGGGAGTTATAATTCCACCTCGATTGCAATAACAAACTTTCTCCACTTGTATCAAAATGTACTATTTTGACATATTTAATTTGATATAAAATACTTTCCATCCATTAACCAGCTCGGTGAAGGTCGTTCTTAAGGGATCTTAGACTATAAGAAGCCGGCGACCGACGCGTAGTTCATACAAACGTAATACCAAAAAAAATTGTAAATCAAACATATTCTTAAGGTAGTGTGCATTTATTTCTATTGGATTACAGAATATCTAGGTCCCCAAATAACTGATTTAAACAAGAGTCAGGAGAAAAGTAAGTTTTCTATAGATATTTTAAATTTCTCATATCTCGTCTATAAATCACTGTCCTTTCCAGGCGCGGATACAGGATTTCGTTTAGGTAAGGGCAATTTTCCAGAAAAAAAAATGGAGAAAAAACAAGCGACCCTGGTGAAAGCAACGCAAACCTCAAATTAACCATACAAAAAGCATTTATCAGAAAGTGTTGAATGTTTGCAAAATAAACGTACTTACCTGCTCAGACTGTTTTGTTGTCTGTTTTTTTATGAATTATGAAACAAAACACAAAAAAATAATGTTTATTTTAGAGTAGGTAGGTACATAACATAAGTAACTGTCTAAATATTAAATTCTAATCTCTTACGGCCGGTTTTAGAAAGTCTTGTAATTACTTGCTCGGTGTCAATAGCAATGTCTCGATGGATGTGCATAAGGGCAAGACCAAGGAGGCGGTTTTCAGTCATGGTGGCCAGGCCCAGATCTAGGGGGGGGCAAGCCGGGGTCCATGCCCCGGGCGGCAAATTCAAGCTTGGCAGACGTATGGTCAAAGTTGCGTTAATGATGAGTTGTAACGATACAGCTCATTGATTTCTGTAGAAGACTGGAAAACTGTTCTTGTTGAAGAAGAAGGAGCGCCTTGCAGACTCTCCATATGCATACCAGCCGATGAACTATCGAAACTCTTTGAGAGCTAAACTGTAGACCGCCTAGTTCAGCACCTGACTTGGCAGATAAGGATCTGGCGGACCCGCTTAAATGCCGCTGCCTCCTCGACTCTCCCCAGGGCTGAGAATATCCACCTCGAAAAAAAAAAGAAAAGATTGGAGGCACTCCTATAATACCATGCCAAACCTATGCCGTACCAACTTCTGCCGCATAATCGGGGCTTATCTGAGGGACAGAGATATCATCTACCATTCTATCCGATTCAAGAAGGATGTTGCGTGGGACAGTGATTCGTTCTGGGGCCGCAACTAGGGAACATCGGGTACGACTGGGTGCTTCGCTGTTATGCTGATGACACACTGGTGAAGGCACGGGGGAAGACGTTTCGGTAGGTGACCATCTTGGTGACAGCTGGGGTCGTAGATTGGATCCGGTTGTGTGGTGTTTCCATGGACCTCAGAAAGTGCCAGCTCTGAGATCGAACATCGTGTCAGGAAGTGTCCGTATCAGCGTCGAGTCGACGATGAAGTACCTGAGACTCGTCCTTGATAGTTGGTGGGTACTTTCAGCAGTTGGCACCCCGGTTGATGGGCACCGCAAACTCAATCTCGTGGCTAGGCTACTGCCCATCCTGGGATGATCCAATTCCTTCTGCAGAAGATTCTATATGGGGATCGTACGGTCCATAGCGCTCATACGGAGTGCCAGTATGGACGGACAACCTGACGACCTAAATACCCTAATTCAGCGATGAACCCAGAGAGCGATGGCCGTCAGGGTGGTGAGAATAAATCAAACGCTCTCCTTCAAGCGGTGGCCGATCACCACCCTGAGATCTTGACGTTATAGTCCTTACACAGAGCGAGCACCTGATGCGTCGCCATAATGTCGAGGTGTACAGGGCTGTGCTCCACCAGGTTCTAGTGGTAGATTGAGAGGCTCGTGCAACGAAACACAGTGCATACCACTTTTACGGCGCTAAGACCCGTGACGAAGAAGTGGCTTAAGAGACGGCATGGCGCCCTCATTTTCCGTCTGACACAGGTACTCTCCGGGCATGCGTACTTCGAAAAGCACCTGTGCCGTATAGTTCGGGAACCAACGCCCTGTGCACTACTGTGGAGATCACTGGAGACTGCTCCGAAGTCAACACAGAACTTATTAATTCAGACCCTAATACTGTGCTTTCATAACAACAATATATGTCCTTCACGTCCATGTATGTATATATATTTATAAATAAATAAGGTAATAAACACAGATAGAGCAGCGATGGATAGGTCCTTGGTGCGTTCTATCCACGAGGCCTATGTCCATCATTAGGCATCTGATGGCTAAAATAATGATGATGATACAGGAAAAACTATAGACGAGCGGGGGCAGCTTTTTTCAGTTTTTGCCCCGCCCCGAAAAAATTCAAGATCCGGGGCTGAGGTGGCTCCTAAGTATGTTTTAAGGCGCTGTAACGACGAAAACGACCTCTCAGCAGAAGCATTTGTCACTGGTAGTGTTGCAAGGATTAATAGATAATTATATATGATATTATATATGGAAATGCGTCCTTATCGCACCTAGCCAACACATCCAGAGCTGCTATGGGTAGTTCTTTTTCTTTCATCCATTTCTCTCGCCACAGCAACAATTCATCTTTTAGCAAAAGAGAAGCAACTTCTTTTTCGACGTCAAGAAGCATTCCGAAGCGGTCGAGGAGGGGCTTTTCTCCAGAAGAATTGTTTACAATATTTTCTGGGATGAACACTGATAGCTGAAACACGTCTAAGGTTTCCGCTGAGTACCTTTCTCGCAGATCTGTTATAACAAAGTCGAGTAATGGTGCTTAGTGCTTAGCTTATATTCCTCGGCTGAATTAACTTGACAGTTAGCTCGATGTATTTGGCGCCCACCATGGCGAGGAGTCCGAGGAATATTCAGTTCGACACCCAATTGACCGGCTAGATTATTTGCACGCTGCGACACATTGTTAGCGTCCATATTTTCCCGGCGACTGGCAAGAATGGTAATTGTGTTTTTTACTTACATAGCATTGCCATTAAGATCAATCGCCGTCTTTTGGAGTAATTTACTCAGTGACTGCGTTAGAGATAATACATCACTAAGACACAACACAGACAACAAGAATTGTGGGTTGCGTTGCTGACAGTGAAGCAGCCTTGCCAGCTGTGCTCGGATCACGCCACTCTGAAATCTTTTCTAAAGTCTCCACAATCTTGACAAGGTCTACAGAGAATTGGAGTACACCTTCATGCCGCTCTACCCATCGGGTCTCACAAAGCGATGTAAGCACACACACACATCCCAAAGTGCTCATGAGGACTGTTTTTCTTTTGGGATGTGATTTGAAAAAAGCAATTACTTCTTTCATGACTGCTACAGCATCCCGGATAGCAGGCACTTTGGAGCTACGTAAAATGGAGTTATTTAGCTCGTGGCTATAGCATGGTGTCTTGACAGCGTTTTTGGATTCCTTCTGAACCTCGGTAGCAGCACCTCGAACTTCGGATAACATAACGGCACAACCGTCTGTTCCTATCCCAACACACCGTTCCAGTGGAAGTTTCAGCCTCTTTTTCAGCTGGGTTAGGATAATTTGGCCAATGGCCTTGCCGGTTAAAGATAACTCCTTAGGTGTGGATGTTCGGTCCAACTTCTGTTCGGTAGTAAGTACTTTTCTGGTTTCTCTCCAATCTTCTTCATCGGATTCGTAGTCATTTTCATTTTTAGCATAAGCTAGTTCCTCAAAGGCATCCACAAAGCTGACAAAATCCTCACGGATGATACCATCATCATCCGTTGTCTCGTCAAAAAGTATTGAATAGTATCGTGAAGCACGCACATTACTCAAAATTTGCTCAGAAATCTATTTCCCGCAGCATGAAATAAGCATGTTTTGTGTTGTTTTGCTTATATATGTGGCATTAGAGGAAGCTGTCAGTAAATGCTTCTCCAGTTTTTTATTGCCAGCAGATAGGTAAGTACTCGAAACTTTAAAAGCTCCCTGAAATTCCCTGCGTTCACGATCACGGATTCGTTGGAAATATCAGGGTTACGAAGTATCGGTCCATCATCTCTGTGACCACGGAACGCTAAATTTTGCCGCCCGAGGAAGATAATAGTGTCAACTATAGGACGAAGTCGTTTCCTATTTTCTTCCACTATTTTGAGTCGCTTTTGATTTACAAGGTTGATTACTCCCATGTTAGGTTTATTGAAGGTATAAAGAAATGATGCAGCCTGTTCTGCAGTTCGTTTATGATACATGTTATTTGCATGTGACTTTAAATCTCCATGCTGCCCAGCAATATCCTTAAAATTTATCAGTGGTTTAGTCACAAGCTTTTGCAAAGGCACAGTTTTTTGACCTTTGAACTTTAACTCTAGAATCTTGACTTATTTTTTTTGCTAAAATTAAAATGTTATATTCTTAGATTAAATAATGTCCAGATTGATAGTAGGCCACTGAGAATTGAAGCCAAAAACACGCGGGACACATGTCCCGCATCGTACGATCCATACGTCAGTCGCCTAGGAACGTTCCCCGCGTAAACTACGTCACGAGTCCGTGTTTTGATATTTTAAAATGAAGGTTTGTGTTGTGAAATGGTGTAGAAATCACACAAAAAAAAGGAATGTACCACTATATATCATTTCACAAGTAAGTATTCAATTTCACTTTGTATTTCTTTGTTACCGCATTTTAAACTTATGTAAACAAAAAGTATAATTTGACATTACTGTCACGCCATATTTGTTGAGTGTTGCCAGGGGCATAATTTTTTTTACCCATTATTTGTAACTTTTAAAAATCTTTTCAGAACGAGAAATTACAAAAGAGTTTTATTTACATAAACGATGTTTTTTTTTATAAATGTAAAAGCTTTGGCTCAATTACTGAATTCGAAACGCTTTGTCCATTGCCTCAAAGTCTAATTTAGAGTCAGAGTCAGATTAAGAGTCAAACTAACTAATGCCGGGTCCAGACTGGTGTAACGCGAATGTAACGATTACGTTTAATTCATGTCAACAATGTGGACGGCACACGAACTCAAAGCGAATTGAAAACGCGTATACTGCGTGCGCCTTTGTGTTCGCGCAAAAACCGACAGCCGATGGATCAACCGCGAGCGTTACATGTAATGCTCGCGGTGCCGTCCACACCTAGAATTCGCGTTACATTACACGGTGGAGTCGCGTTACATTACGCTAGTTTGGACCCGGCTTAACGGTCGGACTCGGTCAGGTTCGGTCAGACTCGGTCAGACTCGATCAGATTCGGTCAGACACGTTCAGAATCAGTCGGACTCGGTCAGACACGTTCAGACTCAGTCAGATTCGTTTGGACTCGGTCAGACACGTTCAGGCTTGGTCAGATTCGGTCTAACACGTTCAGACTCAGTCTAATTCGGTCGAACTGGGTCAGACTCTGTCAGACTCAGTCAGAATCGGTCAGACTCGGGCAGACACGTTCAGACTTGGTTTGACACGTTCAGACACATTCAGACTTGGTATTTAAGTACACCAAAACAACAAACATTTAATTAACTTGCAAGCAAATATCACAAAAAGTCGTAACATAATAATTTCTGATAAAGTCGCACATGAAAAATTACACAAATTAAAGAAATAACGTTGAAAATCACCAACCGTAATGATAAAAAATCATGTCATTACTGTTGATGATATATTTTACGCTGAACGTAAAATACTGAAAATCTCCCACATTTATGGGTAAGTCTCCGCCACTGGTATTACACGCACATTGCACACAAACGCAAATCCGATACGTAATACACTCCCGAGCGCGGTGCTCACTCACACATTCAAAAAAAGTGGCTTCACTTAAAACGTTCCGTTTTGTTTCGAACACGGAATCTGGACATTATTTAATCTAAGGTTATATTATATAAGCCGGAGAGGTGATCTGTACCTCAGGATCTCAGATCGGATCTGTACTTCAGACACCTTTCTCTATTTAAGAGCCATTTCACGTTTTCGCGAAAATTTCTAAGACTTTAGTCGCCTAAATTACCATCTTAGAGAACACCCTGGCATTTTTAATACATGTTAAAAATAGATCAGTTTTTCTTATTGACACTTAATGTAACACATTTACAAAAACTTATTTTTTTAGTATGTAGTGATTAATCTCCCACAACTAGTTTACTAAAAAATCTTCGCAGAGTCAATTTCAGACTCCTAATACTATCATAAATATTTTTAAATTTCACTCATATAAATACACAAAGCATCAGACATATACTTTTGTCAACAAATAATGTACTAGAATATCGATAATTAATAACATTAATTAGTAAAAAAATAAAGTCTTAGGTCAATTTTTACGTTTTATACTGCTATTTTGTCGTGATTTTTTGATTTGAATAAAGCGTAATTACATTGAAAAAAAAATGTAAAAATAAACTATGTTCTTTTACTAAACTAATTCCAAAGTTTTATTAAAATCAATTCATTTAATCAGATACAAAATAATTTTTAACATCACTCTAAATTAGAATAAATTACGACGCATAAGCGAGCACCGATTAGTACGGCTCGAGCGCCCATCGACGAAGGACCTGTGCCATTTTTTTCCGCGTCCCGATTTTCGAGCGTGTCTATCGTAAACGCATTGTTATACTACGACTACAACATTTTGATTCTCTTTGTATTTTTTTTTCATTAGGTTAGAATTTCGTTTATTATCAAGTAAAGTATTATTTTAGTAATTTGTAAATGAATAGTTATATTTCTGTTTTATCAGTTTTAGCAATGGGGCGTAAGGGTTGTATTATTATTGTGTCAATATAAGGATAAAATAAAATAAAAAACAGAAGCGAGGTGGATATTATTTTTATTTGCAATTCATATACATAGTTATCGATCACGTAAGGTAAAAGCGCAAGGGTAGCCCGCGAAATTCAAATTTTCAAAAGACTATTTCATTGATGATTTGATTATAACTCCGCAAATCCATTATTTGCTACGATCGCGAATCATATTTTGTTCAACATACAACCTGACACTGACATATTAATTTTCTTTTCTTAACATATAATTATATCGACATGGAATATAGAACCGTAATTACAATTTGAAGGGTTTGAAAACACTTAACACTCCTTTAAAAATATTTGGGTTCCGAAATTTGATAGCTCTTTTGTTTTCATTTTAGAATGAGAAATCGCGTGAATCGAGTAGAGGAGGATAGTACTTTTAGAAGAGACGCCGTGCAGGGTCCTAGTGGAAAGACTGATTCAATAAAATTTATTGTTTTAGTTACAACTAGCTGTGCCCGCGGCTTCGCTCACGTCAGCGCGTATTCTTTTGGCATTATCAGGGAACATTACATGAGAACGTGAAGTCGTAGTATATTCCTGACATCTTCTACAAAACAACATACTAATAAACTGACTTACTGTTAATTTTAATTAAAACTTGTTAGTAAGTACTTCTTTTTTTAAATACCTACTAAAGGAACTCGGTAGTAAATTTTTGAGAGGAATCAATTTAGATGGCCATCGACACGGAAGAAGTTTATGAACAAAGCAAATAGATGCAATTCATTATATATCATAGATACACACACCTACACAGAGTAGGTATCCTTAAAAAAAATCTTTCAACTCTGAGAGCATAATCAGTCGATCAAAAGTAAGAATATGAAAAAACCTCGTTACTGAAAAATACTGTTGACGCTTGAATTTAATGTATTTAGTAGTTAAGGAACCAGAAAGAGTCTGCGCTTCGAAATCAAGATTATCATGTTTATCAACCTAACTACCTACTAAATATCGAGTTTTAAAAAATGACGTGTAAAAGTGTTTGTAAAAACCAACTTGCAAAATAAACATCATTTATCATTTATAATAAAAAGTATAATAATATAGTATATTATGAATTATGATGCAATTAAGTTGCAAGTACGAGGCTGTGAGTTGCAGCCCGAGCCGCAGGCGAGGGCGTAAATCAGCCGAATGTCTAGTGAGCAAGTTGCTCACGAGTTTCATACGCACTTTTTCAACACACTTGCGAGGAAAAAACAAACATGCAGCAACAAATGCGATACAAACAAAATATGAAAATTATGGGAAATGGCGCGCAAGTTTTTTTTTTTTCACTCGCCAAATGTAAGGTGATACTTAAAGCCATACAGCCTACTTCGAAATTATAATTTTAGTGATAAAATACAAATACATTTCACCTATAACAAATTATTGTAAATTATAAATAATTTGATATTAATAAATGTTTTTCCGTCTTAATTATGGACACATTAATTATTTATTCCAAAAACGTAAATGGGTTTTCAGCGACATAAAACCTCTTTGTTGTTACAAAAAAAAAACTGTATTACCTGGTTAAATTGAAAATGCTCTGTGTACTCGCATATTATTTGCAGTTAGGTACCTACTAAATTAACATTGTAGGCATAATTCTATTATGCACTAGTGTGTAATATTATTGCACACATTAGGCTCACTTTACGAGCAAGTGTGTTGAAAAATATGTAATAGAAACATACACGTAAAAACATATTTACATAACATATATTTGTGTTTTATTAGTTTAGAAGGGTTTAATAGATTAAAGACTGAATAAATAAATTACATTTTTGCCTAAATCTCAAACCAAGGTGCATTACGATTGTAACGGCCCAAGATTGTTTAGTCCGTCTCGATACTCGCGCTGCATTGTTCGCGTTGTGTAAGTGTGGATAGCTACGCACACATACACAAAGCTGCGGTCTTTTACCTAAACTCGAGCGTTTAAATTTTGTGAAATGGCTCTTAAGTTTGTGCATAATACCAGTGCCTGTAATTTTTGATGTCGAGATAAATAAAGATTTATGATTATGATTAGTTTTTTGACCTCCACCAACACCACCAGTAGCAAAAAACCGGCCAAGTGCGAGTCGGACTCGCGCACGAAGGGTTCCGTACCATTATCTATACATTAGACAAAACGGCAAAAAAATCACGTTTGTTGTATGGGAGCCCCCCTTAAATATTAATTTTATTCTGTTTTTAGTATTTGTTGTTATTGATCGATCGATGTAATCGACACGTAGTAATGAGATAATAACAATTTTTGAAGATGGTCATAATGACCGTATGTGGTCGGATCCGGGGGGGGCAATTGCACCCATTGACCCCCCCCCCCCGTATCCGCGCCTGGTCCTTTCAAAATATATATTTGGGAACATAGATATTTCTTATTTACTTATTTATTTACGACACATTTTGAACCGAATTGCTCGATATAATTTATTTTCTAACACCGTAACACGTTTTGTATAAAACAACATTTAATTTTAAAATAAGGCACTTTTACTAAACTATGTACACATTTCCTAGGAACATGTGCCAATAGACACGTTATTAGGAATCTTAACGCTTACGCTTAGAGCTCCAAATATATATATAGGTAGCTATAGCTTTAAAGCATACATAATATAATATCTTTCGTTAGGTTGCTCCAGACATGTTTCGGAACCAAAGGGCAACAAATTACATCCAGAGAGGAAGGTTGTAACATTATAGACTTTTTTTGACACAAGCCCGCAACACTATTCCCAAACCACTGTAACTCCTGAAAGCCAGAATCAACAGTGTCGTCGCCAGAAAAGCGCCGAAACAATGAAGCTCGACGAAGTCCCAGATACACAATGGTGTCAATTCTGTTGTGCACAAACTAAACTTAATTTAAGCTATTGCTATCTTTTTCTCTCTAATAAAACGAAAAACAGACGGACGTAATTTAGAGCTGTCAAATTTAGTTGGAACTAATATTTCCATACAAATGAAGGGTGCACGTAAAAACATGTCGACTAAAAACACGGTGAAGCGCAAGGCATAAACTAGTTTGTCATCTCTAACTTAGTTCATAGCTATAGCCGTCCTTTTCTCGCACTGCCTTTTAGTAAAACAATAGCCTAAATTAAGTTTAGTTTGTGCACAACAGAATCGACACCAATGTCAGAATTATTTCCAATAAAGCAAAGTTATATTTATATAAAAGCTTCAGAAAAGTCGCGGTTTCATCATATAACTGACTTTTACATTATTATGCATACAGGTCACATTCAAGCAATATACAGAATGAATATTTGAACCCCAGCGAAATGAAATGTTTAATTAATTCTTATATTTCAATGAAATAATTTACCTACTTCATATAATTTAAAGCCTCTGGACAATGACCGTCTTATTATAAACATAGTTTATTTAGCACAGGTTCAAATAAGTACACCCTGTATATGTTTTTTTTTTGCTTAATAGCCCGTGAACGAACACGGGCAAATAGGGTAGATGATTAAAAAAATCTAATTAGTCCGTCAGATAAATTTCCAAAAAATATTGGACACGTATTTTTTCTTTTGTTACGTAAACCAAAATTGACGAAGATACGACGCTTTTAAAATACTCAATACGTCACGCCGTGGTATAAAGTGCATTGTGACGTCATGAGCCCCCACTCCCGAGTTTTGAAGCGTTTTATCTTTGTCAATATTCATAGATTTAAAAAAAAAAAAATACGTGTCCACTATTTTCCAATACTCTAACTGACGGACTAAATAGATTAGCAATTTGTTGATGGTGGAAACAAACCTATTATTGTTAATAGTTTTAAAATTGAACTAACTAAATATTTTATACCTGAACGGTACCTTGAAATAAAAGGGAAACTTTACAAACGACAATGATCCTAACAGTACACTATAGTCTGCGCAAGATAAGTAGGAAATAATAGTACATTGTTCACCGAGAGGAGAAAGTGACCGATTACCGTCGAGGGTGTCGTTTGAAGCCCGAGCCGTAGGCGAGGGCTTTAAAACACCCGAGATAGGGAATCGCAGTTTCTCTCGAGTGATACATAGTGCTTTATACTTATAATCTTTACTAATTGAAATTTATATTGAAATTGTCAAAAAATCTTCATCATCACTATCACTACTTATAATTTTGATAGTTTTATTTTACTTTCTACGAAAACTGAATCCTCAAACAACACACAAATTGGAAATGACGCCAATGGCGTCTGCAATTTTCACATGTTCTTTTTTCAAATTGTTTATCCTGCCGCCGCAGGGTCGCACTGCCAGCCCGACACCATCCAACACACAGCTAGTGGCCAGTGTCATTTTGCGAACTTGGAGATAAAAACTCACTGTAAAAACTTTTTGGCTTTTGATATTTAGGTTACCGGCGCATAGTCTTACCCAAAATTAAAAAAGAAAAACCACGTAAGAAATGGATTTTCATACACTTTTCTCTCCCGCTCAGATGCGTTTTCTCCCCGCATATTTGTTCGATATGCATGACGTACTTTCTACCGTAAATTTGATAAAGTATCAAGGTACTTTCCAAGCAGGTGTAGTATAAAGGTAATTAACCCGCATACAGTTATTCAAATACATAATTCCGAAAACAGAAATAATTACATAAACTTGTCCCGAAACGACCTTTATCGTGATCCTTGACTTTTTCTAGTAATAAAAAACGATTCGTAATGTATTGTTGGGGTACATACGCAGAGAAATTAAAAGGAAAGAGCAATGACCTTTACTACCTACTTATCTGGCGCAGACTATAGATAGAGTTCATAACTATCTGACATGACCAAAAAAATTATAAATCATAGCGTTAATTTTATATGGAACCTATTTTATGAGCTTACAGTTCAATATCGCATGAAAATGATTTTTGTCTCCAATATATTATAATGATTAATATCAACGTAATTTTTTCCCACTAAATATCATAATATGTGCCAATATTGAGTAATCATTTTGTAATAACGACGGTGGAAACATGTTGTAAGAAAAATTGAGCACGCCATTAGATTAGCAACGTTCAGCTCAACACCGAAAGTCTAAAATCCAACGACACGTTCAATGTCCTTTCATACTATGGCAGGGTCTACACAAGTGACCATAGACTGCCCCTAACTCTTCCATAGACAAATAATCTTGGGAAGCCATCGCCGTTGATCACCAGTCATCACCATTCGTGAGGTGATTGAATAGTTTTCACCATTCGTTGTGCCGTCCAACAAGATATCCTTTCTCATTGGAGCCAAAATTTGTTAATAACAACTAATTTGTATTGTCATTCAATCACCTACTTGTGCATCGTTGAGAATAATCTGGTACTGAGTACCTGGAAATAAAATAAATTAATTAGAAACTGCTACACAAGTACAAATTAAACTAGCTAGCGCAATTCCACAGACAAGATAATATATCTTGATATTTTAAAACAAACAATAAATGTTTTTTTTTTCTGAGTCAACGCCCGCTGATTTAAATTGATACCGCGTTCGATATCGCCCTTAACTTTTACCCTCCCCCCCCATGGTAATACGTGGTGAGGTTTTAGACGAATCATTCCCCCTGCGTCGAATCCCTTTTCGTCGACTCGTGAAACAAATGACATCTGTTTTAAAAAGTTTACGCTTGACCACGAGATTGGAAAAGTACACATATAACAAAAAGTGGAACGCTTTTATTTGCAAATAAAATTATATTTATTTTACACAAATTATACATTTAACATTTTAGGAGACGACAAGGCTATTCTAAATTAATTTATCTAATTAATATCTAATATGTATTGAATGAAATCTTTTTTTTGGCGACCAAAGTACTAGGCTGTGGTCTACCTACATATTGTACAAAATTGAAATAAAGGTTAAACTAATTATCGAAATACCATCTTTAATAATTCAATTCATGGAAGTTTAGTACTTTCTGTCTGTTTACTGCACAGATCTTGTGCAAAAATATACGAAAAAAAAGTCGTTTCCGCAATATCTTTTGCGTAGTCAACGAAGTATTCTGTACATCAAACTAAGTAATTAGTTTAATGTACAGAATACTTCGTTGACAGCTTCGTGAAGGGTCCGTTTCCACCCTGTATTAAAGATAGTTTTTTTCTGTTTGCGACACGTTACGCTTAAATTCTTTACCCTAACAAAAGTACTACATCATCAGCCTACAGCAGTCCACTGCTGGACATAGGCCTCCTCAATCACACGTCATTCAACTTGATTCTCAGCAACTCTCATCCATTTGCTACCATGCAGCCACCCTCTACCAGCCAGCCTGAGGGCATTCCCACCTTGGTTGAGTGGAGGACGCGAATCGGCAAGCGTATGCTTGCCGATTCGCGTTCTCCACTCAACTACACGTGTATCCCAATGTTTATCGGTTATATGGCCGGTCCATTGCCACTTCAGCTTACTTATTCTGTGAGCTATGTCGACAACTCTGGTTCTGTGACAGATCACCTCGTTCCAAATGCGATCCCTCAGAGAGACTCCAGGCATAGCCTGTTCCATAGCTCGCCGAACGACCTTGAATGTATGGACCAGCCGAGCCGTGAGTGCTCACATTCTGGCCCCGTAAGTCATAACAGGCAGGACGCACTGGCTTAAGACTTTACTCTTTAGGCTATGTGGATTACGTGACGAGAAGACCCGAAGAAGATTTCCAAGTGCCCAGCTGCCCAGCGCAGCTGAATTCTTCTGTTAGTCTTCAAGTTGTTCTAAACAAACTGCAGAGTTTGGCCAAGGTAGACATATTCTGGCATTGCCAAAGTCCGAGGCCATATGCTCTCATGGGCCTGGGAATGCGCCACCGCCGGGATCCTTACTGACGGTAGAAGGGGTATCCATCGGCGTCGAGTCGACTTTGAAGTACCTAGGACTCGTCGTCGACAGCCGGTGGCACTTCTACAAATATTTCTACATGGTAGCAGAGCGTGGTTGCACCCTGAGACCAATGCGTATTGAATAATCAACTAGGCCATCCAGCATCTGCTGCAATTCGTGCAGCGATCCAGTCAACAAAAGTACTAGGCTAGCAGGAATTGAAGATAGTATTTGAATCACAAGTTAACTGTAACAATATTAAACAGTAAGTAGTTACCTACTCCTACTCAGATACCAGGAACGTAAAAATACACAACTCCTTGAACTTATGCTAGCCTAGTACTTTTTGGTGGGTTAATTATTTAAAATACGGATAACCGGATGAGCAAAATAACTTTATTAATTAAAAAGCCGTATTTCGTTTTAAATGTGACTGTACTCTGTGACAGCTATGTCGAGGCGAAACAAAAGACAGTGCATCAAAACCAAGAAAAATCACAAGTCGACATAAAGGGATTCGACGCAGGGGGAATGATTCTTTTAGACTACCCCTCCCCCCTACCCAAAATCAGGTGTATTTTTTTGGTACAAAGTATTTTGAAAAAATTCAGAAGGTCACGCACCGCTTTTCGGTTTAGAAATCGGGCGTTCAAAGAAAAAAGAAATACACGTGATATCTCACTACACGTGATTTATTCGAACCCCCTCCCCCCTTTCGACCCTCACGTGAATTTTATTTTATTTTTTTATTTAATAACAAAACACTACACTACACTATACTTTAAACTTATTAACATTACAATGGCGATGGCAACTGTGGAACTAATGGCGCTAGCATAGCTTGTACCAAGCATCTTCATGGTTGAAAATCTGTCAATGTCATTTTAAATTTCAAAATAACTTTTCCTCATTGGTCAGATTGGGACTAAGCTATGGACACGCCATCTACAACCAGCTTTAACCGGCCTTCCCTATTGACAATGACAATGGACGACCTCTTATTTCATGTGACAAGTCATGGTAATTCTGACCTCTCTGCATGTGGGTTCAGCGCGACATCCCAAGATATCTTACAACACTATTATTGTTCTGATAAAAGTTGTTATAATTAAAAAAACCGGCCAAGTGCGAGTCGGACTCGCGCACGAAGGGTTCCGTACCATTATTATCAAAAAAAGGGCAAAAAAAATCACGTTTGTTGTATGGGAGCCAGTGGCGAAGGTTCCATACAACTCGATTCCTACCGGGTTCCCTTTGAAAAATAGCACAGTTAGTATTCTATAGACAAATAATATAATCACATTAAATGTTAGGCACCAAATTAAAGACTGTAAAGATGTAAAGGCGCAATTGTATTATATTTAATTACAATATTTAAGAAAAAATAAAATAAAGATAAACCGCCCAGTCACTAGCCAATCAACCACACAAGCCCTAGCAACGGGGTTGCCAGTTCTGTCGCCAACACATTAAAGATATCGGCCTAGCTCGCACAAAAATTGACCCCTCGCTACTGATGGGAGCCCCCTTAAATATTAATTTTATTCTGTTTTTAGTATTTGTTGTTATAGCGGCAACAGAAATACATCATCTGTGAAAATTTCAACTGTCTAGCTGTCACGGTTCATGAGATACAGCCTGGTGACAGACAGACGGACAGACGAACAGACAGGGTACGGAACCCTAAAAATCAGCCCATTTTTTGTATCGAACAGCTTATTTTTTTTATGGACGTAAATTTCAAAACCTGTTGACTTTTCTTCTTTCGACATGTACTGTGTAATCTACAGAGTGAAATTTTCAAGTGGGCGTGGATGGTCAAATCAGCAACTGTGAGGAATGGAATAGCGCAAAATACTCAAAGGAGTCTCGAGCTTGAACAATCTCTGAAATTACTCATTCGAATTTAAAAAAAAATCTTTCAGTGATGGGAAGCTACACTATTGCCCTAAAATGTATTATTGACGCGGGTGATGTCGCGGGTAGAAGCTAGTGCTAGATAAAAGTATGTGTCCAGCCCGCGTAGCATGACCACCGTAGAATCGACAAATCATTTGTTCATCTGTCATTGAATCGACAAAATACAGATAAACAATAGATTTGTCGATTCTTTCGTCGAAGAAACCTGTTTCTACGGTGGTCATGGTACGCGGTATGATGATGATGTACATTTTACTGTCATGATTTTCAAATATGTATTAAATAATGAGATCTGCTGTGATCTATCTAAACTAATATTATGTAGGGTTTTAAAGATTTTAATAAATCGTTTTATATTTGAGAAATGACAACACTGCCTGAAGTAATCTAAAATTGTGTAATACCAAATAATTTGAAAAGAGTAACCATGCAGTTTCTTGCCGGTTCTTCTCCATGGAAGCGAGCAACCCGAACCGTGCACCCTTGTCAACGTTCGTAAGTGCCCATCCAGGCCTATGTGGAATGAAACACTTGGATTTGAATATACTCAAGAGTTGATTGGAGCTACAGTGGTTTTATTACACTACGTACCAACATCACAGCTCTTCATAGAAGGCGACCCTGGTCTTGGTAGACCCCTGCTTCAGTTTCCTCAAGGTGGAGTACTTGTTGTCTCCGGCGCGGGCCTGCTCCTCGTGCAGCCGGTCCAGGGTCGCGGTGGACTGGTCCACGCGGAGAACTGAGAACTCGCAGCGAAGCTCATCTAGTTGCTGTTGAAGATGCTTCGATTTTGCTAGGTATTCCACTCTGGAAGGGAACGGTGAGGTCTAGAATTATTTGGTGTGAATGAAACTGGTAATCCTAACTAATATTATAAATGTAAGATAAGATAAGATAAGATAAGATAAAGATTTATTTCTCGCCACAATACATAGTTACATTATTAGATTTCGTGAACAATACATGCGTTTTATTTTATACTGTGGGAGACTGGTGCCTAAGCTAGACGAAAGCCTGTATTTCAGGACACCAGGTCTCCACCCCTTCGGAATTACATTTGAACATAATTATGCACTCGTACTCAAATTAATACGGTAAGTAATATTGAGCAAAAAACAAAAAAATAATAATTTAAATACACATTAAAACAGTGGTGATTATGATTACTAATTATACAATCAGGGTTAGTACGTGTGTATGTGTAAGTGTAGTAATGTGAAAGTAAGTTTGTTTGTTTGTCACCTTAACCACTGAACTGATTATCCTGAAATTTGCATTTACGTTGTCAGATGTACAGATACTGACATAGGGTACCTTTCGGAAAAAAGCACTGTTGAAACTACAATACGTTGAAAATCACCAAGTGGCTCTTGACATTAACTTATCACGAAACTGAAGACTTACTACGGATATCTATCGCTTAACCTAATGTAGTTAGTTAGTAAAGTAATATGTTATAATTACATTTTTATACAGACTTACATATATTCTAGTTTTCACCATATTTATCTATCCCTCACGTTCACATACACACCCATACATAAGAACATAAATAGGCCATATTTAGTTGCATTAAATATAGTATTGTAATTAAATGATGATAAACTGTGCTCGTCTTACAACTACTGTTACATGTTCAAAATATAGGCGAAGACGCTGGCACCCTAAACACAAGTTAAACCTTACATTGGGTGCCAGAGCTCATCATAAACACTCTTGTCCCTAGTTGTAATGCTGCATAGTACTTAGAATAAGTGTTTCTTGTACAATTATTGAAGGTAATAAATTCTTTTTTTTTTTTTTTTAATAACGTTCTTATGATAACAGATGGCGCCACGTGTCTTTCGAATCATGATTGAATAGGCTAGTTTCCATCATCAATAAATTGCAAATCTATTTAGTCCGTCAGTTAGAGTATTGGAAAATAATGGACACGTATTTTTTGTTTTTGTAAATCAATGAATATTGACAAAGATAAAACGCATCAAAACTCGGGAGTAGGGCCTCGTGACGTCACAACGCACTACAAATTATAGCACCGCGTGACGTATTGAGAATTTTAAAAGCGTCGTATCTTCGTCAATTTTGGTTTACGTAGCAAAAGAAAATATATGTGTCAAATATTTTTTGATAATCTAACTGACGGACTAATTAGATTTTTTCAGGACACAAGCCTATTATATTATTACAAGCAGAGTATAACCCGAATTGATTCTCAAATTCTAAGCTAACGCGAGCAACGCCGCGGGAAAAAGCTATTGATCTATAATTTTCAGAATTTATCTTTAGATTGCTAAAGACTCAAAGAAAAGACATTTATTCAAATTGAGCTGATAAATCAGCACTTTTTGACCGTCAAAATTACATGAGACAGTTTCCCTAAACGCCCGCCCTCTGCCACAATCCAGTGTTTCGATAAAGAGTTGACTTTGATCCAGGCAATCGTAGTAGTAGTGATGATAATCTATGTTAGCCTATCCTTCAATTCGGGTATTCGGTATTGAAAAAATAAAACCAGCCAAGTGCGAGTGGGACTCGCGCACGAAAGGTTCCGTACCATTATCAACATTAGACAAAACGGCAAAAAAATCACTTTTGTTGTATGGAAGCCCCCTTAAATATTAATTTTTATTTTAATTAGGTATTTAATTTCTCGTGGTTAAATAATAACAGCCGCTCGGGTCGATCGTTAGGTTAAGCCGTGCTTGCCTAGGTTGGTCTGTGGATGGGTGACCGCCCATTACATACCGAGTTTTCTCCGTGCCTCGGAAAGCACGTTAAGCCGTTGGTCCCGGCTGTCATTTGTAGATCTTTGACAGTCGTTAGGTAGTCAGAGGCCAGAGGCCCAAAAAGTCTGACAACCAGTCTTACCAAGGGGTATCGTATTACCCGGTACTAACTGGGTTGTGGAGGTCAGACAGGCAGTCGCTCCATGTAAAATACATACTGGTATTCAGCTGCATCCGGTAAAACTGGAAGCCGACCCCAACATAGTTGGGAAAAGGCTAGGCAGATGATGATTTAGTTTTAAAGCGAATATACAACTAAATATTATGTGAATATTTCAAGAGTCTACCTGTTGCCGTTATTAACATCGAACCCCCTCAAATATTTATTTTATTTGTTGTTATAGCGACAACTAAAATACATCATCTGTGAAAATTTGAACTGTCTAGCTATCACGGTTCATGAGATACAGCCTGGTGACAGACGAACAGAAGAACAAAACATTTGTCGATTCTTTCTTCGAAGAAACCCGTTTCTACGGTGTTCATGGTACACGGGCTGAAAATGTTCCAAGTAACTGTAAAAGAAAAGTATGAATACGATGAAGCCTTACCTTTCTTTCTCAATCTCCAAAGACAACCTATGTATATGAGGGTCAGAGTCATCCGGCACAAGCTGGTACGAGTTGAGTTCGGGCTCCGTGACGGTCACGGTGCCGTTCTGTAGGACTTCCCCCCCGAGCTCAGCTGGGAGCGAGCACGTGGATGGGAACAGACTCGATGGGACTGTTGATGACTGGAATGTAAGGTTTGTTAATTGTTAATTTTTCTTTTGAATGGTCAAAAACAAGAAGATAACTACTAGTTCAGTCACTTAAGCAAGAATAAGGGGTCAACCTCAAGAATGAGAGTTAATAAGCTGAAAACTCGTATACACCTTCATTTTGGTGGTCTATAAGTTGTCTCAATAATCTCATAAAATGTCGTGTCTGCGTCGTAAGTTATTCAACATTAAAGCCTCCCCCACAGAGGCGCGTTTTTGCGTTTTCGCGTTTCTGCGTCCCAATGCCAAATGTTCTAAGAACTCATATCCCAATATCGCATTTTGTATTAGGACGCAGAAATGCTGAAACGCAGAATCGCACCTGTGTTTTTCGCAATTATCTGGGTTTCTATAGCTCTTTTTTATAAAACTGTACAGCATAAAATTTGCGACAAATTTTGTTTTAAAAAGGAGAATGGCGAGATTGCATGTAAGTAATTCGGGACCCAGTGATATGGGAAGCGTACATTATGGAAACTTATGAACAGTTAAAGAACGACTTAAGACTAACAAAATAGCAAATGGAAAGTAGGTTATAGAAGTTGGGAGAAAAAAGATATGAATGGTAGAAGATTATAACCTAACGTAAGGCATGGACTTATTTAGTAGTAGAATGGCATAAAATAGCTTTTATCCTTATTCCACGTAGCCGTTGAAAACAAACAAACAATATAATGACCCACAGACTATGTCCACAGATGAATTTGACACTTTTCTCAGTTATAAAAGGTAAATGTCAAACGTTGCGTTCGGAAAGTGCACGATGACTTATTTTTATATAAATTAAAGTCATTCGTAACTTTTCATTCCCATCATCTAGTAACTTAATATTTTTTATATATAACTCTGATAAACTCTTTACTATAATTAATGAACTAGACCGTAAACGGCGCTCCGTTGAATTTTAAATTACGTGGGTCCAACCTCGCCATTCTCCTTTTTCATACGGTCAACTGTTTTTGAGATAGAGGGCAGAGAGCACGCAGCTCTCAGCCATTCTCACTGATCATCCCCCAGATTGACGTAGTTTAGTAGTCAATGGTGTCGATTCTGTTGTGCACAAACTAAACTTAATTTAGGCTATTGCTATCTTTTTCTCTCTAATAAAACAAGAAAGAGACGGACGTAATTTAGAGCTGTGAAATTTAGTTGGAACTAATATTTCCATAAGGGTGCACGTAAAAACATGTCGACTAAAAACACGGTGAAGCGCAAGGCATAAACTAGTTTGACATCTTTAACTTAGTTCATAGCTATAGCCGTCCTTTTCTCGCACTGCCTTTTAGTAAAAGATAGCAATAGCCTAAATTAAGTTTAGTTTGTGCACAACAGAATCGACACCCATGACTAAATTATCTCTTTCAAATAACCTAAGAAAGTTTCCTATTTAACATTACATACGAAGTAGAAGATGGCATAAGCAGAGAGAAGAAAATCCAATAAGATGAACACTCACCGGAGGTCCCAGATCCCACGATCCATTATAAACCGTATCACTCAAGAAATTAATCAGCTTTTCATTCGCCTGCTTCTCAGTCATCTTCGTTTCCATAGACTCTTCGTACTTTCTAGAAGGTTTGCTCACGGGGGGCAATGACCCGGTGGAAGTTCTGCTGAGGAAGTTGAGGAGTTTCTCCTTGGCTTGCTTCTCCGCCATTCTCGCTGAGACTAGTTCCGCTTTCAGTCTTTCCGCTTCCGCCGCCCGTTTTTCTGATTCTTCTACTAAACGGGCGGTTAGGTATTCGGCTTCGCGGGTTTTTCGTTCTAAGTGTACCTGTAGTGGTTGGAAATGTTAAGTAACTATCTTATATCGCGTCGAGTTCGATAATAGGCGAGACAACAAAAAAAATCTAATTAGTCCGTTAGATAGATTTCCAAAAAATATTGGAGACATATTTTTTCTTTTGTTACGTAAACCAAAATTGACGAAGATATGACGCTTTTAAAATTCTCAATACGTCACGCCTTGCTATAATTTTTAGCTAGTTCTGACGTCACGAGCCCCCACTCCCGAGTTTTGATGCGTTTTATCTTTGTCAATATTCATTGATTTACAAAAACAAAAAATACGTGTACATTATTTTCCAATACTCTAACTGACGGATTAAATAGATTTGCAATTTATTGGTGGTGGAAACTAGCCTATTATACAGGGTTAGTTTTCAATGACCGGCCAAATTTTCAGAGATGGTTTAGACCCGATAATATTTTCGACATAATTAAAATTTCATTCCTATCCAACACTAAAAAGCGAACGTGTGGATATTGCAACAGTACAATTCAGTTCAACAGCCTAGATAGGTAGCAGTTAGCACAAATCAATTTGGCGGTGCATGCACGCACACAAGTGCATTGATTCCCACTAGGTTTATGATTTAGGACATTTTCAAATAAATGCTATTATTTTATTTTACCTTTTTCGACAATAATATTTAAAATGCACTTTTAGTTTGATGTCTAGATCTTAATTTTAAAGGGAAATGCCCATTCTTGGCCAAGTTTTGCCCACCAATGTGTTAAGTACAAAAAATATACCCATTTTTTAACTAAAATATTGCTATTACTTATTTGCAATGAAAACTCCGGAATCAAAAGCCGAATTTTTCAAGAAACTCAATCGTTTATTGCCCCATCTAACACTTCCGGTCGTTTTTAATCCTAAAGAAAACAAATAAATAAAAAATAAAGTCCAACCGAGTTCTATGCACAAAATAGTGTTTGTTTCTTCATCTGTGATGTCAACCCTAACATCTATAGTTGGTTTCTTTCATGGCCTCACTTGGCCAAAACCTCTTCATCAAATGGGCATTTCCCTTTTGGCTGGTCAACAACAACAGCCAATAACGTCCACTGCTGGACATAAGCCTCTCCCATGATGGGAGGAATTTGCCGTAATCTCCACGCTTGGCAGGCGGATTGGAGATCGCAGTGATGAAAGACTAACAGAAAACGCTGCTGCCCATTCTCAGGTCTACGGAGGCGCAAGGTGTTCTGCCTCAGACATTATTCGCCCTATACGACACCCGTGAGTGTAATGGGTCATTCCGTGTGGTGATTGATTCCGGAGGTTTGGCTGGTCATTGAAAACTAATTGAATGATCAGCCAAAATTTAAAATTGTACCATGTTTGGCCTACCTTCTCCTCCTCAGTCTTGATAGCGGACAGCCGTAGCCTGGCGTTCTCCCGCTCAGCATCAGATGCCTTCTGCGCCAGGAGAGACGCCTCCTCTTCCGCCACGCGACCCTTCTCTGCTAGAAGTTCCGCCGTCTCTTCTGAACGACGCTACAAGTTTATTTAGAAGGTGTTTAAACACGAGTGAGGTGAATATTGTCTTCCTAATACTAGCATTCATATGGATAGTCGTTTTTCTATGACGTTTTTATAAGGTTATTCCGTTTGTTCAAGTGCTTCACGAAGCTGTCAACCAAGCAACAACGCAAAGCGACTTTTATTTGGGGTGAAAATAGTACATTATACTGCAGCGGCCAGCAACAGAGGCATTGATGGACTAACGTTTCGCCTCGGCCCACATACGTAAGTCCATCAATGCCTAGTTGTGGCCAAGGCTTGTGTAGTACTTTTCTCAAATAATGCGAGGAAATTAAATACAATATTACTTTTCAAATTAATGATGCACACAAACAATATTAATTTTTCTCGCGTTGAAGAGTTCATTTGTTTTTTCAATAAACCGCTTTCTATTTGCAAGCCAATTCGAAATTTAAATAAAACCTTTGATAAGTTACCTCCTTGGTTGCCATGTTTCAGAGTAAAAGATCGTTCCATTTTTAAATAACACGACAAATATGAGTTTACTATGTAATTTGGCCGCTAAACACGACAGATATGGATTTTCATACGACTTTTGGCGCCCGCTGGTCGCATGTATCTGGCCAGTACAGCGATTTCGATTTATGTCGAAGAAGGTTGCCAAGCATGTTTGAGAAAATTTAACATTCAGGATTTTTTAAGATACTTTGTACCAAAAAATATACGTGATTTTGGGTAGGGGGGAAAACCTCACCACGTATCACCATGTAAGGAGGGGGGTTAAAAAGTTGCTAAAAGCATCACGTGATTAATGGTCGACCCCTAAGTACGGTGTTTTGCTGTAGCAGTTAACACCGGTAACCGGTATCTATGTAGTATATCAACTATCTGGTGTCCACGACACAAGCCTCGTTGCTAAGGGTGGCACTAGATGGCAGTGTGTGTAATGTTCAGCGATATTTCTTTACTAGCTGAACCGCGCAACTTCGTCTGCGTCACATAATATAGCTTATAACATCATTTTGTGCATTCAATTGCGAACAAAAACGTTTTAAAATCAATATTGCTTACCTCCCATAACATACGGCGTGATAATATGTAGCCTAAAGCCTTCCTTGGTTTACAAAGAACATTTTTGCATATGAATTTCAATTCAATCTATCCAGTAGTTTTGGCGTGAAGCCGTACCATACACACAGACAAACAGAGAAACAGACAAAAATTCTAAAAAGTCACTTTTTGTCATCAGTTACGTTTTTCTAACAAAAGCCATATATTTTTTCTCGAAAATTCTTAATGTAGGTACAGTTTTTCTTCCGTTACTGTTTTATTATATGTATAGATTATTGAATGTACTGACCAGCGCTTCATTGGCGAGTCGTATCTCCTCCTGGTACTGCCTCAGTCTCTGCTCCATCGCTTGTCGCTCTCTCTCCGCCGCTTCTCTCAGCTGCTTCTCCCGCGCTAACTTGTTGCGTTCTATTTGACGGCGCTGACAACAAGTAACACAGATATTATAATATTAAAATTTCTTCAATTGAAAATACGTATAGTTCAAATACCGCGGCTATGGACATAGACCTTTTCCCAACTATGTTGCGGTTCACTTCCAGTCTAACCGAATGCATACCAGTATTTTACATGGAGAGACTGTTTATCTGACCTCCACAACCCTGTTAGTACTAGGTAATATGATACCCCTTGTTAAGACTGGTTGTCAGACTTTTGGGGCCACTGACTACCTGGAACGACTGTCAAAGATCCACAAATGACAGCCGGGATCAACTGCTTAACGTGCTTTCCGAGGCACGGAGGAAACTCGGTATGTAATGGGTCCACCACAGGAACCCATCCACAGACCAACCTAGACAAGCACGGCTTAACCTAAAGATCGACCCGAGCGGCTGAAAGAGAAATATACAATCAGATCTTATTTAGCACATAAGTGTACCTGCTTCTCCTCTTTCGCCTGCGCCTTCATTTGTTGTACTTCCATTGTGTCAGGTTTCCGCCTTCTCATATACAGATCATGGTTCCCGATACATAAGTCTAGTATCTGAAAAGATTACAAACAGAACTATTTATAATAAGTTGGCGGAATGCATACAATCTGTATGGTCATCATAGCCTTTAGAGACTATGAAAGAAAAAAGTGAGCCGTCACGGGACGCCTGGCAGATGTGATACATCGAAATTATTTTGTACAAGTAATATGCTTAAAAAAATCAATATAAAAAAAACAAACAAATAAAATAAAAACAAAATGACTCGATTCACAAAAAGAAAATCCTTATGCTGGGATGCAACTCGAAGTCACGAGATTGTAACCCAGCGCTGTGCCCCGAGACCAGCTGGCCTGTTGTAAACCGTGGCGAATATGCAGATCTTATGCTGCTTCAACAGGTCGGTAATGTTCGGGATTGTTCGGGCCGGGTTGACAACTTGACAGTCGCTACGCCATTCTTTGGTTTTACCCGCGCCTATGTTTTACATCAAAAAGAAGTAAATGATAGCGTAAAGATTGACAGGGGAGAATGGAAGGAAAAAACGTGTTGCGCCGACTCCAAATAACATGGGATAAGGTCAGGAAGATAATGATTTGAGACTACACTCTCACCGCCATGTGGTACGCCGGCCGCCCACGTAAATTCTAGTGCAGCAAGCTATTACTGATTTTTTTATTTGTTGCGGCAGGCCATGTGGGCGGCCGGCGCACCAAAAATTTACCGCTAAAACTTTTGCATTTTTGTCGCTGATAAAATATATGGCGTGTCCTGCCAGCGTGCCACTTGGCGTGCCGCAAAAGTTCTCTCAAATTAAGCTTGGCGGGTCGCTAAAGAAATAGGATGGGCGGCGCGCCGCCCACATGGCCTGCTGCTTTGGCAAACTGTATACATGCGTGGCGGTGAGAGTGTTAAGAGTTTATTTCGATATTTTTCTTACTATAGTCGAACAAATAAAATCAATTTTTTCATCAATTGCTAACAATTTACTGAATAAAAATCATTCAATTAATCGTTTTAATGAAAATAGTTTCTATCTATATTTAATTACTAGCTGATGCCCGCGATCTCGCTCGCATTATTATAAAATTATTACTTCCCTGTTTGAATCAGAATTTATTAACAATTTCAAGAATTTTAGTTTTAAAACAAGGAACCCTTATTATTTTTCTAAAATAAAAGTAGCAGCAGTTTCGGAGATTCAACAAACACGGAACAAACAGACTGACAAAAATTTAAAAACTGTTTTTTTTTTAAGGTAGCTAAAAACTGTTATTTTGGAATTACAAACAGATATTTATTTATTTGTATACAGGGTGTAAACAACCTCATCACGAAGCCGTCAACCAAGCATTCTGTACATCAAACTAAGAAACTTTAAGCAAAAATTATTGCTGGGAAACGACTTTTTTTTTTTTGGGGTGAAAAATCATGTTTTGTAGTAGAACTCAATGTAACGTACTCAACACATTGTGCTGATGGATGGATTGAATAGTACGGCGGTCGTGGTGGTAGTGTTTAAATATCTTACATTAAAAGCTTGTATTTAAAAAAAAAATACAAAAAGTTGGAACAATATCTCCGTAGCTAGAAGGTTCCCAGGTATGGTGTAGAACAAAAAAATGGTCGCAATGACGGGGAGAACAAGTGCCTTTCGGCTTCATTAAGAGGTGTTTTACACCCTTTAGATATGGAAATGCTTATTTTTGCTCACAAACTAAATGTAAAATTTTACAGTTTTGCAGTGCATTAGAGTGCATTTGTAATTACAGCTCTATGAGACTTCAGAAAATGAATACTTACCAACTTATTCATCCCCTTAGGCGAGAAGAAAATAAAATTATTCGTCGTCTTCTCAACGAACTTGATGACGAACTTCTTATCGTCGAACGATATGTGCTTGATCTCGGACCAGGGGAAGGTGGTCTTCGGAGTCAGCTTGTTGTCCTTCTCGTAGATGTTCAGACCCAGCGCTGTGACACCGAGGTAGAGTTCTGTTTCTTTTTTGTTCTGGAAAAAAAGCGATAGAACTTTTCCAATAGGGTTGATGGCAAAAAAAACTAATTAGTCCGTCAGATAGATTTCCAAAAAATATTGGACACATATTTTTTCTTTTTTCACGTAAACAAAAAATGAAGACGATACAGTGCGTCGAAAACTCGTGTGACGTCACATTTTAGTACACTTTTTACCGGAAAGTGACGTCACCCCACACTCATGATCTTTGAAGAGTTTAATCTCCATCAATTTTTATTATTTTCAGATGTACACCTACCACTGCTTGTCTCTGCATCACCCAAAAGTAGACTGGTAGAAAATGCCTATGGCATTAAGCCCACCCGCCTCTATACTTTGTGCTTGAAGGGTAAAATAAATAAAACAAAATTCACGAATATTTTTCGATAATCTAAATGACAGACTAAACAGAATCATATTTTTTTTTAGTCGGGAATCATCCCTATTAAACTTGTATACAGAAACATCATTTTTCATGGTAAGATCGAATATTTTGCCTACATCATAAACTCACGTCTTTTTCCCATGGGCCACAGAACGCCACAAGACAAATTTGTATAGGATATTACAACTAAAAACAAATTTGGGTAGTCTAAAGGTCATGGCACACTAGACAAGCACCGCACCGGCACCGCTCCAACCCAGCATTTAACTTGCCATTCAAATAAGAGCATTAAATCGTGTGTCATAAAATATATTTTTTAATGTCTGTATGAAAAATCTTACGGCGGGTCGACGCCGCGCGGACCTCGGGTGGACGGCGCGCGGCCCGCGGGTGGACGCCGCGCGGACCGCGGTTGGACCACGCGCCGTAGCCTAAATTCGAGGCAACGCCGGGCAACAGCTGTGCTGGTGCAGTGCTGGTGCGGTGCTTGTGTAGTGTGCCATGACCTTTAAGACGCACTTTTTGGTGTCTCAAAAAAACAAATTAGCTTACTTTTATAGCGAAGTAGTTGACCCCATACATGTCCAGGTCCTGTGCTATCTTCAGATACTCCATCTCAGCCTCGTCCCGAGACATGCCTTTGTGGTCCGCGTACCTGTTAACAGCAAAGATATTTTAACCATGAAGCTTATTCTAGGGAAGAAAAAGGACGCCTTAAACGGACAAGCTAACTTAAACACCCAAATAATGTCAATAATAGGCTTGTGTTCTGAAAAAATCTAATAAGTCCGTCAGTTAGATTATCACAAAATATTTGACAGACATGTATTTTTTCTTTTGTTACGTAAACCAAAATTGACGAAGATACGACGCTTTTAAAATTCTCAATACGTAACGCCGTGCTATAATTTTCAGTGCGTTGTGACGTCACGAGCCCCCACTCCCGGGTTTGGATGCGTTTTATCTTTGTCAATATTCATTGATTTACAAAAACAAAAAAATACGTGTCCATTATTTTCCAATACTCTCAACTGACGGACTAAATAGATTTGCAATTTATTGATGGTGGAAACTAGCCACAAACTGTCCTGCAGTTTGGCAGAAGATTGGTGTTATAACTTCTATGTAACTTTTTGTTAAAATAAATAAAAAAAAAGCCCGTTAGGTGGATTTTTGTGATAAACACTGTCCTCCTGCAGGGCACAGGCCTTTACTCATGCCCGGTCGGGCGGTTGATGGCAATAGGCTCGCCCCTTATTACATAGGACTAAAACATAACTGGCGAAATTTGGGTGCAGTCTTAGGTACACCTATGTGTGATAATACGTTATAGAAAGATCACAAGCGTTAATTAAATGAAGGTAATGTACAGCGTGTTTCATACCATATCTTAATATTGGGTGTAGTATTAGGTACACCTATGCGTGGTAATATGTTATAGAAAGATCACAAGCGTTAATGAAATGAAGGTAATGTAAAGCGTGTTACATACCATATGGTATGTAACACGCTTTACATTACCTTCATTTCATTAACGCTCAGTATTAAGATATTATCTTAATACTGAGTGTAGTATTATAGGTACACCTATGCGTGGTAATATGTTATAGAAAGATCACAAGCGTTAATGAAATGAAGGTAATGTAAAGCGTGTTACATACCATATGGTATGTAACACGCTTTACATTACCTTCATTTCATTAACGCTCAGTATTAAGATATTATCTTAATACTGAGTGTAATATTATAGGTACACCTATGCGTGGTAATATGTTATAGAAAGATCACAAGCGTTAATGAAATGAAGGTAATGCACAGCGTGTTTCATACCATATCTTAATATTGGGTGTAGTATTAGGTACACCTATGCGTGATTATATGTTATAGAAAGATCACAAGCGTTAATGAAATGAAGATAATGCACAGCGTGTTTCATCATACCATAATAATATCTTAATATTGGGTGTAGTATTAGGTACACCTATGCGTGATAATATGTTACAGAAAGATCACAAGCGTTAATGAAATGAAGGTAATGCACAGCGTGTTTCATCATACCATATCTTAATATTGGGTGCAGTCTTAGGTGCACCTATGTGTGATAATACGTTATAGAAAGATCACAAGCGTTAATGAAATGAAGGTGATGTAGAGCGTGTTTCAGACCATATCTTAATATTGGGTGTAGTATTAGGTACACCTATGCGTGATTATATGTTATAGAAAGATCACAAGCGTTAATGAAATGAAGGTGATGTAGAGCGTGTTTCATACCATATCTTAATAGTGGGTGTAGTATTAGGTACACCTATGCGTGATTATATGTTATAGAAAGATCACAAGCGTTAATGAAATGAAGGTGATGATGTAGAGCGTGTTTCATACCATATTTTAATACGGTCCTCCCACATCTCCGGTGTCATCTGGTACTGGTCGATGACTCGCTGAGGCAGCAGGTCCTCGCTGGCGAGCATACCAGGCTTGTATGCACTCTCATCATAGTCACCATACTGTGGAAAAACATGATGATAATTGTAACAAGAATTTGGCCCAGCGCACACCGCTGGAGGCGCAGCGGAGCGCATTTGAAGACAACAATTTAATATAAACCTTAACTACCTTGATATACGGTCGCGCGCATGCTCTTGTAGTAGCTTGAGGGCGCTCCGAGTACCACGTGCGAATTTATTCTTATATTGACCGTAAATCAAGGTAGTTAAAGTTTATATTAAATTGTTGTCTTCAAATGCGCTCCGCTGCGCCTCCAGCGGTGTGCGCTGGGCTTTTGTGTATACCACAACTAAAAACCCGACTACTGAAAAATCACGCTCTAATTAAATTGGGAATTACAAGGTGAAATCGAAACAACCTCCTTTTGTTAAAGTCGGTTAAAATTTTGTCTATGTTACCCGGGTTATAATAACGAATCGATTGACCCCTTATTCAATACCTTGTTATTCACTTCCCTTCTTATTTTCTCCTTCCTTATTTATGCTATGGAGGAACATACATAATTGTCTTTTTAGGGTTCCGTACCCAAAGGGTAAAAACGGAACCCTATTATTAAGACTTCGCTGTCTGTCTGTCTGTCTGTCCGTCTGTCTGTCACCAGGCTGTATCTCATGAACCGTGACAGCAGTTGAAATTTTCACAGATGATGTATTTCTGTTGCCGCTATAACAACAAATACTAAAAACAGAATAAATTTTTTCCGTTCGGTTCCGTTTTTACCCTTTGGGTACGGAACCCTAAAAACAGAATTAAATCAATATTTAAGAGGCGCTCCCATACAACAAACGTGATTTTTTTGCAGTTTTGTCTAATGTTTTTAAATAATGGTACGGAACCCTTCGTGCGCGAGTCCGACTCGCACTTGGCCGGTTTTTTTTAAACTTTCACGATCAGAACACACTATAAAACTTTATGTAAACGGGTATTTTCGCGAATTTTACCTTTAATATAAGCCCGTCGTTAAAAAAAAAAGTATAATAAGCAAGGGGTGGGGGGGGAGGGTTAGGTAATAGGATGGGTAGTTTGGTAAAATTCGCGAAAATACCCGTTTACATAAAGTTTTACAATGTGAACATACGTAAATACAAACATACTTACATACATAGACTGCCAAAAACATGACCCTTCCTCTTGGCTTCGACGTAGTCGGGTGCCAATAATATAGCCGTGTGGTATCCGGCAGAGTAGAATAGAACCAACCCATTACACTCACGGGTGTCGTATAAGGCGACTAATGTCTGAGGCAGAACACCTTGCGCCTCCGTAGACCAGAGAATGGGCAGCAGCGTTTTCTGTTAGTCTTTCATCACTGCGATCTCCAACCCGCCTGCCAAGCGTGGAGATTACGGCAAATTCCTCCCATCATGGGAGAGGCTTATGTCCAGCAGTGGACATTATGGGCTGTTGTAGTAGTAGTCGGGTGAAAAAGAAAATCGAAAAAAGCAGTAGACGTGACCTACTTTTAGCTTATTTTGCTTTATAGGTTGATCCGTCGTAAGATTTCCTTTTTAAATATCATTAAATTAGTTCATCGTGGCGGTCAATTAAAAATACACAAAAGTTATTAAATGCATAATTAGGCCGCGTTCTAACCAAAGCGATTGTCGCGCGAACACACGACTGTCGTGTTCATTTTGGTCCGCAAACCCGATAACGTGGGCGCACCAACAGAGGCGCCTGCGTTTAACCGATAAAATGAGTTATATATGAACACGAGGATTCGTGCGACTCTACACTCTGGTTAGCACGCGGGTTTAAGGTCGTCAAATAATCTTCTTGTTCTTCTTTACGTGTCGATGCTACTCAAATTGTGTTAGACCAGTATAATTATGTAACAGTAGCGAAGGGTCAATTTTTGTAAGAAGTAAGCCGGAGTTCATACATCTTTGATGTGATAATATTATTTGTCTATAAAATACTAACTGTGGCAATTAACAAAGTGAATCCGCAGTGCAAGTACGTAGCACTCGATTCGATACGATTCGATAAATCTGACAGTTATTCTCGATAAAATGAGTTTTTAACCAATCGAAAAGTCGGATTTATCGAATCGTATCGATTCGATCGTTATCGATTGCTACGTACTTGCAGTGCCGGTAGGAATCGAGTTGTATGACACCGCCACTGAAAAGTAATCTAATGATATCGCCACTGAAAAGTAATCTACACAGCTCTAAAATTGGCTTCGATTAAATCCTGAAAGGTTGTTGTGTTGTGGGCTGCAGGCTACAAAAGGGCTACAAACTGGCTTTCTGTATGGGATGTGGGATAGAGGATACCCCATTTGGCCAGATTATATCTACAGCGGCCAACATGGGCCCGCGATCGGTTAAGAGATAACCAGAATGACCACTGCAGATCGTGTCCAGGTGGCAGGTGTTCTTTATTACTCCATAGTTCGCATCTCTCGTCTGACGCACATAAGACGTAGTCAGTTCAAACGAGTTGTCTACAATACTACTAAACTATTACAACTCGGCATCTACCGAGCCTTTTCCCAACTTTGTAGGGGTCAGCTTCCAGTCTAACCGGATGCAGCTGAATACCAGTATTTTACATGGAGCGACTGCCTATCTGACCTCCACAACCCAGTTAGTACTGGGTAATACGATACCCCTTGGTAATACTGGTTGTCAGACTTTTTGGCCCACTGACTACCTGTAACGACTGTCAAAGATCTACAAATGACAGCCGGAACCAACAGCCTATCTGACCTCCACAACCCAGTTAGTACTGGGGTAATACGACCCCTTGGTAAGACTAAAACTAAACAACTAACTAAATTTAAAAAAATGACATTGATCAAGCTTACATAACCAACCTTAGCCTGCACGGCGTAACTGGCAAGCAAGACGGACGCTTCAGGGGGGCAGTATATGTCCATGCTGAGTATTGCCTGCTTCACTTGCAGGAAGAGCAGGTGCTGCGTCACTTCCTGTATCAACTCCTCGGCCACGTCTTCCGGGTATAGCTTGCAGAGTAACATGAAGGGGGTGCCTGGCATCTGGGAGACGCACTGGTCTTGTACTGTAATAAAGAAAATACATTAAATTACTAGCGGCCCGTCCCGGTTTCGCACGGGTGGACATTTATTTTCCTCTAATTCTCCCCCCCCCCCCCCCCCAAAATATAATATACAAATAATTTGCAATAAAATAATATTGCAACTATAAATTAAGATGTAAGCTATCCTATCTTTCAAGTTGGATCAAACTGCACAAGAACTGCTCAAGATAAATTATTTTATACGATCACTGCACACTATCTGTTTATATTACTTAGAGTAATATTGTCAATATTGATTGATTTATTGTTTTGGTTTTTCTTTGCTGACACAGATGATATATTACTATACTGTATGAACAAATGTCTGCGTCCGCGTCTCTGTCAGTGTTGCCATGCAACCATGCATAGACAAACCGTGGTGACGTGGGGTGTACATAAAATTATATTTTTATTCTGTTCTTTAACCTATACTTATTAAGTTATTACACATTAAATATTTATATTTATTTATTATTATTATTTTGTATTATAAATTTATATTCGTACTAGCGGACGTCCCGCGGTTTCACCCGCGTAGTTCCCGTTCCCGTGGGAGTACGGGGATAAAATATAGCCTATGTTACTCGTGGATAATGTAGCTTTCGAATGGTGAAAGAATTTTTTAAATCGGTCCAGTAGTTTTTGAGCCTATTCATTACAACCAAACAAACAACCAAACAAACAAAGTTTTCCTCTTTATAATATTATAATTATATAGTATAGATATGACCGTGGCATCACTCTGGGCCCTATCAGAATACCAGCGCTATGACATTTTTTTTTTTTAAAATGTGTCAGTACTTTGCTGAGATAGGAGCCTTTTGGCCTTGCACAGGACCATTTTGATTGTTTTTTTTTTATATTTTTTCTCTTGTTTACTTTTTTATATAATTTTGTAATTTCTAATGTATTTTTTTGTTTCTGTTTATCCTGTGTGAGTCAATAAATACTTTTCTTTCTTTCTTTCTTTCTTTCACACGGTGTGCAAATTTGATTAAAATCGGTTAAGTAGTCTAAGAGTCCATCGCGGACAAACAACGTGACACGTAATTTATATATATTAAATGCTTACTTTTGAAGGAGCACAGCTGTTTAATAGAATACCCTCTAGTTTATGAAATCTGCACTCTTTCAATGCATTAAAAACTCTACTTGGTCAGTATATTATGGCGGATCGAGCACTTCTAGAGAAATGATGGCATTGAATGAGTATAGTCTAGTTTGTAACTGATGGCAACGAACTTTGTGTAATTTTAAATTCTAGTATTGTTCTCAAGTGAGTGACATTATTTTGTCTTGATTGAGAAGTTTCTTTAAACGTAAACCTAAATCATGACAGCCGCTCGGCCCGATCTTTAGGTTAAGCCGTGCCGTGCCTTTGCCTAGGTTGGTCTGTGGATGGGTGATCACCCGTAACATACAGTTTCATCCGTGCCTCGGAAAGCACGTTAAGCAGTTGGTCTGTCATTTGTAGACCTTTTACAGTCGTTACAGGTAGTCAGTGGCCCAAACAGTCTGACAACCAGTCTTACCATAGGGTATCTAACTATCCAGTATTAACTGGGTTGTGGAGGTCAGATAGGCAGTCGCTCCATGTAAAATACTGGTATTCAGCTGCATCCAGTTAGACTGGAAGCCGACCCCAACATAGTTGGCAAAAGGCTATACAGATGATGAGATTCTATTATATTGAAATTGGTTTTTAAACACTAGATGCTTGTTGAATTGTAAATGAATGCAGAGGCGGTTTCATTGAATTATAGGCCATGATATTTTATTTTTGTAATAATGGTTGTTGGTCTAATAGTCGCAAACGCGTCAGATAAACCAAGATGTCTTGGATTCGAATCCCGGATCTGGCAAAGTGTTATTGGGTTTTTCCATCAGAAATCTCTCAGTAGCATCCATGGAGTCTGGATTTGTGGCCGGTTGATGGCAATAGGCTCGCCCCTTATATCAAGGGACTAAACTAATAACTGGCGAAATGTGGGTGTACTATTAGGTACACCTCTGCCTAACCCTTCAGGTATTAAAGGCGTGATGTTAATGTCAAATGTGTATAATACCTGAGAGTGACAAAACTCTACACCTAGAAGTAAAAGACACCATTACCAATATAATAAACTGGCTAGATGGAAATAACCTAAAAGTTAACCTTTCTAAAACAAAATTCATTCAATCTGCGAACCATTAACAGAACCCACCAAAAATTAGTTTAGAACACAGTAATGAAATAATTAATAGAGTAAATAACATAAAATTTCTAGGGTTAACATTAGATCAAAATTGTAATTGGGGAATCCATATTGACAACCTATGTAAAAAAATAAACACATTTGTATATGCGCTAAAAGAGCTACGCAAAACAGCGAATGAAGAGGCTGCACTCAACGCCTACCATGGCTATGTAGCGTCTGTACTGAGATACGGCTTACTCCTATGGGGTAACTCGACTCATGTCCAAAGAGCATTCATAGCGCAAAAAAAAATGTTTGAGAGCAATCACTGGGAGTACTGGGACACCTCCATATGAAAGTTGCAGACCAGTTTTTAAAAAGTTAAAGGTTTTAACTCTAGCTTGTACATATATCTTAGAAATAGGTATATTTGTTAAAAAAAAAATCACACTTCTTCTCCACAGTAGCCGAAAATAACAGATTCACAAAAAGGGACCCCACTAAACTAAAAAATCAACTTTGCAATAGTACTCTTCACTATAAAAACAGTTACCTAATGTCCATTAAAATCTACAACCACATCCCGAAAGCTATAAGAGTCACCATTGCATTTCTTCAAAAAGAAGTTGAAATTGTGGTTACTTCAAAAGGCTTTAGTAAAAGAATTTCTTGAAGATGTTAAATATAAATAGGTACCAGATATTGTTATACAAGTTTTCATGTTAATTTTTATACTTATGGTTAATGTTGTGTTATACATTACTTTAATATTAGATTATAGAGTTTTACACGTTTTAGTTTTGTTTATTGATTTTGTATTTTATTTGTATGTAATTAAGTAAGCTAAGATTAGATAAATGTGCGTAAAAAGTTAAAATGTAAAATTATTACACCTAGGTGCTTAAATTTAATGTATTTTAGTGTAATTAAGTGTAACCATGTAAATATTCGTATGCCGCGTCTAGCGGCGGATATGTCCTGTCCTGCTATTTTGATTTAACAACTGTGTGCCTACCATATCCGACGAATAAATATCTTTGTCTTTGTAATGATAAAATAAATTATTTTCTACAGGCTTGCCAGTTATTGCAATAGGGAATGTGTATAGTCATCCTGGGAATTTAACCCCTGGATCTATTTAGGTTGACGGCGTGGTTGGCGCAGCGGCTGAGCGAAAGGCTGCTGTCGTAGTTATAATAACAACGCAACGATATCTGAACGCCATTCAGTATGAACATGGCGTATCTTCTTTATAAAATCATTGTTTGTAAGCGTACCCACGATACAGTAAAAACTAATAAAGTGTAGCAAATTAAAAAAAAAAAAAACTACAGTTCAATCAACAACAATCACTCAAAATATTAATTTTAAAGATATTGAGCCTATCTAGCCACCTATCTTGGTTTGGCAATCATATTTAAAAACACTTATAATAGGCCATTCATACTATCAACTAGTTAATTTGCCGAGGCTAATCTCTTATCAGTTTGTTGTGATACTTGAAATAAAACAATTGAAGTAATTTCAATATTTTTTTTCATGCATTTCAGCTCACCAGTGTAGTGGTTTACAATTTACAACTACAATGAAACATGTCAATAAAAACATTGAAATTCCTAGATATACATACACTTCAGACTTACACACTTCAAAAATTACTTAATATTCTTATCACGTACTTCAGTGTAATAATAAACACTGCAGATTGTAGATAAGGTGTAATGAATGGCAATTACATAATGTGATTATCTGCTTAAGTAATGATTACTAGTTATTTATGCAACTGTTGTATAATGAGAGGTATTAAAACACGAATGTGGGTTTATCACACGAGGCGAAGCCGAGTGTGATAATAGTATCACATGAGTGTTTTAATACCTAATTATGTACAGTTGCATACAAGACTTTATCTACATCCATGATATGAATCCTCCATAAAAGGTTCTGAAACCATAGGGTGTTGCAGTGTTATAAGAAGTCTATGTAAATTCATGGAAAGTTTAATTGCTTGTATTTAATACAAACAAACCGTGTATAGGTAGTAATATAATTATTTACATTTTGGATTGTTCAATTATCAAAATTCACAAAGCTGGTGTCACTCATTTTTGTAAACAACAAAGTACTTACGTAATAAAATACTAATATCCAAATGTCGAACAAAAATGGCGGGATACGACGTGAATTCGAATTAACCTATAAGTTTTTTTTTTAATTACGGCGCTGTGGTAGTGAATCGCACGTGCTAGACGTTCGATGAATTCACTACCACATTCGATGTTCTTTTTTTAAAACGAGTTGCATAATGAAATTCAGTACAACATTATAACACCCGTTTGGGTGTTATAATGGTTATTATGACACTGGCTGTTTTAATGTTGGCCATAAGCTAACTGTTTCAGATACCTTTATAGAGGATTTATAGCATGGGTGTAGATAAAATAATTAAATAGACTTTCTAAAGTGATTTGAAAAAACAAAGGGACAAACAATTAATAAAAAACAAATTTAGGCAATGAATATTTGTTTCCTAGTTTCAGAAATCTGAAATTGTAGGTCTTGCAGAGAATATTGGAGTTGCAGAAAGGTAGGTACTGCAAATCAAAGTATGCAACAAATCAAATGCTGCCACTACAAGCGATCATCAACCATAATAGGGAAATATGTATAATTTTTTATTTTTTTTATTTCGATAAGTACGGAATGTTAAAATACTTTAAAAATAATTACAAAAAGTGAAAACAAGACATAAATCGGCCAAACAACACAAAAGTTATGACCATTTAAACTTTTGTTTCTATCTCTTTCTAAATAAACGGAATTTAGTATGGATTTTGTACGTCGATGCAGCGAATGACGTCATTCGCTGTATCGGATTTCTCTGTCTAACCAGCAGTTTCAAATGCTTATTACTTAGTATTTTTTATAGATATTAAAAAAATAATTTCACTTTGCTATTTCTGATGCTAATACGCTTTGTTTAGAGTGATAAAAAAAAATCATGCATATACCCAATAGGGTATACTTAACACAAATTATGAACATGTATAAGTAACAGATTTTTTTTATCACATTTTTTATTTTAACATCATCAGCATAGTACTTTTTGGTTAAAACACCCTGCAAGCATAATAATGCTTGCAGGGTGTTTTAACCAAAAAGTACCTACTATGCTGATCATGTTTTTGAATTTTTCAGGGAAAAAATAATAAACTCACCCCTTTTATCCAACTTCAGCCAACTTATAAAGTGTTTTGTGTCTTCGAACTGCAGCCCAAAGAACCATGTTTCCCTCAGACCTATGGTCCTGCATACTAAATCAAACAGATCTCTTCCCGTCGCTCGCCACTGCAACAATACATTCAATATTAAGTTATGTAATGACAACAGAACAACTTCATTATAATTATTAGGGCTTGTTTAATTTGAGGACATTTTCAACCAATTGTTTTACAAATGAAAGAAGATTCATTTGTAAAACAATTGGTTGAAAATGTCCTGTGTGTATCAACACACAGGACATTGATGCAGGGCATTGATGCATTGATTGTCAGTGCAGGTGGCTAAGTACTAGTTGGTTGGTTGGTTGGTTGGTTGGTTGGGTAGTTGGTAGCTAGTGGCTAAGTGCACAGCTCTATCTTTGGCTTCATTTAAAATCGTGCAAAATTGACAGTCCATTTAGCATTTAGTGCAGGTGTACACCTGCACAGAAATAGGAAATAGATTGAATTACCATTGTGTACTTATTTAACTTGTTTGGTTTACTAACAAATTACTAACACCTTTTTATTTTTTCTTCTATTTTTTTTTTTTTTTGTGTGTACTACTAACAACCCTACTAACGCTTTCTTTGTAAAAATGTATATGGACGTGTGGCTGAAATAAAGATAGGTATATTATTATTATTTAAATCCTGGAAGGAGCAGGTGGTTTTGCATTATGGGCAGGAAAGGAGCTGGGGTGTATCCTGCAGTGGGGATCCAACATTCAATGCACACTGGCAATGCAATGCACATTGGCATTGCATTTGATTTATTGATATAAAGATCTCAACAGGAAGCTAAAGATAAAAAATATCTTGATGCAAATATCTGGCTAGCGGTAACCAGAAGACTAACATAGATTGGTCACATAAGCAGTCGCTCCAAATACTGGTATTCAGCTGCATCCGGTTAGACTGGAAGCCGACCCTAACATAGTTGGAAAAAGGCTTAGCAGATGATGATAGCCAGAAGACTTTAACATGAAAAACTTAAACATGATGTCAGTTACAAATAAAATAAACAAAATCTTTATTTCTTTGTTCTAAATTCAAAATTCTCTGACAGGCATAATTGTATTCAAACATTTTGCTTTCAAAGTTTATTTATAGTCCGACATACATAATTATTGTTCTTAACTGCAGTATATTGCATACTGTTTATATTTGTGTTACAACAATATTGGCACATAACACAGTTATCAGTGTAGGGTTCATTTGTTATCAAATGTCAAACATCTATTAAGTTACTGGTCATCCTGTGACTAATGTGTGCTGACTATAGATTCTACAATGTTTTGTTTATACCGGATGACTTTTTTTATCACTTTCCAAAAAAAAATATTATATTTGTTTAGTAGTTTTTTTTTTCGTTTTTCCACAGCTTAAAAATTGATCCATCATCAAAAAACGCTACAAATTTCAAGTAAACTTTCATATTAGAGCAAAGAAAGGGAAATCATGAAAAAAAAAACAATGAAAAATATCGAATTTCAAATCATATTATCATATGCAATAGGCGTATGATTTGAATTTGGAATTTTTTTGAATATTTTTTTTTCTTCGAAAAAAAAACAATGCCATTTGCTTCTACTTCGTTCACACCCATTATTTTTGGAAACTGATAAAAAAGTCATCCAATATGTAGCTATAGCAAAAGGATATGTCATAACATAACATCAAGCCATAGTGCACACCCTTTTTTTATGTATTTTATATATTAGTTTTGGGTATTTATTTTATCTATGGGCCTCAGTTGCCTGACAATAAAATGATTGATTTTTACTAGGGACTAAAATAGGTCCAAGATTTATGAAATTAGGATTACTACAGGCCTAGAGTAGTCCAAAAATATTGTTTGGAGACCAACATTTAGATTGTGCAAACTAACTTGAATATATATTTAATGAAAAGAATGTGTGAATTAATGCTTTGTTTGATTGCTAATACAATTAGACATAGCAATAAAATTACAATCTTGGTTCACATTATCATTCCATACATATTAAAATGTCTGCATTCCTAACCTTTGGGGTCATAGTGATGAAAAGTATCTAATTAGACTTTCCAAATATGGAAAGACCCTACTTGGTGAAATAGCAATGTTTTATCAATATTTTGTGAATAATTGTGGAGTCCATTCATTGTTTTAACAATAAGTTGTTGAATAAAATTAATCTAAAAGAATAAAGAAACAAAAAAAAAATACAGCAAATAATGTTAAAAATAACATGTGTGTCAAAACATGTATGACTCGGAATCGAACCTGTACCACGACTACACACGACTCACCAAGCCAACTGTACTAAAAGGGTAAATAATGACTAAACAAGGCCCCAATTATCACTAGTATGTATTATTAAGGTAATTTACGAGTTCGCCGAGTGACGGTGACTCACGACCTACTCATTGTACGCCAAGGATCGCGCTTACACACCAATTTCAACAATAAACAATAACAATGTAATCTTTCATAAACGTATTAACAATAAACAATAACAATGTAATCTTTCATAAACGTATTACACCAACATTTGTCAAAATTCTCACCTCAAGGTTAAATTCCAATTCAGCGTCTAGCGTGCATACTTTAACAGGGAATGACTTTGACGCCTTTTTTCTTCTAAATTGAGGCATTATCTTCTATCATAGCTTAAACACCTCAACAGAACGAGACACACATTAGGTTATGATACTTCTTGCGCTATCAGTTCAACTACAAAACAATGTTTAACGTTTACGTAATGTGCAATAGTACAAGGAATGCGTATAATTTCACATTGCGTACTATTTCCAGCAATTATTATTTACAAACAAGAAAAACGTCAATGAAACAAGTAAAGCGAAGGTGAATGAAGGAAAATTATTGGAACTGCGTTCCGTTACGCTGGATATTATGTTGTCTGTTTATGGTTTTTTGTTTTTGTTCTTGAATATTTATACGCTTTTTGCTTGATTGGGAACGCAGTAAATTGGGGTCAAAATCTGAAAATTGCAAACATAGGTCAAAAATTATAAATAATTGAAAATAAATAAACAAGGGGTTAATAATTTCCTATTAAAATTATTTTTAACAAATAAATTACCGAAGAGGTTTTTGTCTTTCATTCAGCCAGGCATAGACTTTAGCGAAGACCCGAAGACTTTCGCGGAAAGTTAGCTAGCCTGAATCTTGACAACGTCAATATTGTCACTTTTGACAGCCATTTGCAGCTAACTTCATTTTAAATAGAAGCGCAACCACGTGCGGTGTTTTTAATTGGGAAACTCGGGATAAGAAATAAGAAAAATGGGAAAATTCAGATCAAAACTAAAAGGAAAATCTAAAGGGAAACGATGGCAGAAGGGCCAGTCGTCGAACTCCAACCCGAAAATACAGAAATATCGGGAGATGGCAAAGTCCCGATTTTTTCAAGAAAATCTAGGTATTCTGGGATATTTTTTTTAATTTTGACTCCCTCTTTTGTATCCTTTTTATCATATGAATTATTTAAAGATTTACTGGTTTACAAAGCGACATTTTTGATCCCATAACCTACAACAAAAACAAAACAAAAATCCATTTTCATTAACCAATGTACTGATTTTTTTTTCTGTATCTCTAACAATAATTTTACTACCATAGTACCACTTTCTGTAATAACTTTTTAAACTTTATAGGAAGCACGGGTTTAACCCAACAGGCTGTTTCAAAACATGATGCCATGATGACATACGGGCATGCATCTCTGAAAAATAAATCTGACGCTGAATCAGAGTTGATTATAGCTAAGGAACTGGAAAATATGTCTATGAAGAGCACAGATGATGTCTCAGACACTGAATACTCTGGTTCTTTCAAAGCTGGAACATATAAGACTTTCCAGACATTTGCGTCTGACTGGAGCCAATGTTCTAATGTTAGTTTTAGCAAGTAAGTATTCTTTGTTATTGGTTTTTTATTTAGATAGCTGCCACCTGTAGTCTGAACGAACAAAGATAATTTAGATGCGGGGCACCATCTATACTTCTATACTAATATTTGTATAGAGGATAGATTTGTATTTTTGTATGTAACAAATAAACTTTAAAACAACTGGACCGATTTGAAAAATGATTTCAGCATTGGATAGCTACATTATCAGCAAGTAAAATAGGCTATATTTTATCCCCGTACTCCCACGGGAATGAGAACTACACAGGTGAAACCGCGTGTCGTCCGCTAGTCATAAATATCTTGGAAAAAAGGCCTTGTTCATATAAGAAGATTTTTCAAATAATTGAAAGTTACCATCAAAAAATCTTTATGAGCTCCGAATACGAAAAGGACATCATTAACCTTTGGCATGTACGACATATGTGGATCCACACAATCCTGTTATACTGCCGCAGATCCACCACAAAACAACCTCACAAATATTTTTTCAGATAACTTTAGTTTAGCTTACAGATCCACATTTCTGTATACCAAAGGTTAAAGGGATGACAACAATAAATGAGATGAGGGTAGATGGAAAAATTGTGTTGTCCACTGAAATGTCAAAAACACAAAAATATAGAGTCCACTGATGGCCATAGAATGTATTACAACTTGTTTCTTAACATAATCTATGTATGTTCCTTCAGGCTACTGACAAAGTTTGACTCAAACAATGGTCTTCACAAGGAGATGTTAGCAGTTCTGGCTGCAGTCACTGAGGTCATCAAAGAGCAAGGCGGCAAGGAGTCTACTACTGAATACTTTGCGGCACTTGTGAGTTTCATTGTAAATCTCTTTATATAGAAGAAAGATCTGCTAATAGTTGGTTGAAAAAATTACGTGCATATTCCCATATGCACGTAATTTTTTCAACCAACTACTACTACTGGTACTATCAACCCAAGAAAAGTATAAAAAGTTAAGTTCAACTAACTAGTTAAAAAAAATAGTAAACTCCTGCAATTTTCTACGACAGTTCAAACGTCCGTAGCTATCGCGGCCATGATGTGACATTCATCATTTACCAAAATCTGCTTTGTTAACATCTAATTTTTTGCCCTAATGGAATAATTTTACTAATTAAATGTGCTCTAGTCAAGTAAAAATTGCAATAACAATATTATAATAAAATGTTACTGAAACTTTAAGCAATTTTCAAATAAAAGTGTTTTTAACACATAGACTTTGACGTCACTACCGACGTTATCGAGGACGACGCGTTTTGAGAGTGCGTTTCGTTTCACCAAAAACATGCTATTTTATTTTATTTTATTTTATTTATAGCCCTTTTTCAGACAAAAGAATACATTTTTTTTTTTATACATTTGTTTTTATATATAACTTTGCTTTTGTTCTGTGTGCCCTTTGGCAAAGGCCTCCTCCAACACTTTCCAATCCTCTCTCTCCCGCGCCATTCTAGTCCACGTTTTTCCAGCTGTTTTAACCACATCATCTTCCCATCTTCTGAATGGTTTCCCCTTTTTTCTCTTTCCCTCTCTTGGGTACCACAATGTTACTACTTTGTTCCATTTCTCTTCTCCTCTAATTACATGGCCAGCCCATTTCCACTTTAGTGCTCTTAATTTCAACACCACATCTTGGGTCTTTGTAGCTTTCCTAATTTTGCTGTGGTTGATTTTATCTAATTTCCTTTTCCCCATCATGCTTCGTTCCATGCTTCGCTGGCAAGTTTGAAGTTTGGCTTGCTGAGCTTTAGTAAGTGCCCAAGTCTGGCATCCATATGTTAGGATAGGGAGTATGCATGTGTTAAATAGCTTTCCTTTAACCGAGATGTGTATTGTTTTGTCTTTCATTATTTCTCTGTTCGCCCAGTATTTCTTCCATGCATGTCCTATGCGTGTCTCAATCTCTTTGCTTGACATATTGTTTATCTTAATTACCTGACCCAAATATGTATACTCATCTACATAATCAATAGGAGTATTGTTCACTATGATTGTTTCTTTCTCTCTGTTAGTCATTGCCTTAGTTTTGGATGTACCTATTCATATTTAAGCCCACCGCTCTGCTATGCGTGTCTAGATCTGTCAGCATATTCTGAAGCTCATGAGAGGACTTTGCGAACAGAATAATATCATCAGCAAATCTTAAGTTTGTTAGATACTCGCCATTGATTCTTAGGCCACAACTCTCCCAGTTGAATTGTCTGAAGACTTCCTCCAATACTGCAGTAAACAATTTCGGTGAAAGTGGGTCTCCTTGTCGAACACCCTTTTCGAGATTGATAATCCCTCCCTCTCTTTCTAGCTTAACTCTCGCTGTACCACCAGTGTAGATGTTCTTAATTATCCTAATATATTTTTCTTCCACCCCTTGTTTCTTTAAGGAATCCCAAATTTTATTGTGGTCCAAAGAATCAAAGGCCTTGCAATAGTCGACAAAACAGCAGTAGATTGGTAGGCCATATTCTTTATATTTTTCAAATATTTGTTTCACTACGTGGACATGGTCAACGACTGAGTACTTGCTTCGGAATCCCGCCTGTTCTCGTGGTTGGTTCTCGTCAAGTACTTTAGTTATGCGGCTTAGAATAATTTTTGCAAAAATCTTATAAATATTCGACGTTAAACTTATTGGCCGGTAGTTTCCAACATCATTTCTGTCCCCCTTTTTGTGTAGTAAAATTATAGTAGACTTGGTCCATTGGTGTGGTATGATTTCAGTTTCTAATACATGATTAAAAATTGAGGTTAGAGCTGGTGTTATGGTATGCTGTAATGCTAAATGCTAACAAGATTTCATTTGTTATATTGTCAGAACCAGGTGCTTTGTCTCTTTTTTGTGTTTTTATAGCCTGTTCAACTTCTCTTTCTAATATTGGTGGGACATCAGATCGGTTATCGAGCGGTACATTGTCTGTTGATAATGACTTTGAGTACAAATCCTGGTAAAACTCTGTTGCTGTTCTTATTATATCTGGTCTCTTTGTTTTAACTATACCCCTTACATTTTTAATGCTTGGTATCCAGTCCCTCTTCGTGGTTAAGCATTTGATGGCCTTTTTTACTCCTCCAGATTTGATAATATGTTCTTCAAATGTTTTAAGTCTAAATGTCTGTCTATCTTTCCTCATCCTAGTCCTCAGTTGTTTTGAGATATTTTGTATTTCTCGTCTGGTTTCTTTGCTTTTATTTTTAATACTAATGAGTTTACCTCTTTCTTCTTGTAACTTTAGTGTTTCCTCATTTAGTGCATATAAAAACATGCTATTTATAACAGTAAATTGTAAAATAAGTGATGTACCTATTAGCAACTTAAACAAGTGTACCACAATGTTTTTATGGGCCAATACAACGCATTTTTAATAAATAAAAAGAGTTTTGTATTTCATGCATATTCCCTATTATAGAGAAAATATAAAACATTCACATCATAATAAAATCCTTGCTTTGCAGATGGAAACACTAAAATCAGCTGAAATGGAAGAAAACCTAGTTGCAACACTGACCCTACTATCCATGGGTATAAAGGCAGTCCCACAAGCAGTACTAAGAAAACAATTCTCTGACTCGGCTACAATCTTCACGGACATACTTGTGAAGAATGAACAAAGTGAGAACGGGGCTTTACTGAGGAGTGCTATCGGATGTCTGTCAGTGTTGCTCAGGGCTCAGGAGTATGCCCTGTGGGGTGATTCGTCTACCATGAGGATTTTTGAGTCAGTACTGGCTTTTGCACTGCATTCTAAACCTAAGGTAAGTTGCATTATTTAACATTATTTTTAACATCTTTTTACATCTAATTCTGGAGTGCGTGTGATCGTAATGGTTCTCCTCATGAAGGCTTTCGCTGAAGGGGTTCGCTGGATGTTCTTATGTGTTTATACTCGATAGGTGGCGCGTCGACGTCCAAAATGACACACAACGTTTGTCGGATAAGCTAGTCATCATCATCAGCCTATTAATGTTCCCACTGCTGGAACACAGGGCTCCTCTCTAAGAGAGGGAATGGGCTATAATCCACCATGCGGGCCCAGTGCGGATTGGTAGATGTCACATGTCTTCCAATTTTTTGGTTCTAGGACATGCCGGTTTCCTCACGATGTTTTCCTCATCATCAGCGATCAGCTAGTATTAGTAGCTTTTACTAATAAAATTACTATTTGTCCAAGGTTCGAAAAGCGGCTCAGCACGCCGTCACGTCGGTTTTGCGTGGCAGCTGTTTCATGATACCTTCTGAAGATCAAAAAAATAAGGTAATGCTTTATTTCAGTGTTCACGTGAGGATGATATTTAATGCAGTTTAGAGCACACTAGCTGAAGCCCGCGACTTCGCCCGCTTTACAAATTATATACTAAAACCTTTCTCTTGAATCAGTCTATCTATTTAAAAAAAACTCATCAAAATCCGTTGCGTAGATTTAAAGATCTAAGCATACATAGGGACAGACAGACGCGGCGACGACGGGGGACTTTGTTTTATAATATGCAGTGGTAATATTTCCTTCATACAATATGAGGGGTAGATAAATTGGTAGTGTTGGGTTTTTGAAAACCAGTTAGGAGAGTCCCACAAACTGGGTCACTGGCCATTCTTAGCCTACAACCCAAGACGGGTAGATAAATTTTCCCTAAAATTGACTAAAATATACAAGTTCGAATTAGTAGTGTTGGGTTTTTGAAAATCAGTTAGGAGAGTCCCACAAACTGGGCCACTGGCCACTCCTAACCTACAATCCATCCTTTAGCTAATAAACTCTGATATTGCAGGTACCAAAGCTCCACCCTGGTTCGAACCGTGTGGCTGAGTACTGCCTATCTCAGATCAAGGCAGAAGCCTTGCTAGCCGGACATAGAACTGTCCTGCACACACTGACCATGCTTAGAGATGTATTACCGGCGTTCAGCAAGGATTATATCAAGGTATGTAGTTGTTGGAACAAAGGAGGAGGAGGAATATAAGACATTGGATTTTGTATGCATGTCATGTAACTGCGATAAATAAAGATTTTTTTCTTTCTTTCTTTACATCGTGGATATTTATTATTTAACTAGCTGACGACCCGCGTAGTTCCCGTTCCCGTGGGATTACGGGAATAAAATATAGCCTATAGCATTCACGAATAATGTAGCTTTCTACCAGTGAAACAATTTTTAAAATTGGTTCGATCTTTGTACAGTTGTGGTGTTTTCCGCCTGAACAGTTTAATTTTTTTTCGCTTAAATCATGCGGAGGCGCCGAGCCACGCCCCCTTAAACTTTAGGCCTATTAGGAAAGCGTCAACTTGGCGCGCAAAATAACAATAAGTCTCGTTTGGCGCGCGTCGTCAGTGCGCTCAGCCGATCGGTATCTTTTCATTCATTATTTCTATACAAAGTCAACGGGGCGGGGCTAGAGAGCGTTTCTATGTTGCGAGTGCAAGCAAAAATAGGCTTAGTGGTGATAAGGCGGGAGTGTCTTCGATAGTACATTGGGTACATTAAACTAAGTAATTCTACGCAAAAAATATTGCTGGGAATCGACTTTTATCGACTTCGGGCTGAATGATCCCGTTTTACGGTAAAACTCAATGTAACGCACTCAAAATATTGTGTTGATGGACGCATTTAATAATAAACGGGTTATGGCGGTATTTAAAGTAAGAAAGAAAAGCATTTATTAGCCCGCACAGGACAATACACATAAAATAAAATAAAATGGTGAAATTATCAGTACAATAATAACAATAAAATAGAAAAAAAAAAAAAAACAAATTAGTCCTATACGAGGCCAAAAGGCCCCTATCTCAGCATGGTGCAAGTAAAGTCATAACCTTAAAAACTAGTATTTGAAAAAAAAAACTTGTGAAAAAGTTGAAACTGGCCTCCAATATTTCCGTAACTAGTTGGTTCCCAAGTATGATACAGAACGAAAAAAATGATCGCAATGACGGGGAGAACAAGTGCTTTTCGGCTTCGTTAAGGGTCTTTTTACACCCTTTAAATTTGCCGTCCTTCTCGCACGTTTTATGACAGCATCTGCCACGGGTTCAAGGTTATAGGTTATACACACATTATTACACACACATTATTATTATTGGTCAACGGGACCTTATGAAATACATATTTTAATGGCTTAAATACCATGATTATTATCGTGCTTCTAAATACACAAAGTTTTACACACTATATACGCACTTGTAGGGGCAAGTTCAGTTCAGTGTATCGAAATCTATACTAATATTATAAAGAGGTAACATTTGTTTGTAAGTTTGTATGTAGGGGGTAATCTCCGGAAGTAATGTACTGTTACGTCGTAGCCATACCTACAATATAAGTAGCTTCTAATAGTAGGTACCTACAACTAAGTAAGTAGGTAGGTAGTAGTAGGTATGACTATTGTATCGAATGATGTAGGTACAAATTCGCAACTACCTATAAAATACATCAGGAAGTTGTCATTGTAATTTCGACCGTACGCCCAGGGCATAAAGTACCTATTTCTTTCCTTTGTACAAAAGTTGTGGAAGTTTCTCGTAGGACAATGACCTAGTATGAATTGTCTAGAAGATTCTGGATCTTTCTCAAACGTTCGGTCGTCATATAAATAGTCGACGTGTTTTCGGGAGCAAGCAGTATTATTTTGGCTACAGTACGGAGCGAATCGAGGTGATCTAGTAAGTGCGATATCTAAGTGAATAGTGATCAGTAGTGTATTAGTGATTGAGTTTGAAGTGTTTTGTGATTATTAAAGTTATTGAGTTGTTTCATCGGTAGTAATTAATTTATCCCGTACCCAGCTCGTAACAATTTGGTGTCAGAAGTGGGATAAATTATGCCAGTTCTACCAAAGGACAACACGGACGGTATCCGTACCAGGAGTCAGCGACAGCAGGACATGGACCAAAGGCGGTTTGGAGACTCTCCGACACAGACACCGGGTGGAGTCCAGCCTACGTCAGTGCCAGTCGCTGGTCCATCCGGAGTTTCTCCAGTATCAGTGGCGCCAGACTTGTCAGCTTTAATGGCGCTGCTGCAGGAGCAGGCTCGCCGTCAAGAGGAGCAGGCTCGCCAGTTACAGGAGCAGTTGCAACGAGATAAGGAGGAGCAGGCTCGCCGTCAAGAGGACCAGGCTCGCCAGTTACAGGAGCAGTTGCAACGAGATAAGGAGGAGCAGGCTCGCCGTCAAGAGGACCAGGCTCGCCGGTTGGAAGAGCAGTTGCAACGAGATAAGGAGGAGCAGGCTCGCCGTCAAGAGGACCAGGCTCGCCAGTTACAGGAGCAGTTACAACGAGATAAGGAGGAGCAGGCTCGCCGTCAAGAGGAGCAGGCTCGCCGTCAAGAGGACCAGGCTCGCCGGTTGGAAGAGCAGTTGCAACGAGACAAGGAGGAGCAGGCTCGTCGTCAAGAAGAACAGATGATCCTCATAAAGGATCTTCATTCAACTTTTGGCAAAGAGCTGAAGGTAATGAAGGATCAGGTTCACCAGCATGAGAATCGCATCTCAGAAGCCGAAGTTCAGATCGCTGGGGTGAAGAAGGCTTTGGGGGAACTGAAGACTGGAGACGTGACTGTGGCTTCAGTGGTTGCTGCACCTTCAGCGCGGGGCTTTAAGGTGCCTCCATTCGATGGAACATCTTCGTGGTCGGCGTATAAAATTCAATTTGAGGCCGTTATGAAGGCGAATGGATGGACAAAATCTCAAGCCATGACCGCGCTCACTTTGGGCCTCCGAGACCAGGCCCTCAACATTCTTGAAGCGCTTGGCAAGGATGTGACCTACGAACAGCTGCTGGAGGCGTTAGAGTCCAGATACGGCGACGCGCACCTGGAGCACGTATTTCGTGCTAAGTTGAAGGATCGTGTCCAGCGTAGTGCCGAGAACCTACAGCAGTGGGCCCTGGAAGTTGAAAAGCTGGTTCGGAAAGCATACCAGTCTGCCCCTGCACTGATCGATGGGAATCTGGTACAAGCGTTCGTTGATGGAATACGTGACTTGGAAGTTAGAGCCGCCGTGAGGCTTGGGCATCATGAGACACTGAAAGGGGCGTTAGCCCATGCTTTAGAAGTAGAGGCAGTGAGGCAAGACCATCGAACACACTACGTCAGAGAGGTTGTGGTATCACCTGTACGCCAGCGTTCGCAAAGGCACAGCCCTAAGTGTTACAATTGTGGAGAAAGGGGTCATCTTCGGTCAAGCTGTCCTAAGCGCAGCACACCGAGAGAAGACCAATCCCTGCAAGGAAAAGTGACTGGAATGGCTGCCCAGCAACAGTGGAGAAACCACAGCAAAACAGATGAACCGTCGAAAAGACCTTTGCCTGAATATTGGAAGCTCAGTTCTAGACAGGAGTCTAAGGAAGTGGTGCCCGTGAGGATTCTAAGAACGGATCTCAGCGATGAATGGAAGGTAACCATACAACAGGCTCAGCACAATGACTCGGATATCAAACCGATCTTCGAGTGGATCAAAGCTGGTGCTCCTAAACCCAAGTGGAGTGATGTGGCTGCGATGAGTTCCATCACGAAGAGTTATTGGGCGCAATGGAACAGCTTGGTGATCCAGGATGGAGTCTTGTGCCGTAAATGGGAAAACGCTCGAGGGGACAGCTGTCATATACAAATGGTTGTCCCTAAAGCTAAGGTACCGGATGTTTTACGGCTGTACCATGATGGATGTTCGGGAGGACATATGGGGGTAAAAAGGACTTTACTAAAAATTCGAGAACGCTTTTACTGGATCCACTGTCGAGATGATGTGGAGGACTGGTGTCGCAAATGTACCAGTTGTGCGGCCGTGAAAGGACCTCAAACACGCAGCAGAGGAGCATTAAAAGTGTACAACGTTGGAGCCCCTTGGGAACGGATAGCACTAGACGTTGCGGGACCATTTCCAGAAAGTGAGAGCGGAAACAAGTACTTCTTGGTGGTCATGGATTACTTCACAAAGTGGCCAGAAGTCTTCGCCATTCCTAATCAAGAAGCTACAACTGTCGCAGATAAATTGGTTCAGGAAGTCTTCTGTCGTTTTGGAGTACCCTTAGAAATACACAGCGATCAAGGAAGGAATTTCGAATCGCAAGTATTTCAGGAGACTTGTCGATTAATGGGTACCCACAAAACCAGAACCACCTCTTACCACCCACAATCTGATGGAATGGTGGAACGATTCAACCAAACGTTGGAAAGATATCTGGCAAAAGTCGTGGAAAGCAGACAAAGGGATTGGGACAAGCACATACAGCCGTTTCTTCTGTCCTACCGCAGCGCAGTCCACGAAAGTACGACTGTGACGCCCGCCTTCGCGAACTTTGGAAGGGAATTACGGTTGCCTGCAGATTTAATCACTGGAACTCCCCCTGATGCTCCACGCAGTGTAACAGATTACGCTAATGACTTGCGTAACAAGTTGAATGATGTTTATGAGCATATTAGACAATCCGGCCAACAGATGTCTGAGAAGATGAAGACCCGTTATGACCGGAAGGCAAATAGTAGGGGTTTCGACGAGAGTTCACTGGTGTGGTTGCATAACCCAGTACGGAGCAAAGGGAAGTCTCCGAAATTACAGGCAAACTGGGATGGACCATACCGAGTCGTGACTAGGATCAACGATGTCACCTACCGAATACAGAAGGGTCCACGAGGTGCGCCTAAGATTGTCCATGTAGACCGATTGGCGCGATACTACGGGCCTAATGATGCTCGGGACGAGCATGTCTAAGGAGGGGGCAGTGTTACGTCGTAGCCATACCTACAATATAAGTAGCTTCTAATAGTAGGTACCTACAACTAAGTAAGTAGGTAGGTAGTAGTAGGTATGACTATTGTATCGAATGATGTAGGTACAAATTCGCAACTACCTATAAAATACATCAGGAAGTTGTCATTGTAATTTCGACCGTACGCCCAGGGCATAAAGTACCTATTTCTTTCCTTTGTACAAAAGTTGTGGAAGTTTCTCGTAGGACAATGACCTAGTATGAATTGTCTAGAAGATTCTGGATCTTTCTCAAACGTTCGGTCGTCATATAAATAGTCGACGTGTTTTCGGGAGCAAGCAGTATTATTTTGGCTACAGTACGGAGCGAATCGAGGTGATCTAGTAAGTGCGATATCTAAGTGAATAGTGATCAGTAGTGTATTAGTGATTGAGTTTGAAGTGTTTTGTGATTATTAAAGTTATTGAGTTGTTTCATCGGTAGTAATTAATTTATCCCGTACCCAGCTCGTAACAGTACCAATTTCAAAAATTCTTTCACTGGTAGAAAGCTACATTATTCGTGAGTGCTATAGGAACGGGAACTACGCGGGTGAAACCGCGGGACGTCAGCTAGTTATCAATAATCTTATCTTCTTCCCCAGTCGATCTGCGAAGCAATCCTGTCCCTGATGACCCACAACAATGTTTACATAAAGACATGCTGCCTCCACACGCTACACGCTCTGTTCTCGAACGCCCGCGACTCTAGCAATATGACCGCGTCCCTAGCGGTACAGCTAACGAGGGCTCTGATGGCGGCGCGGCCTCCTGCGAACGATACGGGACAAGTACAGGCTTGGGCGGCTGTACTGACGCAGGGTTTTGGGTGTCTCGCCAAGTAAGTATAAAGAAATATCGTGACTGGTCCTCGAAGAGGGGATAGTCCCATGTAATACTGAGCAATCCATAGAAAAAACAGCAAAAACTTCTTTTAAAATATATATATATATGTATCGCATTTTTCTAATAAATAAATATCGCTAGAAATTTCGTCATCTAGTGCCACACTAAGTAACAAGGCTTGTGTCGTGGACACCATATAGTCGATATACATGCTTTTTTTGTAGGTACATACTTATTATAATTACAAACATCCATGAATCTGAAACAAATGTCCATGCTCATCACTCAAACATGTGCCCCTGTCGGGATTCGAACCCGGGACCCTAAGAACTTAAGGCACCTTCACTACCGCTGCGCCATTCGGGTCGTCCTCTTGTCCGTCGGCCAATAGAGAAAGAAGTTTGCGCGACAAACGCACATTGCGTGAAATAGTTGCTGCCAGTTAAGATGTCAATAGCGGTCATTGCCCATTCCCTAATATCTCTTCGTACGAACCAAAACAATGAACTAATGTATCGTTTATCATTAGAAAAAATGTTGAAGATCACGATAGATGACGATTCAAGACTTGGACAGGCTTATTTTTGGTTTTTAATGTTAATAAATGTAGGTGAGTCAATGACCGCTGTTGTCATCTTAACTGGCAGCAACTATATGTTGCTTAATAAGTATTTATTTAATTTAATTGCAAATCTATTTAGTCCGTCAGTTAGAGTATTGGAAAATAATGGACACGTATTTTTTGTTTTTGTAAAACAATGAATATTGTCAAAGATAAAACGCATCAAAACTCGGGAGTGGGGGCTCGTGTCGTCAGAACGCACTAAAAATGATATGTACCACGGCGTGACGTATTGAGATTTTTAAAAGCATCGTATCTTCGTCAATTTTGGTTTACGTAACAAAAGAAAAAATACGGGTTAAGTAAATATTTTTTGATGTTATTAGTATGATCATGCAAGAGATGAGAAGATTTGATCCTCAATATAAGTTTTTCAAATAATACCTCAAATCATAATTTGATTCCGGTCGGACAGTGTTATTGGGTTTTTCTATTAGAAATTTCTCAGCATCAGCCACGATCTGTGATCTGTGATCATTTGATGGCAATCGGCTCGCCCCCTATTACGTGGGACTTAAAACATAACTGGCGAAATGTGGGTGTACTGTTAGGTGATTACCAGTGATAGGAATAGGTAGTGCTTATTAGCCTAAACATCGAAGAACAGAGACAAGAATCGCGGAGACTTCCTTAGACTATATTTTATTATGCGACCACGGCGAGTTTTTTTTTGTAAATTCTAAGAGTGGGTAACTAAATGCGCAGCCATAAAAGTCCGCCCATTGTACTTTCGGTGCAATAAAGAAACAAAATAATACTTTCAGAAATTTTGATGGTTGTAACGACTGTGTTATGTTATGTCTAGTCGCAAACTTTAGGTAAACATAGACCAATTACTTATTATAAATAACATTAATTTTTGATGTACTTACGTGATGTCCCGGAAAAAAATATAGTCTAAGGAAGTCTCCGATTCTTGTCTCTGTTCTTCGAAGTTTAGGCTAATAAGCACTACCTATTCCTATCACTGGTGATTACAGGCGTGATGTTATGTGTGTCCCTCAAATCAAATCGACTACATCTAGTTTTCGGTCCACGTTTTCCCGTCAGTTTACTTTGAAATTGAATGAATGTAAAATATAATAAATGGTATTTTATTTCACCAGTCTGGATCTGAACCTATGCATGCCCAACCTGCCGGCGTTTGTGAACATCTGCGTGACAGAACTATGGTTATCTGATGTTTCCGATATCAACTCGGCTTCAACAAATGCTTTGAAGGTAAGAACAGTCTTCTTCACACTTTCTAATGGTATACAGGGTTAGTTTTCAATGACCAGCCAAAATTAAAAATTAAGATCTAGATATCAAACCAAAAGTGCATTTTAAATATTAAAATATTCAATTGAAAATATCTTAAAAAATGTTTAAATCATAAACCTAGTGGGAATCAATGCACTTGTGTGCGTGCATGCACCGCCAAATGTATGTGTGTGCTAACTGCTACCTATCTAGGTTGTTGAACTGAATTGTGCTGTTGCAAAATCCGCACATTCGCGTTTTAGTGATGAACAGAAACGATTTTTTTTGTTTTGTTAAAGTTTTTTTTTTGCATTATATCGAAAATCAACCGAATCAATCGATTCTAAACCATCTCTGGAAATTTGGCCGGTCATTGAAAACTAAACCTGTATAGACAAATAATTTGGGGAAAAATTCTTATTTTTCGTTATCTAATTTAGGTGCCAAATTCTAAAAGAAACGTGTCCCAATGTTATACTGCACTTAGCTTATTTGTATCTACACATACCCCGTGACTCAGTGCGCACATTAACCTGTTGGTCCTGCGCCTGATCTATCTCCGGTCGTGTCGGATTGCCGTCCCAACTATGACAGTGACGGAAGAGAGAGAGCACCTGCGCGCACGCACGTGCACAATAATAACTCCAGCACCGATGGCTAATCTCCGCTGAGATCCTGGACTATTTTTTTCTTCTGTTTTTGGGACAAGCCTGCCACACAATTCCCAAATCACTGTAACTCCTGAAAGCCAGAATCAACAGTGGCGACCACCAGAAAAGCGCTGAGACAATGAAGCTCGACGAAGTCCCAGAGAAACAATTTAACTGTCTTGGATCCCGCAACGAAATTAACCAGAAAAGAATAGCGGAGGAGTAGAAAATATCTTAATTTTGACTTCCCTCCGCCAATAGGCACAAAGGGACGATTACGATTATTATTTGTAGAAATATGTAGAAGTCACCTGTGGAGTTTAGCAAGCAAATTAAATTTGACCCTGTATAACTTTAAATAGCACTAGCTTTTGCCCGCGGTTTCGCTGGCGTTTTATTCGGAAATTATCCCACTAGAACGTTTTAAATATAGCCTATGGCACTCACAAATAACGTCAAAATCGGTTCAGTAGATCAAGAGATCCCCTACAATCTCACAAACTTTACCTCTTTATAATATTAGTATAGGTTACACCTGCCCTCATTCCCCAGTTTCTAACTAACCCACATATTTCCCCCTACAGGCAGTACTCCTCGACTGCGTGAAGCTAGCCTTGGACTCCAATGAGACGTTCATTAAGCACAAGGCACACATCGACGCCATATTCAAGAGCATTGGCACCGGTTTAGACAACCCCTTCAACCAAGCTATTAGACATGTTATATTGACAATCGCCGTTTGTTTTGAGGTAAGAGTAAGGTTACTTAGTCCGTCAATGCCAATGTAAAGTATATCTAAAGAGTAATACATAAAGCCCATATTTGAATTATATTATTTTTGCCGGGTGGGAGCGGAGTTGTTTATGTGGGCCAAGACCTTTATACTGTTTATTTATTTTTCTCTCAGAATTTTTGAAATTTCTTTTTGAAATAATAACAGCCGCTCGGATCAATCTTCAGGTTACACCGCGCTTGCCTAGGTTGGTCTGTGGATGGGTGATCACCCATTACATATCGAGTTTTCTCATCTGGCTGTCATTTGTAGATCTTTGACAATTATAGGTAGTCAGTTGCCCGAAAGTTTGACAACTAGTCTTACCAAGGCATATACTAACTGGGTTGTGGAGGTCAGATAGGCAGTCGCTCCATGTAAAATACTGCGGTATTCAACTATTTTTTTTCTATAAAAAATACTGATTTTAAAAATACATAGATAAAGTTTCAAATTAACCGTTACCCTAATCCACAGATCGGCAACGACAAAATAGCAAACTCACTGGGACCTCTTTTACGGAAACTGAACGATCGTCGTGAGAGCCACAACTTTGACAACGACAAGGAGGTGGAATACGCAACTGGATGCGCAATCAAAGCTCTAGGACCCGATTTCGTACTTCGAATTATACCTCTAAGAGACGGACCAGAGACAATCAATCTAGAAAGATCCTGGCTACTTCCAGTTTTGAAAGAAAAGATTACAAATTCGAACCTCAAATTCTTTGCAACAGAAATTTTAGAAATGGCAACATTCTGCCGGAAAAAATCCCGAGAACTAACCCAATTAAAGGATAACCCCGGATCACATACTTACGAGTTACTCTGCAATCAACTCTGGGCCTTATTGCCATCTTTTTGCAATAGCCCAAAAGATATAAAAGAAAATTTCAAGTCTGTTGCAAGAGTGTTAGGTAGTGTGTTGAAGGATAACCCGGAGTTTAGACTGTCCGTTATGCAGGCCTTAAGGAAACTGATCTCTTGTTCGGCTGATAATGAAGAAGATCAACTAGAATTGGGAAGGTTCGCTAAGAATTATTTGCCGATTTTGTTGAACATTTATATGTCGCCGGCGAAAGGAAGCAGTGCGGAGGGACAGAGGTTGGCGGCTTTGGAAACTATACAGGTGACTATCAACCGTTTTGTTATATTCTTTGGAAACTATACAGGTGACTATCAACCGTTTTGTTATATTCTTTGGAAACTATACAGGTGACTATCAACCGTTTTGTTATATTTTTTGGAAACTATACAGGTCTATCAACTGTTTTGTTATATTCTTTGGAAACTATACAGGTGACTATCAACCGTTTTGTTATATTCTTTGGAAACTATACAGGTGACTATCAACCGTTTTGTTATATTCTTTGGAAACTATACAGGTGACTATCAACCGTTTTGTTATATTTTTTGGAAACTATACAGGTCTATCAACTGTTTTGTTATATTCTTTGGAAACTATACAGGTGACTATCAACCGTTTTGTTATATTCTTTGGAAACTATACAGGTGACTATCAACCGTTTTGTTATATTCTTTGGAAACTATACAGGTGACTATCAACCGTTTTGTTATATTTTTTGGAAACTATACAGGTCTATCAACTGTTTTGTTATATTCTTTGGAAACTATACAGGTGACTATCAACCGTTTTGTTATATTCTTTGGAAACTATACAGGTGACTATCAACCGTTTTGTTATATTCTTTGGAAACTATACAGGTGACTATCAACCGTTTTGTTATATTCTTTGGAAACTATACAGGTGACTATCAACCGTTTTGTTATATTCTTTGGAAACTATACAGGTGACTATCAACCGTTTTGTTATATTCTTTGGAAACTATACAGGTGACTATCAACCCTTTTGTTATATTCTTTAGAAACTATACAGGTGACTATCAACCGTTTTGTTATATTCTTTGAAAACTATACAGGTGACTGTCAACAGTTTTGTTATTCTTTTTAGGTAACTCATTTTTTATTTTTTTCTCTCCTTCCTGCTCCGCGGCAATCAGTTGAACAGAACAATAAGCCACTGCTTTGTCTGATACAAGTGTATCGGTTTATGGTTTTTAGCTTGGTGAGACACTTGGTAACTCTTGATGCAGTTGTATTTATCGGACCCGGAAGAGCGACGTAAGGCAATAGTGTCTAGACCAAAATTGACGTGTAGTCCTCTTATCTTACAAAACATTTTTTTTTTTAAATATAAATAGGATCTGGTCTTTTTACTTTCATAACTTATTTTTTTTCAAGTCCAGCTATTTTTTATTTAAAACTCTTAAGGTGCTATCTCATCGTAGCATTCGCATGTAGTGTAACCAGGGACCGATTAATCGGGTTAAAGGGTTAACCTGTTAGCCTTATAACCCATATGGTTGATTTACCATTATACGGGCAAACCCTTTCATTATATGGGTTAACGATTTAAATATTGCTGATTAGTATGTATTACTGGCTTACTCTGCCAGTTTCTTCCATAACTTTAATGTAGAAAAATTAACTCTGTGCGGTTAGATAGGCTAATTAACCCTTAAATACGGGTTAACCTTATCGTCTTTCACCGAACCGAAAAAAATACCCAATTAAAACCCCGATACGGGAAACCGGTAAACTTTTCGGGCACTGAACACAACTGTATTGTTACAGGCACTGTAATGCTCGATTCTCCTCACACACTGATGTTATGCTCGGATCTGAGGCCCTAACGCCCGTCCGTCCATCCGTCTCTATCCGTCGCTCTCGCGCACGTCTGCAGATGAGTGCGAGTGAGACAGACGGACGGACGGACTGACGTTAAGTAGGGCCCCGGAACTATAACATAACAGGCAAATGCTCCCGGTGAGAAAACACCTTTACAATTATGTTCTAAAACGAAATTTTTCACACAGGTATACCTAACAATCAGCGAACAAACACTCCGCGAGGAATTATTCACGAACGCGCTTCAGCAGCTAGAATCCTCAAAAGACAATCATTTCCAAAGAGAATCGATCCTAGACGTCATAAGAGCATTAGTGCTATACCAATCTAGCGAAACAATAGCCAAGCTTTTCGAAGAATGGGTCTACCCACTCTGCGAAACCGTCTTGGAAGACCCTAAAAAACACAAGAAAGCGAAAAAGGAAAAAGAAATGGAAACAGAAGGAGAAAACGAGGAGGGAGACAAGAAAAAGGGAGACTTGAAATATAAGGAGAAAGTGAAACTATTGGAAATGGAACATAAGAAAGCATATAGGATATTGGAAGAGATTTTCAAAAGTGATAAGGAGAGTTGTAAGCAGTTTTTGAAAGATAATTATAAGAAGATTAAGAAGTTATTGATGAGTTCTTTGAATAAGGTTGCTGATAGCAGTAAGGCGGCTAGATTAAGGTACTTCATTTATTCTAAATTATAGTTATACTTAAATGCAGCAGTGTATGACTTTTATTTTTACTCATATCAGATAAAAGTAAAAAAAAAATATAAACAGTTCCAAAAAAAACAGTTCAAATCAGTTTCTCTTATCCTATTTTAATTAATTGAGCAAAATCCAAAATTTGTACTCCTAATGAAAAATGTAGTAACAGACAAACCCAATGAAACATCGTTATTGCAGGATCGATTCTTAAATCAGGCAATTCAAGTATCGAACCTGAGATCGCTGCAACAAACGAACGTGAAACCAACAAAGCTCTTATTTATTTTACTGCTTTTTAAATAGTTTGCGAGGATATATTGATATTTCTTACTCTTTTACGCTACTAAACGGATTCGGTCCCCCTTTTTTTTCGGATGGGAAATCATCAAATGACTCCTCCCGCTCTAGGCGGGGTTGTGGAGAGTTTACTGACTAAAGCCCATCCATGTTTCCTTCATCGCCCTTTGTGTTCCGGAGCCACGGTATCTCATTCGAACAGTCCCGCAGCCCCGGCAGGCATCGGTCCTTACGGACCCCTTCCTATTGCTGACTCTTTGAGGCGCGCGTGGAACACGAACGTGCCGTCGTCATGAGACGGACGGACGGCGAGCTAGCCCATAGCTCTACGTCCACAGGCCCGCGTTCCCTCCCCGTTTCATAAGCATTAAATAAAAGTTTTCTAATAATAAGTGGCACTAAAAACTCCTTTTCAACAACTTTTTACACAGATGCATAGAACACCTAATAAATACAACACCGTTCCTAAACGCCGAGAGCAAGTTACTGAAGAGTGCCATAGCCGAATCAGTCATATGCACGAAAGACATCAACAGCAAATGTCGCCAGTGTGCCTTCAACCTTATCAATACTGTTGGCGAAGTTCTGAAGACGCAAGAAGGAGGTATGTGGTTTTAAAATCATCTGAGTATCATCCATATCAAGGGTGTAAAAACCTCTTCACGAAGCCGAAATTCACTTGTTCTCCTCGTCATTGCGATCATTTTTTTTTGTTCTACACCATACCTAGGCACCTTCTAGTTACGGAGATATTGGGGGTCAAAGTTCCAACTTCATGACAAGTTTTATTTTTAAATACAAGTTTTTAATGTAAATTATATTTTAAATTAATATTTTTTTACTGTAAACACCTCCACGATACCCGTACTATTCAATCCATCCATCAGCACAATGTTTCGAGTGCGTTACATTGAGTTCTATCTACCATAAAACATGATTTTTCACCCCAAAAAAAAAAAGTCGTTTCCCAGCAATAATTTTTTCATCCCATCTATTCGAAAAGGACGATTTGGTTCGCCTTTAAGTGCACCCAAAGGTGGTGTTTTCTATATGAAACTTTTAGCGGGCAGTAATGAGTTTTTAATCCTCTTTATAAGTGCGCCGCAATTATCTTTGCCGCGCAGTTTTTGAATTTCACATATTAAGAAACTTTTAGCGGGCAGTAATGAGTTTTTAATCCTCTTTTTATGTGCACCGCGATTATCTTTGCCGCGCACTTTTTGAATTTGTAACATCTTAGTGTTCAGCGCTAAGAAAAAAAGAAATCGAACGCAAATATTGTTTGAATATAGACTGGCTGGTACGAAAAAAAAAGAAACAAATTAAAACGCGCGAACTACAGCCCGCGTTTTCGTCAATTTTCACGGATTGTTAGAAATTCATGGTTTTGTTTTGAAAAATGAGTTCTTCAAGTGACAGCGAATAAAATATGAGGCGCCTTTTATTTTCTCATAGTGGGTGATGAAAAGTAGAGTGTATCACTCGGGCGCAAAATATATATTTTTGGCTCGGGCGACGTACTTTGAATCCCTCGCTACGTTCAGGATTCTACTAAAGAATCCCTCGCAGCGCTCGGGATTCTACTCTAGAATCCCTCACTTCGCTCTGGATTCAAAAAAGCGCCCTCGCCATAAAAATATTTTTTTCCTCCCCTAAGATACAATCTACTATTGCGTAAAGTTAATTAGTTTGATGTATAGAATGCTTGGTTGATGGCTTCGTGATGAGGTCTTTTACACCCCGTAGACATTAAAAAGATGGTTTTAGAAAGTCAAAAAAGGGTCTTGAACCAAACTCTTTTTGGTGCGCGTGCCCTCCATTCTAAGCTACAATGTCACCGCAAATACCTACAAAAAGAATAGGGATTTCAAAAAAATATCGATAAACAATAACAAAAATTTTATTACAACATTTATGTCTCTAATTTTCGAATAAACAGTGAAATTCTATTTAACCTCGCACTAATTACTACTAATTTATTTCTTGTTAAAGTGCACCGCATTTTTTGTAACATACTTGTGTCATTGACGTTCAGGGCACGCGCTTGCTTGTCACGTAATGTGACAATGGCTTTCAATGTAATGTTTTATTCCAAAGGATTTTCAGCACATTATCCAATTGTTTGTTTTGTGGATTATGTTGCAGACGATATAATTTTTGTGGGTGCAGTTTACACCAGTTCAGACCACTGAAACACTGAATGACATAATTTAATCTATACTTCTATACTAATATTATAAAGATGTAAAGTTCGGATGAATGTAATCTTTGGAACTACTGATCCGAGAATTCTTCCTCTTTAAGGGCCTGCGCAGACGACAGACTATCCGTGACGCACTTTTGAGTCTGTGAAAATAAAACCTAAGCAATTTATTCAGTAACGCATACGACGCGCAAAAAGTCCGGCGACCAAAAATTCCGTGTCATTCTGGCAGATAACGCCGCGGCGCGCCGCACAAAAGTGCGCGAAAAGATGGCGCACACTTTTAGTATGCAATCTGCATTCGAATAGAATGATCGAAGGTGTGCGTCGTGTGCGTTGGTGCGAGTTGAAGCAAACGTTATATGAGGAGCTCGTGGCTAAATAATAACAGCCGCTCGGGTCGATCGTTAGGTTAAGCCGTGCTTGCCTAGGTGGTCTGTGGATGGGTCACATACCGAGTTTCCTCCGTGCCTCGGAAAACACGTTAAGCAGTTGGTCCCGGCTGTCATTTGTGATGTTTGACAGTCGTTACAGGTAGTCAGTGGCCCAAAAAGTCTGACAACCAGTCTTACCAAGGGGTATCGTATTACCCAGTACTAACTGGGTTGTGGAGGTCAGATAGGCAGTCGCTCCATGTAAAATACTGGTATTCAGCTGCATCCGGTTAGACTGGAAGCCGACCCCAATAAAACTTGGGAAAAGGCTAGGCAGATGATGATGTGCGTCGTGTGCGTTGAGTCTGCCTAAAATCCGCGACGGACTTTTTGTATGTCATGCAGACATTTTGTGCGCCACAGACTCATCCGCAAAAAAAGTCTGTCTTCTACGCAGGCCCATAAGGAAGCTACATTATCCCCGAGTGTCATGGGCTATAATATTTAAAATGTTCCCGTGGGATAATTTACGACGATAACGCGAGCGAAGCCGTAGGCAAAAGCTAGTTCTAAATAAATAAATAAATACCGCTGGACATTACACACAGCGTCATCTAGTGCCACACTAAGTAACGAGGCTTGTGTCGTGGATACCAGATAGTTGATATACGCTACATAGATACTTTTCTTTTGTAAATATATATACTTACTTAATATAAACATCCAAGACTCGGAAACAAATGTCCATGCTCATCACACAAACATTTGCTCTTACCGGGATTCGAACCCGGGACCCTAAGAACGTAAGGCAGCTTCACTACCGCTGCGCCATTCCGGTCGTCAAGATAGAAATATTTTAATAAATGTTGTGACTTATATGTAAAACAATGGGCTACCCCATTGTTTTACATATTAGTGTACGAACACAGTGGCCGCTCGAATGGAGCGTGCGGCGGGGCGGCGCGTGCAGCGTTCATGTCAAACATGCATTTATACGTGAGTGGCCACAGTAGACGCCCGCCGCGTTGGTCGGCAGCTCGACGCCCCGCAGAACGCGCCGCCCGACGCTACAGCGTCGAGCGGCCACTGTGTTCGTACACTAAGTCACAACACATCAATGGGGAGACACACTGTGGAACTAATGGCGCTAGCATAGCTGGTTCCCAACATCGTCATTGGTTGAAAATGTGGTAATGTCATTTTATATTGCTAAATAGCTTAACCTCATTGGTCAGATTGAGACCAGCTATGGTGGCGCCATCTGAGATTATCTTTGCCTGTGTCTCCCCATTGAGATACTTTTTAAGAGCTGTCAAAACGCGGTTCTCTCATAGATTTTGTATAGCAATAGCAAACTGTGACGTCACTGTTTTTTCAACTCAATGACTGAACTATTTATTGATTTCAAAGCAACTAAAAATCGAAATTGGCAATTAATTGAAAATAAATCGGGTTGTCAGGCCCAAAATATTGTGTTTTTTTAGAGATTGGTGTCTTGGAATTATTGTTTTATGGTGTCATCTACCCTATTGTTACACCCAAATAAAGCACGTGCCAAAAACTACATACTCAATTCAGACTTTTTCCTCAGGAATGCAAGCATTCGTCAACATGCTAACGTCAGGGCTCTCCGCGCCCATCCCGCGCATCATAAGCGCGACGTTGCGAGCTCTCGCCTCGGCGCTGTTCAACTTGTCAGAGCACATGGGACTGAGCACAGTGCAGACACTGTTGGAAACTGTGGTCACGCACATGACTGACAGTAACAGAGAGGTGGTCGCTGCGTCTATGAGCTTCTTGAAGGTAGGATTTTTTACACTTCTTCTTTTTACCGTGTCGATAGCAAATTTTTGTTATATTATGCTTGGCCGAGAATTCAGCTATGCAAACTCCGCTCGCTGATACGTCATTAGATCGTCACGTGCGCAGGTGTCAGGGCATGCAGCGCAAGATGAAAGATGGGCCATTGTCTGTGGAGACACGACTCGACGCATACACATTTGAGTTCTGAGACGTCCATGAAACCCTATCTGAAGAGATTGATATGAACCCCCTTGGGTTTGGAGTCTATTCAGAAATTTCCAAGTCGGCCACGGCAAAGCATGCCCTGGTAGGAGCCTTTTTTACACTTGCATTAGCAAATGCAAATGTGGCTTTAACCCGATGGGAAGCCACCGTAGACATCTGTGCCTGAAATAGGCATCGAAGGAGCAAGGAGCAATCCCAAAGACAACGCTGAAGTGTCAGATGCCTTTATAATTACTCCGTACCGGGCGATACGCTTGACGGCTATAATTCGTCCAGAAGAAAAGAGCTGACCTGGTTTTGGTGACCTGTAATACAGGTGTTTTACTACCTACCACAGGCACCAGTGATTCACGACCATGTAATGTCTTGTTTATGCCAATAAATAAATTTATTATTTATTATTATTATTCCTTTATTCACTTACAATCAAATTTGTTACATTTTTAAATATGAATTAAAAAAATATATAAAAAACATTTAAAAATATAAAAAATTGTAGCCCACCGGTATCGGGAACAGGGTCCAAGCTACCGGTGGTCAGGGCTCCAGAGAGAGGAACCTCCTAACAATACGAGCCGTGTCCAGGAGTACCGCTTTCTGAATCAAGCCCTTGATCCAGCTGCCTAACGAGAGCCTCCTCAGGTATTGATCGAGGCTCTTGGCAATTAAGCCATGGGCTGATACGACTATCGGCACAATGATTGCTGAGTCCACTTCCCACATGTCAACAACCTCGCGAGCCAAGTCAAGATACTTGATTTGTTTATCTTTCTCGGCTTTAACGAGGTTCTCATCATGTGGGACCGTTATGTCAACAATCATTGCGCGCCGCTCTGATCGATCCACCACCACTATATCAGGCTTATTGGCTACAATAGTCCTGTCAGTGATGATGGATTGATCCCAGTACAACGTGATACAGCCATTATCGAGAACTGGGTCGGGCACATACCTATAGTAAGGCACTTCCGATTCCACAAGGTTGTATTTTAGAGCAAGTTGCTGATGGATAATCCTGGCTACAAGGTTGTGTCTATGCAGGTACTCTCCGTTAGCTAGACGAGAACACCCGGAAATAATGTGACGGATTGATTCGCCTGGACGGTGGCATGCCCGACATATGTCAACCGTGCCATCCTTCACAATAAATCTCCGGTAGTTATTCGTCATCATAACTTCATCCATTATTGCACAGACAAAACCTTCAGTTTCTCCGAATAGGTCCCCGGAACGTAGCCAGGCTACGGACGCTGATAGGTCTACATCGGGCCCATGGAGGGCCCGGAAAAAGCGTCCGTGAAGCTCCTTACTCTGCCATACCTCCCTGCGATCGTTAGTGTCAAGCACTGGAGGTTTGCGCCAGTTCTCTTTAGCCAAGGAGAGCGGGGTGAGGCCTTTGTCCATCGTGACGACATCTCGATGCATTCCCACATCGGTTCCTAGGAAATATTCCCTGAGGCTGCATATCTCGCGATTGTGGAGAGTCTTAGCATTTAAAAAGCCTCGACCCCCACACTTCCGCGGGATATACAGTCTCATAACCGAAGAACGTGGGTGATGCATCCGATACGCCGTCAACAATTTACGGACCTTCGTATCCAAGGCGTCTAGTTCTGTTTGAGTCCATTTGAGTATGCCGAAAGAGTACATCAAAACCGGCATGACCCAACCGTTGAAGGCACGCACCTTATTGCCACCTGATAAAAGACTATTAAGTACTTTTTTCAGGCGGCCAAAGAAACGCTCCTTCAACGATTGCTTCATGTCAGCAACATTGACGCCCAGCGCTTCCGACATACCCAAATACTTATAGGTTTCGGTTGCTGAGAGGGATCGAAGAGTTATGGAATCTGAGAGCTGGGTTCCCACAGATTCCACAATCTCCCCTCGTTTTACATGCATGACCGCACATTTGTCCACACCAAATTCCATCCTGATGGCGTTACTGAAAGTTTCAGTTACCTTCAGTAACTCCATCAGTCGCAAATCGTTGGGGGCAAACAGTTTTAGGTCATCCATGTAAAGGAGGTGAGATATAACCTGACCATCTTTCCGCAACCGATAGCCTAAACCTGAATCCTCCAGCAGTGTGCTTAGAGGATTCAAGGCTAAGCAGAACCAAAGCGGACTCAAACTATCGCCCTGAAATATACCTCGCTCTATCCTTATCGGCTCGCTATTCCTCTGAATCTGCCGACATCCTGGATAGTGAAGGACTGTCCTCCATTGCCCCATACATGACATCAGGAAGGTGCGCAGAGTTGCATCAACTTTATACAACTGGAGCACCCTCATGAGCCATGTATGTGGCACCGAGTCATAGGCCTTCTTATAGTCTATCCAACATGTCGACAGATCCTTTCGGGAACGGCGAACCTGGTGACTAATGGCCATATCAATGAGGAGTAGCTCCTTAGTACCACGGGACCCGTTCCTACATCCATTCTGAGAAGCGGACATGACAGAATTGTCATCTATGTGTTTGCTAATTTTAGTTCTCAAAATGGATGTAAGAACTTTATAGACTGTAGGGAGACAGGTGATCGGTCTATAATTTTTGGGTTCCGCAGTACTACCCGATTTATGGAGCAGGTGGGTTATACCTGTTGTCAGGAACTCTGGCAGCGACCCAGACTCTAAGGCTGACTGGAACAGGGTCGCCAAGCGAGCGTGCGATCTTGTGAACCATTTTATCCAGAAGTTGTGCAGCCCATCCGGCCCTGGAGATTTCCAGTTAGGCAACGGACGGACTGCACGAGCTACGTCTTGGGGGCTGATAGTAATTGCCCCCATTTCTGATATTGGATCGCATGCTCGCTCAATCACCCGAGTCCATTCACCCTCGGCATGGCTGACAGGCACCGACCAAATGCTGCGCCAGAACGAACACATTGCATCATCATCCGGCAGGTGCGTGTCAGCCACACCTTGGTCCGGTCGCTCCCAAGCCCTATAAACCCACCTTTCATCTTTTTGGAATGTGCGATTCTGAGTGTATCGGTCCACCCGCCGCTTATACCTACGAATACGGTTTGCCCATGCATACACTTTCTGCTTCAGGAAGTCGATGCGTTCTGTGACACGGGACATGTAGTCTCGAGGGCTGATATCAGTCCCCGAGAACGCCTGCCTCACAAAACGCATCACTCTAGGGCGAGTATTGCCCTCCCTGAAGCAGACCAGTTTGCCGATGAGTGCTCTGGCCCCACCAATACGTCGCTCAATCCTGTACTGCCATGCCGGTACGGCTGGTTTTGGACGTGTAGCTCTGTCAGAAGGAAATTTGACATGAGCTACACGACATGTCGCTACAGCCGCACAATACAGGATTGAGTGAACATCGGTGAGGTCTTCGCAGTTATCAAAATAGTTTGATAACTGCGAATCCAGAACAGCCACCAGCGCCCTATTTTTGTTATGCATGGGCAAACGAGGTATGCGTGGTCTCAGGTCTGGTTGCATGAACCGATATTCCCGAATCGCACCCTCCAAAGCACTCCTCATTTCTACATTGCACTGGGTACTTACATTAGTAACCATGTCATTACTCACGTCGTTATCGCAATTTGGTATTATGCTTGACTGTGGTGGAACCACAGCCTGCGACGGCGTGGCAATGACATGGTTACTCTGTATTTCAGTCCGCAAGCGATCAAGTACGGTATCATCCAACATACGATTACGCTGGATGACCCGCACCTGATCCGATAGTCGTTGTGCCGACACGTTGACAGCTGGCTCAAGCACCTGAAACAGAGAGAGCATCCTAACACGGTACGCAGTCAGGTTGTTTCCCCCCTCTGTAGCCCCATAGTATGCGCGCATGACATTTGCATTGATGGATTGCGTCCATCGCATGCGCTGCACACTTCCGCCGGGAGCTGGGACCCTATCAGAGGCCGGTGGGCCTCGAGGTCCTAAGCCGTCCGGTGGCCGGCGTCCTCCCCGTCGACGAGCAGGTGGTGGAGTCGTGGGCGGAGAGAAATACTCGTCGCTCGAGCTCGACGCAACTGCCACGGCCGGTGTCACAGCGCTCACGATGGGGCTGGGTTCCGGCGGCGGCGAGGCGGAGCTGAGCGACGAGTCCGGAGGTGGTAGGCGTGCGCGACGAGCAGCAGCTGATCTTGTCAACATTTTCGTTGTTTCATTTCGTTACTTATTTTGTTGGATGGTTTGATGGTTTGATTCTTTCATTTTTACATAATATGACATATGTCAACGGTCACAGATTTTCTTTATTTATGTTTCTTGTTATAAAAAGCAGATCTCACGTTGTAATTTTTATGGGTATTGAAGACTATTATAATTATAAAAAGAGAACTGGTATCTGATTGTTTAAAATAATATCTGTAGTAAATAAATTGCAAAAAATTTGTTGAATGAAATTTCGACGACTTGTTGACTCTAGTGTTGCCAGCTGTTGTTATTATTATTATTATTAGCTTCCATAGTTAAGTACCACTACTCTTTTTTTGGCGAGTTCCTTCATAGAAAGCTGTACCACTATTATGGGGCACCCCGATTCCGGGCAGGTTAGGTTCGAAGGGGATGACGGGGTCTTTTAAGCGAATGAACTAAGACCCCGCCATCCCCTCCCCTTCGTGTTAGGTTACTTTAAGCCCTGCAGACAGAAATAGGAGCCCCGTGATGTCACTCCGCCATTATTGATGAACTTGGGTATTAAACATAGAACCTATACACTTTCTCCCTCTAAACCAGTCTCATTTGATAACTTTCTTCTTGCTTTATTTTTTAGGTATACACAAAAGTCCTACCCACGGACGTCCTTGCAGGTTCCCTCCCCTTAATCTTCAAATCCATCTCCTCAATGCCCGAGGACTGCAAGAGACACTCTCGTCTGGAGATCGGTTACTTCCTAAATAAGATGATGAGGAAGTTCGGAGCCGATACCGTGGAGAAACTCATACCGCAGACTGATGATGTCATGCTGAGAAGATTGAGGAATATCAGGAAGATGGATAATAGGAAGAAGAGGCAGAAGGAGAATCAACGGTGAGTGGTTGATTTATAAACTGCCAACTTTGACTTTAGTCAAGTTACGGATATAATAGTATTAGATTTTATACGCTTCATCAGATATCGCAGGATAATTGGAAACTTCGTTAACTTTTTGCGAAAAGAATTTTGCAAAGAAGTAGCTGAATTGGGTAGATGTCAAAATAAATCTAATTATTAGCCCGTCAGATAGATTTCCAAAAAATATTGAACACGTATTTTTTCTTTTTTTCACGTAAACAAAAAATGAAGACGATACAGTGCGTCGAAAACTCGTGTGACGTCACATTTTTGAAAACATTTTTTACTCAAATGTTACGTCACAAGCCAACACTCATGATCTTTGATACGTTTTAGCTTCGTATTTTTTTAATAATTTGATAAAACAAAAAACATGTATCCAATATTTTTCGATAATCTAACTGACGGACTAAACAGAATCATATTTTTTTTAGTCAGTCATCATCCCTATTACCCTGTGATATACGTTATCAGCATCAGGCACTTTAAATAATCACTGCTGTAGCCACTTAAACCAAAAACAATCCTAACTCACCTTCTTCTTGCAGAGACCAATCCGATAACGATTCAGACAACGACATGCAAATCAAGGGCACATCGAAGACTTTGGAAGACATTCTCAAGGACTCCGACTCGGACATGGAATTCATGGATGAGGAGGATGAGAGGCCGAAACCGAAGGTCAAGAAGACGATGAAGGGCAGGAGTCAGGCCTGGATCCAGGATGATCCGGAACATATTGTGGATCTGGCTGATGTGTCAGCTTCGAGGAAGATTACGGGTAATTTGAATTATTTATCAATGCAGTGTACTTCGTGTACTTGTGCTTAAGAAGTTAATATTTTTATCTGGATTTGATTTAATGTTATACCAATAAAATTAAACTGTTCCTAACTTTTTCACATCCGTTAAGTGTAAAAGTAATTTTGCTACATAAATAATTCTTAACTTAGAGCTTCTTATCTTGCCATAAACGAAACTCAAGATAGGCTGCGAATTTAATTTTAGCAATGAGTTTTTTGTATGTATCCTGTTAAATTCCTTTTTCTTCCAGCCACTGATCCATCCCGCAAGCAGAAGGCTTCAGAAGTGAAAGCACAGAAGAAGAAGGATGGCGGCTTCAAGACCGCGCCAGACGGAAGACTAATCATTACTGACGACGCGTTCGATGATGGTGATGACGAGCCCCGGCCTAGTGGGGATATTGATACCGATACCGATGACACTGGTAAGTACAATGTTAAAGACGGCTTAAAGACCGCGCCAGGTGAAAGTCTCATATGACTGATGACGCGTTAGATGATTTTGACGACGAGCCTCGGCCTAGCGGGGATATTGATACCGATACCGATGACACTGGTAAGTACTATGTTAAAGATGGCTTCAAGACCGCGTCAGCTGGAATACTGATCATCAATGATGACGCGTTCGATGATGGTGATGACGAGCCTCGGCCTAGCGGGGATATTGATACCGATACCGATGACACTGGTAAGTACTATGTTAAAGATCGCTTCAAGACCGCGTCAGATGGAATACTGATCATCAATGATGACGCGTTCGATGATGGTGATGACGAGCCTCGGCCTAGCGGGGATATTGATACCGATACCGATGACACTAGTAAGTACTATGTTAAAGATGGCTTCAAGACCGCGTCAGATGGAATACTGATCATCAATGATGACGCGTTCGATGATGGTGATGACGAGCCTCGGCCTAGCGGAGATATTGATACCGATACCGATGACACTGGTAAGTACCATGTTAAAGATGGCTTCAAGACCGCGTCAGATGGAATACTGATCATCAATGATGACGCGTTCGATGATGGTGATGACGAGCCCCAGCATAGCGGGGATATTATATACCGATGCGTAGTGCCAAGAAACTTTTGCTCCATAAACGTACAAATGTTGGCGCCACATTTGGGCCAACCGCACCGGGCTTTTTGTTTTGCAATACGTTGCGCTGCGGATCGATACAGTAGATTTGTCAGCTTGTCTTAAGGTGGATGCTCCAGGGTAGCCCGCGAAATTCAAATTTTCTTACGTTTTTGTTCATGTAACTCGATTGAATGACTATCAAAAAGTCATTCAATCGAGTTACATGAACTTGGAGGATTGTATTGATGATTTTGATGATTATAATTCTGTAACTACATACGTCTTACAGTCGCGAAAAATATTTTAATCAACATACAACCTAGCACTGGCCTGCAAATTGCAAAAAACGTAAGAAAAATTGAATTTCGCGGGCTACCCTAGAGCATCAGCCTTAAATATACGAGCTATACCGCTCGAATTCTTCTTTAGAACTATTTTTTTTCAGACCTACGCTGTGCTAGCTGATTACGTTCATACGTTGCACGACAGCAATTTCAAACTATCAAAAATTCCTGATATAATTTTTGTGGGTTTTGTGTATTGTACTTCGATATTTCGGACCCGCCAGCCACATAAAATAGATCTTATAATCGTCGCTATATCTATTTTTTTTTTCTAGATGCGGAAGACGAAGACAACAAAGACTCAAAGCCTTCTAAACTGCTGAAAACCGGTGCCAAGCGTCGCTACGATGATATCCTGAGCGTGAAGAGTGGCAAGTCGGGCAGGAGTCGAGCCTCCACTGTCACGGTGGGCTCCAAGTACAAGGCGGGAGGCAAGGGAATTCATAGGTAAGTGCTTTTGTTAAAGTTTATTATAAACTCACAAATAAATGCTTTTTTTAACACGCGTTTTACGCGTTTATTAGCTTCACTTGTATCTATGTAATAAAATCTTAGAAGTTAAATATATCCCTCTTCTCGGTTTCCGATTGAACTGAAATTTTGCATACATGTTTGATTGGGATGACAATTAGAGGTTGCAAATATTCGATAATTTTGATTTTCGAATATTCGAATATTTTTTGAGTGCTATTCGAATATTTTCAAAAAATAAAAAGGCGCTTAAATTATCAGCTTTTATTACTTTCGGACGAAGGCTGCTCAACCCCAGGTCCGTGGGCCACAAAATGGCCCGCCAACGCATTTGAATTGGCCCGCTAACAGTGGTCAACTGACGTCAGTCTTTTGTAAACAGATTTCAACCAGATCGAAAAATAAAATGTTTCTCCTTAAGAACCCACTCAGTAAGCCAACATCTAGCTAGAAATTACAAAAATCACTTTTTTTTTCTCCTGAAAGTTTATTTATAGCCACAGTCATCAGAAATTAGTTCAAAAAAGGTTCTAAAAGCAAATTTATTAACTAGATGGCCCCCCGGTTGACACAGGAACGAAATGTTGGCCCACCTTCAAAATAAGTTGAGCAGCCTTGCGTTTAGGAACTATATTTTTATGTAAACCTAGCACTAGCTACATATTAATCAAAATTTAAAACAATTATTAAATTCTTACACAAATTTAGATGTCTTAAGTTCCTCTATTAAAATCAAATTACTGATATCTACACTAATATTATAAAGAGGAAAGATTTGTATTTTTGTGTATGTGTATGTTTGTAATGAATAAACTCAAAAACTCCTGCACCGATTTCAAAAATTCTTTCACCATTAGAAAGCTACATTCACCTCGAGTAACATACGCTATATTCTATCCCCGTACTCCCACGGGAACGCCGGGGAAAACCGCGTGACGTCAACAAAAAATTGTCAATTAAAACTCATTTTTTTTAATGCATTGCATTGATGCATTCTTATTATACATTGCAAATAATGTAACATAACAACACGAATAGAATCATCATTTATCTTTAAACAATATAAACTCAGTGTTTACTAAAATAAAAAATAATATTACAAATACTTAAACATAGTAGGAAACTTATGTTGTTATTAATCTCACGATCTCACATGAACATGTTAATCAAAACAATAATAAAATTCTCAAACAATTTAAAAAGTCTTAAACTCGTTAATAATAAAAACAAAGAGCATCACAAATGTAAAGGTGTCGTAATGACATTGCAGTATCATTTTCACATGCAATATTACGCTAGTAAATCAGGTTCATCAATAATAATTCAGAATTAGATCAGATTTACCTATTAATAGGTATCGAAAATCACCACAGCGCATAATAATTACTATTATTTACGTATTCTATGATAGTGAGACCTGAGGAAACTTAAGGCGTCTATGTAATCATTCATTTTTGGTAGTATTCGAATATTCGAATACATAATAATTTACTATTCGAATATAAATTTGGTATGAATATTCGAATATTCGATTGCAACCTCTAATGACAATGCATGGTTAGCTTAATGACGTCTTTCTAAACCCAATATGACTCCTATAGATGGCGGACTAGTTATTTTTGGGTAATAATAAAAGCTTTGAAAATAAAATATGAGCATACTCAAAAAAAAAAAGGTAAATTCGGAAAATTTATATCAAAGCAGTAAATTTCATATTTTGAGTATGCTCATATTTTGCGAATACAAATAAAGAAACGACCGAATGAAATACTGAAAATTCAGAAAAACCAAAACAGCATTTTGCTGACGTAGTATTTTTTCACCAGCTTAAATTGCGTTTTACCAAAAACTACTGTTAGTCATTTTCATCGCATCTTACCAATTTAAAAATTTAATAAATAACATGTGATATCTACCAACCCGCACTGGGCCCGCGTGGTGGATTATAGACAATTCCCTCTCATAGAGAGGAGGCCGTGTCCCAGCAGTGGGAACATTATAGGCTGATTTATGATGATGATTTTTCTGTCTGCAGGGCTTAAAGTAACCTAACATGAAGGGGGTGACGGGGTCTTAGTTCGTTCGCTCTCAAGACCCCGTCATCATCTGCGAATAATTTTAATTCATTTATTTAAAAACAATAATAATTAAACACAAACATCACATTTTTTTTATGAACGTAATCACTCCGCATCACCCGCAATCGAACATGACATCCGTAGCGTCATAGCAGTAGCTCGCGAAGGAACACAAGCGGTGAAACTTTACAACTCTGCAACTTTGCAACTCTCCTTGGAAACCATGACCCAATTTAGATAAAACAAAAACTATTATTATTCGAACGAGTATGCGCATAAAATGCAGTAACTTTTATAGCAATATTTTGATGTGTTGGTGTGACTCATTCTAAAGCGAAAATATTTAAGGGGTGACGCAACGGTGCTAACAAAATGTTTTATTCCAGGCCTCTCGGCTCAGCAGCGTCGGTTGCATCCGCTGCGGGCACAGAATACAAGTCCAAGAAAGCGAAGGGCGACATCAAGAAGCAAGGCAAACACGATCCCTACGCGTACCTACCGCTGTCCAGGAAGAATTTGAACAAGAGGTAAGCGATTATAATATAATATGTATATCTATTATCTAGTAGTACCTGTACTTTAGTAGATGGAGATGAGTAGCGGAGTATAAATAGCACGAGGCGGTCTGTAGTTTCTCTTTCCTACCCGCATGGGAAAAAGGCCAGAGTTTATAAACCATTATTATTAGGTCGTTTTGGAACCGATCATATTGAAATATCCTTACGGGCGGGGGAAGGGGCGCTCGTTTAATTACGTCAGCGTTTCGGGCGTTTCTTTGAAGTCAACCTACTGCTTATAATTTTACTGTGCCTGCTCTATCGTTTTGCGCTCAATGTATATATCCAATGGTGTTTTGTACATATCGTTTGTACCAATAAGATCATCCATGTAACTTTCAAGATTGAATTTCATGTACTTAACTGAACAGAGGCCCTACTCTCTAACGCTTCGTCCTTATATTCGGATCTATCCATCTCTCTCGCGCACGTCTGCAGATGACTGCGAGTGAGAGAGACGGATCGATCCGAATATACGGACGAAGCGTTAGGGAGAAAGGCCTTTGAACTGCACATCTAAACAGCGTTCAAGAGCTGTAGTGTCAATATTTCATAGCAATTATGACACTAATCGCATTTAGTTTTATTGGTGTTGAATTATTCCGATCTGTCACCCCGCTTTGTCCCCTTAGGGTGACAGATAGGAAAAAAAAGTTTAATCTGTCCCCCTGTTAGCAATGAGGGGACAGTTCGAACTTTATTCACTCCTTAACGGTTTCATCTGTCCCCCTATCACTGATAGGGGGACAGTTAAAACTTTTTATTCCTGTTTGTCCCCCATAGAATTAAAATTAATTCTTTAAAGTAATTCTACACGTAAATAAGCTTACTTTCAAGAATTAAATAAAAGATTAGTGGTTTGGATTATTATAACGACGTTTTTGAATTTTCTTACTAGGAACATTTCCTCATCTAAAAGTTAACATATTGTTAGTAAAAACTAACATTTGTACTACTCGTATGAAGAAAAATCAGAGGACTGATTGTTATTATACTTATTATACCTGGAATACTTACTACGTGATTTATGGGACTGTGACTGATCGATACAGAAACAAAATAAATATTTATAATTTATTTAAATACAGGTCGTTATAATAATCCAAAAGCTGGCGTCTGGGGTGGCGAAGAGGGTGTTCATTGCAGCAGCCGAGTAACGTAACAGTTTACAGGACACAGTACTGGAGAAAAAAATATCAGACTGTAAAATATTGCTGCGGATATTATTATTCTGAACCACAAGAGGGAGAAAAACAAACAAAAAAAAAAATAGTTCGACACTGTATAATAAATATGCTGAAATTCAACGAGAAATCAATGCACAAATCCGAGCTTGAATTCAACCACAGGAATCACGAATATAGCCGACTCCAAAGTGAGGAAAAAAGCCAACCTCAGGTATGAATTCTACAAAACAAGAAAAATGAACAACTAGTCCCATGGGATTCCCATAAGATTATCATGAAATCAGTAGCGGCAAAGTTTCTTATAAAGAGGCCAATCAGATCCAGAGAACATAGAATCGTCCTCGCAAAACTGCAAAAAAGCTAAGTTTATCAGAAACTGCTACCTTACAGAAGCATTTGCAATCAACAACACAATCTGCAAAATATCTATACTAATATTATAAAGAGGTAACATTTGTTTGTAAGTTTGTTTGTAGGGGGTAATCTCCGGAAGTAATGAACCGATTTCAAAAATTGTTTCACTGGTAGAAAGCTACATTATTCGTGAGTGCTATAGTCTATATTTTCCGCTAGTAAAAAATAAAGTAGAGGAGAAAAAATGCGAAATATTTTTTAGAAACCTATGCAGAACTCATCCATCACAACGAATGAGAACCACATACGATTTATACAGGAGACATAAAATGAACATGAAGCGCAACAATAAACAACGTTTTATACCCATGTCAAGGTAGGAGGAAGAGATTTAATATAAAAAAAAAAGTCAGCAGGCCCACACATAGAACTCCTACGCAATGAGAACCCATCAGACGTAAAAGAAGAACTATCAGAAGAGGAAATAAGTGATATCATTAAAAGCATGAGCAACGGCAAAGCACCAGGTATTGACAAGATGGTGTCCAAGCTGTTCAAAGCCTTGCCAACAGAAATGCTAACGGAAATTATAAAACACAGGCAGGCAGTATGGGTAAGCAATTATATACCGATGTTTTGAAACAAAACGATCCAAATTCCAGTGCCTAAAAAAGCAAAGCCATACGGAATTAGTGACTACAGAAAGTTATCTATGTGTAACGTGGGATATAGGATATATGCGAGCTTTCTTCTAAGCAAACTGGATGCTTCAATAAAAGAACTAGGAAACTACTAATCAGCCTTTCTTCGCAATAGATCGACCGGCGACCATATGTACTACACACTTAGGAGAATTCTTGACGAGGAACGGAGAGCAGGCTCAAAAACCAATGTGTTGGCGTTAGACATCGAAAAAGCTTGGACTCAAACTCTCACAGAGACATTTTAGTTACGAGTACTAGAACTAACAAATAGAATTATTAAGGCATGCATGAATGAATTCACCTGGACAAAATGGTTTGGACAGCAAACGGAATCGACGCACAAAGACAAGGGAGTCAAACAGTGATGTCCGCTATCCCCACGACTATTCACCAAAGTAATGAACAACATTCTCAGAACATTAGAAGAAAAATTAGAATGCCTTCATCTAGACCAGGACTATGAGATTCAACTCCCTATTACACTGTCTTTTGCAGATGACTTGATAATAGTAAAAAATAATCTCAGTGAACCGGATGAAATAGTCACCAAAATCAAACTGTTACTGGAATCAGTCGGACTCCACGTTAATCAAACGAAAACAAAACTAGTAATCAGAAACCCACACAGCACCGAAGCCCGAAGTCTTATTATAATTGAAGGAACCAGTATTCAACCGGTAGACGAAATTAAGTAGCTAGGCACGTATATATCATCGACACTTAATAGAAACAACACAGTTAACGCCAGATGTAAACAAGCGATGCGTAACTCTAAGGCCTTAATATACTTCATTAAAAACACGAAAATGGAGTGGAAGATCGCGCATCTTATCTATTAATGGTTAAAGAACCTGCAATGACATACGAAAGCAGCGGCACTCATAAAAGCAAACCGATCGAAACTCAGAAGACACGAAAGACCCATTCTTAAAGATATGATAAAGAGTATGCGAAACCCCCCGAACAAAAAACACGCGAAATTCTTATGGGAAAACAATTGGGTACCAAAATAATTAAATGCCTACGGTTATGCTACTACGGGCACATCCTCCGACGACCAGAGCCTCACTTTCTACACGCAGCTATTAGATACAAGGCGAAACGGTTAAAAGTAGGAAGACCAATATATACATACATGGAACGAGTCACCCCAACAAGACATGGAATATTCCAATAAAAGCAAAGAAGAATGGATTCAGTTAGCAGCAGATAGAAAAAAAAAAGCTACCCAGGAAATATATCTTAGCGAAACATTTACTGACAGTGAAACAAATACTACTGACGATGAAACATATACGCAAACAATAATATTTTCAAATAAAGCCGTGTCAAATCGAATGGAATCGCAACCACCAGAAACGAACATGACTCTCCAATGATAGAAGAGACCAATCAAACGAAGGTCAAAACACCAATGCTCATTCCTATGGATTATACCAGTCTTTACCACTATTCCTATATTGGCTCTAGGCTGCATAGTCGGCTGATTGTGCCCGACTGGCTGCGGTTGGTCGGGCTTCCTTTCCCATCCCAGAGCATGTCTTTCCTAACAAAATAGTGCCCCCTGGTGTATCCGGCTTGTCCGGGTCAGGCTTGCTCCTGGCTGGGTGTGGTGCTCAATCATCATCATCATCATCATCATACAGGTCGTTATAATAATCCAAACCACTAATCTTTTATTTAATTCTTGAAAGTAATCTTGTTACGTGTAGAATTGCTTTTAAGAATTAATTTAAATTCTATGGGGGACAAACAGGAATAAAAAGTTTTATCTGTCCCCCTATCAGTGATAGGGGGACAGATGAAACCGTTAAGTAGTGAATAAAGTTCGAACTGTCCCCTCATTGCTAATAGGGGGACAGATCAAATTTTTTTTTCCTATCTGTCACCCTAAGGGGACAAAGCGGGGTGACAGATAGGAATAATTAAAAAAAAAATCTCCCTATGTCTCCTATTTATTCTAATTTAATCAATATAATAAGTTAGTTTACAAACACAATATGAAGTTATAGACAAGTATTTATTATATTAAAATGAGTAGTTTACATTGTCTCCTTACTATCATCAGATAAGTAAAGCTAAAGAAAAAAAAAAGATCTATGACAGCTCTTGTATTAGTTAAATTATGTCAAACCGTAATTTCTTCGGAAAAACGTAATCTTATTGTTGTGAAATCGGCCATAAGTCATCTTAAAATAAACCTTTTATCCACCACAACTATTTGAAAACAAACAAAAACGAAAAACAGCTGCATCAAAATCAATACAGTCAGCCCCAACAAGATGTAAACACGATAGAACCATTTTATTGGCTACAAACATTATTGTAAAGCTACAAATCACAGTCAACAATTCATTTACCAAAACCTACACAGACCGGATATAATATTATAAAGACCCAATGTCCAAAACAGGGTAATCTACATAAGTCTAACAAATATGTAACGTTCAAAAACGAGGTAAAAAAATCTATAACACTGTTAGAAATAAGTATTTAGTTAAAAATGCCATAAGATTATATTTTCACTACTAAGAGGTTATGGTGAAATGAATTGATTACTATATTTTTCAATACACTTCCTCCAAAACTAGTCCTTAACGCACTACGATTAAGTACAACATGCAATGTATTTCACACACGTGCGATTTTTTCCACTTTCCCGCACGTGTGCGGGAATGAAAATTGCCACAGATAACTATACCTATACTTAGTCCAAATTGGTTCAATGCCTATAGTCTGAGGTGAATGTTTTTTTTTTTAATTTCGGCAAAGCACTACGCGTCTTTACGGCATAAATATATTTTGAATATTCAAATTGTGTTTATAAATACAATATCATAGATAACATGATTATTAAAAACGAATATTTACTTTTATACACAAATTAACATTTATTTGTGTTCTGAATTCAAAAATATAAAATAAATCTATTTCTTATATTAGGCTGTTTAACGGCTTCATACCATTGCCTCTCCTTCAACCTGGCGAAACCAAAGCGCGAAAAAAAAAAAAGAAAATTAAAATCATAGTTTCATAGTTCGTGACAAATATATTTTTCGTTATTTTATTTTATTTCTTCAAAAGTGTATTGAAAAACGTCGTTTGATACACGTGGACATTTGTTATTGCAATTCTCGGCTCAAAAACACGTTATAATTCCGCCTCGAATGCAATAACAAACTTTCTCCACTTGTATCAAAATGTACTATTCTTGTCCGTGTTTAAATCTTTTTGAAGCTGACTATACATAAATAAAACTAGGCCGCGACAGAGGTACTATCCCCTACTACATAAATAGCAACATTAAGTTGTATGTCACGTCCTATTCTCCGGAAATACTGCGCCGATTTTCATGAACTTCGTCTAGTTTGGCTTGGCTTTGTTCCAAGTGGAGTAAAAAAACATCATTCCGTTGTGGAATAATGACATAAATCATTGACACAACATGTTGTTTTACAAATGAAAGAAACTTGCAGTTTTATATTCTACAATATAACAACATCACGCCTGTTACCCCCGATGGGTTAGGCAGAGGTTTACTTGGTACGACACGACACCATCTCGCCAGTTATGTCTCAAATCCCATGTAATAGGGGCGAGCCTAATTCCATCAACCGTGCACTAGTCCTGACTCAGTGGCTGCTTTGAGAAATTCCTGATGGAAAAACACAATAACCCTTGGACTGACCTAGATATCGAACCTAGGACCTCAGCAGTCGCGATCAACGAGGCAATCAAACAAAATATCTTAAAGTAAAAAAATTCGTCACGTCCTGAAGTGTTCTCATCGTACACTGTAACGACTTGACCAGCTCCATTCATAGCATTGAAATGTGAGCTTTAAACGGTGTTTCGCGACCTAACGGAGTGTCCTGCGTGTGCGACGAATACGACGCGACGCGACGCTGCAAACGCGATCAAATCAACGACATACCCTGATTGCGGCCTATATCAATATGCACGTAACGTAACGTGTAACGCGGACTTGTTTTGAGGGCGAACAGAGACACCACGTACTACGAAATGGTTAATTCAGAAGATAGTTTTATTTGATTCAGTTGATTCTTTCTGTGTTTTTTAAGATATTTTTTTAAAGTCGGTACTTTAAATAATTATTAACATTCAAGCAAAATTATACTGTACTTCTCCATGATTCAAGAGACCAAAATCACCTAGAACATTTGTCGCTTGTAGCATCGCGTCGCGTCGCGTCATATTCGTCGCTCACGCAAGACACCCCGTTACACTACACGCCACGGCACGTTGCGTGGGTCACGCATTGTACAATCAACGCTCAGAAGGACTATTATTTTTTTACCGACTTCTAAAAAAAGAGGTGGTCATGTACTCCACCAGCAACTTTTTATTTTCTTATCACATTTTAATGCAACTCTTCCATTGCAGGAAAAAAGCTGTCACGTCGAAACAGTTCAAAGGCGTCGTCAAATCTAAAACTAAAGGAGGGAGGATCAAGAAGAAATGAGATCTATCTTTAGTCAAATAGTTTTAACTTGTATGTAATATTTAAATTGTATCGCTTTTGAAGATTCTTTTCTTTTTCAAAGCTTGGAATTAAATGCGTTTTTCAAGAAATAATAAAGTCATGTTATTGCCCATCGGTTGCAATGGGGATGGCAACTGTGGAACTAATGGCGCTAGCATCGCTTGAACCAAACATCGCCATTGGTTGAAAATCTGTCAATGTCATTTTATATTCAAAATAGTTCGACCTCATTGGTCAGATTGGGTCTAAGCTATGGACGCGCCATCTACTATCAGCTTTGACCAGCCGTCCCCATTGCAAGAAATCGCTATTTAATTTTGTCAACTACTAATAGCTATCTCTAAAAATGAATAAACTAATAAAAAAAATCGAACAAAAAATAACAAGATTTTGACGAACTGCGAATAGCAATCTGTGAATCTTATATGTATCACTATATATGTTTCGCGAAGCTTCAGTGCCCGAATTAAAAGCCCATAAAAAAAAACCTAAATAAATACACACATCAACACGGTCTAGGGATATTTTTAAAAAAGCGAATTACTATCAATGTGTTAATTATTTATGTGACATGTATATATTTAAAAGATACGTTATTTAATATTCTACCATTTTTTAATAATGGTTAAGGTATAGATTAAAATTTCAGGATTTTATGGAAAAAAAAATGAAGCATAGACGGAAACCGTATATGAATGAACTTTTAATTTGTGAGTAAAAACTGAAAAAAATAGAAAAATCATTTAATTTGTGTTTATAAACTTGAAGTTAGTAGTCTGAGAAAGCGCCCATGATGTTCATAACACATCGGTAACGATTCGGCATGCTCAGAACAAGGTTGTCAATGTCTTGCTGCGGAATATTGTCCCATGTCCTTCTGAGGTGCGCAAAAAGTTGATCTTCTGTAGCCAGATTTTCAGGAACTTCCTTCAGAGCTCTTCTTTGCAGCATATCCCACGCATGCTCAATGGGATTTAGATCTGGCGATTGAGCAGGCCAGTCTAAGGCCCTAACATTATGTGTATGTAACCAAGCTGCTACCGTTCTCGCCGTGTGTGCCCGGGCATTGTCGTGCATGAGCAGGAAATCTTGCCCCATTTGTGTTCTGTGGGGCAAGATTACGGGCCCCAGCACCTGTTGGACGTATCGTTCTGCCGTCATATTGCCCCGCACCCAAACGAGATCCGTCCGTCCTCCAAGACGAATTCCTGCCCAAACCATAATTGTTCCTCCTTGGTATGGGTGAACTTCCTGAGGGTTCTGGAGACGGCTCCATCGTCCAGGAACTCGCCAAACACGCGTCCTTCGTGAATCTGGATGGAAGCCGAACCTGGATTCATCCGTGAACAGCACATTGGACCATTGGTCACGGCCCCAGTCCACGTGGTTCCGAACCCATTCTAATCGTCGTCCACGAATGCCTCTCCGTAAAGGTGGGACCCGGAGTGGTCTACGAGAGCGTAGATTGCTTTCATGCAGTCGCCTTCTTACAGTTTGGTCACTCACAAGCACTTAGTGTTCCACTCGCAGCCTTTGGACCAATTGAGTCGCCGTTGCATTTGGTTGTGCTCGCGCAGTAATTTGCAAAAATCGGTCTTGTCTGGGGGTAGTGATGCGACTTGACCCCCGGTGCCTCTCCGCTACTTCACCTGTGGCACGATAGCGTGTCCACAATCTTGAAATTACATTTTGATGGGTCCCTATGGCCTCAGCAACATTACGCTGAACAGATCCAGCTTCCAGCATTCCCACAGCTCGTAACATCTCCGCCCTCGTCAAATGTCGGCGTTGCATGGCTACAATACCTCAATTTTAACTTTATCTTTCGTTTAAAAATGAAAAAAAACTGTAACTAAACGTAATTCGTATTGTTTTCTAAATTTCGCATAAATGAAAATTCCCTCTCCTCTATATCAAGACATTTTTATGCCACCGAAACGTGTGGCTGACTCTGGCAGAGCCACCAACAGGGATTTTAATTTTGATAACACAAAAATTTAGTCGAAATTAGTCGCCAAATATCAGATTTGGTCGGTCACTGGTTCAAAAGATATAAGGGCTTATTGTTGGCCCTGCTGGAGTCAGCCTACCCCAGCAGAGCCACATTAATAACTCAAAAACTAGGGCACCTAGCGAAGATCTGTTTTCTCCCATATTTACTCGCTAATTAGTCGAAATTAGTCGCCAAATATCAGAACTGGTCGGTCACTGGTTCAAAAGATATAAGGGCTTATTGTTGGCCCTGCTGGAGTCAGCCTACCCCAGCAGAGCCACATTAATAACTCAAAAACTAGGGCACCTAGCGAAGATCTGTTTTCTCCCATATTTACTCGCTAATTAGTCGAAATTAGTCGCCAAGTTACAGATTCAGTCGGTGTGTCATTAAAAAGATATTAAAGAATTCAATTTCCCCATACAGTGGTACAACCAAGTACAAAATACTTAAAGTAGTTTTTAGACAGGTGTATCTATACGACGTCTGGAGGAATTCTATAACTTCAACCCACCAAAGGAAAGCAGTATTCATTACCTAAAAACAAGATCTACAATAAATATATGTAATTATTTAGGTATCAAACAAAATGTGTGCATTTAGTCGCTGGCAGATAGATCGCTGCGCTCCGTTACATTTACACGATAAGTAAGAAAGAGATAGATGCGCGTGTACAGACGAGCTACTTATAACGAGTTGCCCGTGACGTACCTAAGTTAAAGTCGGCCAGTTTAAAGTGGAACTTAAAGAATAGTTAGGAACTCGAATGTTGTTATCTTTAGGTACCTATTCCGCAAATACAAAAACGGGGAACAGAGCGAGCACCGGCGCGTCGTCGGCGGTGTTCGTGCCGCTAAAAGTATTTTAAAAAAATAGGTAAATTAACAAACTTGCTCTAAACTCTAAAGATTTTTTTCTTTAGTCATCCACCGGGAGTACAGCGAGAAGGTTTGTTTGTGTAAAATATTAAAAGAACAATTACGAATACGGGCTTTTAAGTGCATTGGACATGTCACATGGTGGTGGACAATTTGAGAGTGTTTTGAAAAGAGGACGCCTTATGAGTGAAGATTAATATTATTATGTAAGTTACCTTGATTTTTCACGTCATTAGCGTGTTTGTGTGTGTGTCCTAAGATACCAATACTGATGCGCTACCTACCAATGTAGTCCGTCGATGTCCATATTATTTGGCTACAATTAGGATAGTTAATTTAAAAAAAAACACTACCTACCTAAGTGCTTCAGTGCATACATTATGATTGTAACTCTCAGATCAAAGAATTTTGATCTGAGTTGTAACTTATCTAATTTTCTACCTATAATTGGGGTGTCTACGGGTGTGAATTTAGTAGGTACCTACCTCATTAGTCGGTATCTATTGAATTTAGATTACCTATATCTGAAATTCAATAGATTTGTACCTATGTAGTGAAATAAACGTAGGTACATAACATATCATCACGCCTGTAATCCCCAAAGGGTTAGGCAGAGGTATACCTAAGGCTCGGCGCAAACGGGCCACCAACCACAGCCACCGGTGGCTGTCGCACGCTATCGCGAATCTTCGACACTGCTGTAGCAAGTGGCCGCTACCGGCCACACGTGTGCGGCGACTTTCAACAAAATGTATAAAAAAGCGTGTTAACTGCTTGTCGCTGGCCACCGGTGGCTGTGGTTGGTGGCCCGTTTTGCGCCAAGCTCAAAGGTATACTTAGCTGCACCGCAGACTTAGCTGCACCGCAGTTGCCGCATTCTATTTTTTCTATGCAATCTCGCACATAGACATAGACACAGTTTGCACACAGACACAGATTGCATTTTCTGTTAGTACAATAATTTTAAGGTAACTAATATATAATTTTATATTTCGACAATGAAGTTTTATTATTCTAACCTAAATTAAGATAAAATAAAAACTCAACCCGTCCATACAAACTCTACAGCCTACCACGACACAATACACCCACACCCACAACGCAACACTGACAATCACCTCAAAATACACACATCAAACCAACTTTTTGGAAATTCATTTTTATAATTTGATTTAGATTTATATATTATTTCCGGCATTTAGATACAGTTCAATTTGTTGTATTTATAAGGAACAATAAATAAACTTACCTATTAAACCTTAATTAGAGCCGTTATTGCTCATATTAGGTATAGTAAGTATTTACATCTTTGATTTAAGTATGTATTTTTTTGTAATGTATTTCAAGCAATGGGTTGATACTTAGGTACCTACATACTTACAATACGTTTTCAACGTTTAAGTATTACATTTTACTAAAGATAGGTACGATAATTTTAACGTATTTATTATTCTAAAGTAAATTAGAGCTCAACATTGTAAATTAGTAAAACAGTTGCATGCGACTGTACATCTTGACACTAAATAGACCAAGAGCAAGGTTTAATGGTTTCAAAGAAATTTAAGCCTCTCTAACTTAATAATTAAAAACATTTAACATGTATTTAATAGAGAATTTATCTCTCTCGGTCATTTCTAAGGACTTTAGACCGATAAAACTAGAAGTATATTACACATATTAATAGAAATATTTTTTCTTGGCAATTTTTCGTGAACTCTTCGATCTAGCTCTTGGACTATACCTTAATAATTGAACTCATTATATCTTCTGAACTAGGACCCGATTAATTCTGTAACTTGGCGACTAATTTCGACTAAATAGCGACTAAATTTTTGTGTTATCAAAATTAAAATCCCTGTTGGTGGCTCTGCCAGAGTCAGCCACACCACCGAAACAAAAGAATTTTCAAAAATTTGAATTTGGAATTAGTCTGAGATAAATTACAAACAAATCGGTGTATAAATAAATAAATAATAAATAAATAAATATTGCTGGACATTACACACAGCGCCATCTAGTGCCACACTAAGCAACGAGGCTTGTGTCGTGGACATTAGATAGTTGATATATTACATAGATACTTTTTGTTTGTAAATACATACTTATTATACATATAAACATCCATGACTCGGAAACAAATGTCCATGCACATCACACAAACATTTGCTCCGACCGGGATTCGAACCCGGGACCCTAAGAACGTAAGGCAGCCTCACTACCGCTGCGCCAATCGGGTCGTAAAAGATTCCAATGCGGCCAGTACTTTTCGAGTTATTTAAATGAGTATGAAATATCCCTAGACCGTGTTGATGTGTGTATGTATATACTCTGTGGTTTAATCTGCTTACGTTCGACCTCGTTCGACTAAGCAAACATCGTTATTGATTTGTGAAATGTTGAAACTTTAAAGTATAATAAAGAAATCAACATTTAAATATTGAATTGTTTTATTTATGAGCGAGTATCCCCTGTATCCCCACAGATATACTTAGATAACGCAAGTATCACGATCCGTATGAAAACCAAGCGTGGCATTTTTTGATTACCTGATATGACGTCACAACTTCACAAATACTATTTAGTTACTAATATACAAACGTTTACGTTTTTAGGGTTCCGTACCCACAGGGTAAAAACGGGACCCTAGTACAAAGACTCCACTGTCCGTCTGTCTGTCACCAAGCTGTATCTCCATGAACCGTAATAGCTAGACAGTTGAAATTTTCACAGATGATATATTTTGCTGGCCGCTATTACAACAAATACTACAGTAAAATAAAATTCGCGGGCCCCTGGAGCATTCTAAGAGTTGAACGTTGTTGTTTTAAACAAATTAGCTTGCTGCGACAGTAGCCACGTTAAGCATAAAATGCTTATATCTATGGTACCCACCAGTACCCACCACTGCCAGGGGGTATGATTTTACCTCCTGGAGGATTGTGGAGAACAGCTAGACAGTCAAAAGTAACCCATAATGTTGTCACTGGGGGGTTGTTGTGACACAGGCGACCCACTCCTCCTTGTGAGAGCTAGAGGGACGTAATTTCACTAAGCAGGCCCAGTATCGACAGCACGGTTGGCGCTTGGCTGCTGCGGCTACGTGTCGCGGGTTCGAATCCCGCACGGAAGAAATATTTGTATCGCCAACAGGTACTTGTTACTGGTCTGGCTGTTTGTGTATTTAAGTTTAATTGTTTGTAAACGCACCTCGTGGAGGAGCTCGTGGCTAAATAATAACAGCCGCTCGGGTCGATCTTTAGGTTAAGCCGTGCTTGCCTAGGTTGGTCTGTGGATGGGTGACCAGTGACCACCCATTACATACCGAGTTTCCTCCGTGCCTCGGAAAGCACGCAGTTGGTCCCGGCTGTCATTTGTGATCTTTGACAGTCGTTGCAGGTAGTGCCCAAAAAGTCTGACAACCAGTAATCATCGTATTACCCAGTACTAACTGGTTTGTGGAGGTCAGATAGGCAGTCGCTCCATGTAAAATACTGGTATGCAGCTGCATCCGGTTAGACTGGAAGCCATCCCCAATAAAAACTTGGGAAAAGGCTAAGCAGATGAGATGTTTGTAAACGCACCCACGGTACAGGAGACATTCTTATAGACCAGTTATTAAAAAAAAGTTTGGTAGATGTCACATGTAGTATGTAGTCACATTTGTCTTCGAATTTTAGTTGTAAAACATGCCAGTTTCCTGAGGATGTTTTCGTTTATCGTTATAAGAGCAGTGGTAATTAAATAAATTACGTTGCTGCTTTAATTTTAAGTAAGTATGTATGAGAGTCATCGACACGACGAAGTGGCTGGGTAGTGGGTAGGCAGCAGAACAAGAATGAGACATATACAGGCTGGAATTTTTCAATGCCACCTGGAGGGAAAGTACTCGAAATACTGGAGATAGCAAATTTTACTCAAAGGAAACATTCCTTTATTTTTAAAAGGAAACAAATCTGCATTCACAGATTTTCGAAAAATCGCTTGCCACACTCGGGAATCGAACCGACTAAAGTTCGAAAAAATAACGTTCTGTACTTTTTTTACATCAATCGATAGGTGCACTTATATTATTATGGATCAAATCTCTCTAACAAACATGATAAATTAAATGAAGGGAAAACCATTAAATATAAAGAATAGTTCAATAAGAAAAGCACTTTTATTCATGGTTTTCCTTGCATTTAATTTATCATGTTTGTTAGAGAGATTTGATCCATATGATTGGCCCTATCGATTGATGTCAAAAAGGTACAGAATGTTATATTTTCGAAATTTAGTCGATCCATCCCGGGTTCGATGCCAGAGCGTGGCAAAAAAAAACAAAAATCTCTGAATGCAGATTTGTTTCTTTAAAAAAATTAATTAATGTTTCCTTTGAGTAAAATTTGCTATCTCCAGTATTTAGAGTACTTTCCCTCCAGGTGGCATTGAGAAATTCTATCCTGTATAGTGGCGGTACTTTCATTCAAGTCTAAAAGCTTGGCACATGCCCTAAGAAAACTTAGGTCTACCTCAGTTTCATCTTCATGCCCTTGTCCCATTCCACTTGGGGGTGTAACGACATGACAACCGAGTAGTAACGGGTAAAACACCAACAAAAGCATTCCCAAGCAGGGTAGGTTCGGGTAGGCAGTTGACTATAAAATCTAAGCCAAAATCTTATCAACATAAGGCCTACCTGCGAACTGAAAATACAACCCAATCATAAATTCATTACACCTGTCAATCCCGTTCAATTATATCATAATCGATCCATAAACTGAGGCTAAATAGACTATTATTGATCGAAGCTAAATAGAGCTATTTAAAAGTTCATGAACTCTTGACATTTGCAGTTTGTATTGATACAATTGAAAACACTTCGTGATCGAAATGGCAACGTCGCCAATAATGCCGATATAGATTTGTTTGTAAATAATTAATTGGTTATCGCTCATTGGTTTCCAATTTGCTGCTGGAGATAATAGGTGGAACAAAAATGATAACGCTTGTGTACCGAGAGGTTAGGTAGAGATATGGCCATAATCCTATTTCGACGACAAACTTGAGGATGCTATTCGTGTGAGTGCGGTGGTGATGGCATAGAATACAAAAAGTGTCTATCTGGGTTTGAATCCGCGCACGTCATCGGGGCGTATGTTACCCTTACCACTGAGCCATTCTCCATAAGGCCGTTTGTCCACCGCCGCCGTCACCGGAACGTCAACGACAACGAGATGACGGCGCCGAAGTACTGATACATAGACTACTATAGCCGCGTGTCCACCGCAAGTCCGTCACCCGAGCACCGTCATCCTATATATCCATATAAACTCGGCCCGAAATATATAAAGTTAAGAGATTTTTTCGTAGAGGTCAGGTTTTGAAAATACATTATTTAATTTTATCGCCATTTTTCTTCTTAAACACAAAGTCAATTTTATGATCTAAGATGTTGTAATTGGGGAAGGGGGGTGAACATTGCCAGTCTGGGGCACGTTGGCGAGCAAAACAGCTACGTTGTTGAATAGTACGTTATTTTTGCGGTAAAAGCGGTTTTAACATTTCTCGAGATAGGGACATGCGGAATCAGCGCCTTCAACACAAACGCGAGCAGAGTAAACGCGAAATTTCACGATTCTGTTTTGACTTCTGATAGTCCAACCACGAGAACTGGGAACATCTGACTTATTGACCGGGACACAACGTTTAATGACAGACATGTCCGGTTTACCGGGACGTATGTTAGCCTGGAGTGATGAAAGGGTCCGACAAAGCTGATGTCAACGCTGATGAAACCTCATCATTTGTTATTTTTGATTCTCATCGAAGAATGCACATTGTGGGGTAGGTGGTTACCTGGACTGTGAGACTGTTCGAAAGAGATACCGCGGCCTTGGAACACAACGGGCTAAGAAGGAACAACGATGGGTTTTAGTCAGTAAAAGGCTGACACTCCCTCCCTTCCGCTCCGCCCAGAGCGAGAGGAGTCATTTGATGATTTCCGTAGCAGCATAATCAGCGCAAAATATTCTCACTGCTGGGACACACCTCCTGGTCGCTCACCAACAAGATCATGTCAAAGACTCGTCGTCCTCCAAATTCTACACGGTCGTAAGAGACGCGATGGACAGAAACCAATGGAAGCAGATCATCCGCTACCGATGCAACCCTCAGGATGACCACGATCCTCAGACATGAGGAGCCGACCCTACAGAGAGAGAACGTCAGCCTCGACGACAAAAAGCAGTTTAATTAAGCAGTGTATTTTTTAATATAAAATGCAATAAATAAATATAATGTTAACGGTGTTCGAGTAATTCAGGGCACCACGATAGACTCTTCAGAAAAGTCTTCCACAATCCGCAACACTACATCCTTGAATAGGGTATTACACTCATTTTTGAAAAGTGTCTCAATTACATTCTACAGTGCTAATGAACCGCTAAAAAAATCACAACAATTTTATTCAATGGTTAAGTGCCCTAAAAATGCAATTAAATTTTGCATTTTCAAATTTCGCGCGTAATTTGACGAAAACGCGGGACGCAGTGGACGCCATATTGGTCTGTGGTCACGACGTCAGTTGGCTGTGTAAACGAATGCAGTGATACTTGAAGTTGACAGTTGACACTTCTATGATTACATAGCCGTATGACGTAATAACATGGCGACTACTATAATGATGTTATGAAACAGATTAAAAAAGCTGAAACCTTAGAATTGAATTTTAAAATTTAGTTTGCTATTCTATGAACTAAAACTAACGTTTTCCGACTGCTTTGTGCGTAAGCTAGGTATCTCAATAATATATTTTTAGGTTTTTTCTCTAATATAGTAAAATACCCTATTGTGTTGATGATTAAATAATGGTGGGTTGTCAGAACATCGCTCCAGCAACGCGTAGTAGCCAATTAGATTGAGTTGTCTCGTAATTTGCACGAGTCGAGCCGTTGAATGCGCTCTGCATTCAATCACTGTGAGATTGTGACATCCATTGAGTGCATGCTATGATTGGTGGCCCGGGTACATTGTGGTTATTCAATGCGTTTGGTTTGTTGAAAATTTGTAGCAATACTTAGGCTTAATAATACGAAACAGTATACCTAGACTATCTACTTTTTAGGGTTCCGTAGTCAACTAGGAACCCTTATAGTTTCGCCATGTCTGTCCGTCCGTCCGTCTGTCCGTCCTCGCTTAATCTCTGTGACCGTTAGCACTAGAAAGCTGAAATTTGGTACCAATATGTAGGTATATTAATCACGCCGACAAAGTGGTAAAATAAAAATTAGAAAAAAATGTTTTATTAGGGTAGCCCCCCTATATGTAAAGTGGGAAGTGTTTTTTTTTTTTAATTTCAACCCTAACGTGTGATATATTGTTGGAAAGGTATTTAAAAATGAATAGGGGTTTCCTAAAATCATTTTTTGATAATGTCAATAATTTCGGAAATAATCGCTCCAAAAGTAAAAAACAATGTGTCCCCCCCCCCTCTAACTTTTGAACCATAAGTTTAGAAAATATGAAAAAAAAACTGAAAAGTAGAACTTTATAAGGACTTTCTAGGAAAATAATTTTGAACTTGATGGAAACAACAGTTTTTGTACAAAAAAGACAAAAAGTTGTACAAAATAATTTCTGGACTAAGTTTGTAGTATATTCAGCAAGCATTTTTACATAATGGATACCCACCTTTAAACTCATAAGTGGGAACACTTATTGTGACGGATGGGAAACTACGGAACCCTACACTGAGCGTGGCCCGACACGCTCTTGGCCGGTTTTTGTTGTTTTCGGGGGACACCTTGTTCTAAGAGATAAGATCAAAGAGTGTGGTATCTTAAGAGGCCGCCGGCGGAGCATGCGTAGTTCATACAAACGTAATACCAAAATAATTTGTAAATCAAACTAGTGATTTCGATTGGATTATTAGGTAGGTAGAGGTTATCTATGTTCCCGAATGTATATTTTGAAAGGACAATGATGTAAAGATGAGATATGAGGAATTGAAAACTTCTATAAAAAAATATTTTTCTCCCTAATTCTTGTTTAAATCAGTGTCCATTCAAAATATATATTTGGGAACCTAGATATTACCTAGGTATTCCATTCGGAGAATACCTATGTTTGATTTACAAATTATTTTGGTACTAAGTAGTTACGTTTGTATGAATGAACTACCTACTCATCCATCCGGCGATGAATGATGATCGATGATTTAAGAGGCCTCTTAACTCACTAAAACAAAAAATATTATATTATCTGTGCTAAAACTAAGCAAAAAGCGGGGTGGAGAAGAAACCAAGCGAGTGCTGATGCTGATGAGTGTTTCCTCCCTAAATACCTCCCCGGAACCGCAACTGGATGTGCAACGCGAGTGAGTGTTAGGCCACATTTTCGTGGAGAAACAGCAGCCATCTAACGAAGTTACATTACAGGTGTTTTATATAGGGTTTATGATGGGGAAGATGGGATACAGATGCAGATATTTAGTAGTCGTCCAAGTGATGGAGATTCAACTTTTACAACTTTTTCCCCAAGTAAGAATCGTAGGTCGGCCTACAGGTAGGTATACTTACCTGTAGGTCGACCTACGATTCTTTTTGTAGATGTAGGTATGACATCGTGTGATATGATGATGTAGGTAGACTTAAATGCCGATCAATACTCTTGCAATCGAAACTGATACTGATAATTACAGTTTGCGTATTTCGGAGTAGATACATTTACATAATTATCAGTTTGATATATAAACAGTTAAAAACCATAAAAATGTTACAAGCAGATCAGCCTATTAGATTTTTGACGTAGGTACCTATGATGACCTTTCATGTGCCGCGGAAATGAAAGCGACTAGTCGTGAAATTCCACACATAATATCCTCCATCCTTTCCTTCCTCACTGTAACCAAGTTAATTCGACTCAAAGCGAGTGCCAACGTTTAGGGTAGCATTTGCAGAGAAGTCGGGAAAATCTATTTTTAGAAGTAGGTAAAGGTACCAGCTTCCTAGGTACTTAGTTGTTTCTATAATAACAGGGATTTCGGTGTAGGTACTTTACTTAATTATTATAGATTTATGTTCCTTCATGGGTGGCGGAAATGTATGTTGTCTTTAGACGCATCATGAGCAGGTAGGAGTGAGATTCTTATAACTTCATAAAGTTCATTCAGATGTTAGGGGGCGTCCATAAATTACGTGAGGTGTTTTTTTTAATTTTCTGCCCCTCCCTCCCCCCCTGGTGAGATGTCGTGAGATTTTATTCAACCCCCTCCCCCATCTCCCAATCTCACGTGAGATTTTTCAAAATGTGAGTTTCTTACGTAAACGTGTTGGATTGTTATTGTAAAAAGAAAAAACAAATTTGCTTCGTGCTTTTATTTACGACTAGTTATGACTAGTAATCAATGTTGCTGAGAGTTTAATTATAAGTGTAATATGTTTCAATCAGAAAAAAAATTGCGTGATATTTGCCGAGACCCCCCCTCTCTCCAACGTAAGATTAGATGAGATTTGACTCGACCCCCTCCCCCCCTTAAACACCTCACGTAATTTATGGACGCCCCCTTAAGGAAAAATAAAAGGATAAATAGGTACCTAGGTATTTAATATGGAAAATTGAATGTAGGGAACTTAGGGAACCTATTGTCTCTTTAATATCTACTAAGTAGGTGCATCTGCATGGCCACCTGTGGCTTTGAGGAGTGCCCACATCCACATTGTGATCATCCTTCGTACAGGTGTTTCAGTAAATAAATATATATCGCAGGACATTAACACAAGCGCCATCTAGTGCCATACTAAGCAACGAAGCTGGTGTCGTGGACACTAGATAGTTGACATAAGTACTACATACTTAAGATACTTTTTGTTTGCACATCCATGACTCGGAAACAAAAATGTCCATGCTCATCACACAAACATTTGCTCCAACCGGGATTCGAACCCGGGACCCTAAGAACGTAAGGCAGCCTCACTATCGCTGCGCCATTCGAATGAGTCAGTATAATGGAGACACCTGTGTGGCGTCCCATCGTGGTGCAAGTCAACTAGGGAATAACCCCTATATACGCACACGTGGAATATTGTGCGCGAGTTCAAATCGTTTGGAAACACGGTTCAGGTAAAATATTATTTTCCGTGCTTTGTTTGGCCGAGTAGGTCGAATCGAAAGCTTTCTTCTGTAACATGCTGGGTAAAGTGTGTTTGTATGTCACAAGAGGTGACAAAAGCATTGCGTATAAGGCCTCGTACACGAAGTCAGCGGCGGCGGCGCGGGCAGAGCGGCGCGTTCCATGCATACATTTATATGGAATTCTCGAAATCAGCGACGCGGGAGCAGGCGGCGAGCGGCAAACGAGCGGTGTCCGCGACTGCATTGACTAGGTAGTAATTTCTCGTAACACAACATTACGCTGCCGCTGCTCTAACGCTACCCGCTGACTTCGAGAACGGGTACAGCAGCGGCGGCGCAGCGCAATTGCCCGCGCCCGCTGACTTCGTGTACGAGGCTTAAGTGATAAGCAGTATCATTGAGTGTGCGGCTAGACTGGCAGCGCGGTGCGGATGCGGAAACACTCGCGGTTTGCCTGGCCAGACTGGCAGCGCGGTGCGGTGAGCGGCGCGGGATCGGAGATCCCCGCTACCGCCAGGCGCCAGGGTTACCAACTTAGGGATTTTCCCCCCAAATTTAGGGGTAAATAAGAGGAATGTGATTTTTTTAGAGATACCTACTTTTAGTGCTGGGCTAGACTGTAAACGCGGGCGCGGTGCGGCATAATCAAACATGAACTTCATTGGAGACTTGGAGTGTCCATGGTGGGAACGCGGGCGCGAGCTACTACGCGCGCCTCAAAGATATTATGTCAGCAACAGGGAAGGAGCCCGCAAGGGCCGATGCCTGCCAGGGCTGCGGGTTGTTCGAATGAGTTACCGCGGCCCTGGAACACAAAAGGCAAAGAAGGAACTTGGATGGGTTTTAGTCAGTAAAAGCCAGAGCGGGAGGGGGTCATTTGATGATATCCCATCCGAAAAAAGGGGGATTTTCAAGTAATTGTGGGAACTTTGACTTAGCTTGAGGGGTAAATATTTTTGGGAGTAACGCTGACTCCCGCCGGCACTTGCCGCCCGCGCCCTCACTGCGGCCACTTGTATGAACAAGCTATATATGGCTTGAGCTGCCCGAGCGAAATTCGCGTGCGGCCCGCGCCCGCGTGCCCACTATGGACCACTCCAATGAAGTTCTTGAGCACGTCGTTTGCAGTCTGGCCGAGCACTGAGACACTAATGCGGTGGTTCCCAATTCGATCAAGAGATGCACTCGTAACGTACAAGACGTGATTATGAGACGAATTAAGTCGGAATCTTTGAAGTAGAATGGTTCTTGGGGAAACCATTTCCTGGCTAACAGATAGGTGTACCTACCTACGTTACAGGGCCACTGCCATCTTTCACTATCTAAAAAAAATCTACGAGACTCCAACATAAAGCTTTTTATTGGATAAACCAACAATCAAAAGCTAAAATACGTTAGCACCACCGGAACCAACATATTACAGTCAAGCCTATAATATTGTGTGTAAAAATAACATATCAAACGGATGCAACGTAAGTAGCGACTTTGATTTGATTACTGCGCTAGCATCGTTCACGTTCATTATAATAACAGATGCATCGCCCTATACCTGTGCCTATACGCTTGCGTGGACATGCCATTTGTAAACTCATGATAACTAGTTTTTGTACAAACATGAACTGTTTGTCTGAAGACCTTCGCGTGCCCTCGCCAAAATCGTGGGACGTGAATAAAGAACATGAATCAGTATTCATATCTATGCTATTTATCTACAGAGAGGTAAACTCACACGAGGCTATTAAAAAATCTTCACACAAGCATAACGACGCAAGCGCAAGCGCAACACTAGCAGCACTCATAGGATAGGAACTAATGGGAAACCTGTTCCCGCGCGATTTATTCATATCAATACAATAATTTTAGGTGCAAACCGGTCAATTAAAACAAGTTATTTTAGTTATTGAGGTATTTGCCTTTATTTTCCAAAGGAGGCGATTTACTATTACGGATATACTTATTTTAATAGTATTTATATTTTTTACATGGAAATTTTCATCACATTAAACCATTATTAATCCTAGGCCATTTATCAGTATTCAATTCAGTATCAACAATGAGTAATATGTCATTTCGAAAAAATACAACCATTCTGTAATAATCTATTTTTAATTCTTCATTGACACATTACCGACTCTCGCATCGGAGGATTTAAAAAAAATCTTACAAAATAATATACAAAATAATACAAACATTAGTTCGCTTGTCGACGAAAAAAAATGAGATTTAACATTATCATAACATTAAATTCCTTTCGGGAAAATTCGTGATTATTTTACATTTTACATACGTGAATCCGATTCGATTCTTTACAGAAAAATAAATATACAATTATTATGTGACTACACAACCGATGATTGCTTATTAGTGCTCAGCACTTCTCGTCGGCGAGCAGCGGGTCGAGCGAGAAGCCGAGGTCTAGCACGGGCGCGGGCGGGCGCTTGCCGGGCGCGTGCTTGAGCGACGAGCGCCGGCGCTCGGGCAGCCCCGCCAGCCCGCCCAGCCCCGCTAGCCCCGCCAGCCCCGCGTGCCCGTTCAGCGCGCGCACCTCGCCGCCGAACAGCTCGCTCAGCGTCTGCTGCACCTCCTTGCCGGCCGGGCCCGCGGCGGCCCCGCTCACACCACTACTACACGTCACTATCAGTTTACGCACTTCGGGCTTAATCGTTTTACTAGTGTTCATATGTACAGTCTTCGATAACGACAAGGCGTTCGGATTATAGTAGTAATTGTTCGAGCTGCCGGACGACTTGCACTGCGACCGCGAAAGCGAAGACTTTATATTACTCCGCACTGTTGCAAATTTTTTACCTAAAGTGATAGCGCCGCCGGCGTGCGACGCGTTGAAGGTGCAGAGCGCCAGCGGGCGCGGGCACGATGAGTACCAGCACACGTCGCCCGGCACCAGCGGCGGCGGCGCCTCGTCCGGCTTGTCGTCCAGCCGCGCCGTCGGTGTCGGCAGCGGCGACGCTATGCTCAGAATGGGCACGTCGGGCGGGATTTCCGCGTCGTCCGGCATCAGGAACGCCTCCGGAGCCAGCGGCTGGCTCAGCAGAGACGTGATGCTGGACGTGTCGGGCAGCACGGAGTTAGGGTCCTCCGCGCTGAGCAGACTCGCGTAGATGTCGTTGACCTGCTGCTCGGCGGTAAGGCCGTTGAAGGTGCTGAGGTCTATCGACGCATTGACTAGGAGCGGTGGGAGGTTGAGGGGGGTGGCGGGCGGAAGCGCGGGCGCAGGCGCGAGCGGCGCGGGAGCGGTCGAGGGCGGCGCGGGAGTGGGCGCGGCCGCCGCCGCCGCCACCGCGGCCGCGCCCGCGTCCCGCGACGCTCTGTGCTCCGCCAGCAGGGTGTCGAAAGGCTTGGAGCGCCCGTCGACCGTCCTCCGCAACGACAGCGCGTGTGCCTTGCACGTGAGCGACCTCGTGCACGGCTTAGGGTTCTCCGCGGTCACCACACCGCAGTGTTTGTTCGGATCGTATTCTCGTAAATTAAATTTCGTTTTACTAGTTTTAGACCTAGATGACGATTTTGTCGACGGTGTGGTCGGCGTCACCGCCGGTTTCAAGGGTGGTGGTGGTGGTGGAGGGTTCAGTACATTGGTTTCCATCACCGTCGACAACATTGGGGATGTGTTGGGCCCAAATTGAATATTGGATAGATCTGAATCTGATATTGCATACGCTGAGAGTGATGATGTGTGAATTGGTGCATACAAATCCTGCGTTGCACTGTCTGAAACTTGGGGAAAATTAATGTCTCCCATGTTTCCAATATCCCTGATAATATTTTTCCAGTCAGCTGCATTTGTGATGTCATCTGCACTTTGAATGCCTTCAGAATTCATTATTGCAAAAATATCATCTGTTAAGTTTTCACCGAGGGGCAGATCCTCCGTGTCCTGTATACTGACAACTGGTAACTCTCCACACTCCATGCTCACCTTCACCTCCCCCGTCACAGCAGAGGATGTGCCGGCCTCGTCTAGGTACTGTAGGTCAGGCTGCGGTGGTAACATTAGCCTAGATAGTGGCGGTGTGGCGGAATGGACTGGGGAAGAATCCATTTTCACTGGTAGTATATCTACAGGGATAGGGGGCGGTGGTGGTTCCTTTTTATGTCGGCTGCGACTTTTGTGTGAGGGGACGGGTGGTGGTGGCGGGGGGAGTGGCTCAGCCCCCGTGTGGGACTCAAGCAAGTGTCTGTATGCTGCACTACACTTCACTATCACACCGCACATATGACACACTGCAGCATTCAAGTTGTCCATCTGAGGGAACAGTCCGTGGAGACTCATGCTCTCGTGTTTAAGGCGGTTGAGGCCAGGGCGGCGCGCCCGCGCCTGCACCGCCTGCTTGTAGGGGTGCGCGTCGTGCACGCGCCGCACCGACGCGCCGCCCTTGGCGTCCACCGCCGCCGGCGACGTGAACGTGGCGTCATCGTCCCGCCGCGGCGACAGGTGCCCTATTTCACTGACCCACAGGTCCCAGGGCTTCTCATTGCACTTAACCGGGCTCACGATCTTCGCCGCGAACGGGTAGTCGCCGGACATATTTCTGCACTAACCAATGATCCGATCTTGAAACTCGTGCGTCCGCCTCACGGGAGTCCAGCCATATCGTAACCAGCCTCACTCCACTGTTAGGTTATTACCCCATATCTGCTTTGAGACCGCTGCCTGTCGCGAGCGCAACCAGGGTCACATCGTAGCTCGATTGTTTACTTCATTATGCACATATATCAACTTAAAACGTGTTGTGATTGTCTTAGCTTTTATATTTACAGGGACAGATGATCTATCTCACTGACAGCTGATTATGCAGATTGTAAGTTTTTCTCGACCACGGAACACTTCCATCTAACAAGGATTGTTTTCAGATCACTCCTCAGGTTCAGATTGTTAGAAACATGTGTTTATTCAACTTTATTCAATTGATATTATTCGCTACACACAAATAAAATGTCCAAAATTTCTGTTTGGTTGGTTGTAATTTACTATAGAAAGCATCAACACTTTTTTGAGTATTTGTAAAGACCGAAGTCTCTCTATGGTCATTCACTACTGAATGAGCGTGACGTGACAGGGAAGATATTCTCGATAACCACCTGTGAAATGAAATGCTTTCTTCACAGATAATAAAACTGTTTCAAGATGTCATTCTCCTATTTTATTTTTTACCTGTTGGCTTGTCTTACATGACATGACACATGTCAATGGCCTGTCACTCTGTCACTGTTTGTCAAAATTCTCATTACTATCTACCTCATTAAAATAAAATAATAGTAAAAATGTTACTTAACAATAAATAGTAAAATCGATGTCTTGAACTACTATGCCGGACACATCTCTGCTACAAAATCACATACCGACATATAGATGTGGTTGAGAAGTGTATGCAAGTCCGTCATCTTAGGTGTACCGATCGGTATAACCTTTCTTGACACGGTAGGCTATGTGGCCAGAGTGGAAGGTATATCCATGCAGCCGGTGCTCAACCCGGATTCTAAAAACACCGATTACGTGTTCCTGTCGAGGTGGTCGGTCAGAGACTATGATGTGCGGAGAGGTGACGTGATATCGTTGGTGTCGCCGAAAGATCCAAATCAAAAGATTATCAAACGTATTGTTGGGCTGCAGGGTGACGTTGTGAGTACTCTGGGCTACAAGACGCAGTATGTGAGGGTTCCTGAAGGACATTGTTGGGTGGAAGGTGATCACACTGGCCACACACTAGACAGCAACACCTTCGGGCCTATCTCATTGGGCTTAGTAAACGCCAGGGCAGCATACATTGTCTGGCCACCTAGTAGATGGCAAAAACTAGAAGCTAAGTTGCCAGAGAGTAGAAAACCTTTTTTAGAAAAAAAGTAATTAGACCTATGTTTTAGTGAAAAATAGTGATGGAAAACTCAATATCCATTCATTTGGTGACATCTAAACAGTCTTGGTGAAATTTAGTAATTTTATTGTAATTTAGTTTTTATATTTATTGCTGTTATTAGGTCAGACCTCAGTCATAGATTGTTGTTCTGTCAACTCAATGATGTATCTCAATATAAACCTGTTTCCCTTTACTTAGACAATGTACTTATTGCTAATGCTAATACTGCCATTATATTTATGTTAAAAAATATTGTAAATTACATCATGGAATGTGTAAATGTAAAAATGAATTTAAAAATGAGTTAATGGATGTTAGCCAAAATTATAATTTATAAGATTGAAATGCTTGTTCTTGTTATAATCCAGAAAGTAAACAATGTTTATTATTACAAACTAGTTTTATTGCAGACAGTTGGAAGAGTACTTTAGTATAGTGTTTCTATGCCCCTTCAAGAGGTATGAACTACAATAGTTAACATATTTAATTTAACCAGTTGCATTCCAGATAGTTCTTAAAGAAAATAATATATCAAAACTAATATTTTAAAGAGGAAAGATTTACTTTTTCTTTGATTGTTATGATTTAACTCAAGAACTACTGAACCAATTTCAAAAATTCTTTCACCAATAGAATGCTACGTCTTTACCGAGTAACATAAGCTATAAATTATCATATTGATATCATGCAAATTAGCCGAGCTGTCACAATTTTTGTGGACGAAGTTGCAGGTGAAGTACTAGTCTATACTAATATTATAAAGAGGTAAAATTTGTTTGAAAGTTTGTATGTAGGGGGTAATCTCCGGCAGTAATGAACCAATTTTAAAATTTGTTTCACTGGTAGAAAGCTACATTATTCGTGAGTGCTATAGGCTATATTTTATTTCCGTACTCCCACGGGAACGGGAACTACGCGGGTGAAACCGCGGGACGTCAGCTAGTATTCTATAAAACATAACAACTCATTAAAAATATAACATTTATTCCATTCATGAATCTATCACAGGGTCCATAAATAACTTAAAGAATACTTTTTAAACCAAAACTTTCAACAATTTTCACTACCCTGTCATAAGAAATTCCTCGCCTTATAACATTATACGCACCCATTTGGGACAAGTCTATGACTGTAGACCCAGTCCTATTCTGCTCCAGCCCTTGACTTAATACTCCTCCATCAAAAACAGCACCCATATGACCAAAGAGATGTTCAAACTCTTTAATAGACAAAGTAGAAGGTTCATTACTAAAGTTTGCACTTGTCAATGCAACAGGCTTATCAAAAATCTTTGTAACGCTGTTCACAAAATTGTGATCAGGTATTCTAATTCCTATTTTGGTAGCAGTGGGGTTCAGGAATGGATTGTCAAGATATTTAGTCTTCTCTAGAACAACTGTCACTGGTCCTGGTAGCAAGCTGTTGAGGAGATCATCAGACAGGTGATTGGCTTCACCCCATTTTCTGACATCTGATACATATGTCACACATATTGCTACTGGCTTGGCAGAATCCCTGCCTTTGATTGCATACAACTTTTTTATAGCTTCTGGACAGTTGGCACTACATGCCAGTCCGTATATTGTGTCGGTTGGCACTGCTATGACATGTCCCTTGCCCAAGAATTCTGCTGCCTTGGCACAAGCAAAGTCTTCAGAGCATGATATTACTAGAGCCATCTTTTCTATCTTCATTTTAGGTGTGGCACCTTTATATCTAACTAGAAAACTATTTAATAAATTAAGTTTTTGGAAGAAATTCATACTCAATCTAGCACAAGTCTTAATTAAATACTAGGATGGTATTTAAGATTCTCACAATGTTTATTAAGTCTTTAAAGTTTAATCACGCCAGTTATGTGCACACTTGTGGTTACAGCAGCGATAGAATGTAGTCATTGGTTCATCAGCCGATCGAGTTTGCAGTTGCATAAAAAATGCTTTGCCATGTCCACATTTAGGGCACACAGCATCTGTCGAGTCTACATTCTCCCAGGCGGCAGCTCCGCCCATAATATAGTCGAGTTCCTGAAAAAGTTGGTGCAATTATAATTTGGATGTGAAAAGTGCCTGTTTAAAACTATTGTTGCAACTTTTTCCAGCACTTTATAGATAGTAATATAATTTATAGGTATGCTATGTGCTTAAAGCTAAAGGGAACTTAAAAAAAACTACTCTTAGGACAGGACTAATATATAGTTTGGATTCTATTGATCCCAAACATACATGGAAGGATGATGCAATTTATTGCAAGTACCTAATTGAAATGAATTGTTACCTTCAGTTTAGGGAATGTGCGCGAGGATACCTTCCTCTTTACATTAAAGATATAAGGACAAGTGTTACAGGCGTACCGCAGTCCAGACTCTGGACCTTCTTCCACCATAAGAACGTTGGCACACGTCGGACAAAATAACATTATTAACTTCTAACAAATTCTTTACGTACATTCACACGAGCTTCTACCCATGTGGATATTATATTGTTACGAACAATACACCGTCATTTTGTGCAGCTGTAACTATGCACTTAGTTATTAAATAATAAAATAAACATTAAAGATGCACATCTGAAAATTAGAAAAACAAAGGTTATGTTCTATCTTTTTCTAAAACAGCAGCAAATTGGTCTCGTTCTCTTTTCCTCAATTCGAATGAACTATGAAAATGAATGAATATTACTGTGGAAAAAAGTTTTCTTGACGTAGGTATATATAAAAACTGGGAAACTAGTCTTTGAGGTTTCTACTTCAAAGTTGTTTATGGAAATGGTTACTTCTGTACCCATTTCCATAAATAAAATAATTGGTAGATAACAATGAATACTTTCGTTTTATTTGAAACAGAATGTAAAAAAGTAACACCAAATTTAATTTACATATTTCATTTTTGAAAACGGACCCATTGTTTGGTAAAGGATTTTTCGTCTGTCCACTGCTGTCACCACAACACAACACAACCGCGCACTTATCTGACATTATGAAATTGACATCATTGACAATAACATGACAGATGACATATCGAAATAAATCGCACAAAACTGTGTCATGTCGACTGTTGAACGGTCGTCGCGTCCGCTAATATTTTAGGGTGTGTTTATGGAGTGATATAAAATTATTTAGAGACCTTAGTAGTGTGTTTGCAAGCTGCCTTATTTTTTGACAAATAGTGCCTAAAATGTTGCGATATCTCTTAGACAAATTTTGGGATGAAGATGTGTGGTTGCCGCCAAATACTACATGGGAAGATATAACACCGGGTCCCGACAAGGATGTGATATACAATGACTACACGCACCTCCTGTACCCCTTGCCCTTGGCACTGGTGCTGATATTCCTGCGGCGCACTCTGGAGAAGTAAGTATAACCAACTTTCTGCCGTTAGGTTTTAGAATGTATGTCGTTGCACTTGCATCTCACGGATGAATAAAGTCTAATGATGCACTCAGTGACTCATTAGATATCAATTTGGCGAAAGTACAGAACTTCTAGTGCTCTGTAAGTGAAGAATGCATGCTTCAGACTCGCGGAAGGCTCAGGGTTTAGCTATTTTACTCGACATTGTGTATATTTCCGGGATTTTCCCTAGTTTGTCGTACATCTGTTCAAATGAAAGTGGCTCTAAAAATTTTGTACTTATTATATTCATAATAAAAACCTTAGCCTACCCCAAATAAATTTTAATAGAGCCAAGAGAATGATGACAAATTTAATCAGTAAAACAAACAAAATCATCTCTCAGACTTGTACTACCTAGGTATTCAAAAGTAGCTCAGAAGCATGAATAAATTATTATTATGCATTCATAATGCAATAATTTTATAAATGAATAATAATATTGCAGATGGTGGTAACAAATTGTTTCTGTTACCATTTGAACTAAAGTTTATTCATACTGTGAATTAATTTAATTTAAAAAAATTAAGCAACACCTTACTAAGTACATAATTGTAAATAATCAAAAATATTTATTAAACTTAGGTTTCTCAGAATCTCAGTCATCATTAATTACTTTTATTTAATCCTGCTTACATAAAAAAAAAACTGGAGTTGATAATTTATTTCTTAAAACATTCAAAAGTTGCTTGATGTTAAGGCACAGTTTTTTATAAAATAAATAATTTAAAGCAGGAGAGAATGAGCCAGGTATATTCCTGTCCTAGCTATCTGCAACATGGCTTGATAAATGTATTATCTTTTCTGATTGATTATTTATTTTGGGAGGTACAGAGCAATTAAAAAAAATATATTGTTCAGAATGGATTCTTTGAAGAATGATTATGACCAAACATGGGATAATGAGGGCTGATATTTGGAAGACAAATGCAACCCTAAAATTACTCTCTGACCAGTCAAGCTGAGGCAATCTTTAATAGGATTGGAAGATCACAAAACCACACTTTTCTCAATATAATCCCGTATACAAAATACACACTTTTGATGTGGAGTTGCAGACACTAGCCCGTTGTTCAATACAATAATAAAATCAATTGTTGTTACAGGTACTGGTTTGCTCCGTTCGGCAAATCATTAGGTATTAAGAACACAAGGTCAAAGAAAGCTCCAATCAATCCCAAATTGGAGAGTGCATATCAGGAGTTACCAAAAATTAAGCATAAGCAGGTATGAATTGATAATATGTGCAGTTAGCTCATATTATCAATTAATTAAATAATTTTATTGACACTTACTAAATAAATATACTAAATATTGGGTAAATTCTCTAATCTAGCAAGCATACAAAATGATATGTATCTAAATACAGATAAATGTATAAAGATTTGTTGATCCAGAGTGCATCTCAAACCTGCCAAGATATCGCAAAAGGTCGGAGATAATGGCTTTATTCTTAAAATACAAGCTAATAAAAATAATTATGAGAAACCAGATGGAAACTGTGTTATGGACCCATTGTGTCATGGAGAGTGATAACTGCAAAATTTAGTACACACTCATTGACATAACATTTTTAAGTCCCATGTAATAGGGAGCGAGCCTACCACCTATCAACTGGGTACAAATCCAGACTATTCCAGACTCCGGGTTGAAGGTTGAGAAGTTTCTACATTGAATGCTTATCGAAATATATGTTTGACAATGTGTGCTTGGTTTTACACTAGTATTCTTAAGTGCATAAGTAGGTACAACTCGTACAATGATAAATAGGTAGTAATTTTATTTAAATGTCCAATATAAAGTCTTGTCTTTAAGTGTCAACCGCAACGCTTAGGATGTCTGTTGTCCGTTTATATATTTTATAGTTATTGCTAATAAATATTGCATTATTAATGGTTATTGGTGTGTAACATTGCATGTTTGTGCAGATTGTGTGTTGTGCTTGAAAATAATAATAATCAAGATATTTTTGTTATTAGCATCACAATTCAATTTTATGAGAATATTTTTGCAGAGATGAACTAAGTTTTTGAAAAAGCGCGTTAAAAATAATGGGCGTTAAGTCATCAGATTTGTTAATACAAGATCTCAATGCAATTTATATTGAACTTAGCTTGAACAGGTCCTTCTTAACAAAAAATATATTTTCAAAATGAATACAAATAATACGTGTACGGTACTCTGAACATTATAATTGACTTTATCAAATTCCGCAACAAGTTCGTTATCGATAAGATAATCAAAAGTATTTATTTATAAATAGTTGTACGAATCGTACGATTTACTTATCGTGAAACCTAAAGTGTGCACGTGGTTAAAGAAAAAGCCAATTTCCACACACGAAATTGAGCCTTATTTCATCCTGAAATTACACATAGTTGAGTATAGAAGATGAGCAAGCCTTCTTTCCTTTTCTGTCCCCAAAATTCCCTGGTCTCTAGTCCAGACGGTCTAGCTAGACCAGAGGTTCCCAAACTTTTTTTTCTGGTAGACCACTTTCAAAATTTTCTGGTTTCGGTGAACCCCCTTCGGTGCTGCATTTTTTTCAAGCCCCTGAACCAAAAAAGAAAAGCAAGAAATTTGCAATATTATTTTTTCGCGCTATCTGTTATTATTGCATGAGGACCGTACCTAGCTTTTTTGACAAAAAATCTGTAAATTAGAATCTTTTTAGCTTTGAAATGCTTTTTAAAAAATCTCAATACGACCATTTTCACCGAAATACAACCTGTCATCACCGGAACATTTTTTTAAACTTTTTGAGTAGTTTATTATCTGTCTACATTTTATAGATAAAGCCAAGCCAACATTTTTGTTGTTTAGTATCGAAACTAGATACATTTTCATGGAACCCCACTTTCAACTTGTGAACCCCTCATTTTTTTTACGCCAGCTTAGACCCCGACGGATCTCCCGTGGACCCCTAAAGGTCCACCTGACCACTTTGGGAATCACTGAGCTAGACGAATAACAAATGGTTTATAGCGTTGCGTATTTCTACCGATAATGCTGTTTAATTTCTTTTTTTGAAACTTTAATACTTCGTTTCGATCGTTTTCGCTGATACAACATCATTTTGTCTAGACCCGCAAGTGTTTCCCGCATCTATGACGATATCGTCAGCCTAACGCCCTTTCAACGTACCGGGGTTATCTGACCTGTCCTTGACCACCATACGATCAAAACCATCAGGCATTTCCCAGTCCCCTCTAGATGCCTTGATCACCTCTATGACTTTATTCGGGGTGTATCGCCATTTGAAACGCAAATTGAGCTTTCAAATGATATTGCATTGAGAGAAATGTTCAATTGGATTATTGCTCAGAGTGGTAAATTATTAAAATTTTCTTAGACGTTATAAAATTAGAATTATTACTAGTGCGCTGCATGCAGTGGGAGGAAACCTAACAGCATTTAGGTTGTAATAAAAATAGAGAACACGGTAGTACCGAATACCAAGGTTAGATGCTTATGACATTTTTGACAGATTTTCCTAGATCCAACTATTTATATCGTAACCCAATTTAAAATTATTTCATCGGGAACTAGGAAAAAAAGAGAAGTAGGTATCTGAAAACAAGATACGAAATAAAGATAAAGTAGGTACTTATTGATATTGGTGAACACGAATACTGTATTAAGTATTTAAGTCTACTTGATTACTAATTTAGTCCTCATATCACAGTCTAGGCCAGGGAACGTTATTGAAATAATTGTTACAAAACCATTGTAACCTAAGCGTGTATCTAAAATGTAATTTGTAAACCCGAAGCAGTGACGGTAGAGTGGACACAAAGAGTTATAATAGATTGTCTCCGCACAAAAAAAATCCGATGACAAACTATCGATTTTTCCCCCCAGAATAGAGACAGCTGTTACGTTTCGCGCGAAAATTAAATATGGAAGTTTCAACAACCGTCACTGCTGGGACACGTCACGTGTCTAGCGTAAATAATACTAATTAACTTTAAGTATAATAACGCTTTATAAAGCTTTTTAAACGTTAACCGTGCTTCCTTTTTTTCAGTTCATTTTGAACAAGGATGAGGTAAATGTTGCACATAATAAATACGTAGCACGTCAGCACGTTTGATAACATTGTATGTACTTTGTTGTGTAGTTAGAAGCATGCACTTTTAAGGTGTGGTCTCAAAGTCAGCGATAGGAAAAAGCGTTACTGAGAATTTACGATAAGCGTTGTCAACGCTCCCCCGAAAATTTTCGACCTACGGTTGGGCCGGAATCTAACACACCTGTGTTTCTGTCTCGATAACTATTGAGTCTCGGTCGTGAAATTTTGATGTGTCTATCTGTTTCTATGCGTGACTGTAATTTTCCTTTTATCAACAATACTTATGGAAACACATTATTTTTAAAACATGATCCTTTTCGCTGTTAACGTCATGCTAGAGCAATTCCAATACAATTTCTTTGCCGGGGGTCAGCGCAACGCGTTTTTTTCTTCAATTCTCCCCTGTCCACCGTCATGCTATCATTTACCCGTTTTTAGGGTTCCGTACCCAAAGGGTAAAAACGGAACCCTATTACTAAGACTTCGCTGTCTGTCCGTCTGTCACCAGGCTGTATCTCATGAACCGTGACAGCTAGACAGTTGAAATTTTCACAGATGATGTATTTCTGTTGCCGCTATAACAACAAATACTACTACACTACTACTACTACTATATCAGCCCATAATGTCCACTGCTGGACATAAGCCTCTCCCATGATGGGAGGAATTTGCCGTAATCTCCACGCTTGGCAGGCGGATTGGAGATCGCAGTGATGAAAGACTAACAGAAAACGCTGCTGCCCATTCTCTGGTCTACGGAGGCGAGGTGTTCTGCCTCAGACATTAGTCGCCTTATACGACACCCGTGAGTGTAATGGGTTGGTTCTATTCTACTCTGCCGGATACCACACGGCTAACAACAAATACTAAATATAGTCAATGGTTCCGTACCCTTCGTGTGCGAGTCCGACTCGCACTTGGCCGGTTTTTTCTTTCATATCATTCCTCAATTCCTCACACAATATCTTTTCTTTGGCTTTCTTTCCCTCCATCAATATTCATCACCCTTTTAGACACATGTTTTTCATTCCTCTTTATCACATGTCCATATCAAGACAGACGATTCCCTTCCAACTTTTCTGTAACTGGCACAACTTTCAAACTTCCTTTAAGTAATATACAAATTTCTTACTTTATCCATTCTTGTCACACATCTGGTGACCCAGGTTCCTGTATCTTGCACGACAGTGTTGCTATTTAATCAACGAAAGTGAACAGCGTTGCAGTAGGTTCAAACTTTTGCTTTCTGATTAATCTCGGGTTGTAGAAAAAAAATATTACTGCCTACATAAGCTTGCCTACTTAGCCTATAATGTTCCCACTGCTGGGACACAGGTCTCCTCACTCTCGGACAACTTTATATAAACCAAAATTCAGGTCTTATTTTCGTTTTTCGCTGACTTTTAGACCTACGTTACGTAACGTTGTTGTCATAGTGCATGATTCACAGTAATTATTGTCAGTATTTTCACCCATAGATAATAGTTGTAGATCTGTAGATAGTGCATGATATTATTTTTTTTTTAACGAACAGTAGTGAATACGGAACAGTTTGACCAATAAATTATTATTGAAACGACCGACCTCTTCATCGATATGAGTCTGCCATTGACTGGAGTGTGCTTTTTTAATGTGTACTTTGGTTGCCAATCAAATGAATGCAATTCGGAAAATATCGGACTAGGTAATATTTAAAGCTTATATCAGACGGTTCACTCACTCGAGTGAATGTTCATTTTTATTTTATTCCATGTTCACACGACATTGACAACATTTTATTGAAATGAATAAAAAACTACGTGAAAGTGTAATGCACATATATTATTCTACGTCAGTTTAATATTATGTGAGAACTTTCTCTGATAACATTGTAGGTATACAATTAAAATTAGATTCAAAAAGTGCCGAGTCTCAGCATTTTGAATGTGTTAGTTACAATATTGAGTCCCTTAAACGTCCAAACCTTCACCACGTCGTGGTGTAGTGTAGCTAGGAAGAAGTGGCTCAATAAAATCTCTATCAAAATCTGTAATTATTTTCCTAGCTAAAAAGAAGACAGCCGCAATCTTTCGACAACCATCAAACTAAACAAACCGCCAGTTTTTTTTACGAAAGTAATATCAATACAATACAAGTCACATCTGTCTAGCCTTCTGTCAACCATATTGGGGTCGGCTTCCAGTCTAACCGGATGCAGCTGAATACCAGTATTTTACATGGAGCAACTGCCTATCTGCCCTCCACAACCCAGTAAGTACTGGGTAATACGATACCTCTTGGTAAGACTGTTTTCAGACTTTTTGGGCCACTGACTACCTGTAACGACTGTCAAAGATCTACAAATGACAGCCGGGGCAAACAGCTTAACGTGCTTTCCGAGGCACGGCGGAAACTCGGTATGTAATGGTGGTCACCCATCCACAGACCAACCTAGGCAAGCACGGCTTAACCTAAAGAGCGACCCGAGCGGCTGTTATACCAGTAGTACCAGTACAAGTAACCTTGGGTTAATTCCTTCGTTTCACCGTTCACGGCGTTCACACAATACCTTGTTGAATGCTCTCATCACATTCAAAGGTCATTTTTAAATCTGCTAGAACAGTGCATCCTTCGATTATCGAGAAATTATTCCCCTCACGTCTACTCAAGCGAGTTCCATCACTGAAACCGCTAATCGGTAGTGCTTAGCTTGAAAGCGTTTTAAACAAATGGGTAAATCTTGGTTATCTTGGAGTTATATAATTTGTCTAAGTCTGCTTTTAGCTAGCTCAGATAGAATAACTTCTAGACCTATTCAAGCAATTTCAGGCAAAAAATTGTAATTTGACATAAAAAAAAACGAAGCTCAATTTCCGTGGCTTGGACACTTCGTCTTTAAACTTCTATTACTTACAGGTCTTAGCTTTATAAAACATATTAAATACCTTTCAATATGTAGAATATCCGAAATCGGTTTTTATTAAATTTTTACGAACACAGTGTCCGGGTTAATAACAGGAAAATTATATACGTAGTAGTTAATAAAATATTTACGAATAACTCTTTAGTTGGACGATCATACAATGGTCAACACGTCATCTATCAGGAAGGAAAATCCTGACTCTGATGTTCCTTCTTTTAAACCAAAATAATAAATATACTTATATTGCTTACGTCGTCATAATACAAGGAATTCAATACACACACACATCCACCTTTGTTAGCGATAAAAAAATGACCTTAGCTATAAACAAGTCACTCAAGGATTCTTTATAAGACAATCTCAGCTAAAACGTCAATATCTTATCTTGGCAAATAATGAGTTAGCCATTCTTTTTGATATTACTAAACCTTTTATCTGAATGTCCTTGAGGAGATTAGAATGAAAAAAAAAGTTGCATTTTCCTTGGAAGGCTATATCCGAAATCATAAAAAACTTCCGAAGGTTCAATTCATCAGATCGTCTTTTGTCTGATGGAAAATCTCAGAAAAGAAATAAGTTTTTTAGAAGTTAGTCTTTCCTCTAATTAAACAGAAAGAAAGATGTGGGAATTGGGATGTTTGCTACAGAAGAAAGTGTTACAATTCTTAAAAAGTATTATTGTTTACTCTCAAAACCTTTTAACCTACGTTTTTAATCAAAATGATTTTATTTACATACGTCTACTCTTTATTTTACTGCGTCGTCTCTGCGGCAAATTCATGCAGCCAAATACCAAGCCTACAAAAATATATTTGTATTTTGTTGACATTTTAATACCTCAACAGGTTTTTTATTCAAAATAGTACAACAAAGATTATGAAAGATTGTAGGCACGAACTAATAAGCATGATAAAACGATACTAATTTATTTAGATTACGGCGACAGTTACAACAAAATAATATTGACATACATGATCACATGACACAACCATCGTCATGGATTTAAATGCCTGAGTTTTTTCGATTTTTATCTACTTATCTGATCAGGGAATTTCGATATCTTTATGATTCACTTTCAACTGTTATTTTCAACCATTCGTCGTTTCTATCCACCTGGTCCTAATCATAATTTATTTTGGTTCGACGCAGAATGTCATCTTTTTCCTTATACCTCTCTGGCCTCTCTTCCATTTCTTTATTACCTATTTTCTAGACATATGTGTCACAAAATTCATCCATCGTTTCTTTAATAGTCCTTTACTATTGTAGCTATCCACATTAGCATATAATCAAAAACATTCCTTGCGTATAGTAAAACACTACTTCTACCTACCATACTAGGTGTCCTCATATGTTTTTTGCGCATTTGGACAATGCGTGGGCTGTCTCTTGGGTGTTTTTGACCAATCTTGTAGTTTTATTTCTATAAATTTCAGCAGTATCTAGTGCTTATAAATCAGTTCACATTTTTGTGACTGTGTAAGTCGACTTACCTTTGTCCGCAATTGCAATGCAGAACACGTGCAATTAGCCGTCGAGAAAAGAATGAGTTTTTTAACGATGTTCAAGTTTCACTGCAGGATATATTTCATCTCAAGTCTTGTCCAAATGCTTCCAGAATTTCAGCTGTTACGGCAGAGTATCTAATATTCATACAAAACACTCAAGCTTTGTTATATGCATCCAAGATTGGTGAGCGCTGCACACAATAAAAGTCCAGATGGGTAGAATAATTCAGCTGTGTTCAATAAAAAGCTTGTGTGTTTAAAAAGTTTAATACTCTCGTCTGCACCCGTATGCTAGTAACCCATTAATTGACTAAATAGGACAAAGAATTTAACACAACATCGTTACATTGTCTTCATAAGTGGTCATAGTTGGTAACCCGCTCAAAATGTATCATTGATTTATTTAAAAAATGGTTCTTACGTAACATAAAGGAGTAGAAGAAGTTGACATGGGGTTTTGTTATTGGCTTCAACATAATTATACTTTATTAATTCATTATGATTTTCAAATCGGCCTTTTCGTATTTCTCGATGTAGTTTAGACGAGTATTTAATCCCTATGAACCATCGATCACTAATGAACTCATTTTTTCCATTCATCGAAACATCCTTGATATAATTATCGTTTGATATCCATTTACGTACATCATCTACGCCTACAGCTAAAGGTCTCTTCATACGTATCGTATGCCCAAAATATAAAGCTTTGTGTGGATGTATTTACATGGAAAGCAATCCGACCAGTAACAGCCCGAACTAATGTGCCTTTGCGATAGGTTACCGCACCCCTAACGCCCCCACATTTAGCCAATGGCCTTACCATAGTTATAGTTTTCTATACTTTTTCTGACAGCCTCTCCCTGGGGGTTGAGGTTAACATCCAGGTTTAATGCTTTGATTATATTTGTTTCCGTACTTTTTAGTTAATTAATAAAAACAGTAATAATTTGACTACTAATGTCCGGGACCGTATCCCCAAGAACTGACCGAATGATTTCATCGTAGTTATCTGAGTGCATCCAATATTCCTAGATACTGTTTCATAGTCCTCGAAAAGATTGCCTTCCGCTTTTATCTATCCCAATTTCTTCAATTCTTGCTGCAGCGGGGCATAACGTAGGTAGACATTTTCTTGACTCATTATCAAACATTTCAAAACTCGGAATTCTGGAATTGTCGACCATAAACATTACGAAAGTTTGCAAATCTAAGATGTAATTTACTGCATCACTGAAATTGTATACTGTAAGCTCAAAGACTGACGACTCATTATGAGAAGTAACCTCAGCTTTAACTGGTATGAATGAAAGATCTCTTTGAAGCCACGCGTCTGCGAGTCGCGGTTTCGACACGTTTTCATTGCTCTGTGTATATGAAGATACGCCTTCTGAGCTTGGTGTTCTGAATGTTTCTTTATTAAATATATCTATTTAATTGGAAGTGGTATTTTTCACTTTGGAAGTAATTCTGGGTTGTAAACCGGTCATGCTCGGATACATTTGAAGTTAAGTCATAGCATATTTGAAGCCGAATCATAATGATTGATACTAAATGTCTTTCCGCTTCCATCCATTAGTAGAATTACTCACCCTACAGCATGATTCACCATTTCTTATCTTACCTGAAAATCAAATCAGGGTACATTTCTATTAAGCCCCCTATTGAAATCAATTTCCCCAATACTAACCGATGAACTATGACCTTGATTTTATGGAAATTGAAGGGCTGGCTGTAAATGTCAATGACTCCTCCTGTAGTAATTGTATCTATGCGTGTCTATGATATTACTTACACAGGATGTGATACGATTCTACACTATCATAGAGCTTGATGAATACAGCTGTTGTTTTAAATAATCAAAGGTATTTTGTGGCTTTCTTTGAGCATTTCGATTTTCAGGTTTAGAATCTTTATTTTGAGAAAGACTGTCTTTTTAGAACAGTGGTTCTTAACCGGTGGTCCGCGGACCACTGGTGGTCCCTGGAAACATCCCAGTGGTCCGCGGAGCCATGCTAATAAAAGATAGGTCACAACGAGTCCTCACAACGCGACCCTCGCCTCGCGCTCTCATAAAAATCTGAACCATAATGTGAATTTATAGTTAAAAAAAAATCTGTGGGCTATTATACATAATTTTATGCGTGTTTTATATTATAGAACAACCCTTTATTTATTTATCCTTTGTACTGTATCCAAACCAATAAACCAACTGGGTGGTCCATTGCAAGACAAAAATTTTGTCAAATGGTCCCCCATGACTAAAAGATTAAGAACCACTGTTTTAGAACGGCGGTTGATGGCAGTCCGCAGTATTCGTTTCAGAATTTTATGAAATCATCAAAATAATATAGCTTCTGCGTTTTATTTGGTCCCATACGTATGATTAGTCACCAATATCTTATCTTATAATGATACAGGTAATTTATAAATTTATCCGATTCTGATTCATGAGTGTGCTGAATGTCAGATAACGCCACTGAGCGCCTGCTCCATTTATTGGTATTTCAATTGTCATCAACATAGTCCTTCTGCTCTTACTCAATTTGTTTAAGGTCGGCTCAGTATTCTTCTTTCTTCTATACATCTCTATCAGCTGTCATCTCGATATTGTTTCTCCTTTCTAGCAATATTGCATATTGCTAGTCTTATCCATGAAAACGTCCTTGCTAAAAACTTATCAAATAAAATCCCGGACAACCCTGTCCTAGCTAGGCAAGCATATGTATACAGCAATCACTGTACGTTTGAGACAATAAACGTTCATTGAGTACGCAATTAGCGCCTACGGCCTGAGCTCTAAAATGGGCCTTGAGCTGACCGCACGACCCAGTTTCTGTTGCCTGAACCTCTGACGATTTTATGGTATTTTCACTTTTTTTTATGAACGGTTCGTCGATTCCCGTCGATCAATGGTTGAAGGTCAAAAAAATGTAAACCAATTACTGTGTTAAATTGGTGAATGCTTACACGTTGTAGTAGGTAGGATGCTTGCTAATTTGCTATTGATAATATTGTTTTTCCTATAAAATATGACATAGCCTATGCCGTAAGTAAACGGTAGCCAAACAGCGATAAGAATTGGACCAGTAGGTAATGAGGATTGGAATTCCCCCATGGTTTGATGTGGTCAATAAATATCCATTGACTCGTCATTGCTGCGTAGGACTTCGGTTTTACTTGTGATTGCAACTTTTTATTGATATTTTAGGTAAAACAAAAAGACAAAAACTCAACGAAGTCTGTTTTCGCTGCCGTGTCGTCAAATCCGGTTATGTGTTTTTAGAATGATGATTGCAACAAGTTTTAATTATTATTGCTTAGTGGGCTTTTTGTCGAAGTTGCCATAATGGCCTCAGTCCGAATGATGCAAAAAATCGTATTTTAATCACTCATATTTTCGCGTTACCAAATGAACTTTGTATTTTGAATAGGCCCAAAGCATCATACGATACCTTAACAGCAGGTGTTACGCTAGAATACTTGCTGTTATCCAAGTGCTTAATCACCATTGTTTCGTCACTATCAACGCAGTCGGCAAATAGATAACGGATTTAAAGGATTAAGTTGTAAGATGCCTATTAAGGTTAGCAACAGTCATCCTAGGTTTTAATTTCATTTATCTCTTGCTGGAGAGATTAGTCTTGGCTAGGGCATGCAAAACCGGTTTTCCGGTTTTGGTAAAAACCGGAAACCGGACAAAATTTACGGATTTGTGAAAACCGGGTTTGAGAGTCAAAACCGGAGTTAACTCCGGTTTTCTCGTTATTGAATTACATTTTGATTTAAATCAACTTTTTTCGAACGCACTTAATTAAGAAATCTTCAATTGAGAGTTATCAAATAAATCCGAACGCAACCTACACCCTCTTACACTTCTCCCTCCGCGACCCCCGCACCCACGAAGCGACTCCTGCGACCCGATCCCGCCTGCCCAAACTCAGACGTTACCTTAAACTTTTCCCAAACCCAATGGTGCTGACATATCTGCGACTATTACAAACTTATTGCAGCAGCTAAAATATAAGCTCAAGGACTCTGATACCATCGCCGTAGTTGTCTCCGAGTAGTCCGTGCCATCGTTATCGTTATCATCTGACGCTGAAGTTGTAGCTGATGAGCTAACTCTTCAAAAGCAGCATGATAAGGAATTGGATAAATGCAGGAAAACCCCCAAGAATCGGTCTTATTTCGACCTTGCATGGTTTGTCAAGGTAGAACAAGCCATGTATGAAAGCATAACGTAACTATTTGATGTGTGTACTACCAACAAGTGTTGAGAGTGGGAAAGCCTTTTCGAGTGCTGGGTACTTTTGCAACAAAATAAGAAGTACGCTATGATCTGATAAAATGTTAGATGCACTTCTATTCTTATGAACAAATTATCAAGAACAGCGGTCTCTCTCATGGAAAAAATATTATTGTTTTTTAAATTAGTGTACGGTACACAGTTGATTTGATCTCGTTTTATAGTCAAATATGAATCCTTTAATGTTGTTAGTAGTTCGTAATTAATGAGCTCAAGATTAAAAAAATCGAGACGTATTTTTTAATATTTTCGATTTCATAATGATTCGGTACTATGCATGTTATATACCTATTGTCACCCTTATGTCCCCAGCCGTGCCCAAATGGGCACGGTGCATTGTTATTTTAATTGTGTCTGTAATTGCTGGTATTGAAGTGCTACAACATTTCTTTTGGAGAATAATTAATGTGGATTGTACGTTTGTCGAGTTCCCCCAATATAACACCGTAAGTTAACAGTGGGTACACATTTCCAAAATTCGCATTTCTCGTAACACTTGGATTTGTAGTTTCTGCCAAAACTGACAATGCGATTAGAGATACCACAAACTTACTTGTTGTTGATTTGATCTCAGTTAGTTAATCTTTATATTATTTTAAGTTTATGTTATCCATATTCCAAACTATTAATGTGGTCTTCTTGGTATTGGCATAAATGGTTGATTAAAAAGAGGTTTGATACAATTTGTTTTATTTGTGTATCTAAAAATATTATTTTGTTGATAAAATTCAACTATGTATATAAAAAAAAAAAATTGGCGAAACCGGGGCTAACACCGGTTTCCGGTTTTGGGCCCTCAAACCCGGAATTCAAAACCGGTTTTGAAGACATTCCGGTTTTGCACGCCCTAGTCTTGGCGGAGCAAACATGTTATTATGGTCGTAATTCAGTTTTATTTCGATGTGTTTCCCAGCACACATGTGTTATTATTAGAGTTCCGTACCCAAAGGGTAAAAACGGGACCTTGTTACTAAGACTCCGCTGTCCGTCTGTCTATCTGTCACTAGGCTTTTTCATGAACCGTGAGAGCTAGACAGTTGAAATATTCACAGATGATGTAATTATTTCCGTTGCCGCTATAACAACAAATACTAAAAACAGAATCAAACAAATATTTATTTGGCTTCCTATTCAATAAACGTGATTTTTTTACCGTTTTGTCTTGTGTGTTGTATAGATAATGGTATGAAACCCTTCGTGCGCGAGTCCGACTCTCACTTGGCTGGTATTTTATCAGTTATTATTGCTTGTTTGGTTGAGTTAAAACTGTCGATCTTCTGCCTTGTGGTATATAACTATTTACCTCAAAAGCCTTCTTCGGTCCATTTAGCTGGTATAAAGAACATGAAGACACGGCCCTTCTGCCTTAAATTATTGAATTTAAGGCGCTGTACTTAGTCAAAATAGGCTTCACAAAACAGTTTTTTAGCCAAATGTATACATTTTAGAGCAGCTAAAAAAAATATATGTTAATCTTGATCATATTTATGGGTGGACCATTGTGTTCAAAACACGTTTTCGGTAAATTTTCTGGATAAAAAAAAACCATAAAATAACCATTTAAATTGAAGTTGTAGCAATTGTAACTGTATTATTTATAAACAAATCTTGATAATATTAATAACAGTGATGTAATATATAATAATAAAGGGAACTGTTGTTTTTATTTATTCTTTTTATTTATCACTTTTGTTTATTTCAATATTTATTGATTATTTTCTTCTAAAACCTGGCCGCCCAGTAATAGTGACGTCTCATTTACTCCCATACAAATAGACAGTGTGCGCGATTTTGGTGTTGACAGCGCCTTAAGGCAAAAGGGGTCGGGGGGGTCTTTTGCATACATACATATATCTTCTTCTTTATACTCGATCTTTTAGCCCTGAGTACGGACTTATCTTGTTGATTTCTTGTTCCGAATTGGCGTCAGATCTATCGTTCCTGGCGTTATTCAAGCTTCTTGATCGACCGTTTGGTCTCTTCCTGAAATCTTGTCGTCCATCGCGAAAGCTGTGGTGACCCAGTGGTAGCGATCCCGAAATTAAATAAAGTTCTAGGCATTGATTTAAATAGTAAAGATACGGTCGTCCGAACGTTCGCCGAACGCGGTCGCCATACAGAAACACTAACGCCATCTATTAGAACTACTATGTCAATCGGCGTGGTCTGCCCCTAGACGTAACCTTGTAAGAGCGGGTATTGATGCACGCATCCCTTCACGACACAACTTGGCATTTTTGCTCGTAAAATTTACGACCGCTCCCGAAGACAGCCGAACGCGTTCTAGTTTAGTTCGCTATAGGGAAGACCATTTTGGGACCACGTTCGAGGCGTCATTGTAACATGCGGTCCACCCAGTTCTTACGCAGTAATATATATGTCAATGGTTCTAGGTCATGGGAAAGCATCGTGAGGAAACCGGCATGTCCTAGAAAAATTCGAAAACATGTGACATTATGGTATTACGCTTTGGGTCAGCGTGGTGAATTACATACAACCCACTCCCTCTCGCAATGCGGAGGCCTGTGTCCCAGCAGTGAGAACATTATAGGCTGATTATGCTATGCTTTACATGTAGCAATAAACTAAAAAGAAGATGGTAAACAAGTTAATGAATCCCAGACTGATATTTGTAGTTCTGTCTGTAAGTAAGTACATATATTATCTGATGTCACAAATGCGAATGGTATTGGAATGGGACAGTTAACAGTTTGCTGCCGTCCATTAATTTCTCACGCGCTTCTTGTCAGAACGGTGACAAGACGGTGACGGTTTTTGACCTTTTAGCAGTTAACCTGAACTGTATGTATGACCAGTATGTTTTTAGGGTTCCGTACCCAAAGGGTAAAAACGGAACCCTATTACTAAGACTTCGCTGTCTGTCCGTCTGTCTGTCACCAGGCTGTATCTCATGAACCGTGACAGCTAGACAGTTCAAATTTTCACAGATGATGTATTTCTGTTGCCGCTATAACAACAAATACTAAAAACAGAATAAAATTAATATTTAAGGGGGGCTCCCATACAACAAACGTGATTTTTTGATAATAATGGTACGGAACCCTTTGTGCGCGAGTCCGACTCGCACTTGGCCGGTTTTTTATAGTGTAGTAGTGCTTGGCTGCACTTCTTTCACGTGGATTTCGGAATTTAACATATATAACTTGAACACTCCTGTCAGGAAATCTAAAGTGTAAAATAAATTAACTAGCAATCGGATCCAGCAATGTTGGTTACGGCACGGCTCACCTTCGGGACAACAAAATGTAATGAAAGGAGCAAATGAACGTTCATTTCTATGTCATTCTGTATTTGTCGGTGTTGTATAGACGTCGAATTAAATAAAAAAAATGAACAGTCTCCCGAGTGAAGCGTCTGATATCGGCTTAGCGACCATAGAAACAGAAAGTTTCGCAATTAAAAAAAAATCGTATCAATTTAATTGATATTATTTTGTTAACAACCGTGACCGATTTAGAAAATCTAAATAACAGACATTATGTTAATGATAATGTTATCTACTCAGGAATCTGTAAATCGGTGATAACTGCTTCTATTTCTGATAAATCGGTGATTGATTAATTTAATTGGGTGATTTTGCCTAGGTTGTAGTAAACAGAATTGTGTAAGATTTTAAACCTTTTTTGTAGTAGCTTTCGTATAGAGATATGAAGGTTCGCCTCTATAATGATGAGTGGCCCAGTGGTAACGGCCCGGACTTACGAGTTGCAGGTCGTGAGCTCGAACCCAGACAGGCTCATTACTTTGTGTAATTTATTTCGTCGCCATTGCTCTCAAAACGGTGAAGTAAAACATCGTAAAGAAACCAGCATGTCCTAGAACGAAACATTTCGATAAACAGAAGAGTAGCATAGATACTCGGCATATCCTGGATCAAGCCAGTATCTAACTATATATCTACTGATTAGTTTAAAATCATTTACTAGTGATATTTTTAGGGTTCCGTACCCAAAGGGTAAAAACGGAACCCTATTACTAAGACTTCGCTGTCTGTCCGTCTGCCCGTCTGTCCGTCTGTCTGTCACCAGGCTGTATCTCATGAACCGTGACAGCTAGACAGTTGAAATTTTCACAGATGATGTATTTCTGTTGCCGCTATAACAACAAATACTAAATATAGTCAATGGTACGGAACCCTTCGTGTGCGAGTCCGACTCGCACTTGGCCGGTTTTTTTTTATGTGTTTTATCTGATTTCTTCCCCATTTGTGGACCGATTCTCAAAATTCTTTTCTTATTTGAAATAGTATACTCCTGAGGTGGTCCCATTTAAATTTGGTGAAGATCTGTTGCTGATCTTCGAAGACATACAATGAACTTTTAAAAAATGGACGGCAAATCTGTCGTGATTACTGCAATCGCTTGGATGTTAATTGTTTACACAACATCATGACATAACATCACGCCTGTATGCTCTGAGAGGGTTCGCAGATATGTACAACACACCCAGATTTCGACAGTTAGGTATGTTAAGTTCCATTTATTGGGTATAAGCGTAATACCATGACATGTATTGTTAGAATGTAAAATAAATGCATAGCGACTTGTTTGGAAACAACTAAAAATAAAAAATCTTTTTTGCAAAAAATAAAATCGACTTCAAAAAAAAAAAAAAAGTGAAAGTGTGGCTTCTGAAATTGAAAGTTATTTTTCACTTTTTTATTTTTTTATTTGATAATAGATGGCGCCACGTGTTTCGAATCATATTTGAATTACATTATTATAAAGTACAACCCGAATTGATTGTCCAATCCTAAATTAACGCGAGCGAAGCCGCGGGCAAAAGCCGAAAAAAGCGAAAAAAATCCAGTATCAGCATCAACTTTATGCTAGTGTAAATTAAATTGATTTTGAGAATAACTAAAACAATATAAAAAAAAAATAAGTACTAAAAAAACTTCCCATCACAAACTGAACTTTATTTGTTTTTTTTTTTTAATCACCTTATTTAGAAACTAAATTGCAAACGCATCATGGTACTAAAGTTAGTTATTTAGCGTTGTATATAGACTGTTTTTTTTTTACGGATGTGAAAGCGTCAATTGATCCTATTGATCGAAGATTGATCCCTACCGCTGTAGGTGGAGCGGAAGGGAGTGCCAGACTTGTACTGACTAAAACCCACCCATGTTCCTTCTTAGCCCTTTGTGTTCCAGGGCCGCGATAGCTCTTTCGAACATTCCCGCAGCCCTGGCAGGCATCGGTCCTTCCGGTTTGCTGACATCTCTTTGAGGCGCGCGTGAAACACAAACGCGCCGTTGTATATGTATAGGCTTAGGCTACCTACCTTACTTCCAACTTCTCTTGTTTGTAGATCGATAGGCAGCTTGAAGTTTTCAAAGTCAAGAGTGAACTGTATGAAGTACCACTGCAACACATCAAACATTTCCAGTATGAAATGGCCTTTTTTAGGGTTCCGTAGTCAACTAGGAACCCTTATAGTTTCGCCATGTCTGTCCGTCCGTCCTCGCTTAATCTCTGTGACCGTTAGCACTAGAAAGCTGAAATTTGGTACCAATATGTATATCAATCACGCCGACAAAGTGGTAAAATAAAAATTGGAAAAAAATGTTTTATTAGGGTAGCCCCCCTATATGTAAAGTGGGAAGTGATTTTTTTTTTAATTTCAACCCTAACGTGTGATATATTGTTGGAAAGGTATTTAAAAATGAATAGGGGTTTCCTAAAATCATTTTTTGATAATGTCAATAATTTCGGAAATAATCGCTCCAAAAGTAAAAACCGGACCAACTATACTCAGCGGGCTATCAGCGCCCTACGGGTCCAATATAATAATGGGTTCAGGATGTTGATGGGGCTGCCCCGTTTCTGCAGTGCATCAGGTATGTTTGCACAAGCACACGTCGATGGCTTCCACGCCATAGTCAGACAGAAATCTGCCTCTTTGCTCTGCAGAGTGCGGGACAGCTCCAACTCCATCCTGAAGACCATAGCGGGGAGGTTGGATTCTCCTTTGTTAGGTGATGTTGTTCAAAGATGTATTTTGAACAACAGCCTTGTTGTCAAATAGATAATATGTATAAGTTTACTAACATAGGTATAAGTTATCTTTTTGTTTTTACTAACCCATATGGATGTTGCTTATCCGAATTAAAGATTATTTTATTTTATTTTATTTTTATTTTATTTAAAAAACAATGTGTCCCCCCCCCCTCTAACTTTTGAACCATAAGTTTAGAAAATATGAAAAAAATCTGAAAAGTAGAACTTTATAAGGACTTTCTAGGAAAATCATTTTGAACTTGATGGAAACAACAGTTTTTGTACAAAAAAGACAAAAAGTTGTACAAAATAATTTCTGGACTAAGTTTGTAGTATATTCGTCTATGCAAGCATTTTTACATAATGGATACCCACCTTTAAACTCATAAGTGGGAACACTTATTGTGACGGACGGGAAACCACGGGACCCTACACTGAGCGTGGCCCGACACGCTCTTGGCCGGTTTTTTTTTTTCGGATGGGAAATTATGAAATGACTCCTCCCGCTCTGGGCGGAGCAGAAGGGAGTGTCAGACTTCTACTGACTAAAACCCATCCATGTTCCTTCATCGCCCTTTGTGTTCCGGGGCCACGGTATCTCTGTCGAACAGTCCCGCAACCCCGGAGTATAAAATGGCCTCGCTTTGTCATTTTATATTTTTTTCAATTCGTCTCATCACCATCTCAGGCATTCTCAGGTCCAGTTGAAAACCAGCGTCGGGCACTAAGTGTTCGGCAGTTTGCTGAATTGGCCCTATTTGACGCAGCAGTGAGACACACAATATTATTTTTTTTTGTTTAGTTTTCTTTTTAGGGTTCCGTACCCAAAGGGTAAAAACGGAACCCTATTACTAAGACTTCGCTGTCTGTCCGTCTGTCTGTCCGTCTGTCCGTCTGTGTCACCAGGCTGTATCTCATGAACCGTGACAGCTAGACAGTTCTGGGGGGGCTCCCATACAACAAACGTGATTTTTTTGCCGTTTTGTCTAATGTATAGATAATGGTACGGAACCCTTCGTGCGCGAGTCCGACTCGCGCACTTTTAGTTTATTCTTATGTTCTGTTTTGTTGTGTGCACTTGCGGCATGTGCCAATTAAATATATTTTCTTTCTTTCTTTGCATAGATTTCCCGTACAAAGAGAGATCCGCCTAAACTAGTTTTGTATAGCTTGATTGGTCGCTATGCATACTAACAACTCTTATAAAACGTTATTCATTTAATTTGTCGTAATGAGTATCTGTTGGCATAGGTCCACTAGATTGTAGTAGGTATTGTGGTTGCTATATATTTAAATACTAAGATGAGATCGACTGTGACGTCAGCTTCGTCGTTCGGCGTGACTTCGTTTCTGTCAAAGACTGTTTTTTAAGATTTCGTACCCAAAGAGGTGTCAATGTCAATGTATTTCTAAGGCTCCACTGTCTGGCTTTTGAGCCGTAAATGGTAGGCACTCAAAATTTTGAGTGTGTATGCATTACTATTGCCGCTATAACAAAAAAATAAATAAAGACAAACTTAATGGGGTCCCCATTCAAAGTGTTTTTTACGGTGCGTATCCGACTCGGTCGGTTTTTTCTTACTTCACCGCTGCTCTTTTCTGATTCATTTCGTTGAGGGAGCAAGTTGAATCGTTTTTTTCGTAACTTGACGAACTTTATTGCCTCGGCCGTTTTTCGGGTGGACGCCACTGTTGATTCTGGTTTTCAGGAATTGCAGTAGTTGGAAATTGTGTGGTTAGGTACTTCTGGCCAAATGTTCTACGGACTGGTGAAAGGATCTTCAAAGATTATTCTATTCTAATCTGAATTTGGTTATTCACCTGATCGAAACTGAAGATTGCTCTTTACTGACTTGCTCTTTAAAAACTCGATATTTTATTATTCCTTGCAGCGTTTTATGGGACAGTCCTACAATGGCCATTTACGACTTGTAAGTAAATGAAAATTTATGACTTCCAAAAGCTTTACAAGGACAAAGGTTTTTGTAGGGTTACTTATTCTTGATTATTCTAAAGGAGACTTCAATGGCAGTCACAGCTCTCCATATAAAGTTGTGTTAATTTAAATTGAATCGATATTTTTCAAAGTAATCTCGATCACAAGAATGCACGCGTAATGTCATCAACCTTTTCTATGATTCATCGTGAGACCTGCAACTCGATAAGTGCATGGTTATCGATAGTTTGTTTTATCGATATGTTTGTTAGCGTAGATAAGAGGCAGCACTATTACTGGAGCTCATTTCTTAGATGGAGCTACCGTTTTAATAGGTGATAAATATTTACGAAGTCTCGCGTACGTATAGTAGTTAGATTCAGTTTACATTGGTAGAGTAATATTGCTAATTAGCCCAGTTTGCGACTAGCGACCGTAGCACAGTAATAGGGTAATAGTAAGTTACGGCAAATTTAATAAAAAACGGACTCAAACGTTAATGAATATTTTTTTCAAAAATTGTCCTCGAGCGCTAAATTTATACGCAACCATCAATCAATACGTGTAGTGCACAATATTTTCAATGGGATATATTTTTTAGGGTTCCGTACCCAAAGGGTAAAAACGGAACCCTATTACTAAGACTTCGCTGTCTGTCCGTCTGTCTGTCCGTCTGTCCGTCTGTCTGTCACCAGGCTGTATCTCATGAACCGTGACAGCTAGACAGTTAAAATTTTCACAGATGATGTATTTCTGTTGCCGCTATAACAACCAATACTAAAAACAGAATAAAATTAATATTTAAGGGGGGCTCCCATACAACAAACGTGATTTTTTTGCCGTTTTTTGATAATAATGGTACGGAACCCTTCGTGCGCAAGTCCGACTCGCACTTGGCCGGTTTTTTTTTAAACGTAATCTTGACATTAATTTGACATACTTATAATCCGATCGTATGTACTCGTATCTTTATGCTAGTGTAGAACATTCTATCTCAAATAATTTTTACCCGACACGGCGAAACCAAAAGGAAGGGTTGTGATTTCAGCAGTCTAATGTATGTTTGTATTTACGTATGTTCCTCTGTAGAGCCTAAACTATTCATCTGTTTTTGATGAATAAGGCGTCAATCGATTCGTTATTATGGCCTGGGTAACATAGGCTACATTTTAACCGACTTCAACAATATGAGGAGTCGATTTTACCTTGTAAACCCCGAATTAATTTAGAGCGTGTTTTTTCAGTAGGGCTTATTAGTTGTAGTAAACCACACAAATACAAGGATAGATGGATAGAGATTATCGATGATAGCTCCATTCTTAAATGTTAAAAATAACGAAATGAAAATAATGCTCTTGTTCAATATTCGTTTTGTGTTTACCACATTAGGAACTTTCAATCAGTCGGACTCAGAAATGATATTCTGTGCACTTTTCCTTCCGTATTTAAGGCGACTACAGGTGCTAAATTAGCAACTCTATTTGTGGTGGTTCAAACTTCGTTTGAAATACTGTTAGAATAAAGTTCTAATCAGCTTGCACTACAAAGTGGTTATTACGTCGGTCACTGCGGGCCGAATACTAAGAAATGAGTGTTTTTTTTTGCAATTTACAAAAAATCTATTGATTGGACTAAAAATAAAACACTATGATGCTAATATGATATTGCTTGTAGAATTATTTGGCAAAAAATGAGAATGATCGCATGTATTTAGTATGGTTTTTATTCAATAAAATATTTTTTTAGAGATAAGTTCGTGTTTTTTTTTTATGGAGTAAAATTAGTTGTATTATGTTTTCAAAACACTATCATACTAGCATGTATCCTGAAGAATATCATACATCTTTCTAGTTTTGTTTATTGCATAGAATCATATGCTTTTTTGCATTATAAAACTCGCGTTTAGCTCCTGTAGTCCCCTTAAGAGCCCATACTACCTCAGATTAGCAACTCTATTTGTGGTGGTTCAAACTTCGTTTGTAATACTGTTAGAATAACGTTCTAATCAGCTTGCACTACAAAGCGGTTGTTACGTCAGTCGCTGCGGCCGAATAGTGCGAAATGAGTGGTTTTTATTCTTTATAAAATCAAACTTTCGTCTTTTGGAAAAAATAAAAAACATAAGACCTGCTTTATAGTTAGTTCAGTTAGTATGCAAAGTTTCATGATCTAATTTGAAGTACTTTTTGAATACCAGCGGTTTATTGTTCGATTTGGAGGTAACTTTGGGTTTTTTTTCTATCGAGAAAATTTTATGAAATCGTGGTTTCGCCAAACATAAGACCTAACATTAATCCTAAACTTTACCATATATTTATTTCAAAATTAATGCTGCAGTATTTTAGGCGTAACGGAGGATCATGCTAAGCCATTTGAGGTAGTAGTTTTAAATGTTAAAAATATCGAAATGAAAATAATGCTCTTGCTCAATATTTGTTTTGTGTAAAACCACATTATGAACTTTCAATAAGTCGGACTCAGAAATGATATTCTGTGCTTTCCTTCCGTATTTAAACTACTGAACCAATGTAGACGCACACCGAAGCGATAAAATCGTGCGGTTTTTTTTTATATAGGTTAAATGTTATTTACTGTTATATCAATACGTGTTCGTTGTTGTATGTCAGGAAAGGGATAAAACTCTTCGTCGTTTATTTTTATGTTCAGTTGACGTATTTTTAACCGACTTCCAAAAGGAGGAGGTTCTCAATTCGTTTGGTATTTTTTTTATGTATGTACACCGATTACGCTGACATTTATGATCCGATTTACGTGATTCTTTTTTAGTTTGATGCGGAATAGTTGCCATTTGGTCCCATAAAAATTTAACATAGTTTGGTCCAGTAGTTTTCATTTTATGAAGATTTTTACTTCAGTCGTGTCATATGATTTCATGTATGTTCACCGATTTCTCCTCCATTTGTGGAGCGATTCTCAAAATTCTTTTTTTATTTGAAAGAGTATACTCCTGTAATGGTCGCATTTAAATTTGGTGAAGATTTGATGCTGATCTTCGGAGATATACAATGGAACTCTTCAAAACTAGATGGTAAATCGGTCGTGATTGCTGCAATCGCTTGGGTGTTTATTGTTTATACAACATCATGACGTAACATCACGCCTGTATGCTCTTAGGGGTACGCCGATGTGTACAATACACCCAAATTTCGATAGTTTAGGTTAGGTTAGGTTAAGTTACATTTATTGGGGATAAGCTTATTATCATGACATGTATTATTATCAATGTAAAATAAATGCATAGCAAATATTTGTATAGGATACCTATTACAACTAAAAATGAAAAAAATAAAAAAAGTTTTTTGCAAAAAAATAAAACAGACTTCAAAAAACAAAAAAGTGAAAAATAACTTTAGCTTCAGAAGTCGGTGAAAAAAAAAAAACTAAATGAATCAAACAAAGGCCTGTCTGATTCGGGAAATTGCAAAACACGTAAGAAAATTGGAATTAGGGATGATTGCTGTATAAGTGTATAGGTTTGAAAAATCTCCTGCTCAACAAATAATATAACGCAATAAATATGGTTGGATAATCAAAATGAAAAACATTGCCATTTTGAAGTCTATTTTTTTCGGATGGGAAATCATCAAATGACGCCTGCCGCTCTGGTCGGAGCAGGAGGGAGTGTCAGACTTTTACTGACTAAAACCCATCCATGTTCCTTCATCGCCCTTTGTGTTCCGGGGCCACGGTATCTCTTTCGAACAGTCCCGCAACCCCGGCAGGCATCCCCTTCCTTTTGCTGACTCTCTTTGAGGCGCGCGTGGAACACGAACGCGCCGTCGTCGACACGGCCTGTCGTCATGAGACGGACGGACGGCGAGCTAGCCCATAGCTCTCCGTCCATAGGCCTACGGTGGCCGAGGGCCACCACGTGGCCCCCGACGCCCGGGGCGTCTCCCGCGGCGGCCGGGACGTTCTCCCATTGTGAAGCCCTTACCTATTAAATAACTATACTCAAGCACAGACCTTGCATTGAGCGCAGATTTAAAGCAGTTTGATGAGTTTACGAGTTTCATGTAGAGATTAAAGACCCTAAGTGCCCATAAGTGTGTTACGCAATAGGGTGCATATTCCCCTGGCAGGCGGATGGCGAACACCTGTGTAACTTAAGCTTTGTTCCCAAGTCATCCCTCCTGCATAATTCAGTGTTTACGGCAGTATACTATCGACCTTGTAGCGTACACCAGTGACCCCTAGCGTTGTCGCATAAATATAGGTAAATAATGCAGTTGAACCTTGGGGACCTGATGCAAAAAGTTGTGTTCAGGGGGCCTTAAATTGCCGCTTTAGCAGAATCATAATAGGATAATAATATGAATTACATTATTATTCGTAAAATGATTGTTTATTTTTCTTTGATTCCACGTTGCTTTTCATTTATTTCTATTCAAAGATGGAGAATGAAAGACAAAACAAAATGAAGAGAAAGTGAAGTGACGCATTTCGGCTTCAGCATTTTATCCCCTGGTGGTAGTTTCCGTATTATCGCAAGATCCTTTATTTCAAAACACGTAAACAATGTTCAATTATTTATCACTTGGTATGAGCACGACGCGCGACGCAATTAGCACATTCACTAATAGATTTAATCAAATCCTAGACAGAGTGACGAGTAGTTTCGTGATTGGGCGTAATTGTTACAACAATGTTTATACGGAATAATATTTTATGCTAGCTTAAGCCCGCGGCTTCGCTCGTGTGGACTTGTGGAGTTCGATAATTGTCTCACGGAATCATGCTACCCCGGGATAAAAACTGTGATAAAACTATCCTATGTGTTAATACAGGTTATAAATTCTCGGTGTGCTAAACATTCAAATCCGTTCAGTAATTTTACCGTGAAGAGTAACAAACATCCATAAGTACATCCAGAACACGTTCACATCCTCACAAACTTTAGTAGTAGGATTATTTTATGAAGCAACAGTATGGTGAGGCTTAGAGAACCACAGACACTTATGAAGCTCTATGTGGTCTGTGCACTTATGGCTTTATGACATTTACATATAAGCACAGCACTGGATGAGATCCGAGGAGGTTACGGTGCTTATAAGTGCGTGTGCATGGCATTATGAAGTTTCATGAAAATAATCCGTAACGGTGCGGTGGTGATGGATGACCTCGAGCAGTACTGATAACTCTGCATTGACCTTCCGCCATCTACCACATCTACAGTGCTGAGATTTCAAATGAGATCTGTAAAGCGCTAGCGCGCGCCGTGGAATGGGAAGTCTAATTAAATTATCGTTGGCCTTGAAACAAGTTAGCACTAGATTTGTTCCAAATATACTCTGCATCACAACATTTGTCACAAGTAGTTGAAAGAGATGTAGTATTGTCTTGTTTTCTCTCAAAACAGTCACATTATTATATTACTTCTTCACTTCTCTTTTTGAGGTATTAGATAATTAGATTATACGCTTCTGTAAGTAACTGCATGACATATTGTGAGCTTCTGTATCATATTTTGCAGCACGTATTTATGCTTCCTACTATTATGTATCGAGCTTTTACTTAAATATTTACCACATGTATTTACATAATATCTAATCTAACACTAACACACAACTATTTACAGTTCTATCAGCCAATTCAATCTTTGCTTGTTCTCTATAACTTCCTCTTCAATCCGTAATCAAGAACTCCGTTTTCCAGATATGTGGGTTAGCAAAGCAACTGGACATGACGGAGAGGCAAGTGGAACGCTGGTGGCGACTCCGGAGAAGTCAGGACAAGCCCTCGACCCTGGTCAAGTTCTGCGAGAATATGTGGAGGACCACATTTTACTTGTACAACTTCTCTTACGGAGTGTTCATTCTTTGGGACAAAGAATGGCTGTGGGATATTGACTCTTGTTATATTGGGTATCCTCACCAGGTTAGTTTCATTTTCCTATCTAGCTATTTACGAAGTAGTTTTATATAAACACTGTTTTAAGTTATCACTATTCTTATCTAAACTTAAGGTGAAAGCGTCAGGGTAGCCCGCAAAATTCAAATTTTGGGGGGCATGTCATTAAGGGGGAAGGGCTCCAGAGCATGGCGCAGTGGTTGATTAACATTGCTGTGGTCGCTGAGCCGTATTTTGTCCTCCCCAGGGAAGACTGGGTGGCGGACCTTAGCGGCTCAGTGACCATAGTGTCGTCGGCCGCCGCCGGTACCGCGGGGGGGGGGTGCGTAGCAGCCCGGTTCGGGGAGATCGTAGTGGTGGGAGTCTACTTCTCCCCGAGCCGAACTCTCGCAGAGTTGAGTGTTGTCGTCGGAAACCATTCCCTCCCCGTGCTTGTCCTCGGGGACTTCAATGCCAAGAACTTGGCTTGGGGTTCTCGTAGCACAGACGTGCGGGGAAGGATGGTGGAAGACTGGGCCCTGGAGAAGGGCCTGGTCGTCCTAAATCGGGGTTCTGTCCCCACGTGTGTGCGGATGCGGGGCGAGTCGGTGGTGGACATTTCGTTCGCTAGCCCCGCTCTGTCGCCGCGTGTCGTTGACTGGCGTGTCATGGAGGGGGTGGAGACCTATTCCGACCACCGGTACATCCGGTTCGACGTCTCCACCCAGAACTCAAGCGCGCCGGTCCAACAGGCCCGCGAGGAGTTGCTGGGGACTCTCGACAGAGATCCGTGGGGGCGCCCTTACAAGTTGGTGCTGGACAAACTCCGCCCCTGGGCGCCCCCACTGACGCAGAGTCTCCGGCCTGAGCTCGTGGAGGACGTGGTGAGCACTCTGTTCCCTTCGCGAGGGGAACACCCACCCCCGCCTATGGCTCCGCCGCATGCGGTGCTGGAAGCGGATCATCAGGACGACGACGACGACACTCCGGAGGTGACTGGGGTAGACCTGAGAGTGGCGGTACGCAGGCTCAGTGCCAAAAATACCGCCTCGGGACCCGACGGCTTGCCTGGCAAAGCCTGGGTCCTGGCCTTGGAGGCTCTCGGGCCCCGACTGGAGGGGCTCCTAAGCGCATGCTTGGAGAGAGGCCAGTTCCCGCTTCGTTGGAAGACGGGGAAGCTGGTCCTCATCCGGAAGCCGGGGCGCCCTGCGGACTCTCCGTCCGCATACCGGCCCGTGGTGCTGCTCGACGAGGTGGGCAAGCTCTTTGAAAGAGTCATTGCAAACCGCCTCGCCGAGCACCTTGCGGGGACTGGGCCGGACCTTGCGGAAAACCAGTTTGGTTTCCGCAAGGGGCGCTCTACGGTGGACGCCATCATGCGCGTGAGAGCCCTCACGACGGGGGATGCGGTGTCCAGGGGTGGGGTTGTCTTGGCGGTGTCTCTCGACATCGCCAACGCCTTCAACTCCATGCCCTGGAGCTGCATTACCACCTCCGTCGAGTGGTCGGAGACTATCTGACGGACAGAGCCGTCATCTACCCCGGTCGCAGCGGAGAATGGAACCGGCGAGAGATGTCGTGCGGTGTTCCGCAGGGATCGGTCCTAGGGCCGTCCTTGTGGAACATCGGTTACGACTGGGTGCTGCGCGCCGACCTCCCTAGTGGTGTCAGCGTAGTTTGCTACGCTGACGACACGCTGGTGCTGGCCCAGGGGAGGTCGCACGAGGCGGCGGCCGAAGTGATGACACGCGGGGTTGCGACAGTCGTTGAGAGGATCCGGCAACTGGGTCTCGAGGTGGCATTGCACAAGTCCGAGGCCATGTGCTTTCATGGGCCTCGGAATGCGCCACCTCCGGGATCCTTACTCACAGTAGGAGGGGTATCCATCGGTGTCGATTCGACTTTGAAGTACCTAGGACTCGTCCTCGACAGCCGGTGGAACTTCGTGGAGCACTTCCGACGTTTGGCCCCCAAACTGGAACGGACTGGGGCTGCCTTCAGGCGGCTCCTGCCCAACCTGGGGGGGCCGAACGCCTCCTGCCGGAGGCTCTACGCGGGAGTCGTGCGGTCCATGGCCCTTTACGGGGCCCCGGTGTGGGCGCGTTCTTTGAGGCGGCGTGCCGCCCACTACCTGAACGCGCCCCAAAAGGTAGTAGCCGTAAGGCTGGCCCGGGGCTACCGCACGATTGCCCGCGAGGCGGCGAGCCTCCTTGCCGGATTGCTGCCATGGGATCTGGAGGCGATAGTCCTCGCGCGCCTGCATGAATGGCGCGCGGAGGCGCTACGCCGGGGGAAACTCCGCTGCAGCGACAAATTGTCGCTCAGCGGACAGACTTCCGGCGGGATCCCATGGCGACATGGAGAGAGCGACTGTCGCAACCCCGTGCAGGGCACGCCACAATAGTGGCGATAAGTCCCCTCTTTGAGGAGTGGCTTGAGAGACGCCACGGCGTCCTCACCTTCCGCCTGACGCAGGTCCTCACCGGACACGGAGTGTTCGGGAGGTTCCTGCACCGAATCGGGCGGGAGGAAACGCCCGGGTGCTTCCATTGTGAGGATCGACCGGAGGACACGGTGGAACACACGGTGGAGGTGTGCCCCGCGTGGGCGGAGCACCGCCGTGTCCTCGAAGCGGCGATCGGCGGCGGCGACCTCTCGCGTCCGGCCCTGGTGCAAGCCATGGTCCGGAGCGAGACGGAATGGGACGCCGTCACCTCCTTCTGCGAAGCAGTAATGCTAGAGAAGGAGGTGGCGGAACGTGAGAGGGAGAGAACCTCTCAACGTCCCGGCCGCCGCGGGAGACGCCCCGGGCGTCGGGGGCCACCACCACGTAGCCCCCGGCCACCGTAGGCGCGGGCCTGTGGACGGTGAGCTATGGACTAGCTCGCCGTCCGTCCGTCTCATGACATGACGACAGGCCGTGTCGACGGCGCGTTCGTGTTCCACGCGCGCCTCAAAGAGAGTCAGCAAAAAGGAAGGGGTCCGTAAGGACCGATGCCTGCCGGGGTTGCGGGACTATTCGAAAGAGATACCGTGGCCCCGGAACACAAAGGGCGATGAAGGAACATGGATGGGTTTTAGTCAGTAAAAGTCTGACACTCCCTCCTGCTCCGCCCAGAGCGGGAGGGGTTATTTGATGATTTCCCATCCGAAAAAAAAAAAAAAAATTAAAAAAAAAGGGGGAAGGGCTCGAAAAATCGACTGACGTAATAAATGGACGCTAAATAGTAAGAACCTAACAAAACAAAATACCGGTGACACTAGAGTTGTTGATGTTTCAAAAACGATACCGTGTTTTACTTAGTGAAGGTTAAAACATGGCTTCTATCTTCTTCCATTTATATTATTGGTGTCATTTTCAAGTACATTTCCTATTCTCTGAATAGCTAGACTAGTATCGCTGCAATGTAACGTAGCTTGGAACGCTTTAAATAGCGCTGCACAAATAGTACTAATAAATGACGAATCTTCTCAATTATGTAAGATTTAACGAGTAGATGCTACATAGTTGCAGTGCCTCTATTGTTACGACATTTTGAAACACGGGGATATTAAGGACATTTCCAATGATTACGACCGGGAGCATTAGGTCCAGTTTTCCCCAAAGCGGAGACAAGTGGAGCAGCGATGAGACCTCCAACATTTGACCACTTACAGAACAGACTCGATGTGAATTTTAACCAGTGCGATTGTTCGATCTCCGCACATTTCCTTTGTTCTCCGTTCGTCGGGGGCTTTGGTGCAAAACGTGCGTTTAAAACTTTTAGCAAAAAAAAAACGTACTTCCAAAAATACCTAATGATCTCACACAAATTTGTCAAGTATCAATTTTACATTGCAACTAGAGAAGTAAAAGAATCACTTTAATCGAACCAGGCATCGTAGAAATCGGTGTACAGGTGGAAACATAACCTCCTCCTTTTTAAAAAAGTTGGTTAAAAATACTTTCCCGTGGTTTCAGTGTAAACTCTTATTTGTGCGCTTCAAGATGCTTTGGTGGCGCGATGGCGGTAGAAGTCGAAGGCACATCGATGCACAAAAAAAAAATCTCTTATGAATAGACGTTTAGACAGATCTTGACTATATTATTATATTGTTTCCTGTTGTCCCTTACCTAATTATACATCTAAAGGCCCAAGCCATTACTGGTACGGTTTTTAAAATAGTTTAAAAAGAACTAAACTTATCATAGCAGGTGCAACTTTATCATTGAGATAGTATTATCACCTGCGCCCTAATATTGACTGATAGGCCTTACGTAAAATGATTATTACCTAAACACAGACCGAAAAGGTTGTTGAACCATTTCTTTTTTTTTTGGGAAGCCCTATTAACCCAGTTGTTACTGAAACTATTTTTTTATGTCGAATCACAGTAATTTGTTGTTAGTGTTACCTTGATGCATATAATTATGGTAAACATGGAAAAATAACAAAAAAAACGAGTTTTCAGGAAAGATCGGAAAATGCGGATTGTTTTAACGATCGGTGGTAATTTAGGAATGTATAGACTGGATATGTTAGACTTTCAGACCCAATACCAATAAACCATTGTCTCTCAATGAAATTGTTGACGAATTGGAACAATTAGATGATGATGCCCTATTCCCAAGAAATGATAACTATTTTACTACCAGATAATGCGAATACGGATTTTTTTAATAAATATCGCTGGACAATGGACATTACAAACAGCGCCATCTAGTGTCACACTAAGCAACGAGGCTTGTGTCGTGGACACCAGATAGTTGATATTTTTTTTATTTATTTATTTAGGTTAGCCAACAATAGTTCACACATGACATTTTTCAAATTATACTTGCCTAATAGTACTTATATAAGTGCAACAATTACTTATAGGCTAACACAACATGCACCAATTATGGTTATCTATAATACAATATTACAAAGCCAAAAATGGTAATAATAATTAAAGCCTATTAAAATTTTTGATAATTTGAAATAATAACAACAATAAAATTGGTACATTGCAATTAATTAAGAAATGGATTTAAAACATAAACATTAATAAATTTAAAGACATAAAATTAAAAGATAAAATCAAATAATAAAATTAAAAGTAAAATCAAAATCAAATAGATAAAAATAAAATCACATAAATCATTTTAAATACAAATACAAATAAAAATTCTTCATAAATAAAGTTAATCATAAAATTATACATTCCCAATCTCGAGAAATAAACATATACTATATAGATACTATTTTTTTTGTAAATTTAGACTAAATTACCAATGAAAAATATCTGTTCCTAAATCCCCCGTTTCAGAAATGATATTATACTGAATACGTTGTAACCAAATTTGCGTCGGTGTCCCATACACCTGTATACTTAACAAAAAAAAGAGTCTTTTCGTCGTGTAGCTAACCGTATTTATGAAGTTAAGAGATAAACGTTTTATGTTTTGATTGAGATGGACAAATTGTATTTGGCTTTTTGAAAATAAAGATTATTAATTATTATTATTATCTCCTTTATTCATCTAACATCTTATCTCTATTTACATTTTTAAATATTTCTAAAAAAACATTATAAAAACTTTTCAAAATATAAAAAAAATTGTATAAAATAATAGTTATTTATTATTATTATTCTCCTTTATTCATTATATTACATATTTTGAACATTTTTAAATATTTCTATATAAAACACTATAAAAAACATTTAAAAATATAAAAAATAGTAGCCCACCAGCGCTGGGAACAGGGTCACATTTGACATTTGAGTACTTTTTTACTCAAATGTGACGTCACGAGCCCCCCCACTCATGATCTTTGACACGTTTTATTTTCGTCAATTTTTATTATTAATATAAACGGATAAATTGTAACCTATTCCAGGGTCTCACAGACGACATTTGGTGGCACTACATGATCTCAGCCGCCTTCTACTGGTCGCTGACCATCTCTCAGTTCTGGGACGTGAGACGCAAGGACTTCTGGCAGATGTTCGTGCACCACGTTGCCACTATACTACTGCTATCCTTCAGCTGGGTCTGCAGTCTGCACAGAACCGGCACCGTAATCCTTCTACTGCACGACGCTGCTGACATATTCTTGGATGCTGCCAAAGCGGCTAAGTACGCTAACTACCAGCGCGTCTGTGATGTCATTTTCACATTTTTCACAGTACTGTGGATCTTTACGAGATTATATATTTTCCCGTTCTACATTATGTGGGGGTGAGTTTTTATCATTGCTATTTTTGTTTGACATTATTCAGGACGTTGTTTGTGGTCCCACGGTGGGCGCCAATAAAGGATTGAACTTTTATTATTACTCCACAACATGGTACCGCAGTTTGACTGAAGTCACGAGCATCAATATGTACTTATACACTACCGTAGATGAAAAAAAATAATAATTAGTCCGTCAGATAGAACACATATTTTTTCTTTTTTCACGTAAACAAAAAATGAAGACGATACAGTGCGTCGAAAACTCGTGTGACGTCACATTTGAGTATTTTTTTACTTAAATGTGACGTCACAAGCCCCTCATGATCAACTCATGATCTTTGACACGTTTTATCTTCGTCAATTTTTATTGATTTGATAAAACAAAAAAAACTTTTCCAATATTTTTCGATAATCTAACTGACAGAAAAAAATAATTAAAAACTAAGTATTAAATAAACTAAAATAAATAAACTAACAACAAAATTAATTAAATAATTATGTAAATATCAACTACATATTGAAGCAACAAATAAACTCACGGTTTACCTTTATTGGTGATGTATTAGAAACTTAAACAAGCGTACCATAATGTTTTCAGTGGCCAATACAAGGCATTTTTAATAAACTATCGGTTTACAACTGACAGACTAAACCGAATCATATTTTTTTAGTCGGTCATCATCCCTATTATCCTAATCTTATTTATCAATATTTCCAGCACATCGATTCGTGCGCCCATGCTGGTGCCGATGTTCCCTGCCTACTACATCTTCAACTCGCTGCTGTGCCTGCTACTGGGCCTGCATATAGTTTGGACCTGGCTTATACTGCAGGTCGCTTATAAAGCTATTAGTGCTGGACAGGTAAGATACTAATTAAAATGTTTCTGGCGTTGGTATAAAATATGGTGGGTTTAAACATGGTGCAAAGTCTTCGTTTGCACCAGTGATGGATACGAGGATGAGTATATGAGTAGCGAGGGATGTGTGTGAAACTAACCAATAATATCACTGCTATTCAACAGCTTGAGCTTACCTATAGTTGGTGCCAGTTAAGATGAGAATAGCGGTCATTGACCCACCTACATTTATTAAACTTCAACTTTGAAAACCAAAAATAAGCGTGTTCAAATCTTGAATCGTCATCTATCGTGAACTTTAACATTTTTTGTAATGAAAAAAGATACACACATGGTTTATTTGTTTTGGTTCGTACGAAGAGATATTAGGGAAAGGGCAATGACCGCTATTATCATCTTAACTGGCACCAACTATAGCTATATGATTGGTTAGTTTTACGATGTCCCTCGCTGTACATCTTCGCTTGTTTGATGAAAAAGCACCCAAATACTCAATAGTGGAATTTTTATTTCTAACAATTCAGGCCGCATGAGACATTTATGCATCAAAAACACGAGAGCATATAGGGATATACAAGTTCAAATTAAATTAGCTAGCAACACTCTGCAGACGTAGTAGGTTACCACCTCAGTTTCGTAAGTTGGTTTGACCCTGTTTGATTTAACTGCGCAAACGCCACGCAAATGTACATCATCATTTGCCTAGCCTTTTCCCAACTATGTTAGGGTCGCACGGAGAAACTCGGTATGTAATGGGTGGTCACTCATCCACGGACCAACCTAGGTAAGCGCGGCTTAACCTGAAGATCGACCCGAGCAGCTGTTATTATTTAGCCACGAGCTCCTCATACATACTAAAATATTAATTTTACACAATTTACAGATGGAAGGTGACATCAGGAGTTCAAGTTCAGAAATAAGCGATAGTTCACATCAATCCAACCACAGCACGCCGAATCGTGCCAATAGTAAAAAGTAAGTACCTAAACAACGCTTTTGTTTTGCTAAAAGAGACTTTATTGCAACACAATGACAAGTATGTTGCATATATCTTGTTATCTATATCTTTCACTCGAACTGAAACATCTGGGGGTCTACTCTCTAAGCACGAAACCCGTCGTTTCGGCCGAAGTTACGGGCGATTCCACGTACGGACATAAGATTATAAGATTTTTTTTTTATTTCGTTCGCCAGTAAAAAGGCAGGCATCATTCAGCCTCGTCATATTTTCGTATTCTATTTATAATAAAAGTAAGGCCAAAATCAAGTCATCAGTAAATTCTTATCTTAATTTTATTATCCTTTAATCAAGGCATATGCCATGTCTTACATTTTTTTCATAGTTAAATGTTTCGTCAATGCAATTTTTTTTTTGTCAAATCCAGTTTCATCGTCATTTCCAAGAGTATGTCAAATCAATGGGGAATTTTTCAGTGCTTTTTATGAACGAACTAGATGGCGTTGATCAATCTTGGGAATAATAAAATGGCTCGTTTTTATGTCCACAAAGCCTTAACTGAAGTACTGAGGAACCTAAGCTCTACTCTACGTACCAGGAGTTTAGACGTAACGCAAAAACACTCAGAAGAACAATAGCAAAAACTTGTAGTTCAGTTCAGTGATGCAAAAGAACAGTAGACTTTTTAGGTTAAAAATATTTGACAGAAAAAAGATTCTTTACAGTTCTCACTTTATATACAACAATGAATAGTAAATAAATTTTACTATACAATGAGTTTGGCATGTGTCTAGGAGTTTTTTTTTTGCCCTGCTAAAAGATTTTACCATTGACCTATATTATAATACGCAATAAATACTTTTTTCATTGGATTTTACTAGAACGCCGCTTAAAAAATATTCCTAAGGCGCGAATTATACAGAAACGGCGTAAGGCGAAGGCGCGGGGCAGGCATCTTGCCGCTTCAAAACGTTTCAATACAAAATGTAGGGAGGCGACACGATGTGAATTATACTCAAGCGGCGTGGCACAGGCACGTCGTTTCGTCGCCTGTTCCGCGTCGCTAGCAGTCGCGACTGGAGAGGCGCGCAAGCAGCACGACTTATGTTTATACAGTAGGTGCAGAAAAATGAAGACCGTGTTTTACTTTCGACAATAGAATGTGGAAACATTCTAGTGACATTTTATACACTGTAAACGAAATACAGAAAACAATCAGGATATTCGCATAATTTTTCCATTATTTTAAAATATCTATGCTTTAGTGACATTTTCCACATAGGGTGCACCCAATATCTTCGGTGTCTCTGCACGTTAATGAGTTGCAGCAAAGCAAGCGCATCTTCGTCGTCTGAAGAGGAAGACATTCTATCACGATAAAGTCATCCTGTATAATGACTAGTTGCGGCGTCTCTTCGCCTCTTTGATATAATTTAAATCGCGTCCGTGCCTTATCTGTTCCACGCCTGCTCTGCGCCTGCGCCGCGTCTTCACCGTATGCCTTTTCTGTGTAATTCGCGCCTTAGACTGATCAGCGCCATCTATTGATATATACTGAAGCGTTGTGACAAACGTCACTGGAAAATTCCCCATTCTCATTCAATGCCATGTAATTATAAGAATGAATGAAAACTCGATTTGACAGTTCTGCCTCGATGTGTTTTTGTCCGCCCTAAAAGTAGGATTTGACACTTGTTTCGACGGATCGCCATGTCATTTGATACCAAAACAGTTATCGTGATATCGACGAAAGTTTTAAGTTTTTATAAAATTAATACCATGGCTGCTTTTTTAATTGTCGAAAAAGCTTTACAAGAAGAGCAGAGGCGACGCGATAATTCTACTTGCGCCAAAACTTCTGGTTGGCGAGTATTCTCGATGTGGAGGTCAATGGGCTCACACGGAAATTATTTGATGATTTAATTAGTAAAGAAAAGATTTCAACAAAATAATATAAATCAAATTATTTTTTATTTCTTAATACAGCTACAGAAATACAGATCTTATAATTGATAAAACCGAGCGCTACACACAAAAGAGCACAATGACAGAATATATATATTTTTAACAGATTTTTTATTTGGCACCAATAAAATTGAAAAAAAAAATACAATCGACAGTACCTACACTATTACAATCAGAACATATTTCCTTTTATTTATCTATTGTAACTCTTAAATTACGGCTAGGAACTTAGTTTCAATCGATCAATCACTTTATTTTCAGTATGAAGACTGGCCGGCCTAACTCCGCCATTTTAATATTTTTTTTCAAAGCATTTTACCAGCTATCGATATTAATATAGGATTTACGCTTGGCCGCGACTTAAAAAAATTAAAATAAATAAGTAAATATCGCTGGACATTACACACAGCGCCATCTAGTGCCACACTAAGCAACGACGCTTGTGTCGTGGACACCAGATAGTTGATAAATAAATAAATAAATAAATAATATATAATATCCATGACTCGGAAACAAATGTCCATGGTTATCACACAAACGTTTGCTCTTACCGGGATTCAAACCCGTGACCCTAAGAACGTAAGGCAGCCTCACTACCACTGCGCCATTCGGGTCGTCGAAATGGCAGAAGTCAGGCCAGCCAGACTTCATACAAATGTCTTCCAAGCCTTTTCTACTCCTTAGCGAGATTCTTTAGTTAGCTCTCTGCACTCTGACCACGTGTGTTCCAAGGTGCGAGCGCCACAGCATAGTGAACAAATGGAATGCTAACACACACATTTCTCCTCAGAAGAAGACTGCGCAGATACACAAGAAGCCCAGACGGGACGTTAATCATTCGACGACCAACGATGACTAGGGAACAGTCTCTATGCCCGGTGATAGAGCAAGTGACTTGAAAACGTTAATATGCCCGGTCTATCCGGGCAACGCTCGAAGGTTTGCCCGGTTAATACAGTGAGCCGCAAATGTTGTTTCCCTGCATGACGCTATTTTATTTAACGGCTGTGAAACCCGTGTGGCATTTTTCACTACGCGCATCCTGAATAGGTTTCAACCTCGATACCAAACCTTTTTTTTATTAATTTGCCTTGTTCTACATTGGTGAAGGTTTTGCGCTGCGCACTAGCTGCGTAGCAAGTTCTGATATTAATTAATTTAACTAAAATAAGGGACTGTACAACCAACTCTAGTCGCAAGACTTATTTAATCTTACGTCAGTGTGTGAAAGAAATAGCGCTATACGGAACATCTAGCTGCATCTCTTGCCTACAATGAAGTAAGATTAAAATCATATTGCTACGAGATAGTGATAGATTCCCACCTATAGCTGGGCACCGTTAAACAAATAATTAACTCTAATCTGTTAGTCGAAATGTTAACTTCGTTAATTAACGATTAGGGCAAGCGGAACCGCGTTTCAGTCCCATAGTAAAACCGTTTTTTTTTTCGGGTTTGACTATGGGACCGAAATCGGGTTTCGCATTCCCTATTAACGATAAACGAGTTAATTAATGTCCAGCTATGCTCCCGGTTATTGGTTTTTAAACCCGGCTGATACGAATCCGTGCTATTTTGAACCTTCTGCCGTTGAGATAAGAACATGGAGATTGTTTGCGGGCTTTGCGTTTGGTTTTTATGAATTTGATACTGAAATCGAAAGCATGACTTTTCGACGAAGGTGATGGTGTTAAGAGACTGATGCTTTTTGATTGACAAACTTTGAACACTGTAACAGTAGTATTTCTAAAGAAATCAGCAACGACCACTGACATTCATCAAGGGTGGGACCAGATTCGCGTAACCCTAAGTTATTTGCGCCGCTTAAAATCGGTTTCCATACATAATGACAAAATAACAGCTTTCCAAGAAACAATATGCGCCTCGGAAATCATCGACAATCTTGAGAAATAAGAACAATGATGAGATCCAACATAGAGGAGTTACAAGTACGACCATGGAAATACTTGCATGTTTTGCATTACCATGATCACAAAATTACCTATAGATTAACAACTGGACATTTCCACAAAACTTGAGTGACAGCTGATGATCTGTGACCGAAGTAACCTAACAGAAATAAAACTCCAAACAAACTCACAATGATAACACAGACGAAAGTTAGAGGCTTTGCCTCTGAATTCCCCCTAGACTCCTAGAACTCTGTGGAGCGACGTTCAATCTAATTCAGAAACAAAAATTACTGAGGCGCATACCTTTTCTGGTTAACTTATACAGGTTTTAAGTGACGCAAATTACGTCAGGTTACTATTAACACTCCATTTATTAACTCCTCTATGACTAAACCTCATCGCAATCACCAGCTCTCAACTGACACCCCAATCTATCTTTCCAGAGAGACATAGGGTCAGGCCGCCCGCCCAGGCGACCCGCCCAGCGACCGCGGCGCCGTCTGGCGGCCACGCACATGACTACATCACTCCACGTTACGAGGTTGTAACTAGTTATATAAATATATCACTTATATTAACAAGGGGCCACATTGACGCTTTGTTGTATATGCAAGCTTCAAAGCTGGTGCCTTTAATGTATGTTGTTAAAATTATGTCAGGAAATTTCTATATTTTTAAGTGACAGCCAAGCTAAACTTATAAATCTGCGTTTCGTACTATTAAGTACTTATTTCGCGAAAGCGTAAGGTAATAAATGTACAGAGTACCTAAACTACGAGTAGGTATAGTTCGATTCAAACTTAATGGCGGCTAGGAAGTTAGCTGCGAGTGACGGTCTGCGCAGGAATAACGCTTTAAAATTTATGGCGATACTGAACATCTAATGTAAAGCTGCGCTGACAACAATTTTAGGTAACAACGGGGCGCAGATGACGCATCGTTTTGTCTGTATAATGCGCAGACCGTCACTTGCAGCTAACTTCCGAGCCGCCATTAAGTTTGAACCCAACTATACTATACTGTCTGCACATATCATGGTTAGATAATATATTAATATTAAACACAAGCACAAATAATACATTATATAAATTTTATTCCTTAATTCTTAACTCTATGTTGTTGTTTTTTTAATTCGATGTTGTTGTGTTGATGATTATATAAAAAAACCTGCACAAAAACTGAAACAGTTGATACAGTTAAAAATAACCACAAAATAGTTCAGTAGTGTGGCCCCAAAATCTTCGTCCTGTTGTGTTGTTCATTCATTCATTCACGAATGAATGGAACTACGTATATCTAAGTCCGTATCTATAATAAAAATGTGAGAATTCTAAGTATTGATAGAAGTAAAGTTTTTCGGCTTGGGAATGTCTCCGTATTTATCGACGTGGAAAATTGATATCGATATTATTTATTTTAAACGGTGACGACGTTCGATTCACTGTTAATAAATATGATGACATTCTTACGCAAAGTTTATAAATTTTGTGTATTAGGAATCTAGATTAGATTGAATTACTTTTAAGTTAACTTTTTATTTACCTTTCTATGTTGTTGTTAAACTATACAATCTAATTTAGATGCCTATTATGCTTAAATATTTATTGCTTACGCTGTTTACAAAATGTTTGTTAAAATGTTATAATTTTAAATTAAAATAAGCAAATACCAAACATTGAAAACGCTTTAATATTTTTTCATCGTGTTATGTGAAGTTGACATAATTTTAAATCTATATTGTGACTTGAAAACAAATGTAAAGAAATACCACAATAACAGAACATAAAACTTGCGTACTATTAAACGTAATAATAAGAAGTATATATATATATAAATAATTTGTACCAAAAATACGATGGTGCTGAAAACAATATCACTCACTACTCACTAACTTCTAAAAACTAGCGTAAACGTTAAAATAAGCATTTATTTTCATACTATTATTTCTTTGCAAGAACTGTGAACTGTATGTTTTAGTTAAATGTTAATGTTTCATACACAAACCTACTGTAATAAATTATCAAAATTATGATGCAAACTATGGCATTAAGTCCGCCTCTTTACGTGGGTTAAAAGTATCAAATAATTAAATAAACCGTATTAAAACTTATTGCGTACTCTAAAAGAGCTACACAGTCAAACAGACGGTCACAAAAACTGACTTAACTTCGAGATCCGAAGAAAATTTAAATTAATTTTATTGTTTCAAGTAATACTTAAAGATTTAGGGAATATCCTAAAAGTTTCCAAAAACTGTCTAATGAGTCACACCAACACATCAAAATATTACTATTAACTGCATTAAATGCGCGTACTCGTCCAAATAATAATAGTTTTTTGTTTCATCAAAATCGGGCCAAGATTTCCAAAGTTACAGCATTGTAATGTATCACCGCTTTTTTAAATTTGCGTTCCTTCGCACACTCGGAGCGTGACGACACGCTGTCATGTCCGATTGCGGGTGATGCGGGGTGTTTACGTTCATAAAATTTGATTTTTAAAGTGGTTTGCACTTATTATTTTAACTCTACAATTGTTAACGTTCAAAAAATTTGTTTTGTAAAGTGGTTTGCACTTATTATTTCGACTTGCAGCTCGCAGGTGACGTCACACGTTAGTCGGATTTTGCCGCGGAGACTAACGTTTAATATGGAGTCATTTTTGAAGATAAAACATGGGTGTGACTCATTATGTAGGTCTGGGATATTAACAAAATGGGGGTATTTTTTTTGTTATTACTATTATTTTAAGTCTAATTTTGTTCCTTGGTTTATTCATTTCAACATTGCATTAAGAACAATTCTGTGTCTTAATGCGATAAAGTCTATTATTCTTTGTTGCCATTCTCAAAGTCACATTACTTAATAAGGTCGCTAATAATGATGAATAATTGGTACTATTTTTAAGATATTTAAGATAATTAAATCGTGTAATTGTCGTGCTTTGGCAGGCAGAAAAGGTGATTGTTTAAATAGCTAAAGAAAAATTAAATAATGTTTTGATAAGCGTAATATACTTATAGGGTCAAAGTAATTTAGTTAGGGAAACTCAACAGATGTGATGGTATCGATATACTCGTACAAGCTGTAAACGGTCCTTTAACGAAGCCAGTGACCAAGCATTCTGTACATCAAAATAAGTAACGGTACGCGAAAATTATTGCTGGGAAACGAAATTTTTTTTATGGGTGAAAGTTCACAGAGTGAGTGCAATTCATTCAAAACATTGTGGTGATGGATGGATTGAATACTACAGGGGTCATGGATGTATTTAAAGGAAACTTATAACATTAAAAACGTGTATATAAAAAACACTTTGACCTCCAATGGGTCCGATTGCGTTTCTCTCCGAATCTAAATAATGACAGACTTAATTTTTACTTAATATGTCCATGACCTTAACCAAAAGCTATTACGTTTCTGTTAGAATAAGTTCACGTCACTAAATTTGAACTTAATTCTGTGTCTATGGAAATGGACATAATTACGTTCGTTTACCGCCGCAAATCTGTCAACTGACGTGTTTTTTTCGCAAAGATAAGAAAAAAAGTGCGGGAAATTCGTAACGAAATGGCGTCTTTTTTAAAAACCAATTTTCAAATAATTATTTTATTCATTCATAAGTTCATTTATTTGCTTTTCTCGTGATGGGGAAGAAAGGGAATGCAAAGAAAAAAAAAAGATAAATTGGTCTTCTCCACCTGGATGTCCTCTGAAGGCGACGGTGGAGCCTCAACATCTTCAGAGGAATTTGTACCAATTGAAAAGGAGAAGTATCGGGAATTCAGAATTCCTGACTACATTAGGTCATATCCTGAAATCGGGGGCAATTTTGGATATGTTGTATTTTTAGAAAGTATTGACTTAGTCCCGATCGGTGATGAGACATGATGTCCCTTTCAACCAGCATAAAAAAATACAATAAGGGCGTAAAACAATTATTACGCAAGAAACAATAGCTCAATTTGGTTAACAGCTGCAGGCTAGTCGAAATGGTCCCGAATATGGCGATGCGCTAACCTTCTCGCAGCCCTAAAACGAAAAAAGTTAGGTTATGTTATGCATATGCCTTAAACAAGAAAAGCAAAGTTTCTGTTTATATTTTGTACTCAAACCGTTGCCGTTCCCCTTTGTATCTTCTTTGAATGATAGCCCAGCCATAAGGAAACATTTTTCACTATTTTCTGAAGAAACTTCGCTTACGTACGGACTAAATAAGTGCGAACTTAAAGAACAACACCTCCTAAACCTTTAAGTCCATTTAACGCCGACGAACTGTCAAACTAACAGAAACAGAATAGCAAAAGACATGCGTTAGACTTAACTAAGTCCGAATTGGACATAAATAGTGTCGTGGACATAATTAGTCAACAAACGCAATAGCATTATTATTAGTACAAATTTTAAACTAATTTAAGTCTAATAATCGGCATTATTTAAGTCCACCGAAGAAACGCAATCGGACCCAATGTCTCTGTAACTAGACGGTTCTAGGTATGGTCCAGAACAGAAATAAAAAACCGTAAGGACGGGGAGAACAAGTACTATCGTGGTCTTTTCCGCATGACCAGTTTAAATTTTTTTCGCCTACATCATGCGGAGGCGCCGAGCCACGCCCTCTTAAAGTTTGGACCTATTAGGAAAGCGTCAACTTTGGCGCGCTTTTGCGCAATAAGTCTCGTTTGGCGTGCGTCGTCAGTGCGCTCGGCCGATTCGGCATCTTTTCATTCATTATTTCTATACAAAGTCAACAGGGCGGGGCTAGAGAGCGTTTCTGTGTTGCGAGTGCAAGCAAAAATGAGCTTAGTGGTGGTCAGGCGGGAGTGTCGTCGATAGTACCTCTCGGCTTCATTAATGGTTTTTTTACAACAGTTATAATCCAGATAAAACAAAACTGCCTCGTTGTTCTAACGGTTGCAAGGACTACTGGTAAGCATGATGTCCTAGGTTCGATTCCCAGGTCGGGCAAAGTCTTGTTAGGTTTTTCCATCAGGAATTTCTTAGTAGTAGTCACGGAGTCTGAATTTGAGCCCGGCTGATGGCAATAGGCTCGTCCCCTATTACATGGGTCTTAAACACACACAGCCCAGCCCCTTGAAGATAACATGCGTGATGATTATATTATAAAACAAAAGACTTGACTTTTGACATCTGTTGAGTTTCGCTAGGTAATTAGTTTTGACCTTGTATAATAACTTAAAGTACGCTATTTATTGGGGGACCACGCAGTCAGATCATATTGATTTATTATACAGGGTGTAAACAACCTCATCACGAAACCGTTAACCAAGCATTCTGTACATCAAACTAAGTAATTTTACGCAAAAATTATTGCTGGGAAACGACTGTTTTTTTGGGGTGAAAAATCATGTTTTGTGGTAGAACTCAATGTAACGCACTCAAAACATTGTGCTGATGGATGGATTGAATAGTACGGGGGTCGTGGTTGGTGTAAAGTAAAAATCTTACGATTATTAAGATAAAACATTGTATTAAAAAAACATATTCAAAAAGTTGGAACTTTGACCCCCAATATCTCTGTAACTAGAAGATTCCCAGGTATGGTGTAGAACAAAAAAAATGTTAGAGGTTTTTTTACACTCTTTATGAACAAGTTTAGCATTTAGCATTAAATATTAAAATTATTGCTAGTCTAAAGTTACTTACAACGAGATTTAATATAAAATAGTTCCCCTAAATTTTGTTAGTAAAATCATTATAGAATATTATCTGTAAAACTGCTTCTCGTAGTTATTGGTCAGGGTGAAATGTCTGCCAAATCCTTGAACATTCAATAACTTGGTGCAAAAATGAATACATCGTGCTATATAGTGTTTATTTAGTAACTTTATTGTTAATAACATTTTTACGCGGTCACTATTTCACATCAAGATAAAAATAATAACTGTTCTATACTATCATACAACTAAATAATTTGTCTCTGATTATTTCATTACTAACAATATTTTTAAGTGTACCTACTAACAAAATTATGGATTAAATTTAAAAAAAAAATAGTATATCAGATACTTCTCGGTAATTCAACTTTCTATACAGCGACAAATAATATCGATAAACAAATTATATCATCCATACCGTATTATTATTATGTTATTCTCTTACATAGAATAAAAATAAATTAGTGCCTAAAATACACGCGCGCAGAACATGTCTTATTAGAATTCTAAAATTAGAAATAAATAAAATATTAATAAGAGGTGCGTTGATAGATCGCTTTATTACTATTAAGATATGGTGGTGATTAGTTTTAAGGCATGTGAAATAAGCCAAACTATTTACATGTGACAATGGACCACAACATGGCCTCAGTTTTTTCACTGAATTAACGGTAAAAAATTCAATTGTATAACTTCTCTAGTGCAGTTGTATGAATAAACTATTTATTATTCGACCGCTTAAGCCAACTTTGAATCGTATAAAGCATACTGCTAAACCATGGCAAACTGCTAAACCATGGCATACTGCTAAACCATGGCTGAACCATAGATACAGGGTGTAAGAGAATTTGACGTCCAAACCGTTACCATGTATTCAGTACCTATATGATTCGAGATCCACCACAGTTCAAAATTTTCGATGGTATCTATAAATAAAAATAAATGTCTCCTAAACCATTGATTCGATTGTGATGAAACCGGTGGTTTATGCTGGTGAAAACATATTATTAAATCAGCAAATGCTGACGATGATGCTGTATTCATTTTTTCGGAATTTTCAGTATAAATTTAATATTTTCAATATGCTCGTATTTTATTTTCGGAGCTTTTATTACTACCCTTATTTAAATTACCGACGAAATATTTCTACGCTGAGAAGTTGTTGTGTGTTGAAGCTAAATTCATGGTAACAATTTGCGCTTCGATATTCCCTCCCTAACACAAAAATATGGGTCACAAATTAAAATGAAAAAAAAAATACCATAAAAATTATGTTACGCAAAAAAAAGACAATGTTAAAGAATTCTTAATAGTTTAGTCATTCAAACGAAAATAGGCTTTATTAGCGTTCTGAAAAGGTATACTTTACCTCTACGCGATCATAGGTTGTATGTAACTATTCCGCCTGTTCGTATTTCACAAGTTTTCTGTAAGCTTAAGCTATTTACTATGAGTGACCAAGGGCAAAAATAACAGACCGTATTTTGACTTTGAAGTTAGTCGTTCATAAGAATTTGAATCTGTATTCTAATGTAAATAAGGTTCATAATTCTATGAGCGAATATGAATAAAGAGTTTCATACTGAAACGTATCTTAGCCTTTTATGGGTAATGCTGATATTCATTTGAAAGCAAAGTCCGGTGTTTAAATTATGCCCAAGACCCCGGTATATCCTCGATCAATATGAACAAAAAAGAAATTGATAAATATTACAATAATCTATTTAGTGACCATCAGTAAAGAATACATCGAGTCTAGATTACCTGATATTTAGTAGTTTTCAAAAAATATTTATTAAGAAAGTCCAAAACTATTCTAAAAATAAAGTTAAATATTAAAATTTCCCGCCGATTCCGCTGGTGTTGTCTTTAGTCGTTTTATTAAGTAAAATACGAAATTCTATCGAACAAATATTAACCATATCATTTGACATAATGTACATTTTGCACACTTGTTAGTTAGAGAAATAGTTTTGTAATGTCGACTTTGTGATTGCTTACCTAAAGGTTGAATATCACTTGCTCGTTTTAAAACGTTAAGGCATATTTTGCCTTGAGACCAGTGTGAAAGATTATTAGTTTCAACCTTAGTGGAGTTCCAATTTACTGGGATTTTTTGTCAAAGATTTAAATAGTTAGTGCCGTCACCGTACTAAGGGACCGCGCGACTACGACATGACCACATTTTGTCGCATGACTGGTCGCTATCTTGAACAAAACTGGGGGTCTAAAATGGCCGCTTTTCAGAATCATGATAGGACAATAATGTTACAATTTGTAAAATGGTCACAAAGTGACAATACGGTAGATGAAACCATCATCATCATCTGCCCTTTTCCCAACTATGTTGGGGTCGGCTTCCAGTCTAACCGGATGCAGCTGAATACCAGTATTTTACATGGAGCGACTGCCTATCTGACCTCCACAACCCAGTTAGTACTGGGTAATACGATACCCCTTGGTAAGACTGGTTGTCAGACTTTTTGGGCCACTGACTACCTGTAACGACTGTCAACGATCACAAATGACAGCCGGTACCAACTGCTTAACGTGCTTTCCGAGGCACGGAGGAAACTCGGTATATAATGGGTGGTCACCCATCAACAGACCAACCTAGGCAAGCACGGCTTAACCTAAAGATCGACCCGAGCGGCTGTTATTATTTAGCCACGAGCTCCTGCTATAGGGTAGATGAAACCATAAAACAATAATTCCAAGACACCAATCTCTAAAAAAAAACACTTTATTTTGGGTCTGAAAACCCGATTTATTTTCAATTAATTGCTAAATTCGATTTTTAGTTGCTTTGAAATCAATAAATAGTTAGTCATTGAGTTGAATAAACAGTGACGTCACAGTTGGCTATTGCCATACAAAATCTATGAGAGAACCGCGTTTTGACAGCTCTCAAAAAGTATCTCAATTGGGTGTGTGATTGTACATAATATAGACTGCTTCTGTAACCATTTTAAGAATTTTAACGTGATTCATTACTATTGATTGACCTTTTACGATTCTGCAAAAGCGACCGTTTTAGACCCCCTGGTCGAACGCTCGGCAGTGCGACCAAACATTTTAAATAATATAACATTTAAGTCCTAAGTCATTCAAAATTAATTAGTTAAACTACCAAACATATTTTCTTTGCTGGCATTTTGCTGTTAAAATATCGAGGGAAAACGTACTGTAACCAACTGTACTTTTACTGTACATTTTTGGAGGCAATAGGGCAAATCTAACGTTTTAAAACTTTGATTGTACTTTGGTGCTTTCGTAAAGTAATTACGAGGGAGCCTACATCGACTAGTATTTAGTCGACTGTCGAATCGCACTACGACTTTTTAGTCGCACTGTAGCCGTTATTCGATACATTAACTAATATTAGGTAATACTTAAAAAGCGGTACTATCGAATATACCCAAATACGCTATAAAAAGCTTAAAAAAATTAAATTTTATAGTATTAAGGAGTAATATTTTATTTACAAGGATAATATTTATAAGACTACCATTGTATTTATGTCGATGTTATTTTATGTTCAAATGTTTAAAGGAATTGTTCATTAAGAAAAGTACATACTGTATTTGTTGCATTATACGTGCATTAAAGACTCTTATATTGAACCTTATTTCGTTGTGCATAAGAGTCATTTTGACGGACACTCGTAAGATATAACTCAAGATGAGAAATACAACTTTTAAAATAAATTATTGCTCTATTAACTCTTCATGTTTTTTTTGTTGGTTCCACCATACATCCATGATGGACCATAGAGTATTATTTGAAACGAATAAGTATTTCCTATTTTGTTTTCAAATTGACGTGTACATTTTTACAAGGATCTACTAGCGCGTGGTCAAAATCGAAACTAACGACATCATCTTGTTTTATAATAAAATTTCACGAATGCTCGCCTACAACACTCCCAATGATATTCAGACGCCAAAAGATTCTTGTAGCTCTGTATTTAAGTATTAATTTAGGTTGCGCACTTAATTAATTTAAAGTTTTTCTGTTTTGAAAAATATTACGACCCTTTATAGCATTTAAATTATATTTTAAGTACACCAAAATATTTATTTCAGAGTTATAATATATAAGGATAAACTTAATTTAAAGGTGCATAAAAGTGTTGTTCTAGTTTTATAAAAATACCAGTATCTTTCATAGTATTTATTTTACATTACAAATGGTACTTATGAATTGGTTGCTAATATGTAAGAAATATAGCATGTATAGGAATATAGACAGTGCTCTTATGAATAAAACAACAATATAAGCAATTTCCCTCGAAACTTTCAGGTCTTATGTGTAAAATCGGAGTAAATTATCCATTATTAATATTTAATGCATATGAATCGCCTGTTTAACTTCCTACCTCCTTTTTTGCCTCCTTTATTTACTTTTATTATATGGGAATGGGGGCTATCGTGTATGAATTCGCCGCTAGAGGCGCTCGTGTAGAGTAAGGTCTTCCGAAATGTCAGATGTCATACAGTGTTCGCGCGTTGCGTGCTTTTTTATCACGTATTTATACTAATACTCACGATTGTGTTCTAAACTGAGCCAGTCCTGATTAATTATGGCTTAAAGATTTTATGTAGCAACTTAGGATCTTATTTGTTAGTACTTGGAGGTAGAATGATTTTATTTTTCATGCTTGCTAGTTTTAGGGAGAATATTTTAAATATGTATCTGAAGTTTACACTATGTTGTTACCTATACGTAATAAAATGAACTTTTTACGAAGTTATTGGTACTTTAAAGTATAAAATAAAACTATTGACAGGACCTTACTCGACAGTGGCGCCACCTGGTGAGCTCAAAAACGAAAGCCCTCATTAAAGTGCGAGACCCAGGATAGCTCGCGAAATCCAATTTTTTTATTACTCAGTAAAGCCATATTTGTTACGGTCGCCAATGATATTTTAATCGACATACAACTTGACACTGACCTGCATATTACAAAAAACCGTAAGAAAATTTGGGTTTCGCTGGCTACCCTGGCGTTTCCACCTTAAAAATAACTAGCGAAATGCAGTTACACCTCTGCCCAGCCCTTCAGGGATGACGGGCGTCATGTTATGTTGCATTTTCCTATTAACGACCTATAAAACTATCTGCGGTTAATTTCTCTAGCAGATATTTTGTTATTTTGTTCCATTTTTCCTGTTACATGGGACTTCAATATAACTAGCTAAAATCGGTGGACTATGGGTCTATAGTTGCTGCCAGTTAAGATGACAATAGCGGTCATTGCCCTTTCCCTGATATTCGTACGAACCGAAACGAATGGACAATGTATCGTTTTTCATTAAAAAAATGTTGAAGATCACAATAGATGACGATTCATGACTTGTACAGGCTATTTATTTTGGTTTTAAAAATGTAGGTGGGTCAATGACCGATATTGTCAGTTTGACGTGCAGAAACTATAACTGTAACCCTTCGGGGCGACAACGGGCGTAATGTTAAGTTCCATTTTCCTAGTAATCTAGTAGAACTTCTATGAGTTTTAAACCGACTTCATAAAAAAGGAGGTTCTCAATTCCCGTTTTGTTTTATTGGCGCTATTGTCTTGTCTATATAACTGTACTATTACTTCGAACAACTAAATAATGTACAAATAAAACATTATCATGATACGTTGGTGCCTTTCACTATATTTTAAATGTTGTTGATATACATAATTTACGAGTATGTAATGTTTAAATAAGATGAAATGTATGTTGAAAAATTATAATAATTTATAGTGTATGTGTTGATCTCTGTCCTTATTGCATTTGTCAACAAAGATTTATTTTTTATCATCACGGTTATATTTTTAATATAAATTAAAAACAAAATGTGCGTATCCTATGGTTGTTGTCTTTGGTGTGGGTTAACGAGTTTGTTTTGCTCTATTCGCGAAGTTAGTCATGCCTGGATTTAATTTTGAAAAAAGAACGTTTTTTACTAGAAGTGTCAATCAAGGGCTTCAAACGTATGCGCAACGTAAACGCTCTACAAACGCAACGTAATTTTTGAATAATCTACGCAACTAGCGTCCAAATGTTGAGATTCAATAGTGTAATATTATTTATGCATTCATTGAAATCGTGTTGTGCCAAGTTTTCAAACGGACAAAACGATGATAAAAGCTCGAGATACTCATAACGTCAGTTAAGTTTTGCCGATCAATTTTATTTGACCTCAATGTAGACACGCCAGAGACACTAGTGACTAACTTTGTATAGAATGGCGCTATTTTTATTAAAAAGAAAAGGAAATGTATTGTTATAAATGAGAGATTGAGAGCATCGTACACACGACAACACATCAAGGTATACATTACTAGTACATGACCTCGCTTTTTATAGATTTCCCGTACCTATAATGAGAGATCCGCTTAAACTGTCTTGGTATAGCTTGATTGGTCGTCGTGCGTACAGTGTATGTGACGTGGTAACTTGTGAGAGTTGTAATGATTTGCGAGATAGTCTCTTTTGTATGCGATGAAACAATAATAAAATTATAGAAAATATTACTGTTTTTTTTTTGGCAACTAAGAATCAACACCTGCACGTTCCGTTATTTTGTACTTATTCATAATTCATACGTGTGGACGAATAAAAAAATAACTGGAACCGTCAAGAATTTTTCAGGTAAAAATACCTTAGGACATTGCACTTTAGTAGTTCGGCGCGAAAACTGGTAAGAGCCCTCTGGAGAGCAAAGACACCAGCACTGGCTCGTCGAGACTTGTGCGGTGTGCATGCACTTGCACTGGCGCCATCAATTGCGCGAGCACTGGCGCGAACACTGGGAAGAGCACTTGCGCGAGCTTCGCCGCGAGCACTTCATGAATCCATGGTGAGTGTCATGTTGTCCCGTTCATTGTGTTTATTTAATCCCATTGATATAATTATAAAAAACCCAAGATGCACAGTTTCGAACAAAAGTATCACTTGAAACTGTCATCAAACACTCACCACTACAACCCACTACTACCTATGTAGTTATCGTTATACTATAAACATATATTTTTGCAAATTCAACCTTACGCGGCTTAAAAAAACATCCCTAATTAATGTAGAGATGTTTTTTTACAAAGCAGTGTACAAATAGTACATTACGATATTAGTGCGTTAAGATGGTTATAACGTGCGAGGCGGAATTTCCGCCCGAGCCGAAAGCGAGGGCGTAATTGAGCCGAGCATGTTATAACCAATACGCACGTATATCGTACGACGTTTTTTAACACATTTGCGAGGTAACAGAAAAAAAAAGAATTTTTCATACATGGTCGTTTTCATCTGTCCTTGGATATTGACGGCAGCAAGCTGTCACATGCGGTTCGCGCTTCTGTTAGTATATCCGGTGGAGTTGAAGTAATATATTAATTAAAGCATGGATTGAAGACGAATATTTGTTGTTGTTTTTTTAAATTATTTTTTGCAAGCTAGAAAAACGGTTAGCTACAAAATAGCAATGAAATGTAAAAGAAAAATTAATCGCAATATAGTTCTCATTTACTCATGACGTGGTTCGTGGCCGTTGTTACCTTTTAAAACTTGCTGCTTTCACGATTTATTGCCGGATGTTAAGACTGATCAATTTAATAGGGATCTGACAAGTCGGGACGAAGTGTTGTGGCTGATGCTCCAGGGTAGCCCGCGAAATTCAAATTTTCTTACGTTTTTTGAAGTTTGGCCAGTGCTAGAAGGTTATAAGTTGATTAAAATATTGTTCGCAATAAAACTGTATGTCTATTTCAATTAGTCTCACGTCGCTCGCGTAACTACCCGCTAGTTAAAAATGCCAAAGTTCGATATGAAATTGTAAAAATATTACGTCAAAAACGCCAAAAAAGGCTGGGATAACGTATTTTTAGTAAGTAATCATCATATTATAGAAAGCAAGTGATTTTGATGTAGCTCTTCGATACCCGCAAATTACAGACACAGTTAAAATAACCCGGGGACATACAGGTTAAAAAAAACACTTCATACCAAACGTCAAAATTCTAGACAGTGAATATTTAACACTTTTTATATGGCAACTTCGCTTCAATTATCTGTCACTTTTTTCTCAATGAAGTCGTGTGGTGCTCGTACACATTGTAAAAATTAAATTGGATGTAATTAAATAGTTATCTATCAAAACATAATATAGTGCCGAATATGTTGAGGTATTTCCTCGACCAATTTTGGAATGAAGATGTTTGGTTGCCGCCGAATACAACATGGGCAGACATCGCTCCTGGTCCCAATAAGGCGGTGGTTTACACCAATCATACGCACGTTTTCTTTCCTATACCGTTAGCATTTGTGTTTATATTCCTGCGCTACGTGTTAGAAAAGTAAGTAACCACATACATTTTATTATGTTATTCTAATTATTGTGATATAAAAACAGCAAGTGTGATAACCTAATCGCGTTAGATCGCGTGAGGCATAGTATCGTGTGACGAGCAAAAAAATTGATTCATGTTCTTTTTTTAAATTTTCACGAAATTCGATGAAGCGTGAATATTATTTAGAATGCTTTCAAAAACATCAGTTCATCCATATCACTGCAGCCAAGTCAATTAAAACGTAGTCATTAAGTTTTCCTTTAATCGAATTCTTTGTTACCATTGAAATTATTTCCCCTACTTGGCACGAACATACGATACTTAAAAAATAAATTACACCTGCCAATACTTAAATAATGTTAAATTAATGGCCAGGTTACTTTTAAGTATGTCATGAGATGAAGCAAGTGTTTTTGTAAGGTGCAAATTTATATGGTCATATGTACATTATTAAAATTTTACACTTATATGTGGAAACTGGAAAGTACTAGACAGCCACCACTCATTGCTTTTTACTATAATAGAAAAAGTAAGTACCTATTGTAAACAGTATGCTGATTGATGTAGGTGTTGATAATTTTACTTATTTCATACTATACAGGAAGTATGATCTCATACAACCAAAAACAATGAGCATTCAACTATGGTTTCCTTTCAAACCTTATAAGTCTAGACTTAAATGTAAGAAGTTTTTATTTATTCCCATAACAAACTAAGTACTTAAAATATGTTTATTTTTTAAGAAACCAATTGCTATATAAACAATCATAAGTAAAAATAATGAAATAATTAGTCAACTGTTAATTTACCTCTATTTTATAGCAGTCTTTTTTTCTTGTGTATTAATTTTATAGAGATAAAATACCTGACTGCCCTCTGTCTTTCAAAGCATAAAATGGAACCTATCTCAAAAACTTTAATTTTATAATGTTTTAATAAATTCAACATTTCAACCACTTCCATACCTACCCAATTTCAAGAGTTGTCTTTACTAATATTAATAACTATCACGCGGTTTCACCCACATAGTTCCCGTTTCCGTGGGATTACAGGGATAAAATAGAGCCTATGTTACTCAGTAAAGACGTGGCTTTCTAATGGTGAAAGATTTTTTTAAATCAGTGCAGTAGTTTTTGACTTTATTCATTACAAACATACACACACACAAAAATACAAATCTTTCCTCTTTATAATATTAGTGTAGAGAAAAAGTAAAAAAAAATGGGTGCAGTTCCTCATCAATAAAAAAGACACATTAATTCAAGCATAATAGGGATATTTTTTATGTTAAAACATGAAATATCAAATAAGTGAAGTCACAGGAGGAAGCTAATCATAATATCGCTTCTAGTGACAAGGATGGCATAACTCAAAAATTAAGAATTTTCGATGTTGTTTGTAGTTGAATATAAAATTAATGAACGTAATAAATTAAGTAACGAAATAAGTAAAATAAACCTTGCATCATTTGTAAAAAGGTTTCTATGCAAAAATATAGTAGCAAAACAATGAAAATATTTGTACAATTTAAAAAAAAACACTGTTTGCTTCTTATAAAAATAAGAAGCAAACAGTGTTTTTTTTTAAATATATAATGTTATTAATGTCGTAAACAAGCAATATACACACATTTTAATTTGTTTGCCCATGCCCCCCTAAAGAATCCATCTCCAACAATCTTAAGCCACCGCAACATCTACTTTGGCATTGTTTCAATAAATGAATTCAATTAAATTTGATTCTTTATAGCTTAAATCTAAAGCAAGCAGCTCCTCACTTATTTTGTAAGAGTTCCTAACAATAACCACAAAATTTAAATATTCTTGAAAGTTTATTTATTAATAAACTTTCAAGAATATTTAAATTTTGTAATGAAAACTCCATACTGTTGCTAAGGGCCAATTTTCATTAATATTTTCTTAAAATCACTGAGTATGTTATTGCTCATTGGCTGTTCCTTGACTTCTGTCTATTTGATTAGTGGGGTCACTATAGGTACTATGCTGTAGTATAAACAAAAACCAATAGGTCGTAAAATATTAGTAAATTTTCAAACAGTTTATTAAATAATAGTAGTGGTGGTGTGGCGTAGTAGTCACTACATATTATAAAAACAAAGTCGCCCGCCGCGTCTGTCCATAAGTATGCTTAGATCTTTAAAACTACACAACGGATATTGATGCGGGTTTTTTTAATAGATAGACTGATTCAAGAGGAAGGTTTTACTATAAAATTTCAGCATCGGCTAGTGTATCATATTATGTAGTATATTATTTATTAATATACTTGTCCGAAGGAATAGTTTGAAGGAAAAATAACTTTTTCAGAATAATTTCCCCAAACACATCTCATCAATTAACAGTAATATGCTAGAAAAGCTTGTATTGTTAGCATTGTCATATAAAAATGACGAATAATTTACTCAAATACATTATTTATTATGCGTGTCAAGGGTAAAGACATCACAGACTGAATGGATGTGAAAAACGTCTGTAACATCATATACTACAACCTGTCAAATTTCTTTAATAAATTTTCAACTTTATCATAAAGCAGTAGGTTCGAGATTAATTGATAATGGTGTCGATTCTGGTGTGCACAAACTAAACTTAATTTAGGATATTGCTATCTTTTTCTCTCTAATAAAACGAGAAAGAGACTGACGTAATTTAGATCTGTCAAATTTAGTTGGAACTAATATTTCCATACAAATGAAGGGTGCACGTAAAACCATGTCGAATAAAAACACGGTGAAGCGCAAGGCATAAACTAGTTTGACATCTCTAACTTAGTTCATAGCTTTAGCCGTTCTTTTCTTGCACTGCCTTTTAGTAAAAGATAGCAATAGCCTAAATTAAGTTTAGTTTGTGCACAATAAAATCGACACCATTGGGTAGCTTGATGTTTTGGCGTCTGCACAACACCTCTGTAATACGATAGTACTCTACGTGGGCCCAGTGACAGAGGATGTACAACACCTCTGTAATACGGTAGTACTCTACGTGGGCCCAGTGACAGAGGATGTACAACACCTCTGTAACACGGTAGTACTCTACGTGGGCCCAGTGACAGAGGATGTACAACACCTCTGTAATACGGTAGTACTCTACGTGGGCCCAGTGACAGAGGATGTCACAACTTCGATTTTTGGTTCTAGAAAATGCCAGTTTCCTACATAGTTTTCATAGACTGCTCACTTAGAAGTCATAGAAAACAAAAACTGTGTCTGTGACTAACATTTCCTGTCATAAACAGTAGAATTTCCTAAACAAATTGAGTCACAGTTCGTGAGAATGTGACTCAAACAAGTTATATAGATTAAGTACATTGATTATGATAACATCAATTGTGTTACTGTTATCTATTTATTATGGCTATTTGTCAGAGACGCTCGTATTTATTGATTGGCTGGATCAAATTGAGTTGACTTGGTCATGCCCTTTTTAACCTGTGAGGGGTGTCTATCTTTGTTTGGTATGCAAATAATGATTATTATATTGTTAACTAGCTGATGCCCGCGGCTACGCCCGCCCGTAAATTGTATACTAAAACCTTCCTTTGAATTACTCTATCTATTAAAAAAACCCGCATCAAAATCCGTTGCGTAGTTTTAAAGATCTAAGCATACATAGGACAGACAGACGCGGCGCGGCGGAGGTCTTTGTTTTATAATATGTAGTGATTATATGGTATCAAGTGGACAGTTATTAGCTATTTACCACTTGTATAATTTGTGTTCAACCATTATATTATGGTAGAAATAAATAATATTGATGCACATAGGCTATTGTTGACACTGGAACATTATTTTATATAGTTTTGCACACATAGTGGGTACATAATTTCGCTTGTGAAAAAATCTCAAGAGGAACTTTGGACCCGTAAATTAGACATCTTGCCGAGGGACATTTAAAATATGCAGAGGGCAGAATTTGTAGTACATTTATATCCCATACAAGGCCAAAATAATTTGCCAAATTAGTGTGGGACTAATTTTTCTGTTTCATATGTCGTGTCTTGTCGAATGTTTAATCCAAATTAGAATATTGCGACAATTTTGATATAATCGAAGATATATTTTGGAAACTTTGTCAAAAGGCTTCCTATAACAATCAGACGCGAAATGGCTTCCCTCAATAATTGAAAGTGTGAATAACTTCCACTGGATGAAGCCGTAACAGTTGGCGCAAACTTTTACACGAACTCGAATTTTTACATTTGTAGGTACCTCTAACGTACACCCACATTTTGCCAGTTGGGTATACCTGGGTGTAAAAGACCACATCACGAAGCCGTCAACCAAGCATTCTGTACTTACATCAAACTAAGTAACTTTACGCAAAAATTATTGCTGGGCAACGACTTTGTTTTTTGGGGTGAAAAATCATGTTTTGTGGTAGAACTCCATGTAACGCACTCAAAACATTGTGCTGATGGATAGATTGAATAGTACGGCGGTCGTGGAGGTGTTCAAAGTAAGTAAAAATCTTACATTAAAACCTTGTACTTAAAACAAAACTTGTCAAAAAGTTGGAACTTTGACCACCAATATCTCCGTAACTAGAAGGTTCCCAGGTATAGTGTAGAACAAAAAAATGTTCGCAATGACGAGGAGAACAAGTGCCTTTCGGCTTCGTTAAGAGGTGTTTTACACCCTTTATTGTGTCGGAGTTGTTGGCGGTTGCGGACACCGTGCTCGAAACACCCAATAACACTGTGCCCGACCTGGGAACCGAACCTAAGACCTCAATCTCGACAGAAGCGCTTACGAACATTAGACCAACGAGGCCATCAACTTTTCACCGTGTAAAATACTGTAAGAAAAGAGAACTTTACACGAGAAAGTAACCCAAATAATACTTTCTTTTTTCATTGTTTGTTCGTCAGCGTGCGATAATTTCTGCTAGACATTTTGGCGTGCCAATAAAATGTGCTAATCTCCGTTCACGGGCTAGCTTAGGTAGGCGACCGGCGACCTCACCTTGCCATTTGTTATAGGTATCTGTCTTTGTTTTTATTGTTATGTCTGTATCCACACTTCGCATTGTTATAGGTATCTGTAATACACATGATACCTACTTTATACATGAAACAGACAACAATACAAATAGGTATTTGTGTCAAGTAGTTTTTGACGTTTTTTAGTGGATTTGCTGGATTTGCTTCCTTGAATTTAATGTAAAAAACTCAAGAAGCTAGTGTAAATTAAATCATTTTTGGTTATTCTAAAAGCGGACTAAACCATTTTAGAACCTCAAAACCACATCAATACCAACACACACGGGACACAACTTTGAACCAATAAGAAAGTCGCTCCTATAAAAAAAATAAAAAAATAAAATCCATTTAGGTATTTCAGGTTCTCCCATATGACAATTGACTTGTTCAAAAAAAAAAAAAACATCATTTTTTAAATATAATTTAAATCTTTATCATAAATGATAGTAATGATAGAAGCGAAAAACTCTCAATTCCTTTTAATTAATTTATTATAGACAATTTAAAATTGATAAAATTTTGAAATTAGTCACGTGACTAAAAACGCGCCAAAATCGGTCACCATGTTGGCTACGTCACAATGTTAAAGGACTTGCTCAACAATACAGTGTGAATTTTCGTGAACTTTCAGCATTAAATTTTATAATTAAAAATATATCACGGCAACTGTTTCATACAATAAGTTTGTAGTTAATATCTACAATAACGTGTTGAGGTCGGTAAAACGACAGCGACATTAGTTTATTGCCAAATATGTGTAAAATACTTAGTACTACACCCTTCCTAAAATAGGTAACCTACATGCACTGAAAATATTGTACTTATAGAAGCTTCTCGTTTGCTAATAAAACTCGAAAGGTCAAAATGAAAACAGTAACATTCTATCTGCGTTCTTATTTTCGTCATTATTCATACATAATTTTCATACACAAGCACAACACAATCAAAGTCTTGACAATATTACAAAAAAAAACCATGTTGCAACATAACACTTCTTTTAGTAGTGCTGACCGCAAACGCAAGTTTCGCAATCACGATTAAAAAGTTGCATTCAGCCTAATCGATACTTGCAATGAAATTAAGTCTGGAAAAAAAGAGTTGATACTGAATACTGAAAGCTCCTTGGTGTAATTTTTATTAATTATTATAAACTATCATTTTTAATAATGTAATTTAGTAATTATTTGATGCATTGATTTCACGAGAAGGAGATTATATTAATGAGAAACAAGGCTACGGCTAAATTCGCGTCGATTTTTTAGTTTCTAAATTTAAACTTGGAATGCGCTCGCAATTCACATTTATGAGTATTTTTATTTACTACATCTTTTATTTATTGTGAATTTTGTTTTGTAATAACTGAAGGTTGGTATATAGTGCGCCAAGGATCTTGGTAGGCATAGTTTTGATTGATCCACCAAAGATAAATAAATATTATCAACTCTAAAACCTCAACAGATTTTTACAATACCTACCAAGATCCTTAACGCACTATTTCCAACTAACGGGACGCTAGACTGAAGTGATAACTTAAATTAAACTAATTTATGTTGAACTACCTATTTGATATTGAAATTGTTTAAAAATTAACAAATTAGTGGCGTTAGTTCAGATTTTGTCCACGCGCCAAAAGATCCTTGTACAGTCAGTTTTTTCAATACAATCGGATTGGGTTTTTAGACATGTGTCAAAATAAAAAGTAATTTAAACCAAAAGCACTAATATGGGGTAGAATTTCGGAAAATGCTTTCTTATCGGATGCCTACGTCATACAAAGAACACACCCTCTAAGTTTCAGGTCTCTACGATCAGCGGTTTGGCTGTGCATTGATCCATCAGTCAGACATTCAGGAACTACTTCGTTCCCGAACTCCTTCGTTACCGTTCCGAATAGAGTCACCCTCCCAGAAGAAGTTATCACTTCAAAAAATAGTTAATTTAAATACAATGTAATTTTGAACAGCAAGTGCATTTCTAATTTAAATTTTGATTTTGAAAAAATCGGCGCGAATTTAGTGATGGATCAATCTGTACTGTTTATTGTTGGGTTGGTTTGAATACCTACGTATACAATATACTATTAAGATTACCTATAAAAAAGTACAATAATATAATAAATATTTATTGTTTTTACGCTTAAAACAAGATTATTTTAATTTCCATTCGTCGATTATTACAATCCTTAATTTAATTACTCGAGTTAATCGAAATTTACAAAAAAATAATCGATTGGAATAATCGCTTTCACACATCACAAAGATTAAAAAAAAATATCGGCATGTCATGTCGTCAACGTCAATAACAAATACAAATTGAGTAGTGGTAATAAATATTACGTGTTATTGGTCCTGTGTTAGTAAATTAAGCTAAGATCTGGGTATTTTCATGTTGTATAAAATATTTGGAATGATATTTGTCACATATGTTTTCGAATCTATGCGTCTGTGTGATACAATGTGAAAAATAAAAATGTAAACACGCAAGATTGCCGCGAAACTTCGACTAGATTTCAAAATCATCATTACAATTAATTATTTAAATGGAACTATGGATGAATTCGTCACATAATTAAATGACGAGTCAATTATTCTCAACTTATTGGAGCTTGGATGTCCGAAAACTATTTTTTTATGATTTCTAGCCTCGGCTCACAATATGGCGATGACCGTATTTACGCACTAGGATTTTATTAGGGTAAATTAAGAATCTTGCGTGCTAAATATATAACTTTTAATGGTGTTGACATATGATCCTTTTATCCAACTATCTTAATGAACGCACACTCATAGTATTTGAGGAACAGAATTTCAATAATAACAAGAAATCATCGATGCTAGGTCAAAACACTGTATCAGCTGTATGGTACGATGAGTAAGTATTAACATTGTGACGTCACATACGCGCTCGGGTTTATTCGGGAACTGTCGGCGTGTTTTCGGTACGGGGTTCGAGAATGTATTTTTAATCTAATATAACTTTCTAAATAGAGCGAAAAAAAAAAAAAAAAAAATTGTTTGTTATAAAACATATATATGATCTTTCCATATAAGACAAAAAAAAAATCTAGTATAATACTCAATTATACGAAACACGAGATCACAAAAACACAATCACAAACCACAATTTAACATAAGAATTTAACAATAATAATGAAAACAAAATAATAATAAATAGGTACGATGTCAACAATGACATGATGTCCTATGATGTAGTCTGTAAGGTTACCGACGCGACGTAGCCCGAAGAATTGCCAAACTTAAGTGGCAGTGGGCAGGGCACAATGCTCGCAGAACGGATGGCCGATGGGGCCGAAAAGTTCTGGAGAGGCGAACCTGGAAGGCCTCCCAGTAGGTGGACCGATGACTTGGTGAAAGTTGCGGGAATCCACTGGATGCGAGTCGTACGGGTCCGGTCAATATGGCGGGCTCCACTTGGGGGAGGCCTATGTCCAGCAGTGGAAGTCTTTCGGCTAAAATGATGATATTCAGCCGGTAATGTTCCCACTACGGGGACTAAAGGGGCTTTGAGGGACAGCCATAAGCCATTCTCACCCCGAGAGCCCAGGATGGGTTAATGAATCAGTGGATTTCACGTCATAGTTTTAAATTACATATTTTGTCCTTAGACTTTCTCACGAATCTACGTAAACCTCTACAATGTTACTTAACATAATTATTGTAAATCACACTCTTAGATTTCCAGTGCCCACAATACATGATTTGAATGACTGCAATTAACCACCGTATCCACTCGGATATTGCCTCTCTTATCAAAGAATAAAAGAAAAACAGTAAATATCAGCCCCTTATCATCCGACGAAAGGGTTACTAGTTCATGGACTTGTAACTTGTCATTGCAATATTGATTAATTTTATGCCTCTCTTCTGACAATATGGTTTTGTATCAATAAAGCCAGTACACACGGTGATCTACCTGCGATATTTTGAATTTAGTATTAAACGTCAATGGTGTCGATTCTGTTGTGCACAAACTAAACTTAATTTAGGCTATTGCTATCTTTTACTAAAAGGAAGTGCGAGAAAAGGACGGCTATAGCTATGAACTAAGTTAGAGATGTCAAACTAGTGTATGCCTTCCGCTTCACCGTGTTTTTAGTCGACATGTTTTTACGTGCACCCTTCATTTGTATGGAAATATTAGTTCCGACTAAATTTGACAGCTCTAAATTACGTCCGTCTCTTTCGCGTTTTATTAGACAGAAAAAGATAGCAATTGCCTAAATTAAGTTTAGTTTGTGCACAACAGAATCGACACCAATATTCCACTACTTATCCCTTATAAACAAATGCCGTAGGTAATTGAGATGCCAAAATTAAACAGTTAAAAAATATCGTACCGATCGTTGCCTTGTAAGGCCTAAGGTGTTTGTGTAATTCTAAAAACACCCACAGTCTACCAACGCCGATGGTATATGATCAATGATTTCGACTTGTAACACAATGTCGAACAACAATCCATCGATCTTTAGTACCTAGTGTCCATTCGATCCAAATACATTCAAATATTTACGAGCGATGACGGGACAAGACGAAGAAAATCGTAATCCAATACGGTACGTCATGTTACTAAACTGTCTAGTGTCATACGCCCGCTTCTCAGGTAGCATTCGTGAGTCAAAATCAAATATGTTCAGGATCAAAATTTTTGGATAAAATATTCCCAATGTCCGAATGTCTCTTTCAATGAGTTGAAGAGACCTGATTTCGGGAATTTACCATCTCGTATTGCTGCCCCATTAACAGTTGCGCACAGTCCAATGCTAGTCTTAGCAGCACCTAAATGGGAGACAAGACAGTCTCAAACACCAAAGGAGGTTATTAAAGACATCCCCCCTTTTTTTCTTGTGTATGTTTATGGTAGTCAAATGTGATGCAGCCTCTACACTGCCAGTGCCTTATCTATGACCCCAAAATAACAACTACTGAGATATGAGATAAGAATCTTTGCAACGGTGTTATAAGCACCATTTTTGCTATTAACTTCGAGAGACTTCAAGAGACCTTGAGACTTTTTCTTATCTTGAAGTGACCTTGAGACTTTTGATGAAATCCCCTAACCCCTGTGGCGATAATCACGCTATTATCTACACTATCTACACTAATATTATAAAGAAGAAAGATTTGTATTTTTATGTGTGTATGTTTGTAATGAATAAACTCAAAAACTACTGCGCCGATTTTTTAAATTCTTTCACCATTATAAAGCCACGTTTTTACTGAGTAACATAGGCTATATTTTATCTCCGTACTCCCACGGGAACGGGAACTACGCAGGTGAAACCGCGTAACGTCCGCTAGTGTTAAATAAGACTGCTAACTGAATGGTATAAAGTAGGTTTTAAATATCTTAGGATTAAATTGAAGTTACTGGGTCAAGGGGCTGGCTTCCTTGGAGGCGAGACTAACCAAGCAAAAACTAGCAAAAACATAATCACGACGTACTTTTTTTTGCAGATTTGTCATCGCTCCATTTGGTACATACTTGGGCATAAAGAACACGAAACCACGGCGAGCAGCGAACATTCCTAAACTAGAGAATATTTACAAGTCTTCACCTAAACTGAAACAGGTAAAAATTGCAACGTTTTATCGTGTTTTATTCTAAAAATATTTAATCACATGTTTTTTTTTTCAACTTTGTATTACGTCATGTCACAAAAACATAACGAAAAATTCCAGAATAATATAAAATCATAAAAACTGCAGTTGATGCATTGATTAAGTTATCTTGTACGGTTATTACCGAAAGTCGTACTTATTATACATATAAAGTAATACAAAATTATTCAATTTTCTCTCTTGCACACAAGAAGTTGAGATTAGTTATCGCTTAAAAAAGTGAAGTATGAATTGACTCTCGTTGCTGACTGTACCAGTAAGCTTTCATAGTTTCAGGCCGGCTAGATGATATGACTTTTGCGGAATTTTAATTTCTATTTAAAAGTAATATAGATAACGTAGTTCCACGCCAGTTTGCAACCTTGGATATAAACATATCAAAGATAATATAATTGTTTCACGGACAGACCTGTAATAAATTTTAATAAAAAGGTATTATTTCCCTGATGGAAGAATAAAAATGTCGTTATTATCAAGTGGTCCCCAAATACTATGTAAACCGTCTAATCTTGTGCTATCTACGGTAAATATGTGAACACTACTTGAGAACTGTCGACCGGTGATGATAACGACATTCAAATCGTATCATTAAACTGAAATTATAATGCTTGAAGTGCAAGTTTGTGACTTGTAAGTAGTCAGCTATGATAGCTGTATTATTGTGTTGAGTATTTTAAGTTGTGACGACAATGACCAATCTGCAGCTAAATCTATGGAGAAAATTGGAAAGCACTTAATTCTGCACGACCAAGTAGGGCGCTGCAAATAACATTTCGCAAAATGACCCCATTTTTCGACACATATTGCGAATGCGATGCTTCCAACGATGGCCCAAGTGTCTAAAAATATCCAAAGTGTCCTTACACGAGGAACGCCACTAGGGTTTTCGCGTACCCGACCTTTTTTATTACCCAGGTATCGGGTATTATTTTTTCATATACCCGGGTACTTATATGCAATATTTGCAGAAAAAGATAAAATTTTCTTTCATTAATTAGTTTTATTTCATTACGAAAGAAAGAATGTCAATAAGTCTCCCTAACTTATAGTACAATCAGTCACACGGTTCAACAGTCTTGTTCTCATTATATTCCATTCGGGCCGTCACTCGTAATCGTAAATTCATCCGAGAAGCTTTTCAACATAAACAAAACAGCTAACTCTACCGAAAAACGAAGGCAGGACCATGGAACTAGTTCTAGAGTATTATGCACAACAAGAATCAAGTATGGTTAACAAGTTGCAAACGATAATAAACCCTGATGGTAGATTCAGTCTAACTCTTGATGAATGGACAAGCTTAAAAAACCGTTGTTACTTAGACAAACTTGCATTCCAATGAGGATGACAGAACATTATTCAACCTAGGGTTGGTTTTTATACCTGGAAAATTCGGCGCAGTTGAGGTGTTTGTAGTTTGCTTATATTATTTTTAAGGCGCTACTTAGTAATAAGAATTTTGATGAATTCTTTGATCAAAGTGGGTACCCGGGTCTGACAATGAAAGATATACCCGGGTATATCCGGATCCGGATACCCGGGTAGAAACCCCTAAACGCCACAGACGCCGCGATTGACGTGGCCACTAGGCCCATGAAATGTATTATGTCGTACCATTGATACGGAAGATGTTGAAGCTACAATTTGGCAATAAAATAAGTCATTGATCCCCAAATAAGAAATTTAAAATATTACACACAGATTGGGCTTCAGTCGCCTGAAATACAAGTGCAATGTGATAATTATCATATATTTTTCTTTATAAAAGTCCTTTTTCAATACTTACGCTTTTTAAGAATGTGAAAACTGATAAGGCAGTCTGCAATTATGTGACAGTAATTATGTCTGTAGAAAGCTACATTATAAAAGCTACCATGAGTACCATGCTTAATTAAACAGACAAGGCAAAAACGCGGTAAACTATGAGCGGTGATTAATGCTCTTTATCTATAACTAGCTGACGTCCCGCGGTTTCACCCGCGTAGTTCCCATTCCCGTGGGAGTACGGGAATAAAATGTAGCCTATAGCACTCACGAATAATGTAGCTTTCTACCAGTGAAACAATTTTTAAAATTGGTTCATTACTTCCGGAGATTACCCGCTACATACAAACTTACAAACAAATGTCACCCGCGTAGTTCTCGTTCCCGTGGGAGTACGGGGATAAAATATAGCCTATGTTACTCAGTAAAGACGTAGCTTTCTAATGGTGGATGAATTTTTGAAATCGGCGCAGTAGTTTTGGAGTTTATTCATTACAAACATACACACACACACACAAATACAAATCTTTCCTCTTTATAATATTAGTGTAGATGTAGATAAAAAGCAGACCCCGTAGTAGGCAATTAAGTACAAACTAATGACTTAGATATTATCCTTATCACATAGATTTAAATAGATGGTTTATAGGAATTACCATGCCACAAAATTAAACATCACACCACGAATTTTACGGTAATTTTAAACAAAACATTGTAATCTGGTTAATTATAAAACCAGATAATTCGATATTACGGTACTATAACGGTCTTAACAAAGCGTAATATTTATTATCAATAGTTTTACATAATATACTCGATAGCGTTATCATATCTGTTTACAAATTATAGTTGGCGTTCGGCATTGTTTTGTAGGCCCAGTAGGAACTCCTAGCAATGTTATTTACTTGATTCCTATTGGTTGCGGTCGTGAGAGAAGGCACATAAGGCTAGGTATACTACGCGGGCCTGTAAACGGAGAGCTATGGGCTAGCTCGCCGTCCGTCCGTCTCATGACGACAGGCCGTGTCGACGGCGCAGGAGTGTTCTACGCGTGCCTCAAAGAGAGTCAGCAAAAGGAAGGGGTCCGCAAGGACCGCTGCCTGCCGGGGTTGCGGGACTGTTCGAAAGAGATACCGTGACTCCGGAACACTAAGGGCGATGAAGGAACATGGATGGGTTTTAGGCAGTAAAAGTTTGACACTCCCTCCTGCTCCGCCCAGAGCGGGAGGAGTCATTTGATGATTTCCCATCCGAAAAAAACAAGGCTGGATATACTATACTAGACTTTGTTGGTGTAACCTTGACTGTATGGCAGCAATCAATCACTGTAATATTACTATTACTAAACCGTAATGTCCACCTGCTGGGCTCATTCATCTCGCGGCTAAATAATAACAGCCGCACAGGTCGATCTTCAAGGTTAAGCCACGCTTGCCAAGGTCGGTCTGTAGATGGGTGACCATAATTACAAACCGCGTTTCCACTTCGGAAAGCAGGTAAGTTGGTCCCGGCTGTCATTTGTAGATCTTTGACAGTCGTTACAGGTAGCCAGTGACCCGAAAGTCTGACAACCAGTCTTACAAAGGGGTATCGTATTACCTACATAACTAACTGGGTTGTGGAGGTCAGATAGGCAGTCGCTCCATGTAAAATACTGGGTTTCTGCTGCATCTGGTTAGACTGGAAGCTGACTTCAATAATGTTGGGCAAAGGCTCCAATCCTTCCATCGGTCACGAAAGGCGACGCAATCTCAAATCAAAATGTGTTTGAAATATTTTCGGTATTTGGTGGCGAATTGGCGACTTTGTTGCCATCATCAATAGAACCAAGCTAAAAGAGACTATTTTTGTCCAAAATTGGCTGAAGTCGGGCTGTAAATAATGATAATGAGATGGTTGCTGCACAAGATCTCGACAACCAAATGGAAATAGTTTCAAGGTGAAAGCGCCAGGGAATGAAACCGCAGTGGAAATCCCATCGAATGACTTTTTCATGAAATATTTATTGAATGGGAATTAAATGAACTTAGAGGGTTGTTTTGTTGATTTTTATGATTATAATTCTATAACTACATCGAACGATCGATCTGTACCTAGGGTCGATTATAAACAATTTTACTAAGTTAACTATAATTATTATCATGTTTATGTTGTCAAGCTATGGGGAGGAATGTTGTATATTCGTGGTTAATATGAGGGTAGTTGCATCCACCCCTATATAAGTTGTGTCGCTTGTCAAATAAACTCGGTGTGCTACCAGCTATCTGTCGTTTCACTTGTTTCCCGTTCGCATACATATCAGAACGCGAATCGCATTTTCATCAACATACAACCTGACACTGACCTGCAATGGGGAGACACAGGCAAAGATAATCTAAGATGGCGCCACCATAGCTGGTCTCAATCTGACCAATGAGGTTAAGCTATTTTGAAATATAAAATGACATTACCACATTTTCAACCAATGACGATGGTGGGAACCAGCTATGCTAGCGCCATTAGTTCCACAGTTTCCTTCCCCATTGGCAAAAAGCGTAAGAAAATTTGAATTTCGCGGGCTGCCATGGCGCTTCTACCTTAAAGAAAGCCGACCCGATTGGCGCAGCGGTAGTGAGGCTGCCTTACGTTCTTAGGGTCCTGGGTTCGAATCCCGGTCGGAGCAAATGTTTGTGTGATAAGCATGGACATTTGTTTCTGAGTCATGGATGTTTATATGTATAATAAGTATGTATTTACAAACAAAAAGTATCTATGTAGTATATCAACTATCTGGTGTCCACGACACAAGCCTCGTTGCTTAGTGTGGCACTAGATGGCGCTGTGTGTAATGTCCAGCAATATTTATTTTATTTATTTATTTTTAAAGCCATCAAATCCACACAGAGTTCCATCGTATTTTGTGTGTTAAACGTAAACGTCTATAAATCGCCTACCAAAGTAAAAGTAAATCAATATCTACAATATTGATTCACTTACAGCGAGTAGTTTCACCTCGTAATCATTACAGACACGAAAGATCTTATAACGATAACCAACACTTTGTAGCAAACCATATGCATACTGAAATTCTATGGAATTATGCAAATTACGGAGCTCACGCTAAGGTCAAAAATATTTCACCTTATTTGTCTACAGACATTAATATCGATTGAATACAAGGTTGAAGGTAAATAAAGGACAAAGTAATACGAACGCATTGGCTTTTGCGCTGAGGGTAATATTTATGTAATAATCGATTCGATCCTCGCACGAAACTTAAGATTTATTGGGAGGGATGCAGTATAAGTTCACCTGCGAAGTTTGTTGAAGATATTGGAATAACAACTTAAATTGCAATAATACCATCAGCCAATCTTTGTCAACTACTGGCGATGATTCAATGAGGCTTTTTCGGATTTTAACTGACACCAGATGTCGCTACGTACGCGTCGGGTCTAAACAACTGTCAAATTGTACTGAATTGTATGCTAGTGAAACTTTTTACCGAAATTTCATCGTTTTTGAACTGTTTTACAATATAAATATGGATTACGGACAAAGAAAAGTAGCTGAACTAAAGATTAAGCTTCTTAGTACTGCATAAGTCAGTGGTACAAGGAAAAACTTAATGAAAGGTAACTTATGCGGCACAACACTGAGGCCTTTTATTAATGACACGCGGTTTCACCCGCGTAGTTCCCGTTCCCGTGGGAGTACGGGGATAAAATATAGCCAATGTTACTTAGGGTGAATGTAGCTTTCTAATTGTGAAAGAATTTTTGAAATCGGCGCAGTAGTTTTTGAGTTTATTCATTACAAACATAACATACACATCTTTCCTCTTTATAATATTAGTGTAGATTAACTCAAAGACATTCACTGCTGGACATAGACCTCCATAAAACATCAACTCTCAGAAAAATTGGTAGCTGATTGATCTGCCCAGGGCGAGCAGAAATAACCTATTGTATAATTTATTTTTCATAATTTTCAATTTTTGTTTTCAGCCGGCACTCGTAGCCAAGAAGCTCGATCTTTCCGAGCGTGAAGTTCAACGGTGGTGGCGTCTCCGCCGCGGTCAGGACAAGCCGTCGACCCTCGTCAAGTTCTCTGAGAATGCCTGGAAGGTCGTCTTCTACACCTGCAACTTTGTTTATGGCCTGTATACTCTGTGGGATAAGGAATGGCTTTGGGACATCGACCAGTGTTATATCGGATATCCTCATCAGGTGAGATTTTTGTTTGTTGTTTGTGTGAGTCTTATGGTAATTGTTATAAGGTTGAATATTGAATTGATTGACACAAGGTATATTTATTGCATATTAGAAGTGTAAAATAAGTGTGTGTGTGTGCAAGATAAGGAAGTTGAAAGACGAGTCCAAAATGCTTGGAAGTCCTTCTGGGCCCTAAAAGAACACATGAAGGGAAGTCTTCCAATGACTCTAAAAAGAAAACTCATCGACATGTGCATCCTGTCCGTCCTAACCTACGGTGCGCAAAGTTGGTCACTTACTGGACAACAGAAGTCCAAACTGAAGATTTGCCAGCGAGCAATGGAACGCAGCATAATAGGTGTGAGGCGGACAGATCGCGTAAGAAACACCACCTTGCGTTCCATAACTAAGGTTGCAGATGTCGGAGAAAAAACAGCCAAGTTAAAGTGGGAGTGGGCTGGCCATGTAGCGCGAATGCACCCGGAAAGGTGATCGTCACTCACTGGACGCCTGACGGAGGAAATCGCCGTCGAGGTAGACCGCGGCGAAGGTGATGTGACGACCTGATCTTGTTTGCGGGGCGAACATGGCCGGATATCGCACAAGATAGAGAGGTTTGGAAGGAGAAAGGGGAGGCCTTTGACCAGCAGTGGGACACAATGACAGGCTAAGGAAATTAGAAGTGTAAGGTCTCTTATGAACATTGACATAAGGTTTAAATTGATTTGATAGACGCACACATTAAATAAAACAAAAATTATTATTTAACGATTAATTAAAGCTATTTATTAATATGATAAAAATATCACTGCCTCGCCTCACCAATAAACTAAACACAAGGTGAATCTGATATTATAGTTTGACCTTTAACATGGGATCACATGAAAAAAAAAAACAGTATTTTGATCTCAAGAAAGCTCTAACAATATTTTCCAGATTAGATTCATCAGATATACTGATTAAGATCTATCAATATTATAATAGATTAAATGATAAGCAGATTCCTAGACAATCCGATAAGGTTAATGATTATGAATTATGAATTTTATATTTCTCAAAGTCAAACTATTTATTTCAACTAGGGCCTGGTTGAAAAATATACCACTTACACATTTGCAATTCTTTTTTGTTTTAATAAATAAGCAATTCGTTTTTACTACATATTCTAAATGCTCGTAGCTATATGGATAGGTCTTTGTTACAACAGAATTATCGTTGATTGAATATTTTTAATTTAATATTGAATTAAGAACTTAAAATTAGTCAAGAACCATTTAATTAGTCAAGACTCAAACCAGATAAAAAAACATTTACTCAGGACCATACATTTTGTACATTTTATACACCCACCAAACTGCAAAACAGTTTATCGGCGGGATTAGCGCATTTTTGTTTAAATAGTAATAACTAGCGGACGTCACGCGGTTTCGCCCGCGTAGTTCCCGTTCCCGTGGGAGTACGGGGATAAAATATAGCATATATTACTGGCTGATAATGTAGCTAGCCATTGCTGAAAGAATTTTTGGAATCGGTTCAGTAGTTTTTAAGTTTATTCGTTACATACAAAAATACAAATCTTTCCTCTGAATAATTTACTAGCGGACGTCCCGCGGTTTCACCCGCGTAGTTTCCGTTCCCGTGGGAGTACGAGGATTAAATATAGCCTATGTTACTCAGGGTGAATGTAGCTTTCTAATGGTGAAAGAATTTTTAAAATCGGTTCATTACTTCCGGAGATTACCCCCTACATACAAACTTACAAACAAATGTTACCTCTTTATAATATTAGTTATAGATAAAAAGTGTGCAATATAATATAAGTAGTTTATACGAACAGCAAGTATTGTGGCAGTGCTGGCCACCGAGATTGTACAATGCTTACTAGCTCAAAAGTATTATACGCTTGAAAAAACTTTTGTAATACCAGTAAATAGAAACCTTCTTTATCTAATTATCTAATCTACTATTCATTTTGTGGTACGTAACAGTTCTTTTTAGTAATCCACGCACGGTCGAACAATCAATTTGAAAGACCGGTACAATTAGTACACATAAAAACTGACAGCTGTAAATTGAAGTAATTGTTCCACTGTTATCATTGTAGTGTTACGATAATTATGCTAACCGTAGCCTAATGAGTTGCTGTACTGTTTCTGGAGCTTGACAACGTAATCATTTTTTAACCGACTTCAAAAAAGGCGGAGGTTATATGTTCGTGTGTATGTATTTTTTTTTTTTTTATGTATGTTACCTGATTTCTCTCCCATTTGTGGACCGATTTTCAAAATTCTTTTTTTATTTGAAAAAGTATACTCCTGAGGTGGTCCCATTTTAATTTGGTGAAGATCTGATGCTGATCATCGGAGGTATACAATAGAACTCTTCAAAAAGAGACGGCAAATCTGTTGTGATAGCTCCAATCGGTTGGATGTTCATTGTTTATACAATATCATGACGGAACATCACGCCTGTATGCTCTGAGGGGGACGCAGAAGTGTACAATTTACCTGATTTCTCTCCCGTTTGTGGACCGATTCTCAAAATTCTTTTTTTATTTGAAAAAGTACACTTTTGAGGTGGTCCCATTTTAATTTGGTGAAGATCTAATGCTGATCTTCGGAGATATACAATAGAACTCTTCAAAAAGGGACGGCAAATCTGTTGTGATAGCTCCAATCGGTTGGATATTCATTGTTTATACAATATCATGACGTAACATCACGTCTGTATGCTCTGAGGGGGTACGCAGATGTGTACAATTTACCTGATTTCTCTCCCATTTGTGGACCGATTTTCAAAATTCTTTTTTTACTTGAAAGAGTATACTCCTGAGGTGGTCCCATTTTAATTTGGTGAAGATCTGATGCTGATCTTCGGAGATATACAATGGAACTCTTCAAAAATAGACGGCAAATCTGTTGTGATAGCTCCAATCGGTTGGATGTACATTGTTTAAACAACATCATGACGTAACATTACACCTGTTTGCTCTGAGGGGTACATAGATGTGTACAGTACACCCAGATTTCGACAGTTATGGCATGTTATGTTCCATTTATTGGGGATAAGCCTATTACCATGACATGTATTGTTAACCATGTACAATGAATGCATAGCAAATATTTGTAAGTATAGGATATTACAACTAAAAATGGAAAAATAAAATAAAACTTTTTTGCCAAAAATAAAACCGACTTCAAAAAAAACAACAAACAAAAAAAACACAAAAAGAAAAGGACAAAAAAATACACTAAAAGAAAAACAAAAAAAAAACTAAAACAAAACCACAAAAAAGTGAAAAATAACTTTAGCTTCAGAAGCCGGTGAGAAAAACACCAAATCAATCAAAGGTCAAGTTTCAGAAGTCGGTGACAAAAACACTAAATCAATTAAACAAGGTCACCGACTTCTGAAGCTTGACCTTTGATTGATTTGGTGTTTTTCTCACCGGCTTCTGAAGCTAAAGTTATTTTTCACTTTTTTGTGGTTTTGTTTTAGTTTTTTTTTTGTTTTTCTTTTAGTGTATTTTTTTGTCCTTTTCTTTTTGTGTTTTTTTTGGTTTAATGTTTTATTTATAAGTGCATTGACACTTTAAAGGCTGGAACGGACATTGACGCACAAACGGTTACCACCACATACTCTCCTATACTACGTCACATGGCTTAGCATGATCCTCCGTTACGCCTAAAATACTGCAGCATTGATTTTGAAATAAATATATGGTAAAGTTGAGGATTAATGCTAAGTACTATGTGTGACGAAAACACGATTCCATAAACTTTTCTAGATAGAAAAAAATCCAAAGTTACCTCCAAATCGAACAATAAACCGCTGGTATTCAAAAAGTACTTCAAATTAGATCATGAAACTTTCCATACTAACTGAACTAACTATAAAGCAGGTCTTGTTTTATTTTTTTAGTCCAATCAACAGATTTTTTGTAAATCGCAAAAATCCACTAATTTCGCACTATTCGGCCCGCAGTGACTGACGTGACAACCGCTTTGTAGTGCAAGCTGATTAGAACTTTATTCTAACAGTATTTATTTGTTTTTGTAAATCAATGAATATTGACAAAGATAAAACGCATCAAAACTCGGTAGTGGGGGCGGTCCCCACTACCGAGTTTTGATGCGTTTTATCTAGCTCGTGACATCACAACGCACTAAAAATTATAACACGGCGTGACGTATTGAGAATTTTAAAAGCGACGTATCTTCGTTAATTTTGGTTTACGCAACAAAAGAAAAAATACGTGTGAAATATTTTTTGAAAATCTAACTGACGGACTAATTAGATTTTTTCAGGACACAAGCCTATTGGGATTTAAAAATAACTGATGAAATGCGGGTGTGCTATGGTTAATATATTTACGAACGTTACGTTAATGTTTATATTTTTAAATTCCAGGGAATCACAGACGACATCTGGTGGTATTACATGATCTCAGCAGCCTTCTACTGGTCGCTGACCATCTCTCAGTTCTGGGACGTGAGACGCAAGGACTTCTGGCAGATGTTCGTGCACCACATCGCGACGATACTGCTGCTGTCCTTCAGCTGGGTCTGCAATCTGCACAGGATCGGGACCCTCGTGCTGTTGCTGCATGACTGTGCTGATATATTTGTTGAGGTATGTACCTATAGTACTTTTGGAACCGACTTCAAAAAAGGAGGCTTGATGAATTATGTTCGTATTACTCGTCAAACTGTATGGAAAATCAAGTTTTTTTTCGCGATTCTGGGTTTGGTCCCTGCATAGTAAAAGTTGTTCATAATGATGAGTACAATGTCGAAGTTTATCGATATAGTCCGGAATCACGGTGTATATGTCGTAGCCAATTCGTATAACACGCCCTTTTTACATAATGGCACGCCGGATTGTAAAACGCCGCCGTTATGTAATACGGCGTCCTCACGTTCAGTTGAATTACAATTCGGCTGAAATAAAGTACGCCGCATTGAATGAGCCCTTCGCGTTTGTCAAAGCGGCGTACTAACGTCCCGCCTTTATACAAACAAGCGCATCGTCAATAGGCCGCTTTATTTTATTTTTATTTTATTTTATTCAAAAAGGAACAACAAACAACTGCAATATAAAACATTAGACATAAGAAAAATATACAAAGCTTATAGACAATATTGCAGCCCACAACGCTGTTCACAGATTAACTCTAAGGTACTTGACAGTGAAATAATCGCTAGGGTTACAAATGCGAGATATATAAAATGTTGTAAAAAAAAGAAAAACAGTGTAAGAAGGTGTATAAATAATTAAGAAAGTTCTTTAAGTATACGACGTTTAAACTTGTATGGAGAACATGCAAAAATGACAATTTGCTCGAAAGTACTATTGTAGGAATCGACCATTCTGCGAACAGGCGAACGCTGGCCAGAGTTGGACTTGCAAGTGCCCACGGAAAATAATCTGCCAGCGCGCACCTTTCGCTTGTGGACCGTCCTAGGAACCGCATAACATAACATATTGGACAGTTCAATACAGTCAAATTTATTTCGAACAATATTATATAAATTCATAGCTTCTAAGTACCTACGTCTGTTTTCGAGTGTTGCGAGCTTATACTTAGCAAGTAAATCTTGGTACGGCAAATAATATCCGTAGCATCTGTAATGCATAGCTCGCAAGAACTTGTATTGAACACACTCAATCATTTCAACGTACTTTTTGTAGTAAGGACTCCAGACGGACGCGGCGTACTCTAGTTGAGATCGTACAAGAGACTTATATAAGCATAAATAGGAAAAAGGCTTTTTAAAGTCGACAGTTGAACGCATTACAAATCCGTACATTTGATACGCTTTATTAACAATTTTTCCTATGTGTAGATCTAAGCAAAGCTTAGAATCAAGAATAACACCGAGATCTCGAATAGAATCCACTTTAAGTAGGGGGGCATTGCACAACGTATATGTATAGTTAATTTTGATTTTATTTTTTGTGAAGTTTAAGAAATTGCATTTAGGTAAACTTAGTTGCAACTTATTTTCCTGACAATAACAGGATAGTCTGTCCAAATCTTGCTGCAGCAGAAGGCAATCACTTGGTTGTCGTATGGCTCTATATAATTTGAGGTCATCGGCATATAATAAAAATTTGGTATTGCGAAAGCATTGGCTGATGTCATTTATAATATAAAATAAACAAGAGGGGACCAAGTATAGAGCCTTGAGGCACACCAGAGGTGACTTGTGCGATGTTTGATTGATGACCATTGATTACAACCCTCTGACTGCGATTGGTAATATAAGAGGTAAACCACCTCAGAAGATTACCACGTATGCCGTTGAACGCTATTTTATTTAGCAGCATTTCATGGTCAACCTTGTCGAAGGCTTTACAGAAGTCCGTATACACTGCGTCTACCTGTACACGGCTGTCAACACAATCAAACAAAAAGCTAGAAAATAATAATAAATTAGTTTTAGTCGACCGACGCTTAACGAAACCGTGCTGTTGTGGAATTATGATGTTGTGGAGTACAGGGTAGATTTCATTATGAACTAACCTTTCAAAGAGTTTCGACAGTGCAGGCAGGATGGAAATGGGACGATAGTGTTCCACGCTGCGTTTGGATCCACTTTTGTGAACAGGCACAATATACGCATGCTTCCACACATTAGGCACAACTCCCTCAGATATACATTTATTATAAATAATAAATAGAGGTTTACAGATGGAAGTCGCAGTATTCCTAAGGAAGTAAGGCGAAAGTCCATCAGGACCTGGGCCCTTCGCTGGATCTAAGGAGTTAAGCTCCTTCAATATGTTCTCTTCACTAAAAGAAAGGTCGCAAATAGAGACATCGTGTAGTGCGTTATTGTCCTGCGGAGGCTTCTAATCAGGCAACGAAGGAGACTTCGGCTCATATACAGAGTAAAAAAAGTCGGAAAACATATTACACGCCGTTTTTGGATCATTTGTTTCATTATTTTTGTATTGAAGTTTAGACGGGATTCCAGACTTGCCTTTTCGATTGGAAACATAGGTCCAGAAGTATTTTATGTTTTTGCCCAGATTATCCTCTACAGAACCAATGTACGATCTGAAACACTTAAGGGTTCTTACAGACGAGCGGCACGTTGCCAACGGCAGATAAACTGCAGCCGTCGCCACCTGTCGACGGCTGCCATCGACGCGCCGGGCGGCAGCCGCCGAAGCGTCGACGACTGCCGCCGACGCTTGCAGTTGTGCAGTCCACGTAAATGTGTGTCGACGGCTGCCGTCGACACGCCGGCGGCAGCCGCCGACGCCACAACTGCAAGCGTCGACGGCAGCCGTCGACAGGTGGCGACGGCTGCAGTTTATCTGCAGTTGGCAACGTGCCGCTAGTCTGTAAGAACCCTAAGACATATATCCTTTATGTTTTCTATAATTTGAAAACGATTCAAAGTCAGAAATGTTATTATATTTCTTCCACTTGATCCATGCCTTTCTTTCTTTTTAGAAATAGTTATAAGAGTACGAGAGAACCATATGGGATAGCTGACTGATCTAGGTCGGGCCAGTGGAGTGTCTTGTTTAATAATATTATCCATTTCAGTGTAGAATTTATCCAGAGCCTCTTCAGATTTCAAAGGGCATAACAATTCTGACCAATTTAGTTGCTGTATGTTACTATTAATATTGTCAAAGTTGGCCTTATGAATACAATATTTGTGAAGAGGAGTTTTAGTCATTGGTGTGATTTGGACGTTAAGACATGTCTCACACGACAGAACAGGATGATAGGTGTCAATCGGAAGTAATGTAGTTGAGATATGAGAAACATTACAGGGATTATTGGAAATAACTAGATCAAGAATTTTGCCTTTATCATTCACTATATTGTTAAATTGAGAAGCACCCAAGAGGGAAATCAAGATCTGTAGATTTGCACAGGCCGAAGGTCCTCCAGAATATGATTTCGCAATGTTCGAGATATCTGTTGTAGAGGATACTAGCCAATTAGCTTCAGGGAGATTATAGTCTCCAATAACAAAGAAACTATCAACACTAGAGTGGCCTAAAACTTCTTGCAACAATTCAGTGCTTGTCATATACTATAGTAGAAGTCTTAGGTGGTATGTAGGCAGCACTCACAATGTGTCTTTTATTGTTGACAGAGCTAGGCAACTCAACCATAATGTGTTCAATGTGAGTGTGTGAGAGATCCCTACACTGTGTGGTTGAAATACCTAATTCAGAAGGTTTTAAAGTGCGTAAAACAGCAATCAGTACACCTCCACCGTCTAGTTTATTAGTAGCAGTGCGATCACGGTCACAACGGTACACAAGATAACGCTGGTCTATGAACTCACTATCATAAAAATGTCAGGTGTTAGCCAGGTTTCAGTTAATATGATTATATCGTATGTATTCATGAGGATATTGGTGAGTAACTGGTTTAATTTTGTGCGAATACCCCTGCAATTTTGGTAGTAAATGGTGATATTTTTATTGCTTTGAAAGTTTTAGTTCCATTTATCGCCGCAAGTGGCGCTGTATGATCATAACAAGAAACATGGCGTCGCAATCGACAACGGTGTCGATGGCAGCTTTTCCGTTTTTTTTTTAATTTTGTTTTTTTACCTACATGTTGAGAAATACGTGGCAGGGTTATTAAGCGAGCAAATTTTTTATTAGTTTTGTGATAAGACGCACCGTTTTCGAGACATAATCAAATTTAGAACCTGCTACGACTCCGTGACGCGCGCTCGCTACGCTCGCATAATTTTAGTAGGTTATTTGAAGTATCGGAATTGCTGAAAATACGGCTAAACGTTGGACGCCGCTTTGTCGAACATATTGCCACCACAATCCAGCTGAACGTGAGGACGCCGTATTACATAACGGCAGCGTTTTTCAATCCGGCACGCCATTATGTAAAACAGCGTGTTATATGAATTGGCTGTGACATAAGATTATTTTGATCAAAAAATATTTAATTGATGAAAATAAATTGACGAGTGATAAGTTTTATGATGTGCGCATTTAAAAATAGGTCTTTTTAAACAATAGACGTGTGTGTAAAAATGAATAAACGAAATGTTTGTATTTCAGTCGGTAAAGGCGTCAAAGTACGCGAAATACCAGAAGCTGTGCGACACTTTGTTCCTGATGCTCATCGTGGTGTGGATCGTCACCCGCGTCGGGATCTACCCCTTCTACCTCATATGGAGGTGAGACATCTTCACCATTCACCAATAGTACGAGGGCTTACAAACTATACTTTTGAGTATACACGGTTAATTTTAGGTCGTTCTGGAACCGAAACCCATAAACTCGACCATCGAACTCGAAACGATTGGGACTATTTTTTCTCAAAAATTTAAATTAAAAAAAAACAATTTATTATAAATTTAATTCATCTCTTAGCTGCCACGGTTCACTTTAATAACTTTATTTTTAAATTGTAGATTTAATATTTTACTCTGGACGCTCTTAATGTGCACGTCTTTCTACATCGTTCCATATATTATGTATAATCTCAACATGAATGATGTACAAGTAAATCATTAATCCATCGTGTCCATGTAGTTTCTTGCCCATTCTTCTCCATAGAGATCTACGCTTTGGAATGTGCAACTACTTTCTCGAGTTATTATGCCTTGTGACTGTGAATGTAGCTTCGCTTTTTTTGTTTTCTGACATTCAAAAGTGCCGTAATGGTATACTTAATTAAAATAAATGCGTTGAGTTTGAGACATCTTCTGGTGCTTAGAGTTAAATCACAGAAATTTCCTTTGCTTTCAGCATTATTATATAGGCAGGTATGTATACTTCAGTCGATTAAACGTTTACATTTTCACTTTTTATACGATTTGTCATTTGGAAAATAACCAACTTTAAATCGTTATAGCTATTAATGATCATTTGAAATGTAAAATGCTATGAGGAACCTAAAGATGATTTTCAAATACCTATTTAATGATACCTCAGTTAACACGCGTTTGGTCTCTAGAGTGCCACAAAAAAACAAGCATACATCTATAGGCTGATAAACACAATACCCTCCCTCAAAAGATCCTTGTACATCTATACTTACTATACCTGATATGATACAGTGGGACTTTAATCTTTGATGTAGCCGGAACGTGAATCCGCGAACTAAAGTAATTTGAAAAAAAAAACCGCATTACTTCGTTTTGTCGTGGTTCCGGCAGTATAACAGTATTGCGCAGATTTACGTTCCATCTATACCTAAGGTTAAGATTAGAGGAGCTCGTGGCAAAATAATAACAGCCGCTCGGGTCGATCTTTAGGCTAAGCTGTGCTTGCCTAGGTTGGTCTTTGGATGGGTGACCACCCAATACATACCCAGTTTCCTCCGTGCCTCGGAAAGCACGGTAAGTCGTTGGACCTGGCTGTCATTTGTAGATCTTTGACAGTCGTTACAGGTAGTCAGCGACCCAAAAAGTCTAACAACCAGTCTTACCAAGGGGTATCGTATTACTCAGTACTAAATGGGTTGTGGAGGTCAGATAGGCAGTCGCTCCATGTAAAATACTGGTATTCAGCTGCATCCAGTTAGACCCCAACATAGTTGGGAAAAGGCTAGGCAGATGATGACCTAAGGTTAAGTTTAGACTTTCGCTGCTTGTCTCCGCCGGGCACCTCTCACAGTGCCGTGACAAGAGTGCTACCCGCGCACGCACACATAGACAAGCATCTCGCGCGCGTGCTCCTCAAGTGTGACCTATATTATCGCCCACCTAATGACGATACCCTTAGCTACGGGTACAAAGACACCAAGTGTTTATTAATTGCCCATATTGTTAGTGTGTAACTAAGTATGATGCTAGGGAAGACTGCTGTCTCAACAATACCAGTACCTCCTAAAAATGTACTAAAGTCAACACATTTTTTTTGTGAAACATCTAATAGGCGCGGGTAAACCAAAACAACTAATGAAAATCGCGTGGCGAGTATCGCGACGCATGCCGTGGCAAAACAGATGAAAATCGCGTGTTTAAAACAGCATCATAAGATCTATATTCGACACGGTTTACAAACAGTCCAGCTGGTCTCGGGGCACAGAGCGCTGGGTTACAATCTCGTGACTTCGAGTTCGATTCCAGTATAAGGATTTTGTTTTTATTTTGTGTTTGTTTTTTATTGACTTTTTTTTTATTTTTTTTTTATTTCCAGCACATCGATCCGTGCGCCCATGCTGCTGCCGATGTTCCCTGCCTACTACATCTTCAACTCGCTGCTGTGCCTGCTACTAGTCCTGCACATCGTCTGGACCTGGCTGATCCTACAGATCGCTTACGTGGCTATCAAGGCGGGCCAGGTGAGAGAACTCTTAGATAGTAAATAATAATTAAAACTATGACGACGAAGATACGTTTATTGATTCTTTACGAAATTCAATATACAGGGACATCGACACTAAAACGGTTACCAGGTATTCAGATATCGCAGGCCTGTAGACGGTGAGCTATGGGCTAGCTCGTCTCATGACGACAGGCCGTGTCGCCGGCGCGTTCGTGTTCCACGCGCGCCTCAAAGAGAGTCAGCAAAAGGAAGGGGTCCGTAAGGACCGATGCCTGCCGGGGTTGCGGGACTGTTCGAAAGAGATACCGTGGCCCCGGAACACAAAGGGGGATGAAGGAACATGGATGGGTTTTAATCAGTAAAAGTCTGACACTCCCTCCTGCTCCGCCCAGAGTGGCAGGAGTCATTTGATGATTTACCAACCGAAACAAAAAAAAAGGTATTCAGATATTGGTATTGATATGTGGAGGGGTTCAATGTACAGTCAACAAACCAAATTAGTAACCAGGGTCGAAATGTACACCGTTAATTTTAGGTCGTTCTATAACCGAAAGCTATAAACTCGATCATCGAACTCTGAACGATTGGAACTGTATTTTTTCAAAAAATAACAAAAACAAAAGACATTCTATTGTGGTTTTTTTTAAAATAACAATAAATAAATAAAAGTATAGTTGAAGTTTTCTTAGAAACTGATGGTTTTTATAGTAAATTTCTTATTTTAAATACATGTATTTAAAAAAAACCTTGGGAAAAAGTTTGAACTTTGACCCCCAATATCTCCGTAACTAGTAGGTTCCCAGGTATGGTCTAGCTAGCTAGAACAAAAAAAATGATCGCAATGATGGAGAGAACAAGTGCCTTTCGGCTTCACTATGAGTCTTTTTTACACCTTTTATGTAATTTATTTAGTGTAAAATGACGTTTATTTGCAGATGGATGGTGACATCAGAAGCTCGAGCTCCGACCAGAGCGACAGTCCACACAACTCGAACCACAACTCACCTACTAGGTCAAAGAGTAGAAAGTAAGTTCCTTTTATATCGATACTATAGTTGCTGCCAGTTAAGATCGCAATAGCGGTCATTGATCTTTCCCTAATACCTTCGTATCAACCAAAACAAATGAACCATGTATCGCTTTTCATTAAAAAAAACCGGCCAAGAGCGTGTCGGGCCACGCTCAGTGTAGGGTTCCGTAGTTTCCCGTCCGTCACAATAGTGTTCCCACTTATGAGTTTAAAGGTGGATATCCATTATGTAAAAATGCTTGCATATACGAATATACTACAAACTTATTTTCACGATTTATTTTCAATTAATTGCTAAATTTGAGTTTTAGTTGCTTTGAAATCAATAAATAGTTGAGTCATTGAGTTGAAAAAACAGTGACGTCACAGTTGGCTATTGCCATACAAAACCTATGACTCCTATGAGAACCGCGTTTTGACAGCTCTTAAAATTAATCAATGAGGGATTTTCTTTTTAGCTCTTCCCTAGTCGCTGGTTAGATGGCGCTGAACTTAGTACGATAATGCAAGGAACGGAACCTAAAAAAACTGATTTTAACAAACCGCGAGAAAACTAGGATATATTCGGAAGCTTATGCAAACGAAAGTGTCAGTCAACGAGCGTATGTGACGTGACGCAATGTTTTTTCTCCGTTTTGGCTTTAGTACCAACTGTCGTAGTCAGTTCAACGCCATCTATAGAGTTCTTGGAAACTAAGTTTTTTTTTGATACCTCAAAAAGAAAACCTCTCATTGATTGCTGTGTCATCTACCCCATTATCCTAATATTAACCTCGCGACATATTTTCGGGTGTGTTGAAGCTCATTATAAGCTTTTATTTAACTTGCCTTGTTATTTAGTATGTAGTAGTCAAATCTTGCAACTGAATTTCAAACCAGTTCCCTCCAACCGATTGAGCTGGAATTTTGCACGCTCCTTTAGTTCTGGTGACAATACATTCCTATGACAGACATGACAGGATCGTCACCTCACGAGAGAACTCCTGAGCGGTTAATAGCGCGGACACGAAACTTTGTGTACGCGTTCAGTTTTGATATTTTCGTCTACAGACAAATAAAACGTTATCTTAATTCAACTAACTAGAATATTATTATAGTCGGTGCCAGTTAAGATGAGAATAGCGGTCATTCCCCTTTCCCAAATATCTCATCGTACGAACCAAAACAAATAAACTTTGTATCGTTTTTCATTACAAAAAATGTTGAAGATCACGATAGATGACGATTCAAGACTTGAACAGGCTTATTTTTGGATTTCGAAGTTAGAACTTTAATAAATGTAGGTGGGTCAATGACCGCTATTCTCATCTTAACTGGCACCAACTATAGTGAATTGCAATTAATACACTAAATTTGATGTTGTAACCGTTTTCGGTGTAGAAAAGCCATTTGGAAAGTTTCCATTTACTTTTACATCTAAAACTGATTAGTCGGTGTTACGATATTGATTATTGCAATTCATAATCAATATTTTAGTTTTCTAGTTAGCCATATTTCTTATTTCCTTACAGTAATATTGCCAAATTAATCAAAACAGTGAAATATTTGACGTTATTTGCGACGTTGTCCACTTTCTGTGTAAACACTCTTAACAAGTTTTTGTTTTCCAGGGACACGTAGAGACGTTCGTCTACAGAACAACAGCAGAGTCTCACGACAACACCACACACAGTTGAGGTCTGTGTTACATTATTTACAGCACAGAAAACTACCATTTTCCGTGCACACCTTCCATTGCGCCATCTCTATGATAAAACCAACCGCCACCATTGATCTTGTAGGTGTAAACGCGCAATGGAACGCAAAATGGATTACTTAGTTCAGTTTTGTTACAGTCTGCAGCTTAGTTTGTATTATATTATTGTATTTGTGAGGTTACGCTTCGGGATGGTGAGGCTTCACGCTAAGGGGTAGGTTGCGGTAGGCAGGGACGTTGGGAATCGCTATCGGTGGAATATTGGTCGATCAAAATTAGGATACGGTCTTGAGTTGCTCGGACAGGTGACTGAGTTGCAAATGTTTTGATTACTATGTCAAATATAATACGTTCCCAGTGTATTACTCCAAACAAAGTTACCGTATACAGGGTGTAAAAGACCTCATCACGAAGCCGTCAACCAAGCATTCTGTACATCAAACTAAGTAACTTTACGCAAAAATTATTGCTGGGAAACGACTTTTTTTTTGGGGTGAAAAATCATGTTTTGTAGTAGAACTCAATGTAACGCACTCAAAACATTGTGCTGATGGATGGATTGAATAGTACGGGGGTCGTGAAGGTGTTTAAAGTAAAAATCTTTCATTAAAAACTTGTATTTAAAAAAAAACTTGTCAAAAAGTTGGAACTTTGACCCCCAATATCTCCGTAACTAGAAGGTTCCCAGGTATGGTGTAGAACAAAAAAATAATCGCAATGACGAGGAGAACAAGTCCTTTCGGCTTCGTTAAGAGGTGTTTTACACCCTTTATATACCTTTGCAGTATTGTGGTACTCTCGCAAAAACAATCAAGAATTGAATAACTTTATTTTGCTATCCATTCATTTAGTACAGATGCACGACAACGCAACTAAATAGAAGGACTTCTATCACAATTCTTTCACCCTTATTTCGGGTCGGTCATTGACCCACCTACATTTATTAAAGTTCTTAACTTTGAAAACCAAAAATAAGCCTGTTCAAGTCTGGAATCGTCATCTATCATGATCTTCAACATTTTTTGTAATGAAAAACGATACATGGTTTATTTGTTTTGGTTTGTACGAAGAGATATTAGGGAAAGTGCAATGACCGCTATTCTCATCTTAACTGGCATCAACTATAGTGGTAATTTCTTGTAAAGTGCTACGACATAGCATGTCTATCCTATCCTTATTTTGATCGCATCATAAGTTGTGTGTACGACGTAAACGTAACGTTATAGTATGAACAAATTATTGTAAGATAGTAAATCAAGGGTACCATTTGATATTATTGCGTCGTTACACTGCGTAAGTAGGTATTAGGTGCTTGCATGGAGACAATCAGGATGCTAAGTCAAAAGTCACGTTATTATCAGGTAGCTAAGGTCCAAAATGGGGAAGGCAAACTGTGAAACTAATAGTGCTGGTGTAGCTACTTCTAACTATCGTCATTGGTTGAAAATGTGTTAATGTCAGTTAATATTACAAAATAGCTTGATTTCATTGGTCAGATTGGGATTAAGCTATCGTCACGCCATCTACAATTAGCTTTTAACGGGCCTTTCCCATTGGTGTGGAACTGTGGACGGTAAATCTGTCCTAAAATGGGCACAAGTAAGTACTAACCATCTATTGTCACCTCGCAAGTACACTCGCATACGCTAATGCAAGATTATTGTTAACACTGATAGCGATTACCATCAAGCGCTAGAATTTGTTAAGTCATTCATCAATTTAAATTGTTCAATATGACTTTTGTTTATAAAATCAGCGTGATAAGAAAAAAATCACAAACAACCTGAACACGGTCATTCTTTTTTGGCCATATCAGTTGTGAAATAGTAGACGATCTTCTATAGTTGCTGCCAGTTAACATCGCAATATCGGTCATTGAACTACCTACATTTATTAAAGTTCTAAACTTTGAAGTCCAAAAATAAGCCTGTTCAAGTCTTGAATCGTCATCTATCGTGATCTTCAGCATTTTTTCTAATGAAAAACGATATAATATGGTTCATTTGTTCTGGTTCGTACAAAGAGATATTAGGGAAAGGGCAATGACCGCTATTGCAATCTTAACTGGCACCAACTATAGAAATTAATCTTTCTTCTTCTGTTTCTTTCTTCTGTGGTTTGTGGCTAACCTACATAGCTATTCACAACCCTTCGATTCGATTTTCGATTCGGAAAGTCGAATGTATATCTCGCTCGATTTCGTAATGTCAAAAAAAGATAGACATACGACTTTCCGAATCGAAAATCGAATCGAAGCGTTGTGAATAAGAGGCCTGGTGTCAGTTTTTAAGCCGCTCATGAGCCTCTGATTTAATTTTACATGCCATCGAGAAATATTTCTCAGGCGTGCTGGTTACGTCACGTTTTCCTTCACGAAAGCAAGTGATAATTATACAATACGCACATGAATCCTAAAAATCAGAGGTGCCTGTCATGGCTTCGAGACCAATGACTTGATAGTCAGACGGTCACACCATACGCTAGGGTAATGTATAATTACTAGAAGAATATGGGGGAAAGTATAATGACCACCTAAAATAACTTTGTGACCACTAACATCTATCACCTAAAATATCAACTGATGACCAAATTGAGTAAATTGAGCACCACATTTTAATGAGGTGGTTGATGACAAACTAGTTTTGCCTAAGCCGACTTGGGGCACCCCGACACGGATAGATTAGGTTAGACCCCGCCATACCCTTCGTGGTTATTTTTTATAAACCATTCAGGAGTAGGAGAAGCGGGGCTCCGTCGACCGGGTCTCCCTCGACTCGGATGCAAGAGCATAACAGTTTAATTTCTGGTGGTCATTAACTAAAAAAATAAATATTTGGTTCTAATTTCACGATAAAATGGGGTTTAATTTTGGTGATCGTTTACTAATTTTGGCAATCAAGTGATTTTTTTGTCGTTACGTTTTGCTAAATCTGGTGGTTCGTTAATTGTATGCAAATTAAAAAAAAAAAAGGTTTCTACAGATTTTCAGACATTATGATTGTTTCCCCATTCCTGGACAAGTCGATAAGTCATATTGAATTATTTAAATCGATGAAGTAATCGAGATTAAACGGAATAACGGATAGTGAGGCCTCAAGGCTTGTAGCACTTAGAAAAATACGGAGGCATTACTTGTAGAAACTGCCGCGAGTGGCGCTAGTGGACCTATCTCAAAGAATATACCAAAATTAGCATTAATAACATGAGCACAAAGATATATTTTAATCAGATATAGAAAGGGAAGTAATTATTAAAATAGTATTTATTAATACTTCTGAACTTACTGTTTACGCCTTTATTTCTAAATACTATTGTCAGTTGCCACTAGCACCATCTAGCGGTCAAATGCACTCCTTTTATAGGACTATTCGTAAATTACGGCACTCTGTAAAGGCTATTTTAATTGTTTGGTTGGGTGGTTTGGATACAATGCCTCTAGAGTTCAAAATATTTCTACAACCCAGTAAAGGAATTTAAGAACATTTGAAAATGACTCTTATTCTTATGAACCGAGATTGCACGTTGCACGGGCGGGCGTTCGTTCATCGAGGCATGGGGCCATTCGAACTGAGATTCTGTCCAAGACAACGAGCCTAGTTTTTTGTCACTTCATTCAAAACTTTAACTGTAGAAACTAGTTCCATAATTATAGCCCTATGTTTTGTGACGTAATAAACGAATGGTTCCTAATCGATGTTAAAATTAATGTTTATAAATATCTAGCGTAAGCTCAATGTGTAGTCGTAAGTTCTACAGTTGGACGAACCAAACAGGTTCGTTTGGTTAGCCAAATTGTAGCTGTTGGTAGTTCAAGAATACTTGTGGGCCCAGTATAAGAGGCGATATTGATAATGGAGTCACAAAAACATTGAGCAGAATTATTGAGCTTTTAAGGTTCGCCTCAGAAATAGACCGAAAATATTCCTGTTTTTGACATCTTTGATCACCTGCAAAAGCTGGACGTATCATACGCCGCGGAACTGTACAGCCTTTATATCTCAAGGCGCAAGCGTCGGAGGGATTTGGGCTTTTAGATAGTGATTCAGTTCCACATAATTATACAGCGTTAGTTTTCAATGATCAGCCAAAATTTAAAATTAAGATCTAGATATCAAACCACAAGTGCATTTTAAATATTATTGTTGAAAAATATAAAACAAAATAATAGCATTCATTTGAATATGTCCTAAAAAAATTCCTAAATCATAAACCTAGTGGGAATCAATGCACTTGCGTGTTTGCATGCACCGCCAAATATGTGTGTGCTAACTGCTACCTATCTAGGTTGTCGAACTGAATTGTGCTGTTGCAATATCCGCACGTTCGCTTTTTAGACAGGTGGACAGGAATTAAATTTTATTTAAAAAAAAATGTTGGTTTTTTTTTCAGTAAATCGAATATATTATCGATTCTAAACCATCTCCGAAAATTTGGCCGGTAATATATTATGTTACTATATATTGTCTTTTTTAAGCCCTAGTCTTGTATTCATTGTAAAATAGTAGTAAACGCTCTTATATTCGGCCCACGACTTATAACAGGGACCATATAGTTGGACTAGATTTTTTCAAACAGTTTTTACATGAACCCTGCTGCGTACTGATACTGGCTACCTGACTGCCATAAAATAGTGGAAACTGTGTTTAGTTACATTCTATTCCAGTACACATTTATGCACCTCAACTACGCAGTTGGGTTGCATCCATAATATTATTATTTTTTCTATAAAAAGTATTAACGCCGTACCTTCACAAATATTTTTGAATTCTGATTTTAATAACTGCATTCCGTTTGTACCTATTAATTATTAGAACAATACTCTGTAATTCATAAAGTTTTGATTTTGACTGATTTAAATATAAAGCAGAATAATTTTCAGATTTCAATTTATGGTCATTTTTATTTTTCTGTAAAGAAAATACGGCGTGGGATTGCCAGCCCAAAAATATATTTAACTACGGCAGTTTTGGAACTATTTACTGTTACTCTACATTTAATAAAATAATTTATGTCTATGTATTTATTAGAATTTAGGAAATAAACGTTTTGTTATCTTGTGTCAGTTAAATGTGAACTTCTTGTAGCGCTACAAATAATATATTTTGTATGTCTATTTGTGAATTAAAATGATAATTAATGGGAATATATTAATAATTTCAATGTAATGGAATTAAAGGACAGTCTTTTTGAGAAAATACATAAGAAAAATAATAATTTGTAATCATTCAAGTGTCTTTGTAAACGTTAAGAACGTATAAGACATATTTATCTTTAATGGTCTATTGAAATTTTTTAGCTTCCGTATGATTCCATACAATAATTGTTGTAATATGCATATATAAATAAATATTGCGGAATATAATAATATTTAATAGTTTTTAAGTATTTATGTGCATACCAGTGTCACCACTGCCTAAAGGATACTTTTTTATATTATTTCCTCGTTCTTATTGTATAATATTTATACTTACCTAGAATAGATAAGCTAACATTTAGATCTACGTCAAAATATTGGCATCGAACTCACAGAACTTCCCTTAGAACTTCCATGAATAATGTCAAAAGTTGACACCTCTCCTATGGCCTCCATAACATTTAACTCCATATTTTTCAAGCCAAGACGTCACTTCCCCGACTTGGTCAAGATTCTTCCTCTTAGTACTTCCAAGTACCTTCTTGAGGCAGTGATTAAACTGGTACCTTTTATTTTAACAAAACAAAAGCGAGAGCAATGAGGGTCGCTATACATCCAAAAATCTGACACATGCGTGTAACTTATTGTTTTTAATTGTATATCTTAGTTATGTTACGTTTTAAGAGCACTTTGCTAGATGCACTGGGGTTGTTTTCAACAAAATTGTATTTGACACATCCTTGCGATATTATTCACCCTATTAATGTAATATATACCAAGGTCCAGTATTCGAACATGAATGGACATTGAAGTTCTGATTTAGCTTCGCCACTGTGACTCTTCATACCTGTTTCAAGATTATTATTTTAATTCCTTAAACCAAACTTTGGCAAACTCATGTGCCTTATAATATTGCACGAAACAATTATGGTAACGAAGGGTGTAACTTCTAGTTTTGTTGAAAATTACTCATTAATTTATATTTCGTCTGTAAAGAGTATCTCTTTATGATTGATCGTTTACACGGAGTTTATCACTATATCTATTAAGTTTATCGCATCACAATATTGTTTTTAGTCTTGCTATTTGGTTGAATATTGTCGTGTACGGCTAAGGAAAGGGGCAGTTGTAATATTGTACTATATTGTAAAAAAAATTTAATGCAATAAAATCAACTTGAATGCTATCACATTCAAGTTGATTGATATACACTTTACAATAACTTGGTTTATTCGCTTACAACTTAAAAAAGGCTAATTTACTTGGATTTTTTCCTGTTCAATGTTTTATCTAAGTGTTCGATAGCTAAGATGTATAAATAATAATTCACGGTCTGATCTCTTCTGTGAACGCATTTCTTCAACTTTCCATTAACTACTACTTTTACATTCTATGTTGTTGGTACTTTATTTTCTATTTTTTTTTTAAATAATTTGTATTTTTCAACTTTATTTCCGGATTGTTTCATTTAGTGAGTTTAAGGTCCGGACTCCCCTTAAGGCTGATGCTCCAGAGTAGGCCGCGAAATTCAAATTTTCTTACGTTATTTGCAATTTGCAGGCCAGTGCTAGGTTGTATGTTGATTAAAATATTGTTCGCGATTGTAAGACGTATGTAGTTTACAGAATAATAATCATCAATACAACCATCCACGTTCATAAAGGTCGAGGAACGATTTTTTCAAGGTCAAAGTTATTGCTAGACCTTTATGAACTTGAGAGCAAATTGCAAAAAAACGTAAGAAAATTTGAATTTCGCGGGCTAGTCGGAGCATTTACCTTAAACAGACGAGCGTTGCGGAGACTTGCAAAAATCAACCAATCACTGGAGGGTGACAGATGCAATGTGGATTTTCCGCTCCGCTCGGCTACGCTTTGGAGGAGTCCGGGAATTATTGCGTTGAATGTGTCAGCTAAATACAGAGTGGATAAGTTCAACGGGGCAGTAAGGGGAACTACCTTAACCGTTGCAACTACACGAAAATGGTCTTAGTAGACTATCCAAAAATTTCGAGAAATTTTGATCACTATTCACAAATTTGCCAATCGATCCTGCACTGCAAGTACGTAGCAATCGATAACGATCGAATCGATACGATTCGATAAATCCGACTTTTCGATTGGTTAAAAACTCATTTTATCGAGGATAACTGTCAGATTTATCGAATCGACTGCTGTTTCTAATACTTGATCAAAAACTCCTTGGGACCAACCCAGGTTGGTCAACTAAAAAAGTCGGGTGTTGCTAAAAACTTTTCCCATACATTTTGTTTGAAATATTTAACCAAAACATTTTTTATTTTTGAAAATGACTGGTGATCAAAATTTGGTCTCATAAGACCATTTTCGTGTAGCTGCAACGGTTATGGTGGTTCCCCTTACTGCCGAACGTTGAACGTTTTATTATACATATTATTATATCCACCCAGTATAAAACGGACGTTCTCACAAGGCGATTTAAAACCGGTCAACTTTGCGAAATTAAATCTAAAATAACCTGAGACCACATTTTCATGAGTTGATCACATTTTGTTTGATCAACTACAAGTTGACCGACTGATGTTATGCATGCGGTGCTCATTTCATATTTTTGCCTTGCTATTGTATAAGTAGGACTCAATATTTTTGCAAAATTCTATTTTCTAGAAATATTGTCGAGCTTGTTCAAATAAATAGCAATGCAATTTATTACTAAGCCACCGCATTTACTTTTAACTTGTTTGGAGTTCAGCATTTACATGAAATTAATAATGCCCTGTTTACTGATCGTCTGAATATTTTGTTACTAATATGAATATTTAACTGCATGTATGTTGTGTAATGTATTAAATGTATTTCGTGTCCAGGTGGAGCTATGGTATGTCGAACTTTAGTTTGTATAACAAAGTTCTAGTCAAAGGGATACTAAAATAAGACTATGTACCTAAGCAAAAGCGATAACTATACATTAAAGTGATGGAATTAATTTGTGTTTTATTGCCTCTCCTGGACAGTCAGTGGTTTATTTAAAATGCTCTCTTATGTACCTACACAAACCATGATAATAATGTAAACTTCAGTAATACTGTGTTGCGTTTGAGAAATAAAACTCCGAATTTAATTATAAAACATTTTTTATTAAATTTAATAACCTAGATAATCATATAGGTAAATGTCCTTTACGACGGAAAAGATATGCAATTATTAATGCAAGGATTTACGAAAGGACTTTGAAATACCATAAACCCATTCAACACGGTGGGTAATAATAGTCACACACTCGCAGTCTTTCAAATATTTACACTGTTAGAAAGAGTCCGATTCGGAGCCGGCTCGGCTCCCGGCTCGATACTATAGAATACACAAACTGATCCGTCTGTCGTGGATCATGTCCATGTGGCGCGTTTTTACGGCGCGCTGCGCGTCGAAGGGCGTCCGGAACGCGACCCGAGCGTCGCCGGTCGGCTGGCCGCGCTCGTTGTATCGCCTGATCACATCGTCCTGGGTCAATTCGAAGTCTGAGAAGAAGTCCATGATGTCATCTATAGAAGCGCGGAACGGCACATTCTCCATGGACACAACGCAACCTGGAGCTCCGAAGTCATCGAGAGCGGGATCATGGTCGCCGTCTTCCATGCGACCGTTTTCGAATCCCCCGACCGCTCCGCCACGCCCGAATCCTCGACCGCGACCACGACCTCGATCGAACCCGCGACCTCTCTCGTTAAAGCCGCCTCGACCTCTAAAATTACCTCGCCCCGAGTCAAAGCCGCCGCGATTAAAACCGCCTCGATCAAAGCTCCCTCTGTCGAAGCCAACGCCGCCCCGCCCCCTGTACCCACCGCGGAACCCCCCCCCACGTCCTCCCTGCATCGACTCGAAGAACTGCGGTTGTTGTTGAGGAACATTACTGAGGATTCCTTCGCGTAAGTCAGACTGCTTAGGTCCTTCTAAAGCTTCTTCGACCACACTGCGCGGCACCAAGTCCACAGTCACACGACATCCATCAAGATTTTGTCCGTGTTTAGTAGTCGCCATCCTCGCTTCCTGTGTAGATCTAAATTCACAGAAGCAGTCTCCGGACGGCATTCCGTTCGTGTCTAGCATGAGATGTATTCGGGCAGGCACTGCGCTCGTGTCAGAGAGAAATGTGACGATGGTTCTGTCGGTAGCATCTCTAGGTAAACCTTTCATAAGAACGCAGTCGAGAGGTTCGTTTTCTATGTCAGCCGCATTGGCGTTACTTTGGGGCGTAGCGATCTGATCCATTTGGTTAGGGAATTGCTGCCGATTAACCCAGTTTGAAGCACCTGCCCGAGGGTCCATAGGCCCGGCACCCGGAAATGCTCCAAACTGTTGTCCCGGGAACTGTCCTGGAAAACCCTGCTGCTGAGGAAATGGTGGCGTAAAAAAAGGTGATGCTTGGGGTTGCCCTTGCATAGGTGGACCTCCTTTAGGTCCTCCGGGTCCATTTTCGAACTGCCGTCTCTGGCGCGGGTCCCGCGGTGGTGCTACATCTGCTGGAGGAGGAGTGTCTTTCTGTGGCGGTATATTTGGCGGCTCCTGTTGCTTATCACCCTGCTGTTTCACTTTTTCATACTCTTCTTCCGAAACAGGAATAATTGTTGGATGTCTTCTGCCAAAGATGTATCCTTCTTTTTTTTTCAGTGCTTGTGATGCGTCTTCAGGCTTTACGAACTGAACGTAGGCAATTTTAGTTCTAGTCATGCGACATTCGTTTACCATAATAGAGAGCAGAGAAAATTCGCTGAAAGCTTTTATTATATCGTGTTCTTTAACAAAGTGTGGCAGTTCTGTTAATTTAAGCACTTTGAAGCGCATGTTGTCGCGTCGCATGTCTGACTGCCCAGTCATAGCCTGATTGGAATCTTCTTCATCATTATCTTGGCGGTACGGAAGGAATGAGTCCACCGCTGCCTCATAAATTTCATCATCGAGCGCTTCTACGATTACTTGAGCACCCTTCAACTCGTTGTTTTTGTTTTGCAACGCAAGTTGTTTCGAGCGAGGGTCACAAAACCTCACATAGATATTGCCTGTGCGACGTCCCATATTATCATTAATCATTTTGATACCATGTTTATCGATCAAAAATGGAAAGAAACGTCGGACGTCGCCGTAACTCGTATGATTCGGTGCGTTCCGGATAGCGACGCTGCAGTCTCGCTGTTGCTCAGCGTCAGCGAAACGACTTTGACGTCCGTCGCGCCTGAAGTTGCTTCCGCCGCGACCCATACCACCGCGCATTGAAGGACTTTGCATTCTTCCGCTGCCGCCACCACCACCGTTCTGTTCACCCTGGAATGCATTTGGATTACGCTTTTTGCCGAGTTCTTGTAGTTTGTTAAATGCGTCAGCCATGGAGGCATCATTGAAGCGAGTCGTCGGCACGTCGCGACCTAAGTTGTTGTTTTGAATCATGTTGTTTGGAGGTATCATCTGTGGCGGAGGCAATAGCATGCCTAGACTCTTTGCATTTCCAAAAGTAGGCGGTCCGGGCATCGCTGGCACATCCTGCATAATCATCGACTTTTCCTGGGAGCCTTCAATACTTCTGTAGTCATTGTTTCTACGGTCACGGGATCGGCGCGATGGAGACCGGTCGCGGGATCGGCTGCGGTCTTTTCTGTCTCGCTTACGGTCACGTCGGTCTCGACTGCGGCTGCGGTCGCGGCGCCGCCTGTCACGGGACCGGGATCTGTCGCGGCGGTCTCTCTTGCGCTCTTTCCTGTCCCTGTCGCGGGACCTGGAGCGCGATTTAGAGCGCCGTCTGTCCTTCTCCCTGCTACGCTTTCGTTCTAATTTGTCTTCATCCTCATCATCGTTAGGAGTGCTAATGGGTGTTGGACTGACAATAGGCGCGGGAGGTTCAATGACAGCGGGTTGTGGAATTTCTTGAGGATTTCCAATCCCAGGAATGCCGAAGCTTGCAAGAGGATTGTTTCCAAGTGCGGTAGAGAACGGAGTGAGGTTGGGCATGCTGAGAGGTTGTTGAACAGGGGGTATAGTGGCAGGGGCTGGCGGGGCTACGGGCACGGGAGCAGGGGGGGGTGCGGGCGCCGGCGCCGGTGCGGAGGCGGCCATGAGTAGGGGAACGCTCTGCCGCGCTGCCTCGATCACCTTGTGCATTTCTGAGCGGGAGCTGAGCAACAGCTTCACTTGGATCTCTTTGATCTTACCGCAGTCCAGCATCATCGCCTGGCGAGCGTCTTCGTCCGTACTGTAACAATTAAAATGAAGAGCATTTAATAAAACAGCTTTTAAAAATAAATAATTATTTTGTTTCTGTCTGTACCTACAACTTTGATCTCACTATTACTGGCTAACCTCGATCATCAGATATGCGAGTATTTGTAGCTACGGATGTAAGGTGCACGTCACGTCTGTTAATTTTTTAGTATATTCCCTTACCCAAATCAACAACATGAAAAAGATTTTGAGCCGCTTGGGGTCGAAACGCTCGGGTCATGGGGCTCAAGTGCGCGTCACCTTTTTAAGGAATTTTCACGCCAATTGGTTGATACTTCGCGTAATCCAAGGGCTGGCTCTTTCTTAGGCCAAAGAATTAAGGTGAATGCTCCAGGGTAGCCCGCGAAATTTACAATTTACAGGCCACTAGGTTGTATGTTGAATAAAATATTATTCGCGGTTGTAAGACGTATGTAGTCACAGATAAAAATTATAAAATTATTATTATTATTAGAGACCGGATAATATGCATTTGCATATTTGCATATGCATTTGCATATTTAAGCGATTTTCAAGGCTAATAGCATATTTTTACTAATATCTAGTGATGATGCATATTATTGCTATAATTTACAGTAGGTAGGTATTTTTCGAGCGTAAATATAAGCGCTAACATAGCACCCAAGTTCAAATTCTGCCCAGTTACCTCAGTAGATGTGGAGCGATCATTTTCGACCTATAAAAATATTTTGAATGATCGAAGACATAATCTTACCACTGAACATTTGGAACAATACTTGATTGTTAATGTTTACAAAAATATTAAATAATGTCTACTGTATCGATTAACATCTATCAATGGATAGTTTTCTATAAATGTATGCTGATTTTTTAATAAAAAATATAAAACTTAATAGTTTTTTTATTTTATCAAATAACAATAAATTAAAAAGATACATACATAATAAAGTAAAACATAAATAAGACAAGTATTTACTAACAAAATACTTAAATCTAAAGGAATAATATTTACAAAACAAAAAAAACTCATTTAATGTTGCATATTCTGTCAGTTTTCGTGCATATTTTAGGCATTTTTCATGCATATTTGCATGCATATTTCAAGCTTTTTATGTTGCATATTATCCGGTCTCTAATTATTATATTCATCAAAATCATCAATACAACCCTCAAAGTTCATAAAGGTGTAAAAGTGACTTTATCAAGGTCAAAATCATTCCTGCACCTTTATGAACTTGGAGGGTTGTATTGATGATTTGGTGCGTTGATTACCTGTGATTCACAAATACTGTACTAATTGCCTCAGTCTTTCTAAATTATTTTTAATCAAAAACATTGTTCACTCTTGGTCAGAAAGTCGTAATTTTAACAATCCGTGAAATCTCTTATTGAAATCCCCATTACTGCATTTTGACTTTCGGTCTTTAACGGAACGAGTGGGAAGTAAAAAGTTCCAATTGACACCACTGGGGAGGAACGAAATTGTTTTTATACTACACCTGCTTGGAAAGTACCTTGATACTTTATCAAATTTACGGTAGAAAGTACGTCATTGCATATCGAACAAATATGCGGGGAGAAAACGCATCTGAGCGGGAGAGAAAAGTGTATGAAAATCCATTTCTTACGTGGTTTTTCTTTTTTAATTTTGGGTAAGACTATGTGCCGGTAACTTAGATATCAAAAGCCAAAAAGTTTTTACAGTGAGTTTTTGTCTCCAAGTTCGCAAAATGACACTGGCCACTAGCTGTGTGTTGGATGGTGTCGGGCTGGCAGTGCGACCCTGCGGCGGCAGGATAAACAATTTGAAAAAAGAACATGTGAAAATTGCAGACGCCATTGGCGCCATTTCCAATTTGTGTGTTGTTTGAGGATTCAGTTTTCGTAGAAAGTAAAATAGAACTATCAAAATGATAAGTAGTGATAGTTATTTTCCTCGTAGGTGTAGTATAAAGCACTATGTATCACTCGAGAGAAAGTGCGATTCCCGATCTCGGGTGTTTTAAAGCCCTCGCCTACGGCTCGGGCTTCAAACGACACCCTCGACGGTAATCGGTCACTTTCTCCTCTCGGTGAACAATGTGCTATTTCCCATTCGTACCCAGTGTTGACGATGAGGTGGGTACGACCGGGAATAAACCGTCTTCTGGGCACTTTTCAGGATGACAGCGATGTGGAAGAATAGGTACTTAGGGCCAAGTTCACCGAAAAGATAACAGTCTGATTATCTAAAAACAGCTGTTCAAAACACATTTTTGAATATGAAAATGTGTTTTAAACAGCTGTTTTTTGATAATCAGACTGTTATCTTTTCGGTGAACTTGGCCCTTAGACGCCTAATCGTCCTGTTGTTTATTAATGTAGGTACTTACCTAGCTACCTAGTTAGTTTATTTTGTAAGTTTAAATTAGGCTTTTTTTCGAAAAGATTTAGTTTTATTTTAATTATTCTTTAAAGGTAAGGTACCTATTTATGTAGATTAAATTAAAACATATATTTAAAAATATTGGCCACTTATTTAATTTCATATAAGTACAAGACAATTAATGGAAATACGAAATCGTTTGTTCATTCTGATAATAGATAGGGATGTTAGTCTATACAAACCCCGTTATACCATTGAACTGTCATGCTACGTTACCATGATGTACGGCCGCACAGCCGCAATGCTCTAGTTCAGTCGAACGTTCGTGTAGGTCTGCTTTGAATAATATTATAAGCAAAGCTTACAGGTCCGTCACGGGCGTTCTAAAGAAAATAGAAATCTCGTCCCCCGAGCGCTCCGTGCATCCGCGCGAGTTTAGCGTTGGTACGCCCTTAGAGCTGTTCAGGCAGGCACTTATACAGAAGGGGGTATAGTTGGGATTTATCCCCCCTCGAAATCTGTCTGATGAGTCTGAACATAAACGGACCGGACGTAACCACTGCAAAGAGCATAAGAAGGTACCTATAGGTTAGATTTTACACAGTTCACATGGTTGCTTCAATGTTTGTAGAACCAAAAATTTGGATACGTGCTTCGTGCTGTTAGGTAGTTACCAAAAGGTTGGTATCTAGATACCTAGGCAACAGTTACCTACACTACCTATTCATGGATATTTGAACTCTGCTGAGAACCAAGAGTAGGAAGTCCACGTCACAATATAAATTATATTGTGTCCACGTTGCACAGGCGTATTTGGGTGCTGCTTAATGTTAGTGAAAACGAATAAGTTAGATTTTTATTGTGTATTGAGGAGTCCGTAGCTAAATAATAACAGCCGATCTTTAGGTTAATCCGTGCTTGCCTAAGTTGGTCTGTGGATGGATGACCACTCATTACATGCCGGGTTTCGTCCGTGCCTTGGAAAGCACGTTAAGCCGTTGGTCCCGGCTGTCATTTGTAGACAATCGGGTAAATCTCTCGTTCTATTACAAGGGACTAAAACATAAGTTGGCCAAATATGGGTATAGTATAGATAGGCTTGGTACATCTCTGGTTCTTCTTACCCCGAAGAAATACTGGCGTGATGTCAAATTCAGCTCTGCTTTTTCTTGAGCGTTGACACGATCAGAGTATGCTTGGACCGAGTAGACGTTATACCCTCTCGGTCGCAATTCGTATTGTGGTAACCCAGTGGCGTAGCGTGGGTTTTCGCCGCTTGGGGCCGCGCGACCGGAAATACGCCGCCCTTTGTTTTTTATTGACCCCAATAACTTGGGATCTACACTGCGTGGTTTTTAAGAAATCGAACCATAAAAGTATTTTTTTAAATTATGTCACCTCTTCAACATAAAGTGCTGAATGAGAAATCTACGCCGTTCAGGATGCTACACTGATACTTTCTGATAGCTCATGAACGAATGTATCCTTAAAAAACCAATTTGTCAAAAAAGACCCTGTTTGCAAACTTAAAACTTCTTTAAACTTCCCTTGTTTTTCGAGGCAGGTTTCTCAAAATAAATGTATGACACTTGTCGTGCAAATTGCAGAACAGAGGTCAGAGTTTTCCAAAATGGTGCCACAGTATATTTTTTTTTAGTAACCACCTAGAATAACCAGTAAACAACGATTGTTCCTGAGAAGGTAGTATTTTAATAAAACTGGATTGTGCAGTATTTCGATGTACGTCTTCCTTGTTGCAGATTTTCTTGTTAGCGCTATGTGATGTTAGCTATTTGACTTAATGCGCCGGATCCCGGTCGATCAGATCAGGTAAAATCTGTCTCTCTTAGGTGTATTATTCTAACATATCCTTGCAAACAGTCAAAGCTGTAATTTTCTGCTATCAGAAAGTATCAGTTTAACATCCTGTACGGCTTAGATTTATAATCAGCACTTTATGGTGGAGAGGTGATAAAATTTAAAAATAACTTTAAAAGTTCGATTTCTCATAAACCACCCAGTTTGGACCCCGAGTTATCGGGGTCAAAACTGTAGCAAATAAAGTGTTTAATGGTATCACCCATTTGAAGGCCTGCACCCAATTACCAATCACCTGTTTATCAACATTTATATTGTTTTCTATGGCAAGAATGGCATGACATTGCGCGCGCGATATCGAATATTTTTGTGTACATTTTCAAAATTAATAAATTGGCGCTTCCTGCCGCCCCCTTTCGTATGCCACCTGGGGCCGTGGCCCCCACCGCCCCCCCGTAGCTACGCCACTGTGGTAACCCATACCAAATATCCGAGAGCGCTCGGATTTAAAGTTTAAGAACGAGAACTATTTCATGAAAAATTCATTCAATGGGGTTAATTTAACTTACAGGAATATATGGTTTTAATGATTATTATTCTGTAACTAGCGACCCATTTTTCATCAACATTCAACCAGACACTAACTTGGAAATTGCAAAAAACGCAATAAAAATTGAATTTCGCGGGCTACCTTGTTGCTTCCACGGTCCAACTTTACAGGAAACTAAGCTACCTACATTGGTGTCTACCTATAGATATTGATTTGCAATATATTATTTGACATAAACACATCAACACGGTCTAGGGGGGTTATTGTACATTCGTCACAAAGTTAATTCGCCACGAAAAAAAGTATGTGTAAACTCGCCACAACTCTATTTTCATGAAGGAAAATCCGCCATATTGTTTATTTCCGTACAGATAGCAGAAAAATCAAACAATAAGTAGATTATAACGTTATTTATTTATTTTTAATAATCACAGAAATTCACATAATTATATACGTAAATCACAGTTCTACTTACAGCTAAAATATACGCTAATATTGTCAGGTTTTGTTCTATTTTAAGGCCGCGTTGTCAAGGACAGTGTGACCTGCGTGACACGCCTAATCCTAAATAAACATTTATTGCAAGTGGCTGATTTGCTTACAATATTACAATTATAAGAAAAAAAAAATTACAAATTACTTAAACATTTATTTGTATTCAGTATGTACATTATTTACAATTTACAAATCTAATAAAATAAACTAAACTAACTAACTTAAACTAAAAACTTAAAAAATGGCGTCAAAAAACTCCTCAACACTGTCAACTGGTAGTGTCCCCAAGAGACTGGCGGCTGAATTCAAATAAATGTTTAACAACAACAACAACAACAACAGCCCATAACGTCCACTGCTGGACATAAGCCTCTCCCATGATGGGAGGAATTTGCCGTAATCTCCACGCTTGGCAGGCGGATTGGAGATCGCAGTGATGAAAGACTAACAGAAAACGCTGCTGCCCATTCTCTGGTCTACGGAGGCGCAAGGTGTTCTGCCTCAGACATTAGTCGCCTTATACGACACCCGTGAGTGTAATGGGTTGGTTCTATTCTACTCTGCCGGATACCACACGGCACAAAATAAACACGGCGATATATAATAAACGCGGCAATAAATGTTTAAGTAATTTGTAAAATAAAAAAAATAAACTGCTGGTAAAAAAAAGAAAAATAATAGAGAGATAATTAAATCACAGTAATAATCACGTTTTTATGAATGTTAATTTACGTCTACAAAAAAAAACACATTTTTACTTACAATTAAATAAGTATATATTTATTGCAATATGTTGATTTGCCTTCAGCTTCTAATCGACTTTTATCTTTACTACTTAACTATCGAAATTTTTTCCACTACTAACCTCTACGAACCCGCCTCAGTCAATATTCTAACGTTTGTAGTAATCGTATTCATCTTCAAACATACTTTATCCAGTAAATATCGCTCCGAAATAAGTTTGACTCAACTTAAAAGCTTCGAATATTTTCTTTTAAATACTATAAAAAAATCTTCCACTACTAACCTCTCCGAACCTCCCCCAGTCAAGTCTATCGCTAGTAGTAATAGTACAGGCATTGAAACAGTATTTACGTCATAAAAATTGTTTTCAAACAGTATACTCCAAAACTTTTTTTTCTGTTTAATTTCCAACGAATACAATCCACTACTAACGTTTATCTATGATAAACGGCCGAAAAAACTGATTTTTCGAATTTTGCGGAATGGAACGGAAGGACCTGATTGCCTCGTATATTGCCAACAGCTCTCAATCGTACGGGCTGTACTTCCTCTGCGAAGGGCTGAGGTTCCTCGAAAAGAATGCCAGTGGCTGCCTTTCCGCCTTACTCCGCTGCTGCAGTACGGCTAGAAAAAGATAGATACAGCGAGCGAGCGAGCGTGTGATAGCATGTGTGATGTGCAGGAGCGCAGGAGAAAAGAAAGATTTTAGAAATCATTTTCATTACGAGCGCAAAAAACCAATAACTTGGTTTGCTACCAGTAAATTATGTACCTATGAAGACTTGTGACGAATTTACACATAGTTTTTATGCATGTGACGAATATACTTTCAATGTATGGAGTTTACAAAAATGTGACGAATTAACTTTGTGACGAATGTACAATAACCCGTCTAGGGATATTTCATACTCAATTAAATAACTCGAAAAGTACTGGCCGCATTGGAATCTTTTATACACCGATTTGTTTGTAATTTATCTCAGACTAATTCCAAATTCAAATTTTTGAAAATTCTTTTGTTTCGGTGGCATAAAAATGTCTTGATGTATAGGAGAGGGAATTTTCATTTGTGCGAAATTTAGAAAACAATACGAATTACGTTTAGTTACAGTTTTTTTTCATTTTAAACGAAAGATAAAGTTAAAATTGAGGTATTGTAGCCATGCAACGCCGACATTTGACGAGGGTGGAGATGTTACGAGCTGTGGGAATGCTGGAAGCTGGATCTGTTCAGCGTAATGTTGCTAAGGCCATAGGGACCCATCAAAATGTAATTTCAAGATTGTGGACACGCTATCGTGCCACAGGTGAAGTAGCGGAGAGGCACCGGGGGCCAAGTCGCATCACTACCCCCAGACAAGACCGATTTTTGCAAATTACTGCGCGAGCACAACCAAATGCAACGGCGACTCAATTGGTCCAAAGGCTGCGAGTGGAACACCAAGTGCTTGTGAGTGACCAAACTGTAAGAAGGCGACTGCATGAAAGCAATCTACGCTCTCGTAGACCACTCCGGGTCCCACCTTTACGGAGAGGCAATCGTGGACGACGATTAGAATGGGTTCGGAACCACGTGGACTGGGGCCGTGACCAATGGTCCAATGTGCTGTTCACGGATGAATCCAGGTTCGGCTTCCATCCAGATTCACGAAGGACGCGTGTTTGGCGAGTTCCTGGACGATGGAGCCGTCTCCAGAACCCTCAGGAAGTTCACCCATACCAAGGAGGAACAATTATGGTTTGGGCAGGAATTCGTCTTGGAGGACGGACGGATCTCGTTTGGGTGCGGGGCAATATGACGGCAGAACGATACGTCCAACAGGTGCTGGGGCCCGTAATCTTGCCCCACAGAACACAAATGGGGCAAGATTTCCTGCTCATGCACGACAATGCCCGGGCACACACGGCGAGAACGGTAGCAGCTTGGTTACATACACATAATGTTAGGGCCTTAGACTGGCCTGCTCAATCGCCAGATCTGAATCCCATTGAGCATGCGTGGGATATGCTGCAAAGAAGAGCTCTGAAGGAAGTTCCTGAAAATCTGGCTACAGAAGATCAACTTTTTGCGCACCTCAGAAGGACATGGGACAATATTCCGCAGCAAGACATTGACAACCTTGTTCTGAGCATGCCGAATCGTTGCCGATGTGTTATGAACATCATGGGCGCTTTCTCAGACTACTAACTTCAAGTTTATAAACACAAATTAAATGATTTTTCTATTTTTTTCAGTTTTTACTCACAAATTAAAAGTTCATTCATATACGGTTTCCGTCTATGCTTCATTTTTTCCATAAAATCCTGAAATTTTAATCTATACCTTAACCATTATTAAAAAATGGTAGAATATTAAATAACGTATCTTTTAAATATATACATGTCATATAAATAATTAACACATTGATAGTAATTCGCTTTTTTAAAAATATCCCTAGACCGTGTTGTTGTGTGTATATAATTTGATGTAAAATACCTAGGGTTGACTAAAAAAAATCAGTCCAGAATATGATTAATTAGCCATTTAAAAATATATATTTTTTTACTGCCATTTTGGCCAAAATGAGATTTTAATGCACTCATACTTTGTTTTTCGTCCTCTTTCGATTGGTATATTTCGATATTTGCTTTTTTTTTATACAGCCATAATTTTTAGATCGCTAAACATAGATTTTCTTTAAATTTGGGCCGTAAAAGACAAACATTTCATTTATCAGTACCGCAAACGTCGTAACATGTAGGTAAACAAAATTATAAACTTTGAAGTAAACGAGGTACGAGGCGTAAACACCAAAAGAGACAGATCACATTACAACACACATACCTATTTTCTCCTATTTTAGAATTTGGTTCGTACTTGTCCTATACATCCCGAGATTTGATGGTCAATAATATGGATATTAGATTCTTACATGCCTATGTGAAAACAAGTGTAATACATTTACATTATTATATGTATTACTTTATTTCTATAATTTTATAGGTACCTATGTACCTTCATTTTTAAATATACCTACCTTGAAAAAAAAAATCATTTAAAAATATAAAAAATGTAGCCCACCGGTATCGGGAACAGGGTCCAAACTAGCGGCGGTCAGGGCTCCAGAGAAGGAACCTCCTAACAATACGAGAGCCGTGCCCAGGAGTGCCGCATTCTGAATCAAGCCCTTGATGTAGCTGCCTAACAAGAGCCTCCTTAGGTAGTGGTCGAGCCTCTTGGCAATAAAGCCATTGGCTAAAATGACTATCGGCACAATGATCGCCGAGTTCACACCACACATGTCGAGTTTGTCGACTACCTCGCGAGCCAAGTCAAGATACTTGATAACTTGCTTATCTTTCTCGGCTTTCACGAGGTTCTCGTCATGCGGGACCGTTATGTCAACAATCATTGCGCGCCAGGCCCGGAGTGGGACCCGAAACCAGCCCGGGCATTTTAAGACACGGTCGGCCCTCCACTACCAAGAGAAAAGAAAACTCCTAGATAATGTAAATTTTGAATCGACCGATCGAATCGAATAATAATATTGAGCTGCGAATTTGATAAAGAAGAGACTTGAAACTGAAAGAACTACTAACAAGCCAGCTTTTGAGCCAGGAGTGGGGTGGCACAGAAAGTTGCGAGTAAAAACGGATTTGTATATGGGTTAAGTGTATTAGTTACAGATGCAGCTGAAGTTCTTCTAAGATTCTAAAATACTTGATTAAATAGAAGTAGAAGTTACAAATTTTTAAGTTATTTGAAAAGTCTAGGAACTAAATAATCGACTTAGGCAGACAATTTTTAAAACAAAAAGAAGTAAGGCTGCAAGAGCAAGCGAAGCGAGCTCGAAATTATTTTGACGCCTTGCCTTGGACAGTTGAGAATTGTTTCGACCTATTGGAGTTACTTAGTCGACTTTTAATAGACAATGTAAAGATCCAAGAGAAAAGTAATTTGCAAGAGCGAGCGAAGTGAGTTCGAAAATGCCGCCAATCGGCCACACCGGCCCATCGGGCATTAGCCCGATTTGCCCGTATGGCCACTAATGGCCAGTCCGGGCCTGTTGCTCGCCGCACTAATCAATCCATCATAGTGGTGGTGTTCGAAAATGTTTACTTCTTGCCTCTAATAAATTCAGATAGTATTAATGTGTAATTTGAGGTCAAAATGTCCACATGCTCCATTTTTTGCAACCTTGTGTACTTATACATGCCAAAAGTGCCTATTATGGCCTCGGGGCAAGGGGCTCCTACTTAATTTATTTCACCGCAGAACGCCAATCCAGAGGCAGAAAAAGGGCCGCCAATCAGCCACACCGGCCCATCGGGCATTTGCCCGATTTGCCCGTATGTGGCCACTAATGGCCAGTCCGGGCTTGTTGCGCGCCGCTTTAATCAATTCATCATAGTGGTGGTGATCAGGTTTATTGATTACAATAGTCTTGTCAGTGATGAACTGATGACGATCCTAGTTCAATGTGATTGTGTTGATTGCAATTTTCCAGAACTGGGTCGGGCACATACCTACCTATAGTACGGGACTTCCTATTCAACAAGGCTCTATTTTAGAGCAAGTTGCTGATGGATAATCCTGGCTACAAGGATCATGGTCTATGCAAGTAGGTAGGTACTCTCCGTTAGCCAGACGAGAACACCCGGAGATAATGTGACAAATTGGTTCGCTGTCGGGCATGCCACCGTTCACGGTGGCATGCCCGACATAAATGTCAAAAGAGATTTATTATGAAGGAGCCGCACCTTCATAATAAATCTCTAGTTATTCGTCATCATAACTTCATCCATAATTGCACAGAAAAACCTTCGGTTTCTCCGAAGAGATCCCCGGTACCTAGCCAGGCTACAGATGCTGATAGTGATAGGTCTACATCGGCCCTATGCAGGGCCCGGAAAAAGCACCCGTGAAGCTCCAGCCTCCCTGCGGTCGTTAGTGTCAAGCACTACAGGTTTGCGCCAGTTCTCTCTAGCCAAGAAGAGCGGGTGAGCCTTTGTCCACCGCGACACATTTCGATGCATTCCCACGTCGGCTTCTAGGAAATATTCCCTGAGACTGCATATTTCACGGTTGTGAAGAATAATTTCAAAAAGCCTCGACCTCCACACTTCCGTGGGATATACAGTATCATAACCGAAGAACGTGGGTGATGCATTCGATGTCATCAACAATGTTCGTAATTGTCAATGCATAAATCAACTTAATTACTTAAGGCGACTACAGGAGCTAAACGCGAGTTTTGTAATGCAAAAAAGCATTTGATTCACTGCAATAATCAAAACCAGAAAAAAAATTAATATAGGTTCTTTTTTTCAGCTTTATTTAATTTTTTAGGGTGTATTACAATTACAAGTCTATTTTTTCATTTGTTAGATATACTTAAATATTATTCTACCATGTTCTATAACTCTAAATTCTAACAACTTTTGTCTTTCTTTATACTTGCACAAAAGTATTTTGTGTGTAAGTACATAAATAAATAAAAAAGTTATGTCAGAAAACTGTTTTGTTTTTGGCTCTCATGAGCATGACTCTTATTATGTGCAAAAATAAGGTTTGAAAATAAACGGTTTCTGAATTTTGCCTCTCAGTCATGAAAAATGTAGGTATATCAAGTGTGGTATCTGATCCGGACAAATGGTGCTCAAGGGTATCAGGCGCACTATCTGACAAATAGACGTTGCGATTGATAATGCAAAGAACAACCCAGGGAGGTTCCTACTAGGTACAAAGTTCACAAGGTTCAGGTACATGCACCGTCTGATCTTACCTAACATACGAATCATGCAAGTCTGCCACTAGCTCGCATTCGAGTAATTATTATATTTTTTGCATAAATTTACTCGCCAGTCGTCTTTCCCTTGCGCTGCCGCGCCAGAATACCCTACAGCAGCTCTATTGTCTCTCGAGCAGCTAAAACTAAATGCCAGTCGACAGCTGGTTTCGACGTGACCAGTCGATGCCGTGTGACCGACACTGGCTAGGCCATCATCAGGGATTTTAATAACACAAAAAATTATAGTCGTTAATTAGTCAAAATTTGTCGCCAAATATCAGTATTTGGCGGTCACTGGTTCAAAAGATATAAGGGTTTATAGATAGCCGTTCTGGAGTCTCTCCAGTTTGGCCACATTTATATCTCAAAAACTAGGGCACCTAGCGAAGATCTGTTTTCTTCCAAATTTAATCGCTAATTAGTCGCAATGTCGCCAAGTTACAGATTCAGTCGGTGTGTAATTAAAAATATATTAAAAAGTTCAATTTCCCCATACAGTGCAAAACAGCAAGTACAAAAGTACTACTAGAGACTCTCTAGAGATGATCTTGTGGGGTATCGTTGAATGGGTCTTATGAGTTAGGGGTTGCTAATACTATTTTTCGATTTAAAGGTGAAAGCAGACCTAGCCGCACCGCAGTCGCCGCATTCGAATTCTTCGTATAAAGTTCTATGCAATCTGTGTCTGTGTGCAATCTGTGTCATGTCTGTGTGCGAGATTGCATAGAAGAATTCGAATGCGGCGACTGCGGCGCAGCTAGGTTTGCGTTTATCTTAATGCTCCATTTATGAAATATTAAACTTTAAAGTGCAAATTTTTGTTCCAGGAGGGCGTCCCCCCTCTAAAAGTTAAACTGCTGGCTTAAAAGATCTGGAAAAATTTCGCACCCTCGTTCTGCTTAAAGCCCTGACGATGGAAGACACGAGGCGTAAGCGACCTATGCATGCTTTGTTCACAGGATGCAGCTAAAATATTCAGTCAGATTGTAAAATGTAAATCAAGGTAACGTTCAATATTGAACAGGAACGGTACTGTCGACCGAGCTATTGGTTTACATTTTAACTTGCAAATTACATTGTAAAATGTAAACCAAATAGCTTGGGCGACCGTACATCTAATGTCACCTGCACCTTCCTACAGCGAAAGGAGTGACGGTTATATAATCTGCCACGGTTTTACGATTTTATTGAGGTGGCACTAGTGATATTTACGGTCGGGTGTCGCCCCCCCTAGCTACGCCACCGTCTGTTATTTATATTCAGCCTATTTCTAAAGAAAAGCACGCAAAGGACATAAAATGTCTGAGCAAGCGAAGCGACCTCTAATATTTTAGGGTATGTTAGGATAAATAGGGTTATATTTACATATAAAAACCTGAAACGAGAATAGGAGTACGAGCGAGCGAAGAGCTCGAAAATTTTTCCTTCCGCTTCGGATAGATTTGTCTGAATCTAAATCTTTTCTATGTATTTTCTTTTCGATCAGGGGGGTGCAAGTGCACCCCCTTACACCCTGCTGCCCGGCGCCCATGACCTAAAAACTCGAGTAGAAAGGTATTTCTACTCGAGTTTCTTTTATTCCAAAATCGAGCTAACGTCCACCTAGATGCCTGAACCCGCTCATAAACTATGAACTAGGTAGTTTGTATAGAAGTATGTAGTTGCGTTATTTCAGATCCGTCCAATCAGAAGGTATCTATATTACTATTCAACCCAGACTACATTAAAAAACCCGACTGCGTATAAACTAACTATTAACTTAAAATAAAAAATAAAACTGAAAAGAATAAAACAAGTTCAACAGCAAGCCTATTACGTATCTTTCTGATATCTAGTGATTATCAAGCTTCGGTTGTACACCGAACTTTGATGACAACCGTGAATGTCATAATATTGGTATTACGTATCACACTGAGTGGATGTCACGTTACGGTGTAATTTCGTTCTGAAGGAGGTACAGATTTTTTAGAGCTAGGTACTAAATAGTACATTTTAGGTACATTTTTTTGGTAATTGGTATAATTTGATTCGCTATGGTACACCCGCGCCATCTTGACTCTCATCCATTCAGGCTGCATGCCAACCATTAGAATTTTATTTACTTAAACTATTTGTCATTTCGAATTAAGTACATTCAAATTTCAAACATATAAGTTGTACATATTTTTGTAATCACCTTTTAAAACCCTTCATTTTGATACCCCACTCGATGGTATTAGAAGAAAACTCCGAAGTTTAGCAATATGGCAACCTAAAGCAAACCTTTTTGTTTTTTGATTATAATGTAGCCACTGACAATCCCGCCATCGAGAAGAATCTAACGACATTTAATCTATCCAAATCCCTACATCCGTTGAGGAGTTACGAGGAAACAAAGAAACGGACATACATACAGGTCAAACACATTACCCTCCTTTTGGGCTTCGCCGCAGTCGGTTAAATAACATGCGGGCAGCCTTTGGGACCTGCCGATAGAAGTGAAAACTAAGTAGGTACTTAACTTGTGAATTATTGTATCATCGAGTTGTGTGCAATTTTTTTTATGTGTTCATTTTCTATTTCCACCCTGCCCCTCCCCCTCAGGCCCCACCCGTCGTAGCACTGCTACGGGTTGTTCCCCGCGCACGCCTATGTGGTGCTACGCCGTAGCGGATCGGCTACGAGTGTTACGAAAAGCGTACGTGACGGTTACGCGAGTTCCATGGTTTTTGTTCACCCATTATGTGCTCAACGCGCCTAAAGAAGTTTTCACTTCAAAAATATTTTGTTCCAATTTTGAAGACGATTGATCAGAATCGAGCTGTCCAGGTCTAGAGCTGAGTTGCCACGTGGTTTAATCGAACGGTGTGATTGTTGATCGGAACATTTCCATCGCTAGGTGGGACTATTCTTAATAAAAGTACATACAAAATAAATTATGCTACGTCTAAGTGCTGCGCTATCGGACCAAATACATCTCCCGAATCCAAAGCAAAGCCTGCACTATTTTCTAACGCGAATATGCGATATTGCCACTTTGTTAACCGAATTAACTGTACAATTCGCTATTCGCTTCACCGCTCACCGTCCTGCACGTCACATCGCCACGTCAGTATGGTTAGCTTAGTATCGTTCTAGGTGAGCACCAATACTTAACATCGACTCAGAAACACGTTTAATTCGGTACGGGAAACAGCCAATCAAGGACAAACGTTGGAGGACCTACTTAATTAATATGTTTGAAAACCAATCCCGGCGTTGTGTTGGATTCCCTAGGGCACAACTAAAGTAACTGCCATGAATGACAGAAAGCGAAGATGAAAAAAAAAACAATGCAAGCAATACATATGGATTGATAAATCTACGCCCGTTGCTTGTCAAGTGCTGTGGTTGAGTGAATCACTGACTTGCGTTTAATCTAAACGTGTCGATAATTAAAATGAAAACGATGATAGTGACGGTGGGTGAATAGCCCTACCTACCCAACTAGGATTGGAAAGGTACAACATACAAGCAAGGTAAGTACATTCCAAATTTTGTTGCGTATTGTCGTGCGAATCAGATGCATAAGGCGCCTTGTTGAGTTTAGAAAAGGTGTTTTATAGATTTACACATGGCGTTAGCATTGCGATCGTTACAGTCGATCGTCAAATTGAAAGTTCCTTTTTTTAACACAATAATCAAGCTAAAATTAAATTTCACAACTATCTGATAGAAATGGTAAATCGCGAATTTTTGTATGTTGTGCAATCGACGTTACCGTAGGTATTACCAACGTACATATCTGAATTCAGCAGCATTCAGCATTCGTCGCCAACATACCTGATGGTCAAGTCTATTCCTTATAATCTATTGTGGTTCTGATCTCATCCATCTGCTCTTATTTATCTCTTTCGAACATGCCGCAACCCCGGCAGCAGGCATCGGTCCTTGTGGACCCGTTTCCTTTTGCCGACTCTCTTTGAGGCGCGCGTGGAACACGAACGCGCCGTCGACACAGCCTGTCGTCATGAGACGGACGGACGGCGAGCTAGCCCATAGCTCACAGGCCCGAACTACGGGATGCCTCAAGGCAGAATTCTGAGACCTTGCCTAACTAACTTTGATCCTAAACTACCTACAACAGCATGATTAGATGATTATCGTCGCTAACGAAAAGCTGCGTTAATAACCGTAAAGTTAAATTAACTATGGAGTGCTTCAAGGATAGGAAAACTGATATCAATGCTGAACTATCACGCGGTTTAATTAAAATCTTTTGAATCATAATTGTTTAAAAACAGAATCTTCGTCTGCCTGCGATGTTTCTTTAGACGCTTGCGTCCTGCTACTTTTTTGACAGATTATTGCAGAAACACGAAATTGGCTGGCATATGAAATATGCCAGCCAATTTATTAAAAATAGAGGGATCTATCAGCCATATCACAGCCCAGCAGTGGGATGATGCAACAGCAACATCACATCGGACTGTTTCCTAAGATTATTTAATATGCACGCGATGGAAGAAAGGTTCGACCGCGTCTGTGGTAAATTCCGCACTTCGCTACTAGCATAACGGTAGGTCGTTAGGCCAGAACAAAGTCAGTGTTACCGCCGCCGCCCTGCAGAGTCCCCGTCCCTTTTAAGAAAAGGGTAGGTAAGTTAGTACCTACTATGTAATTAAGCTAGCAGTCAGAATGTTGAATTAAAGAAACGTCAAGGATTTCCTAATTCCAAGACATTTTACAATAATTATTTTGAATTACTTAACAGAAATTTGAGGTATGTACCTAGCTAATATTTTAGTTGTTTGTAAATTACACCATAAGGAATTACACCGGGATAAGAAATTGGATAGCGCACAGTTGCGTTAAGTAGGTGTTTGTTGATGTCATAGCAAAGCATTACCTACCCGGCGAAAGCACTGCGGAAAAGGTCACCACTGTAACCGCCCTTAGCATTTGGAACTTGTTATCCAGTGAATCTTATCCGCATTCGGTGTACTATCGAGGACACTCCCGCCTGACCACCTCTAAGCTCATTTTTGCTTGCACTCGCAACATAAAAACGCTCTCTAGCCCCGCCCCGTTGACTTTGTGTAGAAAAAATGAATGAAAAGATACCGAATCGGCCCAGCGTATTGACGACGCACGCCAAACGAGAGTTATTGTTATTTTGCGCGCCAAAGTTGGCGCTTTCCTAATAGGCCCAAACTTTAAGGGGGCGTGGCTACCTCCGCATGATTTAAGCGAAAAAAAATTAAAATGGTCAGGCGGAAAAGACCCCGATAGTACCTACTTACCTAATGCTACATGGCGTTTCATTAAAAACTTGCCATGGGAAATGAGAATTTTCAGCCTACTAGTAAATATAAACCGTCTGATACCTTGTCACGCTTTAAATGGTATCTACTTGGGTCGCCTACTCGCCTATGACCTAGATAAAGGACACAGGATAGTTTTTGATAGTAGTACCTAGTAAGTGTAAGTACCTAGGTACCTAAAGGGCAAGACATCAGATTTTGGTATTTTTTTTTCAGGTTACCTACGCAAAATCAGAAAAAATCAAACAGCCGAATAAGTTCAGGGATCTGCTGAATTGGCTCGGAACGATTGGGACTGTTTTTAGGGTTCCGTAGTCAACTAGGAACCGTTATAGTTTCGCCATGTCTGTCCGTCCTCGCTTAATCTCTGTGACCGTTATCACTAGAAAGCTGAAATTTGGTACCAATATGTATATCAATGAAAAAAAAATGAAAAAAAATGTTTTATTAGGGTAGCCCCCCTATATGTAAAGTGGGAAGTGTTTTTTTTTTTTTAATTTCAACCCTAACGTGTGATATATTGTTGGAAAGGTGTTTAAAAATGAATAGGTGTTTCCTAAAATCATTTTTTGATAATGTCAATAATTTCGGAAATAATCGCTCTAAAAGTAAAAAACAATGTGTCCCCCCCCCTCTAACTTTTGAACCATAAGTTTAGAAAATATGAAAAAAATCTGAAAAGTAGAACTTTATAAGGACTTTCTAGGAAAATCATTTTGAACTTGATGGAAACAACAGTTTTTGTACAAAAAAGACAAAAAGTTGTACAAAATAATTTCTGGACTAAGTTTGTAGTATATTCGTATATGCAAGCATTTTTACATAATGGATACCCACCTTTAAACTCATATGTGGGAACACTTATTGTGACGGACGGGAAACTACGGAACCCTAGACTGAGCGTGGCCCGACACGCTCTTGGCCGGTTTTTTTAATAACTAAAGAAAAAACAAATTTATTATAAATTAATTTTTTCTTGATTATTTTGTGCTATTTTTTGAAAAAAAAAAAAAATAAGAATTTAAAATTAATTTTTTTTAGTTAATTATCAAAAAAAAAAAAAAACCGGCCAAGTGCGAGTCGGACTCGCGCACGAAGGGTTCCGTACCATTATTTAAAAACATTAGACAAAACTGCAAAAAAATCACGATTGTTGTATGGGAGCCCCCCTTAAATATTGATTTAATTCTGTTTTTAGAATTTGTTGTTATAGCGGCAACAGAAATACATCATCTGTGAAAATTTCAACTGTCTAGCTGTCACGGTTCATGAGCCTGGTGACAGACAAACGGACAGACGGACAGACAGCGAAGTCTTAGTAATAGGGTTCCGTTTTTACCCTTTGGGTACGGAACCCTAAAAAACAGTCCCAATCGTTCCGAACTTCCCGAGTTCGATGATCGAGTTTATGACTTTTGGTTCCAGAACGACCTAAAAATAAGCGTGTATAATATGATTTTTTTTCTTCAACATTTGGATGATGTGATAATATTTTCTAGTTACAAAATGAAATTAAATGTAAAATTTACAGACTTCTAAAAAAAAACTAAAAAGTGGAAATAACTTTACTTACTTTCAAGTCGGTGACAAAATAGGTAGTCAATGAAAAAAATGGTTGTCTGTAAAGTCGGTTTACGGGATTTTTTCGATTATTTTACGAGATACCGTCATTTTTCATAATATTAATGCAGAAAGGTGATTTTTCATCCCCATAAGGATTGAAATTCTAACAATACCGTTACGTATAGCTTGCAAATATACGCCTAGATATTAAATTTTGTGATTTATGTTTCGAAAATTAAGGACTTCCCATTCACAACTTCATCCCCTTTTTCAACCTTTTGGGGGTAGAATTATCAAAAACGCTGAGACATGTATACCTAAATTAATTTTCAATCGTCAGCCTAAACACAAAAGTTTAAGATCCTAACTTTAAAACTGACGGACTTTCATTCCCTTTTTTAAATCCTTTGGGGGTGAAATTATCAAAAACGCTGAGACACGTATAAATTAATTTTCAATCGTCAGCCTAAGTTACCTAGCTAGATTACTGCATTGATCTCGTGGCGTACGAATGGTCAATATCGTTGTCAGAAGATTTGATTGTTTTGTAAAATAAGCATAATGAAAATAAAGAGACAATAGTGAATTTGGATCTGACTTTGATCCATGGACTACGCTATACTTCACTCATAGCAGCAGTGATCAGCTACTTCAGTAGGTAATCTAAGCCCTGATTTTAGGAAGCATGACCGAATAGTTGGCGAGAGGTGGCGGGCGGCAGACCAGCAGATAGGGGTTCTTACAGACGAGCGGCACGTTGCCAACTGCAGATAAATTGCAGCCGTCTTCACCTGTCAACGGCTGCCATCGACGCTTGCAGTTGTGGCGTCGGCGGCTGCCGCCGCGCGTCGACAAACATTTACGCGGACTGAACAACTGCAAGGGTCGACGGCAGTCGTCGACGCTTCGGCAGCTGCCGCCCGGCGCGTCGACAGGTGGCGACGGCTGCAGTTTATCTGCCGTTGGCAACGTGCCGCTCGTCTGTAAGAACCTTAAGCTGTCTAGGTTTGCGGGTAGGAAAACACACAGGCCGCAGATCCAGCAACGGTGATTTAACAACCAATTTGTTAGTTATGCTATTAGACAAAATAATTTTATCATGTTCCAGGCTTAAACGAACTGTATAGGGTCCAACCAGTGTCGATTGTGGGGTCTGTTAGCGGTCTTAGTTTAAAAGTACCTGGGACACGTAGGCCGTAGGGCCTTGATGTCATGAAACCTTAACCCAATTTTAGTCTAATTAGGTTATTGCGTCAGTTTTAATACGGTGGCGATTTCTTACCGCGGTCGAATTTTCTCCAGTATTTAAATTAGCTGTTATAACAACAATGCAGTAGAATTCTACCTTATGTCGATCAAAAAGTAGCGAAAATGTGTTGATCAGCTGTTTATGTGCATTGGAGCTTTGGAGCACGCTAGTCCGTGTAAGCCACGCTTCAGATTATTAGCTAGATGTGCATCGTGTATTAATGCAACCGCAGCGGCGGCGTAGAATAGGTACCCCAGTCCAATACTCTAACATACCATACTAGTACTACCAAAGGTCTAAGCTAAAAACGAAAAACCACTGCCTATGCTAGAGTGTATCGCCTTACAATGAACGTGTAGGGGACATAAAATTTATTTCTCTGTCTGTTAGTTTCGCCAATGCTAACGCACACTTCTCCGTCAACTCAACGGTAAATGATAGAGTAGATAAATCCAATATACATGAGCGTCCGCTGGTAATACCTACAATTCTATCTACATACCTACGAACTTCGGATATTTGTGTCTGTTAAGTTAGCTGTAGACAGGATTTGCCCACTATAAGCAGGCTTTTAAAATTTAGTTTAAGGCTTTTTTCTTTATATACCTACCGTTTTCACCGAGACTATAAAAACGGTAAGACTTCTCGCAGTTAACTTCAGACACAAAGATCTGTGGCGTGTCGTGTACCATATGTTGTTACTTCATTAACCAGCGCCAAATTGTGTGGAATTTTGTTGATTCTAGGAAATAAATAAAAACGAATGCTCTCTGTGAATAAAATAAATAAGACACGAATAAAATCAACTTCAAGGTAAATATCAAATGTTGTGATAAGGCGTAGTCGACGTAGTCCCGGTACGCGGAGCTCCTACTTCTGCCTGCCGGGTTTAAAGTAACCTACCTCGAAGGGGATGGCGGGGTCTTGAGAGCGAGCGAAGCGAGCGAACTAAGATCCCGCCATCCCCTTCGAACCTAACCTGTCCGGAGTCGAGGTGCCCAAGTTCAGAGCTCGCTTCGCTCGCTCTTGCATCCTAAGTTTTCCTTGCCATAATGCTTTGTTTATGTTGGTGTGGTGTGTAGTGTATTACGGTAACATTAAAAATAGGAGTACGATAGACGCTCTCGACTGTCTGCAGTCGCCACTCGCACCGCTATCTCCGCTGTACTTGAGACATTAAGAATGTAATACATATCCGATCGCTATTTAGGAAATGAATAGACATCCTAGGAAAAGTGCATATTACAGAAAATATCACAGATTTCCTATCTATTTTAGGAATTGTTCACATTTCCTAAGAATTGTAGACAATGACGGATTACATAATCTTCCGTTAACGGGTACATTTCAAACCCAGAGCCAAATTCAGTCAGTTTCTAATTCTTATTCTTTATTCATCGAATCATGCTTACGACGGCCGCAATACCTTATTTAGGACCAAGAAACCCTGAAGCATAGGTTTAAGATGTGTGTCAGTAAATCACCAGCGTAAAGTAAAAACCTTTAACACGTAACGAGGGGCGCGGTTGTGAAATAAAAAACGCTAGCGATTTTGCTGTGCTGCAGATGCTAGATAGTTACCTTGCTTGCTTCACCCCCAATGTCACCAGTTTTTCTAGTGCAGTCCCCAAATAGGATTTAGGGTTTTTAGCGATTTTCCACTAATAGATCAGATTTAGTGGACCGGATCGGAGTAAACCGGTGTCGTGATGCAGTTTTGTTACAGAAAGTTTCAGCATGAAACTGCTTCTATGGTCTACTCTACTTACTACGCTAAAGTCAATAAGGTACCTTCAGCATAACTACTTACATTTTCTTTTCGTGAAAAACACTCACACGGACCATTATTCTAAAAAATTGCGAAACACCTATAGCCCAAATAACAAGAACGGTAGGTATTCCAAATAACTCCAGCATAAGTTAAGCCAGTCAGTTAAAGGTCCATAGGCGCGAGGATTTCGGGTCAGATTCGGAATAAACCTTTTCTTGGTTTATTCCGAACCTGACCCGAAATCCTAACCCGGTCGCGGGTTATGTTAGGAACTAGAAAAAATAAAACAAAATTGTTCCGAACGTAACCCTTTTCCTAACCTGGCCCGACGTATCGTTCCAATCATAACCCGAATTGCGATAAAGATAGAATTACCTTCTTAAATTTATGTTAGCCTAGTACTTTTTCTAAGGTAACTTATCAATTTGTTTAAATAACTTTAACAAGAACGCTCCATACCTGCGAAAAAAAACCAGGAATACACAGAAAACCTGTCTATATTGCAATTCAGGTTATGATAGGAACGATATGTCGGGTCAGGTTAGGAATAGGGTTACGTTCGGAACAATTTTGTTTTATTTTTTCTAGTTCCTAACATAACCCGCGACCGGGTTAGGATTTCGGGTCAGATTCGGAATAAACCGTTTTCTTCGTTCGATTACATACAAAACTACGAAATTATGAGCAGTCACGGAGTAATGAAAAAACATTGCTGCTCCGTCGCGTCTTTCCGGCTTCAAGTGGTTCTTGGTTCCTTGTCCCATGTTACATGTAGTTCGCGCAGCACGAATGGAAAATTTGAACCAATACGAGCGGAGAAATACAGAGCTAGGATTTAGATCCCAGCCTGTATTCCTCCGCTCGTATTGGTTCAATTTTAGGCGTGGAGAGGAGATATGCTGACCTTAACCTGTTTTTGTTAGCAAAAACAAGTTAAGGTCAGCATATCTCCTCTCTACGCCTACAAGCAGGCTCCAAGAAATTCGTTCCCGTTTCGGACCCAGTCCTGAACTCTTTGTTACTGGCTGGTGGATTTATTCAATTCGGGCTAGCAATTATTAGGGTCCTACAATCTCAAATCAGATGGTCTTCAGTAGGTAGACCAGTCTATTCATTACGTTCGCAATGAGGGATTTTCATTTTAGCTCTTCCCTAGTCGCTGGATAGATGGCGCTAGGAGTAAGTATAATAATGCAAGGAACGGAACCTAAAAAAACTGATTTTAACAAAGCGCGAGAAATGTAGGTTATATTCGGAAGGTTAAGCAAATGAAAGTGTCAGTCAACGAGAGTATGTGGGTGGCGTGACACAATGTTTTTTTTTTCAAGCGTTTTGGCTTTGGCGCCAACTATCATAGTAAGTTCAACGCCATCTATAGAGTTCTTGGAAACTAAGTTTTTTTTTAAAACCTCAAAAGGAAAACCTCTCATTAAAATTGTACAAATATTGTTTTGTGAATAGTGTCGATTTTAGTGAGATTTTTGAGAATAGTGAAAAGATGAATTACTAAAATTAACTGTATTTGAGCACTGTAGCTAGTGTATAAACAGCCCGACTTAGAACGCCTCTGCTGCCGAACCGTGTAGTTTCAGCTACAAAAAAGTCAAATTTAAAAAACCCCCGACACAAAAAACTACGGAAAAATGAACTCTAAAACTTTTGTTGCAATCTGCAACACTACACCTGTTTTTCTCACATAACGGTCCCCCGACGCGACGCTTGGAAAATAAAAATATTTGAACTTACATAATATATATGACGATAAAAATATTAGTTTAGTTATTTTTTGTGTCGGGGAGTTTTTTAAATTTTATTTTATTAAAGTAGGTAACTTCGAATCGATAGGACATAATTATGGAAGGCAGTCAGTCCCTCATCAACTATTAAAGAGCTGATGATCTTCAAACGGCTGATCAGGTCATGGTTACCTTACTATATACTTTCAATAGCATTGAAGTAACACGGTACTAAATTTCGAATCGATCGGATATAAGGAAGTTAGTCAGATCCCCTTATCAACTAGGGCTGATAATCTTCAAACGGCTGAACAGATTTTCATGAAACATGGCTAAGAACACTCGGGATAAAATTATCTATGACAAAAAAAACTAAACGAAAATCGGTTCATCCGTTTGGTAGCTACGATACCACAGACAGATACACAGACACACTTATAACACCCCTCTTTTTGGTCGGGGGTTAAAAGCATGCCATTGATCTGAGGTTCCGCGATCACATTGTGACCTCAAGATGGGTAGCAGTCAGTTCTATGAGTTTTGTAGTTCAGCGCAACAGAGTAGGTACTTATCTATTATAAAACACAGGTCAAGTATTGTAAGTCCGTTCAACATTAAAAATGGCTAAACACCTTCGAGGTTTATACATAAACACCGAATATAGGAGACGTTTAAATGTCAAAATTGTATGGCAAAACAGTTGCTTATCATGACTTATTCTACCCTCTCTAACCTTCAAGCACATAAGGTCACGCTCGGAATGTTTTCGAAATTAGTGGGATTTTTTTACGTATCGTCATACCTATCCTCCAACTTTCTGCTTCCTTTTAGAGGGCCATGGGCATTTTCTATGAACTCGGGTGCAAGACCACCAGAATCAAAACATCTCAAATCGTAGATTAAAATTAGGACTTTACTTCATTTTAAAACAACTAGTAGGTAAATTTGCCGGAGAACAGAAATGGAGCCAATTGAAATTATGTTGCCTTTTTCTGTATTTTTCCAAGACAAGGGAGGTCAGTGTGTTACTGTATGCTTAGCTTTAGAACGTTTTCGACGTGACTAACTTGACTTAATGCTATGTCCGCTAGATGGGCATGGGGCAGAGGGCGTCCACAAATGTTCTCCATCGCGATCGGTCTTGAGCTTCACGCTTCACCCCTCGCTCCACGTCATTCCGATGCTCAACGCTTCTGCCAAAACGGTGCCACGCCAGGTTTGACGGCGACGGCCACGCTTTCTTTTTCCTTGGGGATTCCAGTCCAAAGCATATTTGGGTAGGTGGTCGGGGTCCCTTTGGAGCGTGTGGCCAATCCATCTCCACTTGCGACGCTTGATCTGGCGGTCGATCGGGCTCTCGTGGCATTCCTCTAACAGCGACGTTGTAACGTTGGAGATGATCTCGGGCCAGTAAATTCCGAGAATGCGATGTAAACACTAGACAGCGGTTGACGAAAACTTGGATTTGGCGTGAGATGTCCTTTGTGGCCAGGCCCGCTGTTTCGTCGCCCGCGTGCAATACCAATTATGCCGGCCGCCCTACGACCAGGCCCCGTACTGGGACCCGAAACCGGCCCGGGCATTTCAGAGACGGTCGGCCCTCCACTCTCAAGAGAAATTAAAACCATTAAGTAATGTTTTTGAATCAACTGTAGAAAACATCTTAAATAGAATGTTGGGCTGAAATGCTAAGCTGTGACTTTGATAAAGAAGAAGCTCGCAGATAAAGGAATATCGACGCTGTTGTTGAACAAGGGCGTCGCCAGCCTTTGAAAAAGAAAAGTGCGAGTAAAAACGGTTAAGTTTACTATTTACAGATGCACATGAACTTCTTCTAAGTATCTATAATACTTGATTAAATGTTACACAACAAGAGTTATTTGAAAAGTATAGGAACTAAAAAATAAAGAGATCTCCACTTCAAGAGTCGTTAGCTATTTTGTTTAGTCCTTTAATTCAGAAATAGACGTTACTTCATCCACCTATAAATACAATTTTAAAAACAAAGAAGTGGCTCCATGAGCTAGCGAAGCGAGCTCGGACATTTTAACACCCTACCTTGGACAGGTTAGAATTGTTTCGACCGTTTATACAAGAGTTACTTGCTCGACTTGCAGACAAAGCCAAGAATCAAGAGGATGTAGCCTACAAGAGCGAGCGTAACGAGCTCGAAAATTTGTGTTTAGTACTTGGACGACTTATAATCGACAATGTAAAGATTCAAGAGAAAGCAGGCGAGCTCGAAAATTTTTACATCTTGCCTCGAAATTCAGATATTAGTAATATGTAATTCGCTCGATTTGCCGCCCGATGGGTGTGCCGCCCGTGTGCGGTGCACGCTTTGCACGCCTGTTTACGGCAGCCCTGTTTGACCTTGCACGTTTCGTTTGCACCCGTAAAGAAGCACGGATTTCACATTGGACCCGAATATCTTGAGTTTAAGCCTTCGGATCAGTTTCCGCGACTGTAACTGTGCGACGGTTGCTCGGGCTTTGGCGATCCGTGAAGCGATGCCCTCTTCACAGCCCCCATTCCTCCCTTATTATTATTATACTATTTGTTGCCCCAGTCTCTACCACGACGCTCCCAAAGTGAATTTGTGGACACGTGCCACTGCCTCTGTGCTTTCGACGAGATCTACCTCAAAAACCAGTGACTGTTCTAGTCAAATCTTCGACAACATAGAAGAAATTGCAATACTTTCAATTAGCCATAGCTCTGGTTTTCGGCGACTTTAGTACCTACTTGTCGCAATAGTATGAATTGGAGAACTTAATGGGAGCTATGATTTGAGACATAAATTTCAATTCTGCTAGACTTATGCCTATTTTGCCCAAGACCTTTAGCCAGTCTTTGAAAACAAAATTGAATTTCGCGAGCGACCGTAGCGCTTTCGTTTTAAAAAAATACTTGTCGGCATGAAAAATCTCTCCCTAAAAGCTGCTAGAATTTCTATAGATGATAATGGATAGCTGATACGGATGTCGGCAGATGAGGCACTAATAAATTAATCGTAGTGTTGCGGCGCCTCTTCTCATTCCCGCTGCTCGCAGGTCGAATCTATAGATTGATGTGAACCAAAATTACCTTGATGCCTATTTAGATTATATTATGTAGGTATTTTATTTGAAGATAATTTATCTATCGCCCATGTTTGAAATTTAGGTTTTTTTCTATCAGTAGTTTATTTTTATGCACCTAAACAGTTTATAATGAGAAACGATGAAATGAGAAAACTCACGACACGCCATGTCATTCTTTTGATCAACGTAATTGGTATATTTGTGTTAAGTTATCGTTAGGCCTACCTACCTATTTATGAAGTTTCCTATATTGTATGGTAAACAGCGCCAAGCTTGCAAATAGCAGCCATGAAAAAAAAAATGCCCTGAATAAAATAATCAAAGCCTGTGAAAACCCACCATGTTACCAGATGCTTTTCAATGAAATATTCTTGATCGCTTACTACACCGTTATGGAAACTATTTTGAGGTAGACATTGGTCTACACCCAAAATAGCTCCAGAACAAGTAAGATATCTGTTAGGTTCTGAATTCATGCTAAGTCATAGAAACTTCGAAATAATGCAGCTTAAGAGACGCTCAGTATTTCACTGACTTATGACTCTTTTGTATATCTCATGAATCCCAGGATGTCGCCAAAGCAGATCTCGTCGTTTACGGCTGTGAGCTGTCTTCGGCAGATGTACCCACACCGTATAGCAAATGCTTGCTTGTGGTTTTCAAAAGACTTGACTATTGTCCGCGAAACTGCGATCATTCGTAGTTCCGCAATTTGTTAAAAACACGACGGATGACCTGTATCTCTGGAACGTTGATAGTAGCACTACGTCTGCAGCATCTATCAAAGCGCTAAGAAGTGAGTAGAGTCGACGTTTATAACTTCATACGAATCCATTTAGCCCTCATCCGAGTTTGGTCTAAGACTCAAAAGATATTTATAATCCAGATGGTTCGCAGCAATCTACGAGGGGTTCAGTAATCTTACGTTTACCTGATGTTACCAAGTTTGCCTGTTGAAATTTGAATCCACGTTGTTTTGGGTACTCGTAGTCAGTTTGTGCTATTACCCCTCAAGTTTTTAAATGCTACACTACTACAAAATCGAATTCGTAACGAATAATGTAAAGAATACTTCAATGAGAACCTCCTCTTTTTTGAAGTCGGTTAAAAAGAGTTCATTGTTTCGACTTTGATTCGAACCATAGCATCACCGAACGTCGCGTCGTCATACAGATACACATATCGGCAGTTTGACGAACTAGCCAGAACATGACCATGAACTGCGATGAAATTGTTATCTACTATAGTCCCGAGTCACTTTATCTTTAGGTCCCTGTCTAATCGATAGATAGATGTTATAGTTTGAGGGTAGGTATTCATTAATTTACTTACGTTTTCTCTATAAAATCAATCCATACTACACAAGTTATAACTACGTTTGATAGATACGTTCACTTAAAACGACGAAGACTAAACGACTATTTACCCATTATTTAATAAAATGATTTTAAGAGAACAAAAATAGTTGTTCTGTATGAACAAAATGTGAGTATTAAAGGAATTGCGAGACAGCTTGGCATAGCAGTAAGTTAAATAAAATTTATAATTGTTATTTGTGGTCTCCGATATTTTTGTTGAGTTAGTTGCGGTACCTATCTTGCGAGTGGTTTTTAGAACTTATTTTAAACCATTATTTTCTATACAGACAAACGTTGCGCTTACGGGTGCGAAGATTCCAAGATAGCGGTGATGGTGAGACAAGGTCCATGGATCCTAGAACTACTGGGATCTATAGGTACGGACTAATCTGAACGTCATCGGGATAATGTGAAGGTTCACACTACATCGCCGTTCATATCCACTCGTTACAGTTCGCAACGGCATGGAATATCTCTGTTCACGATTCGAAGATTCACAATATTATCGACCTGCAAAGAAAATATGTCTAACGAACGGAAGAACATCGAAGAGAACGAGTGCGATTTGCCCAGGAATACGTTAATTTTGATTGGAAAAAAAATATCGGTTATCTTGACGAAAAAACCTTCAGATCAGTGACTGTGACGGTCGAAAAATATTGTGGAGGAATATAATAACTAATAATAAACGATACGACACTAACCTCAAAATGTTTTACCTAAACAGCCAGTCCACCCCATTTAATTGCCCAATATTGTATTTAACTCCTAAGGTCGCGCGTTACGTAAACGGTCACGTGGGGTGCGTGACACCCCAATCATAAAAATCAAATACGAATCCATACAAAATCACGATTAAGCTCTATACCTACTTGGTGTTTTTATGAAGCTAACGGGAACTTCAACTATCAAAATTCAGAATTTAAAGTTCTAAACCTTTAAGGATGTGCTAGGGTGTGTAATAACCTCAGAGTAATCAAGGTTCACGTTAGTGTCACGCGACGCGCAACGATTTGCTTGTTTACTCAAATACTCCCAACAGATCTCATTCATCACATAGGTATTTTCGGACGAGAGACCCTCTTCGAGCAGTCGACGAAAGTTACGAAAGCACTGAAGCTAGGAGTGTCCAAAGTAGAACATATTGACACGACGAAAGCCTAGGTCTCTTAGGTTCTCTAGAGCTATACTTTCGAGGTTTGCGATGAAAGATGATTTTGCTTTATGTAGATACTTAAAATACCTATGTTGAGTACCTTCGCCATTCTCGTTCCAGTAAGAAGCCAGGAGTTGAGAGTTCAGACAAGAGATGATGAAAGAAGTGCAGCTCGCAAAGGTTTTATCGCGTTGATTACCTAAATTGAGTCGGTGTCACGGTGTCCCATAGCAAATTATGACGTCATCGCCGCAACTGAAGTAACTTATCTTCGTGGTAATTAAAGGCAGCATAATGAGAGAGTGTTTGATCCGAACCTACCTACTGTAGAGATGAAGTTTTCTATTTGAAAAGCCTTTTAATAAAACTATTTAGAACCGTACCTAATCATAACGCCTTTACCTTTCTGTTTGTATCTGTCAGTTTGCTATACTTCTGCTTTTTTGTTGTGGTCATTGTTGCTTTTGCTGCGAGGCCTCTCAGTTTTCTAAGAATGTTTTATAAACTCTTTCCGCTGTAGGGTGCTCAAAGATTATATTTTGGTTGAAGTGTGACAGCAAACAGCTATCCTTCCGGAATTGGCGTGTGATGCACAGAAGCGAAGTTTGAAGGCAGCAAAGTCGAAGCTCGCCGACAGTTCCGAATAATCCTATTTATACTATGCCCGTATTTGTTGCTACTTAAGCATTCATGGTTTTAAAAACAGCAACAGCTAGGCTAGGACCCACTTGCACCACAAATCATTAACTGTATTTAGCGCCAAACTTATCATTCAATTTCTGTCAAACTTGAAGTTGACAGAGACAGTGATGTTACTACATTGATTGCCACATTTACGGCATTTTCAATAACTTACTATTCGGTTTCGGTAGGTTGCTATCTGTCTGTTGACATTTTGCTTACAGGGCGTCTAAAATAGCCGCTTCAGCGGAATCTATAAATCACGTTAAAAATTTAAAATTCTTAAAATGGTCTTAATGGTTATGGTCATAAAGTTCATTTTAAGAATTTTAAATTTTTAACGTGATTTATAAGATTCTGCTGAAGCGGCCATTTTAGACCCCAGACGGTTAGAAGCAAAACGTCACAGAAAATCTTTCATTGATTTTTCTATGATTCATAGAAAAATCAAAGAAATGCACGCACGCAATATACGCGCTCTTGCGCATGCAAGATATGCACGCACTTGATAGTGACAGGTAGGTGACGCGCATAGGATATTTGTTTATATAAACACCGAGAGCTGCGAGACTTGCTTCGATACTATTATTGATCGAAGGAGACTTGGCATATTAACTGACAGTTACAAGTAAGTTATAGAAAACGGGCCTTGGTGATTACTGAAGGAAACGAGACAAGGTCTTAAGTGTTTACCTACTCAAAAAATTTCAGTTCATGGAGGCACAAAATAAAATATAATAAGATCTAGCGTAGTTTACGTATCCTGGTGATAAGTGATTTCGGACCGTATATACTTCAACAATTTAAACATTGTGTTAAAATAAGCTAATAAACAAAAATAAACAAACATTCCTTGCACTCATCCCGAACCTTTTTTTGTTCAATAAACCGCTTCAGGAGAAATGTCTTTTTGTTTGCAAATAACATTAATAAAAATCATAGTCACTAGATAAATACTTACCCAGAATTTAGTTGCGTAGTAGGCAGAAGTGACAAAATGTCGCTAGAGACAAATAGTGTAGGCAGAAAAGAGTAAGTAGTAGAAACTAGCAGTAATTTCTTCATTCAGTACATAAATACCGCGTGTAATGCCTCAATGGTAAAGCAGAGGTGTACCTATTAGCACCCACTACTACTATCATGAAGTTTAGGTTTCCGTACTTAGTCCTTGAAGTGGACCATTGTGCGTGAGCCGACATACAGTGCACCCACATTTAGACAGTAAATTTTAAAGTTCCATGTAATATGGGGTTGCTGCACGCAAATACGAGCTTTTGACGAGCAATTGAAGACACCAGACCAAACCCAATAATTCAGCCCAACCTAAGCATCGAACCCAGGACCTCATACACTTGTGACCATTGAACCAATGATACAGTCTTCAGTACATTATTGACAAAAACTTTTCCACAAGCTGAACATAGGCCTCACTAATTCTGATTCTATTATGTAGCAAAATATATAGACAAATCCACAAAAATATATTTTTTTCAACCAAATTTTGACATTGTATATTTTAATTTTTATTGTTTTCTGTTTCTCACAACAAATGAGAAAAAAAATCTACCTAGTTCGACGATCAAAATAATGGATTCATTAGTTTGATTGAACTAGTGAGAACAAATGCAAAATATCATAATAGAAGACAAAACATTAGCTAATAAGCAGTTTCAAGAGAAAAACAAAACGGGTAATACCTCTTGGAAGTCCTACTAAAGTAGTTTCATCAGTATAAATGAAACAATTTTTATTTATATGAAATTCATTTTGTCGTTGTGCTAGGTCGAAGGAAGTTTTAGGGTTAGCAATGTGATTGTTTTTTCAGCCACAGACAACCTTTACAGATAGATAAGCATATTGGCTGTTTTTTTGTTGAGCATTCCATTCTAGGGTTTCTCATTCTCATTTTTGGGTTTAAAAACAGACATAGTTTTGTCCTTTTATTAAGTATAAATATCATAACAAAACTTACTGCTAAATCTGCTCAAAACTTAAAAAATATTTTTTTAATTATCTAGTGAGATCAAAGTTTCTAGAATATTTTCAATGAAATGTGTCCATAGAAAATATACCAGATGGCTTGTGTCAAAATTTGAATGTTACATATAGCTACCTGAACGCAATGAACGCATCTCCAAGCTCGCCGCCTACGATGTGTACTCCTCCCTCGGGAATGGAGAGGCCCCGAAAGTAATTCCTAATGTCCAGGGCATTTGCAGACCATGGTAGGTTCTGTAGTCTAATGATGACACTCATTGTGGTGCTTCACAGTGCTTGTACCTATAAAAACGAAAATATCCAGTCCATTTTTCGATTTGCATAATGTTGAAAATAAATAACACGAGGTTGTGTTGTACTTGTGCCATTATAACTACTTGACTGTTACAAACCGTTTGGAAAATGCAAAATCCTGATAACATTGGTGTCAATAACAAATTTGTGTGGCAATAACAACATTTATGAGTTTACTAGGGTTCTTTGTAGAGGGATAGGTAACAACTTTTGAGGGTTACGTAACAACATTTATGTCAAGAACCTAAATTGCAATAGTGAAATAATGATGTAGTTTGTTTACCTGAGTACTTAGCTGAAATTGTTTTTGTCCTTTTTTCGAATTAGTTAAGAGTATGATTTTAGAACACCCATCCCATTTGAATGATACTGAATCGTATTTTAAACACAATGTAGTATGCAGGGCGGTAGGCATTACGAACTAACCTCTTTTCTTCATAAAATATATGAAGAAAAGAGGTAAGTTCGTAATGAGTTTACCTACTGCGAAAGCATTAGAACTTCGGGACTATTTGATTCACGGATGGAAATTGGAGTTGGTACAGCTTGAATAAAGGTACCTACCTACTTAGCAAAAAAGAGTGCAAAACGGATGCGAATAAAAATTATTGACACAAGTTTAAAATGACGCCATCACGCTGCGTATTTTTGATCGCCCACAAACAGCGAATAAAAATTATTGATATAAGTTTAGAATGACGCCATCATGCAGCGTTTTCTTGATCGCCCACAAACACAAATTCACATCAAACTCACCTATATAACGTTAAACCTTATTTACCGCGTTTAACTTTGCAACATCTCTAGGCACAGTTCTTTCACAATACGCTACGATCACATAACCAGTTTAGTGATTCCAAATCAATGTAAATCCAGTAGAAATAACACGGATTAAAAAATGCGACCACCAACCAAGATGGCGGAAAATCAGAGCGTTTTTTCTAGTGGTGTGGTAGTGGGTGGGGGTGACGACAGCAAGCCGGCAGAGATAAAGCATTCGGAATTTACGGAAACGGAAATGAAATAAGGATTGCAACATGAATTTAGTAACTTTTTGAAATAGGTAGTAGCCAAATGGCAAAAACACGTGGATGGCCAACGCGGCGCACGGAGTTTTTTCGCCCATGACGCGGCGTGCGTTTCTATGGCGTGACCACAGCGATATAAAAAAAAAATATGCCATGATTTTGTAAAAAATTGTAAAAGTTGATTCCTTAGACCATTTAAGGTGGATGCTCAAGGGTAGCCCGCGAAATTCAAATTTTCTTACGTTTTTTGCAATTTGCAGGCCAGTGCTAGGTTGTATGTTGATTAAAATTTGTTTGCGACTGTAAGACGTATGTAGTTACAGAATTATATTCATCAAAATCATCAATACAACCCTCAAAGTTCATAAAGGTGGGAAAATTACTTTTTCAAGGTCAAAATCATTCTTGCACCTTTATGAACTTGGAGGGTTGTATTGATGATTTTGATGATTATAATTGTGTTACTACATACGTCTTACAGTCGCAAACAATATTTTAATCAACATACAACCTAGCACTGGCCTGCAAATTGCAAAAAACCTAAGAAAATTTGAATTTCGCGGGCTACCCTTGAGCATCCACCTTGGCGGCGGGCCAAAATGTAGTAAGATGAAATATTAAAAAAAATTAGTCATAATTTTTATCTGTGTCCGTGTATCTGTACTGCGCGGTGCGAGATTGCATAGAAGAATTCGGATGCGGTGACTGCGGCGCGTGCGGTGCGGCCAGCAAGGCTATTACATGCAAGGCTGTTGACAGCTCGAAATGATAGTAACTGGGCTCAGTTTCCATCAAATAACTGTCAAAAGGTTAGTTTCGTATTGTGTATGTCCAGTCGCGATCAAATATGACGTCATCGGTGCCCATCGTGGCTGATAGTCACCGACTACCGTAACTCATTTCGACAGACGCTTTCATATCGATTCTTCTAATATTGCGACTAAGTAAGCATAGTGGACCTGGACATCAAATTGCTAACAACTGAGTTTGAAGTGACTTTCGTGAAAGACGTTACACCGTACTCGGGATGTTAGTCACCGTAAAATGATATCCACTCTCACACTCTGTGTAATACGTAATACCAATATTTTGACATTCTCGGTTATCATCAAAGTTCGGTGTACAATCGAAGCTTGATAGTCACTGTAGGCTTCTATAGTATCTTTCTGATATCCAGTGACTATCAAGCTGCGGAGTGCGGTTGTACACCGAAATAATGTCATAATATTGGTATGTATTACGTATGATGAGATACTGAATGGATATCACTTTACGGTAACTAAAATAAATACAACGAACTATGTACGTTATCTATCGCATTATTTCAATATACAGGGTGTTTGGTTTATAGACCGACACAATTTTTCCAGGGATTTGAGAGGTCATTAGCTAGGTTCTACCCATACACCCTCTGTCCTAAATGTCATGGTTGGTTACATATGTTTTTTTTTTTCAAATGAAAAAAACACCCAAAATGTTTATTTTAATGCCAAATAACTTTTTCGTTTGTGAGTGTAATGGCACAAAACAAATTTTGTTGTATTCTCCAAAGTCTTCTAAATCTAAATAAATCTTTGTTTGATAGAACTTGTTTCTAGAAAATTTCTTACGAGCTACCAAAGTTATTTTCTTTTTTAAATGTATGAAATTGTACAACTTCAAAATTTATTATAAAAAAAAAAACTAAAAGCCATTTTGAACTTAGCTTTATTTTAAAAAGTTCTTTAGTTGATACCCTTTCTAACGGTATGCTACATGTCATAAATAACAAGTCATTAAGTAGTCAAAATGTTAGTTAGGATAGTCAGGAATAAGAAAATACTAATAAATGTTATTATGTTTTTATAAACTAAAGTTATAAATCTTGTTCAAATTTGATTCAAATTAACCCAATATTTATTTTGTGCCATTACACCCACAAACGAAAAACTTATTTCGAATCAAAGGAAACACTTCGGGTATTTTTTTCAATTAAAAAAAAATAACATATGTAACCAACCTTGACATTTGGGACATAGGATGTATGGGTAATATTGGGTTAATTTGAATCAAATTTGAAAAAGATTTATAACTTTAGTTTATAAAAACATACTAACATTTATAAGTCTTTTCTTAATCCTGGCTCTCCTAACTAACATTTTGACTACTTCATGAAATGTTCTTTGTGATATGTCGCATACCGTTAGAAAGAGTATCAACTAAAGAACTTTTTAAAATAAAGCTAAGTTCAAAATGGCTTTTAGTTTTTTTTATAATAAATTTTGAAGTTGTACAATTTCATACATTTAAAAAAGAAAATAACTTTGGTAGCTCGTAAGAAATTTTCTAGAAACCAGTTCTATCCAACAAAGATTTATTTAGATTTAGAAGACTTTGGAGAATACAACAAAATTTATTATGTGCCATTACACTCACAAACGAAAAAGTTATTTGGCATTAAAGGAAACATTTTGGGTATTTTTTTCATTTGAAAAAAAAAAACATACGTAACCAACCATGATATTTAGGACATAGGGTGTATGGGTAGAACCTAGCTAATGACCTCCCAAATCCCTGGAAAAATTGTGTCGGTCCATAAACCAAACACCCTGTATAATAAACAAAGCAATATTCAAAAAAATACATAAAAGTATGTAATATTTCCAGCAAGAACCCTTCAGAAAAGAGGACAACAAAGTTACCCGTACCATCATTAAGGCTGCTTTACGTCGGGGGCAACATTGTGCGACATAGCGGCATGCTACAAGGCCGCATGCTTCAATAATTTAAAATGATGCACATTGTGCCAAGAATCGTGCGGCATTGCAACACCTAGCGTCATACTGATAAAGTTACTTCATCACCCATAATTTACGGTGTCTTGTCCCCTCGATCAATCAAGTTGGTAGACAATAACACTCCAATAAGATTTACAGCACGATGCTTTGAAAATTATCTAGGCACGATTTTGCCTCGGCGTAAAATATAGCATGCTGCAATGCCGCACAGTGTTGTCCCGGTGTAAAGCTGCGTTTACAATCATGAAAGTTGCAAAGTGGACTTTTTCATTTATTTTTGCAATATGGCAACTTATTCCAAAAATTAAACGAATGATTGAACGAATGAGTTGGTTTAGTTTCAGAATTTTAGATCTGCGCTTGTCACGATATTGTTAATATTTGCAGAAAAAATCTATTATATAGAAAGAATCTTGTATTCAAAAGAAATAAGAAACCCACGTTTCTCAGATATAGAACGTAAGTGTGTTTATAAGGTTTTTATTAAAATAGTGTAATTTATTTCGTGTCTATTTCCTACCACGCTGTCAAAAATGGTCAAGTAAATAATCTGATAGTTTCTAGTAATCCCTTAATTACAAATAAATTGTACAAAAACATATTATTACTTCCTCACTATATAAAACAGCTGTTGTTGAAAAATTGACAAGTTTAACTTGAGGTTTATCCAATTCATTGTAAGGATTCTACCTATTGAAATCAAGTAGAATATGTATTATTTAATTGAATTGCACCCTGATATAACATCAATAAACAAATTCTGACAATATCAGAGAACAATAAAAAAAATACTGTATTACACTTGATCTAAAATCACCTAGAAACAAAATATTGCAGTGCTCTTATGAGTTAGAAATTCAAACACTGACACAAAAAAAAAAATGGTTGAAATATTTTTCCCGCTTTTTTTATGTCAATGACACTATTTTTGGCATCTTGACCTTTCATTTGGGGTCAACATCCTTATTCCTTTGAATTTATGACCATAAACACAACTCAAACTATTTTTTTTATCTAGTAATTAAATAATTCATTATTACTTTCAGGTACATAACACAGACGTATTAGTTTCTAAAACCAAGTATTAGTTTAAAAAATTAATAGATAAAAAAATGTTGTTATAAAAGTAATTGCTCAATATTATAAATAGAAGTTAGTGTTATATTTATTGAAAACGGTGTGCTATAAGTGTAATAAATGTGTGAAAGATACCCGGGGTATATGTTCGGAGGGACTCCTGTCAGTAGTTGGGACAGGAGTTTCAATTCACTGGAAAATGTAAGTACTTTGATTTTCATACATGTCCATATTCGCATATTATTTTTGTGTTTATTCATTCACTAGCGGATGGTCCGTAGTTTCACCCGCGTAGTTCCCGTTCTCATGGGAGTACGGGGATAAAATATAGCCTATGTTACTCAGGGTGAATGTAGCTTTCTAATGGTGGAAGAATTTTTGAAATTGGCACATTCGTTTTTGATTTTATTCATTACAAACATACACACAAAAATACAAATCTTTTCTCTTTATAATATTAGTGTAGATGTAATTAGAACGGTTTCATTCCGAATGTTTTTTCTATTAACCCTATTTGTGATGATACTTGTTTAAAAAGTGGATCAGTTTGTGTGATTAAAAGAAAGAAGAAAAAGAAAACTGATACAACATAATATACAAGAGAAAGCAATTTTTTTAAGCATTGCACTGCTTCAGATGAGACTGTAGTTTTCTTTTTTTTTTTTGCATTGATATTTGAGATATTTCTGTGCTAAATTTAAGTGAAACTGAAACAGTGCTAAGGGGTCGCGGCACACCACAACGGATATGGGGGGACTAACTGAATGTCTTCCTTGAGAATTGAAAGTAATAGCAGAGAATCGTGACAATTGGAATTAATGGAAGGAGGCCTTTGCCCAGCAGTGGGACAATACAGGCCACCTATAATAATAATAAAAAAAATAAGTGTAGGTGTGCTCGGAGTTTCCTTGAGCGATCAAATCAGATATGAAGACATCCGCAAGAGAACCAAGGTTACCGACGTAGCCCGAAGAATTGCCAAACTTAAGTGGCAGTGGGCAGGGCACATTGCTCGCAGAACGGATGGCCGATGGGGCCGAAAAGTTCTGGAGTGGCGACCGCAAACCGGAAGACGTTGCGTTGGAAGGCCTCCCACTAGGTGGACCGATGACCTGGTGAAGGTTGCGGGAATCCGCTGGATGCGAGTCGCACGGGACCGGTCAATGTGGCGACACTTGGGGGAGGCCTATGTCCAGCAGTCGACGTCTTTCGGCTGAAATGATGATGATGATGATGAAGTGTAGGAACTAGGGTAGGTATTTATTTTCCAAATATATAGCTGATAAAATTTAATTTCTTTCTAAATCACGTTAATCACTGCATATTTTAAAACAAATTCAAGCCCCCACCGTGTCTGTCTGTCCCTATGTATGCTTAGATCATTAAAACTAGGCAACGGATTTCGATGCGGGTTTTTTTTAACACAAGAGTGATTCAAGAGGAAGGTTTTAGTATATAATTTGCGGGCGGGCGAAGCCGCGGGCATTAGCTAGTATTACTATAAAAGTCGGTTTCCCAGGCTATAATTGTTACGAACTTTTTCATCTTCAAAATTAAGTACTTAATTCATCTATTCTAATTTACTTTTTTTGGTTATTGTTTATTATCAGGTGTTATCTAAATTTACCATGCAGGTCAAAAAGCCATTCTTTAATATCATATTTAGAATATCAGCCACATAGATCATCAAATCAATCTAGATGGTTTATAATTTAAAAAATACCAGTTTTTGTTATTTGTTTGAAGCAACGGGTGAAATTTTTTCATTATCAACTTTATTTCAATTTTATAATGTTCTCCGTCCTGTTCTTGTGATTGCTCAGGAGAATTGTTTTTATTGACTAGTCTGCACAACAATTTTGTGGCTTTTGATTTTACATGTAAGTACTTTTTAGTTATATTTTAGCCTTTAACTTTTTTTGGTCCTTATTATCCTTGGCTAATTTCATTGGTTCATTTCAAATTTAAAGATTTTATGGTTGAGGTAACTCCTAGGTAAATACCATATCCATATCATATACGACGTGTTTCGGGACGATATCGACAAACTTCGACCGGTTATTGCACTCATCATTATGAACAACTTTTACTATGGGATTAAACCCTGAATCGCAAAAAAAAATCAGCTGTTCCATACATTTTGACAAGTTATTCAAATTCAAATTCAAATTCAAAACATTTATTTCAGACTTTTCGGTCCATAGAGTGTTAGTAGTACATCAAGATGACTTAAAAGTTATGCGAACGTAATTGTAGGGAACAGCCATTATTTTTTCGCGATACAGGTTTTGGTCCCATAGTAAAAGCTTTGATTATATAATGTCTAGATGGAGCGTCGCCCTACAATCAAAACATAAAAAAGGCAACAATTTCAAGCATGTGTGCGTGCAGGCGGTGTTTTACACTGTCATACTATGTCTCTGTGTGCGTGAATAATGATACCAGCTACTACAATAATTCTCCCTTAAGTCACATATTAAAGAAAATAGACTAATTAAATAAGATAAGTTTTAGGTGTATGTACGTATATGTAGTAGGTATTATTCAGTTTTAGTAGTGTCTTTTTATTAAGTATGTAGTTACTTTCTTCGATAAATAAAAAACACAATTTAAATAGAGTTGTTGAATGTTGTAATAAATCAGCTAAATATTTATAGTATTACAATTGTGTCGATTCCCTTGTTCACAAACTAAAATAAAATTAGACTATTTCTATCTTTTTCTCTCTACAGTAGTTTCTCAAACTACAGTAGTTTCTCAAACTACAGTAGTTTTTGTTGGTTTCCACGTGGCATTTTCCGCGGTTTTTTTTAATGCGATCTATCCATCGATCCCTGATAATAGGATTATTGGGTATTCTAAAAAATAAGATGTTATGTTGATCACCTCTACTCATTCAATAATTATGTTTGAGCTGATTATTCATTAGTCAGATAACTTTTATCCAAGGAATAAAAATGTAAGTTAAATTACCGATTTAATACTTTTAATCAGTGCCAGTTATTAATAATTTAATAATGTAAGTATATATATAAAAATGAATTGCTGTTCATCGCTCTAAAACTCGAGAACAGCTGGACCGATTTGGCTAATTTTGGTCTTGAATTGTTTGTGGAAGTCCAGGGAAGGTTTAAACAGTTAGAAATAGGTAGGTAGGTAGTAGATAGGTAGGTAGATATAGGTAGGTAGGTATAGGTAGGTAGGTAGTAGGTAGGTAGGAAGTAGGTAGGTAGTAGGTAGGTAGGTAGAAGGAAGGTAGGTAGGTAGAAGATAGGTAGGTAAGCTCATGTGACGCAGACGATGTTGCGCGGGTCAGCTAATAATTACTAAAATGTGAACATGAAGTCGTTATAAAGTCCACTTTTTTTTAAATCGATAAATAAAGTACACCAACTAAATTATATAAACGTAACCCTAGACTAACTAATATACCCACAAAAAATGACGTTAAGTTGGGAGAATGAAAAAAAAAACTGGCAACACTGATAAAATATGGCGTAATTTTATGTTCCTAAAAACAAAAAAGAAATTTATAGTTTTTTTGGTTACTTATCGATGATAAAAAAACACCAAGCACATCACCATGTGCTTGGTGTTTTTTTATCCTTCCTGTATAATTCCAGCACAGTTTAATAGCACATACCGTCATTTTATCGCTGTTATTTGTTTATTACTTAGCGCCAATGACAGATATGTTATGAGCGCGCAATCGTGAAGACTCTAAAACGTGTCAATTGGCCTGTTTTTCCTTTATTCTGCGTCACTGCGTGTATGTGAGCTGGCTCTCCCCCGCGGCACACTTTTTTCGGTGGTTTTGTAGGTGTATAATATATCTGTTTGTTAGAATATCATTGCTTAGCGCGCGTAATACGTGGTGACGCCAAAGCGGCACGATCGGCACTAATCGGCGGGTAAGAACTTGTAAGCCAACAGTTGGCTGATATTTTTTGACACGTTTGCGCGCACTTGATGTTCCATATTATATAATCAAAGAGTAAAAGTTGTTCATAATGATGAGAACAATGACCGTCCACAAATATCGTCCGGAAACACGGTGTATATAAAAAGTAGACGACACTTTTTATCCCGATATAATAGTACGGTCCTGTGGGACAATTACCGAACTACACGCAGGCGAAGCCACGGGCGTAAGCTAGTTAAGACAAATGGCCTAGAATCGTACATGAAAAATCAGTTTAAAATGACCTGCTGATGAGACCTGCTTGTCTGCCTAGGGGTGTATGTATAGTTGGTACCAGTTAAGATGAGAACAGCGGTCATTGCCCTTTCCCTAATATCTCTTCGGACGAACCAAAACAAATAAACCATTTGTATCGTTTTTAATTACAAAAAATGTTGAAGATCACGATAGATGACGATTCAAGACTTGAACAGGCTTATTTTTGGTTTTCAAAGTTAAGAACCACGCACTAACCACACGATAAAAAAATAAAAAAAATCGGAGCAGTCTTTGGGGACTGCCGATAGAAGTGAAAACAAAAAGTACACAGGCCCCGCCCCAGTCGTAGGACTGGTTATGCCCCGCGCATGCATAGGTATGTGGTGTTACGCCGTAGCGGACGCTACGAGTGCTACCAACGGCTACGATGCGTGACCACAGGTTACGTTACGTGACGACGAGTTCAATGTTTTTCCTTCACCCAAAAAGTGCTCAATGTGCCTAAAGAAGTTTTAATTTCAAAAAGTTTAATAAACGTAGGTGGGTCAATGACCGCTATTGTCATCTTAACTGGCACCAACTATAGACAGCTTAGGTATGTTTTTCAATCCCAATGAAATGAGTAATTTTGCTATCGTAAGCATCCCAAAGGCCAACCCTAATGTGCCAATTCCTTTCTGAAAAACAGAAATCACACTGACACAATTCCAGGCATTAAAAGCATAGATCCATCACATATTTGGCAGTTGAATCACTGATTCATGAAAATCACTATGTAATTGAATCCACCAGAGAGTACACAGCACGAAACACAATTTTATCGCTCCTGTAATCCTATTAAGGTTCTAAAAATAACTACCTTTCCGGTAGATTGGATTCTTAGAACATTGACTAAGTGTTAGAAATACGAATCAAAGGCTGAGAGTGCTGAGAATACATTGAAGGTCAGTTTATCCAGTTTATCAGCTGTTTTCTACTTACATTTTCGCACCGGAAATATACCGGACGGAGCCTAACCGGCCTAATTGAAATTCTATTGTTTCCTTTTATAAGATCGTACTTATTTGAGTTACAATCCCACGAATTCAATTTGAACAATTCGGAAGTTTGATTGCGTTCCACACTCATAATGGCAATCGTTTTCGTTTTACAGTTCAGCAATATCCATTGCGCCGTAGGGTTTGCGATGCCTTTGGAACGTCAAAAAGAACACGATTGCCATTAGCAGTGCGTCACGCAAGCAGGTCTTTTTGATGTACGAAAATCCGTACTAAGAAAAAAAATCCATACCTAATGACTCTCTCAACAGGCCATTATTAATGAGCTCTGTAACTAACGCTTTAGTAAAGAGGCAAGTTCCATTTTACATTGGAAACTTGCCAGTGTGCTTGTCGACACCAAACGCCAGTGCAAGATGTAGGGTGGCTGTGGTGGTGTGGGGTTATAGAATTTTTTGCCTATGTGTATATATTTTTGTTTAGCGATTAGGGATGTAGGGTTTTTGGTGTGTTTGGCTGTGTTTTCTCATTACTAAATAATCCGATACTAATGCTAAATTGTATAACATCATCAAATCAAAATAATTCGTGTAGTTAATTTTTTTATTGGTCGCAAACTCGCTAGTCACGAAAACAAAAGCAAATTGTCGAGTTCTACCTGAAATTTACGTAGAAATATTAGTTTTACAAGCGGAATACCTCAACCTAGTAACCCATTTTTGCAGTGTTTTATTCATATTATGTTACCATTGCGACAGTTTACGCTAAGCCAATAATTTGATTAATAATATTTTTGGCACGAACATCCCATACTTTCGCGAGCGCTTGAAAAAAGAGGTTTACATTTCTGCATCAAGTTCTATTAAAAAGAACACGAGAATGCCAAGAGGTCACGTACCTATTGTACTATCTATTCTCTTTATCCCGTGTAGCCTCGTAGCATGTTTAACCTACATCTTAAAGTCACCATTGCAGCTGAATATGTCATCGATTGCGGGCCTTTTATCATATTGGTTTGTCGGTACTACGATCTGATAAATTTCAAATTTCTCTGCTAGAATACCAGTTTTCTTGGTCGATTTCAGAAAGATCGAATAGTTTGTTTGTGGAGTCCATTACCAAAATTATAGAGTTGGGTGGCTCAGGAAATTGATCTGCCAAGCGTAGTGATTATGGCAGTTTCCCTTTTGGCTGTTAATCGAGTTAGACATGGATTCAGAGGCAGTTCTTCGACTAAATATTTAAAAAAAATTATCACGCACGCAAATAGTACCTACCTATTATTAAATTCTTTCGGCTGATTCTTGGCAAATGTAATTTATGTAGGTACCTATATGGAGCAACTTGGGGAAATGATCAATTCAGGAGTTAAGCGTAATGAGCACGCCTTCCTTACACACTTTTCATAATGTTGCTAGTCGTCAAACGAAATATGGCTTCAGTCTGTGTCGATGCACTTATGCGGCGTGTTGGCTCGTTTTAGCTTGACTCACCCTGTGACAGCCACTAAACAATGGCTCAAGTTGGCTCGTATTAGTCCATGGCCCTTATTCTTTTTATCGAGTTCCATTTATGAGCATACTTGGTACTTAAGACTTTCTATTTTTTCATTGACACGCACAGGCACGTATACAGAGGAGGGGATAGTTAGAATTTATCCCCCCCTGAAATCTGACTGAAAATAAACGGGATCATAACCACTGCAAAGTACGTAAATTATAGTACAGTGATTACAGCGATTTTTTACACAGGTCACATGATTGTTTCGGTTGTTTCAATGTTTGTCCCCACCGACCTTCGATCAACAATTAGCAACCCCCCGAACCAAAAGTTTGGATACCTACGTGCTTGGACACGCATAAAGACCGGCTATTTTTAAAAGACGTCAATTTGGCTCCTCCCTTGAAATATGCTTCCCCTAATACCAACTCCTTTAATTAGACCTCCAAGGGAGAGCCTGTAAGGTCGCATTATTAATAACGAGGTTAATAATGACGTACTCCACATATTCACACACTGGCCGTGAATTATGATGCCATCTAGTCGACATAGCCGACGTTCTTTAACTTGGCACGATGAAGTTGGAGAGGCAATGTAACTTCCTCGGAAAAGTTCCTTGAGAAAACTACCAATGAATCTTTCGAAGTCATGAATTCTAAAAGATCTTCACTTTGTGATTATTTTATAGCTCCCTACATCTCATTTTGAGGCTGAACTGTTGTTTAAGCCTGAAAAGTTTATCATCTACAATATTTCAGGTGTAAATCGAGTGAGTTAATCTAGTGGTAGGTTCCGTATACAGGTTTTTAGGTCATGGCCGCTTGTATTGCCCGGTTTTTTCGTTTGATTGTGAAGTTTACCGGCTCTTGTTTGTTTGTTTTAAATTGACACAGCCTCTGATGAATATGTATCTTGTACAATGTACATTTTGTACCATAAAAAGAAAGAAGCGAGGCTTCAGTCAAAATGAGGAGGTATACGTTTGGGGCGAGAGGTCGTTTGTTTGTATGTTCACCATTTTTTCCAAACGGTTTGATCGTTTTAAGTGAGGATGCTGCGTGATAAATTATTCTTAAAAGAGAAAATAACTTAGGGTCTGTAACGCGTCTTTTTGAAAGGTTATTATGAGAAACGCCCGCGATTGGTCCAGATAGTCTAGCCCAGGTACGATTTTGACATCCGTGAAGTCCAGTTTAGGGCCTAGATGTAAGTTCTTGCCGCACAGCAAATCAATTTTGCTTGATACGTGGCAATCAGAATCTCTAGCAGCTCTGGCAAAGGAGATGATTTCCAAATCTTTCGAATAAGTACTTCAATCAAAACAGCTAAGATTATTGTGCTTGTCAAAACGAAAGTAGCTTTTTTGGATAAGTCTTGTAAGAGGGAATATCGTTGGTATTCAGCAGCTGAAGTTCAATAAATAATATCAATTAATGTGTAGTAATGAGAGCATCTGTCGTGATCGCTCTAGCTACTTGGTCGTTTTGCGTCTGGCATGCAAAATGAAATGCTTTATTTTTCATTATTGTAATTGATTTTATGTTGAATATTCGTCAAGCCGTGATACGTTACCGATAAAAAAATGTGCGTGTAAGGCCTTTACACGTAACTGTAATTAAGTAAGAAAATACTATTTCAATTGGATTAGAAAAATGAATGGTGACGGAAACTGCGTTCGCCTGATTGCTTTTATATACTTAAGTAACCTTATCAATCAAATCCTTGGGCAGATCTTTTGTGATATAAAATGGAATATTACTTTTAATCAATTCTCAGAAACTGAGAAAAAAACTGGTAACTCGAGGCTTTACTTTTATAGCCACGAATAACCACTGTTTTTTCTGATATATGGCGTTAGTTATAAATGGTACTTTTGGAAAAATCTAGGTAAAAACCTTTTGTAACCGACTTCCAGATCGATAAATAATTTTGATTAAGATTTGAGTTGGACTATTTCTCAAAGTATTGGCTAAAAGACAGAAAGAGCAAAAAAAATGGGTCCAAATCATCCCAGCTGAAAACTGACCTTCATAACTCAAAACTTTTCACAAGTTTAAGTATTTTTCTTCTACGTTCACTTGGTAATGGAATTTCAGTAAGTACTCAAGGATTGCGCATTTTATAACTAATTCTTGGCTCCGTTCGTGCGATAAGATTTACGGCGTGTGTCTGCCCAACGGTTTTCGAGTTGCACCGAACTAAGTCGGTCAGATCTCAGATGTACGTTTATGTAACCCCTTCGTATTATAAGCCGCCTATTTTGTAGAGTATAATTAGGTTAATATGCCGGATTAACTTAACTGCTGCTTTTTGGTTTTTGGATACATTTAGGGTTAACTTGTATGCCCTAAATTCATCTTCGTAAGATTATTCAGTCAATAGTTTCAGGGGGTGGTTCTGTATGGTGTCGGACGTAAAGAATAGCACCATCCCATATCTTCCCGTGGGTGTCGTAAGAGGCGACTAAGGGACTTACGAGAGAATGGGCAGCAGCGTTCTCTGTGCTTTTGTAACAACCGTACTGCGATAGACAATGGCGAGTAATATTATACATGATAGAATATTAGGTCAATCGGGGCTGCCCAAAATATCATAACAGCATCTAGGTCCTTTGGGACTGTATCTAATTTCACGCGCCTGAGGTTGGTAAAACAAGTTTTAGATTATTTCGGCGTTAGTGCAAAATTGCCTGGGGCTTCAGGAAATTAAGGACTTCTTTTACTACGTCCGGATAGTCGTCTTCTACCAGATGAATATGAAATTAACTGACGGTAACGCAGTTTTTTTTTAATACATCGAGCTTCTTAGCCTAGGCTGGATGATCTGGCGTAAGCTGGTGTAGGTTTTAGCTTTCAAGAGTTTCAATGGATAAGTATTATACAGATGTAACGAATATTCGGCAACTATTCGGTATTCGGCCTATTCGGATTTTTTTTTCAGTATTCCCTATTCCGTATTCGGCCGAATACTTCTTACTATTCGGCCGAATACCGAATATCTTTTATAAGGACATAAAAAAGCAATTTAATCCAAACATTTATTTATCAAATAATCATGAATTGTGAAAACAAGTATATATTTAAAATTAATTCAAGGCAAATTGTGATAAATAAATACAAGTCTTTCGGCATTTGTTGGTAAGAGACGATTGCGCTTTTAGCGACCAGTTAGCTGAGTTCCCCACTTCAGATAAGGAAAAAAAATGTTGTCTACACGCAAAATAGTATTTGTTAATGTGAATTTGTCCCAAATATAATCTAGTTTGGATACAATATATAAAATAAAATACATTCATACAAAAATATTTATAAAATGCTGAAAAAGTGAAAATATAGCGAAAACGTCGGTTTACGACCATTTTTATCAGTTTATGACCACCAGTGTGCTGGTTTGCGACCGCTATTTTAATATGAAAAATATGTCATTAAAACAATTATAATCGCTTTAAAAATATTTTAATTTTTACCTCGTTAATAAAAACAATTATGGGAATCATTATTTTGGTGTAATGTTTTTTTTTTTAATTAAAAATAACAATCTTACATTTCGTAGGAACTTAATCATACTTACTTAGTTGTAATAGAATTAACATTCATTAGTCAAACAATATCCTAAATTATATGTACATTTAAAAATAATCAACATCAATATTTTCTAGTCATCTGGTATAATATTATTTTATATCATCGAAAGCTTTTTTCAGGGCTTCTTCAGTGTAGGTACTGGACAGTCTCTTTATATTTTTTTGTTGACTTTTAATTATTTGGGAGCTCCATCTAAAAAAAATGTAATAATATTTATTGTTGTTTTTATGACTCATTTTGTTTTAAACTGAAAAATAATAATATTTAGTTTTCGACAGATTAGGTCCAACCGCTTGCTAAAATAATTATTAACCGAACATTTCATTAACCAAACAAATTAAAAAAATCAGACGTGGTCGCATACTCAATGAACTTTCATACTTATTTCTGTTAGCGGCCGTTATTTTTCTCATACAAAATTATGGTGGCCGGAAACCAATGTCTTTATTTCGATTATTTGGGTTTACGACCACCCAATTTTGTACGTAAATTAAACAAAGTTCTTTCAAAGAAACTGGTGGTCGCTTACCAAAGTACTACAAAGAAAACCTTTTACAATGCTACCTTAAAAATTGTAACAGTCTTGTACCTATGAAGCATTACGATCATATTAATCAAAACAAAATAATGCGGTTCTCGTCGGTTTGCGACCATGTGGTCGCTATCTAACGTTTTTGATAAATAAGCATTTCGGTTACCGACCATGGGATTTTATCTTAATAATAAGTTAAAAAGTAGCAAAATACAACTAAATAATAAGCAAAACTTATCGATTGTACAATTTGACATCTAACTTGTGTGTAAAATATGAAATAAGTAATAAAACTTAGCTTTGAGCGCCGCGCGCCGTGTTATTTTTTTTCCAACTCGCGGTATCATATCATCTCGCGGAATCAAGACGCGCACTGAGCAATTTTTTTTCGGCTCTGGGTTAACCCATTTGTTTTAAACTGTGTTAATTCTTATTTCATAATTATTTATAAAGCACGTTAGATTTATTTTTTATCTAGGTTACCTCTACAAATACTATTATCTTGATTTAAAGAAACTTAGTCCGTCAAATGGTCGCCTACTGAAGGTGGTCGCGATACCGGCGAAACGACCCTACCTGTTTCTGAGAATAGTCTCTCACTATAAACACTACTGCACGGTGACGACAGGTATTTTTCTGCACGCACCGCACCAATACGTGACGTACTCGTAACTTGTTTGCGTGAAATGTACTGGATCCCCCACCGAATATTCGGTATTCGGCTGAGAGCACCGCTGAATATTCGGTATTCGGTATTTAGCCAAATCACTATTCGTTGCATCTCGGAATGGGGTTCTGGGCACGACAGAACGGGCGAAAAAACTACCTAAAACGGCTCCACAAAAACTAAGAAGTTTTCTCGTTGTAAGTAAATATTGACAAAAGGAACTACACGCTTTACATTTGCGTGATGTTCAATGGTCACTAAGGGCGGAAGGTGGCGACTTTCAATGACCTTGTAGATTGATCGTGCTGATTATAAAGCTGATAAGCAGTTATTTAAGTAAGCACAAGCCCTTTAATTGATTTTCTTCGGCCTTGGTGTATAAAGACGCTTTTAATTCGTTATTTTTTTAACATGAACAGCCAAAAGCTTTTGTTAAACGGACTTCTACTTATCGAAATCTAAATTAATTAAATAAAGCTGCGGAGTTTTTCTGTTTGTTTGTTTCACGCGCTAATCTCTGGAACTTCCGGTCGTATTTGAAAAAATCTTTTTGCTTTCGATAGCCTAATTCTTGAAGAAGATTGTATGCTATTTAACATAGCGCTTCGGCTCTTGGGAACCGAGCAAAAGCGAAACGGCGGGTAAAACCGTGGGGCATAGCTAATCACCTTTAATAATCATCGAAAAACCGCATCTGTGATAGCGTAACTCTCGGCCAAGCCAAGTTCTATATGGCCTATCCATGTGGATTATCTTTTCCGCCATAATTGTATTATTGATTTTCGAGTACAACAGATAGTATTACAGGTCAGACAACTGTCTCTGGCAGTTGGCCAGAACAAAACCGTGCTAAAGGAAAAACAAAATGGTCTTAGCGTGAAATCTCCTATAAAAGTCATTGGCTGCGTTCAAGGTATTGCCGTATGTCGCATCAGGATTCAGGATGTTGATTATAGGAATGTATGAAATCTCTGAAATTAGCGGCATTGCCAGATGTCATCGATAAGTGATACAAGTAACACGGGTCTTTTGGCGCCTGAACTACGTTGAAAAGGGGGCGATGTTTAGTGAATTGTATTAAAAAAAAAACAATATGGCGGCGTTAGTGTCGAATTTAGCCACGAAAGATCCTGGAACAGCTATATTTTTCGTGACGATTAAATAGAACAGTTAAATATCATCAGTACCAAAAATTGACAAAATGACAGCACTGTTCAAGGTATCTAGAGCTACCTGGACAGTTCCCTCCAAGCGGCAAGTCAACGAAGCAAGTGATTGTTAAAGCTTTAGTTATATTAGTATGCTGGTTTTGTTCCAGCAAATCCAACAACAGTACCGAGGGCGGGCAGGAGCTGGTGCACGCTGCTGGGGCAGCATGTCCGAGGGAGGGGGGGTGTCGGCCGCGGGGGGCGACTCCTGCAAGACCAACCTCATCGTCAACTACCTACCGCAGACTATGACCGAGAAGGACCTGTACGCGATGTTCATGACCATAGGACCCATAGAGAGTTGTCGAGTTATGAAGGATTTCAAGGTTGGTGGGACTTTTCTTATAGCCAACGACTGGCATTATTTGCTGAGGGATGAACGAGCGTTCTGACCCTTCACTGGACTGTCTTGTCAAGCCGTTGGTCCCGGCTGTCAATTGGAGAACTTTGACAGTCTTTACAGGTAGTAACATGATAAGATTAGATATTACTTTATAAGGAGAATAAGTGAAAATTAAATGTCCGCACTAATAAACCTCATTTTTAATACTGTTTGTTCAGTTTCCACAGACAAACCGTGAAAACAGTTTTGTGGGGCATAGTTCTTCAGATAAGACTTACTACAACAGCCCATAACGTCCACTGCTGGACATAAGCCTCTCCAATGATGAGAGGAATTTGCCGTAATCTCCACGCTTGGCAGGCGGATTGGAGATCGCAGTGATGAAAGACTAACAGAAAACGCTGCTGCCCATTCTCTGGTCTACGGAGGCGCAAGGTGTTCTGCCTCAGACATTAGTCGCCTTATACGACATCCGTGAGTGTAATGGGTTGGTTCTATTCTACTCTGCCGGATACCACACGGCTCCAGATAAGACTTGTTTTAGTAAAATAAATAACTGGGTTGTGGTGGTCAGATAGGCAGTCGCTCCGTGCAAGACACTGGTATTCAGTTGCATCTGGTTAGACTGGAAGCCGACTTCAACATAGTTGGGAAAAGGCTAGGCAGATGACAACTGGACTGTCTTATGTGGCGACTTAACTAACATTGACCGGTAAATTCCAAAAAAACCCAAGAAAATTGAATTTCGCAGGCTATCTTGTCGCTTCCACCTTTAAGATTCTTAAGCATCGAAGGTTTTGGAGAAACGAGAACCTCGTGAAAGCCGAGAAAGATAAGCAAATCAAGGATCTCGACTTGGCTCGCGAGTTTGTCAACATGTGGGATGTCTCAGCGATCATAGTGCCGATAGTCGTTTCAGCCAATGGCTTAATTGCCAAGAGCCTCGTATTCTCATTTTATCGTAAAATTAGAACCAAAAATGTATTTATGACCACCAGAAATTGAACTGTTATACTCTTGCATCCGAGTCGAGGGAGACCCGGTCGACGATACCTGAGTAAGCTCATTAGGCAGCTGGATCAAGGGCTTGATGCAGTGCGCGGTACTCCTAGATACGGCTCGTATTGTTAGGAGGTTCCTCTCTCTGGAGCCCTGACCGCGTAGCTTGTACCCTGTTCCCGATATCGGTGGTCCCGTACTAGTTTAGGTAGGTTTCCTTGACTAGTCAGCCTGTAGTTAGCCTCCTAGTCGGAACCAGTGCGGGACCGCGCTGGCAGGACTCAATATGCTGCGTCCGGCGATACCCACGACGCAGCTGTATGCGTCCCGGCTACACCACACCACGAAGGTTGAGGAGATCGTGGAGTATGTCCGAGCGAAGACCAGTTGGACCTGGAGGGTCGAGAAGTTGGAGTCGCGCAACAACACGAATTTTAAGTCGTTCGTGCTGTGTGGTACTCATCATATTTAAGACCTTCCTCAAGGAAGAGTTTTGGCCGAAGGGTGTCATGTATCGGCGATTCCGCGGAAGTCTACGTGACACCACGCAGCGCAACATGACGCAGTCTCTTCGTGTTCAATAGTTTAATTAAGTGTTTTTTTATAAATATGTATGTTGTCTGTAAGGTATATATGGTTTGGTTCTTTTGTTATCTGAATTAAATGATATATTATTATTAATAATATTATGCAATTGGTTACTTTCTGTTGAATAGATTAAGCGAACAGAAGTAATGTTGGTTACAGACTGGCTACAGCTATGGGTTTGGGTTCGTGAACTTCACACGAGAAGAGGACGCGGCGCGGGCGATCGACACCTTCAACGGATATCAGCTCAGAAATAAACGGTTAAAGGTATTTTGTCACTTATTTTATTGTCTTGTTGAGCGAAGCATTCGTAGTATTTTTAAGGTCTCTTTGCTCATATTTCAGTTTTTAAGGCCTTCTGTTACTTTTTCCAAGGCTTTCTTTTACTTTTCAAGGTGTTCTACCAATTTTTCATGATCTCCCATGGCGGTTTCACTCCTCCTTTTATTTCTTAGGGCTCTAGGGCTTGCCTGTTTTCTAAGGACTCAAATGCAAACGAAAGGATTAGTTGAATAAATGAGTAATTAATTATTATTCACCTTTTATTCCTTTTTTTAAATGAAAGACTGTGGACTGTGGCGTGAGTGTGGTGACGTATCTTAAAAATTAAATTTAATTAAATTTAATGTTTTTTTTTTACATATTTTTTTTGCGTTTTTCCAAATGTATTAAATAAGATGATGGAGTGAATAGATGATTAAAATAAAATGTTTAAGTACTTGGACCCTGATATCGGTTTAAGAGCCCATTAGAAAAACTCCAAATTATTATTAATTCATCCTAGTGATAAATGATGTTTATTTTGCAAGTAGGTTTTTATAAACACTTTTACACGTCATTTTTTAAAACTAGATGGGGCCGGTGTTTCGTACCTGACTACTCTGAGAAGAAACAGCCGAAACAAACTCAGAGGTCATAGTCTCTTTTAAAGTCCAGACAATCTTGCTCAATTCAGAAAGAACCATACAGTTTTGAGTGGACCTGTCCAGTCAGTGCAAGCATTTGTCAGTTAACGTGTAGCTCGACTTATAACTCAAGGAGCTCAACGAAACGACGAACAATACCAAAGAAAGGACATTTGGGTAGGTCGCTTAGAGTACTCAAACTGTCAGACAGTTGTGGGAAAAAATAAACAAAAAAAATAAATGTGACCCACATGGTCCCCACATTCACAATAATCATATAAAATTCATAACAAGTTCTATTCAAAAAGAATGTAAATAAAAATCACAAAAATCATTAAAAGGCAAAATGATGATAAAAAAAAAGTAAAATACTTAACAAAATAAGTATTCATGTCAAATCACTAAATGTCAAATAAAAAAATAATAGAGTAAAAAATAATAAAATACATGTCAAAACATTAAATGTCAGAGTGTATAAAAAAAGGAAAAGAAAAAATAAAAAAAGGAAAAGAAAAAATAAAAAAAGGAAAAGAAAGGAATAAATAATAAACAAGCGAAGTCCGAAGCTTCGACATTCACAGAGCAAATTTCATTGGAGCAGCTTAATCCCAAGCCTTTTTATCTTCGAGATAGTGATTAACATGATAGTAGGCTTTCAGGCACAGCTTCCGTTTTATAAACGATTTGAATTTATTTAGGCTTAGTGCTTGAATTTGGCTCGGAAGTTTATTGTAAAAACGTAGTCTATTCTCTAGTTATTAACGTGTAGTCTATTTCTCTTTCATCCCCAGGTCTCCTACGCACGCCCGTCAGGTGACGACATTAAAGAAACGAATCTGTACGTGACGAACCTACCGCGCGCTATCACCGAAGAACAACTAGAGACAATATTCGGCAAGTACGGCCGGATAGTGCAGAAGCATATACTGAGAGACAAGAGTAATGGCACGCCACGGGGAGTTGCTTTTGTAAGGTACGTACTTGGCATGAATCTGGGCGATATTGATTAAAAATATTGATATTGGTGTCGATTCTGCAGTGCAAGTACGTAGCACTCGATTCGATACGATTCGATAAATCTGACAGTTATTCTCGATAAAATGAGTTTTTAACCAATCGAAAAGTCGGATTTATCGAATCGTATCGATTCGATCGTTATCGATTGCTACGTACTTGCAGTGCTGTTGTGCACAAACTAAACTTAATTTAGGCTATTGCTATCTTTTTCTCTCTAATATAACGAGAAAGAGACGGACGTAATTTAGAGCTGTCAAATTTAGTTGGAACTAATATTTCTATACAAATGAAAAACAACAACAAAAACAAAAACAAAAAACATAAAACACAAAAACATGTCAACTAATAACACGGTGAAGCGTAAGGCATAAACTAGTTTGACATCTCTAACTTAGGTCATAGCTGTAGCCGTCCTTTTCTCGCACTGCCTTTTAGTAAAAGATAGCAATAGCCTAAATTAAGTTTAGTTTGTGCACAACAGAATCGACACCACTGGTTCGGTTTAGAATGAAAAGTAACAATACTTGTTCAGTATCAAATGAATACTTTGGTTTAGGATGGAAAGTATTCTAGGTATCGATACTTTGATCGAAAGTACTTCTTTTACGAGACACCAAAAGTAATAAGAATACAGCAAATTCGAACACAGATTCTAACAAGCAATATGTTAAATATACATTTCGGACATTGACAAGTCCACGGTATTGAAGGGTATGGTTAGTTCACGTGGAAGGCCCCAAAATGTCCTTTTTACCAGACTGCGCCGTCTCAGTATGTCTCGCGCCTCACGGCCTCACCTCTTCTATACATTTTGTATGAAATTTCAGAGACGTGGCGCCTCGCCCGCGCCTCACCTCCGCCCGACGCCTCTTGTATTTGTCCCGCGCCTAACTTTTAACCGGATAAACCCATTTCGATGAATGAATGAATTTTTTCGTCCAACCTTGTGTGGAGTCGGGTTTTTAGTTGTTATAATTACTTTATTTTTATTAAAAACAGTTTTGCATAAATGTGTTGTTTATCTTGTGTATTTCAGATACGACAAACGCGAAGAGGCGCAAGAGGCGATAGCAGCGCTAAACAATGTGATACCAGAGGGCGGTACTGAGCCACTCAGCGTTAAGGTACGTAGCGCCACCCTATACTCAACTACTAGTAACTTTACTACGCGTATTAGTGTTACTGTTGTAATCGATGTTAACTATAAATCTATTAAAATCAGCTTAGTCGATATGTCTTTTGTTGTTGACTATTAGATTTCTTGGAGATTTCCTCTGCTAATTGAAGTCTTTTTGATATTATTTAACTCTATATTTACGGATACTTTTATTTTAGTCCGATAACTGTTGAGTTAGGCTAATAGTCGATTTTGAGTCATTTAGTGTTAGTATTGAAAATTTACTAAATAGAATAACTCTTTTCTGAAATGTTAAGAATGTAATCTTAATAATCTGTAATTTTTATTGTAATTTGCAACAAACACTAATGCAAAAAAAAGCAAATACACCACACTGCACACTGCAAAATGTCTTCTCTTGACCTGTATCTCGCTTGATGGAAAGCACTGGATGAGGTCTACCATGGAACGAATGTACCCAAGAGATGCTTGTTCACTTTTGTTCAGTCTTTAATTTGAAGACTGCATCACATCTTCGTAGAAACTACCTAAAACATGGCAGTTTTTACAATAGTGAACACTGCTTTAAAACGTACAGTGCTGCCGCACTGAAAACACTACAATTAAAGATACAATGTCCAATGACTAACAGAAATTTGCTTTTTGGGAGTGGAACATTACACCACAGATGTCATTTCTTTTGATAGCATTACATCACGCTTGTAAACTGTGAAGTAATAGGCAGACGTGTATAGTAATTCCTACATTTCACCAGAAACACATTAATTAGTATCAAAATTACTAGAAAACATCATCTGCCTAGCCTTAACTATGTTGGGGTCGGCTTCCAGTCTAACCGAATGCAGCTGAATACCAGTATTTTAGATGGAGCGACTGCCTATCTGACCTCCACAACCCAGTTAGTACTGGGTAATAAACCCCTTGGTATAGTTCGGTTCAAACTTAATGGCGGCTCGGAAGTTAGCTGCAAGTGACGGTCTGCGCATTATACAGACAAAACGATGCGTCATCTGCGCCCCGTTGATACCTAAAATTGTTGTCTGCGAAGTTTTACATTAGATGTTCCGAATCGCCATAAAGTTAAAAGCGTTATTCCTGCGCATACCGTCACTCACAGCTAACTTCCGAGCCGCCATTAAGTTTAAACCGAACTAGAGGACTGGTTGTCAGACTTTGGGCCATTGACTACCTGTAAAACTACTAGAAAACACAACTACCTATAATCTTTTCACACGTCATTTCGTCTGAAAGCAGCACGGGTGCATGTCCTATTGGCGGGGTCGGGTCTAAATTGTTGTGATGTCTCTCTGCAGCGGACCAGCAGTGAGCCCGTATGCCGCTTGGGGTCGCGCTTGGGGTCGCGCGCGGGCAGCCGGCACAGGCTCCACAGTGACACAATGGTGCGCGGGTCCCGCCGCTGGGGGCACACAGTCGTACTTCTGTCTGCTAATAGAAAGACAACTCTGTGTCTCTAGAGGGGTAGCTCAAAGTGCCAGCCCGTGTAGCATGACCACCGTAGAAACGGGTTTCTTCGAAGAAAGAATCGACAAAATGACAGATAAACAAGATAAATGTGTCGTTATCTGTCATTTTGTTGATTCTTTCTTCGAAGAAACCCGTTTCTACGGTGGTCATGTTATGCGAGTTGATGGTGCTGTTTTCTCTCCGTCATTTTTTTCTTTCTTCATGCCTCTGCCATTTTTTCTCTCATCTGTTTTTTTCTTGTCATTGTTTTTTTTTGTGTAAGCTTTGACGGTAGCTGTCTTTCATGATTTTTGAGGATGTTTGTTTATTGTATGCGGTATGAAATTGTGATTCGGTAGTCGGGAATGAATATGTTTTTTTTTAATAAACACAATGGCCGGTACATTATAAGAAACAAGTTACATTTTAAATTTCGGTTAAAGGTCAACGCACAGCTATGATCACTGCATGGGATTAGCATTGCTAGATGAAGCTCTAATTAAAAAAAAAAAGAAGAAGAACAGATTACGGCAGGAACTAAATATGGCGCAATGAAAAAAAAAAGATTAATATTTTTTCCCTGAAAATTATGACTATTTATTTAATAATCATTTATTTTCATTAAATACAAAAATTAAATAAAAACAAAATGACTCGATTCACAAAAAGAAAATCCTCAGGCTGGGATCGAACTCGAAGTCACGAGATTTTAACCCATCGCTGTGCTCCGAGACCAGCTGGCCTGTTGTAAATATGTAGATCTTATGCTGCTTCAACAGGTCGATAATGTTCGGGATTGTTCGGGCCGGGTTGACAACTTGACAGTTGGCGAAGTGTCGCCACGCCATTTTTTGGTTTTACCCGCGCTTATACGTAGTTGTTTCACATCAAAAAAACTAAATAGGCTTGCGTTTGGCCGCAATCACCTGACGTGAAGCGATGACGGCCTAAGGTGGAGCACGCTTGCCTAGAAGAAAACAATTCACTCGAACTTTGAAAAGATCTATATTTTTATTGATAAAGCACACATTTTAGCATCGTAACGGTTTCGCCTCAGATCAGGATCAGTTATAGTCTCCGCCAGTTATGTAAGAATTAAAGCTCTTTCCTTAATTTCTCTGCGTGCAATACATTATGAAACGTTTTTTATTACTAGAAAGTCCAGGATCACGATAAAGGTCGTTTCGGGACAAGTTTATGTCATTATTTCTGTTTTCGGAATTATGTATTTGAATAAATGTATGCGGGTTAATGACCTTTAATTCTTACTTATCTGGTGGAGACTATAGTAAAAATGGGCCGACACGGTGCTGGTCCCATGCAGTGTACGTTGACCTTTAATAGTCAAAATTGCTACGCATGATGACCAATTACACTGTTTTGAATTAATTGTGGTGATTCTAGAGAACATAAAGACTTTTCTCCAGACTCGAATATTCTAATGGATGTCCTTTACCGCAAGTGATATTGAAAATCGGCCATTGTGTGTTTTAATTTTAAAGTGTTTTTATCTACTTAAATGTACAGTGTTACAGTCCTGTCACAATTATTTAACTGTCAGTGGTTTAAATTGCGTTGCTGCTAAAATTACAACACCGTCGAAATGTTTGCAACAATTTGACTGACTGTCAAAATAGCTGTCTTTATTTTCATTACTATAAGGTTAAAGAAAGAAACGATGGATGGACTGTGTAAAGAATGATATGGCAAGAAAAGAAGTGTCTGATGAGACGACGAAAAATAGAGAAGTATGGAAGAAGAAGACATGCTGCGCCGACCCCAAATGAATTGGGATAAGGGCAAGAGAATGATGATGATGAAGGTTGCTATTCGGTTGCTGCTGTCAAAGTGAAAGTAATTCTTACAGAACTGTATGTTGCTTTATTTTAGCGTTGATAATTTTTGTATTAGAAGTTGAAAATGGTTTCTTTTTGGTGCTTTCAGGTGGCCGAAGAGCATGGTAAGCAGAAAGCGGCGTACTACGCTGGATGGGCGGCGGGGTTCCACCATAATAGAGGTGAGTAAGTACGATGATTTCGTAAACGATATCGATATTAGGATAAAATCGATTTGTATTTCGTGTTTTGAATTTTTCGGACTTTATGTATTGTGCGACACATGGAAAATCCTAAAGAAAAAGAATTATCTTTTTTGAGGGTCATATACACAGTTTGGATTTCCAAGATGTATGCCGGTTGCTAGTCAGCTCCAGTCTCCGATTGATAACAGTTCAAAAGTCAAAAACCGAGTTTACACTACTCTATGAAAACACTTTATGTCGTATAACATGATGTACGTATAGTAGCAAACAAAAAGGTTAAGCACTTCATATTCCCTGCTATAGGCATGACCACAGTATCAAAAAATTGCAAATCTATATAGTCCGTCAGTTAGAGTATTGGAAATTAATGGACACGTATTTTTTGTTTTCGTAAATCAATAAATATTGACAAAGATAAAACGCATCGAAACTCGGGAGTCAACTCGTGACGTCAGAACTAGCTAAAAATTATACCTAGGCGTGACGTATTGAGAATTTTTAAAGCGTCATATCTTCGTCAATTTTGGTTTACGTAACCAAAGAAAACACACGGGTCATTTTTTTTTTGATAATCTAACTGACGGACTAATTAGATTTTTTTGTCGTCTCGCCTTTTCTCCTTTTTTGTATTCAATGGAGATTATCGTTTTTGAGCTCACCAGATGGCGCCACTGTCGAGTGAGGTCTTGTCAATAATTCTATTTTATACTTTAAATTAGGTACCAGTAACGTCACAAAAAGTTTATTTTATTACGTACTAGCGTACGTCCCGCGGTTTCACCCGCGTAGTTCCCGTTCCCGTGGGAGTACGAGGATAAAATATAGCCTATGTTACTCGTGGATAATGTAGCTTTCGAATGGTGAAAGAATTTTTTAAATCGGTTCAGTAGTTTTTGAGCCTATTCATTACAAACAAACAAACAAAGTTTTCCTCTTTATAATATTAGTATAGATAACAACAGTGTAAACTTCAGACACATTTACAATATTCTCCCTAAAATTAGAAAGCATGAAACATTTAGAAATCATTCTACCTCCAAGTACTAACAACTAAGATCCCAAGTTGCTACTTAAAATCTTCAAGTCGTAATTAATCAGGAATGGCTCAGTCTAGAACACAATCGTGAGTATTAGTATAAATACGTGATAAAAAAGCACGCAACGCGCGAACACTGTATGACGTCTGACATTTCGGAAGACCTTAGTCTACACGAACGCCTCTAGCGGAGAATTCATGCGCGATAGCCCCCATTGAATTGAGTGATTGAGTTGTTGTATTGAAGTGAGTGTGGTAGCAATGTCGACAGTATGTTTTTGGCAACAGCAAGTATGTTGCACTGAAAGTTAAAACGTCCCCGAATCTGCTTAACCTTTTAACTCTTCAACTATAGTTGGTGCCCGTTAAGATGAGAATAGCGGTCATTGCCTTTTCCCTAATATCTCTTCGTACGAACCAAAACAAATAAACCATGTATCGTTTTTCATAACAAAAAATGTTGAAGAAAATAGATGACGATTCAAGACTTGAACAGGCTTATTTTTGGTTTTCAAAGTTAGGAAGTTTAATAAATGTAAGTGGGTCAATGACCGATTTTCTCATCTTAACTGGCACCAACTATATACAAGGTGTCGCTTTGCATCCTGCTCAAATTCAAGATGGCATCTAAGCTAATGATTCTCGACCCGAATTAATAATAAAATGGATAGGTTTTTTTTCTTATTTACGGAAATCGGTAAGTGTAAACCACCCGTATTATAACGCAGCCCGTCTGTAACTAGCCCTATAACCGCGTCTTCACACAAATAAACGCAGCGACATGTTGCGTGGTGGATGATTCCGTTTATTAGGTACTTTCGCTTATTCTGAAATACTGTCAAAGTAAAACATCTTAAAATGGCAGCTTTATTAACTATTAACGCACTTCACGCGGTTTCACCCGCATAGTTCCCGTTCCCATGGGAATACGACGATAAAATATAGCCTATGTTACTCGCTGATAATGTAGCTATCCATTGCTGAAAGAATTTTTAAAATCAGTCGAGTAGTTTTAGAGTTAAATAGTAACAAACACACATACAAACAAACAAACAAAAAATCAAATCTTTCCTCTTTATAATATTAGTATAGATTGATTTATGTCTTATAAGACACTAGCTGATGCCCGCGGCTTCGCCCGCTTGACAAATTATATACTAAAACCTTTATCTTGAATCACTATACCTATTAAAAAAATCCGCATCTAAATCCGTTGCATAGTTTTAAAGATCTTAGCATAAATAGGGACAGACAGACGCGGCGGAGGACTTTGTTTTATAATACAAGGTGTAAAAGACCTCATCACGAAGCTGTCAAGCTTCGTGATGAGGTCTTTTACACCTTGTTGTGTGAGTTCTACCACAAAACATGATTTTTCACCCCAAAAAAAAAGTCATTTCCCAGCAATAATTTTTGCGTCAAGTTACTTAGTTTGATGTACAAAATGCTTGGTTGACCCAAAAAAATGGGAAAATGGGAAATGACTTTTTTTTTGGGGTGAAAAATCATGTTTTGTGGTAGAACTCAATGTAACGCACTCAAAACATTGTGCTGATGGGATGGATTGAATAGTACGGGGGTCGTGGAGGTGTGTAAAGTAAAAATCTTACATTAAAAACTTGTATTAAAAAAAAAAACCTGTCAAAAAGTTGGACCCCCAATATCTCCGTAAATAGAAGGTTCCCAGGTATGGTGTAGAAAAAAAAAATTGCAATGATGAGGAGAACAAGTGCCTTTCGGCTTCGTTAAGAGGTGTTTTACACCTTTAATATGTAGTGAAGTTCCTGAATTTTGACTAGGATGCAAAACTGCACCTTGTACTATGATATAAACCTAAATATTATCAACTGCGCACGCTGCTATGTACGTGGATAGCCTCAGTCGCTCCCCAACGCCATCACAGCCTCGACCAACTAGACATGCTGCACAGCCGGCAAGATTACACGACCAACTACGGAATGTACGGCGGCCTGTCCAACCGCTACCTCCGACGCGACTATTACAATCAGCCCTCTTATATGAGCCATCATCGCCCATTTTGAAAAGGGCTTTACTGTAAGAAATTCCGTCTAAACGATACGAGGATTTAGACGGAGAGACTTTTCATTTTAGTAGTGTAATATAGTGTTGGTGTTATTGGTAATTTATTATTGTTAAGGGATTGTGGGATTTTTTGAGGTGGGGGTCGTGCTGTTGTATATTGCGTGTTTACGTCTACTGAGAGTGGTAGCAAGTCTTTTTTTTTGTTTTTAGGAAAAATTGTACCAATGAAACTTTAAATGATCTCTTCCACTTTTTGTATAGTGTCTTTCGGTCCCACCTATTTCGGCGTAAGTGTTAATATAAGGAAAAATGATAATTAAGATAATAATGGTGTTCTCAAAGATTCCCACAATAACACTCTTGGTACAAGTGTGGTTTAATCGTTAATTTGCGCTTAGTTCCCCCTCCATTGTTAAAATCCTATGCTTCGTCTTTAAACTAAGATAGACAAGACTCCTATTACTCTATGGATGGTAACGTTCGATGGTGCTGCCAGTTACGGGAATCCTTTAAGTTGCCAGACTAAAAAAAAAACATTCCTGATATTTTGAGCTGGCCACGACTGAGGCGATGTTAAAATATGAATGTAAAATTGGAACGTTAAAGAAGTATATTAAAGTATGAACTCGTGTTGGGTTGAAAAAAAAAGTTTTTTATTTTTATTCTTCACCATTTTTTTAATATTAAAAACTTGTTTATGGTCAATATACAAGTTTGTAATATAATATTTAATATTCTTGTATTTTTAATCCATATCTTCAGTCAAACCTTTTAGTTTATTTCGTCTTTGATTAAGAATTTCGTCACAAATAAAATATCTCCCCTACTAAAACAGCAGTTTCTTACCAGAAAGTAAATTTTACTATAAATAACATTAAGTATAAATAAACAACTATTTCAAAGTAGTTTTCCCTCCTTTTCGACTCAACACAAGATAATTTAATCATTATCAAACCTAATCAAAAAATTAATCTAACGGGGTGTCCTGCGTGAGCGACGAATACGACGCGTCACGAACGTGATCAACTCAATGGCATACCCAGTGTTGCCAGACGGAATCTGAAGAAATCAGTAGAAAAATTAAAGTTTTAGCAGTAGATCGAAGTAAAAATCAGTAGATTTAAAATAGGACATGACAAAAAAAATCTAATTAGTTCGTCAAATAGATTTCCAAAAAAATATTGGACACGTATTTTGAGCTTAAATAGGACATAACAAAAAAATCTAATTAGTCCGTCAAATAGATTTCCAAAAAAATATTGGACACGTATTTTGAGCTTAAATAGGACATAACAAAAAAATCTAATTAGTCCGTCAAATAGATTTCCAAAAAAATATTGGACACGTATTTTTTCTTTTTCAACGTAAACAAAAATGAAGACGATACAGTGCGTCGAAAACTCATGTACATGACATTTGAGTACATTTTTTACTCAAATGTGACGTCACAAGCCAAACTCATGATCTTTGACACGTTTTATCTTCGTCAATTTTTATTAATTTGATATAACAAAGAACACGTATCGAATATTTTTCGATACTTACTACTGTTGCTGAACAAATGTCATGTTATTTAGGCCAGATGACTCGACACGTCGTCAATAACAAGATGATACGATCTGATTTGAAAAAAAGCAGGTAGATTTCCAATCAAGGCAGTAGATCAGTAGATTTTTTTTAAATCAGGTAGATCTACTGCTAAATCAGTAGATCTGGCATCACTGGGCATACCCTGCTTGCGGTCTATAATGCGGTCATCAATATAATTATGCGGTCGTAATGCGTACTTGTATTGTGGGCGACCAGACGCGAAACCACGAAATACAAAATGGTTGATTCAGAAGATTTTTTTTATTTTTATTATTTGATTCAGTTGATTCTTTTTGTTTATTACGATATTTTTTTTTTAAGTCTGTACTTTTAATTATGAACTTTCAAGCAAAATCGCACTGTATTTCTCCATGATTCGAGAAGTAATGACGAAAATCACGTAGGACATTTGTCGCGTGTAGCATCGCGTCGCATTGCATCGTGTCGCGTCGCGTCGCGTCGTATTCGTCGCTCACGCAGGACACCCCGTAAACAACCAAGGGACCCTGTCTCAGCACAAAAATCCTGTTATGTTTCTAGGAACGTTCTAGACTTTAGACGTCGCATAGGCAAGCACTCGCAACGTTTACCCAATAGTAGTACTAAATAAGAAATGACTTAATATGTAATATTTAATAGTATTTGTACGTCTTATTCTACAATCGTTTTGGGCGTTTCGGCTTTCACTTTTACACGCAAAATACGTTGAAAATTCTTTTCTTAAATTGTATTTAAAAATCTTATATTTCTTAAAGTTATTTTTTTATTTTGTTTATGAGCTTCTTGAAACAGTTTTTATTCGCAGCCTTGTTTTAAAATAGAACATGTGTATTTAGTGCTGTTTTAATACCAAAAATTACTTTTGTCGTAATTCTAAGGTAATATATCGAATATGTTTAAACTACAATAACAAAATATGTATTTACTAGTCTGAAACTATGAACGAAATCATTTAAATAACATAAGTTGTGCAAAATGTCAATTTATTAATTTTATCTTCGTAAAGTTGTTCACACAAGAGGAATTTAGTGTTGTAGACAATAATTATTGTAATCGTCAATTTAAATTAAATGATTTCCAAGCTATTATTTAGAACAGTAAACATTATGATCGCCGTTGTCACTTAATACCTACGTTACAAGCAAACCCGTGCCTTATACGCCAAACGACACAAATAATGGTACCATAAAATGGTAGGTGAAATGGCTAGTTTCCACTATCAATAAATTGCAAATCTATTTAGTCCGTCAGTTAGAGCATTGGAAAATAACGGACACGTATTTTTTTGTTTTTGTAAATCAATAAATATTGACAAAGATAAAACGCATCAAAACTCGGGAGTGGGGGCTCGTGACGTCAGAATACACTAAAATTATACCACGGCGTGACGTATTGAGAATTTTAAAAGCGTCGTATCTTCGTCAATTTTCATTTACGTAACAAAAGAAAAAATACGTGTCAAATATTTTTTGATAATCTAACTCACGGATTAATTAGATTTTTTCAGGACTCAAGTTCTCACTTGAGTCCTGAAAAAATCTTTTCTTTTTTTTTAAACTTAATTAACTCTCGTTAATTAAGTTTAAAAACGAACTTTAACTTGTTACAAAGCAATTTCAACACTGGCTAATTTTGGCTAGCATTACAAATTATTAACACCAAGAAACTATCTTTTACCGGTGGGTACGTGAGGTCACGTGGTAGTTGAAAATTTTCCGAGGAAAACGTCCTACTAGAATAAAAAAAATCCAACCCAGGTCTTGGTCTATCTGTTGTCTGGCAAACTAACTATATACTTTCAGATTAATTTATAATAATTTAAATATGGCCTCATTGGCTACTGGGTATGGGTATTCGTGAAAATTCTGAATCTTTTCACAACTAAATTCAATCAATTTGTGTGAACAACGTTACCCACTTATCGGCTTATGAAAACATAATGTGCTCAATAGAAATAAATATATTATTGTCTGTTAAACAGCGTTGTAGCTAGTCGTTTGTATAAATACAAGCTTTCCATTAGTTCACTATAATAGGACCGCGCGAGCAGCGAAGGGGCTGAGAAGATAACAATATAAATTAAATCTTATTTTTATGTTGTACGGTTGAAAATGGCATGCCTAATACACTGGCTAAGTGGCTACCACTATAATTTATGTTTGGCATGACATTTACAACCGTAAGTTATAGAAGTAGGGTTTAGTTTAAATTGTTAGCTCTGCCTCTTCGCCGCGCCTCCACAGATGTGCTGAGCGATACGCGCTTGTCTATATCTTATGCTGTTGAATTATTTGTTGGATAATATTATCAGGAATATGTTTAAGCACTTTATTGTAATAGTTTAGGCTGTTGATCTCATTAATGAGTTGTAGCTGCGAAATACGGTTGCGTTAAAAAGCGACGACGAATTTGCTTCATGTATTCACTTAAGTGGCAGTGGGCAGGAACATTGCTCGTAGAACGGATGGCTGATGGCTATGTGGCGACACTTGGGGTAGGTCTATGGGGAACACCCAAAAATGGCGAAAAACTTTATTCCGAATTTCGATATTCCGATTATCAAAAGTCCCAATTTCATAATTCCGAAGAATTATAATGTCTTTTATTTAAAATCCCGAAATTCATAATTCCGAAAGTCGTCATTACGAATTGTTTGTCGTAAATACGAATTGTTTGTCCGATTTTCATATGTCCGAAGATACAAATGTTCGATGGATCGATAGTCCGAAAAACGAGTTTCCGATACTTCGAATAAACTGCTAAAATTGTCCTAAAAGTCTCGCGAGCTCAATGAGGAGCGTAGGGCGAAAGCCGGCGGAGCGACGACGACATTTGTGACAGAAAGTGGGTGTGTAATATAAATGCGAGCGTAGTGAGCGCGCGTCATACGAGTCGTAGCAGGTTCTAAATTTGCTTAAATCTTGAAAACGGTGCGTCCTATCGCAAAAATAATGAAAAAATTGTCCCCTTTTTAGCCCCCCCTGCAGCGTAATTCACAACATGTAGGTAAAAAAAAAAAAAAAAAAACATGGATTCGTATTTTTTATGTTTTATATTATCAATAAGTCGGACTATTGAAATTCGTTATTTTGAGAATAGTAATTATGAACATTCGGAATATTGAAATTTAGGAATTATGAAAATAGGATTAATGATAATTCGGAATTAAGAACCATTCGGAATTATGAAAATTGGTATTTTGAAATAGAAAGATGTTGGCGATAAGTACTAGTTCCGGCCACGCGCCAAATGATCCTTGTACAGCTACAAAATCGTCGCTTTCTAACGCCATCAGCAGTAGACGCGTAAAACGTTGGCAATTAGTTATTAAGCTTTGTATTTACACATTGTTGCACTAGATATGTACAAAAAAATTAATTTTAATACACATTTGAATGTTAGTTTCATACGTAATTGGGAAGCCTCTGACGTAATGAACGCTTATTTGTGACAGACGGGTAAATAAGCTTTTGCTTTGACGGATCTAAACTGTCATGTTTTGACAGATCTAAACTGACATATTTTTGACAGATACGTTAAGGGGCATTGGAACGCTTACTATATCGTTGGCAAGTAGATATTTTGAATTAAACTAAACAGGGTAGATGACACCATAAAACAATAATTCCAAGACACCAATCTCAAAAAAAAAACACTATTTTGGGCCTGAAAACAGTTGGATAAACAGTGACGTCACAGTTTGCCATTGCCATACAAAATCTATGAGAGAAACGCGTTTTGACAGCTCTTATAAAGTATCTCAATTGATTGGTGTGTCGTCTACCCCACTCTCAAGCAAAAACTTGAGAGCTACTTAGTTAAATGCGCTTCGAATAATTGCAGTTAATAATAATATAATTTATAATATAATAAAATGGTAATATTTGTTCGTCTTTCTAGCGTTGCCCCGGCCAGCTAAGGCTCCGCTGACCGACTAAAGTCGTCGCTCGGTCTAGCGCATCCGTCGGCCATACTGTGTGTAATGCTGCCAACTTTATCTTGTGTTATTGCTGTTTGAGACATTAAGTTAACTCATAATCTCTTAGAATAATAATTTAGGTAATTGACATCGGTCGTGTCTTAGGGTGATATCAGACTGGCGTTTGCCCAGCGTATTGTCACGGTAATATTATAATACAGTATTTTGACTCGGCCGCATGATAGAAATAAATGCCTACAGTCGCGCGGTACGTAAACATGCGTTAGGGCTGCCCGTCTCCAGCATTTTAATTACATTTGCCTGTCTGTTTCTATTTAGTTTTGTGATTGTAAATATCCTTTTTATATAAATAAATGAAATACTGTGTATATTGAATAGGAACACATGCACCGAAGTTTTAACACAAGCGTAAGTAGGTAGGTACCTACCGTATCATGATTCATGTAAGTAGGTAGGTACCTACCGTATCATGATTCATTCAGAACCGCATATAACTACCTATTTCACTCGTCTCAATAATTTTCCGTTACTCTATTCGCTTTATTTATTAATCTAAACACCTTTTTTTTTCGTGAGATAAAAGGAAATACTTATCCATTAAAAAGACACGCATTATGTACCTACCTACTAGTAAGTAAAATTATTTTATAGTCTTACCTTTCAGAGTTTCCAGTTTCCATTTAAAAAAACTTATGTCTGGATGCGTTATTGACGAATTCATACAACCAAAAACAGCACAATATTTCCTACTCGTCATATTAACTGATTTTTAGAGAAAAAATCGCGCGGTTATTGTTAAAAAAACAACACACCGTCCGTTCGACACTGCGGTACAGCCGTGACTGTCTGCGCCCCAAGCGCACCCCAAGATCGAGGCGCGTAGGTATAGCTCGCGTTTCGTCCGTTTCTATGATGTTGGAGTACTGTAGCATAATATTACTGTGGTATTGTGCACCATCATGTGTCGCGTCACATATCTGTGACCTGTATTATAAACAGATTACATACTTGTGTTTCTACTTAGAATCATTCACCGAATTGACCACGAGACTTTTGCGTAGGACATGGTTTAAATGCCTACTAAAACTCAATAAATGCTTTTAAAACGTCTTATATATGTAACACACTTCGGTTGTTTTTGAGTGATTACTTCGTCGCAACAAACGGCTTCTAAAAAACATTGATTTAGAGATACATGTGTAACCAAATTTTTGGGCGCGGCTATCTTACATTATAGGGTTTATCTATTTATACACGAAATATTTTCAGGGTATCATCTAACGGCTATAACGAAGCCATTTCAAGGAAAAATAAATCTGACTATTTAAAAAATATATATTTAAAATTACTTGGCTCTTTATTTTTCAACATCCATTACGCTAGTTTACTACGTGTCGCCGCGTCGCTTGCGTCATACTACGCCGCAGTAAAGGTTTTATGCAAAATGTCTCAAGAAATTTTGTGTTTATAACAATTTCGTCAAAACATATCGTCAACATATACAGGATGGAATTTTGTAATGCCACCTGGAGGGAAAGTACTCTAAATACCGGAGATAGCAAATTTTACTCAAACGAAACATTCCTTCATTTTTAAAAAGAAAATAATCTGCATTCAAAGATTTTGAAAATTCGCGTGCCACACTCGGGAATCGAACCGGCTAAATTCCAAAAAAATAACACCCTGTACTTTTATGGCACCAATCGATAGGGTCAATCATAAAGATCAAATCCCTCTAACAAACACGGTAAATTAAATGAAAGGAAAACCATAAAATCTTAACTTATAAATTCAATAGGTTATCATAAAGCACTTTTACTCAAAGGCCCATCCAATTACTTATGTTAGAACCTAATAAACAATTATCTTTTGACGACATTTATTTATTAAAATGACGAAGAACTATTTAGACAGAAAGATTGCAATTTGCATAAACAAATACGTGCAGATTGCAATCTGTTTTCTTCAATTGTGAAGGTCCATCCTTTGAATAAAGTACTCTATCGTATTGAATTTATCCCATTGAATTTATAACTTTAGATTTCATGGTTTTCCTTTCATTTAATTTATAATGTTTGTTAGAGAGATTTGATCCTTATGATTGACCCTATCGATTGGTGCCATAAAAGTACAGGATGTTATTTTTTGGAATTTAGCCGATTCGATTCCCGAGTGTGGCACGCGAATTTTCAAAATCTTTGAATGCAGATTAATTTCTTTTTAAAAATAAAGGAATGTTTCCTTTGAGTAAAATTTTCTATCTGCAGTATTAAGAGTACTTTCCCTCCAGGTGGCATTACAAAATTCCACCCTGTATAATCGATATTTTTTTTGTTTCTATGCTTTGATATAGCCGTTACATGATTCTCTGAAAATATTTCGTGTTTGAATAGGTAGACCTTATACAGGATGGAAGAGACACCGACGCTAAAATGGTTACCTCGTATATCATTCTGAACAAGAAAACAGCTGTTTCCTACAAATATTAAGCTGCAATACCTACACGGTCATAATGTATGGGACAGCTGATTAAAAAGAAAATAAGGTTTAGGAGGATGTACTGAATACGTGGTAGCCGTTTTAAGGTAAGCGTCCACCTGTCCGCATCAAACGCATCGGACGCATCGCAACAAACGCATAGTAGTATTCTTTGTATACAGTGTGGCGCCGACAATACGACAAATGTAAACACTGGTAATATACTATTTCATTGGAATATTGTTTAACTATCAAATAAATCGTAAAATCGTTTTTTTATGTTTTTAATAAACTCTATAGCATACAACTGTTAACGATATTTCGTTTTATGTAGTTTTATTCAACACTATTTATAAATTCAACTCTTTCACGATTCACTAACCTTAAGTTTAATTGGCATTAATTGGCATCTGGAAATAAAATTCAAGGAACGCACTTGGCAAAGGTTTTTAGTAGGCAACATGTGTTTACCAATGTGGGGTCGTTAACCTGTCGGTATAGCCAACCCTGGCCTATTAAGCTACAGCATGTGGAAAATGCTGAAAATGAAAAATAATACCCTATGACTAAACTACAGGATTCATTCGAATGATTTTTTTGTATTCTGACTGGAAATATCATAAGGTAAACGCAGTTTAATTTATAGTCGTATTGTCGACACCACCCTGTATAAAGTTACTGATCCGCACCGTACGGATCGTTCTTCAATAATACTACGTTTCGTTCCGTTTGATGCGATGCATCCGATGCGGACAGGTGGACGCTTACCTTTAGCGTCGGTGTCCCTCTCTCTAACCTTGTATTCCAGCAATCTCAAAAACTTCACGTCAAATGAGTTCGATAAGCGCACATACGTTTGCGCGCTCCTACGCCAGACAAACGCCAGTGCAAAACAGACCTTACGTAATAAATATAGCGTTCATTATGGCGGAATTACATTGACAATATGCAGCGGTGATTCGTAAGTTCATTAGTTCGGAGTTTATGAGTGTTGTTCCCGTATCGAATACGTTCCTATTCTACTGTGTGATGGGTGTCCGGATGTGCGTTAGGTTATAGTAAGGAGGTTCGTACGTATTTGAAATTGGCTTTAAGTAGTTGTCACACAGATTAAAAATATTGGACAAGTATATCCTTAAGTAAAATTAAAACTTGTTTTCGTAGTCTTTTTTCGAATTTATCGTTAGTGTTATCACTTGTAAAAATATTTCAAAAGTCACGCCACGGTTTCTGTACCTGTGCCCCAGTTGATGGCAATAGGCACGCCCTTTATTACATGGCACTTAAACATTATGGCCGAAATTTGGGTATACTAATAGGGCTGCCTACCTTTCGGTAATAACAAGCGTGATTTTATATTTGTTTTCCAGCAAATTAGTTAAAAAAAATGAGATGTATGATGAATCTAAGATGAAAATTAATCTTAGCACATCAATAAAGTAGTAAAAAATATTATAGTTAATGTATTGGAACATAATAGAAACCTAAAAAAAAAAAATGTAAAAAGTTTGTATTAAGAAAGAGAGAGATAGGTAAGTCGTCCCGATACCCATCACATATTCTCGTCCCTTTCTAGGATAGTAAATATAACTGTATATTATTATTATGTAACTGTAGCCTCTGATAAGTACTCGAGTTCAGTGGGGATCTCTATGTGGTGATATATTCTTTTTGTAGTATAAAAGTTTGACTATACTCTCCATACAGTGATATAATCATTTGCTTAGCCTTTACCATCGACGGCTGGGTTGACTCCAGTCTAACCGGATATTTTACACCCAATATTTTACATGGAGTGACTGCCGTTTTGACCTCCTTAACCGTGTCACACGATACAGTTTGGTAAGACTGGCTATCGGGCTTAGGACCACCCCTAACGATATTTATCAAATATCTTCAAATTATAGTGGGACCACTGCCTTAAGGGCCTATACTACCTCAAATGGCTTAGCATGATCCTCCGTTACGCCTACAATACTGCAGCATTAATTTTGAAATAAATATATGGTAAAGTTGAGGATTAATAGGTCTTATGTTTGGCGAAAACACAATTTCATAAAATTATCTCGACAGAAAAAAATCCTGAAGTTACCTCCAAATCGAACAATAAACCGCTGGTATTCAAAAAGTACTTCAAATTAGATCATGAAACTTTGCATACTAACTGAACTAATTATAAAGCAGGTCTTATGTTTTTTATTTTTTCCAAAAGACGTAAATTTGATTTTATAAAGAATAAAAACCACTCATTTCGCACTATTCGGCCGCAGTGACTGACGTAACAACCGCTTTGTAGTGCAAGCTGATTAGAACTTTATTCTAACAGTGTTACAAACGAAGTTTGAACCACCACAAATAGAGTTGCTAATCTGAGGTAGTATAGGCTCTTAAAAGATCGACTTGTATGGCTGTTATTATGTTGCCATGGGTCCCTACCCTATGGTGACGTATGGCAATACCAATACCGTAGTTTTAATGATACAATATCTACAGGGTGTAACGGACCCTTCCCGAAGCCGTCAACCAAACACTCTGTACATCGTTCGATGTAAGTAAGTAACTTTATGCAATAACATATTGCTGGGAAACTGATTTCTTTTTTTGGGTGTAAAATCACGGTTTACGTTAGGACTCAAACCAATCACTCTGTACTATCGGGGTCTTTTCCGCCTGACCATTTTAATTTTTTTTCGCTTAAATCATGCGGAGGCGCCGGAGCCACGCCCCCTTAAAGTTTGGGCCTATAAGGAAAGCGTCAACTTTGGCGCGCAAAATAACAATAACTCTCGTTTGGCGTGCGTCGTCCATGCGCTCGGCCGATTCGGTATCTGTTCATTCATTATTTCTATACAAAGTCAACGGGGCGGGGCTAGAGAGCGTTTCTATGTTGCGAGTGCAAGCAAAAAATAGCTTAGTGGTGGTCAGGCGGGAGTGTCCTCGATAGTATATCGTTCGATGTAAGTAACTTTATGAAAAAATAAATATTGCTGGGATACGAATTTCTCTTTATGGGTTCAAAGTCACGGTTTACGTTAGGACTCGAGGTAACGCATTTAATACATCGTGATGATGTCATGGAGGTATTTAAATCACGGTTACATTATAAATAAATAAATAAAAAAGTTGTGAAAGAGTTGCAACTCTGACCTTAATTAATATTTTATATCTCCGTAACTAAAAGTTTCCCAGGTATGGTTTAGACCAAAAAAAGGATTGGAATGACGGGAAAAACAAGCACCTTTCGGCTTCGATAAGGGTCTTTTTACACCTATTATTATCATTATAAGCCTAGCACAGCAACCTAAAGTCGTATCTCAAGTTAGGACCCACGGTCCTCCATTATCTTGCAACGAATATTCTGCAGTATTCTCGCATTGTTTTACTGTATGGAGATATTTGGGTAGACTGTGGTAAGTATTTCTAGACTTGAATATTTATGTAGTATTTTAAATAAGTTCTATAGGTATAAATTGTGTTCCTATAGGTTACTGAAACAAAATTACATGTGTTTTATGTATTATGTGTTTTATTTGTATTTTTAACTGAGTTTAATTGTAATGTAAATAAAAGTGTAGTTTTCCTACTTCAGAAAAATTAATTTAGGACTATGTTAGGTGCTTCATTTATTTTTTGTAATTTAATTTACAAGCTCGACATTCCTCACTGAACACGAAATGTAGGTCTAGAATGCTAGAACTAGTTTCCAAATGTGAATTGTGCCTAAATAAAGTGTATTTCTAAGTGATGTACTACCGGGTTCACGAAGGTCTACCGTTTGAACAACAGATTAAAAACTTGTTAAAAGTTATATTTAAAATTTAAACGTGTGTAAGTAGGGTGCTATTCTCAAAATTCAAGGTTTGGAAATTATAAATAAATATGTTAATAAATAATGTTGTAAAGTAAGCTTTAGGTGATTGAGATAGCACCCAATGTAACTTGTTTATGATAAGTGTGACAAGTTTAGGAACGTGATTGTGTGAGCGCGTTTTGGTTTAAAAAGGGCCTTAATAGGCTAGTTTCCACCATCAATAAATTGCAAATCTATTTAGTCCGTCAGTTAGAGTATTGGAAAATAACGGACACGTATTTTTTGTTTTTGTAAATCAATGAATATTGACAAACATAAACCGCATCAAAACTCGAAAATGGAGGCTCGTGACGTCACAACGCACTAAAAATTATAGCACGGCGTGACGTATTGAGAATTTTAAAAGCGGCGTATCTTCGTCAATTTTGGTTTACGTAACAAAAGAAAAAATACGTGTCAAATATTTTTTGATAAGGACACAAGCCTATTGAAGGGCGCGTCAAAGTTTTCTCGTCCCTTTACTTCTCTCCAGAACGAGACAATACTATGCAAGAACATAGTCCTTTCTCGTTCAGTGCAAGAAAACTCGACGTCAAAATATTGTCACGCTGCACCTTGATAGCCTTAGTGTTGCCATTTCTTTGTAAATAAACTTTTAAACTAATGAGCGATGCGTGCGGCGTTTTTGTTTCAACGACTTAAATAAACGCGTTACGCCCTCAAACGACCATTCTGCTTTTGTCAAGTAAATGCGACTGATATTGTGAATATAGAAATTTTAAGTAAAGGTCGTAGTTAATAACGTATTAACTATTCTTCTTAGGGTAGGACAGGGGTGTATAACGTAAAAAATCGGTCACTGATGGCATTTCGTAGGCCCCCTATGATAAGGGGTGACCCTAAAGTCATGCTAGTAGAATAAAAGAAGCGTGTTTCAAGCTATTTAGTACATTAAACTTAAAAGTATCCTTTCATGAACAATATAAATATGACAATCACTTTCGTAAATCTTGTAGCGCTTATAATATTTTAAAATTTAAAAAAATATATTATATAAAAGTGTGCGTGAATGCTTGTTACAGTACTGTTGTTATATTATGTGGTTGTAGTTATTATATTTGTGTGGAATCTGTTAGTTATATAATAATACAATTATTTAATATCAACTATGCATGTGACGTGACAATGATTTTCTATTTCATGTTAAAACTCGACTAAACATACGACCTATTTGCACTCATACTTTTTAATAATGTTGTTGTAAAAAAATAATATAATTTTTACATTAGAATATAATATAATGACAATGACATTTATTGATGTTTAGAAAAATAGATGTGTTCTAAAATTGAATAAATAAATAGTGATGTGAAACAGTGGCGTGTTTTTAGTCGAGTTTGCTTATTTAGCGTCTTTACTATCTGTTAGCACTATAATTGGCCTTATGAAAATAATAATTGTATAGATTATAATAATTTAAGTTCTTTCTTATGATAATAATTCAATTATTATTATTACGAATACTTTAGCAGTTAATAATTATGATAATTATTTGTAAAATTATTTATTTATTAGTATATTGTACTATTAGCGGTTTATTTGTCATACTTAATTGGCTGTAAATTACTTATTTATTAATGTTGTAGTTTTCGCTTATCGAGAGAGGAATATATGAGATAATCATGTATATAAAACGAAAATATTATTTACTATTTAACTATTGGTTTACTTACAAAATACCTACTGCACTTTCTTTTTCAGTATTTTCAATGGTACCTAGTAATGTCACCTAAGAAATGTATTTTTTCTCAATTTTCATTAATCCTAATATATTTGCATTGTCTGATATTTGTGACAATACGATTTTTCAAGATGAACGCTATTTTCTTTGCCCAGACCTAAAGAATATTGTCACAAAATATCAAATAATGTAAAATTGGCTATATAGCGTTATAATGTTTTAAAATATACAAAATATGAATACTTTTAATATTACGATATAGTATTTTGTGATTGTATTAAAGTGTACGTAAAAAAACTAAGGTTAGGTCGAACGAAAATGCAAAAGTATTCTTCCAAACTTTGGCCAAACGATAAATAGTGATGTATAAATAAATATTATTCATGAATTATGAATTTTATTACCAATCACTTAGTAAACATTTATTCACCAATATCAAACTCCATTATATTTGGTGTCTGCGCAGCATGTCTCATATTACCATATTTCTCTATTAGTGGTCATCTCATGAGTCACCCCCATTCTCATTCACACGAGTCATTTTCTCGTGATTGTATTAATATCACTCGTTCTAAACAATTCCTTCCATTTTTCTAGATGATTACGCGTGGAGTTGCGGAAACTGTATGATGCCAGATCCTTGGGAGAGGTTCTCGTCACCCCCTCTGCCGGGCAGTCACCCCACGACCCCAAGAAACGGCTGTCGACCCGGAGTCTGCGTCAACACCCGGGCGTACCCCCCCAACTACGTAGGCAAGGGGGGCCCACGAGCGAACAGAGGCCGAAACCTCCCCTGGGCCCCTAACTTTGGGGGCGAAGACCGCTATAAAGGCCAGCGATGCAGAAACGCACCGGCGCCTTATTGGTAACGGTTTGACATTTCAAAATGGCGTTTAGTTCTACGTTTGAATTAATTACGTTTATATTCGAACGTTATGTACGGATTGTTTATGGTAATTTTTAATGTGGGGGTTGAGGTTCAATATGTTAGATGGAGAAGCTAGTACTCAACGAAGTAGAAGTAGTAACTTGATATTAATTAGAATTACTTGTAGTCAAGTCAGTTTAATATCGTCTATTAAACAAACTTAGATTAAACTACGGAGATAAAATAAAAGTCTGTCACGGGTAAGGTCTATAGGCTTCTTATAAGTCAAAAATGTTCTTTGTTGCCACCAATTTTTTGAACACTTGGAAGGTACAGTCGTGCTCTTTTCCGCCTGACCAGTTTAAAATGTTTTCGCTTAAATTATGCGGAGCGCTGAGCCACGCCCCCTTAAAGTTTAGGCCTAGTAGGAAAGCGTCAACTTTGGTGCGCAAAACAACAGTAACTCTCGTTTGGCGTGAGTTGTCAAAGCGCTCGGCCGATCGGTATCTTTTCTTTCATTATTTCTAAACAAAGTCAACGGGGAGGGGCTAGAGAGCGTTTCTATGTTGTAAGTGCAAACAAAAATTAGCTTAGTGGTGATCAGGCGGGAGTGTCCTGGATAGTATATACCCCCCACTAGTACAACAGAACGATCCGTAGAATAGAGTATAGAGAAGAAATGTTTATAACTTGTTACTTGCGGGCAGTTGTGAATTTGATCTCAACACTTTGTAAATAGTGTGCGGGCGTAAGCCGAGTCAAGTTAGTTATAGTAACTAGTATTTATTTGGTCTATAGGATATCCTAGAATACATGGGCATTGGTATCCAGTCTGCCTAACCCCTGGAGGTTGCAGCCGTTATGTTGGTATAATAGAAATGTCCCAATTGAATAATTATAATTTCGTTTTGTTCCTTTACTCCCGTAGTTCTATTATAGTGTGTGAAACTGGACGGAATTTGAAATGAAAGCAGATTTTACATCAATTAAGTGTGCTTTAATAGTTTTGTTATTATAAAAGAAGGTTTTTCTAATAAGAATGAAGTGTGTCAGATAAGGAAAAGTTGAGTTATTATTAATAGTGGTTTTTTGATTATTATTTTTTCAAATTAATTATTTCGTTTTATGTCAACGATGTCACTTAGCTACCGTTTCTTGAGCAATAAATCTGAGGGTCGTAATCATCATTTGCTAGACAAAGTAAGTCTTAACAAAATACAATAAGGTGCTATTTTGTGCGCACGTATTCGTTGATTCAAACCCTAACTTTGGAATTACTCTTGGGATCCAAATGAAAAATCCTACACAGTAAATTTCAACCGTAACTTGATAACCATAGAGTTTTAAATAGTTTGGTCGAGTGTAGCATCTTGATTGAAATTCTGTGATATCCACAACATAAAACAGTGTTCTAGATTAATTTAACAGTTCCTAATATAGTTAAGTAGTTACGGAAAAGTAAATAAGTCGTTTATTCTCAAACCAAAGTCGATAATTGCATTATTTTTGAAGTCTACGGTATCATGATATAGACCATCTAATCTAGTTACGAATTGTAAATAGAGTAGTAATGTGTGTGTGTGAAGGTGTTTATGTGTGTGTGTGTGTGTGTGTGTGTGTGTGTGTGTGTGTGCAATGTTCTTTTTCAAAGAACATGAGTGTTTAAAGGCATTGCTGTAAAGCCTCGTTTTCATTGTGTGTGACATGGAGTTGCGAACATTGTTTCGGCAACATGTTTTTGTGTTGCGGGAACCGTGTAAACATTTGCCCAACTTCGAAGATTTTAAATAAAAAATGAATCGTGAGTGCTGCCAGGTCTTTTGGCTCTAAATGAGGTTCACATGGACCCCGCTTGGTGAACATTTGTGAAAATGTTCTGTGAAATGTATTGAACAAAAATGGCGGTGTCAGTTCCAATTTTACCCATGCGTCAAAAGATTCTATATGTGCAGCTATACTAGAGATTTTATTACTTGCGATGAAATTTTTTAATCTGAAACTGCGTGCTTTGTCACGGCGTGTTTGTGCATTTTATTCGTCAGTTTTTCTTTTACGTGGAAGCAACGATAAGCTACCTTTTAATGTAGCTTACTTTTTTTTTTTTTTTTTTTCAGAAACCTCCGGCATTATGTAGAACAGTTGTGCAAAATTTCATCTAAGTCGGTTCAGTAGTTTAGGGAGTCCTACGGTTCGAACAGGTATTGATCTTTATATAAAAGATTGCATTTTCACTTCATAGATTTTATAATGACAAGGACAGAAAGTGTTTGTAAAGCTTTAATTATGAAAGTCAAAACAACAAAGGCTCAGCCCACTCACGATTAGGCTCCAACACACAGCACACTATACCGGCACCGCACCGTGAGCTTACATCTCGCTGACGACGCGTAGTAAGCGCGCTGGAGGCTAGCCGTAGCCTAAATTCGAGGCAACGTCGGGCAACACCTGTGCTAGTGCGGTGCCGGTGTAATGTGCCGTGACCTTAAGGCGACTGCTCGCAGTCCACGCGGTGACAGCTAGTAGGCAACCAGCTGTCCACGCAGCGACAGCTAGCAGGCACCCAGCTGTCCACGTGGCGACAGCTAGCAGGCACCCAACTGTCCACGCGGCGACAGCTAGCAGGCACCCAGCTGTCCACGCGGCGACAGCTAGCAGGCACCCAGCTGTCCACGCGGCGACAGCTAGCAGGCACCCTGCTGTCCACGCGGCGACAGCTAGCAGGCACCCAGCTGTCCACGCGACACGTAACAGTCTGACGGCGGTACGCTCGCTGGAGAGCGAGCTGTCTGCAAATTTATGTTGCCAATGTAAAGTATATCTAAAGAGCACTACTTAAAGCCCATGTTTGAGTAATATTATTTTGCCGGGTGGGAGCGGAGTCGTGTAAGTGGGCCAAGACCTCAAAAGTGAGTTTTTAAAACAAATGACTTGTATTTTTTTTTTTGTAAAAATAAATTTCCAAAAAAAAAAAACTATAAACTTCATTTATCATTTACAAAAACTATTGCTTCCACGTAAAAAAAATAACTATCAATATTTTTTAATGCATTGAATATTAATTATTTTTCTGACTTTGTCTCGAAGATGCTTTGTTTAGTTTTGCTCATATTTTTTGACGAGTAACCGTTTCGTTTTCGTCTCATGAACTTTGGTTTATTTTGTTAAGTTAAATAACTTTTAATATTTTCATTTCATTTAGTCTTAGACTTATATTATTCTTCACTCAATGTGGCGATAGGATTTCTTTGTGCATGATAACTCTATTTTACCAGAAACCCAATTCCTAATCTGTTCATCCGATGAAATAAAACGAGAGAGCGGGACAGCGTATATTATAGTCTGCGCCAGATAAGTAGGAATTAAAGGTCATTAACCCGCATACATTTATTCAAATACATAATTCCGAAAACAGAAATAATGACATAAACTTGTCCCGAAACTACCTTTACCGTGATCCTTGACTTTGTCTATTAATAAAAAACTATTCATAATGTATTGTCGGGGTACTTATGCAGAGAAATTAAGGAAAGAGCAATGACCTTTAATTCCTACTTATCTGGCGCAGACCATAGTATTCTTCTTCCGAATTAAGAATAATAAATAATTATTTATTTCGAATTAATCGATACATGGGCTAATGTTACCTTTTTTTTTTCGGATGGGAAATCATCAAATGACTCCTCCCGCTCTGGGCGGAGCAGGAGGGAGTGTCAGACTTTTACTGACTAGAACCCATCCATGTTCCTTCATCGCCTTTTGTGTTCCGGGGCCACGGTGTCTCTATCGAACAGTCCCGCAGCCCCGGGGGCCATGTTACCTTACCAATTGACAAAAAGTAATGTGTCAAGCCATTTTCAACCTTGTGTGCTATTTAAGTTGACAGTATTGATTGCATTAAATAATAACGGTACTGGCCCTGAGAATATAGCAAGGCCCAGTCAATCGGGATATTGAATAGTCAGTTAAACTTGTGGTACTACTGTCCTAAATAATTTGAGAAATATAGCAGTGAGAGCCTAGTGTGACCGTCGGATTTTCAAGTCATAGGTCTCGAATTCGAACCCAAGTAATGCACCTCAGATTTTTCGGGTTCATGTGCGTATTGTATAAATAGGGAAGATGCATAAATTTTCTTTTGTTTATTTCGATACGGAATGTTAAAGTACTATAAAAATAATGACAAAAAGCGGAAACAAGATATAAATCGGCCAAATAACACAAAAGTTATAACCATTTAAACTTTTGTTTCTATCTCTTTCTAGATAAACGGAATTTAGTATGGATTTTGTACGTCGATGTAGCGAATGACGTCATTCGTGTTATCGGATCTCTGTCTAATCAGCAGTTTCAAATGCTTATAACTTAGTATTTTTAATAGATATTTAAAAAATAATTTCACTTGGCTATTTCTGATGTTAATACGCTTTGTTTAGAGTGATAAAAAAAATCATGCATCTACCCTATTATCACTTGCTTCGGTGAAGGAAAACGTCGTGAGGAAACCAGCATGCCTGAGAGATATTTCTCGACGGCATGTAAAGCCAAGTCAGCGGCCCATGGTCGGCTTGATTGTTTTCTCCATTTAGTGTAAAAAAGGTTAATTAAAAAAAAGCCTTACTGAAAATATTTAGGGCGAGATTGTGTTTTAAATAATGAACAAAATATTTCACTGATATACTAGATTATGAATTTAAGTCCAACCAGTCTCACCTAGGGGTATCGTATTAACTTGGTTGTGGAGGTCAGAAAGGCAGCTGCTCCATGTAAAATACTGATATTCAGCTGCATCCGGTAAGACTGGAAGCCGACCCCAACATAGTTTGGGAAAAGTCGAGGTAGATTATGATTGAATTCATATAATGCCTGTTTAGCATTGGTGCCATTTCCCTTGTTCACAAACTAAACCAAATTTAAGTTCAGTGCATATTTTTCTTTCTATTTCATTATGAAAAGGACAGAAGATAAATTTTAGTTATGTTCTGTCAAATTAATCAGCGCCATACACGTTTTAGACGCGATTAAAAAGTTGACTACTAAAATTACATCAAATTACGTCAGGTGCTGACTAATTTGACAGGATTAAACTAATATTTATCTTCTGTCCTTTTCATAATGAAATAGAAAGAAAAAGATGCATTCAACTTAAATTTAGTTTGTGAACAAGAAAATCGGCACCATTATCTTACTTATTCAATGAAATAATATTGATTGTGATCGTCACATTGAATGAACGAATAAATTGTATGTATTTTCTCGTATGTAACGTAAGATTTTTTTTTTTGTAAATTTGTGTATTTTTTTTTGTAATTATGATTTTATTATTACGTTGCATTGAGTTTGTTTATTTCTACAAGGAGTTTCGTCTATTTGTAACATTATAAATGTTATAACACTACCTCTTTGGTTTTATTTGCGTTTTATATTTTATTTCAGTTAGTACACATTATTTTAATTTACACATACACAATTCTTATAATTTACTCACTTTACTTTCGCTTGAATAAGGGGCGAGCCTATTGCCATCAACCGGGCAGAAATCCAGACTTCGTGGCTGCTACTGAGAAATTTCTGATGCGAAAAACCCAATAACACTTTTCCCGACACGGGAATCGAACCCTCATGCTTCCCAGTAGCGCTTTACGACCACGAGATCAACGAGGCAGTCACTAAAAAAATATCTCAAATATTCTTATAAGTGTAGGTAACTTCAAATATCTAGTAAAAGAAAAGAGTGAAAAAAAAAACGACGAAATGATAACCTACTCCACAGAATACTTTAATACCTACTCCTAACAAGCACTACGCATCGTTGAGCGGTGGTGCAGAGAGTTCGGCCTCAGTGAATCCCACGAAAACTGAACTAGTCATGTTTACCCAGAAAAACGAACACTAAGCCCTTATCGCCTACCCAAACTCTTCGATACAGAACTCCAGTTAGCCGACGAGGTCAAATATCTGAGAGTCATCCTGGACAGTAAGTTAAAATGGAGTAGTCACTTAGATAATCAAATAAACGGCCTGCATCACCTTTTGGCAGTGCAGGAGGATGATAGGCAAGTGGGGCCTAAAACCCTAAAATTATACTTTGGTTATACTGCGCGGTAATCCGACCTATGATCACTTATGGGGCAGTGGTCTGGTGGCCCCGCACCAAACTAACTACAGCCTCCATCAAACTGCAACGCATGGCTTGCCTGCATGGCGATCACAGGTTGCGTGAGGACTACCCCGACCGCAGCTCTCGAAGCCATGCTGGGGCTCCCACCGCTTCATCTGTTCATAAAGCAGGAAGCGATGATGACGGCTGTACACCTTATATAATAAATAAATAATAAAAAAGCCTTTATTCGCTGACCAAAAAACAGTACATTTTAAACTCTAGTTAAAAAAGAAATACAAATAAAAAAAGACTTAATTCTATTAGGTAAACTATAATCTTCAGCAATCAGTTTGTTGGTCAGGTTGTCCTTCGACATAGGCCTCCCCTAGTTTGTTCCACTCATCTCTGTCGCGAGCCAATCTTCTCCATCCCAAGAAGATTGGCTGTACACCCTAAGAGTCCTATTACATTTTTTAGGCAAATTTTTGATTTTTACTTCCTGGATCAAATTATTTCGGTCGGAGTACACGAGTCGATAATAATAGCGATATTTGGACGATTGTCGATTGATATTGACGAATATTAGAGACGAGACTGACATGAGATTAATTTTATTTATTGTATTTTTGTCTTATTATATTGACAAACGAAAACTAATGAAACTTATTCATTGTAGATCGAAGTTTTATATCATATTAATTTGTTTGATAAAATTGAGTTTATTTGGAATATAATGGACGCTGAATTAAGACATTTATGGCTTAAATTACTATTTATTTACGATGTTTTCCGTGAAAACTCAAGGAATTTAAAGAAATTCTAAAACTCCAATAAACTTATCTTTTAATAATTTTAGCTTTTATAAGAATTGAATGTAACTATGTGAATTTGAGCGTTAAAGTTCCATCGTCGACGGTTTTTCTTGCAAACTGAGTTCGTAAAATATTTATAGTAAATTAAACGAAAAGGAAAATGAAAATGTGTAACTCCAACTTACAAGAAAGAGAATGGCACATCGTTATTCTTAAGCAAATAATTAAAATGTCTTACTGCTGCTGAGAATTACTGCGTCAAAAATCATGAATTTACGTAAAAAATGTAATAGGACTCTTAATACACTTCAAATCTAGGATAAGAAGGAAACACAGCACACCGCGGTACTGGAGGGATTCCACAACGAGTCCCCTGGCGAAAGCAATAAACGATCGGATACTAAAATAATTCGTAGTCGATAAGAAGTACAAAATCCAGCTCCACGAGGATCACCGCTGCGAGGGATTAAACCCCGCGGAACTACGGATCTTCACGGATGGATCTAAAACAGGTACTGGCACAGGTGCTGGAGTCTTCTCCGAGGATCTCTAACATCCACATAGCCAAACCTCTGGGTGCCCACAACACGGTATTTCAGGCAGAATGCATGGGCATTTCCCTGGCGGCATCTGCCATCTTAGCCAGGGAGGTTGTGGACCACTCAATTTGTATACTCTCAGACAACATGGCTGTACTGCTAGCACTAAACAACCACATAGTCAACTCTAGGTAAATACACGAGTGTCACCAACGCCTGAACCAGGTTGGTAATCTCAATAATATAACCATCCAATGGATTAAGGGAAACAGCGATTCCCGTGGCAATGATGCGGCGGACGAACTCGCTAGAAAGGGATCGAGCATGGCAGCGGTGGGACCCGAACCTATCGTACCTACCACTCCCTTTCGGATACCTACGCACATTGGTAAGGAACACACACAGGCTGTGGCTAGACCACGGCGAGTGCAGGCAGGTCAAGAAAGCACTTCCTACTCTATCGACGGCCGTCTCACCAAACGCGCGCTTCGGTTGACCAAACCGCTGCTGCGCACAGTTACAGCCGCCATTACTGGACACGGCTCTTTTAATAAATACCTCTTTGTCGAGTCACAGACAGCCCCTTGTGCCGTGCCTGCATGGAAGAAGACAAGACAGCAGCCCACGTGCTTTTGCACTGCCCAGTGGTTGCAAAATATAGGGGAAAGTACTTTGGTAACCCAGGTACTTTCCGCGAGATTGTCAGCAACAGCAAGGCGCTGCTGGGTGGATCGAATAAAATTCCCACCCGTATGCAAAACACGCGCTTTGACGTGGAGTTGCGGACACCAGCCCGCTATACAATACAATAACTTCCTCCTTTTGGAAGTCGGTTAAAAAGTTGCTATGCTGGCTTGTGTTCTGTGTAGAAAGGTGTAAAAAAAAGATGCCAGTACGTTGGAAACATTTATAATTGAAATTCGATTAATTGTTCGTATTTTATCAGTCTAAATAAATATTTTTAATGTCATTTTTCAGTATCAGAACTTAACATTGAACTTAAGTACAGATGACATTTTTTCATTGTTGCTTATTTATTCTTAATACTTACATTTGTAAAAAATAATAATAAAAGACCTTAAAGCTCGAAATAAAATATCGGACGCGAGTTTCAGTCGTGGGTGACGAAAGAAAATAGAGCTACTGACTTGTCAGTAATAAGTCCAAGGATTTCGAAAGTTGATAAGAATGTAGCTCACAATAGCATGTGTACAAGGATGTTTGGGCGAGTGGCCAAATTCGGAACTAACGTAGCCATTTTGTTGTTCCAGTAGGTACATTTCTTATAATAATTTCGCCAATTTTCACCAAAACCGCCTCCCGGGGTCTTTCAACTTAACCTTGTATCGCTTCAGGTTTTATGAAATGTCCGAGCGAGCAGCCTTGACTTAAGACGCGTCCAAGATTTTGTTTCTAGCTTTACAGATTTGAGCACAATATTGTACTTGATTCGTGGTCTAATAAGAGATCTGCCAGATAAGCACTCAAACCAAATAAAAAAGTTAAGACGGAACTCTGCGAACAAAGAAGTGAGGCCGGTTTCGTAGACGTGTGTGCATTTATTGAGACGTAGTTTCATTGTAGTTTGATGTAAACGTGTGCGTGTGAGCGTGTATGCACAGAGCGAGACGTAGTTTTGCGCTGGCCTCACTTTATTTTTCGCAGCGCTGAGCGCTATGTCTTGTTTTTTATTTGGTCTGAGGATAAGCATTGAATTTTTACCTCAGCACCTTGTAGTGTAGCATACAATAATTAAGGGACCATAGCGGAAACTAGCAGTTAATCACTTTTCAACCTTATAACTAACACGATAAGGGTGAAAAATTGGAAAACTGCTAGTCCGTACACATAACGGTCAACGTTTTTATTAGTAAACAAGAAATAAAATCATATTTAATTTAAATCTCCCAGGTACGCATACACGATTTCTGATAACCCATGCTCGGTTTTTGAGTTATTTTTAACTGGAGCTCGGAGTTTCGTTTTTGAATAGGTACTGCTAAATAAGCGTTGATATAGGTTCTCGGTAACCGAACTTAAATATCGATTATTCGGGATTAAAAGACTTAAACGACATTCCTAGACCCGGTGGAGCGCAATTTTCCCAGTTAACCAATGTTATTATCAAATGTGATGAAATAAAGTTGAGAATAAATAAACTTACATTAGGTGGTTAGAGAGAGTATCAAAGCTTTTTCTTTGTCGTATCATTTCCGACTTTATTTTAAGAAACGCTATGCTGATATTTGTTTAGCAGAGAAAACTGTGCTGTATTCATTGATTTAAATAGTAAAGATACGGTCGTCCGAACGTTCACCGAACGCGGTCGCCATACAGAAACACTAACGCCATCTATTAGAACTACTATGAACTACGATGTCAATCGGCGTGGTCTGCCCCTAGACGTAACCTTGTAAGAGCGGGTATTTTTCGCACCGAATCAGTAGGAAATCTGCAAATTAAATACGTATTTTCACTGTACTTATAGATTTTTACCAGTAAGTACATAAAAACACATTTTAATTTGCTTGTAATAAACAATAAAAAATATTTTATACATATAAAATTAATTTTATGATATGAATTATTAAATCTTTTCATTTCATCGGCTAAAACGCGCGCCGCTGCAAAGTTATGTCTAACTTTTACACGGCTTCGCGTCGTCTTTGCCAAACGTTGAGACAAATACGAAAGAAAATTGTTTTAAATAATGTTAGAAGTTGATACAATATTTTTTTTTAACTTACCGGTGATAAGAAATGTTATCATTTATTTTATTGTGCTTTTTGTCGTAGTTCACGCATCCCTTCACGACACAACTTGGCATTTTTGCTTGTAAAATTTACGACCGCTCCCGAAGACAGCCGAACGCGTTCTAGTTTAGTTCGCTATAGGGAAGACCATTTTGGGACCACGTTCGAGGCGTCATTGTAACATGCGGTCCACCCAGTCCTTACGCAGTAATATATATGTCAATGGCTGTATTGCATGTTGCCAGGTATTAGCAGCCATTCGCGGCTCCAAAGAGTTGACAAGTACACAATATGTACGCCATTCCCTTAAAACTCTTCCAGAAACTTATTAGTCCTTATTTTCTATAAAAACTTATTACGTATTAAAAACTTACAATTCTCGTTCTGCAATCATTAATTTGCAATTTAGGGAAATACTTGAATAACCTAACATTAAAACAAAATGGCTGCCTTATCAAAATGGCGGATCATTAATTCAAAGACTAATTTTATTATGAGGATTTACTCAAATCTCAACATTTATCCAACCTTGTGAAATTATGGCGAATCATTGGAATTGTTCCAAAAATCAAAATATATTTCATGTACAATAAAATTATCATGATTTGTCTTCACATCAACAATTGAGCAAAAATTCAGGTGTCACAACTAAGTACCTAATATTTATAACCAATACAGGTAAGTTCATTGTAGTACGAGTACTACTTGATATTCTATTAAATGGCTAATTTCAGCAATCGAGCTAACGGACTTGATTTGAAAAAAAAAATACTTTGCCGTATCGACTTGTCCTACCAGTGGAACCAAGTGGACTGTTTTAAGTTTTGGTGTCCAATTTGCTCTAACTAGTCGATTTATTGCACAGGTGTTGAATTTAAGAGAATTCATAATGATGCTGCGAATACAAAAAATAACTACCATAAGTCCGTATAAATAGACTGAAACCGACACTTTTTAAATTTCGACTACTTATTTTCTCTTATAAACAACATTAGGTAATTATATATTCTCTTAATTAATGCAACACTGCCAACCATAGCGCATAAATCGATTAGAGAGACAAATTGGACATAAGAATTTGAAACATTCCACTTTGTTCTTTTTTGTTTGATGGTGGAACTTGGTGGGGCAGAGTGAAATAAATCCCTTTATATCGATTGCGTAGAGTACGCTGGTTAAGTCGATTCCTAGTAATAAGTATACGTAGGTACCTACCTAGATACCTACCTTACATTTTCATATCCTTTTGAAAATTTCACTATGTGAGAGTGAGATAAGTATAGTTATCATACCCGTTCTCATAACCCTCTTTTTAGGCTCCGCAGCCAGGTTAAAAACGTACTAATCCTCCTCATTAACAAAATTAGTCTTGAATAACATCACAAGATCAAAAATCGGAAACGGTAGCATAGATCCAAGGCAAGAATTTGGCTATGTCTGTGAATATAACGTAATGTGTAGGATCGCAGCGGTATTCGTTCTGCCTGGCTACTGATAAGGAGACCAGACCTCGGAGGTACCAGACGCCATTCATCCTGAAGACCATGCCGCCGCCGCTGTCTCCGTTGCAGACTGAGGTACCTAGAAAATTAAATAGAAGAGTGTGTTACTATTTTTGCTTAGAAATCTTTCTTCTCTTCCTGGAATTGATTTGGGTTGGACATACATTAGACGCCTGAGAAGATTATCAGTCTCAATAATTTTAACAATAGAACTGTACGGTATTCGACTTTCGACATTAATTCGCCATTCAACGGCACGGTTGACGCACGTGGCTGAGCGATTGGCTGCTACGCTGCGTGTCGATTCCCGCACAGAACAAAATATTTGTTTGATCTACTGGTAGTTGTTCCGGGTCTAGCTAATTGTGTATTTGCGTTCGAGATGGGGAGCAACGTTTTATAAAAAAATAACGATTTATAATTACTGAAACTTTTAATGTATCTACAGGCTTTTTTTTCTTACGGCCGGCGGCGGCAGAATTAAATTAAAATTTTGTTTAATAAATTTTGCCCAAGATGTTGCCTGATCCATAACCTAGTCATGCAAAATACATCAGAAAATAAAGCTTAATTGTGCTAAAGCATTTTCAACAGGTGTATTTCGTGCAATAGGTTATTACCAGAAACGGCATTCTTTCATAATTATGTACCAACGATTTATTTTTCTACTTAAAAGTACTAATTAATTATGTATCTACTTATTAACTAATGAATTAGTTAAACATTTTAGTACCTACATTAGATGGTTAACAGGAGGATAAAAAAGGTTTCTGTGAGCATTTATAAAAATAATGTACTTAGGTACATTTTGATATAGGTATGTGAGTGGGGCAACTTTGTTATTGCATTCGAGGCGGAATTCACACCCAAGCCGCAGGCGAGTTTGTTATGGAGCCGAGAACAGTAGTAACAAATTCCCACGTGTATCAAACGACGTCTTTCAATACACTTTCGAAGAAATAAATTATTAGAACGAATACCAATACTGATAGTGTCAACGCGATTTTAGTATAGTTATCTGTGGAAAATTTTATTTCCACACACGTGATAAATGAAAAAACTCCACACGTGAGAAATACATTGCAAGTTGAACCTAATCGTGGTGCGTAAGAACCATTAGTGAGGATAAGGTGCTAAAGCGGTCGTGCTACCATTACCTAGTTAGCAGTGTATTAAGAAACAAACTAAGGAAACTAAACAAGTAAACATACTTTCCCTAAGGCCGTTCCTTTCGTTGTAGACTCCTGGAAGCAACAAGCATTTCATAAAAACTGACCGCAGTAGGTACATATTATTATCTACTCTTTAATGTGATTATATTATTTGTCTATGGAATGCCGATTGTGTCATTTTTCAAAGGAAAGCCGGTAAGAATCGAGTTGCATGGGACCTTCACCACTGATACCTACTAATTAATATCGTTAATGCGGAAGGAACTCTGTTAGTTAGGTACATAACAATTTATTATACCTTTTTGAGTTCAAAACTATACAGAGTGTAAACAATCTCATCACGAAACCGTCAAACAAGCATTCTGTACATGAAACTAAGCAATTTTACGCAAACATTTTTTTTTGGCGTGAAAATCATATTTTGTGGTAGAACTCCATGTAACGCACTCAAAACGTTGTGCTGATGGATGGATTGAATAATACAGGGGGGTCGTGGAGGTGCTTAAAGTAAAAATCTTACATTCAAAACAAGTATTAAAAAAAAATGTAAAAAGGTTTGTAAATTTGACCCCCAATGTCTCCGTAACTAGAAGGTTCCGCAGGTATGCTGTAGAACAAAAATTCAGGACAAAAACAGGGAGAACAAGTGGCTTTAGGCTTCGTTAAGAGGTGTTTTACACCCTTTATAACTTAAAACAAAATTTGTATTGCAGAAAAGCTAAAAACTCAGTCCGGACTGAGTTGAATCAATCTATACAGGGTGCCGTGATATTCACGTTAACTCATTAGAGCTAAATCCGAAACAGTGGTTACTACGGCAAGGTGATAAAAAGCCTATACCATTGCCCCAAACATTTTATTTTGGTCATTGGCTTTTCACAAGTTGATAATTAAGTTGATTCTGTTGTACACAAACTAAACTTGCTATCTTTTACTTAAAGGCAGTGCGAGAAAAGGACGGCTATAGCTATGAACTAAGTTAGAGATGTCAAACTAGTTTATTTCTTGCGCTTCACCGTATTTTTAGTCAACATGTTTTTACGTGCACCCTTCATTTGTATGGAAATATTAGTTCGAATTAAATCTGACAGCTCTAAATTACGTTTGTCTCTTTCTCGCATTATTAGAGAGAAAAATATAGTAATAGCCTAAATTAAGTTTAGTTTGTGCACATCAGAATCGACACCATTGTTGGGGATAATAGGACTAGAAAGAAATAAAGAAAAAGTGTTTATTAGTCTCGTCTCGCACAGGACAACACAAAAAAAATTGCTAAAATTAAACCATCTGCCTAGCCTTTTCCAGTCTAACCGGATACAGCTGAATACCAGTATTTTACATGGAGCGACTGCATATCTGACCTTCACAACCCAGTTAGCACTGGGTAATACAATACCCCTTGGTAAAACGGTTGTCAGACTTTTTGGGCTACTACTACCTACTGTAACGTCTGTCAAAGATAAAAAAAAAAAACAAGTAAAAACGAAAACATAAACTAAACAAAATTGGTCCTGTACGAGGCCAAAAGGCCCTAGAGTGGTAAGTAAGTAAGAAATGTTTTATTCCATAGACCTAACACTTCCTAAATCGCGAGCAATGGTTCGATCGACATAATGGGGGTTATCGTTTTAGAGCTCACCAGGGCGCACTGTCGAGTAAGGTCCTGTCAGTAATTCTATTCAATACTTTAAAGCACCAATAACTTCATAAAAATGATTATTTTATTACGTATAACAACATAGTGTAAGCTTTAGATATATATTTACAATATTCTTCCTAAAATTAGCAAGCATGAAACATTTAAAAATCATTCTACCTCCAAGTACTAACAATATTATGATCCTAAGTTGCTACGTTAAAATCTTCAAGTCATAATTAATCAGGAATGGCTCAATCTAGAACACAATCGTGAGTATTAGTATAAATACGTGATAAAAAAGCACACAACGCGCGAACACTCTATGACATCTGACATTTTAGAGGACCTTAGTCTACACAAGCGCCTCTAGCGGCAAATTCACACGCGATAGCCCCCATTATATATCCTGCACCGTTTCTTTAAAGCTTTCCCAAAAGGCTTGCTACGCGAAATATAAGGCTGAAAAATGGATAAAAAGGTAGACAGTGGTGTCGATTCTGTTGTGCACAAACTTAACTTAATTTACGCTATTATTATCTTTTACTAAAATGCAGTGCGAGAAAAGGACGGCTATAGCTATGAACTAAGTTGGAGATGTCGAACTTTATGCCTTGCGCTTCACCGTGATTTTAGTCGACATGTTTTTACGTGCACCCTTCATTTGTATAGAAATATTAGTTTCAACTACTTAAATTTGACTGCTCTAAATTACTAGACAAAAAAAAAAGATAGTTAAAGAAAAGAAAAAAAGGAAAGGAAAGAAGAAGGAAAAGGGAAAGGGAGGAGAAGGGGAGGAAAGGTAGTAGCAATAGCCTACAATTAAGTTTAATTTGTGCACAACAGAATCGACACCAGTACCTACTGTATTTACAGGCGAATTCTTAATAGGTAGGTCCTTGATTAATTAATGGTAGAATAGTTATAAAGATCAATCTCACCGTCTCTATCGCCGGCGCAGTAGGTGTATTCCGAAGTGAATCTCACGAAGAACTCGCTGTAGGATCTGATGCACGTCTCTTGGCTTACCACTGGCATGTCCACCATGCTTAGCTCTTCAGTCGCTACACCAGTGATGTCGAAACCCCATCCAACGACCTAGAATACCGAAATAAAAAGGCTCGTTTAGATGTTATAAGGATTAGAGTGATTGTTGAGTAAAGGACGGGTTCGATACTAGGTTGAGCAAAGTATATTAGGGAGGGAGGGAGTATATTAGTATATTGGGGTCTTCTATTATTTATTTATTTATTTAATTTAATGCACAATGTACACAACCAATTTTACACGCTAAGCTTAAACTAGTGAGTTCATGACCCTGTTAAGGCGCAGCAAGATACTTTAAAACTAATATTGCAGAAGAGGTATCTAGATTTATCCAATATCACATAATTAATATCATTAGGAATTAAATATTAAATTAATTAAATTTATATCTAACATTTCATTTCATGTACTTAAATAACACTTGTCTGAGTGTGTTAAAGTTTAAATTAATTAATTAAAATTACGAAATTACATGCTATCTCGCCTGTAATCCGCAAAGAATATGGCAGAGGTGCACCTAATAGTACACCCTAAGCTCCATGTAATGAGGGCGAGCCTATTGCCATCAACCGGGCCAAATCCAGACTCCGTGGCTGCTACTGAGAAATTCCTGACGGAATAACGCAATAACACTTTGCCCGACATGGGAATTGAACACAGGACCGCAGTTCTCAACAGTAAATCTGAATCCAAACTCCCTACACGAGACTTATGTAGTCCCGACTACATAAGTCTCGTGTAGGGAGTTTGGATTCGCTGCTACCTTCATAAGCCACCTACCAATAATCACCACTACATCTTCTATAATATAAAAATGACGCTGAATATGTTGCTAAGCGCAAATCTCGAGAGCAGCTGAACCGATTTCGCTATTTTTTTTTAATAATATTCTTTGAAGTACGAGGATGGTTCTTACGGAGAGAAAAATAAAAAAAAATGCCTGAAAAAGTCTAAAAACAACACTTTTCTATACCTACTCCCATACAAAAGATTCGGTATAATACTTAAAAGTCAATTTGAACTTTAATACCATACCATAAAGTTGAAGTGTTAGTGGAGGGGTTCCGGGAAGGCAAAACAATTGAGTGACGTTAAAGAATCGACTGTACGAAGTTCGCCGGGTCAGCTAGTTTTTATTATAAAACAAAGTCCCCCGCCGCATCTGTCTGTCCCTATGTATGCTTAGATCTTTAAAACTACTCAACGGATTTTGATGCATTTTTTTTAATAGATAGAGTGATTCAATAGGAAGATTAGTGTATTATTTGTCAAACGGGCGAAGCCGCGGGCATCATGTATAAAATAGATCTGCACTAAACCTGCCTAGGTCTGTACCTATACAAACATTTCAGTAGGTTTAGCCTCTGCCTTGTCCTTCGCGGATTCAAGGCGTTATGATAAATGTTTTTTTTTTATTGCCAATATTCTATTGAGTGAACTGCAACCTGTATTCAGGGTGGTGTAAATCGACTCATCACGAACCCGTCAACCAAGCATTCTGTACATCAAACTAAGTAACTTTACGCAAAAATTATTGCTGGGAAGTGAAGTGACTTTTTTTTGGTTGAAAAATCACGTTTTTAGGTAGGACTCAATGTAATGTTAAAACATTGTGCTGATGGATGGATTGAATAGTACGGGGGTCGTAAATGTCGTGATGGTGAAAAATCTTACATTTAAAACATGTATCTATTTAAAAAGACTTGTGAAAAAGTTGGAACTTTGAACCCCAATATCTTCGTAGCTAGAAGGTTTCCAGGAATGGTGTAGAACAAAAAAATTATCGCAATGACGGTGAGAACAAGTGCTAGCTTCGTTAAGAGTCTTTTTGACCCTTTATATAGGTGAGTGCCTTTCTAGTTACTTGCGTGGTATCCGTACTTAGCCTTAAGGTTTCCAATACGTATCCTTATTAATAGTTAGTAGGGCGAAAAGAGGTTTTATTCAAATAAACCTATAATAGATCCATTTATTATCAACACAACTCACAAGGTTCACAATTACCTTGTACTGGTATTTCCATAGTCCATTTTCCAGTATCAACTTAACAATTATTTACACGTCGTCTTTCAGCTAATAAAGAGAGTAATAAGGCAGGCACTAATTAAACATTCAGCAGCAAAGCGTTGGATAATTACGGTGTGCGGACAAAACTGCATTCGCAGCGGGTTGCCGGGCAAAATGGACGCCCGCGCCATCCATAAAGTTGCTAATTGACCGCCCGAACCATAGATCTGTTTGCTGTCTGACTTTAATTATCTGTGGTTCGTGTTTGGTGCAGTTAAACCAAAGTTAGATTATATTTTGCAATGAATAATCTGGTTTTTGTAACATGATTGGTACAGTTTTAGTATGGAAATACTGTCCAATTTTATTCTTGGGATAAAAATATAGTAGACGTTGCTAAAAACGGTTTATTGGTCCTACCCAATATCAAGTTTTATAGAGTTTTTTTTTTCAATTAAAAGTTCTTCTATATGTCCGGGGTCTGAATTAGTGCCCGGGGAATAGTAGAGTTTCATATAACATAGGACTTAAATACCCGAAAGATGGGTAGGCAGTAGGCAATAGGTGCGCCTAGTACGTATAACCTACAATTTATGTTGCGAAAACATAAAACACACACGTGTGTAGTGTGTTCACAAACATGTTGTTGTTGTGGTGTGTGTGTGTGTGTTGTGTTGTGTCAATGTGTGTTGTTGTTGTTTATTTTTTTAATTTAGTTTGAAAACCCATCTTCTAATGCCTGCCATATCCTGCAAAAAAAAGAATACAAAAAAAAAATACATACCGATCCCTTCTTCCCGATGACATTTTTGAGGTCGACCTCGTTCTCAGGCCAGAGACAGGCAGGCCTGACCCAGTCGGAGTACGTTACGGGCTCACGGAGCTCCAAGATGGCCACGTCACGGCTGAAGGTGCTAGCGTTGTAGTTCGGGTTCACAAATATTTCCTTCACCTGGAAAATATATAAGATTGGTTAGGTATTCATTTTTGAATCGAAGCTGTTGAAGTTTTTATTAAAAAACAGATAACTTTAATCTTGCTAAAACAGTACTCGTAAACTAGGATTGCTCACAGAGCAGTAGTGATGGGACATAAAAGTAACTAGGCCCAGCGCACGCCCCTGGAGGCGCAGCGGAGCGCATTTAAAGACGAAAATTTAATATAAACCTTAACTACCTTGATATACGTTCGCGCACATGCTCTTGTAGTAGCTTGAGGGTGCTCCGAGTACCGCGTGCGAATTTACTCTTATATTGACCGTATATCAAGGTAGTTAAGGTTTATAATAAATAGTTGTCTTAAAATGCGCTCCGCTGCGCTTCCAGCGGTGTGCGCTGGGCCTTAGTCGATCGACACAGATTATAGAAGGCGAGAATTTTAAATAAATACAACAGATGAGATAGCGAGACATTATTTTACTAAATGAGTCCGACCCAGAAGGTGGTCACGCCAATCGTCATGTTCGGGCACTTAGAACAATTCAACATATTAAAGGACATGGCTAGATCAGGAGCACCGTAATCGCACGGGTTGTCACTCAGGTCTAGTAAGGTTTTAATTTGTAAAAATCAACAAACTTCCATGCCCAATTAAGAGCCAAGTTCACCGAAAAGATAACAGTCTAATTATCTAAAAACAGCTGTTGTTGTGTTGTTGTTGTTGTGTTGTGTGAAAACACATTTTCATGTTAAAAATGTGTTTTAAACAGCTGTTTTTAGATAATCAGACTGTTATCTTTTCGGTGAACTTGGCCCTTAATCATTTGGGCACGAATTTTCAAAATTCCTTGCTCAATGCTCAGTTTCGTTAATACTCTTGTGCAAAAGTTTAACGCTTCTGCAGCCGTCGGTTGTTGTCAGTTTTGACGTTGTGCTTTGTCTGTCAGTGAATTTAAGATTTTTGGTAGATCTTATAAATACCTGCCAGCATTCAAAAGTTTGCAAACTAATTACTTGAATCAAGGCAGTTTGCTAATGAATTAGGCCAGCAAATCTGAGTATCTATATTCTAGACTGTATGTACCTAAACTGCTTGTATTTAATTGTGAAAGGACAACACTAGGTAGCAGTGGCGAAGGGTGAAAATTGAGTCAGGGGAAGCCGAGGAAAATAATGAGAATAGGTAGTTTTTCTTAATTCTTTTTTTCGTTTTTATTTTGTTTTTTTTTTGACCTCATTTTTGTTATCAACGTACCCAAAACCCACTAAAAAGACACCCATGAAGAAAAAAATTAAAATTTTCGTCGGCACCACCTTGGATTTTCATTTTGAACTCATTTTCATTATCAGCGACCCTAAAAACTACGAAAACGATACCCATGAAGGAAAAATCGAAAATTTTCGTCGGCGCGTCACCCATGAAGAAAAAAAACGAATAAAAAGTAGGTAAACAATTAAATGCAGAGGAAGTATAATATTTTTATTATACTTACAAGTAATAAAAGTCATTTTATCTTAAGTAAATAAGCAACAAAATAAATACTATAATTTAGTTTACCAAATCGACATTCGACATTATCAACCATTGCTAATTCTATCTCGTTTTCCCATACATACTTTCTTTTTCTGCCCCTGTCGTAACTCGATAATCTTCGGCTTATTATAACCTAGCTCCCTACAAAACAAAATAATGTCATCAAGCATTGAACGATTCCCGATTCTATACGAAATTCAACGAGTGATAACGATATTTTCCCATCTCGCTCACGCGCACGCATTTTCTATTACTTTCTCTATGAACAACTCGGTTTGCATCGGCTTACCAGAGTTCTAATATAGGCGGGTTGGTTAGTGACGTCATGACGTTTATTTTGCATAAAAATTTAGCTGCTAAAAAGCCGTTAGCGCCTGTGGGTTATTTTAAAGCAATATTTTGTTTATGAGCAAATTTTTGTTGATTGAGTACGAGTAGGTGTTTCGTGATGCTTGTAAAAAAGTACTGATTGTGCCATTTTTCAATTACGGTAGAGAGTGGTTGTGTTAGAAACTTCTGAAGGGAAGCCGGTGGGAATCGAGTTGTTAGGTGCCTTCGCCACTGCTAGGTAGGTAGGTACATTGTGTTCATTCTAGGCTAGACCAAAGAGCAACACTAAACATGCATCGGGAGAGTGTTTAAATTATTACATAATAAATAAATAAGTTATCTAAAATTAGCTTCATTATTTTATTAATAGAGAAAACGAACTAAATATTTTTAACAAGCAACTGTTATTTGAAGCAATGAACGAAAAATATACAATTTCAACGAAGGGAACCGTGCAATTTCGCGTTTTTAGGGTTCCGTAGTCAACTAGGAACCCTTATAGTTTCGCCATGTCTGTCCGTCCGTCCGTCCGTTTGTCCGTCCTCGCTTAATCTCTGTGACCGTTAGCACTAGAAAGCTGAAATTTGGTACCAATATGTATATCAATCACGCCGACAAAGTGGTAAAATAAAAATTGGAAAAAAATGTTTTATTAGGGTAGCCCCCCTATATGTAAAGTGGGAAGTGTTTTTTTTTTAAATTTCAACCCTAACGTGTGATATATTGTTGGAAAGGTATTTAAAAATGAATAGGGGTTTCCTAAAATCATTTTTTGATAATGTCAATAATTTCGGAAATAATCGCTCCAAAAGAAAAAAACAATGTGTCCCCCCCCTCTAACTTTTGAACCATAACTTTAGAAAATATGAAAAAAATCTTAAAAGTAGAACTTTATAAGGACTTTCTAGGAAAATTATTTTGAACTTGATGGAAACAACAGTTTTTGTACAAAAAAGACAAAAAGTTGTACAAAATAATTTCTGGACTAAGTTTGTAGTATATTCGTATAGGTATGCAAGCATTTTTACATAATGGATACCCACCTTTAAACTCATAAGTGGTAACACTTATTGTGACGGACGGGAAACTACGGAACCCTACACTGAGCGTGGCCCGACACGCTCTTGGCCGGTTTTTTTGTAATAAGTACTCCTCATAACCCAGTCTACGAAATGATATCCCAGACCCCATATACCTATGTAGGTCATTGTAGGTGGTTACAGAGCTACTAAAATCAATATTCAACTCAGGATTGGACATAAACGCGGGACATGGTACATGGGGTTGCTAATTGTCACTAATATGACATTCAGCATCCGAGCCGGTGTCACTCATTCTACGTAATTATTGTATATTTTTGTTCGTCCATTTTCATACCGTTGGCGCCAATGATATTCTAATATCATTGGTTGGCGCCAAAAAGAGCAGAGTCGCCATTTTGTCTTTATTCTAATAATGCTAGAAGATTTTTTAGTTAAGTTTTAAGGCCGATCGTTTTGTTAAATTAGTCTGCTACTGATGCCCGTTTTGAAAAATACCGCCTAATCGACAATATAATGAGTGTCTGAGTATTTTTGCATTGTTGTAATTTCTTTTTTCAAAGTTATCAGTCGGACGTGAACGTTTTGACAAATAACTGACAGACACGCTAGAAAATGTGTCTAAAGTTCACTAAAGTTAGATCATTTCATCGGTACCAATCTATAGGTATACCATGGGCACGGATTTTAATTACATACCTACTGTTACTCTTATGATTCTCTCTCTTGTTATTCTAGTTGGCAGGATGTTATTAATATTCCGTTTGACATTTTAATTTTTTACTTTGACCATGTTGACATTTTTTAATCTTTTTTTACTTTGCCCATGTTGACATTTTTTTTTTTTTTTTTTTATTGTATGTAGGTACCTAATTCCAATGACATGCCACTTACTTAATGTTAAATTTATTATTTTATTGTAAACCAATTATTTGCATGCCCATGTGACGACAAAATGTGGAGAACTTTAACTGATTTGGGTTACGATCAAGCAGCGAATAGGTATGCTAGGCAAATTTTCAAAAATATTTAAGTTTAAAAAAACTAACAATTAGGTGCCTATTGTTTTCAATAGCTTGTACGGGTTATTCACCAACTGGACACGAAAGACTGGACACACGTGTGTCCAGTTGGTGAAACTCACAATTAGTAGGTATCACTTACTATTTCGTCATCTGGACACTCCAATATTTTTACGTGTGTCCACATAGTGAAACTTAAATCACTTTTATGTTTTCGCCAACTGGACAGGACTGTTAATTTACATTGTTAAAATACTAAAAAAATAGTAGCAGTCATTCGACGGCAGTCATTAAAAAAAATCGTCAGCTCAACTATAAGTAAGTACGTAAGTAAATTACACTAAGTATCAATGTTTTTTAACTCTCAAAAGGAAAGGCATCGCAATTGGAAGCGCGTAATACCCCACAGGCCAGCAAACCATTGCCCATAAATTATTCCGCGTCCCACCAAACCGGCTGTATCAAAGGAGAACCATCCAAAATCGATCAGCTGTAAATTAAGCAATGGACACGGCCAAACTTCTCGCCCTCAGTTAATTAATCTTGTTGATTTCTGATCCTGTTTTGTAATTCAGCGGCCGATCAGACAAAGGGTGCTAATTTATTTGAGCACAAATCGTATTGGAGGCTCGCAATTGTTTAAAATAATTCGTAAACTTTCAATGAGAATTTAAAACTCTTTTTACCCGTCCGAGGGAGAGTAATGTGTCTATCAGCTTAAATATGTATGTTTGTTTATTTGTGGCACTTTAGAGACCAAACGCGTGGGCCGATTTGGATCATTCTAAGTGTCACTCAAGACGTGCCTTTAATCTAAGGCTCCGTTCCCTCAATGTCGTGACGACAGATAGTCCTGTAGTTTTAAGTGTCGTGGCTTGTGTATTTAAATGGAGGTGTTCACATATAGGACGACGCGATTACTGTCGTCCACGACTTTTGCCAACTTAAAACAAACGATAAATTAATAGTCACGACATAGTGAGAGCGGGGCCAAACTTAAATATGACGACAAACAGACGTTCCGTAGTGAGAAAAATAAAAAAAATAAAGTCAACGAGCAAAGAAGAGAAGAATAAAAGAGGAGGATAAGGGGTTTCATTGAACAGGTACCTATTTGAAAATCATCTTGAGGTTTCTCATATCAATTTTCATTTCGAATGCCCCGCATGTTTTACTGGAAACATAACATTGCATTGGTTTGCCTAAGACTCGTAGCTAAATAATAACAGCCGCTCGGGTCGATCGTTAGGTTGGGTGACCGCCCATTACATATCGAGTTTTCTCCGTGCCTCGGAAAGCACGTTAAGCCGTTGGTCCCGGCTGTCATTTGTAGATCTTTGACAGTCGTTAGGTAGTCAGAGGCCCAAAAAGTCTGACAACCAGTCTTACCAAGGGGTATCGTATTACCCGGTACTAACTGGGTTGTGGAGGTCAGATAGGCAGTCGCTCCATGTAAAATACTGGTATTCAGCTGCATCCGGTAAAACTGGAAGCCGACCCCAACAAAGTTGGGAAAAGGCTAGGCAGATGATAGTTTGCCTAAGACTAAGGAAATGCTGGTGTCGATTCTGTTGTGCACAAACTAAACTTATTTTAGGCGATTGCTATCTTTTATTATAAGGCAGTGCGAGAAAAGGACGGCTATAGCTATGAACTAAGTTAGAGATGTCAAACTAGTTTATGTCTTGCGCTTCACTGTGTTTTATTCGACCCGTTTTTACGTGCACCCTTCATTTGTATGGAAATATTAGTTCCAACTCAAAAAAAAATCAAAATCAAAATCAAAGCATTTATTTCAAGTAGGCCAGTTACAGGCACTTTTGAATTGTCGAAACAAATATGAAAATTAAATGTAGCTACAGTCCCAGTCACAAGACATAAAAACTGTGAAAGTACTGTAGTTGCCCATTCCCTAGCGTAGATCTCTATGGAGAAGAATGGGCAAGAAACTCCATGGACACTCTTTTAAATCAGAATATTTTTACAAAATCTTGGTTACATCATTCATGTTAAGATGGTACATTATGTGAGAACAATGTAGCAAGATGTGCACGTTAAAGGTGTCCATAGTAAAAACAAAACAAAAACAATTCAAAAATAAAATTATTAAATTCAAATAAGCCGTGGCAGCCAAGAGCCGACCAGTCCCAACTGACAGCGCTCGTTCACGAACATGACGCATGTATCAGCACCATTCAACTCAACCATTTTGAAGGGAACTAAATGATCCGACACACGCGTCACCATCAGCGAGACATTTGAGTGAGCATGACATATCTCCTAACCGCCACGGCACATTCAAGTCAAGGAAAAACGTAGGTTTCCAGCGACTGATAGCATTCTAGTACATAGCACTCACACAATATGCGATATGCGGCTATATAATAATAAAGATATTGAATTTATACAATACAAAGATAGTTGTACAATCTTCAGCAGCTCCAACAATACAATTAGTGCTATCCATTAATGCGCCCCTGTCCTTGTGGAGCAGGACCGGCATTGAGCCAAGCATTTTTATCAGCGATATAATCGTCCAATTTGTAATATGCTCGCTTACAAAGTGTGCGTTTAATACATGTTTTAAATTTTGTTTCATTCAGTTCAAGAATGCTTTGTGGAATTTTATTATAGCATCTCAAACAGTACCCCATGAAAGATGAGTCTACTTTAGCGAGTCTGAAGCCTGGCTGAACTAATTGGTCCCTATTTCTAGTACTGTAATTGTGTCTGTCACCTCTTTTACCAAAAAGATGTAGATTTTTTCTTACGTACATTATGTTTTCGTAGATGTATTGACAATGTACAGTCATGATGTTTATTTCCTTAAACAGTTCCCTCAGAGAATCGCGCCTACGAAGATTGTATATGGCTCTGATGGCTCTTTTTTGCAGAATAAATATAGACTCAATGTCAGCAGCCCGTCCCCATAACAGAATGCCATAAGACATTATACTATGAAAGTAACTAAAATAGACCAATCTAGCAGTATCTACATCAGTAAATTGACGGATTTTTCTAATAGCATATGCTGCCGAACTTAGCCGCCCCGCCAGAGATGTTAAATGAGAACCCCATTGTAGCCTTGAATCAAGCGTAATCCCCAGGAAAACCGTTTTATCTACGAATTCAAGTTTCTCTTTATTCAGTACTATATCACAATCGCTACTTTTAACATTCGGTAAAGCAAATCTTATGCATTTCGTTTTTTTTTCATTTAGTACTAAATTATTTGCTGTGAACCAATTATGGACTTGAAGTAGGGCATTATTCACGTCATCTAAATTTTGGGCCCGTCTATTGATCTTAAAAATTAGGGAAGTGTCATCGGCAAATAACACCATATTTTGAGGTTGGTTTTTCAGTAAATAGGGTAGATCATTTATATATAATAAAAAGAGGAAAGGACCCAATATTGAGCCTTGCGGAACCCCTATTTTTACTTTTAAACCCTGTGAATTAACACCATTTATTTGAACATATTGTTGTCTATCACTCAAATAAGATTTTAACAAACTAAGTGCAAGTTTACCTAGTCCGTAATGCTCAAGTTTCAAAAGTAATGTGTCGTGATTTACACAATCAAATGCTTTGGAGAGATCACAAAATATTCCTACAGCGTCTTGGGACTCTTCCCACGCCGCAAATATGTGCTTTATTAAGGTTACACTGGCGTCAGTTGTACAACGTCCCTTGGTGAAACCATACTGTTGATCGTGTAAGATTCTGTTGGTGTTAAAATGATTGAGCATTTGATTAAGCATTATCTTTTCGAACACCTTGCTAAAAACTGGCAACACGGATACAGGCCTATAATTATTTGTATCTTTACTATCACCGGATTTGAATAGAGGTATGATTTTACTGTATTTCATTAAATCAGGGAAAACTCCTTGGTCTACGCACAAATTAAAAATTAAAGCTAAGTATGGAGCTATAGTCTCAAGTATGGATGTACAAACTTTGATAGACATTCCCCATAGATCTTCGGTCAGTTTGATTTTTATTTGCCGGAAAGCTTTAATAACTATCATCGGGTTTATGTGTTTAAATTTAAATTCAGCCTGGCATCCAGACACATTCGCCTTTAGTAAACCAATTGAGACTTCAGGAGAGGAACTTAGAGCCTCCGTAGTTTTTAATGGTATGTCGGTAAAGAAATTTACAAATTCTTGAGCTACTTCCTGATTAGAGCTTTTAGGACCACATGCTGTATCTAATGTGTAACTAAATTTGACAGCTCTAAATTACGTTCGTCTCTTTCTCGTTTTATTAGAGAGAAAAAGATAGCCATAGCCTTGCCCTAAGTATTGCTAAAGTACAGTTTGACACGTTCTTAACTCAATTCAGACACGAGGTACAAGTATTTATGGTCAAACTAAAGTAGAAAAAAATACCATAAGTTCTTTAAAGCTAAGCGAAATAAAAATATCGCAATCGGATGCATTTTTCCTTTACCAATTACTGCAGCATATTTTTATTGCTTGTTAATAAATAAAATATCCTTAATTGATTCAGTGTTTGCAAAACTCTTTAGTTCCCAATTAAAATACTTTAATTAAAAGATTTTCGCAGAAAAAGGAAGTTGGAAGCCAATAGTGCAGTTGTGCAGTTTCTAAAGTGGCTGAACGAACAAATAAAAGCTATGAATGTTCAGCTGAGTGTTGAGCTCAAAGTTTAAGTGAGCTCATTAGTGAGTCATAAAACTTTTGTAGTGGGAATAGAGTTCACAGATGAAGAAGACTCATCTCGAGAAAAGTTTCTGTAACTGTGTTTTTTTTTCCAGCCTACGGGGCAGCAATTCTTTTGAAGCAAGATGATGAAAAGTTGGTTTGGTACACTTTATTGCAGCAAATTAGAATTCGGGGGCAAATTAATTCATAAAAACATTTATTTTCATACTTTTTTTTGCGTTTCCACTAAATAAACTTAAAAAAGTTTTAGCAAAAAAATAATAATAACCGACTTTCCAAGGTCGCGAGACATATTTAGTTCAACATACAGTATGACACTGATCAGCAAAATGCGAAAAACGTAAGGAACATAGAATTTCAGGTGCTTCCCTGGCACTTCAACGTATTGGAAATTTAGAACCCTTGCCGAAAAAGTTGTTAATAAACGCCTAATTTTTTTAAGTCAGTGTCCTTTAATGAATATACTGACATTACTATCTGTAGTTGCTGCCAGTTAAATGTCAATAGCGGTCATTGCCCTTTCCCTAATATCTCTTCGTACGAACCAAAACACATGAACCTGATCGTTTTTTGTTAGAAAAAATATTGAAGATTACGATAGACGACGATTCAAGACTTGAACAGGCTCTATTTGGTTTTTAAAGTTAAGAACGTTAATAAATGTACGTATAGGGTATAGGTGAGTCAATGACGGCTATTGGTGCCGATTCCCTTGTTTACAAACTAAACCAAATTTAAGTTCAGTGCTTCTTTTTCTTTCTATTTCATTAAGAAAAGGACAGAAGATCAATTAAAGTTAAGTTCTGTCAAATTAATCAGCGCCATACAAGTTTTAGACGCGATTAAAAAGTTGACTACTAAAATTACGTCAGGTGCTGACTAATTTGACAGGATTAAACTAATATTTATCTTCTGTCCTTTTCATAATGAAATAGAAAGATAAAAAGATGCATTCAACAAATTTAGTTTCGTTTGTGAACAAGGGAATCGGCACCATTGACATCTTAACTGGCAGCAACTATAGTTATTGTAGTGTAGGTATGTAGATATCAATATTATATCGCACTACAAACCGATTTATAGTATTGTGTTGTGACGTTGCCTCGGGCGCACACGTCGCTCGGTTATAAGTACCGGTCCGAGTGGTGGGGAGTCAGTCGTAGTCAGACTGTCGGACTGAGCGGTGGTAGTGCGTTGGCGAGTCAACTAGTGTTGTTAAATGTGCATATTTTACAGTTATAAAAATTACTTTTAAGTCAACAAATCAAAGCAGTACTTACAAATCGAATCTGCACTCCATCAACGGAGGTCCTAAGGTTGTGCTTCCCCAGGTAGACCGTCAGGGTGTTCTGGTCGACAAGGCGCTGCGAAGACTTCCTGGTGACGCAGTGAGCTGCCGTGATGACGTGTTTGTGAGTTATCAGGGTACCTCCGCAGATGTACTTGTTGTCCACAGTCTGTAATTCAGAGGTTCCCGGTTGATTAGTTGTGATGATTTCATAATTATTTTCTTGGTTCACAAAAAGGAGGATGGGCAAAATAATAAAAGATTTGTTGAGTCCTACAGTAATAAGATGATTTTTAAAAAAACCTTAAAAACTGCTATACATAGTTTTCAATGACTGGCAAATTTTCAGAGATTGTTTGGATTGGAGACAGGTTTAGAATCGATAATATTTTCGATATAATGAAAAAAAAAAAAACATTTTTTTAAATAAAATTTCTTCCTTTCCACCACTAAAAAGCGAACGTGTGGATTTTACAACAGCACAATTTAGTTCAACAGCCTAGATAGGTTAGCACACACATTAATTTGGCGGTGCATGCACGCACACAAGTTGTGTGCGTCAATCTAGTGGGAATCAGTGCACTTGTGTGACACAAGTGCATTGATTCCCACTAGGTTTATGATTTAGGAAATTTTCAGGACATTTTCAAATTAAAGCTATTATTTTATTTTATAATTTTCGACAATAATATTTAAAATGCACTTTTGGTTTGATATCTAGATCTTAATTTTAAATTTTGGTTGGTCATTGAAGACTAACTGTGTAACGCCACGTTATCGAGTCTTCGTTGCAAACTAGGTACCTATAAGTTACACATGATAGGTTATATTTTAAATCATCCTGTGTTTTCGTCCATTCGCCTTTTATGACCGATTCTTCGTTCGCCAGAATATTTTCTGTAAATACCGAATGGGGTCCGCAGGATATCTAGAAATCAAGAGAACGGTCTTACATACTCTTACCTGAGTTTGGTAGAGTGCTATGTGCCACGGCCACTGTCCTTCCAAAGTGGGGGTACCATTCACCACCAACGGTATGGGGTTTAATACGACCTTTCCGCACTGAGATTGTGACTGTAAAATTAAGAAAACAATTACAGCCAGTTGTAGTAAACGTTTGGCTGGTATTAGTAGGTAATGTTTTTTTATGATTCTACATGATGCAATAACATTTTGTGGTCGACAATTCTTGGTTAAATTGTGTTCAGTGAAATTATAACGTAAGTTACCTATTAAATGATTAATGTGTTTTTGATCATTGTTTTACTATTATTTCCTTTAGGTATTCGTTTTGTTATCTTTCTAAAAACTGTAAATTACTACATTTTCGTAGCAAAATTTTAAAATATTAATTTGAAGTTAGCATTTCTTTATAAGATTTTCCTATGTTGATTTATATATTTTTATATATATTATATATTTTTCTGATACTTACAAAGTTTGTAAAATTAACATGTTTAACTTAAGCTATGAATAAAGAATTAAATTAAATTAAAGAATTTAATAAACTGCATGCATACGCGGTTTAATACGCGGTTTTATATCCTAGGAGTGTGACAAAAAGTGAACCCTAGGTTAGGTACATGACAATTTTGTCAATGTTTTCTGCAGTAGCTTATTAAATATGATTTCAAAACCACACAATACACATCTCATTAATGCGATAATATTAATTGAAATATATATTTTCCATGCACAATGGAATCAGAACGCGTGTGCCACCAAGATAGAAAATACTGACCACAATAAATTGTCAATACAACGCAAAGCATTAACTATCGACCACAAAATGTCCAATTATTTTAAAACCTAATATAAAAATGAAACTATGTATCAAATTTTAGGTAAGTACCTACAGGTAAGTTATAATAGGAATTAATTAAATCAGGATGAATTCGTTATGTATTTGAAATGTTAATAATAGTTTAGTTAACCTTTTACTTAAAAAAAATAAACTGATAATGTTTCTGTTACTTTGTTTCAAAGCTGATTTTTTAAATAACTTCAAGCCACTTCAGCCAACTTATCTGTGCAGGCTCCCAATACACAGAACTAAAATAAATTTACCAAATTTGACATGCCGACGCATTTTTCTTGACAAAGACCACCATCTTGAACTGCAGACTTTATAGTGGTCATACTGTGAACTTATTTTTAATATAATAGCGGGCATTGACAAAACGGCATTCAATACAATATTGTGTAAGATTGCCATAAATCACCGACATGCCATTCAAATTGAAAGAAATATGCAACAATTTGGAAGCGATAGCCACTTGTCTAGGTCCTCATGAAACATGGAAGAAGTTTAAGTAAAAGGTATGTAAGTGAAATATTATTAGGTAGATAAGTACATTCAGTCAAGAAAGTATCGGGAATGGATGATTTGTTTATAGTTCCAAATTCAAATTTTTGTTTTTTTGTAGTTGTTAGATTGGCACAACTGTTTTCCATTTTGGCGCGGAGTTTGAGTTGCATCTGTTATTTATATTAATTACAGTGCTGGTTTTAGTAATATCATATATAGTGTGTATTGCGAATTTCATAATGGGCAAAAATATCGAACAAAGAGAATTGTCTTAAATTTTGCATCGCCACTGGAATTTCGTGTTCGGAGTCACTGAAAATGTTACAGAAGGCTTACGGTGAATCGACTTTATCAAAAACTCGTGCTTATGAGTGGTTCAAAACGTTCAAAAGCGGTCGAGATGTGATGGAAGATTTGCCTCGCTCTGGTAGGCCGTCAACGTCTGCAACTGAAGTTAACATCGCAAAAGTGAAGAAAATAGTGACTGAAAATCCCCATTCAACTCTGAGAGAGATAGCCGCCGAACTTTCTGTATCTCACGAGTCGATCCGTACCATTTTAACTAATCATTTGGGTATGAAACATGTTGCTGCTCGGCTAGTCCCAAAAGATCTGAATTTTCTCCAAAAACTCAATCGCATGAAAGTCGCTGAGGACATGCTAGAACGAGTCAGTTCAGACCCAACATTCATGAAACGCATTGTTACTGGTGACGAGACGTGGGTTTACGAGTTTGACATGCAAACTAGTCAACAAGCTTCGGAGTGGCGCCTTCCAACTGAACCGAAACCGAAAAAACCACGCCAAAGTCGATCAAAAGTCAAAGTCATGTTGACTGTTTTCTTTGACTATCGCGGTGTTGTGCACTCTGAATTCTTACCGGAAGGTCTAACGGTAAATAAAGAATATTATTTGAGCGTTATGCGGCGTTTAAGAGAGCAAATTCGACGAAAAAGGCCAGATTTGTGGAAAGAGAATTCTTGGATTTTGCACCACGACAATGCGCCTTCGCACAAGGCTATCATTGTGAACGAATTTTTGACCAAACACTCAACAAATACCATCCAGCAACCACCATATTCACCAGATATGGCTCCTGCTGACTTTTTTCTTTTTCCTAAACTCAAATTACCACTTCGTGGCACCCGTTTTCAATCGATAGAAGACATAAAGGAGAATTCGCGGCGAGAACTGAACTCAATTCCGGAAGCAGCGTTTAAAAAATGTTTTGATGAATGGATTATTCGTTGGCGCAAGTGTATCGTTTCTAAAGGAGCATACTTTGAAGGTGATAAAATAAATTTGGATGAATAACAGACATTTTGTGTATTATTGATCTTTTCCCGGTACTTTCTTGACAGAGTAGTATACAGAGCATGCTCTACAACTACAAGTTATTAATTATCTATGGACAGTGTTTTCTTTACTTTCTACAAGTGCAAGAAAGAATAAATAAGCAAAAGATTCTTATCTCAATTCATAAGAGATTAGACGAAAGAAAACTTCCTAAAAATATAATATAAAAAAATACCATAAACAATAAAAATACAGCATAGTTGTACTTATGTAGGTAAAATATTTTGATGCTAGATTTGGCTGAAATAGACAGAGGGTAAAAATGACCAGCACCCCGATTGCGAGACACACTTTTCTATGATATTCCAAAGGATTTTAAAGGAAGCACGTAATTCATTGCTTTATAAGTTTGATAAATGCATCTGTACGACCACGTTTATAACGCAATGAATATTGCTGAATTGTCAAATGGGTATAAAGTGTGTTGCGCAATTACCCCGCAAAATAAAAATGACTAGGCCAAAATTCATTCACGCAAGTGTCCTGCTACTAAAATGATCATGCTAGAAATCTTACAAGAGTTTTATATATTTATGTCGAAGATGACTTTCGTTCTAAATAAGCAAAGCCGTGTATTTTTTAAAGATAGTTTGATGTGAACTGAAGAAAAACTTTAATTTTATACCTTAGCATCCGCTTTTAGGTATTAGGTATATTTACCCACATGTTAAGTTGCAACACGTGTCTTCTTTGGGTTGAAACCGGATTTAAATTAATATGCACTTAAAAACTAGAATATCTCGGCCTCTCGGGGTTTACAGAGCTTAGTTTTAAAAATTTGTTTTATGTTCATAAACAGCGATGACGTAGGTTCTTTTAATTTATTGTCCACAAGTGGATAATGTGGGTATGTTAATAACTCCATTATACGCAAAATAACGCGGTAAAAATTGAATTCAATATTATTTGTTTATAGAAATCATGGTCAATTCTTGAACTCTTTACCGAAGAAACGATATACCTATTTTTCTTTTTCTGTGGTTTCGAAATATTTTGCTGAAGTTTATAACTTAAGCTACTAACGCTACATTACTCGTACCTTTATTTAAAGAAGAATGGGCAAAAGGATATGGGAGCCACTCTCAAATTAATTCACTGACATTGTCTGGTCGTTATGTTATTGAAGGTGAGACCATTTTGCCCAGCCTTTGATCAGATGATTTGATAAGTGAAGGATCACCTTGCCGCTGTTTTTTTTTTTTTTTTCTTTTTTTCTTTCTTATCGTGTCAGAGTTTTTATGCCGCCCCCATGGGCCTCTGACTTGGCTTATAATAACGACTAAATATGATATTATTAAGATTTAGTTAGTATTATTCGAGACTTAAACTTAAAATACTTGAATAGCGACCGGTACTAATGTTATCCATGAACAGACGAGCTTCGAACCCATCAATTTAGAACACATAAATAATAAAGGAGTTCGTTATTAATGTTAGATTGAATGGCTGGAATACAACAGTGCCTTATAATTGCATAAGTTACAAGATAGTCTATCATCAGCCTATGAATATTGTAGTAAATATGACTATTCACTAGTATAGGCGGAGAACTAGTGATGTACCAGATACTACAGTTTAGGTTGCATTGTTCAATGATTAAAAGATGTTGATTATATTACCAACACAACTTTCTTCTTTTAACATCTACTAGTACTAAATGAGGACGAGATTACGGAGCATAATTATACAGATCGGACTAACTTACCTAGTGACGTCCGATCCTTAATTATGTGAAGTAATCTCGTCCTCATTGTATCCCAACCCTTCCCAGAAGATCAGCCTACTTATATGTGTTTTTAAGTGTCTTTTCTACACCACTTTTTAAAGTTGTGTTGACTAATGTATCGGCACTACGATAGATAACCGTATCGGTCATCTTGAAGTCCCCGATCATATGTTTTGAAAGAATGAGTTGACAGATGGCCGAGACGGCGCGCCAAGACCGGACCACAGATATCATTTTCGTTTTGATCAAATCGATTCATCTTTAAAAAATGTGATAGCGAGTTAGCAAAAAGTGCAAACTACAAGTACTAAATGAGGACGAGATTACTTCACATAATTAAGGACCGGACGTCACTAGGTAAATTAGTGCGAGCCATTTTTTTCAGTGGTTGACCATTGGAGAGTCATAATCATCTGCCTAGCTTTTTCCCAACTATGTTGGGGTCGGCTTCCAGTTTTACCGGATGCAGCGGAATACCAGTATTTTACATGGAGCGACTGCCTATCTGACCTCCACAACCCAGTTAGTACCGGGTAATACGATACCCCTTGGTAAGACTGGTTGTCAGACTTTTCGGGCCTCTGACTACCTAACGACTGTCAAAGATCTACAAATGACAGCCGGGACCAACGGCTTAACGTGCTTTCCGAGGCACATAGTAAACTCGGTATGTAATGGGCGGTCACCCATCCACAGACCAACCTAGGAAAGCACGGCTTAACCTAACGATCGACCCGAGCGGCTGTTATTATTTAGCCACGAGCTCCTCATTGGAGAGTCATAATGACGCCACTATATTAGTAGATTACCAAACTTGTCAAAATCAACAATTATGAAATCAATGATAGACCATTCTGACACTATTGTAATAGCAGAGTCGGCCCCCAGGAGGTTAGCACACTGACGGTCACAGATGATCATTTGCAACGGTCCAGTGCTTACACGTTACTTACTAATTATCTAGGTAGATACATAAACAAGTGTATATAGATAGTATGGTGTTGGAGGGACTACGACAACTCGTATTATACGTAGGTATCCCTAAGTGAATAGTTTGAATATAAGGAAACGAACGGATTTTACGCAATAGCCAGGAAAGTTTTTTTTTATAAAAACTTGTATATATAATATAATACATAATATATAATACATTTATAACACGTTATTTTCTGTCCTAGAGGGCTAATGTCACTTTTTCAGACTGTCATTTATCCATAGTGTCGGGAAGAAAGTGATTTACATAGAGGTGGTTAACCTTTTAAATCTTCGACTGTACATTCAATCTTCAATTTGACCTTGATCTAACCAGTTCTGCAAAGATGCTTTTTTTCAAATAAAGAGTGTAGAAAACAAAACCTCTTAACGAAGCCGAAAGGCACTTGTTCTCCCCATCATTGCGATCATTTTGTTGTTCTACACCATACCTGGGAACATTCTAGTTACGGAGATATTGGGGGTCAAAGTTCCAAGTTTTTTTTTAATACAAGTTTTTAATGTAAGATTTTTACTTTAAACACCTCCACGACCCCTTTACTATTCAACAACCTTACTAAAAACCTTACCTACCCCCCCTGCTTACCTTTCCTTTACTTTTGCACAATGTTTTGAGTGCGTTACATTGAGTTCCTTCTACCACAAAACATGATTTTTCACCCAAACGAAAAATTGGTATCCCAGTAATAACTTTTGCGTAAAGTTACTTAGTTTGATGTACAGAATGCTTGGTTGACGGCTTCGTGATGAGGTTGTTTACACCCTGTATAATATAATATTTCTCAAAGGTTATTATTATACTATATAAAGCTCGATTACCACTCACTGACTGACATAATTGTTCTCCCAGATGGTGGATGGGGAGGTGGGTATATTTTGACAGATTCGTAAACAATTAACTCCCGCGAGTATGGGAAAAGTGCCAAACCTCCCCTTTTCGCCCCCCTTTCTCCCCCTCCCTATCGTATCTCGGAAACAAAGAAACTTGGAACATTTTTTTTTTCAGATTCGTATAGAGGAGGCTCGGAAAAGTAAAAACCAGTTTTCAAAATTGACCCCCTTTTTCCCCCTTCTCCCCCCTTTAGGCGGATCTCGGAAGTTGAGAGACTTGGAACATTTTTTTTTTCAGATTCGTAAGAAGGGGCCTAGAGTTAGTCAAAATCATTTTTCAAAACTCCCCACTCTCCCCTTCCCCTTCACCCCTCCCCCCATCGTATCTCGGAAAGTAGGACACGTAGCGGCTTTTTGATTTTTATCATAAATTATTATTGAAGAGTGTTTAAATTTGTATACGAAGGGTGTCCTCCCCTCCCGAACTTCCCCTAAAAATAAAAAGGCTATAACTTCGTAACGGTCAGAGATAGCCATTATGCGTTTGAACAAATATTATAGTAGGCGTCGAAACCTGTCTGGTGGTAGGTAGATTCTGAGTGGAGCGAACCTGCGAGACCGAGTGGAGCGAAGGGGGGAGGTGGCGAGCGAAGCGAGCCGGCGACCTCCGCAGCGTAACGAAGGTTGAGTGGGTGAAGCGTAACTCAGGGCGACGACAAGCAAACTTTAGGGTAGTTTTTTTTAATGAGTCTGAGTTTTTAAATAAGGTTTTTTTTATATGTAATATTTTTTTAAATTAGTTTTTAGAATGTTTTGGGGGTTCTTAAGGGTTTTCATACTGATATAGGGGTAGTTGTAATGGATTTTCCAATTATTTTAAGGATCCTTAAGGATTCTCAAAATTTTATAAGGGTAAGGAATACTTCTCAAAAAACACGACAACACGCGAGCTGCGCGCAGCTCGCGCCCCCACGCAAATACTAGTTATACTATATAAAGCTCGATTACCACTCACTGACTCACTGACTCATTGACATAATTGTTCTCCCAGATGGTGGATGGGGAGGTGGGTATATTTTGACAGATTCGTAAACAAGTAACTCCCGTGAGTATGGGAAAAGTCCCAAACCTCCCCTTTTCGCCCCCTTTCCTCCCCCTCCCCATCGTATCTCGGAAACAAAGAGACCCGTATTTTTCGTTTTTTACGGATTCGTATAGAGGAGGGTCGAAAAAGTAAAAACCAGTTTTCAAAATTGACCCCTTTTTCCCCCTTCTCCCCCCTTTAGGCGGATCTCGGAAGAGAGATTTGGAATATTTTATTTTTCAGATTCATATAAAGGGGCAACGCGTTAGTCAAAATCATTTTTCAAAACTCCCCACTCTCCCCCTCTTCACCCCTCCCCCCATCGTATCTCGGAAACTAGGACACGTAGCGGCTTTTTGATTTTTGCTATAAATTATTATTGAGGAGCGTTTAAATTTGTAAACGGAGGGTATCCTCTCCTCCCCAACCTCCCCTAAAATTGAAAAGGCTGTAACTTCGTAACGGTTAGAGATAGCCATTGGGTGCTTGAACAAATATTATAGTAGGCGTCGAAACCTGTCTGGTGGTAGGTAGGTTTTGAGTGGAGCGAACCTGCGAGACCGAGTGGAGCGAAGGGGGGAGGTGGCGAGCGAAGCGAGCCGGCGACCTCCGCAGCGTAACGAAGATTGAGTGGGTGAAGCGTAACTCAGGGCGACGACAAGCAAACTTTAGAGTAGTGTTTTTTTTTAATGGGTCTGAGTTTTTAAATAAGGTTTTTTACTTTAATCTTATTTGGTTTTTAAAGGTAATATTTTTTTATTGGTTTTTAGAATGTTTTAGGGGTTCATAAGGGTTTTCATACTGATTTAGGGGTAGTTGTAACGGTTTCAGTTATTTTAAGGATTCCTATGGATTCTCAAAATTTTATGATGGTAAGGAATACTTCTCAAGAACACGACAACACGCGAGCTGCGCGCAGCTCGCGCACCCACGCAAATACTAGTTTATTTATAATGTTTTGTAGTGTTTTCCTTCTAGGAAATAATTAAGTATGCATGGAGGCACCACTCCTGATTTGCTTTGTGGTAGACAGCTATTATTTAATCAGTTGAAAAGATATATAAGGTATTCATACATGAAATCTCTTAAGGGGTCATGTATTCATCATTATGAACAACTTTTACTATGGGACCAAAACCTGAATCTCAAAAAAAACAGTTGTTCCCTACAATTTATGTTCGAATAACTCGTTCAAAATATATAGAACAGCTGATTTTTTTCGCGATTCAGGGTTTGGTCCCATAGTAAAAGTTGTTCATAATGATGAATACAAAGACCCCCTATGAGATTTCGTGTATGAAGAGATACACCTTAGATAAGTATTATTTTAATTTTATTCCATCAATTTAGTTATTCATGTGCTCCATTGGTAAATTATTGGCGTAATTGCTATGTGTGGCGTTCCAGTGAGAGGATAATTGAATAAATAAATAACTTTTTAGCAAAGATGATCGCTACGTAATTATAGCTTATAGAATCTGCAATTTTGTTATACGTACCTACATAGTTCCGTATTAATTAGCTAAATAAAAGGAAATCCGTATAAAATTGATGATAGTAACCAGTTGAACTCTGATATCCTAATACCTACATAAAAAAACTAGTTTTTAAACAACACTGTTTTTTTATTTCGGTAAACGATGTTGTTTTTTTATATAAACGTTTATGCTTATAACAATTTTAAAAGATTCCATTAAAATTGTTTAGATAAATGGTATTTATCTAAATTATCTAGCTACCTACCCAGCAAACGTACGTAACTACGTACCTACTGCACCTAAATGCACTCTTGTAATACTTGTTTTTAAATATTTTTTTTACCATTGCCACTCGAAAAAGGGCATTTTATTCATCAATAACAGTGAATAAAACTCTCTTTTACTCACTGAGTGAATAAAGACATTTTGAATTTGGAAGAACAAACACGAATTATGTACAAAAAAAAAACTCTGCTGCTGAAAGTACGTACTGGGAGGCTGAATGGAGCTATTCTATTCTAAATTTAAAAAAAAACCCGCCAATTTAGTTACGTTCTTTTTTATCTGTTATTTTGGTTGTTTTGTGTTATTGGAAAATCTATTAACTTAAGTAATTATAATAAAATGAGTTCTCCGGAATAATTTCTTTCTAAAACAGCAGTTATAGTAGATGATTTGTTGACGCCAAAATCTCGGGAGTTGTACCTGAAAACATACAATTTGTTCTGCGACTAGAAAACCACGAATGGCACCAATTCCTTCTCTGAGTGCATATTTCTTAACTATTTCAATGAATTAACCAAGACTAAGAAGCCGTCGACACTTTGGAGCATATATTCTATGCTAAAAGCCACAGTGAGAATCAAACACAACATTGATATTTCAAACTACTCAAAGTTAGTGACATACTTAAAACGGCTATCCGAGGGTAATAAGCCAAAGAAATCTAGAGTGCTTAGTTCCGAAAACATTGAACGTTTTCTAAATGATGCGCCTGACCACAGTTTTCTGGCCGTAAAAGTAAGTACCTACTTAATATATGTAGGTATATTTATTTACAAACCTACCCTGTGCTTTTAAGGTTTTCCTGTCAATACATATTTTTTAAATTATTGTTCACAGGTTGTGCTAATTTTCGACGTGAATGGAGCCTGTCGCAGTAATGAAATTATTACAGATAACTATAAACGACATCCAAAAACACTCGGATAATTTATTACTTATCGTTTTAACTGATACGAAGCCTTCTGCGCCACTATCTCCGGCGCGCCCTTCTACATCGAAAGGTTGTGAAACGACTATATTACAGCTGTCTCAGCAACAGAAACCACAACATACGGCGACTTTGCCAAATACCCAAGTGTTGTCTAATACAACAGTTTCAAACCCAAACCAGCCTATAACACTAAATTTTAAAAATTGTTCTAATTTTACTATACATTTTTAATTTTAATTTAATATTTAATCCTTTGTTGTTATAATACTGATTATATAATAAAAACTGATAAATATAAATACCATGCTCCTTTTTATTTTCTCACAGTCAATGGTAAAAAGTAGAGTACACAACACGTGAATAAAAAATTTATCTCGGTACTTGTATCCCTCGCTCCGCTCAGGATTCTAATCTAGAATCCCTCGCTACGCTCGTGATTCTACTCTAGAATCCTTCGCTGCTCTCGGGATCCAACTTCGTACCTCGAACTAAATTCCCTTTTTATTCACTTGTTGTATAATCTACTATTTCTCTATTCTCTACTTATTAACCTACCCAAAGACAATGTAAGTAAGTATCTATTAAGGGCTATATATCCCTCAAGTGGCTTAGCATGATCCTCCGTTACGCATAAAAAATGCAGCATTAATTTTGAAATAAATATTATAAAGTTGAGGATTAATTCTAAGTACTATATTTGACGAAAACACGATTCCATAAACTTTTCTCGATAGAAAAAAAATCCAAAGTTACCTCCAAAACGAACAATAAACCGCTGGTATTCAAAAAGAACTTCAAATTAGATCATGAAACTTTGAATACTAATTGAACTAACTATAAAGCAGGTCTCATATGTATTATTAGTATATTTAATAATAAAAACAATTAATAATAAAATAATTTCAATTTTATGTATGTGCATTTTTGTTTATTTTATGTTATATTCATTTATTGATTTAGATAGATTGATATTATTATTATAATGTAAATATATATATACCTATATTCATATATATATTTTTAATTTTCAAAATTAACTGTTTGTGTCTTGCTGTGCTGTGTCACGCTGAAGAGTCAGTTACTCAATCTGCCTTTACTGTCTGTATTGGGCCACCAAGATACAGGCTGTGCCTAGTTTAGGGCCCACGGTTTCTTCTTTGTAGTTTTGAACTCCTTTATGCGCATTGTTTTTTGTTTTCTTGTTTGTATAATTTGTAACTTGTGTGTGTCAATAAATTGATTTATTTATTTATTTATTGTTTTAGTCCAATCAATAGATTTTTTGCAAATCGCAAAAAACCACTCATTTCGCACTATTCGGCCGCAGTGACTGACGCGATGACGTTATAACCGCTTCGTAGTGCAAGCTGATTAGAACTTTATTCTAACAGTATTTCAAACGAAGTATGAACCACCACGAATAGAGTTGGTAATTTTAGGGTTAGAAGATTTTCTTTAACCTACTTAATTACTGTTCTAATCGTGTGTAAAATTATCACGCAAAGTTTGGTTGGTGTTTTATTTTTTCACACCTCCACAGCTCTTTAACCTTTATGTAGGTTATTGTAGGCCTCCGTATTATTAGGTAGGTATTAATCACAAAATATCGTATAAAATGGTCATTCCCTTCACTATCAAAATGTGTTAAAACTTAAAGCCAAAACGACCTTCAACACTTTCACAGAAAATGTGTTCAAAAAAACAAATTCCGGTTTCTTCTAGAATACCTACAAATTACGATACGGATACGACAAAACATGTTTTATGCACATGCTTTGTCTGAATCTAGACATAAACCAAATAAAGAATGTTGTATGAAAGTCTTTCGTTACAAGAAATGTTTGAAGGTCATGTAATCATGTGTTTTTTACTCAATTAACGAGATGCTAAAAATGGGTTTTTGTTTTAGTTCGAATCCGGATGTTTTCGTGTTTCAAAGTTAAGTTATTCGAAAAAAAAAATAATTTCGATAAAGTCGCACGAGTGTGGAAATGTTCTTTTTTACAGATCTTACCTCTATAGTCATCTTTTCTGGGAAAAGCTTTCAGGAAAACTGTTAAATTTGGCCCCTATGATTCCTAGAAGACTAAAGTCGTTTCCGATGAAATGGAAACGTATTAACTGAAAAACTTAAATGTATTTACCATGTATCAGAAGGTGTGGTATCTAAGCTATCTAAATGAACAACTTTCTTTACGGGACTAACATCATTATCGTAAAAAGAAACCTGCTGTCCCATATTTGGGTAGTGTAGGTATACAGGGTGTAAAATACCTCATCACGAAGCCGTCAACATAGCATTCTGTACATCAAACTAAATCACTTTACGCAAAAATTATTGCTGGCCAACGACTTTTTTTTTGGGGTGAAAAACCATGTTTTGTGGTACCTAGAACTCAATGTAACGCACTCGAAACATTGTGCTGATGGATGGATTAAATAGTACGGGGCCGTGGAGGTGTTTAAAGTAAAAATCTTCATTAATAACTTGTAGTTAAAAAAAATAAACTTGTCAAAAAGTTGGAACTTTGACTTTAGAACAAAAAAATGATCGCAATGACGGGGAGAACAAGTGCCTTTCGGCTTCGTTAAGAGGTTTTACACCCTTTATAGTTTAGAGTAGGTTAGAAAGTATAAATAGATATTTTTCTCAGATTAATATGTTTTTTCCCCTACGTTCAAATTAATTCAAACTCTTACTTAAAAAAAAGCATCGAGTACAGTTCAGTCTCTTATTTTATCTGTCTCCATGCCCAAATGAGGACGCTAGTTCGATAATGACATTTACCAACATCACCGGCCAGTGACCTTTTGACATTTGCTACGATTGCTACAAGTGACGTTGAACAATATTAATACAACAAATATGAACGAGTTTTTATTAAATATTTCGTGTTTTTTTGTTTTCTTGGTAAGTAGCTGATTCTTACACTTGTCAAGTTAAAGTAATTACTTGAGCAAATAAACGAAGAACCGTCAAATAATTCAAAGTTAAGAATTCAAACTTTTGTCATTTCTAACTTGAAGCAATAGGGAATATGCATAAGTTTTCTTTTTTTTGTTTCGATACGGAATGTTAAAGTACTATAAAAATAATGACTAAAAGCGTAAACAAGACATAAATCGGTCAAACAACACAAAAGTTGTAACCAATTAAACTTTTGTTTCTATCTCTTTCTAGATAAACGGAATTTAGTATGAATTTTGTACGTCGATGCAGCGAATGACGTCATTCGCTGTATCGGATCTCTCTGTCTAATCAGCAGTTTCAAATGCTTATAACTTAGTATTTTATTTAGATATTAAAAAAATAATTTCACTTTGCTATTTTTGATGTTAATACGCTTTGTTTAGAGTGATAAAAAAAAATCATGCATATACCCTATTACATACTTTTGTATGTTTTGCGTTTTTTTTTGCGGTGGCAACAGTGAATTATTTTATTAATCATTCTCACTGGCCACCCTGCGACAGTGGGAATTATTTTTAGCGGGAATAAACCAGATTTTGGTTTAACCCGTATGCTCCCGGCCGTGCCTCCAGAGGCACGGTGCATTGTTATTTTAATTGTGTCTGTAATTGCGGGTATTGAAGTGTTAAGGCGTTAAATTAGCAACTCTATTTGTGGTGGTTCAAACTTCGTTTGAAATATTGTAGATTATAGTTCTAATCAGCTTGCACTACAAAGTGGTTGTTACGTCAGTCACTGCGGACCGAGTGCGAAATGAGTGTTTTTTTTATGGAGTCTCAACTGAACATGTGTCTATAATTGATAAAATTAAATCTCCTGGAATCACTCATAAAGCAAAGTAAAAACACCCATAAGATATGGATAGGGATATATTGATTGATATCCTATAGCCTATTCATTGATTCAAATGTAGGTAAGGTATGAAAGGTATTTTAAGAAATCAAATCATCACAAAGATAATCATAAACATACCTATTAATAGAGGGGTCGCAAAACCGCAGGTATATTAGAAAACCGGTTTAACAATTCTTATTTCTTCATTAAACCGGTTTTCTGGGATTTTCCGTTTTTCGATTTTTTTATAAAACCTATTTATATGATTCAAAAGTCGTTATTAAGTCCTTATAGTCAGCTTTAGTGCTAAATCGGAGAACACATTTTTAAGAGCTAATAACGTACAATAATTTGTCGTTTTATAATTAAACCAGAAACTCCTTTTTCATTTTGAGTGAATAAACTAAACAAACAACAACGATTATAACAACTAAGTCATAGAATCAACAAAACATTTGAGTTATAAAGCAACGATGAATTAAACTCCGATTTGATTTTTCATGCATTGCATTGGTAATGCGACCGTAAAATTGAAAGAATGTCGGTCATCATTCAGCGAGGTTGTTAGGTGGTTACATACGTACACTGATGAGAAGATTGTATTAGACTCGACACGCGTGGGAGTAACTTTCATATCGCTTAATCAGGTATAGACAAAAAAAAATATCGAAATATCACTTTTCGCACAATTCAAACCCGGTTTCTAAAATAACGTCATAACCCGGCTTAGCCGGTTTTTTCGATTTCGGTGAAACTTGTATTGTGACCCCTATTAATTGTAAACTTTCTAGACAAGTCTTATTTGTGATGTCATTTGACAGTTCAAGTGTCATTTAAATATCGAACCTGACTCACTCAACCACGTCCAGTATGCTAATAATGTAAATATGTGTAAATGTCATTCATTTGATAGGCTGTGATGAGATATTTATAAATACATAATACGTAACGTTAACGACCCGAATGGCGCAGCGATAGTGAGGCTGTCTTGCTTCTTTAAGTTTTTTTAATTTATCGAATTCTGGTAGGAGCAAATGTGTGATGAGCATGGATATTGGTTTCCGAGTCATGTTTTTAAGCATAATAAGTATGTATTTACAAACAAAGAGTATCTATGTACTCGTAGTATATCAACTATATGGTGTCCACGACACAAGCCTCGTTGCTTAGTGTGGCACTAGATGGCGTTGTGTGTAATGTCTAGCGATATTTATATTTATTTATTTAAAATAACTAAGTTCAAGGGAATCCCTGTAAACCATACAAGCATCCGGCAAAATCGTTACTAAGTATAAAGTATTTTATATAAAAAAGGATTTAATAAGTACCTTGTATTTATAAGACATTTCCTCTATTTTTTTTCTTATCTCATTTAAATAGTTATCACCTCTACCAGTTCCGCACTTTGGCAAATTAAAGAGATAATTTAACTAATTTTAGTATCGTAAAATATTATTGGCAAAGCCATTATATCATATTATTATGTTTAATATCGTAGTTCAGGTCAAGGAGCGCAATTTCTTTTTTCTAACAACCTCCTTTCGTTTCAAAAATTGTCATAAAGTAGCCAAAAAAAAAAATAAGACGCGAGAAAAAAAAGCTCTGGTTGTTCCCTTTATATTACTATATTCTATGGTTGCGCCACATTTTTTGACTTTACGTCATTACTCGCGTTATTTATTTTTGTAAATATTTGTAAGTTCGTCCCAAAGTTTTCAGTCAGTTCACATAAAGTTTTCTCTCAGGAAAGGAAGAAATAAGCAGAAAGATAGAAAGACTCACCTGCCCGCCAGGGCTGTTAGAGTTAGGTGATTTACTAGGTAATTGTATATAAGCAGGTCCAGCCCAGTAGTCATCAGAATCACTGAAAATATAAAATGTCATTAAAAAATCTTCTTATCGTCTAGCTAGCATTGAGCTATTACTACTACGTATAGAGAAGACAGCGCGAACAAAATCTGTGCTCCGTTCAACTGCGGTCGGCCGGCCGCAGTTCACTCAGTCGCTTGCTCGCCACAGCATGTATAAAGGGTGTAAACGAAACCGAAAGTCCCTTGTTCTCCTCGTCATTGCGATCATTTTTTTGTTCTACACCATACCTGGGAACCTTCTAGTTACAGAGATATTGGGGGTCAAAGTTACAACTTTTTGACAAGTTCTTTTTTAAATACAAGTTTTTAATGTAAGATTTTTACTTTAAACACCTCCACTACCCCCGTACTATTCAATCCATCAGTACAATGTTTTGAGTGCGTTACATTGAGTTCTACCACAAAACATGATTTTTCACCCCAAAAAAACAAAGTCGTTCCCAGCAATAATTTTTACCAGCCACCCCCGTGCGCCCCGCACTGCCGCGCTTGTTGCACAGATTTTATTCGCACTGTCTTCTCTATACGTACTAGTAATAGCTCAATGCACGATGGAAAAAAGTTCAAATTATTTGGCCTAAGGTCAGCTAAGCGAAATCCGCTCATCTAACATAAAAAAGCTTAGGTAACACTAGGAATGTTACTAAAAACTAAAAAATAAATCTGACCCATAAAGGTTAAGGCTACATGGAATGATAAATCTGAATAAAATCATTTAACAATATTTTTGACAGGTAATTAGAATATTATAAAGTTTTGATATTATTATTATGTTACAGAAAGAAGACACTTGCATAACGAGTTTTCTGTTGAATTTCTGCAAATTCTGATGCAAAAAAACCTCAATGGAAAAACTCAATCACACTTTGTCCGGCCTGGCAGTCGAACGCAGGTCTTCGTGCTCAACAGTGGCACTTAGCTAGGCAGTTTTATTTTGAAATTTCAACCAAAAACGATGTCCGGAACTAGCGTCATTAGCTACCTTCTCTTTTTAAACGAACAAATAAAACCGGCCAAGTGCGTGTCGCGGGCCACGCGCAGTGTAGGGTTCCTTAATAGCCCGTTAATAAAAAAAAATAGATCTGTTAGATCAAATTTGACATCTGTCAGTTTAGCAAATGGTAGATACTTGCCTTACTGATGGCTTCGGCCTCGATAATCCTGGACGCATAGTGGTCAGCAAATACCCATTATCCCTGTCTCTGTCCTGGTTCTGGGAGTCACCGCTTGGGCTATAACAAAAACATACGTAAACATACGTCATGATGTACAATCAAGGGAATTAATTAATTGTTACGCGGATTGGTAATGTGTCAATGGGGAAGGAAACCAGGCGCGGATGCAGGGGGGGAGCAATGGGTGCAATTGCCCCCCTCTGAACCAGACCGAATACGTCATTAGCCAAGCTTGAACTAGTTTGATGGAACTGAAACTAAATATTCTAGTTTAAAATAAATTAGGAGCACCTTGCCCCGAGGCCTTATATGCAATTATAGTATAATTATCTTAGGCAATGATGTAAAAAAATTGCGAGCTCGCTTCGCTCGCTCTTGCAACCTAGTTTATCTTGAGTCTTGACTTTGTCTATAAGAGGCGCAGGTAGGCTAGTGGGTCGAAACAATTCTAACCTGTTCAAGGTAGGTACCTAAAGTGTCAAAATTTTCGAGCTCGCTTCGCTCGCTCTTTTGAATTTATCAAGAAGTCGACCAAGTAACTCCTATATGAAGGATCGAAACCATTCTAACCTGTCCAAGGCAAGGTGTCATAAGAATTTTGAGCTCGCTACGCTTGCTCTTGCAGCCTACTTCCTCTTGAATGTTGCCTTTGTCTGAGAGTCGATCTAGTAACTCAGGGTCTAAACAATTGTAACCTGCCCAAGGTAGTGTTAAAATTTTAGAGCTCGTTTCGCTCGTTCATGGAGCCTTAGTTAATTTTGTTGCCCTAAGTCGATTAAGTAAAATCAATTTTTTTAATGAATTTTCCGTAAGATAGGTAAAATCAATCAAAAATTGCCCCCCCCCCCCTAAAGGAAATCCTGTATCCGCGCCTGAAGGAAACTGTGGAACTAATGGCGCTAGCATAGCTGGTTCCCAACATCGTCATTGGTTGAAAATGTGGTAATGTCATTTTATATTTCAAAATAGCTTAACTTCATTGGTCAGATTGAGACCAACTATGGTGGCGCCATCTGAGATTTACTTTGCCTTCGCCACCCCATTTGAGTTTACAAGCCAATGCATGTGATTGTCACAAGTTACATTTTGTTCTTTGAATTTGCCAAAAATATTAAAGATACTATCATCGGCGTTAGTATGTTTGATCGTCGATTGTTTGTTTGTGACGTCACTAAACGAGAAGCGACCGAAGTGGCCGCTGCCTGCTGCGATGTAGGTTTCCCATTTTGCTAAATAATTAATTTAAATATTTATTAATAATATTAATGTAATAATAATATTAATAATTTTTTATTTATGCAATATGCCAAAAAAACGATTTTCTATTCTATTGATTGCATAAATAAAATCGAAAAAAGTGACTTTTAAAAAGTTTAAGTCATAAAAAAATTTCGACTGCCACTTTTTCCGACGGCAACCAGTTGGCTTTTGTAAGTAGATTACATTTTCAGTCGCGTTTTCTCGGAATCAGAAATCATTTATTTGCCATTATTGTGGGTACAAAATAAAATATAAACATTGTAAAAGCAGTTCCAACACCCACTACCTTACGGTATGCAAAAGTAAAAATAGTATTTATATCTTCTCAATTATACACTAACCAATTCTATTGAAATATTCTCGTCTATTGAAATATCTCTGCGGACTACCTAAGTTTGTTATATTCAATAAAATAAATGTTCAATACAATAATGTGAACATTTATTTAGTTATTTCTGAAATATTATAAATTAATACAATATTTAATTACAATGATTTATAATAATTTAAAATCAAATTAAATATGTTTTTTTTTCTTGTAGAACTCGCCATTGTTTTTTTCTTTTAATAATTTAAATAAAAGTGAAATCCATATTTTACTTTCCCTCTTTGTTTTATTTCAAACATTAAGCAATACTTGCGCTAAATAAAAAAAAAAAAAATGTACAGGCAGGTTAATAAGTAAGTTTTAAAGAGGCAGAGATCTGATTACAAACAAAATTGGTAAAGCATGCTTGGGAAAGCTTTGGTTTTCTTAAATACAATGAGTCACACCAACGTTTTTTGCTATTAACATGACTAAGAAAAAGGGTATCTCGAGAATAAAGAATCTGGTTTTTTTTCTATCTACAAAAATGACTGAGATATTAAACGTTAAAGTACGGCCTCCGCGGCAAAATCCGAATAAGCAACCGCGCTGACAAGTGACGTCATGTGGTGTGCTGCGAATAATTTTAATTAATTAATTTAATAACTGGCCCGAGCCACCTCGGGCCAGTTATTAAATTAATTAATTGCAAGAGAAGAGTACCTGGAAGGATATGGGGGAGGATTTTGCCCAGGACAATCAAGGCAACTGAAAAAAAAATACAAAAATATTTAAACACAAATACTTAAAATAATAAGTGCAAACCACTTTACAATGTAAATCAAATTATATGAACGTCGGGCATGACACCACGACGTGACGTCATCGCAGTAGCTCGCGAGAAAACGCAAAGTTAAAAAAGCGGTGAAACTTTACAACGCTGTAACTTTGTAAATCCTGACCCAATTTCGATGAAACAAAAACTATTATTATTAGCACGAGTATGCGCTTTTAAATGCAGTATAGTAATAATTTGGTGTGACTTATTAGAAGTAAACTATGACATAGCATAGCAGTAAACATTTTTTTTCAATCATTGCACCAGTCTGGTGCAATATTAGTGGTTTCATTATCATGATGACGTAACTGATTGTTTTTTGTTTTTTCCATAATAAAAGGGAGAATTAATCACCGAGCAAGCGGTACGATGTAATTTGTACGACAGTGGCAGATAGCACTGGATATTAATGATTGTTGTCATCAATTGCTCATTACGACTCTACCTACACTGGTATAGGACGCCATGATGAATTTATTTCGGCTGGGATGTCATTTATGTTTAGCTCTGGTTGCTAGCTTACTTATGCTGTATGCTCGCTTATTAAAAACAAAAAATACGAAAGAAATGTTATTTTTGAAGATTGTTCTATAGGTACCGCAGAGTTCCAACTTAACTCTGAGAGAGAACGGTACAAAACACACGGATAACTTTGGAACACACCTATAACTTTGAAAGGCGTGTCCTCCTGCGATGCCTTTCAAAGTTATAGGTGTGTTTACAGTCTTTATAAATCTTTGTTTTGATTGGTAGGTTTATTCTGTTTTGGTTCTAGTGCATACTTTTGTTATTTTAGTTATATTTTGTTTTCTATTGACTAGGTACGACTTAGTTAACTCTAGGACATAACCCCTAATGCCAAGCTTATTTAATTTTATGAGTAGGATTCTGTGATCTACAAAATCGAACGCCTTCGTCATATCCATGAATAACGTTGAAACCTTGATTTTGTTGTCCATGTTTGCAGTAATATTTTTGTGTTTTCTGAAACCATGCTCTTTAGTTAGAAGATTGTTTATTTCAAAAAATGGATAAAGGCTGTTACGAATCTTTTAAAATTATTTTGGAAAACACTGTTACAAGAGCAATAATAGGTCTATAATTTTTCATAATATATGGATTTTCTTTTTTGTGAAGAGGAATTTAAAATCTTCAGGGAATTTTTCACTATCTATACCTATCTGCATACATCGGCTAATACATCATTTTTTATTACGAAGTCATGTGAAGTTTACTTACATATTTAGAACAGCGTTGTTGCTGCCTGAAGGTCTTTGGAAAACCGGACTAGGAGATTCTCTTGGTGGTTCCCTTATCGGCTTCGTTTCAATCCCGAAGTTAGGCCTCACCGTCTCTGGTCTCTGGGTTGGTCGTCTTCCATTATTGCCTTCGACTATGTCAGGTCGGTTGACGGCAGGTTGTGGGCTGTTAGCATTGCAGATCTCCCTGCCATTCAGTCTTATAGTCAGTAGTCTCGGGGTCTGGTTCAGGGGGTTGTACTGTACGAAGAAGCGCACTGCTGTAGCTGGGCCAGGGTTGATTTGCATGTCTGAGTTCTCAATTTTGAAGTCCTTGTTGTCTTGAGTGGATACGTCTCCTACCCAGTTCTGAAAGAGATGGGAAATTTTGAAACTCATCATCATCATCATCATTTCAGCTGAAAGACGTCCACTGCTGGACATAGGCCTCCCCCAAAGGGGGGTTTTTGCCATAATCGCCACGCTTGGCAGGCGGGTTAGCGATCGCAGTACGGTTGTTACAAAAGCACAGAGAACGCTGCTGCCCATTCTCTGGTCCCTGTGGAAGTCCCTTAGTCGCCTCTTACGATACCCACGGGAAGATATGGGATGGTGCTATTCTTTACGTCCGACACCATACAGAACTCAATATTTTGAAACTATTTTGTTCAAACTTACTTAGCTGTCTATTATCATTGTCTTGTTTCACCCACTGCGAGTATAGGCTTGCTCCCTTTAATGTCACAAGGCTATGTTCAGAACCAGCTTAATTGAGCAAACACTCAAAGATACGATTCCAACATTTAGAATACATAAAAATGTATGACATCAGTTTTAGATACATGTTTTGGAATAAAAAGCTGTTTTGACATAGATTTTGTCTTTTTGAAAATAAAGAAGTTGCAAATATGTTGCCAAACTGGATATCAAAGAAGGAAAACGATTCAAAAAGTTGAAAGTGGTTGAAACTGCAGTTTGTATAATCATAATAACATTATGTACTTTAGGTTAAAACAATATTAGCTTGTAGGTATCACGATTAATTATGTTTTTTTAAATGACTAGCAATACTTTTTGGATATTTGGAATACTGAATGAGTAAAAACTAGCAATTTGGTTGGACATTGGAGGTCAGATCGCATTCTGAATATCAAAGTATATGACATTCAACTGCGGCTGTAGAACTGGCATGTAATTTTAACTTATGAGAAAAGTCTACATTTTAGATATGAAAATAGGACATAATTATGAATGTCTTTTAGCCCATAAAACTTGAGGGTAGCCAATTCCAATATTATTAACAGAGAGAGGGTAGAAAATAATTTGGAGTGGAGGACAGAAATTATCCCATGGTTTTGTATCTACAACCAGAAATTAAAGTATCATGTTTCATGGTCTACCTTTGAAAGGAAACCTTTCAGCTGGTAAGGTGCAAAAAGTTTACAGACAGAGAGATTATAGACAAACAAAGAGAGTTACTTTCGTCATTATCTGCCTAGCTTTTTTCGTCTATGTTAGGGTCGGCTTCCAGTCTAACCAGATGCAGCTAAACATCAGTATTTTACATGGAGCGACTGCATATCTGACCGAGAGTTTCGCATTCATAACAAAAGTATTTATGTAACTTATCAAACAAAGTATTTTATGTAATTAACAAAAAGTATTTAAACAGTATATATCAACTATCTGGTGTCCACGACACAAGCCTCGTTGCTTAGTGTGGCTCTAGACGGCACTGTGTGTAATGTCCAGCGAAAAAAAAACTTACCCCAAGTAGATCAGCCTTGTTATCGAGCACGATGTTAAAAACAAAGTATTTATGTAATTAACAAAAACTATTTATTTAGTAGGTATATCAACTATCTGGTGTCCACGACACAAGTCTCGTTGCTTAGTGTGGCTCTAGACGGCGCTTTGTGTAAAGTACAGCAAAAAAACCCTACCATTCCCTATTTTGTACCCTATCACTATGTTTTCCTATTTAACCCAAAGGTTGACTGGTCGAGAATGCCTTGTGGCATTAAGTCCGCCTATGTACCACTATTGTACATGAAGTTTAAATAAATAAAATAAAAAACTTACCCCAAGTATATCAGCCTTGTTATCGAGCACGATGTTAAGCCACAGAGAGTGAAGAGTGCTGTCTGTAGATAGGTTGACGACCCCGTACCACCGGCCAGGCTCCGAGCCGGGCGGCTCGTACTGGAACACGTTGGGGCATGGCGATAGGGGCGTGGATCCGGAGTCCTGCTCCAGTGTGGGGACTGCCAGCAATGCCAGGAACGTACATAATGGAATTATCTGTGGGGAAAAAGTATTGCAGTTACAAAAACAGCGGTATCATCAACTGCCTAGCCTTTTACCATTTTTTGCTGGGTATGGTAATTTATCTGTACATACGCCGAACGACACAAAGTGACAAAATGGTAGGTGAAATTGTGGTTTGGCGTGGAGGTTAATGATATGGCAAAAAAACCAGCCAAGAGCGTGTCGGGCCACGCTCAGTGTAGGGTTCCGTAGTTTCCCGTCCGTTACAATAAGTGTTCCCACTTATGAGTTTAAAGAAACAGACAAAAAGAAACAGAAATCAGACAAAAAGTTGTACAAAATAATTTTCCAGAAATTATTTTGAAAACAACTTTTTGTCTTTTTTGTACAAAAACTGTTGTTTCCATCAAGTTCAAAATTATTTTCCTAGAAAGTCCTTATAAAGTTCTACTTTTCAGATTTTTTTCATATTTTCTAAACTCATGGTTCAAAAGTTAGAGGGGGGGGGGGACACATTGTTTTTTACTTTTGGAGCGATTATTTCCGAAATTATTGACATTATCAAAAAATGATTTTAGGAAACCCCTATTCATTTTTAAATACCTTTCCAACAATATATCACACTTTAGGGTTGAAATTAAAAAAAAAATCACTTCCCACTTTACATATAGGGGGGCTACCCTAATAAAACATTTTTTTCCAATTTTTATTTTACCGCTTTGTCGGCGTGATTGATATACATATTGGTACCAAATTTCAGCTTTCTAGTGCTAACGGTCACAGAGATTAAGCGAGGACGGACAGACGGACGGACGGACGGACAGACATGGCGAAACTATAAGGGTTCCTAGTTTACTACGGAACCCTAAAAAGAGCTGTCTGATGAGATGATGGGAAATAGAGAAGTATAGAGGAAAAATACATGCTGCGACACCCCAAATGAATTGGGATAAGGGTATAAGAGAATGATGGTATGGTAGGATAAATCATCGGCTTCATTCAGTCGAAAGATGTCTTGTGACAGCAACTAGCTGTTTTGTTATTAGATATTCAGTTGATGAGACGGTTTATGGATGACCTTTATATCATTTATCAGGTTAAGGGTCAACTCACACCGAAAGAGCGGCGAAGGGCAGGAAGCGGAGTGCACATATGAATTTTAACTTTATCGCTCCGTTTATGGAATTCGCCGGAATTCCCGCGGCGCCGCGGGCATCCGCGCTACTCGTTCGAGTTTCTCATGCGGTAATAAGTATTATGGTAATGAAAATAAAGTTAAAAAAAGTGGCTCAAAATTATTTTCTGTGTAACTTGATTTATATTTTGGATTTTGGGGGAAGAATGATTTTTCTTGTTTCTTTTTTTTTATTCGAGTTTGTTTTCAGCGTATCAATTTGATTTTAACACCCTAAAACAATTCATAAGAAGGATTATTACTTATTTACACAAAAATACAAATTTTTCCTCTTTTTATTATTAGTGTAGATAAAACATAGCAGATGATGGCGAACTGCTCAAGTTCAAGTACCTAAGTACGTTCACTTTGCGATATATTTAGAAAACGGGTTGACTTGAGGAGAATGCCGGCGATATGTGGCAAATAGGACGCTCGCAGTAACTTGTAAAGGGTGCAAAAAGACCCTAATCGAAGCCAAAAGGCATTTGTTCTCCCCGTTATTGCAATCATTTTTTTTGTTCTGGACTATACCCGGGAACCTTCTAGTTACAGATATATTGGGGGTCAAAGTTCCAACATTTCCACATGTTTTTTTTTTTTAAATACAAGTTTTTAATGTAAGATTTTTACTTTAAACACCTCCACGACCTATTTACTATTCAAAGCATTCATCAGCACAATGTTTTGAGTGTGCTATACATTGAGTTTTACCGTAATACATGTTTTTTCTCACCACAAAAAAAGTCGTTTCCCTGCATTGTTTAGGAATATTCCGCTACACCAGCAATAATTTTTGCGTAGAGTTACTTAGTTTGATGTGCAGAATGCTTGGTTGATGGCTTGGGCCGACATCCACCACGCGTGCCCATTATAGGTTGGTACCATCTAATTACATAGATTTTATTATTTCCTAGAATTTATTGTTTTATTTTCCCACTAGGTGGACCAATGAGCTAGTGAAGGTTGCAGGAATCCGCTGGATGCGAGTCGCACTGTACCGGTCAATGTGCCAAATGCCTATCTGACCTGCATAACCCAGTAACAAAAAACCGGCCAAGAGCGTGTCGGGACACGCTCAGTGTAGGGTTCCGTAGTTTCCCGTCCGTCACAATAAGTGTTCCCACTTATGAGTTTAAAGGTGGGTATCCATTATGTAAAAGTGCTTGCATATACGAATATACTACAAACAGTCCAGAAATTATTTTGTACAACTTTTTGTCTTTTTTGTACAAAAACTGTTGTTTCCATCAAGTTCAAAATGATTTTCCTAGAAAGTCCAAAGTTCTACTTTTCAGATTTTTATCATATTTTCTAAACTTATGGTTCAAAAGTTAGAGGGGGGACACACATTGTTTTTTACTTTTGGAGCGATTATTTCCGAAATTATTGACATTATCAAAAATGATTTTAGGAAACCCCTATTCATTTTTAAATACCTTTCCAATAATATATCACACGTTAGGGTTGAAATTAAAAAAAAAATACTTCCCACTTTACATATAGGGGGGCTACCCTAATAAAACATTTTTTTCCAATTTTTATTTTACCACTTTGTCGGCGTGATTGATATGCATATTGGTACTAAATTTCAGCTTTCTAGTGCTAACGGTTACAGAGATTAAGTGAGGACGGACGGACAGACATGGCGAAACTATAAGGGTTCCTAGTTGACTACGGAACCCTAAAAACGACGAACTTATATGAAAATACTTTAACGAAAATATTATGATTCCCGCTCAAATCTGACACATGTCAACAGGACTGAGATTCTGGCAACAAAACAAGAGAATTTAACATCACACAATTATTTGCGTTCCCGTTAACAGGATATGACATAATCACCCAGTTAATTAATTCGCCACAAAACACTCCTCATGTAATTTGGCAGTAACCCTTTAATTTCACCCTTTCTTGATATTTGAGGTCCTAATATGAGTAGAGTAGGTAATTTGATGTTTGATTTTCATAAAATTATAAAAGCTGTATAGCGGTATAGCCGTGTGGTATCCGGCAGAGTAGAATAGAACCAACCCATTACACTCACGGGTGTCGTATAAGGCGACTAATGTCTGAGGCAGAACACCTTGCGCCTCCGTAGACCAGAGAATGGGCAGCAGCGTTTACTGTTAGTCTTACGTCACTGAGATCTCCAATCCGCCTGGCAAGCGTGGAGATTACAGCAAATTCCTCCCATCCTGGGAGAGACTTATGTCCAGCAGTGGACGTTATAGGCTGTTGTTGTTATGACGGGTTGAAACGTATTTAGTATGATTTGTACATATTGGTAAATATTTCGTTTTAATAGGTCATTTCAACTCTTTTGCTTAATTTAATGCTAGCATAGTTGGTTCCCGCAACATCGTTATTGGTTGAAAATGTGGTAAATGTCATTTTATATTTCAAAATAGCTTAACCTCATTGGTCAGATTGAGACCAGCTATGGTGGCGCCATCTGAGTTTATCTATGCCTGTGTCTCCCCATTGATTTTTAATTTCCAATATTTCCACTATACGTACATATGTACATAGGCAGAATAGACTCACGCCTTTTTCCTTTGGGGGTAGGCAGACACCACAGAACACCTCTGCTACGATCCTTACATACTCATCCTTATTCGGCTATCCGTGACAGTCACGAAAATTTCGAAAGATAAAGACCATGTTTGGACTAAGTGGTTTGATACAAAAAATTTAGAGATCAAACTTTGAATCAATATGGATAAATAATTACCTACATGGGGACCCGAAAGATAAAGATCCTGTATGGACTGTAACAAGTGGTTTGATACAAAAACTTAGGAGATCTAATTTTGAATCAGTCATCATCTGCCTAGCCTTTTCCTAACTATGTTGGTGTCGGCTTCCAGTTTTACCGGATGCAGCTAAATACCAGTATTTTATATGGAGCGACTGCCTATCTGACCTCCAAAACCCATTTAGTACTGTAATACGATACCCCTTGGTAAGACTGTTTGGTCCACTGACTACCTGTACCGACTGTCAAAGATCACAAATGACAGCTGGGACCAACTGCTTAACGTGCTTTCTGAGGCACGGAGGAAACTCGGTATGTAATGGGTGACCACCCATCCACAGACCAACCTAGGCAAGCACGGCTTAACCTAAAGATCGACCCGAGTGGCTGTTATTATTTAGCCACGAGCTCCTCGATAATTGTGTGATACATACCCGATAATTATCAAAAAGAATAATTATCTCGATAATTTCGAACCCTGGTTAAATTATAATAAAATACTGTTTAAATCATAACCCTTCCTTTTGGCTTCGCCGTAGTCGGGCAATAAATTAACATCTCATTTTATTTTTTTAATTTTTGCACCCGAATGTACTTGATGAAGTTTATTCATTTGTTTTGACACCGGTCCTTTCGGACGTAGACATTTTTTGTCTACGTCTGAACGGACCGCGGTCCATTCGATTTGGTCCGTTCAGACTAAACACCCAAATCATTGACTCGACGAAGGAGAAAAAAATTGTAATGTTCGGTATTGGTTGTTTGTGTTCATACCGTTCGGTAAAAAGGACCAGGGCCCTGTTTTAGGAAGCTGACAATCCTACATATATGTCAAAAAATGACAAAATTGTAGAATTGTCGCGCCTATGAACGTGACATATATGTCAAAAAGCGACAGGTGAAATCTTGACATAATTGTCATTTAGGAACGCGTTTTATGAAACTCGACATAATAATATGTCAAAAAAGCACAGTCGAATTATTCGCGACATAGGGCAGCGCTCCTGTCAGACTTGTCGGACAATTCTACATTATGCCGTGATGTCGTGACAATTGTATGTGTTATAAAGCAGATTTGACAAGTTTTTCACTACAAATTGTCACCTGTCACCTGTCGCTAACAAAGTTTAATAAAACAGAGATATGTCGGATTTTCGCGACAATTCGACATATTTGTGAATTTTCCATCATGACAATTATGTCACCTGTCAGCTTTACAAAACACAAAAAAAATTACAATTGTCACTTTTTGACATAATATGTCGACTTGTCGGATTGTCGGCTTCATAAAACAGGGCCCAGGTTCCAACATTAGCCTTTCACAAGAGTGCCTACCTGTATCGTGTGTACTAAGTTCAGTTCCAAAGGTTCATTGACCAACTTTCAACGGGTTTACTGACCATACAACACAACCATATGGGGAGATTTTTGAATTTGGTATCGCCAAATCCGGGTCAACACTTAGCATTATTGCAACTTTGCAATGGTCTTCTTTAAGGTGTTGCAATCTCTTGTAAACTTGTTTTAGTATGAAACCTGATTTGTAGCAAGATGTATCAAACTTGTTTTTATTATAAACTTTTTATTGCATCTTGAACTAGTGAGTTGACGACCCGATTGGCGCAGCGGTAGTGAGGCTGCCTTACGTTCTTAGGGCCCCGGGTTTAAATCCCGGTTTGTGTGATGAGCATGGACATTTACATTTGTTACCTCAAATCGCCTGAAACACAGGATTACCTAGTTCAGGCTCACAGCTTACGTGAACTTGACATAGATTTAAGAAAAAATGTAAACCTTTACCTTACACATTTTTGAATAAATTTATTTATTACTAGCTGTTGCCCGCGGCTTCGCCCGCGTGAAGTTCGGTAACTGTCCCACTGGATCATACTAACTAAAGGGATAATAGTGTCCTCCATGTTAATCCAGGTTATAAACTATCTATGTGCCACATTTCATAATCATCACAATTATTATTATCACAATCACCATCACTATCACAACCGCCATCATTATCACAATCTCCATCACTATCACTATCACAATCACAATCACCATCACAATCCCCATCACAATCACTATCACAGTAACCATCATTATCATCAATTATCATCATTAACACAACCACCATAATTACCACAATCATTATCACAATCACCATCACAACCACCATAACAATCACAATCACTATCACAATCACAATCACCATCACAATCCCCATCACTATCGCTATCACATCACAATCCCCATCACTATCGCTATCACAATCACTATCACAATCACTATCACCATCACCATCACAATCACCATCAAAATAACTATCACAATCACCATCATCGTTATCACAATAATCATCATCGTAATCACAGTCATTATCACACTCACCATCACCATCACTATCTCAATCACCATCACAATCACCATCACAATCACCATTACAATCAGCATAACAATCACAATCACCATCACTATCACAATCACAATCACTATCACAATCACCATCACCATCACAATCACCATCAAAATAACTATCACAATCACCATCATAGTTATCACAATAATTATCATCGTAATCACAGTCATTATCACACTCACCATCACTATCTCAATCACCATCACAATCACCATCACAATCACCATCACAATCACCATCACAATCACCATCACAATCACCATCACAATCACCATCACAATCACCATCACAATCACCATCACAATCACCATCACAATCACCATCACAATCACCATCACAATCACCATCACAATCACCATCACAATCACCATCACAATCACCATCACAATCACCATCACAATCACCATCACAATCACCATCACAATCACCATCACAATCATTATCACAATCACCATCACAACCACCATAACAATCACAATCACCATCACCCTCACAATCACCATCACAATCACCATCCCAATGACCATCACAATCACCATCACAATCACCATCACAATTACCATCACAATCACCATCACAATCACCATCGCTATCACCATCACAATCACCATCACCATCACTATCTCAATCACCATCACAATCACCATCACAATCACCATTACAATCACCATAACAATCACAATCACCATCACTATCACAATCACAATCACTATCACAATCACCATCACCATCACCATCACAATCACCATCAAAATAACTATCACAATCACCATCATAGTTATCACAATAATTATCATCGTAATCACAGTCATTATCACACTCACCATCACTATCTCAATCACCATCACAATCACCATCACAATCACCATCACAATCACTATCACAATCACCATCACAATCACCATCACAATCACAATCACCATCACAATCACCATCACAATCACCATCACAATCACCATCACAATCACCATCACCATCACAATCACCATCACAATCACCATCACAATCACCACCACAATCACCATCACAATGACCATGATAATCGCCATCACAATCACCATCACAATCACCATCACAATCACCATCACAATTCCCATCACAATCACTATCACAATCACAATCACCATCACAATCCCCATCACCATCACTATCACATTCACCATCACAATCCCCATCACCATCACTATCACAGTCACCATCATTATCACCGATTATCATCATTAACACCACCACCATAATTACCACAATCATTATCACAATCACCATCACAACCACCATAACAATCACAATCACCATCACCCTCACAATCACCATCACAATCACCATCCCAATGACCATCACAATCACCATCACAATCACCATCACAATTACCATCACAATCACCATCACAATCACCATCGCTATCACCATCACAATCACCACCACTCTCAGAATAACTATCACAATCATCATCACCATCACAATCATCATCAAAATCAGTATAACAATCACCATCATCGTTATCACAATCATTATCATCGTAATCACAATCGTTATCATCATTATCATAATCACTATCATTGTAGTCACAATCATTATCATCGTTATCACAATCATCATAATCACAATCATCATCATCGTAATCACAATCATTATCATCGTAATCAAAATCATCATCATCACAATCATCATCATCATTATCACAATCATCATCATCGTAATTACAATCATTATCATCTGGATCTCAAAATAAATGCCATTTTCGTAATCAGCACCCCTGATAATCTCGGTATCGACACCCATATTGATTTTTAGACATTTCAACCCCATCGCACCCCAACAGGGAATGGTAGTATTTCAGGTCTGCCACATTAAATCTTAAAATCGTTGTTTTTGTAATACACCCGACCCAATTCACTATAAAAATAATAACTATGTTGAATTTCAGGCTTTGTTACCCCATTTCCCCCTTTAGGGGTTGAATTCTGAAAAAAAAAACTGAAACACAAACGTTAATTCATTTATCGATAGGAGTACTCCTGTTAAGTTTCGAATAAAATAGTCTAACTAATCTTATTTCCCCACGTAATCTTTGGACTCCCGTTCCAACCCCTAAGGGGGTGAATTTTGAAAAATCCTTTCTTAATGCACCCCTAAACCTCATAAAGAACCTTTGTGCCAAATTTGGAATCTCTAGACTCAGCGGTTTGGGCTGTACATTGATTTTTATACTTTGCCACCCCATTTCCCCCTCTTAGGGGTTGAATTCTGAAAAAACCTGAAACCCGTTTCTACTCATTTATCAATAGGAGCACTCCTGTGAAGTTTCGAATAAAATAGTCTAACTAATCTTGTTTTACCCATACAAACTTTAGATTCCCGTTTAATCCCCTTAGGGGTTGAATTTTGAAAAATCCTTTCTTAGTGCACCCCTAGACCACATAAGGAACCTACTCGCCAAATTTGGAATTTCTAGACTCAGCGGTTTGGGCAGTGCATTGATTTTTATACTTTACCACCCCATTTCCCCCTCTTAGGGGTTGAATTCTAAAAAACCCTGAAACCCGTTTCTACTCATTTATCAATAGGAGCACTCCTGTGAAGTTTCGAATAAAATAGTCTAACTAATCTTGTTTCCCCATACAAACTTTGGAGCCCCGTTTAACCCCCTTAGGGGGTGAATTTTGAAAAATCCTTTCTTAGTGCACCCCTAGACCACATAAGGAACCTACTTGCCAAATTTGGAATCTGTAGACCCAGCGGTTTAGGCTGTGCGTTGATAGATGAGTCAGTCAGTCAGTCAGTCAGTCAGTCAGTCAGTCAGTCAGTTTCTTCTTTTATATATTTAGATTATTATTATTATTATTATTTGTTTCAGAGTCATGGATGTTTAGATGTATAATAAGTATGTAATGTATGAAATCTTAATAATTGCCTTATTATTAAGATTTCTTTGGTTAGTGCCTAATCTGGTGTCAGAGTTTATATACCGCCCATGGGGCTCTGACTTGGCTTTACATTCCGTCGAGACATATCTCTCAGGCATGCTGGTTTCCTCACGATGTTTTCCTTCACTGAAGCAAGTGATAATTATCCCCCCGTCCGTTACTAAATCTCCAGGAGATTTATGTCAATTGTTTAACTATTGTGTCATAATTAGTCGTCTAAAGGTTTATACAATAAGCACAGGAATTCGAAAAATCGGAGGTTCGTGTCTTGGATTCGAACTTGAGACCTATGACTGGTAGTCCGACGTTCACACCACAAGCTATCACTGTTATCAGCAGTGAACTGATAAGAGTATACTTCATACAACAACAACAGCCCATAGCGTCCACTGCTGGACATAAGCCTCTCCCATGATGGGAGGAATTTGCCGTAATCTCCACGCTTGGCAGGCGGATTGGAGATCGCAGTGATGTAAGACTAACAGAAAACTCTGCTGCCCATTCTCTGGTCTACGGAGGCGCAAGGTGTTCTGCCTCAGACATTAGTCGCCCTATACGACACCCGTGAGTGTAATGGGTTGGTTCTATTCTACTCTGACGGATACCACACGGCTACCGTATACGACACCCGACGTACTTCATACACCGCGATGTTAATATGTTCTATCAGGTAATATTATAAAGTAATCAATTTATAAATTGCTCTATGATTTTGTTTTAAACGATTAATTCATTAATATGTATCTAAGTAATTATCACTTGTGGTAATGATTGTTTTGTTTACAAGTACATAGCAGTCAATTTCGTAGTATTTCCTATTAAGAGGCCGGCGACCGACGCGTAGTTCATACAAACGTAATACCAAAATAATTTGTAAATCAAACATATTCTTAGAGTAGTGTGTATTTATTTCGATTGGATTACAGAATATCTATGTTCCCAAATATATATTTTGAAAGGACAGCGATATAATGACGAGATATGAGGAATTTAAAATTTCTATAGAAAACTTATTTTACTCATAACTCATGTTTAAATCAGTGTCCATTCAAAATACATATTTGGGAACCTAGATATTCTGTATTCCCTTCGAAATAAAGACACACTACCATAAGAATATGTTTGATTTACAAATTATTTTGGTATTACGTTTGTATGAACTACGCATCGGTCGCAGGCCTCTTAATGTTTTGTGGTAGTAAATGACGATTTTAGGTTTTGGTCTAAAGTATAACGGGCGTGACGTATTTCCTATTAATGTTGTACTGTGGTAGTAAATGACCGTTTAGGGTTTTACTTGAAAATTTAACGGAATGACAAGTTATTCTGTGCTGACGTAAGTATTAACGGTTTTTCTTTGTTATCATACGTTCTTCTAACTAATTGATAAGTAAGTTAAATGATATCGTTGTTATTTTGACGTACTCATGTCTTCTTAGTAACTTCGTTTTTAAATAAAAATCCTCGTTATTTTTTGTAAACATCTTTCAAGCTGGCTATGAAACTTTATGTAAAAGAGCAATAATCTACATCTATACATAGTATAAAACAAAGTCGGTCTCGCTCGCTGTCTGTTTAATGCAGTTTTCAGCAATATATAGAGTGATTCAAGAAAAATGTTTATATGTAGGTCTGTATAGGGTGTAAAACACCTCTTAACGAAGCCGAAAGGCACTTGCTCTCCTCGTCATTGCGATATTTTTTTTGTTCTACACCATACCTGGGAACCTTCTAGTTACGGAGATATTGGGGAACAAAGTTCCAACTTTAAGACAAGTTTTTTTTTTATAATACAAGATTTTTATTTTAAACATCTCCACGACCCCCGTACTATTCAATCCATCCATCAGCACAATGTTTTGAGTGCGTTACATTGAGTTCTACCACAAAACATGATTTTTCACCCCAAAAAAAAAAGTCGTTTCACAGCAATAATTTTTGCGTAAAGTTACTTAGTTTGATGTACAGAATGCTTGGTTGACGCCTACGTGATGACTGATGGATGAGGTCTTTTACACCATGTGTGCTACATTGCACCAGTGCGGCAGGTCGCTAGAGTGTAGATAATAAATAGAAAACCGGTGAGAGTAGTCAATAAAAGTGGTCGCCACAATAAAGGTTTGTGAGCACCCTGTTTAAGGTAACCGGTTACTGGAAGCAACAACCGAGCAACCAGTCTGTAATTTTTTGCAGCCAATCATCTTGATGCAACGGTGTATGTACCTGAATAAAGACGCAATGTGCAATTTATTTATGGTAATTTAAGGTAAAATTCTTATTTAACTTACATATTTGAATTTGTTCAATGAAATAGATCATCATCTGCCTAGCCTTTTCCCAACTATGTTAGGGACATCTTCGCAGTCTAAACGGATGCAGCTGAATACTAGTATTTTACATGGAGCGACTGCCTATCTGACCTCCAAAACACAGTTAGTACTGGATAATATGGAACCGCTTAGTAAGGCTGGTTGTCAGACTTTAGGGCCACTGAACACCGGTAAGAAACAAACATCCATCCATCCATCCATCCATCCTCAGAAAATTTAGGATTTATAATTTTAAGCAAGAAAGATTAATTTCGATATTTTAAAACACGTTTTATACCATGTTGGATTTTCAACGTCAAAAATCAATCATTTCTCTTTAAATAAGCGAATCATTTAGCTGTAATGAGAATTAGAGGCTTATGCTCCAAATGTACAGACACTGAAAGCTATCAAAAGGAATAGATTGGTACAATTTTGAGAGCGACATTTAAGTACTTAGGACATTAAAATTTGCTAGATACTGGATTTTGATCATTTTTGAGAGCGAGATTTGGCCCCCAGTCACAAGTCAAGTTATAACGATCCGTTAAAGTACATTTTGATACAAGTGGAGAAAGCTTGTTATTTATTGTATTCGAGGCAGAATTAACACCCGAGCCTTCGGCGAGGGTGTTATTGAGCCGAGAACTGCAATAACAAATGTTCACGGGTATCAAACGACGTTTTTCAACACATTTTTGAAGAAATAAAATAAAATAACGAAAAATATCTTTGTCATGAATTAATACGAAACTGATTTTAATTTTCTTTTTTTTTCCGCTCTTTGTGTTCGCCAGGTTGAAGGAGAAGCAAAGGTATAAAGCCGTTAAACAGCCGAATAAAAAAATAGGAATTCAGGACACAAATAACGTTAATTTGTTTCTAAAGTCAAATTATGTCTATATGATATTATTTAGGTAAAAACACAATTTGAATATTAAAAAAATATTTACGCCGCTAAGATGCTTTGCCGAAATTAAATAAAAAACATTCACCTCGGACCATACGTAGGCATTGAACCGATTTGAACTTTGTTTAGAATTTACTTACGAAAGTTATCTGCGGATTTTTTTTTTTAAATCGCACGGGTGTGGAATACATTGCTGCATATTGAACCTCATCGTAGTGCGAATAGAACCCGTTTCCGAGGAAGTGTATTGAAAAAGTCAAAATATATGACTGTAATAAAATTGGTAGAAAACAATTATTCTTATTATTTCAGAAAACACAAGATTTTAAATTGAATAAGCTTCAAATGTACGGGGATTTACCTTATCCTATTAACTGGAAACAATATCATGGTTTTAATAATGGTTTAATTGCGTCTGTAATAAGGAAACCCGATCTTTACAAACATGTTATGACATGGTAGGCTGAACGCACATTATGTAGCCAAAAACAGAATGAGGATACCCTTCTTGAACTTTGAATTTATTTTGTTTTTACCTCAAAATGTGGTGCTTGCAAAAAGCAAATTAATTATTTAATTTCGATTTTATTATTTGCTTTACGTCAACGGAAGGAGTTTAATTCATTTATTATTATTTTTTACTAGTTTCTGCCCGCGGCTTCGCCCGCGTTAAATTTGATAGTAAAATTGTCCCATGGGATCTTACTACCGGGGTAAAAATTATTTGTGTCTATTATATCGGATGACTTTTTTACTACAACTACAACAGCCCATAACGTCCACTGCTGGACATAAGCCTCTCCCATAGGAGGAATTTGCCGTAATCTCCACGCTTGGCAGGCGGATTGGAGATCGCAGTGATTAAAGACTAACAGAAAACGCTGCTGCCCATTCTCTGGTCTACGGAGGCGCAAGGTGTTCTGCCTCAGACATTAGTCGCCTTATACCTACGACATCCGTGAGTGTAATGGGTTGGTTCTATTCTACTCTGCCGGATACCACACGGCTGGCATGACTTTTTATCACTTTCCAAAATGTTTTTCGATGCCCTTTTATAGTTTGTTGTTAGTTTATTTATTTTAGTTTATTTAATACTTAGTTTTTAATTAATTATGTAAATATTAACTACATACAGAAGTAATAAAATATACCTCCTTTAAACCTTTCCAAAAAAAAAATGGGTATATTAGGCGAACGTATTATGGAGTAGAAGCTTGTAAACTTTTCATAGTAGAACAAAGAAAAATATTGAAAAAAAAATATGAAAAATATCGAATTTCAAATCATACGCGTATGTTTTGAATTTGGAATTTGTATGATTTATTTTTTCAGAAAATTAAGTATGCCATTTGCTTCTACTCCGTTCACCTATTAAACCCTTTTTTTAAGTGATAAAAAAGTCATCCAGTGGTAATCCAGGTTATAAACTATTTTTGTACAACATTTTATCCAAATCCGTTCAGTAGTTTTTGTGTGAAAGAGTAACAAAAATCTATATTCACAAACATTTATAACATTAGTAGGATTTTTATTAGCCGTTAACAGAGCCGATACACCGTCATCGACAGTCCGCAGTACCACTCTTGTACATGAAGTTAAAACAAATAAAATACACTTAAACTTTTTCGTATATGGTCCATAAAGCAAAAGATTCGTAGCTGCGTAGCGTTTCGTAGCCCTATTTCTTAATAATGAACCGCTACGGGCTACGGAGCAAGGATTCAAAAATAAAATTCGCAACCGAAAGAACACTCACTACACTATGTACTCAAATTTTACAATGTATTTTCCTGTGTTGTATACTGTGTGTACATAAATAGTAAAATAAATAAATATCCGCCTTTTTACAGTTTTTACTTGTGCATAAAGTTTTAATAAATAAATATGTCAAACGATAAGTTATGTAAGCCACAGTATACACTAAAATGATAGCATTGGAAAGCTTACTTCCGCAACATTAACACTCTTCATCACAACTCTAAAAAGTCGTTACAGGTCCAACCAGACTTACCAAGGGGTATCGTATTACCCGTACGAACTGGGTTGTGGAGGTCAGATAGGCAGTCGCTCCATGTAAAATACTGTCTGAATCAGCTGCATTCGGTTAGACTGGAAGCCGACTCCAACATATTTGGGAAAAGGCTAGGCAGATGATCACAGTTCTAAAAGGGTGAAGGAAAAAATCTTGAAGAAACCAGTATGTCCTAGAATCGACCAACCCGCAATGAGCTCGCGTGGTCTCCTAGCAGTGGGAATGTTGTAGGCTGACGAGTCTTTATTAAGGCGAATATAGGAGCTAAATTAGCAACTCTATTTGTGGTGTTTCAAACTTCGTTTGAAAAACTGTTAGAATAAAGTTCTAATCAGCTTGCACTAGAAAGTGGTTGTTACGTAAGTCACTGCGGGCCGAATAGTACGAAATGAGTGTTTTTTTGCGATTTACAAAAAATCTATTGATTGGGCTTAAAAAAATAAAACACATGAGACCTGCTTTATAGTTAGTTCAGTTAGTATGCAAAGTTTCATGATCTAATTTGAAGTACTTTTTGAATACCAGCGGTTTATTGTTCGATTTGGAGGTAACTTTGGATTTTTTGTCTATCAAGAAAAGTTTATGGAATCGTGTTTTCGTCACACGTAGTATTTAGCATTAATCCTCAACTTTACCATATATTTCTTTCAAAATGAATGCTTCAGTATTTTAGGCGTAACGGAGGATCATGCTGAGCCATTTGAGGTAGTATAGGCCCTTAATATCATGCTTGAAATCATAGAAGCATTAAGCAGGGTAACATAATACTACCCCCACATTTAGCCGCGGTTATGTTAAAGTCTCATGTAATAGGGGTAAGCCTATTGCCATCAACTGGGCACAGATCCAGAGTCCGTGGCTACTACTGAAAAACTCTTCATGGATATACCCAATAACGCTTTGCCCGCCCTGGGAATCGAACTCAGTACCCATGATTCAGCAGTCGCGTTTGCGACCACTGTACCAACGAAGCAGGAATATTTATTTTATGCTTTTAAGGCGACTACAGGAGGTAAACGCGAGTTTTACAATGCAAAAAAGCATATGACTCACTGCAATAAACATAACCAGAAAAATATATGATATTCTTCAGGATATATGCTAGTATGATAGTGGTTTGAAAACATAATACAACTAATTTTACTCGATAAAAAAAAAACACGAACTTATCTCTAAAAATGTCTTTTAACGAGCAAAAACTATACTAAATAAAATACATGCGATTATTCTGATTTTTTGGCAAATAATTCTACAAGCAACATATCAGCATCATAGTGTTTTACTTTTTTAGTCCAATCAATAGATTTTTTGCAAATCGCAAAAAGCCACTCATTTCGCACTATTCGGCCGCAGTGACTGACGTAACAGCCACGTTGTAGTGCAAGCTAATTAGAACTTTATTCTAACAGTATTTCAAACGGAGTTTGAACCACCACAAATAGTGTTGCTAAGCCACTCATTTCGCACTATTCGGCCGCAGTGACTGACGTAACAGCCACTTTGTAGTGCAAGCTAATTAGAACTTTATTCTAACAGTATTTCAAACGGAGTTAGAACCACCACAAATAGTGTTGCTAAGCCACTCATTTCGCACTATTCGGCCGCAGTGACTGACGTAACAGCCACTTTGTAGTGCAAGCTAATTAGAACTTTATTCTAACAGTATTTCAAACGGAGTTTGAACCACCACAAATAGTGTTGCTAATTTAGCTCCTTTCTTCCCTTTTAATACAAATTGTACTAAATATTCGAACTAACCAGTTGAAACTAACTAATTAGTTGTTGGTTGTTGTTGAGGAAAACATACAATTCCGAGAAAACGATGTAGGTACCTATCTGAGCATGATTATTAGCCGTAATTGTTTATGTGCGATTGTCATAAAATTCCTCAAAGTTACTTGTCCATTGATTAATGAGGTTACGCTTCACTTGGATTTTCAGACTGTGCATTTAGTGGGATAGAAAGAGATGTAAGTAGGTCCAATAATATCTCATTATCGTCGTCAGCCTAGATTTTTTTCTGTTCTATTTAGGAGTCAGCTTTCAGTCTAATCGGATGCAGCTGATACTAGTATGTTACATGGAGCGACTGCCTATCTGACCACCTCCCATACTCTTTGGTAAGACTGGTTGTCAGACCTTTCAGCAGCTGACTGATCGTAACAACTGTCAAACATGTACAATGAGAGCCAGAATCAACGGCAACGTTCTTTCGAAGGCACGCAGAGGTCACTGTATGTTATTAATGGTCACCCATCTAAGGACCGACCTCGGGTAACGTTGCTTAGCCACGACGATCAACCAGTAAGGCTGTTATTATGTAGCCACGAGGCCTTACAACAACAACAACAACAGCCCCCATAACGTTCACTGCTGGACATAAGCCTCTACCATGATGGGAGGAATTTGCCGTAATCTCCACGCTTGGCAGGCGGATTGGAGATCGCAGTGATGAAAGACTAACAGAAAACGCTGCTGCCCATTGTCTGGTCTACGTAGGCGCAAGGTGTTCTGCCTCAGACATTAGTCGCCTTATACGACACCCGTGAGTGTAATGGGTTGGTTCTATTCTACTCTGCCGGATACCACACGGCTACGCACGCACGGCACGGCACGGCACGAGGCCTTAACTTAGTGGAAATATACAGAGATGTACAAAAATACTTCGTATACCACGTATACGTATATCTACATACCTAAATAAATGGGTAAACTTGTTTGTTGCAATTAAAGTATTAAATGAAATGGAACTGCATACAATTTATTAATTGGTTGCCATTTTTTACCCGACTACGGCGAACCAAAAGGAAGGGTTATGATTTTGGAAGTCTATAGACGAGCATGTATGTACAAGTACATACAGGGTGTAAAAGACCTCATCACGAAGCCGTCAACCAAGCATTCCGTACATCAAACTAAGTAACTTTACGCAAAAATTAATGCTGGGAAACGATTTTTTTTTTGGGGTAAAAAATCATGCTTTGTGGTAGAACTCAATGTAACGCACTCAAAACATTGTGCTGATGGATGGATTGAATAGTACGGGGGTCTTGGAGTTGTTTAGAGTAAAAATATTACGATGGCGCTGTGTGTAATGTCCAGCAATATTTTTTTTTTTTTTTTTTTTTTTTTTATTAGAAAAAAAATTGTTGTATTAAAAAAAAACTTGTCAAAAAGTTGGAACTTTGACCGTAACTAGAAGGTTCCCAGGTATGGTATAGAACAAAAAAAATATCGCTATGACGGGGAGAGCAAGTGCCTTTCGGCTTCGTTAAGAGGTGTTTTACACCCTTTATGTATGTGTTCGTATTTTACGTTTGTTCCTCCGTAGCGCCTAACCTATTCATCCGATTTTGATGAATAAGGTGTCAATCGATTAGTTATTATGGCCCGGGTAACCCAAGCTGCATTTTAATCGACTTCAACGATAAGAGGAGTCGATTTTACCTTGTAAGCCCCAAATTTAATTAGAGCGTTATTTTTCGGTGGTCGGGTTTTTTAGTGGTATTAAACCACACAAATTCATGTTAAAGCGGAAAAACTTTGTCGTTACGTACGGGAATGAAGTTTTAGTTACAAACCTACCATTTACTAGTACCTATTATATCTTTCTTTGACTCGTATTTGCCCTGGGGCGGTTGACAGAATGTCATGCTCACTCAAATGTCTGGCTGATGGTGGCGGGTGTAGGATCGTTTAGTTCCCTTTAAAATGGTTGAGCTGAATGGCGCTGATCCATGCGTCATGTTCGTGAACTGGTGCCGCCGCCGTCAGATAGGGATGGGTCATCTGATCTCTTAGGTGCCAAGGTTTATTAGTTATTAATATTTTATTTTTAAATCGTTAAGTTTATCTTTTTACTCTGGACGCTCTTACGCTTGTACCTATAGTCAAGTTAATGAGTAATTACGTATTTAACCATTTTTGAAGCGAACTAAGAACCGTTATTTTGTTTTTTTAACATTTTGATCTCTAGGCGATTTACAAATTAGGCAATTTGCTGTGTAGACATTAGATAGATAAACTATTTATTTTAGGCATTCATTAATTTGCTTTTTGCTTCGTAGACGAATTGAAAGTTACATACTGATCATAAAGGTTTGAAAAGTCACTCAAAATTCCTGTGGCCGGACCACAGGAATTTTGAGTGGCTAGATTTGTCAAAATTCCTGTGGTCAGGTTAACCCTATTTTGACAGACAGTTAACCTATTTGACAGAAAGTGACACATGTCTGACAGTGCGTCATTCATTCCCAACCACATGCAAATGACGCGTAGGGCCGTAGGGCCGCGTTCCGACTTTGTTGTGACGAAAGATGATCATGCAGTTTTAAGTGTCGTGGCTTTTGTATTTAAATGGTCCACGACTTTTGCCAACTAAAAATAAACGATAAATTAATCGCCAAGACATAGTGGGAACGCGGCCTAGGTTGGAAATAATTACATAATAAACACGTATAGTTGGAGCCTGGAATCGGGGTTTGTACCTGGTTGATGGAAATAGGTCACCCCTATTACCTACATAGGACTTTGACAAAATTGCCGAAATGTGGGTGTACTATTAACTCTGCTTTACCGTTCGGATATAACAGGCGTCATGCGATGATGTTATGTTTTAAAAATTTCCTGTTACCTATAAACATTTCCTATTTGATTGTTTACACGAACTTCAGGCCGATTGCTGGATGTTTTAGTTACACTGTGATAATTTATTTCAATCTGTTAATCACACTATCTGTGTTGTCAACGGTTATTTTGACCAGGCAGTTAAACATTAAGGATGATGCTCCAGGGTAGCCCGCGAAATTCAAATTATCTTACGTTTTTTGCAATTTGCAGGCCAGTGCTAGGTTGTATGTTGATTAAAATATTATTCGCAGCTGTAAGACGTATGTCCTTGGTTACAGAATTATAATCATCAAAATCATCAATACAACCCTCCCAGTTCATGTAACTCGATTGAATGACTATTTCATGAAAAAGTTTATTTCTGTAACTACATACGTCTTATAGTCGCGTATATTATTTTAATCAACATACAACCTAGCACTGGCCTGCAAATTGCAAAAAACGTAAGAAAATTTGAATTTCGCGGGCTTAGATTAAAAAATGTCCAGATTCCGTGTTCGAAATAAAACGGAACGTTTTAAGTGAAGCTACTGTTTTTTATATGTGTGAGTGAGCGCCGCGCTCGGGAGTGTATTACGTATCGGATTTGCGTTTGTGTGAAATGTGCGTGTAATACCAGTGGCGGAGACTTACCCATAAATGTGGGAGATTTTCAGTATTTTACGTTAAGCGTAAAATATATCATCAACAGTAATGACATGATTTTTTATCATTACGGTTGGTGATTTTCAACGTTATTTCTTTAATTTGTGTAATTTAAAAGTTAGTAAAAAAGGAACTGTAAATATGCCTGAAATACGAGCTCTCATAAAATACTTTCGAACTACAAAAAACGCGATTCTGACCGAATCTGACTAAGTCTGAAGGTGTCTGACCGAATCTTTCCGAGTCCGATCGAATCTGACTGAGTATGTCCTAGTCTGGCCGAGTCTGACTGAATCTCACCAAGTCTGAACGTGTCTGACAGAGTCTGATCGATTCTGCCTGAGTCTGACCCAGTTCGACCAAATTAGACTGAGTCAGAACGTGTTAGACTGAATCTGACCAAGCCTGAACGTGTCGGACCGAGTCCAAACGAATCTGACTATATCTGAACGTGTCTGACCGAGACCAACTGATTCTAAACGTGTCTGACCGAATCTGATCGAGTCTGACCGAAACTGACCGAGTCCGACCGTTAAGCCGGGTCCAGACTAGCGTAATGTAACGCGAATCCACCGTGTAATGTAACGCGAATTCTAGGTGTGGACGGCACCGCGAGCATTACATGTAACGCTCGCGGTTGATCCATCGGCTGTTGGTTTTTGCGTGAACACAAAGGCGCACTCAGTATTCGCGTTTACAATTCGCCTTGAGTTCGTGTGCCGTCCACATTGTTGACATGAATTAAACGTAACCGTTACATTCGCGTTACGCCAGTCTGGACCCGGCATTAGTTAGTTTGACTCTTAATCTGACTCTGACTCTAAATGAGACTTTGAGGCAATGGACAAAGCGTTTCGAATTCAGTAATTGAGCCAAAGCTTTTACATTTATAAAAAAAAAAAAAACATCGTTTAAGTAAATAAAACTCTTTGTAATTTCTCGTTCTGAAAAGATTTTTAAAAGTTACAAATAATGGGTAAAAAAAATTATGCCCCTGGCAACACTCAACAAATATGGCGTGACAGTAATGTCAAATTATACTTTTTGTTTACATAAGTTTAAAATGCGGTAACAAAGAAATACAAAGTGAAATTGAATACTTACTTGTGAAATGATATATAGTGGCACATTCCTTTTTTTTAGTGTGATTTCTACACCATTTCACAACACAAACCTTCATTTTAAAATATCAAAACACGGACTCGTGACGTAGTTTACGCGGGGAACGTTCCTAGGCGACTGACGTATGGATCGTACGACGCGGGACACGTGTCCCGCGTGTTTTTGGCTTCAATTCTCAGTGGCCTACTATCAATCTGGACATTATTTAATCTAAGTTCGCGGGCTATCCTGGAACATTCACCTTAACACAGTAGGGGCAACACGCTTGCATGCATATCAGGAACTTTTTGACTATTGAAATTTGCATTTTAAGCCTAAATAAATATTATTGTTACTTATATTTTATTCCTGTAATTTTTGTCCCTATTTCAAAGTTACCAAGAAACTGTCACAGCTTGGCTTCAATAAGTTTTCCTTGAATTACTTAGATAAGTAACTGAGAACTCTGAAAACACGGAACCTAAGATATCGAATAATTCTTTTCGCGTAAACATACACATCTCGACCGGAATATCAGCCATCTTGACCCAAAATCCAGCGTTTTCGAGTGCTTCTATAAATAAATTCTTGTTTCGGTGAAGCAGCGAATTAAAACCTTTTCCTCAATCCTTCTTGGTTCGTAGCCGATACAATAGTAGTTCGACATTCAAATCGAAGTTTTTTTTTGTTCGACAGTTCATTTACAGCTAGCTTTTATGTTGGCTAACTTGAATGATGCCCCGTAGAACATTTTTCCGGGACAAACCTCAGGTTAGCCAACTTAATAGGTAGCGGTAAATCTGTGAAAGGACTGTGTGGACTTTGGGCAGATTATTTAAAAATGTCAAAGTGTTGTCAATGTTCCAAATATGAAACGAGCTTTCTTTTTAATAAATGCGGTAATAAATGATGGTAGCAAATCTTCTACTTACACAGAAATAAAGAGTTCTTAAGTTTTTTGTATGGGTAAGTATTTGATAAACAAGATTAGAAGTGGGGAACTAATGACGTCAAGACAGGTTTTTACTTTTGTGTGAAGACGATTTGAATTTATGTAAATCATTTAAGGATGTCTCTTGAAGTTATTATTGTCTCACATGGGCATTTAAGAATTGTTGGCACCTATTTATACTTTCTCAGAACCCATCGCTTTTGAACTTGGCCGTTCCAATATCTAGATCTTACGGTACCTACCTATAATTGCTTCTAGATTGTGAACATAAATGAAGAACTCGAACTATAAAAATAACTTGAACATTAGCAATTACGTATATCTAGGTAAATCTTGGTTTCTCCAGTGTTTAAGTACACACACTTAAGAATGGTCATTGATTTTTCAGTTAGACAGAAAATTATAATTCTAGTAACCTAAATCAGAACTTTGTTTATTCTTAGTTATGAGAAAACGGCTAAGTTAAATGAAGTTAGTCACTGATTGTTTCTGACAAAGAGGTCCATTAAAAGTTCTCAGTTTAAATTGTATGTTCTAGATTTAAATATCTAGGCAACCTACTGGCCTTCGTGATTAAATTCCAGTTTACCGTTTTCGGGCGTTCAAAAGTTCTTTCGAACTCAAAGTATGCGTTCGATGCCGTGAAAGTACTTTTTGGAAACAAACTCTTTGGCGAGAATTCTTTGAAAAGAATCCTGGAAGTCCTCGGTTAAGACTCGAGCGGATTAAATAATAAAAAGTCTACCTCCAACGAATTACAAACCGGTTCACCACCATTTTGATCACAACACGTATGACATTCGACTTAACACTTAAAAAAACTTCCTCCACGTTTTTAATTACAAATAACACAGACCGACATAATTGCACAACCATTTAGCACACAACACCATATTTTTGTATCACTATTCTTACCATTTTTAAAGGAATTTTCCCGGTGCTTATTAAAACGACTATTTGTGGGTTTTCACACAAAAAAAATGTTTTTTTTTATTGATTGGCGACGAGCGCCATTCGCGCCGGTATCTTTAAGAATGACAAAAGAAAATCATAGCAATAATCTTAGAGGTCAAGTTTACGATAGCCAGAAGAGCGAGACAGAGGATTTTCACCGATGGTGTGAAAGAGACGAAAGTATGTTGATCGGTTTGTCGCTTAGTGAGGGTGCGCGCACGCAAACCAGTTAGCATGATCATCAAAATTGTTATGGAATTAATGATTAAATGCAGTATCTTTACAACTTTATGTTTTATGGGCAAATAAGAATATTGAAATCTTGTAAAAGATAAAAGAAATGCAGGGAAATTCGTGCTGACAAAAATTAAATAAATATACAAGCTTGTGTAATCTTAAGCGGAAACTGCGTTATGTATTGCATTCGTTTGCATACATAAAGACATTCCGGGGTACTCGTGGCTAGGAAATAGCTAGTTTGACGGTTCGAGGTTAAGCAACATAGTCACGGTCAAGTATTGGATGGTTGGCTTACGCATCAATACCTCTCAAATGTCTGCAGATCCTGAGCAGCTGAGTGTCAAGGTCACAGGTCATGGGAATTGACAAGTCGTTAGGGCAGACAACTCCGAAATCGGAACTTATTGAGAAAACCTTCAAACTACTTCGATTTTAGAGGTAAGTAAAACAGCTATAATTCTGCGTTCAACACTTTCTTAAGTCTACTGAGTCATCATTATTGGCAAGGAGAGTATTAAAATAGCGGGTACTGCAGTCATGGTCAGTAGTTTTCGAGATCAGTTCAAACAGAGGATGCTGTGCTAAGCTACTATACTATGCTAAGCTAAAAGGTGGTAGGCGGTATTATTTTTCCTTATTGGATATTAATAATAGTAAGTTCATATTAATTACATTAATTCAAATTGATAATAAACACACAGTTGCATCGAACAAGGAAAATTGTTTATGACTTTTTGTTACACTATAAATCATCAAAGCTTGCAAGTAGCACTTAATTTTGTCTTGAATACATTCATGTAAACATTTTAATTAATAAATAACTATAATTTCAACAGTGAAAATGAGTTGTGAAAAATTTTTCGCAATAGCGGGAAAAATTAATCAGTTTTCCTATACGCGCGCATCTAACAATGGCGATCGGCCATAGACTAAAATAATGAGTTTTCTTTTTTTTGGCTTTTCGCGCATAACGTTTTAGCCACGCACAAAATGGGGAATTCAAAGTTTTCTCTACCACCGAGAAAACAAAAGTTATATTTGAGTGAAAGTTTTATTTATTGAAAACGTACAAGTTGAAATTATCTCTATTTAAATACGAAGTTGCATGAAATGAGCAAGCAATAGGTACATAAATTTATTTGTACTATTGAACACGATCTTTTTTGTATCGAAACTTTTTTAAGAACAAAGCAACAAGTACCTACCTCAACCAATAAAAAAAAAACCTATAACTCACTTGTGAATAATAGTAATGAAAAAGTCACAGTTTGATTACAGGTGTCATTATGTGCCTGATTGCGGTGAAATTAGAGCCATTTTATGAGCAAGTGTGTTGAAAAAACCATTTTAACATTTCCAATAAGGCGACTACAGGAGCTAAATTAGCAACTCTATTTGTAGTGGTTCAAACTTCGTTTGAAATTCTGTTAGAATAAAGTTCCAATCAGCTTGCACTACAAAGTGGTTGTTACGTCAGTCACTGTGGGCCGAATAGTGCGAAATGAGTGGTTTTTTGCGATTTACAAAAAATCTATTGATTGGACTAATAAAAATTAAAACACTATTATGCTAACATGTAGCTTGTAGGATTATTTGCCAAAAAACAACAGAATGATCGCATGTATTTTAATATATTTTTACTCGTTCAAATATTTTTTTAGAGATAAGTTCGTGATTTTTTATATCGAGTAAAATTAGCTGTATTATATTTTCAAAACACTATCGTACTAGCATATATTCTGAAGAATATCATATATTTTTCTGGTTTTGTTTATTGCAGTGAATCATAGGCTTTTTTGCATCATAAAACTTGCTATTAGCTCCTGTAGTCCTTTAAGCGCAAACCTTTGCGTAAAACAACGCAATGAAAAATAAACGTCAAACAGTTTACGCGCGAAAATGCATACCTCAAAATGGCCGCCACTAAAGAGTGTTACCTATAGACAATAGACAAGGAAATGAGGTAACGAGGTAAATGAGCACGGTTGTCATGGTAACGGGTGGAAATAGGTTGAAAGGTGCAGGGTGACAAGAGGCGGGGTGATTAGACTGACAGGTGACGGGGTGACGGCGGTCGTACGGGGACACATTAGCGGAGTGAATGAAGGGTTGGTATAATATGCACGGGGGATACGTGGGGTAATAATATAGGTCTCTAACAGAACCTGGAAGTTTATTTTTAGGCATTGTGTTTTGGGGCTTCGGATTAGGAATTCATGATTCGGTAATTAGTATATACGGGGTGGTAATTTGGAATGGGGCATGAAGGTTTTATCTTTACCAATGCTTTACAAAATTGTTCGTAGGAGACCAAGCACGTCTTTTGCATATTATTTTGATCCAGGCTAAATGCTTTCATAAAAAAAAAATGTTTCTATGCCAGTTAAGATGAGAATAGCGGCCATTGACCCACTTGCATTTATGAAACTTCTTAACTTTAAAAACCAAAAATAAGCCTGTTCAAGTCTGGATTAGTCATCTATCGTGATCTTCAACATTTTTTATATTGAAAAACGATACATAGTTTATTTGTTTTGGTTCGTACGAAGAGATATTAGGGAAAGGGCAATGACCGCTATTCTCATCTTAACTGGCACCAACTATATGTAGTATATCAACTATCTGGTGTCCACGACACAAGCCTCGCTGCTTAGTGCAGTACTAGATGGCGCTGTGTGTAATGTCCAACGATATTTATTTATTTAATTATATAGTATATAAAATGGTACAGCGAGTTTGAAAAACAGTACAAAAAATGGGTTAGGTAGGTATATTGTAAGTGTCACATGATTTGTGGTCTTTCACGTTATGTATCTCAGTCCCTTTGATCGTGTGGTTAATGCGGTGGTTAGTGCCTATAATAACCTGGTGTCAGAATTTTTATGTCGCCCATGGGCCTCTGAGTTGGCTTACTTGCCGTCGAAAAATACCTCTCAGGCATGCTGGTTTCTCTACGTTGTTTTTCCTCACCGAAGCAAGTGATAAATTATACAATACGCACATGAATTCGAAAAATCAGAGGTGCGTGTCGTGGATTTTGGTGCACAAGCCTGGCACCGATGAGGAACCCGTGGGGATTCGAACCTTTACAGCAGTATGGTGATGGTGACAGCTTGAGAAATGAAACCAGCCAGCACGATAGACGACGTATATTCTTCCAAAATATATTACATGAATCGATAGTCTTATACATCCAACTTATTATCGATACTTGATGCTTATTAATACAATGGATCACTTTGATAATATAAAATGCAATCAACATTATTAAATTATGTGTGTACACGTTCAAAGGTCAAAGGGAAGAGAAGTGACAGATGACATAGACAAATAAAGTAGACAACATACAAACCGATGAGATTTAAAGGCATAGACAATAATTACTATTGCTCTAATTTGAAGTGAACTTTGAGACTTGGCTGTCCGACGGTCACGGCTGCTTGATCTTGATCGTATTCCTTTTTTTTTTTTGGTTGGGAAATCATCAAATGACTCCTCCCGCTCTGTGCGGAGCAGGAGGGAGTGTCAGACTTTTACTGACTAAAACTCATCCATGTTCCTTCATCGCCCTTTGTGTTCCGGGGCCACGGTATCTCTTTCGAACAGTCCCGCAACCCCGGATCTTGATCTTAGTCCTTGATCAAGGTCTAAAAAACCAAGTGCCTATTACCCATTGAGTTAAATATATATATATCTATGCTATTACCTAACTGCGCTACTTTCGTGCCCTATAGCTGCTGTCAATATTTACAAGTCTCATGAGAACCATATGATAGGTCTATTGTATTTGTACCTTAATCTCTAACGTTTAAACGCTGTTTTGCTACGCTTGGTGCTAAAAATTTATTGCCAAGCCTTATAAGGTTAGGCCATCTACATGAAATTTGCGGCATAATTATGTGAACTGTTGAAACGTAGCGCAAAATTAGTCATTTTTATATTTCCGAAAAAGTGTGGGTCGAGACATCGCATATACAACCAGAGAGTCTATTTCAGGGTGTTGACCCATCATCAGCATTTTATACACCAAACCAAGTAACATTGAGCTAAAATGATCGCTGAGGCACTACTTTTGCGTCTGAAAAATTGTTGGAACTTTGACCTTGCCTTGAGTACAATCTCCGTAACTAGGAGGTTCCCATAGTCCAACACCTACACCTACTTTTTTTGGGGGCGGCATAAAAACATTAGCACACCACACGTTAAACACTAATTACAGGCAGACCTACAGTTTCAAAAACTACGTAAAAATTGGTTGCCTGTAAAGTCGGTATACGGGCGAAAGTTTTACGTGACAACGACTTTGAGTGGTAAAATAAACTTTTTATGTCTGTCTCTCTCGCTCTTAGGCGGGCTAACCATGCCCGAGTGGAAGGGACGCGTGCCTCTCACTCGCTCTCATTGTGAGCGCATAACGTGAGCGGAGCGTAACGCAGTTTCTTGAAGTGTCACCCGGCAAACCAATTTATAAGACGTTGTCACGTCAAAAAACTGAATCACATCCCTTTCTACACAAAAAAAAACCAACATTCATACTCTTTTCATTTAACAAGTATAATTACCAAGCTCACCAGTCGCAAACGCTAAGCGAATTAAGTCTGTCGCCGACAAAAAGAAAATTAAACAGTTGCTCGCCGTTACCTCGTCTGCGGGAGGCTTAAGCCTAGTATTCTGGCCTTGTAAGCCAAACGGGGTATCTCACAAAAAATAAAAACAGTTTTTTTGATTGCTTGAAAACATCTCAGTACGGACTAACAGTTGATTGAAAGTGCGTTTGCCGAGGTCAACGGTTCGTGGATCGGTGATCATACATCATATACCGCGACCCTTTCGTGGCTTTTCCAAGCCGCAAGCACGTAAAGCTTGATCCTGGTAGTTATTTATAGATCTTTGGCAGTTGCTATGAGTCGTAAAAGTCCGAAAAAAAAAATGTCAACCAAAGACTGATTTTTTTATAAGTGAAAACTTCTTTAGGCGCGTTGAGCACTTTTTGGGTGAAGGAAAAACATTGAACTCATCGTCACGTAACGTAACGTGCGGTCACGCGTCGTAGCCGTTCGTAGCACTTGTAGCATCCGCTACGGCGTAGCACTACATAGGCATGCGCGGGGCATTACCAGTGCTACGACTAGGGCGGGGCCTGTGTACTTTTTGCTTTCACTTCTATCGGCAGTCCCCAAAGACTGCTTCGATTCTTTAGTTTTTTTAATAAGGGGTATCGATATATTATCCGGTAACTGGGCTGTGGAAGTCAGATAGGCAGTTTCCCCAAGTTAAATACTGGTATTTAGCGGCATCTGGTGATATTGGAAGCCAACGCCAACATCTTGGGATACGGCTAGGCAGATGAACGTGAGCTTGAAACATCTCGTTTCAGATGGACTGGTTTGTGTTTTTGGTTTATCACATCATTATACTTTATCTTTAGAGGAGCTCGTGGCTAATTAATAAGAGCTGCTCGGGTCGATCTTTAGGTTAAGCCGTGCTTGCCTAGGTTGGTCTGTGGATGGGTAACCACCCTTACCTACCGAATTTCCTCCGTGCCTCAGAAAGCACGTAAAGCAGTTGGTCCCGGCTGTCATTTGTAGATCTTTGACAGTCGTTACACGGTAGTCAGTGGCCCAAAAGTCTGACAACGAGTCTTACCAAGGAGTATCGTATTACCCAGTACTAACTGGGTTGTGGAGGTCAGATAGGCAGTCGCTCCATGTAAAATACTGGTATTCAGCTGCATCCGTTTAGACTAAAGCCGACCCCAACATAGTTGGGAAAAGGCTAGGCAGATGTTAATTTTTTTCTTTCCAACTTTCCTTTTCTTAAAATCTGTTACGAATCCAGAAGACTCAAATGAGTGTCTGAATGTGATCTGATGGACTCATAACAGATTTACTGAGTTACCGCTTTTTGGCTTACGAGGGCAGTAGACTTCGCAGGAGATGGCGGCATAAGCTGGCCAAAGCAACGAGCAGTAGTCCACATTGGCCCTGGATCGTAAAATTTTAATTGAAGTCATGGGGAGAGACCTTTGCCCAGCAGTGGGATGACAGAGGCTAACACTAACAGTAACGAGGGCAGTATTATAGCTCGTTTCGACGATTTGTAATCTGAAGTTAGCAGCTAAATGGAGGCGTCGATGCTGCACAGCAAATCGTACTGTCTGACCGTCTATGGTCTTGTTGGGTTTCACTAGATGTAGATTCGTGTTTGTTGTGTGCTTGAGATAATTGGGTTGTAGAATTTGGTGTCCTTTGTCTTATTTATAAGTAAGCGCTCAATGAGTCCATCAGATACAGTTCAAAACCAGTTGGGCTGCCTAGCTGCTCGCAGTTTGCTGAACTGGCCTATTTGACGCAGCCATGAGACACACAATAATTATCCCCTTTTTGTTAATAGTAACGTTAATGTTCTGTTCACTTGTGGCATGTGCTAAATATACCCATTTTTTATCATCTGATGGACTCATCCAAATAACCGTATCTTCAAAAAACATATGGAAACAGGTATTTATAGCAAATTTTACCTTTATTATAAGCCCGACGTTTCGACCAGATTGCACCAGCCGTGGTCGCGGGAAGATTGGAGGTACCGCCATAGTAAAGAGAAATACAAAAAAAAAACACTCGTAACTACCCGTTTCCATGCACATGTTTTATAATGTGTTCTGATCGTGAAAGTTTAAAAAAACCGGCCAAGTACGAGTCGGACTCGCGCACGAAGGGTTCCGTACCATTATTTAAAAACATTAGACAAAACTGCAAAAAATCACGTTTGTTGTATGGGAGCCCCCTCTCTTAAATATTGATTTAATTCTGTTTTTAGTATTTGTTGTTATAGCGGCAACAGAAATACATCATCTGTGAAAATTTCAACTGTCTAGCTGTCACAGTTCATGAGATACAGCCTGGTGACAGACAGACGGACAGACGGACAGACAGCGAAGTCTTAGTAATAGGGTTCCGTTTTTACCCTTTGGGTACGGAACCCTAAAAAGATAACCGTATCTTTATTGAGACATTTAAAAAACAGAAAAAAATCATGCGTATCTAATTTTTTCATCGCGTAAAACACAGAATTGATGAGTTATTGCTTTTTGGCTCACTACAGGGATAGTATTAGCTCGCTCCCGACGACTCGAAATCAGCAGTTAGCAGCTAAAACGAGGTGACGATGCAGTGCATTGTAATTCGTACCGTCTCTGTCTGTGGTTTTGTTGTGTCTGACTGTTCGTAGTATGCTTGAGATTTTAGGTATGAAGAACGCAGGGTGTAAAGTTCTTCATCCCACATAGAAGAGGGACAATCCTCCGACCCGACGGGTGTTATGTCTGGTGGGTCACTGCCCAACAGTTGCTTGTCAGGTTCTTCTATATATTCTTAAGTCGCGGATAACTTTCCTTGCGCGATGTAGGAATTATATGGATTTCGATGTTTGTGCCATTGATGAAGCTGTAGTACTTTTTTATAGTGCAGCTATAAATGATAAATGATGTTTATTTTGCAAGTAGGTTTTTACAAACACTTTTTAGATGGGGCTCGTGTTTCGTACCTGACTACTCTGAGAAGAAACAGCCGAAACAAACTCAGAGGTCATAGTCTCTTTTGAAGTCCAGACATAATCTTGCTCAATTCACATGAGGACTATGAAGATTAGTGTCTGAGATGGTCTTTTGAAGAAAGAATTACACAGATTTGAGTGGACCTGTCCAGTCAGTGCAAGCAATAATTGTCAGTTATCGTGTAGCTCGACTTATAACTCAAGGAGCTCAAAGAAACGACGAACATACCAAAGAAAGGACATTTGGGTAGGTCGCTTATAGTAAGTACTCAAACTGCCAGAAAGTTGTGGGAAAAAACCGGACAGCCGTGCTGGCCTAGGTTGGTCTGTGGATGGGTGACCACCCATTACATACCGAGTTACCTCCGTGCCCCGGAAAGCACGTTAAGCCGTTGGTCCCGGCTGTCATTTGTAGATCTTTGACAGTCGTTAGGTAGTCAGAAGTCCAAAAAGTCTGACAACCAGTCTTACCAAGGGGTATCGTATTACCCGGTACTAACTGGGTTGTGGAGGTCAGATAGGCAGTCGCTCCTTGTAAAAAACTGGTATTCAGCTGCATCCGGTTAGACTGAAAGTCGAACCCAACATAGTTGGGAAAAGGCAAGGCAGATGAGAGATGTTTTTATCGGAGCGAGCCGCTCGGGTCGATAGTTAAGTTAAGCCGTGCTTGCCTAGGTTGGTCTGTGGATGGGTGACCACCCATTACACACCGAGTTACCTCCGTGCCCCGGAAAGCACGTTAAACCGTTGGTCCCGACTGTCATTTGTAGATCTTTGACTGTCGTTAGGTATTATAGTCAGAGGCCCAAAAAGTCTGACAACCAGTCTTACCAAGGGGTATTGTATTACCCGGTACTAACTGGGTTGTGGAGGTCAGATAGGCTGTCGCTCCATGTAAAATACTGATATTCTGGCTGCATCCGGTAAAACTGGAAGTCGACCCCAACATAGTTGGGAAAAGGCTAGGCAGATGAAGAAATGTTTTTATTGGAACGGCAAAACCGAGCAAAGTCATCTATCTGATCTACATGGACGATGGTCTATTTCCCCCTACACAAATTCCGTATGACGAAACAATGATCTGTAAACAATAGTTGACTGAACGAAGGATGCTGCGGCTCAAATTGGAAGAGGCCTTTGTCGTAGTTAACAGCTGGGGTTTATTGATTGAAGTCTGCTTGCTTCCAACCGTACACAAAGCTACAATCAGTAAACAGCATCCCTAGTACGATGAATCTCCGAAGTGTTATAATTTTCCTTTCTTAAAACTGTTATCTTGAGAAACCTGTCTTTAAAAAATATAGTCTTCGAAATCCAAAATTCAATTAAGTTCACCAAAAAAACTTAGTTTGGATGTTAAACTAATGTGCAACAAATGTAGAAAAAAACATTTCTGCAAAATATAAAACCGACTTAAAAAAAAAAACACAAAAATACAAACAAAAAACCGGCCAAGAGCGTGTCGGGCCACGCTCAGTGTAGGGTTCCGTAGTTTCCCGTCCGTCACAATAAGTGTTCCCACTTATGAGTTTAAAGGTGGGTATCCATTATGTAAAAATGCTTGCATTTACGAATATACTACAAACTTAGCCCAGAAATTATTTTGTACAACTTTTGTCTTTTTTGTACAAAAACTGTTGTTTCCATCAAGTTCAAAATGATTTTCCTAGAAAGTCCTTATAAAGTTCTACTTTTCAGATTTTTTTCATATTTTCTAAACTTATGGTTCAAAAGTTAGAGGGGGGGCGACACATTGTTGTTTTACTTTTGGAGGGATTATTTCCGAAATTATTGACATTATCAAAAAATGATTTTAAAAAACCCCTATTCATTTTTAAATACCTTTCCAACAATATATCACACGTTAGGGTTGAAATTAAAAAAAAAATCACTTCCCACTTTACATATAGGGGGGCTACCCTAATAAAACATTTTTTTCCAATTTTTATTTTACCACTTTGTCGGCGTGATTGATATACATATTGGTACCAAATTTCAGCTTTCTAGTGCTAACGGTCACAGAGATTAAGCGAGGACGGACAGACGGACGGACAGACATGGCGAAACTATAAGGGTTCCTAGTTGACTACGGAACCCTAAAAAAGAACACTGAAAGAAAAACACAAAAAAGTGAAACAACTTTAGTTTCAAAAGCCGGTGAAAAAAACGATTTGCCGTCTGTTTTTGAAGAGTTCCACTGTATATCTCCGAAGATCAGCATCAGATCTTCACCAAATTCAATCAGAATTTTGAGAATCGGTCCACCAATGGTAGAGAAATCGGGTAACATACATAAAAAAAAAATACATACACACGAACATATAACCTCCTTTTTAGAAGTCGGTTAAAAACAAAGAAGTTTTTTCTAGCCCAACTTCCACTTTCAAAAACGATAGAGGGCGCTGTTCATGGCCATTTTAGACCCCTTGAAGTCTTAACCACAGGGCCATTATAACTATACAGTATTATGGTATAATATTAACGTGTTTCTCGTTATATTCCATTCATTAATACTACCATAACCAATTATGACGAAATGCGGGTGGAGATTTTGGGTTTCCTACGAAACCCAAGTTTCCGTAAAATAGGTAATTGAAGCTAGACCACAGACGTAACGGAAAACAGTAAACCTTATCATGTTCTAAAGAATTGGTTAAATGATTACATCAATTAATTGAAAGGGCAATTAAGAAGTCATTATCACTATCAGTTTCTAGCCAATTCTTTGAGCAAGTCCAGAATGATTTGTGTCATTGGAGAAAACTTGATTAGCTTATTATTTCAAACAGTACTTTTTGTATAGATACCAGCTATCTTATCTACACTAATATTATAAAGAGGTAAGATTTGTATTTGTGTGTGTGTGTGTATGTTTGTTATGAATAAACTCAAAAACTACTGCGCAGATTTTATCAAATTCTTTCACCATTAGAAAGGTACATTCACCCTGAGTAACATAGGCTATAGTTTATCCCCGTACTCCCACGGGAACGGGAACTACGCGGGTGAAACCGCGGCACGTCCGCTAGTTGACTATATAGCTGTTGCCCACGACCTTGGTCCGTGTGAAATTATTATGAAAATATTACTTCCCTATTTAAATCCAATTTTGTTAACAATTTCAAAGGTATTTTTTTTTTGCACTGAATCCTAATTCTTTTTCTAAAAAATGTGTCTCTTTATAACATTTGCTATCTGCCAGTAAAAGTCCTGTCAAAATCGGTCCAGCCGTTTCGGAGATTAGCCGGAATATACAGACAGACAGACGGACAAAAATGAAAACAAATGTGATTATACTATATGTACCGTAATATACTTTCAGTATGCTTAGTTTGATGTACAGAATGCTTGATTGACGGCTGTGTTGGGTCCTTTAACCCCCTGTATATTTCGTTCGTCTATGCAAATTGTTTCTAGAACCTGTTAGGTTAGTCGATTAATATAGACAAACATCATTTCACGTAGAAAAGGCAATAAAAAACAGTTTAGTTATAAGTTGCTGGTAGGTATTTCGTAAACAATTAGGTATTGACCAGGTTTACAGTGACGTATAAAACTTAATGGCCTCTGAGGTTTACTCCGTAGAGTAAACATAAACCTCGTTTTCGTTATCAGCGATCTCGAAAACCACGAAAACGACACCCATGACGGAAAAACCTAAAAAAATCCACCATCAAGTTATAACAGGCGTGATGTTTCGTTTACTATACAGAGTAAACCTCAGTGGCCATTAAGTCGCGCATTTGTCCATGCTCGCAAAAGTCCGTTCGCGCAAAAGTTCTTGCACGCGTATGTATGTCTTTTCGCGCTAGTCGGTTGGCGCAAGTGTCCTTCGGGAAAAAGTCCTAGATCCGTCCAAACCCGACGACAACTGCCCACCAGACACAACAGCCGCCTGTAGGCCTATTACGTATCTTTTTGATCTTGTTGTACACCAAACTTTTATGAGTATGAGCAGTGATGAAACACTTACAGAAAACGCTGCTGCCCATCCTCTGGTCTACGGAGGCGCAAGATGTTCTGCCTCAGACAATAGTCGCTTTATATACGACACCCGTGAGTGTAATGGGTTGGTTCTATTCTACTCTGCCGGATACCACACGGCTACGGTTCGTACGGTGTAACGTCTTTCACGAAAGCCAATTCATACTCAGTTGTCATCAATTTGATGTCCACTGTGCTTACATAATCGCATTATTAGAAGAATCGCATTATTAGAAGAATCGATACGAAAGCGTCTGTCAAAATGAGTTACGGTGACTATCAGCCACGATGGGTACCGATGACGTCACATTTGATCGCGACTGGTCTTACATAATACGAAACTAACCTTTTGACAGCTATTTGATGGACACTGAGCGCAGTTACTATCACTTCGAGCTGTCAACAGAGATACGTAATAGGCCTGCTGGTCGGAGGATCCTCCATTTTCTATGGGGGCTAAGGAACTTTACACCTGTTCTTCATACCCACAAAGACACATTGCGTTTTTAAAATATTTCTTTTTCAGTCATAGCCAGTGTCACGTGCACACTCCGACATACAAATTATAAATAAAAACGAATCAATCTTCCATACACCAGTAATAAAATAAAAATGACCGACAAAAAATAACTTGTACCTTAATCAAATAAACTGAAAAAATATGGCGTGTAGCAGGAAAACTGGGACTCCCATGGGAAATCATTAATATCACATAACTAGACGTGCCACTTAGATTTAATAAAGTAGGTACCGTTATCAAACATGTGTCATTTTGTTAAAATAATTTTTATGAGGTTTGTTTGAGTAATACCTAAAATAATGACTGTCGCACTTGGAGACACTAACTTTTAACGAAGTTGAAAGTCACTGGTTTTTTCCGTCATTGCGATCATTTTTTTTGTTCTAGACCATACCTGGGAAACTGGGAACCTTCTAGTTACGGAGATATTGGTGGTCGAACTGTTTCACAAGTTTTTTTGATGTGAAACATCTATAGGCGCGGGTAAAAGCAAAAAATGGCGAGGTGACGCGTCGCCAACTGTCAAGTTGTCAACCCGGCCCGAACAATCCCGAACATTACCGACCTGTTGAAGCAACATAAGATCTACATATTCACTACGGTCTACAATAAGCCAACTGGTCTCGGGGCACAGCACTGGGTTACAATCTTGTGACTTCGAGTTCGTTCCCAGCATAAGGATTTTCTTTTTGTGAACCGAGTCATTTTGTTTTTATTTTATTTGTATGTTTCTATATTGACTTTTTTTAAAGCATGTTAATTCTACAAAATAATTTCGATGTTTCAAATCTGCCGTGCGTGACGGCTCACTGTTTTTGAATAATTACAAGTTTTTAATACTATAACTTTACTTTAAATACCTCCATGACCCATTTACTATTCAATGGATTCCTCTGCACAATGTTCTGTGTGTATTGTATTGAGTTTTTACCGAAAAACGTGATATTTCACCCCAAAATAAGTCGTTTCACAGCTATAATTTTTACGTAGGGTTACTTAGTTTGATGTACAGAATGCTTGGTTAACGGCTTCGTGAAGGGTCTGTTTACACCTTGTATAATGAGAGGTTTTCCTTTTGAGGTTTTAAAAAAAAACTTAGTTTCCAAGAACTCTATAGATGGCGTTGAACTTACTATGCCAAAGCCAAAACGCTTGAAAAAAAAATATTGTGGCACGTCACATACTCTCGTTGACTGACACTTTCATTTGCTTAACCTTCCGAATATAACCAACATTTCTCGCGCTTTGTTAAAATCAGTTTTTTTAGGTTCCGTTCCTTGCATTATCATACTTACTCCTAGCGCCATCTATCCAGCGACTAGGGAAGAGCTAAAAAGAAAATCCCTCATTAACTTTTCACAACACATAATCGGTCAGTCAGTGTCACTAGTGTTTCTCGCGGTTTTGGTCGGGAATTATCTCACGGGAACGTTTATAATGTAGCTTCCCATAGTAAAAGAATTTTTGGAATCGAATAAGTTCCCAAAATTACCCCCTTCAGCCAAACTTTACCTCTTTATGTTATAATAAGTATAAATAAAAATTAAAAGCAAATCATTAGGCAAGCTTTAATCTCTCACTGCTCTCAGGATTCTAGTCTTAACTCTCTCGCTTAGCTCGTGGTGACTTGAATCGGGTCGTTGTGCGCGGAAGGTCTAGAATACTTCGATCCGGTCGGGAGGCAATAAAGCGCCTGTGACATAATACATCGCTTTATCTCCTTCCCTTGGTGAATAATTAATCATTATTGGCTAGCAGGTCTTAACTCTCAATCTGTCATAATATTTTGGACGGCAGAGTTCCATTATTTACTCTGATTGATTATATTATTATTAATATTGCCACTTAAGTGCGGCAGTAGACTTTGTTAAAGAAGATGGCATACTTATATTCCCATTATCATGATGATTCTTTCATCAATTGTCGTAAAAAGAAAAAGCCTCAAAATATATGGAAAAGTAGCTGTGATTGCTAAGAACATATTCCTGTGTCTGCATTTTTCCACTTTCCGCCAATAAGGAGTTATTTCGCAACAGAATTACCTCGCTTAACTGTACCGAGAAGCTTCTTGCAAGTGTTATCTGCCGATATGGATGGGATGATTACCATATCGATATATTTTTTTAATCATCTTTTTGTAATACTACACACATTTTTTTCTTGCTGAATCCATTTATTCATGGTGATTAAGGTTGTTAGTAAGACCAGATTCGGAACCCTATTATGGTATCATATCCCTGGACGAATACTGGAACTATATCCTGCCACCAGATATTCACATAAAAAAACACGAACTATCATGAAAAGAGTTCAAACGTCAATTTCAGTTTTCAATTTTGGAAAACAAAATCAAAATAAAACGTACGTGCAACTCAGACAAGTGTAAAACCGTAAAACTAAGCCACAGTCTGAAAGCTTGACAGCTGAGCGCGAGTCTACGGGCAACTCGCTGAAACTACAGGAAAACGTGAAAATTGCATTTCCGATGGTCCTGTCAAAGTGTCAAATACATACAAAGGATTCTACATACATGGTTTAGCGGGAGATGGTTTAATATTTAGTGTTGAGTTGAAAAAGAATTTGAATATAAGGTTGTGATAAAAGGTGGTGCAAAATTCTAGTTAGTCAATTGTTACCTTGTGATGTAAAGTTATTTGTGAAAAGAACATTATTTTTTAGATATGACTCTAAGCATACAAAAGAATAGATTAATGAATGTGTGAAGTAAATCATCATCATCATCATCACTACTACACTACAACAGCCCATAACGTCCACTGCTGGACATAAGCCTTTCCCATGGTGGGAGGATTTGCCGTAATCTCCACGCTTGGCAGGCGGATTGGAGATCGCAGTGATGAAAGACTAACAGAAAACGCTGCTGCCCATTCTCTGGTCTACGGAGGCGCAAGGTGTTCTGCCTCAGACATTAGTCGCCATATACGACACCCGTCAGTGTAATGGGTTGGTTCTATTCTACTCTGCCGGATACCACACGGCTAATCATCACGGTTAATCATCATCATCATCAGCCTATTAATAGTCCCACTGCTGGGACACAGGCCTCCTCTCTATAAGAGGGAATGGGCTATAATCCACCACGCGGGCCCAGTAAGGATTGGTAGATGTCACATGTCTTCGATTTTTTTTAGTTCTAGGACGTGCCGGTTTCCTCACGATGTTTCCCTTCACCGTTTTGAGAGCAGCGGTGATGAAATAAATTACACAAAGTAATACCGCCTGCCTGGGTTCGAACCCACGATTTACTGTCCGTAAGTCGGGGCCGCCACCACTTTGCAAAAAGCAAATAAAGGACTGAAAATATCTATAATAAGATTATTTCAGATTCAGCGGTTGTCATTTTTATTACATAAACTACATATTGAGACTAAACTGCTGAACATGCGGTCCTGGGTTCAATTACCAGGTCGGGCAAAGTGTTATTGGGCTTTTTAATCAGGAATTTCTCAGTAGCAGCTACGGAGTCTGAATCTGTACCCGGCGATGGCAATAGGCTTGCCCTTATGCACTAAATAAACTAGCGTAATGTGGGTGTCTGACTAGTAGGTACGCCTAACCCCCCAAGGTTAACAGGCGTGATGTTATAAAAAACCGGCCAAGTGCGAGTCGGACTCGCGCACGAAGGGTTCCGTACCATTATCTATACATTAGACAAAACGGCAAAAAAATCACGTTTGTTGTATGGGAGCCCCCTTAAATATTAATTTTATTCTGTTTTTAGTATTTGTTGTTATAGCGGCAACAGAAATAAATAAATATTGCTGGACATTACACACAGCGCCATCTAGTGCCACACTAAGCAACGCTTGTGTCGTGGACACCAGATAGTTGATATACTACATAGATACTTTTTGTTTTGTAAATACATACTTAATATACATACAAACATCCATGACTCGGAAACAAATGTCCGTGCTCATCACACAATCATTTGCTCCGACCGGGATTCGAACCCGGGACCCTAAGAACGTAAGGCAGCCTCACTACCGCTGCGCCAATCAGGTCGTCACATTATCGTATACATTATCGTATCATTATAGTATACAATACATTATCTGTGAAAATTTCAACTGTCTAGCTGTCACGGTTCATGAGATACAGCCTGGTGACAGACAGACGGACAGACGGACAGACGGACAGGCGGACAGACGGACAGACAGCGAAGTCTTAGTAATAGGGTTCCGTTTTTACCCTTTGGGTACGGAACCCTAAAAACCGGCCAAGTGCGAGTCGGACTCGCGCACGAAGGGTTCCGTACCATTATTTGAAATAATTTTATTCTGTTTTTAGTATTTGTTGTTATAGCGGCAACAGAAATACATCATCTGTGAAAATTTCAACTGTCTAGCTGTCACGGTTCATGAGATACAGCCTGGTGACAGACAGACGGACAGACAGCGAAGTCTTAGTAATAGGGTTCCGTTTTTACCCTTTGGGTACGGAACCCTAAAAATACCAGTAATTATGGCTATCGATATTTTTAATAATATGATTTTGTAGGTCACAACACTAATCCGACGCCACTAATCTTCCATCGACATTCTGAGACGGATGGAAAGCGTCTGATCAGACCGATTAGCGACCACGGGCTAAAACAAGACACAAAGCGATACAGAACCTTATCTTTAAAGAAATAGAACCTATTGTCTATTGTTTCGAACTTCAAACAGTTTCTCATCGTCACTATTTATTTTGAGCTATATGTGAAAGAGATAAGGTTGACTTTTCCTTGTTCTTATGTACTGATCTTTGGATACAATTTTCTTAAAAGTGATCCAGTGTTAAATGATCTTTGTTACTTAAACAAAATCTTTGTAAAGACTTGAGTTCAGTGGTCCAAGATAATTGGTCAATCGGTAAGTATCTTACAGCATTGATTATGGTTTTAATAATTTAAGCCTGCTCTTTCAATCATTAGTAGGAACTGAACCGATATTTATTTAATTTTGTGATTGGACTGTAAAATCTTATCAGCTTGTACTTAATAAATTAGGTAGGTACTAAATATAAGATGGGAGAGGGAATTATAGGAGCTCGTGGCTAAATAATAACAGCCGCTCGGGTCTATCTCTAGGTTAAGCCGTGCTTGCCTAGGTTGGTCTGTGGATGGGTGACCACCCATTGCATACCGGGTTTCCACCGTGCCTCGGAAAGCACGTTAAGCTGTTGGTCCCGGCTGTCATTTGTAGATCTTTGACAGTCGTTACAGGTAGTCAGTGACCCAAAAAGTCTGACAACCAGTCTTACCAAGGGGTATCGTATTACCCAGTACTAACTGGGTTGTGGAGGTCAGATAGGCAGTCGCTCCATGTAAAATACAGGTATTCAGCTGATACGGTGAGACTGGAAGCCGACCCCAACATATTTGGGAAAAGGCTAGGCAGATGATGATGAGAGGGAATCATGAATAGAACTTCTCAAGAAAACTTTAACAGTTTTTTCAAAAACTAAGTGACACACGAATCTATCTCTACAGATAAATAAAATTGAAGTCATTATAATCAAGTTATAATGTTCTCACTGGTGGGACACGGCCTCCTTTCCATGAGAGGGAATGGGCTATAATCCACCACGCGGGCCCAGTGCGGGTTGGTCACATGTCTTCGAAGTTTTGGTTCTAGGACATGCCGGTTTCCTCACGATGTTTTTCTTCACCGTTTTTGAGAACAGTGGTGATGTAATAAATTGCACAAAGTATTGCGCCTGCCTGGGTTCGAACCCATGACTTACTGTTAAGCTGCTCTCAAAATTGAAATGTCTGTTTGCAATTTCAAAATAACAGCTTTATACACAACAAATTAACATTAATTTATTTGTGTTGAATTCAAAAGTTTCCTACTAATTCATAACAAAAATACTTTTCATTCTTTTATTTCATTTCTTAAAAAAAATTGTATTGAATAACGTCGTTTGACACGTCGTGGCCATTTGTTACTGCAGTTTTCGGCTCCATAACAACCTCGCCTGTGGCTCGGGTGTAAATTCTGCCTCGAATGCAATAAGAAATTTTATTATCAAAATGTACTATTCCGTAACAGAACAATTATAGCTTCAACATTTCAGAACCCCTGACCAGCATAAAGTTCCCGAAGTAGTCGCCCAAACAAGCCGGGTCAACCATAAATATTCAGCACTCACCCACAAAACAGAATAGGAACAGAAGGTCAACTCTCTACAACGAGAGAAAACAGGTGCATAAACACAAAGATGCGATGCGAAGAGCTCGTGGCTAAATAATAACAGCCGCTCGGGTCGACCTTTAGGGTAAGCCGTGTTTGCCTAGGTTGGTCTGTGGATGGGTGACCACCCAATACATACCGAGTTTCCTTCGTGCCTCGGAAAGTACGTTAAGCTGTGTGTCCCGGCTGTCATTTCTACATCTTTGACAGTTGTTACAGGTAGTCAGTGGCCCAAAAAGTCTGGCAACCAGTCTTACCAAGGGGTATCGTATTACCCAGTACTAACTGGGTTTTGGAGGTCAGTCGCTTCATGTAAAATACTGGTATTCAGCTGCATCCAGTTAGACTGGATGCCGACCCCAACATGTAGTTGGGAAAAGACTAAGCGGATGATGAAACACAAAGATCCGATTTTATGACATCGGGCGAAACCCGAGGTCATAAAATAGCGTGTCGTTTGACGTAACGACTTGCGTCAAGCGACACGCGCTACTTCATGCCTTGCCCTCTGCACACATTTGGTTCACTGGCGCGCCAAATCAGTCATAACCTGTTTCCGTCTCTCGAGTAATACACGTCAAACTATGGCATTGCTAGTCGCGTTGTAGTGACTGTTGGCCTGCTCTAAACCTCTTATTTTACTTCTTCACAGTACACACGTGTGTCGGCTGAACGTTCAGCTCGTGGCCAGTGATCAACTTGTGCGGTGTTTTCCCTCGTTGTATTTTTTTGTTGCCCCACACTAGGAATTTCTAACGTATCGTGGCGTTTACAAACATTTAAACTCACATACACAAACACCCAAATCCACTAGGGCTGAAACTGACCTTCTGCATCTAGTTATCTACATTGTGACTGAACGTTTCAAAGTAATTTGTCTCACGAGTTTGACTTCGTATCTCAGTCAATTTCCCTTTTGACAGCTAATAAACCTTATCGGTGGAAAACAGTGGTCCTTCACAGACAACCGAGACGTATGCCCTTCGTAAATTGCGATAGATCACTTTTGAAGCTGGGTTCTGTCGCTTGCCTGGTCAGCTTATCTTGTTTAAATGTTTGGTACTGGATCAACTGTTGAAAGGGAAGTAGGATGTAAGATGCCTGAGTAATTCTTAGGTTGTTGAGATTGTTGTTGTTGTGTTGTTGTTTTGATGTTGTGTTGTTTTTTGATTGTTGTGTTTCTTAATTGTTTGAGTATTGTCGAATTCTGTAAGTTCCTTTTTAGGGTACCGTACCCGAAGGGAAGCCAATGGGACCCTATTACTAAGTCTCCGCTGTCCGTCTCTCTGATAGCAGGCTGTATCTCATGAACCGTAATAGGTAGAAAGTTTAATTTTTCATAGAATATGTATTACTGTTGCCGCTATAACAAAAAGTAATTAATATGAATTAAAAATCAAAGAGGGCTGCCCTACTACGATGGTACCCTTCATGCGCGAGTCCGACTTGTACTTGGCCGGTATTTATTTGTTTGATAAATCTTCCCCTTAATTTTAAGGGAAATGCGGGACTCGTAGATTGTTCCCGTGAACTGCCGCCATTGCATCTATCCCGTGTTAATTTTGTGCTTAACACTACAAATTCTGAAAACATAATTCCGAAGATTGCCTAAATATATTCTTGTAAAGTCTAAAATCTGGTTACATTGCTGATGTATCGTTTCCGTATAACGTTCGTTCACAATCGGGAACACTCGTACAATGCACTTCCGCGAAATTGAAATGATACTTTGTGACCAGCGTTCAAAATTTCTGTGGGAGAATCTCGATTTTCAACAAACATGACATCACACCTTTTTTTTTTTTCAGATGGGAAATCATCAAATGACTCCTCCCGTTCTGGGCGGAGCGGGAGGGAGTGTCAGACTTTTACTGACTAAAACCCATCCATGTTCCTTCATCGTCCTTTGTGTTCCGGGGCCACGGTATCTCTTTCGAACAGTCCCGCAGCCCCGGTAGGCATGACATCACACGTTCAATCCTCGATTGATAAGGCCGAAGTGGACTTAATATACACCCAGATTCGCCTGTCATGTTTAAATCCCATGTATTAGGAGCCTCTTGATATCCACCGGCCACAAATCCAGACTCTGTGGCAGCTAGCGAGAAATTCCTGATGGAAGAATCGAACCCAGGATCTCATACTCAGACCACTAGACCAACGAGCCCTTGAAAATAATAGGTATAGTTTAATTTTGTCTGTTATCCAAGTACTACAAAAATTAGGGTTTCCCTATCAGCTCAACACAGGCTCGGTTCTAACTGGTGTTTACCTGCAACTCGGCAAACGTTTCGCTGACACACTACCAATGTTTGCTCCACTCTATTCATATACTCAAATCCGAGATACACATTTACGAGATACACAGTTATTCAATTGCTGTTTAGTGGAACCCTAATTTGTGCAATGATGGCGGATACAACAGATGGTAGGTAAATGAATGAACAGGTTTAATGATCGTGGATTTGGTCAAAGGCTTGTATTTGAATGCTTGTTTTGAGCATCTAAATGCTCAAAAATCACCAATTCCATAATTTGATTCTATAATTTTTACTTAAGTGAAAACTATAGAATCGATTAAACGTTCATTAAAAGTCAAAAATCTTTATCAAAATTATGAGACCGTCGAGGTCGTTGAGAAGCTAAATGGCTAAATAATTATAAAGAAAAAATAACAGCCGCTCGGGTAGATCTTCAGGTTAAGCGTGCTTGCCTAGGTTAGTCCGTGGATAGGTGACCACGTGACTACCCATTACATACCGAGTTTCCTTCGTGCCTCGGAAAGCACGCTAAGCCGTTGGTCCCGGCTGTCATTAGCAGATCTTTGACAGTCGTTACAGATAGTCAGTGACCCGAAAGTCTGACAATCAGTCTTACCAAGAGGTATCGTATTACCCAGTACTAACTGGGTTGTGGGGATCAGATAGGCAATTGCTTTATGTAAAATACTGGTAATCAGCTGCATGCGGTAAGACTAGAAGCTGACCGTAGAATAGTTGGTAAAAGGCTAGGCAGATTATGATGAGGCCGTCAATGAGCAAAAGGCCTTGTCCCATCCAGTGCCGAATGTAGGCCACCTCACTTTTGCTACGCTTTCTGGCCTGTGAAAGTTTTATCCAGGTGTTCTCCGCGATCTTCTATAAATTGGCTACCAATGTGAAAGTTTCATCCAGGTGTTCTCCGCGATCTTCTATAGATTGGCTACCAATGTTAAAGTTTCATCCAGGTGTTCTCCGCGATCTTCTATAGATTGGCTACCAATGTGAAAGTTTCATCCAGGTGTTCTCCACGATCTTCTATAGATTGGCTACCAATGTTAAAGTTTCATACAGGTGTTCTCCGCGATCTTCTATAGATTGGCTACCAATGTTAAAGTTTCATACAGGTGTTCTCCGCGATCTTCTATAGATTGGCTACCAATGTTAAAGCTTCATTCAGGTGTTCTCCGATATCTTCTATTGACTGTGGACTGGCTACCAATCTGGCTTTTGTTGACGTTAGAACTTCACTGCTTCAAAAGAAACAAGTAGGCTGGTTGTTTTAAAAAGTTATATATCAAACGTCACTGTCATAGAATTGCCAATAGTATTTTTATAAACTTTTGTTGTTTACAAAATGCCAAAAAGTACTACAGATGATTATACGAAAACGAGTGAAAAGGCGAGGAGTACTAGTAGGAGTACGACAGCATTACAGGTTCAGTACCTTTATAATACATGGCTATAAATTTCGGTAGCAACCCGGACTTAGGATGTTGGGGTATGTTGCATAAGTGGCTTGGAAAGCACGTATATCCATCGGTCTTACGTCTAATCTCTGATCTCGATCGTGATGCTGTGCCATCAGACTATGGGAGCAAGAGAGTAGATGCATTCTGCATCTGTATTTATGCATAAACTTGTGAAATGTAATTCCTGCGTCGATGGCTGGCATCCGCTGGGACTGGCCTACTTGAAAAATATTCTGAAGAAAATGATTAAGGGCTCATGGATGATGCTCAATGGAATGTGGATCGGCCATCATAGAAGAGGAAGACTATAGAAATGATCGATGGACTGTGTGAAAGATGATATATTGAGATGACGACTAATGTAGAAGTAGGTATGGACGATGAAGACATGCTACGCCAAACCCAAATAATTGGAATAAGGACAAGTTAAAGAAGGGCAGAGGAATATCTGCCCTTCTTTAACTTGTATCATCATACAACCAACCTATTTTGATTGAGGCCCGTTTTATTAGGGTTCCATACCCAAAGGGTAAAAACGGAACCCTATTACTAAGACTTCGCTGTCTGTCCGTCTGTCCGTCTGTCCGTCTGTCTGTCACCAGGCTGTATCTCATGAACCGTGACAGCTAGACAGTTGAAATTTTCACAGATGATGTATTTCTGTTGCCGCTATAACAACAAATACTAAAAACAGAATTAAATCAATATTTAAGGGGGGCTCCCATACAACAAACGTGATTTTTTTGCAGTTTTGTCTAATGTTTTTAAATAATGGTACGGAACCCTTCGTGCGCGAGTCCGACTCGCACTTGGCCGGTTTTTTTATTTAATGGTTTACCAACAATTGTTTACACTGGTTATGGGCATAAAAAACAAGCAAAAACAGAAAAACAATAGTGTACAATAACTTATAGGTAAACTATTTGCAACCTGTTTTGATTGAGGCCCCGTTTTGTTCAATTCGAGCATTAATCACAAAGTTTTCTTTAACAAACTTAGAAACACTGTTACTTTGACTTCAAAGTCTTTATTCTTTTTGTTCCCTAACCTGCAAAAGTGAAGCTAAAGGAGCAAAGTTGTGAGGTAGCAGCCTTCAAATGCGCTTTGCATTGAATACGGGAACAGCGCAGTAGGCAAGCTGGCACCACACAAATGTTGGGTGCATTGTAGCGAGCCGTAAGCAACAAGACGTATTCAGCATTCTTTTGGCTTCGACTGAAACTGGAAACGAAATTTAAACTGCATAATATTGTCATTTGTACAATGTTAAAGAAATATTTTCGGTTTTAATAATAAAATAGGGTCTACCTCAGTTTTCAACAGACTTCCAAAAAGAGGAGGTTCTCAATTCGACTGTATTTTTTTGTGTTACCTCCGGACTTTCGACTGGGTGAACCGATTTTCATGATTCTTTTTGTATTTGAAAGCTGGTGCTTTCCGTGTAGTCCCATTTAATATATATTTTTTTTAATTTTGAGAACATCTGATGCTGATCTTCGGAGATATACAATGGCCCTCTTCAAAAATAGACGGCAAATCTGCCGTGATTGCTGCAATCGCTTGGATGTTTATTGTTTATACAACTTCATGACGTAACATCACGCCAGTATGCTCTAAGGGGGTACGCAGATGTGTAATAATACACCCAGATTTCGAAAGTTAGGTATGTTGTTGGCGCGTTCATGCTCCGCGCGCGCCTCAAAGAGATGTCAGCAAAAGGAAGGGGTCCGCAAGGTCCGATGCCTGCCGGGGCTGCGGGACTGTTCGAAAGAGATACCGTGGCCCCGGAACACAAAGGGCGATGAAAGAACATGGATGGATTTTAGTCAGTAAAAGTCTGATACTCCCTTCCGCTCCGCCCAGAGTGCGAGGGGTAATTTGATGATTTCCCATCCGAAAAAAAAGATATGTTAAGTTCCATATATTGAGGATACGCCTATTACCATGACATGTATTATTAAACAATGTAAAATAAATTAATGGCAAATATTTGTTTGGGAACAACTAAAAATTGAAAAATAAAAAACGTTTTTTATATTCCGTGTCCACGGGGTTTTTCTTTTACGGCCATTTTCAATAACGTACCAACAGGTATCGGTAGGTTGCTATCTCAGTCTGTTTGACATTTAGTTTAACAACCGATACAAACAAAACGTCACAGAAAAGCTTTCTTTGATTTTTCTATGAATAAAGTGACAGGTAGGTGACGCGGATAGTAGAACTTTGTTTATAGAAACACCGATAGCTACGGGAGTAGACATATTAACTGTCAGTTATACGTAAGTAAGATAGAGTAAACGGCCTTTAATCGACAATCGATAACTATATCGAGCTGTTGACCTTTTACAAGACAAGAAGTATAGTAGCAGTGAGAACATAAATCTTCTTAGGAGTGATGCTTAAAGCTCGGGTAGCCCGCGAAATTCAAAAATTCTTACGTATCAGGCTTGAAGTTGAACAAAATATGATTCGCGACCGTAACACGCATATAATTACAGAATTATAATCAATAAAATCATCACAGCCCTCTTCGTTCATTTAACCCCAATAAATGACTAATTCATAAAAGTATCATATTATTTTAATCAACATACAACCTTTTTTTTTTTTTTAGTTGAATAGACTTGAAGTAGGCACATTCAATAAAATTTTGGCTCAACCAAATAGTGATGATGCGAAGAGTCTGTTCAGGTTCATGGCCCAGATATGATTAATATGTATTTAGGGTACGATGGGACTGGGATACGCAATGCGGTTAAATGTCCCCAAATAAATAAAGAAAAAAAAAAAACCTTTTTTTTTTCGGATGGGAAATCATCAAATGACTCCTCCCGCTCTGGGCGGAGCAGGAGGGAGTGTCAGACGTTTACTGACTAAAATCCATCCATGTTCCTTCATCGCCCTTTGTGTTCCGGGGCCACGGTATCTCTTTCGAACAGTCCCGCAACCCCGGCAGGCATCGGTCTTGTTTATCGGTATTTTGTTGACTCTCTTTGAGGCGCGCGTGGAACACGAACGCGCCGTCGACACGGCCTGTCGTCATGAGACGGACGGACGGCGAGCTAGCCCATAGCTCTCCGTCCACAGGCCCGCGCCTACGGTGGCCGGGGGCCACCACGTTGCCCCCGACGCCCTGGGCGTCTCCAGCGGCGGCCGGGACGTGAGGTTCTCTCCCTCTCACGTTCCGCCACCTCCTTCTCTAGCATTACTGCTTCGCAGTGGGAGGTGACGGCGTCCCAATCAACACACAACCTGACACTGACTTGCAGAATGCAAAAAACCGTAAGAAAATTGCTTCGCTTCCACCTTAATCTTAACCGTTTATTGGTGCTTTTGAATCGCCAGTTTCAGAAAATGGGAGAATTACTCCATCGATTTTGGTCCAATCTCAGCCAGATAGTAATTTAAACTTTATCTGGATAATAATTAGATTCTTCTGTGTAAGTTGTACACCTATCGAAAATCGGATTCTTGCTCATAATGTACTGGTAGCCACTTTGGATGAATTCAACAGGCAAACGAGCTAGACCAGCACATCTAGCTACGTATTATTCCTTGCACGTAACACTAAAATTTCATAGTATTGCAAAAATTCCTTGAACGTAACTGTGTTTCAACAAAGGAGAATAATTCCTCCATCGAAACTAGTTACGTGCAAGGAAAAATAATTCCTTCATCGAAACTAGTTATGTGCAAGAAAAAATAATTCCTTCATCGAAACTAGTTACGAAACTACGGGTTCGTGGACGGCCGAAGGGATCCTATTACTCAGTTCTTGAGTTTTGGAGATCAGTTGGGCATTGTTTCATGATAACTACTCCATAGGCAGGAAGCTAACCCCAACTTGGTTTGATAAAGGCTGGGCAAATAGTAATGACTGTTTCATTTGTTGAATCCTATTAATTTCCCAGGTCCCCCTACACTTCGCAATCCACCAGCCAGGATGTCACTTTGAGAGCTGCTGCGGAGTCTGCAACCTGTTCCCAGGAGTTCTCTTGATAGCCTTCTGTCAAGTCCTGGTTGGATCTATCCTGTTAACTCTAATCCTGTCACATGGCACACAGTATGATGAGATGCACCAGACGCAAAGTTCTCAGTGTGAGTATACAGGAAGTCGACAATCAAACTTCGCATTTATAATTGTAGTAAGAAATAAGATAAATAGTTGAATAGGCTCTAAACTGAACTTCTCTCTCAACTTCATAATGTGAAGTAATTCCTTCTACAATCCTACCGTTTGATTAAGACGGTGTCTGAGGTAGCTGATGCGCGGAGTATTGGCGCTCGTCTGCGGGAGAATGATAGGCTTCTCCTGTCACGTCACTCCTCCTGCGGCACCGTCTCAGCTAAGGCCTGTAACTTCTTTTATTTTCCTGCAGTCATCAGTGTGGCGACAGGCATCGTGTTGAGCGGTATCACGGGCGCGGGAGCGTTGCTCATCCTCGTCACCTTGACAGAAAACTGCCGAGCGATGCTGGTAAAACTTAGCTCTTATTATACAAGAAGGTAGAATGCAGAGCAAAAATGCTCTTAGATGTTGAGTGATGGCCAAGCTTCACTGCCTAACTTACCAACCCAACTTGTCTTGCTTGTGGGTATTCTGTAACAGATTAGTCTTTGGAGAGTGTGTACGCTCTACGATATCATCATCTGCCTTTTCCCAACTTTGCTAGGGTCGGCTTCCATAGCCGGATGCAGCTGAATATCATATCATATCTGCACAACCCAGTTAGTACTGGGTAAAAACGATACCCCTTGGTAAGACTGGTAGTCAGACTTTCAGGCCACTGACTACCTGTAACGACTGTCAAAGATCTTTTGCGCACTTAGGTCGGTTAACTAGCGTCGGCGTTATGGGAATCGCAAAATAAGTACTGGATTTACTTAGTATGGAGTGAGTTTATTAAAATAAATTACAAGGAGCAAGAATGCCGACCGACCGAACCCGGAGACGAGAAGTTACTGACTGATTTTACATTTGAACAATTATTGAAAACTTGGGATACGGTCGGAGCGGCACGTTACAAACTAAACAATGTACAAAGGTTTCTATAGCTAGGTAAAACAATAAAATAGCACAGTAAAACATATTACAAACAAAACCGTCGGAATCTCACCAAAAATATCAAAGGCTATTACTCTAAATTCTTAAAACTAATATGAACAATAAGCAAACTGGGCAAGGCCCTACCATAAACTATTGTTATCCTTACACAAAACCTGCTATAAAACATCTGCAGTCTTGCCGTGAGAACTGAAAGCTTAAATTACTTACATACTAAGTTCACTAAAGTAATAACTACAATATTAATAAATAATTAATGAAGACGCTATAATTAATGAAGACGCCACAGTACCCCCCTGCCAGTGATCGAGATCACGAAAAACTGGTTTGTCTGACTCTGGCAAATGAACAAGACGTAATTCAAGAGACGAGTTTCTGTTGTCAATTAAGCTTTTAAGCTCCGCGTCATTTTGTTGCGAGGATGCAAGAGCTTTCCAGTCTATCCCAGTACATACTGACTCTATGCGAGATAGTAGGTCGGCCGTAATGTTGTCCTCTCCTTTGACGTGACGTATGTCTGTAGTGAATTGTCCAATAAAGTCTAAATATCGAAATTGCCTAGGGGAACATTGCTGATTTTTCTTTCTAAAAGCGTAAGTTATTGGTTTGTGGTCTGTAAAAATTGTAAAAGTTCGCGCCTCAACGTGATGTCTGAAATGTTTGACCGCGGCGTAGATTGAGAGTAATTCTCGGTCATAGGCTGAATATTTTTGTTCAGTAGCCGTAAGTTTCTTAGAAAAGAAAGCAATTGGTTGCCATTCATTATCGATTTTCTGTTGTAAAGCCGCGCCTATGGACATGTTGGATGCGTCACTGAAAATAGCAAGTTCGGCGTCGGGCTTTGGATGCACTAACAACGTTGCTTCAGCTAAGCTGTCCTTGCACGTCTCAAAGTCACGCTTAGCTTGGTCGTTCCAAGTAATAGGTGTTTTTCCTTTCTTGTTGCCGCACAGCAATTCATGTAAACTAGCTTGGCTACGCGCTGCATTAGGTATGCACCTTCTGTAAAAGTTCAACATACCTAGGAATTGACGTAGCTGCTTTGCGGTGGTTGGTAAGGGATAGGTACGTATTGCTTCAACCCTAGTGGGGAGCGGACGCGTACCTGCTGCTGACACTTGATAACCTAAAAATTCAACTTCAGACTTTCCGAACACACACTTTGCGGGGTTTATTACTACTCCGTATTTCCTTAACCTAACAAATACAGTCTCTAAGTGTTTTAAATGTTCCGTTTCGTCACTAGATGCGATTAAAATATCGTCTATGTAGTAGTACACAAAATCAAGTTCACATAACACTTCGTCCATAAATCGTTGAAAAGTTTGTGCTGCATTACGCAAGCCAAAAGTCATAAACTTAAACTCAAATAAACCGAAAGGCGTAGTTATTGCTGTCTTTGGAATGTCCTCTTCAGCGATAGGGATTTGGTTAAACGCACGCACTAGATCTAATTTTGAAAACACTTTTTTTTCACTTAAGCACTGGGCGAAGTCTTCGATATGTCGCACTGGGTATTTGTCGGGCACTGTTCTTTCATTCAGACCACGATAGTCGCCGCAGGGCCTCCACTCGTCTTCACACTTTGGAACCATATGTAGCGGCGAAGCCCATGAACTTTTCGACGGTCGAGCGATGCCTAATTTTAACATTGACTCGAATTCTTTCTTAGCTGCTATCAGGCGGTCCGGGGCTAGACGCCTAGGCTTCTGTGCAACCGGTTGACCGGGTGTTACAATTATGTGGTGTTGAGTATTGTGTTTGACCGTTTTCTGCATAGTCCCATCAAGGCGAGTAATGTCGACATATTGTGCTAACAGATGGTGGTACGGCGTTTCACCGTTAACGGTTTTGACTGACTCAATTTCGCACCCAACTACCTGTCCATTAACGGTACACTGGGTGGTTGCATCTACAAGTCGTCGGTTGCGCGCATCGATCATTATACTATAATGTGCTAAAAAATCGATTCCAATTATTGGTCTAGATACATCTGCCACCACGAACATCCACGGGAAATCTCTGCGTAGGCCTAGGTTAAGCGTGAGTGGGATCGTTCCATACGTAGCAATCTGTGTGCCATTAGCGGCCACTAACCCATAGGCAGACATTTGGCGAGCCGTATGAATCAGTGACTTTGGATAAACGCATAGGTCTGCACCGGTATCTACGAGAAAATCTACCTTACTGCTTTTGTCCTTTATAAAAATGCGGCGTGTGGGTGGCTGGGAGTTTGCGTCATCCGCCACTAATGACCCCCGCTCGCGTTTCCCGCTGGTGGTGATTTATATGCGCAGGGTTGCACACACTTCTCTGCTGCAGGGCCGAATTTATGATGGTACCAACACTTCCACCCTTCTGGTCTCGACCTTGATCGGCTTCTTGAGTGACTGCGACTTGACCTCGATCTGGAGCGGCTGTGTGGTCGAGACACTCGTAACTCGTCTAACTGAGCCTGCATTTGAGCTAGTATTACCCTTATTTGTCCTTCAGGCGGGGCTGCGGGCTCTTGTTGTGCAGCGGCTACAGTGGCGCAGATATTTCGGCCAGATCGTAGCTGTTGGTTTTCGTGCATGAGATCTGCCATTTCCGCAAGGTGATTCAGCGAGGCATCCGTCTTTGTTATCACCGCGTTCTGCATGTCGTGAGCCAAACCTTTCATCCAGATTGCTCGCAGGACGTCGTCCGTTACTGTAGACCCAGCAAGAGTCTTTAGGTGCCGCAGAAATTGTGATGGCGTGCGGTCACCGATCGCCTGGTCTTCGAGCAAAAGCCGTGTTTTTTTCGCTTTTGAGTCACCAAACCTTGTCAGTATTGTCTGTTTGACATGTTGGTAAGCATCTGCTTGGAAAGTCGGCAACACGGTTAATATGTCGGTGAGCTCTTCCATTGCTTCCGTATCTAGGGCGCGTACAACGCATTCAGTTTTTAAACGCGGGCACGTTACTCCTGCCAATGCCATTAAGCACTCTGCTCCGCCAAACCATATTTCTGACTTGGCCGGATTAAAAGGCTTTAACACCACTTGACGTGTATTCGCAGCGAGCTGAGGTTGGTCCTCACCGGCCATTTTGTTATAATCTACTAGCTTCTTCTGTGAACAAAAAACTAACACTCGTTCGCGCACAGGTTTCGCGATTCCGCGCACTAACCGAAACACTAGGTAACCATATCTCTCAACGATAGAGATCACGTCGGGGTCACCACTTTTGCGCACTTAGGTCGGTTAACTAGCGTCGGCGTTATGGGAATCGCAAAATAAGTACTGGATTTACTTAGTATGGAGTGAGTTTATTAAAATAAATTACAAGGAGCAAGAATGCCGACCGACCGAACCCGGAGACGAGAAGTTACTGACTGATTTTACATTTGAACAATTATTGAAAACTTGGGATACGGTCGGAGCGGCACGTTACAAACTAAACAATGTACAAAGGTTTCTATAGCTAGGTCAAACAATAAAATAGCACAGTAAAACATATTACAAACAGAACCGTCGGAATCTCACCAAAAATATCAAAGGCTATTACTCTAAATTCTTAAAACTAATATGAACAATAAGCAAACTGGGCAAGGCCCTACCATAAACTATTGTTATCCTTACACAAAACCTGCTATAAAACATCTGCAGTCTTGCCGTGAGAACTGAAAGCTTAAATTACTTACATACTAAGTTCACTAAAGTAATAACTACAATATTAATAAATAATTAATGAAGACGCTATAATTAATGAAGACGCCACAGATCTACAAATGACAGCCGGGACCAATGGCTTAACATGATTTCCGAGGCGCGGCGGAAACACGATATGTGGACGGACCAACCTAGGCAAGCACGGTTTAGCATGAAGATCGACCCGAGTGGATGTTATTATTTAGCCAAGAGCTCCTACGATGCTCCCATGATTCCAAATTCCAACTATTGGCCTCTACTACCGGCCGCAGTGCAGGTTACCATCCGCACTTGACGAATGGCATGCTTAACCTGATCCCAACATTCTCCTTTTCATTATTGGACTTCCCAACCACACTTGTTTGGTTTTGCGACGGTATTCGTTTCAGCATGAGCTTTAAGACTAAGGGGCTGCCTCCACGAGCGAGAAAATCGCGGCGATATTATCGTCCTTGCCACGTTTTTCTATACACTCTCTTTTGGGCCTTCTCCACGAGCGAGAGAATTGCGGCGATATTTTCGTATAGAAATACGTTGTATCGCCGCGATTCTCTCGCTCGTGGAGGCGGCCCCTTAGGTACATAAAAGGCCACTATCAGATAATATTGTACATGGTATTTTTTCTAAAACCAGGTTTACCTCTTCGTCGCAGCTCTTGTGTGGAAATTGCTGTTCTCACTAGCGGTGACCAAGATTGCAAGAGCCTGTGTCCGATTTAATGATGGTAAGGAATGCTTACATTCTTGATCATAACCCATCACCTATGTATGAGAATGAAAAGTGAGAGGCAGTAGTATTTTTAACCCCAGTAAACAAATGTGTTTATTCTTTTTTCATTTGATTTAAAACGTCTTAGTTTTACACTCAAATACTCACGGGATAATATCCGTGGTCTTAGTTTTACATTAGAAGACCAAAATATTGGAAACAATTCGGTAGATTGTGGCCGTAGAACACCAATAATATTTTCTCTTACAAAACTTGTGTTTATATAAAGTGGTACTCAAACTGCTAGCACGCATGTCCCAACGTTTTGTTTGTTAGCATCTTTGTCCATGGTTTTTAAACAGTAATTTAAGTCGAAAATTAATTGTTACGGCTCCATAGACTCAGATCTTACATATTCCATGTAATAAGTTTGCGTTCATGATGAAAAAAAATGAATTTTCTTAATTATATGGAGTGTGGAGTTGTTGACGGCTTACACGACTTATTGATAAACTATTCATTCGATTTGATAAGTAAGGTGTCTATTGATTCGTGGCCCGGGTAACATAGGATATATTTTTACCGACTTCAACAATAAGAGGAATCTCAGGATTTTACCTTGTAAACCCCGAATAGGCTTGTCAACTGAAAAAATATAATTAGTCCGTCAGTCAAATTATCAAAAAATATTTGACCAGTATTTTTTCTTTTGTTACGTAATCCAAAATTGACGAAGATACGACGCGACGCTTTTAAAATTCTCAATATGTCACGCGCCGTGCTGTAATTTTTAGTGCGTTTTAGTGCGTTCTGACGTCACGAGCTGACTCCCGAATTTTGATGCGTTTTATCTTTGTCAATATTCATTGATTTACAAAAACAAAAAAAAAATACGTGTTCAAACTATTTAGTACGTCAGTTAGAGTTTCCAATACTCTAACTGACGAACTAAATAGTTTTGCAATTTATTGATGGTGGAAACTATCCTATTTAAATATAGAGTGATTTTTCAGTAGTCGGGTTTTTTAGTTGTTTATAGGTATAACAACTAAAAAACTCGACTACACAAATTCTTGTATTTATTTGTATAGATATCAAAATGACCTTATACAGATCTTATTTGAAATTTAAACGGATACCTACCTACGTTAAAACGTCAAAAAAAGAAGGTTGAGCATCTCTGTCTCACATCTCTCTTCATAAACGTTCTACATTACCGAACAGTTTCCTGCGGCCTTTGCAAAATATTCGCTTTACATAGCATTGACTATTTACATAAATTCACTATGTATTCGATTGGGCCCGGATGGTACCTTCAGAAGGTCCGTTCCGTTTTACGAGTAAAAAACAAGTGCACAAAAATACAGTTAAACCAGAACAAGTAATTGCTTTGGTAATCATCGTGTTTCCGAATGAGCACGAAGGTCGCATTGTAGAGCGCTTTAGTTTTGCCTGACCACGCTTTGTTCTGTAGTGGTGAACTACCATTACGACTTTCTATGAACTTTTCTCTCCGACAGATTATTCTGATTCCATATCAAAAACCCATATCTCCACATCTGTCACACAAAAAGTTTGAAAAGTTTTTTGAATATACATACTCGTACAAAAGTACAAGGTGTGAAGAAACTCTACGCAAAATTGCTGGGAAACGACTTTTTTCTCTCTCTCTATTTTGGGGTGAAACATCACAGATTACGGTTGGACTCAAAACATTGTGCTGATGGACACATTTAATAGTAAACGGGTTAAGGAAATATTTAAAGTAAAGTTACGAACTTAAAAACTAGTAGGTATTTGGAAAAAACCGGCCAAGTGCGAGTCGGACTCGCGCACGAAGGGTTCCGTACCAATTATTATAAAAAAATCACGTTTGTTGTATGGGAGCCCCCCTTAAATATTAATTTTATTCTGTTTTTAGTATTTGTTGTTATAGCGGCAATAGAAATACATCATCTGTGAAAATTTCAACTGTCTAGCTGTCACGGTTCATGAGATACAGCCTGGTGACAGACAGACGGACAGACGGACAGACGGACAGACGGACAGACGGACAGACGGACAGACAGCCAAGTCTTAGTAATAGGGTTCCGTTTTTACCCTTTGGGTACGGAACCCTAAAAAACTTGTGAATATGATGGAATTTTGATGTCCAATATCTAATATAGGTAGTAGGTTCCCAGGTATAGTCCAGCGTGCAAACAAGTGCCTTTCGGCTTCGTTAAGAGTCTATTTACACCCTTTATGTATGTACCCAACCTTCTGTACTATTCTGTAGTACTGGTACCCTATTCGATTCCAATATGTAATTGAGTATGTGGAACAAACGGCGGGTCTTCTCCTACCTAATGTAAATGTAAGAGTCCCCGTCGGCGTCGTATGAAACAGACAGGATTCTGACAAAAATGTGTTGGAATGTTTGTATTTTATGTGAAGAGGCCTTTTCTGTGTGTGTAAGTGCCTTTACTTTGCAATGCGGCAGTTGGTTCAATTTTCTTTTTACTCAACATAACATTGCGACTGTATCCCTGAAAGGTTATGCAGAGGTGCAGTTATAATACTCCTACATTTCGGCAGTTAGGTTTTAGTCCCATCAAATAAGGGAAAAACAAGTTCTTACGTCATACTTCATCATAATCATCATCATTTCAGCCGAAAGTCGTCCACTGCTGGACATAGGCCTTCCCCAAGTGTCGCCACATTGACCAGTCCCGTGTGACTCGCATCCAGCGGATTCTCGCAACCTGATGTCCTGGTGAACCAGGTCATCGGTCCACCTAGTGGGAGGTCTTCCAACGCAACGTCTTCCGGTTCGCGGTCGCCACTCCAGAACTTTTTGGCCCCATCGGCCATCCGTTCTGCGAGCAATGTCCCAATGCCCACTGCCACTTAAGTTTGGCAATGCTTCGGGCTACGTCGGTAACCTTGCGGATATCTTCATTTCTGATTCGATCACGCCGTAGGAAACTCCGACCCTCTCCATTGCCCTTTGGGTGACTTTAAGCCTTCTGATGAGGCCCATTGGTAGCGACCACGTTTCGGTCCCGTATATAATCACTGGCAACACACATTGGTCATAGACTTTCGTCTTGAGACACTGCGGTAAGTTGAACGAGAAGATACCGCGCAACTTCCCGAACGCTGCCCAGCCGAGTCGGATTCGACGATTGACCTCTTACTCTTACGTCACACTTACCTAGACTATTTTTGTGTTGTTGAAATGTTAGTACCAAAACATCTTCACGACTGCAATCTCCGAAAGGTGTACCTTATAGTACCTACACCCACATTTCGCAGTTATGTTTTGGGTCCAATGTAATAAGGGCGCGCCTATTGTAGGCACAAATCCAGACTTCGTGGCTGCTACTGAGAAATTCCTGATGGGAAAAACCCAATAACACTTAAACCCAGGACCTGATGGTGAACAGTTCTGCTTGCTACCACTTGACTAACGAGGCAAATGTTAGCACCGTGAATAATTATAAAGTCATCATCATCTGCCTAGCCTTTTCCCAACTATGTTGGGGTCGGGTTCCAGTCTAACCGGATGCAGCTGAATACCAGTATTTTACATGGAGCGACTGCCTATCTGACCTCCACAACCCAGTTAGTACTAGGTAATACGGTACCCCTTGGTAAGACTGGGTGTCAGACTTTTTGGGCCACTGCCTACCTGTAACGACTGTCAAAGATCTACAAATGACAGCCGGGACCAACTGCTTAATTAATGTGCTTTCCGAGGCACGGAGGAAACTTGGTATGTAAGGGTGGTCACCCATCCACAGACCAACCTAGGCAAGCACGGCTTAACCTAAAGATTGACCCTAGCGGCTGTTATAATTTAGCCACGAGCTCCGTAAATAAAAGTAATGTTACTTTACTTGTAAATCAGGAAGCAACCTCAATAAATATTAAATTGGTCGTCCATCGAATCTTAATGTAGTAATACCCTGAGAGCCTAGTCCGACCCTCATATTTATAGCACCTACCTTCCTTACCTTTAGTTTATACCTAAGTCCTTCCAGAAAAAAATATTCAGACAAGATGGAAGAAGTTTTTCAGACGTGTAAAATGTTGCACTGTTTTAGACCTTCACGGTTTTTAACTACACTTAAAGTACTTAAGTACGGGATAATATCCGTGATTTTCGTTTTCTATGAGCTCCCGATAGAAAGAGGGTAGACAGACTTGTCTGCTCATAATATAGTAGATTGTATGACAAGGGAGCAAAATAGTATTTTTACGGCGAGGGCGCTATTTTGATTCCAGAGCGAAGCGAAGGATTCTAGAATAGAATCCCAAGCATAGCGAGGGATTCTAAAATAGAATACTGAGCGTAGCGAAGGATTCAAAGTACATCGCCTGAGGGAAAAATATATTTGCTCTTGAGTCATATACTCTACATTTCATCTCGTTATATGAGAAAATAAATAAGAGACACTTTTAAGTAATTAATGAATAAGTTTAATTAAAAAATGGCATGAATGTAAAAAAGGTCAATTGTCACACAATTTTGAAAATTTTTATCACTGTGTGTGTTTTGTTTGGGATTGATATAGTTGTGGATTTATTTATACAGGATGATATTTTTATCACTTTCAAAATAAAATGGGTATAATAGGTGAACGGAGTACAAGCAAATGCCACACTTAGTTTTTCTTTAATTCGAAAAAAAAAAAAAAATCGTTTTGTTTTCAAATTCGATTTTTTACATTTTTTGTTTTTTAATTTCTCTTTCTTTGTTCTAATATGAAAAGTTTACTTGAAATTTGTAGCGTTTTTTGATGATGGATCAATTCTTTTCTAAACTGTGGAAAAAGGAAAAACAAAACTAGGTATGCCATAAGCTTCTACTCCATTCACCCATACCAAAGTCATCCAGTATTTTGAGTGTTTGTAATCTCAGTATCTGGCTGGTGCTCAGGAAAAGGTTCCTTTGATGTAGAAGAGCGAACTATCTGCAACTCTTAATTTGATATTTTCTACAATGCGGGTGCTGACCCCCGCACCATAAAAACACTAATTCATACAATTTTCGTTCGATTTCAATGAACGATTCATGTTCCAAATTCAAATCTCATTACTGCCCGCTTAAAAGTCTAGTAGAGAAAAGAGCTACTTTGCTCCCGCTAAAAGGGGAACAAAACGACACTTTTCGAATAGAAGGGATGAAATGGTACATTTTGATACAAGTGGAGAAAGTTTGTTATTGCGATCGAGGCGGAATTATAACACCCGAGCCGTAGGCGAGGGTGTTTTTAAGCCGAGAATTGCAATAACAAATGTCCACGTGTATCAAACGACGTTTTTCAATACACTTTTGAAGAAATAAAATAAAATAACGAATAATATTTTTGTCACGAACTATGATTTAAATTTTCTTTTTTTTTCGCGCTTTGGTCTCGCCAGGTTGAAAGAGAGGCAATGGTATGAAGCCGTTAAACAGCCTAATATAAAAAATAGATTTATTTTATATTTTTGAATTCAGAACACAAATAAATGTTAATTTGTGTATAAAAGTAACTATTAGTTTTAAATAATCATGTTTATCTATGATATTCTATTTATAAACACAATTTGAATATTCAAAAAATATTTAAGCCGTAAAGACGCATAGTGCTTTGCAAAAATTAAAAAAAAAAAACATTCACATCAGACTATAGGCCTTGAACCAATTTGGACTAAGTATAGGTATAGTTATCTGTGGCAATTTTCATTCCCGCACACGTGCAGGAAAGTGGAAAAAATCGCACGCGTGTGAAATACATTGCATGTTGTACCTAATCGTAGTGCGTTAAGGACCAGTTTTCGAGGAAGTGTATTGAAAAATAATTTTCGCCCCACCCGCATACCTCTTCAGTATTCCCGCGATCATGATGCTTGCAACAGCGTCGAAATATCGGGAGCTCATAGAAAAAGAAAATCACGGATATTATCCCGTAAGTACTTTAAGTGTAATGTAAAATGTTATTTTCACTGGATATGATTATATAGTCTTTTACAGGATTCATTATAATAATAAAAACATTTTTTTCTTCTTATGGATATGGCTGTTTCATTACTTTATTTATAAGCTGTGGATTATGGAACTGAATAAAACTGCCACACCACTTCTATAGCAATATCAAGGGTTATTTACAAAAAAAACTGCTGTTTCCCACTATAGTTCTACACGGCCAAATGTATGGAACGGCTGATTTAAAAAAAATACCAATGAAAAATGTATACCGGATTACTTTTTTATCATTTTCAAAAAAAATGGGTATATTAAATAAATAATAAATATCGCTGGACATTACACACAGCGCCATCTAGTGCCACACTAAGCAACGAGGCTTGTGTCGTGGACACCAGATAGTTGATACACTACATAGATACTTATTATACATATAAACATCCATGACTCAGAAACAAAATTAAATGTCCATGCTCATCACACATGCATTTGCTCTTACATTCGAACCCGGGGCCCCAAGAATGTAAGCCAGCCTTACTATCGCTGCGCCATTCGGGTCATCAAATTAGGTGAACGGAGTAGAAGCTTATGCCATACCTAGTTTTTTTCTTCTTTTTTCCACAGCTTAGAAAAAATTGACGCTACAAATTTCAAGAACTTTTCATATTAGAACAAAGAAAGATAAATTTTGAAAAAAAAATGAATAGTATCGAATTTCAAATCATACGCAGTACGCGTATGATTTGAATTTAGATTTTTATTGAACGTTTTCGTGCGCAAAAAAAAAGAAAAAAAAAACTAAGTGTGACATTTGCTTCTACTCCGTTCACCTAATAGACCCATTTTTTTTGGAAAGTGATAAAATGTCACCTGTATGTAGGGGGAGGGGGAGGGTCAGACTGATGTACTTATTACGTGGTAAGTGTACGTGCGGTGTCCCTTCCACCCTGTATAATATGAGGATTAATATAATAGATTACTGAGGTATACTATCGTGGTCTTTTCCGCCTGACCAGTTTACATTTTTTTCGCTTAAATCATGCGGAGGCGCCGAGCCACGCCCCTTTAAAGTTTGGGCCTATAAGGAAAGCGTCAACTTTTGCAAGCAAAATAACAATAACTCTCGTTTGGCGTGCGTTGTCAGTGCGCTCGGCCGATTCGGTAACTTTTCATTCATTATTTCTATACAAAGTCAACGGGGCCCAGAGCGTTTATATGTTGCGAGTGCAAGCAAAAAAATAATAGTTTAAAATAAAACATTTTTTTCTTATTAACACTATTATTCATTTATAATTTATTGTTAGAATTTTGTACACTATTCTTAATTCAAATTTAATAAAATTTATTTTCTATTTTTTAGTTTGGTTTTTTATATAAAGCGTGTTTTTTAGTTTTTTTTTTTAAACTATTATTTTTGTTTTCTACTTTTTAGTTTGGTTTATATAAAAAAGCATGTTTTTTTATTTTTTTGAAACTGTTATTTAAACTATAATTTATTAAGTCAGTAACTTATCTGGGAAGTGGGTAAATCGGGCGACTGCTGCCTTCTTTAGATGAGGTAGCTGTTTCTCAAATTCCCTCTCCGAAAGGTTTATCTTATTTAAAGTTGATGACTTTATCGTCTGTAGATCCTAGGCTACGCTAATTACTAAATGTTATTCCGCAAAATAAAAATTTGAGATTTCTGTCCTGAATATTTTGTTTTGATGTTTTTAAGAAGCTTTTTTGTAAATCACGGTTACCGTTATATCAAGAATACTAGCTGTTGCCCGCGGCTTCGCCCACGTGAAGTTTGGTGACTGTCCCATGGGATCATATTTCATCATATTTTTTTTTTTTTTTTTACTTTATTATTTTATGTGACATTTACTGATTTGACATGAATACTTATTTCATCAAGTATTTTACCTTTGTAACGCGGGGTCTATGGAAGTAGTAAGTGCGGTTTTGTTACGCAGTCGCAATGCCATACCTTGCGCGCCCCCCTCCCGTCGCCTGCGCACCTCATACCGGGAGCTCAAGGAATGGGGCGCCAGTCGGCACAGAGAGAGTACCCGAATCGCTTCACGACAACGGACGGACGTAGAAAGTAATCCTCCGCGACTCTTGCCTCGTGATGTTTCTATTGTTCTACGACTTGAGTTTCGATGCCTGTACTTAATGTATATTAAATAAAATTGTTTTAACACCAGAAGTTAAACTGGCGCCCAACGTGGGGCTCGAACCCACGACCCTGAGATTAAGAGTCTCATGCTCTACCGACTGAGCTAGCCGGGCCCTCACGCTGCAAGAGTTCGACCTTAACATCGAGTACATTCCCGGTCGCTCGAACGCGGTTGCAGATACGCTGTCGCGACCTTTTCGTTCGGAGGACCAGAACGAGTGCGCCTTACGTATGACGGTCGTTGACATGCAGAAGAGGAACAGTAGTGATATCCGCGGCAATCAATTATTGGACCCAGAGGTCGGTAAAATTATTGAGGACATGGAGTCTGACGAACCCTCTAGGGGGAGACCATGGTCCGACCGCGGGTACACTATTTCCGATGGCATATTATACAGGTACAGTCTAGAGGCAGACGATGGAGAAGAATGCTGCCTGGTCGTGCCCGAGCACGAACGCAAGCAGGTCATGGCTGACCTCCACGACGCACCGACAGCTGGCCATTTCGGCGTGGAACGCACGTTGAGCCGCGTTCGTGCAAGGTATTATTGGCCTGGTATGCGCACGTTCATCACGAACTATATAAAGGAATGCGTGCCTTGCCAGAGGTATAAAGCCAGCAATCGCAAACCAGCAGGACTGCTGCAAACCCCTGCCGTGTCACGACGATTTGAGGTGGTCTCCGTGGACTTGTTTGGTCCACTTGTAGAGACGCCTAGGAAGAACAGGTGGGTACTGATTGTAGAGGACGTCTGCTCGCGCTGGGTGGAATTGTTTCCATTGGAGAGTGCCACCAGCGTCGAATGTGCTCAGACTCTCGCTAATGAAGTGTTCCTCAGGTATGGAGTGCCACGCCGTCTTATCAGTGACAACGGCGTGCAATTTGTGAGCGAGGTGATGCAGCAGGTGTGCCATGTGCTGGGGATCAGCCAGTCACTCACGCCCTTTTATCATCCCGAGGCTAACCCCATAGAGAGGAAGAACCGAGACCTCAAACCTCAATTGGCTATACTCGTAGGCCACGACCATGCCACGTGGGACATGCATCTTGCTGCAATCAGGTTTGCTATGAACTCCGCGATTACCAGCAGTACAGGGTATTCGCCGGCTTATCTTACATTTGGGAGAGAGTTACGAGCTCCTTCCGATTCTGCGATAGACATGAGGGCTATTGTAGATCACGACAACTTCGTACCTAGTATTACGCCTTACTTGAAGAAGATGGCTGCAACCCTGGACGAGGCCAGGGACACTCACGAGAAGGCGCAGGCTAGCCAGAAGGAGAATGCTGACCAAAAGAGGAGACCGTCACCAGGGTTCCAGGTAGGCGACCTAGTTTTGTTAAAAACGCAGGGATCTAACGACGCGTCCCGCGGACAGACCGCGAAGTTCATCCCACGTCGCGACGGCCCATACAAAATAGGGAAAATTGTCAGCCCAACAACTTATGGTCTGCAGAACGTGCAGACTGGTAGTGACGTGGGGAGGTATCACGTTTCGCATCTCACGCCCTTCGCCGGTCAAATAGAGCCACCCATTAAGGAGAAACGCCGACGTGGTAGGCCGCGCCGGTATTTAGACTAGCCCAACGGCGAGGGCACCTAGTTGGACTAGAGGGGGAGGATGTAACGCGGGGTCTATGGAAGTAGTAAGTGCGGTTTTGTTACGCAGTCGCAATGCCATACCTTGCGCGCCCCCCTCCCGTCGCCTGCGCACCTCATACCGGGAGCTCAAGGAATGGGGCGCCAGTCGGCACAGAGAGAGTACCCGAATCGCTTCACGACAACGGACGGACGTAGAAAGTAATCCTCCGCGACTCTTGCCTCGTGATGTTTCTATTGTTCTACGACTTGAGTTTCGATGCCTGTACTTAATGTATATTAAATAAAATTGTTTTAACACCAGAAGTTAAACCTTTTATTATCATTGTGACATTTAATGATTTTTGTGATTTTTATTTACATTCATTTTGAAAAGAACTTGTTATTAATTTTATTTGATTATTGTGAATGTGGGGACCATGTGGGTCACATTTTTATTTTTTGTTTATTTTTTCCCACAACTGTCTGACAGTTTGAGTACTATAAGCGACCTACCCAAATGTCCTTTCTTTGGTATTGTTCGTCGTTTCGTTGAGCTCCTTGAGTTATAAGTCGAGCTACACGATAACTGACAAATGCTTGCAATCACTGGACAGGTCCACTCAAATCTGTGTGGTTCTTTCTTCAAAAGACCATCTCAGACACTAATCTGCATAGTCCTCATGTGAATTGAGCAAGATTATGTCTGGACTTCAAAAGAGACTATGACCTCTGAGTTTGTTTCGGCTGTTTCTTCTCAGAGTAGTCAGGTACGAAACACCGGCCCCATCTAGTTTTAAAAAAAATTACGTGTAAAAGTGTTTGTAAAAACCTACTTGCAAAATAAACATCATTTATCATATTTATTCATATTAGAGAGATAAATAGTATCCTTCATGTTAATCCAGGTAAAAAACTATCTATGAGCCAAATTTCATAATCATCACAATCACCATCTCTATCACAATCACCATCTTTATCACAATCATCATCACTATCACAATCACCATCATCGTAATCACAATAATTATCATCGTAATCACAATCATCATTATCACAATCATCATCATCATCGTTATCACAATCATCACAATAAATCAACAATAACCCTGTATAGAGGTCGAATCCGCCATCTTATCTAAATCATCTAAATTTTCTGGATCTCAAAATAAATGCCATATTCGTAATCAGCACCCCTGATAATCTCGGAATTGATACCCATATTGATTTTTAGACATTTCAACCCCATCGCACCCCAACAGGGGATGATGGTATTTCAGTTACACATTAAATCTTAAAATCGCGTTGTTTTTGTAATACACCCGCTCGACCCGATACACCATACAAACAATAACCATGTTGATTTTCAGACTTTGTCACCCCATTTCCCCCCTAAGGGGTTGAATTCTGAAAAAAACTGAATTGTCATCGGTCTTTGACGGGTGTGCAAAATTTGAATGAAATCTGGCCGTTTAAAGTGGGTCAAAATCGCGCCCAAAGAAGTCGGTTACAAACATACAAACTAACAAACAAACAAACAAACATACCCACAAGTGAAGCTAATATAAAGCGTGTAATAATTAGCTTAGTGGTACACGTCAGTGCCCGATATCTATAACCAGTCCACAATTTGTTCGTACCTGACCGAACTTACAAGACGTTGTGTAGCCGGCTACGTCCGCGTAGCGGTGCTACGTCATACATGCTCCGCGTCAATCAGTGACGTCACCAGACCACGGCTACGTAGCGTACGTGTAGAGTGTAGGCGATCCCAACTCATTAGTTCAGGAGATGGATTACTGTTGCTGCTGTCTACTGACAACAATTACAATAGGTAATTTAAATTAATTATTGGTATTATTTTTACAGCCCCTAAAATAAAAGACGAGGAGCACAGACTTGCAAACTTGGCCTGTGTAAGTGGACTAGTTACATTCCTCGGAGCTGGTGAGTTATACGTAACTAAGTTATTTTTAAACACCTTATTTTTTTGATTGACTGAACATATTCACAACATAAATAAATTATTAATCCACTAGTGCGCTAAGAGAATTTGTCTGTGAGCAAACTGCTTACATATCGCTTTATCATAGTGAATTAGTTTCCAAGTCAATGATTACACCTACATAACATAACGCCTGTAATCACCGAAGGGCAAGGCAGAGAGCCTATTGCCATCAACCGCGCACAAATCCAGACTCTGTGTCTGCTACTGAGAAGTTCCTGATGGAAAAACCCAAGAACAATTTGCCCGACCCGGGAATCGAACCCAGGACCTCATGTTCCGCAATCGCGATTGCGACCTAAGACCAACTGGGCAGTCCCACCACATAGGCACATACAACCCACCTAAATTCCAGATTCTAATTAGTATTTTCATAATCACGTGAACATACTTAAAGTCCGTGTCGTTTGTACACTTATAGGGAACGTGCACAACGACGGTGCTGCCAACTGGCGTCGCCAATCCGAATCTTGTGCTCTATTAATGCTTGACGTAGACTTTTCTAACAAGAAAACAGAATTAATTTTATAGTGAAAATTAATTAACTAATCATAATGCATTGTTGCATTTCTGGATGTAGGTACCAATACATCCACAAAAATGAAAATAAATCAATTAGCGTAAAATTCTATTACTTTCCAAAGAAAACTACTATCATACCATGTTTTGGTAAAAACGCAAAAAATGGATAAACGCAGTAAAGAAAAATATTTGAAAACAACTTGTTTTTGTTACACTCTGCATTGAAAAGGCCCTCAAAATCAACCGTCCATGCAAACATGCCAGAACCATTTATACCACACACCATACACGTGTTCTACTAGACCGCACTAAAGTTCACACCGAATATCCCTCAATAGTTAATCAAATACTCCACTTGTACTCAGAATATAAACATGGTTATACCCACAATAATTTGACGACCCAAATGGCGCAGCGGTGGTGAGGCTGCCTTACGTTCTTAGGGTCCCGGGTTCGAATCCCGGTTGGTGCAAATGTTTGTGTGATGAGCATGGACATTTGTTTCCAAGTCATGGATGTTTATATGTATAATAAGTATGTATTTACAAACAAAAAGTATCTATGTAGTATATCGACTATCTGGTGTCCACGACACAAGCCTCGTTGCTTAGTGTGGCACTAGATGGCGCTGTGTGTTCATGTCCAGCGATATTTATTTATTTATTTAATAATGTTTTTAGTTGGCTGCACTCCTTTGGTTTTTTATGTTTTGTATCTAAATGCTACGGACTGCATTTTATTGATTGCTTCATCAAATGATTGTGAACTAATTGATTTATTAGAGCCTGGAGATACTGTTCTCGCTGATAAAGGATTCCCTTCCATTATAACATGTGTTGAAAATAAGAAAGCTATCTTAGTTATGCGGTATGCCAGCCACCATGTCTTCATACACCACAATTTTCATCAGAAAGTAAATGAAAGATATAAAATTCATATTATTAAACATCTAAATTACGCTGACGATCGTTATTGATAAACCGGAACTCATATTTTATACCTTTTAGCATAATTATTCAAAAATAATATAATTGAAGAGACAATTTTGTGTAAATTGAAAGCACGATGAGAAGTGATAAGTTTCCTTTTCTGTCCGCATAGTGTCTCTTTTGTCGATTAGTGCTGCCACCTATAGTTCCTGCACGTTCCCTATACAGTCTCGCCTTGGAGTGCCTCGCAAGAGTTTACGGCTCTACTCACACCATCATTTATTTTAGCTTAAAATTATTGCGTTATACAAGGTGTCGGTTTGCATCCTGGTCAAATTCAAGGCAGTACCAATCTCTGCTAATGATTCTCGACCCGAATCGATGACAAAACGGGTAAGTTTTTTTTTCTTATTACGGAAATCGGTAAGTTTAAACCACCCGTATTAAAACGCAGCCCGTCTGTAACTGGCCCTATAACCGCGCCTTCACACACAAAAATAAACGCACTCAAAGACATGTCGCGCGATGGGTGATTCTTCTATTACTTTCGTGTTATACTGAAATACTGTCTAATTTAAACAATTTAAAATAGCAGTTTTATTAATTACTAGCGGACGTCACGCGGTTTCACCCGCGTATAGTTACCGTTTCCGAGGGAGTACGGGAATAAAATTTAAAATAGCCTATGTTACTCAGGGTGAATGTAGCTTTCTAATGGTGAAAGAATTTTTGAAATCGACGCAGGTGTTTTTGAGTTTATTCATTACAAACATACACACAAAAATGCAAATCTTTCCTCTTTATAATATTAGTGTAGATTTGACCGGGTTTCATAATTTAAATTGATTATTTATAGCTTTTGTGACAAGCTCCTGAATTTTGAATAGGATGCAAAACTACACCTTGTACAGGCAATTAGATATGCCTTTTTTATTACCCTGTATTGTCACAGGCGGGCAAAGGCCTCCAATTCCTTCCATGAGCTCTTTTCCCGTGCCGCCTCGAACCAACCCTCGCGGTACGCGTCCATATCATCTCGCCACCTCTTTTTGGGGCCCTACTCTCTAACGCTTCATTCTTATATTCGGATCTATCCGTCTCTCTCGCGCACATCTGCAGACGTGCGGCCCGTCTGTAACTGGCCCTATAACCGCGCCTTCACACACACAAATAAACGCACACAGCGACATACGCGCGACGAGATGAGTGCGAGTGAGAGAGACGGACAGATCCGAATACACGGACGGAGCGTTAGGGAGTAGGACTTCTGGGCCGGCCTCTGCGGCGCGTCCGTCTTCCTTCTTCGACCTGCCATAACTGAAGCACAATTTTGTTTCAGTCATATACTTCTTCTCAATCGTTGTGGTGTTCAGTTTTTACCATTTCCGATACGTTCGTCGAGCCATCCTGCTGCACGAAAACGAATGTGTATGACTTCGGCCCAGCTTCGTCTTTCGGCATTCGTCCTGGCTTCGTCTTTCGCCATTCGCTTGACGAAGAATTCTAAATTAATAATTATATTAAATGGGATTTTTATACCGCTGGCTGTTTTATTTTACGACCACTATAAAAAGGGAATTTCTGCCGAAATGGGGTGAAGGAGTCTTAATGGGAAATGAAACATTAAATAAATGAGTTTTGATTTCAGTTTATTACGAAATTATTTTAATGACCTTTTCTATTAAAGGGTAAACAAAAATGTAAGGATACAGTTATGTACTGTTATAAAAATTGTTTACACCTATACCATTTCACAAAATTCACTTTAACGCGTATGACGTAAAGTTCAAAATCAAAATATTTAAATTCACATACCCCTCCACTTGGGCACTTATAAAAATTAAATTAATTTAATTTAATTATTCGAGAAAAAGGTGCACGGTTTCGGGATTTTCGTTTCCTATGGAGAAGAATCGGCAAGAAACTCTATGTTTAGTCTTTTAAAATGATTTGGTTTTACAATATTTTCATGTTACAGCATTAGTATTCAAGTATGGGGCGACAGCGTAGACCCAACAATAACTCTTTGCTTACTAAACAAAAAAAGCGAAAAGCTTCGCTTTGCAAGAAAATGTATGTGATTGTGTCTACAGCAAATCACGGACACGATAAGCATGAATTTACGTTATTAGCACCATGACATGTGTGTCTTGCTCGAAGGCGCTCACATATAAGACCAAAGCTGTCTACGCCATGCACGCTGTGCATGCGGTACACTGTTATGTTTGGTTAATTTCTAAACGTAGACTGTCAGTCTGACGTTTAACTGTCATGTTTTTTACCGCGCTCGGGGAGCACGTTTGCTATGTTAGAATTATGTCTTTTTATACTAAATAAATGCCTTATGTGAAATTTCTATTAGTTACATCATCCACCATACTTCCCTGCGCTACCACAAAGGATTTTAACAGTGGCGACGATCGAACCACGCTGCAAAATGCCTACAGATCCGAGCGGCAGCGGCGGTGCGAGTGCAGTCAACATTCCGGCGAATTTCATAGAATTCTACGATTCGAAGAATAAATTCACCAGATGGGTACAAAGATTCGAAGGTGCTCTCTCTATTTACGGGGTTACTAGTGCCAAGACATGTAATTCATACTTTCTCCATTACGTCGGGGCGGATTTGTACGAAACACTCTGTGACCTAGTCTCGCCAGAGAAACCAGAAGACCGTGATTATACCAGGAACGTATGCACGCTGCAGAAACACCTCGACCCGACACCTCTCGAAATTGCAGAATATTTCAAATTTCATCACAGACACCAGTTGGAGGGAGAGTCTGTAAAGGACTACATTGCAACGTTGCGCAAAATGGCCACTACTTGCAACTTTGGCGGCTTTTTGACAACTGCCTTGAGAAATCAGCTTGTATGCGGACTTAAATCTCAGAGAATCAAAGACAGACTGTTGGAAGTACGGGATCTCACATTAGAGAAAGCAATGGACATAGCTGCTGGCATGGAGAGTGCACTAGCAGAAGGTGCTCATACCAAAGAAGTACAGGCAGTACAGACAACCATTAGAAAGAAGAATAATTTTGTGAGACCACAAAGTCAAGATACTGCGAAAAAAATTGAGTGTTATCGCTGTGGTGGAGAGCATTATGCAAACAAATGTGCTATGATAAATGCAAAATGTAATTACTGTCAAAAAGTGGGACATATTAAAAGAATGTGTATGAAGATGAAAAAAGTCAATGCAGTGGAAACTGAAGAAGGAAATAATGAAGAAGTTGTTCATGTGAATAATTGTGAAATGGACTCATCAAAAAAATTTTGGATTAAAGCAAAAATCAGTAACTCAGAGGTGCTAATGGAATTTGACAGTGGTTCTGCAGTGTCCATTATGAATGAAAATGACTATAAAAAAATCTGTAAAGAGAAACTAGTGCCTACTAAAGTAAGATTGTGTACCTATTCTAATCAGTTCTTAAATGTTTTAGGTGTTGCCAACGTCACAGCTGCCATTGGACAAGAGACCCAAAAAGTAAAATTATATATCATATCTGGGAGCCAGCATCCACTCTTGGGGAGGGAATGGATACGCCAATTTGAGACTTTCAAGGACTTCAGGGATGGTATGACACATGTAAACCATGTGTCTCCAGGTAATGTTCCGCATGCTGCTCCTTTGCAAAAATTGTTTGAGAAGTACAGTGCTTTGTTCGATGGCAAGAATGTGGGTGAAATAAAAGGGGAACCGGTCGCTTTACATGTAAAACCAGATGCCAAACCATCATTTTTTCGGGCTAGACCCGTACCTTTTGCACTTAAAGAAAGGGTTGAACAGGAGATTGATAATTTAGTAAATGAGAGGGTTTTAGTTAAAGTTGATTACAGTGAGTGGGCAACACCAATTGTACCTGTGGTTAAGCCTGATGGCAAAATAAGGATTTGCGGTGACTACAAAATATCGGTAAATCAAAACTTATTGGTTGATGAACATCCTCTGCCTACTTCGGAAGAATTATTTAATGGCTTGGCTGGAGGAGAGAAGTATACAAAAATTGACTTGCGTAACGCTTATCTAAATTGGAAAGTCAGAGAGGAAGACCAACAATTGTTGACCCTTAACACTCACAAAGGCCTTTACAAATGTACACGGTTAATGTTTGGTCTCAACTGCGCACCTGCCAAATGGCAACGGAAAATAGAAAGCATATTAAAGGATATACCTGGAGTGCATTGTTTCATCGATGACATCCGAGTGACAGCTCCAAATGACACTGAACACCTCAACAGACTAAATCAGGTATTTGCAAGACTTGTGGAATATGGCCTAAAGGTAAATTTGAAAAAGTCAGAGTTCATGAAAGATCAAATTGAATACTGTGGGTACAAGATAAGCAAAGAAGGCATACACAAAGTCGATAGTAAAGTGAAGGCTGTTGTAGAGGCTCTTAATCCTACAAATGTGTCTGAACTTCAAGCTTTACTGGGATTGGTAAACTACTATGGAAGGTTTCTACCGAACTTGAGTAATACTTTAGAGCCTTTACATGAGCTGCTGCGAAAAGGAACTGTGTGGAATTGGTCTACAAAATGCGAAAAAGCTTTACTAACAATTAAAAAACAAATGCTGTCTGACACAGTGTTGGCCCATTACTCACCTGACTTACCACTTGTCCTGGCCACTGATGCTTCTCCTACTGGGGTTGGAGCAATCCTTTCACACATCATGCCTGATGGGACAGAGCGACCCATTCATTATGCTTCACAGACGTTGAATGCCTCTCAACGTAAATGGGCACAGATTGATAAAGAAGCTTTTGCTATTGTATTTGGGGTTAAGCGTTTTTTTCAATACTTGTATGGTAGAAAATTCATCCTTTTTACAGATCATAAACCATTGGTGCAAATTTTCTCGCCTTCTAAGGCATTACCACATTTGTCTGCTGCACGCATGCAACATTATGCAATTTTTTTACAAGGTTTTCAGTATGAGATCAAATATAAAAACTCCAAAGAGAATGCCAATGCAGATGCGTTTTCACGATTACCCATAGCTGAAGAATCAGCTTCAATAGAAGAGGCTGATGTTTTTCTAATTTCAATGATAAGCGTTCTACCAGTCACTGCAAAAGACATTGCGGCTGCAACGAAAGATGATCAGACTTTGAGACCATTGTTTACAGGCGTTTTGGACGGAAAGAAAGTTGCTCACAGCGACAGATTCGGAATAGACCAGACAGAATTTTCATTGTTGGAAAATTGTTTAATGAGAGGTTCACGCGTCGTGGTACCTACTTGTTTAAGAGGTACTATTCTGAATGACTTACACTCTTGCCATTTCGGTATGAACCGAATGCTGGCCCTGGCACGAAGCTACTGTTGGTGGCCAGGGATTGACAAAGATATAAAAAATTTGGCTAAGAACTGTGTAGAGTGTGCATTACACCTTAACTCGCCCCCACCTGTAGCTCAAAAACACACTTGGGAATATCCGTCCAAACCATTCGAGAGGGTCCATATTGGTTTTGCAGGGAAGTTTCAAAATGTATACTTTCTCCTGATAGTAGACGCGTTTTCTAAATGGCCAGAAACTCACATTTTAAACAGAATTGATACTGACTCTACTATTGAGGTATTAGATAAAGTTTTCACTACATTCGGATATCCAAAAATTCTCACAAGTGATAATGGAACTCAGTTTGTCAATCCTAAATTTGATGAGTATCTAAAAAAAAATGGTATCACACACAAGCGATCCGCCCCATACAACCCTGCAACTAACGGACAGGTAGAGCGATATGTTCAAACTTTCAAAAATAAACTACGTTGCTTACAAACTAACAAAAATAACTTACAGAGGAAAATAAATGAGATATTATTTCAATACCGGATCACTCCTCACCCTGCTACAGGTAAACCCCCTGCGGAAATGGTTTTTACTTACCGCCCGAACTCGCGTTTTTCCTTGTTGTGTCCTAACAAAAGTAGTGAAATGAACTGTCCGGATGAGAGCACTGTACTTCCTCAGAAAGAGGTAAGGGTGGTTCGTGTGCGGAAATTACTACCCGGTGAAAGAGTGGTTGCTCGTAATTATTTAGGAGAGGGAAATTGGAAGTTAGGTAATGTTGAAAAAGTTCTTGGGGAATTACACTATTTAATTAGATTGGACAATGGTATGCTGTGGCGTCGTCACATCGACCAATTGCGTCGTGTTGGAGATAATACGCCAGCTACAAATGATAGGTCATGTTATGACTATGACACTGATGCATTGCAAAGTCCACATCTGGATTCAGCTCCAATAAGATCTACCACACCACCTCCGAGTTCTTTAGTTATGCCTCTCGATGACACCGGAGAGACTTTGCAACCTGATGATGTTAATGTACCTACAACACCATCGGTATCTCTACCTTCAATTACACCTGAATCTACCACACCTGTTGTCCCACGTAGAAGCAAGAGAATAATAAAACCTGTTAGTAGACTAAACTTGTAATTTAAGTTTGATACCTATCACTTGCTGTTTGTTGTATCCAATTTATGACATTGTGATGATAATGTTAGTGCTATGTTTACAGAGTTGCTATCAACGATAAAAGTTATTTCTTCAACAGTCTGTGTTAACTTGTTGTTCTTTTTACTATTAGTTAAATACTCGAATTGATTATTATGATATGTTGAATTATTCCTAGTGAGGGAGGAAACTGTTATGTTTGGTTAATTTCTAAACGTAGACTGTCAGTCTGACGTTTAACTGTCATGTTTTTTACCGCGCTCGGGGAGCACGTTTGCTATGTTAGAATTATGTCTTTTTATACTAAATAAATGCCTTATGTGAAATTTCTATTAGTTACATCATCCACCATACTTCCCTGCGCTACCACAAAGGATTTTAACATACACGATAGACACGTAAAGTCTTGGTAAAAACACGTGTGTAGCCTCTCCGTGCGCCGCGCACCTTTTCTGCAGTCGAAATGTAGACTCACGTTGTCAAAGAAATGAATCCACGCAGCTAAAATGCACCGCTTGTCCGTGCATAGCATGCGCCGCAGTGGGTTTGCGTTTAAGACTTCAGTGAAATGGAAAAAGTCTAGGCATACATACGTTTTTTCGTGTACCCTTAACACTTAGTAGTCGGTACTGTACCTTCCAGGCCGTGAGGAACCTAAATAATTCCCTTTGGTTTTGATTTTGTTACAACTTTTATTCAAGGAAAAAGCGTCGAATAGTTTCGGAAGAAGGATTTCGTTTCCTAAACGAAAAACGAAATTGGCTACGTTTTCGGCAAAACAATATTGTGGAGTAAGAGCTTAATATTAATGATAAACTCGCTATGTTTTGTTACAAAGTTTGCTCAGTTGGCACGTCTTTTTGCATTAAAATATGCAGATAAAGAAGAAAACAGTCACAATCATTTTACTAGGTAAGATACTTGGAGTTTCTTATTAGCTGCATGCAATAGGCGTTTGATGATAGAACAAATTAATTTTAAAGCGATTACGATTGGTAACAAAAGCCTTGTAATCTCGAAGATTTTTTTGTATAATATGCATTTGCTCACATCCTTACGCACTGTTACACCCCTTTTTTTTTTTCGGATGGGTAATCATCAAATAACTCCTCCCGCTCTGGGCGGAGCAGGAGGGAGTGTCAGACTTTTATTGACTAAAACCCATCCATGTTCCTTCATCGCCCTTTGTGTTCCGGGGCCACGGTATCTCTTTCGAACAGTCCCGCAACCTCGGCAGACTGTTACACCCCTCATACACACCTCCTCGTCAACACACACATGCCCCACATGCACATTCACAATACAATCTTGCTTCACTCCTAGTTTAATTTATTTTTTATCATCATCATCATCATCATCATCAGCTTATTAATGTTCCCACTGCTGGGACACGGCCTCCTCTCTATGCGAGGGAAATGTTCAATGCGTCTTTTTTATAAGAATAAATTTAATTAAACATTTTTCAATACACTTCCTAGAAAACTGGTCCATAACGCACTACGATTAGGTACAACATGGATTGTATTTCACACACGTGCGTTTTTTTCCATTTTGCCGCACGTGTGCGGGAATGAAAATTGCCACAGATAACTATACCTTTACTTAGTCCAAATTGGTTCAATGCCTAATAGTCTGAAATGAATGTTCTGTTTTAATTTCTGCAAAGTAATACGCGTCTTTACGGCATAAATATTTTTTGATTATTAAAATTGTGTTTATAAATAGAATATCATAGATAAACATGATTATTAAAAACGAATAGTTATTTTATACACAAATTAACATTTATTTGTGTTCTGAATTCAAAAACATAAAATAAATCTATTTTTTATATTAGGCTGTTTAACGGCTTCATAACTTAGTCTCTCCTTCAACCTGGCGAAAGGAGAGCGCGAAAAAAAAGAAATTTAAAATCATGGTTTCATAGTTCATGACAAAAATATTTTTCGTTATAATTTATTTCATTTCTTCAAAAGTGTATTGAAAAACATAGTTTGATACACGTGGACATTTGTTATTGCAGTGCTCGGCTAAAACACCCTCGCCTACGGCTCGGGTGTTATGATTCCGCCTCGAATGCAATAACAAACTTTCTCCACTTGTATCAAAATATTCAAATAATAACATATTTTTTTTTATTCTTGTATTCTTATCCTACCTTAGCACTATGAGATAATCGTAACAAGAAAAAATTTAACAAAATTATTTAGAAAGCAGAGGTCTCCAAACTGGGCTGCGCCTGTATCTTGGGGGCCGGAGTTGCGTTTACTTAAAAATAAAACACATAATTTTTCGATGTAATATATGCAAGGTAAGTAGGTAAAAGAGGAATAACTTTTTATAAACAAAAAGAAAAAAAAAACACAATAACAAAAAAAATAAAAGAAGTAATGAGTAAAAATAAAGAATTCTAATGTCGTGTGAGAGTGTGTGTGTGCGTGTATTTTTTTTATTGTACCTACTCGGTACAATAAAAAAATTAAAACCTGTTATTCTGCTAAAGTTTTGTGTGCTGAAACATATTAAAATATTCTTTTTACCCGACTACGCTAAAGCCAAAAGGAAGGGATATGATTTTAGCAGTCCATGTATATAGCGCTTAAACTGTTCATTCGATTTTGATGAATAACGTGTCAATCGATTCTTTATTATAGCCCGGGTAACATAAGCTACATGTAACCGACTTCAACAATAGAAGGATGGGATTTTACCTTGTAAACCCCGATTTTAATTAGCGCGTGATTTTTCAGTAGTCAAGTTTTTTAGTGGTGGTTTCCACACAAATTCTTGTTAGGCCTGAATTCTTGTCGCGCTGACGGTCGGTCGCGTACGGTCGCTGCTGACGTCAGCGTCGCAGCATGATGCTATATAGAACACAATGTATACCTACTCGCGCGCGACCGACCGTCAGCGCGACAAGTATTCAGGCCTTAGTAATAGGCTTTTGGTATAATAGTGACAGTGACCACTGGTCACTGTCACTACTAAGTCACAGGATCTCCTCGTTTGGGGGTCAGGGTTTACTCTATCCGTTTGACTGAAATTCATGCGTCCTAGTATTTAAACAATGTTGAAGGTTTTTGTATAAATAAAGATAAAAATCATTACATACTTACCCTTCCTTTTGGCTCCGCCGTAGTCGGGTAAAAAGGATACCATAATAGGCAGTTCTCTCTTCAGGTATACGAGATATTTATTTAACAATATTTATGTATATGTTTCCGGAAATGTATGAAATCTAGGAATTGTACACAATTCCTAGGAAATGTATAAAATTCCGAGCCTATACTTAGGAAATGTGTAAAATAATGTTTCAAAGATTCTTTAATGCACACATTTCCTGGAAAATGTATGCATTTTCTAGAAATTGTATGTAATTCCGAAATGATACTAGGAAATGTATAAAAACGAATGCTCTCTGTGTATCACGTTTGAGAACTGATATAGAATTTTTAATAAGATTGTTTGCACTAATATTTATAACTGATCGAAATTTGAATTTGGGATGGTTTTTTGTTTGTTTGAGATTGATTGATACGTTTTCTGAATGGTAAAAAAAGTCACGAAGGGGTAAAGCGGAGTCGAATGAGCGAGCGAAGCGAGCCAATATACCTTCTAAACTATAAGCTGTCGGGTTGCCTCAAGTCGGTTTAAAAAAATAATAAAGCTAAACATTTTAAAGTGTGAACCATTATTTTTAAAGTGCGTTTATATATTCTCCCTTAAGAACATCAAGAATGTAACATATGTCCGATCGCTCTTTAGGAAACGTATATTATAAAATATATCATACATTTCCTATCTATTTTAGGAATAATTGTATACAATGACGGATTTCATACATTTCCGGTGACATATACACTAAACATAGAAAACAAGGAAGGTACTTACATAAAAATGCTAAAAAAGCGAAGTCTTTCTGAATCGCTGAAAAGTTACAATGCTTCAAATAAAAAGCAATCTGCTAAGGAACGCCAATAAGTACGTAAATTAAAAGGTATTTTCTCCAACTAATCCTATATAGGGTAGAAGCACACGCACTCCGCAGTCTTCCCATAAATCACAATAAGGTCCACCGATAAAGATTTGTGACTGCCCTTTGTACCCTAACCCTTATAATCCCCTATTTTCTTTTATTGATAAACGCAGCTATTATTATCAGATTTTTACTTGAGTTTTCGCTCACAACGGGAATTGGTGAAAAGGTATAATGCCATTGCGTATATTATTTTTGTCCATACGGTAAAATGAGGTCGGATTATTGTTTATACAAAAATACCATAATAACACGCTTCCAGAAAACTTAGAAGGTAGCAAAAATACAACGTTTTCAAATATTAGGGGTGTATTTTTTGGGCACATTTGATTCGACTATTTGTTGAGCAACAAAGCCAACTACTTTTTTGGCTCAAGCCGATCGGCAACCACCGTTCGGCATCTACACTCCCTGAATCATGATCGGATCGGCTCAGCACGATAGGAGCTAAACCAGTGACATAAGTACCAAAAGTTATTATATCTCCAAACATTCGATTTGGCGCCCCGCTGTGCCATATCATGTTGTGCTCAATATGAAGCACTCCTACAAGAAAATGATAAATATCACAAAAAATACGTATTTTTTCTCACAGAATAATAAAAATCTTTTCCCAGCACATAAGCCATATATCGCTAAAATAATAACCTTATCATTTGGCGTACTATAAAAACTTTTTCACAAGTACTCATAGAATGGTAACTATCGCTATAAAAAGCGGGTGGCCGCCAACACGTGCTTCTACCCTACTTTATTACGTCATAAACACGACGGCAGCGCTTGAAAGCGGCTCAAAAGTTTCTGTAACAGATTGTAGTAAACGCTTTATGCTGTATGTACTACAGTATTTTATTTGTAGTAAAGGAATGATGTCAGGGCTTTTCTGAATCAGGGACCTCTTGTAGTATAGGATCCCTTTAAGCACGACCTTCACCGAGCTGGTTAATGGATGAAAAGTATTTTATATCAAATTAAATATATTGCAAATGGGTTGTCTAAAAAATTTCAGTCCAGAATATATATATTTTTTCAACATTACACTGGTTTGGCTAATAGACAAATTCCATACCGATCGACATTTCCCTAGTTTGCTTATTAGACAAATTTCATACCAATTGAAAGTATGAAGCCTATAGAATATAATTATCCAATCGTTAGGTTGACCGGTTAACCTAACGTTTGCATATTCTATAGGCTATAGAATATGCAAAAGTTATGAAGCCTATAGAATGTGCAAACGTTTATAACGTTTGCACATTTTACAGGTTTCATACTTTCAATTGGTATGAAATTTGTCTATTAAACAAACCAGAGAAATGTTTAAAAAAATTGAAATTGCTAATTAATCACATTCTGGACTGAATTTTTTTTGGACAACTCATTTGCAATATATTTTTTAACATATTTAATTTGATATCAAATACTTTTCATCCATTAACCAGCTCGGTGAAGGTCGTTCTTCAAGGGATCTTAGACTATAGCATTATTTGAATTGCGAAGGAAACAAGCTACGCACACGCATGTCATTTGATGCTAGATGCGTCACAGGTCACATAGCATGAGGTCGTGTATGAGGCGTATAAAATCGTTTATTATAAACGTCGTCATGTGAGCATTATTTTTCTCCTGTATGCCATACACAGACACAAAGAAGCATGTAGCCGAAATAAACCACGACTGTACTAATGACACATTTTATTTAAGCATTGATAATCCACTGCTTATAAAAACATTTATATGCTTGACGTGCCAAAAAAGGTAGCTAAGAATGGAGAAAATATCTTAAATGCCTTAATGTAAATAAGATTTTAGTTCTATCTTGGCTTGGTGAACGTTTATTTCGAGCATAACTGCTCTTTACTGTTTGTGTATTTTTTTGTTTGGAGTGGAAAATTATTCTTATTCTTTATTGCACACAAAATTAAAAAATATACACACAAATTAAAATATATAGCTAATGTACAACGGCAAGCTTAACCCAGAATTGGGTTTTCTTACAGCAAACCTTATTTCTGTTGCAAGATTTGCAAAAGAGGATATACTTATGTGCACAAACAATACAGTTAAAAACTTAAATTAACTTATTTTATACACTAAACTAATACCAATACATACAAAATATATTGGTATTGGTTTGTGTATATATATATGCATTTAAAAAACACTATTTACAAACTATAATCATGTAGACAGGAAATGTTCTTTTATTCTCTTCTTGAACACATCTAACGACGGGCTATCCCGCAAGGAGTGTGAAAGCGAATTCCAAAGGCGCACAGCACGAACAGTAAATGAACCATCATACCGACTTGAGGAGTGGGGAGGGAAACGAAGGAGAAGAAATTAAGGTTTTACTGTAGCACTCAATGTAAAGCACTCGAAACATTGTGCTGATCGATGCATTGAATAGTACGTGGAGGTATTTTTAAAGTAAAGTTATCATCATTTCAGCCGAAAGACCAAGTGTCGCCACATTGACCGGTCCCGTGCGACTCGCATCCAGCGGATTCCCGCAACCTTCACCAGGTCATCGGTCCACCTAGTGGGAGGTCTTCCAACGCAACGTCTTCCTGTTCGCGGTCGCCACTCCAGAACTTTTCGGCCCCACCGGCCATCCGTTCTGCGAGCAATGTGCCCTGCCCACTGCCACTTCAGTTTGGCAATTCTTCGGCATACCTTGGTAACCTTGGTTCTCTTGCGGATGTCTTCATTTCTGATTCGACACGCAATGAAACTCCGAGCATAGCCCTCTCCATTGCCCTTTGGATGACTTTAAGCCTTCTGATAAGGCTGATAAGGACTACGTTTTCAAAGTTATAACAACAATAAAAAAATAAATACTAATTTATAAAGTGGAAAGACGTTTTTCTTTGTTTGTACCGAATAAGCTACGAAACTACTGGACCGATTGAAACCGTTTTTTAGGGTTCCGTAGTCAACTAGGAACCCTTATAGTTTCGCCATGTCTGTCCGTCCGTCCGTCCTCGCTTAATCTCTGTGACCGTTAGCACTAGAAAGCTGAAATTTGGTACCAATATGTTTATCAATCACGCCGACAAACTAGTAAAATAAAAATTGGAAAAAAATGTTTTATTAGTGTAGCCCCCCTATATGTAAAGTGGGAAGTGATTTTTTTTTTAATTTCAACCCTAACGTGTGATATATTGTTGGAAAGGTATTTAAAAATGAATAGGGGTTTCCTAAAATCATTTTTTGATAATGTCAATAATTTCGGAAATAATCGCTCCAAAAGTAAAAAACAATGTGTACCCCCCCTCTAACTTTTGAACCATAAGTTTAGAAAATATGAAAAAAATCTGAAAAGTAGAACTTTATAAGGACTTTCTAGGAAAATTATTTTGAACTTGATGGAAACAACAGTTTTTGTACAAAAAAGACAAAAAGTTGTACAAAATAATTTCTGGACTAAGTTTGTAGTATATTCGTATATGCAAACATTTTTACATAATGGATACCCACCTTTAAACTCATAAGTGGGAACACTTATTGTGACGGACGGGAAACTACGGAACCCTACACTGAGCGTGGCCCGACACGCTCTTGGCCGGTTTTTTCATCAATAGAAAGCTCCAGGCAATAAATTATATTTATATCATTCAAATCATCCGAACTATCACAATTTTTGCGGACGAAGTTTGGCGAAGTGTTATATATATAGTATTTAATAAAATTATTTGAAGAAGTTTGAGGCGCTCGTTGCTAAATAATAACAGCCACTCGGGTCGATCTTTAGGTTCAGCCATGCTTGCCTAGGTTGATCTGTGGATGGGTGAACACTCTGACATAACGAGTTTCCTCCGTGCCTCGGAAAGCACGTTAAGCTGTTGGTCCCGGCTGTCAATTGTAGATCTTTGACAGTCGTTACAGTTACAGATAGTGAGTGGCCCAAAAAGTCTGACAACCAGTCTTACCAAGGAAGTCTTACCGTCTTCAAAACGGGCGTTTCCTGACACTGACTGGTATTTACATACTCGAATTATATTTATTTGTTAAAAACAATATGCAATATTTTAATCTCAAATCAAATTCTAAGTGAAACATTCGGAAACAATATAAATATGAAAATAATTTACCAGTTATTAACAATATGATGTATTATAAAAGTACCTATGGAACTGCTATTCGTGTGTACAATCATTTACCGCCGGCAATTAGGCAATTGAATGGACTATGTTTAAAAAAAAAAAAAAATATATAATCTGCATGAGTTTTTTGATAAGAAATAATGTTTTTGGGAACTTAATTGTTTAAAATACTATTGCATACCCGACTTGGGTGGACTGTGGAGACTGGAAATGTAATGTTTAATATTAAGAGCTTGATGTACACAGTTACGCAATAAATATATCTTTATCTTTAAGGGGTATCGTATTAGGTTCCCAGTACTAACTGGGTTGTGGAGGTCAGATAGGCAGTCGCTCCATGTAAAATACTGGTATTCAGCTGCGTCCGGTTAGACTGGAAGCCGACCCCAACATAGTTGGGAAAAAGTTAGGCAGATAATGATGATTTGAAGAAGTTTGACCTCCAATTTCACCTAAATAGAAGGTTTCCTGGTATAGTCCTGAACGAATAAACTTTCTTAATTTCTGATCTTTTTTCACGACTGCCCTTATAGTGTTATGTTTTCACACCCATTATTGCCTGCCTGCCCTACTGTTGGTTTCATAATAGCAAACGCGAAGTCCTGAATTCTACGTAAGTATGGTACGTTTTCCGCCACTCCTATCGGCCAACAACTTACAACTTCAATAAATTAATGTAGCAAAACCTTGTAAAACATACATGTAAAATAATAACTAAAACATCTGGCGCGCGGTCAGTTCATAGAAGTTAGTTTATTACTTCATACGTTTATACGGACACGAGCTGAATTCTAAACTAGAAATGTTATATTTATTTATTTAGAACTAGCGGACGTCACGCGGTTTCACCCGCGTAATTCCCGTGTCCGTGGGAGTACGGGGAAAAAATATAGCTTATGTTACTCAGTTAAGACGTGGCTTTTTAATGATGAAATAATTTTTAAAATCGGTGGAGAAGTTTTAGAGATAAATCGTAACAAACACACAAACAAACAAAAAAGCAAATCTTTCAAAAATATAATAATAAGTATAGATAGACTTCTGTCTGACTAATGTCTAAGGCAGAACAGGTTGCGCCTCCGTAGACCAGAAAATGGGCAGCAGCGTTTTCGTTTAGTCTTTGATCACTGCGATCTCCATTCCGCCTGCCAAGCGTGGAGATTACGGCAAATTCCTCCCATCATGGAAGAGGCTTATGTCCAGCAGTGGACGTTATGGGCTGTTGTAGGGCTTTTGTAGTATAGATAGACTAGCACTTCACCCGCGACTTCGACCGCGAAAATTATGATATAGCCGAGCTAATATATATTTGCATGATGTAAATACAGGGTATAAACAGACTCATCACGAAGCCGTCAACCAAGCATTCTGTACATCAAACTAAGTAACTTTAAGCAAAAATTATTGCTGGGAAACGACTTTTTTTTGGGGTAGAAAAATCATGTTTTGTGGTAGAACTCAATGTAACGCACTGAAAACATTGTGCTGATTGATGGATTGAATAGTACGGAGGTCGTGGAGGTGTTTAAAGTAAAAACCTTACATTAAAAACTTGTATTATAAAAAAAAAACTTGTTTAAAAGTTGGAACTTTGACCCCCAATATCTCCGCAACTAGAAGGTTCCCAGGTATGGTGTAGAACAAAAAAATTGATCGCAATGACGAGCAGAACAAGTGCCTTTCGGCTTTAAGAGGTTTTTTACACCCTTTATAATTTATGGTTTTAGCTGGGAAGAAGTGGCGGAACAAACTCTTCAGCAACACATCTGACTGTTAGAAGAACCAGAATGTATAAGGATTTCCTAAACTCATAATAATGAGTTTAGGAAATCCTTACTTACAGTAGTAAGTAATATAAACCGGGTTTACCGTTTAGACCGCATCCAAAAAAATATGTTGCGGGTAGGTGTACCTTCATATAAACAAAAATAAAACGGTTAATAATAATATTTTTTTTTTAAATATTATTACTTAAGTGTTTTTTTTTGTATCGTTTTATTTTAAGAAATACTTAAAAATGTAATTAGATAAGAATATAGTTGAATAAACGACATAATAATAATTTTATTATGAGAAAGACACATTTAAAAGTTTTACAAAAAGAATTTAAAAATAAAAATAAAAATGAGCATTTCCGACAAAAGTGAATCGGGTGGTGCCTGTACTAATCTAAAAAAATCTACGCAAATACGTAAATCTATGACGCACTACCGAAGCTAGAACTAAACGTAGTTTTCTACCTAACTAAATTAAATTCTCAATATAGCTGCCCGTACCGAACTTTAATAAACTCCAGCCCGTCCGGTCAAAAAAGTTACTCCAATCCGGTTACATAGAGGTTTTCATACTTTTTATCCGGGCTCTGGGCACTGAACCCATTTTATGAAGCCCATTATGGCTTAATTATCCATCGCGAGCGTAAATATTTGCTTACTTTTTAATTACTAGCTTTATGTGCATACAAAAAATATAGCCACCATCAAAATAAATTGAACAGAGATCTTTTTACGGCTGACTTATCAAAATAGCGACGAGCTATCTAAAAATAAAAACAATCTCCTCCATGTAAGTATTTATTAAATAAGATTTAAATATAAGCTTATCCTTCAATGTCTTAATAAAAAAAACACAATTATTTTGTGCGTTGACAGCAGGCTGTAACCCAACAGCAAACTTATTGCAATCAAAATAAGGATCACGGTGATTTGGCAACTGATACAAAATACAGGAGTAAAATAACCGTAACATGTAATCCACTTGCACTAAGGCCAGAAATTTGTCCCACGCTGATGTCGGTCGCGTACGTTCGGTCGCATACGTCAGCTTATTGTGGCTGACTTCAGCGGCGCGGAACAACGTACGCGCCATTGAAGTCAGCGTCGTAGTATGGTGCTACACAATGTATACTCGTACGCGCGACCAACGTACTAAACCAACATTAGCGTAGGAGGAATTCAGGCCTAAAATATCAAAAAAAAATAAACTAGAGATACATAGATTTAAATCATAGATGTGCCCGTTCTAGGTCGTGCAAAAAATGTTTACACTGAGAAAAGTGAGCTCGTAATAAATACGATGTGAAGTATGTGTGAGCGAGACAATACTATTCAAATCTTATTAACAACGAAATTACACGTATTTTTAGTTTCGGCTACTCTACGAGTTAAATCTGTGTTATGCTACTAATCCAAGGCGAGAATTTGGCTAAGTCTGTAAATATGGTGTAGTGTTTCGGGTCGCATTGGAATGCGTTTAGCTTTGGTACGGACAAAGAGATAAGGCCTCGAAGGTACCAGGCGTTGCCATTCTTGAAGACCATGCCGCTGCCTGCGCTGGGACACGTGGACATGTCTAGAAGAAGAAGAGAATAATTTAGAATACCTGTTATAGGGTGAAATGAAGTAAAGAAATGATATTTATATTTTTGTAAAAAAATGTAGAAAACTTTTTGCATGTCCAAAAAACAAGTTTTAAAACGAGATGGGGTGTTTCTTATCCAACTATTCTAAGAAGATACATCCGAGACAAATACAAAGGTCTCTTTCAAAGTCCAGACATGCAGACAATCTTAGTCAAGTCATATGAGGACAATGCAGATATGTGTATTTGATAATATTTTTTGGATAGAACCAAAACAAGATTTGGTTGGACCTGTCCAGTCAGTGTAAGCATTTGGTTTCAATAACAGCCATTTCTACTTATCCCTGCTTTCTACTAACGAGGTTCCGGTGCGGTGACCTGCAAATATGCACTGAACCACCGCGGTAGGATGTGGTCCAACCGCCGCGCCCCATAAATACTCGGTTTTGACAATAGCATAAATGTAAGTACATAATAACTCTATCATGCTCCCGTTTCTGGGACACAGGCCACATACTCGGCCTATCTCTCCACAGTCTCTGCAGTTGGGTTCTCTGCAATGCTGGTCAACCAAACCAGAATTTTTATTAATTGGACTTCATGCCCGGTGAGAGATTTTACGATAGTCACCAGGTGCTACAATTGCCAGCAGTTTGGCCACGCAGCTAAGTTTTGCCGTGAAACGAGTCCTACTTGCAACCACTGTGCAGAGACGGGACACTCCGTGAAGGAATGCAGTAGCAAATCTTCTCCCTCCCAGTGTGCGACGTGCAAAAGATTCAAGAGGAAATGTGACCATCCAACCGGTGATGTAATGAGCGATGCGCGATGCATGAGCGGTGATGTATTCATTAAAATTATTCCCGATACAGTAGTCATGGCTATTTATAGGCCTCCCTCTCTTAATATCGACAGTTTTCTCGACTCACTTGACACTAACTTAAAAAACATAAGTACTTTCAAAAATGTAATACTTGTGGGAGATATCAACATAAACATTTCCTCCGGGAAACCCGATACCCATACACATAATTATCTAAATATTTGTGCATTTCATGGACTTTTACCAGCTCACTATTACCCCACACATCAAAGCGGTTCTTGCTTAGACCATATCATTCTAAAATCAAAAAATCCATCCAAAACATTGGTTACTAACTCTGCGCTAACCGATCATCAAGCTGTTTTACTAACAATGCAAATAAGTTCACCTAGAAAAAACTGCAAGCGTAGCTACACTAAAGTCAATATGACAAACCTTGAATGTGACATACGCGGCATTAATTTTAACCCTATTTACGTTTCTGCTGATGCAAATATCTCTTTACAATATTTCATCAATTCTTTACAATACGTAATAAGAAAAAACACTTTCACTAAGATAATCCCTAGAAAATATAGTTGTATAAAACCGTGGATCACACCCGGTCTCGTTCGTTGTATAAGACACAGAGACAAACTCCACCTAAAATCCAAACTTGCACCTGATGACGTAATACTTTCTGTTACATATAAAAGATATCGGAATTTCTGTAATAACCTTTTGAAAAAGCTAAAAAACCAGCACGATAAAAATGAACTCGAGAAGGCGGGAAAAAATAGTAAACTTGTGTGGAAATTTATAAAAACCAATTAATTGCGGTGTAAAAATTCCGAACCTCCGATTGATTTACTATCAACAGAAATAAACCCATCCGAAGCAATAAATAAGATAAACCACTATTTTGTCAATGTTGGTAAAAACTTGGCTGAAAAATCCATAAATATTAGCCGTCCCCACACTCAAAACCCAACTAGGACATCTTCCACGTTAAATTCTTTTGTTTTATTAAATACGGACCTCAACGAAGTAATTAGAATTATAAACGGCTTAAAGGATGTCTGCGCAACTGGGTGGGATGATATACCCAATAATGTACTTAAAAGATTTAAACACATACTGGCCCCTCCGCTCACTCACATTTTTCAGCTATGTTTATCTAAAGGGATATTTCCAAAAGTTCTAAAAAAGTCTGTGATCACACCTATTTTCAAGTCTGGAGACAAAATGAGTGTGATTAACTACAGACCCATTTCAGTACTAACGGGACTATCAAAAATTTTAGAAAAAATCATAAATAGTAGACTGATAAAATATCTGGAAGATAACAAACTACTCTCAGATAATCAATTTGGGTTTAGGCCTAAAAAATCAACTAGCCAAGCAGTAAACAAATTGGTTAATTACATTTCTACGAATCTGGATAGTGGAATGCATACAGTTGGTATCTTTCTAGACCTTGCCAAGGCCTTTGATACTATTTCTTGCGCTACTCTTTTGCTAAAGCTTGAAACACTTGGGATAAGAGGAGCGCAGCTTCAACTATTATCTGATTATCTTAGCGATCGACAGCAATGTGTTAAAATTGGTCCGAATACAAGTTCTGATCTTTCTAATACTCGTTTTGGAATACCACAAGGCAGCACATTAGGTCCTACATTATTTTTGATCTATATTAATGACCTTTGCAGCCTGCCACTCGAAAATGGTGTTGTAATGTCCTATGCGGATGATACTGCCCTGTTGTTTTCAGCTAAAGCAAGAGTTGAGGCCTATGAACATGCTCAGAATGGTTTCAACATTGTATCTAATTGGCTCCAGAATAATCTTCTAACACTGAATGCTGACAAAACAAAATACATTTCATTTACAATGAGAAATACTAACACACCGCTTACTAACCTAATCATTTACGCGCATACCTGTAGCACGTACGCTGACACTGCATGTTCTTGCCCTACTTTAGAAAGAGCTGACCATTTAAAATATCTTGGTGTCACTATTGACTCGAATCTAAATTTCCGTAAACATATCGAGTTGCTATGTGCTAGAGTGCGCAAACTAATATTTGTTTTTAAGTATTTACGTAATGTAGCCGACTATAAATTAATAAAACAGGTTTATTTAGCGTTGTGTCAGTCTATTCTAACATATTGCATTACGTCCTGGGGGGGGGGGGGGGGCGGGAAATTCGATTCTTCTCCCTCTAGAACGTTCTCAAAGAGCAATTCTAAAGGTTGCTACCTTTCGTCCGTTTAGATTTCCTACACACCTGCTCTATAGAGCATTTAATGTGCTCACAGTGCGGCAATTATTTATCCTTCACATCATACTACAGCAGCACTCTACACTTCCCTACGACCCAGTCCCTGACGATAGGAGAAGGAAGGATCTGGTTTGCACAAAGCCTCAAACTAGACATGCTTTTGCTAGTCGATTTTATGCGTTTTTAGGACCTTTTCTGTATAATAGACTCAACAAGAATCTAAACTTCTACAGTCTTAGTTATAGGAAATGTAGTTTTGTAATATCGGATTATTTAGCGATACTTAATTACACGGACACAGAAAAACTGCTAGAAGTCCTGGTTTGATTATGTTATTCGCTGGTATCTAATTGTACATAGGTATTTTACTTAATTTAGTTTTAATGTTTATTGATTTTTGTACCACTTACATTATTCTTATAGTTGTTAATAGATTTCTGTTATTTTATAACATTTACTGTCCTACTTAATTTTGTGCTATGTAAAGTGATGGCCTGAAACACAGGTTTAAATAAACCTAGATCGGGCAGGTCGCTAGCAAACATTTGTGAATTCCACATTATTGTTTCCTGCAACTGTTAAATATATTTTTAGTTATAGTTTACTATTATGCACTAATTATACCATTGTTTTAGAAATAACACTACTGCACATAAATGTACATTTTTGTAATACTTTTATAAATAAATTATTCTTATTCTTATTCTTAGTTCTCAATATTATTTATGTATAGATATAATTTATGATTTTCACTAATTATAATAAAATGGGCTTATTCATTACAAAAACAGTCCTTTAAGGCTTTGGATTTACATTTAGGGATGCCTTTTTTTCGGATGGGAAATCATCAAATTACCCCTCCCGCTCTGGGCGGAGCGGAAGGGAGTGTCGGACTTGACTTTATTATTTTTTATACACTCTGACATTTAATGTTTTGACATGTATTTTATTATTTTTTACTTTATTATTTTTTTATGGGGACTATATTTCTTGTCACCAAAATTTATATTTGTCATCAAGTTGTATCATATAATAAATAGATCTATCGCCACGAAATATGTTCGTTCTCAGTTAAACAAAAAGTGTTCCCAGGTTCCAATTATCAAATTAATGTTAATATAAATGTGTAAAATAAGAGATGGATTACCAATAACATTGTAGTGCATTACATGAATATAAACTTCGTTCTTATAATAATAGTTTTATTACTTAAATAATAGCTTTGTGCTCAGAATGGTAGATCTGTCACCAAATAAATCGATTATAAACTAGTTTTGCCTAGGCCGACTTGGGGCACCCCGACACGGATAGATTAGGTTAGAAGGGTATGGCGGGGTCGAATGAGCGAGCGAAGCGAGCGAATAGACCCCGCCATACCCTTCGTGGTTATTTTTTTATAAACCATTCAGAAGAAACTTTATGAAATTTTCTAGTTACATAATAATTATGATTTATTGGTGATCTCTTTAAATTAGTTTGCTCAAATACTTATTAGGACAAACCTTTTATATTACATACAAAAACATTTATTTGGTACTAGACCCTATATCTTCATGATTTTAGGTGATTTATTGTGGAATTGATTTTATAATGTTTGGTGACTACATTTTGGTGACAAATCTACTATTTTGAGGGCAAACCCTATTATTTAAGGAACGCAAAACTAATTAAATTGGTGATAGCTTAAATGATACCCTTTTTTTATTATTTTATTTGACATTTATTGATTTGACATGAATACTTATTTTGTTAAGTATTTTACTTTTTTTTATCATCATTGTGCCTTTTAATGATTTTTGTGATTTTTATTTACATTCTTTTTGAATAGAACTTGTTATGAATTAATGATTATTGTGAATGTGGGGACCATGTGGGTCACATTTATATTTTTTGTTTATTTTTTCCACAACTGTCTGACAGTTTGAGTACCCTAAGCGACCTACCCAAATGTCCTTTCTTTGGTATTGTTCGTCGTTTCGTTGAGCTCCTTGAGTTATAAGTCGAGCTACACGTTAACTGACAAATGCTTGCACTGACTGGACAGGTCCACTCAAAACTGTATGGTTCTTTCTTCAAAAGACCATATCAGACACTAATCTGCATAGTCCTCATGTGAATTGAGCAAGATTGTCTGGACTTTAAAAGAGACTATGACCTCTGAGTTTGTTTCGGCTGTTTCTTCTCAGAGTAGTCAGGTACGAAACACCGGCCCTATCTAGTTTAAAAAAATGACGTGTAAAAGTGTTTGTAAAAACCTACTTGCAAAATAAACATCATTTATCATGTACTGACTAAAACACATCCATGTTACTTCTAGCCCTTTGTGTTCCAGGACTGCGGTATTTCTTTCGAACAGTTCCGCAGCCCATTAAAGGGTTGCCTAATGTGGTCGCAAAACGGACATAAATTTCATAGACACCATCTTACCTTTTCTATTACCAGCGCAATAGGTATACTCCGAAGTATATCGGCTGAAGAAGCTGTTGTATGACCCGATGCATCTCTCCTGGCTAACTATTGGCGTCTTCTCCTGAACTAGATTGACCTTCACTTGACCTCCGTCGTCGAAAACCCAGCCTACCAACTGGAAACACGAAAGAAAGTTGGGGTGATTGATCAAACCTCGGCAGATAGGCAGACTGTATGTAAAATACTGGCATTCTGCTTCATCAAGTAAAATTGCAAGCCGACTGCGACATAGCTGGGAAAAGATGATAATACTGGGGCAATAGACCTTCTGCATAACCTCCTTTTCAACAGCAGCCATATTCACAACGCTTCGATTCGATTTCGATTCGACAAGTCATATATCTATCTCGTTCGCTTTCGTTACGCCAAAAAAAGATAGACATACGACTTGTCGAATCGAAATCGAATCGAAGTGTTATGAATACGGCTACAGAACTGCCGTACTTATTCATAATCGGTTTCAATTCACGGAAACTGCTATTCTGGCGCTCAAGCACACGGTCAGGTACTACACTGATATAGAAACACGCCTGTTTATGCTGCGTTTTTGCACCTCTCCAAGGCATTTGACCTGGTTGATTATAAGATCTTATGGTCGAAATTGCGTGAGCAAGGTCTTCCAAATGAGCTCATTCAACTCTTAGATTATTGGTATGACCACCAAATCAACCAGGTCAGATGGTCGGGTGCTCTGTCGGGGGCGTATGGGTTGCAGTGTGGGGTGAGACAGGGCGGGTTGACTTCCCCGGCCCTTTTCAATCTTTACGTCAATAATTTGATCGAGGAACTCAGTAGCACTGGTATCGGATGCTCTATTGATGGTAAGACAATTAATAGTATAAGTTACGCAGATGATATGGTGCTGCTGAGTCCCTCGATTTATGGACTCAGACGGATGATTAAAATATGTGAGGGGTACGCCATGTCTCATGGTTTATTGTACAATGTTCGGAAGAGTGAGCTTGTGGTGTTCAGTGTCGGTACTAAGAAGCCTGAAACAGTTCCTCCAGTATGCCTATATGGTGTACCACTAAATAGAGTGTCGCATTTTAGGTATCTTGGCCATATAGTGACGGAGGACTTGACTGATGAGAGTGACATGGAGCGGGAGCGAAGAGCGCTGTCAGTCCGATGTAATATGCTGGCCCGTAGGTTTGCACGATGTACTAAGGAAGTGAAACTCACTCTGTTTAAGGCGTTTTGCCAGTCATTTTACACGTGCAGCCTATGGGTTAGACATACACAGAGGGCCTACAGCGCTCTTCGCATCCAGTACAATAACGCTTTTAGGGTGCTGTTGGGGCTCCCGCGGTTCTGTAGCGCGTCGGGCATGTTTGCTGAAGCAGGTATAGATAGCTTTCAAGCAATTATGCGAAAAAGAACAGCATCCTTGATGCGGCGGCTTCGGGGGAGCACCAACAGCATCTTAAAGGTAATAGTGGATAAACCTGACTGTCCGTTCCTGGGGCACTGGACCCGTATACACAGCTGCAGGTCTGGTGCATCGGGAAGCGGACTTAGTTATAGCTATAGGTTTTTGAATTGATTATTATTTTATTGTATTTTGATGATAATTGGTTAATATTAATATTATTTTAATGAGAATGTTGCTAACATAGTTTGTAAGTATTACTAACAACAATATGAATCACTTGTGTTCGATATAAATAAATAATAATAATAATAATAATTGCTCAAAATAGTTAATTTAGTTTCTTGGTTTGGGTTAAGCTTATATTTGGTGACAGTGGCAGAATTTTTGTCACTTTTCCATGGACGATCGCTTCCATATTTAGCGGGTTAATTCCAGCTTGAGCTTCAAAGGATGCTTGGATGAGTCAACTCAAATTTTTGGCCATAGGTAGCCCAAGGAACACTGTCAGGCCGAATGCTTGCCGTTTTTATTGATTCTAATGTAACCAGTGTCACACGCGCCACCAAGATGAATCTCAAGACGTATAATTAATCCAAATTGGTTAATCCGTTTAGGAGTTACCGAGGGAACAAACAACGAACATACTCATACATGTCAAGTACCGATCATTTTTAAGGCATTGCCACAAAATGGTCGAGCGAGGGGAGTACCCCAAAGATTACAAAGTTAACACATACCGTGCCCTCCTTCCCAACAATTCTCTTCAGATCTGTGTCGTGCTTCGGCCAGAGACAGGCAGGTCGAACCCACTCGGTGTAGGCTATTGGATTTAGTTCCAAAATCGCCACATCGCTGCTAAAAGTGCTGGCGTTGTAGTTCGGATGAACTATTATTTCCTTCACCTGGAATTATTGTGTTAAACATATAGTTAACTACTGGTTATAAGAAAGCCAGAGGCCTAAAAGCCGCCGGAGGTCGGGTTTCGTGACTTGCATCCATTTCATTCCGAGACCCCTCCGTGCCGAGTCGGGCATGACTCCTTCTTCGAAAACCACGTTCAGTCTTTGATCCCAACTGTTTTTTGTAAATCTTTAACAGTCGTAACAGGCAGTCAGAAGAACGAAACCAGTTTTTACCCGACTTCAACGGAGGAGGTTCTCATTTCATCAAACATCCGTTCAGTAGTTTGGTTTTTTTTCTGCTTGGCCCATGTTGACGTGATGGTTCTTAATAACTTCTAGTTACAATGTAAAAATGACTAGCAAGAATTTATGTGGTATACTACAACTAAAGTCGGTGGCAAAATTGTTTGTTATCCCGTTACTAGCCTGTAGGAGTAGATAGGCAGTTACTCCATGTAATAGCTGAATCTTCAGCTGCATTCACTTGCACTGGAAGCCGGCCCCAATATTACTGGGAAAAGGCTATGCAGATGATGTCATCATCGCATCAAAGAGATACTTACGAAACCGATCTGCACTCCATCGACCGTAGTCCTAAGGTTTTGTTTCCCTAGGTAGACCGTCAGGGTGTGCAGTTCAACGACACGCTTGGTAGACTTCCTGGTGACGCAGTGAGCTGCCGTGATGACGTGTCGAGAAGACACCAAGGTACCTCCACAGATGTATTTGTTATCTTCGTTCTGGAAATGAGGAATGGAATTGTTGGCATCTACTCGTACACTAATATTGTAAAGTTTGTAAGTTTTGGATGTAGGATATAGTCTCCGAAACTGTTTATCAGGTTTCACAAAATCTTTCTTTGATGAAACGCTACCCTATTCAAGATCCCAGGGCCACCCGTCTCCACTTATTTTCTGATTAACAAATGTGTCTGTAGTGTTAGTATGTACTGTGTACCCGCTAACTTGTGCCAACGGCCAATTTTTAGAAATCAAGCTACACATTTTGTTAATCAGAAAATAAGTAAGGTCTGGCAGCCATGGGATCTTAGACAATTACTGAGAGCTGTTGTAGGACATAATCATTCGACGCGGACGAAGTCGCGGATAGAGGCTAGTATTAGGTATTTGATGTAACCATCGCATTGTGTATCCTTCATTTTAAGAACCTTACTCTATTTAAAGCCGTAGGTACAGTAGAGCATACGTCAGCGATAACATATTTGACCTGGAGCTAACCTAGCGTAGTACCTAGGGAGTTTTTAAAAATACGCGGCCATATTGGTTAGGTTACCATTGACGTGCAGCCTATCGTATGCTGAGAGAACCGACCTAAGGGTCGAATACAGCACAAGAGGCTTACCACGACCTCTTATGGCAGTATTGTCTTAATCTTACTTCAGTGTGAAAAAGAGATGAAGCTAGTGCCATCTCTTTCCCACACTTAATCATAATAATAATAGCCTTTATTCAGATCAACTTAACCTAATAACAATATTCAAAAGCAAACTTATAACTTATAAAAACTTATTCTAATATTTGTTGCTTTTGTCTGTTGCAATCTGTTTGCCTATCGGCAAAGGCCTCCTCCAACCTTTTCCATTCTGATCTTTCACATCACTCCTTCCACTTCTCTTAACTCTCTGTATGAATTTTTTGACTCCACCCGTTTTACTTATAATATTTTTCTATAATTTCCATTCTGTTTTGTTTTCTGTCCTTTCTAATGCTATCTTTAATTTGTTCACTAATTTATGTTAAACGTTTTCTTCTGTCCTATGTATCTTTAGTGCTAATTAAGTGGTTTCTCGCTTCTAGTAGTTTTGTAGTACCTTTCTGTTGTTAGCCATTTTTTCAGTTCAGTTTTGGTATTTTTGCAATACTTGTTTTTGGGTTTTTATATTTTCACCCATTCTTCTCACTTCACTGATGCCAACAATATCCCATTTGATGTGGGTTATAGCATGTTATGAGTTCTTTATGGTCTTTTCTTCACTTTTCAGGGTAAGAACTTCGAGTGCTGCGCTAAAGATTTTATATTTTTGCTGTTATTGTTGTCACTTATTGTTGGAGGGTTGTGGTCTCTTTCCCCCACTGACGAGGACCAGTCGGCTTGGGGGAGGTTGGTGTATTCTTTTTCCTTGTTGCCAGTTTCTTCGATTGGTTTTGGTTTCCGTTTGCCGATTATTAATTGTTATTGTTTTTCTGAAGTAGATATATTTGAAAGAGAGTTAGACCTACCCTGCATCATATCGAAAGCATTTGTCCTGTTTGCTTTGATTGAAGCTACAATCTGTTGTTTTTTGGGTTGGTTAATGGGTGATAAGGGGTGATAAGCAGTTGGTGAGGTGGATGATTCTCTTTTTCGTTTTTCTTGGTTCTTTTTATTCTGTATAACGATTAGTTTGTCATATTTCAAATACGCTATATTGCCTTTTTCCTTTTCTTCAGCTAGCTTGGCTTGTAGCGTTTTTCGCTTTTCCAACACTTCCTTTGAGTAATCTTCACTGATATTAATTTTGCTCAGGTTCTTTTTGTTTTTAATAATTTCGTTTTTTTTCCAATTGTTTATAAACGAACATAGTACTGGCCTTGGTTTGTTAGTTTCTCTATTTTTAGTACAGCGATAAATTTTGTTGATTTCATAATCTTCTATAATAATATTTAGATCTTGTTTCAGATGTTCTTTAAATTCCTGTAGTAATTCGAGAGTTGATGTTTCTTTTTCTTCCAGGCCAAACACTATGATATTATTTTTCTTCTTCACTCTTTTCATAAACTCAATTTCTTTCTCTAATTGTTCTACTTTTATTTTCAGGTTTTTGTTTTCTTCCATCAAAAGGATTAACTTTTCATCAATTTTGTCCATAATAGAGTTTGTGATAGAATCCTTCAATTCAGCCGTTTGGCTTTGCATCTCAATTTTCATTTTGTCGAATAATATTTGAAATTGACCTTCCATTATATATTTATGAAGTTGTATTTGCGTATTTTGGAACGTAATAGTAAATTTTATTTTGGTGGTTGGCAACACTGGTTGTACTGTCAGTGTCACAAACGTCAGTCTTATTGACGTTGTATGTCAGATATCGATGGATAATGTCTGTCGTGTCTGTCATGTATATAACCTCAAATCAATAACTATATATTATTATTCTAATTTATCAGCGATCACCAACAACCACACTAAATCTAATTTCTATGGACACTTTACAGATATTTTGCCTGTGTTTTGTGGCGAAGTTTAAACTAAAAGCTCACTTTAACTATTTTTCACTTAATTTCTTCAGTGGTTGTCACTATGGTGTTGACAGTTCTAACGCCGGAAACGGAAAAATCTGCTTTAGGAGGTGGATGTATAATGGGTGTAAAAGGAGAGGAAATCGGGAGGGCGGTGCTGCATCCCGCATCCATCCAAGCATATACAGGTCGTGGCACGTAACTCTAGCGCTGACCGTTATTGCGCTGAAGTATAAAATAAGAATGTCTTGGGGAGTGCGTTGCGATGATTAACGATTGGCTCTCCAGTCGTAAAACATGCGCAGTTATCCCCTCCACGTTTCGTTCAGCGCTAGAGTTACGTGCCGCAACCTCTAATAAGGCGGAATCAACATTAAACGTGTCGCACGGGACCGACCAATGTAGTGACACTTGGGGGAGGCCTATGTCCAGCACTGGACGTCTTACGACTGAAATGATGTTGATGATGAACACTAAATATTTTGTATAACATTGAACGTACTGTTTCATGGACTTTATAGAGAGCGATTTGCCACGGCCATTGCACTCCCATATCGCCACCGTTCACCACTTGACCGCACTGATCCTGTAAAAAACAAAGATTTAATTACTAACTAGCTATTGGGCCCTATCAGAATACCAGCGCTGTGACTTTTTTTTTAAATGTCACAGCACCTTGCTGAGATAGGAGCCTTTTGGCCTTGCACAGGACCATTTTGATTGTTTTTTGTTTTATTTTTTCTCTTGTTTACTTTTATAAATAATTTTGTCATTTCTATTGTATTCTGTTTATCCTGTGTGAGTTGAATAAATACTTTTCTTTCTTTCTTTCTTTCTATTGCTCGGGTTTTAAATGTGCTTATGACACTCAGGAAAATATAGCTTCCTGCTAGTGAAATAATTTTCGGAATCGGAACAGTAATTCCGAAGATTACCCTAACCCATACTTCTTCATAACTTTATTAGTATATACTTTGTATTTGTGCTACATAAATAGATTAGAGGATTTGGAATGAATTGGAACATGTGGTCTAATGTTATAAACCCTGTCTAACGAGTCTTATTTGTTTTATCATCATGCATGCTCGCAAGTGCAGCGAGAGCATCGGTGACCCAATGGTGGCGGCCCCGACTTACGAACAGTAAGTCGTGGGTTCCAACCCAGGCAAGCTTATTACTTTGTGTAATTTATTTCATCACCGCTGCTCTCAAAATGGTGAAGGAAAACATCGTGAGGAAACTGGCATGTCCTAGAACCAAAAATTCGAAGACATGTGACATCTAGCAACCCGCACTGGGCCCGCGTGGTGGATTATGGCCCATTCCCTTTCATAGAGAAGAGGCCGTGTGTTCCAGCAGTGGGAACATTATAGGCTGATTGTGTTATGCATGCTCGCAAAACGGTGAAGGAAGATAATGAGAAACGGAATCGCTGAGACTGCTCGTTGTATTGGGAGTGAACTGAAATCCTCCCCGCGGGTCTACTGCTGGCTGGTGGATGTTTTTATGTTTTCGAATTTTTATTCTAGTACAACAACAACAGCCCATAACGTCCACTGCTGGACATAAGCCTCTCCCATGATGGGAGGAATTTGCCGTAATCTCCACGCTTGGCAGGCGGATTGGAGATCGCAGTGATGAAAGACTAACAGAAAACGCTGTTGCCCATTCTCTGGTCTACGGAGGCGCAAGGTGTTCTGCCTCAGTCATTAGTCGCCTTATACGACACCCGTGAGTGTAATGGGTTGGTTCTATTCTACTCTGCCGGATACCACACGGCTTATTCTAGTACATGTTGTCCTGAAGTTGGGTCGACGATATCATGAAAAATAGTAGGAAACAACTGGATAAGGGGCGCACAGAACTGGGAAGTGGCAGAACAAAAGGGGCTATACCAAGCAGTAGGTAATTCCGAGCTGATATACTTAATGATAATGACACGTGGTCTTTTACGAAATAGAAAGGGGCAAAATATAATGACCACCAATAATAACTTTGTGACCACTAACATCTATTACCTAAAATATCAATTGATCACCAAATTTAGTAAATTGAGCACCAAATTTTTATGGGGTGATTGATGACAAACTTAGTTTTGCCTATAGGCTGACTTGGGTTATTTTTTTATAAATCATTCAGAATTAGGAGCCCCGCGAAGCAGGGCTCCGTTGACCGGGTCTCCCTCGACTCGGATGCAATAGCATAACAGTTCAATTTCTGGTGATCATTAACTAAAAATTTCACGAGGATTTTGTTGATCATTTACTAATTTTGGCAATCAAAAGTGATTTTTTTGCCGTTACCTTTTGCTAAATCTGGTGGTTCGTTAATTGAATGCCAAATAGAAATAAAGAACTAAATAAAATGGCTTACCTACCTGTCTTTGAGGGTCTTTGGGATTCAGATTTCCTTGGTTCTGTATTTGTGTTACTAGATCTGTAGGTTTATCATTGATGTTACTGACGTCCTTGTGTGGAGGTTTACTAAAATGAAAAATTTGGATTAGGGTGGATGCACATGTAGCAGGTAGAGCAGCGGTGGTCCAGTGGTGGCGGCCCCGACTTACGAACAGTAAGTCGTGGGCTCGAACCCAGGCAGGCGCATTACTTTGTGTAATTTATTTCATCACCACTGCTCTCAAAACGGTGAAGGAAAACATCGTGAGGAAACCGGCATGTCCTAGAACCAAAAAATTCGAAGACATGTGACATCTACCAACCCGCACTGGGCCCGCGTGGTGGATTATAGCCCATTCCCTCTTACAGAGAGGAGGCCTGTGTCCCAGCAGTGGGACATGAATGATGATGACATGTAGCAGGAAAATGCTCGAAAACGAAATAAAGTTTTTGCAGGGCTTCACAGTCTTTTGTGAGGCAAGACGTCATGCGCTTACAACGGTTATGGTAGGTATTTATAAAAATAAATACATAAAATAAATAAAAATAAATATCGCTGGACATTACACACAACGCCATCTAGTGCCACACTAAGCAACGAGGCTTGGGTCGTGGACACCAGATAGTTGATAATAGTTATTTATGCAACTGTTGTATAATGAGGGGTATTAAAACACGAAGTGTGATAATAGTATCACATGAGTGTTTTAATACCTAATTATGTACAGTTGCATACAAGACTTTATCTACATCCATGGTATGAATCCTCCATAAAAGGTTCTGAAACCATAGGGTGTTGCAGATTGCAGTGTTCTAAGAAGTCTATGTAAATTCATGGAAAGTTTAATTGCTTGTATTTAATACAAACAAACCGTGTATAGGTAGGTAGTCATATAATTATTTACATTTTGGATTGTTCAATTATCAAAATTCACAAAGCTTGTATCACTCATTTTTGTAAACAACGTACATAATGCAATACTAATATCCAAATGTCGAACAAAAATGGCGGGATACGACGTGAATATTCGAATTAACCTATAAGTTTTTTTTTTAATTACGGCGCTGTGGAATCTCACGTGCTAAGACAATGTTCTTTTTTTAAAACGAGTTGTATAATGAAATTCAGTACAACATTATAACACCCGTTTGGGTGTTATAATGGTTATTATGACACTGGCTGTTTTAATGTTGGCCATAAGCTAACTGTTTCAGATACCTTTATAGAGGATTTATAGCATGGGTGTAGATAAACTACTTAAATACTTTTTGTTTGTAAATACATACGTATTATACACTAGATGACCCACGCAACTTCATCTGCGTCACATGAGAGAGGGTTAGAGAGAGTATGACTCAACCTTAAAAGATAGACATATGCTATCGCGGATTTTTAAAATATTTTTTATGAGGTACAACTCCATCATACATGATTGTTGCGTAACTTTAACCGTTTATGCAGCGCTCGCTACGGAAGCTCTCAAAAGAAATAAATTTTTCTCGTTTTTGCAACATTTATCATTGATGCTTCGCTCCTATTAGTTGTAGCGTGATGTAAGATAACCTATAGCCTTCCTCGTTAAATGGACTATCCAACACTTGAAGGTTTTTTTTAATTCGAACCAGTAGTTCCTGAAATTAGTGCGTTAAACCAACCAAACAAACAAACAAACTCTTGAGCTTTATTATAATAATAATATAGATTCAAGTGTGTAACAATTAAATTTCTCCGATATATTTGCATTAATCGCTAAAATAATCTACTTATGTTTTTCCAAATAAGGGTTTGCCTCGACAGCCTTACGTCTTCATCCTTAGACACTCGATGACAGTCACACTCCAGCTAGGTCAAAATTTCTCATTAAGGTGCATGAAATAAGCCGGGACACGATAAAGCTGCTGTAAACTGTTGCGGAACTCTTGCAACTGCCTTCTGTTTCCATCGTTAGATCGCCGATGACAGTCATACTCCAGCTAGGTTTAAAGTTCTCATCAAAGGTGCATGAAATGAGGCCAATAACAATATAGCTGCTGTAAACTCTTGCAACTGCCTTCTGTCTCCACCGTTAGACCTTCGATGACAGTCATACTCTAGCTAGGTTTAAAGTTCTCATCAAAGGTGCAGGAAATGAGCATAAACACGTTTTTCAATACACTTTCTCGAAAACTGGTCCATAACGCACTACGATTAGGTACAACATGCAATGTATTTCACACGTGTGCGATTTTTTCCACTTTCCTGCACGTGTGCGGGAATGAAAATTGCCACAGATAACTATACCTATACTTAGTCCAAATTGGTTCAATGTCTATAGTCTGAGGTGAATGTTTATTTTTTATTTTGTCAAAGCACTACGCGTCTTTACGGCATAAATATTTTTTGAATTTTCAAATTGTGTTTTTAAATAGAATATCATAGATAAACATGATTATTTAAAACTAATAGTTACTTTTATACACAAATTAACATTTATTTGTGTTCTGAATTCAAAAATATAAAATAAATCTATTTTTTATATTAGGCTGTTTAACGGCTTCATACCATTGCCTCTCTTTCAACCTGGCGAGACCAAAGCGCGAAAAAAAAGAAAATATAAATCATAGTTTCATAGTTCGTGACAAAAATATTATTCGTTATTTTATTTTATTTCTTCAAAAGTGTATTGAAAAACGTCGTTTGATACACGTGGACATTTGTTATTGCAATTCTCGGCTCAAAAACACCCTCGCCTACGGCTCGTGTGTTATAATTCCGCCTCGATTGCAATAACAAACTTTCTCCACTTGTATCAAAATGTACTATTTTCAATTTTGAATGGGACCAACTTTGAGATTTACCTATTACCTACGCTTTTCAAAACAAAAAGGATCATGCTTTTAATGAACTTCTCTCGTGGTCATACATAAAAATATACGGGTCGAATTCAGAACTTCCTCGGTTAAAAAACCAAACGGTCGGCTAAAAGTTATCTGGTGAGCACGTTTTAGGCATTAGTACCATTTTAGTGCAATAGATGTCGTTGCATCTTACATTTGATGATTACTTCTTCTTGAACACTTTAAATTCATATATCTTTTTATAGAATTAACCGATTACGATGAAACAAAAACTAAATAATACCTTAAGATACGCACAATTTTTATGTATAAAAGTTATCTATATGGGTTTCCTATATTTTGCGTGATGCTTGATCATCGAAACAGACAAACAGACAAACAGACAAACAGACAAACAGACAAACAGACAAACAGACAAACAGACAAACAGACAAACAGACAAACATACAAACAGATAAACAGACAAAAATTCCAAAAATGCTGGAAATGAGTTCTGTTGGTTATCATTAACACCCTGGCATTTTTTTTTCAAAATATTTTCGAGGTACAAAAACGAATTTTCTACAGATTTATTATATGTATAGATATCCATGACTCGGAACAAATTGCCATGCTCACCACACAAAAATTTGCTCCTACCGGGATTCGAACTCGGGACCCCAATAACGTAAGGCAGCCACGGCTCACTACCGCTGCGCCATTCGGGTCGAATAAACATATAGATCAATAAAAGTGTTAAAGATCAGATCTACATAACATAAGCATCACACCTGTAATCTCTGATGGGTTAAACAGACGTGTACCAAATATAATAAGCCCAACTGACAACCGGACACAAATCCAGATTAAGTGTCTGTTACTGAGAAATTCCTGATAGAAAATCCCAATAAAAATTTACTCGACCCGGGAACGAACCCAGGATCTCAAGCTGAGCAGTCACGACAGACAGGTAGACCAGTTCTTAGCACATTCAATCATGAACAAATAAAACATTAAATTCGCTGGATTAGTTCCGATGATGAGAACACATCTTACAATTTAAGTCTTCAGGAAAATAATACATACAAGGGTCTTTTAATTGGAGTCAGGATAAAGTTGCAGATTTCCTTTCCATTCAGTCTAATTGCCAGTAGCCTTGGGGTGACGCTTTCAGGGTTGTATTGCACATAGAAATACAGTATCTCGGCGACGCCAGGGATAATCCTCATCGTTGGGTTCTCTATTTGAAAATTCTTGTTGTCTTGCGTGGTTACATTTCCTACTGAGTTCTGAAATAAAAGAATCAGAAATAAAAATCAGTATGGTATACTGTTGGGCCAATTTAATAGACCACATTTGACATCTGTTAGTTTAGTACTACTTACTACCTACATTTTAAAATTTATTGGTGTCGATTCTGTTGTGCACAAACTAACCTTAATTTAGGCTATTTCTATCTTTTACTAAAAGGCAGTGCGAGAAAAGGACGGCTATAGCTATGAACTATGTTAGAGCTGTCAAACTAGTTTATGCCTTGCACTTCACCGTGTTTTTAGTCGACATGTTTTTACGTGCACCCTTTATTTGATATTAGTTCCAACTAAATTTGACAGCTCTAAATTACGTCCGTCTCTTTCTCGTTTTATTAAAGACAAAAATATAGCAATAGCCTAAATTAAGTTTAGTTTGTGGAACACAGAATCGACACCATTACCTTATTTTGTCATCATTACAATAAATATGTTATCGTAATTGAAAAAAATTAAGCGCAGTTCTAACTTCGAAAAAATAAATAATAATCTCATGCCAGCCGTTACAAGGTTACGTTGTTGTATACGTATTTTGATGAAGTGTCAAATGTTGTCTATTAAATTGGCCCTAATTAAAAACCCGACAACTGAATAAAATGTATATAGCCTATGTTACCCGAGCCAAAATAACGAATCGATTGACACCTTACTCATCAAAATCGCATGAATAGTTTAGGCGCTACGGCGCTATAAAGGGTGTAAAACACCTCTTAACGAAGCCGAAAGGCACCTGTTCTCCCCGTCACGCGTCATTGCGATATTTTTTTTTGTTCTACACCATACCTGGGAACCTTCTAGTTACGGAGATATTGGGGTTCAAAGTTCGAACGTCACATCCACGACCCCCGTACTATTCAATCCATCCATCAGCACAATGTTTTGAGTGCGTTTACCACAAAACATGATTGTTCACCCCAAAAAATAGTCGTTTCTCAGCAATAATTTTTGCGTAAAGTTACTTAGTTTGATGTACAGAATGCTTGGTTGACGGCTTCGTGATGAGGTCTTTTACACCCTGTATACATAGACTGTTAAAATCATAACCTTTCCTTTTGGCTACGTCGTAGTCGGGTAAAAATATCATAGATTTATGTTTTAGTACATTTTTGGTTTCTAGTAAAATTGAATCCTCATCTTTACTGCCATAGATACATACACATCAAAAAAAGTTTGTGATCACTAGCATAAGCTGATATAATTTTTTAAATTTATCAAGAAAAAACTTTTTTGTGTTTTTTTTTTTATTGTTTTATATTCTAAATCTACATTTTTTAAATAAAGAATCTAAAAAGAAGAAGAAATCATAATATAATCTACCGTAACAAAAAAGATTTCGATTTTTCAAAGTGATCGCAATTTTTTTTTATGTGTGTACATCAATTTCTCAATGCGTTTTTCTCAGGGAGGTAGTCGGAAACTACAAAAACCAATAATCGCAATAATATAACAAACACATAAAATCACGCTTGTAATCCATAAAGGGTTATACAGAGGTGTACCTAAAAGTACACCCACATTTCGCCAGTTATGTTTAAGTCCCATGTAAAAGGGAGCGAGCCTATTGCCATCAACCGGGCACAATTCCAGACTCCGTGGCTATTGCTGACAGATTCCTGATGGGAAAATCCAATAACACTTTTCCCGACACGGGAATCGAACCCAGGACCTCATGCTCACTAGACCAACGAGGCAGTCAACAAACATTAAGTTATTACTACTAGCGATGTCAAAAACTGACGTCCACACATTTTGACGTTTATAGCTGTCTAATGGTAAGCGTACACCTGTCCGCATCGTACGCATCGGACGCATCGCATCAAACCGATCATAGTATTCTTTGTATAGAATGTCACAGGGGCCCTACTCCCTAACGCTTCGTCCGTATATTCAGATCTATCCGTCTCTCTCGCGCACGTCTCCAGATGAGTGCGAGTGAGAGAGACGAGACGTTAGAGAGTAGAGCCCTGCTCCCTAACGCTTCATCTGTATATTTAGATCTATCCGTCTCTCTCGTGCACGTCTGCATATGAATGCGACTGAGAGAGACGAAACGCTAGCTAATAGGGCCCCTGGGCCCAGAAGCGTTAGAGAGTAGTGCCTCTGATCCGAACCGTACGGATCTCTCGAATCTGTTCAATAATACTACGATACGTTTGATGCGATGCGTCCGATGCGTACGATGCGGAAAGGTGGACGGTTACCTTAAATGATAATTACAGTTGACGTCAGATTTCGACATCGCTGGCAAGTTGCCGTGGATCACTGTATAGTAGTAAACTTAATCTTACCCCAACTACCCAAGCTTCGTTATCAAGTATAATATTGAGCCACAGCGAGTGAAGAGTGATTTCTGTGGACAAGGTGACCTCTCCGTACCAACGGCCGGGCTGCGCCCTGCTCGGCCCGTACATGAACACGTTGGGACATGGCGAGGGATCTTCGGTATTCTGCTCCAGGGTAGGCGCGGCTAGAAACACCAGGAACAGGCACAGGGCTGCGATCTGTCGAGTTAAGGATAACGCACGAAATTAGGTAGCCTGCGAAGTTCTTTACTGGATCCTTTTTAGGGTTCCGTAGTCAACTAGGAACCCTTATAGTTTCGCCATGTCTGTCCGTCCGTCCGTCTGTCCGTCCTCGCTTAATCTCTGTGACCGTTAGCACTAGAAAGCTGAAATTTGGTACCAATATGTATATCAATCACGCCGACAAAGTAATAAAATAAAAATTGGAAATAAATGTTTTATTAGGGTAGCCCCCCTATATGTAAAGTGGGAAGTGATTTTTTTTTTAATTTCGACCCTTACTTGTGATATACTGTTGGAAAGGTATTTAAAAATGAATAGGTTTAAAAAATCATTTTTTGATAATGTCAATAATTTCGGAAATAATCGCTCCAAAAGTAAAAAACAATGTGTGTCCCCCCCTCTAACTTTTGAACCATAAGTTTAGAAAATATGAAAAAAATCTGAAAAGTAGAACTTTATAAGGACTTTCTAGGAAAATCATTTTGAACTTGATGGAAACAACAGTTTTTGTACAAAAAAGACAAAAAATTGTACAAAATAATTTCTGGACTAAGTTCGTATTCGTATATGCAAGCATTTTTACATAATGGATACCCACCTTTAAACTCATAAGTGGGAACACTTATTGTGACGGACGGGAAACTACGGAATCCTCTACACTGAGCGTGGCCCGACACGCTCTTGGCCGGTTTTTTAAAGAGACTTTGTTTTCGTCGTTGATCAGAGGCCCTACTCTCTAACGCTTCGTCCGTATATTCGAATCTATCAGTATCTCTCACTCACACTCATTTGCAGATGTGCGCGAGAGAGACGGATAGATCCAAATATATGGACGAAGCGTTAGAGAATATGGCCCTTCTATATACAATTGTAGCGTATATTAATTGAAATTCAAAATTCAAATATATTTATTTTGGGACAACTAGATCCAATAGTTAGATAAACAAAAACTTAGAAACTATTGTTAGTACTCAATTACAATTACAAGGACAACACTCATCATAATAATAACATCTAAAAAAACACACACATAAATAAAATACCCCTGTGCTGAGACACCCCGCCCCGTTAAGATAACCAATAGATATACCTCCCTAGAAATCACCAGACGAACGAAATGCCTCGTGTAATGAATGACACGATACATTGATTTATATACAAATGTGTGAAACACAGTTTCTCACCCACACATAGTACAATTTTTCTATTTTTTGAGTTCCGTACCAGAAGGGTAACCAACTGGGTATTTACTAAGCCTCCGCTGTCCGTCCGTCCGCCTGTCTGTCAGCGAGCTGTATCTCATGATCCTTAAAAGGTAGACGGTTGATATTTTCACAGAATGTGCCGCTATGACAACATGTAGGTAATATTTGAATGTCTTTGTATTAAATACAAATTGGAAGAGCTCGTGGCTAAATAATAACAGCCTCTCGGGTGATCTTTAGGTTAAGCCGTGCTTTCCTAGGTTGGTCTGTAGATGGGTGACCACCCGTACATACCGAGTTTCCTCCGTGTCTCGGAAAGCACGTTAAGCCGTTGGTCCCGGCTGTCATTTGTAGAACTTTGACAGTTGCTACAGGTAGTCAGTGGCCCAAAAAGTCTGACAACCATAGTCTTATCAAGGGTATCGTATTAACCAGTACTAACTGGGTTGTGGAGGTCAAATAGGCAGTCGCTCCATGTAAAATATTGGTATTCAGCTGCATCCGGTTAGACGGTTAGCCGACCCCAACATAGTTGGGAAAAGGCTAGGCAGATGATGATGTAATAAATATAAATTATAGGGGGCTCCCCTACCACGATGCTACGGAACCCTTCATGCGGGAGACCGGCTCAGACTTGGCCGGTTTATTCATTTGCGGGGCCATCCTTTAAACACGTGCTATTTTTTAGGCCACTTAAATTCCCCCTCCCCCCTAAACCAGCTACACGTGTATTTTAACTATTGAAAAAATTTAATAGTTTTAGAATCTGTACTTATTATTAAAAAAAACAGGTTTTTAATTCATTATTGATTAAAAATATGGAGGATCTCATGGCTAAATAATAACAGCCACTCGGGTCGGTCTTTAGGTTAAGCCTCGCTTGCCTGGGTTGGTTCATGGAGGGGTGACCGTCCGTTACATACCGAGTTTCCTTCGTGCTTCGGAAAGCACGTTAAACCTTTAACTTCTAGCCTTTTGCCAACTATGTTGGGGTCGGCTTCCAGTCTAACCGAATGCAGCTGAATATCAGTATTTTACATAGAGCGACTGCCTATCTGACCTCCACAACCCAGTTAATACTGGGTAATACGATACCCCTTTGGTAGGACTGGTTGTCACTTTCAGGTCACCGACTACCTGTAACGACTGTCAAAGATCTACAAAATGACAGCTGGGACCAACTGCTTAACGTGCTTTCCGCGGCACGGAGTAAACTCTTATATGTTATGGGTGGTCACCGATCCACAGACCAAAGCAAGCATACTACACACTACAACAGCCCATAACGTCCACTGCTGGACATAAGCCTCTCCCATGATGGGAGGAATTTGCTGTAATCTCCACGCTTGGCAGGCGGATTGGAGATCGCAGTGATGAAAGACTAACAGAAAACGCTGCTGCCCATTCTCTGGTCTACGGAGGCGCAAGGTGTTCTGCCTCAGACATTAGTCGCCTTATACGACACCCGTGAGTGTAATGGGTTGGTTCTATTCTACTCTGCCGGATACCACACGGCCAAAGCAAGCAAGCACAGCTTAACCTAAATATCGACTGAAGACAAACTGAAGGATATTGAAAGAAATTCCAAATTTATTGCTTTTAAATTTGTCTGAATAATGATGTTGAAGTAAGCTTGACAATGTAAATAAAGCAATCTGTCGTTGTATTATCAGGATGATTGGCATTGCCATTTTGTTTACCTTTTATTTTTCAATAAACACTCATGATCTGCCGAGCCTTTTCCCAACTATGTTAGGGTCGGCTTCCAGTTTAACCGGATGCAGCTGAATACCAGTTTTTTACATGGAGGAACTGGACTGGACTTTTCAATAAACACAACTGTTTTAAAAAACATTCACATAACACACAAACCATCGTGGGTTTATTGTAAGTATGATTCGTAATCTTCCCTCAGATCTTTTAGAAATTCTTCTGAGGTTACAATGGCGTTAGATGGGCAATACGACCTTGCTATTTGTTTAAAATGCTACGTCTAACATATGCCTTATAAGGATAAAACTAATCTTTTGCACATACCAAGACTTCCTACCTTCTAAACACGTCACACACTACATAACTTCACACTTTGAAAAATATCACAAATACACTACTTTTCATCAATGTTCTTACCATTTTTAACGAAAATTACTCGGTTTTCGTAAAAACTTCCATTCGTAAAGATTTTTTCACATTAAATATTGCTTTAATCGTTTGGCGTCGATCGCCACACGCACCGGTGTCTGTTAGAATGACAAAAGGATATCATGGCGATAATATTAGCGGTCAAATTGAGGATTTGAAATCTATACAACTTGTTTTTAATACATTCCAAATGACGTAATGAAATGATGATACCTACCTGTATTTATTTACTATCTGTTATCCGCCACACATACAAAACACCGTTTAAAAAAAAGACGCGTCGGGTTAAGCAATCTACTCCCTTTTTTCCAACTACTCTTTAAAGGGGTATAATAAGGTCGTAGATCGTGTAAACTCTGGTGTTCATCTACAACCGACTAGAAATTCTAAAAAAAGAAAGAAATTCGAAAGATATTTAGATGTTTTAACAAGAGAGTACGACGTACTCGTATTTTAGGCTTCGACGCTAAACCTTCCATATTTAGAAGAGGAGTCAAACTGGATGTGACACATTGCGAACCGGCTCACCAACTAAGACTCCGTACACATACTGACTATTACTGACACATGATTCAAAAAAATATTCAATGTACTCTTAAGCGGCTTTCAGACTACGCTATACTACTCGTATTGTGCTATATAGTATAGCAAAGAAGGACCTAATGCTATACTATCTAGCTTGGCGTTCACATTATGCGATATTATCGCAAGCATTTATAGTATATAGCAAGCTCAGTTGTCAGCGATCTTTGAAGAGTGCCGGGGGTGAGGGATGAGGAAGAGCGCGGCGCGTGATATAGCACAGCATGAATTCAGCGCATCGCACAATTTTATAGCGTATAGTAAGCCAATAATATATAGTACAGTACAGTGTGAACGTGTCCATAAAAATGTATGGTGCGCGATATTGTTGTGCTATGAACTATATACTATAAGCTATTATATCCCATCAAAAACATAAATGTGAAATGAGAGCCAAGTTCAATATTATGATATATGCCTTGGTTGTTGACTTCAACGACAAAATAAGTGAAATCTAAATGGGTGTCAAGTTCAATGGTCAGTCCTGAAATTTATCTATAACAACATAAAATATCATTTTTTCTTATAACTTAGGAGAATATATTGTAGCCTAAGGTCTGACTTGGCTAGTTGTCATATACGAATTATTATGTTCGGTGGTTAGTTTTTATCAGCAAGTCAAATTTTCGGAATAATAAAATAAGAACCGACAGTAAGTAGAAGTAACAGGTTGAACTTGCGAAGGCTATAATATAATTCGTATTTGAAAACTAGCCAAGTCAGACCTTAGTCTACAATATATTCTCCTTAGTTATAAGAAGAAATGATATTTTATGTTGTTATAGATAAATTTCAGGACTGACCATTGAACTTGACACCCATTTAGATTTCACTTCTTTTGTCGTTGAAGTCAACAACCAAGGCATATATCATAATATTGAACTTGGCTCTCATTTCACATTTATGTTTTTGATGGGATATCATTACTTTTTGTACATACGCCATCTAGTGTCACTTTTAAATAAATCAATGGAGGCGGCATGGTGTAGTGAGTGAGTTTCTGAGAATGATAATAGGTGGCGCTAGTGGTTGTAGAATACGGTTAGTTACGCGTAATAAATACGAAAATCTACTATATTCTTATTTATAAGTACAAAAACGGAAATATTTGGATTAAAGAAAATTAAAGGTGGTATTCAACTCGTTATATATTCACGTAAAGATCATAAAATCCACATATAGAGATTTACAGGCACTAATTAATAAGTTAAGTGAAAATTATAATAAAATGATAAAAAAATTACAAGTTTCTGATTTTTTCCTTTGTCTTCACCTAATTACCTATCTGCATGCCAAATTTGAACTTTCTAGGTCATCTGGAACTGGGTTATAGTTTTGATCTCCAGTCATAAAAATGACGATTTTTGGACGTTAATATCTAAATAACCGTTAGAGATATGTTTATAAAATTTGGAACACATATACATCTCGCTAGTCTCAATATATGAGCCAAATTTGACAAGTTTAGCTGAAATAGTTTTTGAGTTATGAGGGGCTCAAAAGTGGCTCCAAATGGTTCGTGTAATATTACACACTGTGAGCTGCGCGCCGGAACTTGGCTTGACACGCTCCCGCGTGTCTAGATATTATAGCGTAGTCTGAAAGCCGCTTTACAGCCACGTCCTAAACTTGTCCGTACCGGTTTGAGCGAACCTTAAGGGCCTATACTCTCTCAAATGGCTTAGCATGATCCTCCGTTACGCCTAAAATACTGCAGCATTCATTTTGAAATAAATATATGGTAAAGTTGTGGTAATAAATTAATGCTAAGTAGGTACGATGTGTGACGAAAACACGATTCCATAAACTTTTCTCGATAGAAAAAAAATCTAAAGTTACCTCCAAATCGAACAATAAACCGCTGGTATTCAAAAAGTACTTCAAATTAGATCATGAAACTTTGCATACTAACTGAACTAACTATAAAACAGGTCTTATGTGTTTTATTTTTTTAGTCCAATCAATAGATTTTTTGTAAATCCCAAAAAACCACTCATTTCTCACTATTCGGCCGCAGTGACTGACGTAACAACCGCTTTGTAGTGCAAGCTGATTAGAACTTTATTCTAACAGTATTTCAAATGAAGTTTGAACCACAACAAATAGAGTTGCTTATTTTAGGGTTAGAAGTGCCTTAAAAGATTCTTGTTTATTTTGAAGAACGCCAAGCATCTTTTGCGTATAAAAGGTAGGTACAAGAGCTGTTTATTACTGTTAAATAGGATGTGGCTAAATAATAAGAGCCGCAAGGTTTAATTAACGGTCACGCTACGATTGTCAAGGTTGCCTCGTCGATGGGTGACCGACTCTATGGGTTAATGACATATTGAGACTCCTCCGTGATTTGTAATTGTCTAAACTTATATTGTCACTTACGGGATATCTTCCGTGATAAGTAATTGTATTGAGCTCCCGATATTTCGACGCTGTTGCAAGCGCCATGATCGCGGGTTGACTGGAGAATGCGGGTGGATGGAAAACAAATTGTTAAGAGCAGACAAATCTGTCTACCCTCTTTCTTTGTCTTTTGCTACGCGCACTATTGGAACTCGACGATAAGTCACGACAAAACACACTCACAGTATCACCAGGTTTTGTGGAGTCCCGAGATCCCGTTTGAACATCCTGGGGTGTATAAGAGTTGCTAATTTAGCTCCTGTAACCACAGGAGCTAAATTAGCAACTCTATTTGTGGTGGTTCAAACTTTGTTTGAAATACTGTTAGAATAAAGTTCTAATCAGCTTGCACTACAAAATGGTTGTTACGTCAGTCACTGCGGGCCGAATAGTGCGAAATTAGTGTTTTTTTGCGATTTACAAAAAATCTAATATGTTGCTTGTAGAATTATTTTCCAAAAAATCAGAATAATCGCATGTATTTTAGTATGGTTTTTACTCGTTTAAAGAAATTTTTAGAGATAAGTTCATGATTTTTTTTATCGAATAAAATTTGATTTAATAAGTTTTAAAAACATTATGACAAAACATTATGCACCTATGTTTGAACCTACGACCTGCCACTCCTAAGTTGGGATCGTTACGAATGGGCCACCACCACTGCTATTAATGTATGGGCGTTTACTAAATATCAAAGGAGGTACGTAAATAAGATTAATGAACACTTCACGCTACGTCATTTGTTGAATGTATAATTATAAAACAAGTACCTAGTTCATTAAAATTCTCGTTTCCTCATAGCTGGTATACCTTGACATCCAAGATTACCGGCTTGTTTTACTTTTGTCATTCTTACGAACAAGAGCGCGTGTGGTGAACGTCACCATTCGAAAAAAAAAGTAAAAATGTTTGTAAAAATTCTAAACAATTCCATCGCTACAACGTAACAAGTTGATTATGGTAAGAATTGTGACAAAAAATAATAGTATAATGAACTATTTACATTACTTATCACAATTAAATGAACTAAATAACTAAACTAACAACAAACTATGAAACGGCAATATGGAATTGTGTTTTTATGTGAAACTGAAAAGTGTGAGTTAATCATAGATAACTGGTATAATTATGATATCATTTTGTGATGACAACAACGCCATTGGACTTGTACAAATAAGATATTACCTTAGAAGTGATTTATATTGTTAGTAACGTTTCAGAAAACTATTTCAACTGCTCAGAAACCGATTGTGTTTAGGATTCTTCTAAAAAGATTTCCCCCCAAAAGTGCTCCAAACTGCATTAAAATCCGTTGCGGAGTTTAAAAGATCTATGCGTACAACAGTGGGAGCGACTTTTTTTTATTATGTAAATGTTACGGCTAATACCCGAAGTGCGGCTACACCTAGTTTTAGCCGGCTAGAACTAGGTGCAGCCGGCCACATGAACACACACACAAACTTAGATGTATCCTCTTCTCTTCGGTTAGAACTAGGTTTAGCCTTCATCATAGCGGCTAGAACCAGGTGCAACCGCACTCCGGTGGTTAAACTTATAGATGCATCCTCTTATCTTCGGTTAGAACTAGGTTTAGCCTTCATCATAGCGGCTAGAACTAGGTGCAGCCGCACACCGGTGGTTAAACTTGCATGTATCCTATTTATCATCGGCTAGAACTAGGTTTTCAGTTCAGTTTAGCATTTTGGTTTTGTTTTGAGATTCTTATCTTGCGTTTCCTGACTGATTCGATTTTATTAAAAAAATAAAAGAGGCATGTTGAAGTGACATTTATCTAGACTAATATTATAAAGAGGAAACATTTGTATTTTTGTGTGTGTATGTTTGTAATGAATAAACTCAAAAACTACTACGCCGATTTAAAAAAATCTTTCACTATTAGAAAGCAACATTCACCCTGAGTAACATAGGCTATATTTTATCCCCGTAGTCCCACGAGAACGGGGAATACGCGGGTGAAACCGCGTGACATTCGCTAGTAATAATATAAAGTTGATCATTATCGGGCTACACTCAACAGATCGTGGTGTCGTGCGTGGTCCTGGTGGTGTTAGCTGCACCCTCACTTGAACTGGACTCCGACTCCAAGCCCATATCGCCATGTCCTGACGTGTTCCGGTATGAACCGCCTGACTTAGAGCCCGACCGGTGGTATGGAGTCGTCTCCTTGTCCACAGACAGCCCTCTGCACTCGCTGTGGCTTAACATTGTGCTAGATAGCAGTGCCGATCTACTTGGGGTAAGTTTTTTCTTTTAAATGAGTTTGTCACGCATAAATGACTGAACAGATTTCGTTGTGGAATACGGATGGACTATAACTTGGGGTTAGGACATCGGATACTTCCAAATAGTTCGGCCTTTTGGGATAATTTCTGACTTCCATGAAGGAGCCTCCGGCTGAAGCTGGTGGACATAATTACCTATTGAAGAGAATACCAGCCGGTTTAAGAGAGAACGGCCCTCTTTTCACGATTTTCTGTTAAATTAATTATGTACACAGACTCCATTAGATTGTTCCAACCTTAACAAGGACGATTAACGTATTTGTGAAGAAATTTGAACTTGTATTAGGGTTGTCATCGTTAGCGTTGTTACAGATCATAGTTCAATAATCTTAGGGCGTATACACGTAGAACGCTGCTGGCTACCGGCGCCGATTTGCCAGCGCTTATCGAAACCAGTCCGCGCAGGTAGTCGGTGCAAGCAGTCTCTATATTTTATGCCGAACCAGCGCCGATAAGCAGGTCGGAACTTGTCGGCGACGTTCGGCGCTTATCGGCGCCGGTTCGGCACAAAGTATAGACTGCCTGGGCCGACTACCTGCGCAGAACGGTTCCGATAAGCGCTGGCAGATCGGCGTCGGTAGCCAGCGTTCTAAGTGTATACGCCCTTATATTTGATTTAAATACAATTAGCATACTTTGTACTCCCACTGCGTACTTGCGTAGTTATTAGAGTTAGTTAGTAGTTAGTTATTAAAGTATTTTCCTTCTTTAATTCCATCCGGTTTAACAAGTTCTTTTTTTTTTGTTCTTGTCATAAAAACATCACGCGTGTACCCTAGAATGGGTAGACGGCGATTTAAGTACTTACTATGTGCCCGCCAGTTAACAAAATATACAGTTGCGTTCGGTGTCTCAGACTATGAAACTGAACGACTTTTGTTCTATGACTTTTGAAAATTCTTTGCTTTTTTTTAGTTTTACCATAATATATGTTGATCAGCTGATCGCTACATTTACCTACTATAAATATACGAGTACTTATTATAAAGTCTAGGGTGCGACCCTGGCACTTCAGGGCATACGCGACGTCCATGGGAGTGACGGTCTTCCTCTTGGCGTGCTCGGTGTAAGTGACAGCGCTGGTGGCGTCGCGGTCGTTCTCTAAGAACACGTAAAGCACACCACGAGTCTCTTTGTTTTTTTTTAACGAATTTCAGTAACTCATAGAACAATAATTAGTTGTTTAGTTTCATGGTCCGAAAGACCACACGAGAGTTCTTGCGTTTATTATGTTACACCCTATATATATTTAATAAAACTGGCGTTTGGGCAATGCATTTTAGATTGTAAGAAGAATTTTACCTAGGTACATCTGTTAATAGTAAACCCTTAAAAATCAGCTTGTTTTTTTTCATCTTTTTGCCCTCCCCCCACTAGCTGAAACGCTGGCGACCCGCGACATCCGTGTTGTGTACTAATGTACATTTTATGTGTACGGCTTTTCCGAAGATAATCGATTGAACCTTTGACATTGGTCTTATTATAAGAGTCTGAACCTACGTCTGAACTTGAACTGTCACTTACGGGATATCTTCCGTGATTATTCTTTATTTTGAGCTCCCGAAATTTCGACGCTGTTGCAAACGCCATGATCGCGGGTTGACTGGATAATATGGGAGCTCAAAATAAAGACAAACCACGGAAGATATCCCGAGTAACAGTTTAAGTTTAGTTATAAACCGTGAGAGCTTAAAACAGTGTTTATACCTACATCTTGTCTCTTTCAGAACTGGTTAGGAAATGTCTCCACTCATGACAACAAGAATTTTAAAATTGAAAACGCCAACGTTAAGATTAACCCTGGACGCACCTTACGGGTACGCTTCTTTGTCCAATACGGAAAGAAACGACCGAGGCTGCTAACTATAAGATTGAATGGTTTGGATATCTGCACAGCAGCGCCTGCAAGGACTCAGGAGGGCAGGAATCAAACTAGGTACGGGGCTTACAACTAAGTGAGTTCATAACAGTAGTGTCTAAAAATATAAGCTGTTCTTAGAATTCATCATAGATCTATGTTACTTGAGGTCGGTGCAACTATTTTGTTTTTCAATTCACTACTGTAATCTGTCTCGCTATCATAGCTTTTTATTTCATTAGAAGCTGCCATTTTTCTTTGGTATTTGTCGTCTTCACCATCCATCAATATTATCACTATCAACTCCCAAAGCCGTATGAAATTCGCACTCATGCTCAACTGGCTTTGGTGTGTTGAGTTACTTAGTCACATGCGTTTTATTCCTCTTGCTGTTCTACAATGCTGGTATACAATATAATGTATGTAATTCTATCTATCTTTTTCACGAAAAATGTCGTTCCCTAACTTTGGTGTCAGATTTCTGGACTCTTTTTGGCTTTCAAAGATTTCTTTCTTTTTACATTTATTTTTTTGTTGTATTATTGAATCACAATAACATCTCAACAAACTTTTTTACTTCAGTGGCAGTCCTTGGCCCGTGGATAGACATGTTGATATCACCTTAAGACTATTAACTAGCCAAAAAACTACCAACCCTAAAGGCCTTGACGGAAAGGTGAGCTAACTTTCTTTCACAATTTTTTTTCTCTTGCACTGAAACCTAGCGATGATTGAAGAAAGTGTTGGCAAACTTACAGCCTGGATAACATTTAAAAAAGATCATGAGTAAGACTTGGAGACCAGTGAATTATGTCGTAAAAGGCAGTAAGTATTTGCTCACCAGTGATTAAATAAAGCCTGCCAACGGTGATGATTTTGACGTAAACTGTAAGAATATCAAAAAAAGAATCAACCTCAGCACTTGCAATTTCTTCCGTCTTGTATATTTCAGAACATTGGGTCCACCTTCCAAAAATGTGGTGTCTTTGTGTATGGTCGGCTTGGAATTTATTTCCTGCCATGAGGTGCCATGCCAACTGTAGGATAAAGTGCACTGACAGGAATCGGTTTCAGGCAGCTTGTCATCGTTTAAAGCAATTTCTACTACCTTGGCGTGGGCGGTACCACGACACAAATGACCAATCCAAAGCCATTGCAAATTCATGAAAACTACACAAAAACGAAAACGTTGCGAGGAAGGCTTCCCACTAGGTGTACCGATGACCTGGTGAAGGTTGCGGGGATCCGCTGAATGCGGTCGTCGGGGCCGGTCAATGTGGCGAAACTTGGGGGGCCTATGTTCAGCAGTGGACGTCTTTCGGCTGAAATGATGACACAAAAACAAATTATTGATATGGGTTACTTATCGCTATCGTATTATTTAAATTTTGCAGCCTCAATGCGGTACAGTGGTGGTAAAAACAAAGAAGCAGGATGGATCCCCATTGGAGGCTCAATGGCCGTGGCAGATTGCCCTCTATCATCATGAGGTAAGTAAGAGTACGGTAATGGGTTCCTTGATTTGTTGACCCTTTGGCTACGAGCTGCACGCTATACTAACAAGAGTGTTGCAGCAACGACTGCGTAGCTAACAAATGAAAGAAATTGCCACAAGTCATCGCGATGCCACTTGTTGGAACCTTTGTTACTGACTCGGGTTTTGGCAATTTGCTGTTTATTCGGGGTTATTGACTTCCGGCCCTTTTCTATAATTTACTTACGTATAACTGTTAGTTAATATGCCGAGGTCTCGTGCTATCGGTGTTCCTATAAATAAAGTTAGCTTGAAATATCCTATCCGCGTCACCTACCTGTCACTTGATTCATAGAAAAATCAAAGAAAGCTTTTCTGTGACGTTTTGTTTCTAACGGTCCGTAAGCTAAATGTCAAACAGACAAATATAGGAACCTTCCGTTACCTGTTAGTAAGTTATTAAAAATGGCCGTTAAATGAGTGACAGGCACGGAAGTTAAAATTATCTGAGTAATAGCAATCAGATACCTATAAAAATTAATAAAAGATAAAAACATCATTACAATAAAATAAAAGAGCTAAGAGGGACCTCCGCAAGACATGGTTTTTCAATATATTTGGTCTCAAGTGTAAGAATTCGAATGTAGTTGCCAGTTTTCACAATTTGCTTACCCAACTACCATACATACCTACATACACCGCCTGCACACTGTGAAGCAACGGCATTCACACAAAAAAACAAGTGAAGGTCGCGATAGCTTGATGCATTTCTTTTCCTTACATCGCCTGACGTTGTGATCGAGAAATAAGAACTTCAGTAATCGAGGTTGATGGCGCAACCTGGCCACACAGTTTGCACCATGAGGCCCAAGTTAGGATTTGTAGCCGGTGATCATGGATGTAGGACTGATAGCAAATATCTTAATTTTATGAACAACTAGCTGACGTCCCGCGGTTTCACCCGCGTAGTTCCCGTTCCCGTGGGAGTACGGGAATAAAATATAGCCTATAGCACTCACGAATAATGTAGCTTTCTACCAGTGAAACAATTTTTAAAATTGGTTCATTACTTCCGGAGATAACCCCCTACATACAAACTTACAAACATACAAACTTACAAACAAAAGTTACCTCTGAATATTAGTATACACAAGCGGACGTCACGCAGTTTCACCCGCTTAGTTCCCGTTCCCGTGGGAGTACGGCGATAAAATAAAGCCTATGTTACTCAGGGTGAATGTAGCTTTCTAATAGTGAAAGAATTTTTGAAATCGGCGCAGTAGTTTTTGAGTCTATTCATTACAAACATACACACACAAAAATACAAATCTTTCCTCTTTATAATATTATTACTAGCGGACGTCCCGCGGTTTCACCCGCGTAGTCCCGTTCCCGTAGGAGTACGGGGATAAAATATAGCCTATGTTACTCGTGGATAATGTAGCTTTCGAATGGTGAAAGAATTTTTTAAATCGGTCCAGTAGTTTTTGAGCCTATTCATTACAAACAAACAAACAAAGTTTTCTTCTTTATAATCTAAAAATATATAAAAGAAGAAACTGACTGACTGACTGACTGACTGACTGACTGACTCATCTATCAACGCACAGCCCAAACCGCTGAGTTTTGAGATTCCAAATTTGGCACATTGGTTCCTTATGTGGTTTAGGGGTGCACTAAGAAAGGATTTTTCAAAATTCATCCCCTAAGGGAGTTAAACGGGGTCCCAAAGTTTGTATGGGGAAACAAGATTAGTTAGACTATTTTATTCGAAACTTCACAGGAGTGCTCCTATTGATAAATGAGTAGACACGGGTTTCACGTTTTTTCAGAATTCAACCCCTAAGAGGGGGAAATGGGGTGACAAAGTCTAAAAATCAATGCACAGCCCAAACCGCTGAGTTTTGAGATTCCAAATTTGGCACATTGGTTCCTTATGTGGTTTAGGGGTGCACTAAGAAAGGATTTTTCAAAATTTATACCCTAAGGGAGATAAACGGGGCCCCAAAGTTTGTATGGGGAAACAAGATTAGTTAGACTATTTTATTCGAAACTTCACAGGAGTGCTCCTATTGATAAATGAGTAAACACGGGTTTCACGTTTTTTCAGAATTCATCCCCTAAGAGGGGGAAATGGGGTGGCAAAGTATAAAAATCAATGCACAACCCAAACCAACCCAGTCTAGAGATTCCAAATTTGGCACATAGGTTCTTTATGAGGTTTAGGGGTGAATTAAGAGAGGATTTTTAAAAATTAACCTCCTAATTGGTTGAAACGGGGGTCCAAAGATTACATGGGGAAACAAGATTAGTTAGACTACTTTATTCGAAACTTAACAGGAGTACTCCTATCGATAAATGAGTTAACATTTGTGTTTCAGGTTTTTTCAGAATTCAACCCCTAAAGGGAAAAATGGGGTAACAAAGCCTGAAATTCAACATAGGTATTGTTTGTATGGTGAATTGGGTCAGGTCTATTACAAAAACAACGATTTTAAGCTGTTGGGGTGCGATGGGGTTGAAATGTCTAAAAATCAATATGGGTGTCGAAACCGAGATTATCAGGGGTGCTGATTTCGAAAATGGCATTTATTTTGAAATCCAGAAGATGGCGGATTCGACTTCTATACAGGGTTATTGTTGATTTATTGTGATGATTGTGATAACGATGATGATGATTGTGATAATGATCATGTAACGATGATTGTGATTGTGATTGTGATAGTGATAGCGATTGTGATAGTGACGGTGATTGTGATGGTGATAGCGATGGTTGTGATAACGAGGATGGAGATTGTGATGATGATGATTATGATGATAATGATTGTTATTACGATGATAATGATTGTGATAACGATGATGGTGATTGTGACAGTGATTTTGGTGGTGATTGTGATGGTAATTGTGATAATGATGAAGATGATAATGATATTGATAACGAGGTTAGTGATTGCGATAGTGATTGTGATGGTGATTGTGATGGTGATAGTGATTGTGATAGTGATCATAATGGTGATTCTGATTGTGATAGTGATGGTGATTGTGATGGTGATTGTGGTTGTGATAGTGATGGCGATTGTGATCATGATGATTGTGATTAAGATGATAATGATTGAGATTAGAGAAGCCGTGTGGTATCCGGTAGAGTAGAATAGAACCAATCCATTACACTCATGGGTGTCGTATAAGGCGACTAATGTGTGAGGCAGAACACCTTGCGCCTCCGTAGACCAGAGAATGGGCAGCAGCGTTTTCTGTTAGTCTTTCATCACTGCGATCTCCAATCCGCCTGCCAAGCGTGGAGATTACGGCAAATTCCTCCCATCATGGGAGAGGCTTATGTCCAGCAGTGGACTTTATGGCCTGTTGTAGTGTAGTGTAGTAGTAGATTGAGATTACGATGATAAAGATTGTGATGACGAGGATGGAGACTGTGATGATGATGATTGGGATAACAATGATAGTGGTTGTGATTACGATGATAATGATTATTAAAATGATGATAGTGATTGTGATCGTGATGGTGATTGTGATTGTGATGATGATTGTGATTTTGATTGTGATGGTGATTGTGATGGTGATAGTGATTGTGATTGTGATAGTGATGGCGATAGTGATTGTGATAATGATTGTGATTACGATGATAATGGTTGTGATTACGATAATAATGATTGTGATTACGAAGATGATGATTGTGATAACGATGATGGTGATTGTGACGGTGATTGTGATGGTGATAGCGATGGTGATGGTGATTGTGATTGTGACAGTGATGGTGATAATGATGAAAGTGATTGTGATTACGATGATAATAATTGTGATAGGGATTGTGATTGTGATGGTGATTGTAATGGTGATGGTAATGGTGATTGTTATTGTGATAGAGATTGTGATGGTGATAGCGATGGTGATGGTGATTGTGATTGTGATAGTGATGGTGATAATGATGAAGGTGTTTGCGATAATGATTGTCGTTGTGATAGTGATGGCGATTGTGATCATGATGATTGTGATTAAGATAAAAATGATTGAGATTACGATGATAATGATTGTGATGACAAGCATGGAGATTGTGATGATGATGATTGTGATTACGATGATAATGATTATTAAAATGGTCATAGTGATTGTGATCGAGATTGTGATGGTGATTGTGATGGTGATGGTGATTTTTATAGTGATGGTGATTGTGATTACGATGATAATGATTGTGATAACGATGATGGTGATTGTGATAGTGATTTTGATGGTAATTGTGATGGTGATGGTGATTGTGATAGTGACGGTGATTGTTATGGTGATAGCGATGGTGATGGTGATTGTGATGGTGATTGTGATGATGATAATGATTGTGATAATGATGGTGGTTGTGATAGTGTTGGGATTGTGATAATGATAGTGGTTGTGATAGTGATGGTGGTTATGGTTGTGGTCGGACAGTTACCGAACTGCACGTGGGCGAAGCCGCGGGCAACAGCTATATTTTTATAGATATATAGTGTAGATGTAGATAATTATCACCAGCTTTCTGCTCTGGGGTTGAGAAGGTAGGAGAGGAGTGGAGTTGCGTATATTTTGACCAATAAAATTGCTTAAAATCTAAACTCCGTTCCGCTCAGCTTCAGTGGACATGGATTTGTGAAGTATACTAAACATTCGTACAACATACAGAGTTTGAGGTTTGAGTTTGAGGGTTGAGTTAGAGTTTCATTAGATCAGGAAACTCACCACGGGGTTAGTTAGTGATGATCCCAATCAACAATATTAAGATTTTTTCAGTATGTATTTTTATTGCACACAATTTGAAACCACATTGGTCCCTAAGACAATATCGGTTAATAGTAACGCTTCTTTAAACGACTGGGCCACCATTGGTATTCATAAGAGTCGAAGACGACTTTATGAGCTATATGAAAAGCGGTCTTGGACTTATATAAACACTGTAGAATTTAATTTGTAATTTTCTTAACAAACAGAAGTCACGTTACCTACTTGAGTTCAAAAATTAAAAATAGAAGTAATGTAATTATAATGACTTGGAACATTATTAAAAAGACCGCCGATCCTAGGGGTCATTCTGTGGACACAAATTTAATTCTACAGTTTTAAGTTTGAGTTTGAGGTTTGAGTTTGAGGTTTGAGTTTGAGGTTTGAGTTTCAGGTTTGAGTTTGAGGTTTGAATTTGAGTTTGAGGTTTGAGTTTGAGGTTTCAGTCAGTCAGTCGATCAGTCAGTATGTCAGTCGGTCGATCAATCAGTCAGTTGGTCGATCACTCAGTTAGTCGGGCGATCACACTGTCAGTCAGTCGATCGATCAGTCAGTCAGTCGTCAGTCAGTCAGTCGGTCGATCAGTCAGTCAGTCAGTCGGTCGATAAGTCAGTCAGATGGTCGATCAGTCAGCCAGTCAGTCAGTTGGTCGATCAGTCGGTCGATCAGTCAGTCAGTAAGTCATCCAGTCGATCAGTCAGTCGGTCGGTCGATCAGTTTGTCAGTCAGTCGGTCGATAATTCAGTCAGTCAGATGGTCGATCAGTCAGTCAGTCAGTCAGTTGGTCGAGGTTTGAGTTTGAGGTTTGAGTTTGAGTCTGAATGACCGACTGACATGCTGACTGATCGACCGACTGACTGACTGATCGACCGACTGACTGACTGACTGATCGACCGACTGACTGACTGAATTATCGACCTACTGACTGACAAACTGATTGACCGACCGACTGACTGATCGACTGGATGACTGACTGACTGACTGATCGACCGACTGAGTGACTGATCGACCTACTGACATACTGACTGATCGACCGGCTGACATACTGACTGATTGACCGACTGACTGACAGACTGATCGACCGACTGATCGACCTACTGGCTGATGGATCGACCGACTGATTAACTGACTGATCGACCGACTGGCTGATCAACCGACTGAATGACTGATCGATTGACTGTTCGACCGACTGACTGACTGACTGATCGACTGACCGATCGACCGACTGACTGACTGACTGACTGACTGATCGACCGACTGACTGACTGACTGACCGACCGACTGACTGACTGACTGACTGATCGACCGACTGGCTGGTCATACGACTAACTGAATGATCGACCGACTGATCGACCGAATATTCGACCGACTGATCGACCGAATGATCGACCAACTGACTGATCGACTGAATGATCAACCGACTGACTGATCGACTGACTGACTGATCGACCGAGTGACATACTGACTGACCGACTGACTGATCGATTGACTGACATATCAACCGACTCACTGATCAACCGACTGACTAATCAACCAACTGACTGACTGATCGACCGACTAATCGACCGACTGATCGACCGACTGATCGACCGACTGAGCAACCGATAGATTGCCTGACTGACCGACTGACTGATCAATTGACTGACTGACTGATCGACCGACTGATCAACTGACTGACTGACTGGCCGACTGACTGATCGATTGATTGAATGATCAACCGACTGACTGACTGATCGACCGACTGATTGACCGACTGATCGACCGACTGAGCGACCGACTGATTGACTGACTGACTGACTGATCGACCAACTGATCGAAAGTCTGATCGACCGACTGACTGACTGATCGACCGACTGACATACTGACTGATCAACCGACTGACTGACTGGCTGATCGACCGATTGATTGATTGACTGATCTCAAACCTCAAACTCAAACGTCAAACTCAAACCTCAAACTGAAACCTCAAACTCATCCTCAAACTGAAACCTGAAACTCATACCTCAAACTCAAACTCGAACCTCAAACTCAAACTCAAACCTCAAAATCAATCCTCAAACTCAAACCTCAAATTCAAACCTCAAACTCAAACCTCAAAATCAGTCCTCAAACTCAAACCTGAAATTCAAACCTCAAACTCAAACCTCAAACTAAAACCTCAAACTCAAACCTCAAACTCATCCTCAAACTCAAACCTCAAACTCAAACCTCAAACTCAAACTTCAAATTCAAACCTCAAACTCAAATCTCAAACTCTACAGTAAAAACAGTTCGGTGGCCGTGCCGGTGTTGAACTCTTAACAGAAGTGCTCCTATTAATATTTATAAAGCGGAGCGGAGAAGCAAAGTTGTCCGTAACATTTCGCGTTGCGTTTTCTCGGCCTAACTCCGCTCCGCTTCAATGGGCAAACACAGTCTGATAAACTGCTCCGCATTACTCCCTCGCTCCGCCCCGCTCTTTTGCTCCGCTGCAATCCACTTGGGGTCGGTTGAACAAATTTTCTTCTTCCATTCACTGCCTTTTCTTTTAGATCATTCCTCACACAATCCATCCATATTTTTTTTAATTTTCTCTTATTCTACGTCTATACTTACACTCATCTGTCAAAATAAGAATAAGAAAATTTTAAGAATAATTTATTTATAATAGTATTACAAAAATGTACATTTATGTGCAGTAGTGTTATTTCTAAAACAATGGTATAATTATTGCATAATAGTAAACTATAACTAAAAATATATATATCTACACCCATGCTATAAATCCTCTAGATAGAAGTATCTAAAACAGTTAGCATATTGCCAACATTAAAACAGCCAGTGTCATAATAACCAATAGAACACCCAAACGGATGTTATAATGTTGTACTAAATTTCATTATGCAACTCGTTTTAAAAAAAGAAAATTGTCTAACACGTGCGATTAACTACCACAGCGCCGTAATAAAAAAACAAACTTATAGGTTAATTCGAATTCACGTCGTATCCTGCCATTTTTGTTTCAAATTAGTATTGCATTATGTACTTTGTTGTTTACAAAAATGAGTGATACAAGCTTTGCGCATTTTAAAAATTGTACAATCCAAAATGTAAATAATTATATTATTACCTATACATGGTTTGTATGTATTAAATACTCAGAAATTAAACTTTCCATTAATTTACATAGACTTTTTACAACACTAAAACACCATATGGTTTCAGAAACTTTTATATGGAGGATTCATATCATGGATGTAGATAAAGTCTTGTATGCAACTGTACTTACATAATTAGGTATTAAAACACTCATGTGATACTATTATCACACTCGGCTTCGCCTCGTGTGATAAACCCACATTCGCGTTTTAATACCCCTCATTATACAACAGTTGCATAAATAACTATTAACAGTTGCAAGAAACGAAAAATACGAAAATATAATGACGATGATACTGCAAAGTCAACTTACAATTTCATTCCTCTTTGCCAGAACGGGAGTAACATGTATATCTGCGGGGGTACCTTGGTGTCGGCTCGACACGTCATCACGGCAGCTCACTGCGTCACCACGAAGTCTACCGAACGTATCGTTGAACTCCACACCCTCTCGGTCTTCCTGGGGAAGCACAACCTTTGGGACGCACATGATGGAGTGCAGGTTAGGTATGTAAGTATTTCATTGATGTATTGTTTCTTTTTATTCTAGTATGTCTACCGTTCCCCGATGCCTTCTCTTGAGAAGCTGTCAAAATAGATGAAAGTCATCATAGGGCAGTTGTCACCAGTAGACAGGGTCACCTGGTACGCCCAGCCCTGGTCTAAAGTCTCGATGTTTTTTGAAAATACCTTTTCAGGTGGAAAATCATTCAACACCTACTCGACCCAATTAGAAATTTTTCGCGATTATGATGTTGGTCCCATTGAGAAAACGCCAGCATCCAAAAATATGACCACTGTTTCTAGTATATTCTGTACTAACAATTCATTCGAACATTCCAGGTGCAGACAATAATAGTAAACCCGCTGTATAACGCTTCCACCTACAGCCATAATGTTGCGATTTTGGAGCTGCACCAGCCGCTGAAATACACCGACTGGGTTAAACCTGCCTGTCTGTGGCCAAAACACTTCACCGATCTGAAGAATGTGGTTGGAAAAAAGGGATTAGTATGTATTGACTTTGTAATTGTTTTACAACAGTAGTTCAGTTAACTGAACTGGTCAACTGAACTAGTGGGAACAAACGGTTTCATATCGGTACTCAATACTACCGCTAGTCCGCGCGGACCGGCGGTGTACTATCGAGGACACTCCCGCCTGATCACCACTAAGCTAATTTTTGCTTGCACCCGCAACATAGAAACGCTCTCTAGCCCCGCCCCGTTGACTTTGTATAGAAATAATGAATGAAAAGATACCGAATCGGCCGAGCGCACTGACGACGCACGCCAAACGAGAGTTATTGTAATTTTGCGTGCCAAAGTTGACGCTTTCCTAATAAGTCCAAACTTTAAGGGGGCGTGGCTCGGCGCTACCGCATGATTTAAGCGAAAAAAATAAGAATAATTAGAATAAGAATAATTTATTTATAAAAGTATTACAAAAATGTACATTTATGTGCAGTAGTGTTATTTCTAAAACAATGGTATAATTAGTGCATAATAGTAAACTATAACTAAAAATATATTTAACAGTTGCAAAAAAACAATAATGTGGAATTCACAAATGTTTGGTAGCGACCTGCCCGATCTAGGTTTATTTAAACCTGTGTTTCAGGCCATCACTTTACAATAGCACAAAATTAAGTAGGACAGTAAATGTTATAAAATAAAAGAAATCTATTAACAACTATAAGAATAATGTAAGTGGTACAAAAATCAATAAACATTAAAACTAAACTAAGTAAAATACCTATGTACAATTAGATACCAGGGAATAACATAATCAAACCAGGACTTCTAGCAGTTTTTCTGACGTGAGATGCATTTTTCCTCCCGACCGTGGAAACGAGAGGTGTTTTGTGATAACTACCTAAAAGCCACATTTCACAGCTTGCACAGCCTTTTTTATGAGTCTCGATGTATTCAAACCGGCTGAGTCACCTTGGAAAAGCCACAGGGGGCTAGACAAAGTTGCCTTCTATCGGCGACGTCGAAAATGGCAAGGCCAAAATATTTACAAAAATGCTAAGTTTTTGTAGAAATACGAAACGCTATTTATCTAGGTTTCTTGCTGGTCGGTCAAATAGTTTCCTACGACCTGGTAAAGAAGAAAGGGTGGGCTCTGAAAATAAAATAACCTTTAGCTAAGACATGCCAGCGTAACTATATTATTATTACACTCAAAGTACTTACGGGATAATATAATGTTTTACCTGAAAATAAAACAGTTATTATATACGGAACCTTATTCTAGACCTATACAGTGAGACAGCATCTTTCCGGATCTGACGTCACGACCTCTCTTGTTCCCCCTCCCACCCGGCTCCGCCCCGCTGTAGCCGGGGGGAGGGGGCGTTGGAGCTTGCCCGAACAGTCAGGCGCGCTCTTCACATTGAATCTCACTTTTGGTGGATTATAAGTCCACCAGGCAGGATTAAAAATATAGGTCTAGAATAAGGTTCCGTATATAATAACTGTTTTATTTTCAGGTAAAACATTATATTATACACTATGAACCGTTATTCTAGACCTATACAGTGAGATGTGTTTATTATCGCCTGGTGGCAAGCTAAGTATATGCCAATGTGTGAAAAAGAAATTCAAAATATAACTGTGTGAGAACATTATTATTATTAGAAATGAAAGTTACTCAAATTGCAAGGAATACTAAATGAACAATAAAAATTGTTTTATCATGTAAAGAAAAAGACTTTTATTTGAAGCACCAAAACTAACTAAGTAACACAGTAATAAGAACTTACACATACATAAGTCTTGCTATTCACATAACATAATTAGTACAACAATGTATGCTATAATGATATGATATTCGAAGAATTAAGATTTGCTTTGAACTAAAGTTACATTAGATAAGCATAGCATGCTTATTTAGATTAAATAAATCAATTTAACTTAATATAACAATTGTATTGAATTATTTATTGAAATTACAATGATAATATATGATTAGATACAAATCATATATTATTTACAATCTACACAGCTTCAAATGTCAGAGATAAATTATTACGACTTTGCGATGCGTTAATTTCGGCTGAATAGAACCGTGCAAATGTGTAGGGGACACGCCAGTTCCCTTTTGCCATGATCTCGTCAATATTGTGGCACTCAAGCCAGTTGAGAGATGCTGCGGCACTTCGAGTACTACCAGGAGTAGCCTCTACTCCTGCCTCCCTAAGAATAGTTTTAACCCAACCTCCAATCACTGTTCGGGAGGCTGGCCTGACTCTGCCACGAGTTGATATAAATAAATGATTAATGTCATTGTTAATTCTACGTGACGATGATGCTTCTATCAACTTACGTATCCACCATACAGGGCATATGGATTTATCTGAATGAGTGTGCAATTTCCATGATGATTGTCTGTGTATATAGCTATCGGTCTTTGAGCCAAATGCTGGATGTAAAACAATATGATTAGAATCGTCTTCAAAATGTGCACTATCAATCCGTAACAGTGTCAGGTCATGGACTCTACGACTAGAAGCGAGTAGCAAAATCAGTGCTGTGCGACGAGATACTTGGAATAAACTTGCATGAGGCGGCTGGTTAGAGCTGAGCCATTCTACCACAATACGTGGATCCCAAATGAAAGAATTTTTAGGTTTGGAATCAACATTAGCAAGTGAAATAGCTTTTAACATTCTCTGAACGATAGGATCACTGCTTATGTTCTGTCCGTTAGAACAGGCCAAAGTGGCAACTGTTGATTTATAAACTAAAATAGTTTTATATGACAGTTTAAGAGTTAAGTGCAAGTATGCTAGGTACTTAGCGACTTGGGCACCAGAGGGGTTTGTATGGTTGAAATTATTTTGAGTACACCAATTTAACCATTTTTTCCAAATACCAGCATACATTTTCTTCGTAGAGGGTCGCCAGCTAGAATTAAGTAGGTCTATTTCGTTTTGAGACCAATTTGTTAATTCGGCACACCACCCTTCACTAGCCATGCCTCTAGATACATCTGGTCCACGTGAACCGGAGGCAGATAAGTCCTTGTATCTAGTAACCGCCGATGAAGATTGAATATGGGTAAAGGAGCGCACACTCTTGTTGTCCGACTGAACTAGCACGGTTGAATGACGTAGCGATTGCTGACGATTGGTCAAGACCTGTATAACTGCCCACATTTCCTTTAAATTGCTGTGCCATTTTTTCTGCTCCGGGGACCATAATCCGCTCAGACAAGCGTCGTCTACTATGGCACCCCAGCCTCTGGCAGATGCGTCTGTCGTTACATAGTGTGAGACAGGATCTGGATGTATCGCTGTTCCTGTAGACAGAGCTCGTAACCACCACATTAAGGTCGTCGACACTTCCGACTCGAGTGGGCGTTTTACGTGTGCTTGGTGCTTTGGAAGCCGATTGCAAGCTACTTGTAATGGGCGGCAATGAAGCCGACCTCTGGGCACAACGAAAGCTGCAAAGTTTAGCATGCCTAGCAAGCATTGCGCTTCGTGCAAACTCCATCAATTTGCCTGTAGTATCTGGCGTATCATATTGGAGATTTTGGAAACCTTTTCCTGGGGCAAATACTTGGAATTCAGGGCGAGATTCCATTTTATGCCGAGATAGTCTACTGCCTTGGTAGGTGTCAATGTGGATTTTTTGTAGTTGATCATCCATCCCAAAGTTGTTAGGACTCTTATAGCTTCCGCAGCATGGTCCATTAGGGTTAATCGATCTTGATTCACGATTAAATAATCGTCCAAATAGACGATAACTCGCATGCCCTTCTCGCGCAGCACGTCTGCTACCCAATTTGTCACTGTCGCAAATGCCCTGGGTGCTGATGACAGCCCGAATGGCAGACAAGTGATTTGAAGGAGCTCCGGGCTCGACTTCTTTTCTGTTGCGTATAATACTCGCAGAAATGGGTGATGACTGGGGCTGACTGCTAGGTGAAAATAGGCCTGAGAAAGGTCTATTTTGATCGCCCAGTCGTTCGGTTGCAAGAAATCCGGCACACGGTACATATTTATTAATCGAAACTTTGTTTGCATTACATAGCGGTTTAGATTTTTTAAATTGAATATTGGGCGATTGCTGGTATCTGACTTTTGCACTAAAAACATCGGACAGACATAACTTGGAGATGGATCTACTCGAATCAAGATTTTCTGTTGTTTCAAAATCTCGATCTGTTCCGACATCAATAAGCTCGTTGGAGTTTGAAAGCGTGTTAATAAGTCTGGTATTTGAAGTGGGGGTATTTTGAAAAAGGGAATTCGGTAACCAGATATCATTTTTATAATGTTCTCTGGAGCACCGTAATTCTTCCAAATTTGAATGTAATTTTTTAACCGCCCGCCATAAAATAAAATTTCTTGAGGATAGTCACTTACGATACTGGTCGGATTTACGATTGAAGGAGGACCGTTTTTTGTTTTCATTATGCCTTGTACCGGATTTATTGTTTCCTGACTTTCGGCCTCTACTTTTAGGGGGCGCTTGAAAGCTCGTAGATGGCTGGGGATCGAACCCAGGATTGTCACCGTGAAAGGGCTTGCGTGGTCGCTTAGCTGGAGGGCCATCCTGTCTATTCCGCATAGACATGGCATGAGGCTCTTCCGCAGAGCGCTTTTGGGCAGAGAACAACTTACTTGTACCACCAGCCTTTTGTAAAAAGGCGGTTAAATCCTGTGGATTAAAAAGGTTATATTGTGTTGGGGGGATCTTTTGCATGTCCACCTTTACATATTTATCCTTGACACTCGACAAAATGCAGTCACGACGTCTTTGAATGATATCAGCACGTCTCCCACAACTCATTTGCAAGAGGTCCTCGGACACTTTCATGTAAGATGAGTTTTCGGAAAAAGAAGTATTAATCTTTTCAAAAAGCGTGTCAGCGTTAAGTACACAGCCGGGCGATTGCGCCCATTCTATGATTTGCTGAAAGTTGTTTCTTAGCAGCTCATTTTGTTGTATAAGCCCATGAGTAAAGGCTCCAAACGATCTATCAAGTAATCTAAGCCAAGAAGAATTTGTATCACAATGTCTAAGTTCAGTATTAACATCGAGTTCGTAAAAACCTGGCTTAGCGACATACTTTTTCTCCGTTTCTAGGTATCTAACCCTTTGCCAATCATTAGTATCAAAATGATGTAGTTTATTTAGCACATGTAATCTACCGTCAGAAGCATTTTCAACAGTAGGTTCTTTTAGGTTAGTGGATACCGGAAATTCGAATACTTTAGCCTTCTGTGGTTTACCGAGAAGGTGATCATTCCCAAGAGAAACCCTTAAGCCTTCAGATGGATGTAAGGAAATATCAGAATCAGATTCGGGCTCGGTTTCTTTGTTTGAAAAGCGACCGTTATTTTTTAAGTAGGATAATATTTCACTCACTTGATTTGACAGCAAGTCTAACCTGCGCTTGTCACTTTCTCGGGTTTCCCGCCGCAGCTGCCGGCGTCTCCGTAGTGGGGCGGAGCTGCTCGACGACGACGAAGACGACGAAGAAGATGCCTGCGGTGATGCAGGGGGAGGCGGGCGACTCCCGTCACCCTCGGCAGGCGCTTTCGTGGATTTTTCCATTACGTATACAAAACACGCACTCAAAACGCGCACTCGAAACGCGCACTCGAAACTCTAATAGTACTCGAAACACTATTACCGAGTTTTCAAATAACCAATGAATAAAGTTTTCCACGAACTAAAAATGTAGGTACTTTTATTTAAAACTAATAATTTTAAACACTAAACAGCAGCGCTGTTGCCCGCACTAGAAGAGGTGTGATCGCACCGAAAAACGATGCCAATGTGAAGAGCGCGCCTGACTGTTCGGGCAAGCTCCAACGCCCCCTCCCCCCGGCTACAGCGGGGCGGAGCCGGGTGGGAGGGGGAACAAGAGAGGTCGTGACGTCAGATCCGGAAAGATGCTGTCTCACTGTATAGGTCTAGAATAACGGTTCATAGTGTATAATACGATATTATGATAGCGGGAATACTGACTGGTATTCCCGCGATCATGATGCTTGCAACAGCGTCGAAATATCGGGAGCTCATCAACATAGAAAACCACGGATATTATCCCGTAAGTACTTTGAGTGTAGTGAAAAACCGGTATATTATTATTTACTATTGGCCAGGGATCCTGGGGGCCCTATCTTTCTTCTGTTTATTTCCTTCAGTTCTGAGGTTTGAGACCCATCTTGTTAGTTTCTTAGTTGGCTGGTATAACCTGGGGTTATTGCCTCGTTAGTCTAGGTACTGGTCGCACACAGCGACTGCTTAGCATGCTAAGCACCTCATGAGGTCTTTTCAATCGGTTCAATAGGGAATATGCATAAACTTTCTTTTTTTTATTTCGATACGGAATGTTAAAGTACTATAAAAATAATGACAAAAAGCGAAAACAAGACATAAATCGGCCCAACAGCACGTAAGTTATAACCATTTAAACTTTAGTTTATATCTCTTTCTAGATAAACGGAATTTAGTATGGATTTTGTACGTCGATGCAGCGAATGACGTCATTCGCTGTATCGGATCTCTCTGTCCAATCAGCAGTTTCAAATGTCTTAGTATTTTTTATAGATATTAAAACAATAATTTCACTTTGTTATTTCTGATGCTAATGCACTTTGTTTAGAGTGATAAAAAATAATCATGCTTATACCCTATTCCCAGTAGGGCTATTACGTATCTTTTTGATCTCCAGTGACTATCAAGCTTCGGTTGTACACCGAACTTTGATGACAACCGAGAATGTCAAAATATTGGTATTACGTATTACACAGAGTGGATTTCACTTTACGGTGACTAACAGCCCGGGTACGGTGTAACGTCTTTCACGAAAGCCATTTCAAACTCAGTTGTCATCAATTTGATGTCCACTATGCTTACGTAATCGCAATATTAGAAGAATCGATACGAAAGCGTCTGTCAAAATGAGTTACGGTGACTATCAGCCACGATGGGCACCGATGACATCATATTTGATCGCGACTGGTCATATATAATACAAAACTAACCTTTTGACAGTTATTTGATGGACACTGAGCCCAGTTACTGTCATTTCGAGCTGTCAATAGAGATACGTAATAGGCCTGGAGGTCTGGCAAAACATATACATATATTTGGGGTTTTCCATTAAAGAATACCACCACGTACCAACCACGTAATTTGCGCTCGATGGCAATATGCTTGTCCCTACCATAGATAGGACTTAAACATAACTGGTGCTCAGATGTGGGTACACTTCAGCTTCATCATCATCATCATCATTTCAGCCGAAAGACGTCCACTACTGGACACAGGCCTCCCCCAAGGGGGGGTTTTGCCATAATCGCCACGCTTGGCCAGCGGGTTGGCGATCGCAGTACGGTTGTTACAAAAGCACAGAGAACGCTGCTGCCCATTCTCTGGTAATCCCTTAGCCGGCTCTTACGACACCCACGGGAAGATATGGGATGGTGCTATTCTTTACGTCCGACACCATACGGACCACTTCAGCCTAAACCTAGGTTATCCCCTGAGGTTAAGTCTATTTTCTTTCGTTTTTCAGTTGTTAAGCTGGCGTTTTAAAGACAAAGACCAGTTGCTAGAAGACCTAACTCAGGAGGACGTGCCGGTGGTGAGTCCAGAGACGTGCATCAAGTCGTACGAAAGATTTTCGCAATTTACTTCAGAATACACCTTCTGCGCTGGAAATAGAAACGGTAAGAAAAGATTTAAAAGCTTGAAAGCATGTTAAACAGCTGTCATTAGTAGATGTTCAAAAACTTGACAACCAGTCATGCCAAGTTTCACCCCATAACTGAGTTGTGGAGGTCATACAAAGGGTGTAAAAACCTCTTAACGAAGCCGAAAGGAACTTGTTCACCCCGCTAATGCGATCATTTTTTTGTTCTACACCATACCTGGGAACCTTCTAGTTACGGAGATATTGGGAGTTCCAACTTTTTGACAAGTTTTTTTTATTAATACAAGTTTTTAATGTAAGATTTTGACTTTAAACACCTCCATCGACCCCCGTACTATTCAATCCATCCATCAGCACAATGTGTTGAGTGCGTTAACATTGAGTTCTACCACAAAACATGATTTTTCACCCCAAAAAACAAGTCGTTTCCCAGCAATAATTTTTGCGTAAAGTTTGATGTACAGAATGCTTTGTCGACGTCTTCGTGATGAGTCTGTTTTCACCCTGAAGACACTCGCTGTATGTGAAATGCTAGTCGGTAGCATGCGGTTAGACTGGGACCCGGCACCAACATTGATTGGTAAAAGGCACATGCCAGAGAGATGAAGATGAAATCTAACGAATTTCATTACTAGCCTCACTCATGAAGAAGAACTCAGTGTGACTGACACTGGCTTGGCTAAAAATTGTCGCTAATTAGTCGAAATTTGTCGCCAAATATCAGAATTTGTCGGTCACTGGTTCAAAAATATAAGGGTTTATAGGTGGCCGATCTGGAGAGAGTCTCCCCTTCTTGGCCACATTTATATCTCAATCTCAAGGCATAGTCCAAGAGCTAGATCGAATGAACACTCTAATTTCTTTCGATCTAGCTCTTAGACTATACCTAACTAATTGAACTCATTATATCTTCTAAACTAAGACCCGTTTAAATCTATGACTTGGCGACAAATTCCGATAAATTAGCGACAAAATATGGTAGAAAACAGATCTTTGCTAGGTGCCCTAGTTTTTGAGATATACGTGTGGTCAAGCTGGGGAGACTCTCTCCAGATCAGCCACCTATAAACCCTTATATCGTTTGAACCACTGACCGACAAATTTAGAAATTTGGCGACAAATTTCGACAAATTAGCGACTTAATTTTTGTGTTATCAAAACTCTAATCCCTGATGGTAGCCAAGCCAGTGTCAATCACACAAGATCTCAAAATTGGTTCTCTCTCCTTTTTCTAGAAACATCGAAGTGCGCGAGCGCTGGTAGCGGCATGGTCTTCAAGATTGGTCCTACCTGGTACCTGCGAGGACTCGCTTCTCTAGCTTTACCAGGAATTGACAGAAAGCGATGTGATACATCTCACTACGTCATTTACACAGACTTAGCTAATTACTTGCCATGGATATCTCATATTGTTTTCGATTTTTGATACTGTGACTGAGCTAACATAGCATAATATCACGCCGGTAATCATCGAAGAGATATGCAGAGGTATTTCTAATGGGTCCACCCTTTATAGCAGAACTTTTTATGTCATAATATTACTTTGCATAACAGCCGATGGCATAAACTTCATTTCGCAGAAAAGCGTTTGGCAGACACTCATTTATCATACATTCAAAACTCATAATTTTGTAAGTCGGAATCATCTTTAGGCATAAATTTTATATGCATAACAATTAAAAGTAGAACCATCTTAGCGCAGAAAGTTCACAGCCAGAATCATCTTTTGGCATAAATTTTATATCAATTGTCAATAAAAGCAGAACTATCATATCTCAGAAAGTTTACAGTTAGAATCATCTTTTGGCATACATTTCTTATGCATAACAATGGAAAGACTCATCTATCATATCCACATCACAGAAAATTCATTAAAACAGTTGATTGACATGTGGTTTTTATTTTCCTGTAAGCAGGAGGCAAACATGCAAACAAGCATACATCTAGCATGCAGCAAGCATGCACTATGCAAACAACCATACAGTATGCAAACAAGCATGCAGTATGCAAACCAGCATACACCATTCATGTAGCAAGCATGTAGCATGCAAGCAAGCATGCAGCATGCAGCATGCAAGCAAGCATGCAACATGCAGCAGGCATGGTTTCTGTCACGGCTCTGGCGCTGCGGGGCTCCGGCGGTCCCACGCGAGCTTATCGTCGCAGATGTGTTTAATGCTCGTGTTACAACAACCTGCTCCTCAACTCGCGGGCCGCCTCGCCCCTCCGCGCCTGCGCGATTTTAAATTACACTCTAGGGGTAGGGCAGACAAGACTACGTAAAGTCGGTTTTGGAGCGATTCGTTTCTGTCACTAACTTTCGTAGCCCATCATATTGACTTTTTAAGACAATATTTAAATGTTTAGTTAAAAATTCTATTTTATAGAAATGGCAATAATGCCAAATAAAATTATTCCAAATGAAATTCTGCCATCTTCGTAATATGCCAAGTGAAATTGTGCCAAATTTGAACATTGCCAAAGGTAATTATGCCAAATAAAATTCTGCCATCTTAAAAGTATGCCATTGTAAATTCGGAAATACAAACATTCGGCCAAACAATCACTATATTAAATATTTTTTATGCCTTAAAAATATTCGTTTAAAGAAGATTATGCCAAGTGTGTTATGCCAAATAAATTTCGGAGCATCAAGATTCTGCCAGATAGAAGGAACCCATTTCTAATAGTACACCCACATTTTGTGAATAAACAAATTTTGTTAATTTGACACTTCGATTTTATTGAACTTTCTGGGAGCAAAAAAAGAGCTAACAACTCATTCAAGTTACTGGATAAAGACTAATACGGCACGTATACGTCATTCCAATGAATACCTTAAATCAATATTGTAAAGAGTACCATGTCATGACATTCTCTAAAATAAGAATGATGAACACACTACGAGGTCAAAGTGGTAGCAGAAAATTAATAATGTACTATCGAGGACACTCCCGCCTGACCAACACTAAGCTCATTTTTGCTTGCACTTGCAACATAGAAACGCTCTCTAGCCCCGCCCCGTTGACTTTGTATAGAAATAGAAAATAGAAATAATGAATGAAAAGATACCGAATCGGCCGAGCGCACTGACGACGTACGCCCAACGAGAGATATTCTTATTTTGCGCGCCAAAGTTGACGCTTTCCTAATAGGCCCAAACTTTAAGGGGGCGTGGCTCGGCGCCTCCGCATGATTTAAGCGAAAAAAAATTAAACTGGTCAGGCGGAAAAGACCCCGATAGTACACACAAGCAAACAAGTTTAAGTTCATAAACGAGTCCATGTTCTTAAACTTGTTTTTGTACAAAAAAACATTGTTTTCGTAGCAGATTGTTAAATTAGATTCATTAAATGAAGATATTTACTAAATTGAGTTTTTTTTTTTTGTATTTGTATAATAGCCTTCTAGAAGCTCGTGGCTAAATAATAACCACCTTCGACCTTCAAAGCTAAGTATCGCTTGCCAAGGTTGATCCGTTAATTGGTGACCATCCATTGGGTACATACCGAGTTACCTCCATGCCTAGGAAAGCACTACACGCGCGACAGATCTTTGACAGTCGTTACGGTTAATCAGCGGCCTGAAAGTCTGTCAACTTAGAATAATTCTGTTTGCAGAATGTACGATACATTCTGGAATCATTCTGTATATTTTAAACTAGCTAAAGCCCGTGGCTTTATTCATCAATTAAACACCAACAAAATAAAAAAAAAACATCAAAAAAAAACCATCATTTCTTCCTCTTGAATCACTCAATCTATTAAAAAAACCCGCATCTAAATTCGTTGCGAAGTTTCAAAGATCTAAGCGTACATAGGGACAGACGCGGCGGGCGACTTCGTTTTATAATAATGATAAATTATGTTTTTTTTGCAAGTAGGGTTTTACAAACACTTTTACACGTCATTTTAGGGTTCCGTACCCAAAGGGTAAAAATGGAACCCAATTACTAAGACTTCGCTGTCTGTCCGTCTGTCTGTCCGTCTGTCCGTCTGTCCGTCTGTCCGTCTGTCCGTCTGTCCGTCTGTCTGTCACCAGGCTGTATCTCATGAACCGTGACAGCTAGACAGTTGAAATTTTCACAGATGATGTATTTCTGTTGCCGCTATAACAACAAATACTAAAAACAGAATAAAATTAATTTTTAAGGGGGGCTCCCATACAACAAACGTGATTTTTTTATAATAATTGGTACGGAACCCTTCGTGCGCGAGTCCGACTCGCACTTGGCCGGTTTTTTAAAAACTAGATGGGGCCGGTGTTTCGTACCTGACTACTCTGAGAAGAAACAGCCGAAACAAACTCAGAGGTCATAGTCTCTTTTAAAGTCCAGACAAATGATCTTGCTCAATTCACATGAGGACTATGCAGATTAGTGCCTGAGATAGTCTTTTGAAGAAAGAACCATACACATTTGAGTGGACCTGTCCAGTCAGTGCAAGCATTTGTCAGTTAACGTGTAGCTCAAGGAGCTCAACGACACGACGAACGATACCAAAGAAAGGACATTTTGGTTAGGTCGCTTATACTACTGCTAGACAATCGTGAGAAAAAAAAACAACAAAAAAATAAATAATCATCATCTGCCTAGCTTTTTCCCAATTTAACTATGTTGGGGTCGGCTTCCAGTTTTACCGGATACAGCTGAATACCAGTATTTTACATGGAGCGACTGCCTATCTGACGTCCACAACCCATTTAGTACCGGGTAATTCGATACCCCATGGTAAGACTGGTTGTCAGACTTTTTGGTCCTCGGACTACCTAACGACTGTCAAAGATCTATGACAGCCGGGACCAACTTGTTTTCCGAGAGACGGACGAAACTCGGTAGGTATTTAATGGGTGGTCACCCATCCACAGACGAACCTAGGCAAGTACGGCTTAACCTAACGATCGACCCGAGCGGCTGTTAATATTTAGCCACGAGCTCATCCAACAAAAAAAAAAAAAGGTAAAAGCGTTTCATCTCACCTCATCACATGTCGCAGCCCATCAAACTACTTGAAACTGTCTCAATCAACCTTGAACCCTAAGCTTTAGCGATAAAGTTAAAAAACTATTGAAGAAATTTGACAGATTGAAGTAACTTAATGTGGCGTCTGTACTATAATTATTTTGATACCAATAGAACAAAATACAGTGACATTTATATCGATGTATCTTTCGAAACAATATGAGCAATAATGAGCATGAAATACGTGTTGATAATATTAATTTTAAAGTCTCTGTTGAGTTCATATTATTTGGTTGACGGTGAGTCTGTTTCGGCGTTTCGATCAGTAAGTTGATTATTTGTTTAATTAGGATAAATAAAATGCAGCAACCATTTATAATATACCATCTCAACATGAATGATGTAACCGCAAGATTTTGTAACAATATTTTGATTTAAAAGAATGTTTCTTGCCCGTTCTTCTCCATAGAGATCCACGCTAGGGAATGGGCAACTACAGTACTTTCACAGTTTTTATGTCTTGTGACTGGGTCTGTAAGTACATTTAATTTTCATCTTTGTTTCGACAATCAAAAGTGCCTGTAACTGGCCTACTTGAGCTTTAGTTGATTTGGATTTTGTGGATTTTAAATAATTTCTCCATTACAGTAACGTTGCTAATGGTAACTTATTTCAACAACTACCAAATGTAGTACCACGGAATTCCTTTTACATAAATAAACCCCGTTTACCTAATTACAGTAACAAATCCGACCGTTATTAACTTTTCAACCCTAACAGCACTTACGCTAAAATTCATTCAACCGTTTCATTTCTGACATGGGTCGAAATTTAAGCCCACATTTTGAATTTTGGCCCTACATCTGTTGATGACCCGTATTTGACCCACATTTCTAATCACGGAACGCGGGCCGAATGTACGCGTATTGCCTAAAATTAGGGACTCGAGCTTATTTCGATTACCCCTGTAGCTATAGAAGGTACCTGTGCTGATTAGCCGTGGTTTGAAAGACGGCTCAAAACTTAAAACCCATCATCTGTCTAATACTGAACTTCCAGTCTGACCGGATGCAGCTGAATACCAGTATTTCACATGGAGCGACTGCCTATCTGACCTCCACAATCCAGTTAGTATCGGGTAATACGATACCCCCTTGTCAGACTTTTTGGGCCAATGATTTATGTAACATTTGTAACAACTGTGAAAGATCTACAAATTACAGCCGGGAACAACTGCCTAACTTGCTTTCCAAGGCACGTAGGAGACTCGGTATGTAATGGGTGGTCACCCATCCACAGACCAACCTAGGCAAGCACGGCTTAACCTAAAAATCGAACCGAGCGGCTGCTATTATTTAGCTACGAGCTCTTTAAAAATTTTGAGCAGCGGTGGTCCAGTCGTGGCGGCCCCGACTAACGAACAGTAGTCGTGGGTTCGAACTCAGACAGGCGCATTACTTTGTGTAATTTATTTCATCACCACTGCTCTCAAAACGGTGATGGAAAACATCGTGAGGAAACCGGCATGTCCTAGAACCAACAAATTCGAAGACATGTGACATCTACCAATACGCACTGGGCCCGCGTCGTGGATTATAGACCATTCCCTCATAGAGAGGAGGCCTGTGTCCCAGCAGTGGGAACATTAATAGGCTGATGATGATGAATGATAATATTTGTGCTGGTGCTGTGCAACTGGGCTTATCCTAGTTGTAAACGTCTGATATGGAGGGAAGTGGAAATTATGTCTTTCCTACTCCGCCGCTATCCTTTTCAGATTAACTTCGTTGCGGGATCCAAGACAGTTAAATTGTTTCCCTGGGACTTTGAAGAGTTTCATTGTCTCCGCTTTTCTTGTGATCGCCACTGTTGATTCTGACTTTCAGAAGTTTGTAACAAATCTACTTGCTCCTATTGAATAAAAGGGTAAGCAGACTTGTTCAATTTAAAATTTCATTAGGGGAAAGATATAAAATACAGCTAGTTATAAAAAAAACACCTACCTAGCACGCACTCTCTATAGTTTTATAGTTCAAGCACTTATTTGGATTAGAAAGAGTTCACCACTGTAGGAACGGGAACAGGCGTCAGGGTAGCCGATCTATAGCAGAGAGACGTCGAGGATTACCTTCAGGAAACCTCAGCTGGAAGGGCGTCGTGCAGATCTAGAGTCCAACAAGTCAGCTCTGTAGTAGGGCAGCGTAGATTTCAGGGCCAGAATAGCTCAGCGTCGGAGTAATAGTCCCAGGTGGATCTTTACTGGATCTCCTGGGTAGTTTTTATATCTCAGCGAAAACCAAAAAAAAAAAAGGTCCAAAAGCACTTGGAGTTTTTTACTGTCTCAGAAATACGTCGTTTTTTCGAATTAATATAATAAGCACTTAAGGTGAATGCCACCACCACCAGCCCGCGAAATTCAAATTTTCTTACGTTTTTGGCAAATTGCAAGCCAGTGCAAGGTTGTATGTTGATTAAAATATTGGACGCGATTTTAAGACGTATGTAGTTACAGAATTATAATCATCAAAACCATCAATATAACCCTCCAAGTTCATAAAGGTCTAGCAATGACTTTGACCTTGAAAAAATCATTTCTCGACCTTTATGAACTTGGAGGGTTGTATTGATGGTCTGCAATTTGCCAAAAACGTAAGAAAATTTGAATTTCGCGGGCTACCCTGGAGCACAAAATCTAATTCGAAATAGACCGCAGCTGTATGTCATGATTGTGACAAGATAGCTTCTCTAATCAGCTAACTCAGCATGTTTATTTTTTCTTTGAAAAACGTTGGTCCATGCTAGGAATTTCTTCCGTAACGTGGGTGCGTTTACATACCTACATGTAGCTCTTCGATACCCGCAATTACAGACACAATTAAAATAACAATACACCGTACCCGGTGAAGCGCAAGGCATAAACTAGTTTGACATCTCTATAACTTAGTTCATAGCTATAGCCGTCCTTTTCTCGCACTGCCTTTTAGTAAAAGATAGCAATAGCCTAAATTAAGTTTAGTTTGTGCACAACAGAATCGACACCATTATCCATGAAATGATCGTGACAAGTGCATTAGTGAAGACACCAGTATAAATTAACGATACATTACCTGCAAGACATTCCATTATGAACTCTGTAGCTATAAAGTCATAAAAGTTAAGATCCAGCGTCGTAAAATGCAATGAGCCCTCAAATTAGGCTGAAACCTGCTGATAGCAATTATGTTAAAATATTCCAATACTTAGGAAAAATTGTTTCTATCGCGGAATATCCACTCATTGGAAAACATAATTACTCAATGTTTTTTATTGGTAAATGTTCTACCCGCTCGTTACTTTGTGGCAATCAATTCTACTAATGAGCCTTTATTGAGTATAGGTAGCAGTATAAAGGCGCTGCTCCATAGCAGCCCACTGCTAACCTACGCTCATATATTTATAGCTTCGCTTTGAATGAAAATGTAGGCGGGATCGAGCATCTACGACCCACGGCCACACTTCGCGCACGTATACGTGGCTGTCATTTCATGGTCAAGAAGTACAAGCATAAGCAACATATTAGTGAGCATTTACATGGAGCTGTCGTGCGGCATGGCGGCGGGCGACGTTAGCGCCACCAGCGGCGGCGGCGAGTGCGTAAGGCACGCGACGTGCAGTGGCGCCGGCGACTTCAGCACACGCGCAGCCCGCAGCTCCACCACGCCCGTCACCAGTGTGTAGGCCGCCGCGAATAGGGTCACAGTCATGACGATGACGATGCCGCAGGACAGCGCGGACATACGTATAGGTAGGTACGTTTAGTGATAACAAACAAGAGAGGCGCGCGTTTGTAGCTTGACGCATGTTGCATCAGGGGAGTTACCATGACGGCTTATAGCAGTGTAGTTTTAATATCACTCCAGAGTGGGAAAGAGACAGAGCTATAGAGGACGTCTAGTGCCATCTCTTTCCCACTCTAGAATAAGATTAAAACAATACTGCTTTAGGACGTCATATTGGACCATCACGCCGTAAACGGAGCCTTAGGCTATGTCCATGAGTTAAACAGGCTAACTGTTTGCTTCCAGTTCGTTTCCCCATATCGCGTAGGTACATGTACGCAGTTTGCGTCGTTGCGCTTGCCGACCCAGTGACCAGTCGATTCGCAGCGAAATTACGCGACATTCAGTGAGGAAGTACGATACGCCGCTGGTGACCGGCTTTCTTTGCCAAGAGTTCGCCAGTGGTTCGCGGCTATTCTGCTACATGTTTGACAGATTCGAGCGAGTCAGCCACTCACTGTTCGCCTAATGAGCACACAGCCAAAGCCTCCTTAAACATTTTTCGTAGCAAGCAGTGGACGGTCGCCTTAATGGCAGAAGGTAGTTAAGTAATATGTGGTTTCATTGATGAATGTATCAATCAGTTGGAGTGAGTCATTGGTAACTTGTTCTAAGTGCAGCTACTGATTACTGGATAGGTAATGTGTAGGTATTTCCAATCTCGTTTGGTGCTATCTGATGAATGGATACTGTTACGAAACGCACCCATTGAACGCACCTCACTATTGACGTTGTCTATGATTGACATTTAAGAAAATAAAAAACTGTCTATGGTAAGCTTCGAAAAAGATGGTGGTTTAATTTGTGTGCTCCCAAGTAATATTAATTAAAAGAGGGTGTAAGAACGGGGTCCGATTCCGATCCCTTTCCCTGCAAACTTACATGTGGCGACCGTGACAGGACAATTACTTATGGCGAAATCTAGAATAACACCGCCTAAACAAATAACAATTCCAAGACTTGAATTATTAGCTGCTTTAATAGGCTCCCGGCTTCTTGAACAAGTAAGATTACACCTTGAAATTACATCGTGTACAGAGTTTTGTTGGACTGATTCGAGTGTCGCCCTCTGCTGGATAAAGCGTGAACTACCCTGGAACACCTTTGTAGGAAATAGGGCTAGAGAAATACGCCAAAATACTCATGTAGAAAATTGGAGACACATTTCAGGAGAGTACAACTGGGCTGATCTGCTGTCACGAGGCTGTAATGCAAGAACACTGGTGGAATGCAGATGGGCAGCTGGACCCGCTGGGCTAAGGCTACCGTCGGAGCAGTGGCCTAGATCCGAGTTCACTGTAGATGAAAAACAGGTTCACCTGGAAATGAAGAAAACGGTATGTAGTACAAATATTATTAACAAAGAAGAGAATGTACTAAATAAACTAAAAGAATACTTTTCGAAATACTCAAAAATAGTACGAACAATAGCATGGATACTAAGATTTAAATATAATACACAAAATAAAATACATAAAAAAGGAGAGTTGTCTTATAAAGAGTTTGAAAATGCTGAAAAAACTGTAATAAAAATGATACAAGAAGAACAGTGTGACTTCATAGAAAATAATACTAAAAATCTAATTAAAAATTTAGATAAAGACAGTATTATAAGAATAAAAACTAAATTAATGTTATTAGACTTACCTGACTGTATGAAAAGTCCGTACCTGCTTCCTGCTAAGCATCCTGTAGTGGAGATGATGGTAAGGCAAAGACATGTCCAACTGCAGCATGCAGGCGCCAACCAATTAATCACTGACATCCGCACTCGATTCTGGATTGTAGGAATACGCAGACTTGTAAAGTCAGTAATAACAAGATGTGTTACCTGCGCGAGATACAGAGCGAAGCCGACAAGGGCACCTACCGCACCGCTTCCATTGGAACGCGCCACTTGCAGCGCCCCCTTCCAAACCACGGGCGTCGATCTTGCTGGACCGCTGCTTCTAAGAAATGGAGACAAATGTTGGATCGTCCTCTATACCTGCGCCGTATATCGAGCAGTTCATTTAGAGGTGACTAAATCACTGTCTACTGAAGCCTTTCTCTTGACACTGCGCCGATTTATCGCCAGGCGAGGACGCATAGATATGCTATCTTCAGACCAAGGTACAAATTTTCATGGTACAAAGAATTTATTAAATTTATTAGATTGGGACGAAATTCAGAGACAATCTACTATACGAAGAATCACATGGAAGATGAACGCACCAACCGCCGCCTGGTGGGGTGGTTACTGGGAACGGCTCATCCGAATCATGAAAGACTTGCTAAAGAGATTACTAGGTAAAGCTTCTTTATCCTACGACGAATTACTGACAGTAATATGTGACAGCGAGGCCGTAATGAATGGACGCCCGCTTACCTTCATTAATGACGACACAGCTGAATATCTAGAACCTCTTACACCAATTCATTTCATTCAGCCAATACCCAACACTGATGTCACGGATCTAGACCAAATAGATTCACAGAACCTTAACATCAGGCTCAAATATTTACAAACTCTACGAAATCAGTTTCGTGAGAGATTTAAGTCTGATTACCTCGCCTTTTTAGTTCAAAAGGGAAATGAAAAGAAAGACAGCATTAAGGTAAGTGATATTATATTGTTAGAAACTGATGAGAAAAGAGTCAAATGGCCGCTGGGTGTAGTAGAAGAACTATATACAGGAAAGGATGGTATAGAAAGGACAGCGAAAGTAAGGACTGCTACAGGAGTAAAGATTCGTCCTGTGCAGAGACTGTACAAGTTAGAATTATCAGGTAACGATTATACTTTATCCAAACTACATAAACCTTTGTCAGATCCTTCTGAGCATGACAAAGAACTTCCTCTTGCTGTGGCAGGTCCTCTTAATGAGGGAACTAATACACCATCAGTTAACGCGGATGGTCATGAACAGGTTTCTCGCAGGGGGAGGAAAGTAAAACTACCCAGTAAATTTGATGTCTATGATTTATAAAAATACATTTCTATAATTAACTCAAGTCTAATTAAATTATGTTAAGTGCACCATACACTTGTGTTTTTAAAATCTGAATTTACCTATTATGTCTGTCAAGGCTATGTAAAATAATTATTAGACTATTATATTACTTAATAGTTTTAAGCAAATTTATTACATCTAATTAAATGAAAATTGAAACAATTGTTACATTCATTACAATGTGTATAGTTACTAAGAAAACTTAAATATAATTCTCTATCTGACTTGGTGATGTCATATTGTTAAATTTAAGAATTAAGTTTCAGGAAGATTGTATCTAATCATTTCTGTGAGTCTGACATGTACGCCACCTAGTGACTGCTATGTGAACTTAGTTTAGGGTTGCCATGTTAATTTTTTTTGCCTTAATTATTATGTTCATTATGGTAGTTAAAGAAATGTTAATTTAGATTTATCTTTCTTTGCGGTGGGAGGATGTTACGAAACGCACCTCACTATTGACGTTGTCTATGATTGACATTTAAGAAAATAAAAAACTGTCTATGGTAAGCTTCGAAAAAGATGGTGGTTTAATTTGTGTGCTCCCAAGTAATATTAATTAAAAGAGGGTGTAAGAACGGGGTCCGATTCCGATCCCTTTCCCTGCAAACTTACAGATACCGTTCATGATTAAAGGTACATGTAGAAAAGGTACAAAATCGTTATATTTGATAGTCCAGCTGTTTGTGAATTTTAGTTAATTGATGATTTGTATTTAAAACAATTGCACATGGGTAGAATATAAACTGGATTACCATATAGGCTACTTTAGGTAGGCCGCACGACGCAAAACCATTACAAGTGGTCTCAAATGGACCTCCTATTCTATTGAAATTTCTTAATAAGAAAGAAAGAAAAGTATTTATTGACTCACACTGGATAAACAGAAACAAAAAGATACAATAGAAATTACAAAATTATATAAAAAGTAAACAAGAGAAAAAAAAAAAAAACAACAATCAAAATGGTCCTGTGCAAGGCCAAAAGGCTCCTATCTCAGCAAAGTGCTGTGACATTTAAAAAAAAAAAGTCACAGCGCTGGTGTTCTGAGCAGGCAGCTAATAAGCTAGGTCTGCTCCAGATCAAGGTGTGTTACCCTCGACGTACGATGGACATGTATTATTAGATGTGTACAGTATTAAATGCTCTACTAAATCATCCCTTGAGGCAATGTGAAAATGTAGCACTAAAACCTTTGGACAGTAGAATGTCGCAAAAATTGAGGACTTTTAAGGCTTTCTGAGTAAAAAGTTGTCGATTTCCCAAGGACTGGCAAATTTTCAAACTTTTTAGGTAGCCCGACATCAAGCTGTTACTGAGTAAACCCAACGGACCCAATAAAGCTTGACTCACGCTAGACCGTGTCGGGTCTGAGCCGACTTTCGGCCGTAGTAAATCGTATTGTCCGTTGCTCGGCAGTCACTCGGTTACCGCTCGGTATAGCGTGAGAGTGTTCATACAAAATATTATGTAATATTTAGTTGATCGTGCTTCGGCCGACATTCGGCTCGGACTCGACACGGTCTAGCGTGAGTCATCCTTATCCCGAGACCTCAAGCACTTTACGTAGTATGCACAATTGAGATTTTATTTTATTTTTATTAGGCTTTACTGTCCCACTGGTGGGCAAAGGCCTCCCCTAATTCCTTGCTAGAACATTTATCCCGTGCCTCCTCGAACCTCCTCCTCCTCCTGCTGTAATTTGGTGTATAGACCGGGCGCCCATCCAAAATATGACCGCCGCATACACCACATTAAAGTACTTGCTGTATCCTAATAAAAATGTCTAAAAAACTTTCCTTTCCCGTTTTTCCTTTTGAAGAACAATACTCAAAACTTTTGTAATAAACTTGAGCGGAATACCTCCCAACGCGTACACTAAGGTACCGTATTGAAGTATTTCACTTTTTGAAGGTAAATTATAATTTCTCTGTAAAATCTTTGACTTAGTTTGAACACCTGGAGACCTGGTTCAGGGACGCACAGAACCGGGAAGTGTGCCAGAAGGCGAGGCCTATTCCCAGCAGTGATATGATAATGATGATCAGTGATTACCGCCGTGTGGTATCCGGCAGAGTAGAATAGAACCAACCCATTACACTCACGGGTGTCATATAAGGCGACTAATGTCTGAGGCAGAACACCTTGCACCTCCGTAGACCAGAGAATGGGCAGCAGCGTTTTCTGTTAGTCTTTCATCACTGCGATCTCGAATCCGCCTGCCAAGCGTGGAGATTACGGCAAATTCCTCTCATCATGGTAGAGGCTTATGTCCAGCAGTGGACGTTATGGGCTGTTGTAGTAGTAGTAGTAGATCAGTGATTGAGAACAGGCTTGTGTACTGAAAAAATCTAATTAGTCCGTTAGTTAGATTATCAAAAAATATTTGACCTGTATTTTTTTCTTTTAATACGTAAACCAAAATTGACGAAGATACGACGCTTTTAAATTCTCAATACGTCACACCGTGGTATAATTTTTAGTGCGTTCTGACGTCACGAGCCCCCACTCCCGAGTTTTGATGCGTTTTATCTTTGTCAAAATTCATTGATTTACAAAAACAAAAAATACGTGTCAATTATTTTCCAATGCTCTTAGCATTGGAAAATAATGGACATAATAATAATCTTTCGAGAGCAGTGGTGTTTCTGTTGATTTAAATTACACGAAGTAAAGTGCCAACGATTAACAGTCGATTAACAGTAGCCAGTTAACGATTGTTGCTAGTAATTCAATGGAATTAATTCGTGTTACTGTTATTATTGTTTTGATTGAATTAAGAGTCCTATTACATTTTTTAGGCAAATTTTTGATTTTTACTTCCTGGATCAAATTATTTCGGTCGGCGTACAAGAGTCGTTAATAATAGCGATATTTGGATGATTGTCGATTGGTATTGACGAATATTAGAGACGAGACTGACATGAGACTGAGGAGCCAGCTGAATTGAGAATTATAGTAGGTACTTTAATTTTATTTATTGTATTTTTGTCTTATTATATTGTCAAACGAAAACTAATGAAACTTATTCATTGTAGATCGAAGTTTTATATCATATTAATTTGTTTGATAAAATTGAGTTTATTTGGAATATAATGGACGCTGAATTAAGACATTTATGGCTTAAATTACTATTTCTTTACGATTTTTTCCGTGAAAACTCAAGGAATTGAAAGAAATTCTAAAACTCCAATAAACAAGTAAAACATTCAACTTATCTTTTAGTAATTTTAGCTTTTATAAGAATTGAATGGAACTATGTGATTTTGAGCGTTAAAGTTCCATCGTCGACGGTTTTTCTTGCAAACTGAGTTCGTAAAATATTTATAGTAAATCACACGAAAAGAAAAATGAAAATGTGTAACTCCAACTTACAAGAAAGAGAATGGTACTATCGTTATTCTTAAGCAAATAATTAAAATATCTTACTGCTGCTGAGAATTACTGCGTCAAAAATCATGAATTTACCAAAAAAATGTAATAGGACTCTTAAACTGGCCTGCAAAATTAAGTATCACACTTTTAAAATTACAATAACTTTTTCTGTACACAATCTTGTGTACAGAAAAAAAGGACTCGTAAAAGAATTTAATTTTGTACATAAAAACTAATAAAGCTGATAAAAATTGCTATAAAACGTTTTTTATTTTAATTCTCTAACTTCCATAGAGTTTAGAAAAAATTAAAATTTTAAAAGTGTAGTTCTTAGTTTTGCAGGCCAGTGTAGTTATTGATAGTTAATGAGTATTTTTAGTTATTGTTAATTTGATGGAATTATTATTTATTGTTGTTATTAACGATTATTGTTTTTATTAATCTGATGGAATTAGTTAGCGACTATTGTTATTGATAGTTTGATGGAATTCATTTTTTTTTTTTTTCTTTTTTATAGGGATGGTTGGGTACTACAAGTTGGAAGTAAGGGGCAACCTCGCCCTGGTAAAATATGTTTTAATGATTTTTCGTGGTATGCTGAATAACCCACAAATATTGGAATCGTTGGGATTGGTCGTTCCAAACAGGAGGCTACGGTTGGGACCGAGGGAGGGGCTTTTTAAGGATCCGGCAACCCGTACAAACTTATTAAAGTTTGCACCAGTGATTCGTGCAATAAGAATACTTAATAATGTCTCTCGGCGTTTAGACATATTTTCTTGCTCTTTGGCGGAATTCCAGAGGATGACACTTAGTTTGTTGTCCACTGTGTAATTTGTGTATATATGACTACTTTTGTTAGCTTGGGTTTTATCTGTTAAAACAAATGTATGTGTTGAATAAAATAAATAAATAAATAAATTTTGTTATTTTTGATAGGTAGTTATTATTAATTTGATTGAATCATTTATTTGTTGCTGATGATAATTGTTAACTTGTGTTTATTTTTATTTTTACTAAGTGTTAATGTTATTTGTATGGAATAAAATAAAGCTTATTCATTCATTTAAAGTGCCAACATGGCTAAGACTCCAAACCCACGACGTACGAGGCTGACTGGAGTGTTGACTGCGCCAGCTTCCGTAGAATAACAGTTGGTTATTTCAGTTCGGCTTTTAAAACGAAGAAAAAACAAACGCTTAGCACAGACTATAAGGCATGCAGCCTATTCTGTAAAATAAACACTTAAAAGTAATGTGTGCCATATGAAGTCACATAAATGAGCTATAAAGGGAGTCCTGGAATGCCGGGGTGGTTGTAAACATTTGCAAGAATATAATGGAATAGAATAGAATAGAATGGAATGGAATGGAATGGAATGGAATGGAATGGAATAGAATAGAATAGAATAGAATAGAAAAGAATAGAATAGAATAGAATAGAACCGAATAGAATAGAATAGAATAGAATAAAATAATTTCATTTGTGTAAAAACATGGTACATTAAGGTCTTATAAATAGGGTTGTGAACATACACAAATACAAATCTTAGAATACACGTACGCGTACAAATATTAGAATTTAACATAGAATTTTAATACGAAACATCAATTGCTCAACTAGTAATCTAACTAGGTTATAGGAATAACATTTACAATAGTATAGTACAAAGAGTAGGCACCTACCTTTATTTGCTACATCGAAGTCATGACTGGCGATCTCTACTTCTCAGAAAAATAAAATCATGTTCACATTTTGATCTTCTAATAAGCTAAAACATTTACCTACTGACTACTACTTTGTTTACTGCAGGTTAGTTAGTTTATGATATGTTATTTTTTACCGACTACGGCGAAGCCAAAAGGTAGCGTTATGATTTTAGCAGCCTATGTATGTATACTATGTATACATACATAGGCTGCTAAAACATTAACAATGTATTTACGTATGTTCCTCCGTAGCGCCTAAACTATTCATCCGATTTTGATGAATACGGTGTCAATCGATTCGTTACTATGACCTGGGTAACAGGCTACATTTTATTCAGTATTCGGGTTTTTTAGTTGTAGTTTAAATACCACACAAGTTATTGTTTCTATTTATTATATTTAAGTTTGTTAATGTGTATAATTATTTCGTTTCTTATCGATTGATGCTAAATATTTTTTGTATTGTGCTTAATATTTTTTGTATACTTATATTGTTAGTTTAGTTATAACGTTTATGTTTTAGGAACACAGTACTACAACTGACTGTATTCAACAACTTAATATTCAGAAGTTGAATAAATAAATAATAAATAAATATTGCTGGACATTACACACAGCGCCATCTAGTGCCACACTAAGCAACGAGGCTTGTGTCGTGGACACCAGATAGTTGATATAATACGTAGATACTTTTTGTTTGTAAATACATACTTATTATACATATAACATCCATGACTCGGAAACAAATGTCCATGCTCATCACACAAACATTTGCTCCGACCGGGATTCGAACCCGGGACCCTAAGAACGTAGAGCAGCCTAACTACCGCTGTGTAAATCGGGTCGTCTATTCAGTCGTAGTCGTTCAACTGGCTGAATATTCAGAACCTGAAAATCAGTCGAATTGAGAGTGAATGGGAGACGACTCAGACGTCACCTCCAAATATGATAAAGTTAACGCAGAAGACCAATTATTGAAACCGCGTTCAATGAGCGTAAACCTACATCTATAGCAGTAAAAGATGCTTCAGCCAACTGATGATGATGATGATGATGATTGATGATTGAGCACCACACCCAGCCAGGAGCAAGCCGCAGAGCAAGTATTTTGTAAGGAAAGACATGCTCTGGGATGGGAGAGGAAACCCGACCAACCGCAGCCAGTCGGGCACAATCAGCCGACTATGCAGCCTCGAGCCAATATAGGAATAGAGGTAAAGACAGGTACAATTCATAGGGATGAGCATTGGTGTTTTAACCTTCGTTTGATTGGTCTCTTCTATCATTGGAGAATCATGTTCGTTTCAGGTGGTTGCGATTCCATTCGTTTTTGACACGTCTTATTTAAACATTACTTTTCGTGTAGGTACATGTTTCATCGTCAGTAGTATTTGTTTCACTGTCAGTTTCACTGAGGTGATTTATTTCCTGGGTGGCTGACTTGAATTTTTCTCTATCTGCTGCTAGCTGAATCCATTCTTCTTTGCTTTTATTGAAATATTCATTGAAATGTTTAATGAGCGTAAATCTAAATCAATAGCAGTAAAAGTTGCTTCAGCCAACTGATGTGTCAAAAACGGATGAAGATGCAGATAATGTATGAATGCCAAGTTTATTTCTGGTACCTAAACACATGTAATGTATGTCATCATCATCATCTGCATAGCCTTTTCCCAACTATGTTGGGGTCGGCTTCCAGTTTTACCGGATGCAGCTGAATACCAGTATTTTACATGGAGCGACTGCCTATCTGACCTCCACAAACCAGTTAGTACCCGGTAATACGATACCCCTCGGTAAGACTGGTTGTCAGACTTTTTGGGCCTCTGACTACCTAACGACTGTCAAAGATCTACAAATGACAGCTGGGACCAACGGCTCAACGTGCTTTCCTAGGCACGGAGGAAACTCGGTATGTAATGGGTGGTCACCCATCTACAGACCAACCTAGGTAAGCACGGCTTAACCTAACGATCGACCCGAGCGGCTGTATTATTTAGCCACGAGTTCCTCCAACGCATTGAATGTATGAAAGCTTACAAAAAAAAAACAGTGTCTGACGGTTCTCGGTTTTTTTTTTTACTAAATAGGCTTGTTTGACCACAACTCGCCTGATGTGAAGCGATATCGCAGCCAAGAAACCGATTCACTCGAACTTTGAATAGATCCAGATTAAAATGATCTGGGAACAGAGAAGCCCGCAGTCAATTCCACAGACTGGCGGTTCCCACCATAAATGTGGAAGCAGAGCGCTCTGTTCGGGACCGTGGAACTTCAAAAATACAGCGGTTCACCGTGATAAAGGGTGTAAAACACCTCTTACCTCTCTTCTTCTTTGCGAAGTCGGAACGTTCGGTGCTGCAATTTTCATTTATGTACTCAGTTTTGTGTGTTTAGTAGTGTTTATTTTATATAATAAGTTTTATTTTATGTATTAATTTATTTTGTGTCCATAGGTGTGACCGTGACATCACAGTGGGCCCTATCAGAAAACCAGCGCTGCGGTATTTGTTTTCATTTATCGCAGCATCATGCTGAGATAGGAGCCTTTTTGGCCTCGCACAGGTTTTCTTTTTGATTTAGTTTTAGATTCTTTTTATTGTTTAGTTTTAGATTCTTTATTTTTGTTTTTTTTTTTTTAATATTATTTTTGTATTTCCTGTGCTTGTCCAAAATAAATATTTTTCTTTCTTTCTTTCTTAACGAAGCCGAAAGGCACTTGTTCTCCCCGTCATTGTGATCATTTTCGTTTTCTACACCATACCTGGGAACCTTCTAGTTACGGAGATATTGGGGGTCAAAATTTCATCTTTTTGACAAGTTTTTTTTAAATACAAGTTTTTAGTGTAAGATTATTACTTTAAACACCTCCACGACCCCCATACTGTTCAAAATATCCATCAGCACAATGTTTTGAGTCCGTTACATTGAGTTCTACCACAAAACATGATTTTTCACCCCCAAAAAAAAAGTCGTTTCCCAGTAATCATTTTTGCGTAAAGTTACTTAGTTTGATGTACAGAATGCTTGGTTGACGGCTTCGTGATGAGGTTGTTTACACCCTTCATAACTCATCTTCTTAATGACCTTGTTCGATTTGCGTTATATGCTTTATTCTTCTATTCTCTCCCGTCAATCAACAGGCTATCACTATCCATTCACTACCTTTTCTTTCTTATTCTTCACACAATCCATCTTTTACTTAGCTTTCCTCTCCATCCACATCGATCAACATTTATATTCTTCATTCTTTGAGGAATCACAAACGTTGCATTCCTCATCCATACTAAGATAAACGATTCACTTTCAACTTCCATAATCATAATATAATAGAATTATACGATAGTTGGTACCAGTTAAGATGAGAATAGCGGTCATTGCCCTTTCCCTAATATCTCTTCGTACGAACCAAAACAAATAAACCATGTATCGTTTTTCATTACCAAAAATGTTGAAGATCACGATAGATGACGATTCCAGACTTGAACAGGCTTATTTTTGGTTTTCAAAGTTAAGAAGTTTAATTTAATGTAGCGGGGTCAATGACCGCTATTCTCATATAACTGGCACCAACTATAGCTGTTGCCCTCGATCCATTCGCGTGGAATTTTTTATGTTTATGTGTGAGACTAAAAAATAGCCTTCGACCTATTCTCAGACCTGCCAAATATACACAAAAAATAAACGATTCACTTTCAACTTCTATAACCATAATTAACATAATTATACTAGCTGTTGCCCGCGACTTCGTTTGCGTGGTATTTTTGATCTGTATGTGTAAAAAAATAGCCTATTCTCAGCCCTACCAAATTTACACAAAAAAATCTCAAAAATCTGTCAAGCCATTTCCAAGGAGTTCGATAACAAACACTATGACACGAGATTTTTATATATTAGAATTAGATTGATTTGTCACCTTTGCCATTCGCTTTTGCTTGCCTTTTTTGTTGGCTTTTAGGTCAAAGATTGGTAGAGGTTTGGTAGGAGCAAGGGGAGGCCCCCATCCTCCTACCAAATCTCTCTACTTTGAGCGATTTTTGGCCATGTTTGTCCCGCAAACAAGATTAGATCGTCACATCACCTTCACCACGGTCTACCTTGATGGCGATTTCCTCCGTTTCCCCATCCGTCCAATGAGTGATGAGCTTTGCTACATACTTTAGTACATTCGTGGGACGTGGCGAGCCAACTTCCAATTTAAGCTTGGCTGTTTTTTCTGTAACATCTGAAACTGTAGTTAGGAAGCGCTGGGAGGTGTTTCTAAGACGATGTCCGCTATGCTCTACTGCTCTCTAGCAAAACTTGAGTTTAGGTATGACTTAATTCGTTACCGTGTGTATAGTTACGTAAAATTACTGTTTCATTGCTCTTCAGAGTAGGTACGGTACGGGCCAGCTCCAAAACCATCCTGAAGACGATAACAGGGAAGAACCACTCCCTTATATTCCGTGCTATAGTTCGTGGATGCCATTCAAACAACACGCTTGTATCACATTAATAATAATAAGTTGTTACTAACATAGATTATACGTTTCTTTTTCTTTTACTTACCTTTTGGATGGATACTGCTTGGCCGAAATAAACTTAAAAAAGAAATTATTTATTTGTTTAATTAATTTCTGTCACTGGTTGTCCTATTACTTTCTTGAGTTCTTCCCAAAGGCATGATTTTGATCTTTGACCTCCAATGTCTCAGGTAGACTGATTTGAATAAAACGTATTCGACAGCCTCAATATTTTTTTGTTTGCTCACCATGGAATTAAATGATGCAAAACATGACTAAAAAAACGTTATTAATATTCCATAACCTCTGCCACGATTAGATTATAAACTAACTGGTTTGCATCTTCGTTCATTAAATAAATCACAACATAATGTTCGTCTCTTTTTCTTCTTTAATAACGTATGCTTGTCTCTTTCGCACATAAGGATGTTTTCCTCTCTTCCTTTTCGTTCGAAACTTGAACTCTTATAATATTATTCCTTTTTATAAATGTCATTCTCGCGAAACAAGACGCGAGCGCCGAATGTGTTTAGAAATACATAGACAACCAACAACGGTTCCTTTTTTAAATTGAAATTTAGAATTTAAAAGATGGTAAGATGGCATTGGTGATAATTTAGTGATGATATAAAGTTCGTTTAAAGATGATGATGATGTATTTTGTGTTAAAGTGTGTTGTTTTAAAATCTCAAGTGAATTGGTGATGATCAAATCGATGTGTGGATCGGCGGACCGGTTTGTTTATGCTAAGAATAAGTCTCAATTGTTTTGTTTCGATCCAAGTTCGTCGAATTTCATAAAGTTCGTGACGTTAAACCTATGAGGAAGTTTATTTAAGAAATCTAATATTCTAATAGCCTCTTGATGCGGTTTTGCAATTTAGGAATTATGAAGGAATCATTAATTTTACAATCATTGCACTTCAATTAGTAATCACGATGGAATGGATAGTACATGTTACTTATTGATAGTGTTAGTGACCATGTCAGTTTAAAAACATACATCATGTTTTTAAGTCAGGTCAATCCACCATACTTATTGATAAACATGGTTCTTAGAGAATAACTAAATTAAGTTTTTTTTTATTTTGAAGATTATATTAATTTGTCAACTAGTTAGACAGAATATTAGGTAGTTACCTAAGAAAAACTATTAGTTCTAGCACAGGGTTATACTCAAAGTGGGGTTCGCCATTCTTTTCTTGTTGGGAGGGGGGGCTGTCGTCTGGAAACTTGAATGGGGGTACGTGGAGCCAGAAGTTTGAGAAACCCTGTTCTAGCACATCAAAAAAATATACTAATCATTTCAAAGACCGGACTCGATACATAATTTGGACGAAATCGGCTCGATAGAAAATAATTGCAAAGAGTGGTCTTAAAATCATTTACTTTTTTGACGTATGGGTCTGCAATTAAAAACATAACAAGCTAACAAGTCATATTTCACAAATAATCCATACTTTTTTATTTCAATCATCATCATCATCAGCCTATTAATATGTTCCCACTGCTGGGACACAGGCCTCCTCTCTTAGAGAGGGAACGGGCTATTATCCACCACGCGGGCCCAGTGCGGATTGGTAGATGTCATATGTCTTCGAATTTTGTAGTTCTAGGACATGCCGGTTTCCTCACGATGTTTACCTTCACCGTTTTGAGAGCAATGGTGATGAAATAAATTACACAAAGTAATGCGCCTGCCTGGGTTCGAACCCACGACTTACTGTTCGTAAGTCGCGGCCGCCACCACTGGGCCACCGCTGCTCTCTTTATTTCAATCTGCCCAGTTACTCTCTCGCTCTAGTTAACTCCGATATAAATAGACTGTGCGCGGATTGTGGAGTGCTGGGGCATATGCCACCCTCATAACCCGTCACGACGGACCAGTACGGATTGGATACATGACTATTGTTTCTTCTGATACCATCGTCATTAGTTTGTTGGTCTTATAGTTGTAGCAAGCGCTACTCTTTAGCATACGACAGGTGACAGGTGACAATTTGTCGTGAAAAACTTGTCAAATTCGCTTTATAAAACACACAATTGTCATGACGTCATGAGATAAATGTAGAATTGTCCGACAAGTCTGACAGGATGCGAGCCAGAGTGACAGGAGCGTTGTCCTCTGTCGCGAAATAATTTGACTGTGGTTTTTTGACATAATAGGTATGTCGAGTTTCATAAAACGCGTTCTTAGATGACAATTATGTCGAGATTTCACCTGTTGCTTTTTGACATATATGTCACGTTCATAAAACAGCCTCAGCGCAACAATTCTACAATTTTGTGATTTTGTCAAATTTATGTCGGATTGTCAGCTTCATAAAACCGGGCCCTGGTGTCCGCGACACAAGCTTCGTTGCTTGGTGTGGCACTAGATGGCACTGTGTGTAATGTCCAGCAATATTTACTTATTATTTATTACAATTGTTACACTAGGCACTTGATTCAAAACTTGATTATCAACGTTTTTTCTAAAGCAATATTGAATATTAGACGTACTAAATATTGGTTAAGGAAAACATTATAAGGAAACTTGTATTTTGTGGTCAAAAATTGTAGTTACGTCAATCGTAATCTTCAATTATGATTGATTTTATCTGTTGTAACAAATCTTTACATAGTATCAAACAAATTCAGTCCCGTTGTTTGTACGCTTAGATTTTTTAAACTTCGCAACGGATTTTAATAGTTTTCAGCAATAGATAAAGTGTTTCAAGAGGAAGGTTTATATGTACAGTCAAAGGTCAAAATTCCACTTCCACCGCAATGCACATTATCGTTTGCGGTATACGGGCTGCGGCGCCTATACACACATACGCATATTTATCCGTGTGAGTGATGTTCCAACGCTAACAAATTAACATGTCGTGTAGCATCGCTACGAGTAATAATATAGATGTGGTCAATGTTAGACAAGGATGACAATATCAGTAACTTCTTTTTATCACCGTCTGATTATTTTTTGCATAGTAATGCAACATTTTGACAAGTTTGCGTAAGTTAACATTAGCTAGATCGGTAACGAGGCTAGTGTGATCGGGATAGATGTGAGTTCATCCAAGATGGACCGGTTTTTTATGTTTTATTTAATTATGTTTAATAATTTATTTTTGTAAGTTATTTTGAACAAATAGATATTATAATAAATATATTATAAAGGTAATTTATTATTACAATAATGATAATAAATGAAACAAACAAGTAATATTATTTATGTGAACTAGTAAAGTAGTTAAAATATGCAGGTAGATTTGAAACAAAGTGAACTTATCACTTTGTTTCAAATCTACCCTCATATTTTAATAACGACGCTAAGATTGAAAATTATTGTAAAACGAAAGAATCTTCGTTTAGTTGTGGAATATATTTTAACATTATATTTTGTTAACAACTCGGCATTTATATTTCACATGTAATACTTAAAAAATGTTTTTCATGTTTGATGTGAGACTCGAACCCGAACACTCGCCATGCGAGGCGCAGTGCTAACCAATTTGGCCACCGTATCACTTACACAACTCATTGAAATTTGTAATAACAATCTTAAGCGGGCAACAAGTTGCTAATGTGTAAGTGTTGTCAAACGTTCTTATAGAAGAACGTCATAAGTACAATTAATATTGCTTTGCCATTGTGTTGCGAGATTGGCAGTCGACTTCTGACTGTTATGTACCTATATTTAAAACCCGGGGCGGTTTGCTTGTAATATTTATAATAAATTTTCAGGCTAAAATAGTTATGGTTGTACATCACTTTTATATATATTCTATAACTATACTAATATTATAAAGAGGAAAGATTTGTATTTTTGTATGTATACCTACTTAAGAAATAAACTCAAAAACTACTGGACCGATTTGAAAAATTCTTTCAGCAATGGATTATTACATTATTAGCGAGTAGCGTAGGCATGTATTTTATCCCCTTACTTCCCCGGGAACGGAAACTACGCGTGTGAAACCGCGTGACGTCCGCTAGTCTACACTAATATTATAAAGAGGAATAATTTGTATTTTTGTGTGTGCGTTTGTAATGAATAAACTCAAAAATTACTGCGCCGATTTGAAAAATACTTTCAGCAATGGATAGCTACATTATCAGCGAGTAACATAGGCAATATTTTATCCCCGTACTCCCACGGGAACGGGAACTACGCGAGTGAAACCGCGTGACGTTCGCTAGTCTTCTATACAAATAAATAAAATTTTAGTGTCTGTTTGTAACATCAAAATTACAGTTTTTTACTGAATGCATAAGGTTTCCGTGAAAAAAAATGAAAACCCTTGAAATTGGTAATAAAATTTTATTCAAAAAGGGAGGAGTAGGTAATATATCTTTGAATATATAAAAATCTCGTGTCACAGTGTTTATTATCGAACTCCACCAAAAAGGGCTTGTCCGATTTTTATGTTTTTTTTTGTGTATATTCGGTAGGTCTGAGAATAGGTCGTAGGCTATTTTTTTAGTCTCACATATACACATCAAAATTTTCACGCGAACGAAGTCGCGGGCAACAGCTAGTTTTAATTATAGGAATATCGCAATCTAATAACGATTTTCCGAACTCGGGACTGGCAGTCTCGACATAAATAGCGACAAAATCGCAAACTTTCCATCGCTGATTACTAACGAATAAATTCGGTTGCAATAATGATGCTTTTTATTATTAATGATGATTTTTAATGCAGCGATCGAAAGTTATAAATTTTGTCGTTATCTATGTCGACACTGGCCCTGGAGTAATTTTTCAAGTACCCAAGTGTAAATGACTCGTAATACGTACGTTTTTTCAAGGGTGACCACTGAAAACCAGCGCTGTGCTGTGGGCTTCCCCATAGCACAGCATCATGCTGAGTGGTTTAACCTGTTTGTCGCACTCACGACGTGCTAGATGTCAACTTCTTTGTTTTTTCTTGTTTCTGTTCCATTCTGTTATATTTTAAACGTCTTATAAGCTTTGTACCTATGCTTTGCACGTCATGTGCCTGCGGCAAATATTTTTTTTTTCTTTCTTTTCTTTATAAATAACTAGGTACATTACCAGCGGTCGGTGATACCGTTTTCAACTGAAGTTTTGTTCAAGTTATATTTTTTAGTCTTTTACCATCTTTACGTTCAGAGCTGAGAGCAGTAACACCTCTGAGAAGCTCCATAAAATTATATTTAAAAGGGCAGTTTCCCTTATTCTTCGGTTTTAAGTCGGCCTCCCTCCATGCCGCACCAAGAACACCTGGAAACCTTGATGTTTGAGCTACACAAGCCTGATGAAGATTTGATGCTCCTCGGCCCTCCTCCTACGGCCTGAGGATTGACGGTCCTCGGCCGTCCACCACCGTCTGAAGACGGATGCCCTCGGCCCTTCTCCTACGGTCTGAGGATTGACGGTCCTCGGCCGTTCACCACCGTCTGAAGACAGATGCCCTCGGCCCTTCTCTACGGCCTGAGATTTGATGGTTCCTCGGTCCTCCTCCACAGTCTGAAGACGGACGTTCTTCAGTTATTTATTCCATTCTGCGTTTCATCTTCAGTACTTTCCGCCAGCTTCACTGGCATTAGTAATTAAGTAGATCCAGCCTTTAGATTATCTTTGTTAATAAATTCTTATAACTAGTCCCCTTTATTTCTTTTAATAGTGCTCCCCTCCAGACTGAAAGTTAGGTAGGTGAGTGCTCAGAGTGACCTTACAGTTTTGTGGATCCTATCCAGGAAAATGTAACGTTACAGACTGGCTAATTTAAATTGACCGTAAACCACTTGCTGCAGCGTTGGATCACGTAATGAATTAATCATCTTGGTCAAAATATCATGTTTTTAATTCGGATAATAATGCCAACAGCACCAATTTAAGAGAATAATGAGATTCTTATTAAAAACCTATTGTAGTTTTCAGTCGTTACATCACCGTCTGTCAAAAGAACAATGCAAATTTAGCTATATAACCTACAGTACTGTAGAATTGGCCGGCAGTTGATTTTACGCTAACAACAAGTAACAATTAACATGAATCTCGATGAAGAAAATTACGCTCAAATTCCTGGGTTCAGTGATTATGATATTGATAGTTTTAATTTATTGCAGATTAGAGCTTTGAGCTCTGTCCTGGCTTTATTGCTGGCGGCGGCGCCATCTTCTGGTCGTAGCGCGCAAATATCGGAGTACGTGTCGCCATGTCCCAGTGTATTTACGTATGAACCTCTGACGGGGGAGGATAACAAGTGGTATGGAATTGTCAATCTGAACACTGACACTACGCTCTATGCACTGTGGCTAGACATCGTGCTTGACAACAAGGCTAACATCCTTGGGGTAAGTTAATTTTCAATTTTCAATTTTGTTTATTAAGGTTAAGGTATTATTGAGACTCGGGGATAAAGTAGCTTCCCATTAGTAAAAGCATTTTCGGAATCGGATCATTAAAACATCCCAACTTTACCTTGTTATCAATGTTAATACGCATTGTATTTTAATTTCGGAAAAATTTTTTTTTGGTTGTTCGTTCATCTTCTTTTGCCAATTACAAGGTGTAGCCATTTTTATTATACTTTCAGAACTGGGTAGGCGAGGTAACGACTGACGATAATAAGGATTTTAAAATAGAAAATACAAAATTGACGATAACTCCAGATCAACCGCTGAGCGTGCGTTTCTTTATCCAATATAAACCGAATGATACCATCCCAAAGCTACAGTTCATACGGTTCAATGGAAGGGAGATTTGTCAAATAGAAAAACCTAAAGTAGTTGAAGGTCAATTAGCCGTTAAAGACAGAGAGGCCATTAGCTATGAATCAGTACGACCAGATGTGACTTCTAAAACGACTGATAGACCCACAAATACGACTTCAAGAAATTATAATAAACAACAAACGACTTCTCAATATTGGTATCAAACGGAGAAGCCACAGACAACTGCAAACGTTCTGTTTTGGACTCAAACAACACCGACCACAACGACAACATTAAAGCCTCAGTTTTGGCCGAAAATAACAACAGAAAGCCCACGCACCACACAGAAAACTCAATATTGGCAACAAACGACTGCTACTTTAAAACCTATATACTGGACTCAAGCGGTGACTGAAGTCACAGGCTCAACCAGAGAAAAACCAACAACTCAGGTTTGGTCACAAACGCGAACTGAAAGCACGCCGCGCAATACTACGGAACAGGATGCAGTGGTACAAAATTGGTCCTACTCACAGATTACAAACAGAAACACAACCGAGAACTCCCAAGCTCAATCACAACGACAAAATAATCAACAAACTTCATCAGTAAACAGATATCAGATAAAGAAAGAAATTAAAGAGCAAACAACAGTGAACCCTCTGGCTTGGGCAAATATAAAGGTCAACGAAAGTGTTAGCTCTAAAGACACTACACCAATTAATACACAAATTGTAGTGAAGCAAGTTGGACAAACAAAATATTGGTCCAAAATTCCGACTGATAATACCACAGCAGCGGCGACATGGTCCGGAAACCAAGGACTTCAGAACCAACCTTATGCAAAGGTGTCAATCAAGCCAGCACAGTCGACACAAAATGTTGACCAACCTAAAGATAATCCTTTATACGTAAGACCTGAAGATAGGCAGACCATATCTGGTAGTAGATACGACGCAAATAGTAATGTAGAGAATAGACCTCAAACTTATAGTGGATCTGAGAATCGGCAACCTCCTCGACCGGTTGAGTCCTATCAGCAGACAGACCAAAGGCAGCCAACTGTGGCTGTGTTCAGACCTGTACAACTACCAGCGGAAAGTAATGTTCAAACTTGGTCCGGAGAAAAGTCGCCAAGCTGGAATGGAGACCACTATGAGCAGACTTATACTCAATCAGGTGTGGACTCTTCAAGATAGTAAGTACCTTTTTTGACCAAATTACCCCCGGTTAAATTATTACTGGTTAAATATATTAAAAAAACAGCTGTTCCATACATATTGATTGTACCTTTGTAGAAAATCGTTGATTTTTTTAGGGTTCCGTACCCAGATGGTAATAACGGGATCTGATTACTAAGACTCCAATGTCCATCTGTCCGTCTCTCCGTCTGTCTGTCACCAGTTATGCTGAAGAGTTGTAATATAATTACGTCATACTGCTTTCTTAAAAATACAATAATTGTATTTCTGCAATAACGATAGACTATTATGACTGCCTTGCTGGTCCAGTGGTCGTAAAAACGACTGCTGGACATGAAGTCCTAGGTTTGATTCCCGGGTCGGGCAAAGTGTTATTGGGATTTTCCATCAGGAGTTAATTCTCTGTCAGAGTCACAGTTTCTGGATTTGTGCTCGGTTGATGGCAATAGACTCGACCCCTATTACATGTACGAGGTACACCACTTCCTAACCTTCAGGGATTATTTTCTAATTCTAGACGTGCTATACGTTTTTTTGCTTTCTAGTGTGTGATGAGGAGCTTGTGGCTAAATAATAACAGCCGCTCGGGTCAATCTTTAGGTTAAGCCGTGCTTGCCTAGGTTGGTCTGTGGATGGGTGACCACCCTTACATACCGAGTTTCCTCTGTGCCTCGGAAAGCACGTTACGCTGTTGGTCCCGGCTGTCATTTGTAGATCTTTGACAGTCGTTACAGGTATTCAGTGGCCCAAAAAGTCTGACAACCAGTCTTACCAAGGGGTATCGTATTACCCAGTACTAACTGGGTTGTGGAGATCAGATAGGCAGTCACTCCATGTAAAATACTGGTATTCAGCTGCATCCGGTTAGACTGGAAGTTGACCCTAACATAGTTGGGAAAAGGCTAGGCAGATGATGATCTATTGTTTGATGCTAATGTCTTATTTTCAGCGTTGCAAATAATGGTGGAATAAGAACCTCAGCTGGAAGCAGCATTAATGATAAATACCGGACAACTACTGAACCACCATCCCCAGCCCCTAATAAGATTGAAGAATATGGCAGTGACAAGTAAGACTTGAATCTTTTATCTAAATATATAGGGTGTAAACAAGCTCATCACGAAGCCGCAAGTAACTTAACGCAAAAATTATTGCTGGGAAACTTTTTTGGGGTGAAAAATCATTTTTTTGTGGTAGAACGCAATGTAACGCACTCAAAACATTGTGCTGATGGATAGATTGAATAGTACTGGAGTCGTGGAGGTGTTTAAAGTACAAATCTTACATTAAAACTTGTATTTGAAAAAAAAAAACTTGTCAAAGTTGGAATTTTGACCCCCTAATATCTCCGTAATTATAAGGTTCCCAGGTATGGTGTAGAACAAAAAAATGATCGCAATGATGGGGAGAACAAGTGCTTTTCGGCTTCGTTGAGAGGTTTTTTACACCCTTTAGACTTTATAATTACGTTACTGACTTCGAGGTCAGATTTATCGGAGATACGAATTATCCTACGTCTTACCCTGCATAGATCATGGTCTATCCGTGTGCCAATTTCATAAATAAAAGTAATGAAAAGACAGGGTAACAAAGGAAACAAATCGACATCTTTTTTTAACACAAACCACTTTTTTTTTCCTTAAAATTGCTTCATTAGAGCCGTTAGATGATTCTCTGAAAATATTTCTTGTATGAATAGTTAGACCGTTATAGAACTAGCTGAATATCAATGACATCAGCTTTGAATGTCAATGACATCCTTGGTGTCCTCATAAGTGAGTGGTACATAGGCCACCGATGTGAGAAGATACATACAGGGTTAGTTTTCAATGACCGGCCAAATTTTTAGAGATTGTTTAGAATCGATAATTTATTTATTTATTCATGTACACACAAAATACTTTACAGGACAATATATTTACATAAAGAGCACAAAGGTACTGCTTATTTCTTTTGAAATTTCTTCCAGCAGACCTGCGAGAGGAGAGTTGGATAAGAAATGTAGACACAGTGTGTAGACAAGTTAGACACAAAAATTAAATAATAATAATAATATTTTCGTTAAAATGAAAAAAAAAAAAACATTTTTTTAAATAAAATTTCATTCCTGTCCACTACTAAAAAGCGAACGTGTGGATATTGCAACAGCACAATTCAGTTCAACAACCTAGATAGTTAGCAGTTAGCACACTCATCAATTTGGCGGTGCATGCACGCACACAAAAGCATTGATTAACTTGGTTTATGATTTAGGAAATTTTAGGACATTTTCAAATGAATGCAATTATTTTATTTTATTGTTTTCGACAATAATATTTAAAATACACTTTTGGTTTGATAACTAGAACTTAATTTTAAATTTTGGCGGTCATTGAAAACTAACCCTGTATTTAACTGAGGTCAGACGAATGGCATTCTTGAAATTCACCATTATTCATTAATGACTGCCTCGCGCAACTGTTACATAACTCTGAACATGTTCCTGGGTGCGATTTCCAGGTCGAGCAAAGTATAATTGGATTTTTTCATCAAGAATTTTTGACAAGCCGCCATGTAGTCTGTTTTTATGGCTGGCTGATGGCAATAGGCTCGCCCTGTATTACATGGGACTTAAACATAACTGGCGAAATGTAGGTGCACATTAAGTAAACCCCTGCCTTACTCTTCTTGGATTGGACTAATCTAGGAGTTGAAAGAAAGTTTCTACGAAAATCTGTCCGTCCTTGGAATTAAATAAAACTAGCCGACCAGCATCAGCTTCATCTAGTTCGAAATCTTTTATCAAAAACCATTTAATGTTTGGCTTGTATTTCAAAGCAATCTCTGTTCAAAACTTACCCTGTTTAATTTATTGAATTGCTTTCAGGCAAGATGACTATTACAGTGGTGGGCTACCCGTGTTCTACATACCCAACCATGGACCTCAGCATGCAGACGAGGTAAGTTCCAAAATTGATTACAACTTTAGTTTTAAGTAGCTGTTCATGATATAAAAAAGTTTGGTCAAGATTAAGGGTGTGATGCAAACAATCAAGCTAAACAATTTTCTGGATGGGACCAACGTCGTAATTGCGAAAAAATTATCAGATATCCCATACATTTGGATCGAGTAAGTTAGTGGCGATACTTTCATACAAGCCTTAAAGTTTGGCTATTGAAGTTTTGTATGGTATCACTCTCTTAACTATTTGTAGCTATAGACCGACACACACTCGGACACTCTTAACTATAAACCTAATGCCCTCATACCTACAGTAGCCAAAATTATAGAAAAAGTTATATGTAAACGGTTAACATCTAACCTTATTAAATTCAATATGCTTAAATCTGAAGAACATGGTCGTCAGAAAGGAAATTCTACTACACTAGCCGCCTTTAAACTAATAAGAAAAGTCTCGGAAAATGTTAAGAAAGGTATTTACACCTGCGCAGTGTTCTTCGACATGAGCAAAGCGTTTGATATTGTTGATCATGATATTTTGCTCCAAAAAGCTTGTGTATACGGTATTCGCCGTATAGCAAACAACAAAAAATTACAAAGTTACCTCACAAGTAGGCAATAATTTGTTGTAAAATATTAATTACGAGAATATGGAATTCACTTATAAATCTTATCTTGCTCAAACTCAAACTCAAACTCAAACTCAAAGCATTTATTTCAATTAGACCATTACGGCACTTTTGAAAGTCAAAAATACAAAAAAGAAAATCAAAGCTACAGTCCCAGTCACAAGGCATAATAACTTGAGAAAGTACTGTAGTTGCCCATTCCCTAGCGTAGATCTCTATGGAGAAGAATGGGCAAGAAACTCCATGGACACTCTTTTAAAATCAAAATATTGTTACAAAATCTTGGTTACATCATTAATTTTGAGATTATACATATATGTGAGAACGATGTAGAAAGACGTGCACACTAAGAGCATCCAGAGTGAAAGATTAGATTAAAAATGTATGAATAAAGTAATTAAAATGAACCTTGGCAGCTAAGAGATGACCAGTCCCAACTGACAGCGCCCGTTCACAGACATGACGCATGTACCGGCGCCATTCAACTCAACCATATTGAAGGGAACTAAATGACCCGACACACCCGCCACCATCAGCGAGACATTTAAGTGAGCATGACATTCTCTCAGTCACCAAGGCATATTCAAGTCAATGAAAGATAAACAAATGTAAATGGTGGCTGAACAGTACAGAGTACTCACACATGTGCTATGCAATTATATAATACTAAGAACTGGAATCTATACAATGCAAGTATATTTTTACAATCTTCTGCAGCTTCCACAATACATTAACATGGGAATCAATTCTTCATCTTTTTCTTTACGTGTCGATGGACTCAAATAATGCCCGACCAGTACAAACAATTAGTTTGCCCCCCCACCTATGGTTGTGGAGCAGGACCAGCATTTAGCCAAGCATTCTTATCATCAATGTAATGCCCCAACTTATAATATGCTTGCCTACATAGTGTGCGTTTTATACAAGATTTAAATTTCGTCTCATTCAGTTGAAGAATGTGGGGAGGTATTTTATTGTAACATTTCAAACAGTACCCCATGAAAGATGAATCCACTTTAGCAAGCCTGAAACCTGGCTGAACTAGTTGGTCCCTATTTCTAGTGTTATAGTGGTGTCTGTCCCCTCTCTTACTGAATAAATGCCGATTTTTTCTAACGTACATGATGTTTTCATAGATGCATTGACAAGGTACTGTCATGATATTAATTTCCTTAAACAGTTCTCTTAGAGAATCGCGTCTACGTAATTCATAAATGGCTCTGATGGCTCTTTTCTGCAGAATAAATATAGACTCGATGTCTGCAGCCCGTCCCCATAGTAAAATACCGTATGACATAATACTATGAAAATAACTAAAATAGACCAGCCTCGCGGTATCAACATCAGTAAATTGACAGATTTTTCTAACAGCATATGCTGCTGAGCTTAGCCGTCCTGCAAGAGATGTTAGATGAGGACCCCATTGTAACCTTGAGTCGAGCGTGATTCCCAAGAAAACCGTTTTATCGACAAATTCTAGTTTCTCTTGATTCAATATTATGTCACAATCACTACTTTTGACATTTGGTAGAGCAAATCTAATGCATTTAGTTTTTTTCCCATTTAGTACTAAATTATTAGCGGTAAACTAATCGTGGACCTGCAGTAGGGCGTTATTTACGTCATCAAGATTAGTGGCACGTCTGTTTATTTTAAATATTAAAGAAGTATCGTCAGCAAACAACACCATATGCGGATGGTTGTTAAATAGATGGGGTAGGTCATTAATATATACTAAAAAGAGGAAGGGACCCAATATCGAACCTTGTGGTACACCCATTTTTACTTTTAAACCCATTGAGTTGACTCCATTTATTTGTACCTGCTGCTGTCTATCATTCAAATACGATTTTATTAAACTGAGCGCAAGTTTACCTAAACCGTAATGCTGAAGTTTCAAAATCAGGGTTTCATGATTTACGCAATCAAATGCCTTCGAAAGGTCACAAAAGATTCCTATGGCATCTTGTGCCTCTTCCCACGCAGTAAATATGTGTTTTAATAAAGTGACACCAGCGTCAGTTGTACAACGTCCTTTGGTGAAACCATACTGTTGCTCGTGTAATATTTTATTAGTGTTAAAATGGTTAAGCATTTGATTGAGCATTATCTTTTCAAACACCTTGCTGAAAACCGGCAACACGGATACGGGCCTATAGTTATTGGTGTCTTTACTGTCCCCGGATTTAAAAAGCGGTATTACCTTACTGAATTTCGTTAGATCCGGGAAGACCCCTTGATCCACGCACAAATTAAATATTAAGGCTAAATACGGCGCTACAGTCTCAATAATTGAGGTACAAGCTTTGATAGACATACCCCATAGATCTTCCGTTAATTTGATCTTGATTTGCTTAAAACCTTTTATGACTGTTATGGGGTTTATATGCTGAAATTTAAATTCATTTGGACAGGCTGAAACGTTCGCTTTCAATAAATCAATAGAGAGCAAGGGAGAGGAATTTAAGGCTTCTGTAGTTTTAAGTGGGATACTGGTAAAGAAATTTACAAATTCTTGAGCAACTTCATTGTTGGAGCTCACAAGGCCACGCGATGTCTCTAATGTGAAGTCATTACCTTGTTTTTTATTTCTATTTGTTTCACTGTTGATGATTTTCCAAACCGTTTTTATTTTGTTGTCGGCTGATTTAATCTTGTTGCTAATGAATAAGGATTTGGCTACCTTGCAAGTGTTTTTAAAAATTTTCGAGTAAGTAGCAACATATTTATTAAAAGCTTCAGTGTTGATGTAAGGCTTAAGGCCGTACAGCTCAAACAATCGTTCCCTACTTTTCCGAATACCCTGTGTTGCCCAGTCACTGAAAATAAACTTTGGGCCAATAGTTTTAGATTTCTTTTTTAAAGTATTATTAAATTCGGTGTGCACTACCGAAAAGAATTCTTCATAAAATACATTTGCATTGTTTCTAATATGACCCGGTATACTTAACTTGCTAATTAAATTATTATTAAATTTGTCTAGATTGCTGGGTGTTATTTGTCTAGTTTGTATCTGAATTCTTTGTAATTGTCTATTGTACGCGAAAGTAACCGTCTGACCACTATGATCTGAAGGCAGGTAATTTACGATGGATTTATTTATGTAATCGCAGCAACAAAAAACATTATCGATACAAGTAGCAGTATTTGTCGTAATTCGAGTTGGTTCTGAAAACACATTTGACAAGTTAAATGATTTAAAGAGACTTAAGAATCTACTGCTATTCACATTATTCTCTATGATATTGACATTAAAGTCACCACAGATAATTATTGGTTTATTACCAGTTACAAGTTTTGCCAAAGCATCTTCCATTACTGACTCAAAGATAGAATAGTTCAGGTAATTAGGGGGTCTGTAAACGCACACTATTACATGCTTATCTAGCTCAACACAAGACAATTCAATGCTATGTTCAACCGATAGATCGACTATATCATTACAAGACTTAGATTTAATACAATTTTTTACTAGGATTAATGAACCCCCACGCATCTTAGATTTTCGGTTAAAGCAACTGCTCACATTGTAATTCTCATAATTTATTTGCATTACTTCATAATCTTTCATCCAATGTTCAGTAAAACAGATAATATCAAACTTAGTTTTTTCTAAAAATAGTTCTATTTCTAGTTCTTTGGAAGAAAGTCCCTGAATATTCTGGTGAAACAATTTTAAGGAATTCTGCTCAGCCCCTTTTTTACAGTTATTTGATTGCGAGCTAGAAGATACCTCGAAGTTGACGAGATTAACTAAATTGTCACTAGTACCTTCTATTGTCTTAATGACTAGTTTATATCTAAGCTAATACTATTTGTATAATTACAATTAGTATAATTACTAATTTCCGTAGACCTATTTACAAAAAACTGTGACATACCACATATGTCTGAGTTTATATTAAAAGCTAATAGCCGAGCTATTTGACGTCTAAAACTAATAGGCAAGTACGCATGGTTTCTGGTTGACTTCAATTTCTGAACGAAACTGTTAGTGTCGAAAAATGTCAACCTGTCACTATAATGACTAACTAGAAAATGCAAATGATTATTTATGGCATGGATAAAATGGTTTTGCTTGCTAGACAATTTCTTAAAGTACGGGAAGGAGCACAGAATTACTCTCTTACAATTTAGTTTTAATAGTTGAGTGACATTGTCCGTGATATCATCAAGTTTAACGTTAGAACTGTTACCTACAAGTACAGTTATAATGGTATTAGGATCAAATTCCTTCCGAGTTATTGATGTTATTATCTGGTTGTAAGAAGCCTGAGGAGTACAATAATTTAGAGAAGAATGACTCAGATTGTTACTAATTAACTTGCCTAACCCTTTTCCTATACTATCTGAGAACAAAATGGAGCAGCAACTGTGTGTATTACAAGAAGGGGGAGAACTACTATCTATTTGACCTACCTGTGATGAACCTTGTACAATATCTGGTGAATTTTGAATGGAGATACAGTCCGGAACACTGCTCAGCCGTGTCGGGTTCTCCGTTACCTCGGGTAAGAGAGTGTCCGGGCTGGATTCACTTTGTGATGTACATTGAGTGTTGTTGAAGGTCATCGAGTCTACACAGTCTGCATTACTATTACCGCTATCAACTAATTCGTTTGCAGCAAGGATATGTTCCTTAATTTGTTTTTGAGAATTTACATACATAGCATAACATGACTTTAGTTGACGCTCTAAAACTTGAATTTCAGACTGTAAGTTTTGAGTGTCTATTTCATAAAACTTCTTACTATCCTCTAATTTAATTTGATAATTATTCAACTTTTTTATGAGGAAAACACGTTCTTTTATTAGTTGAATATTTTTGGAACTGTGTTTTTGTTGTTTTTTAAATTTCTTGCATTTTTTTATAATTCTATTTAGTTTTGCATATTTCTTTATTTTATTTTGGCTTACTTTATAACTACTACAATTATATTTCAGAATAGAATCTTCAGTAAGATCTATTGTTGTTAAGAAATGTGGGTTGCAATTTGAATTTAATAATTGATTATATAGGTGATCAGTTTCCCTAACCTGAGTACATTCTCTTTCTTTCTGAAACTCAATAATTTGTTTGTTGGCATGAAGCAGTTCAACTTCTAAGTCCCTAACCTTACATAAAGCCATTTCATAATGGTTACTGCAGTCGTTGAAACCATCTGTGACCACCCGCAGATTGTCCCGTTCCTCAACAACATCCATATATTGTTGGTGCAGGTCGACTAGCTCCCGTTTCAGGCTTGTGTTTTTGTGAACGACCTTCTCGATTTCAACCTCATGTTCCTCTCTATCCAATAACAGCTGTTGACATTTGCTGTTTGCTTCCTTAAGTTCATCAAGGGCCGTTCTCAACTTAGCCTGTAACTCCTGGGTAGTTGCCTTACGGGTCATCACAGGCATGGTTTCAGGGAATAGAACTGAAAGTAGAAGTACAAAGAATGGTGAGAACTAATTGGATGGACAAAATTAGGAAAGCTAGAAATGAAAGAAGAAAATGAGAATAGACTGGAATATGTGATTAATAAATTGGTAACTGTGGTAGGCTTATGAGTCTTACACAAAATACTTTAATAAGATTATTAAATTAAGTTAAACTTTAAATTGATTTCATGTCTTTAACTTTTTTATGAAGTGGGTAGGACTCTTGGTTTAAAATTATTGGACTTATTTGAATAATAATGCCAAAAATTATTAAAGTATAACCAACATACTTTTTTGTTGTGTATTTAGTTAATTAAAATATAGATAGCAAGTACATTTACTTATTACAAACCACACAATTATATAACTAACAAGTGCTAACTGACACAGAACCTAACTTCAACTACAAAAGAGTGCCAGATTAGTCAGAATAATGAACTTAGTGCTACAGAGCTTTTAATTGGTTAATATGAGCTACTTATTAGACATTAAAACGAAACAATTATACTCCCCAGATAGATCCGCAGGTACATCAGCTGTTCGTGTTATAGGTTACCGGTTGAGTTAGGAAACCAAACACTACGTGTTACAGTGTATTTTTCCGTGAAAACAATAATCTTGGGTATTAATACACTTAATAGACATTTAATTATAATAATACAAGTTTTTTCCACTAAAATATTAATTAAAACTAATTTAAAATTACGGAGCTAAATTTTGACATGCCACTCAACCAGTGTTGCCCTATCCATTCATAGAGCTCATAACAGAGTCGGTGTCCCACAAGGTAGTATATTATGCCCACTTCTATTCCTACTCTACATCAGCGATTTACCTATCGTTACGAATCATCACTGCACCCTTTTTGCAGATGAGTGCAATAAAGAAGTTGACAAAGCATTATCAAATGGCTAGAGTGCAATAATTTGAAAGTAAACATCGACAAGAGTAGAATAATTCAATTTTACAATAGAAAACAATATAATTACAAATTATCAATGTCATACATTAAAAATAACATAGCACAATCCGATAGTATAGTTTTCCTTGGGATGTCTATCAATGACATGTCAGATCTCATGGAAATTACACATAGATAAAATCTGTAAAAAAATAAACAGGTATGTTTACGCTCTTTGGTGTCTTAAGGTAAGCGTCCACCTGTCCACATCGTACGCAACGGACGCATCGCATCAAACGGATCGTAGTATTATTGAACCGGAGCCCTACTCTCTAACGTTTTGTCCGTTTATTCGGATCTATCCGTCAATCGCGCACGTCTAAAGATGAGTGCGAGTGAAAGAGACGGGTAGATCCGAATATACAGACGAAACGTTAGAGAGTAGGGCCTCAGATTCGAGCGATCCGTACGGGGCGGATCAGTGAGTTTCTACACAAAGAATACTACGATCCGTTTGATGCGATGCGTCCGATGTGGACGATGCGGACAGGTGGACGCTTACCTTTACACGAATATCCAGCCAAAAAAGGCTATACAAGCCTATCATGGATATACATATCCTAGGCTACATCCTCCAACATACGGTATTAAATTATGGAGTGACTCAGTAGAATTTAATAGAGTATTCCTGACAAAAAAACAGTGCATTCGCACACTTTGTAACGTGGATTCATTAACATAATGCAAACCATTGTTATTAACAGCACCGTCCATGTATATTGTATTTTTATCAAAACACTTCAGTACCTAGACAACTCCTTTGGTGAATACTGTAATTTTAATACCCGTTATCCCAATAGCTTTCCCTTGCCAAAGATAAAACTGATCTGTATAGAAAAAACTGTTACTGTTACCCCATTTCAATTAAATTATTTAACAAAATATTACCTAGTGCATTAAAAGACCTACCCATTAGTTTATTCCGAAAAAAAAATTATGCCTGGTTAGTCAATAAATGTTTCTACAAGACCCAGGAATACCTTAGTTATAAGAATAGAAAATTATTATAACACCTCACTAAGTTCCTATTCTAGTGCAATAATAGCTACTTATGTTAGTTTAAAGGGTGTCCGGTACTTATTGGATAACCTTGAGATGGCTTTTAATAGAACTTATGGTCATTTGACGACCCGAATGGCGCAGCGGTAGTGAGACTGCCTTACGTTCTTAGGGTCCCGGGTTCGAATCCCGGTCAGAGCAAATGTTTGTGTGATGAGCATGGACATTTGTTTCCGAGTCATGGATATTTATATGTATAATAAGTATATATTTACAAACAAAAATTCTCTACGTAGTATATCAACTATCTGGTGTCCACGACACAAGCCTCGTTGCTTAGTGTGGCACTAGATGGCGCTGTGTGTAATGTCCAGCAATATTTATTTATTTATTTAGAAAAAAATAGGAAAAAAAATCGATCATAAGTAGTACCTGTAAGCAAGTTCATTTATTTTGGAACATTAGTATGAATTATTTTTGAAACAAAGTTTAAACATATTGGGTAAAAAAAAATGTATGCATACAAGAATGACCAATAATTTAAAAGATAGATTTTGCGTCGGTCTTTGAGGCGAATCGTCCATGTTTCTTATTCTTATTCTTTATTGCACACAAAAAAATCAAATATACATATAATTGCAATTATATAGCTTATGCACAAAGGCGAGCTTAACCCAGAATTGGGTTTTCTTACAGCAAACCTAATTTTGATAGCGAGATTTGCAGAAGAGGATTCACTTATGAATGTGCAATAACATTACTAAAATTAATTAATTTTATAAACTAAACTACAAACATACAATATAATATACGTCATACATCTATACTAATATTATAAAGAGGAAAACTTTGTTTGTTTGTTTGTTTGTTTGTAATGAATAGGCTCAAAAACTACTGGACCGATTTAAAAAATTCTTTCACCATTCGAAAGCTACATTATCCACGAGTAACATAGGCTATATTTTATTCCCGTACTCCTACGGGAACGGGAAACACGCGGGTGAAACCGCGGGAAGTCCGCTAGTACAGTATATACATACATACCTATAAAATCATATATATATATATATATAAACCTACATACATACATATTGATCATGTTGACAGGAAATGTTCCCTTATTCCTCTCTTGAACACCTCTAATGAGGGGCTATCCCGTAAGGAGTGTGGAAGTGAATTCCAAAGGCGCACAGCACGAACAGTGAAAGATCCATCATACCGACTTGAGGAGTGGGAAGGAAAACGAAGGAGAAGAGATGACGATGAGCGACAAGGCTTACCTCTAAGAACAAGATACTCAAAGCGTTCCTGAAGATACGAAGGAGCCTTAGAATTGTGAAGAATGGAAAAGAGAAACGAAAGAGTGTGACAATCTCGACGCTGCCGAATAGGTAGCCACTTCAGCTGCTTCCGAAACTCCGACACATGGTCGTACTTACGAAGCCCGAAAATGAAGCGGATACACAAATTCTGCAGACGTTCGAGCTTATTAAGAAGTTCCTCAGTCGCATCAAGAAAACATACATCCGCATAGTCTAGAAGAGGTAGAAGGAGAGACTGAGCAAGAGTAATTTTAGTTTCAAATGGCAGAAATTTCTGAAGACGCTTAAGAGACCGATACGAACAAAACACCCCCCTGCTTACTTCAGCAATGTGAACATTCCAAGATAGGTTGCAGTCCAAGAATACACCTAAATCTTTAACTTTCTTGGAGTAGGCTATAGCGTTACCATCGTACACAACAGGAGGAAGAGACTGATGATTTAACAAATTGACGAAGTATCTGCCACCAATAATGAGAGCTTGTGATTTTGTTGGGTTGACTAATAGTCCAAAACTTTTATTTAGCCCACTGACTGATGTTCTGAAGATCATTATTGATGGCATCGATAGCTCTAGGAAGCTCCTCAAGTTTAAAATGACGATAAAGCTGCAGGTCGTCTGCATAGAGATGATAATGTGAAGATAATACCTTGGTGACAGCGTTAATGAAAACGGAGAAAAGAAGAAGAGAAAGGACGCCACCCTGAGGAACACCCGCAGAAAGATCGCACCAATGAGAGCAAGCCTCATTCAAGTGTACTGACTGCGAGCGACCCCGAAGATATGAATCAAACCAAGCAGTCACAGAAGGAGATATGTTTAGAGAGGAAAGGATACCTGAGAGGATGTCAAAATCAACTGAGTTAAACGCACTGCTAAAGTCCAATAGAACCAACACCGTAAGGAGACGGTTTTCCATGGCCAATCGGATGTCGTCAGTAATTTTAATTAGGGCAGAAACAGTGCTATGGCCAGGACGAAATCCAGACTGATATGGACTTAGCAGGCTATTAGTAGAAAGGTAATGCGATAGTTGATTATTAACAACACTCTCAAGGACCTTGGACAGGATTGGAAGTATTGAGATTGGGCGAAACTGGGATACTGAAGAGGGATTTGCAACTTTGGGAAGAGGCAAAACGTAGGCCTTCTTCCAAGCAGAAGGAAAGGAGCCAGAGAAGAGAGAATAATTTACAATGTGTAAAATAACAGGAATAAGGTCATCAAGGATAGGAAGGAACATTTGAAGTTGCAGACCATCATCACCTACTGCTTTGGTAGAAATAGATGTAATGGCCCGCTTAATATCCCCTTCTGTAACTGGGTGAAAAGAGAAAGAAGTACATGTTGGCAGAGGAAGATTAGAGAGATTGTTAAGAGTGGAAGATTTAACGTCATCATCTAGAGTGACTGGTGATTTGGAGAAGTGTAAATTTATCGTATTTAGGTCAATATCAGGCGTGCTGTCATTCGTAGCTGTGCCGATTCCAAGAGATTTGAGAAATTGCCAAATTTGTGCTGTGTTGGAGTGTTGAATTGTGTCGTGTATGTGACGCCTTTTAGCATCCCTACACATACGACCGCAGCGATTACGCAGTTTCTTATAGAGAGACCAGTTCTCATCAGTAGGGTCCCTTTTGTAACGCCTTTTCGCCTTATCCCTTATAGACATCTCCTTTTTAATTGCATCCGACAACCAAGGAGCTGGAAGATGCTTCACTCTGACCTTTTTCAGCGGAGCATGCACATCAAAAAGTTTCAACAGTATCTTGGTAAACTCGGCCACCTTAGTGTCCAAGTCATTGCTGTCATAAACAGGAGACCAGTCAATATTGCCCGCATCCTCTCCCAAACGCTTCAGATCAATGTTCTTGAAACTGCGTAGCAAGAGAAATTTTGATTTGCGTTTTGGAGGGCGAATTTTATACGATATGAATAAAAGATCGTGGTAAGAAAATGAGGCATAGAGTTGCCCGTACGTGGCTACTTTGTTTGGGTCGGAAACTAGAATAAGGTCTAGAAGAGAGGGATTGCAGTGAGGCGCATGATGAGTAGCGTTGAGCTGAAGGATGTGCATGTTGACAGAAGAGACAAGGGTCCTGAGTTTACGGCTGCGCACATCATCTTTGATCAGACAAGTGTTGAAGTCTCCGAGTATTATAGTGTGGTCATATAAGGAAGAAAGATTTTCAAGATTTGTTTCAAAAGAAGCAAAGAAATCAATATGACAGGAAGGACTATAGAAGACACCTAAAAGTAATTTTGCATGATTAAAAGTTACCTCAATAAAAAGGTGTTCAGCAGATTTTGAATAATTACTCGGAGACTGATCGATAATTTTGTAAATAATATCATCACGAAGATATATGGCAACCCCCCCACCACCCTTGCCCGTTCTGTCATTACGCACAAGCCTGTAGCCGGGCAACGAATATTGTGTTGAAGGAAGAGCAGGTTTCAGGAAAGTTTCAGAGACAAGCACAGCATGAACAAGATCTGAGTCAAATGAGGATAACAAATCGGTATGATGGGCTGGAATGCTTTGAGCATTAATATGGACGGCATTGAAGAACTTGTTGTAGCAAGAAAAGGTAGAAGAAAGCTGGTCGCGTAAGTGTATAGAATCATCATCACTGAACGCACTGGCATAGCTCTTGTCAGATGAACAAGAAGAAGAACAGGAGACAAAACTGTCATCAATATTGTCTAACATAACAGATAAATTATATATTAAAATAAATAAATACTATACTAAATTATTCAAAACTATTACTAAAACAAAATACTAAACTAATTAGTTATTCTATATCGAAAATCCTCGATGCACCTTGCCGTTGAAACAAAGATTAAATTGCTAGTATCCAAGTCATAAAAAAAAAAGAAACAATAGTTGGGAAAGTTTCCGAACGAGCAAGCTACAATCATCGCTGTCAAAATGTCAAAACAATTTATATAAATATTTTCAGTGACCGACACAATAGAGAAATTAAAAAAAAAAAAGGATGTTGGAACGTGATGTGCGCGATCATTTGGCCTGCCTCCGCGATCTCTTGTCCAAAACAGGGTTGCTGCTAATAGGTGAAGATGCAACCGTCGCAGCCGAACCAGCAGATGTAGATACTGGAAGCTGCGCAACAAGTTCATGAAGTTCAGTAGCCGACTCAATCTTTCGACGCGACTTGTCTGGGAGCAAGATGATAATTTTGCCCTCGGAAGTCCAACACTGCTTCACACTAAAGTGTTTGCGAGCGGCTAGAAACACGTCGTGCCTAGGCTTAGTTAGGAACTTCGAGAGAACCAGACCAGAACCCATCAGCATTGTTTTGTTGCGCCATATCTCGCTGCGCAGATTGTAGCAATTGAACCGAATAAGACGAGGACGAGGCTTGCCTGAATTAACTCCCAAGCGATGGCAGGATGTGATGTCCGTTGAAGAGACATTAATAATCTTCATCTTATCTGTCAAAGTTAGGACGGCCTGGGAAGTGCAGTCTTCATCCTTTTGCTCAGGAAGACCATGCAGGAGTAGAACTTGCCTGCGAGACGCCATTTCATGCCGGTCTAAGCCCACAGTCAGCAACTCCATCTGAGCCTTCAACGCACTCATAGTCTTCCAAATGAAGCATTTGAACTCCAAGAAATCCAGAGAGAGGCTGGCTATTGTCTTGACTGTGTGGAGCCTCATTGCTGCTGACATTCTTCAAGTCCTCCTCGTAGGTGTACATCCGTTTGGTGAAAGTAGCTGACAGCTCCTCCATGCAGTTTGACAGCTTGGCATATAGGTCCATTTTGTGGAGATTTATGTTGGTGCAGGTTAGGTTAAAGGAGATGGAGAGTTTATAAGTGCTGTGAGTGCATCCGAGGATAAACTAAACTTTTAGTGCATATGCACCTTATAAAATTATAATTAACTATTTTATATAATTATTTTATGTGAGAGCTATTAAAACTTGTGTTCACTTAAGCTACCCTCACCGCGTATGTTTCTGCGCCGTACAGAAATATTGAAAAAACCAAACTTCTCATCAGGCGGGCTTTTGTGGCTTTGATGATATTATGACTGGCCCAGACTCTTTTGAGCTTATCAACGGCAGATCTTGTGGCGCATCTCCTTCGAATCTCATCCTCACACCCCCCAGTGTTCGTGATTGTGGAACCAAGGTACACATAAGATTGAACAATCTCACAGTTACCAATCACATGGATGTCAGGTTGGTTTAGTTCGGCTCGGTCCACGATCATCATCTTGGTTTTATCTCTGTTGATTGCAAGTCTGAAGGAGAAGCTCGTTGTCTCTAGCATTATCAACAGGTGTTCCATATCTTCCTTTGTTTGAGCGAGAAGAGTAGTGTCATCGGCGTATCTCAAGTTAAATGTCTTCCGGCCTCCCACCGAAATGCCTTTGTCCTATTGCTCTAAAACCATTCTCATAATGCACTCCGTATACGTATTGAATAGGAGTGGAGAGAGTATGTATCCCTGTCGAACACCAGCATGTGTCTGAAAAGTTTTCGAGTCAACGTCGTCTATCCGAACAGTCGCAGTTCCGTCCTCATAAAGTTGGCGTATGATACCAACTAGATGGTTAGGTACTCCCATTTGTATGAGTACGTCCCACAATTTATCCCATTGAACGGTGTCGAAGGCCTTGCGAAAGTCGACAAAGCAAATATAGAGTGGGATATTAAACTCTCTAGACTTTTCGATTATCTATCGAAGAATTAAAATCTGCTCCCTTGTCCCTCGACCCTTGACGAATCCCGCTTGCTCTGGAGCTATTTCGGGATTCAGAAAAGCTTGCAGTCTGGTGTTGACGATGTGAAGGAGAACTTTGCGGATTCATAAATTATGAAGTTACAATATAGTTTTTTTTTGTAATGAAACAATTAGAGATCGACTGAAAGAAACAGCAAATGTGGAGGATCATTATGCAAGAGAATTCTTAGAAAATTCAAACAAAATTCTAGGATTTTGCGATAGACCTGCTTACATTTGTATAATAATACTAGCTGTTGCCCGCGGCTTCGCCCGCGTGATGTTCGGTAACTGTCCCACTGGATCATACTAAAGGGATAATAGTGTCCTCCATGTTAATCCAGGTTATAAACTATCTATGTGCCACATTTCATTATCATCACAATTATTATTATCACAATCACCATCACTATCACAACCGCCATCATTATCACAATCTCAATCACTATCACTATCACAATCACAATCACCATCACAATCCCCATCACCATCACTATCACAGTCACCATCATTATCACCAATTATCAACATTAACACAACCACCATAATTACCACAATCATTATCACAATCACCATCACAACCACCATAACAATCACAATCACCATCAATATCACAATCACAATCATTATCAAAATCCCCATTACTATCGCTATCACAATCACTATCACAATCACCATCACCATCACAATCACCATCAAAATAACTATCACAATCACCATCATCGTTATCACAATAATTATCATCGTAATCACAGTCATTATCACACTCACCATCACCATCACTATCTCAATCACCATCAGGATCACCATCACAATCACCATTACAATCACCATAGCAATCACATACACCATCACTATCACAATCACAATCACTATCACAATCACCATCACCATCACAATCACAATCACCATCAAAATAACTATCACAATCACCATCATCGTTATCACAATAATTATCATCGTAATCACAGTCATTATCACACTCACCATCTCTATCTCAATCACCATCACAATCACCATCACGATCACCATCACAATCACTATCACAATCACCATCACAATCACCATCACAATCACCATCACCATGACAATCGCCATCACAATCACCATTACGTTTACCATCACAATCACTATCACAATCACAATCACCATCGCTATCACCATCACAATCACCACCACTCTCAGAATAACTATCACAATCATCATCACCATCACAATCATCATCAAAATCAGTATCACAATCACCCTCATCGTTATCACAATCATTATCATCGTAATCACAATCGCTATCATCATTATCACAATCACTATCATCGTAATCACAACCATTATCATCGTATTCACAATCATCATCATCACAATTTCCATGCTCGTCATCACAATAATTATAATCGTAATCACAATCATTATCATCGTAATCCCAATCACTATCATCTTAATCACAATCATCATGATCACAATCGCCATCACTATCTCAACCACAATCATTATCACAATCACCATCATTATCACAATCACCAACACTATCACAATCAAAATCACAATCACCATCACAATCACTACCCTCGTTATCACAATCATTATCATAGTAATCACAATAATCTACATCATTATAACAATCACCATCACTGTCACAATCACAATCACAATCACCATCGCTATCACCATCACAATCACTGCCACTTTCACAATCACTATCACAATCACCATCACCATCACAATCACCATTACCATCACAATCACCATCAAAATCACTGTCACAATCACCATCATCGTTATCACAATCATAATCATCGTTATCACAATCATTATCATCTTAATCACAATCATCATCATCACAATCTCCGTCCTCGTTATCACAACCATCGCTATCACCATCACAATCACTGACACTATCACAATCACCGTCACTGTCACAATCACCATTACAATCACAATCACTATCACAATCACCATCATCGTTATCACACTTATTATCATTGTAATCACAATCATCATAATCACAATCATCATCATCGTTATCACAATCATCTTCATCGTAATCACAATCATTATCATCTGGATCTCAAAATAAATGCTATTTTCGTAATCAGCACCCCTGATAATCTCGGTATCGACACCCATATTGATTTTTAGACATTTCAACCCCATCGCACCCCAACAGGGAATGGTAGTATTACAGGCCTGCCACATTCAATCTTAAAATCGTTGTTTTTGTAATACACCCGACCCAATTCACCATAAAAATAATAACTATGTTGAATTTCAGGCGTTGTTACCCCATTTCCCCCTTTAGGGGTTGAATTCTGAAAAAAAAACTGAAACACAAACGTTAATTCATTTATCGATAGGAGTACTCCTGTTAAGTTTCGAATAAAGTAGTCTAACTAATCTTATTTCCCCACGTAATCTTTGGACTCCCGTTCCAACCCCTAAGGGGGTGAATTTTGAAAAATCCTTTCTTAATGCACCCCTAAACCTCATAAAGAACCTTTGTGCCAAATTTGGAATCTCTAGACTCAGCGGTTTGGGCTGTGCATTGATTTTTATACTTTGCCACCCCATTTCCCCCTCTTAGGGGTTGAATTCTGAAAAAACCTGAAACCCGTTTCTACTCATTTATCAATAGAAGCACTCCTGTGAAGTTTCGAATAAAATAGTCTAATTAATCTTGTTTTACCCATACAAACTTTAGATTCCCGTTTAATCCTCTTAGGGGTTGAATTTTGAAAAATCCTTTCTTAGTGCACCCCTAGACCACATAAGGAACCTACTTGCCAAATTTGGAATCTCTAGACTCAGCGGTTCGGGCTGTGCATTGATTTTTATACTTTGCCACCCCATTTCCCCCTCTTAGGGGTTGAATTCTGAAAAAACCTGAAACCCGTATCTACTCATTTATCAATAGGAGCACTCCTGTGAAGTTTCGAATAAAATAGTCTAACTAATCTTGTTTTCTCATACAAACTTTGGAGCCCCGTTTAACCCCTTTAGGGGATGAATTTTGAAAAATCCTTTCTTAGTGCACCCCTAGACCACATAAGGAACCTACTTGCCAAATTTGGAATCTGTAGACCCAGCGGTTTGGGCTGTGCGTTGATAGATGAGTCAGTCAGTCAGTCAGTCAGTCAGTCAATCAGTCAGTCAGTCAGTCAGTTTCTTCTTTTATATATTTAGATTATTAGATGCAAACAACAACGATGAGTATGAAACACAGATATAGATATACCATGTACCTACCTAAATAACGCAAGTATTACGACGTATGAAAACCAAGCTTGGCATTTTACGACCTACTAGTGGACGTCCCGCGGTTTCACCCGCGTAGTTCCCGTTCCCGTGGAAGTACGGGGATAAAATATAGCGTATGTTACTCAGGGTGAATGTAGCTTTCTAATGGTGAAAGAATTTTTGAAATCGGTTCATTACTTCCGGAGATTACCCCCTACATACAAACTTACAAACAAATGTTACCTCTTTATAATATTAGTATAGACTAGGCGTCATAAGCACTATTTGGTTACTATACAAAATAGACTACGTTTTTAATCTCTAGATATCTATTTAAAGATAAATACAAAGTCATCCTTACAACTTAATTCTAGAGAGCACAGGGCCAATAATAGGTATTTGAAGAAACTATTGCCTTTTTTTCTTTTTAACTTTAAGAATTTGTCTGGTAGCCAACTAATCACGGCCTTAAAAAAATGGGGATTTTTTTGTTATTTTTGGAGGGTCAAAGTTTCTTTACTTATAAGTTGCTGGAAAAAAGGAAATGACAGGGACGTGTCTACAGCAGACCTTGATTTTATGAAAAAAAAAAATACACTAGGGGCATTATTCAGGAAGAAAAAAGGGGAATACTTTTATATGGAGAATCGCAGCCCCTGTCCCCTCATAAGAGTCCTATTACATTTTTTTCGCAATTTTTTGATTTTTAGTCTCTGGATCTAATTTTACGATCAGCGTACACGAGTCGATAATAATAGCGATCTCCGGATGATTGTCGATTGTTATTGACGAAAATTAGAGACGAGAGTGACATGAGACTGAGGAGCGACCTGAATTGACGCAGAATTATAGTACTTCAATTTTATTTATTGTAATTTTGTCTTATTATATTGATAAACGAAAACTAATGAAACTTTTTTATTCATTTTAGACTGAAGTTTTATATAATTTTAATTTATTTGATAAAATTTAGTTTATTTGGAATATAATGGATGCTGAATCAAGACATTTATGGCTTAAATTACGATTTTTTCTGTGAAAATTCAAGGAATTCAAAGAAATCCCAAAACTCCAATAAACAAGTAAAATATTCAGCTTATTTTTCAGTAATTTTAGCTTTTATAAGAATTGCATGTACGGTAACAATGTGAATTTGAGCGTCAAAGTTCCATCGCCGACGGTTTTCCTTGCAAACTGAGTTCGTAAAATATTTATAGTAAATTACACGAAAAGAAAAATGAAAATGAAAAAATGATGAAAACTCTCTAAAACTAACTTACAAGAAAGAGAATGGCACTATTGTTATTCGTAAGCAAATAATTAAAATATCTAACTGATGCTGAAAATTACTGCGTCAAAAATCACGAATTTGCCGAAAAAATGTAATAGGACTCTTAAGTTGTAACGTGCTGGTTATAAACTAATTAGTTTGTTGCGACAGTGTAGGCATACAATGCTTAAGGGGGTTGTATCTGCTAACGAGAGGTTTTCTCCATATATAACTCCTCTTTAATGAGTGAATATAAATGAGCAATAAAAAAAAATATGTTGCTTAATAGACTCTGAACTTTAATTGGTACAATTGAAATAATGTTAACTTTATTATTACTAGGTATAACAAATTATGAAAAAAAAAAATTCAAAGTGAACCATTTTTTCGTTGAAATTTCATAACTACTCCCTAAACGGCATTAAGGTTTAGTCTTTTTTTTTCACACAAATATTTGTCACTTTTTTCTTCACAAAGTGTACAATTGGCATTTTGATGTAATGATTTATTAGCCTTCAATTAAATAAAAACCACTCATTTCGCACTATTCGGCCCGCAGTGACTGACGTAACAACCACTTTGTAGTGCAAGCTGATTAGAACTTTAATCTAACAGTATTTCAAACAAAGTTTGAACCACCACAAATAGAGCCGGGCACTCGAAGAGGTGATCTTGTGTTATCTAGGTATATCTATATCTGCGGTATGAAAGAAAGCTGATAAACATAATAAACCTTGTATTATCTCGAAACTCTTTCTAAGGCCTGAATTCTTGTCACGCTGACGGTCAGTCGCGCACGGTCTGTCATGACGTCATCGTCAGCGAGAACAAAATACAGCTGTCGGTCGCCGGTGACGTCAGCGTCGCAGTATGGTGCATTAGAACACAATGTATACTCGTACGCGCGACCGACGCACTCGCCCGACGTCAGCACGACAGGAATTCAGGCCTAAGTTTCCGAAAAAAAAAAACAGTTTTGTTACTTTTCTTTGTTTTTGCAAAACTTCTAATATATTAGCAAAGACGTGCGACATACTTATACCTACTTATAAGTGGCTACAAGAATATTAAACTATGGAATAGTATAACTTTTGCATTAAAACATAAAAGGAAATATCTTACGATATGTGATATTTTATTGCAGTGGCATTGAAATATACCTGTGCGATAAATGTTATGAAGATGTACAATGTACATAGGTAATATACCTATACATATATCTTTTGCAAATCTCGCAATCTAATTAAGGGTTCTGTATGGTGTCGGACGTAAAGAATAGGGCCATCCCATATCTTCCCGTGGGTGTCGTAAGAGGCGATTAAGGGATTTACCAGAGAATGGGCAGCAGCGTTCTCTGTGCTTTTGTAACAACCGTACTGCGATCGCCAACCCACCTGCCAAGCGTGGTGATTATGGCAAAAACCCCCCTTTGGGGGAGGCCCATGTCCAGCAGTGGACGTCTTTCGGCTGAAATGATGATGATCAATTAAGGTTTCCTGTAAGAAAACCCAATTCTGTGTAAAGCTCGCCGTTCTATGTAAGCTGTACATTTATGGTGTATCTATTCATACACGAAATCTCTTAAGAGGTCAATGTACTCATCATTATGAACAACTTTTACTACGGGACCAAACCCAGAATCGCGAAAAGAAATCAGCTGTTCCCTACAATATGTTCGCATAACTCGTCAAAATGTATGGAACAGAAGATTTTTTTTCGCGATTCATGGTTTGGTCCCATAGTAAAAGTTGTTCATAATGATAAGTACAATGACCCCTTAAGAGATTTCGTGTATGAATAGACATACACCTTAAATATTGCAATTAGTGTGTATCTTTTAATTTTGTGTGAAATAAAGAATAATAATGTTTTGACGTCGTCGCGATGCCCTTTAAAAACAATAAAGGTTATCACCACACCTTAAAAACAGCCAACCTCGTAATGGATTTACCACTTTTGACAGTAATAATTTCAAGCTCTTTGATTGCGTAACAATGATATTTAATTAAACAGATAATGTTATGAGCGCGCAATCGTGAAGACCTGAAAACGCGCCAATTGACCTGTTTTTACTTTTTTCTGCGTCACTGCGTGTATGTGAGCTGGGTCTGCCCCGCGTCACACTTTTTTCGGTGGTTTTGTAGGTGTATAACATATCTGTTTGATAGAATATCATTGTTGCGTAACACACTTTTAATCACAAGCCAAAGGATTTTGAATGAAATTACTTCATACCCTTCATACCCTTCATCGGTTGTCCTTCTCATCAACGTAAATAACGCAACTAATGGTGATTAACTGTCAGAGTGTAAGGCAAAACTGAAACTTCGCCAAGGGAACTCAAAGATATAAATACACCTATAGTCTCCGCCAGATAAGTAAGAATTAAAGGTCACTAACCCGCATACATTTATTCAAATACATAATTCCGAAAACAGAAATAATTACAGAAACTTGTCCCGAAACGACCTTTATCGTGATGCTTGACTTTTTCTAGTAATAAAAAACGATTCATAATGTATTGTTGGGGTACCTACGCAGAGAAATTAAGGAAAGAGCAATGACCTTTAATTCTTACTTATCTGGCGAAGACAAGAGATAACGCAAGAGCACCTAGTTCGCGTGCCCAGCTTAAGCATTTTATGCTTAACGTGGCTTTACTGTCACAGTACGCTAAGTAATTTGTGGAAAACAACAACGTTACAACTCAAGAAAGAACTTAATTCTAGACATTTTAAAGAACAAAATCAAGTCTGTTTTGAATGTATTTTTTTGCATAATAACTAAATAGTGCTTCATGTCATAGTAGGTAATGAAAAAAATGGCGCGCTCATTGATACGAATCATGAAACTTGCGATATCTAGGTATGTTATGTCTGTTGTGCTTCGCTAAAATTAGGTGAACGGAGTAGAAGCTTATGGCATACCTACATTTTTTTTTTCCACAGGTCAGAAAAAAAATATCTGTCATCAAAAAACGCTATAAATTTCAAGCAAACGTTTCAGATTAGAACAAAGAATGAGCAATTTTGAAAAAAAAAATGATTGATTTGAATTTTGTTTTTTTTTTTTTTTTTTTAGAAATACAAACTAAGTATGCCATTTGCATCTACTCCGTTCACCAAATTTTTTGGAAAGTGATAAAATTAGAGTAATATATAAAAAATAAAAAAAATGTAAAAGTCATGCCGTATAGAAATAGATAATATCAAACAAACCTTCAACGTTATGGTGGTAATGCAATAACGAGTTTGACCGTATTGTTTAGTTCAATATCGGAAAAACCGATACAGGTATTTGCGGTCGGTAATGTCCGCCTAAATATAAATGCAAATATTATAAAACAAGTTTTAAACAAAAATATCTATTGATATGCAACAATTTCTGGTCTGCGGTTTTTACCGGCGATAGTCATTATAACAACATGTTAGTCATCACTTAACTATTCTAGTTTTTAATTTAGAAGTATTCCAGACTCGATTCAGCTGGAGCTCGTGGCTAAATAATAACAGCTGCTCGGGTCGGTCTTTAGGTTAAGGTTGGTCTGTGTATGGGTGACCACCCATTACATACCGAGTTTCCTCCGTGCCTCGGAAAGCAAGTTAAGCAGTTGGTCCCGGCTGTCAATTGAAGCTTTTTGACAGTCGTTACAGGTAGTCAGTGGCCCAAAAAGTGTGACAACTAGTCTTACCAAGGGGTATCGTATTACCCGGTACTAACTGGGTTGTGGAGGTCAGATAGGCAGTCGCTCCATACTGGTCTTCAGCTGCATCCTGTAAGACTGGAAGCCGACCCTAACATAGTTGGGAAAAGGTTAGGCAGATGATGACTAGATATAGTCGATTACAACCTAGGCCCAGCCTTTGCCCAAGGGGAGTTGACTTTCAGTCTAACCGAATACAACTGAATACCAGTATTTTACACGAGGCGACTGTGTATCTGACCTCCACAACCCAGTTAGTCCTTGGTCATACCATAACTCTTGGTAAGACTGGTTATCATACTTTCGGGCCAATTACTACCTGTAATGACTGTCAAAGATCTACATAGGAGCCGGAACAAAGTTTCCGAGGCACGGCGATCCACGGATCGACCTTTGCAAGCGCTGCTTAACCTTGATAATCGACCTAGGAAGCTGTTATTATTTAGAAAAAGTGTTTTTCAGGGAGATAAAGACTAAGTACTTATTGTTATTTCCAGCCCAAATGCGGGAAGGTGTTGATGAACAAGGGTGCAACCCTGCACGACTCGACCACGTTGGAAGGACAGTGGCCATGGCAAATTGCACTCTACCAGCAGCAGGTTTGAAACTATTTTTATATGATCGTTTCTTATATTTTGTAAAGTAAATTGCAGTCAATGTGTTTGCAAATAACCATATACAGTGTTTTAGAATGGTGGCACTATGTAGGTAGTTTTGAATTGCCAGCATTTGATATTTTCAAGATGGCGTCGGTTCATGTCACCCAACTATTTTCACAATACTACCATAGTGCATATACTCAGGATACAGAAACAATTGAGCATCATTTTCAAATCATAGAACATTTAGGTAGGCATTTTACTTTATTTTAATAATTTCACAACTGCTCGAAAACGGTGAAAGAAACCGGCATGCCCTGGAACCATAAATTCTAGAACTTGTGAAACCTACCAATCTACGCAGAGCCAGTTTGGTTGTTAGTTCAATGAGCCACAGTTCCAGTTTCCCCAGCAGTGGGAACATTATAACTAATGTATCTGACGATTTCCAGTTCTTTCGAACAAACGTATATTTTTTTTTCTTACATCCATAGGCCGTGTGGTATCCGGCAGAGTAAAATAGAACCAACCCATTACACTCACGGGTGTCGTATAAGGCGACTAATGTCTGAGGTAGAACACCTTTCGCCTCCGTAGACCAGAGAATGGGCAGCAGCGTTTTCTGTTAGTCTTACATCACAATTTAAAAATCATTAATTAAATAATAATAATTGTACCTGAAAATATTTGCACGCCATGAGAAATGGCAGACATGTCGTGAGCCACTCTTATTTAAGATCTTGCATGCATGTATTATTTTAATTCTGTATGTAAACACATGTTTGAGCTAATAAAATTTCTTATTCTTATTCTTGTGATCTCCAATCCGCCTGCCAAGCGTGGAGATTACGGCAAATTCCTCCCATCATGAGAGAGGCTTATGTCCAGCAGTGGACGTTATGGGCTGTTGTTTTTACATCCATACTCTTCCTCCTTCTCAGACTTCGGTAGACTTCAGATACATTTGCGGGGGCACCCTTGTTTCGAAGCGCCACGTCATCACGGCTGCCCACTGTGTCACCAGGAAGTCTTCCACCAGGCACGTCAACAAGAACACCCTGACGGTCTACCTGGGAAAACACAACCTTAGGAACTCTGTGGATGGAGTACAAGTTAAGTTTGTAAGTATTTACATGTTTTTGCATCATCATTCCCATCATTTTCTTACCCGTATCCCAATTTGCGCAGCATATTTCTTTCTTCCACACTCCTTCATAGTTGGTGCCAGTTAAGATGAGAATAGCGCAATGACCGCTATTCTCATCTGCTGTACCCACCTACATTTATTAAACTTCTTAACTTTGAAAACCAAAAATAAGCCTGGTCAAGTCTGGAATCGTCATCTATCGGTGATCTTCAACATTTTTTGTAATGAAAAACGATACATGGTTTATTTGTTTTGGTTCGTACTAAGAGATATTAGGGAAAGGGCAATGACCGCTATTCTCATATTAACTGGCATCAACTATATACGTAGGTGTTGTCATCTTTTGAGGCCCGTTTTAGCTTAGGATAGTGATTTTCGGAGAAGTTGCATTTAAAATTTTAAAATATTTGTTGTAAAGCTACACTAGTTACTGGGGGTTTGGTTGCATACGCAGACGATTAACGCAGGGTCAAGGGTTGTTGGAGGAGCCGGTCATAACCCTGAGAATCTGACAGACCCCTCAACTCGCACCAGGGACAAGACAACCATGAGAATTCAAACACAAAGTTTTACGCATATCCACATATACCATCTCATCTGCCTATAAGCCTTTTCCTAACTATGTTGGGGTCGGCTTCCAGTATAACCGGATACAATACACCAGATATAAGCCTTTTCCTATGTTGGGGTCGGCTTCCAGTATAACCGGATACAATACACCACATTTCGATAGGTAGGTATGTTAAGTTGCCGCGTTCATGCTCCGCGCGCGCCTCAAAGAGATGTCAGGAAAAGGAAGGATTCCGCAAGGACCGATGCCTGCCGGGGCTGCGGGACTATTAGAAGGAGATAATAATAATAATAATATAATAAGAGCGGGAGAGGTAATTGATGATACGAAAAAAAAAGTTAGGTATTTTCCTTAAATTGGGGATCCCATAACCATGACATGTATTTACCAACGTCAAATAAATTCATGGCAAATATTTGTTTGGGAACAACTAAAAACGGAAAAATAAAAAAGTCTGTGACAAAAAATCTAAATCAATCAAACAAAGGTCACCGACTTCTGAAGCTGAAGTTATTTTTCACTTTTTTGTGTTTTTTGAAGTCGGTTTTATTTTTTGCAAAAAAGTTTTTAATAAAAAAAAAAAACAAGGAAAAAATAAGATAGCTGGTATGTTCGCCTTCGCCTACAACAGGCAAGCACAGCGTTTATCGTGCCTTACATAGACAATAACATCATTTTTTTATCTAATTGTACTCGTAAGAAGGATGGATTAATGCCATTTCTGTAAGCAACACCCAAAAAACCTCACAGAAACAGTTCATTTTGATGCAAACAAGTTTCCGAATAAAACTAAGAATCGACCAGATTTGACCCTGAGTTGATCTCTCACATTCATGTGACGTCACATGACTTTACTGCCCGTCTGTTGTTTTGCTTTAGGCAAATTAATTTGTTATTATTTTTCAAATTGTATTATTCCTGTTTTTAAACCCCGACCAAAAAGAGGGGTGTTATAAGTTTTTCATTACTCATACTCTGAAAGTAGGTCTGAAGTTGCCTGAGGAGCGGGTTGAAAGTAATACTTTTCAGCCCTAGGGAGAATCGTTTTCAACTGACAGCTGTCAAATTATTAAAAAAAAATGGTTCATTTTTCTATTGAACCATGTTCCAACTTTCTATACAGCCACGATGTAAAATTGAAATAACATAAAGTTAAGTATTAATTAAAGAATATAGATATTTTAAATATCTTTATTATAATTAAGTTTCAAGAGGAGAGGAGCTCGTGGCTAAATAATAACAGCCGCTCGGGTCGATCGTTAGGTTAAGCCGTGCTTGCCTAGGTTGGTCTGTGGATGGGTGACCACCCATTACATACCGAGTTTCCTCCGTGCCTCGGAAAGCACGTTAAGCCGTTGGTCCCGGCTGTCATTTGTAGATCTTTGACAGTCGTTAGGTAGTCAGAGGCCCAATAAGTCTGACAACCAGTCTTACCAAGGGGTATCGTATTACCCGGTACTAACTGGGTTATGGAGGTCAGATAGGCAGTCGCTCCATGTAAAATACTGGTATTCAGCTGCATCCGGTAAAACTGGAAGCCGACCCCAATATAGTTGGGAAAAGGCTAGGCAGATGATGATAATTAAGTTTCAACTATTTCTTTAAAATAACATAGATTTGGGAAAAATATTTACCATTTTTCGATGATGAAAATGAAAAATAGGTATTGGCTGAATAGCTGGCCGGCCACAGAAAAAAAAGCAAAATAGGTGGGAAAGCGGCAATAGGGTAGATGCTTTGATTATATAATGTCTAGATGGAGCGTCAAGTGCGCGCAAACGTGTCAAAAAATATCAGCCAACTGTTGGATTACAAGTTCTTACCCGCCGATTAGTGCCGATCGTGCCGCTTTGGCGTCACCACGTATTACGCGCGGTAGGTAATAAACAAATAACGGCGATAAAATGACGGTATGTGCTATTAAACTGTGCCGGAATTATACAGGAAGGGTAAAAAATACCAAGCACATCGCCTATCATCGATAAGTAACCAAAAAACTATATATTTCTGTTTTGTTTTTAAAAACACAAAATTACGCCATATTTTATCAGTGTTGCCAGTTTCTTTTTTTCATTCTCCCAACAGAACGTCATTTTTTTGTGGGTAAATTAGTTAGTCTAGGGTTACGTTTACTTATATTATTTATTTGTTCTACTTTATTAATCGATTTAAAAAAAAGGTGGAGTTTATAAATTCGTATTAAGTCTTTCTATGATTTTGAGGTCGATTCCAAGTAAAACTTGTTATTATGTTAGCTAGGTAAATAATTTACTTGATACCGACTTCATGTTCACATTTTAGTCATTATTAGCTGACCCGCGCAACATCGTCTGCGTCACATGAGCGTACCTACCTACCTACTATCTACCTACCTACCTACCTACTACCTTCCTACCTACTCCCTTCCTAGCTACTCCCCTACCTACTCCCTTACTAACTACTACCTACCTACCTACCACCTGCCTACCTACCTACCTACGACCTACCTACCTACCTATTTCTCACTGTTTAAACCTTCCGTGAACTTCCACAACAATTCAAGACCAAAAATAGCCAAATCGGTCCAGCCGTTTTCGAGTTTTAGAGCGACGAACGGAAATTCATTTATATATATAATTATTATTAATAACTGGCACTGATTAAAAGTATTAAATCGGTAATTTAACCTCTATTTTTATTCCTTGGATAAAAGTTATCTGACTAATGAATAATCAGCCCATAACAAACATAATTATTGAATGAGTAGAATATGGTGATCAACATAACATCTTATTTTTTAGAATACCCAATAATTTCATTATCAGGAATCGATGGATAGATTGCATTCAAAAAAGCCGCGGAGATGCCACGTGGAAACCAACAAAAACGAATGTAGTTTGAGAAACTACTGTAGAGAGAAAAATATAGAAATAGTCTAATTTTAGTTTAGTTTGTGAACAAGGGAATCGGCACAATTTTAATACTAATTTAATTAACTTAGCTGATTTAATACAACATTCAACAACTCTATTTCAATTTAAATAGTGTTTTTTTATTTATCGAAGAAAGTAACTACATACTTAATAAAAATACACTACTAAAACTGAATAATACCTACTACATACATACACCTAAAACTTATCTTATTTAATTAAGTAGTCTATTATTTTTAATATGTGACTTATGGGAGAATTATTGTACTAGCTGGTAACATTATTCACGCACACAGAGACACAGTAGGGCAGTGTAAAACACCGCCTGCACGCACACAGGCTTGAAATTGTTGGCTCGTTTTTTACGTTTTGATTGTAGGGCGACGCTCCATCTAGACATTATATAATCAAAGGGTAGATGACACCATAAAACAATAATTCCAAGACACCTTTCTCTAAAAAAACACTTTATTTTGAGCCTGAAAACCCGATTTATTTTCAATTAATTGCCAAATTCGATTTTTAGTTGCTTTGAAATCAATAAATAGTCGAGTCATTGAGTTGAATAAACAGTGACGTCACAGTAGGCTATTGCCATACAGAGTCTATTAGAGAACCGCGTTTTGACAGCTCTTAAAAAGTATCTCAATTGATTGGTGTGTCATCTACCCCATTCGAATTCAGATCTTCATCAGTTTTTTCGAGTTGTATGTTTTTTTTTTTACTTTCCTTGTATTCGTAATGAAAAGCACAGTATTTACCTCGGGTTAAAGACTTATTTAGTCCCTCGAACTATTAGCGCCCTCGCTTCGCTCGGGCACCAAACCCCGTCTCGGGACTAAATAAGTTACTTTCACCCCTAGGGTAACAATGTACTATAACGTGTCCGTCTGTGTATCTGTGTAGCTGTCTGTGGTATCGTAGCTCCCAAACGGATGAAGCGATTTTCGTTTAGTTTTTTTTTGTGCCATAGATAATATTTTTATCCCGAGTGTTCTTAGCCACTTCCACTTGTTGCGATCTGCAACTACACCCGTTTTTCTCACTTAGCGGTCCCCCGATGCGATGACGCGTGGAAAATAAAAATATTTGAACTTATATACCATATGTGTCGATAATAATTATAATAGGTTTAAAATATTATTTGTTAGTTTTTGGAGTTTTTGTGTCGGGGGTTTTTAAAGTTTTTACTTTTTGATATATAAAAGTATTCTGATCAGATCATCATCATTATTTCAGCCAAAAGACTTCCACTACGGACATAGGCCTCCCCCAAGTGTCGCCACATTGACCGGTTGGATGATATCTACCTTATTTCGAAAGTCCCTTGTGGTCGGAAGCTCTTCTAATAGTATGAGGCCTTGGCGTCGATCTCTAGGTGGCAGTGGCAGTGTTAAAAGACAGTGCGTCAGATGAAAGATGGGAATTGTGCTCCACACTTCCCGACTTCATCAATCCAGTAGAACATCTTCCCCCTGGACAGGAACTGCAGTGGCCAATCTGGAAATATCTTAACCGTTTGCGGGCCCAGGTTGGCTGCTATAGAAGTAATCTGGCCAAATGGGGTATCATCGACTCGTCCCAAAGACAATGTCAGTGTGGAGCCCCTCTGCAGGATATGCCCCACCTCCTTTCTTGCCCGTCCTGCACGCCACCTGCACCTTCCAGGATTTAAACGAAGCCAACGACAGAGCTTTGCAGGTGGCAACATACTGGTCGGGTATTATTTGAGTCTATCGACACACAAAGAAGAAGAAGAAGTACTAGTATGTGGTCTGGATTTGGCCCCGATAAGTGGTAATGGTACAGGAATCTCGTGGCTAGATAATAATAGCCGCTGGGGTCGATCTTCAGTTTAAGCCGCTCTTGTCTATGGTCCGAATTTCCTGAGTGCCTCAGAAAACGTTAAGCCCGGCTTTCATTTTTAGATCTTTGACAGTCGTTACAGGCAGTCGGTAGTCTAAAAGTCTGGCAACCAGTCTTACCAAGGGGTTGCGTATTACTCAGTACTAACTGGGTTGTGGAGGTTCAGATAAGCAGTCGCTCCATGTTTGATACTGGTATTCAGCTGCATCCGAGTAGACTAGAAGTTGACCCTGAGATAATTAAGAAAAGGTTAAGAAGTGGCAATAGTAATTATTATGAAACTGTTAGTTTTGTCTAGTTAAATATGGGTGAACTACACTTCTGCCTAGTTCCTTGGAGATCTCAGGCGTGATGTTTCATTAATCATAATTAGTCATTAAGGAACTTCTGTTTTTGAATGTGTTAATAAAAGTGTCGAAAACAATGTATTTTGTTGTGTAAAACCACTGTACTGTTTGGAGTTACCGTACTGTTCAAACTCCAACGTGCTACCGTAGCCCACTCAAATGCGATTTACTTAAAATGGATTAGCACCCTTTGTCAGTATCGAACGACAGTCAAAGCCGGTTCAAAAGCCGGACGGTTAATTGATTGAGAGAACTGAGCCGTGCACATTACTAATTACAGGGTGATTGATCCTAACTCCTAACCTGTCAAGAATCATCATTGTGATTTAGTGTTTAAGCCTGAATTCCTGTCACGCTGACGGTTGGTCGCGCACGGTCGGTCCTTAGGTTGTTTTTGAGTCTGAGGTCGATGAACGGTTTATTATTTTTTAAGTTGTAGGGTTGTTCTAGATTCAGCTCGTAACGATTTTCTCATGAATAGAATATAATAGAAAATGTATTATTTTTTTGCAAAATCAAAAGTCATATAATCAAATTAGGTTGATAATAATCAGCACTTTTTGAACGTCAAAGTATATAAGAGATAGTCCTCCAAAACGCCCATATACTTCGACACTTCCTAGTGTTTTAGCTTATTACGAGATACAGACCTTATTTCTGAGGTTCTTTAGTAAGGTCAGATGCGTAGGTAGTACTCGGAAACGGCGTGCGTGTGACTAGATGTATAAACGTGGACGTGGCGCACTACATAAAATACAGGGTGTAAAATACCTCATCACGACGCCGTCAACCAAGCATTCTGTACATCAAACTAAGTAACTTTAAGCAAAAATTATTGCTGGAAAACAACTTTTTTTTTTGGGGTGAAAATCATGTTTTGTGGTAGAACTCAATGTAACGCACTCATAACATTGTGCTGATGGATGCATTGAATAGTACGGGGGTCATGGAGGTGTTTAAAGTAAAAATCTTACATTAAAAACTTCTATTTAAAAAAATCTTGTCAAAATGTTGAAACTTTGACCCCCAATATCTCCGTAATTAGAAGGTTCCCAGGTATGGTGTAGAACAAAAAAATGATCGCAATGACGGGGAACAAATCCCTTTCGGCTTCGCTAAGAGGTGTTTTACACCCTTTATGTTGAAAAAATGCATCCAGTTCAGACTTATCTCGGCGATAAGCGTAAGTCCATCGATGTGTGACCGACTTTGGGTTTCAACTCGGTGGGCCTATGATGCATGAAGTTGACAGCGTAACATTGATAGTGTTAGTATGTAATGCAATTAGTATAAACAAACAATAAAACAATCAATAAACTGATTGTTTGATTGATAGCCTATCTTAATTGCCTATCCTGATTGCGTTGCAAATGATGCTGATACATTTTACACCAATTCCCGTTCGAAAAATTGTCCTGTTTACCGATTCTAGATTGATTAATTTTATTTTTTTATTATTATGAGCCTGATGAGTCCCACTGCGGGGCAAAGGCCTCCCTTCCCTCTTTCCATTTCTCACTGTCTTTAGCTATTAGTGTCCAATCCTTTTGATAAGACTCCAGCTCGTCACGCCATCTCCTTCTGGGCCTACTGCGTCGCCAGGTTCTGTTGTTCAGAATTCTGTTGCCACTTTGGCCCAATTTTGATGCGACATGCGGCAGATGTGGCCTGCCCAGTTCCATTTTAAATTGGCGGCAGTGTTGCAACGTCTGCGATTTGGGTCTTGGATCGAAGTATATTGTTCCGTATACGGTCAGAAATTTTGACTCCCAGTATACTCCGCTCCATGGTTCGCTGGTAGACCCCAAGTGCGGATTTCTGACGCTTCGTTAATTACCAAGTTTGCGCTTGTTGAGGATGGGGAGGATGCGCTTGTTTTTTTACTTAACTGGTAGATAATTTCGTGAAACTGTTGCGTTATTTAATTTATCCGGTAGATAGTGCCTGATCCATACAAATCTATTTCTTTCAGGTAAAAAGAATCCTGCTCTACCCAGAGTTTGACGCGAGTACCTTCAAATCAAACCTGGCGATCTTAGAGCTCCGGGACAGCGTCGCCTACTCCGAGAGGATCCAACCTGTCTGCCTCTGGCCAGAATATGAAACTGCTCTCGAGAACGTCATCGGAAAGACGGGTTTGGTATGCACCTACCTTATAATTATTTGCTATCTATTCACAAATACATTCAAATAAAAATATCAAATAATTAAAAAGGAATAATAAATAAAAGTCCCAGCAGTATACGTATCGTTGTGATACAAGCCGTTTCAAACTTTTAGTTCATTAGTAGACATTTCCATGGTCAATGTGATAGCTGCTAAGACACAATAGTAGCGCAAGATGGTCACGGTGCCAAAAAAAAACTGGTTGGTTGCGCAATCAAAGGCATAAACAAGTGCCAATACTTTCTTAGCGCTTCGCATTTCTAGAAGAAATTCCAACATGATTCTAATAAAGTATCCGGAAGCTTGAATATGTCAATCCAGGATTATTATTTTTCCATCATCGCTATTGCTCATAGGACGACACTTTCTCTAAGCTCTCATGAACAGAATTTTCAAGTTAGTGTGACCGTAGTAAAACCACCAGCTGTTCCAGATAAAGTTCCCTCTCTAAAAGAAGAAATCGTATTGACAATGCTTTGTATCATTTCTGCAGATTGTTGGCTGGGGATACGAGTCCACAGGAGTGGCTAAAGAAGAATTGGCTCAACGGCAAATGTCGGTGATAGACCAGGAAACCTGCATCAAGTCTTACCCAGAGTTCTTCAGAAGATTCACCTCTGACAGGACGTACTGCGCTGCTTATAGGGATCGTGAGTTTCTTTTTTTTTAACGTAGGATTTAGGTGATAAAGTCAAAGGATTTTTTAGGGTTCTGTACCTCAAAAAGAGAAAACGGAACCCTTACAGGATCACTTTGTTGTCCGTCCATCCGTCTGTCTGCCAAGACCCTTTATCTCAGGAACACGTAGAAGTATCGAGTTGAAATTAAAACCATATACTCAAGTCTACAGCTCCTTAGAGCTGTCAAAAAATCAAACTTTTAAGTTAACGTTAAAAAAATAAAGGTTCGGGAAAAGTAGAAAGAGTAATGATTCCACTCATACTAAGTTGGGCCGTTACTGTCCATAAATTGCAGGGCACTACAGTCGATAAGGCGGTTATATATCTTGGACCCAAATCATTCGCCAAAGGGCAAGCTTATGTCGCGCTCAGTAGTAGTAGTACGCTCTTTAGACGGTGTAGTTATAACTGATTTAGATCAAAGGACACTTTTCAACAACTCACATAATATCATAGCGTTGGAAGAATTAGAACGATTGAGAGGCACTTTACGCCGGCCGCAAATCTTGGAAATAGAAGAAAGACCATAAAGTCGCCTTCATCTTTTGCTCCACATAAATCTCTTTAATATGTAGTAGCTAATATAAAATATATAACTGCAGCGGCATCTAATGAGTTACTACCGTAACATCTATTTCAGAATATGAACGCGTCTACAAATCTTCGTATTCGAGCTATTTACCGTTGAGGAGTTCCCTCGCGAGAAGACAATCCTGGCTGTAGGATCAGGTCATGATAGAAATCATGATTATCTATCAAATATGAACGCGTCTACAAATTTTCGTATCCGTGCTATTTACCGTTAAGGAGTTCCCTCGTGAGAAGACAATCCTGGCTGTCGGATCGGGTCATGATAGAAATCATGTTTACCTATCAAATATGAACGTGTCTGCAATTTTTTTTTATTCGTGCTATTTACCGTTGAGGAGTTCCCTCGCGAGAAGACAATCCTGGCTGTAGGATCAGGTCATAATAGAAATCATGATTATCTATCAAATATGAATGCGTCTACAAATTTTCGTATCCATGCTATTTACCGTTAAGGAGTTCCCTCGTGAGAAGACAGAGTGAGTTGTCACCGTAACACCTATCTAAGAACATGCACCAATAAAACCAGAACCCATAACTGAAAACTGCATCAAAATCGGTCTAATAGTTTTGGAGAAAAATGGCAACAAGTATTTGCATAAACAAACACACAAACAAACAAACATCCTCTCACCCCAAACGCATACACCCGTCTTCTTTCCGTCGTGGGTAAAAAGATACGGCTGCGAATAACGTATTCGTATATTTCGACACTCTCAAGGGAATCAAAATTTATAAGGTACTTCCCGTTGACCTAGAATGATGAAATTTGGCGAAAAGCAATGTCTTACACCACATATTTAGAGGAAAAAGTCGTAAATATGTAGTAAAACCTACAAGTTCATACGGAACCCTCGATGTGCGAGTTCAACTCGCACTTGGGCGGTTTTTTCTGTCAAACTGGAACCGCGGTCACAGATGCATGAAATTTTTCTTCAGGACTGCTCGTTTACTGACACTGCTAGGCAAAGGCTCCATGGCTTCCAGTTGTTTCGATCCAGTTGTTTGGGCTAATGTGGACCACTGATCGTTGCTTTTTGTTCAGCTCGTCCCGCCATCTTCTACGAGGTCTGATACGACACCTTTTTTGCCAGGGCTCCAGAAAGTGGCTTTTAGAGGACTGTTTTTAGAGGAATTATGACAGAGTGTATAAACTCATTTTTTTCTATACTCGCAGGTGAATCAGTTTGCAACGGCGACAGCGGAGGCGGCATGGTCTTCCAGAAGGGAGACATCTGGTATCTCCGTGGAGTGACCTCTCTCTCCGTGGCCACGCAAGGCACGGCGTACTCCTGCGACCCCAACCATTACGTCATCTTCACTGATATCGCCAAGTTCTTGCCCTGGATACAAGACAATATTGAAGATTATATATAAGCTGTGATTTTGTTTAATACATTTTTAAGATAAAAGTGGTTTGTTTTTTACCTAGCATACCATACTTGGTCAACCTTTTTTTTGGGAAAAGTATCTCGCCGGTCAACCCAGAAGGTCTGCTTAAGAGGGCTATTACAATTTTTCTTGTTTTTGAGTGTTTCAAGAGTGTTTCACTTCAAATACAAGAAGCAATATTTGATTTTAATTTTGAAAAACCATAATCAAACATAGAATCTAAGCTGAGATTTTTGATGTGTGATTATAGTTTAGATATTGACACAAAATTTAAAAAAAATATGCCCGATAAAGTTTGATTATTTCTCTAGGGAAAAAACCTATAAAAATCTTTTTTTTTCTTGTATTTGAATGCTAGACTCTTAAAACACTCGAAAACAAGAAAAATTGTAATAGCCCTCAACCTGTGGTTAAGTGTAAGGTCTCAAGCCAGGGGCATAAAAACTAAACTGAACGACTACATGCTAAGGGCACTCACTGTGAGTTAGGGTGTCGCTGAGGGAGGACGGCGAGGTCCAGTACCTTGCCGTCCTCCCTCAGCGACACCCTGGATCGAATCAGGGGTAAACCTACACTCTATAATGCGGGCTTCTGATTCTGCAGTGGAAACATTACGGTGCTTAAGTAGAATGTGCTACTCCAAAGTATCCTGCTCATTTCACGAATACAAAGCGACCTAATGCCTAAATAAAAGCACATTGCTTTTGCGCCGCGAAACGGTATGAAGAAAACAACAACATTGACGAGGTACACGGGCATAAGCATCCTGAACCATTTCCATAAGATTTCAGCACGAGTAATTCGATTTACATAATAAATAGTCGGGCAATAATATTCGCTAGATACCCGTTTATTACACAAAAAGTTGTTCGAAGTTCTTCACAATTTTACAAGTAAATCATTGATGTAGAGTTGGCACCCTAAACACAAGTTAAATCTTACATTGGGTGCCAGAGCTCATCGTAAACACTCTTGTCCCTAGTTGTAATGCTGCATAGTACTTAGAATAAGTGTTTCTTGTACAATTATTGAAGGTAATAATTTTTTTTTTTTTTTTTTTAGTTGCAAGCGTAAGATGAAGATCGAATTAATCTGGCACGGTAAATTGAACGGGAGATCGGCGCAGAGTAGAGTTTACATTGTCTTTGTGTAAACTTCCTGTTATGATCATCAGCTTACAGCAGTCCACTGCTAGACATAAGCCTCTCCAATCAAACGCCATCCAGTTCGACTCCGTCTGCTCTCATCCAGCCCGCGTAGCATGACCACCGTAGACACGAAAGAGAATCGACAAATCTTTTGTTCATCTGTCATTTTGTCGATTCAATGACAGATGAACAAAAGATTTGTCGATTCTCTTTCGTGTCTACGGTGGTCATGCTAAGCGGGCTGATGCTACTAACCAGTCTGCGAAAATATTTCCAGAATTTTCAACAGGTTTCATTTTTTTTGTGTGTTCATCATCATCTGCCTAGCCTTTTCCCATATATGGGGGGCTCCCGGGTTCCTCCTTAACCAGATGTAGCTGAATACCAGTATTTTACATAGAGCGACTGCCTATCTGGCTTCCACAACTCAGTTATAGTACAGTTACAGGGTAATACGATGCCTCTAAGGTAAGACTGGTTGTCAGATTTTTTGGGGCACCTGTAACGACTGCCAAAGATCTACAAATGACAGCGGACCAACTGCTTAACCTGCTTTCCGAGGCACGGAGAAAACTCGGCATGTAATGGGTGGTCATCCATCCATAGACCAACCTAGGCAAGCACGGCTTAACTTAAAGATCGAACCGAGCGGTTTTTATTATTTAGCCACGAGCTCTATTTTTGTGCGTTATTTCCCGATAAAGGTAGCCTCACCAGTAAATACAAAACTAAGTAAGTAAAAGATGCTACCAACACGTAGCTCGTCTGTATATGCGGTGAAATGATTGAACGAATTAACGGAGTCACACTATTAGGAATGAATTCCGACTGCGATATCAAATTAGCACCTTATTCATTTGTATCAAGGCTTTCTTTCCTATAGAAAGTGTAAAGCCGTCGTTTCTATCTTCTGTCGAGCTGCGGTTCGACTCAGGCGTGAGTCGGTAACTCCAATAACTAACAAGTAACGTATGCAGATTAGTCGTGTCTGCGCCGACGACTTAGCTCACACTGTTGAACGCAGGCAGGCTTTAAGCTGAATTGGATGGCGGAAAACACACAAACCACGAATCAAAGCGGACCTAGAAAATGGATTCAATGCATTTCGCCTAACTTTAAAAGCTTATTTGTTAGGTGTTTGTTATCGCTGTTCTTACTTGATTTACGTTACTTTGAAAGTAATGTCAAGTGTAATCATACCCTACAGTAGGTAGGTAGGTACTCGTAGGTTGGCAATTGCAATAATAAACATCGACAAAGGTTTATCACACGTGGTACCACCAGTGTTACTACCAGTGGTACCACGGGTAAAAAAACTTCCCGTGGTACCACTGGATCGCTTCGTGGTACCACGGGAAGTTTTTTTACCCGTGGTACCACTGATATTGATAAATAAGATCAACAAGCATAATCTCAACATTAAAAATCTAATCTAACAAAGAAGAGACAAGAGGCACTAGAAAATTATGAAAATATTATATGTGAAAGAAGTATTTACGCACTACATATTCGTTACGGTTTTCAACAAGTCAGCTGGTCCCGGGGCACAGCGCTGGGTTACAATCTAGTGACTTCGAGTTCGATCCCATCATAAGGATTTTATTTTAGTGAATCGTGTCATTTTTATTATATTTTATTTTATTTGATGTGTTTGTTTTTAATATTGACTTTTTTATAAAGCACATTACTTGTACAAAATAAATTTCGATGTTTCACATCTGCCAGGCGTCCCGTGACGGCTCACTTTTTTCATATCTATGTATGACACTGATTGTGGTTGTTGCAAACAAATTATCTTAAATGCTTTATGATAATAAAATTATATTTTCGCTTCAAAAATGGACGTATTTACATTACGTTTCCACGGCGCGCTCGTACTAGGGTCTAACATATCTACCTCGTTCTTAGTTAGTAACTAACAAATAACTGATAGTAAGTAGCATCTGTAAGTTACCTGCTGGGTGCAATAGCGGCGGGTGGGTACAACTACATAACTAAGTTTCAGATCAGACGTAACGCCGCCAAACTTCCATCTTGATAGTCTGTTACGACAATAGTAGTTCTGGAACTAGGAACGTAATCATTTTTGGCGCAGAACCACTTGGTACCAGTATTGATAACTGTTAGATATTGATGCATTATCCTGTTACCAGTTACAAGGTGTATACGGGACCTTTGGAAGCCGTCAACCAAGCTTCTGTAAACTAAACTACTTAAGTAACCCTACTCAAAAATTATTGCTGGGAAACGAGATTTTTTTTTGGGGTGAAACTCAATGTAATATAACCTGCTCAAAACATTGTGCTGATTGATGCATTGAATAGTGAATGGGTCATGGAGGTCATCATCATTTCAGCCAAAAGACGTCCACTCCTGGACATGGACCTCCTCCGAAGGGGGGTTTTTGCTATAATCGCCACTCTTGGCAGGCGGGTTGGCAATCGCAGTACGGTTGTTACAAAAGCACAGAGAACGCTGCTGCCCATTCTCTGGTAAGTCCCTTAGTCGCTTCTTACGACACCCACGGGAAGATATGGGATGTTGCTATTCTTTACGTCCGACACCATACGAAACGGTCATGGAGGTATTTTAAGTAAAATTTTAACGTTAAAAACTAGTGTTTTAAATCACTTGAAAAAGTTAGAACTCAATAGTTATCGAATTGGCTTCCAATATCTCCGAAACTAGAATCAAAATCAAAATATTTTATTTCACATTTATAGGCCTAGATGGGCCTTATAAAACGTCGAAAAAGGTGCACGGTTCGGTTTGGTCGTTTCCATGGAGAAGGATAAATAACAAAAGTTAACAAGCATCTGGGGATATAAATACAAAGCCTACAATGTTCAACAACAACAACAACAACAGCCCATAACGTCCACTGCTGGACATAAGCCTCTCCCATGATGGGAGGAATTTGCCGTAATCTCCACGCTTGGCAGACGGATTGGAGATCGCAGGGATGAAAGACTAACAGAAAACGCTGCTGCCCATTGTCTGGTCTACGGAGGCGTAAGTTGTTCTGCCTCAGACATTTAGTCGCCTTATACGACACCCGTGAGTGTAATGGGTTGGTTCTATTCTACTCTGCTGGATAAAATATTAATGATTAATGATACAATGTTCACTCATTCACAAATAAAAGTTAAAAAAAGAAGCGAATCTATACAATGGTAAGAAAATTTTGTATTATGAAAAAAATAATTAAACAAGTGACACAAATATTGTCATCAGTGCTGTAACTATTCTGAGCAAAAGATGAAAAAAATAATAATTTGAATTTGAATAATAATAATTCATTTATTTTCTCATAGCAACATAAACAGTACAAAGTCAATTTTCACTACAAAGAGACTGGTGTCTGTTTTAGGTAAAAGTGTAGTTTTATTTTCTAAGTAAATGTCTATATCGCTGTTGTAACGTAATTAATGAATAATGTAAATAATATAATACGTAATAAATTAGTGTTATATTTTAAAAGTAACCTATACCTATTATTTTGGGCATAGTGATGCAATCTAGTAAGTACAAGGATTCATCCCAAAATTTATCAGTTAATCTCAAAAACTGTCGAATCATCAAAATTGGGGTCGAAGTCAAGCTGAAGATCAGTTTAGTCAACGAAGGATCTCATTGTCTGCCGATATCAAGAGCTGGGTGGAGTACAATCGACGTTTTGAGATGATTAGAATCTCGGTAAACTTCGGAGACGTAGTTGGACTTAAATTGGCGACCATTTTTTTGGTAAATTAAAAAAGAATGTGGTATAAAATCTAATTTTGGGAGGTTTATCGATAATAAAGTTTCATTTTGTCTTAAAATTTCGTCTTATGATATTTTTTTATTGAACTTGTCTTCGATGTTATGAGATCTCTTGTGGCAGAGTCTAGATAAAAACTAATTTTGATTTTTTGTCTTATAGACGTATAAAAGTCACCACGGACGATCGGCCATCGTCTCCAGGATATTTTTCAACCGACTTCCAAAAAGAGGAGGTTCTCAATTCGACTGTATTTTTTTTTTTTTTTTTTTTTTTTTGTGTTTGTTACCTCAGAACTTTCGACTGGGTGAACCGATTTTGATGATTCTTTTTTTATTTGAAAGCTGGTGCTTCCCGTGTGGTCCCATTTAAATTTTGTGAACATCTGATGCTGATCTTCGGAGATATACAATGGAACTCCTCAAAAATAGACGGCAAAAGTGCCGTGAATGTTGCAATCGCTTGGATGTTTATTGTTTATACAACATCATGACGTAACATCATGCCTGTATGCTCTGAGGGGGTAGGTAGATGTGTACAATACACCCAGATTTCGACAGTTAGGTATGTTAACTTGGTGCGATAGTGTTCCGCGTGCGCCTCAAATGACGTAACATCACGCCTGTATGCTCTGAGGGGATACGCAGATGTGTACAATACACCCAGATCTCGACAGTTCGTTCGTGTTCCGCGCGCGTCTCAAAGAGATGTCAGCAAAAGGGACTGTTCTAAAGGTATACTGCGGCCCTGGAACACAAAGGGCTAAGAAGGAACATGGATGGGTTTTAGTCAGTAAAAGTCTGACACTCCCATCCGCTTCGCCCAGAGCGGGAGAGGTAATTTGATGATTTCCCACCCGAAAAAAAAAAACATGGTATGTTAAGTTGCATATATTGGGGATTACGCCTGTTACCATGACGTGTATTGTTAACAATGTCAAATAAATTCATGGCAAATATTTGTTTGGGAACAACCAAAAATGGAAAAATAAAAAACTTTTTTGCAAAAAAATAAAACCGACTTCAAAAAAACACATAAAAGAGAAAAATAACTTTAGCTTCAGAAGTCGGTGGCAAAAAAACTAAATCAATCAACCAAAGGTCACCGACTTCTGAAGCTAAAGTTATTTTTCTCTTTTATGTGTTTTTATTAAATAACCAAGATAAAACGATGCAAGAAAACTACCACTGATCACTTTCTTCTTTGCCCATAGATACAGTCTACCGGTAGCGCTAAATGCAGAATGAAACTAAAGAGCTTAGTTTTTAGTCATACAACACTCATGGATGACTGCCTCGTTGGTGTAGTGGACGTTAGCACTACTACTAAGCATGAGCCCTTGAGTTCGATCCCCAGGTCAGGCTAAATATTCTTGGATTTTTTCATTAGAAAATTTTGAGTAGCAGCCCAGGGACCATACTTTTTAACGTTCCGTCCCTCTCGCGCACGTCTGCAGATGAGTGCGAGTGAGAGAGACGGATAGATCCGAATATACGGACGAAACGTTAGAGAGTAGGGCCTCAGAGCTCAGATTTATGGCTGGCAATAGGCTTGGCATGAATTAATGTGGGCAGTTCGCCTAGACTTTCGCCTAAAGAAAGAAAGAAAATCTATTTATTACAACAGCAACAGCCCATAACGTCCACTGCTGGACATAAGCCTCTCCCATGATGGGAGGAATTTGCCATAATCTCCACGCTTGGCAGGCGGATTGGAGATCGCAGTGATGAAAGACTAACAGAAAACGCTGCTGCCCATTCTCTGGTCTACAGAGGCGCAAGGTGTTCTGCCTCAGACATTAGTCGCCTTATACGACACCCGTCAGTGTAATGGGTTGGTTCTATTCTACTCTGCTGGATACCACACGGCTCACTATTTATTAATCTACCTATATAACTCTTCATGGAACAATACTCATATTAATCGCTCAAATTAATCACATTTCTATAACCGTATAAATGAATAAAGTTGTAATGTAAGTTTTCTCATTAAATAAATTGCTTATAGTAAAGAAAAGAACCACTCACACGTTTTATAACTCAATATTTAAAGTACGGAGTTAAGTTGGCAAGTAACTACTATTTCACAGGTGACCACTGATAAATTAATCCAGAAGGATCAGCGTAGCAAACAGATTTACGTTACACCATCACTGTTTGTTGCCGTTTTCATAGAGTCGTGTTGCTGCGGCCTCTCATAACAACTAACTGCATCAATTGGACGCTGTGTAAATATTTTAGTGATGTGCGTCAAATAGATCTAGTCCGATCTAAAATAGGAACATGGGACTTAGCAAACTTATCCCTAGCACACTCACCAAAACGTAACCCATCTTAGCTTTCAGTGCCGCACGAGCTATCCTTGTGATCGGACGTTTGCTAACATCGGTTACAGTTTAGTGCGCAATTTTTTTTTGTTTGTTTACGCTCGGGCCAACCGGTTCTCCGGTCGGTCCCTGCAGCTGTTGTTTTGCATATGAGTGAATCAAACCTAAGTAATGTAAACATCAGTTCATTATCGAGCGCTGACGAGTTGGAGGACGGTACAAATATGGAATTTGAGGACAATACACAACAAGATGACACGGAGGTGATAGGAAGGAAAAGAACACGGGAGGGAACCTCGCATGAAGAAGGATGGAGCGTAGTGAAAAGAGGACGAAACAAAGAAGTATGTTGTAGAGAAGACCAAGGTGAGAAGGAAAAAGAAAAGAGGACACAGGTGGCCGTTACTTGTAAAGAACCTCTGCCAAAACAGTTCGCCTTAGCGCGATTACTTAAGACGCATAACATTGCCAGTGGCAAGATTTATAGAATTAAATACGTACATCGGAATAAAATGTTCATTACGTTTGATAACGATATCGGTGCCGATGAATTTATAAATTGCTCAGTATTTACTGAGATGGGCTGGTCTTGCCAAAAAACTTCCGAAGTAGGAGTGTCGTACGGCCTTGTAAAAGCCATGGAACTGGAGATATCTGATGAAGATCTGAAAGCTAATCTGTCAAGCAGTGCTGAAATTATATCTATCAAGAGGCTAAATAAACGGTGCCCGGATGACCTTGACGGTAACGGCTGGACTCCGAGTGAAACGATTCGGCTAGGATTTAAAGGATCTTCTCTTCCGCCTTATGTCTACATTTACAGTTTGAGGATTCCAGTGGAGCGGTTTGTATTCCCTGTCACACAATGTGCTAACTGTTGGAAATATGGCCATTTGAAAATAAGATGTCCATCAAAGAAGCCCGTATGCCCTAAGTGTTCTCAAAAACACGAAAACTGTACAATTTCATCATTTACTTGTGTGAATTGTTTAGGTGGTCACATGGCTTTTGACAAAATCTGCCCCTTTTTTAAGAAAGAAAAGAAGCTGAGGGATTTAATGTCAGAATTTAATTGCACCTACAGGAGAGCTCTTACATTATATGTCCCACCCTCCCCTGCTAATGTCCCACAAGTAGTTTCTGAACCAATGCCTGAAGTCGAACCGTCTCCTACAGTGATTGCCACAACCGTCAGTGCGGTTCCAACGCTACTCCCAACTGACGAAAATGTCGGCACAGCCTCTCAAGTGGTCTGCCCAGGTACATCCACAATAAATCAACGAAGTAAGCCTCTGCCTAAACGTAATTTAAAGAAACAAAATCCCCGACCAGTAACCCCTGTACCTGCCGAGGAGATGATATGGAATGAAGTCTCAGAATCTTCAGATTCTTCGGAGAAAATTAACACACCTCATTCGAATAAAAACCATCATTCTGATTATAATAAGTCTTCCGATAATCTAAGTTTTCGGCATTTGATTAGAAAAATTAAAAATATTATAAGAAGCAAAGAATCTCTTCAGATTAAAATCCAGCAATCAATTTCCATATTTTCAGAGTGGCTGACACATAAAATTGTAAGTAGTTTATCATTAGATTGGTTATTTAATTTATTTGTTGGAAATGGCTGATAACAATAATTGTACGAACTTAAATATTGTACAATGGAATTGCCAAAGTTTAAGGCCTAAATCTCGTCCACTAGAATTGCATCTAAGTCAAGAAAAAATCCATATTGCCGTGTTAAGCGAAACATGGTTGGAGCCCGAGAGTCATTTTAAAATTAGTGAGTATAATACGTATAGATTAGACAGAGAAGATGGTTACGGTGGCGTTGCCATTATGACTCATCGCTCTGTTAAGTCTGTAGTTTGTACAACGCGAAGTCGTAACCCCGGTATTGAATTGTTACATATTAGAATTCTGAATTGTCAGCATATTGAGAATATAATTTCCATTTATTGCCCTTCGACAGTACATACCACTCAAGGGGATTGGGACGCAATATTTTCTATTGGGAACAGTAAAACTCTTATACTAGGAGATTTTAACGCGCATCACTCTAATTGGTCTGTAAGAACTGATCGGCGTGGCTCCGAAATATTTGACTCCATGTTGGATTATAATTTCATTCATTTGAACGATGGTAGTTTCACTAGAATCAGAATGGTTGACGGAGTTCTCCAGCAATCTAGTCCTGATATTTCATTTGTTTCATCAGATCTGTCCTTACTATGTAAGTGGAAACCAACAAACGAATCACTCGGAAGTGATCATCTAATTATTCAATTAAATTGTGTACTTAATATTAGGCGTGAATACCAATGCAGAAGGAATTTTAAAAAATCTGATTGGAATTTATATTCTGGATTTATAGATGATTATTTACAAAACTGCGTAACTCCCCTGGATCCTCAGGAGTTATATGACCTTCTACATAATATAATGCAAAAAGCCGCGGAAAAGTATATTCCCTACATTAAAATCCCTCAAAACATCTGCAACACATTTAAGCCCAAACCATATTGGTCTACAGAGCTGTCCAGGGCTGTTGCGGAGCGGCGCTTGGCTCTCGCGAATTTGAGAGGCTGCCCTTCTCCAAGGAATTTAGATATCCTCAAAGAAAAAATAAGCATTGCTCAAAGGCTTATTCGCAGCGCTAGTTGTAAATCTTTTCAGCAGTTTTGTTCATCTGTAGATGAAACCTCTTCAGCTTCTGAAATGTGGCGCAAGATGAGGTGGTTAAAGGGTCGACAAATTCCTAACGCATGTGTAGATAAAGAAAAAGCCGAGCGTCTGCTTAGTGACCTTACTCCAGATTTTGTATGTCCATCGCAGCCTACTTTTAGTTCTAATAATGCAATGTTGGAGTCGCCAATTTTAATGCCAGAATTGGTCAACTGTATTAAAGCTACTGACACAGCTCCTGGTTCAGATCAAATTTCCTTCTCCATGATTAAACATCTTCCTCCTTCCGGTAAATCTATGTTACTTCTAATATTTAATCAATGTTTTTCTGATGGTTTTGTTCCTCTACAATGGCGTCAAATCAAAATAGTTCCAATTCCCAAGCATAGTAATTCTTCTTTACGCCCTATCTCCCTGATTTCTTGTATTTGTAAAATTTTCCATGCCATTTTGGCCAAACGTATAGAATGGTTCTTTGAAAAACAAAACCTTTTTCCTGAGGACATGGTAGGTTTTCGTAAGGCAAGATCTTGTCTGGATAATCTTACGCGGTTGGTTTCTGAAATTCAACTAGGATTCTCTAAAAACCTGGTTACAGCGGCGTGCTTTATAGACATCGAGAGCGCTTATAACAATGTTGATATTCCTTGCCTGTTACGTATTTTAGACCAGTTTGGGGTTGGATCAAAAATCTGTGTATATTTGTGGTCCTTTTTATCAAATAGACATCTGCAAGTGGCGACGTACGGCTGTGATGTTGTTAGATTTACTGGCCGTGGGCTAGCTCAAGGAGATCCACTGGCTCCACTTTTATTTAATATTTTAACACTGCATATTTGTAAAAAAGTTGGACAGGTTAATTTATATATCTCAATATGCTGATGACTTCGTGTTGTATTCAACAAATCATAATCTAGATTTAGCGTTTGAAAAACTTCGGTCTGCTTTACGATATACCAAAGTGTTAATAGATAAGCTAGGTTTGACTATGTCTCCAAATAAAACTAAGATTTGCGTCTTTAAAAAAGGTTGCTTTAGAAGGGCTGTCAACTTTGATTTTGATGATATTTCTATTGAAGTTGTTAATAATGTGAAATATCTGGGTCTATGGCTGGATAGCTCATTAAGATGGGGTAAACATATCAATGAAACTTCACAAAAAGTAATGAAGTTCATTAATTTGATTAAAGTTTTATCCGGTCCCGGATGGGGACTCCATCAAAAACACTTAAGACGTATTTATATTTCCATAATTCGTAGTAGGCTTGATTATGCCAGTTTCTTGTTCGACAATGGTTGCAAGACTAAACTAATAAAATTAGATAGGGTGCAAAACCAGGCATTACGTGTTGTCGGCGGATTTATAAGGAGCACCCCAATACATGTCATGGAAAACGAACTGTGCCTTCCGCCACTTCATATTCGTCGGAGATACCTAGCTTGCAAATTTATTCTAAAATCAAAATCTTTTCGAAGCAATAAAACATTAAAATCACTAGAAAACCTTTCACTAGTTACAGGTTCCAACTATTGGCAGAACAAGAAACTGCCATTACTTGTTGACATCTTATCCCATTATAATTCCGTCCCAATATACTCAAGTGTTCAACTTGGTATGTTTTCACTTGATAAATGGATTAGTAGTATAAATATTTCTCATTTAATCTTCGATAACATCCCAAGTATTTCTAAACCTAAACGCCACTACAGTATTTTACAACTAAAACACTTATGTATTTCGTATATAAAAGAACAATATTCTGGTTATCACACATTATTTACTGACGGTTCCAAAGATAAACATGTAGGAGGCGCTGCCTTTTTGGATCCCATTCTTCTGAACCACATGAAGCTTAGGATTGATTCAGATATTTCTATTATGCACATTGAATTGATTGCTATATTGGAAGCTTTGTCCTATATTCTGTCAATTAATGGCGATAATTTTGTGATTCTGACAGACTCCAAAAGCTCGCTGCAACACTTGGCTCGGCACACTTCTCACATGCGAGGTACTCCGACAGCCTACGCGATATATGAATTAATCCTAAAACTTCAAGCTAATTCCAAAACGGTGCGCCTCCAATGGATTCCATCGCATATTCAATTTGAAGAAAATGATATGGTTGATATACTCGCCAAACAAGCGTGTGTTGATGGAGTCCCTACGAATATTACCCCGCTGTATTCAGACTATTTTGGAAAGGCAAAAAAAAAGTGTTTAGATCTTTGGCAAGAGTATTTTGATGAAAGATCAAAAGAAAAGGGGATATGGTACCGAACTATCCAGCCAGAGATTTCTCGGGCTCCGTGGATTGATTGTGATCTGAACAGAAAATTAATAACTATAGCCAGCTATAAGACTTCGTTCCGGCCATACTCCTTCAAATAAGTTCTATCATTTAATGAAGAAAGTTTTGTCTCCAAATTGTGATGACTGTGGAGTAATTGATGATGTTTTTCATATCCTGATGGAGTGTGTCCGGAATGAAAATAGTAGAATAAATGTTTTTGGACGATATAAATCGTATAATATTGGCACTTGTAATACCATCCTTGCTTTTCCAGTGTCCGAGAAAGCAAAAGAATTGTATGAGCTAGTATTAAGTAGATCGTAAGTTAGTGTTAAATAGATTTTAAGTAATTTGCTTTCCTTCACTGGGCGATGTGGTCGCTAAGCGACAAAGCCCTTTAATTAAATTAAAAAAAAAAAAAAAAAAATCTTAGCTTTCATAACTTTGTGGGTACAAACAAGAAAAAAAAAAATATATCAGCCTCTTAATGTTCCCACTGCCCTCCACTGCCCTCTCTATGAGAGTGAATGGGCTATAATCCACCATGTGGGCCCAGTGTGGGTTGGTAGATGTCACATGTCTTCGAAGTTTTGGTTCTAGTACATGTCGGTTTCCTCACTATGTTTTCCTTCACCGTTTTGAGAGCAGTGGTGATGAAATAAATTACACAAAGTAATGTTCCTGCTTGGGTTCAAACCACGAATTACAGTTCGTAAGCCAGCGCCGCCACCACTGAGCTACCGCTGCTCTCCAATATTTTAGCAATATTTTAGTGCTGTGCGTCAAATAGGTCTAGTCCGATCCAAAATAGGAACGTGGGCCTTAGCAAACTTATCCCTAGCATACTCACTAAAACGTAACCCATCTTAGCTTTAACTTTGTAGGTACTATCGAGGACACTCCCGCCTGTTCACCACTAAGCTCATTTTTGCTTGCACTCGCAACATAAAAACGCTCTCTAGCCTCGCCCCGTTGACTTTGTGTAGAAAAAATGAATGAAAAGATACCGAATCGGCCGAGCGCACTGACGACGCACGCCAAACGAGAGTTATTGTTACTTTGCGCGCCAAAGTCGACGCTTTCCTCATAGGCCCAAACTTTAAGGGGGTGTGGCTCGGCGCCTCCGCATGATTTAAGCGAAAAAAAATTAAAATGGTCAGGCGGAAAAGACCCCGATAGTACGTACAAGCAGGATTTATTATGTTTATAATTTTTGCTATTTTGCTCTCCTAATACTTCTGTACTTACCTATCTACTCGGTGGTATCACGATGTGGAATCTCATTAAGTATTTAATTTAATGGAGCTGACTGCACCGCTGGATTACGTACGCTTGAGGTGCCCAATGTGGATGTTAATGTATGGTATATGTATGGATGAATGTGTGTGGACATATGCAGGTTTACATGCTCTACGGGTAGAAAATGGTGGAGTTCAGTCGGTGTTTCTAATGAAGACGAACTTTTGAGTTCATCTGTACCGATGGGGATTATTTCAGTACTCAATTCTTTATTGCATTCCACAATGTAGGCTTAGATGGTAAAGATTTCTTTGGGAACAATTGTGGACCCTGTCGAGCACAGCAAAGGTAAGATAATGTAGAGAGGACTTATCATTTAAGTATCTTATAATGTAACTTATTCTAAAAAAAAAACATTAACATTACAAAAAAACATTTATTTTTCTAGTATTAAGTATTAAAGATTTATCATTTAAATATTGGTCGACACTATAATAACATTTGGTCAATAATAACTTTTTTAACTTTTTTGTGAATATATGTATGAGTTTTTTTTATTCTCGGATTCAGAATCAGGATCAGAATCAGAATGCATGATGAATTCGGGTAACATATTGTATATTTTTATTGACATTATTAACCAGAGGACTTGTTTAGTGGATTTTTATGTGGGATTTTGGCAGGTTGATTTCTGTAATGATGTTTCGTTTTCTTGTTTGTTTGTTGTATGTTTATGGTTGGATTATTCAGGCAGGCATAAAATATGACACCAAAAAGTTGCATCTTAATACATAGATAACCTTCAAAGATAAATTCGCATAATGACGGTTTTAGCCAAAAAAAAAAATATGTCAGCATCGGCATCGTGACAACGACGAAAACTAACAAAGAAAAATTTGAAGCAATCTGTTAGCAATAATCGAAACGCAAGTAAATTCCAAGCAAGAAATCAAAATGCAGAAGTCTTTAGGATTTGATTTCAACAAGATTCTTGACCAAACGTTATACACTTACTTAACAGATAAATTTAAAAAGCTAGAAGAGACAAATCAAAATGTGAACGAAGGCATGCCAGAGAATGGGCACAACCAGAAACTTGGGCTGATGGGTCGACTTCGACCCGTGGTCGAGATTATTGCCTTGAGCGAAATGATCGTTGGATCGATAATGATAATATTTCTTGTTATTGTTGCTTGTGATTACGACAAAATGTATGCGACTGAGGATTCTAGACGTAAGTGTTTATTCTTCACCTTCTTTATCGACGCGGCGCGGCGGTACAACTATATTATTACACTGTTTCGTATTGCCTAGTACTAACTAGGTTGTGGAGGTCAGATATTCAGGACGGTTAGACTGGAAGCCGACCCCAACATAGTTGGGAAAAGGCTAGGTAGATGTGATGATGGATCTAGTAAGTGGCCATATTGATTGTCAGAAGCTTTAAGATGGATACTCCACGGTAGCCCGCGAAATTAAAATTTTCTTACGTTTTTGCAATTTGCAGGCCAGTGCTAGGTTGTATGTTGATTAAAATATGATTTGCAGCTGTAAGACGTATGTAGTTTGCGACAGCTATGTCCCACAGCAACCTGTACAGTCGACGAACTCACACCTAGAGGACATTACAAGTCTTATAAAATTGGAATTCCTGTTCCGTTCTTTGAGAAGATTTTTTCGGTCGATGTCTGGCCAGTAAATGCCCAAATTAAACTCTGGTTTCCCTATATACGTCGTTATAAATATAAGAAGCCGGGATTAACACAAACTCAGCATACTTTTCGTGGCTCAGGCCACCCATAGTAAACCTATCAAAACTACAACAATCGACATCTTTTATCAAAATGTTCGCGGATTAAAGACTAAACTCATGATGTGGAGAACCAATTTACTATTATTAGAATATGATATTATTGCTGTAACGGAATCATTTCTCGATCACTCGGTTGAAGACTCGTTACCTGTAACGGCTACAGCGTTATACGACGAGATCGTGGTTCTCCGTGCGGCGGTGTGATGCTCCTGTCACGGGCTGGTCTACTCATGAATCGACGCCGGGATCTTGAAACGGATAGCGGTGAAGATCTGTGGGTATCATGTGACATAGATGGTCGCTTGATATTTGTATGTGTAGTGTACATAAAGCCCAGTGCAACTGATAACGACTATATGTCGTGGTTTTGTAAAGTTGAGAGTTTCATACAAACCATAAAGGGCACTGTTTTCATATGTGGTGATTTAAATTTAAATAGTGCTTCGGTTAATATTAATAATTATTTCTGTTATTTTCTGTCATTTTGTAGCATGGCTGATAAGAATGTTGTGAAGAATCTGCATGGAGGTATACTAGATGTAGTGTTGGTTCACGAGAGCGTCGAGGTATCTATAAGCGAGTCAGAAGGTATGGTACCACCCGATAATTATCACCCGCCACTGGATATTACTTTAAAGTTTGACACAGCTTCCCATGTTCGTCCTATGCCAGCTAGTAATAATGATCGGTCTAAGGACTGGAATTTTAATAAGTGCGATTATAAACGTCTTTATACTCTACTTAATGAGGAATCTTGGAGTACCGTAATAGAATCAACTGATATTACTTTTTGCATGAATAGTTTTTATGAAATTATTTATAATTTCTTTAACGAATGTATGCCAAAAAAACTACGCAATAAAGCTAGTCGCAAACGTTATCCTGTTTGGTACACCCGTGATATAATAACAGATCTTCGAAATAAACACAGACTACATCAAACTTGGAAAAAGTCTACTTGTTTAACGGTATACAAAGCATTTTCTGATTTAAGAGCAAACCTTAAGCACCGCATTATCAAAGCATATAATTCACATTTACATCATGTTGAACGTAATATAAGAGTCAACCCACGACAGTTTTGGCAGCACATATCCACCCTTCGATGCAAAGGAGGCTTTGAGCCTACAATCAACTATAAGGGTCAATCACTGTCGGGTATCCATGCCGCTAATGCTTTTGCTGATTTCTTTTCCAGTGTTTTCTTACCTGAAACACCTGATTTGAATGTCTCCCAAATATGTGCTCTTGAAACATATAGCAATAGTAACTGCGTCAGTTTAGTTAATTTTTCAACTAACGATGTAGAACGTGGTATCAGTAAATTAAAACTCAGTAGTTCTGCTGGACCGGATAACATTCCAGCTAATATCCTTAAACTGTCTAAAACTTCCATAGCCATCCCTCTATGTCATATATTCAACTTATCATTAACCACTGGAAAATACCCAACTCAATGGAAACTCTCTAGGGTTACTCCTATACCGAAGACAAGGTTGAAATCATCAGTTGAAGACTACAGGCCTATTGCTATATTGTCTGCCCCTGCTAAAGTATTTGAACACATTTTATATAAGGAAATTCAAAGACAAGTCGATATTTATTTGTGCAATGAACAACATGGTTTTCGCAACAAAAAGTCAGTTGACACCAATTTGCTAACATTAGTTGATTTTATTTCTTTTCAAATGGACCGCGGACAGCAAGTAGATGTGCTGTATTTCGATTTTCGTAAGGCCTTTGATAGAATTAATAACGACATCTTGTTACGCAAGTTAAGTGCCATAGGATTTACACCCAGTCTTCTTCTTCTGTTTTCTGACTATCTCCGGGACCGTCAGCAATTTGTTCGTCTTGGCTCATACAATTCACATGCGTATCATACACGATCAGGCGTGAGTCAGGGTTCCATTTTAGGTCCCTTGCTTTTTTTGATTATGGTAAACGATCTGCCACAAATAATAAAACACTCGAAATGTCTACTTTATGCCGACGACCTGAAAATATATGCAACAGTAAACTCCGTGTCTGACTGTATAGTTCTCCAGCGTGATATCGATGCCTTGAGTGAATGGGCTGCCACTAATAAAATGGAATTTAACACCTCTAAATGTCAATTTATGAGCTTTGGCCGTATGCGGAACCCAATACAGTACGACTACAGCGTGAACAACGAGTTTATAACCAGAGTGTCGACAGTGAAAGACCTCGGTGTACTGTTTGATAGCAAACTGACCTTTCATACACACATTATAAGCTTGGCTAAAGAATCATTCAGACGCTTAGGTTTTGTTTTACGTAACTGTCAAGGTTTTAATAACCAGGCAGTTATCAAGCTCTTGTTCAACGCCTTAGTTCGGTGCAAGCTCGAAACTAGCGCTTGTGTATGGAATCCTCATGAGGTAACCTATACACTCATGCTGGAAAAAGTGCAAAAAGCTTTTCTCAGGTACCTCTACAAACATGTATTTGGATATTATCCATATATGTATCCTACTAAATTTCTTTTAGGATGTTTGAATTTTAATTCCCTTAAAGTCAGGCGTGCTGTTGGCCAACTTACAATTTCGTATAAAATTATACATGGTTATACCAACGCCTCGGAATTACATGCTGAGCTGTGTCAATTATTTGTTCCAAATAATTATATTCGCTCTAGGAAACATAAATTGTTTAATGTTCCATTTAGTCGCACTGTAGCTCGATCCACTTCGCCTGTACCACGTATGCTTACGAACCTCAACGCTCTCGTGGAGACCAACCCTGGATTGGACTTGTTTGCTGATGAATGGAAGACGATATTGTTGGAATGTTTGTGCTTCTGCGAGAAGACCGAGTAAAAGGATTAGGTATTTAATTTAGTGTTAATGGTTTTAAATACTGTACTAAATAAATAAATAATAATAATAATAATAATAGTAGTTACAGAATTATAATCATCAAAATCAATACAAAACTGTTCATGTAACTCGATTGAACGACTTTTCATGAAAACGTAATTCAAAATTAACGCCAAAATTAAATGGCGTACAGACACACACACGGTAATAGCATAAATTAAAAGTAAATTGACTTTATTCTTTAAGTAGTTCTCCTTGTACTAGATTACAGCTACAAGGTAATAATAAGAATCGGTATGGTACAAAGGGTGTAAAACACCTCTTCACAAAGCCGAAAGACACTTGTTCTCCCCATCATTGCGATCATTTATTTGTTCTACACCATACCTGGGAAACTTTTAATTACGGAGATATTGGGGGTCAAAGTTCCAACTTTTTGACAAGTTTTTTTCTTTAAAATCAAGTTTTTAATGTAAGAGTTTCACTTTAAACACCTCCACGACCCCCGTATTATTCAATCCATCCATCAGCACGATGTTTTGAGTGCGTTACATTGAGTTCTACCACAAAACATGATTTTTCACCACAAAAAAAAGTCGTTTCCCAGCAATAATTTTTGCGTAAAGTTACTTAGTTTGATGTACAGAATGCTTGGTTGACGGCTTTGTGATGAGGTCTTTTACACCCTGTATACCGCTAAAAAACCCGACAACTGAATAATCACGCTCTAATTAAATTCGGGGTTTACAAGGTAAAATCTACTTCTCCTATGTTGAAGTCGATTAAAATGTAGCTTAAGCCATAATAACAAATCGATTGACACCTAATTCATCGAAATCAGACGAATAGTTTAGGCGCTTCGGAGGAGCGTACTTACAAACAAACATACATACGACTGCTAACATCATAACCCTTCGTTTTGGTTTAGCTGTAGTCGGGTAAAAATGAGGCATCAAGTTTTTTGCATTGGGTTACAGCCAATAAGTATATCGCAACCTGGATATAACTTTTTAATCGCAAATTTGTAATGAGCATTCAGACGAGCTAGCATTCAATGCTCGCTCGCTTTCTATAGAAAAGCTGCCTTTGATTTGCAGTAATACTGCCGGATAATTACTTGCTGGCATCGTTTCTTTTATGTACTTATTTTAATCTCGGGGTTAGGTAGTAGCCAATTTTAACAAAGATAAACGTGTTACCCAGTAGCAGGGTTAAATACGTATTGGTGTTTTACCTCATCTGCACGCGAAGCATAACGAATTGCATATCTATTCTTCGATGAATAATTGACAAAGCTCTTTCTATACAACTCGACATGTCCGAGCATGAGGCGACCCGTAGACTCGAGTATCTACGAAGACAAATACATAAAATTATTTAAATAGCAACTGGGTACTTCCCCGGCATCCCGTTGGGAAGTAGCTAGTGATGTAGACATTCTACGAATCTCGATCATCGTGTCACTAAGTGTTGATAAAACCTGGTATTTAGCGTTCGGTTAGGCGACACTTAGTGTTGGTGAAAACAGGAATTAGGCATTCACTTAAGTGACACAGTTGATGAAAACGGGTATTAGGCATTGAGATAGGTGTCACTTAGTGTTGGCACTTAGAGATAATACCAGTGGCTTAAAATATGTATTACGATTACCTAAAACTAGTTGACATATTGTTGTTGCAAGTGAGCCCCAAACTACATGGGACTAATAAGAAAATTCTATGTGGGTTGGTACGTTTTGCCATGCTAGAGCATGATGTTTTCAGTGATGTTAAAATATTTTACTATGTTAATAATACTTTTTCAGTGATAAGTTTAATGTCTTTCGGCGGTCTGGTTCTTCTTGTAGTCAATGGGATGCTGTTACTAGCATCACTGAAGATGGAGAAAAGGAAGTTCTTGGGAGTGAGTCGTGTGGCTTTATTATTTATGCATAATCAACCTGTAATGTTCCCACTAGAAGAATTCCTGAAGAATTGCCAAACTTAAGTGGCTGTGGGCAGGGCACATTGATCGCAGAACGGATGGCTGATGGGGCCGAAAAGTTCTGGAGTGGCGACCGCGAACCGGAAGACGTTGCGTTGGAAGGCGTCCCACTAGGTGGACCGATGACCTGGTGAAGGTTGCGGGAATCCGCTGGATGCGAGTCGCACGGGACCGGTCAATGTGGTGACACGCACGGCCTATGGCCTATGGCCTGGTATGGTCTAGCAGTGGAGGTCTTTCAACTAAAATGATGATGATGAATCAGCCTGTAATATTCCCACTACTGGGACACAAGCACCTCTCTACGCTCATCAACCCAGTGTAGTAGATGAGTCGGTGATGTCACATATTTTCCAATATATTTTGGTTGTTGGACATGTAGGGTCACGATATTTTCCTTCACCGTTTTGAGGAGCTTGTGGCTAAATAGTAACAGCCTCTCGGGACAATCTTTAGGTTGGTCCGTGGATGGGTGACCACCCATTCCTCCGTGCCTCGGAAAGCATGTTACCCGTTGGCCCGGTGGGCGGTCGGATCGTTTGTAGATCTTTGACAGTCTTTACAGGTAGTCAGTTGCCCATAAGTCTGCCAACCAGTCTTACCAAGAAGTATTTTATTTATTTATTTAAACTTCATGTACAAGGGTAATAATAAATAATAATAATAAAAATATTTATTTATCTCCACAAATTACATAATTTCAACATGAGTATAAATTACAGTCAGACACAGAAATTTTGGCAAAGTGTGTAATTTGTGGGAGATCTGGAGTCTAAACTAAGCCTAGGCCTGTATTTCAGAACTCCAGGCCCCCCCAATTAAATTATGTTGGTTTTGTTAAGGGTGGTACATAGGCGGACTTAATGCCACAAGGCATTCTCTACCAGTCAACTTTTGGGTCAAATAGGATAGCATTGTGATAGAGTACAATAAAAATAAATAAGAAAAATACTATTTACGAAGTATCGTAGGTAATAAGTACCTACCGACCTATTACCGAGTGGATTGTGGAGCTTCAGATAGGCAATCACTTCATGTAAAATACTGGTATTCAGATGGATCCAATTAGACTAGAAGCCGATCCCAACGCAGTTAGGACTATGTTTACCTTCACCGTTTAGTGAGTAGTGGTGATTAATTAAAAATTGTACGAGTAACGCGTCTGCCTGGGTAGCAGTTGCCCTGATTGGTTGCTTATAGTTAGTTAGTATGTGGGTCATATTCAAAATATTGTGTGTTACAGATAGAAAAAATTGTATTTTTTAAACTTTCGTGTAGTAAGTTACCTACAGTTATTTTTTTATTTTTTTTTAGTTTACCGTGGAAATTGAATACTTGCATGAATCGGAACCTACGCAATGTCTGGTTTGTGTTTTTAAATAAATTGTTTAGCTGTATCAAAAATGTTTTTATTAAGCTTAACTATGCATTAAATGTAGGTTTGTTTGTTTATGCAATTCTATAGTCAGATATATAGCTCATTACAAAAATAACCGGGTTAGACATTAACACAGTATTAAATATACAATTATTTTGAATATGACCCATGTAATCGTCAAATCTTGAAACTGTATTTCAAACCAGTTCTACTCAACCGATTGAGCTAAAATTTTGCATACACCTTTGGTTCTGGTGACAATATTAATTTATGAGAGACATGACTTTGATCCTGCAGCCGGGATCCATCCATGTTCATCTGTCCGGCAAAGCTTGTCTATGGTTCAGTACTCAATGTGGACGCGCGGAAGCGCAAAAGCATGAGGCTTGTCTAGACTTGGTTGTTGCTCGACACCGTAAAGCAAAAGATAGCGTTTTATAATATTACTAAATGTTTGTTTTCAGTCTTACTTACTAATATCAACACTTCTTTGGATCTACATATTTGTGTTGTCTATTATGAAGATTCATTACGCATTAATGGTTATACAAACAGGTAAGATATATTATTTGTTAAATTCTGGATAGCCTTACCAAAGATATTATCACCAAGTTGACGGAGTTTCTGACCAACTCTAGGCAAACTAGCCTTCTGAAAATATATTTGTTTAACTCCATAAGATTGGGTGCCAAGTACTGCAGTAGGCTTCATACGTCCAGCGGACGTATTTTGGCCGAAATTGTGGTGATGAGGAAGATATATTCATAGATTCCCTAATACCACATAGAAACGCTTGATTTGAAGATCAAATAAGTAACCAGGGCAGCATGTCACACAAGAGAGTACGACTATGCGCAGCAGTGGGTAGAATGATGACAACGACAAGTTTGTATATTTTGCATTCCAGTACTACTACTTTTCTACTACAGACCTTTCTACTCTTTTCCATTTCTGTTTTTCTAGTACCTAGTAACTAGGAAATCAGAATAAAGTGCCCATGAAATAGAGCAGTGAGTATCTCGGGAACTTTACACCTCAGACTATTCGTCAAGCTTTTACTATAGAGATTTCAGAAAACCGACTTACCTACGGCACTTGGCGAATCTCTTAAAAATATGGCGCAAAGTTACACCTAGCCCCTGAAATAAAACTTTTGAATGAAAATCTTGAGATTAAACTTGACTACTTGTTTATTTTATTGCGTTTTTGTAAATGTGTACTTAATCATTAATAGTGGTTTCTTTTGATCTTTTCGTTACTTCGTGAAGCACAGCTCAATTTTCAAATTAAATCTTGAGCCCTATGATTGGTTTTAGTTTTCTCTAAAACTGGAGATTAAAGGTTTAAAGATAGACTCTTAATAATTATCCTAAAGGCCCGTCTAGTTCTCTAGAAGGAAACCATTTTAAACCTTATTTGTACAATTATTTATGGTTGAAATTCACATTTTTAAACAGCCTATCCTGGCCTGCTGGGCAATGGCCTCCCCTTAGTCCTTCCAGGAGTTTTTATCCCGCGCCACCTGGGGCCAGCCCCCGTGGTACGCGTCCAATTTGTCTCGCCAACTTGTTTATTTGTGAATGTTTTATCATATTTCATATTATCATTGTACAATCAGTGATTGAGACGTAATGGTTTACTATGTAGGTTGGTCTGTGGATGGGTGACCACTTGTTACATACCGAGTTCCTTTCCTCCGTGCCTCGGAAAGCACGTTACGCAGTTGGTTCCGGCTATCATTTGTAGATCTTTGACAGTCGTTACAGGTAGTCAGTGGCCCAAAAAGTCTGACAACCAGTCTTACACCAAGGGGTATCGTATTCCGGGGTTGCGGGACTGTTCGAAAGAGATACCGTGGCCCCGGAACACAAAGGGCGATGAAGGAACATGGATGGGTTTTAGTCAGTAAAAGTCTGACACTCCCTCCTGCTCCGCCCAGAGCGGGAGGAGTTATTTGATGATTTCCCATCCGAAAAAAAAAAAAAAAAGCGGTATCGTATTACCCAGTACTAACTGGGTTGTGGAGGTCAGATAGGCAGTCGCTCCATGTAAAATATGTATTCAGCTGCATCCGGTTAGACTGGAAGCCGAACCCAACATAGTTGGGAAAAGGCTTGGCAGATGATGATGGTTTGTTATATATAAACTACTGATTTTATTATTAATTTGTTTACAGATGCAAGAAATTTAGTTCTTCCTGAAAAAAGACATTTCCTACTAAGTAATGCATGTCTTATGGGTGTATTTACTTTGTTGGGATCTGGTAAGCAATGTTATTGACATTATTGCAAGCGTAGTGAGCATAATATAGTTCTAAACGTAGATAACTTCATTTTAAGACCTCTTTACTGGCAAAATAGTTGGCAATATTTTATCAGCGATAAAAGGAAATATCGAGAGAAAGCCGGTGTTATAAAACCAATAAATCGAAGACATGTCGACTGTGTTGCGTGGTGGATTACAGCCATCTCCCTCTCATAGAGAGGAAGCCTGTGTCCCAGCAGTGGGAACATGTTAGGCTGATTATGCCTAAGTGTAGGTCACTTTATAATTTTTAAGCTAGCCCTTTCCGACAATAACATCTTGTGCACATTAAGCGACACCTAAATGAATGCCTTAATCGGGGTGGACACGTTACCACGAGTTCAGTACATCATACTGAAACACCCACATGTAAATTTTTCATCGGAAATTAAAAAAGAACAGGTCCATGCATGCAAATGTCTTTTCGCGCAAGTGGGTTACCACGAGTTCAGTATATCATACTGAAACACCTAGGTACATATACATTTTTCATCGGCAATTAAAAAAGAACAGGTCCATGCGTACAAATGTCAGTTTGCGCAAAAGTCCATGCGCGCAATTATACTCGCACAAGTGTCTTTCGCGCAAGTGTTCTGTGGCCAATATTTTGTAACGAAGTTCCCTGGAAGGTGCATTAGCCATTTTAATTTCGCTAAAATATTAGGGTAGCGACGCCGACCCGGGAAACCTGAGCTGCGAGTCAGCAGAACGTGCCGCTTACAACGGACTACGGTTGGCTGCTCATGTCTGCATTTACATTGCCTATACCCTGCCAAGTCTTCCTATATTTAGAATTTTATTATTTTCAATATTATGCCGAATATTAATTAATATTCAAAAGTTTCGCAATAGTATGTAGTTCGATGTATGGATTTGTTTAATGGCAAAAGGCTCGCCATATTAATGTGGATTTCCTATAGGGTCTTTAATCTTTCGTAACTCTCTTTAATCGGTCTCAATCTTTAACCCTTCGTGAATAACAGGTCTCATAGTATCTTGATAATATTTTTTTTAAGACAGCACAATGGCTTTTTAATTTCAATATTGTCGATCTGTCTGTAGTATCGTTGCTTCTAAACGGATGAACCAATATTAATTAATGCCTTTTTTGTTGATTGTAGCCTCGTTGGTCTAGCTGCGCAAGACGCCCTGGGTTCGATACCCGGGTCGGGAAAAGCGTTACAGGGTTTATCCATCAGGAATTTCTCAATAACAGCTATCCCGGTTGATGATAATGGGCTCGCCCCCTGACTTAAAATATAGCTGGGGAAATGTGGGTGTACTATTTGGTACATCTCTGCCCAACTCCTCAGGGATTACAGGCGTGATGTTATGTTGCGTTCTTAGCTATGTTTGATGCGTAAGCATGAGCACAATTAGCCTATATTGTTCCCACTGCTGGGACACAGGCGTCCTCGGGGGCAATGACTTCCCAGTCACCGCCGGTGGCGACTGGGAATTTTTATTCCCATTTGCCTCCGGTGGCAATCCCCGCGGGGGCGGTTTATTCCCATCTCGGCACCTTCCCATCTCGGCACCCATGAATTTATTTATCTTGTCTACTAAAAATTCCCATTTCGGCACCCTCTCATGAATCATTAAAAGAAACGGAAACACAGTATCAGTATAGTAAGTAAATCAACTTTATTATTTATTAAATCATTTTTGTTTCTTTTTAAATTACCATTTTCACAGACAAGCCCTTGAATCGCTTTTTAGAGGCTCCATTATCTCTGCCTTGGCAGTAACATAACAAATTTTAAAATATATGAAAAATTCACGGTTCGTAGGAATAATTGTTTTAAAATCTTTCCAGCAATTGTGTAAAAACATATTACAAAAATCAACAGTTATTATGTACAATTAACGTCAGTATAACCGGGACGTAGGCAAAAGGGCGTCCATACTTTGAGGACTTTCATACTGGTACTAAATGATACGAGTAGGCTTGATTACGAGTTCACTGTACAGTCATAGCAATTAGCTGATCCCCCTTTGCAATTCTTTTATATTTTATTTACTTCGCTCAAATAAATAAAATATAAAATAATTGCAAAGGGGGTCAGCTAATTGCTATAACTCGCTGTACATTTATTTTGCTTTTGTACATAGTATTGATGACCTGCGTTTAGAAGTACCTTTTGGCCACGTTGGGACTTCATATAATTTAGCACTGATCTCCCATTACTTGGTCCTGCACTCATTATTATTTCGTAACTCACTTGAACTTCGATCCGTTTATCTCTAAAAAAACTAGAAATACTGATAAAATGACTGAAGAGTAAACACATGCATAACGAATGTAATTGTACATTAAACTGGCTTGGCACCGGCCGCATTGCTAATTGTCTCTATCTCGCTCTTTCTTTTGTTAGTTTGCGCTATTGCTTATTATACTATCTGGACTGAGCACTTCTAATTTAGTATTACACAAAAATGAACCATAATGTGCAGTCGTTAGGTTTACTTTGGTTTGACTGTCTTAACCGAGGCGAAAGAGATAGCCAGAAAATATGACACTTACTTGCTTACTTATTACTTGCGTATTTTTTTTAAGATCCCATGAAAATATATTTTACTTTGTCCACTACACACTAAAAATTTAAAATTAAACTTATTTTATAGGTACTTTTTTTACATTTTTTAGTTTTGAGTCAATTTGATTTACTCAGTATACTGATACAATGTATCCATTTTTTGATGACTGTACTTAGCAACGACTAATGACGGAGTGCCGAGATGGGAATTTTTCGTAAAGATGATAAATTAATTCATGGGTGCCGATCTCGGCACCCATGAATCCTTCTTCCTTCCTTCCTTCCTTCCTTCATGAACCTTCCCATCTGGGAAGGTGCCGAGATGGGACTAAACCGCGGGGGCGACTGGGAATATACGTCCTCTCGCTCTTGGAGACGGCCCAAAAGAGAGTGTATAGAAAAATGTGGCAAGGACGATAATATAGCCGTAGCTCGTGGAGGCCGCCCCTATGAGAGGGAGTGAGCAGTAATCCACCACGCAGACCATTTGGTCTTAAATTCGAATGTTTGGTTCTACGACATCCTAAATTCCTCACGATGTTTTCCTTCACCTTTTTTGACGTTCAAAACGTGATTGTTTATCAGGCATGGGTCAGCTAGTATGTAATAAACATACTAGCTGACCCACGCAAATTCGTCTGCGTCACATAAGAGAGAAAAAGCTAACAAAAGGAATACATTTTCCCCGTTTTTGCAACATCTTTCATTTATGCTCCGCTCCTTTTGGTCGTAACGTGATGTTATATAGCCTATAACCTTCCTCAATAAATGGGCTATCCAACACAAAAATATTTTTTCAATTCCAACCAGTAGTTCCTGAGATTAGCGCGTTCAAACAAACAAACTCTTCAGCTTTATAATATTATTACTAGCTGACCCACGCAACTTCGTCTGCGTCACATAAGAGAGAAAAAGCTAACAAAAGGAATACATTTTCCCCGTTTTTGCAACATCTTTCATTTATGCTCCGCTCCTTTTGGTCGTAGCGTGATGTTATATAGCCTATAACCTTCCTCAATAAATGGGCTATCCAACACAAAAATATTTTTTCAATTCCAACCAGTAGTTCCTGAGATTAGCGCGTTCAAACAAACAAACAAACAAACAAACAAACAAACTCTTCAGCTTTATAATATTAGTATAGATTATAATTATTACATATTATGTCGGAGGGTCACGCACGGTTTATTCCGAGATTCCAATATCATGTGGATTTTAAAGATGGGTTCCCAGCAATGAAAACACACAGGGTATCTACACTGCTTTTATTAAACAAACAAATTACTTCAGATTAGTACAGTTCCGGGACGCACGTCTCGCTGCCATCATGTCGTCCTTGCTGCGAGCTTAAAACATCACGACTCTGTAAAAGTATGCTACCAGTGTGGGTAGACTGTGAAGTATGTCGCATGATGTTACCACTGGCGGACCTGCGATTCATTTTATGTCCGTACTACTAAACCGGACCGACCGACCGACCGGATCCGACATATAAATAGCTTTTGAATTTAATTTTGAATTAGGTAATCTCTTAACTTTCTTGCTTGTTTCAGTGGTACACTTCATGGGGAATGTATGTGTGTTTACTTACTACAATTTGAAGTACGTACCGTTTCTGATAAGCAGTGGTCCGTAAATTATTATGTCATTATAATTATGGTGTTGTATGTAGGTATTACATTAGCTAATAAAGATGATTCCTTAGTTGACTACTTATCTTCTGTTTTATTGTTAGATAGGTTTGCAGTGTGAGGAGCTCGTGGCTAGATAATAACAGCCGCTCAGCCCGCTTAGCATGAACGCCGTAGACACGAAACGAAACGACAAATCTTTTGTTCATCTTTCATTGAATCGACAAAATGACAGATGAACAAAAGATTTGTCGATTCTCTTTCGTGTCTACGGCGTTCATGCTAAGCGGGCTGATCAATCTTCAGGTTAAGCCACGCTTGCCTAGGTTGGGCTATGGATGGGTGACCACCCATTACATACAGAGTTTCCTCCGTGCCTCGGAAAGCACTAAGCCGTAGGTCCCGGCTATCATTTGTAGATTTTTGACAGTCGTTACAGGTAGTCAGTGGCCCAAAAAGTCTGACAACCAGTCTTACTAAGGGGTATCGTATTACCCAGTAGGTACTAACTGGGTTGGGGAGGTCAGAAAGGCTGTCGCTCCATGTAAAATACTGGTATTCGGCTGTATCCGTCCAAACTGTAAGCCGACCCCAACATAGTTGGGAAAAGGCTAGGCAGATGATGATGGTTTGTATTATGTTTGCAGTGTAAAATCTGGAAGTCTTTTGATTAGGTACAGGATCTCAGCTTGATAAACGAAACTTTAGATAAGTCTGTCACATGTTTGTGTCAGAGATTATGTTGGTTTCGTGTGGTTAGTGAATAACCTGGTGTCAGAATTTTATGCTGCCCATGAACCAGAGGTCCATGGGACTGGACCACAGATCGTTGGAAGTTAATTTGTTTTTCGGAAGCTTTATTATTTCCCATTTTGAACCCTGCGTTATGAACTGTTGACACTTTCCTATAGGCTCTGTGTACTTTCATATTACATCTAAATGAACTGTTTACCAACACCACAAGTCCGGACAATTTCAATAAATAATTTTCTCTGTGGGCAGGGGCACCCTTGGTTTTAATTATGTAAGGTCGCTAGGGGTCCTTTATTAAATGGGTCCCCTGTGTTTACAAATGTAGGTGAATAGTATGTACTGCTGCCGTCTGGAAAATCAATGAGGCTTATGATGAGGTTTTTGGGACTGATTCGTTTTTGGGATATTATACTCGAGTTTGGAATTATAAGTAATCAGTCATTTAATTAATTCAAGTAAGGTGAGGAGGATGTACATTATATACAGACTACAAATAGAACTGAAATAATAATAAAAATTAAGTAAGTACCTAAATATTATACAGGGTTAGTTTTCAATTACCAGCCAAAATTTGAAATTAAGATCTAGATATTTTTCGACAATAATATTTGAAATACGGTTGTGTATTTTAAATATTATTGTCGAAAAATATAAAATAAAATAATAGCATTCATTTGAAAATGTCCTAAAAATTTTCTTTATACCTTTTGATTGTTACCTTTATGTTGTTGAACTGAATTGTGCTGTTCCAATATCTACACGTTCGCTTTTTAGTGGTGGACAGGAATAAAATTGTATTAATAAAGTGTTGTTTTTTTTCATTAAATATCGAAAATATTATAGATTCCAAACCATCTCTAAAAATTTGGCCAGTCATTGAAGGGAATAGGCACACCGTCGTCAAAGTTCTCCTCTGCATCGCTGTCATCCGGAAACTTGCCCAGAAGACTGGCAGCATCGCCACGTTGAATAGCAATGCTAATTCTTTGGCCAAAGAAAAAAATAAAGTAAAATAAAATAAAATAAATAAAATAAAGTAGATATGGAAACTGAAATGGAAATCGGCAGGTCATGTACGTAAGTGGAAAATGTGATAAATAATAGAGAAAGGGAAGGGAGAGAGAATTGGGGTAATCGTTTTGAGCCCCAATTTAGAAGATGCTGGGAAGATCAAATAACGGTGGTAGCGAGAATAATTTGGACTAGTACAGCACAATAAAACAAAATGATGATGACACGATTTTTTTTCTTCACCGGAGCAAATGTACGCACATAAGTCCGAAATCAAAGGTGCGTGTTTTGGGTTCGATCTTGACTTGGCAGTCCAACGGTCACACCAGGCTATCACAGCTGCTTGAAATAAAAAAAAAAGTCTTCAAAAAATAACTATCAGCCATACACCTGGTAATTGGTATAACTCATCAAAGGTGTTCCAAAAGCCCATTCACAAGTCGTACAAGGTTCCCAAACATGTTCTGATTCCAGCCTTTTTCTTATGTTTTCTTGCAATTTGCAGATCAGTTACAGGTTGCATGGTGAACAAAATAGGCGCGACCGTAACACGAATGTATTAAAGTAAAATCATCAGTGCAACGTTCATTTAATCCCATTGAATGACTATTTCATGTAAAAGTCTGGGGCCCAACAAGGAAAAATACGCTACCGTAATTAACAGCCTCTTATACTAAGTACCTGGAATTAGTATATCGCAGAACCCTCATTGTTGATATCGTTTCAACCTTACCTTACTTAGTAAGACGATTTGGGATTACAAATCTTACCTTTGTCAGTTTTCTTGCAATTTGCGATCTTGAGAATGAATATCATTTTGATATCTTCTTTTTTTTCGGTTGTGTATTTGAAAGAAATAAAATACATTTATTTGGCACACGCCACAAGTGCACACAGTATAAAAAAACAAAAAAAAAAAACAACAAGAATAACAAAATAAATGAATAAAAAATTAATACTAAACAAAAATTAAAACAATGTGACACTGTGTGCCTGACGGCGCGCCAAATAGGCCCAGTTCAGCAAAATGCCGGACAACTAGTGCCCGACGCTGGTTTTCAACTAGACCTATTTTGATCTATCTAGCCTTTTCTCAACTTTGTTGGAGTCGGTTTCTAGTCTAACCGAATGCAGCTGAATATGAGTATTTTATATGAAACACTATCTGAACTCCATATCCCAGTTACTGGGTAATACAATACTCCTTGGTAAGACTGGTTGTCAGACTTTTCGCGCTTCCAAACCGTTGGTAACGACTGTCAAAAATATACAAATGACAGCCTAAGTAGGTATATGCCAGCGGATTAACGCGTTTTCCAAGGCACGGCGGGGTAATACATAGTCCATCCACGGATCAACCTCGGCAAGTGTGGTTTAACTTTTGAGAGGGTGTTATTATTTAGCCACTACCCTCTTAATGAAACTTCCAACCAATCCAAATAAAGCCCAGGTGTAACACCGTAATAAAAAAAAATCTGTTCAAAAAAAAGAAAATAATTTCGATTCTATTTTCGTTTCCAGTAGGTACCTCTGTGTAAGCAAAGCAAGCAACAATGTCAGTAATTCGGAGTACAGGCGAGCCACATCTGGTTCCATTCCTGAAAGGCCGGGCCTTCGCAATGGTAAACATTTTGATGGCTCGATCACTGTTTTGCTTTGGTAAGCGTATTGTTACTTGATGAAAGGTAGCTATCAGGATTATTTTAAGATCCTTTGCGTGCCTAATGCTATTTCAGCCTTTCACAAATTCTCCAAACAGATTTATTCAACTGTTTCCCTTGTTCGCATTAGAACAGATTCGCTTTACGACAGATTCGCTTTACGACAGATTCGCTTTACGACAGATTCCCTTTACGACAGATTCGATTTACGACAGATTCGCATAACGACAGATTCGCTTTACATACAAACAGCCAGACCCGGAAACTCTAGTTCCGAGTTTAAATGTTTGTAATTGCAACCTAGATACAGGAAAAAATCATAATGCAAAGTCTAAAAATAAAATTAAGATGATGTTGTAACTCCATAACTATGCAGTTTTGAACATACATAGAAACATTCGTCACTGATGCGCAGTTGCACGGTTTGTAAGCTCATTGGTATCGCGTAGTCGCGGCATGTCATGTGTTTAAGGGGAAGCAGATTGTCGAAAATTACTGTATTTGTTTGCAAACTAGTCACCCGCCTCTTTTTCTTGGTAAAGTCTACTGTGATTCGGTATCTTTTCATTCATTTTTCTATACAAAGTCAACGGGGCGGGGCTAGAGAGCGTTTCTATGTTGCGAGTGCAAGCAAAAATAAGCTTAGTGGTGGTCAGGCGGGAGTGTCCTCGATAGTACCTTATACAGAATGCTTGGTTCACGGCTTAGTGAAGGGTCTGTTTATACCCTATAATTGGTGCTCATGTCGCTTTTCGTTTACATTGATGATTCTAACGATAACAAGATGATTCTGCATCATGAATTCCTACCTAATTGGCAATAAAGTACTTAATTAAAACAGACGCTATCATAGTACAACACAATTTCCATTCCTCCACTTTTCTTCACCCTTTCGCTCCTTTTCTGTCGTTCCGGAAAGGCGCTTCCCTTAAGAGCCCCGTTGAGCAAAGTCTGCGGCACGTCTCAACCGCGTGTTTTGCGTCTACATAAACGAATTGGAGTAATTTACTCTGCCGGTATTTTTACGTTCTACTAGTGGGGAATAGTGGGAAACGTTGAGGAATAATAATTTTCTTGTAGCGTACGTATCCGGCTCGAAGGACCATTATGTACGTATTACTGAATTTTTATGCAGATAGATTCCGTTACATTTATTTTGAATCTTGGAATTATGTAGAATGTCAAATTCAGACCGTTCTTAGTTGGTAGCGTCTCCCTGTCTAAAATGAACTTAGGAACTACAAATTACGAAAATAGACAGTGGAAGTAAAATCTGCTTCGACATTATGGCTTACCGATTGATTATCTGAGAAACAATTACCTGATTTAGAACCCAAGCATTTAAGCAAAGTCTCATCAAAATTAAATTACTTGCTTATGAGATAATCGCGGACATTCCAACATGATCCGTCATGATCCGTCTACGATGACATACATGCGTAGAGAAACTTACATCTTGTGACTCATGGGGAAGAGAGAAACAACAGAACACTATCTGCTAAGGTCCTTACATACACCGTTTGCTTCGTCAATGTTCATACATCTGGTCATACACGCACTCCACAGCTGGTGCGCGTTTTACACCCGTATCTATAAACAGGTCAAAGTGATTCTTACTTGAGTAATAGTAATAACTTAAGATACGATTTTATTCTGTAGTTTAATAATTGCTCGAAATTAGAACTAAAAGTTAAAATTCTTACACCAGTATCTGTACACTAATTATTTAAGTTTAAGTAATTACTTATGCAAATGTTTTTATGCAATAGACAATTTAAACTAGGTAAAAGCTGTCAAAGAAAGCAAAGCTAAGAATTATAACTTTTGACAGTTCTAATTTAAAACAATTACCAATATAGAATAATAATCGTGCTTAAGGCGATTACAGGAGTTAAATTAGCAACTCTATTTGTGGTGGTTCAAACTTCGTTCGAAATACTATTAGAATAAAGTTCTAATCCGCTTGCACTACAAAGTGATTGTTACGTCAGTTACTGCGGGCCGAATAGTGCGAAATTAGTGGTTTTTTGCGATTTACAAAATATCTACGGACGGTACGGATTGGACTTAAAAAGTAAAACACTATCAGCGTTACAAATAAACGTGGTATAAAGTTATACTCGAGAATAAACAAAGAATAAGCAAAATGTCTACAAATAAACAAAGCATAGCTTATAACAGGTATAACTTTGACGTTTGTATTCATACAACCGCTATTCCGAAGTTATTCGCGCCTCCACTCTTGTATAAATCTAGTATAACCTTAAAAATACAACGTTTTGTGTTTGTTTACGCGAATTTAATTATTTTACGTTCGTTTTGACTATGGAATTAGATGCAAAGAAGTAGAACCAGTAAATATCATTCTAAATCTATCTAATGCAGGTTCAAAGAAAACTTAAAATATTAAAAAAAGAGAAAATCCTTTTGATTTATATAGCGATGAGCAGTTACGGTTAAAATACAAATTTTCTAAAGGTTGTGTAACGTTTTTAGACCAATTGATTGGTAGATCTCTCATTAGGGACACATGCGGAGATAGATTATCTTCTGTTTTGAGGTATTGGGGACGTAAATAAAGATTATTATATTCTAATCGTTCTCCCAGGTGATTGATCGGTCTCTCTTAGCCATTTTAATATTCACTTTTTAAATTATATTTCTCTATCCACAAAAATAAACAAATTCAATTACAACTGTATTGACTCAGTTCGCGCGCAAATATTAACAAGAAAAAAAGGTCAAAAATCGTTAAGTTGACAAAGGGTCCATACAGTTTTTATAGACAAACTGCTTTTTTTCTTCGGTCGTGCTGTTGCCACATCGTGCATTTTGACATAACGGAAGAGTTGTTATAACAAAGATATATGATCTGGTTTATTTGTAAAAAAATATTCTCGACTTATTCTTTAGTTATATCTGTTATAGCTATAGGTACCTATTTAGTATAAGAATGGTATAAATGCGGTATAACACATTTTTATTTGTAAGGCTGTATGATGCTAATATATGTTGCTTGTAGAGTTATAGAATTATTTTCCAAAAAATCAGAATGATTGCATGTATTTTAGTATGGTTTTTACTCGTTATAAGACATTTTTAGAGATAAGTTAATGATTTTTTTTTATCGAGTAAAATTAGTTAAATTCTGTTTTTAAAACACTATCATACTAGCATATTTCCTGAAGAATATCATATAATTTTCTGATTTTGTTTATTGCAGTGAATCATGTGTTTTTTTGAATTATAAAACTCGCGTTTAGCTCTTGTAGTCGCCTTAAGTAATCACTTGAGCTTATTTTATAGAGACGTACGGGTTTTATCTTTGCTTTCTTTGACGATCAATAACATAGTTTTTGTCAGAAAAGTAATAATTTCAAAGTGATTTTCACTTTGAAATATGTATATTTTCTAACTAGCAATTTAGAATACTACCCACCTTTAGAAGGTTAGTGATATAAATAGCGCAGGATGAAAGCTAGCGCACACGGAGGCGAGAGAGTGCGCCCATCATTAAGGAACTAGATTTGACATACTGTGCACACTGTGGTTTAGACGACCATAGAGCTGAATTAAAAAGAGGGGACGGATTGGAAATATTCGTTTTACCACTGCATTCTTTATCGACTTGTGTAAACATGGTGTTTGGAACTTTTTGTTGTGACACCCTCTGCTGTCAGATTGCTGTCCCATAGGACTGTAGCGGCACTACAAAAAGTACTACAGAGCATAGAACAAAAAGTACTACAGCGCTATCTTGAAGATGATGAACTAACAAGCAAAATACGTCAGAATCCTACATTGCGCAAGTAACTGTAACCGCGACATAAGACTATTTAACCCGACAACAACTGTCAGGCAGTGGCCCACCAGACATAACATCTGTCTGGTCGGAGGATCCTTCCTTTTCAACGGTGTATGAAGAGCTTTACACCCTGTTTTTCATACTCCCAAAGGACTATCAAAGAAAAGGAACAGAGACTGCAGACTATAATACTACAGAGGTTGGCTGCTGTGACCGAAGTTTGGAAGAATTTCTTAGTAACAGCCTGGTTTTTGCCCGGTGATGGTTTGCCCCCTGTTAAATTAGACCTTAACGTAACTGGTGTACTATTAGGTACACCTCTGTTTAACCGTCGGGGTTGTGCATATTGACCTTGTTTTGTTCTGTCTCCTGCTGATATGGAGGGAAGTGGAAAATTATGTTTTTCCTACTCCTCCTTTATTCTTTTCTGATTAATTTCGTTGTGGAATCCATCATCATCATCATCATTATTTTGTCCTTATCGCAATTCATTTAGTCTTCTACTTTTATACCCATCCACATTCATACTCGAAACTTTCCTCACACTTCCATCATTCCTCCGCATCACATGCCACGACAACCGATTACCACACCACTTTTCAGTCACCGGCGGCGGCGCCACTTTCAGACTGCCTCTTATATACTCATTTCTTATTTTATTCATTCGCGTAACACCACACATCCCCCTTAGCATTATCATCTCTGCGACATGCAAATGTGTTGTAATAATAAATTTTGCTTTACCGATTATCAAGACGTGTAGTGACAACACTAATTTAGTAGTACCTCACTAGTATATAATGTCAATTTGACGCACTCTGTGCTGTGGAATCTCTTGAATAAAACTACATTGTTCAAAATCTACTTTCGCCGTTTTTAATTAATCTCAACAGGTTATGGGCCCAGGCCGCCTGATTTATTTTAAAATATTAAAGAAATTATAGTGATTAATAAAATACAAAAGTAAATTCCGTGAAAAAAGTAGTTCTGTATTCAAACATAACTGTCAACGCGTGGTCTTTTGTGACTCAATTTTTTCTTCATCAGCAAAATGTCGTCTGCAAATAATATGGCACTGATTGAAAAGCTGACCGGGAGAGAAAACTATCCAACGTGGAGATTTGCCGTCCAAACATATCTTGAACACGAGGATTTATGGCATTGTGTTACCGAAGAAAAAGTCGATGTCAAACAATATACGAAAGCTAAGTCCAAAATTGTTTTATTGGTACATCCCACCAACTATGTACACATTCAAGAGGCGAAAACTGCCAAAGAAGTGTGGAATAACCTTTCTAAAGCTTTTGATGACAAAGGGCTGACACGCAGAGTTGGTTTACTAAGAGATCTGATAACCACAACGCTAGAAACATGCCACGGTATCGAAGACTATGTTAGCAAAATAATGTCAACTGCACACAAATTAAGAAATATTGGTTTTAATGTGGATGATGAATGGCTGGGAACCTTATTACTGGCAGGTTTACCCGAGGTCTATCAGCCAATGATTATGGCTCTTGAAAGCTCCGGTGTGGCAATAACAGCTGATTATGTGAAAACAAAACTGCTTCAAGATGTGAGAAGCACTGAAACAAATGCTTTATTTGTTAATAAAAGCAAGGGAAATCGGTTGCAGCATGCCAAACAAGCTTCAGACAAAACCACTCACAGTAACAGCAAAGGTCCTAGATGTTTTGTGTGTAATAATATGGACATATAAGTAAATATTGTCGAAATAAGAAACCAAAGTCAGAAAAAAATACAAAGTCAGAACAAAGTACCAATTATGTCGCTGTATTTTCTGCAACTACAAGCAATGAGAAAGGTTGGTACGTAGACTCTGGAGCATCAATGCACATGACTATGCACAGTGACTGGCTCTATGATAAAATTCCCCCTCCGATTAGTACTATAAAGGTGGCGAATGATGAAAAACTTTTGGTAGAAGCTTGCGGAAAGATAAATTTAAATGTTGCTGATAGCAATGGGAAGATAAATACAATTCAAGTGCAGAATGTTCTTTATGTTCCTGGTTTGGGCACCAATCTTCTCTCGGTTACTCAGATGATTAAAAATGGATGTTGTATACAGTTTGATGAGAAAGGTTGCAAGATATTAAACAGAAATAAAGAACATGTGGCTACCGCAAAGATGATGAATAATATGTACCGGCTAGATACTCACAGTACTTGCATACATATCTGCATCAAAAGACAATGACTTTTATCTGTGGCATCAAAGAATGGCTCATTTAAATTTTGAAGATTTGGATAAACTAACAGAATCTGCAGGAATTAAGTTAGAAAATAAAGAAAAGGTCTTATGTATTTCATGTCAAGAAGGGAAGCAATCAAGAAAACCTTTTCCGTCTAAAGGGTCTCGAGCACAAGCAAAGTTAGAGGTCATTCACTCTGATGTTTGTGGACCTATGGAGGTACCATCTCTTGGAGGTGCTCGCTATTTTGTCACCTTCATTGATGATTTTACCAGGAAGGTATTTGTATATATTTTACATAAGAAGTCTGATGTATTTGAAAGATTTAAAGAATTTAAAGCTTTGGTGGAGAACCAACTGGATTTAAAAATAAAAACTCTCCGTACAGATAATGGCAGTGAATATTTGAGCAATGAATTTCGCAATTTTCTCAAGAAGTCTGGTATTTCACATCAAACTACTACTCCCTACACTCCACAACAAAACGGTCTAGCGGAGCGTATGAATAGAACTCTCTTAGAGCGAGCAAGATGCATGCTACTGAATGCTCAATTACAAAAACCGTATTGGGCAGAAGCAATTTCGACTGCTGCCTACATCACAAATAGGTGTCCAACACGGGTGCTAGAATTTTCAACACCTGAAGAGAAGTGGACTGGTAGAAGGCCAGACATCACTAATTTGAAAGTCTTTGGTTGTGAAGCCATGGTGCATGTGCCAAAAGAAAAATCCAAAAAATGGGACTCAAAGGCAAATAAGATGATTTTTATTGGCTATAGTGAACAGACGAAAGGATATAGGCTTTTTGATCCAAAGACAAGGAAAGTGTTAATTAGCAGAGATGTCATCTTCATTGAAATTCAGTTAAAAGAGATTATGCATTATTGCCATTATCAGAGTCGGTCTCAGAACCCAAGACCAATGATGATATTTCTAAATTAGAGAATAGATCTGAAGATAGTGAATTGCAGTCTGAAAGCAGTGATGAATCTTTTCACTCAGATGAAGGATCAATTTATGAACCAGACAAAGCAATCGATCCAACAGAACTTACACGAAATATAACAACAAGATCTAAACTAAGAATGGCTAAAATGGAAGCTAATACATATACATGTGTTAATGAAGTGTCAGAACAAGAGGATGTTCCAGAAAGTTACACAGCAGCAATATCCTCACACAATGTGAATGCTAAAAAATGGAAACAGTCAATTCAAGATGAGTTTAAAGCACTGTGGGCTCACTCATGCACTTGGCTGTGGTAAGCCGTCCAGATATCATGTATGTATCTAATATTTTTCTTTAAGATGTCTGTAAAGTTAAAATTTGGTGAGAGTGTTGTAATAATAAATTTTGCTTTACCGATTATCAAGACGTGTAGTGACAACACTAATTTAGTAGTACCTCACTAGTATATAATGTCAATTTGACGCACTCTGTGCTGTGGAATCTCTTGAATAAAACTACATTGTTCAAAATCTACTTTCGCCGTTTTTAATTAATCTCAACAAAATGCCTTGTGGGATCTAAGACAGTTAAATTGTTTCTCTGGGACTTCGTCGAGCTTCATTGTCTGCGCGCTTTTCTGGTGGTCAACAGTCAACACTGTTGATTCTGGCCTTCAGGAGTTGCAGGGTTTGGGAATAGTGTGGCAGGCTTGCTAACCCTCGGGAATTGAAGGCGTCATGTTATGTCTAGCACCGAAAGGTTGGAAAGTTATACAAGGTATAAACAAGCATTCTGTACATTAAACTCAGTAACTCTACGCAAAAAATATTGCTGGGAAACGACTTTTTTTTTTGGGTTGAAAAATCATGTTTTATGTTAAAACTCAATGAATCAAAACATTGAGCTGATAGACGCATTTAATAGTAAACGATTTATTACGGAGGTATTTAAAGTGAAGTTATGACCTTAAAAAGTAGTATTAAAAAAAAGTTATTAAAGTACTTAGTATCTCCGTAACTATTAGGTTTCCAGGTATGGACCAGCGCAAAAAAATGTCCGCAATGGCGGAGAGAACAAGTGCCATTCGGCTTCGCTAAGAGTCTATTCACAACCTTTATTATTTATTTAGTGTCGTTCCCAAAGATTTTAACATTTTGTAATATTTTCGAGCCCTCTAAATATTTCTAACCCTACATCAGCAGTCACAGGTATGTTTGCAAAGCAAGCAGCTCGTTATTGAATTACGCGCAGCCCTAACGCCGAGTGTCACATTATACCTAAAGCTGTGGGTATATAGCTTGAGTATAGCATGTATGGCGTGGCTTCGTCTGTGTGAGATCGGCGTGGCTTGTGAATACATGTGAAGTAGTTAGCTTTTGGGTTCATATTACGGTTGATAGAGTGTGGCTTTTTCCAGTGTTATTATTATATTGTAATTTGTATTACTATATACATTTAGTATGGGAAATTATAAGTCTAGCCACAAAATTATTGATTGGACACGTGATTAAACTTCTAATTTTATAACTAAGCAACGGGAACGTGACATAGCCTCTAATAAACTAATTCGTCTTTTTTACAATGCCAACTAAATATTCTATAGAAAGCATCAAGTAAAGTTCATCAATTATTGTGACTTGTCCTTCTTATATAAACATTGCCACATATTTTACTAACTCGGCCACGGATGTTACATCTCGTCACCATTTTACGTTTTACAGCTTCAACGCAATATCCTCAAAAAAATATAATTCAAGCTTCTACAGAAAGCATCATTTATTATAACTTAGCATGTAAAATGATAGATCATAATTATTCTTTTATCGTGAAAATAGCCACTGTATGATTTGGCGCGAGTACGCGAGACGACAGCGACCGGCCATTTGCACCAATCAGAGAGCGCCATTCATGTAACGACGAGTTGAGTTGATCACGTGTAAATAAAGTCTTTTATTTTGGGGGAAATATAATGACCACCAAAAATAACTTTGTGACCACTAACATCTATCACCTAAAATATCAATTGATCACCAAATTTAGTAAATTGAACACCAAATTTTAATGAGGTAGTTGATGACAAACTAGTTTTGCCTAGGCCAACTTGGGGCACCCCGACACGGATAGATTAGGTTAGAAGGGTATGGCGGGGTCGAATGAGCGAGCGAAGCGAGCGAATAGACCCCGCCATACCCTTCGTGGTTATTTTTTTATAAACCATTCAGAAGTAGGAGCCCCGCGAAGCGGGGCTCCGTCGACCGGGTCTCCCTCGACTCGGATGCAAGAGCATAACAGTTCAATTTCTGGTGACCATTAACTAATTTTGATGACATTTTTAGCAAAATTTTGACGATCAATTAATATGGGATGAGTTACATTTTAAACGTACTGAGTTAAAAAATTTGAAGCTAAATAAATATATTTTTTGATGTCATTTAATAGTATTTTAGAAGTTTACTGTTAGAATGTATGTTACAAATATAGATGCTAAAAAATAACCATCATGCTGAGTTGTATTTAGAGTGGTTTACATAGAAGATAACTAGTGGCTAAGATAGTAATATTTAGATGCTCGTTAATTGTGGCTGACTTAGTAATTTAGAAGGCAACATACATTTTTGGAGGCGAATAATGATATTAAAAAGAAGCTTGTTTAATTAGCACCCATTTAGTATTACTATACACCTCGTTTTAAAGTTGCGCCAGGTACAGACAAGTTGTAAGGGAATCGACTGTCATGATATGGGCATGTGATGAGGAGGGAAGAATCGCATGTGACTAAAAGAGTGATGAATATAAATGTTGATGGATGGAGAGGGAGAGGAAGACCAAGAAGAGAATGGGTGGATTGTGTGAGGAATGATATGAAAGAAAAAGGAGAAAATTATAGCATGACGGTTCACAGAGGAGAATGGAAGAAAAAGAAAAGTGAGCCGTCGCGGGACGCTTGGCAGATGTGAAACATTGAAATTATTTTGAACAAGTAATGCTTTAAAAAAAGTCAATATAAAAAACAAAGAAAATAAATAAAATAAAAGAAAATAAAAACAAAATGACTCGATTCACAAAAAGAAAATCCTTATGCTGGAATCGAACTCGAAGTCACGAGATCGTAACCGAGCGCTCTGTGCCCCGAGACCAGCCCGCTTAGTATGAACGCCGTAGACACGAAAGAGAGACGACAAATCTTTTGTTCATCAGTCACTGAATCGACAAAATGACAGATGAACAAAAGATTTGTCGTGTCTCTTTCGTGTCTACGGCGTTCATGCTAAGCGGGCTGCTGACTTGATTTAAACCGTGTCGAATATGTAGATATTATGCTGCTTCAAACACGTGATTTTCATTTGTTTTGCCACGGCATGCGTCGCGACGCTCGCCACGCGATATTCATTTGTTTTTTTTGGTTTACCCGCGCCTATAGATGTTTCACATCAAAAACGTGTTGCGCCAACCTCAAGTAACATATGTCAAGGGGAGGAAGATGATGATGGTAACTACACTGCGCTCCAAAGCGCAAATCGTAGACATAGCTCAAATAAATACCGTGGGCCTAGAACACAAAGGGCGATGAAGGAACATGGATGGGTTTTAGTCAGTACAAGTCTGACACTCCCTCCTGCTCCGCCCAGAGCGGGAGGAGTCATTTGATGATTTTCCATCCGAAAAAAAAAGCTCAAAAGGCTGCCCAAACTTAATGGGGCTGGGCAGGACATGTCTGTAGCATAGCGAAGACACGACTCTTCACACTCTCGAACATTGTCCAACTTGGGTGGAGTAGTGCCGTTCTCTCACAGCAGTAATCGGGGCAGACCTCTACTTGCCGGCCGCTGCCAAGGCCATGGTCGACAGCAGCGGGGCATGGGAGGCGGTACCATTCTTCTGCGAGGATGTCCTCTGTCTATTAATTATAATGTGCTATTACAATTTGAACCAAAAATGTATTAAGACAAGCGCTAATCCCGCTGACAAAGTGTTATGCAGTTTGGTGGGTGCATAAAATGTACGAAATATTTGGTCCTAATTAATTAATTTTACACTAATCCATTTTCAAATGTAAAAGTATTGAAAGTTACTCCTTATAATATCAACTATCTGCCAGTAAAAGTCCCATAAAAATTGGTATATTTTAAGCTTTCACGGTTTAAAACTAAACTTATAATATATTGTCACTTACGGGATATCTTCCGTGATTGTTAATAGTTTTGAGCTCCCGATATTTCGACGCAGTTGCAAGCGCCATGATCGCGGGTTGACTGGAGAATGCGGGTGGATGGAAAATAAATTGTTAGGAACAGACAAATCTGTCTACCCTCTTTCTTTGTCTTTTGCTACGCGCACTATTGGAACTCGACGATAAGTCACGACAAAACACACTCACAGTATAACCAGGTTTTGTGGAGTCCTTATTATGATGTAAGTGACAATAATTATAAGTTTAAAATTGGTCTAGCCTTTTCGGAGATTAGCCGGGACAAATAGACAGACAGATAAACCGAAAAGCAGACAAAAATGAAAAAAAAAATGTTTTTTTTTTGTTCTACGTACCGTAAATACAATATGCATTCATTCAAAATCTGTTTTGTTGAAGTTACAAACAGACATTTAACTTAAATTTTATTTAAATGTATAGATATTTATTCACGTGCTGCAATGTCGTCACCCACCAAGTTCATTACAACTGGCGTCTTAAATACGATTGATTATATTAAAACCGATAGTAATAGCCAAAACATTAATTTTATCCATTACGCATGTATATATTATCTACGTAGAAATTACCCAGTCTGAATATAATGGCATTAATTTTAAAACTTACATCACGCCTGTAATTCCAGAAGGGCAGAGGTGTACCTAATAGTACACCCACATATTGCCAGTTATGTTTAAGTCCCATGTAAAAGGGAGCGAGCCTATTGCCATCAACCGGGCACAAATCCAGACTCCGTGGCTGCTACTGAGAAATTCCTGATGGAATAACCCAATAACACTTTGTCCCACCCAGGAATTGAACCCAGGACCTCATGTTTAGCAGTCGAAATTGCAGCCGCTAGAATACCGAGGCAGCCGTTTAAAACTAGGTAGTGAAATTGTAATATTGGTATTCAGCTAGGTATATTCGGCTAGACTTGGGCTAGACTAAAAAACGCCGACTCCGCTACTGAATGTCGAAGTTTGAAATGTCGACGTATGTTAGTTCTAAAGTACAGGATCTCGATGTACGCCAGTTCGAAAGTTCACTGGAGCGAAGTATGCAAGGCCGACGTATCGTTAGTTAGAAAGCATACGAGTGCGATGTACGCCAGTTCGAAATTACCCTGTTACGAAGTATGAAATGCCTCCGTACTGTTCTCAACATAGTTTTAACTCTTCGATACCCGCAATTACAGATAAAATTAAAATAACAATGCATCGTACCCGATCGGGTACGGCTGGGGACATACAGGTGCTTTCACGGTTTAAAACTAAACTTATATTATTGCTGTCGATTCTGTTGTGCATAAACTAAACTTAATTTAGGCTATTGCTATATTTTTCTGTCTAATAAAACGAGAAAGAGACGGACGTAATTTAGAGCTGTCAAATTTAGTTGGAACTAATATTTCCATGCAAATAAAGGGTGCACGTAAAAACATGTCGACTAAAAACACGGTGTAGCACAAGGCATAAACTAGTTTGACATCTCTAACTTAGTTCATAGCTATAGCCATCCTTTTCTCGCACTGCCTTTTAGTAAAAGATAGCAATAGCCTAAATTAAGTTTAGTTTGCGCACAATGAATCGACACTAATGTCACTTACGGGATATCTTCCGTGATTACTATTTGTTTTGAGCTCCCAATATTTCGACGCTGTTGCATGCCCCATGATCGCGGGTTGACTGAAGAATGCGGGTGGATGGAAAATGAATTGTTAGGAGCAGACAATAATCTGTCTACCCTTTTTCTTTGTCTTTTGCTACGCGCACTATTGGAACTCTACACTAAGTCACGACAAAACACACTTACAGTATCACCAGGTTTTGTGGAGTCCTTATTATGATGCCGGCTGCTACTTTTGAGCATACTCAAAACTGGATTCCACGTACTAGACAATTTGAAAACCATCCTCAAAACAAATAGTAATTACGGCAGATATCCCGTAAGTGACAATATAAGCCCTCTACATAGTTAGGAAAACTTGGCGTAAGTATGAAGATGGATGGCAAACATACGGAGACATCCCACCCAATACCTGGTGGCCTACCATGACGTCCTAAAGCAGGATTGTTTTCATTTTATTCTAGAGTGGGAAAGAGATGTCGCTAGACGTCCTCTATAGATCCGTCTCTTACCCTCATTGGAATAAGATTAAAACAATCCTGCTATCAGACGTCATGGTAGGCCACCTTAGCGATGAACTGAGCGATGGTCTGCTGCGCTGGCGTGTAGCGGGTTCGATCTCTTCATGGAACAAATATTTGTACGACCTATAAATAGTTGTTCCGGGTCTGGTTGTGTAATTAGGTACTTAAATTCAAGTTTATTACTTTAACTTGGGGGAAAATATAATGACCACCAAAAATAACTTTGTGACCACTAACATCTATCACCTAAAATATCGATCACCAAATTTAGTAAATTGAGCACCAAATTTTAATGAGTTGGTTGATGACAAACTAGTTTTGCCTAGGACTTGGGGCACTTTTTTATAAAAAAAAGTGCGACCGGGTCTCCCTCGACTCGGATGCAAGAGCAATTCAATTCAGTGCAGTTCAATTTCTGGTGGTCATTAACTAAAAAAAAAAATTTGGTTCTAATTTCACGATAAAATGGGGATTAATTTTGGTGATCATTTACTAATTTTGGCAATCAAAAGTGATTTTTTTGCCGTTACATTTTGCTAAATCTGGTGGTTCGTTAATTGTATGCGCTTTAACTTTACTATAGATACGGGTGCCTGTAATTACAAAATAATCTCGAGAAGAAATACCCACAGCTAGATAAAAAGACGGTAGCCTAATCCCTGCAAAACCCTTCTCTACTACTAGGATAAATCACAGCAAATCCAAAGAAAGAAAGAAAGAAATTGTTTCCCTCGTAAGGCAGAAATAGAAACGGGGTGACAATTACAATTTGTAGCGAACTGGCACAGCAAATGGCTGTCTGTGAGGAACTGTATTAGTTCAATAGACGCTACCGAGTCAACGGCTGCTAATATTTTACGTCGCTACCAGGAGCTCGGAAATTATGGAGGTGGATTTATTTATATGAAGCAAAATATTGTTACTGTTATTTTTACATAACTGGCCAGTATGTTTTCGCGCGTATCTTACAAGATACGCGCGAAAATGTGTTTATTTGTAAAAAATATATAGGTATAAAGAGTGTAAAACACCTCCTAACGACGCCGAAAGGCACTTGTTCTCCTCGTCATTGCGATCATTTTTTTGTTCTACACCATATCTGGGAACCATCTAGTTACGGAGATACTGGGGGGTCAAAGTTCCAACTTTTTGAGGTTTTTTTTTTAAATACAACTTTTCAATGATTTTTACTTTAAACACCTCCACGATCCCCGTACTATTCAATCCATTCATCAGCATAATGTTTTCAGTGGGTTACATTGAGTTCTACCACAAAACGTGATTTTTCACCCCAAAAAAAAAGTAGTTTATAAATTATTGCTGGGAAAGCAATAAGTTTCGCGTAAAGTTACTTAGTCCGATGTACAGAATGCTTGGTTGGCGGCTTCGTGATGAGGTCGTTTACAGCCTGTAGATACGGGTGTCTGTAATTACAAAATATAGTCTGTCCGCCGTGTCCAAACCAAAGCGATCTTTGCCCGAGCTTTATCCGTGTTAAGGATGAGAAGAACTGGTATATGGACGACCCGGATAGGATTGATACGAGCGGGTCTAGGGCACGTACGACGCAACGTTCAACCAAGGTTTTAATTGCTCCGACGAAGTCACGGACCGGGGTGTCTTCTTACGCATCCAGGAGTCGGATCGGAAGTAGCAAAGGGTTGCTGCATTCTTGTAGTCACACTAACGGTATTCATCCAGCCTTTTTCAATCTAAATTCCTTTCATTCACCATCTTACTGCCCTTGGCTTATTCTACTTGGAGTCAGAGCAACACATTTTCTTATTTCATCATTTGCTTAGCTTTTTTCCAGCTATGTTGGGGTCGGCTTCCAGTCAAACCGGATGCACCTGAGTGCATATTGCGTATTTTACATGAAGCTAATGCCTATGTGACCTCCACGATCCAGTTAGTGGGTAATACGATACTCCTTGGTAAGACTGGTTGTCAGACTTTTTGGGCCACTGACTACCGAACGACTGTCAAAGTTCTACAAATGACAGCCAGGACCAACGGCTTAACATGATTTACGCACGGAGGAAACTCGATATGTAATGGATGATCACCCATCCATGCATCAACCTAGGCAAGCGTAGCTTAACCTAAAGATCGTCCCGAGCGGCTGTTATTATTTAACCACAAGCTCCTCGTTTCCACGTCTCCTTCTTCCATTCCATATTATTATTAAACTAAAACGGTATCGATATTCATGTTAGTATCTCTACGATCGTTCTAAAAACCTTCAATTAGTTGCAATACACAAAATGCTGTGTGTAACATGTTGAACCCAATCAGTTCTATTCCGATTTCACGATGTGAGCCATTAAATTGGATCCGATCATGGAAATCGCCAATTAACTTCACCAGTAGGTCGATAAGGATCGGAATACCTAATTCAGGAGTGATGCTTATGAAGCCTACACATCAAAGCCACCGCAGAATTTCGGCGGTATGGCAAGGTTTGTACGCGTTCAATTGACATTTTGGCCGCTTTGGTGAGTATGCTCCATCAGAGAGAGGCCTTTGTTTACCAGTAAGTGGAAGTCTTGGACTGACTCGATGATGGTAATGAACACAAGTATATTTACAACCAGCACTGTGCTGTGGGCCCCCCATAGCACAGCATGATTCTGAGTGGTAACCTGTTTGTCTCACTCACGACTTTTTTTGTTTTTGTTCCGTTCTGTTGTATTCTGTTTGTTATGCGTTATATGTTTATTGTTTATTTTTTCTAATTTTATATGCACTTCAAGTCCCTGCGATAAATAATAATTATTTTCTTTTTTTTTTCTTTCTTTCGAAAAGCGTCCCAAAACTTAAGAGACTATATTACATTTTTTTCGCAATGTTTTGATTTTTCCTTCCTGGATCAAATTATTTAGATCGGCGTACATGAGTCGATAATAATAGCGATCTCCGGGCGATTGTCGATTGTTAATGACGAAAATTAGAGACGAGACTGGCATAAACTGAGGAGCGAGCTGAATTGACGCAGAATTATAGTCCTTCAATTTTATTTATTGTAATTGTGTCTTATTATATTGACAAACTATAACTAACTAGCTGTTGCCCGCGGCTTCGCCCGCGTAAAGTTCGGTAACTGTCCCACTGAATCATACTAAAGGGATAAATAGTGTCCTACATGTGAATCCAGGTTATAAACTATCGATGTGCCAAATTTCATAATCATCACAACCACCATCACTGTCACAACCACCATTATTATCACAATCACCATCACTATCAAAACCAACATCAATATCACAATCATTATCACAATCACCATCACTATTTCAGTCACCATCACCATCACAAACACCAACACAATCACCATCACAATCACAGTCACCATCAATATCACCATCATTATCACAATCACCATCACAATCACCATCACAATCACCATCACAATCACCATCACAATCACCATCACAATCACCATCATAATCACCATCACAATCACCATCACCATCACAATCACTATCAAAATCACCATCACAATCACAATCACCATAACAATCACCATCATCGTTATCTCAATCATTATCACAATCGCCATCACAATCGCCATCACAATCACCATCACAATCACCATCACAATCACCATCACGATCACCATCACGATCACCATCACGATCACCATCACGATCACCATCACAATCACCATCAATGTTGAATGATCACAACCGTTTCAAGGTTCCATCTATCTCTATACCAAAATTCATTTAGTAGGGATATACGATACACAACTGCACTCTGCGTTTCCACCCGTATAATCACCATAACAATCACCATCATCGTTATCTCAATCATTATCACAATCGCCATCACAATCGCCATCACAATCACCATCACAATCACCATCATCACAATCATTCACTATCACAATCACACTATCACAATCACCATCACCATCACAATCACCATCACAATCACCATCACAATCACCATCACGATCACCATCACGATCACCATCACGATCACCATCACAATCACCATCAATGTTGAATGATCACAACCGTTTCAAGGTTCCATCTATCTCTATACCAAAATTCATTTAGTAGGGATATACGATACACAACTGCACTCTGCGTTTCCACCCGTATAATTCCGGGATCGGGATCGGGATCTGGATAAAAAGTACCCTATGTCCTTTCCCAAGGTTCCATCTATCTCTATACCAAAATTCATCAAAATCGGTTCAGCGGTTTAGGCGTGAAAAGGTAACAGACAGACAGACAGACAGAGTTACTTTCGCATTTATAATATTAATATATAATATATAGTAGGGAAGTAGGGATGAAAGTATTTATTATGGATTGAAGTTTTATATCATTTTAATTTATTTGATAAAATTAAGTTTATTTAGAATATAATAGACGCTGAATCAAGACATTTATGGCTTAAATTACGCTTTCTTTACGATTTTTGCAGTAAAAACTCGAGGAATTTAAAGAAATTTTAGAACTCCAATAAACAAGTAAAAAATTCAACTTAAATCTTTCAGTAATTTTAGCTTTTATAAGAATTGAATCTAACAATGTGAATTTGAGCGTCAAAGTTCCATCGCCGACGGTTTTTCTTGCAAACTGAGTTCGTAAAATATTTATAGTAAATTACACGAAAATAATAATGAAAATGTGTAACTCCAACTTACAAGAAAGAGAATGGCACTGTCGTTATTCTTAAGCAAATAATTAAAAATTCTTACTGCTGCTCAAAATTACTGCGTCAAAAATCATGAATTTGCGTGAAAAATGTAAGACTCTTAATCTAAACTTCCTTCGGTTAAATTCCTATTTCGTAGCTCCTTGTCCCGTCTGCTCATTACTCCCTCGAAGACGTTGGGTTCTGTTCGACGGTGGCGCTCCCAAGCGCCGTTCGACTTTTTCCGATTATTCAATTACACCCGTCGCCCGGTGGATACTAATTAATGGTTTTCTAATTAATGTTTACTTTAATTGAATTTGGTTTTTTCTTAATAGGTGCTGCTTCTGTAGCGGAAAATGTTGGGTCATGTTTTAGAATGTTATAAATTGTTCGTTCAAGCTAATTGGTTTAAAACGACTTGTAAAATGGTTTAGGAATAAAACCTTTTTTTGGACATTGCAATGTTTTTGAAAGGTAGGACAGTATAGTACAATCATCTGCCTAGCTTTTTCTCAACTATGTTAGGGTCAAATGGGTTGTGAAGATCAGATAGGCTGTCGCTCCATGTAAAATACTGGTATTCAGCTGCATCCGGTAAGACTGGCAGCCGACCCACTGCGAATCTTACTGGATGAATACCAGTATATGACATGGAGCGAGTGTCTATCTGACCTCCACAAACTAGTTAGGGTAATACAATACCCCTTGGACTTAGGACTGGTTGTCAGAATTTCGGCCTACTGACATCCTGTAACGTCTGTCAAAGATCTATATGACAAATGACAGCCGGGACCAACGGGTTAACGTGTATTCCGAGGTACGGAGGAAACTCGGTATGTTATGGTGACCTACACCCATCCACGGACCAACCCAGGTAAGCGCAGCTTAACCGGAAGATCGACCCGAGCTGCAGTTATTATTTAGCTACGAGCTCCTCTGACACACACACAACAGTACAATACTTACATTTATTGTAAGGCTTGTCCAAGCACATGACAATAAGAGCGGTTCGGAGGTTGGATTTGCACCTTGTCCTGGGTCCCTATAGGCAGTACACTTAACCTTTATGCCCCGTTCCCACTCTGTCGTGACGCCAGATAATCGTGTAGTTAAGTGTCGTGGCCTGTGTATTTAAATGGAGGTGTTCACATAAATGATGTAAAACACCTCTTGACGAAGCCGAAAGGCACTTGTTCTCCTCGTCATTGCGATCATTTCTTTGTTCTACACCATACCTGGGAACCTTCTAGTTACAGAGATATTGGGAGTCAAAGTTCCAACTTTTTGACAAGTTTTTTTTTTTTTTATAAATACAGGTTTTAATGTAATATTTTTACTTTAAACACCTCCACGACCCCCGTACTGTTCAATCCATCCATCAGCACAATGTTTTGAGTGTGTTACATTGAGTTCTACCACAAAACATGATTTTTACACTCCAAAAAAAAAGTTGGCTCCCAACAATAATTTTTGCGTAAAGTTACTTAGTTTGATGTACAGAATGCTTGGTTGACGGCTTCGTGATGAGGTTGTTTACGCCCTGTATAGGACGACGCGATTATTGTCGTCCACGACTTTTGGTAACTAAAAACCAACGACAAATTAATCGTCACGACATCGTGGAAAAGGGCCTTACGGGAAAATCTGCTTCGAAATCGTTGTTAACGCTGTGTTATTCATATTTAAAGTTTCTTCGTAAAACGCAATGTTAATGTAACCTGATTTGTGACACAACATGCACCTGTATTACAAACTAGCTGACGTCCCGCGGTTTCACCCGCGTAGTTCCCGTTCCCGTGGGAGTACGGGGATAAAATATAGCCTATGTTACTCGTGGATAATGTAGCTTTCGAATGGTGAAAGAATTTTTTAAATCGGTCCAGTAGTTTTTGAGCCTATTCATTACAAACAAACAAACAAACAAAGTTTTCCTCTTTATAATATTAGTATAGATAAGAACTTATATAACATTTTTTTAAATATTTTAGGTATATATTCTGTCTGTTTACGCCGTCTAGACTCACCGGTCTAGACCGATTTTGACGGGACTTGCAGATAGCTTATGTTTTATGGCGTATGATGTTATAAGGTTCCTTTTCTACACTAATATTATAAAGAGGAAAGATTTGTATTTTTGTGTGTATGTTTGTAATGAATAAACTCAAAAACTACTGCGCCAATTTCAAAAATTCTTTCACCATTAGAAAGCTACATTCACCCTGAGTAACATAGCTATATTTTATTCCCGTGCTCCCACGGGAACGGGAACTACGCGGGTGAAACCGTGTGACGTCCGCTAGTATTTTAGAAAATGAATAAGCGTTCCGTGCAAAAAAAAAAAACCTATGACATTGTTAACAAAATCCAAATCAAAAAGAGAAGTCATAATTTTTAAATAATTTCACGCTGATGAAGGTTACGGACAACAATCAGCTCGTGTATTTAATAAAGCAAGAACATTGAATTAGTAAGTATCAAGGTAGCTCAGTTGTGTGGTAATTTAAATAAAATATAGCACACAAGGTTCGCTATTTTGACGTCAACCTGTTTTGTTTAGAAATAGAAGAATTAATTAATTTGATATATAGGTATAGAAGCGAAAATCAATAAGGAAGTATAAGCTAAAGGTTGGTTAGGTACTGTATTGACCTTTTGAGGAATAGGCCTTGCTTTAGGTGCTAGCTACTTCCTAAGCTAAGAATAGTGCCTAATTTAAGAACAGTGATGATTCCTGACTAAAAAATATATGATTCTGTTTAGTCCGTCAGTTAGATTATCGAAAAATATTGAATACGAGTTTTTTGTATCAAAATATTTTTATACAAATTGGTAAAGATGCCCGACATAAAATTGATTCTTTTTTTTGTTATTTACCACCTGTAAGGATATATCTATTAATAAGGATATATCTATTAATAAGGATATATCTATTATAGTATATATTAACCACCTGTAAGGATATAGCAATAAACGATTTGAGATTTAGATAATGCGCGCCTCAGTATAGCCACTGCAGCAGTTCTTCACGCCTCCTTTTTTTTCGGATGGGAAATCATCAAATGACTTCTCCCGCTCTGGGCGGAGCAGGAGGGAGTGTCAGACTTTTACTGACTAAAACCCATCCATGTTCCTTCATCGCCCTTTGTGTTCCGGGGCCACGGTATCTCTTTCGAACAGTCCCACAACCCCGGCAGGTCTTCACGCCTCCTGAAGGCGCATTTATGTTCCAAGTCAACAATGGGTAAGGATCATTAAGGATCATTAAACCATACAAATTCACCACATTAAAATATTAAAATTAAGACATTAGCATTCAACGAGGGTGTTCATACCTTCGTAATACGTCAGCTTTTATGAAAGGCCATAAATTAGCTCTAAGCGGTTCCCGTATGAGATGAACAGAAAATGCTCCCTAAGCAGTGTCGTAATAGTGACGCACTGGGTGGATTAGACGTCGAGTTGTATAGGCGTGTTAAGTTGTTAAGGCGACTACAGGAGCTAAATTAACACAACTCTATTTGTGGTGGTTCAAACTTCGTTTGAAATACTGTTGGAATAAAGTTCTAATCAGCTTGCACTCCAAAGTGGTAGTTACGTCAGTCACTGCGGGCCGAATAGAGCGAAATGAGTGTTTTTTTGCGATTTACAAAAAATATATCATTAGGACAAAAAAAATAAAACACTATCATGCTAATATGTTGCTTGTAGAATTATTTTCCAAAAAATCAGTATGATCGCATGTATTTTAGTCCATACTAAAATACATGCGATCATACTGATTTTTACAAAAAACCATTTTTTTACTCGTTATAAGAAATTTTTAGAGATAAGTTAGTGATTTTTTTTATCGAATAAAATTAGTTGTATTATGTTTTCAAAACACTACCATACTAGAATATATCATGAAGAATATCATATATTTTCTGATTTTGTTTATTGCAGTTAATCATATGCTGTTTTGCATTATAAAACTCGCGTTTAGCTCCTGTAGTCCCCTTAATGATAATATTTATCCGTGGTGCTGTGGAACTGGGCTTATTCCAGTTGTAAAGCAGAAAATTAAGCAGTGCGAGTAGTTCCGCAATAAAGGAAGTAGTTACGAAACTTACGTCTACACATCGTCATAGTTTTGATTGATTTGTAAGTTGCATTTGCACAGGATTAAGAGGTTTGAAAGGAGAAAGGGGAGGAGACCTTTGCACACCAGTGGGACACTCAAATGGGCTAAGAAAACAAAAATTGTATTATGTTATACTGTATTTTATGACAAGACCCTATTCATTTGGTGTCGGCGCAGCATCTTCTTCTTCTTCCACACCTCTCTATCACTCGTCATCCCATCAGACACCTCCATTCTTGCCATATCATCCTTCACACAGTCCATCCATCGTTTCTTTAGTCTTCCTTTACTCTTATTTCAGTTTTTTTTTTCTAGATGGCGGTAAATAATGAGAGGTTTTCTTTTTGAGGTATTAAAAAAAAACTTCGTTTCCAAGAACTCTATAGATGGCGTTGAACTTACTATGATAGTTGGTGCCAAAGCCAAAACGCTTGGAAAAAAAAACATTGTGTCACGTCACATACTCTCGTTGACTGACACTTTCATTTGCTTAACCTTCCGAATATAACCTAGTTTTCTCGCGCTTTGTTAAAATCAGTTTTTTTAGGTTCCGTTCCTTGCATTATCATACTTACTCCTAGCGCCATCTATCCAGCTACTAGGGAAGGGCTAAAAAGAAAATCCCTCATTGCCAAAGACTACCCAGATAGATTTGTGCCTAAACGTTTGTTACACCGACCGTTTTTTTCTGTTAGTGCGAACAAAAACGTGACCTACCTATTTTGTTAATTAAACATATTTAATTAAACACCTTTCAACCTACCGCACAAAGTTTAAACTTACAATCAAGACTTTGAATTTCTAACCAAATAGATAAGTTTATATTTTGTTGAAGTGAAATCCCATAATTATATTAATTTTAGTGGTAGAGTTCTGTGAAGGAGTCTGGGATAGTACTTAGGGCTATTTCAGAACGGGAGTGGGGGTTGCGTGCCCAACCTGGTGCACGATTTGTTACGTGTAAAGTAATAATATATTCTGTAGTTTCGTAATGGGGGCTCTCGCACATATTGTATTCGCCGCTAGAGGCGTTCGTGTAGACTAAGGTCTTCCAAAATGACAGATGTCATACAGTGTTCGCGCGTTGCGTGCTTTTTTATCACGTATTTATACTAATACTCACGATTGTGTTCTAGACTGAGCCATTCCTGATTAATTACGACTTGAAGATTTTAAGTAGCAACTTAGGATCTTATTTGTTAGTACTTTGAGGTAGAATGATTTTTAAATGTTTATGTTTGCTAATTTTAGGGAGAATATTATAAATATGTATCTGAAGTTTATACTATTTTGTTATCTATACTATAATAATAATAATAATATTGATACAGAAAATGTTTAGATCACAGAGTACATTATAAGATGATTAACGACGACCAGATATTATGATAACGAGAGCAGCAGCACGACGCGCACGCCTACCAACTCCGGACTCGTCGCTCAGCTCCGCCTCGCCGCCGCCGGACCCCGGATCATCAGTGTCACCGGTTGCGGCAGTTGCGTCGAGCTCGAGCGACGAATATTTCTCTCCGCCGACGTCGCCACCACCTGTACGTCGTGCGGGGAGAGGCCGGCCACCGAAGGGCTTGGGACTTAGGGGTCAACAGGCCCCGAGCCGGGTCCCCGCTACCGGTGGTTGTGTGCAGCGCATGAAATGGACTCGATCAATGAACGAGAACGTCATGCGCGCATACTACGGGTCTACAGAGGGGGGAACTAACCTCACTGCGTACCGTGTTAGGATGCTGTCTCTGTTCCAGGATCTTGAACCAAACGTCAACGTCTCGGCCCAACGACTGTCGGATCAGGTGCGGGTTATCCAACGCAACCACAGGTTGGACGACGCCGCGCTTGATAGGCTGCGCTCAGAAGTACTGAGCAACCTTATCATCCTAACTCCGACACAAACCGCGGTGCAAGTGTCAAATATTAACGTAACCCTACCGCGGTCAATCCCTGCTGTTGTAGAGGAGGATGATAGGGTTGCCACGGTAAGTAGCCAGTGCAACGACCGATTGAGGAACGCTCTGGAGGATGCGCTTCGTGAATATCGGTCCACTCCTACCGAACTTAGGCCCCGATTACCACGGTTACCCATGCATAAGAAAAATAGGGCGTTGGTGTGTGCCTTGGACTCGCAACTCAAGCATATATTCGAGAGTAGCGAGAACCTCGTTGATACACAATCGATCCTGTTCTGTGGGGCTGTTGCGGCATGTCGTTTAGCTAATGTCAAGTTTCCAAATTGTGACGTAGCTACTCGACCAAAACCAGCCGTACCAGCCTGGCAGCGCAGGATCGAGCGCCGTATCGACGGGTCCAGGGTACTCATCGGCAAACTATACTGCTTCAGGGAGGGCAATACACGACCACGGGTGATGCGCTTTGTGAGGCGGGCATTCTCGGGGACTGAAATCAGTCCTCAAGAATACATGTCCCGTGCCACAGAGCGCATCGACTTCCTGAAGCAGAAAGTTTATGCATGGGCGAACCGTATTCGGAGGTATAAGCGGCGGGTTGATCGGTATTCACAGAATCGCATGTTCCAGAGCGATGAGAGGTGGGTATACAGAGCTTGGGAGCGACCCGAGCAAAATATGACAGACGTGTGCCGCCCGGATGATGCCACCACGACTTCTTTCTGGCGCAGCATCTGGTCGGTACCCGTTTGTCATACTGAGGCTGACTGGATGCGTGATGTCGAGCGAGTGTGTGAACCTATCCCAGAAATGGAGCCAATTCTTATAACACCTTTGGATGTAGCTAGAGCTGTTCGTCCGTTACCAAATTGGAAATCCCCGGGACCGGACGGACTGCACAACTTCTGGCTCAAATGGTTTAGTAGTTCACACACTTGCCTGGCATCGCAATTCCAGTCATCCTTAGAGTCCGGGTCCCTCCCACAGTTTTTAACAACAGGCGTTACCCACCTGCTCCATAAGTCAGGTAGTCTCGCGGAACCCAAAAATTATAGACCGATCACGTGTTTGTCGACGATCTACAAGCTTCTTACATCCATTCTGAGAATGAAAATTAATACACACATTGACAAAAACTCCATCATGTCAGCCTCTCAGAATGGATGTGGGAATGGGTCCCGCGGTACTAAGGAGCTACTCCTCATCGACATGGCCATTAGCCAACAGGTTCGTCGATCTCGCAAAGATCTGTCGACATGTTGGATAGATTATAAGAAGGCCTATGACTCGGTGCCACATACGTGGCTCATGAGGGTGCTGGAGTTGTACAAAGTAGATACAACTCTACGCACCTTTCTTGAGTCATGTATGGGGCAATGGAAGACGGTCCTTCGATATCCAGGATGTCGACAGATCCAGGGGAGCGATGAGCCTGTATGGATTAAGCGGGGAATATTCCAGGGCGACAGTCTGAGTCCACTTTGGTTCTGTTTAGCCCTGAATCCTCTAAGCACATTGCTGGAGAATTCAGGCCTAGGCTGCCGGTTGAGGAAGGATGGTCAGGTTATATCTCACCTGCTTTACATGGATGATCTGAAACTCTTTGCCCCCAACAAATTGCGATTGATGGAGCTACTGAAAGTAACTGAAACTTTTAGTAGCGCCATCAGGATGGAATTTGGTGTGGATAAATGTGCAGTCATGTATGTAAAGCGAGGGGAGATTATGGAGTCCGAGGGACTTCAACTCTCGGACTCCATACACCTGAAATCTCTTTCCTCATCCGAAACCTATAAGTATTTGGGTATGTCGGAAGCGTTAGGCATTAATGTAACTGACATGAAGCAATCATTGAGGGAGCGCTTCTTCGGTCGCCTGAGAAAGGTATTAAATAGCCTTCTTTCAGGTGGGAACAAGGTGCGCGCCTTCAATGGTTGGGTCATGCCGGTTTTAATGTACTCTTTCGGCATACTCAAATGGACTCAGACCGAACTCGACGCCCTGGATAGAAGAGTTCGTACACTGCTGACCGAAAGCCGGATGCATCACCCACGATCATCGGTTATGAGACTGTACATCCCGCGGAAGTGCGGAGGTCGAGGCTTTTTAAACGCGAAGACCCTCCACAACCGCGAGGTGTGCAGTCTCAGAGAATATTTTTTAAAAGCCGAGGTGGGTATGCACCGAGATGTGGTCGCAGTGGACAAGGGACTCACCCCGCTGTCCATGGCTAAAGAGAACTGGCACAGACCTGAGGTACTTACCACCGATGACCGCAAGGAAGTATGGCAAGGCAAAGAGCTTCACGGGCGCTTCTACCGGGCTCTTCATGGGCCCGATGTAGATTTTCTAGCGTCCGTGTCCTGGTTACGTTTCGGCGACCTCTTTGGGGAAACTGAAGGTTTTGTTTGTGCGATTATGGACGAAGTTATGTTGACGAACAACTACCGAAAATATATTATGAAGGACGGGACGGTTGACGTGTGTCGGGCATGCCACCTTCCGGGTGAGTCCATCAGACATATTATTTCTGGTTGTTCTCGTCTGGCTAACGGCGAGTACTTGCACAGGCATAACCAAGTAGCCAGGATTATACACCAGCAACTTGCCTTGAAATATAAACTTGTGGAATCTGAGGTACCGTACTACAGTATGTGCCCGACCCAGTTCTCGAAAATGACCATGTCACGCTGTACTGGGATCGGTCCATCATTACTGACAGGACTATTGTCGCCAATAAGCCTGACATAGTGATGATGGACCGATCAGCGCGCCGCGTAATGATAATCGATGTTACCATTCCGCATGACGAGAACCTCGTGAAAGCTGAGAAAGAGAAACAAATAAAATATCTCGACTTGGCACACGAGGTTCGCGGCATGTGGAATATGAACTCGGTTATCATTGTGCCGATTGTCGTGACGGCCAATGGCCTTATAGCCAAGAGCTTCGATGACCATCTATCGAAGCTCTCTTTAGGCGGTTGGATCAAGGGCCTGATTCAGAAGGCAGTACTCCTCGATACGGCTCGCATTGTGAGGAGGTTCCTGTCTCTGCAGCCCTAACCACCGGTGGCTTGGACCCTGCTCCCGACACCGGCGGACTACTATTTTTTTATATTTTTAAGTGTTTTTTTTTGTATCGTTTTATTTTGAGAAATACTTAAAAATGTAAATAGATAAGGATGTAAATAAATAAACGGAATAATAATATTATAAAGAGGTAACATTTGTTTGTAAGTTTGTATGTTTGTAATTTTGTATGCAGGGGGTAATCTCCGGAAGTAATGAACCAATTTTAAAAATTGTTTCACTGGTAGAAAGCTACATTATTCGTGAGTGCTATAGGCTATATTTTATTCCCGTACTCCCACGGGAACGGGAACTACGCGGGTGAAACCACGGGACGTCAGCTAGTACGTAATAAAATACACTTTTTATGACGTTATTGGTACTTTAAAGTATAAAATAAAATTATTGACAGGACCTTACTCGACAGTGGCGCCATCAGGTGAGCTCAAAAACGATAGCCCTCATTACTGAAGTTAGAACTGTCAACGTTAGAATTCATAGGCTCTTTTATGACAGTTCTTTGTTTGTTGAAATTCTTGTCTATTGCAAAAAAGTAATTACTCACTGGAACTCACTACTACAAACTACTACTCACTACTACAAACCTGGAAAAAATCAAATTAGTATTACCATCATAATGCTTTTTTCTTATAACAATTTGATGTAATATTGCATAAACATAAAATTTACAAATCATTCCTGAACAATACCTAATTAGACACATCTGTACGGCTAAAAATGCTGAAATTGTCAATGTGTTAGACAATTACATGTAACCCATGGTAATATAATAAACAACAGACAGACACAATAGTTATTAATAAGTCGCCATTAAATAAATAGATTCATCGGATCAAAATTTGAAAAATATATATGTCAACAATTAACTAATATTTTATGCAGATTGACTGTGTCAGAGTTCAACTAATGATTGTGGTTTCTTCTACACTTGATGATCACGTTATTGAAAGTGGTGATGGTGGCTTTGCAGCCACTACTACTTCTTCTGCTGCAGGTCCAATAACCATACAGGCCTTCGCCTCTTTTGTTCTTATTGAACCTGTAGACACCTACTAAGATGACGGGCCGGCCCCAACAACTCAACTTGTAATTACTTTAACTGGATTATAGATACCAGGGAATGACTTTTAGTATGCCTCAATACGTATACAGGGTGTAAACGGACCCTTCACGAAGCCGTCAACCAAGCATTCTGTACATCAAACTAAGTAACTTTACGCAAAAATTGTTGATGGTAAAACGACTTTTTTTTGGGGTGAACATCACGTTCTAAGGTAAAACTCAATGTAGAGAACTCAACACATGTGCCGATGGATGCATGCAATAGTAAACAGGTCATGAAGGTATTTGAAGTAACGAAATAACCTACAGAACAAACACATAAAAAAACTTGTGAAAAAGTAGTATCTTTGACCTCTAAAATCTCCGTAACACAAAGGTTTCCCAGGTATAATAGTCCAGAACAAAAAAAATATCACAACGATGATGACGGGGAGAACAAGTGCCTTTCGGCTTCGTAAGGGTATATTTACCCCCCCCCCCTTTTTAGATTATGTGAGTGAATTTACACGAAAGTGATCCGTCAATTAATATCATGGCAATGAACGTAATACAAAACAATTGAGAATCCTTACACAAACGAAATGCAGCTGTCAAGCAAAGACAATGTATTTGACTACCAAATACAATACATACATAAATTAACATAAAACTTGAATGCTGATACGTATTATAGGCGACGATTTTAAACTAGGTAAGCAGTGGCCTTTAGTTGAATTACAGTGTGAAATATTCCACTGATCGATTTTACTTTTGATGTTGGAACTAAAAATATTTTTCTTATGCCATATAAGCCGAATTCGAAAATTAACCTCTTTCTCGAAGTTAGACCTACCTAACTGGACCGTTTGTCCCAGGTACATATAATCGTCTACAACTTCGAGTTTAGAGACTCGGATCTTGATCTAGGAGTGGGTGTTACATGGCTATCCGACTCAGCTGAGCAGCGTTCGGAAGTCGAAGTTGCGCGGTATCTTCTCGTCCAACTTACCGCAGTTGTCATAAGACGAAAGTCTATGACCAGTGTGTGTTGCCAGTTTCGGTAACATACGGGACCGAAACGTGGACGCTTACAATGGGCCACATCAAAAGGCTTAAGGCTGATGCTCCAGGGTAGCCCGCGAAATTCAAATTTTCTTACGTTTTTGGCAAATTGCAGGCCAGTGCTAGGTTGTATGTTGATTAAAATATTGGACGCGATTGTAAGACGTATGTAAATACAGAATTATAATCATCAAAACCATCAATACAACCCTCCAAGTTCATAAAGGTCGAGAAACGATTTTTTCAAGGTCAAAGTCATTGCTAGACCTTTATGAACTTGGAGGGTTGTATTGATGGTTTTGATGATTATAATTCTGTAACTACATACGTCTTACAATCGCGTCCAATATTTTAATCAACATACAACCTTGCACTGGCTTGCAATTTGCCAAAAACGTAAGAAAATTTGAATTTCGCGGGCTGGTCGAAGCATTCACCTTAAAGTCACCCAAAGAGCAATAATAATAATAATAATAATAATTTATTTCTTTCACAAAAAGTACTTATTATAAATTACAAATAAAATGCTTTGAACAGCTGTAATTGTACACAAAAGTTTTAGCATCTGTAGCCGAACTAGGAAGAACCTGTATTTCGGCTTACAGCGCCAACCCCCTCGAGTTACATATCGCAATGGTGAGGGCTATGCTCGGAGTTTCGAATCGAATCAGAAATGAAGACATCCGCAAGAGAACCAAGGTTACCGACGTAGCCCGAAGAACTGCCAAACAGAGTGGGCAGAGCACATTGCTCACAGAACGGATGGCCGATGGGGCCCGAAAAATTCTGGAGTGGCGACCGCGAACCAGAAGACGTTGCGTTGGAAGGTCTCCTACAGTAGGTGGACCGATTGACCGTCACATGGGACCGGTCGATGCAGCGACACTTAAGGGAGGCCTATGTCCAGAAGTGGACGTCTTTTTGTTTAAATAATGAATGATATTAAGCCGAATAAGGCCCTGACTCCACTTAGGTAGAGGCGAGACGAGTTGAGAGGAGATGTATTGTAAACCACCAATAGAATTTCGTTGTTTACGCTTCTCGTCGCCGCAGCTTCAGTGGAAACGGCTGAGTAGGGAGTAGAGGATATTCTAACGTTCGCACTCAGCGGCCAAGCAGTCAGCAGCGCACAACGGAGACGAGAAGGCGCTCAGTATGTCAATATCAATACGTGGTAACCGTTTTAGCGTCCGTATCCCTAGCACATTGTATTATTTCAAGCTAAGACAATGGGGGCTATCGTTTTAGAGCTCACCATATAGAGCACTGTCGAGTAAGGTCCTGTCAGTAATTCTATTCAATACTTTAAAGCACCAATAACTTCATAAAAATGTTTATTTTATTACGTATAACAACATAGTGTAAGCTTTAGATATATATTTACATTATTCTTCCTAAAATTAGCAAGCATGAAACATTTAAAAATCATTCTACCTCCAAGTACTAACAATATTATGATCCTAAGTTGCTACTTAAAATCTTCAAGTCATAATTAATCAGGAATGGCTCAATCTAGAACACAATCTCTCTCTCTATCAAAATACGTGATAAAAAAGCACACAACGCGCGAACACTCTATGACATCTGACATTTTGGAGGACCTTAGTCTACATAAGCGCCTCTAGCGGCAAATTCACACGCGATAGCCTCCATTCGAACACCCTAGACAGACGGGACTACAACAACAACAGCCCATAACGTCCACTGCTGGGCATAAGCCTCTCCCATGATGGGAGGAATTTGCCGTAATCTCCACGCTTGGCAGGTATTGGAGATCGCAGTGATGAAAGACTAACTGAAAACGCTGCTGCCCATTCTCTAGCCTACGGAGGCGCAAAGTGTTCTACCTCAGACATTAGTCACCTGTGAGTGTAATGGGTTGCAACGCAACACAAATTAGTTGTCTGCTTGCGCCATTGCTCGCTCGTCTTGTTCTAGTGTAACCTGTCAAAATTCCCAATTATATCAGACTAGCTGACCCACACAACTTCGTCTGCGTCACATAAAAGAAAAACAGCTCACAAAAGGAGTACATTTTTCCCCGTTTTTGCAATATTTTTCATTTATGCTCCGCTCCTTTTGGTCGCAGCGTGATGTTATATAGCCTATAGCCTTCCTCGATAAATGGACTACTCAACACTGAAAGAATCATTCAAATCGGACCAGTAGTTCCAGAGATTAGCGCGTTCAAACAAACAAACAAACAAACACTGCAGCATTTATAATATTAATATAGTATAGATTGTCACTGGATAAGGAGCCTTTCGCGTGCTTCGCACTTGGCCGGTTTTTTCCATGATAATTCTTCTGTTCAAGATTATGCCGAAGAAACTAGGGGCCCTACTCTCTAACGTTTCGTCCGTATATTCGGATCTATCCGTCTCTCTGGCGCACGTCTGCAGATGAGTGCGAGTGAGAGAGACCTATAGATCCGAATATACGGACGAAGCGTTAAGGAGTAGGGCCTCAGGGCCGTCCTAGAGCTTGTTGGGTCGACGATATTGTTAAAGTCTTAGGAAACATCTGGATAAGGGACGCACAGACATGGGAAATGTGGCAGGCCAAAGGGGAAGCCCAGCAGTGGGTAATTCCGGGTTGATATGGTAGGAGCTCGTGGCTAAATAATAACAGCCGCTCGGGTCAATCGTTAGGTTAGGCCGTGCTTGCCTAGGTTGGTCTGTGGATGGGTGACCACCCATTACATACCGAGTTTCCTCCGTGCCTTGGAAAGCACGTTAAGCCGTTGGTCCCAGCTGTCATTTGTAGATCATTGACAGTCGTTAGGTAGTCAGAGGCCCAAAAAGTCTGACAACCAGTCTTACCAAGAGGTATCGTATTACCCGGTACTAACTGGGTTGTGGAGGTCAGATAGGACGTCGTTCCATGTAAAATACTGGTATTCGCTGCATCCGGTATAACTGGAAGCCGACCCCAACATAGTTGGGAAAAGGCTAGGCTGATGATGATGATGATGATAATTTCTTCTGATAGCCACTCTCTCATTTGTTTAATCTCTTTGATTTTGAGAAACTTTGTGTAGGTCATCTTTAAGTTGCTCTGTAAATAAGAAAACCTGCCCTGCCCTTTAAATAAATCATAATCCTATAGTAATGCGTAAAACAGTTCCCTAAACTTCCTTACCATATATATCCTAATGTATAGTAACGCATAATCTTTCAAAGCAGGTGCTACTAACTTAGGACTCGTAACTTAGTTAGGAACTTTGTTTCGGTTCCAAACTATTACAAGTTAGGAACTTTACTTTGATTACAAAACTAATACTTACGAGTATGTGATACTTAAACAGGTGATTTGGTAATGCATTATTAAGTTATCACTTTGTGGTTTGTATGCTTAGAATAATTATTATCCCTGTCCGAGATTTTCTCTCATTCAATTGCAAAAGGATGATTGAAAACTTGGTCGTAAGTTCAACAGAATGGGGGCTATCGTTTTAGAGCTCACCAGATGGCGCACTGTCGAGTAAGGTCCTGTCAGTAATTCTATTCAATACTTTAAAGCACCAATAACTTCATAAAAATGTTTATTTTATTACGTATAACAACATAGTGTAAGCTTTAGATATATATTTACAATATTCTTCCTAAAATTAGCAAGCATGAAACATTTAAAAATCATTCTACCTCCAAGTACTAACAATATTATGATCCTAAGTTGCTACTTAAAATCTTCAAGTCATAATTAATCAGGAATGGCTCAATCTAGAACACAATCGTGAGTATTAGTATAAATACCTGATAAAAAAGCACACAATGCGCAAACACTCTATGTCATCTAACATTTTGGAGGACCTCAGTCTACACAAGCGCCTCTAGCGGCAAAGACATACGCGATAGCCCCCTTTGAAATAACATGTTGTCAAACTCAAATGAGGGATTTTCTTTTTAGCTCTTCCCTAGTCGCTGGATAGATGGCGCTAGGAGTTAGTATGATAATGCAAGGAACGGAACCTAAAACGGCGCGTGTGTATATTATTATATTGTCTGTGTATTATTGTCTGTGTTTTGTTTATTCTATGTATATTTTGTTGTAATATGTGGATTTTTATATCTGGGAAATAAATAAAAAAACTGATTTTAACAAAGCGCGAGAAAACTAGGTTATATTCGGAAGGTTAAGCATATGAAAGTGAGTATGTGACGTGACACAATGTTTTTTTTTCCAAGCGTTTTGGCTTTGGCACCAACTATCATAGTAAGTTCAACGCCATCGATAGAGTTCTTGGAAACTAAGTTTTTTTTTAATATCTCAAAAGGAAAACCTCTCATTGATTAAAGACACTCTAAAGACACTCCTATCATCGAAATATGCGCATGTATCAAAAGCAGAAAAGAATTAAAGGGTGTCAAAAAATTCGTCGGCATCGCGTGCAAATTGCTAGACCAAAGAGGCAGCCACATAGCATAGCATAATCAACCTATAATGTTCCCACTCCTAGAACACAGGCCTCCCATCTATGAGATGGAACGGGCTCAAAAAAGTTACGTAAACGGTCACGTGGATTGCGTGACATTCCGATCGATATAAATCAAACACGAAATCCATACAAAATCACGAGTGTACTCGATCATAAAAGACACGTGTTTTTATGAAGCGAACGGGAATTTCAGCGTTCAAAATTCAGAATTTAAAAAGTTCTAAGCCTTTAGTATGCGCTGGGGTGTGTAACACCCCACGCGACCAATTTAAGGGTTAAATTACTGGCAAAATGCGGGTGCACTTTTCGGTACATACATTTGCCTAACGCCTCGGGGATCACATGCGTGATGTTATGTGAATAATTTTAGGATCTGGTTTGGTAGTGCTTTTAATGAGGGATTTTCTTTTTAGCTCTTCCCTAATCGCTGGATAAATGGCGCTAGGAGTTAGTATGATAATGCACGGAACGGAACCTAAAAAACCTTATTTTAACAAAGCGCTAGAAAACTAGGTTAGATTCGGAAGGTTAGGCAAATGAAAGTGTCAGTCAACGAGAGTATGTGATGTGACACAATGTTTTTTTTTCCAAGCGTTTTGGCTTTTGCACCAACTATCATAGTAAGTTCAACGCCATCTATAGAGTTCTTGGAAACTTTTTTTTTTTAATACCTCAAAAAGATTCATGCTAAACAGATTCAATCCCCCAATATAAACTACAGCCTCTTTAAACCAAGTCTTCTGCTCGCATCCTGCGGTTTGTAGTCGTACAAACCAACAAACAATTCCACCCAATGTCAACGGTTCAATAGTAATGTCAGATGTCAACGTCAGTCGTTGGATTTGCACATGATTGGCTATGGATTGGCTTGTTACGACGTTGCCAACTCACGTGATCAAACTATGACAGTTCTACAATTCAATCTTTTGTCGAGGCTAAAAGGATTATAATGTCCAGAAGCATATAGATTGCACAAGAATTGGTTATTTTATTTTTTATCTTATTTTTGGAAAATTTGTCCCTCAAAAGAGTAAGATCCCATATGAATTTAGGAAACTTTGTAGGTGTCGTTTTCGTTTTTTGCAGATGGCACACGATTTGTAACGTAATACAAGTATTGCTCAATGCGATCCGTAAAAAAAAATGCGTTGACTAAGTTCTCAAAAATTAGGCTGTAAACAACGTTATCTTTGCTCTAACAACTATCAATAATAAAAACTAGTCTTAGTTAACAAAAAAGTTTAAAAAAAAACATGTCTCTCAGGCAGAATGGTATTATGCCCTTTGCCAAACAAAAAGCGAATATTGCAATACCAGAAACAGGTTTTTTTTGGCGGTAAAAATTATATTATTTGTAGGTTATGAATAAGTGTTTCTTGAAGAAGTTTTGTGGTTCTAAAGAATAGTATTATAAACTATATTTTAGTGTATTCACAAGCTACTAGTTCAACATTTATGGTAATTTGGAGTGGCAGGTCAGGGGATGCTTCGAAACGGTCTGAAAACATAAAATTAACAAACAAAGCCGCTATAATGCCGTAATTGTTGCCGTGCAAGTAGGAAATACGGCAGTTGGAGAAGTGTCTGACAAGTTGGTTAGGGTAAGTAGCTGTTTTAATAAAATTACATGATATACGGACCATGTAAGGATGTGTATATGTAATTTAACTATTCAACCAAAAAATAAAATAAAGCATCTAAAAATTAAGATATTGTGCAAGTAACTTAGGCTGTAAAAAATATGGGGTTTGAGATCGAAAAGGCTATTTAACAACTTTACTGTCGTCATTACAACTCTGATCTTAACTTTACAGCGTCTTGTCATTCTAGAAATAGGTTAGTTTTCACATTCATATCGTTCGTGCATGGTGTTCGAAAATATCTCAATTACCTTGGTACAACTCAGCACGATTATTTCCCACAGCTGCGTAATAACAGAGTCGGGATCGTTACATGCAAACTTTCAAGGATATTCTGGGCATTTTGTAAAAATACTGAATTCACACTGAACTGTAGTGTGACGTTAAATTACCAAAGTAACGTAACTCATATACAGGCTGATTTAAAAAAGTGATTCGTAAACTTCGTGAAGAACTGTAATGAGAGGTTTTCCTTTTGAGGTTTTAAAAAAAACTTAGTTTCTAAGAACTCTATAGATGGCGTTGAACTTACTATGCCAAAGCCAAAACGCTTGAAAAAAAAAACATTGTGTCACGTCACATACTCTCGTTGACTGACACTTTCATTTGCTTAACCTTCCGAATATAACCAACATTTATCTCGCTTTGTTAAAATCAGTTTTTTTAGGTTCCGTTCCTTGCATTATCATACTTACTCCTAGCGCCATCTATCCAGCGACTAGGGAAGAGCTAAAAAGAAAATCCCTCATTACAGAGAAACCGTTTTAAATTCGGAATGAATACTTAGATAGTGATAAATCTTTTTTTTACCCCGTTTTACAAACACAGATACTAGGAATTTAAGGTCGCATTGATTTGATGGTTTCTAATTTGTTCAAACCACCGAAATTCTCGATATCACAGCAAATAACGCAGAATGATGAAGGAATACGCTTTTGTATTAATAGTTTAATTGAAGTACTAATTATTATTTGGCAAAGCCTGCAGGCGACAGGAACAATCCTTCACTATAAAGAGCCATTGTACGTTTGAATTGAATTTGACGAATTTCCTGGGAATATTGTGGTGAATTTACCTGCACACGCTATCTAGTACTGTTCAGAGATAGTTCGTCTGAGTTACTCTGTTATTTATTCACAAATATTATGAGGTTATGTGAATGACAATAATTAACCTTAAAAACACGTATTGTATAATAAATGAAGGTACACCTTTTGAAAGAATACAAAGTCGTAATGCCTACATTGAGCTATTACTACTAAGTACGTATAGAGAAGACAGCGTGACCAAATCTGTGCGCCGTTCAACTGCGGTCGGCCGGCCGCAGTTCACTCAATCGCTTGCTCGCCACAGCATCTATATATATACGGGGTTAGCCGGCCCCCGCGCGCCTCGCACTGCCACGCTTGTTGCACAGATTTATATTTTTTTTTATAGCTCTATACGTAGTAGTAATAGCTCAATGAATGCATACTATTTTTTCTATGTCTTAGGCGAGACCGATAAAATTGACTAAGTATAATCCGCGCGCGAGCTCCGAAGAATCATAGAATGATTTCATAATTTAGTTCTCGCAGAGTACTAAATTATGAAATGATTCTATGAGGGTATTATGTACTTGAAATAAAACCACCGATGATTTAAGTAAGCCACCGATTCCTCGAAGCTTGCGCGCGGACTGTACGTGCTTTGATGTAGATATTTTTCTGTCTTGTAGTTTGACAGTTGTGCAAATTTGACAGGAATTACGTTACGGATTTACCACTTAGTACCTACCTACCAAAGTTTGACTACAGTTTGGCCGCTGAGAGAATGCGTTCCTGACGTCTCTGTCAGTTGGTACAAAAATTTAGCGCGAAATTATAACATTTTTATTGATAATTGATTTAATGATATCGTTGTTAATAATATTATTTGTTAAAAGGGCAAAAGGGGTAATAATAGTTAAGTTATATAAGCAATAAGTTATCTATCATCATCAATAATACTAAAACTCGCGACCTGTCAGGAACGCATTCTCTCAGCGGCCGAACTGTACTTGGTGTTATCAAATAGCATTATCAATTACTAATTTATTACATTATTTAGGTAGCAGATGACTGTCCCTCTATCAAAATTCCATTGAAAATACTCCGTCGTGATTGGTTTGATGGTAAACGGGCCCCAACATAGTTCGAAAATACTAGGAAGATTAAATGTCTTGAAATGTCAGCTAAATATAGATTGCCCTGTGACATTTTCGGTATCCATAGTTAGTAGAAAAGATGTGACATTAGAAAATTTAGTTGGATTATTGAAACTTAACCGAACTTAAGTTGTATTCAAGTTATTAAGCCTCTGTTAAGTTGATCGGTATTAGGTTGATGTTTCGACGGTATTAGCTAGATGAAACTCTTGGGAAAACTTTAAGTGGTACTTATTTAATCAATAGTTTAGCTAAGACAATCATGACTGGAATACGTGCAATGTAGGTGTTAACGGGTTTTAAAATAGCCTTTAACGAAGACATTTTCGTCGCTAAACAATTTGAAAAAATTTGATAGGTAGGGTTCAACATCAATGCATTCTATGCTTTAATAAACACGCAACACAATGCTATCCAATCACGAGTAAACTGTAAAACAATCTATTTTGTATCAAAATAGTTTTATTCAACAAAAACTGTGCCCTGTTTAGTGAACACCCTGTGCATATATTTTTTTAATTGATTGTTTTAAATACTACAACGCGATCGTCACAGAGTCCAGACGAGTGGTTGTCGGCTGCCGGTGTCCACGTCCCAAGTTCGATCCCAGACTGTGAATTTTCATATATTTTAAAAGAAAAATAGAAAGGTGAGTGTGGATTTCAGTTTTTATTTAAGTTTTTTTGAAAGTGAATTTTATACTTTGAAGTTCTATGGGTGCAAGTTAGATTTTGTTGATGAAGTGCTTGCCATTTTAAAATAGTGTTAACTTAATTAATAGATACTATTCTATTATTCTTCATCATCGTCATCCACAAGAGTGACTTCGCCCACTACTGGGTATAGGCCTCTCTGCTTGTACCAATTTTCACTATTAACCTCTAGTGTTCTCACTCCAGTGAGAATTCTTGTAAATGAAACAAAATACGACTAGAAAATGCTTAAAATTAAACGCGCGGTTACTGAAGCTCCCAGATAAACACACAGTAGCTTCTGTCCTTCGATAATTCTTCGTCCTTCGATAATGGAGTCTTCAGAATTCAGAAAATTAGTGCCAAATCAATAGTACTAGTGAATTTTAAACACTGATTGAGAATACCTTGAAAGGGACCTGAGAACCTATCAGTTAGTCATACCTAGAACTATGTAGGTATATCTAGATGTCTTCCACCTATTGTTCTTTTTTTTTCGGATGCACAATCATCAAATGACTCCTCCCGCTCTGGGCGGAGCAGGATGGGAGTGTCAGACTTTTACTAACTAAAACCCATCCATGTTTCTTCAACGCCCTTTGTGTTCCGGAGCCATGCTATCTCTTTCGAACAGTCCCGCAACCCAGTCGAACAGTCCCGCAACCCAGTCGAACAGTCCCGCAGCCCCGGAGCTGCCTTCCACCTAAGTTTGCTTTATGCACAAGCAGTGGTGCTGGTGACTCAGTGGTAATGGCCCTGGTTTAACGGGTTGTGGGTTCGAGCCCAGGCAGGCGTTCTAAGTTGTGTAATTATCAGAGATCGGTTTATTTTCTTAAACTTTAGGGAGGTAAGTAAAATGTACTTCCTTCTGATTTATCAGCTATATTTCAGAACTTAAAAATCATTCCAGGATTTTATACGGAGGTATCATCCGCTTAGTAACGATTCTGATCTCTGGTAATTATTTATTTCATTGCCTCTGCTCCTAAAACGGTAGAACGTTCAAGACCTTGAAAGAAACGTGACATTCAGTAACCCACATTGGGGGGTCTACTCTATAGGTCCGTCAACGAAGATACGGGGCCCGTTCGAAAGTAGCTTATACTTTGAAATGAACCCTCCGTAATATTTTTGGATTCATGAGTTTTAAAAACACATTGGGAGTAAGGACAGATGACCAATCGTGTTGTCATTCATTTTTAGTTCGGGCCCCTAACGAATCTTATATCCGTAAAGTGATACGGAGTATAAAACGCCCGTAGCTTCGGTCGAAAGTACGGATTTCGTGCTTAGAGGTTAGACCTCCAGGTCCACGTGATGGATGTAGACCCACTGTCTCACGTAAAGAGGAGACCTGTATCCCAACAGCTGGAACGTGTTAGTTATGCCGTTAAGACAAAAAGAACAACTTTATTTAAACAAAAAGCTTAATTACGCACTTATTCAAGTTCGTAAAAGACTTTTACTTACATAATAAAACAGATATAGATACATAATAAGAGAGATAATTGTTAATTAAATACTAACATAAGTACCTAATCGGATGGACCTTTGAGTAAAAGTGCTTTTGTATCTTATCCCATTTCATCATCATCATCATCTGCCTAGCCTTTTCCCAACTATGTTGGGGTCGGCTTCCAGTCTAACCGGATGCAGCTGAGTATCAGTATTTTACATGGAGCGACTGCCTATCTGACCTCCACAACCCAGTTCATACTGGGTTATACGATACCACTTTGGTAAGACTGGTTGTCAGACTTTTTGGGTCACTGACTACCTGTAACGACTGTCAAAGATGGACAAATGACAGCCGGGACCAACAGCTTAACGTGCTTTCCGAGGCACGGAGGAAACTCGAGGGTGGTCACCCATCCACAGACCAACCTAGGCAAGCACGGCTTAACCTAAAGATCGACCCATTATCTTATCCCATTTCATTTCAATAAATTTAGATTTCATGGTTTTCCTTTCATTTAATTTATCATGTTTGTAAGAGAGATTTGATTCATATGGTTGACCCTATCGATTGATGTCAAAAAAGTACAGAATGTATTTTTTTCGGATTTTAGTCGGTTCGATCCCGAGTGTGGCAAGCGAATTTTTGAAAAATCTGTGAATGTAAAATACTGGTTTTCAGCTGCATACGGTTAGACTGGAAGCCAACCCCTACATAGTTGAGAAAAGGCTCGGCAGGTGATGACATTGGCAAGACTTCTTTCAAATCCCACCATGAAAACCAACTCCCCTCGTTCTATTAAAATAAAACCAACTCCCCTCGCTCTATTAAAATAAAACCAAATCCCCTCGTTCTATTATAAACATGCGGTCGCACGAGTATTCGTATTTGGTAAGTATACCTACGTGGCCTTTGAAACTTCAACGTGTTATGTCACTAACTAAAGTCTCCTCTTTCAAATTCAATTTCTATTCAAGGCCCGTTGTGCAAATTAAAACTCTAGAACGCGCTAAACTACCTAAACCGCATCAATTGATTAAAATATTTGACTGAAAAAAAAACCTCGCTTGCCGTCAATTTGATTGAATTCAGAATCACTCACAATCAGTCACCCCGGGGTCAATTACGTCGATCCAAATTTGCATTCGCTTTGAATAATAATGTTGTTTACCGATTCTATCGTCAAATGTGTTAACGAATTAAAATTGGACGATGGAATTTCATGTGAAGATAAATTCATAATTTATTTGAAACGTACTGTATGTACTCTTTGAGGAGCTCGTGGCTAAACAATAACAGCCGCTTGGGTCGATCTTTAGGTTAAGCCGTGCTTGCCTAGGTTGGTCTGTGCATGGGTGACCACCCATTACATACCGAGTTTCCTCCGTACCTCGGAAAGCACGTTAAGCAGTTGGTCCCGGCTGATATTTGTAGATCTTTGACAGTCGTTACAGGTAGTCAGTGGCCCAAAAAGTCTGACAACCAGTATTACCAAGTACTAACTGGGTTATGGAGGTCAAATAGGCAGTCGCTCCATGTATAATACTGGTATTCAGCTACATCCGGTTAGACTGGAAGCTGACCCCAACATAGTTGGGAAAAGGCTCGGCAGATGAGATGATGACTGTATGTACTCTCTTTGCTTGTGCCAAAATCCTCGTTCTTGTGGCAGCGTCATCCGTGATGGCAACAATGTCGCTTGCACATCTCGCCGACAGACGACCGACATCTTTCCAGTCTTTGGACGCCACTCGATCACATTTTAACTAGCAAGAACAAAGAACACGACCCGCGACCACGGCTGGTGCAATCCGGTCGAAACGTCGGGCTTTATTAAAGGTAAAATTCGCGAAAATACCCGTTTACATAAAGTTTTATAATGTGTAGCAAGAACAATCTTTTTCGGTTTAGGCGACCTCTCGAAAAAATCACGAAATCCGCTAGATTCTTACACTATTGCCGACCGTAAGAACCAAGTTAAGGTGGTCATCTATCAGTGATTTAAGCCTGTGATGGTCGTTCTGAATGTGATTGCCACTGTGATTCTCATAGGTTCGTACTCCTCAGGAAGAATCTTATTCAGACTTTTAATTGAGTTTATTGTCTGTTCAGTTCCACCTAACTCTTGAATTTCTAATAGTTTATACCTTAGAACAAATCGTCGGTTTACCAATTTCCATTTTCAAATATTTGTTTTGCCCTGTCTATACTTCATGGCACCTTCGTGGTAGGTGATCCGCTAAAATGACTCTTGGTTTTACTTTACTAAACCACGTGTCACAAAAGCCAGTTATAAACTTCTTAACGTAGACAGGAGAAACGACAATTAACTTAATCAAATCTACATTTTCTCAGGCTCTGCCTTGCGTGGCCTTGCTAATCTTATTACCTAATGTGCTACATAAGTATCAGTTTCACAAGCCAGTTTCCATAAGCTTAGTAAATCCAACACCACTGAAAAGATCTCATAAAGTTTTCTGTGTACCACCAAAGATGTTTCTATTTTATTCAAGTAATATATCTTAGGGATTTTGTGCTGAATAAAACACCTGGAAATTGAATCTTCTTACTAGATACTACGAAAGGATTTATCGGTTTTGCGAATTTACATGGATAGCTAGATGAAGATTTCACTACATATTTCTAAATACGTCTATTTATACAGATTCTGGGAATAAACTTGAAACGTAACGTATTTCTACGTATTTGTATTGAATCTAGTGGTTAGCTACAACAACTTATTTACAACATGCTATTGTCCGCAACGAAGGAGCTCGTGGCAACATAATAACAGCCGCTCGTATCAATCTTCTTTCCAAGGTTGGTTTGTTGATAGGTGACTGCTCGTTACATACCGAGTTTACTCTGTGCCTCGAAATGCACGTTTGTAGATCTTGGGCAGTTGTTTTGTTATAGGGAGAAAATGATAGGATTATGTCATGACATTATGTATTTCATCATAAAAAGGAAAAAAGTATCCTTTATTCCTTCCCAGATCCGAGTCTATTTATTTTTTCAATTATAAATCAGATCTATACTCGATGTAGGTGTTAAAAGTCTCAAAAATACCAAAACAAGATGGAATCTCTGAATAAAAAGAAGAAGTAGCTAAAGCGTTTAATAAAACCATCTCGCATTATCGTTTGAAATAAAATAAAATAATTACTTTATGATACTTTCTCAGATGGCAAACTCAAAGCTATTAGAAGTACTAAAGTGGTTTACGCCAACGTAGACATTGTCATCTTACAACTTAATTTAACGTAAAGAGCCCTCGGTGAAAGGCTTCATCAACTCAATCTGTTTTCATAAATCGATAAAGGTAACATCCGGGTAGATTCTATTTTAAGATGAGCAGAGACGTGCGTTTACATCTTGTTCTTATAGTGTAATTCGACAATATCCTACACAATACAAAGTCTGTTTCCCCAAAAGGTTGGGCACGACTGCTTCGTTAGTCGTGTGGTCGCAAGCGGGCCTGCTGAGGTCCTGGGTTCAATTACCGAGTCGGGCAAAGTGGTATTGGGTTTTTCCATCAGCCTCTGCTGGGCAAAGACCTTCCCTTTTTCCTTCGATACCCCTCCTCTCTATCGATCTCTGGCTAAGTTAGCCCTGCAAACATTAATAAGTTAAAAATAGACCGCAAAATAACCCAGCCATCTACAATTCAATAAAGCGAAACAATACAGAATTTCAATTAAAATGTATACATTTTGAAAGTAGTAATTATTCAGGCATAGCGTTGACATGGGGTTAGTTGCCATTGTCAGACAGTACCTACTTGGGTAGAATGTAGCCCTATCATGAATATTGATCGGTGAGGTGACCGACGCACGTGATCGCGGAATGTCTGGCGTACTTGATGACGTAAACGAAAACAGTGTGAGAAAGTAATAAAATGTTTACTTACGATGTAATGTATGCATTTTGCTGCTTTAAGCGAACGGTATTATGTAGTGAGTTCATGTTTTTTAATGTTTATGAAACTTTCGAATAACGGAGATAGGGTCCCAACTCAAGAAAAAACCGGTAATGTGGGAGTCGGACTCGCGCTTATAGAGTTCCGTACCATCGTTATAGGGTCCCCTTTATTGATATAACGACAACAACAACAACAACAGCCCATAACGTCCACTGCTGGACATAAGCCTCTCCCATGGTGGGAGGAATTTGCCGTAATCTCCACGCTTGGCAGGCGGATTGGAGATCGCAGTGATGAAAGGAAAGACTAACAGAAAACGCTGCTGCCCATTCTCTGGTCTACGGAGGCGCAAGGTGTTCTGCCTCAGACATTAGTCGCCTTATACGACACCCGTGAGTGTAATGGGTTGGTTCTATTCTACTCTGCCGGATACCACACGGCTATTATTATATTAATTTCAACTGCCTACCTATTACGGATCATGAGATACAGCACGGTGACAGACAGACAGACGGACAGCCGAGGCGTAGTAATAGGGTCCCGTTGGTTACCCTTCGGGTACGGAACCCATAGTATTCACACACTAGACCTCAATGTAAGCAAACGTTGCAAATAATTTAACCAGAAAATGTATGCACTTCGGTAAGCTTCGTATTTCTGAATTACGCACGAACGTCCAGAGCCGCGCTAGCAACACGAAGATAGACGATGATTACAGAAGAGCATACTTTTTCCGGGAAATCTGTAACTACAACGTAATGTGCTAATGTATAGCTAAAGGCTATGCTCGGAGATTCCTTACGTGATCGAATCAGAAATGAAGACATCCGCAAGAGAACCAAGGTTAACGACGTAGCCCGAAGAATTGCCAAACTTAAGTGGCAGTAGGCAGGGCACTTTGCTCGCAGAACGGATGGCCGCTGGGGCCAAGTTCTGGAGTGGCAACCGCGAACCGGAAGACGTTGCGTTAGAAGGCCTCCCACTAGGTGGACCGATGACCTGGTGGTGGTCCTGTATGCGAGTCGCACGGGACCGGTCAATGTGACGACATTTAGGCTTAGGTCCTGCAGTGGACGTCTTTCGGCTGAAATGATGATGATGATGATGATAGCAAAACAGCACTCACATAAATAATCTTAGCTACTTTTACTTAAGCTCAAGTGTGAGCATAAGCACTTAAGCTACCCCTATTTGTTCGCACGGCCTCGGGGTTGTGTAAAATACTCATCTTGCAATCCACGAAAATAATATATTACACCGAACGTAAAACAATCAAATGAAAAGGAAAGCGATGAAAAGAAATATTGCCCGGTTTAGGAGAAAGATGATATGATAGTTACAAAATATTGTGGAATGTTCATATATTCAGCTATTTTCAGTGGCTTTGGAGAGATGTTTGAAATAACATTTTTTTGATATTTTTTTAATCCAAGTAGGTCGAGTTCAATGACGGTCTGCCACTTTTCACCCTTAGGCTCCAAGAAATAAAGTTGAAAATTGGTCGATCGTCAGTTGACTGAGTCAAAAAGAAACAAGAAACTCAGTACCTATCTTCATCTATTTCACCATTTATTTATATACCCTTAACTAAGCCATTAGGTAAAAAAAACTAGTGAAAAAGCATAATTATTGGGCAGTTGTATGGACCGACCTACCACCTTATATTCTTTTTAGGTTAGGCTAGGTTAGGTGCTGCGGGACTGTTCGAAAGGGATAGATACCGCGGCCCCGGAACACAAAGGGCGATGAAGGAACATGGATGGGTTTTAGTCAGTAAAAGTCTGACACTCCCTCCTGCTCCGCCCAGAGCGGGAGGAGTCATTTGATGATTTCCCATCCGAAAAAAAAAGCCAAGGTTAGGTCAGGATTTTTTGTAGCTTTCAATAAAAATATGAAGCAGTGGCGTGCCTCATCTGTGGTGATAGGCGCAGTGGCTATTTAAAAAAATCGCATCTTTGGTAGAGTCGCAGCGGCTCCCATAGTCTCTGCGTTATTTTTTGACATAAATTGATTATTAAACCTGTATCTATCTCGCTCAAACTTGCACAGAGTCTCAGAGAAAGAACAAGAAAGATATATAATGCCTATGTTCAAATATTTGAAACGAACGAATGACGCGTAACATCATGAGGAGTAGTGGGGTTATAAGGACAAGCCAACATTTTAGGCTTGTATGAAAGTGCCGCCAATAAAAGCAATATGTGGGTATATTCTAATATTAAAAAATCTCGTGTCACAGTGTTTGATAATGAACTCCTCCGAAACGGCTTGACCGATTTTTAACGATTTTTTTAATATAGGGTGTAAACAACCTCATCACGAAGTCGTCAACTAAGCATTCTGTACATCAAGCTAAGTAACTTTATGCTAAAATTATTGCTGAAAACGACTTTTTTTTTTAAACTTGTCAAAAAGTTGGAACTTTGACCCCCAATATCTCCGCAACTAGAAGGTTCCTAGGTATGGTGTAGAACAAAAAAATGAGCGCAATGATGGGAAAAACAAGTGCGTTTTGGCTTCGTTAAGAGGTATTTTACACCCTTTATTTGTTAGGTATGAGTCGCGGACAACAGATAGTATTTTAATAATCCAGTCTCATTTAATTTTCTTAAACAAACAAAATTATCTGTTCAACCATATTTTAGCACATAAAATTAAAACATTACGGTACACGACTCTGTAAAGACAATTAATATTAATGCGTCGTTCGAAATTATTCAAAGTCGAGCCAATATTTAAATCAAGCGGTTCACAGTGCAAGTTTAAAGTTAAATTAACAAGTTAATTCATTGAAACAACGTCCGTTGACGTATACACGTAGTGGAATTTGCAATAGCAATTTGGTTGGCTTAAAAAAATACAGGTACAGAATAAATGGTCGGAAAGGTAGAATTAATTGATTTTACTGGCAAATGAGAGGCGTATTTACTTTACTCTGTGAAAGGGAGTTTTGTTTGTGTCCTATAATGAAAACAGGACGGTGTACATTTTTTTTTTAAATTGTTTTTGGAAATGATTGCTTAGTTGAGGCAGGACCTTGGTATGATTTTATGTTTCCCAAATAACCCGACAGATATTCTAGGTACATCGCTTCTCTAACGTCCATTTCGGAGAAGCTCGTGGCTAAATAATAACAGCCGCTCGGGCCGATCTTTAGGTTAAGCCGTGCTTTGCCTAGGTTGGTCTGTGGATGGGTGACCGCAACCATTACATACCAAGATTCTTCCGTGTCTCGGAAAGAACCACGTTAAGCAGTTTGTCCCGGCTGTTATTTGTGGATATTTGAAAGTCGTTACAGGTAGTCAGTGGACCAAAAAGCCTGACAACCAGTCTTATACTATAAAGGGGTATCGTATTACCCAGTACTAATTGGCTATGGTAGTTCTGGAGGTCAGATAGGGTACTAATTGGCTATGGTAGTTGTGGAGGTCAGATAAGCAGTCGCTCCATGTAAAATACTGGTATTCAGCTACATCCAGTTAGATTTGTAGCCGACCCCAACACAGTTGGGAAAAGGCTAGGCAGACGATGATCGCTTCTCTAACCTATATTGTTGTTTTCAAGATGGCGCCGACAACAATAGCGGAGGACAGACTGACGTCGGGTCACCGACTGTCGCACCCCCCGCCCGGAGACGAGGTCCTCATCACAGGCGTAGCGGGCTACTTCCCCGATTCGGACTCCGTCATACACCTGCAGGAAAATCTTTTTAATAAGGTCAGTAACACACTATTATGTCTTTTTCTAACCTGAAAGTGGCGATACTTATGCTGAAAACTACGCGACAGAATATCTACGTACAGTCAATAAAAGAGTCAGGTATGTAGGCTAGCAATCTTACTTACTACTATTTTAAATGCGAAAGGCTTATAATCAATCTGTTTGCAATTTTATACAAATCCGTTCAGTAATTTCTGCGTGAAAGAATAACAAAATTCGATCATCACAAACTTTCGCATCTAAAGTTATAGTCACGTATCAACTCGGAAAGGGATCGTCACCGCCTCGCCTTTCCTCTTGGCGTCAAACAGGCGTCCACGTAACGTAACCACGTAACGTAAGCGGATCAGAAGCTCCGGCACGTCGACTCGGCTACAGCTATAGGCGACGCCGCGCTTACGACTCGCCGACCGCGGGTTGACGGCTAGGTGGCACTAGTTCAATCATTTTGATTCCGAATGTTAGGTGTAGAACGAAGAGACGTAAGCTAGGATACGGAGAGCCGTAAGCTAGGGTACGGAGAACCGTAAGCGCGGGAACTGCAAGTCGACCACGCACCGCACCGCGGTTCGTGAGCTTGTCCCGAGGCGAAGCGATTACGTTACGATTCCGAGTAGTGTGCGTTGCAGTAGGGAGTTTCATACAAATAATACTAAACGGCTCGTGTTGATACGGTGACGATCCCTTTCCGAGTTAATATGTGTGCTACGACCTTTAGTAGTAAGAAGATTGCTAACCTACATATTTGTTGACTGTACATACCTTTGATTTCAGTGGTCATCTAAAACACGGTACGGCAGCCAAAACAGAAAATTAAATTAATTAATGTTATCCCAAGTTACAGTTTCACTCTTAACTTTGTTGTTTGTGTCTATTACAGATATTGTTTTGTAATAGAACGGCCTGTAAATAAACGATGGCAAAACCTCTTTCTTCTATAAATAAACTGATGATTTTAAATTGTGGTGGAAGTAAAATTAATCTGCGATTAACCAAAGAAACAAACAGAACGGCCTACTTGTAAGACCGACCAATCAGGGACAGGTTCACAATGTTTAGAGAGGTCATCATCATACGCGAGATAGATTATAATCGGGATACAATTAACGAACCACCAGATTTAGCTAAATGTAACGGCAAAAAAATCAACCAAAATTAGTAAATGATCACCAAAATTCAATTTATTAAAATGTATCGTTAAATTAGAACCAAAAATTTATTTTTTAGTTAATGACCACCAGAAATTGAACTGTTATGCTCTAGCATCCGAGTCGAGGGAGATAAAAACGTTATAAAAAAATATCCGTGTCGGGGTGCCCCAAGTCGGCCTAGGCAAAACTAGTTATCATCAACCACCTCATTAAAATTTGGTGCTCAATTTACTAAATTTGGTTATCAATTGATATATATATTGATATTGATAGATGTTAGTGGTCACAAAGTTATTTTTGGTGGTCATTATATTTTCCCGCATTATAAACTAACAGTTTTTTAAATTTTACGGAGACATATATGAATTAAATTGTCATGTCTAGGTGGACTTAATCTCCGGAGACGCTCGTCGTTGGAAGCTGGCTCACCCTGAGATCCCCCAGCGAACCGGCAAGATCAACAATGTCAACAAATTCGACGCGTCCTTCTTCGGTGTCCACTATAAGCAGGCCCACACCATGGATCCCATGTGCAGGATCATTCTAGAAAAGGCTTATGAAGCTGTTATTGATGCTGGTAAGTCCTTTATGCCTTTTTTATTCCGCCCCCGTAATCCAAACAGCGTACCTAACTGTAAAAATCTGTTTCGAGAAAACCGAGAATTTGTGTTATGAAGTAATGCAAATAAATTATGAGAATTACAATGTGAGCAGTTGCTTTAACCGAAAATCTAAGATGCGTGGGGGTTCATTAATCCTAGTAAAAAATTGTATTAAATCTAAGTCTCGTAATGATATAGTCGATCTATCGGTTGAACATAGCATTGAATTGTCTTGTGTTGAGCTAGATAAGCATATAATAGTGTGCGTTTACAGACCCCCTAATTACCTGAACTATTCTATCTTTGAGTCAGTAATGGAAGATGCTTTGGCAAAACTTGTAACTGGTAATAAACCAATAATTATCTGTGGTGACTTTAATGTCAATATCATAGAGAATAATGTGAATAGCAGTAGATTCTTAAGTCTCTTTAAATCATTTAACTTGTCGAATGTGTTTTCAGAACCAACTCGAATTACGACAAATACTGCTACATGTATCGATAATGTTTTTTGTTGCTGCGATTACATAAATAAATCCATCGTAAATTACCTGCCTTCAGATCATAGTGGTCAGACGGTTACTTTCGCGTACAATAGACAATTACAAAGAATTCAGATACAAACTAGACAAATAACACCCAGCAATCTAGACAAATTTAATAATAATTTAATTAGCAAGTTAGGTATACCGGGTCATATTAGAAACAATGCAAATGTATTTTATGAAGAATTCTTTTCGGTAGTGCACACCGAATTTAATAATACTTTAAAAAAGAAATCTAAAACTATTGGCCCAAAGTTTATTTTCAGTGACTGGGCAACACAGGGTATTCGGAAAAGTAGGGAACGATTGTTTGAGCTGTACGGCCTTAAGCCTTACATCAACACTGAAGCTTTTAATAAATATGTTGCTACTTACTCGAAAATTTTTAAAAACACTTGCAAGGTAGCCAAATCCTTATTCATTAGCAACAAGATTAAATCAGCCGACAACAAAATAAAAACGGTTTGGAAAATCATCAACAGTGAAACAAATAGAAATAAAAAACAAGGCAATGACTTCACACTAGAGACATCGCGTGGCCTTGTGAGCTCCAACAATGAAGTTGCTCAAGAATTTGTAAATTTCTTTACCAGTATCCCACTTAAAACTACAGAAACCTTAAATTCCTCTCCCTTGCTCTCTATTGATTTATTGAAAGCGAACGTTTCAGCCTGTCCGAATGAATTTAAATTTCAGCATATAAACCCCATAACAGTCATAAAAGGTTTTAAGCAAATCAAGATCAAATTAACGGAAGATCTATGGGGTATGTCTATCAAAGCTTGTACCTCAATTATTGAGACTGTAGCGCCGTATTTAGCCTCAATATTTAATTTGTGCGTGGATCAAGGGGTCTTCCCGGATCTAATGAAATTCAGTAAGGTAATACCGCTTTTTAAATCCGGGGACAGTAAAGACACCAATAACTATAGGCCCGTATCCGTGTTGCCGGTTTTCAGCAAGGTGTTTGAAAAGATAATGCTCAATCAAATGCTTAACCATTTTAACACTAATAAAATATTACATGAGCAACAGTATGGTTTCACCAAAGGACGTTGTACAACTGACGCCGGTGTCACTTTATTAAAACACATATTTACTGCGTGGGAAGAGGCACAAGATGCCATAGGAATCTTTTGTGACCTTTCGAAGGCATTTGATTGCGTAAATCACGAAACCCTGATCTTGAAACTTCAGCATTACGGTTTAGGTAAACTTGCGCTCAGTTTAATAAAATCGTATTTGAATGATAGACAGCAGCAGGTACAAATAAATGGAGTAAACTCAATGGGTTTAAAAGTAAAAATGGGTGTACCACAAGGTTCGATATTGGGTCCCTTCCTCTTTTTAGTATATATTAATGACCTACCCCATCTATTTAACAACCATCCGCATATGGTGTTGTTTGCTGACGATACTTCTTTAATATTTAAAATAAACAGACGTGCCACTAATCTTGATGACGTAAATAACGCCCTACTGCAGGTCCACGATTGGTTTACCGCTAATAATTTAGTACTAAATGGGAAAAAAACTAAATGCATTAGATTTGCTCTACCAAATGTCAAAAGTAGTGATTGTGACATAATATTGAATCAAGAGAAACTAGAATTTGTCGATAAAACGGTTTTCTTGGGAATCACGCTCGACTCAAGGTTACAATGGGGTCCTCATCTAACATCTCTTGCAGGACGGCTAAGCTCAGCAGCATATGCTGTTAGAAAAATCCGTCAATTTACTGATGTTGATACCGCGAGGCTGGTCTATTTTAGTTATTTTCATAGTATTATGTCATACGGTATTTTACTATGGGGACGGGCTGCAGACATCGAGTCTATATTTATTCTGCAGAAAAGAGCCATCAGAGCCATTTATGAATTACGTAGACGCGATTCTCTAAGAGAACTGTTTAAGGAAATTAATATCATGACAGTACCTTGTCAATACATCTATGAAAACATCATGTACGTTAGAAAAAATCGGCATTTATTCAGTAAGAGAGGGGACAGACACCACTATAACACTAGAAATAGGGACCAACTAGTTCAGCCAGGTTTCAGGCTTGCTAAAGTGGATTCATCTTTCATGGGGTACTGTTTGAAATGTTACAATAAAATACCTCCCCACATTCTTCAACTGAATGAGACGAAATTTAAATCTTGTATAAAACGCACACTATGTAGGCAAGCATATTATAAGTTGGGGGATTACATTGATGATAAAAATGCTTGGCTAAATGCTGGTCCTGCTCCACAACCATAGGTGGGGGGGAGGGGGGCAAACTAATTGTTTGTACTGGACGGGCATTATTTGAGTCCATCGACACGTAAAGAAGAAGATGAAGAATTGATTCCCATGTTAATGTATTCTGGAAGCTGCAGAAGATTGTAAAAATATACTTGCATTGTATAGATTCCAGTTCTTAGTATTATATAATTGCATAGCACATGTGTGAGTACTTTGTACTGTTCAGCCACCATTTACATTTATTTATCTTTCATTGACTTGAATATGCCTTGGTGACTGAGAGAATGTCATGCTCACTTAAATGTCTCGCTGATGGTGGCGGGTGTGTCGGGTCATTTAGTTCCCTTCAATATGGTTGAGTTGAATGGCGCCGGTACATGCGTCATGTCTGTGAACGGGCGCTGTCAGTTGGGACTGGTCATCTCTTAGCTGCCAAGGTTCATTTTAATTACTTTATTCATACATTTTTAATCTAATCTTTCACTCTGGATGCTCTTAGTGTGCACGTCTTTCTACATCGTTCTCACATTTATGTATAATCTCAAAATTAATGATGTAACCAAGATTTTGTAACAATATTTTGATTTTAAAAGAGTGTCCATGGAGTTTCTTGCCCATTCTTCTCCATAGAGATCTACGCTAGGGAATGGGCAACTACAGTACTTTCTCAAGTTATTATGCCTTGTGACTGGGACTGTAGCTTTGATTTTCTTTTTTGTATTTTTGACTTTCAAAAGTGCCGTAATGGTCTAATTGAAATAAATGCTTTGAGTTTGAGTTTTTTGAGTTTGTGAAAACAGATTGAGTACAAAATTTAGACATCAGGATATTTGGCTTCCGCCGCGGGAAACGTCCCGGGCGTCGGGGCCACGGGCGTCGCCCCCGTCCCGGGCGTCGGGGCCACGCTTACGGCGGCCCCCGGCCACCGTAAGCGCGGACCTGTCGAGGGTGAGCTATGGTCCGTCTCATGACGACAGGCCGTGTCGACGGCGCATTCGTGTTCCACGCGCGCCTCAAAGAGAGTCAGCAAAAGGAAGGGGCCGCAAGGACCGATGCCTGCCGGGGTTGCGGGACTGTTCGAAAGAGATAACGTGGTCCCGGAACACAAAGGGCAAAGAAGGAACATAGATGGGTTTTAGTCAGTAAAAGTCTGACCCACCCAGAGCGGGAGAAGTCATATGATGATTTCCCATTCGAAAAAAAAAAGACTATTTTGCTTGTGGTTTTTTTTTAAGTGTAAAACAGCAAATATACGGACAATTTGATTAATTCGGTAATGCGACATTTTCAAGCAATCAGATGCAATAAGAGGTACCGCTTTGGCTAATGAAGGTAGTATTGGGTTATCATATTTTACGGGGTAAACATTTTTCGTTATTGCCACTGATGATTGGAATTTTGGGGATAAAAACAAAACTAGAGCACCTGTCGAAAATTCTTTCCATTGAGGGAACGGTCGAACCGTGCAAAATACACGCTAGTAAATGAACAAAACGTGTGAATAAAAAAAACCACAACCACAGTGTTCAGTCTGCTCCAATACTTCGCTTTTGAGTGTTCAAAAGCCTTTTTCTGTAACATAAATAGTATTTTCTGTAATACCAATCTACGGAACGAAAGTGGAAAAGCTTATGTTGCCAAGAAAAAAGAATATCAACTACGCACAAATAAAATCGTCTACAAAATGTTGGACCGGAAAACAAACCAAAATAATGATAATAACATTTCCGTATCTTAAGCTTAAGATACATAAAAAAAAAAACATGTGCCACGATTTGGTAATAGAATTTGTAACTTATTAACCAATTTGTTAGCCGTTTTATGGAAGATCCAATATACAGTAAGTTAAGATTAAAGAATAGCGACTTAGGGAGTGATCAGCCGGATGGAACACGGAACATTTGAGCCCCCCCTCCCCCCCCTCCCTTAGCAATCAGTAACATTGATTCTGGTTAACTTTTAAAGTTCCCACTCTTACACCGTTCGTTTACATTTTTGTAGGCGTAGAAACGTGGCAAATAAAAATGTTCGTGATCTTTTGCGCAATAATTGTTTCATAATTATATTATTTAACATTGTCAGTTGCCACCTTAATAGATTGTTTAACACAAATACAATAGGGTAGATGACACCATAAAGCAATAATTCCAAGACACCAATCTCTAAGAAAACACTGTATTTTGGGCCTGAAAATCCGATTTATTTTCAATTAATTGCCAAATTCAATTTTTAGTTGCTTTGAAATCAATAAATAGTTGAGTCATTGAGTTGACGACTAAACAGTGACGTCACAGTTTGCTATTGCCATATAAAATCTATATGAGAGAACCGCGTTTTGACAGCTCTCAAAAAGTATCTCAATTAATTGGTGTGTCATCTACCCCATTCGTTTAAGGCGATTACAACAGCTAAATTAGCAACTCTATTTATGGTGGTCCAAACTTCGACTGAAATACTGTTACAAAAAGGTTCCAATCAGCTTGCACTACAAAGTGGTTGTTACGTCAGTCACTGCGGGCCGAATAGTGCGAAATGAGTGGTTTTTTGCGATTTAAAAAAAATCTATTGATTGGACTAAAAAAGTAAAACACTATGATGTTAATATGTTGTTTGTAGAATTATTTGCCAAAAAATCAGAATGATCGCATGTAATTTAGTATGGTTTTTACTCGTTAAAAGAAATTTTTTGAGATAAGTTCATGATTTTTTTCTATCGAATAAAATTAGTTGTATTATGTTTTCAAAATACTATCGTACTAGCTTAGATCCTGAAGAATATAATATATTTTTTTGGTTTTGTTTATTGCAGTGAATCATATGCTAATAAGTCATATGAATGCAAAAAAGCATAATTATGATTCACTGCATGAATCATAATTATGCTTTTTTGCATTATAAAACTCGCGTTTAGCTCATCCTAATTTCAATTCTAGTGTCATATCTAGTTTAGCCTGGAACCAGCCTTCAAAAATGAAGAAGAAAGAAAGAAAGAAAATATATTTATTTGCCGCAGGCACATGACGTGCAAAACATAGGTATTAGGTACAAAACTTATAAGACGTTTAAAATATACGTATGGAACAGAAACAAGAAAAAAACAAAAAAGTTGACATCTAGCACGTCGTGAGTGCGACAAACAGGTTAAACCACTCAGCATGATGCTGTGCTATGGGGAGCCCACAGTACAGCGCTGGTTTTCAGTGGTCACCCTTTGGAAAATGGAAAATTATGTTTAGAATGTAATGCATAAAATAATCCTTTTGTAGTCAATATTTTACATGACGGATTAAAGTATCAAAAGGATTATGTTTTCACTTCTATTTGTTTATTCCGAACGCCTCTTTTACTCTTTGTTGAATCTTCATTTATCGAAATCATATTACACTCAAACATTGTGCTTTATTTTAAAATAATTCTAGGAAACGTAAAATATTGAATTTGGGTCAGACAGGTCTCAGAATTAATATTCTGAAATTCAAGCGTTCAATTTTTATTCTATGTTTGTGTATGGTAGGGACTGAAAAATATGTTGTGAATTATGAATCCTGTTATACGTTATACAAAGCATCAATAAGTACACGTTCCAAATTAATGTATGAGACAGCTGATTATTTTTTCTAGATTACTGTTTACTATGATGCCTGCCTACCTCGTTGGTCTAGCACACTGCTGAGTATGAGATCCTGGGCTGAATTCCCGGGTCGGGAATCCTGATTTTCTGAATTATGATTTATTTTATTTTATTTGGGTGGCTTACAGTTAACAATACAAACAATTATAATGATACAAACAACGAAAAGCCATTTACAAGCCTCCACAGTTAGCAATAAACAATGTTGCACAAATTAATAAATAAGCTATAACTAAGCATAACATACTAACAAAGAATAGGACTAAAATACTATTAAATGTAACTAATGAATTATAAATAAAAATAAAATATTTATTTAGGTAATTAATTTATTTTCTTCGTCTTGTGCCGTCTATCGGTCGTAAATATTTGATGTCTTTGGTCTTATAGAAAAAATATTCACTATGATGGTCTTCTACAACACACCATTGATACAAGCTGTATAATAATGGTATTCAGCTGTATGCGGTTAGACTGGAGGCCGATCCCAACTTAGTTGGGAAAAGGCAAACCAGATGAGGCAACTACACTTATGTCTGAAGAAAACGTGTGTTGCAAACAAACTGAATTTCTTTTGCATCGTGGGTGAGTTTACCAACATTTAAACTCACATATAATTTTTTGTTCCGTGCGGGAATCGAACTAGCGACACGCAGTGCATCATCCAATCGCTCTGTTACTGAGGCCCTACTCTCTAACTCTTCGTCCGTATATTCGGATCTACAGGGTGTAAAAGACCTCATTACGAAGCCGTCAACCAAGCATTCTGTACATCAAACTAAGTAACTTTACGGAAAAATGATTGCTGGGAAATGACTTTTTTTTTGGGGTGAAAAATCATTTTTTGTGTTAGAACTCAATGTAGCGGACTCAAAACATTGTGCTGATGGATGGATTGAATAGTACGGTCGTGGAGGTGTTAAAAGTAAAAATCTTACATTAAAAACTTGTATTAAAAAAAAAAATTGTCATAAAGTTGGATCTTTGACCCCCAATATCTCCATAACTAGAAGGTTCCCAGGTATTGTGTATAACAATAAAATGATCACAATGACAAGAAGAACAAGTGCCTTTCGGCTTCGTTTAGAGGTGTTTTATACCCTCTAATATCCGTGTCACTCACTCGCACTCATCTGCAGACACGGATCCTAATATACGGAGGAAACGTTAGAGAGTGGAGCCTCTGCGCCAACCGTGCCATTGTTTTTCTCCGTGACTTCCGATCGTTATTCGTTTCGGTGTGACAGCGTCCTCCACTTACTACCCACAATGTAGGCATTTCAATCGATTACTACCTTTCTTTGCCACCAATGACTCCAATTTGTCTACATCTCGAGTCAAACCACTCGGATGAATTAAATCGCCGACGGGAGCCATTTTGAGAACTTTTTATCGCTTCTTAGATCCTTAAAATGCTATTTCAGAGGTTCTAAACGAAAAATATTGAGGATCGTTGCAGGTGGCGTTCTTCGGGTATCTAAAACGGATAACCTTAATTCAGCCTGCGATATTGAACAGATATTTTTAAAGATTTAGACGTCCAGTTTTTGCCATTTTAAATTAATTACTTTTTAAAAAATCGTTTTGTTAAAAGCTGAATTGTTTATATACTCGTTAGTTTTGTCTTGTAGAGATTTTTGTCTGCCTGAGTAATATGTTTTATCAATGTTACTAAAAATATGCCATTCTTACACAGAATAGCTTTTTTAGTTAGTAACTATGTAAAAAAATCGCTTTCTGGTTTCCGATTGAGCTGAAATTTTGCATAGGTATATACATGAATGACAATGCATGGTTGTTAGCTAAAGTAACGTCATTCTTCGTAAATACAATATGGTGGAGTCCCAAATATGGCGGACTAGTTATTTTTTATGCATTCCTATGATATGATTATCAAATAAAAGGGTTTGCTGAGAAAAACATGAGAAATAAATTACGTCACTCTAAAGATTTTAGTTTCTTTAAACTATAATATTTTATTTCAACTTGCATTTTACTTCAATCTATTATATTATAACACATTCCAACCAATATCGTCTTACACATCTAAAGGTACAGATTTTACCTCATAATTTCCACAACACTTAGCGCTGTTCGCCAACTCGTCTCCACTCAACTTAGTTTCAATTAGCTACCGAAGTTTTCCGAGCCAATTACAACTTTAATCATAAGCAGCAGACCACGCCATATACGAGCGGCACGTTCTTTATTTACTTTGATTTATAAAGGGTGTAAAACACCTCTTAACGAAGCCGAAAGGCACTTGTTCTCCTCGTCATTGCGATTATTTTTTTGTTCAAAGTTTCGAAGATTTTGAGGGTCAATATTCCAACTTTTTGATAAGTTTTTAAATACAAGTTTTTAATGTAAGATTTTTACTTTAAAAACCTCCACGACCCCCATACTTACCATCAGCACAATGTTTTGAGTGCGTTACATTGAGTTCTACCACAAATAATGATTTTTCACCCCAACAAAAAAAAGTCGTTTCCTAGCAATATTTTTTGCGTTAAGTTACTTAGCTTGATGTATAAAATGCTTGGTTGACGGCTTCGTGATGAGGTTGTTTACACCCTGTATAACGATGGGAAAAGATACTTTAAGTGAAACTATGTGTATAAAAATACTCTTAACGAAGCCGAAGGGCATTTGTTCTCCACATCATTACTATCTTTTTTTTTTGTTCTAGACCATACCTGACTGCTAGCTTTAGTTACGTGATATTTTTTAATAAATTTAATCATGACTTATTTACAACTTATTTTTGTGTATTACTTGTTCACGCGGTCGCGAATCCGCACAGTGGGAACCTTCTAGTTACGGAGATATATTATATCACTTTTTTTTTAAATTAAATTCTTGTTTCTATTTAAAAAAAGACATTTATTTAGTAGATCAGGTGGGCGAAGCCGCGGAGATAAATATATGAAGTACCTATTTATCTATTATTATGAGGGTTTTTGTCGCGTTCTGTAGGAAATATTCATTTTTTTTAAGTTTTTTTTTTCTCCTATGGCCTTGCTTTTGATGCTTCATGAAGGTAATATTCAAAGAAACACAGAATCCCATTAACTCCATGCCCCAATTAGGACCGAAATTCTTCAAAAGCACACCGCCTTTTGTCAGTTTTTGGTTCTTTCCACGAATTCGTTTGACAGAAATGGAAACCAGATTCTGTATGGCACATTGCATCTGAAAGGAGCTTTGTTAAAGATTATTATTTTCTTTTCAAAAATCTTTCTTGTAAATAATTGTACCGTCAGGGAATATACACCTTGCGTCAATTTGCACAAACACAAACCACACAAGACCAATTCTGCTTGTTTTATCTTTTTCTTGTGTTATAACTTTTGATGTAATTTTGTTAATTCAAACATTCCTTTCTTTTGACCTGTTTGAGACTAATAAATACTTTTTTTTTCTTTCTTTCTAATGGGGATGGCAACTGTGGAACTAATGGCGCTAGCATCGTTTGTACCAAACATCGTCATTGGTTGAAAATCTGTCAATGTCATTTTATATTTCAAAATAGTTTGACTACATTGGTCAAATTGGGTCTAAGCTATGGACAGGCCATCTACAACCAGCTTTGACCAGCCTTCCCCATTTGACCTAGTGTGGCCATTTTATACAAATGTCAAAGAGGCCAATGAGGGATTTTCTTTTTAGCTCTTCCCTAGTCGCTGGATAGATGGCGCTAGGAGTAAGTATGATAATGCAAGGAACGGAACCTAAAAAAACAGATTTTAACAAAGCGCGAGAAATGTTAGTTATATTCGGAAGGTTAAGCAAATGAAAGTGTCAGTCAACGAGAGTATGTGACGTGACACAATGTTTTTTTTTTCAAGCGGTTTGGTTTTGGCATAGTAAGTTCAACGCCATCTATAGAGTTCTTGGAAACTAAGTTTTTTTTTAAAACCTCAAAAGGAAAACCTCTCATTGAGATTTAAATTTTTTTAAGTTGGCAATCAATTGGTTTAGCAATAAATTTCCCTGACCTTATAAAATAACCTAACGGCATATTAATAAGGCCACTCATCGCTTTTCTTCAAAACATAGCACAAAAACCTAAAAGAATTTTCCGTAAAGTACTAATAAAGAATTCTTATCTTAAGGCACAATAAAGCAATTGTGACTGTCATTTCGCAAACCAGGCGGGCAAGCGGTCCGTTATCTTTTCCATCCATTAAAAGTTTCAAGTCCACAGAGTAATTATAACTCAATATTGCCTTTGCGACGGGCCCCAAGCATTCAAATATGATAATAAAACTTCAGAAGTAGACGTGATCACGTAGATTTCTTTGGTAGTTCAAGAAATTTGTCAAGCTTTACTATGTAATCTTAGAGGTGTCGCACATTGATTGTCCACAACCACGGGTAGTAACCGAACAGACCAGGTCACACTATGGAAACGGCCTACTAGATACACGCATGTACGGTACGGTAATTCAATATGAATACCACTCTAGAAAGCCATCGAATGCAGTCGCTTTGGCCGAAATCTGTTAGATGGCATCATCATTATAATGAATAGCAGAATTTTGGTCGGAACTTCTGCGATCAGGGTTATAATTACAACCACGGACTCGAGAACCGGAGGTTCCTTAGGTAACATTTTTATTGGCGCCCAACAAAAGTGTCCCACGCTGGGCGCCAATAAAGCTCAAATTAAAATGGTCGACTGAATTAAAACAGTATCTAACAGAGAATCTTATTAACACTGAGAAGATTCGTTCATTACGTGGTCGTTTGTTTTCATAACAACTATTTATTCTAAGTCTGGGTGTACTTAACCAATTGAAACGAAGCTAAGTGCTTGTCTTTTAGCTGCGTTTACTTATTAGATGTCCCCAACTCCCTAACCTTAAGTAAAAAGCTGAGAGGCTATTTGCCAACAGTTTATTCTGAGACTTTATTAAAAGCCTTTGAAATGTTTAATGTTATTTTACGTAATATCGGAAAAACTTAATTATATAAGGAAAAAATACTACTTACGGATTTCATGGGTTTCTAAAAACACGTATCTCAAGATTTCACTCCAAGTATTTCAGAAACTGAAGCGACATAAATAGATTATCACATGACAGCCCTCTTGAATAATTCAGGAGCCAAGATACGCATTAATACGAAATATTCCGAAGTATTCAATAATCCTTCTGATGGAATATTGACTGAAATGTCAGACTGCCTTCACCTAACTTATACACTGATATAATACGATTGTACAGATTTATAAATCTTTGAAAGCAAACCCGAGTTTTTCCTCCAACCAACCGTTTACTTCTTCACTGTAGGTGTAGGATATATTTTTACAGTAAAAAAATAAGATTATTCGTCAACATCCAATTTTATTTAGGAACCGAATGATGTATTAATCGAAACTCCCATGATCCCAAAATTATAAAGTACTAGCGGACTTCACGCGGTTTCACCCGTGTAGTTCCCGTTTCCGTGGGAGTACGGGGATAAAATATAGCGTATGTTACTTGCTGATAATGTAGCTATCCATTGCTGAAAGATTTTTTCAAATCAGTCCAGTATTTTTTAAGTTTATTTAGTACATACAAAAATACAAATATTTCCTCTATATAATATTAGTAAATAAAACACGGTGAAGTCATAACCGTATATGATAACGATAATGGCCTTCCTAAAGAACAGCCGGTCAATTATCACAAAATAAAATTCTTCTGTTTTTGTAAATTAATGATTAATTTGTAAGATTTTAATACGCTTCTTTACAATCTTCGAATACTCTGTTTCTTTTTGATACTACCAGGCACTATTTATAATCTTTTTATTATTTTTTGTGTGCTTAGTGAGTAACTACGAAATCAACGCTTCATTAATGTAGTTTTTGAAGCAAGTTTTGAATAGACCCGCTCGTACCTATCTCATCCAGTGCTTCTCTAAAAGTTGCATTTTGTCTAATTCAATGTAGCGTATTCACATTACATGGAAGGTAGTCTCTGATACTATCTAGACCTAGACTGTATCTTGCATCTATATAAACTAAAGTGCTAAAAAAAAGGATGTCCGACACCACTGCCTACCCCTCCAGGGATTACAGGTGTGATGTTGGATTAAACATGAGTAGGTAGATAAACTTCCCCTCTTTTTGATATTAGTCTAGATTTTTATATTCAGGTGAAATTTAGGTAAAAATTATGTTTTTGTATTCAGGTGTGAATCCCAAAGAACTTCGCGACACATATATTATTATTTTTTTTCCCCCAGTGTAGGCCACGAAATCCAATTTTGTTACGGTTTTTTTGCAATTTGTAGATTGAAATGTCTCGTTAAATCTTGATTTGCAAAGTTATAATTATTAAAATCATCAACACAACCCTCTAAGTTCATTTAACCCAATTAAATGACTTTTCAACATTCCTGAAAACGTCTGCAGTCACCAAATGTAACCTAACCTTGATGACTCGAATGGCGCAGCGGTAGTGATGCTGACTTACGTTCTTAGGGTCCCGGGTTCGAATCCCGATAGGGACAAATGTTTACGTGATGGGCATGGACATTTGTTTCCGAGTCATGGATGATTATTAAAACGTATACTAGGTATAATGTATTTACAAAAAAAAAGTATCTATGTAGTATATCAAGTATCTGGTGTCCACGATGCAAGCGTCGTTTGCTTAGTGTGGCACTAGATGACGGTGTGTGTAATGTCCAGCATTTTTATTTATACATGGAAGGTAGTCTCTGATACTATCTAGACCTAGACTGTATCTTGCATCTATATAAACTAAAGTGCTCCCTATAACATGGGTCTTAAACATAACACGTGAAAGGATGTCCAACACCACTGCCTACCCCTCCAGGGATTACAGGTGTGATGTTGGATTAAACATGAGTAGGTAGATAAACTTCCCCTCTTTTTTATATTAGTCTAGATTTTTATATTCAGGTGAAATTTAGGTAAAAATTATGTTTTTGTATTCAGGTGTGAATCCCAAAGAACTTCGCGACACATTTAAATTATATTTTTGTCTTCAGGTGTGAATCCCAAAGAACTTCGCGACACATTTAAATTATATTTTGTTTTCAGGTGTGAATCCCAAAGAACTTCGCGACTCATTTAAATTATATTTTTGTCATCAGGTGTGAATCCCAAAGAACTTCGCGACACAAAGACTGGAGTGTTCGTAGGTGCTTGCTTCTCAGAGTCAGAGAAGACATGGTTCTACGAAAAGATGCAGGTCAACGGCTTCGGTATAACTGGGTAAGTTACTCCTTATTTTATCCAGGTCTATGAAAATATTGACTTCTATTTCATCGCAGCTGCCTAAGGTCAATTGAAAGTATTGAAGTCATTAAAAAAAACCATAAATGTACTTAGAGAACGTTTTAACTGCGTCGTGGAGATCAGATAGGCAGTCGATCCATGTAAAATACTGCTATTCCGCGACTTATAGGAAAACTCGATATGGCTGTTTATAAAGTATGTATTTTCAAACAAATAGAATCTACAATTATGTAGTATATCAACAATCCGGTGTCCACGACACAAGCCTCGTTGCTTTGTGTGGCACTAGATGGCGCTGTGTGTAATGTCCAGCGATATTTATGTTTATAACACTCGTCTGGTCGGTTGATCCTCCCTGTTCTATGGGGATGAATAACTTTAAGCCCTGTTCTTCATATTATACCCTTAGATAATCACAAGTATTCTCCAATACAACCTCGTTCGCATTTTACGAGTACCACTCGGCTTCTATCCTCACTTAACTTCCAAAATCCCTCATCCAATAATCCCCATTCTCCCTAAAACTCATCTGAACTATTAAAATGTTCGCCCACAGCCATTAAATTCATTTCAACATAATCGCGAAGGCATAAAGCGGTTAAATGCAACTTCGCGCCTCAACTCTGTTCAGCGTTCATTATTACAATTGCTTCACGCCTTCAAAAGCGTTTAAAACTTGTCATAGTTACTTTTAACAGTCATTTTGTTATATCCTTTTATACTAACGTTTTGAAGTGTAGATTTTGTCTACACTAATATTATGAAGAGGAAAGATTTGTATTTTTTGTGTGTATGTTTGTAATGAATAAACTCAATAACTACTGCGCTGATTTAAAAAATTCTTTCACCAATAGAAAGCCAAATTTACCCTGAGTAACATAGCTATATTTTATCCCCATAACTACGCGGGTGAAACCGCATGACGTCCGCTAGTAATTAATATTTTAATTACAAAATCATAATAATATATCTCTCAGTAATTCAGTATCCCTGTAATGACTGTCAAAGATCTACAAAGTAATTGAGAGCCACGACCGAGCCACGTAGGAAACTCGGTATGTAATTGATGGTCACCCATCCACAAACCGACCATGGCAAGCGCTGCTTAACCTTGTAAATCGAGCCGTACTGCTGTTATTATTTAACTAAAATGCTTAAATATAGTTTTATTTTCGATTCAAAATCGACTTATTAAATAGTACCTATTTAATTTACGTCACGTTTACACCGCGTATGCTTACCTCAGTTCGCAGTGAATTCCACCAAATATAAATTATGATTGAAACTATGATCCCGCTTCCCAGAAACCGCGTGAAGCAATAACGTGGTGGCTCTGATCTGTTCTGATATTGCGTATCAAGGAACTCCTCGTCATTTTGCTATTAATATTCAAGATATTAATAGCAAAAGGACGAGGAGTATTAATATTAAATTTACTCCTGACAATTATAATTTATTGTTTAATTTAGTAAAGTAAACTTGCTACCTATACATGTACATTATTAATTAAAAACTATAAAATAAATAAACTATAAAAGGGCATCGACAAACTCCTCAACGCTTTTAGCTGGTAGGTTAATGAGCCCAAAAGACTGGCACCGTTGCCACGTTGTATGGCAACTCTCTCTGGTCAAGGTAAAAGCCAGCCCTGGGGTCACAAGAAGCGTCAATTAGGCATTTCGAAATGTAACTTATAATTAGAAAGGACGAATTATAATTTATGTTAAGTAAGATGAGTTTCTGAAACTCACCCGCCAGTGTAGGCCACGAAATTCAAATTTTGTTACGGTTTTTTTGGTCTGGTTAAATCTTGATTTGCAAAGTTATAATCATTAAAATCATCAACACAACCCTCTAAGTTCATTTAACCCCATTAAATGACTTTTAAACATTCCTGAAAACGTCTGCAGTCGCCAAATGTAACCTAACCTTGATGACCCGAATGGCGCAGCGGTATGGCTGACTTACGTTCTTAGGGTCCCGGGTTCGAATCCCGATAGGGACAAATGTTTACGTGATGGGCATGGACATTTGTTTCCGAGTCATGGATGATTATTAAAACGTATACTAGGTATAATGTATTTACAAAAAAAAAAGTATCTATGTAGTATATCAACTATCTGGTGTCCACGATGCAAGCGTCGTTTGCTTAATGTGGTATTAGATGACGGTGTGTGTAATGTGCAGCATTTTTATTTATATATTTTTTTAGATATTTATTTATTTTAACCTACTCTTCTCCTGCAAAAGTAACCTTTTTTTTATATATTTTTTTTATAAATTTTATGAATGATGATCATAAAATAAATAAAAAAAATCGCAAAATATCAATATTCTTAACATCTTTTCCATTTCAGGTGTTCCCGTGCCATGTTGGCCAACCGTATCTCGTACTGGTTGGGAGTGACCGGTCCCTCCTACACCGTGGACTCTGCCTGCTCCAGCTCCCTCTACGCCCTGGAACACGCCTTCAGGGCTATCCGTGATGGCCACTGTGATTCTGCCATCGTTGGAGGCTCTAACCTTTGTCTCCATCCTTATGTGTCTCTGCAGTTCTCCAGGTATTTAAATGAAGCTCACCACATATGGTTTTAAAAGGAAGTAGTTATTGATTAGCGGAAATCAATGATTCAATGGGGAGACACACTGTGGAACTAATGGCGCTAGCATAGCTGGTTCCCAACATCGTCATTGGTTGAAAATGTGGTAATGTCATTATATATTTCAAAATAGCTTAACCCCATTGGTCAGATTCAGACCAGCTATGGTGGCGCCATCTTAGATTATCTTTGCCTGTGTCTCCCCATTATAAAATTACTGAAGGTGGAAACGCTGTTCTTTCCTTTAAGTAATGGAATACCTACAGCACGCAAAGTCTAATTAGTATGTAATAGTGTACTCATTGCTAAAAAGCTAATAAATAAATAAATAAAACATAGCCTTTTGTGTTCTGTTGCGCTATTGGATAATAGATAAATCCAAAACATGAAATTCGTCAAAACTGTCTCACTAGTAATACCACCTAACTAGAAAAATTAAACCAAGAAGACGCAACTGACTAGATTGTTTCTTTACCAATGCTTCCTTTGCCCATTTTTTTCTAATAGCCTATTGAGTGTCCCACTGCTGGGCAACGGCCTCCCCTTTCTCCTTCCATACCTCTTTATCCTGAGCAATATATGGCCATGTTCGCCACGCAAACAAGTTCAGATCGTCACACTATCTTCGCCGCGGTCTACCTCGACGGCAATTTCATCCGATAGGCGTCCAGTGAGTGACGATCATTGCCCATTTCTCAGCGCTTTCGTGATACGCGGCCTGCCCTTAAAAAAAAAATTATTATCATGTATTGCAGACCACAAAAAGCTCAAAAAAGTTTGAAACTATCACATGGGCAAAAACAATTTATTCTTCTTTATAATATCAGCCATTTACCGAGTCAGGTACTCACATTTTCACCACGTGAAAACGATATCAAAAATTCATTGAGTGACCGGAAAAGTCCCAGTAATGCATTCTTTGCTTAGTAAGTCACTTTAATGTAGTTTTTGGCGTAAATGAGGGTAGCAGCACATTATTTATTAATACAATGGCATGTAATATTCTGTTGGGTGTAGAGAAAATAGAAGTGGTGGTTTTCATTTCGTGGTTTTGTAACTTCAGTTTTTGGAGTGCTTGCCTAACAGAATCACCGATTGCATATCTTTGGTATCAATTTGATAATGACTGTACCTTATTTCGTGCATGCGTAGCTTCGTAAATACTAAGCTAATCTTCTTCTCAATCTATACAGGGTGTTAAAGTAGTCGCGTGCCATAGCTTAGGGGTAGGTTCAATATCGATAAAGGAACTCAGGAAAAAAAATAAACAAAAAATTATTGCAAAATCAACCTAATTTAGTACCTACTAACTTAAAATAGCAATCGCTTAGAATTCATATTATTTTATTTGGTTATATGCTTTAATTACTTACCTACTATCGAATGTGTTGTAGGTTATCACTCGCGATGGCGTAAAGCCGTACCATTTCGGTCCACTGTTCATTTGTTTAAGTACACTCAATTTACGCGCGAGAAACAAACGGCTCGGCGCGCGGAGTATATACAGTGTACTCTGTGGCGCGCCGCGCGCGCTCCGACGCGCGCTCGCTCTAGCGACAGCTGACTGAGGCGCGGTCGATGACCCCGAGTGCCCGCCCGTTCGGCGGGTCAGCTGTTTCCGAGCGCATTAGGGTGAAATGATCTTGAAGAAAATAGTGGATTTTCTTAAAAAAAGGGTTGCTTTTTTCAATGGTTTTAGGTTCTACTAATGAAACCAAACCACTGGTTTCAAGGATAACGGTGTTCACACTAACACCCTAATTTTAGGTTTAAAAAAAAAATTAAAAGTATGTTATTTTTATTTTTTACGGGTTCGTTTATCGATACTGAACTCACCCCTAAGCTATGGCACGCGACTACTTTAACATCCTGTACTATCGTTATTTGGAAATGTGACTTGATTTGTACTTTTGCCATGGCAAAACCCTTCACTAATCATGCTCAAATACAAAGTATACTTTCTGCATGATTTCTAAAGATTTCCAATAAAATCTATGGCTGGTTCTAAACTATAAAATTACCAGTATCGTCTCATACGTCGTTTATGACATAGCACTTACTCATCTTTTTAATTCTTCTAGATTGGGAGTGTTATCACCGGACGGCAGATGCAAGAGTTTCGACAACAGCGCTAACGGGTACGCGCGGTCAGAAGCCATCGTTGTCGTCTTCTTACAGAAGGCTAAAGACTCCAGAAGGTAAGAGAAGAGAACATTGCAATTTTACCGTCTCTTGTAATTGATGCTCCTTGAGGCTTAGATGATTCAGATTCTCGCCTGAATAATATATTCTTAGACATTATGAGTTACCCACTGCAAAATTGATTGTATCTAATTTAGATTTATGGTAGATTTACATTGACCCCTAAACATACCCTCGGAAAGCACGTAAGCCGTTGATCCCGGCTGTCATTTGTAGATCTTTGATAGTCGTTACAGGTAGTGATTGTGTGTGGGTTGTGGTCAGATAGGGAGTCATTCGGTATTCAGCTGCATACATGGTTAGACTAGAAGCCGACCCAAATATATATGTTGATGAAAGGCTAGGCAGATTTATATTGAATTCCATTTCGGTAAAAAAATAAATAAAACCATTTGTGACAGACGGAGAAAAAATATTTTGTACAGGTTCTGTTTCACCTTTAAAAGTCGGTACCGTAAAAGTGCTTTTTGGATTTTGCGGACGATAGAGGAAGTTCCATCAGTGCAATAACATTTAGTTATTCATTTAGGTAATTCTTAAAGTTCCCAGTTGAGCACGATTACAGTATATTTAATCCGTATTGTTTAAATCACAGAATAAAGAATAGGGTAGATGTCACCATAAAACAATAATTCCAAGACACCTTTCCCAAAAAACGATACACTTTATTTTGGGCCTGAAACCCCGATTTATTTTCAATTAATTTCCAAATTCGATTTTTAGTTGCTTTAAATTTAATAAATAGTTGAGTCATTGAGTTGAATAAACAGTGACGTCACAGTTGGCTATTGCCATACAAAATCTATGAGAGAACCGCGTTTTGACAGCTCTTAAAAAGTATATCAATTGATCGGTGTGAATTACCCGTCATCGGGTTATTTCCAAAGTACTCCATTTCTTTTGAATTACAAATATAAGAATCTCTTACATTAGTTCCCAAGTTACTCTAAGGAATTATTATTATTTAGAAATACTTGTCTACCCCATTTTCTCTCTTTTTAGAACAAACTTGCCGTTAAACAAATTAACATCTATTCCTTCCACCAGGGTATACGCCCAGCTGCTCCACGCTAAGACCAACTGCGACGGCTACAAAGAGCAGGGTATCACGTACCCGGCCGGGCATATCCAGAAGCTGCTCCTCAGCGAGTTCTACGAGGAGTGCTCCATCCCTCCGTCTATCTTGGAGTTCGTTGAGGCTCACGGCACAGGTAAGAACATCTTCCTTTTCATCATCAGCTTAAATATATACAGTATTTCGACAAATGCATTCAACGACGGCCGAATCTTGGCAGGGCTTCTGCAACGCTATTATTTCAGCTCTGTCAGAAAAAATCGTATTATAGCTGTACTGTACCTATAAAGATCTTCTAACGCGCTGCCAATATCGAAATCTAAAGACCACCATCATTCGGATTTCAAAATATTGTAGCCCTTAAAAAAAACAAATGAATTTGAAAATTCGAATCGCAAATTGTTCAGTGGTTCAAAATAAGAACAACAATCCATAAATGTAATTCTTTTTATTCGCTGTTTTCGACCAGCCTCATCATCATGGATAATGCTTTGGCTTTAATTAGTTCAGTTTATCATTATTACCATTGGTCCAACAATGGGTCCAACGTAACTACCTACCTAATATAGCTTGGTTAAGAGCGGTAGACCTCACTAATTCCACGGGACAAAACTGGACCTTTGACCTTTCGGTCGCCGATCTAAACTCTGACCTTCCCTAATTATTTATTACGGATCTAATGGAATTCCATTTCTATTTATTGCCTGAATCCTGGAACCAATGACTGCCTTTTCAATAGTCAACTAGTGATTGCATGCCATCGATCACTATTAATTAGTGATCGATGTTGCATGCGCTATTGCATGCGGTCCTAGTTTAGATTCCCGGATCAGATATAGTTTTTGTTAGGTTCATCCATCAGGAATTTCTCAGTAGGAACAGTTCACACCGAGTTTCCTCCGTACCTCGAAAAGCACGTTAGACCATTGGTCCCAGCTGTCATTATTGTAAAGCTTTAGCAGTCGTTACAGGTCAGTATTTTTCTATAATAATATATTAAATATTTTGGTTGGAAGGACGAATACATAACATTCAAAATACCTCATAATTAAGTCGGTAGATAATGCCGTAAAAAGATTTAGTAGATGAACACTGATTTAAGCTTTCACGGTTTAAAAGTTGGTCAACCCGCGATCATGGCGCTTGCAAAACAGCGTCGAAATATATAGCTCAAAGAAATACTAATCACGGAAGATAGGTATCCCGTAAGTGACAATATAAGTTTTGATTTAGTAGATAATATAAAGTACTATGTGTTTCTTGATAAATTCATAAAAACCAAAACTTTTTAAAGTCTACTCGTATTGAAATCAAACTCAAAAACGACACCTGGAACAAAATTAACTCAAGCGAACACCCCCGTGTCCCGTGTCCCCGTGAGCACAACTTAAGAACTACTAAAATACGAGTAAGCGAGACAGCTATAACTAAGCTGTCTCGCTTATTTTCCAACGACCTCACACCTTAACACCTTATTAGTCACAATCCCAGCATTACACTAAACTTCCAAGCATCTGCACCTTTAAAAAAGAATGGCACATTAACTTGGCGAGAAAACTTCGAAAGAGAAAAACGGGTAAATGCGAGTCGGACTCGCACAAAAACCGTTCCGTAACATCGCATTTAACACTAAGTTTTCCTTCAAAAAAATCTTTTTCACACCACCTGCTCAAATTATATGTCATGCAAACCTAACCTAAAGTAGGTAAGACATTTACGACCTGAGTTCTAGCAGGGCATTAATATTGTACTGACTTTCATTATGACCCGCTGGTCAATAATGTGATTTGAATTTGGACATAAATCGCATACGAATATTTACGATAGGTACCTAGTAGGTACATACTAATTCCATGCATTCACCATTATGATCTGCACTAAAAAATAAATTGTTAGAAAATCGAACTGGTCACCACGACAGAATATGATTAAAAGAAAAATAGAACACAAATTAAAAAGAGGCGCGAAAACAAATTGTTTTAAATAGGTCTACTAACAGACTGTAATTGTTATTTTAATAAATACTTTGATTCTAGTACTACTGCTTTTATTGTCTCGTAGATGGTGTGAAAAGTAGAGTCTTCACCTCGGGGATAAAGGTACCTTCGTCTTGGGCGACCTTGATTCCCACGCTGCACTCAGGATTCATGTCACTCCCTCGCTCCGCTCGGGAGTTGACGCTACAATACTTTGTTGTGCTCGGGATTCAATGCGGCGCCCGCTACATAAGACACTACTTTATCCCCTTGGTGCATATTCTACTATAATCAGCCTATTCAGTCCCACTGCTGGGAATAGGCTCCTCCATTCTTTTCCAACTCTCCCGGTCTTTTGCGTTTTCTGGCCAATCAATTAGGAACGAGTCCAATTCGTTACGCCAGCGTTTCTTGGGTCTGCCTAAACCCTCTTGAGGCCCGCACTTCATAATTTAAGGTGAACGCAGACTTAGCCGCACCGCAGTCGCCGCATTCGATTTCTTCGTATAAAGTTCTATGCAATCTGTGTTTGTGTGCGAGATTGCATAGAAAAAATTGAATGCGGCAACTGCGGCGAATACGGTACGGCTAAGTCTGCGTTCACCTTTAGTAAACAAAAACGCCGAATTCTTTTTTTTCTAGTTTTTTAAAAATGAAAGGGTAAAATACGTTTTTAACATTATTCTATTGGTTATTATAGCGGTTATAGTAATACTTATTTGGGGGTTTGACGAACAGGGTGTAAAGTCCTTCATCCCCCATAGAAAAGGGAGGATCCTCTGACCAGACGGGTGTTATGTCTGGTGGCCTACTGCCCAACAGTTGATGTCGGGTTCTTGTATATATAGTCTTAAGTCGCGGATAACTCTGCTTGCGCGATGTAGGAATTCTCAGTTTAGTTCATCGTTCGTGTCATAGATGGCGCTGTAGTACTTTTTGTTCTATGTTGCTTTTGTAGTGCCGCTACACTTATGTAATACACTCTGTGAAAATTTCAAGTTTCTACTCTATTAAAGTTCAAAAGATACAGCCCGTTTTATAGACGGATGGACAGACAAACAGCAGAGCTTAGCACTAGGGCCCCGTTGGCACACTTTCGTTACTGAACCCTAAAAAAAGCACATTAACTTAGCAAGAAAAGTTCCAGAGAGAAAAATGAAAAAAATAGAAAAAAACTTTTGCTAGAGAGAAGCAAAGTTAAGGGCACTCGAGATGAAATTAAAATGAACTATTGTTTACAGTACAAAGCGGGGTTGTATACCCTTTGTGACATTTGTAATGCACAGAATTAAAATTAATTTTAATCTGACTTTTAGAGGGAAGTTGGAGACGGCGATTATAAGTTTTGTGTCGAATGTTATAGTAAAGTTAAATTGATAATACCTTGAGCTTTGCTTTTGTTTTATGTATTTAGAAATGAGTGTATCGGTTTTCGAACGATTTGTAAATACAGACTGCAGAGCATAAGGTTCTGGGTTCGATTCCGGGTCGGGTAAATTGTTGTTGAGTTTTTTCATCAGTAATTTCTCAGGATTTCGGTTGATGGCAATAGGCTTGCTCCCTATTACGTGGGTCTTGAACATAACTGGCGAAATAGAGCTGCTAAATTATTTTTATTTTTTATGACCCACGCAACTTCGTCTGCGTCACATAAAAGAGAAACAGCTCGCTAAAGGAATACATTTTTCCCCGTTTTTGCAATATTTTTCATTTATGCTCCGTTCCTTTTGGTAGCAGCGTGATGTTATATAGCCTATAGCCTTGCTCGATAAATGGACTACTCAACACTGAAAGAATCATTCAAATCGGACCAGTAGTTCCAGAGATTAGCGCGTTCAAACAAACAAACAAACAAACACTGCAGCTTTATAATATTATTATATATATTATATAGTATAGATTAATTTATCTTTTACTGTTAAGCAATTTTGTCATAATTAAAATTGTTTTCTGACACACATAAATAAAATTGTGAGATATTAAAACAAAGAAAAATCTCAGAAAAAAAAACCTTATAATATTCTTACAAATATTTTATAAGTAGCAACAAAACCAAAATGCCTATTCAAACGGTTATTACTTACATTTCCTGAATCCCCGAAACTTGTTATTTACCTCATGAAAAACTAAAATGGCGGCGAACAGGTACAAAGTACATAGAATCTCGAGTGCTAACAATTAAGTTTTGTTTGTTCTCTCTCTTTTCATATTTGCAGTGTACCTCATTAAAGAGACCTTAGAAAGCAAAACCTCAAACATGGGGTACTTTTATGTTTTCAGTTCCGTAATTAGTTTTAGAAAAAAGTGTGTTTTTTATGTTGATGTTTTTTATTTAGTCTACCTATATAAAAACTGTTTTAAACTAATTATAATTGGTAATCATCTTCACTACAATTTTTTTTTGTACTTACACAAAAACCAAACAATATAATTTAGTGACAGGATTTAGTTGTACAACAGAGATATTTTATGAATTAACGTTTGAGATAAGGGCAAGAAAATTATGATGATGGTTTTGCAATAGGCTAGTTTCGACCATCATTAGATTGCAAATATATTTAGTCCGTCAGTTAGAGTATTGGAAAATAATGGACACGTATTTTTAGGGTTCCGTACCCAAAGGGTAAAAACGGAACCCTATTACTAAGACTTCGCTGTCTGTCCGTCTGTCCGTCTGTCTGTCACCAGGCTGTATCTCATGAACCGTGACAGCTACACAGTTGAAATTTTCACAGATGATGTATTTCTGTTGCCGCTATAACAACAAATACTAAAAACAGAATAAAATTAATATTTAAGTGGGGCTCCCATACAACAAACGTGATTTTTTTGCCGTTTTGTGTAATCTATACTATCTAATCTATTATATTATCTATATAATATTATAAAGCTGAAGAGTTTGTTTGTTTGTTTGAACGCGCTAATCTCAGGAACTACTGGTTGGAATCGAAAAAATATTTTTGTGTTGGATAGCCCATTTATTAAGGAAGGTTATAGGCTACATCACGCTACGACCAAAAGGAGCGGAGCATAAATGAAAGATGTTGCAAAAACGGGGAAAATGTATTCATTTTGTTAGCTTTTTCTCTCTTATGTGACGCAGACGAAGTTGCGTGGGTCAGCTAGATAATGGTACTTAACCCTTCGTGCGTGAGTCCGACTCGCACTTGGCCGGTTTTTTGTTTTTCTAAATCAATGAATATTGACAAAGATAAAACGCATCAAAACTCGGGAGTGACTTCTAAACGGCAAGAAGCCTGTGTCTTAGAAGCCATTTGTTCCCCGAAGTGCGTTGACACATCTATACCTACATATAAAAACATCGTTCAAGAATTTTTAATTTTATTTTCTTTCATATTCACGTTGTTGTAACACAATAATTAACTAAAAAGTCATACTATCTTTCCAAAAATATCACAATTCCTATTACCATATTCATGAACGTATAAAATAAATATCTACCTAGTACAAAACCATATTTTTCTAAACCAAAAACAGAACCGCTGCAGGAAATATAATATTTCAACGTAAAACATTCTGAAATACCGAAATAAAACACTTTTACGACAAAAATGTCGCCCACTCTAGAATATAAAAGGAAAGTTTTACAAGCTTTTAGACCATTTTGATTGCTAAAACATTTGGTGTGCTTCTGAAATAGATGCTATATCCTTGTTGTCACGGCATCCTTTATGGGCTGTCTATATTATGGTTACTAAGTGAGCGATATAAGAGTAGGATAGTCGTCTTGTTAATATTTGTAGCTGTTGTCTATCAGCTTGGAGTTTTGAAAGGTTTTATAGAAATTACTAAGCCATTCAAGTCTCCGAGCCCAGAAAATACTTTAACCGTTAATTGGACGCGCCTAAAAAGTTACGTAAACGGTCACATACAACGGTCATATGATAAATCAAAATCACGATTATGCTTGATACTTGATCATATACACGTGTTTTTATGAAGCGAACGGGAATTCCAGCGCTCAAAATTCAGAACTGAAAAAGTTCTAAGCCTTAAAGGATGCGCTGGGGTGTGTAACACCCTACGCGTTCAATTAAGGGTTAATTTTGAAGTAAGACTGTAACAGTAGGTAAATACCACTTGTCTAGTCAACTTAATGTCTTTCCGTGTTTTCAATGTTAAATCATAATAATTCCACATAAAATTAAGGGTAATTTCTTAATACTACACTAATATTTTAAAGAGGAAAGATTTGAATTTTGGGGTGTAATAAATAAACTCAAAAACTACTGCGCTGATTTCAAAAATTCTTTCACCATTAGAAAGCTACATTCACTCTGAGAAACTTATGCTATATTTTATCCCCGTACTCTCACGGGAACGGGAACTACGTGGGTGAAACCGCGCGACGTCAGCTAGTAAGTAATAAAAGAGTTCATCGTGTTTTTCCAATAAGTTTCGTTTGAGTTGCTGAAAAGTCTTGAGTATCATATAAATCTGAATAAAGCTTCTGCAGTTTGTGATCACTAAATTTCCCTGCAATTAAACTCAAAATATCGTATTCCCAAGCAAAACTGTCCGTAGCATTATAATCCAACGTTCCTTCAGATATTTAACGGAGCCACCCTCAACTTTGACAAACAACGGACAAAACGGTTACAGCCGGGCTGGCGGAGACCTGGCCAAACGTGAGACGTGCGTTCATTTAAATATGCAATAACTTGAAGCGTGCGTAAACTTTCGTCCTTATAGGGGTTTGAATTAAAATTATATAAATTAAAATCTCACAAAGGTGACACTTTAGAACATTTTGTCTCATACGCAACTTGTTTGTGTTCACACCAGCTAACGATTAATTTAGGTTGCATGTTCGCTACTTTGAAATTTTTTTATTTGTTTACCTAGTGGTTTACATCAATATTTCGAATAGATAGCTTACTAATCTATTCGAAATAATTTCCATGAAATGGGTCATGAGCGTTTTCACCTACATTGTTGAATGACGTGCCATTGGAGAGGTCCACGTACAGCAGTAAAATGCTTTATTCTGATGATGATGATAGCATTACCTACTCGGTAGCTTGTGACTGTGGCTTCACCAGCGTAGATTTTAGAAATCTCCGCGGGATCCCATTACCGGGATAGAAGTGTTTCAAACATCCAAATCCATTCAGTAGTTTTTGCGTGACAGAGTAACAAACACGTCGTTACATAAAAAATATGACTAATTTAAACATAATTAATGTACGAACTGATAGGAGTCAAATAAATTTCGTCAGTTAATGTGTTCAAAAACACCTTTTATGAGCCACTTAGAGCTCAAATAATTTAATTTCAGCTCAATGATCGTTCGTCGTACATACACACTTCCATGCTTTTTCGATTAAATTAATTACGTAATTATATTCAATTACATTGAGTGCCGACGCACTTTGACTTTACGAAAATTAGCAAAGTTAATGCGTCGATACATTCCCCTGCTTTTTAAATTAGGGCAGGCACGGAGGGTAGTCACTCCCATCACAAAAATCATTGAGACAGAGAGACATTTTAAGAGTATTTTTTTAAGGGATTTCGTCCCCTTGCTCTTTGAGTGCAAATTAGGAATAATTGATGTCATGGCTCTGGTTTATTGTCTTTGTAAAAGTAGCTGTGAACATTGTACCTATGTTATTGTATTCCGGGATTTCGATGTAACCATTCTCAGCAGTGGAACGCAAGTATCACGATCCGTACGAAAACCAAGCGTGTCCTTTTTTGACTACCTACTATGTTATATACCTACACAGGGTTAGTTTTCAATGACCAGCCAATTTGGAGACAGTTTTTTTAGGCCCTCTTCGATGTTGCATAAATATTATTCATATTACACCAAAAAAAAGTAACCATTTTATTATAGTAATAAACGAAATATTACACAGAAACGAAACCGGAATCTTAAAATCCTAATAGATAAGTTATATTATGATATTTTTTGCGAGTCAAATCAGTCCTGTTGTGATCAATGTTATTTGACAGAAAATACTTACGTAAATAGGCGCTTTTTTCCGTTTACAAAAAAAAAGTACGGTATCCATTGGTATTATCTGCTTTAATTATAATAGAAATAGAATATAACATAAAAATAAATGATATTGAACTGTTGAGGAAACCGGCATGTCCTAGAACCAAAAAATTCGAAGACATGTGACATCTACCAATCCGCACTGGGCCCGCGTGGTGGATTATAGCCCATTCTCTCTCATAGAGAGGAGGCCTGTGTCCCAGCAGTGGGAACATTAATAGGCTGATGATGATGATGATGATTAAACTGTGAGCTTTTTAATGCTATTTTTAAAGGTTTCCGCTAAAATCATTTATATGGTATAGAAGATCATCATGGCACGGAACGTTGTAAATCCGTCTTTTTGGTGGTTGACAGACAACTTCATTTGACATTTACTCTTTTTGACATTTATAACTTCATTTGACATTGGTTGCATTCCTTATTACAAAATAATCGCTCACAGCGCTCACATCAATATTTTGCGTTCCGATTTAGATATCACGATTATGACAGCTAAGAACTGTCATCAATTCGGAACGCTCGTGAACGCGTTGCCAGTGATCATAACCCCAATCACAAGACCTATTTTTGAAAATGGAAGATAAGTTGGTTGACTCTATCGACTCTGATAACTCAGATTTTGAGATAGAGAACAACAATTCATCCAGTGATGAAAAGGATGACGGAAGTGTTTATATTAGCGTATTTTGCACCGGCAAAGATTAACTCCTTAAAAAAATACCACGAATTACAAATAACATAGATGCAACGATAATTAAATATAATGTGTAGTTCGATGCGAGTCATAAGTTCATAACAAAACAACACAACCTGTCAACACAACTGTCATTTTTGACAGCGCTCACGGTGATATTTATTTGGAGCATGGTCGGTGTAATCGCAAGATGACGCATGTCATGACGTCATCTATGACGATTCAAGGGACATCGTTATTGCGGTCACGGTAATTCGGAACGGGTTTATGTACGCTCAAATCGATTACAGCCTAATTCGGAACGCAGCTATTTTTACTCAGTTTATTTCGATTTTTTTTAAAGTGTTTCTGCGATTTATTCGCATATAATGAAAACCTATTTTATGAAAATGGCATCTGCTGGTCGTTGTGTCAATTGTGCAGTAAGATTTCAAGGCAATGTGCGAATACAATTACTTTCTGACTGCTACAGACGTGCAGCAACTTGTATGGTTATTGTTAGATACACGTTTTCATTTTAGAATTTCTCATCATTCCGGTTAGACATGGCTTAGCTAATATTACCACTGTAATCTAGAAATTATAAGGAAGAAATCTATATACGTTTCATTAATATCTGCTACAATTTATGGGGTGGCCTGTTATCCAAACAAAAAAAATTGACTCCAATTAAGATCTAGATATCAAACCAAAAGTGTAGGTATTTTAAATATTACTGTCGAAAAATATTAAATAAAAAAAAAGCATTCATTTTAAAATGTCCTAAAAATTTCCTATATCATAAACCTAGTGGGAATCAATGCACTTGTGTGCGTGCATGCACTGCCAAATTTATGTATGTTTATACTATTTATGTGTGAACTGAATTGTGCTGTTGCAATATCCACACGTTCGCTTTCAGTAGTGGACAGGAATAAAATTTTATTTGAAAAATGTTGTTTTCTTTTCTCATTATATCGAAAATATTATCGATTCTAAACCATCTCTGAAAATTTGGCCGGTTATTGAAAACTAACCCTGTATAATAAACTCCTCTCTGCCAAAACCAAACATCTTTTGGAAAACCCTCTCCAAAACTACGCCATAATAGGTTTTGGCGCTTGGAGTTCGAAAATCGTATAGTTGGAAGCCAGGGTACCTAAAGGGTTAGGTCAAGAGCACATTTGCGTTCAGTTCAGCCTTTCATTCGGTGACTTTTGGCAACGATACAATCCGAAAAGCTTGGATGCGATTGTAGCTAACCTTTATAGATTTGCCTTTTGCATTCGAAATAGCTGGTGCCAGAGTTGCTTTCTCAGTTGCGAAATAGTCTGTTTTGAACATTAGAACGGATAGAGAGATTTAGAACATTATAAACTATAAACTAGACTATCCTGAAAAATGCTAAATTCCTATTTTGCCGGGGTTGGTTGATAGTTGATATTCCACCTTGAGCTTAAATGTCTTTTGCGCAAGTGTCCTGATACAGATATCAGGACACTTGCGCAAAAGACAGAATAAGCGAAGGACACTTGCAGGAAGGCACTTACGCTAAAAGACATAATAATATGCGCGAATGGACACTTGCGCGACTGGACTTTTGATGGCCACTGGGGGATAGACAAGGAGCACATTTACTGCTGCTCATCTTAGATGACAATATTGTGAATCTGCTTTTATACACGGTTAATTTTAGGTCAATACAAAAAATCACGAAAAATTCAAATTACCTGTGATAAATATTTTTTTTTATTGTTATTTTTTGAAAAAAATCGTCGCAATGGTTTTGAGTTTGATGATCGAGTTCATGGCTTTCGGTTCCAGAACGACCTAAAAATAATGGTGTAGACTACTAGCGACCCGCCCCGGCTTCGCATGGATGCAATATAAATATAAACCTTCCTCTTGAATGACTCTATCTATTGCTGAAAACTGCATTGAAATCCGTTGCGCGTAGTTTACAAGATCTAAGAGTACAGATAATGGGAGTGACTTTGTTTTATTCTATATAAAGATATTGAAACAAGCAGTTGTAATCTCCGAAGAGGCAGTTAGTACCGAATAATTAATCCACATTTTGTCAGTTATATTTAACAGAATGTAAAACAGGTACCTATGACATAATATATTTATAATTGAGCGCAAATTAATGCACTCAGGACCTTATGCTTTATTATCTTTAGCAAGAAAACCTTAAAAAACATACACATTCTGCTTTCGAATATCGAAAGGCGTTACTTCATCTAGTATTAAGACCCACTTGGGGCCTCTCCATAAGCACCTACAAGTCCTAATCTTCATGGTCTTTGCCAACAGGTACCCGTGTCGGTGACCCTGAGGAGTTGCTAGCCATCGACGAGGTGTTCTGCACGGGCCGCAAAGACCCTCTCTGGATCGGCTCCATCAAGTCCAACCTGGGACACAGCGAGCCTGCCTCTGGTCTCTGCTCCATTGCTAAGGTATAGTATATTTCATTACAAGTGCGGAAAGGCTGTCATTTCAAAGAGTTCCGACCAATGTCTACCCGAGCCGAGGCGCTGCCGAAGGCGAGGGTTGACAGTCGGAACAAGTTGCAATGACGGTTCCGCAGGTGTACTGAACGACTATTTTTAATACAGTTGCGAAAAAATGAAGCAATTTAATAAAATAATAAAAACACAATAAACTCGCAAAGAAAATTTCTGGAAAATGGTGCCAACCGTAGAATATAAGCAGTTTTTTTTTCTATAGTTCCCTTTGCCACCCATTTTGGTAGGCAAAGGGAACTATCCATACAGCTTAGTCTTCAGTAGATTTTTTTATATTGATATGAAATGAAAATGAAATTTTATGAGATGTAATGAAATGAAACCTAACCTAACTCATTCAATTAAAAATCATTAAATCTGATATTGAAATAAATTAGTAGTTTCTTTTTAGAAATATACGTATTTGTATGAATCACAAAAACTCTTTAGTAAAAACTTCATGGTTGGTTTTTCTTTTTAATAGACATTATTTTGACAGTTGGGAAAGAGAACGCACTAGTTCGGGAAAGGTAAAAAACAAGCACTAGTATGTAATAGCCCACATCCCGAACGCTATTCGTCCCTGCAATACACCACTTTTTGAGCAACTGTATTAAAAAATACTTGTTTATTCGCTTTCGTGCACATCTCACATTTTATAATAATTGTTGGTGTCCATGACACTAGCCTCGTTGATTAGTGTGGCACTATAAGATGGCGGTGTGAGTAATGTCCAGCGATATTTATTTATTTATTTTATTTATAGAATATATAGATCATATTCTCGGATTCGTAAACGAAAAATTGAAAAAAAAAAATGCAATGGGCATTAGGGCGACAGTTTAATATTAATTGAGCCATTCTTCCTACGTCTGATATGTCCCAGGATTCGTTGGACTGGGTCGATTGATCCCGCGGGATCCACCTGTGTGGGACCAGTTTACTAAACACCCAATTAAACTATGTGATCATAGAGTGTGCACCTCTTTGCACACACACTTGTGCATTTACACCTGCGTACTTGGGTAATATCCGTTCAGGAGGCCTAAAATGGCTACTTTATCAGAATCGTAATATGAATCACGTTAAAAAATTAAAATTCTTAAAATAGACTTTATGGTCATAACCATTAAAACCATTTTAAGAATTTTAAATTTTTGGTCAGATTGATCGCCGTGACCGAAACTTAGAATAGTTTAAATTTCCAGTTTTTATCTTGGATTAACTGGAAATGTAACTAAAAACCAGGGCTCTATACCATGCTGTATGCTTGAGAATTTAGAGTTTTTGTAATTTAAAGCGCCGTGTCATCTGATTAAATAGAAAGACAACATTAAAAAGAAAAAATCCTACTCAAACTCATTAAACCTACAATTTTTATTCCAAATAAAATAATTATCAGCTACCAGAGTTAATTCTGTTAAGAGGCCCAGAGGATTATCTTCCTCGTACCTGCAGCGTCCGATTCCCTACGGTAGGAGGGTACTCAGTGAATGCCCTCAATCCTGAGAAAACTGTCGCGTTCGTAATTAATGTTATCTTGCTTCAAAGTTACTTCATAATTTATGAGGATGTCTTCTCGAGTGTATGTCTGTACTGCCTTATCGTGTTTTGTATGTAGGACAGTTGTATAGAAAGTTACAATGAGTGGGGAGATCGAAATTGCGTGAAATTGCGTGAATTGTGGTTTTAGAAGAATTTTGGTAATTTCGGTCAATCATCATCATCACCCTATTAATGTTCCCACTACTCGAACACAGGCCTCCTCTCCATGGGAGGGAATAGGCTATAATCCACCACGCGGGCCCAGTGCGGATTGGTAGATGTCACATGTCTTCGAATTTTTTTGGTTCTAGGACATGCCGGTTTCCTCACGATGTTTTCCTTCACCGTTTTGAAAGCAGTGGTGATGAAATAAATTACACAAAGTAATGCGCCTGTCTGGGTTCGAACCCACGACTTACTGTACAAACTGTAGACTAAAAATCGTAGAAGATTTATTCCGTACAGTGCACAACTGTTAGCTCAATGCAGAAAAAAATACAAAGAGTACTTCACTCATTTTATCAACAGTGAGCACGAGATTGGTGCGTGTCGCGAGTTCGATTCCCGCACGGAACAAATATTTGTATGGCTTCCAGGTAGTTGTTCCGGATCTGTCTGTTTGTGTATGTGAGTTTCAAGTTAATAAACGCACCCATGATACAGGAAAAATTCTTACCCCTGAATTCCTGTCACGCTCACGGTCGTTCGAGTACTTCAGGCGAGAATTTCTTTCTTTCTTCTTCTTTCTTTCTTTCTTTCTTTCATATAGAACACAATGTTTACTCGTACGCGCGACCGACGTACACGACCGACATCAGCGCGACAGGAATTCAGGCAGAGTGCAACGATTAAAAAATAAATGAAGGCGATTACAGGAGCTAAATTAGCAACTCTATTAGTGGTGGTTCAAACTTCGTTTGAAATACCGTTAGAATAAGGTTCTAATCAGCTTGCACTACAAAGTGGTTGTTACGTCAGTCACTGCGGGCCGAATAGTGCGAAATATATGTTTTTTGCGATTCACATAAAATCTATTGATTGGACTAAAAAAGTAAAACACTATGATGCTATTATGTTGCTTGTAGAATTATTTGCCAAAAAATCAGAATGATCGCATGTTTTTTAATATGGTTTTTACTCGGTAAAAGAAATTTTTAGACATAAGTTTGTGATTTTTTTTTATCGAATAATATTAGTTGTATTATATTTTGAAAACACTATCGTACTAGCATATATCCTGAAGAATATCATATATTTTTCTGGTTTTGGTTATTGCAATAAATGATATGCTTTTTTGCAATATAAATCTCGCGTTTAGCTCATGTAGTCACCTTAAAGAAAAGTCTCATAGCGAGCTTATTGGCAAGTCGTTAAACAAGTCCTAACATTAACCTCTCTTTTCAGATGTGCATAGCCTACAGCACGGGCTACCTGCCCCCCAACTTGAACTTCCACCAGGCCCGAGAAGGAGTAGAAGCCTTGGCCACGAAGAGGCTCCAGGTTGTCACTGACAAGACTCCATGGTGCAGGGGCATGTCTGGAGTCAACAGTTTCGGTTTTGGAGGTGCTAACGCCCATGCGCTGTTGAAGGATGTGGCTAGAGTCAAGGTAAGGAAAAACTGATGATATGCGGAAGGTAACTGTAACTTTAACTATTTCCAGACGTCATTGATTGAAAATGAGATCTGTTGATGTCATTTTACATTTCAAAATAGCCTGACTTCATATATAGGTCAGATTGGGACCTAGCTACGGACCTGTCTGGACTTTAAAACAAGACTTCTGAGTTTCTTTCTGCTGTTTCTTTTCAGAGTAGTCAGGTACGAAGCACCAGCCCCATCTAGTTTTAAAACCTACTTGCAAAATAAATATCATTTATCATTTGACACGCGATCTACAATAAGCTTTGACTGATCTTTCAAATGATGGTTTTGATCAGAAAATGTTTAGGAATAACTAATGGCATTGCATGGTAGACGTGTTAGACAGTTAGCAAGGTAGTGGCAAGGCTCATTGCCATGGGTGCGCTGAAAGTCTACTATTGTTTAAATTGTCACGATATAGTGAATTCAGGTAGTCAGTGGTCCAGTCTTAACAATGAGTATAGTATTATCCAGTACTAACTGGGTGGTGAAGGTCAGGTAAAATACTGGTATTCGGCTGTATCAATCAAAGCATTTATTTCAAGTAAGCCAGTTACGGGCACTTTTGAATTGTCGAAACAAAGATGAAAATTAAATGTAGCTACAGTCCCAGTCACAAGACATAAAAACTGTGAAAGTACTGTAGTTGTCCATTCCCTAGCGTAGATCTATATCTGGGTAGACTGGAAGCCGACCCCAACATAATTGGGAAAAGGCTAGGCAGATGATGATGATGTAGTGGATGCAAGGTTTTTCGCCATTTCTATCGCTGATTAAGACAGTGGGACCATTTAGAAGCGATTTCCTCTGATTGTAGAAAAGGTACTTTAATAAATTATCTATTTAAATGGAATGGAAGTTATATAATTGTAGTCCAAAAACACAACAAAGCCATTAGATTATTAATAGACGTAGTTATTATCAATTACCTGAAATAAATTGTCCTGTCCGTCAAGCTGGTATCAATTTATCTTTGAAGCCGCAATTATTAATTCCATCAAGTCTATAAGGCTCAATTTTTATTGTCGCAAAACGAAATTTAAGAGATTTTTTTCATAAGAAAATGGTTTATAGCGTATTGAACTTTATGCCGATCGGGATGATTCCTGACTAAAAAAATATAATTCTGTTTAGTCCGTCAGTTAGATTATCGAAAAATATTGGGTAAGTACGTGTTTTTTGTTTTATCAAATTAATAAAAAATGACGATTCAAATTAATAAAACGCGTCAAAGATCACGAGTGGTGGCTTGTGACGTCACTTTTCGGTAAAAAATATACTCAAATGTGAAGTCACACGAGTTTTCGACGCACTGTAACGTCTTCATTTTTTGTTTACGTGAAAAAAGAAAAAGTATGTGTCCAATATTTTTGGAAATCTGTCTGACGGACTAATTAGATTTTTTTTTTGTCATCTACCCTATTGTGTTGTATAAAAACTAGGTACAAGCTTGTTGCTGTGTGAATTCTCGAGAATGCACGATAATTTTCTGGAAGAGTAGAACTGAGGTCTTGTCTTTGTGAATGAGGGTGGGCCATGATCTACCATGTGAGTCTAGTATAGGTTAGTCGATTACCCTCGTCGGTTGGTCCCTACCCTTCTTTATCTTCCTGACCTTGTCCCATGTTACCTGGGGTTGCCAGTCGGTCAGCGCAACACGTCTTTTTCTTCCATTCCGCCCTGTAGACCGTCACGCAATCATTTACACCTTTTTGATGTGAAACATCAGGTTCTCTATGAGCGGCATGTGCGCGGCTGAACCAAAGAAACAAATGAAAATCTCGTGACTTCGAGTTCGATTCCAGCATAAGGATTTTCTTATTGTGAATCGAGTCATTTTGTTTTTATTTTACTTTTATTATGTGTTTGTTTTTTATATTGACTTTTTTTTAAGCATATTACTTGTACAAAATAATTTAGATGTTTCACATCCATCGTTTCCTTGGTGTTTCTCTCCCTGTCCGTCCATCATTTTTTTAGTACAGGACATGCCCTTTGCCTCACGATATTTTCCATCACCATTTTGAGAGCGGTGGTGATGACCTGAATTACACCAAAGTACCTACCTGCCCGAGTTCAAACGCACGGCCTAACAAAAGTAAGCCAGAGCCATAACCACTGAGCCACTGCCACTGAGCTGCTTCTCTAAGGTTAAGTAGGCTTTGAACAGTTTAATTATAAAAAAAAATGAATACATCCTTTCTGTTCCGCGTCAATGTAAATTGAGCCTAAACGCTCGTTTACATTGAGTTGGAAAAGTTTACAAAGTTCTAACCGATCTGATTTCCAATTTGTTGATTATGTCCGCCTTTTGTTTTCATTGATGAAACATCAAATAAAATGAGTTTCTAAAATGTTATTATTGGAATCAATTTGTTCGAAAATTTCAGTAAATTTATTCATTACCCTATTTGTTTGGCATCTTTATTTTCTGGGTGAGTTGTTCGGAATTTAGATTTTAATCAAGTTATATACTCTTCATAACATAACATGACGCCTTTTATCAGATTTAGAAGAGAGGTTCTCCTCTCTTCTAAATCTGATAAAAGGCGTCATGTTATGTTATGCCTTACTTCTGTAAGGCAGAGTTGCACCTAATAGTACACCCACATTTCGCCAGTAATGTTTAAGAGTCCTATTACATTTTTTTCGCATTTTTTTTATTTTTGCGCCCTGGATCAATTTTTTTCGATCGGCGTACACGAGTCGATAATAATAGCGATGTCCGGATGATTGTCGATTGTTATTGACGAAAATTAGAGACGAGACTGACATGAGACTGAGGAGCGACCTGGATTGACGCAGAATTATAGTACTTCAATTTTATTTATTGTAATTTTGTCTTATTATATTGACAAATGAAAACTAATGAAACTTATTCATTGTAGATTGAAGTTTTATATCATATTAATTTATTTGATAAAATTTAGTTCATTTGGAATACAATGGACGCTGAATCAAGACATTTATGGCTTAAATTACGCTTTCTTTACGACTTTTTCCGTAAAAATTCAAGGAATTTAAAGAAATTCTAAAACTCCAATAAACAAGTAAAACATTCAGCTTATTTTTCAGTAATTTAGCTTTTATAAGAATTGCATGTAACAATGTGAATTAGAGCGTCAAAGTTCCATCGCCGACGGTTTTTCTTGCAAACTGAGTTCATAAAATATTTATAGTAAATTACACGAAAAGAAAAATGAAAATGTGTAACTCCAACTTACAAGAAAGAGAATGGCACTATTCATAAGCAAATAATTAAAATATCTAACTGATGCTGAAAATTACTGGTCAAAAATCATGAATTTGCGTAAAAAATGTAATAGGACTCTTAAGATTAAGTCGCATGTAATAGGGGGCGAGCCTATTGCCATCAACCGGACTCAAAGCCAGAGTCCGTAGCTGCTACTGAAAAAATTCTGACGGAAAACTCAATGACGCTTTGCCCGACCTGGTTAACGAATCCAGTGGTCCACGTGGTCTACTACCTTTTTGGATTTTCAATCTTTATTTTTGAAGCTATCAGCTATCTACATAACAGCCGGGTCAATCGTTAGGTTAAGCCGTTCTTGCCTAGGTTGGTCTGTGTGTGACCCCCCATTACATACCGAGTTTCCTCCGTGCCTCGGAAAGCACGTTAAGCCGTTGGTCCCGGCTGTCATTTGTAGATCTTTGACAGTCGTTAGGTAGTCAGTGGCCCAAAAAGTCTGACAACCAGTCTTACCAAGGGGTAGCGTATTACCCGTTACTAACTGGGTTGTGGAGGTCTGATAGGCAGTCGCTCCATGTAAAATACTGGTATTCAGCTGCATCCGGTAAAACTGGAAGCCGGCCCCAACATAGTTGGGAAAAGGCTAGGCAGTTGATGTGATTTTTGAAGCTATCATCACAATTTGCCAGACTTTTTCTTAAATCTTTATTAATTACTTACTGAATCTTCAGATGATAAATCTGTTTATTACAATTTACAACCTAGCTGTCTAAATACAAGTGCAATTACCTGATCATGCCATGCACATAGTAAACCCTATCTACCTCATTGAGCTATTACTACTACGTATGGAGAAGATAGCGCAAACAAAATCTGTGCTTCGTTTAACTGCAGTCGGCCGGCTACAATTCACTCAGTCGCTTGCTCGCCACAGCCGGGGTTAGCCGCCCCCCGGGCTCCCCACACTGCGCACATATTTTGTTCGCGCTGTCTTCTCTATACGTAGTAGTAATAGCTCAATGATCTACCCTCATCTCCCCATTGACATTTCCAATTTCAACTAGTCATGTCTTCTTTTTCTTTATCTCAAATCGATGACTCAGATTTCGCCAACCAGTACGTAGGTTGGTACCGACTTTGTTCTGAAAATTTGACACTGCTTTTATTACTAATTTACATTTGCCCAAAGTTGCGTTAAAATTGGCAATAAAATCGAATCTTTGGTAGCTCGTAACTTTTTAATGTTTTATATTACTATTCTGTTTCCACACAGACAAAATAAATAATGAGACAAAACGATATCATGTTTAACTTTGAATGTACAGTGTCAAACAGTGGAGTAATATTAACCCTCCCGAAATTTCTATGGAAAAAATGTCGACAAGTGTCACCTGTCTAATGGACTCCTCAAAAAACATAATAACTCTACTTAACCACCGTTTTTCTCCACCAGGTCAACAACGGCATACCTGCCGACGACCTCCCCCGTCTGGTCTGCGTGTCAGGTCGCACGGAGTCAGCAGTAGCCAGGATCTTGGATGAGCTGGAGTCTAGAACTGTAGACGCTGAGATGGTGCGTCTTCTCCACGCCATCCATGATGATGATATCCAAGGACATGTTGTTAGAGGATATAGTCTGCTGGGTAAGTTATGGATACTGTTCAGGGTCTTTGTTTTTGGAAGCATCAAAGAGCCTTAACACAGCCGCTTTTAAATCGTTTCGTTATTCTATAAAGGAGCTCCCTTACCGGAGTATCTCCTGTGTTGTAACAATCCAAGATTCAGCTCTGTAATGCTTGGTTCTCCTCACTATCTGTTGTAATGCTCGAATTTGAACTGTTACATTGCAGGCGAATGCTCCCGATGAAGGAGAGCCCTTTTACGTTAATTTAGTTTTATATAAGTTTCGGTAGCTTATAAAGTACCTTATGACAATCGAAATACAGTTTGGAATGTACACGCACATTTGTCCGCGCCGAACAAAACGTTTTATGATAAATAAAACGTAATCCATTTGTCCAATTGCGAGGTTTCATAGCTCTTTCGATCCCTTCGGCTCTGATAAGTGTGCGTTTATTTTAAATATTCCATAATCATTCATGGACGTCACTTTATCTATACCCTCTGTACTGTTTCGTCGTTCCTTCAGTTGCCTTTGGCATAGTACCTTTAAAGACAACATAATATTATTTTGATGTCTGTAAAATTAAGTCGTATGACAAAGAAGACCGACTTTGTTTTTACAATTTAAGGAGCCGTTTGTCCCATCTAAAGTTTGACAACTAATAAAATATTATTATGTTCTTGGAATATTAGTCTCTCTCACTGATTGTTTTACAAAGGTCGGACGGTTTAAAAGTTTGAAAACTTATCTTATAATTTGGTAATTGGAAATCCGTTTTTTTGTTCACAATTATTCTTCTGCAAAAGAATACTTTAAGGCGCAGCGCACACTGCTGGAGGCGCAGCGGAGCGCATTTGAAGACAACAATTTAATATAAACCTTAACTACCTTGATTTGATATACGGTCAATATAAGAATAAATTCGCACGCGGTGTTCGGAGCCACCTCAAGCTACTACAAGAGCATGCGCGCGACCGTATATCAAGGTAGTTAAGGTTTATATTAAATTGTTGTCTTCAAATGCGCTCCGCTGCGCCTCCAGCGGTGTGTGCTGGGCCAAAAGTAGACCTCTTACAAGACCTGGAGTCGTATTGTAACAGTTTGCAGAGCAGTTTAAGCGCAGAACAGGTCAAAGTGACTCTTATAATTACATAGCACATGGCTCAAAGTTGTTTGACACTTCACATGGTACCTACTTCACTTTTTGTCAAATATTGGGTGCCCTACGCTTTAACTGCCCTGAAAACGATTTGACTTCAATTACAATATTAGTTGCACCGCAAATAGTTATTTGTGCAACTGTTGTATAATGAGGGGTATTAAAACACGAATGTGGGGTACTCGGCTTCGCCTCGTGTGATAATAGTATCACATGAGTGTTTTAATACCTAATTATGTACAGTTGCATACAAGACTTTATCTACATCCATGATATGAATCCTCCATATAAAAGGTTCTGAAACCATAGGGTGTTGTAGTGTTGTAAGAAGTCTATGTAAATTCATGGAAAGTTTAACTGCTGAGTATTTATACAAACAAACTATGTACATGTAATAATATAATTATTTACATTTTGATTGTACAATTATTAAAATGCACAAAGCTTGTATCACAAATTTTTGTAAACAACAAAGTACATAATAATACTAATATCGAACAAAAATGGCGGGTTATGACGTGAATTCGAATTAACCTATAAGTTTTTTTTTAATTACGGCGTTGTGGTAGTGAATCGCAGTGTGCTAGACAATGTTCTTTTTTTAAAACGAGTTGCATAATGAAATTCAGTACAACATTATAACACCCGTTTGGGTGTTATAATGGTTATTATGACACTGGCTGTTTTAATGTTCGCCATAAGCTAACTGTTTCAGATACTTTTATGGAGGATTTATAGCATGGGTGTAGATAAAGGTTCATATCTGCTTGTCACTTCACTTGGCTACCTATAACAATGCATGGTGACCTGTTCTCTCCAGGATCAACCCCTACAAAGAGTGTGTCCCTTGCGCGTGAGATCCAGTACTTCTCCGGAGTCCGTCGCCCGGTGTGGTTCGTGTACTCCGGCATGGGCTCCCAGTGGGCTGGTATGGGCAAGGAGCTGATGAGGATTCCGGTCTTCGCTGCTGCTATTGAAAAGTAAGTTGAACTCAAAATTAAAGTATTTGTTTAAAATAGACCAGTTACTTTAGAATAGTCACAGCTACAGTCCCAGCCACCATTCTGAATCCTTCAATTTGACTTTGATAGCAGAAATCTAAGAAATTAAAGGAATAATATTCCTTTAATTTCTTCGATTTCGGCTATCATTTTTTCAATATCAATTGTAGCTACTTGATTTCGTTGCAAAACATGTTATGTTTTGCAACGAAATCAAGTAGCTACAATTAATGTGTTTTGATAGCCTGATCAAAGTGAACTAAAACGTTAAAAAGTTCTAGCGTTTCTTTAATACTGACTTGTTCAAGCTAGCAAGTAGGGAATGTTTAAGCCAGGTCTTTGATAACTATTCATCAAAGATTTTTTTTCTATAAAGAGAAAAGTTAGGTATTTAAGGCTTTTGTCTTTTTTAAACTTTCACGATCAGAACACATTATAAAACATATGTAACGGGTATTTGTCGCGAATTTTACCTTTGATATAAGTTTACATACGTTTTATAATGTAAGGCTTTTAACCACAATATGGCTTCATAAGAACGTACATAGAACGTCGTGCGTGTAAAGGAAAATCTATCAAAACCTTACGTTTTGGTAACTTGATGTTAGAATGTTTGATTTGACATGGATCTAAATGAGCGTAGCATCAAAAGAGCTTACATGAAATTCACTGGATTAACCGATTTTCCTTTACACGACGTTTTATCTACGTCCTCATAGAAGCTTATCACTTGATTAAACACGATATTATCGTGTTTAATCAAGTGATAAGCTTCTGTATGCAATGCAATTAAGAGAAGAACTCCTGCATGCGTTCAATGCTAATACAATTACCATCTCCGCTCGCTAATCCGTTAAATATAATCAAATAACTACCTCTGGTTCGCTTTTAGAACTTACGAGAGTATACTAAGGAGAAGTAAAGTTATTTGAGCGTAGTTTTAAGCAATTTCGAAGAAAATTGTGGTTCTAAAGCGCGTCTAGCGTCGGCGATTTTATCGTTCAAGTAGGTATTATAGGTGTTTATGTCTTCCGTATGGTATATGCATTTTTATCGTATAGAAATTGTCGTTGCTTACTTATTCCAAGTTCTGTATATCAAACGGCGCAAATACAATAATTTAATTGGTAATTATGTGTTTGAGCCGTTTGGGGTTGAAACACTAGGGCCATGGGGTCCGAGTGCCCACCTAGTTTTTCGAAAAATCGCCAAACGGTTGGTCGACTCTACACGTGACCAGAAGGCGGGCATATTTTTTGGCCAAAGAATCAGCATTGCCATCCAACGTGGCAATGCTGCCAGCCTTCTGGGCACTTTTCGACTTCCTCTTCGACGCCCTGTAACCCTTTTTGATACTTGTAAATATTTTTATTTCTATAGAGTTAGTATGTAAATAATGTAAATATTATAGAAAATAAAGAACAAGTTCTGTATTTAATTTCAATTGAAAGCAAAAACAAATGACAAACGCATACCCAAACGGTCGTGATCTTCTGTTTATCTTTACTTAAATTAGTCAAATTTGAACGTCATTGCACTTTACTGGATACAAACTGTAGCCTTTGGAATATTTATCAAAGTTGTCAACGATACAATGAGAATACTCGTTTAGTATACAACAATACAATTTTCTTATCACCGAACTGTCATAGAAACTCATCTATGAATTCACTCAAACTATGATTCAATTTAGTCCGTCAGTTAGATTATCGAAAAATATGGGATACGTATTTTTTGTTTTATCATATAACAATATAAATTGACAAAGATAAAACGCTTCAAAGATCATGAGTGAGGGCTTGTGACGTAGGGCACGCCACGATAGTGAGCGACGCGAGCTTGAGCGACGCCACGGCATCCTCACCTTCCGCCTGACGCAGGTCCTCACTACTCCTCACCGGACACGGTGTTTTCGGGAGGTTCCTGCACCGAATCGGGCGGGAGGTCCCGGACGCCGCGGGAGACCCCCCGGCCAACGTAGGCGCGGGCCTGTGGACGGTGGGCTATGCTGGGCTAGATCGCCGTCCGTACGTCTCATGACGACAGGCCGTGTCGACGGCGCAGGAGTGTTCCACGCGCGCCTCAAAGAGAGTCAGCAAAAAGGAAGGGGTCCGCAAGGACCGAAGCCTGCCGGGGTTGCGGGACTGTTCGAAAGAGATACCATGGCCCCGGAACACAAAGGGCGATGAAGGAACATGGATGGGTTTTAGTCAGTAAAAGTCTGACACTCCCTCTTGCTCCGCCCAGAGCGGGAGGAGTCATTTGATGATTTCCCATCCGAAAAAAAAAAAAAAGGGCTTGTGACGTCACTTGTGGGTAAGAACTAGTACAAAGTGTACCTACATGTGATGTTACACCAGTTTTCGACGCACTGTATCGTCTTCATTTTTTGTTATCGAGAAAAAAGAAAAAATACGTGTCCAATGTTTTTTGGAAATCTATCTGACGGACTAATTAGATTTTTTTAGGGTTATCCCCAATTGACATAATAAAGTAACTCCTCTATTTTGTTACCAGGTGCCACAAAGCTCTAGCACCCAAAGGCGTGAACCTGACGAAGATCATCACTGACCCAGACCCCAAGATCTACGACAACATTCTGAACTCATTCATCGGTATCGCGGCCGTCCAGATCGGTCTTACCGATATCTTGAAGACTATTGGGGTTGAACCTGATTACATCATTGGTAAGTTGCATTTGTATGAAGGACTTGGAAGATTTTTGTATGAAGCCTGGTCGGCCTAACTGTCATATTTTCGAGATGTGAGCTATCAAAGTTAAAGTCCATTCACTGATGGTATCTTCAACACAACTTTGATAGCTTATATCTCGGAAATGTGACACTTGAGAACATTTTGTCTCGTACTAAATTTGTTTGTATTAATGCCAGCTATCGATTGATATCTATATCTAAACTAATATTAATAAGAGGAAAGATTTGTATTTTTGTGTAAAAACAATGAATAAACTCAAATACTATATTGCGCCGATTTCAAAAATTCTTTCACCATTAGAAAGCCACGTCTTTACTGAGTAACATAGCCTATATTTTAACCCCCTACTCCCAGGGGAACGGGAACTACGCGGGTGACACCGCGTGACCGTCGCTAGTTTTGTATTTTAGGTTTTATGCGTGGCCGGAACTTTGAAAAAAAAAAAAAAATGATGATAGATAAGCTGCGGCCATAAAATTCAAACCCCATTGGTCAAACAGTTTTTGCCATGACACTTGAAAGTCGTGAGGAAAGTTGTGTAAATGAATATCGATGGGTGTAAGAGTAGAGGAAGACCAAAGAAACGATGGATGGACTGTGTGAAGGATCATCATCTTCCTAGCATTTTCTCAACTATGTTGGGGTCGGCTACAAGTCTAACCGGATGCAGCTGAATACCAGTATTTTACATGAAGCGACTGCCTATCTGACCTCCAAAATTTAGTACTGGGGAATACGAAACCTCTTGGTAAGACTGGTTGTCAGACTTTTTTAGCCACTGACTACCTGTATCGACTGTCAAAGATCTGTAAATGACAGCCGGGACCAACAGCTTTCCGAGGCACGGAGGAAACTCGGTATGTACTGGGTGGTCACCCATCCACACACCAACTTAGGCAAGCATGGCTTAACCTCAAGATCGACCTGAGCGGCCCAAGCTCCTCCTGTCACTGTGTGAAGGATGATATGGCAAGAAAGGAGGTTACTGATGACGTTTCATCTTGTCATACGATGTCTCTTTCTTTCATAGTTCTCTATTACTCGTAATGACGAGTAAGAACTATGAAAGAAAGAGACATGCTGCGCTACCCCAGCTAAATTGGTCTATGGGCAGGACAATGATGATGAATCAGCGCCCTAAATTAGCGTTATACTTACCTGGTAACTAAGTTGTAGAGGTCAGATAGGCAGTCGCGCCATGTAAAATACTGGTATTCACCTGCATCCGGTTAGACTAGACTCAAACGTAGTTCAAAAAAGGCTGGACTGATGCATATGATAAATTAGTACCTACTCTGAATTACTGGTTGTGCATTCTTCTACACTAATATTATAAAGAGGAAAGATTTGTATTTTTGTGTGTAAGTTTGTAATGAAAAACTTCTGCGCCGATTTCAAAAACTCTTTCACTATTAGAAAGCTACATTCATCTTGAGTAATATAGGCTATATTTTATTCCTGTATTCCCACGGGAACGGGAACTACATGGATGAAACCGCGTGACGTCCGCTAGTCTTTTATATAAGAGTGGTCAGGTAATGCCGCGCACTGACTAAAGGTACTATGTTTGTGAAATTTTAAGATAATTATTGCCCAAATTATCTTCAAAAGATTAAACCTTTCAAAAGGGACCTTTTAGTAATTTTAGATGTAAAAAAATGTAGGACATTTTCAGTGGGATTTTCCAGTAAATAAAACCTTTCTTGTCGAGAGCGCTCATAATTTATAGTGGTTTTGTTTCTGCAAATAGGTAATTTACATTGTTTGTTTCGGACACCTACACAAACAAAAAAAAACTAGGGGTATTAAAGTCCACAATGTCACGTTCCTTTTATACAGGTATGCTATTCAGAGGTAAACATTGCGTAATAGAATCTTTACATCGTGGCAATGCGACACTTTAGTGTAGAAGGACCATTTTGGTATTATAATTGTTGCCTAGTGGATACGCGGCTTGAGTTGCCTCTACTCATATTTGCTAGTTTCATTTCGCGCCACAACTTTGAAGAAAAGTCAAAATGTCGATGGACTGTCTTTGCCACTTCGGTTGTAGACATCATCATCATCATTTCAGCTGAAAGGCGTCCACTGCTGGACATAGGCCTCCCCCAAGTGTCTCCACCGGTCCGTGCGACTCGTATCCAGCGGATTCCCGCAACTTTCACCAGGTCATCGGTCCACCTAGTGGGAGGCCTTCCAACGCAAGTCTTGCGGTTCGCGGTCGCCACTCCTAAACTTTTCGGCCCCCTCGGCCATCCGTTCTGCGAGCAATGTGCCCTGCCCACTGCCACTTAAGTTTGGCAATTCTTTGGGCCACGTCAGTAACCTTGGTTCGGTTGTATAATACCCTTTGCATAAAATACTATGTTTTACTATGTGAATGGTACACCCCAGACAACCTGCTATATCTTCTTGTAATCCATCCAAAGTTTGTCATGGAAAGCTCGCTTTTAATATAACTTGACCGCCCATTGTGGCAGCATATTATGTAAAATGTCTAAACTTTCTACTTGTTTCATACCTGTATTTTTTTGTTTGTTGCTTTAGTCACTTGTATGTGTGTCAAAATCACAAAAGAAAAAGGAGTAAACGATAGTGTGACGGTTGACAGAGGAGAATGTAAGAAAAAAACCGTGTTACCCGACTCCAAGTAAAGAAAGAAAGAAGAAAGAAAGAAAGAAAAATATTTATTTGGGACAAGCACAGGAAATACAAAAATAATATTTAAAAAAAAAAAAAAAAACTAAAACTAAACAATAAAATAATCTAAAACTTAATCAAAAAGAAAACCTGTGCGAGGCCAAAAAGGCTCCTATCTCAGCATGATGCTGCGATAGATGAAAACAAATGCCACAGCGCTGGTTTTCTTATAGTAACATGGGAAAAGGGCAGGAAGACGATGATGTGCACACAGAACAACACACACACACACACAGAACAACACACACACACAATAAACACACACACAACAGAACAGATATGTTGTGAGCGCGCAATCGTGAAGACTCGAAAACGGCCAATTGGGTCGTTTTGCCTTTATTCTGCGTCACTGCGTGTATGTGAGCTGGCTTTGCCCCGCGGAACACTTTTTTCGGTGGTTTTGTAGGTGTATAACATATCTGTTTATTAGAATATCATTGATGATGTGTATCAAAGTCACCGCTGATAATGTGCCTTATTTCTTTCTCAATATCACAATGATATTATAAAGGCGAAAGTTTGTATGTGTGTGTGTATGTTTGTTACTCCTTCACGCTCATGTGGCTGAACGGATTTAGATGAAATTTGACACACATTTAGTTTATAACCTGGATTAACCCATAGGATACTTTTTATTCCGGTAGTAAGATCCCGAGGAGCTCGGAGCCACTCGGGTCGATCGTTAGGTTAAGCCATGATTGCCTAGGTTGGTCTGTAGATGGGTGACCACCCTTACATACCGAGTTTCCTCCGTGCCTTGGAAAGCACGTTAAGCCGTTGGTCCTGGCGGTCATTTGTAGATCTTTGACAGTCGTTAGGTAGTCAGAGGCCCAAAAAGTCCGACAACCAGTCTTACCAAAGGGTATCGTATTACCCGGTACTAACTGGGTTGTGGAGGTCATATAGGCAGTCGCTCCATATATAATACTGGTATTCAGGTGCGTCCGGTAAAACTGGAAGCCGACCCCAACATAGTTGGGAAAAGGCTAGGCAGATGAGTATGATCCCGAGGGACAATTATCGAACTCCATGTGAGCGAAGCCGCGTTTAAGCTGGTTTAAAATGAATTTCTTTAATCAGGTCACAGTGTCGGCGAGCTCGGTTGCGCGTACGCCGATGGCTGCTTCACCGCCGAGGAGATGATCCTGTCAGCGTACAGCAGAGGCCTTGCATCCATCGAGACGCCCTTCATCAAGGGATCCATGGCTGCCATCGGTCTTGGATACAGTCAGGTAATTGATGACAGTCATAATCTCATGTAGATCAACTAAATTCTTATCCCTCCAAATAGGGTAGATGACACCATAAAACAATAATTCCAAGACACCAATCTCTAAAAAAAACACTTTATTTTGGGCCTGAAACCCGATTTATTTTCAATTAATTGCCAAATTAGATTTATAGTTGCTTTGAAATCAAAAAATTGTTGAGTAATTGAGTTGACTAAACAGTGACGTCACAGTTTGCTATTACCATACAAAATCTATGAGAGAACCGCGTTTTGAAAGTATCTCAATTGATTGTTGTGTCATCTACCCCATTGTCAAGATATTTTCAGATACTTTTTCAGGCAAGGATTTTACAAAGATACGTTCCAATTTACTTTCAGCTGATAAATTCACTAAAAATCTATTCTATTCTGAATTGGCCTTATTTGTATAAACTTAGTTTGTAATTTTTTTGGATTGCAGGGTTGTATCATATTAAATTTAATTATTTATTTAACACTTCAAGCACAAAGTATAGCGTGACTTGTAATTAGTGTACGATACATATACACGTGATTGTACTCATAACAAACAACTTTTAATATAGGACCATACCTAAAATCGCGAAAAAAAATTTAACTGTTCAGTACATTTTGACCTCGCTTAACTGGTCAAATGTTACCCTATACTGGATGACTTTTTGATCATTTTCCAAAAAAAATGGGTATATTAGGTGAACTGAGTAGAAGTTTATGGCAATACCTAGTTTTTTTTTCTTTTTTCCACAGCTTAGAAAAAAAATGATCCAACATCAAAAAACGCTACAAATTTCAAGTAAACTTTTCATAATTTATACACAAAGAAAGAGAAATTTAGAAAAAAAATGAAAGTATCGAATTTCCGTTTTTTTTTTTTAAATTTTTCTTTTTCGAAAAAATAAAACTAACTTTGTTTCTACTCCGTTCCCCTAATAAACCATTTTTTTTGGAATGTGATACAAAAGTCACTTGTATAGGCAGACTTAATGCCATAGGCATTTTCTTCCAGTAATAGTAGTACCTAGTAGTTTATATTGTTATTTTCTTCGTTCAGATCAAAACCATGTGTCCCCCTGAGATTGAGGTGGCGTGCCACAACGGTCCCGACTCCAGCACCATCTCAGGACCCGCTGACATCATGAAGAGCTTCGTCGCCAAGCTCAGCGCTCAAGGAATCTTCGCCAAGGAAGTCCCTTGCTCCAACATCGCTTACCATTCCCGTTACATCTCTGAAGCTGGTAAGATAATAGGGCTAGTTTAAACCATCAATAAATTGCAAATCTATTTAGTCCGACAGTTAGAGTATTGAAAAATAATGGACACGTATTTTTTGTTATATTGACAAAGATAAAACGCATCAAAACTCGGGAGTGGTGGCTCGTTACGTCAGAACGCACTCAAAATTATACTACGGCGTGACGTATTGAGAATTTTAAAAACATCGTATCTTCGTCAATTTTGGTTTACGTAACAAAAGAAAAAATACGTGGCAAATATTTTTTGATAATCTAACTGACGGACTAATTAGATTTTTTCAGGACACAAGCCTATTCTGGTGTACCTTTACATTTAATCACTCAAACGGCCTCATTGGTTTAGTGATAGATAACGCTATACTGTATGCTATTCTGTTGAGTATTATTGGGTTTACTATCAGGTATTTCTCAGTAGCAACTCGAAGTTTAAATTTGTCAATTGCTTGTGACGAGCAAATTTAGACTCAGGATTATTTCGGAGAATTTCTTCATTAAAAATTAATAACACCTATTCCATTCCGGAGACTGACCCAAATTCCCAATAAGTAATATTAATAATTCGGCTATCAATAAGTTATTTTAATTAATTAATTTATTTTACTATTTATGTACACACAGGAAAATACATTATAAAATATGAGTACATAGGTAGATAGGGTACATAGGTAAATAAGTAGGGTAGGATAGGTATTTATTTATATTATTTACCGGAAATGTAAATAAATTGACAAGAGATTTATCTTTAAGTAGAGACATTCAAAGAAATAAACTCATTTGTAAGACCAGGACTTCAGACGTCTGATAACTTTTCATTTTGAAATCAAACTTTTGTTTACCATCTTCTCCTCTAATTTGTTGATCTAAAACGGTAACTTCAATTACAAATAATAAAGTTTTGAAACTTTATGCTCCAAATATTTACTGTTTTAAATCTGGGTCACAGAAAATTTACAATTTGAGTGAGAACAGGAATTTTCATAGTGGTGGCAAACGTCTAATGTTGGACATAGGGTTACTCCAAGCATTGACCGTTTACAGGGGGAATTTTTCAAGTTAGCGTAAATGGCTAAATCTGAAACTATGAGAAATAGCAAAAAATACTCAAAGGACTGTCGAGCCCGATTTTGACGAAAACTAAAATCAAAATCAATCAACCAACAACAACAAAACAACAATGACAAACAACATCAACCAACAACAACCAAACAACCATCAATCAACATTCAATCTTATTTAATCATTGGATCTTAAAAAATTGCTCCTAGAATTAAATTAAATTGAATTGAATTAAACCGTTTGTTTTATAAAAAAAAAACTCACTCACTCTATTCTACACCAGCTGCAGTCGATAGTGTCGCTAATAGGGATCAAATTCTGGAAAGTAATAACACAAAAAATCAACCTGTTTAAATAATCAGTCTAAAATAATAGTTCCACTGCTGGGACGCAGGTCCCTTTTGTTTGAAAAGGAGGAATCCACCACGCGTACTCAGTTTGGTTGACTGGATATCACAATAATGTACTTATTTGAAATATTGCCCTCAAATAGATTAGGGATTTAAGAAATATATAAGGTGTTGCTTTGCATCCTGGTCAAATTCAAGCTATGCTAATGAGTCTCGACCCGAATCTATACTAATATTATAAAGCTGAAGAGTTTGTTTGTTTGTTTGTTTGTTTGAACGCGCTAATCTCAGGAACTACTGGTTGGAATTGAAAAATTATTTGTGTTGGATAGCCCATTTATTGAGGAAGGTTATAGGCTATATAACATCACGCTACGACCAAAAGGAGCGGAGCATAAATGAAACTTGTTGCAAAAACGGGGAAAATGTATTCCTTTTGTTAGCTTTTTGTCTCTTATGTGCCGCAGACGAAGTTGCGTGGGTCAGCTAGTCAATAATAAAATGGGTAGGTTTTTATTCTTACTTACGGAAATCGGTAAGTGTAAACCACCCGTATTAACACGCAACCCGTCTGTATCTAGCCCTATAACCGAGCCTACACACACACACACAAATAAACGCACATAGAGACATGTCGCGCGATAGGTGATTCTTCTATTACTTTCGTGTTACTCTGAAATACTGTCAAATTTAAACAATTTAAAATAGCAGGTTTATTAATTATTTGACCGTGAATCGTAATTTGAATTGATTATTTATGTCTTTTGTGACAAGCTCCTGAATTTTGACCAAGATGCAAAAGTACACCTTGTATTTATGACTTCTTAAAATTCAATGTTGTTTGTAGGCCCAACCCTGCAGAAATACCTGAGGCATGTCATCAGGGACCCGAAGCCTCGCTCAGACAAGTGGGTGTCCACCTCCCTGCCCCAAGCACAGTGGAAGGATGCCAAGGCTGCCCTGTCTTCAGCTGAATACCACACCAATAATCTGCTGGTAAGTCTTGATCTACCTTACTTTGTCTAAGACATAATAGTAAATTTTACAACAAGTGCACAAAACGAAGACGAGGGCTGATAGTAATGTCGAGGATAAAAATGGTTTTGTGGACGAGTTATAATCTCTGCTTTTCACTTCGATTGCGAGGAAATAAAACCAATTCGCATAAATTGAAAAAATTAATAAACGCACGAAAAAACAAGAGCTGTTTCCCGCCGCTTTATTTTTTTGAAATCTTACGACATTGATTGGCTTGGGCTGCTGACCTATACAGCCTACTATTAAATTAATTTTGTAATAATAATTTTCTTATAGTTATTTATGCAACTGTTGTATAATGAGGGGTATTAAAACACGAATATGGGTTACACTAACATAATTAGGTATTAAAACACTCATGTGATACTAATCACATGAGTGTTTTAATACCTAATTACGTACAGTTGCATACAATACTTTATCTACATCCATGATATGAATCCTCCATAAAAGGTTCTGAAACCATAGGGTCCATAGTGAAAACAAAAAAAAAAAAAAAAATTCAAATAAGCCGTGGCAACTAAAAGTTGACCAGTCCCAACTGACAGCGCCCGTTCACGAACATGACGCATGTATCAGCACCATTCAACTCAGTTACCCACTGGGATTTACTATACCTATATACACCTCGAGACTGGTTGTCAAACTTTCGGAATTTTTACTAACTCGCATTCTGATTAAAAACTGTCTTCAAAATAATGACAATAAACTCCTAAAAACAGGCATACTTTGCCTAGTTTGGGGTTTTAGGTCTCAACACAGATAGATTTAACACACAACAATTTTGCACAAAAGATTTTGATCACATATTTGCTATGTATTATAATTCTAGTTTGTTTTAGCTCTTGTGTGTAATTTGAAGTTATTGGATCAATAAACATTTATTACCAAAAAATATAATTATATTTACTTACGTAGAAAATACAATTCTTCGTGGAGCTTCATTATATTTTTTCTCAGAAACAATTAGACATGTCTAGACTAACTTAGCTTAGTTCTAAAAGGTTAAGGTTTAGACGTAGAGGTCGTACACTATCTAATTACTTACCTACATAGATAATAAGGTAGATGACGAAAAAAATCTAATTAGTCCGTCAAATACATTTCTAAAAAATATTGGACACATATTTTTTTCTTTTTTCACGTAAACAAAAAATGAAGACGATACAGTGCGTCGAAAACTCATGTGACGTCACATTTGAGTAAATTTTTAACTAAAATGTGACGTCCCAAGCCCCCCACTCATGATACAACGTCACGTCACGTTTAACGTTAAATTTTTGTTAATTTGATAAAACAAAAAACACGTCCTATCTACCTACCTATATATTTTTCGATAATCTAACTGACGGACTAAACAGAATCATATTTTTTTTAGTCAGTCATTATCCCTATTGCTACGTTTATTTTTATTTCTTCTCAAACTTCTTTTTCTTTAGTTACAACAACCAAGGCAATATTATACGCTGAATTCTATTTCAAAGAAAATATAGATATAGCATGTGAAGAAAATATGGCTAGAAAAGGGGTGACAACTGACGTGTCGAGTTTTACAAAAGTGCGAATCACGACATGTTGCGCAGATCCCAAATAAAATGCGATAAGGGCAGGAGGATGATTTAATATTTATTTTTCTCTTGAATAAAGTTTTCTGTTTTTTTTCTGTTTTATTTCTTATTGTTTAATCTCCGGGCCAGAAAATATGGCTTCCAAAACTCATTTCAATATTTATTTATTTTTTAATTATAAATAATAGTTTTTTTTAATTATTATTATTATCTCCTTTATTCATTTTAACTACTTACTTTATGCATTTTTATATAATTATGTAAAAAAAAAACATTTAAAAATATAAAAAATAATAGTCTCAGAGTGATTATTATTATTTATTTATTAAACTTACACACACTGTCTTTACAGGATGACCCCAATACAATAGTGGTTTGCAAACACACACCAGATAACAGTCAACTTACGGCTAATACCTACTTAAAAGAACTAAACTTTAAAATCTACTCTAAACTAAACTCTAAACTATCTCCCATAGAGCCCAGTCCTGTTCGAAGAGACAGCCCGCCTGATCCACCCGAACGCGATCACCATCGAGATCGCGCCGCACGGCCTGCTGCAGGCAATCCTGCGCCGCTCGCTGAAGAAGGACGTCATCAACATTGCGCTCACGCAGAGGAACCACAAGGACAACGTGCAAGTTATGTTCACGGCTTTCGGAAAGTAAGTACGATGAGTAATTTCTTCCTAAGTAGGAATTTGAAAATCATAATTATTATAGCTATTAATAGGGTAGATGACAAAAAAAATCTAATTTGTCCGTTAGATAGATTTCCAAAAAATATTGGACACATTTTTTTTGTTTTTTCACGTAAACAAAAAATTAAGACGATACAGTGCGTTGAAAACTCGCGTGACGTCACATTTTAGTAAAATTTTTACTCAAATTTGACGTCACAAGCCCCCACTCATGATCTTTGACACGTTTTATCTTCGTCAAATTTTATTAATTTGATAAAACAAAAAAACACTTAGCCAATATTTTACGAAAATCTAACTGACGGACTAAACAGAATCATATTTTTTAGTCAGCTCATCCCTATTATATTCTTGAAATTTTTAGAACTTTATTTAGATCTTTATTTCCTAATAGAGAAGTATGGAAGAAGAAGACATTCTGCGCTGACCCCAAATAAATTGGGATAAGCGCAGGATAATGCTGATGATGATGATGATGATGATTTGCTAGTAGTGGATTATGGACTATCCGTGACAGTGACGCACTTTTTAGTCTGTGACAATAGAACCTAAGCAATATATGCAGTAACGCATACGACGCGCAAAAAGCCCGATGCACAAATATACCGTGTCATTCTGGCAGATCGCGCCGCGCCGCACAAAAGTGCCCATAAAAAATAGAACGTTAGCTTCAACGCGTGCTAACGCAGACGGCGCACACTTTTAGTATGCAATCTGCACTAGAATAATAATGATCGAAGATGTGCGTCATGTGCGTTGAGTCTGCGTAAAATCTGCCTCGGACTTTTTGTATGCCATGCAGACATTTTGTGTACCGCAGACTTATCCGCACAAAAAGTCTGTCGTCTGTGCAGGCCCTAAAATTCATGTCCTGTCTCAATTCTTAATTCTTTATTGCGTACCATAATGTCTAGAGGTGGAAGGAAAATAAATACATGCACAGCATAAATTAAGTAGGAGAGAGTTCTGTCACACTGTGTTCCAATTCTATATTGACTTCTTACGACTGGTGGCAAAATCTTCGCAAGAGTACATTTAACACTCTACATTTTGCGTTTAATAAAGAAGTTGGATACAGCCTCAATTTATTCTATGATTTTTTGAGGCCTGCAGACACCATTAACCAAACAAAACCCGGTGCTAAAGTAGTGTTTTGTTCCACAGACTGTACGAGTCGGGTCTGAACCCGCACCTCGCCAACATCTACCCGCACGTGCAGTTCCCCGTGTCACAGGGCACGCCTATGCTCTCTCATCTCGTTGAATGGGAACACAGTGAAGATTGGTAAGTGAACATACATAACATAGTGTTACGTCAGTAATCACTGAAGGGCTAGGAACAGGTCGTTTTGTTTTTGAGGAGAAAACGTCAAAAAGCGACCGGTCTTTGGGAATAAGGCCGGGGGGGAACGTGGGTTTTCACCTCACTAAAACCACCCCAGGGCACAGTGGTCACAGTTGAGATACCGTTTCCTCTTAAGGTGACACTAGTCGCGGGCTCGAAAAAATAAAAATTCGAAAAGGCCTTTGGAAAATCGAGTTTTATGAAAAAATCACTGCATAAATGTTAAAAAAATGGTAAAAATAAAATAATTTTTTGATAGTTGTGCTTTGATACCTACCGACTTTGTTTTGAAGTTTGACAATTCTTTTATTACTAATTTACGCCCAAAGTTGCATTAAAATTGGCAATAAAAACGAATCTCTGGTAGCTCGTAACTTTTTAATGTTTTTTTTAATTTTACTATTCTGTTTCGGCACTGACAAAATTAATAATTAGACAAAAGGATATCATGTTTAACTTGGATGTACAGTGTCAAACAGTGGAGTAATACCCTCCCGAAATTTCTATGGAAAAAAATGTCGACTAGTGTCACCTTAAGAGCGCGCATCCAAAAAGTTGGCAACGTTGCAAATAGCTATCAAATATATTCGTATTTTATTCAATTTGGAAATATTACTATGAAGTATGGAAATAAAAAATATGTGGCTAAATAATGAACTAAAACAAGATCTGATTAAAAAGTTGTAGTAAAAGGTTTAACCAAAAATGTCTATTCACAAATTTTACTACTTATCTTTATTTGGTAAACAAAACCAACCATTTCAATATATTTTGTGAACAGTCAATTTTACGACAAATCGTAAAATTGGGTGCCTCGTTGCGGAGTGCTTTAGTAAAATAATGAACCTCAAAATAACAAACATTAATTTTCATTCAGTCTATCAACTTAGGAGATAAATAAAAAACATATTTGAGATTTAAAAAAAAATCATGTATATTTTTATTAAGAGGCTGGCGACCGATGCGTTGTTCATACAAACGTAATACCAAAATAATTTGTGAATCAAAAATATTCTTAAGGTAGTGTGTATTTATTCCGATTGGAATACAGAATATCTATGTTCCCAAATTTATAATTATTTTGAATGGACACTGATTTAAACAAGAATTACGAGAAAAATAAGTTTTCTATAGAAATTTTAAATTCCTCATATACCCATCTCGTCTTTAATTAGCTGTCCTTAGTAAAATTTCAACTGTCTAACTATCACGGTTCTTAAGATACAACTTGGTGACAGACAGACAGACAGACAGACGGACAGTTAGTAGAGTCTTAGTAATAGGGTCCCGTTTTTACCCTTTGGGTACAGAACCCTAAAAACAGTCAAAATCGAACACTGTTTTAAGCTTTCACGGTTTAAAACTAAACTTATATTGTCACTTACGGGATATCTTCCGTGATTGTTCATTGTTTTGAGCTCCCGATATTTCGACGCTGTTGCAAGCGCCATGATCGCGGGTTGACACAGCGTCGAATTATCGGGTGCTCAAAACAATGAACAATCACGGAAGATATCCCGTAAGTGACAATATAAGTTTAACAGTCAAAATTTATGGAACATCTGATTCTTTTTTTCATTGCCGATGAAAAATTTCGCATTCGTTTGAAATGTTAGCCTATACCCTTACATCTTCTATAGTAGCCGTCAAAAGTCCTCACCAAAATATTCCTATCATTGATACTTGCCAACCGACTAAGCCACTACGTACGCAGCCACAACTTCAGTTCCAATAAAGACCCGGCCATATTAATTGCCGACCATCCGTCACGCGGCCACAAACAAATCGTTGGGGTGTGATCTATGGCGGCCACTTTGTACTGACTTCAATATACCGGCACGTTAACGGCTATTTTTCAAAGAGTACTGTAGCTGGTTCCGTTTGGTATGATTGATGAATTTGCGATTACTGCAATGCGGTTAGACGGGGATTAAAAATGGTTCTAGTGCATTTTGTTGGGGCTCAGAAGTTATGGGAGTTCAATGGCTAGAAAGTGGCTGGTATTTTATGTGTATTCCCATTGACCCCACTGGTGGGGCTAGCGGGAATGAATTAAAAGGCCCCACCGTATTTTTGATAGCCGTGGTGGGCCAACGCGACGATGGTTTTGATTTTTCCCATTGGTCCCACCAGTGGGGCAAAGCAGCGGGGTTAGCGGGAATACATGCGGTTATTTTACATGCAAAAAGTGACGCCTTTTCTCTTGACTGAAGTCATAGAACTTAGTTTTGACTATTTTTGCTTCGTACATCTTCCTAAATATTGTCATGTCATAAAACAGTAGTTTCTAATATGACGAATAAAAATCATGACCATTTTATCACGATTTAGAGATGTACATTTTTTTGTTGCATTTAGTGTCTTTTCTATTTAATTCTTTACCACTATCTGCATCTTCAAATTTACCTAAGTAAATTTAAAGAAAAATACAAATTTTTAAACACTTTTTGGTTATTCCAGTCTCTAGAATTCTATTTAACAAACCACTTTCTTATCAGGCAACGAAGGCCCATAGATACAATACACACAATAATATTATAAGTACAATAATAAACTAATACTCGTACATATTAACAATATTTGCAGAAACTAAAAAGTAATAAAGTAAAATAATAAGACAATTGTCTTATTCCCTGTAAATTATTTCCATCTCAGACACTAGTCTGCATAGTCATGTTAATTGGCAAGATTATGTCTGGACTTCAAAAGAGACTATGACCTCTGAATTGGTTTCTTCTCAGAGTAGTCAGGTACGAAACACCGGCCCCATCTAGTTTTAAAAAAATGTCGTGTAAAAGTGTTTGTAAAAACCTACTTGCAAAAATAAACATCATTTCATTTCATTATTACTTTACAATTCGTCAAGAGCTAAACACATCTACTTGACGGATAGCTTACGAGTTGAATATCTCTAGACTAGACCAAGCTCAAACACTTGTTGAAAGTAATTGTGGATTCAATAGCGAGTTTGAATGTAGAATGGATCGTCTGTGCATTGAAATAGATTGTGTAGTTTCAGTACAATGCTAATGTAAAGTTTGTTGACTTCTTATAGCTTAGGATAACAGTGCTTAGGTATCCATTGGTTAGAATAAAGTGCATCATGAGTTATCGAAATGTATGGTGGTAATAACAGAACACACGTGTATGTAGGCCACCTTGAACTTATGCTAGCCTAGTACTTTTGCCGTATTATACATTACACAAGACAATTTCAGTTAACTTGTAGTACCAAAATCTAGAGATTTTTGGAAGAAGTCGTTTCATAGCACTATGAATGGGAAATTACTTTTCCGTTTGACGCCCAAGCAAACGATTTTTTTCCCGTTTGTCGCCAGTGCATGGTGACAACTGCTAATAAATAGTTTTTAATACATAATCCGTTTTTATTGGTAAATGGATTCAGACGATGACGATTTGGAGACTATACTGGGAGTGTGTTGTGGAGGTCAGATAGGCAGTCGCTCCATGTAAAATACTGGTATTCAGCTGCATCCATTTAAGTCTAATTCGAAGCCGAACCCGCGATCCCGAAGTAGTTGGAAAAAAGGCTACGCAGATGATGAATAAATGGATACAGATAACAGTACCGTAGTGTCGTCTATTTGCTTTCTTAAAAGCTCTTCTTCGCGGCCAAACAATAAATAAGCTAGTGGAAATCCACAGTCGTGATGGTAATCGAGACCTTGAATAAGTTAATGAGGCCCATTTAATAACCAAAAAGCCTGACAACCAGTATTACCAAGGGGTATCGTATTACCCAGTACTAACTGGGTTGTGGAGGACAGATAGGCAGTCGCTCCATGTAAAATACTGGTATTCAGCTGCATCCGGTTAGACTCGAAGCCGACCCCAACATAGTTGGGAAAAGGTTAGGCTAGATGATGATGATTAATAAGTAAATAAGGCGTTGGGACAAAAAGTTTATAAAATCGATGAAATGTAGGCAATTATGATGGTTATTTGAACGTAACATTTTGTCTTCAGGTACGTAACATCATACAAGGCCCAAGAGAAGATGAAGTCTGGTGAGAGAACGGTGAGGATGTCCATCGTTGATGAGGACTGCGAGTACATGGCTGGACACGTTGTTGACAGTAAGTACAACTTTGCATACTATGAGTACATTATGTCACTTTAAAACGAAATACGTAGGCAAACCGAGTAAAAAATATTTGACGGCATAAATAAGATAAATACCATAGTAAGCTGCCTTTTTGCCGTGGCGATTGTTGACCGGCCCGAAAAATCCCGAACATTTACCGACCTGTTGGAGCAGCATAAGATCTACACATTCGACACGGTAATCAACAAGTCAGCTGGTCTAGGGGCACAGAGCGCTGGGTTACAATCTCGTGACTCGAGTTCGAATTTTCTTTTTGTGAATCGAGTAATTTTTTAATACTTTTTTTTATGTGTCTGTTTAAGCCCTTTTTTATGCATATTACTTGTCTTGTACAAAATAATTTCGACGTTTCACATCTGCTAGGAAGTCCCTCACTTTTTTAATTTAATTTTGTATTATTGTTTATTCTGTGCGAGTCATTTTTTTTTCTGTCTAAATAACTCAAACCGAGATACTGTCCAAAAAAATTTACTTTTGGTGGATACATTTTAATACAAGATGCTAGTTTTTATTCAGAAGTCATTACAGTAAAACGTATCATTTTCAACAACAGCTTTAAAAATCACAGTATATTTAAAATTAGCCCTTTTCCTCCTTAGGCCGTAACCTATACCCTGCCACTGGCTACCTGGTCCTGGTGTGGGAGACCCTGGGTATGATGATGGGAGAGCTCTACACTGAGGTGTCTGTGGTTTTCGAGAACGTGCGCTTCCAGAGAGCCACCAACATCCCCAAGGAAGGCAACCTGGAGTTCATCATCATGATCCAGAAGGGCAGTGGTAACTTTGAGGTGAGATATTTAAGTATTTTTTTACTAGCTTCTTGCCAGCGGCCTCGACCGCGTGAAGTTTGATAATTGTCCCATGGGATCTTACTACCAGGGTAAAAAGTGTCCTATGTGTTCCAGGCTATCCAGGCTATAAACTATCTGTGTGCAAAATTGCATCTAAACGTGGGTGGTGTCGTTTTCATGGTTTTTGGGGTCGCTGTTTGTTTCATTACATATTGTACTGTTTTCTCGCAAATTTGTTGAAAAACATTGTATGACACACGTGCAGAAATTGGTATTTGCAAACTCGTGACTATGGAAAGAAATCAAATCCGTTTTGTAGTTTTTGCGTGAAAGAGTAACAAACACCTACATCCATACTCACAAACTTTCGCATTTATACTATTAAGTAGGATACTAGGATTAGTAGGATTATCTTTGTAAATTCCAGTTGACTTACCTATCCAGCAGGTTTTCCAGTTAGTGTGTAGGTATGTATTCGGATATTCTTACCGTATTCAATCCTTATCGGCCAGATTTTTACTTTGTGGTTGTCTTTTATTATCTTTCGTACCTATCCCTTGAATTGAAGAGCCCATGGCTAAATAATAACAGCTACTCGGGTCGATCTTTAGGTTAATCCGTGCTTGCCTAGGTTAGTCTGTGGATGGGTGACCACCCATTACATACCGAGTTTCCTTCGTGTATCGGAAAGCACGTTAAGCCGTTGGTCCCGGCTGTCATTTGTAGATCTGTGACAGTCGTTAGGTAGTCAGAGGCCCAAAAAATCCGACAACCAGTCTTACCAAGGGATATCGTATTATCCAGTACTAACTGGGTTGTGGAGATCAGATAGGCAGTCGCTCCATTGCGCCAGATTGTAACAAATCTACTTGATCCTATTAAAATAAAGGGATATAAGTAGACTTGTTCAATTAAAATTTTATAAGGGAATTTACAGATGAGATAAAAAAAATACAGCTACTTATAAAAATACCTACCTAGCACGCACTCTATACAGGTATACAGCTGCATCCGGTTAGACTGGAAGCCGACCCCAACATAGTTGGGAAAAGGTTCGGCAGATGATGGCAGATGACCTATTCCTTGAATTGTCTCTTATGAATCATGTTTCTCATTGCATTAAAACGTTTCTAACAACAACTATTACATTAGTTGCCAGCGTTCAGTAACTCCAAATGTCTCATATTAATCAAGGTTAGACTCTATTAGGTCCCACCAAGTTCTCTTTTTGTACTTCATTTGAAATTGCTTTCTATTCTCCCCTAGGTCGTAGAAAGCGGTGCCTCCATTGTGACTGGTCGTATCTACGCGAAGAAGAACGTCGGGCAGGACTACCGAATGCTCCCGAACTTGCCCGAAGTCACCGGACCTGGCATCAAGCACATGCTCACCAAGGACTTCTACAAGGAACTGCGTCTTAGAGGATACCAGTACAGGTAAACACAAAAGCTTTGCAAATTATGAGCGTGCATCTTGGGACTTTCAGTTGCATAAAGGGTCTAAAAACCCCTTAACTTAACCATCTTTGCGATCAATTTTTTGTTCTACACCATACCTGGGAACTTTCTAATTACGGAGATATTGGGAGCAGAATGTTCCAACATTTTCAAGTTTTTTTTTGTTATTCATGTTTTTATTGTAAGATTTTCGTAATATTCAATTCATTCATTAGCACAATGTTTTAAGTGCGTTACATTAAGTTCTAGCATAAAACGTGATTTTTCACCCCAAAATAAATCGTTTCGCAGCGATATTTTTTGCGTAAATTTACTTAGTTTTATGGTACAGAATGCTTGGTTGACGGCTTCGTGAATTCTTGTTTATACATTTAAATAAGGTTTAAATTACAATGACAACAAATTCATGATTTTCGAAACAGTGCCCTAAGTTCGTCAAAGTCACTCAAACTAGTTACAAAATAGGTTTAGTTTCTCAGTACCACTCAATTATTTACTTTAATGAAATAAGTGCCTTTAAAAGCCTTGACGATAACCACAAGACATCTTTTAGCATCTGTCTAAATTTTGATAGAAACACGAAATATCTCTCAAGTTATATTGAGTTACCAATTACGAGCTAGAAAGGTACCTAGTGTTATAAATAAATAAACTGGTGCTTGTTTTTCATAGTTGAAGCCTAAATAAAACGTGTTGTTGGATTCCCAACCTTCGTCGCTGAATCGAGCGTAGAAAATCCCACAACACGCTTTCATTTGGGCATTTGTTTGGTTGTCCTAAATGAAAAGAGGAATTTAGAATACCTTTGGTAACTTTGGGCTAACTTACCAATTTACAAACAAGACAGAGAACTTTATAACTGAAGACATTGTATAATGTTTTAGAACAAAAATTTACCATTCTTGAAATTTGAATATTTTAACATCTGATTCTAGTGCATCAGTGTCTGATTATAATTCGATTAATTTTATTTTCAACCAGCAATACTTTGATAGTACAAAATTGAAATCTATTGAGTCTTCAAAAAATAATACTAGAATACTGAAAAACGATCAAAATCAGTATCATAAAACTGAAAATATTTCTATCTGTCTTTTCAAAATTCATCAACATCATCATTCAATCAAAAGACGTTAAATGCAGGGACTTATGAGCTACCTCAAACATCGCCACATACACTGGTCCGATGCGTTTCATCTATAATTGCTGCCAGTTAAGATGTCAATAGCGGTCATTGCCGTTTCCCTAATTATCTCAATGAGTCAATGACCGCTATTGACATCATAACTGGCAGCAGCAATAGAAAATTCCATGATCTTCACCAGAGGGATAGACAAAGTGAAATTCTCTCAGCAATAACGATCCTATGATCGTCAAACAATGATGCACATCGGTTACCACGTATTCAGAACATCATTGTGAACCTCCCCCCCACGTTTGTGTGCCGGTGTTCACCCTGTATTGGATTGACGCAACTAACCGAAGCATATGCCAATTTAAAAGTCGTTGTAACGAAAGCTTTGAAAGCGGTTACCACTTGCCTAGACCCCTCTGATCATTGGCGACCCAACTTGTAGGGGGCTCACAGTCATTTGTTTTACCTGTATCCAACGACAATTTCTTATGCTCTCCTCTTTCAACAGCGGTCTCTTCCGCGGCGTTTTGGGCTGCAACGTCGAAGGTACCCGCGGCCGTCTCGCCTGGGTCAACAACTGGGTCACCTTCATGGACTGCATGCTCCAGATGAAGATCATCGGCCAGGACACCAGGGGCCTCTTCGTCCCCACCAGGATCGAGAAGCTCTCCATCGACGCTAATATGCACTACAACGCTATTTCCAAAATGAACCCTGATTCCACTAAGAATTCTTTCGAGATTCGCGTGTATCCTGATGTTGATGTTATCAGGTAAGAGCTTTTGTTTTATTTTGTCTTTTGCTAGCAGTTCTAGGTTATTTGTATAAGAAGTCCATACAAAATTAATGCTCTTTTCTTCAAATTATCAATATCTTTTTATGAATGAGCCGGTATGCTTAAGTTTGAATCGCGTAACTAAGTAATTGGAATTTATTAAAGTACTAACTGCCTGTCCCGGCTTCGCACGGGTAGACATTTTATTTTTTTCTATTCTATCCTATCTATCTATCCTATCTTTCAAGTTGGATCAAACTGCACACGGTGTGCAAATTTGATTAAAATCGGTTCAGTAGTTTAGGAGTCCATCGCGGACAAACAACGTGACACGTAATTTATATATATTAAGATTAAAGAAGCACGAATGAAAGATTTATGGGTATGCACTTTCTGTCAGGAAAAGATGTAAGGATGTTAGGTTCTCGACAAACACTGAAAGATGGCCTTATGCAAAAAGTTACTTATATCGTCAGATGTGTCCTCGCCGAACATAAATCACGCAAAAAGTGTCACACTTAGATCCAGTGAAGTTACGTTAGATCTTCTGTTCACCTGTGACAAACAATTAATAAAAAAAATGGATCCCGCATAATCAATTCGTTGATTAACTAACGATTCGTAAATAATAATTAAATGAAAATATATAGAACGAGAGAAACGATTTTCTGTATGAGTGAGCGAGACGGTGCTATCCATGTTTCATGGTGTCATTCATTGACCATAAAACAGAAACCTGATAATTTTTTTGGTGTGGTAGGGCGAACTGTTATAAATCCTCATATTTTAAATGTTATGTAATAAATGTCATGTTATAAATCCGAAATGTTTTAAATCCTATGCCGTATTGCGTAAAATAAAAAAGCCCCTTTATCCCCGATTGATCCTTCAATTGTTTACCAATAACATTATGATCTTTCCCAAAATAAATTACCAAACGTTTCACTAAATCCTTTCTAAACAAACAGCTTCTGTAGTCGGTAACAATAAATGAGTTAAACTAAACAAGGATATTTGTATTACCGTCCAATTTATCTTACGATAAACGAAATTACAAAGAGCGGTATTAATTCCAGGATTGAGCTTAGAGTATGAATAAGACAAGTTTACACAGCGACCCATTAAAACAAATATTTATATATATTTATTTATTTTTTTAAAACAATAAAATTGAAGTATCTGTTTATAATTCCAAAATAAATGTCTAGCTTTTTACTGAATGCATGTCATATGAAAGTATACAGGATGAATTTTTAAGTGGGCGTAGATGGTCAAATCCGAAACTGTGAGGAATATCGAAAAATGCTTAAACGACTCTCGAGCTCGATTTTGAAGAAAACTAAAACTGCGACATTGGATTTTTGTAAAATCAATATTCCTGGCCAGAAATCGAACCTGTTGGTTTTGAAAAAAAAAAACGCACTGTATTATTTCAATATTGCAATATTTATTTTATTTATTTATTTCGCCATTCAATAACGTCGCCATCAAGAAGCAAACTCTGGTAGGATAGGATCCCTTATAGAATGGCCTTCACCGAGCTGGTAAAGTATTTTATACTAAATTAAATATGTCAAAAAATATAGTGCAAATGGGTTGACTAAAAAATTTCAGTCCAGAAGAACATTTTTTTTTTAACATTTCACTGGTTTGGTTAATAGACAAATTCCATACCAATCAAAAGTATGAAGCCTGTAGAGATAGAGATAGGCTTCGTAACTTTTACATGTTCTATAGCCTATAGAAATGTTAAAAAAAAATATAATTTTTAAATTGAATAATTGAACTTTGTTTTTTTTTTTTTATAATTTTTATTTTTAATTAATCATATTCTGGACTATTATGGTAAAACCCCCCCTTGGGGGAGGCCCATGTTCAGCAGTGGACGTCTCTCGGCTGAAATGATGATGATGATGATGATGATATTCTGGACTGAATTTTTTTAGTCAAATCATTTACAATATATTTATTGACATATTTAATTTGATAAAAAATATTTTTCATCCATTAGCCAGCTCGGTGAAGGTCGTTCTGTAAGGGATCTTAGACTATGGGAAGTAATGGAATATGACAAACCAAAGAAAAGAGTTAATTTTTGATAAAATACGTATCAGTGAAGCGAGTACGCGAGTAAAGATTATTGTATAGCTTTAGCTTACAAATGAGCTCTATATTATGCATCAATACTGCAGGGCGGAGTAATTACCACCTCCGCTTGACGACAACCCTTATAAATTAAGTATTTAATCAACCCTTTATTGGCGACTGTTCAAAGTATTGGTTCCAATTGTATAGTGGCTAGGAATTCACGGACGAATTCACCCGAACAACTTTTAATCGTATGCTATGTTTCGGATACGGATTTGCTTCTTTGATTGAAGGATGATAAATAATTATTTGGTATTTTTCGATTGATTGTAAAGACTAGAATTTATTAAGGGTCTAAATAGGGTGGGATATTGAATCGCTCCCTGGAAGTACCCAAATATTGGTACGATCAATATTTTTTATTCACGGGGGATAATCTTTTTTCAAAAGTATACAATAAAACTACATTCGAACATTTTTGAAAAGATTTCAGTTGCCTGATTCGGCAATTGATCCGCCACAAATGCAAAAATGAACGCCATGTTTCGATAACATCACTTCAAAGAGTAAAAAAATCGGAAAGTGTCATAGTGTATGTTGGAGTATATCCGCCTTAAATACACATAAACAAACTTAGGTAGAAATATACATAGAACATTATATACAGCTAAATTGATAAACAGCTCTTTTACATTAACGATCTAACTTGTTTTATTTTTTATATTATTTAAAAACTAAATCTACTTGAAAATTACAATCACGTAGCAACATATTGTTTACAAGCAGTTCACACAGACCCCACTCTCCTGGGATGAAAAATGAAATATTTAGCAATGTTGCTACAAGCCCCAATTTCACCCGTCATACATTGGGCACGAGAAATAGTTTTTACAGTTACCCCCTAAGGATCTTCTTAATTTTCTAGAACAAATATTTCAATCTTTACCCTTACCGACGTAAAAAAGTAAAAAGAAAACGTGAAAAAAAATCTTGATACTTCAAAGAATAAAAGATCTTGTCATTGTCTGTCGTATGATCTACCCTCAATTATAATTTGATTAAAAGTCATAACTTTATTTTCTAGGTCTTACATTATTTATTTTAATTTGGCTTTGACCTAACTTCTACGTAGAAACCTAGATAAAAAAATCTTTCTTGATTGTGAAGCCAATGTTTTTTTTTTAAATATTATGATTATGATGGAAAACCGTTGCGTAGTTCAAAAGATCCAAGCGTCCAGACGGCGGGACCGACTTTGTTTTATCTACACTAATATTATAAAGAGGAAAGATTTGTATTTTTGTGTGTGTGTATGTTTGTAATGAATAAACTCAAAAACTACTGCACCGATTTCAAAAATTCTTTCACCTTTAGAAAGCCTCGTCTTTACTGAGTAACATAGGCTATATTTTATCTCCGTAATCCCATGGGAACGGGAACGACGCAGGTGAAACCGCGTGACGTCCGCTAGTCTATACTTCTATACTAATATTATAAAGAGGAAAACTTTGTTTGTTTGTTTGTTTGTAATGAATAGGCTCAAAAACTACTGGACCGATTTAAAAATTTCTTTCACCATTCGAAAGCTACATTATCCACGAGTAACATAGGCTATATTTTATCCCCGTACTCCCACGGGAACGGGAACTACGCGGGTGAAACCGCGGGACGTCAGCTAGTAGTATGTAAAGAAGCGCTTAGCGCACCCTTCTAAATCAAAACTCTTAACATTGTACCACCGCAACTACACACCTAATAATTAATCAATTCGCAACCCATTACCTCCCTCGAGATATTGTGTCAATACCATAATTTACCTACCAAATTGTGCTAACTATTGGCCAAACACCAACAGATTTAGGGCGCCAATATAAACGGTTCACAAACACACTTAGCATTTGTAATTTAGTTAGGATCGGATTCAACAAAGCTGTGGAGGTACCGCTGAATTTATAGACAGGACGTGGTAGGATTTAAAGATAATATAGAGAATAGAGAAAGGTCGTTTGATTGACTTAATCTAATTTAACTTTAATTAACAAAAAGTTATGGCCAATTTATAAGTGGTAGATATTTAGACCAATATGACTACCTATTCATTGTTGCAAACTTTCGTATAATTATGTAGATTTTAGTAATAACTATCGACTAATCTTTATTTATCGTGTGGTAACTGACAAACCTGGTATCAGAGCTTTTAAGCGCACGGGCTTCTGGCTTGGTTTTACATGCTGTCGAGAAATATCTCTCGGGCATGTTGGTTTCCTCACAATGTTTTTCTTTCACTGAAGCTAGAGATAATTACGCACAATCGCACAAGAATCCGAAAAATCAGAGGCGTTTAAAGAAAAAAATAAAAATAAGTAATGCTGGACATTACTAACACCGCTACCTAGTGCCACACTAAGCAACGAGGCTTGTGTTGTGGACTAGGATAGTTGATAAACTACCTAGATACTTATTTTTTTTAATAATATATCAATCAATCAATATACTTACACATATTTAAATATATATATTTTTCTTTTATTATTCAATAAACACTGTTTACAATTATTTTAAAAAGCGTAAACATACCTAACACACAAACCATCGTGGGCTTAACATTGTATGCCAGACACGGCAACTCGATGCCACATATCAATCAATATCTCTTGCTTTCAGCTTTTTTGATCTCAAAGTCATTGTAAATGGATAGAAGGTATTAACTCCAATTGTTTTTGTTCAGGGCTGGTGGTGTTGAAGTCCGTGGTCTCCACGCTACCCCCATCACCAGGAGGCTGCCTCTTGGAGTACCAGTTCTTGAGAAGAACGAGTTCATTGCCAACTTCGGAAAGTCTAAGATGAAGGTAAAGAATACGTTATCAAACGCTCTAGTTTTTTCAAGCTTTAGGCTAGTTTCCACCATCAATAAATTGCAAATCTATTTAGTCCGTCTGTTAGAGTATTGGAAAATAATGGACGTATTTTTTTTGTAAATCAATGAATAACAAAGATAAAACGCATCAAAACTCGGGAGTGGGGGCTCGTGACGTCAGAACGCACTAAAATTATACCACGGCATGACGAATTGAGAATTTTATAACAAAAGAAAAAATACGAGTCAATCATTTTTTGGTAATCTTAATGACGGACTAATTAGATTTTTTCAGTACACAAGCCTATTGAATTGATGAATCTTCATAAAAACAATCTTTATGTGCCATTTGTGCAATAGATAAAGACTGCAAAAAGATTGGTTTACCGTAGCTCTATGAAAATGGTGATGGCAACATTGCAGACTGTTGCCATTTTTATAGACTTGTATAGGCAACAGTCACGTTGCTGCGGACAGGCTTTGCCGTTGCAATTTGCGGTATAACAATTCTCTTTTTGTTTTTGATCCTTTGATCCTTGTATTTGAGGAACCTGTGTTAATTTACTAAAAGCTAACTGATTTTAAAACCACATTACTGCTCGTTGGTCTCGTGGTCGCAAGCGTGAAAACTGAGCTTGAGTTCCTGGGTTTGATTCCCGGGTCGGGCATAATGTTATTCGGTTTGTCCATCGGGAATTTCTTAATAGCAGCCACGGAGTTTGGATTTAAGTATGCCAAGTTGATGGCAATAGGCCCGCTCCCTATGAAATTCGACTTTTGGCGAAATGTGGGTGGGTGTACTTGTTAGATACAGTTCTGCTTAACTCTTCAGCGATTACAAGGCGTGTTGTTATGAACTAAAATCAATATACATAATAAACCTTTTATCCCAAACCAGATCGAAGACATCCTCCGTGCCAACATTCAACTGATCCTCGAAAATATCCAGACATACAAAGTCAAAAGCATAGAATTAGTCGACGAAGAGTACAAGAAGAACGAACTGGAACCCATTCTGGAAACTGTTGGAGAGATGCTCGGTGACCTGCCCTTGGTACAAGCTGAGCTGCTGATGATTTCCGAAGATACTTTTGAAGTGCCTTCACACATTACTCTTGAGAATAAGAAGCTGACTGGAGAGAGTAATACTATCCTGTTTATTGGTGCTAATCTTTTGGGCAGGCCTGAGGTAAGAAAATCTACAATTTTACATTCTTTATGAAAAGACTTATTTTTCAGATTGGATAGGTCAGATAGAAATCACAACTCATGCCCCGAGATATATAAATATGTCTAGTTTAGAGATCAAAAATGTAACATGTGTGTGTAAACTAAGTATTGTATCTCCTTTACAAATTGTACTCCACCACACATTACTTGAACAAAAACTATGTCATCTAACCAATTTCAGCCACAGCGACTCCATTTGATGGCTTTCTAGGGTGGTTATTGAGAGCTTTGGTATGCTGATCTTTCAAAGTGGCTAGCATATCCAACTTTGGCCAAAAAATTCAGAGCATATACATTTTATATCGTCTAGATGTAATAATCGTTTTATTTATTCCTTCGACCAGATCCTCACTCAAGCAGCCGGCACCCTCCGTGACAAATGCTTCCTCATCAGTCGCGAAAAGGAACGCCCCGACCCCAAACAATACTCCGACCAATACGACATCGTCACTATCCACGATACCGGCGTCGAATACCTGGTTCTTTTACGAAAACGCGTTGGAGCCCGTCCTGCCAAGTTCGTCAGAATCATCGCCGCGGACCTTAGCTTTAGCTGGATCGACAAAGTCAAGGAGGAACTCAAGGAAGGCCAGAAAGTGGTCCTTTACTCCCAAGATGAGCATATAAATGGTCTTTTGGGATTGGTTAACTGTTTGAGGAAGGAGCCTGGCGGTGAGATCGTGTATGGTCTTCTGATTTCTGACCCGTCTGCGCCTCCGTTCAATCCTGACTTAGAGTTCTATGAGGAGCAGCTGGATAAGGATTTGGCTCAAAATGTTTACCAAGATGTAAGTACCTTTTAATAACGAAAATATTCCAAGAAAAATATGTATCACTATCTTTTTTGTTAGCATATTTGAGAGTCCCACTGCTGGGCAAAGGTCTCCCCTTTCTCCTTCTAAACCCCTCTATCCTGTGCAATATTTGGCCATGATCAATACTCGATGAACGCCTGTCTGAGGAAATTGCGGTCGAGGTAGACCGCGGCGAAGGTGGTATGACGATCTGGGACCCTACTCTCTAACACTTCGTATCCGTCTCTCTCACTCGCACTCATCTGCAGACGTGTGCGAGAGAGACGGATAGATCTGAATATACGGACGAAGCGTTAGAGAGTAGGGCCCCTGATCTCGTTGTCGGGGCGAACATGGCCAGATATTAGACAAATTACATCGTATATCCTGAGCCGATGTGTCACCAGAATGTGGCGATAAAATACACGTTCATTTTCTGAGATATTTACATTCACAGGATAACGAAGTAAAGTGACAACAGGCTTAATTAAAATCCAACGATGTGATAAATTGAAATACAAACATATCGAATTGAATCAATGTTTAATGGAGACATTTTTGTGCCATGGCTTTACAATCGAGACTTTAAAGATGAAATTTGAGCGTAGCTCTGCCAAAATGTCTCCTTTCCAAAGTAATTGCAATGATTTTAGATAGTTAACGCTGTTTTATTTTAATTCTGTTCTAAGCATGCGTTTAGGATAAAATACTAGTCGCTCCAACTAAAATTCTGGTATTCAGCTGTATCAGGTTAGACTGGAAGCCGATCCATAGGGGCCGCCTCCACGAGCGAGAGAATCGCGGCGATTCAACGTATTTTTTTACGAAAATATCGCCGCGATTCTCTCGCTCGTGGAGGCGGCCCCTAACATTGTTGGGAAAAGGCTAGGAAGATGATGATGAGACTGGAAGTACTGTATAGTATAGTAATATAATAATATGTAGATCTATAGAACTGACCTTTGACTGCCTCGATGGTGTGGTCGCAAGCGCAACTGCTGAGCATAAGGGCCTGCTGGGTTCGAGTCCCAGGTCGGTATGAATCTAACTCAATTCCTGAGAATCTTGGTCTACTAATGTGGTCTTAAATACTTGCCCATGGCATAATGCTGTTCTAAAACATTCTTTAAAACGTGCTATCTTTGTCCCAGGGCCAATGGGGTACCTACCGCCATCTTCTTCTGGGTGACCTGGAGACGGTCTGTGCCAACCACGCCTATGTCAACACCCTTACTATCGGAGACCTGTCGTCGTTGAGATGGGTGGAAGGTCCCATCAGGAAGGACCATGACTTCAAGGACCCTGAGAAAGTTCTTATTAATGTAAGTATTGTTTTATTTCTCTAACTTTGCTAGTGCCACTTGAGGAGCTCGTGGCTAAATATTAACAGCCGCTCGGATCGATCTTTAGGTTAAGCCGTGCTTGCCTAGGTTTGTCTGTAGATGGGTGACACCCTTTCATACCGTGTTTCCTCCGTGTCTCGGAAAGCACGTTAAGCTGTTGGTCCTGACTGTCATTTGTAGATCTTTGACAGTCGTTACAGGTAGTCAGTGGCCCAAAATGGCTGACAACCAGTCAAGGAGTATCGTATTATCTAGTACTAACTGGGTTGTGGAGGTCAGATAGGCAGTCGCTCCATGTAAAATACTGGTATTCAGCTGCATCCGGTTAGACTAAAAGCCGACCCCAACATATTTACTTTGGGAAAAGGCTAAGCAGATGTTGATGAAGTATTTACGTAAATAATCTTCCTCCACCAGGTATACTGCGCCGCCCTGAACTTCCGTGACGTCATGACCGCCACCGGCCGTGTGACAGTAGACGCTGTCGCCCGCGGCAGGCTTGCACAGGAGTGCGTGCAGGGCTTCGAGATTGTCGGCAAGACTCCCAAGTACGTATAGTTTGAAGCTTTTCTGGTGTAAGTGGTTGGTTTTAAGGTAAGAATTGGCTTTAGGAATCTTTAAAAACGATTCATCATCATCATCATTTCAGCCGAAAGACGTCCACTGCTGGACATAGGCCTCCCCCAAGTGTTGTCACATTGACCGGTCCCGTGCGACTCGCATCCAGCGGATTCCCGCAACCTTCACCAGGTCGTCGGTCCACCTAGTGGGAGGCCTTCTAACGCAACGTCTTACGGTTCGCGGTCTCCACTCCAGAACTTTTCGGCCCCATCGGCCATCGGTTCTGTGAGCAATGTGCCCTGCCCACAGCCACTTAAGTTTGGAAATTCTTCGGGCTACGTCGGTAACCTTGGTTCTCTTGCGGATGTCTTCATTTCTGATTCGATCGTGCAAAAAAACTCCGAGCATAGCTCTCTCCATTGTCGTTTGGGTGACTTTAAGCCTTCTGATGAGGCCCATTGTGAGCGACCACGTTTCGGGCCCGTATGTAATCACTGGCAACACACACTGGTCATACTTTCGTCTTGAGACACTGCGGTAAGTTGGACGACAAGATACCGCGCAACTTCCCTAACGCTGCCCAGCCGAGTCGGATTCGACGATTGACCTCTTTCTCGAAGTTAGACCTACCTAACTAGACCGTTTGTCCCAGGTACACATAATCGTCTACAACTTCGAGTATAGAGTCTCCGTCTTGATAGGTGTGGGTGTGACATGGGCATAAAAAAGATTCAATGTGTATTTTTTTTACTAAAGAACTCATCCCATATATAGTAACACCACTACAAATCCTGTTTACTCGTCGAACAAGGGATGCTAGACCCAATTGCGTAACAATCTGTTGTGATGAGAGATGGATTTTGAACGTTGCTTTATTTGGAACATTCGTTTGCGTGATGAATGTTTTTGAAATACAAAAAAAGTAAATGAATTACTAATTATTTGTCAAATTATAGCATTGGAAATGTGAGTGTGTAACAAAATTACCTCGCGACATTTCAAAATTCTCATGCGGTCATCCTTGAGTGAAGGTTGCCCAAGATATGGCAAATCACAAGACTTCCTGAACCATGTTGGTTCCACTTCTTTAATACTCTTCAACACCCTTCTTCATAACGTCTTCTTCCACAGTGGTTCCCGCGTCATGGGTATGATTCGTAACCGCGGTATGGCTAACCTGGCGGAGGGAGACAAAGCTCTCCTGTGGGCCATCCCTGATGAGTGGACCTTCGAAGAGGCTGCGAGCGTTCCCGTAGCTTACGGAACTGTCTACTATTCTATGGTAAGTCGTACTTAAATATGGTAGATGACAAAAAAAATCGAATTAGTCCGTCAGATAGATTTCCAAAAAATATTGGACACATATTTTTTCTTATTTAATGCAAACAAAAAATGAAGACTACAGTGCGTCACATTTGAGTACATTTTTTACTCAAATGTGACGTCACATTAGTCATCATCCTCTATTTTCTATGAATAATCACTATTAATTATCTTTTACAAAATCTTAGGTTCTTAGACCATTACCTACGTTCTTTCATCTATGCTTAATAAAACCTCCTTATGCCCAGGTCATGGTAGGCCAGATCCAACGTGGTGAGAGCATTCTCATCCACGCTGGTTCGGGCGGAGTGGGCCAGGCGGCCATCAACGTGGCCCTCCATTATGGCTGCGAAGTCTTCACCACCGTCGGTACCGCTGAGAAGAGAGCCTTCATCAAGAAACTGTTCCCGCAACTTAAAGGTTGGTTCTTTGACGCATATTTCCCTTTCCGTCTCCAACTGGCGACACCTGTCTCGCGAAATCCGCACGCCTTTGTATTACTACACAATTCAACCAACCCTTGCTCATCTCGCGTCAACTGAGCACGATCTTGCGATCAAGCAACTTTAGAAGAGGTTTTACAAAACAGTGTGCAATTGAATTGAACACTTTTTTGACTGTATGTCTTCTAAAGCGTGTTGAATCAGTGACGGTATTAGTTGAGGTACTGCTTGATTGCTGACATGGCCATCCATATATCAGCAATGAAAGCAGTACCTACCTCAATATGATTTCAAACATTACAATAAAATTAATGGAGCATTTAACCTCTCGGTACCGGAGTGCCGACATGCATTCCACATAACGAACATACCGTTGAGCCCCGCTGGCACGCCGTCGTTCCACCTCGTACGAACAACTTCAAACCTTATTTTTACTTAACCTATGGTTCGAAATCGTTAGGCAATTTTTACCTCTGGTGCCTGACAGTAGTCGATTCTAACGATGCCAAACACTATGAACTTAAAACGGGCAACTTAAAAAAAAATATATAGAAGCGCGTCGGTCGTTGGAACGTCAGTGCAGGTAAACATTGGAGTGCCACTCGAGTGATTTATTGTGTTTTTGTTTAGTTAAGTGCTTGAAAACGTTGTGAAGTGAATGTTTATTACCTTATTATTGTGTAATGCTACTTTGTAGCAAGATATTTACGTAGAACAATGAACCAAAATTATTTTGTGAGCCAACAAAATTTTTTGTCGAACGATTTTTTGTCAAAATGGAGTAAACAATTGAAAATGTGAATTTGACTGTTCTAAAATGAAATATGGTCTTGGAAACAGCAAAAACAAGGTAAGTAATAATCATAATTCATTATTTAATATAAGAATAAGCATACATATTCATATTTATATAGATTTCAAGTGTTTTCAAATCGAGGTCAATGACAATAAAATGACAGTTCGCCGTATAAGAATTTTTAGTTACAATCTAGTTGAAATCTGATTAGAATGTATCAGTAAGACTCTTATATGAATTATGTATTAGGTTACTTGTGTATTTGTTACATTGGTTCTAAAGTTTCGTGTAAATTGAATCAGTAGTTTTACCAAAATTAAATAAAATACGGCCACAGGTCATAACGAGGCAAATTCTCATATGTCATCTATCTCATATCCTTTGTTTATAATACTGAAGTGGTTTCACAAGTGTTGTTTATATTATAAAACGCAGTCTGATTCATAACAAAGACGACAATGTTTACGGTTCGAGATAAGGGCTCTTGGAACTCGAACGATAAGTGTTTTCGTTATCGGTGTCCGATGACGCATGCGATGACGTAACTAAGTGTTGCGGCATGGTGCGACAGGGAGATATACCGTTATTTCGCGCGGGTACCGAGAGGTTAACATTAGCACAAAAATAACAAAAAAACACAAGCGACGACGCAACTATTTGCAAATCGCTCGTTTTGGTCTATGTTCATAGCGATATTGTGTGCACGTTTGTTCTTAACAGGACGTCTGGGGACTGTATTCTACCACTGCTGGGACGAATAAATTCGGTTGCAATAATGATGCTTACGAGTACCGCAAGTCTCTACATCCAAAATGCGTTTCTCGAATTTTGTCGAGACTGCCGCCCATGGTGTAAAGGACATCATCATCTAGACCCTCCAGGCGTCGAACTTTGTCGTCGCGGGTAGATTTTCCCTACACCATACGTATACCGAAATCAATAAACTAAATAAGTAATATTATTTCAGACAGCCACATCGGCAACTCCCGTGACACCTCCTTCGAGGACATGATCCGTCGTGAGACCAACGGCAAGGGAGTTGACATAGTCCTCAACTCGCTATCAGACGAAAAACTACAGGTAACTTACTAGAATCAAACAATTCTTACAACTTGGGACAAAAAGTTTATATTTTTGGCAATGTATGGTTATACTCCCTGAATATTTTAACATCTCTAAGCCTTGATATTTCACTTTTGGTTTTTTAGATGTTTCTATATTATTTCCAGGAATCAAACTAACATTATTTTTTGCTTTTTTCTCTAATAGGCCTCCGTCCGTTGCTTAGCCTACCGTGGTCGCTTCCTCGAAATCGGAAAGTTCGACATCAGCAACAACACGCCCATCGGAATGTACTTCTTCTTGAAGGAGACCTCTTTCCACGGCATCATGTTAGATTACATCTTCGACCAGACCTTCAGTTTCAGAAAGGTTTGTATTACCATTATATTGATGTACCTCTTCAGGACAATCATTCGCTGTAGATTCATTTTTATTATTTTTATTGTTTTTATCTTCTGCTTCGTCAGACGTCAGATTTAGGCAGCTATATACCACTATTTAAGTCTTAGCAAATGCAGATTATACTTGAAATCGGCCCCAATAGGATTGAAAATTGTTTTTTTTTACTTTAAATAGAGGTCATTGCGTTCTTTATTTTTGATAGAGTCAGAGGAATTACAATGACAGAATATTTCTCAATTGACAATGGCAAATACAATCTATGTCATCTTAGTACCATTATTTTAAGTTTATTTACAGTGTATAACATGTTTTTGTACTGCTGTTTTTTATCCCTAAATAAATAAATAAATAAATCTTTATGATTAAAATACTTCTTTCAAAAACATTTACTTTTTCAACTTTTTCAACTGATGAACCGTTACAGTTAAGAACCAATTGTTTCCCAACTTTTTCATTCATCATTATTTAGTATTCTTCGATCTATGCATGTTAATTTTATTTCCTTTCTTTTGTTCAGCGCCTGCAAGACCTGCTCTTGAGTGGTATCGAGAACGGTGCCGTCAGACCTCTGACGTACTGCACGTTCCAAGCCAGTGAAGTGGAGACCGCCTTCCGCTACATGGCCGCCGGTAAACATATTGGAAAGGTATGTTATATTAATGTTTTCTTTATAGTAATTATTTTCTATAAAAATCCTTTCTGAAATTTACAACTTGTGTCAAACCATACCTACAGTATTTCCACTCTGCAGTTACAAACGTTTCATATTGATTCTCTTTCAACAATCTTATCATTTTGAACGATGTAAACTTGTCTACGAATTTTCTATTCGTTTGTGTTGATCACGTGATTTAACGTTGAGATGATGTCATTCCCATTCATTTAATTAGTTGTCTACTAGCGTTAACGATTGTTAACTTGGCTAAGCCTGCTGTTTTACCTTTGATGTCTAAATTACAATGATCCTTAATTTTGTTACAGTAAGTTTGCTATATTAGGTATCTGCAATTGACAAATCTGTCGAAACTACATTGAACTTTACCCTCGTTAGAATAAAGTTCTTATTATTTTCTACGGTCAGATATAAAAATAACTGGAAGGACTGAATTCTTGTTTTGTATTGACTTAGGGCGTATACACGTAGAACGCTGGCAGACGGCGCTGATCTGCCAGCGCTTATCGGAACAGCACCCCTAGCCAAGTTGACAATCTACAATCGTTAACGCTAGTAGAAAACTATTCAAATGAATGGGAATGACATCATCTCAACGTTAAATTAAGTGATCAACACAAACGAATAGAAAATTCGTAGACAAGTTTACATCGTTCAAAATGATATAATAGAATGTTATCTTTTCTACAATGTTGATCGCTAAACTATTTGGTAGGAACGCTCACCATAGACTAAAGTGTAGGTTTTTTCTACAGACCTTAGAGAACGAGCGATCGACTCAGTCGTGTCAACTTGGCTACCAATTTAGCGCTTTCTACAATCGCTTACGCCGAGGCGTTAACGATTGTAGAAAGAGAATCGATACGAAACGTTTGTAACTTGGCTAGGGGTGCAGGTCCGCGCAGGTAGTCGGCGCAGACAGTCTCCATACTCTGTGCCGATCCGCACAAAAAAGCGCCGACAATTTCTGACGACATAAGCAGGTCGAAACTTGTCGGCAACGTTCGGCGCTTATCGGCGCCGGTAGCCAGCGTTCTGTTTAGTTTTTTATCTACACCCATGCTATAAATCCTCTATAAAAGTATCTGAAACAGTTAGCTTATGGCCAACATTAAAACAGCCAGTGTCTTAATAACCATTATAACACCCAAACGGGTGTTATAATGTTGTACTGAATTTCATTATGCAACTCGTTTTAAAAAAAGAACATTGTCTAGCACGTGCGATTCACTACCACAGCGCCGTAATAAAAAAAAACTAATAGGTTAATTCGAATTCACGTCGTATCCCGCCATTTTTGTTCGATATTTGGATATTAGTATTGCATTATGTACTTTGTTGTTTACAAAAATGAGTGATACAAGCTTTGTGAATTTTAATAATTGTACAATCCAAAATGTAAATAAATAAGTATATTATTACCTATACAAGGCTTGTTTGTATTAAATACTCAGCAATTAAACTTTCCATGAATTTACATAGACTTCTTACAACACTGCAAATAGTTTCAGAACCTTTTATGGAGGATTCATATCATGGATGTAGATAAAGTCTTGTATGCAACTGTACATAATTAGGTATTAAAACACTCATGTGATACTATTATCACACTCGGCTTCGCCTCGTGTGATAAACCCACATTCGTGTTTTAATACCCCTCATTATACAACAGTTGCATACATACTGAATTTCATTATGCAACTCGTTTTAAAAAAAGAACATTGTCTAGCACGTGCGATTCACTACCACAGCGCCGTAATTAAAAAAAAAAAACTTATAGGTTAATTCGAATTCACGTCGTATCCCGCCATTTTTGTTCGATATTAGTATTGCATTATGTACTTTGTTGTTTACAAGAATGAGTGATACAAGCTTTGTGCATTTTAATAATTGTACAATCAAAATGTAAATAATTATATTTTGGTTTGTTTGTATTAAATACTCAGCAATTAAACTTTCCATGAATTTACATAGACTTCTTACAACACTACACCACCCCATGGTTTCAGAACCATTTATATAGAGGATTCATATCATGGATGTAGATAAAGTCTTGTATGCAACTGTACATAATTAGGTATTAAAACACTCATGTGATACTATTATCACACTCGGCTTCGCCTCGTGTGATAAACCCACGTTCGTGTTTTAATACCCCTCATTATACAACAGTTGCATAAATAACTATATTTGGTTCCCTTTCTAAGTGTATTTCACTTATTCAGGACTTTTACTTAGTGCTTAATTATGGTATATTGTATTGTTGAATGGCAGGTGATCGTCAAGATCCGTGATGAGGAGCGCAGCAACCGTCCATTAAAACCTGTCATCACACCTATGGACGCTGTACCTAGGTAAGAAGCTTATTTATCTGCTGTTTCTAAAATTGTAATATGAAAAAAATTAACTGGCAGAAGTCGGTTTTATTGGGGGTGGAAGGAACACCGACACGAAAACTGTTTAATTCAGTACATCGTTCTGAGCATCACACATTTAAATCTGTCTTAAGAGTCCTATTACATTTTTTACGCAAATTCATGATTTTTGACGCAGTAATTTTCAGTATCAGTTAGATATTTTAATTATTTGCTTATGAATAACAATAGTGCCATTCTCTTTCTTGTAAGTTGAAGTTACACATTTTCATTTTTCTTTTTGTGTAATTTACTATAAATATTTTACGAACTCAGTTTGCAAGAAAAACCGTCGGCGCTGGAACTTTGACGCTCAAATTCATATTGTTACGTGCAATTCTTATAAAAGCTAAAATTACTGAAAAATAAGCTGAATGTTTAACTTGTTTATTGGAGTTTTAGAATTTCTTTAAATTCCTTGAATTTTCACGCAAAAATCGTAAAGAAAGCGTAATTTAAGCCATAAATGTCTTGTTTTAGCGTCCATTATATTCCAAATAAACTTAATTTTATCAAATAAATTAATCTATACTTATATTATTATTATTTATTATTAAACAAACAAACTCTTCAGCTTTATAATATTATTATAAAGCTGAAGAGTTTGTTTGTTTGTTTGTTTGAACGCGCTAATCTCAGGAACTACTGGTTGGAATTGAAAAAATATTTTTGTGTTGGATAGCCCATTTATTGAGGAAGGTTATGGGCTATATAACATCACGCTACGACCAAAAGGAGCGGAGCATAAATGAAAGATGTTGCAAAAACAGGGAAAATGTATTCCTTTTGTTAGCTTTTTCTCTCTTATGTGACGCAGACGAAGTTGCGTGGGTCAGCTAGTATGATATAAAACTTCAATCTACAATTAATAAGTTTCATTAGTTTTCGTTTAACAATATAATAAGACAAAATTGCAATAAATAAAATAAAATTACTATAATTCTGCGTCAATTCAGGTCGCTCCTCAGTCTCATGTTAGTCTCGTTTCTAACTTTCGTCAGTATCGACAATCATCCGGAGATCGCCATTATTATCGGCTCGTGTACGCCGACCGAAATAATTTGATCCAAGAAGTAAAAATCAAAAATTTGCGTAAAAAATGTAATAAGACTCTTAAGCTATCAAAGTTGTGCCGGTAGCGATCACAACGCCATATATTTTGGAAACGTGACGCTTCAGAAGATTTTTTCCCAGAAAAAACTTGTTTGTATTGATACCAGCTATCGATTAATATAGGTCTAAAGCGTGGCCGCTACTTTGAAAAAGAAAAACAAAATGGCAGAAGTTAATCCGGCCAAAATATTCAAACCCCTTTCTATGCCTACATAGAAAGGGGTTTGAATATTTTGGCCCTGAGCCCCCTAGGGCTCAAGGTGATTTATTGAATACGTAGTAACCGTTTTTGCGTCTCTTTCGCCATGTATCTATAAACCATTCAATCTTTCGACTTCTTCATTCATTCTACTCCTATTCAGATGCACAGTGCTACATGAATCTTTTGGCGTTTCAATGACATTGATAGTTCTTGGTAAACGTTTGTATAAGTGTGTAATGAAAATTGTATTGAAAAATAAGATGAAGACCAGAATAATTCTGATTTCAGCCACGCGCCGATATAGTTATCCATGTATAACTGTATTTTTAAACTCACTTACAAGAATTCATTGGAGACTTCCAAAGAATACTGTTCTAGTATTTTCCATTCTGATCCTTATCAACCTTATGAACCAATATAATAACCTTATTAACCAATATAAGCAACATTATTAACCAATATAATCAAACAGGTACATCTGTCACGAGGAACACGTTTACGTCGTGACGGGAGGTTTGGGAGGCTTCGGGTTGGAGCTGGCTGACTGGCTCATCATGAGAGGTGCCAGAAAGATCCTCCTCACCTCCCGCAGAGGAATCACCAATGGATACCAGTCCTCGAGACTCAGGTTTGTGGTTAAATTGATATTTCGTATAGTTTTTGATTTAGTTTGCTTAAAAGGATTTTGACAATACGTCTATTGGCGTTCTTCAATAAGTTACGATCAGTGTTTTATCTTGTAAAACACCTTATTGACTTACGTTTAATAGCATATAAAGGTGAACATTTAAATAGAACGAGTCGTTTTTGCGTAGTAGAACGAATGGTTCTTACTGCAAATGGTAACAGTTTGACTTTAGGCTCATCTATTACGTAAGCTAAGATTGGTTCGCTCTTAGTGACGACAAAATAAGGTCCAATATTAGTCAAAAATTAACGTTTCCCCTTTCTCCTATCAGGGCTTGGGCACAATACGGTGCTGACGTCCAAATCTCGGTACATGACGTCACCACGGAGGCTGGCTGTGAGCAGATGCTGCAAATGGCTCTCAACATGGGCCCTGTGGATGCAATCTTTAACCTGGCTGTAATCTTGAAGGACAGCATCTTCCAGAACCAGACTCCTGAGAGTTTCAAGATTTCGTATGGACCTAAAGCGCTGTCTACCGTGCATTTAGATAAACTGTCCAGAAAGATGTGTCCGAATTTGAGGTAAGAGAAGTTGTTTAATGGATCATTGTGTTTCTGGAAAAATTACACACTTATAGCTTAGTTGGATACAAGTTCAGACATTTTTGTGACCTTCAATAGAACTGGCCAAAAAGTCAGCTTACTTGAAAGTGGGATTACAATTCGGCCGCTGAGAGAATGCGTTTCTGACAGGTCGCGAGTTTTAGTATTAGGTGATGGTAGATAACTTATTGCTTATATAACTTACCTATTATTACCCTTTTAACAAATAATATTAATAAAAACGATATCATTAAATCAATTATCAATTAATGTTATAATTTCGCGCTAAATTTTTGTACCAACTGACAGACGTCAGGAACGCGTTTTCTCAGCGGCCAAACTGTAAATTGATATTCGTTGGAAATAAGAATTGGAATAGACTATAAGAGGCTTCCCTGCGGTTTTTTTGTACGCGGTTACCAGTCCAGAATATTTCTATGGAAAATAAGGTCTTTTACCAGCAATAGTATTGCGTAGATAAACTTTATTTGAAATGCAGAATTCTTAGTTTACGGCTTTTTGAAGGGTACGTTTACACCGTGTATGTACCAGCAAATATTTAAGAACAAGCCTAAACTCTTCTTTAGGAAAAGGTTATTTATTAGAAAACTAGCTGACCCACGCAAATTCGTCTGCGTCACTGAGAGGAAAAGCTCGCAAAACGAACATATTTGCCCCGTTTTTGCAACATTTTTCATTTATGCTCTACTTCTATTGATCGTAGCGTGATGTTATATAGCCTATAACCTCCCTCGATAGATGCACTATACAACACTAATAGAAGTTTTCAATTCCAACCAGAAGTTCCTGAGATTAGCGCGTTCAGCCAAAAAAACCCATCTCCCAGTTATATAATATTTTTATTATTTTAAATTCTTAGTAGTCAGCTGTAATCGGGAAACATGTAAGAAGGAATCCTTTGTTTGTCGATTCCATGGTACCTAATATTTTTGAAGTACAACTGCTTACACCGTTGTCTAAACCAATGTCTGTACGACCATCAACTTCTTACTCAGGAAACAAAGAGATATAAAATATTACCTTGTGCGTAATAGAATCTGCTCTTAAATTTATTTAATGATAGCAACATTGAAGTATCTCGGTGAAGTAGATTATTGAACAAGTTTTACGAGTGGAGTTTCTCCCCGGGAGTTCAATTATAGTGTCCAGAATTTATTTATTAATCCCTGGTGGAAACAAAAACAGAGGTCCGCATTTACGGACTTCATGCGTAGGTTTTTGTTACTGTTTTTGGGATTATGAGTCTTCAGCAGTAATAAAATAATACGGTAATTTAATATTATACGACGGTTAGGTTCAGTTGGTTTGCTGGGCTATTTCTCGTTTCATTACCAATAAAAACACTACAAAGTATTATTCCTTAGTGTTTTGGTGCTGCACCAAACTATTTCGTTGTTTTAAAAATACTTTGTGATGACTTGATGAATCTAACTTTTTACCCAACTGACCCAGAAGGAGGGTAATGTTTTTACGGGCCCATATTGTCTCCTTGCATGCCAAAGACCTCCTTTTCCTCTTTTCGCGGTCTAGTGCCAGATCTACTATTTCAGGCCAATCCCTTATGAATGAGTCTATACGTACATTGATTTTAAACATTGAGCAAGTACCTTAACTCTTCAATTCCCATTGTCACCTGTAGGTGAAACCGTCCAGGATATCATTCCTTTTAGATAGATGGCATTTAGAGGTCATAACCGTTTGGAAACAATTGCAACTAGTATGTATACCCACATACTAGTTGCAATTGTTTCCAAACCGTTCCTTATTTTTACAACAATAGGCTTGTCAACTGAAAAAATATAATTAGTCCGTCAGTTGGATTATCAAAAAATATATGACCCTTATTTTTTCTTTTGTTACGTAAACCAAAATTGACGAAGATACGACTTTTTTAAAATTCTCATTACGTCACGCCGTGGTATATTTTTTAATGCGTTCTGACGTAACGAGCCACGAGGAGCTCATGGCTAAATAATAACAGCCGCTCGGGTCGATCGTTAGGTTAAGCCGTGCTTGCCTAGGTTGGTCTGTGGATGGGTGACCACCCATTACATACCGAGTTTCCTCCGTGCCTCAGAAAGCACGTTAAGCCGTTGGTCCCGGCTGTCATTTGTAGATCTTTGACAGTCGTTAGGTATTCAGGGGCCCAAAAAGTCTGACAACCAGTCTTACCAAGGGGTATCGTATTACCCGGTACTAACTGGGTTGTGGAGGTCAGATAGGCAGTCGCTCCATGTAAAATACTGGTATTCAGCTGCATCCGGTTAGATTGGAAGCCGACCCCAACATAGTTGGGAAAAGGCTAGGCAGATGATGACGTAACGAGCCACCACTCCCGAGTTTTGATGCGTTTTATCTTTGTCAATATTCATTGATTTACAAAAACAAAAAATACGCGTCCATTATTTTTCAATACTCTAACTGACGGACTAAATAGATTACTACACAATATTGATACTATCGCCATGCCTATTCAACAGGATTTTCATTGTTAATATAATTTCCACCATCGTAAATGCTCCTTAAATCTCTCATGATCTAAAGACTCAAGACCCCTAGGAGTCCCAGATGGATTCTTATCATATTCTCCTATACTTAGGGACTTCGTGATCTTCTCATCCGTATCCTGCGGTCGCGGTAACGCTGGTCAAACCAACTACGGTCTGTCCAACTCCGTGATGGAGAGGATCTGTGAATGGAGGAAGAAGCTCGGTCTACCAGCGCTGGCCGTGCAGTGGGGAGCTGTTGGTGATGTGAGTATATACCTACCTAACTACCTATTATAACTTTCTTGTTTCTTTGGAAATGGTGTTTGATGAATTTTTGAAGTGAGGAAGAAACTGATACCCATGTAAGGAAAATGAATGAGTTTAGGATTTAAATCTTCTAAGATATTTTCTTCTTCGTCTATGTTGATAACATGATGATCTCATAATAACTTTTGGTCATAAAGTAAAATTTAAATATGACAAGAATTTGTGTAGGATATCCCAATTAGAAAGGACAAAATAAAAAAACATTTTTGCAAAAAAAAAGTAACCGACTTTCAAAAGAACACAAAAAAGTGAAAAATAACTTACTTTCGGAAGTCGGTGGCAATAAAGTCAATGAAACAAACAAATTCACAGATTTCCGGAAGTAGGTAATTCTTTTTCACTCTTTTGGTGTTTTTACAAACTTGATTTCAGCATGCGATCACATACGTGAGGTTCAAAGTAAACAAAGTTTGACGTTTAAGATTTATGTGGTTTTATATTTTACTAAACCATTATTTTTAGAGCGTTCTGGAACCGAAAGCCATAGACTCGATCATCGAACTCGGAACTATTGGGACTGTTTTTTTTTTAAATAACAATAAAAAAAATATAAATTAAATTTTTCGCGATATTTTTGAAGTGAAAACTTCTTTAGGCGCGTTGAGCACTTTTTGGGTGAAGGAAAAACATTGAACTCATCGTCACGTAACGTAACGTGCGGTCACGCTTCGTAGCACTCGTAGCATCTGCTACGGCGTAGCACCATATTGGCATGCGCGGGGCATAACCAGTGCTACGACTGGGGCGGGGCCTGTGTACTTTTTGTTGTCACTTCTATCGGCAGTCCCCAAAGACTGCTCTGATTTTTTTGTTTAATAACAGTCATTGTTGTATTTATGGCTTTTGGTTCCATTTTAATTATTGAAACGAAGAATCTAATCCACCCTTATTCCCCAGGTTGGTCTCGTAGCTGACATGCAAGACGACGACGTCCAGCTCGAGATCGGAGGAACCCTCCAACAGAGGATATCCTCCTGTCTGTCTGCCCTCGACAAGTTCATGAAGCAAGACGCAGCCATCGTGTCCTCCATCGTCGTGGCCGAGAAGAAGGCAGGCGGCTCCGGATGTGGCAACATTGTGGATGCTGTTGCACAAATCATGGGTGAGTTGGTTGACGTCTGGTTAGGAAATTGTGTGTGTCGTGTCTTCGGTTAAAAATGAAGCGTCGTTTAAACTTTTTTGAAACAAGAATTTGTGTTTTAAACTACAACCCGAAACCCGAATACTTACTGAAAAATCACACTCTAATTTAAATCGGGGTTTACAAGGTAAAATCGAATGCTCGTATTGTTGAAGCCGGTTAAAATATAGGTAGCCATTAGGCTACCCGCTAAATTATTACCCGGGCCAAAATAACGAATCGATTGAAACTTTTCAAAATCGGGTAAATAGTTTAGGCGCTACGGAGGAACATACGACCCAAATGACGACCTGAATGGCGCAGGGGTAGTGAGGCTGCCTTGCGTTCTTCTTAGGGTCCCGGGTTCGAATCCCGGTAGGAGCAAATGTTTATGTGATGAGCATGGACATTTGTTTCCAAGTCATGGATGTTTATAATTATGTTTAATAAGTATGTATTGTCAAACAAAAAAAAAATATCTATGTAGTATATCAACTATCTGGTGTCCACAATACAAGCCTCGTGGCGTAGTGTGGCACTACATGTCGCTGTGTGTAATTTCCAGCGATATTTATAAAATGAAAGGTCGTAATAGTTATTTATGCAACTGTTGTATAATGAGGGGTATTAAAACACGAATGTGGGTTTATCACACGAGGCGAAGCCGAGTGTGATAATAGTATCACATGAGTGTTTTAATACCTAATTATGTACAGTTGCATACAAGACTTTATCTACATCCATGATATGAATCCTCCATATAAAAGGTTCTGAAACCATAGGGTGTTGTAGTGTTGTAAGAAGTCTATGTAAATTCATGGAAAGTTTAATTGCCTCAGCAAAGTTTAATTGCTGAGTGTTAATACAAACAAACCATGTATAGGTAATAATATAATTATTTACATTTTGATTGTACAATTATTAAAATGCACAAAGCTTGTATCACTCATATTTGTAAACAACAAAGTACGTAATGCAATACTAATATCGAACAAAAATGGCGGGATACGACGTGAATTCGAATTAAACTATAAGTTTTTTTTTAAGTTACGGCGCTGTGGTAGTGAATCGCAGGTGCTAGACGATGTTCTTTTTTTAAAACGAGTTGCATAATGAAATTCAGTACAACATTATAACACCCGTTCGGGTGTTATAATTTTATTTTATTTTATTTGGGTGGCTTACAGCTAACAATACAAACAATTATAATGATACAAATAACGAAAAGCCATTTACAAGCCTCCACAGTTAGCAATAAACAATGTTGCACAAACTAAAAACTAAGCTATAACTAAGCATAACATACTAACAAAGAATAGGACCAAAATACTATTAAATATAACTAATGAATTATACATTTTCACAAACAACAATGTTTTTAGACAAGGCAGTACTAATTGTCGCTAAGCTGCTTGCAAACAAATCAATTGAAGGGTGTTCGTTCATTACAATTTGGTTAAATGCTTTGATTGAACGCAGCAAAAAAGAATTGCTACGGTAAACTGGGGGTCTAAAATGGCCGCTTTATCAGAATCCTAATATGAATCACGTTAAGAAATGTAAATTCTTAAAATGGACTTTATAGTCATGCACATAAAGTCCGTTTTAAGAATTTAATTTTTTAGTGAATTAAATTATGATTCTGCTAAATGTAAATTCTTAAAATGGACTTTATAGTCATGACTATAAAGTCCGTTTTAAAGATTTTTTTTTTTTAAAGTGAATACTTTATGATTCTGCTAAAGTGGCCTTTTTAGGCCCGCTGTACGAGCGTAAGGTGCACGAAGAAGATTTCTCATGCGAGAATGGCGTGGCGGCACATTCAGGGACAGCTTAGAAAGAAGTTCAGGACACTCGATCCTTGATTGTGCTATTTTCACTAGGAACCGTATGTCTGATATATTTCTCCGAGTTACAAGTGGAAGTAAGTGAAATCGTACGCATCGTTCCTTGTAACTCAGATAAGGGATTTTAAATTTATAACCTAAGTATCGCGTGAATTTCCTTTGTATTCGTTCGAATCTGCCTGAATGCACTGCATAATTCGGATTCCAAATTTGACTACCATATTCGAGATGACTGCGGACGTAGGCACAATACAGAATTTTCAGGGTTTTCATTCTTTTAAACGAATTGGCATTACGGATAATGAATCCCAGGGCTTGGGATGCTTTTTTGGCAATATGTTCAACATGACACTCAAAGGTGAGCTTACTGTCTAGAACAACACCAAGGTCTCTGGTGACATGGGTTCGAGATAAAGGCTGATTTGCGATTGAGTAATTAAATATTATTGATAGGTTCTTCCGGGTAAAGGTGATAACTAAGCATTTAGAAATATTAAGATCTAATTTATTTATTCTACAATAGTCAACTAATCTAGATATGTCTGCCTGCAAACGTATAGCATCGTTTAGACTCTTAACCGATGTAAAGATTTTCATGTCATCTGCAAACATTAAGTGTTTAGCATGTTTGAAACATTCGCCGATGTCATTAATAAAGAGAACAAATAATAATGGTCCCAATAGGGAACCCTGTGGCACACCAGAGGGGATGGTTGACCAGGAGGACATAAATCCAGTGAGGACCACTGCTTGAGTCCTATTTTGTACATAGGACGAGAACCATCTGTATAGGTCGCCTCTAATGCCCAAATCGAAGAGCTTCCTCAGCAGCGTGTCATGATCGATTCTATCGAACGCCTTTGTAGTCGGTGTAAATTGCATCGACCTGAGAACCATTATCCATATGCTCTGTAATAAAGTCTGTGAACAAGACCAGGTTAGATACTGTAGACCTTCCTTTCAGAAACCCGTGTTGTTCAGAACTCAAGCTAGAGGCCACACTGCTGTATAACTGATTATAGACTATGCGTTCCAGTACTTTAGCTAGAAGACAAAGTTTTGAGATTGGCCTATAATTTTCAATTTTGTCTTTAGTCCCCTTTTTATGAATGGGCGATATAAAAGCTGATTTCCAAACAGAAGGCACAGTGCTTTCAGATATTGACCTTTTAAATAAAAGTGATACAGGTAAGGCTAATTCCACAGCGCAATTAACTATAAACACAGCAGGCAAAGCATCTGGGCCGGCAGATTTAGTCAAGTCGAGAGATTTTAAATGTTTATGAACAGTCACTATGTCAATTTCGATTGTACTTATATCACAGTTGGAACCACAGCCGGTCGAGCCACAGTTGCGACTTGTAGAGGAAGCGTCTAGGAAGGTTGTCCGAAAATAATTAGCAAAAAGTTCACAAATTCCTTCACCCGAGTCACTTCTACTGTCACCATAGAGTATAGTAACTAAACTGTCACCATATGACATACTCGACGGGAAATTGCTGTTCATACGTCTGCTTTTGACATATGACCAAAATAGTTTTGGACTAGTACCTATGGATAATGGTTATTATGACACTGGCTGTTTTAATGTTGGCCATAAGCTTACTGTTTCAGATACTTTTATAGAGGATTTATAGCATGGGTGTAGATAAAAACTTTTTTGAAACGAGAATGTGTTTTAATTAAACTACAACTAAAAACCCGGCTACTGAAAAACCAAGCTCTAGTTAAAATCGGGGTTTACAGGGTAAAATCGAATGCTCGTATTGTTGAAGTCAGTTAAAATGTAGCCTAATTTACTCGGGCCAAAATAACGAATCAATTGACATCTTAGTCATCAAAATCGGATAAATAGTTTAGGCGCTACGGAGAAACATACGTAAATACAAACATACACACATACAGGCTTACATAGACTGCTAAAATCATGACCCTTCCTTTTGGGTTCGCCGTAGTCGGGTAAAAAAACTAACAGATTTCTAAAAACAAACATTAAAAAGTGAAACATAACTTTACTTCCGGAAGACGGTGGCAAGAAAGTGTTTTTTTTTTCGAAGACGGTTATTTTTTTTTTGCAAAAAAGTTGTGGTATTTCACATAAATCTTTCAAGCATCAATTATACATTGTAACTAGTAACTATTCAAACATTAATTACACCATCCACATAGACGAAGAAGAAAACTGTTTATTATCGTGGATAAATAATAAACTACTGAATAAAATTTATATGGTACGCGAGCTACAATCAAATCAAAAAAGAATCATTTAAATCGTACCTTACTGGTACGTCACGGAGAAATCGGTAAACATACATGAAAAAAGATGCTAGCGGAATAAATAACCTCCTCGTTTTTTCGGTTAAAAAGTTTTTATTTGTTCGGAGCACAGTTTATAACTATTAATTTTATTAAAACACAGTCCTTTGATATTCTATCCTAAAATTTCAAATTTCAATCATTAACGCAGATAGTTCCAAATTAAATTAATGTACAACTACCGTTAACTTTGCCATGTCATTAAACAATGATAACAATATGGTTAGGGGCCTAACCATTTACATGAGTATAATCTGTTGTGAGATTAGTTACAAGTGAATAATTCCATTGAAATTATATCGGTAATGCTTAGTTAAGCTTGTTATACACAAAGGGATACTTAGGGATGTGTGCAAATGGAAATCGCTTACGTAATTAGGCCTAATGTGACTTCATTAAGATACCTCATGGCTAAATAATAACAGCCGCTAGGGTGGATCTTTAGGTTAAGCCATGTTTGCCTAGGTTGGTCTGTGGATGGGTGACCACCCATTACATTCCGAGTTTCCTCCGTGCCTCGGAAAGCACGTTAGTCCCGGCTGTCATTTGTAGATCTGTGACAGTCTTTACAGCTAGTCAGTGACCCGAAAGTCTGACAACCAGTCTTACCAAGAGGTATCGTATTATCCAGTACTAACTGGGTTGTGAAGGTTAGATAGGCAGTCGTTCCATGTAAAATACTGGTATTTCTAGTTGGGAAAAGGCTCGGCAGATGAGATGAGTTCTGACGAAAACCTTTAAAAGCGATGCCTTATTTTTTTATTATGAATTTATTAGCAACATCCTTGCTGTTGATAAGCTTCTTGCTCTGCTTTTAAGGCAACTAAAGCATCATTATAAACGTTTTTCTGCAAAAATAGGCAACCAATAATACTTTTATACATCTTTTATGGAATATTTTGGAGATATAAGGTTTTGCTAGTTGAGATACTTTAAAAAATATTACTATCTTGGAACATAATCTAAATGATAAAGTTATTTTTCGCTACTAATATTGATATTAGCGAATTTGGGTCAGAGTAGACGTACAGGCTTACACCGCCTACATGCGTACATCGGATATGGTACACCCGATGTACGCCTGTGGGTAGAGACACTACCTATACCTACCCTTTCTGAGAAAACAGGCGTGAATATAATATGATATAAATTTATTCGGAAAGTGGGCAGAGCTCTTTAACGAATAACAGAACCATTTCAGTTTCTGAATAAGAACTACCACCATAAATGAATAATAAATAAATATCGCTGGACATTTCACACAGCGCCATCTAGTGCCACACTAAGCGACGAGGCTTGTGTCGTGGACACCTGATAGTTGATTTAATACATAGATACTTTTTGTTTGTAAATACATACGTATAATACATATAGGTAAACATCCATGACTCGGAAACAAATGTCCATGCTCATCACACAAACATTTGCTCCTACCGGGATTCGAACCCGGGACCCTAAGAACGTAAGGCAGCCTCACTACCGCTGCGCCCGTCTAGAGTCTCCTACCCAAGTAAGAATCTGCAAAAATATCGACATTTATTTCCCCAATATTGTAATACCAATCTTTCCTCCACCAGGTATCAAGGACTTGAAGACTGTCTCCCAACAAGTGTCCCTCGCCGAGCTGGGTATGGACAGTATGATGGCCGTAGAGATCAAGCAGACCCTAGAGAGAGAGTTCGAGATCTTCTTGACTGCACAGGATATTAGGACTTTGACATTCGCTAGGTGAGCTATTGATAAAACCATTGTTTATGATTTTCGTGTTCTAGCAATAGGTAGGTAGATGACAAAAAAATCGAATTAGTCCGTCAGATAGATTCCCAAAAACAATTGGACTGATATTTTTTCTTTTTTCAAGTAAACAAAAAATTAAGACGATACAGTGCGTCGAAAACTCGTGTGACGTCACATTTGAGTATTTTTTTTCTCAAATGTGACGTCACAAGTCTCCTCCCCCACTCGTGATCTTTGACACGTTTTTATCATTGTCAATTTTTTATTATTTTGATAAAACAAAAAACACGTATCCAATATTTTTCGATAATCTAACTGACGGACTAAACAGAATCATATTTTTTTTAGTCAGCTATCATCCCTTTTAAGTATAGAGATGATAGGATCTTTTAGCGATTGAATTGCTCACCCAAGTAGGCAACAAAACATAATTTGCCAGAATGATCAAAGATCTTTCCTTCAGTGTGAATGATCACTACGTATACTGACAAGATGATGTCCCATTTTCTGGAGGGTCCGAAGATCCACTGCGTTGTACACTCTAAAGCGCACAGTATAAAGTTTGCAATCTGTCTCTCAAATTGTCGGTGAAGAACTTCAGCCATCAAAATGCCGGAAAAATACTCGCGTGTCACTCCATAAACTAACTTGAAAAAACATTTTCTGCTCGAAATGCCTCGCTTTTCCAAACAAGGTTTCAGAAAAAAACACTAGCTAAAGAAAATAATACAAAACTCTTTCTCATACAACATGCTATTCCGAGCACAAAGAAAACTTTCGGAGCTACGCGAAATATGTGTGTCGAGTCATATTTTCCATTTTGTTCATATTTTCTGAGATCTTAACTAATTTTAAATGAGAAATATTGTGTTTATTTGTTCGTCACGCTTTTATTCCTAAACGACTGACCAGATTGCGATGAAATTGAGCACACGGGGTGCAGACTTTAACATAACTATGTTTCCTTTTTTATTTGAGCTAGAATTTAGGGTATATCCCGAAAGATGATTTTTAAATAATAATTTAAATTTCCGCTCCAAGCGGGCGAAACCGCGGGAAACCGCTACTATTTCACAAAAGCCTCTGAGGTAACAAACTTTTCCCGCAAATTAGATGAAAGATCAGATTTCAACATAATTTTACTTGACTTTATCAATATTGGGTTTTATTTTATACTCCATTGTTCTTGCATTGATCTTGATATCTTTAATCATTACCTGCCATGTTGGATCATTTGAGATGTGCCTAATTAACGTCAAAGCGTCAGCCACGGGACTTATCGTCTGTTGATCTTCCTTTTATCTTCTGATGAACGTCAAGGGTACTACGATTTTGTTCAGTAGGTATTTGTTGTGTTTACCAAAGCCGAACTGAAGCAATTACTACACATAATACGAATAATATTCGGGTCGGGTCGGTACAATTACTACACATATTTGTATTTCATTCGACTTGACCCGTCGAATAATATTCGGGTCGGGTCGGTACAATTACTACACATATTTGTATTTCATTCGACTTGACCCGCCGAATAATATTCGGGTCGGGTCGGTACAATTTCGGGCCATGATGAGTTTTGTTTGAATGTAGGTATGTCGTCATCTGCTTAGCGTGTACAGCGTCCCTTAGGTTTTCTCAAACTTAAAATTTGGTTCATTTTCGTTGATGGAAATTCAAATTCTATCATCAGGTCTTTAAAATCTATTTTACGTTTAACTTGAAGGTACAAAGTACAACTTCTGCTTTTATTCCTTTATGCCACATTGGCTGGCCGGAATTTCTACGTCATAAAGTGAATCGATAAAGAATTTCGCTCATTGGCAAGATTTTTCCATTTCATTGCACCCTCTAGCCTTGTGCTGTTACACAAAGTAATTTTGATCCTTGAGACCTTACCAACCGGAATTTCGATTCTTACAAAGTAGTTTTCTTAAAAATATCGCGACAACTTTTTTCTTCTTCTGATTCTCAACCTTCTAGATTCAGTCAAGTTACTTTGCGGAAATCCATGACAATTAAGGCGACTACAGGAGCTACACGCGAGTTTTATAATGCAAAAAAACATTTATGATTCACTGCAATAAACAAAATCAGAAATATACAGGATGAAATTTTTGCATGTCACCTAGAGGGAAAGTACTCTAAATATCGGAGATAGCAAATTTTACTCAAAGGAAACATTCTTTTATTTTTAAAATGAAATTAATCTGCATTCAAAGATTTTGAAAATTCACGTGCCGCACTTGAGAATCGAACCCGCTAAATAAAAAAAAAATACATCCTGTACTTTTATGTCTCCAATCGTTAGGTTCAATCAAAATGATTAAATCTCTCTTACAAACATTATAAACGAAATGCAAGGAAAACCTCGGAATCTAAAGTTATTGTTGTTTGTGTGCATCATTAATTTTGAAAAGTAATTGTATTTTTGAATAAAAAGTTTTTAGTTTTAATTTCCTCGCATAATTTGAGAAAAATACTATACAAGCCTTGGCCACAACTAGGCATTGATGGAATTACGTACGTGTGCCTCGGCATCGCCTTGGCCACGTTCGTCCATCAATGCCTCTGTTGCTGGCCGCTGCATTATTGTACTATTTTCTTTACAACGTGCCAGAGTTAATTCCTAAATGACCACGAAGGTTTCAGTCAGGAGGCCTGCGTCCCAGCAATGGGAAACTATATATATATAATGGGACACATACCTCTTAATGAGTTGGAGTAGGTCCACCACACGCGCCCAGTGCGCGTTGGGACACGTCACATGTCACGCAATCGGTTATACATAATACTTGCCGGTTTTTTCTTAATGTTTTCCTAATAGGTACACCGTTTTGAGAGCAGTGGGGTACACAATCTTGATACTAATAGACTGTCTTTTCCCACCAGACTGGTAGAATTAACCGCCCAGCGTGAGGCCGCCGCCTCGACCTCAGCGTCTCGTCCTGTCAACATCGAGGGTGCTGCCGGTCTTAAGGTGCTGATGAGGAACTTCGGAGAAGAGAACACCGTGTCTGAACCTCTCGTCTACATGCCTACCATGGTCAGCGATGGAGTTGAGGTAAGATTAGTTTATAATACATAGATACCGTATTAAATGCAAAATAAAATCGTCGAAATATGCAACTCGAAAATGCAAATAAAATTGAAGTTAGTGCTACAAAAAAATGTTTTGTTTTCCACTTTTTACTAAAAATGAGAGAACTTAATTTCCGCTTCTTAGGCCGCTTGTTTCACAATTTTACGGACCTGATGAGTGGTGATTCCACATCCGATAATATTACATTTAGTGCACATCATCATCATCATCTGCCTAGCCTTTTCCCAACTATGTTGTGGTCGGCTTCCAGTCTAACCGGATGCAGCTGAATACCAGTATTTTACATGGAGCGACTGCCTATCTGACCTCCACAACCCAGTTAGTTAGTACTGGATAATACGATACCTCTTGGTAAGACTGGTTGTCAGACTTTTTGGGGATAACACGATACCCCTTGGTAAGACTGGTTGTCAGACTTTTTGGGCCACAAACGGTAGAAAACTAGCAATCGATTTTCGCGAGTCTTTCTGAGCCTGTTGTGAATTTTTTTTTACAACAGTTCACAATTTTTCGAAATTATTGATATACTTAAAGGTAAAAAAAAAGATTAAGAGAATGTTTTCCTTATTTTAAGTTTAAAATTCACAGGTAGAAGTTTCCAACACAGGCGAATAGTCCACAAATAACTTTAGATTCACTGCAAAATTTATTTTCCCGGGGAAATACAATAAACTCGCGAACGATCGGTGCTGTTTATTCTCCAATAGGTAGTTTCAACACTTTCCACTCAGAGTAAAGCAAAGTTTTGTAATAGATCATTCAATAAGAAACTGGATCGAGCTTCGTAAAGTCGTGATAAATGTGAAACATCTCACGGGTGCAAGTTCACAACAACTTTCTGGTCAGAACCAGTTTGTGAAGATCTATCTAGAAGTTTTTTTTTTGTTTTTGATTTCGGTGATGTTTGGTACAATATATATGCATGAAATACAAAACTGTTGGTTAAAAAGTACAAAAGTACAAGTAATCGGTTGGCTAAAAAGTGCTGTGAATTAAAGTTATTTCATGAATTTGAAAACGTTGAGATGTGAATAAAAGATTTGGTTTTGTAAAAACATGTAAAATATTTTCGACAAAGGGATGTGAATTTAATGGCCGGCCTAATTTCCGCCTTTTAATTTATTTTTCAAAAAAACGTATATTAATCGATAGCTAGTATCAAAACACACCACTTTTGAATAAGACAAAATGTTCTAAAGTGTCACGTTTTCGAGATATGAGATATTTAACACTATTAACGCTGCGTAGGTATTGTGAGGGCACATCTAAAACTTGAAAACTTTGCCTACTGCAAAGAAGGATTATAATAATATTTTACAGGGCACTTATTTGTGTTATGTAACAGTAGAAGCAACAGCTCCTGTATACAATGTATCTTAAGTATCTAACATAGAGTGTTTTGTTCTCGAAAGGGAGCCGGCAGTAATCGCCTTCTTAGGAGCCCTTTTATTTTTTTATTTTTTTCGGATGGGAAATCATCAAATGACTCCTCCCGCTCTGGGCGAAGCAGGAGGGAGTGTCAGACTTTTACTGACTAAAAACCCATCCATGTTCCTTCATCGCCCTTTGTCTTCCGGGGCCACGATATTCTCTTTCGAACAGTCCCGCAACCCCGGCAGGCATCGGTCCTTACGGACCCCTTCCTTTTCTTAGGTGCCCTAAGGCCTGGTATCTAAAGGGTGTAAATAAACCCTTAACGAAGCCGAAAGGCACTTGTTCTACCCGTCATTGCGATAATTTTTTTCTCTGTACCATTCCTGGGAACCTATTAATTACGGAAATACCTATTAGAGGTCAAACTTCCAAATTTTATACAAGTCTTTATATACTCATCTTTTACTTTAAATTATACCCATAACCTGTTTACCATTAAATGCGTCCATAAGTACAATGTTTTGAGTGCGTTACATTAAGTTTTATCGTAAAACGTGATTTTTCTCCCAAAAAAAAAGTCGATTCCCAGCAATATTTTTTGTGTAGAGTTACTTAGTTTGATGTACAGAATGCTTGGTTGACGGCTTCGTGCAGGTTCTGTATGTATAGGTTAACCTGTTAATATGACTTCTTCCCCCCAGGGCGAAGAGGCCATCCACGTGATGGAGCGCGTCATGTTCATGCTGCCAGGGTTGGAAGGTAGCGCGGCAGTACTGGAACCGCTCTGCAGGAGGCTCAAGATCAAGGTCTGCGTGCTACAGCTCGGAGTGGAGCATAAGGATGAGACGATGGACCAGATGGTCGATAGGCTGCACCAGGTGAGTTTTTTCTTAGGTCCTAGGTTAATTAATAGGCTGGCGGTTTGCTTGATGGATAGTGAAAATTATTTTTTAATAAAATTCGTGTAATTTTATTGAAAACCATACTAATTCCAATATCAATAGCCAAATTTCCTTTGTAAAAACAAAACTTGAAGCGCCAAAAAAATTGTTTTCTTCAAAAACAGATTGTTATGGGACCCTGAAACTGATGATTTTATTTCCTGAAAAACGATAGGTATACAGGGTGTCCGGCATCGAATGGATATCCTTGAAATGGCCCATAACAGAACCCATAGCCAAAAAAATCTATCTTATAAAAAAAAATCATCCGCAGATGTAGGGCCTGCATAAGAATGGGAGGCCATATTACATTTTTTTGCTTCAGTAATTTTTTCTCCTTGTCTACATTAATAGCAATAATTCACTATTTTAAGGCAGATACAATTATGAATTGTACCATTATCAAATTTACTTGAAACCGACATTATTTAAAAATTCACTCATGTATTCATACATTTTGTTTTTTAACCAAGATGAAATTTAATTATTTAAACTTTGTTAAAAAAATAATTTATACTAATTTTCCAAAATAAACGAACTTGCTTACAGGTACTACGTATGATAGATTTTTTTCGTATTTTTTTTCTAAATGGCCATAAGTTCTACTATAAGCCATTTCAAGGTTATCCATTAATTTTCGGACACCCTTTATAAGAACTGTTAGAGTGAGTGCACCCAGAAGATGCACATCAATGCATCCAACCATGCCATTTTGACCATGTTTTATAGATTATGTTTGTTGGGATCTGGAGGTCTCGGAGGATGGTACACTTCTTCAAATAACACAAGCACTGTACTTTTAACTTTATGACCTTTTTACTTTTAACTATTTTGAACTGAATACAACCTTTTGAACTTGTTACTTTTTGCACTGTATAATAAATAATTTTTGAACTGAAACATAACTCAAAGTACCTTTACCTAACCAAACAGCGTGACAACCTTTATTGCGACTTCTAATTCGCCATCAACGCCATCTAGTTCTGTAAATGTAAAAGTAAAGACAATAATTATTAGCCAATTTGTAACAGATCTACTTGCTCCTATTTAAAATAAATGGATAAGCAGACTTGTTCAATTACATTTTAATAGAGGGGAAAGATAAAAAATACAGCTAGTTATAAAAAACTACCTAGCACGCACTCAGTTTTAAAGTTTATGCACTTAGATGGACAATAATGAGTTTACCACACTGTAAGAACGGGAACAGGCGTCAGGGTAGCAGGTCGATACCGGAGTAACCTTGAAGTTGAACTCTGAAGCAGTAGAAACGGCGGCAGCGCAGATCTCAGAGTTCACCAGGACAGCTCAGCAGCAAGGCAGTGCAGAACTCAGGGCTAGACGTAGGACAGCCCTGCGAGACCAGTAGACGGACAGGCACGTAGTTAGCCTCCGAACATCGGGAGTAGAAGTCCCAGGAGAAACTTTCGTTGGATCCCCTGAGCAGTTTAAGAATCTCACCGCCAAAACCAAGCTGCTCTCTGATACCCCTCAAATCAGATTCCAGAGTCCCTTTTCAGCCGTCCGTCAGCTCGTTTCTCCCAAAGTAGTCTTCCTTTTTTAAATATCCTTTTTCTTAGTGTGGCCATCATCTCATCTGACAAGTGTAGTCGGCCAGGACATATCCATGAGTGCTTAAAGAATTTTATAATATAATTTAATATTAAGTTATTTAGTACACAATCGTAATAATCTACAAAATATAATGGCTAAACACATTGATAAAAATAATTTAAATTTTACAAACCAAAAAGTAAATATCATAGACTAAGCAGAAACTGAGAGTTTGACAATTTGACGCTTGTCACAACATGAAAATTTTGATAATAGTTTATTTCAGCTATTTCCAAGTTAAAGAATCGTATTAAAATCGATTTGCTGAGTGTAGATAAACAAACAAATAAAAAGAATGATAAATAGTATTATGAATGATGAATATGAAGCGTAAGTATAGCATAATACTATATTTCCCCAACGACTCCGAGAAAATTTTTGGCCTAGAACAAAAATTTTGCTAAAGTTAAAGTATTACAGCATTCACAAAACTTACATAACTCATACAAACACACCGATATCTTACGAAGTTAGGTCAGGTAGGATTCACATTCAATGATCACTACTCAACCTGATAAATCAATAACTTTAAGGCTTATTTTAGGAGTTGTAATCCGCTCGCGTCTAAAACCACTAATGAGATGAAAATAGAAAGATTTTAACAAAGGCTTATTTTTAACGGAGTTGTCATCCGCTCCTAATCAACTTTAATTGATATTTAGTTGACTTTTAGAGTCAATAGTTAACAAGGGCTTATTTTTATGGAGTTGTCATCCGCTCCAATCAACTTTTAGAGTCGATAGTTAACAAGGGCTTATTTTTATGGAGTTGTCATCCGCTCCAATCAACTTTTAGAGTCGATAGTTAACAAGGGCTTATTTTTATGGAGTTGTCATCCGCTCCAATCAACTTTTAGAGTCGATAGTTAACATGGGCTTATTTTTATGGAGTTGTCATCCGCTCCAATCAACTTTTAGAGTCGATAAAAAGAAACAAGTTAGTCATATTAACTTGAAGAAAAGAGAAGAATAGATATAAAGGAAGATTAAGAATAATCTTTTAATGGTTTAAGAAGCGATGAATGAATTAAAAAATAAATAGAGTTTTAGTACGCCGAAAATAACTCTATTATAGAAGAAGGAAAGAAGAAAGAGATGAGTCGTAAGTATAATAAGAAAATAGCAAAAGTACGAGTATAGGGATAGCAAAACAGTGTAAAAGAACATAAACTTGGAGTATATAGGATCTGAGTTCTGAAATAGGATTCTAAAGTAGCCTTGTAGTGGATGAAGGGATTCAAGTACCTATGGAGTTTAAGAGAGAAGGAGGGAAAGAGGGGTCAGGTCAGAACCACAACACCGCAGACAGTAAACTCCGAGTAGACGTCAGGGCAGCTCCCGTTATACAGTAGTCGGTAAGCTCCGAGTTAAACGTCAAGGGCAGCAGTAAGTAAGCTCCGAGTAAACGTAAGGGCAGCTTCCGCAATACAGTAGCCGGTAAGCTCCGAGTAAAACGTCAAGAGAGTGAGTGTTGGACTGAGTGTTGGACACGGTGCAAAAGTGTTTAAAAATTTAAGAGTAAGACATTAAAGTCTAAAGAGGATCGATTTAATGATAATACAAGAAAAGAAAATTAAAAATCGTAAACCAAGAAAAACTTATTTGTTTTGGTGGTAAAATTCGGAACTAAAGCATAAAGTGTAGTACACATGATTGCCACCTTAAAGTTTGTTATATGTACTTTAGTACCTATTTTTGCCACCGCGCAAAAAAGACTAGTACTCCATGCCCATAATACTCCATGGCCTGTTACCTAGCAACCAATGACAAATAACAAGTTGAAAAATATTTTGAGAGCCCACGATGCTAAACTTACTTCGGTATGATTTCCAGATGAAATATGAATAAATATATATAATAAGTGTGTAGGAGAATTTAAAAGAAAAATTTGTGAAGAGTTTAAAATGTAAAGTTGTAACTTTACATTTTAAACTCTTGGTGACTCTCTATCTTTGGTTTCTAAACTAACATGGTTCTGAACAATGTGGTACTAAAAAACTATTATCTTTCAGACGGTGATCTCAAGATTGGCTCCAGGCGCTCCCTTCTGGCTGCTCGGGTACAGTTACGGTTCCCTCCTCATCTTGGAGCTAGCTTCAAGATTGGAGAAGGAAGGTAAGCGGTTCTTCCACTTCCAAATTACATTCTTGTCTAGCTTAGGTAGACTCGTCTTTACCATCTTCCTGACCTTTTTAAGAATAAAGGCAGAGAAAAAAGATAGAAAAAAAAGAAGAAAGAAAGAAGAAGAAAGCCACCTGTATAATATATGACTTTTTTATCACTTTCCAAAAAAAATGGGTATGTATGGGTGTGTGTGTGTGTATGGGTGTGTACTCCGTGAACGGAGTGGAAGCAAATGGCATAATTATTATTTTTTTTCAATTTCAATTTAAAAAATCGAAATTCGATATTTTTCTTTTTTTTTTCAAAATTTCTCTTTCTTTGTTATAATATGAAAAGTGTACTTGAAATTTGTAGCGTTTTTTGATGATAGATAATTTTTTTCTAAGCTGTGGCAAAAGAAAAAAAAACTAAAAACCACCTAATATATTATTAAGTAATGAAAAAGTCATCCGGTATTACTTGGAGACGGCGCAACCCTTTTTTTTCTTACATTCTCCCGTCAGCCGAAACTTTAGAAGTGATTAAATGGGATGAACTTAGAGGATTGTATTAAAAATAATTTTAATGATTTATCTTAGTAAATCCATGCTTTGCATACTTTTTTTATGCATGCGAATCATATTTTAATCAACATACGACCTGAACTGACCTATAAATAGCAAAGAACATGAATTCGCGGTCTTCCTTAGCACATCCTCCATAACTCTTCTTTCACTACCAATTAACAAATTATTCTGTTTTTTAAGGCTTTTACGTATAAGCTGTTACAAAACCTATCCACTATCATACTTTTATTAAATATCGTCATCTTTAGATACAAAACTTAGCCGTTTGGTATCCGGCAGAGTAGAATAGAACCAACCCATTACACTGACGGGTGTCGTATAAGGCGACTAATGTCTGAGGCAGAACACCTTGCGCCTCTGTAGACCAGAGAATGGGCAGCAGCGTTTTCTGTTAGTCTTTCATCACTGCGATCTCTAATCCGCCTGCCAAGCGTGGAGATTACGGCAAATTCCTCCCATCATGGGAGAGGCTTATGTCCAGCAGTGGACGTTATGGGCTGTTGTAGTAGATACAAAACTTATGTACCCATTCATTCCAGGTTTCAAGGGAACAGTATTCTGCTTGGACGGCGCCCCCGACTTCCTGTACGCCCTCCTGACCATGACCATCGTCTTCAAGAACGACTTCCAACTGCAGAACAGCCTCATGTGTCACGTCGTCGACATCGTCGCCCCAAACAACGACGTCACCAAGGAACTTATAGTGAAACTCAACGAAATTGAGTCTTATGAAGAAAGAATCGCCCTCACGATCAAGACCTCTCCAGTCCAGAGTAAATACTCCGATAAATTCATTGCTAACATTGCCAAATCCACCTTTGACAGACTCAAAACAGTTCTCAACTTCAATCCTAAGACCTTCACTAAACTGCAGTCTCCCATCATTCTTCTCCGTCCCAAGGAAAACCCACCTTACGTGGCGGTTGAAGAGAACTATGGTCTGGATAAGTTCACGGAAAGTGCTGTCACTATTCACTATCTGGAAGGCAACCATGTCAGTATCATTGAGAATAAGGATTGTGCTAACATCATCAATAGGGCTGTGGTCGAAAGTGAGGGACCTAAAGGAAAGGCTACAGAGAATATTGTGACAAGCATCGTTGAGAGCGCTAGGGAAGTGAAAGCCTAAACTATCGGAACAGATATACTTACCTACCTAATATTTTTTACTTTTTGTATTCGAGTTTTCTAACAAAGTATTTAATGTTCGTGTATTATTTAAGGTAAGGGATAAACTAATTAATGTTTTAATTTATTGTTGTGTATACAATTAAATAATAAAAAATGGCCGTATTTTTGTAATAAATATAATAACTTACTTAGTAACTGATAGATTTAGTTAGATAAACGTCGTAGGACACCAGTACCAAACAAATATTCATTAAGTAGAACTTAAGGGGTCAAGTAAGTAATTTTAACTTAAAGTAATTACATCGTAACAAAGGGAAATAATTGTAAAAGGGACATTTTATGAATAGGTAGGATTTGAACTAATTTATTTACAAGTAATAAATTATTTTCTATAGTTGTTTAAGTAAGGGGTTTTGTACATGGGCAAGTTCAATATAATAATATTAATGATTCTTTGATGTTTTATTGTAACACCTTACTATAATTACCTTTACAATATATTTATAATATAACTAGCGGACGTCACGCGGTTTCACCCACGTAGTTCCCGTTCCCGTGGGAGTACGGAGATAAAATATAACCTATGTTACTCAGTAAAGACGTGGCTTTCTAATGGTGAAAGAATTTTCAAAATCGGCGCAGTTTTTGAGTTTATTCATTACAAACACACACACACACAAATACAAATCTTTCCTCTTTATAATATTACTAGCGGCCGTCACGCGGTTTTACCCGCGTAGTTCCCGTTCCCGTCTCCCACGGGGACGGGAACTACGGGTATAAAATATAGCCTATGTCACTCAAGGTGAATTTAGCTTTCGAATGATGAAAGAATTTTTGAAATTGGTTCATTACTTCCTGAGATTACCCCCTACATACAAACTTACAAACAAATGTTACCTCTTTATAATATTAGTTTAGATAGTGTAGATAACACTTAACATAACATCATAACACTTATCAACTACCCAAAGGGGTAAACAGAGGAGGATCAGTAACACACTCTCATACCACAGAGTACCCCATTATTAACATTCATTTAATAAAAATGAACCAACAAGATATAAAAGTTAAAAAAAATAGTATATAATTGCACTTTGCTTGACTTTTTCAAGACTACCAAAACATTGTAACACTGATTTTGAAAGTCGTTTTTTTTAGTTAGCTTGCTCTGTCCCAGTTCTGGGCAAAAGCTTGGGATCCATTCCCTTTACATACTTGATTGATTCATGAAAAAAAAACATAACATAATGCCTCCTAATTATTACGGAGCGAGCCTATTGCGAACAACCGTGCGCAAAGTAAATAAATAAATAGCTTCCGTAAGATCCCAAATGTATAGAAATGTAGGTTTCCATCAAGTACAAACATCACAAAGGTAATTTCAATGAATGGCGATGTTTGAGAACGAAACGGCATAAAATATTGGGGCCCGATCAAAGCGGCTAATCGGATTGAAATCAGGATTTGACGTTGGCACTGAACACGAGGCCACGAAGTTAGCGATTACGACCGTCCATCCTTTTGTAAAGATGTTTAGAGGTATGATGAAGTGGGTGTAAAGTTCCCAGTGTTCTTCATCCCCATATTAGAAACGGAAGAATCCTCTGAGCAGACGGGTATTGTGTCTGCTGGACTACTGGTCAGCAGTTTTTGTCGGGTTTTTTATTAAGGGTGTAAAACAACCTCTCCCCCCCCCTCAACCTCTCCTCCTCTTAACGAAGCCGAAAGGCACTTGTTGTCCCCGTCATTGCGATTTTTTTTTATTCAACACCATACCTGGGAACCTTCTAGTTACGGAGATATTGGGGGTTAAAGTTCCAATTTTTAGACAATTTTTTTTTTTAATACAAGTTTTTAATGTGATATTTTTACTTTAAACAGCTCAACGACCCCCGTACTATTCAATCCATCCATCAGCACAATGTTTTGAGTGCGTTACATTGAGTTCTACCACAAAACATGATTCTTCACCCCAAAAAAAAGTCGTTTCCCAACAATAATTTTTGCGTAAAGTTACTTAGTTTGATGTATAGAATGCTTGGTTGACGGCTTCGTGATGAGGTCTTTTACACCCTGTATGAGTCTTAAGTTGCGGACAACTACGTGATATAAAAAGAAATTCGCAATAATGGTGAAACACATGCCTTTTGGCTTCGTTATAGATCTATTTACACCCTTTAGAGTCTAAGTTATTCTCTACTGTTTTCATGGCCCCAATCCAACCGATTTTAATCTGTCATAGCGACGTAGTCTGAATTGAAATCATTTATCATTAAATCGTCTGCGTGAACCTGTCAGTTTTATAAATTTCCATTCATTCTATTTGTACCAAATGTCCTTTGATACAGCAATTTCTATTTTTAAAGCCATGGGCGATGAATAAATATTTCATAGAAATAAGTCAAAACAAAATTATCAAACTTTGCTACTAATTAACCGTATTTAAATACAATGTTGGGTAGTTGGCGACCTTTACTTTATTTTATTTTATCTACATAATAGTTTACTTAAAATATTTTTTCTACGAATGTTTAGGCAAACAGGTCGGATACGGTAAACGGGGCAATATGGGGAAGTGCCTTAACCATTGCAGCTACACGAAAATGGTCTTAGGAGACTATCCATAATTTTTCGTGAAATTTTCATCCCCATTCGCAGATTTTCGAAAAAATGTACAGTTTGCAAGAAAATTGCCATTTTACACAAAACATTTTTTGATGCCAATTGATCCTGTTTCTTATACTGATCAAAAGTTCTATCGGTTCAACCCAGGCTGGAGTACTAAAAAAGTCAGAAATTGCTAAAATCTTTTCCCATACATTTTGATTTTGTTTCACGAAAAATTATGGACAGTCTCCTAAGACCATTTTCCTGTAGCTGCAACGGTCAATGTACTTCCCCTTACTGCCCCGTTTACCATATCCACCCTGTATAGTGGCCACAATTTATTACCAGGCATTATATTTACCAAATAAGCACTTAATTACATTATTAGGTAATGCTGAAAATTAAATCTTAAAATATTCTGACCAAAGTTAAAATTCGGGGAATATTAAAAGGTAGCTTTAGCACACTTAAAATTTAATGATAACATAATTTTGTTACATTTATTTTCAAAGACGATTCGAATTTTTATCTATACTAAAAATATAATTGATACCTAATAACTTTTTACTGAATGCCTATTATGAAAGTGAGTGATTTGATGATTTTCCATCCGAAAAACAAACAAAAAAGGTTTACATTTCTTCGTTTCGTTCTTAACTTCGATCGAGTTCCTAACATTTAAATCCGAAGTCGTACAAAGGTTTTCGATATTTGCAATCGCGTTAGGGAACTCAAATGGAGTTGGACAGGACACCTGGTGGGACAAGGCTGTGATTACAGGTGGACTAAGGCTGTCACTGAACGGCGTCCAAGAACGGGAAGATGGGGGTCAGTGGGACGTCTTAGGGGCACTTTCGCGACCAATTTCGAGGTAGCGCTCGCCGGCTGCTGACGTGGCACCACTCGCTTCGCTCGCTCGGCTCGCGCGTAGTTGGTCACAGTTCTAACCTAACCTATGGATCCCCCTTTTTTTTTTTTTTTTTTCGGATGGGAAATCATCAAATAACTCCTCCCGCTCTGGGCGGAGCAGGAGGGAGTGTCAGACTTTTACTGACTAAAATCCATCCATGTTCCTTCATCGCCCTTTGTGTTCCGGGGCTGCGGTATCTCTTTCGAACTGTCCCGCAACCCCGGCAGGCATCGGTCCTTACGGACCTATAGATCCCTTCGACATCGTTTTTACGACAAACGGTTAGTCGGAGACAAAAAATACCAAGACACCCTTAGCCTTATATTTAGGTGTTTTATACTATTATTTTATAGAATCGAGAAAATAAATGATTTGCGAATACAACACTTTTTTGGCAAAAAAAGCCCTCGCGCCGTAGCGCCACTTAAGGCTACACTCCAACCAAGATGGGCAGACGACATAGTTGCCATCGGGGGAAAAACCTGGATGAGGCTGATACAAGAAAAGACAGGCCCAGTAGCCATGCATAGTATGATGATGATAAGGAATAGTACATTGTTCACCGAGAGGAGAAAGTGACCGATTACCGTCGAGGGTGTCGTTTAAAACACCTGAGATCGGGAATCGCACTTTCTCTCGAGTGATACATAGTGCTTTATTTTACCCATGCTATAAATCCTCTATAAAAGTATCTGAAACAGTTAGCTTAAGGCCAAGATTAAAACAGCCAGTGTCATAATAACCATTATAACACCCAAACGGGTGTTATAATGTTGTACTGAATTTCATTATGCAACTCGTTTTAAAAAAAGAACATTGTCTAGCACGTGCGATTCACTACCACAGCGCCGTACTAATTTAAAAAAAAACTTATAGGTTAATTCGAATTCACGTCATATCCCGCCATTTTTGTTCGATATTAGTATTGCATTATGTACTTTGTTGTTTACAAAAATGAGTGATACAAGCTTAGTGCATTTTAATAATTGTACAATCAAAATGTAAATAATAATATTATTACCTATATACATGGTTTGTTTGTATTAATACTCAGCAATTAAACTTTCCATGAATTAACATTGACTTCTTACAACACTACAACACCCTATGGTTACAGAACCTTTTATATGGAGGATTCATATCATGGATGTAGATAAAGTCTTGTATGCAACTGTACATAATTAGGTATTAAAACACTCATGTGATACTATTATCACACTCGGCTACGCCTCGTGTGATAAACCCACATTCATGTTTTAATACCCCTCATTATACAACAGTTGCATAAATAACTATTATACTACACCTACGAGGAAAAAAAAAAACGAAATCTTTACTAATTGAAATTTATATTGAAATTGTTGCAGTTAGTGAAGCTTAATGTAACACTTTTTCCATTAATGTTCTTTTTTCAAATTGTTTATCCTGCCGCCGCAGGGTCGCACTGCCAGCCCGACACCATCCAACACAAAGCTAGTGGCCAGTGTCATTTTGCGAACTTGGAGATAAAAACTCACTGTAAAAACTATTTTACAGTGAGTTTTTATCTCCAAGTTACTATTTTGCTCCCTTGTCATACAATCTACTAAGATTGTATGACAAGGGAGCAAAATAGTATTTTTACGGCGAGGGCGCTATTTTGATTCCAGAGCGAAGCGAAGGATTCTAGAATAGAATCCCGAGCATAGCGAGGGATTCTAAAATAGGAACCTGAGCGTAGCGAGGGATTCAAAGTACATCGCCTGAGGGAAAAATATGTTTTCTCTCGAGTCATATACTCTACTTTTCATCTCGTTCTATGAGAAAATAAATAAGAGACACTTTTAAGTAATTAATGAATAAGTTTAATTATAAAAATGATATGAATGTAAAAAAGGTCAATTACAAATTTATATTTATATCTAATACACTGGCGAAATTTTGAAAATTTATTGTCACTGTGTGTGTTTTGTTTGGGATTGATATAGTTGTGGATTTATTTATACAGAATGACACTTTTATCACTTTCAAAATAAAATGGGTATAATAGGTGAACGGAGTAGAAGCAAATGCCACACTTAGTTTTTTTTTTTTTATTCGAAATAATAATAAAAAAAAAATTTTTTTCGTTTGATTTGAAATTCGATATTTTACATTTTTTTGTTTTTTTTAAATTTCTCTTTCTTTGTTCTAATATGAAAAGTTTACTTGAAATTTGTAGCGTTTTTTGATGATGGATCAATTCTTTTCTAAGCTGCGGAAAAAAGAAAAACAAAACTAGGTAGGTATGCCATAAGCTTCTACTCCATTCACCGAATATACCCATTTTTTGGAAAGTGATAAAAAAGTCATCCAGTATTTTGAGTGTTTGTAATCTCAGTATGGCTGGTGCTCAGGAAAAGGTTCCTTTGATGTAGAAGAGCGCGGTGACAACGGTATGGGCGAACTATCTGCTACTCTTATTTTGATATTTTCAACAATGCGGGTGCTGACCCCCGCACCGTACAATAGCTATTTATTCACCAAGGGGAGTAAGGCACAGATTACTAATCGAGTGTGCATTTGAGCCATGTGAACCACACGAGTTTAGTAATCTGTACTTACCCTCGAGTGATATATACTGCTTTATACTACACTTGCAAGAAAAGAAAAGAAAAGAAAAGAAAAGAAAAGAAAAAAGAAAAGAAAAAGAAAAGAAAAAAGAAAAGAAAAGAAAAGAAAAGAAAAGAAAAGAAAAGAAAAGAAAAGAAAAGAAAAGAAAAGAAAATAAAGAAAAGAAACAGATAAAAAAACGTGTTGCGCCGACCCCAACTAACGGCAGGAAGATGATGATGACGTCATCAAGACTTAAAAAAACAAAAACAAAACGCGTTAGTAATGCATTACTACCCTGATTTTCAGGGCAGTAATGAAATTCCATACAACATAACTGCCTAAATTTTTGAGAAGGTTTAATGAACAGCTTTCAAGCCTATTAGTGGGGTAGTATTGATACACTTAGCAAGTGTAGTATAATAGCTATTTATTCACCAAGGGGAGTAAGGCACAGATTACTAATCGAGTGTGCATTTGAGGCCCGACGCGAAGCGGAGGGCCGTGAACCACACGAGTTTAGTAATCTAGGTACTTACCCTCGAGTGATATATACTGCTTTATACTACACTTGCACTTTTAAGCAAAAAGAAATAAAGACAAAATAGCAAAAAAAGCATTTTATTAAAAAGTTATATTGACAAACTTTACCAAGAAAGTTTGTCTCTACAAAATACGTCAACCAACAATAAGTTTTTTTATTCATTTTTGCGCGTCAAACAGTTTTCGCGCCAGAAGACGTTAGAGAAGGTATGGTCCCGTATGGTAAAATTAAATTGTTTGATTGCAATGATATTCAATTAAACAGATATGATAAGAGCGCGCAATCGTGAAGACTCGAAAACGCGCCAATTGGCCTGTTTTGCCTTTATTCTGCGTCACTGCGTCTATGTGAGCTGGCTCTTCCCCGTGGCACACACAAAACGCGTTAGTAATGCATTACTACCCTGATTTTCAGGGCAGTAATGAAATTCCATACAATATAACTGCCTAGATTTTTGAGGTTTAATGAACAGCTTTCAAGCCTTTTATTGGGGTAGTACTGGTACACTTACTAAGCAAGTGTAGTATAAACAAATTTATACAATTTTCGTTCGATTTCAATGAACGATTCATGTTCCAAATTCAAATCTCATTACTGCCCGCTAAAAAGTCTAGTGGAGAAAAGAGCTACTTTGCTCCCGCTAAAAGGGGAACAAAACGACACTTTTCGAATAGAAGGGATGAAATAGTAGATTGTATCATAAGGGAGCAAAATAATATTTTTACGGCGAAGGCGCTTTTTTGAATCCAGAGCGAAGTGAGGGATTCTAGAGTAGAATCCCGAGCGTAGCGAGGGATTCTTTAATAGAATCCTGAACGTAGCGAGGGATTCAAAGTACGTTGCCCGAGCCAAAAATATATTTTGCGCCCGAGTGATACACTCTACTTTTCATCACCCACTATGAGAAAATAAAAGGCGCCTCATAATTTTAACCGACTTCAAAAAGGAGGAGGTAATTCGACTGTTTTTTTATGTATTTACACAGATTCCGCTGATATTTATGAGCTGATTGACGTGATTATTCTTTAGTTTGATGCGGAATAGTTGCCATTTGGTCCTATAAAAATGTAACATAGTTTGGCCCAGTAGTTTTCATTTTATGAACATTTTTACTTCAGTAGTGTGGTCTAATTTCAACATGTAAAATAAATGCATATCTAATATTTGGATAGGATATTACAACTAAAAATGGAAAAATAAAAAAACTTTTTTGCAAAAAATAAAACCGACTTCACAAAACACAAAAACGTTAAAAATAACTTTAGCTTCAGAAGTCGGTGACAAAAAAAAACTAAATAATTCAAACAAAGGTCACCGACTTCTGAAGATCTAAAGTTATTTTTCACTTTATTGTGTTTTTTATTCACTGTCACTTGAAGAACTCATTTTTCAAAACAAAACCATGAATTTCTAACAATTCATGAAAATTGACGAAAACGCGGTCTGTAGTTCACGCGTTTTTAATTTTATTTCTTTTTTTATTCAGTCAGCGCGGCGGCTGGCAGCGCGACTGGGCCGTCGTACCAGCCAGTCTTTATTCAAACAATATTTGCGTTCGATTTCTTTCGGCGCTGAACACTAAGATGTTCCAAATTCAAAAAGTGCGCCGCAATTATCTTTGCGGCGCACTTTTTGAATTTGGAACATCTATAAAGAGGATTAAAAACTCATTACTGCCCGCTAAAAGTTTCTTATAGAAAACACCACCTTTGGCTGCACTTAAAGGCGAACCAAGTCGTCCTTTTCGAATAGATGGGATGAAAACTTTTTGGCTTTTGATATTTAGGTTACCGGCGCATAGTCTTACCCAAAATTAAAAAAGAAAAACCACGTAAGAAATGGATTTTCATACACTTTTCTCTCCCGCTCAGATGCGTTTTCTCCCCGCATATTTGTTCGATAATTATGCAATGACGTACTTTCTACCGTAAATTTGATAAAGTATCAAGGTACTTTCCAAGCAGGTGTAGTATAAATAAAATATTACACACCCAAAAATTATGAAGTATAATAATTAAAAACATTACATTTGAAGTACTTACTTAAGGGCCTATACTACCTCAAATGGCTTACCATGATCCTCCGTTACGCCTAAAATACTGCAGCATTAATTTTGAAATAAATATATGGTAAAGTTGAGGATAAATGTTAGGTCTTGTGTTTAGCGAAAACACGATTTCATAAAATTTTCTCGATAGAAAAAAATCCCAAAGTTACCTTCAAATCGAACAATAAACCGCTCGTATTCAAAAAGTACTTCAAATTAGATATTGAAATTTTGCATACTAACTGAGAGGTCTTATGTTTTTTTATTTTTTCCAAAAGACGAAAATTTGATTTCGTTTTTTTTTTTTTTTTTTTTTTAAAAAACCACTCATTTCGCACTATTCGGTCGCAGTGACTGACGTAACAACCGTTTGTAGTGTTACAACGAAGTTTGAACCACCACAAATAGAGTTGCTAATCTGAGGTAGTTTAAGCTCTTAATGTAATTTATATTAAAGGGTGTAAATAGACCTTTACCGAAGCCAAAAGGCACTTGTTCTCCTCGTCATTGAGATCATTTTTTTGTTCTACACCATGCCTGGGAACGTTTTAGTTACGAAGATATTGAAGGTCAAAGTTCAAACTGTTTCACAAGTTTTTTTTTAATGCTAGTTTTTAAGGTCATAACTTTAAATACCTCCATAACCCGTGTACTAATAAATTCGTACATCAGCACAATGTTTTGAGTGCGTTAAATTGAGTATTACCACAAAACTTGATATATCACCCCAAAAAAAGTCCTTTTTCAGCAATATTTTTGAATGCTTGTATTTGTTTACTATTGTAATTTATGAGTTTATTGTTATTTGTGTAGATCCGCATACAGATTGGATCTACTTGGATCACATGTGCTTACAAAGACTTAGTCTCTCGTGGTTGTCATTACAATGAAAACCAACTTACTTCCTTCAGCTAATAACAATAAATTGTTATCATCAATCCGTGCGCCAAGAGTGGTGAGCAATTTCCTCTTTGAGCAATGTAGGAAGCGATCATTAGGAGGGCTATAAGCAATCTATGGTTATCTACGGAATGATGAAGATGTAACATGATTGCGAATTAGATCCGTAGCTTTAGGGAGTGCTATGGCATTTGTTGCCATTTTGTTTAGAATACGCCAACTATTTCTTGTTTGGAACAGCTACATAATTTAAAGAGTATTTCTGGAAGACAAATAACATCACACCTATAATCCCTGATGTATTAGGCAGAGGTGTACCACCCTTCATCTATTTTGTGTTCGTACTTAGAAGCCTATACTACCTCAGATTGGCAACTCTATTTGTGGTGGTTCAAACTTCGTTTGTAATACTGTTAGAATAACGTTCTAATCAGCTTGCACTACAAAGCGGTTGTTACGTCAGTCACTGCGGCCGAATAGTGCGAAATGAGTGGTTTTTATTCTTTATAAAATCAAATTTTCGTCTTTTGGAAAAAATAAAAAAACATAAGACCTGCTTTATAGTTAGTTTAGTTAGTATGCAAAGTTTCATGATCTAATTTGAAGTACTTTTTGAATACTAGCGGTTTATTGTTCGATTTGGAGGTAACTTTGGAATTTTTTTCTATCGAGAAAATTTTATGAAATCGTATTTTCGTTAAACATAAGACCTAACATTAATCCTCAACTTTACCATATATTTATTTCAAAATTAATGCTGCAGTATTTTAGGCGTAACGGAGGATCATGCTAAGCCATTTGAGATAGTATAGGCCCTTAATATGACGACGCTTTGGACAAGGTTTGTAACTGAATAAGCTTTTTGCTGACCACATATCCCATTTCTTCATTGTTATAATGCATACATGCAAGTCCTGGCCGGGTCTCTGGTAATAAATGAAACGACTCTATAAACTATGCGCTCTTAATCTAATTGTTTTTTGTTCAAGTAGGTACACTATGTCAGTTCAATTTTTCGTTCAAGGATCTTGCAGTTCATGCATGTGTGTATGTCTAATCATAAACTAAGAATTTCGATCTCTATCATCCCTAAAAGTAGCATCGTAATGTGATAGTTACCAAAAAGTTTCACATGTGTTACGGTGCAATGCGACGCATTCGTTTCGTTTTGTAATGCTAGAGGCAACTACCACGGCTTTTTGGTAAATGTATAGCGCAGTACACGTAAGAAAAATAAAAGAAGAGATAGCTTGTAGAGCCCAGAATGATTTTATTTTTGTAAAATAACTTATGGTTTATTATAACTTAAGACGCTCTGAAAAATAGATGAGTATTTATTTGTGGGCTTGTGTGCTCTTTTTATTAATTATAGCCAAATATGCCACTTGAAGATAATTTGGCTTCCCATTAAGATTTTGGGTATTAGCGCTGATTAATTTCAAATCTGTTCTAAATATACCTATGTTTTGGATGTGTAAGGGTGTGTGGATTTACTGGAGTACCTACTATATTACATTTAGAATTCGGAATTAGTTTGAGGAATTAGCTGCATCGATAATTGAGATAATGAAGGAAAATGCTCATCCTAAACTCAACGTAAGAAACAATAGCAGTACCTCAAACGACTCACCACTAACATATACGTACATTATTATTGTTAGTTCTATAACATACGTATCAACTCTGCCACAATAAATCAACAATGTTTGAGAGAGCAGACGTGCCATAAATACGCGATCCATTGTGATTGGACGTACACGGAACGATGGATGTGGCAACACCGGGTAAATGTTGCTATATGAAATAATAAATCGTGTTTTTGTAGAATATTTTGGGATTTACTTAGATTTATAGATAGTTTGGCCTTGGGTGAAAATAGATTGGAGTTTTTTTTTTACTTTTTTAGGCATTTTAAATAAAACTAAGGTAAATATAGATATTGCAACACTATGTGAATGTTGCTAAATGCAATAATAAATCATAGTTTTTTGTGGAATACTTTGGGAACGATATATTTAGTAAAAGTATAGATAGTTTCGCTTATACGAATATATATTATATCCGTTGTAGTATATACTTACAGTTTCGTATGTTGTCCTAGGCTGAAAATATACGTAGATAGGAAGATTTTTTTTGGGTTTTAAACAATGATAATACAATTACTACCGTAAAGGTGGATGTGGCAGCATTGTAAACATGTTGAAATATGAAATAATAAATCATGGTTTAATAGAATATTTTGACGACGATATATCTATTTAGATCTAAGTATAGTTTATCCTTGAGCAAAAATAGGCAGACGTCCTTTTTAAATGGAAATATATTTACTGCGGAGGTGTTTATTCAGAGTGTATTTGTATGCAGACTCAGTGGAGAGTACCTATTATTGAGTATTCCTAATCTATCTTTTTTAACAAAGTTGCCTACTTTTACTATTCTTCAATATTTTTTTTAAAAAGGAGTATAAAATGTAATACCGTACATTAACCTTTTCCTTCGACAGAAGGCGTATTGACACTCATAGATAAAATGTCGCAGGTAGATCGTGGGAGGACGTATCATCCGAGGTCGTAGTCATTCTGTTTAAATTAGGTAGTGGAGAATACCTAGGTAGACCCTCCATGTTAAATACTGGTATAATGCTGTATCCAGTTAGACTGGAAACCGAACTCACTGTAATTTAGTAACTGCTTGAAGTTAGAACTGTCAAAGGTTAGAATACTTAACTTTACTTTCTTTGACGGCTCTTACTTCATTCCAATTCTTGTTTATTGCATAAAAATAAGTTGCTGAATTACTTCAGTTTAAGTAATTACTTAAACTTGATTAGAGAGACCAGGGTAATGCTACATGTATAACTAAACTAAGTTCAATTAACTGTGAGAAACAGACAATAGTACCTACCTATGCTGTAACATTATTCAAGCGTGCAGGATTACAGAACGGTATTAATTATTATCAGTAACTATTCAATTGTGCATTAATTATCTGTTCGGTTTCGATTTAATCAATATTTGGTTATTGTATTGTAAAATCGTTTAAGCTTGAAAATTCATCATAAGATTGAAAGAAGAAAACGTATTTATTAGACTCACACAGAACAAAACAAAATAAATCAAAACTATTTATATTACAATAATAACACAAATATATTTGAGATGTTCAAAACGAACCCTTTCATTTGATATATGACCACTTTATTTTCAATTGATACAATTCTTATAGGTTTTCCTGTAATCTACAAGCAATGAACTATATTTTGTGTTTTTTTTTTTTTAATTTAGGCTCAGTAGTTTCGGAGATCAGGGGAGAATGGTCAATTTTCGTCATCTTTCATGAATAAAATCAAAACTATTTATTTTGGAATCATAACAAAAATATATTTGAGATCCTCATAACAAGCCCTTTGATACTAATAAGACACAGTAAGGTTTTCAAAACTTTTTTTTTATATCCGAATTTGTCCCCCGAAAATGACCGTCATTTAAAAAAAAAATATTTACTTTGCACATCTGCGTTTGAGTCATAGAATTACACCATCCTACCAAATTTCACCTGATTTAGTCTAGCAGATTTGGAGCAAATTGGCTGTGACAGACAGACAGACGCACGAGTTACGTTTTTTTTTTCATTTTTTGTACGGAACCCCTTAAAAAAATTGTCGAGTAAACAAAAAAGAAAAAAAAAAGAATGAAAGTTACAAAACCAAAAGAAAAAAGAATGAAAGAAGAAGTAAAGAATATATTATTTTACTCCAAAACTTATAAAATCGGTTATTTTTTTGAAAAAGTTGTTTTTATTTTACCCGCTTTAGTTATAGTAAGTATCAAATTCTTGTCAAGTATAAATTTTACATTGTAACTAGGAAAAAATGCATATTATAGAGGATAACTCATTGTTGTTCATTCCTACCTAAATGGGACCACCGCGTGACCTTTCTCTGCCAAATGAAAAAATATACACTTGAATCGGACCAGTAATCACGGAGAAATCGGAGAATAAAAACGAAAAAAAAAGATGCTGGTGGTATTCAATGACCTCCTCCGTTTTTAGAAGTCGGTTAAAAATAAATACTTAGTCCTGAATTCCTCTTACGCTGATATCGGTCGCGTAAGTCGGTCGCGTGTATGAGTATACATTGTGTTCTACGTATATATTGTAACGTTGTAGAAACTCAGAATAGTTTCTACCGTTACTTTGTAAACATAACCTATTCAACACTTTAATTAAGTTAAATGTCAAAACAAACGCCACAGAGTATACATACTCATTGGGCCGTCCAGTTACTAAACGACTAAAATTAGCTGTATTTACCAGTGCTGTGCGCGCGTTACGTGTATCTGATCGAATGAGTGAAGACTTGTCTATGCGTAAACACGCCAGTATAAATGTCACGGACTCGCGATGACGAGTCCTTTTTTGGAAATATTCTGCTCCCAGTGACTAGACGCGTTTTTTTATAGGAAATTAAATTTCTAGAAGTATTCGTGATCTAGAATATTCGGGCTTAAAGCAGGCAGCTTTAATTTTTGTTATTAACCTAACTCTTTCCGTTTTGTGTCTACGTAAACCCCATACTGGGTAAGTGTTTAACAGCAATATTCACGTTCTCATATTTTGTGTATCACTAGCTACGTGGTCTCAACATGTGAGCCACTTTCTATCACCGTTTTTGCTATGCACATTCAAATGCTTAATATGTATATGCATAATCTTGTAGCCTTCAGCCGAGTGTGTTTGACATTTTTCATGACACTCATAATGTGCAAATCATGTCGTGCTTACCACCACCATCATGTAAACTCCGTACTGATTGTGACTACCACACATCACCTTCATTGGCGCACGGGTATTTCTCGCTTTGCTTTTGCCTTGGTGTCACAATCAGCGGGGATGACTGCTAGCCATTCCGTGACACGCTGGACGTTATTTTCCAGGGTTCAAGATTCCGGCTGACAGTCAGGATTTCGGCTGACAACCGTTTTACCGGCATCCAATTTGCCGCGGGCTCCGCAGCGGGTACCCTTTACCTGCGTGGCCGCGTCGAAATTCTACGGGTCGGCGCGATCATCTGCCGTCCGTCACCCTACCTGGCGTCTGCAGCGTGGCACACCGCTACGGTCATCGTCACGCCGGGCTGAGCCAGGAGAGTACTGTGCAACCCCCGGGCGGGCTTGGAGAAACTTGTGACCATAAACCTACCCACACCCGTTTAGTTTATTAATATATTTTTATGTTGACCTGGGTCCGTGGTTTTCTTTTATTTACCCCCACGGACACCCTTTCCGTCACAATATAGCACCATACTGCGACGCTGACTTCAGCGGCGCGAACGTTGCTATGCGCTGCTGAAGTCAGTCGTATTTTATTATATACTAGCTGACCCGCGCAACTTCGTCTGCGTCACATGAGAGAGAGAGGGTTAGAGAGAGTGGAGTCAACCTTGAAAGATAGACATAATGCTATCGCGGTTTTTTTTAGAACGCATTTATCATTGATGCTCCGCTCCTTTTAATTATAGCGTGATGTTAGATAACCTATAGCCATCCTCGATAACTATTCAACACTAAAAGTTTTCCTGTAATTAGCGCGTTCAACCAACCAAAATCTCTTTAGCTTTATAATATTAGTAGATATATACCTACCTACGTAGATCCAAGTGGGTAACAATTTAATTTCTTCGATATATTTGCATTAATCGCTAAAATAATCTACTTATGCTTTTCCAAAAAAGGGCTTACCTTACGCTAAGGAGGTGGCGGAACGTGAGAGGGAGAGAACCTCTAAACGTCCCGGCCGCCGCGGGTGACGCCACCACGTGGCCCCCGGCCACCGTACGAGCGGGCCTGTGGACGGTGGGCTATGGGCTAGCTCGCCGTCCGTCCGTCTCATGACGACAGGCCGTGGCCGACGGCGCGTTCGTGTTCCACGCGCGCCTAAAAGAGAGTCAGCAAAAAGGAAGGGCCGATCCGCAAGGACCGATGTCTGCCGGGGTTGCGGGACTGTTCGAAAGAGATACCGTGGCCCCGGAACAAAAGGGCAATGAAGGAACATGGCTGGGTTTTAGTCAGTAAAAGTCTGACACTCCCTCCTGCTCCGCCCAGAGCAGGAGGAGTCATTTGATGATTTCCCATCCGAAAAAAAAAACAAAAAATAGGCAACTGACACGGGCGAGGGTCATTCAATTCAGAAAATGGAGTGAAATAAACAACGCCGTCTATTGACCAAAATGTTAAACTGCTAAAGTAATTATTACCTATGCTATGCTATAATTTTTTTTTAAAGCTGGTCAGTCGATTTAAAAGTTATGACTGTGGTGAGCACATTTTTAGTCATTGGTATCATTTTAGTTCAACAGATGTCGCTGCATGTATGTATCTTAAATTTGATGATTAGTTCTTCTTGAAAACTTTAAGTTCATATATCTTTTGATAGAATTAACCGATTTCAATGAAACAAACACTAAATCATACCCCAAGTTACACACAATTTTTATGTATAAACATTGTCAGCATTGAATTAGTAGATTTTACGTGATGTGCGCACAAACAAACAGACAAACAGACAAAAATTTCAAAAATGATGGAAATGGGTTCTGTTACTTATCTTTTCACACGCTGGCTATTTTTTGTTTCAATTTCTTCAATGTACAAAAATGACTTTTCTACAGATTAATTATATGTATAGATTAGCTTTTGCTCGCAGTTTCGCTCCCGATATGTACCTACGGAAATTTACCCACCAAAAAGTTTTAAATTTATTTATTTATCTATTTAAGGGCAACCAACAAAGCATACACCAAAATAAATGTAGCCTATGACCCTCGGGGATAATGTACCTTCTTGTTAGTGAAAGAATAGGCTAGTTTCCACCATCAATAAATTGCAAATCTATTTAGTCCGTCAGTTAGAGTACTGGAAAATAATGCACAAGCTAACTGACGGACTAATTAGATTTTTTCAGTACATAAGCCTATTTTCGGAATAGGATCACTAGTTCCGAAGATGGAACTAATGATCCGGTTCCAAAAATTCTATATTCCATTAATTCTACCCCCTACATTCAAACAAATTTTACTTTTTCGTAATATTAGTATAGATTTCTCACTGACGTACGCGACCGACATCAGCATTAGGAGGAACAAGCCTTATAGATGTATGAAAATCTTAACAAAGGAAGGCACATTTTTAATAGAAAAAAACAAAAAGATTTTTGCTGTGAGAGGCTTTGATCCGACTACGGAGAGAACAAAAGTACGGGAAACAAATTCCACATTATTTTCATGATTAATTTCGTGTTCACATTTTTCGTTATGGCGATGGTTGTCTAGTAGTCTGTTGAGATCTAATGGTTTTACATTGTTTTTAGCTCCACTCCGCTTCAGTGGAACCGCAGCCTAAGTTCTTTATTTAAATGTAACTTTCAATTTTCAAGTCCAATCAATTTCTCTTTTTCACAATATCCTAACTTTACACCAAAAACGGAGCCTACTTATATAAAAAACTTGGCCCAGTTTCCTGAAAGTTGTCGGAAACCTTCTGGATAGTTAGTGACGTCACCCTAAGTATAATTTACGGCCCCTTATAGAGCCATGAAGTTATGAAACTACATTCAGATATGGGGGTAGATAATAGGAAGATTTGGAACCAAACCGGACTACGGGCGTGATGCAATTGCAAAAAACGTAAGAAAGAGCATTTTTGTATGAACCAGTTCTGTATGAGACAAAATGTTGTAAAGTGTCACATTTCCGAGATATAAGCTATCAAAGTTGGCTGATGATATTGATTGCGCTACGCATGCGACACAGTGGGGAATGTGCACGGGACACCGTGTGGCTCTGTGCAGTCACGAATAGTTTGTCTGTGCCGGGTGGTTGGACCGGTGGCGTAGGTGATTGTCAGGGCCATAAAATGAGCATAGTATGTTGTGCAATTCTGGAAAGTCAATTACGTTCCGTAAAATACAGGTTTTAACCGTGTCTGATCAAACCAACGTTGTGCTGAAGATCCATCAGTGAATGAATTTTAACTTTGATCGCTCATATCTCGGAAACGTGACACTTTAGAACATTTTGTCTCATACAAACCTTGTTTTTTTTTATACCAGCTATCGAAATATGAGTTTTAAAAGCGTGACCGCAACGAAAAAAAAAATGGTGAGCGTTAGGTCGGCCAGGTTTCATACAAAAAACATACAAGCCCTTTGAATTTCGTGAGCTTCCCTGGTGGTTCCACCTTAACATCTAGTTACTTGCTAGCCAGGGCACCGAGTGCGCAGAGCAGGTGGATACGAAAATTCTAGAACGTTTGTTTCACTTCGCTACACGCTAGGCTCTCTAGAGTCTATAGGCGCTAAGCACCAGCTGCCCACATATAGGTAGCCTAATAGTTGGGCATTAAAAACGGCTACACCTATTTAGGCGTTCGTTCTACTTTATTTTCTAAACATTTCTCTGACATTCATCATGGTGCGTTTACTAGAAAGAGTATTCTATTCTAATGTTATCAGCTGCCTAGCCATTTCCCAAGTAAGCTCGGGTCAGCTTCTAATCTAACCGGATGCAGCTGAATACCAGTATTTTACATGGAGTGACTGCCTATCTGAGCTCCACACCCCAGTTAGACTAGTTGTCTGTCTTTTTAACCGACTTCAAAAAAGGCGGAGGTTATATGTTCGTGTGTATGTATTTTTTTTTTTTTTTTTATAAAAAATATAGATAAATTTTACAAGAGCGACCACCTACCTGCCAATGCTTGTTTTTACGTATTTCCTAATCTAACATACCTACCTTATAAATTCTTATAATTAAATCAGTCAAAATGTACGTGTTCAAGGGAATTCAGTTACATTCAGACCCAGTAGATATTTGAGGTTTCAGCGAAAATTACAAAGGACGTCAGTTTATTTTACTTTGACTAGAAGTTTCAGGAATTGCTGAAATAATTGCGTTGTCACAACTTTCAGCCACGGTTGCAGGGGCAAAATGTGCGACTGCCTCAATTAAACTAGATAAGTAGATATTGGTGTCGATTCTGTTGTGCACAAACTAAACTTAATTTAGGCTATTGCTATCTTTTTCTCTTTAATAAAACGAGAAAGAGACGGACGTAATTAAGAGCTACCAAATTTAGTTGGAACTAATATTTCTATACAAATGAAGGGTGCACGTAAAAACATGTCGAGTAAAAACACGTTGAAGCGCAAGGCATAAACTAGTTTGATATCTTTAACTTAGTTCATAGCTATAGCCGTCCTTTTCTCGTACTACCTTTTAGTAAAAGAAAACTAAACTTAATTTAGGCTATTGCTGCAATGATATTATAAAGAAGATACGCCATGTTCATACTGAATGGCGTTCAGATATCGTTGCGAGTAATTTAAAACTACGACAGCGATAGATAATACGGAACGTATAAGATCGAAAGAGATAGCTAGCTATCAAAGTGCAACAATTGTATCACTTTGTCCTCAACAATTTGTGCGTGCTAGTGCGATATCTACCTCTTTTTACTATATAATATCATTGTATTGCTGCCTAAATTAAGTTTAGTTTGTGGACAATAGAATCGACACCATTATAATTTCGATGGAAAAAAGTGGCTTGGAGATTCCGTGAGCATTTAAAAACAAAGACTCTCTTCTCTCTCTCTCTGTCAAACCCCTTGGGGATTACAAGCGATTTTCCTCATCAATGTCATTTGCCAACTATATTGGTGTCAGCTTCAAGTCTAACCGGATGCAGCTGAATACTATAGTTGGTGCCAGTTAAGATGAGAATGGCGGTCATTGCCCGTTCCCTAATATCTCTTTGTATGAACCAAAACAAATAAACCATGTACCTATCGTTTTTCATTAGAAAAAATGTTGAAGAATACCTACGATAGATGACGACTCAAGACTTGAACAGGCTAATTTTTGGTTTTCAAAGTTAAGAAGTTTAATAAATGTAGGTGGGTCAATGACTGCTATTCTCATCTTAACTGGCACCAACTATAGTATTTTACATGGGCCGACTGCCTGTCTGTGACTTACCTCCACAATCCAGTTTGTAATGGGTAATAATATGATATCCCTTGGTAATACTGGTTGTCAGACTTTCCGGCCACTGACTAGGTACCTGTAACGACTGTCAAAGCTGGACACGGTGGAAACTCGGTACCTATGTAACAGATGGTCACCCATCCACAAACCAACCTTGGCAAGCGTGGCTTAACCTCGAAGATCAACCCGTGACTGTTATTATTTAGCCATGACCTCTTCACAAGCAATGTTATTTTATGTTAAAGTTGCTACTCGCAGCGAGTATGATACTGTACTGTATATATGTTTATATGTGTGTATGTCTTACATACCGAGTTTCCTCCGTGCCTCGGAAAGCACGTTAAGCCGTTGGTCCCGGCTGTCATTTGTAGATCTTTGACAGTCGTTAGGTAGTCAGAGGCCCAATAAGTCTGACAACCAGTCTTACCAAGGGGTATCGTATTACCCGGTACTAACTGGGTTGTGGAGGTCAGATAGGCAGTCGCTCCTTGTAAAATACTGGTATTCAGCTGCATCCGGTAAAACTGGAAGCCGACCCCAATATACACACATCAAAAGTATCTAGGGATCAACATATATTTTTGCAATAACTTTTCTCCTGATTGATATTAATTAAAATTTTCTTTAAGGATTCATCAAATAAAGTGTTTTCGTTTGTCACAGTAACGATAAACCAAGTCACCTTTGCATTAATAAAGAAATTTGCCATTTTCCTAATAAAGGGATTTTTGACATTTGAACCACTAACATTAAAGTTCGAAAAAATGACTGAAAACACAGTTTTCTTTAAAATGTTATTGGGTAACTTAAACAATTAATAATCCGTGTTTCTACCGCGAACACTAACAACACAAGAACATCGGTTTGGCATACTCAAAATGAGTTCATCCAAATCACGCTGTGGAATGGCCGCCCATGTTCGTTGCAACAACAAAAAAAGGTCTTCTTGCGACTGGATACCCTCCATATTCGGCAGAGCTCTTCTCTGTAGCATATCCCATGCATGCTCAATCGGGTTCAAGTCTGGCGACTGAGCAGGCCAGGGCAGGACATTGATGTTAGCTGCGGCGAGAGTCTGTCTTACAACTCTTGCGGTGTGCGGTCGTGCATTATCATGCATTAACTGAAATAAGGGACCGATTTGCACTTGTAGAGGAACGATGACGTCTGATACAATCGTCTCAGCATAAATTTGAGCGTTGAGGTTGCCTCTGATCCAAATCAACTCAGTTCTTCCGCCGATCCAAATACCCGCCCATACCATGATGGTTCCACCACTATAAGGATGGACTTCCTGGCAGGATTTTAATCGCTGTTGGCGTCCAGGGGTTCTCCAGTGTCGTATACGTCTTGTATCCGGTCTCATACCAAAACGAGACTCATCAGAAAAGCACACGAAACGCCATTGTTCTTCTGCCCAATTTCTGTGTTCAAGAGCCCATTGATATCGAATCCTGCGATTGTGCATTGCTATAGGTGGTACCCGTAGCGGTCTTCGGGAATGAAGGTTCACTTCATGCAAGCGGTTTCTGACTGTTTGGTCGCTAATTAAGTTCCCTGAAGAGTGATGAAGCCTCACGGCTAACATCATGGCGGTTATTGTTGGAGCTCTTCGAGTTAAGATTTGAATGTATCGGTCTTGTCTCCGTGTGGTGCAGCGATACCGTCCTCCATGGCGCTCAGCCACGGTACCAGTGCTTCGGTAACGTGTCCAAAGTCGACTGATAACACTCTGACTTGTATTCAGAGCTAAAGCTACAGTACGTTGCCGGGAACCAGCTTCTATCATTCCCACGGCTCTGAGCATTTCTTCCCTGCTTAAATGACGTCGCCGCTCCATAATAACGTTGGTTTTAATCAGTAGTAGGGAAACAGTAGCACTAATAATGTCTTCAATGCGTTGTATGTTTTTATAGGGAAAATATTGACAGCTTATTTTCATCTTTTACTCGAATTTGATTGAGAGTTCCTGATTCAAATTATGAAATGCACCAAAAAGGATCCATATAAATTTATAAAATCATAAATTTATTACAAAGCCACATCTCAATCTCAAGAAATCCGCATAAAAATGCTTGATCCCTAGACACTTTTGATGTGTGTAGTTGGGAAAAGGCTAGGCAGATGATGATGATGTGTGTATGTCTGTATGTGTATGATACTATAACTTAGTTATATGTTTTCAGTAGTCATTTCATAAGTTGTCTTTGATTTTATGACCTGAAATCGCCTAATGAGTAAGTGAGTGTGCCTAGAGGATCATGAGACCACCAAGTCCAATGTTCATCTTAGTGAGATCAAAAGTTGGAAACAACATGGTAGCTTTACCTATGTACGGCCGGGACGGCTGCGTTTCTTATTTTCAATTCTTCATTGCGTTCCACAATGTAGGCTTAGGTGGTATTTATTTTTTCCAATAGAAACAATCGTGGACCCTGTCGCACAGCAAAAGTAAGATTTATTTATAAGAGCATTTATTATTATTCATTCATCATATCATTTATTATTTATCATTTTTTATAATGTAGGTAACTTCTTCTAAAAACATAGACATTGGTGTCGATTTTGTTGTGCACAAACAAAACTTAATTTAGGCTATTGCTATCTTTTTCTCTGTAATAAAACGAGAAAGAGACGGACGTAATTTAGAACTGTCAAATTTAGTTAGAACTTATATTTCCATACAAATGAAGAGTGCACGTAAAAACATGTCGACTAAAAACACGGTGAAGCGCAAGGCATAAACTAGTTTGACATCTCTAACTTAGTTCACTTAGTTCATAGCTTTAGCCGTCCTTTTCTCGCACTGCCTTTCAGTAAAAGATAGCAATATCCTAAATTAAGTTTAGTTTGTGCACAACAGAATCGACACCATTAGCTTGACTAAAACATTATTTTTCGAGCTAGGATTTATCATTTAAATATTCGTTGACACTTTAGTAACATTTGCTCAATATTTTTTTTTTTTTTTTTTTGTGAATAAATGTATTTTTTTTTTTCTTCTTATTAAAGAGAAGAAAAAAACATATTGAGCAAATGTTACTAAAGTGTACCCGAATTAATATTCGGGTAACATATTGTATAATTATTTACTTTTATTGACTATCTGACCTCCACTACCCAGTTAGTACTGGGAAATACGATACCCCTTGGTAAGACTGGTTGTCAGACTTTTTGGGCCACTGACTACCTGTAACGACTTCCAAAGATCTACAAATGACAGCCGGGACCAACAGCTTAACGTGCTTTCCGAGGCACGGAGGAAACTCGGTATGTAAGTGTGGTCACCCATCCACAGACTAACCTAGGCAAGCACGGCTTAACCTAAAGATCGATCCGAGCGGCTGTTATTATTTAGCCACGAGCTCCTCTCCTGTAAGATGTGATTAAGATAAAATATGAGGAGGTTACAAAAAGTGACATTTACGTATTTTGCTCCATTCGGTTTTTTTAACCAGCTCAACATTTTAAATTATAATCTGTAACTCCCAAGAGTTTGCTCAAAGAGTGACTAGTTTCATAGAAAAATCGATTTGAACTGCTGCTTCCGGAACAAAAATAACATTTTATTCAATCACAGTCAATTCAAAAAGTGACATAGATATTCGTAGGAAATACGTTTGAAGAGTCTTTAGTCTGTTCAAACCGGGTACATTTTCCCTAAAAAAATAAATCGATTTTAAGGCTCAAAAGGTGACATTTTACAAAATTATTGTATGAAAAGTAGTGACATTTACTAGTTATTGGTATCTAAGGGTGTCATTTGATATGTATTTTTTTTTTACAAATTTCAAAACCAGCAGGATATTATAATACATTACATTTTATACAATAATTGACACATAATATATGGTTAATAAAAAAAAATAAAAAATTGCTTAGATCAACTTGAATATTTATTTCCTCAATTTACTCAAAAAGTTAAAAACTGTAAATTACACTTTAGTTCCTAACCTCCTCATATATTAAAGTCGGGATTTAATAGGCTTCTTTAGGGTAAGCTCATTCCATCGCTGATCTCATCTCTGTCCTCTAGACAAAATTAAGGTCCAGAGAAGGCCCATATAATATTAAAAATTAACTAATTGTTACTCGAGTTCAAACCTCTGCCTACCCTGTAGACAAAATAGCCTGATGTTATGGTTTGTTATTATTCATCTTTACTGTTATTCATTGAAATTACATCACATCTAACTGAACAATTTGTTAGACATACATAACAAATACACACCAAGTTTGAGAGAAACAATCTTTCTGAATTAAATAAAAGAATAAAAATACTTGAAGGTACGAGTTCACTTCAAAACAACACAAAGATTCACACTTTTGTTTAAAATTAATACAAACTTTTTAACCCTCGGGAAATATTGTTTTTAACGAAGAAACTCCGATTTTATTGTTTCAATTGGAGTTTGCTGAAATAAAAAAAGAAACTGGCACGGTCCGAGCGACTTTCCTTTATAAACATCTTTCTGTATTAAATCGTTGTCATCATCTGCCTAGCCTTTTCCCAACTATATTGGGGTCGGCTTCCAGTTTTACCGGATGCAGCTGAATACCAGTATTTTACATGGAGCGACTGCCTATCTGACCTCCACAACCCAGTTAGTACCGGGTAATACGATACCCCTTGGTAAGACTGGTTGTCAGACTTTTCGGCCTCTGACTACCTAACGACTGTCAAAGATCTACAAATGACAGCCGGGACCAACGGCTTAACATGCTTTCCGAGGCACGGAGGAAACTCGGTATGTAATGGGCGGTCACCCATCCACAGACCAACCTAGGCAAGCACGGCTTGACCTAACGATCGACCCGAGCGGCTGTAATTATTTAGCCACGAGCTCCTGTATGAAATCGTTGTATAGAACTGATATGTAGGTCATCATTCTCTTGCCCTTAAGGTCCCTAAACGCGAGTTTTATAATGAAAAAAAAGCATATGATTCACTGCAATAAACAAAACCAGAAAAATATATGATATAATATATATAATAATATATATCTACAGGATCTAAGCTAGTACGATAGTGTTTTGAAAACATAATACAACAAATTTTATTCGACAGAAAAAAATCACGAACTTATCTCTAATAAATTCTTATACCGAGTAAAACCGTACTAAAATACATACGATCATTCAGATTTTTTGGCAAATAATTCTACAAGCAACATATTAGCATCATAGTGTTTTACTTTTTTAGTCCAATGAATAGATTTTTTGTAAATCGCAAAAAAAACACTCATTTCGCACTATTCGGCCCGCAGTGACTGACGTAACAACCACTTTGTAGTGCAAGGTGATTAGAACCTTATTCTAATAGCGTTTCAGACGAAGTTTGAACCACCACAAATAGAGTTGCTAATCTGTTGTAATCGCCTTAATCCAATTCATCTGTGGTCTGCGCAGCAGGTCTTCATCTCCCATACTTCTATATAACTCGTCATCTCATCAGATACCTCCTTTCTTGCCATATCATTCTTTATACAGTCCATCCATCGTATCTTTGGTCTTTCTCTACTCTTATACCCATCCACATTCAAGCTCAGAACTATCCTCACGACATTTCACTCATTCCTCCGCAAATGTAGGTAAATAAATATATTGCCTCATGTTTAAACTCTTTTGGCATCGATACTTTGGTGCCCATCGGCCTTTTTTTTTTTTCGTATGGGAAATCATCAAATGAATCCTCCCGCTCTGGGCGGAGCAGGAGGGAGTGTCAGACTTTTACTGACTAAAACTCATCCATGTTCCTTCATCGCCCTTTGTGTTCCGTGGCCACGGCATCTCTTTTAAACAGTCCCGCAACCCCGGGTGCCCATCGGGCTTTACTGACGTTGCTCAAAAAGCCGCTAAGCTGCCCAATGAGCTATGGGCCAAAATAACCCCTTTCTGGAGCCCTAACACAGCCAGGAGAGGAGGACGAGCTGGGCCAGACCAAACCAGCGACCAGTGGTCCACATTGATCCAGGATGGAAACAACTGGAAGTCAAGAGGAGGCATTTTTTGGTTCAAAAACTGTTGTTTTGACCAAAAGTCAAAATTTTTGTTCGGCACCTACCCAGTTTTATTTCATAGATTGCTAGCTCGCGCAGAGATGCCAAAGCTCGCGCCCCTAGCTCAAAAAAAATTTGGTTATCTCTCTGTAAAAACGCGACCGTAAAATGGTGACAATGAGGTATGTTACCGTGTTAGAGTTACTCGTAGCATAGACACCTGCCGAGACAAAGAGAGTCAGGGCAAAGCGAGACTAACAAAAACTCGAGTGTCATACCATAGTAGAAGCAACGCCTGTTAAGCAGGTGCTCGCAGTTTGCTGGTGACAGAATACCAGCGCTGAGACATTTTTTTTAAATGTTACAGCACTATGCTTAGATACGGCCTTTTGGCCCTGTACAGGGCCAATTTAGTTTGATGTATGTCTAATTATAATTTTCTCATGACTAGTTTTTAGGGTTCCGTAGTCAACTAGGAACCCTTATAGTTTCGCCATGTCTGTCCGTCCGTCCGTCCTCGCTTAATCTCTGTGACCGTTAGCACTAGAAAGCTGAATTTTGGTACCAATAGGTCTGTATTCCTAGTATGGGTTCCTAGTTGACTACGGAACCCTAAAAACTACTACTACTGTAGTAGTAGTAGTTTTTAGGGTTCCGTAGTAAACTAGGAACCCTTATAGTTTCGCCATGTCTGTCCGTCCGTCCGTCCTCGCTTAATCTCTGTGACCGTTAGCACTAGAAAGCTGAATTTTGGTACCAATAGGTATGTATATCAATCACGCCGACAAAGTGGTAAAATAAAAATTGGAAAAAAATGTTTTATTAGGGTAGCCCCCCTATATGTAAAGTGGGAAGTGATTTTTTTTTAAATTTCAACCCTAACGTGTGATATATTGTTGGAAAGGTATTTAAAAATGAATAGAGGTTTACTAAAATCATTTTTTGATAATTTCAATAATTTCGGAAATAATCGCTCCAAAAGTAAAAAACAATGTGTCCCCCCCCCCCCCCTCTAACTTTTGAACCATGAGTTTAGAAAATATGAAAAAAATCTGAAAAGTAGAACTTTATAAGGACTTTCTAGGAAAATCATTTTGAACTTGATGGAAACAACAGTTTTTGTACAATAAAGACAAAAAGTTGTACAAAATAATTTCTGGACTAAGTTTGTAGTATTTTTACATAATGGATGGGACCTTTAAACTCATAAGTGGGAACACTTATTGTGACGGACGGGAAACTACGGAACCCTACACTGAGCGTGGCCCGACACGCTCTTGGCCGGTTTTTTTAACTTTGTTATGATGTTAATTTAATCATTTTGTTTTGTCCTGTGCGAGACAAAAAAAAAACTGTTATTTTATTTATTGGTCACTCCCATAATATTCCATTTTTTTCGGAAACGCAACTACATTTCCTAAAAATAAAACTGTAAAATATTCACATAATTTCCATATAGGTATTTCAGCCACCGCTGTGTGATACGCAGCACTAAATTCCTGGCCGGCCGCCTTTGACCGCGGCTCAGGGACGCACTCCACATTACTGACGGGCACCAACATCCCTACATGATAATATTAAAATTGAGCCCACATTACTTTGAGAATGAACACAATTTAACAGACGGTTAATTTCGTCATTAGATTTGTTGGGGTATTTTTTAAACACCTGTGTACAGGGATTTTAGAATAACTGTGAAATGTAGGAGCGTTAATATAGTCCTCGTGAATGTTTTCGGTCATAGCGGTCATTTTCGACCAAAAACATTCAAATATTTACCTAATTATTTTAAATCTCTTTGTTCTCGACGAAGATTAGGCGTTGACACAGACAATATTATAGAGTAGGTATAAATAAGTACGTGCACATACATAGATGCATTCTTTCTTTCTTCATTATCATGGTCCGATAGAACGACCGCAGAGAGATACCTTTATTCCCGTCTACCACCACCAGTCCGCCACCACTGGTGGCAGTTGCAACTATTTGACGCATCTACCACCACTGGTGGTGGATTCCACCAATTTAAGTGTCATCTGCCACCAGTGATGGTAGAATTTTGGGCGATGCGAGTTTTCTTAATCATCAAGGACAATACAACAACACAATATAATTATGATTAAATAGTCAAACGAACTTACGTATAAGTGAAGTTCCACGGTAATTATGCTTGTTGTTGGATTTATTCATAGATATATATAAAAAGAGAGGACACCATAGAACCTCGGACGGATACACATCACGTCACGTCAAACCGTCTCTCCCCAAAACAAACCAACAATACAAGCCGTATGTACCTACCATCCTGCTGTTCAGTAAATTAGTTCCAGTCAGCCGCTCCCATTGTACCGTGTTCCTATTCTCACCGTGGTTAAACTTCCCCCTGTTCAGAACTTCAGTCCGCCATTACAGACCCGTTGATTATTGTCATTATTCCCTTAATTGGTTCGTAATAGGCTCGGTTGGGCTAATGAGGAGGTTTTTTGTTCTTTATTTTGTGCTAGTGTCTATTTTGGCCATTAGTTAAGTTTTAATCTTGAGGAAAAATGGTGGTGGTGACACGGGCCATGGTAAAAGATAGCCGAGCTCTCTATGTAGCTATTAATGTGGCCCGATGACGTATTACTGAAAAAGCATATAGAATTTTATTTTTTTACCTACTGGCCAAAGAAGGAGTATTATGTTTTCATGATTCATGTAAAAGTCGGTGACTTGTTTTTTTATTCATGATGGAACTTAACCTACCGACCTGTCGTATGGCCGTTTGGGTGTACTGTGCACTTCTGCGTACCCCCTCAGAGCATACAGGCGTAATGTTATGTTATGGTGTTGTGTGAACAATAAACATCCAAGCGATTGCAGCAATCACGACAGATTTGCTGTCTATTATTGATAAGTTCCGTTCCATATCTGCGAAGTCCATGATCAGATCATGACAATATTTTTATGGAACCAACTTGAGAGTATTATATACTCTTTCAAACTAAAAAAAGAAAATTCAAAATCGAAAATTTCTCTTTAAAAATATTTTTTTAATGTTGAGCGTATCGTGGTCTTATTCAGACGACCTCCACCACGGTTACGGTCACAGACCAGTCCGTCGATCTAAGAGCAAACCGGCCGTTATTTATACCAGCGATAACGATAATTGAAAAGTCAAAATTGTCTTGGATTGACATAAATATTTGTAGAAACACGAAACACGTTGAGAGGCCCCTTAACGCCTGTGTCCTCTAGTTGTAATGGAAACAGAAATAAATTAAAGTGGTCTTCGAAATGAAATTACTTAGCAATAGACGTGACACGAATAGAAACACAGGTACCTACTAAAATATAAAGTACAGGCATTGAAATCGCAATCCAATCAAAATCTACCCTCGACCGACTAAAAAACATCTTTATCTAGACGAGAAACTGTTCCAAACGAGTTTAAGATAAACTTTAAGAGAACTAACAAAATCTTCTTGCCATAAAATCAAGTAAACGTTCAGAAAATCTTCAAAACAATCCCTTTTACTGTCCCTATCAGACTTTACCCTTAAAATTACGTCGGTAGAGCGTTCTAAAAATTTCTGAAAACGTTTCAAAGCCGAATTTTGGTACACCCCTCTTATCAACCAGGTATAAATGGAAGGTGTGCCAATATACATGCAAATTCGGCGTAGACGAACAAATTGCGTTAGGGGCGACCGCCAGCCGAACCCGGGATGGACGACAATCTAGTTGGGGGACTCTTAGACGACTGTTTACTGAAGAAAGATACTGTAACTTTGTTTACTGACGTGTAAGGAATACTGAGTGCGTTCTGTTTTTGGGGTTCGTTTTGCTGTTGGTAAAAAAATCGGGGCAGTTTTTGGGGACAAAATTACACAAGCCCCGCCCCAGTCGTAGCACTGCTACGGTTTGTGCTCCGCGCACGACTACGTGTTGCTACACCGTAGCGGAGCTACGAAGCGTGCTGTGGAGGTGACGATCGTTCAATGTTTTTCCTTTACCCAAAAAGTGCTCAACGCACCTAAAGAATTACCTAACTTCGGACGCGGAAAGGTGGACTATACGGCCCGGATGCTATGAAAACGGAGACGAGACGACACACCTCCGATCCTCCCGCCACGTCTACGCTCATGCAGTCACCCGTTAATTAAAACCACGCAGGAGATTATTGATGATTTCTGACGGAAAAATAAAACAATTTTTGTCGACAAGTTATTGACGTCTTATTATTTGGAATGTCATAATCGTATAGTTTTTTTTTTATACAACTTTTAGCCATTGTATATAAAGGGTGTAAATAGACCCTTAACGATGCCGAAAGGTACTTGTTCTCCCCGTCATTGCTATAATTTTTTTGTTCTAGACCATACCTGGGAACCTTCTAGTTACGGAGATATTGGGGGTCAAAGTTCCAACTTTTTTTTTCAAATACTAGTTTTTTGGTTATCATTTTGCTTCAAATACCTCCATAACCCGTTTATTATTAAATGCGTCGCCATAAGCACAATGTTTTCAATGCGTTACATTGAGTTTTACCGTAAAACGTGATTTTACACCCCAACAAAAAGTCATTTCCCAGCAATAATATTTGCGTAAAACCAGTACCGCAGCGTAGTGCGTAGTTACCCTGCATAAAAAATAGGCACACCCACGAGTATTCTCTTCCATCCACTGCCTCACAGTGTAACAAACCGCAGTATGTCAATTACCGTGCAGTTATCCAGTTATGGCACATTAAGCCATTAACGGCTCGTCCGTATATCACGTGCCCTTACTTTATTAGCTCTCAAACCTTCTATGTAATTAGTTTCCTCGAGGTACTTATGGGGTCATTTTACATTATAAGTTTGGTGAGACACGTTTGTTACGCATAGCGCTACCAGCGACCTAGACACCGATCCGCGACCTACACGCCGCTGCGTAAGGGAAACAGCCAAATGCCGACGCTGCATTTCGTGACGCGCGGACACCGAGCGATCGACCTTGCAATGCGGAAATCATCGACTCAGCGCCCGATACTTTCAAGGTGGAACCGTACGGATGCAAAGAGCAAAGACAAGCATGTCATTGCACGTACCTAAGATTAGCTAATAACGAGAGTCCAAGATGACGGGCATTCCATATTCACACTTCGAGTAGGAACTAGGCTAGTTTAGGCTATAGTTAATGTAATTATTTTACTCTAATATAGATTAAGTAGTCATCTTTGGTTTCATTTCAATCCCCCGATTGCAGCTAACGTATTTGGCGCAGTCGGAAGGATATTCGCGGGCCGGTTCGCGAGCTTAGGGATCTCTAATATCGAAATCCGCGTACGCGAATCGCCTGGGTGGCTATCGAGCCCCGGCATCGAATATTCGAATCTACGGTCCAGCTGCAGTTTCGGGAGGAGAATCCAAACTTCGATTCACGAGAGAGCCAGAGATGAGAAAATTGTAAGTACACTTGAATCGTTCCTGTGTTGCTTCCCTCTTAGTCCTAGAACCACTCAACTTCCAAAATTTCCCACCCGAAAAATTCCAGTTCCCAGGAGCCCGCATCTCGGCTCACTGAGGTGCTATAGATAACGGTAGGGATTTGGATAGTGATAGTAAGAATAGCATAGGTAGTAGCGTAATTAGCGTAAAAATGGCCCACGACCCCGATACGATTTTCAAGGCCCTTCGTATGGTCCCGGAGTTCGACGGGAACCCAAACGTTTTGACTAGGTTTGTTAAAATATGCGATCAAATAGTAATTGAATATGTTAGTAATGCCCAAGGTAGTGAGTTAAGCAACTTATGCGTATTAAATGGCATCTTAAATAAAATAAAAGGCACTGCCGCCTGTATCATCAATTCCAACGGCATACCTGAAAATTGGCTAGGTATCCGAACGGCTGTTTCGTCCACCAAGACTCGGAACGCACCTTTTGACGTTTGACAGATTACGTTTCGTTGTCTGTGCGAATCTGTGCGATGACGTTGGCTTGTCAGTGCAATTTTGGTTGAATAATGGTCGCTCCGTGCTTGTAATTTTTGGTACACGCTGTTCCGTGTAATTATTGGTTGAAAACTTTGAGTTATTGTTAATCCGATACCATCTTGATCGGTGTTTGATATTTTGTTGATAATTGAGTGAAAATTGAGAAATCTCGCCATTTTGGGTCTTGACCGCGAGTGATTTTTTGGTTATGTCCGGCCTGTTTGTGTCATTTGAACGCCGGTAATTTCCTAAATTCAGTGTTGGACTATTACATCCCCGATTGGGTTATCAAACCGGGATAAAATTCAGTTGGACATTCGTGAGAGGTGCCACGTGTGGGATCTGAAGGTTTGATCCTGGAGTCGACGGTGCGAGCCGCGCGCGTCCTTTGGTTACCGTCGAATCTTACCTAACTATACATACACCACACACACCACAGATATACTTACACCCCACCCAGATGAGACGTGACCAGGACTACGTCACATCACCGGTACCAACGTGATGGTAAGTGTATTGAATAGTTGTTTTTCCTTTGTCAATTTGGACAAATATATTTTGATTAGGGCTCCGCGTAATCGCGGACATCGTGAGTCTGTTCGTGCAGTCTCACACAACGGCCCTAGTCAATAATTTCTTAGATCAACGAGACGAGACCGCCTTGTATAGAGACCTTTCCTTAGCTACGCAGGGAAATAGGACACCTCAGGAATTCTATGAGGAATGCCAAACCTTGTTCAGTATGATGATGACGTATGTAACGTTACACGACCAAATTTCTACTACAGTGGAAGCGAAACGTACACTGTACAAGAAAGTTACTATGCAGGCTTTTGTAAGAGGATTAAAGGAACCATTAGGATCCCGCATTCGGTGCATGCGTCCCAATACTATTGAGAAGGCACTCAAATATGTACAGGAAGAACTTAACGTTATGTATTTACAGGAATGTAGGGAGTTTTCATCAAATACCAACCTAGTTCCTCCACTTAGTAGTAATTTCGCAGAGCCGATTCCCAACTGGCCCAATCCTGTAGGAATCAGACCCGACCAACTACCACCACCACAATCATTCGGGTTCAACCCTAACTTTGTTAATCCCCAGGTCCAAAACCGCATGCCTAATCAAACACAGCATATATTCCACGCACCTTACAATGCTCAGAGTAACATGTTCCTTTTGCCACCTAGAAACGTCCCGGCACAAAATCAGAATCAAGGTCCTATACCCATGAGTGAGGTACAGAATTTTACACCCACCCCAAAGTTATCTGGCCATAATTGGCAGAATTCAGGTAATCTGCCACCAACCAATTACTTTAAAGCTCGGGAAATTAACATGAATGAGTGTGCGTCATACGGCGACTCATATTATCCGACGCAGCACTATTACGAGCCGACCTGGTTCAGTTACGATGACATTTGTCACGATTACAACCCGGTTGCTTCATTAGAGTGCAACTTTACTCCGACTTTAGGAAATGTAGGTGTTCAAGGCAATATTATATATTCAACTGAACCTCAGGCAGGTCCAAGTCAGGTAAATCAGGATTTCCAGGAGGCCCAGAAATCAAAAGAAACAAAGATAGAATTAAATCTCCCGAATCAATCTCCAGAATCAAACCCGAAAGTAAAAACCGGTATCCTAATAAATCCACCTAATGCCATGTATTCCACCATGCCAGTCATACAGAACAAGTTTAAGAGCTCATCTAAGAACTTAGTACTAGCTAAGACAGAATTAGAGAACGTTAAAGATAATCTACGTCAGCAAGACATAATTAAACACTACCATGACGGCAATACTAATCACCGAGGAATTATCGAATGCTATTTAGCCCTCTCAGGTAAGTATTACTGGCCCAAAATAAAAGACCAAATAGCCAAACTCACCAACGAATGCACTACTGCGGGCAAGCCAAATATGACCGGAGACCTATTAGACCCCAGTTTAATATTGTACCCCCGGCAACAAAGCCATTCGAGATGGTAGATAGACACATGGATTTATCCCGCCGCGAACGCGAAACAGAATACGTTCCTAAACGACATGTATTCATTAAGAACCCCTCTGCAAGCCGTCAGGAAACAGTACCGCTGTATTCCCAAGACACCATTCTATCCGATTTACCCATACGCATTTACGCGCCTAAAAAACGTAGACTAGTATTCAAAACCAGGTTAATAAGAGTAAGGAATTCAACCCCCACACTATTTCCAATACAGTTTAATAAATTTAACAATCCAGTTTAATAAACTACGCAAAGTTGGTCAACTTATACTTAATACAAATGGAAATTTAGAAGACTTAAGATTAGAATTAGAATATAAAATATGTTAGCTATTAGATAAATATTAAACTTAGAACTCAGAGAATACTATGACACTATCATTCCCGGATCGTATTCCAACGAAAACAGATAGTTATAGCTTCCAGATCTCCTATAATCTCCAAAATTGTTCATGATCTGCACAAGTTATCCATAGCACCCAACAAAAGCCGTCAAGCCCTTATCCCTACCTACCCCTTTATAGCAACTAATGGGGACTCTTCCGTGTACATAGAAGCAGAATGCTCGAAGTTCAGCAACTGGTATCTCTGTGAGAAAAAATAACCCATCAAATACGAACCAAAACTGACTGCATCCAAAAACTCATCGTGAACCAAGCCCTCAAGACCTCCGTACCAAGGAACTAACCATAATCAACGACAATGATGTAATACAGAGCCAGCCCCTGAAACTAATGGACATACCCTACGACGTGGAGGCACCGGGAGCTGCATTAACCCAAGTTCATCTCAGCTCAATCGACCTAGAAGGACTACACAACATCCAGAACCAAGTTATGACGAGCCAGCCGATACAGCTCAACCAACTACAATCGGACATCATATCATACCACCATATACCCTTCTACGTTGCACTATTAGGTACAGGCGCACTCATTATAGCAATATTGGGCTATTGCAGCCAATGGTTTCGCAAACGCACCGAAGCACCCAGTACTGAGGGACGCACCCACGAGGAACCCGAAAGGAGGGAAGAGGACTACACACCCGGAGGACAAGTTCCAGAAACATTTTATCTCAAAGTTCTAAAATAGTTCCTGATCTGCGGGTGGAGATGTTACGCATAGCGCTACCAGCGACCTAGACACCGATCCGCGACCTACACGCCGCTGCGTAAGGGAAACAGCCAAATGCCGACGCTGCATTTCGTGACGCGCGGACACCGAGCGATCGACCTTGCAATGCGGAAATCATCGACTCAGCGCCCGATACTTTCAAGGTGGAACCGTACGGATGCAAAGAGCAAAGACAAGCATGTCATTGCACGTACCTAAGATTAGCTAATAACGAGAGTCCAAGATGACGGGCATTCCATATTCACACTTCGAGTAGGAACTAGGCTAGTTTAGGCTATAGTTAATGTAATTATTTTACTCTAATATAGATTAAGTAGTCATCTTTGGTTTCATTTCAATCCCCCGATTGCAGCTAACGTATTTCGTTCTTAAGAAGTCCTAACTGTTGCCTGCGAGCTTTGTCCGCGTAAAAATTATAATACAATTTTTAATTCCTTATTTGAATCGGATTTTGTTAATGATTTCATGGGTTTTAAGTTTTTGCATGGGACCCTTATCCTAAAAGTAAGGAACCTAAGTTACTTCTTATATCATCAGCTATCTACCAGTAAAAGTCCCGTCAAAATCGGTCAAGTGGTTTCGGAAATTTGCCGGAACAAACAGACTGACATACAAACAAATATGTTTTTTTTTTTTTTGTTTTAAGTACCAAAAATTACTTTTATAATGCGTAAAAAGTTATCTCCCTTATGGTCCAAGCCATGCATTGTTATTTTAATTGTGTCTGTAATTGCGGGTATTGAAGTGCTACAATTACAAACAGACATGTTTATACTTAGTCTATTTATTTTCATAGATGTATGTACGAGTATTGTGTGATCAAAGTTATGATTGATCACTAAGTCAGGTACATAGTTATAGATGGATAAGAATCAAGAAAGATGGATTATAGAAGAGTGTAAAAAGACTCTTAACGAAGCTGAAAGGCACTTGTTTGACCGTTTGCTATTTTTTTTTTTATCTAGACCAGTGTTGTTCAAGCCTCTATAGGGGGTCGCAAGAGGTCGCGAAAACTACCTCAATAAACAAAACAGTTAAGTTTAAAAAGATAGATTTAATAACAAAATGTTAATTAGAGGATATAAACTATTGTAGGTTCATACAAATTAACAAAATAAAAACCTATTAGTAGTCATCCATCTTATTGAGGTTTCGCTTGTTTGTCATTAGCTGATTTCTCCCATCATCGTGGATCTGTTTGAGCAACATTGAGAATTAAATCGAATTCCAAATTAAATAAAAATGTGTTAAATACCTACATATAGTTATCCGAAACCTAATTATGTTATTATATTATTTTATTATGCATAAAAAATTGTATGGAATTATATATATATATATAAAACCGACTTCAAAAAACACAAAAAAGTGAAAAATAACTTTAGCTTCTGAATTCGGTGACTTTTGTTTGATTGTTTTTTTTTTGTCACCGACTTCTGAAGCTAAAGTAATTTTTCACTTTTTTGTGTTTTTTGAAGTCGGTTTTATTTTTTTGCAAAAAAGTTTTTTATTTATCCATTTTTAGTTGTTCGCAAACAAATATTTGCCATGAATTTATTTGACATTGTTACCAATACATGTCATGGTACAGATACCGGCACGGTTCTTGAGCGCTCGGCGGAAGAGTGGGGATCGCTTTGCGCATCGTGCACCTATACGCGCCCCACTTCATACCACCAAAGAGACCCAATAACTCACTTTTGCGCAGGTGAAGGTCAGCGCTCAAGAATCGTGCCGATGATTGTAATAGGCGTGAGCAGCGGTGGCCCAGTGTGCCACCACTGGGCCACCGCTCTCACTCGCCCCGACTTACGAACAGTAAGTTGTGGGTTCGAACCCAGGCAGGCGTATTACTTTGTGTAATTTATTTCATCACCACTGCTCTCAAAACGGTGAAGGAAAACATCGTGAGGAAACCGGCATGTCCTAGAACTAAAAAAATCGAAGATATGTGTGATGTGACATCTAACAATCCGCACTGGGCCCGCGTGGAGGATTATAGCACATTCCCTCTCATAGAGAGGAGGCCTGTGTCCCAGCAGTGGGAACATTAACAGGCTGATGATGAATAGGCGTATCCGCAATATATGGAACTTCCTTCTTAGCCCTTTGTATTCCAGGGCCGCAGTATCTCTTTAGAACAGTCCCTTTTGCTGACATCTCTATGAGGCGCGCGCGGAACACGTGACGAAGTCTGGGTGTATTGTACACATCTGCGTACCCCCTCAGAGCATACAGGCGTAGTAGCGATTGCAACATTCACGGCACATTTGCCGTCTATTTTTGAAGAGTTCCATTGTATATCTCCGAAGATCAGCATCACATGTTCATAAAATGGGACCACACGGGGAGCACTACCTTTCAAATAAAAAAAGAATCATCAAAATCGGTTCACCCAGTCGAAAGTTCTGAGGTAACAAACACAAAAAAAAAATATAGTCGAATTGAGAACCTCCTCTTTTTGGACGTCGGTTGAAAAGCGAAGGGTTGGGGGTCGCCAAATATTTTGTCATACTATGGGGGTCGTATCATAAAAAAGGTTGAAAACAACTGTTCTAGACCATAGCTGAGAGCCTTCTAGTTACGGAGATATTGGGGTTCAAAGTTCCAACGTTTTACTTTTTTTTTTAAATAGGTAATGTACCTCCACGACCCCGTACTATTCAATCCATCGATTATCACAATTTTTTGAGTGCGTTACATTGAGTTCTGCCGTAAAAAGTGATTTTTCCCCCAATAAAAAAAAAAATGCGTATAAATTTACTTATTTTGATGTACAGAATGCTTGGTTGAAGGCTTCGTGATGAGGTATTTTACACCATTTGTAAGATTGTGTGCCTAAGTGAACCAGTGCCTGTAATTCTTGATGTCGAGATAAATAAAGATTTATGATTGATTAATTGAACCCAGCGCCCTATACTCAGCAGTAGTGCTGGATACTTATTCATATTTATATTTTATTAATTTTATTTTGCGTACCATAAGTTTAAAATTTATGATTTATAATGTATTTGATGTTACAATAGGCTAACAGCTGAACATGGTCAATAATGATCCCTAGACCAAAGAGATAATCAAACTAAACGAATATTACATCTCGCCTATATTCCTCAAAATGGGTAAGCAGTCGGTTTCCTTGTTACAGCTCTACGTATTTATTAAGCAAGTTTCAACACTTCATAGTAAAGTGACGGTCGCTCTGTGATTATGGTAAATGATTATTAATGAGTCTAACACATGGTGCGCTGATGTATTGCGCTAAATTAGTTAGTCTGTGGCGTTACAGGGCTTAGGACTGATGTGCGTCGATTATACCAGGTCTAGTTGTACCTATAGGCTTAATTGAGGTTTAAGTAGTATTTAAGGGCCTATACTCCCTCAAATGGCTTAGCATGATCCTCCGTTACGCCTGAAATACTACAGCATTAATTTACGGTGAAATAAATATACGGTAAAGTTGAGGATTAATGCTAAGTATTATGTGTGACGAAAACACGATTCCATAAACTTTTCTCGATAGAAAAAAAAAACCGCTACCGCTATAAACCGCTAGTATTCAAAAAGTACTTCAAATTACATCATGAAACTTTGCATACTAACTGAACTAACTATAAAGCAGGTCTTATGTGTTTTATTTTTTTAGTCCAATAGATTTTTTGTAAATCGCAAAAAACCACTCATTTCACAATATTCGGCCGCAGTAACTGACGGAACAACCGCTTTGTAGTGCAAGCTGATTAGAACTTTATTCTAACAGTATTTCAAATGAAGTTTGAACCACCACAAATAGAGTTGCTAATTTTAGGGTTAGAAGGGCCTTAGGAGTCTGATGAGGAGAGCAGTGGTAGCATAGAGGCCGTGGAATCGAATTATTTTTTATACAATCAGCTTCACGATGTGGTACCCCCCTTGAAAGCACCTACGTTCGAACTGGGGTACTCAATTGGGATACCCAATTGATGCAGACCACCGTACATTATTTGTGTACTTTATTTTTTTACCAATGGTCTCAAAACAGTGAAGAAAATCATCGTGAGGAAACCAGCATGCCTGAGAGATATTTCTCAACGGCATATAAAGCCAAGTTAGAGGTCCTTTGGCGTCATAAAAAACTATAACACCAGGTTAGGCACTACAGTTTGGCAGCTGAGAGAATGCGTTCGTCAGGAATGGCTGTCAGTTGGTACAAAAATGTGGCGCGAAATTATAACATTTATTGATAATTGATTTAATGATATCCTTTTTAATACTTATTATTTGTTAATAGGGCAAAAAAGGTAATAATAGGTAAGTTATTTATGCTTTCAGGAACGCATTCTCTCAGCGGCCGAACTGTAACCACACGATAAACAAAAGAAAATCAACATACAACCTGACGCTGACAGACCTGCAAATTGCAAATAAAAACCGGCGAAGTGCGTGTCGGGCCACGCGCAGTGCAGGGTTCCCTAGTAGCCCATTATTTAGATTTTGTTTTTCAATGCAAGTCTTGCCCGTTGTAAACAAGCAACTACTTCATCTTAGTCACTAGAGGATTTATTTTAAGGATTTATTCTAAGGATTTTGTATTTGGTACAAAATTATCCAACACCCAAGTTCAACGAATATTACTGCTAAAGTAATAAAGTTATCTTAACCGCTATAATTTTCCTTTAAATTCCATGAAATGCACTATCATCAAGAATTTTTCTAGATTTTTTAAGCTAGCTGTTTAGCTTTTTGAGGGGGGGACGGGCGTCCCCCCCTCAAAAAAAAATTTTGTTCCAGTAGGGCTACTGGAACAAAAATTTGCACTTTAAAGTTTAATATTTCGTAAATGGAGCATTAACTCATAAAGTAGTATTAGCAACCTCTAAGTCATTTAAAAATACCTATTCAGCGGTACCCCACATGATGGGTAGACGGCGAAAAATAAAATGATCCCCACTTCACATTTAGGGGACTACCTTAAAAAATATTTTCCAAAATTTTATTTTACCGCTTTGTCGGCCTTATTGATATACACACCTCTACAAACATCATTCACATTACAGTTTTCTAGTACTAACGGTCTCTTAACCCAAAACCCGCAAAACCTCGGACAGACAGACAGACGGACATGACGAAACTATAAGGATTCCTTGTCAAGACTAGGGAACCCTAAAAACGTAATAAATGTTCTCGCGGACTACCCTGGCGAGCTCGAAGTCAATATTATCTGGTTTCGAACTCAAAGTTCCTGCCTGTCCTGTTGACCACTCGACCGACGATATAGCCCGCAGTCCATAATGGAGTTCAAACAAACAAAATATCCTCAGAAAACCGGATTTAGATGACCCACTATTGTCTATCGAGAAGAATTTTATTGAAGGATGACCTAGCCTATGCCTAGACAAGTAAGTAAAGTACAACATGCTTCTTTGGGCGCATGAATGTCCTTTTGGGCAGGAGCGCTGGTGGTAAACATTTTGACATTGATGTGGAAATTGTACTGAAAATGCAAAATTTGCGTCAGTTCTGGTTTTGTGTCCGGATAGTTAGTTCACCCCCTTTTTGAATGGACGCTAAATTAAACTGACGAAATGTATATGTGTAATTTATACTATTAAAAGAGCAATATTTGTATGTATATTATTTGTACTAATATTATAAAAAAAGGTATTCGTTAGTTTGTATGTAAGGGAATCGGAACTACGCATTTTGACTTACGGGAAGCTACATTTTCCTTGAGTGTATTTCCACGGAAGCAATGCTTGATCGCCCATGTACTATAACGTAATACAAGACTATCCCTAACCTCCAAATAAGTAATCAGGTTCGAAATATATAGCAGAAGTTTTCTTAGAAACCGATGGATGTTTTCGAATGAAATGAAATAAAATTGATAGAAATATTCGTAAAGATAATTAAATTAATTTCATCTGAAGACGTAAACAAAACAAAAAAAAAACACAAAAACAAAAACACTAACAAAATAAACAAAAACACAAAAAAAAAACAAAAAGTGAAAAATATCTTTAGCTTCAGAAGCCGGTGGCAAAAACACCAAATCAATCAAACTAAGGTCAAGCTTCAGTGACCTTTGTTTGATTGATTTAGTGTTTTTGTCACCGACTTCTGAAGTTTGGCTTTTGTTTACATACACACGAACATATATCGTCCCCGTAGTTGGAAAATTAAATAAGTCCGATTTTGGCGATTTTCACTTTTCCCTATTTTCAAAACACCTAAAACATACCGCATACTTGAGCCTTACAGGCATTTTCGTATCTTAATCCGTTCCAAAAATATAGCCATTTTTGTCGGACAGATGGAATAATAAATATCTTCAGACAAACACTATTTTTTTAAAGGTAAAATAAATAACTCAGTAAATAAATCAATAACTGTGGTCAATGATAAGTTGAATGTCAAATAAATTAAATAACATGAGTTATTGAATTTTTCCCCAACTTAAAAATTGTTTCACAAAACTAACTAAGTTCTAGGAAAACTAAATAACTCTATTTATTTGATTCTGCTAGTAATAATTCTGATTATAACGTACCTAATTTATAAATACTTGATGTTATCTATTTCTTCTACAACTAGATAGTGATTAATTTATAAGATGCTAGGCAAATAAAATAAATAAAATAAATTAAGTTGTTTATAATGGACATAAAACAAAATACACCTGAGGAAAGAAACAGCCCTGCTCTGGAAAAGCGAAAACATCGAATTGCCAGACAGTTACGGGACAGCACTCAAGAGGCTCGTCTCAACAGAGAAAAACTTGATAGCAACCCTGCTCTTCGAGACAGATATACAAAACAGATGAACTCGTACATACCCCCTTGTCTGTGGGACGGCCATTTTGGCCAAGCGAAAAAAGTAAGCCAGGTCTGTGGCTCGGCCAAAGTGGCCGAGTAGTCTCTGCGTTCGTATTTGACATAATTTTAATGATGAACTTGTTTCTATCTCGATCAAATTTGCACAGAGTCTAGGAGAAAGAACAAGTAAGACATTTTGCCTCAGTTCAACAACGAACGAAACTTCTAACTGACCAATATACCGCTCCCCAGTTGCGAAAGGCGCCGCGCGCCAACTGGTCGTCACAGATTAGAACAAAAAATGTTCTGCGTGCTATAGTGTGTGATATTGTGCGTTGTGCTTGTGTGGTATTGTGTTGTGATTTCGTCATGCTTGGGTAAGTAATAAACATGTTTGAATGTAGAAACAGTCTAATTGTTAGAGATTTCGGCCAAAAATAGTAATTTCAACAAACATGAAAAACCGTTGAAGGGACGCTGATACATTTCGCGGTATTTTGGCACTAATTATTGATAGAAATGCAAACTATGGCTATTACGTGTGTTGTTTATGTATCGTATTATATATGTTAGGCGTTTAATTTTAATATTATCGTATTTTCGTTGTGTTCAATTCAAAATTCTAATTACGTAAAACTTTCGAGAGCCCCGACCAATAGGGACTGCCGCGACTTGCCGCTGGCCCAATCATAGAGCTGGATTTCAATGCCGTCGACGCGCTTGACCAATCAGCGCCGTTGTTTACTAGATTTTTTAGTGAAATTGTTCGTTTTGATTATTGATTTTAATTAATGTTTTTGTTAGACAGCATGCATTTTTATATGCCTAATGTTTTGTAAATATCTTCAACATGTAGAATGTTAAAAAATATTTCAAATTGAGGCAACAAAATATAAACTGTGATGCAATGTTTGAGTGGCTGTTTTTACGCCTGTTTTTAAGTGTCTGCTTTGTTTATTTTATACTAATTAACTGATGACTTGTAACAGCTGAAACTGTGTCGGTGTCAAGTATGTAAACCAAACATTATTATTAAAATATAGATCAAAGTACAAGGCGTTGTGACCTCTGACAATGGAAGTGTAAACAAACCTGTGAAGTCTTGTGTGAAGTCTCTAAATGATTCGAAAGCAAGTGGCTATGATGAAATTCGCACTGACATTGTAAAATTATCAGTAAATATGATTCTGGAGCCTCTTTTATATGTTATTAACCTCTCACTAGAACAGGGAATATTTCCGGATATATTAAAAAGATCAGTAGTGAAACCATTGTATAAAAAAGGAGATAAAACACAAATGGACAATTACAGACCCGTTGCACTGATACCTATATTTTCGAAAATTTTTGAGAAAGTGTTTCATAATAAATTATCAAACTTTATTGAAAAACACCAAATTATAAAGGATGAACAAAATGGCTTTCTCAAGAATAGAAGCACATCTTTAGCAGCCTTTCAATTAATTAAATCAATTACGGAGTCTATCGATAATAAAATTCCTGTTTCAGTACTTTTTATGGACATGAGTAAAGCGTTCGATCATGTCAGTCATGAACGGTTATTAGAAAAAGTTTCTAGATACGGAGTAAGAGGAAAAGCATACGACTGGCTGAAGTCATATCTGACTGATCGAGTACAGGCAGTGGAAGTATCAAGTTATAATGATCAATCCAAAATGCGAGAGTCATGTCAGTCTTCGTTTTTGTTAAATAGTTACGGCGTGCCTCAAGGCAGTATCTTAGGTCCGCCACTGTTCTTGCTCTACATAAATGATTTGGTAAATATCTTGAATCATAAATGTGTACTATTTGCGGACGATACCACTATTATATTAAAAGGCACCGATAAAAACACCTATGAGCAGGAAATAAACACGGCTCTCCAAACGTCCATAGAGTGGCTAGAAGCTAACAACTTAAAGGTCAACATAAGTAAAACAAAATTTATGCAATTTCATACTTACCGAACGAAACCGTTGAACCTAAATATAATGTACAAAGGGAACGCCCTGACAAAAACTGACACAGTTAAATTTCTTGGAATATCCTTAGATAAATTTTGCTCTTGGAAAAGCCATGTCAATGACGTTTGCGGTAAAATTAATAGATTTGTCTACCCTCTGAGGCGTATTAGCTGCGAGATATCTAGAAACGCTGCAATTACCGCATATCACGGCTATATATCTTCCATTTTGCGATATGGTATCATTCTTTGGGGTCGCTGTGTGGAAATTGATCATGCATTTGTAATGCAAAAAAAGTGTATAAGGGCTATATTTGGGTTGAAACAAATAGATTCTTGTCGCCCATTCTTTAGAAAATATAAGATACTTACTCTACCGTGCATTTATATCTTGGAATCTTGTATATTTGTTTTAAGGCATAAGAATCTTTTTCAGCAAGCGACAAGCTACTATGCCCCTCGATCTCATAATACCAACAAATTATATAAACCCAAGACGAATCTCACACTCACATCTAACAACAGTTATATTATGTGTATAAAATTGTATAACAAACTTCCAAGCACCATAACGACACTCCCATTTTTTAAATTTAAGCGTAGTCTTACAAAAATCTTAATAGATAAATGCTTTTATAGTGTACTTGAGTTCCTAGATTATAAATTGTAAATTCTGAATTATATATATAAATACTAATTAATTTAATTTTAATTTTAAAATTTTAATTTAATACAATTACAATTGAATCAATTACAATTTATAAACTGCATGCATGGTTCAAATTAATAAATTTTTCATTTGTTATTAACTATATTATGTAAAATTTGCACGCCGAAATTAATGGCAGAATAAGAGAAATATACTTTATCTTTAAGATCCTCCTGTACCTTATTTACGCAAATAAATGATTTTGATTTTGATTTTGATTGAACCCGTTCTTTTGTTTGGAACGCGGCACTCATAAATTACGTCATGTTTTGTTAGGCTTGTGAGTTGAAAAAAATGTATTGCGACGTCTGTTTTTTTGTTTGATTTATATGAACTAATAGGTCTTTGTGGAAGTTAAACAATAACTTGTTGAAAAAACGGTTTATTTTTTTAAATTATAATTACCTTTATCCAAGAAACTGGTATTTTTCCCTTACACTGAACACACGTTGCAATTACTAATACATTTCATGGCAAAACTATACTAAACCGTACATAACCTGTTAGCTAATTTAATAACGATTCCAATGATATATAACTGGTATCGAGCTAACTAATGTAATTTCGGAGATATAGTCGTTTTAATCAGGTCCGCCGAATCGGTCGAGCCCCACAGACAGGGCTCCACGGTCGCGCGCAATTTTTAGGTTTGACAGCGCCACAGTTGAGGGGGGGATAAATATATAGTCAACACAAGACAGAGAAGTGACAGATCAGAAGATAAGCAAGGGATACGCCGAAAAAGCGCCCAAGACAAGCACAGTTGGTAGGACATGGTACCTACCCCATTTTGACGTGTTCAATTCCATGAAACCGGAAAAACTTCGTATAGTCCATGACGTCACAGCCAAATCAGGAGGGATGTCACTGAACGACTTCCTACTCACGGGTCCAAACCTACTACAGTCCCTGCCCTGCGTCATGATGAGATTCCGCCGACACCCAATAGCAGTTGCCGGCGACGTAACAGAAATGTTCATACAAGTGAAGGTGCGTAGACAGGACAGAGGCGCCCTTCGTTGTCTTTGGAGAGACGATAGAAGAGAAGGCGCCCTTGAAGAATACCGCATGACGTCTATAATATTCGGCGCGGCAAGCTCACCGTGCACAGCCATCTACGCAAAAAATTGGAACGCGAAACGGCACGGCGAAAGTCAACCAGAAGCGGTGGAAGCCATCATACAGAGTCATTACATGGATGACTACCTCGACAGCTACAGAAGCGACACGCATAATTATCAACAGCGGTGAAGAACATACACCTACAGGCGAAGTTTGAACTAAAAAAATGGGTTTCAAACTGCACAGAAGTTCTAGAAATTATAGACCCGACACAGAACAGGACTGAAGTAGTCAACATCGGGAAAACAGACAGTACAGAAAAGATACTCGGACTGATATGGAATCCGAGTCAGGACACGCTAGGCTTCAACCTTACGTTCGCACGTCTACCGAGCGGCATCTTGGACAAGGAGGCGCCGACGAAGAGAGAAGCACTGAAAATCGTCATGTCACTATATGACCTGCTGGGCCTCGCCTCTCCAGTAACTATTCGAGCCAAACAGATTCTCCAGGAGGCTTGGAGGCGAGGAACCAACTGGGACTAAGCGCTCGAACCAGACCTGTCCGCCTAGTGGAGAAGTTGCGACAGCTCAAGAACGTCGACTTACCAAGATGCTATCCGAGATACAGTGAAGCTACAGAAACAAAAGTCCACGTCTTCACCGACGCAAGCGAGATGGCGTACGCAGCAGCTGTCACTGGCGATCGACAACAGCAGACGGTAAACAGCACGTCACTATCGTCATGGCAAAGGCGAAAGTGGCACCAATCAAACTTCAGTCAATACCGCGCCTCGAGCTACAGGCCGCGGTATTGGGAACCCGATTGCAGCAGCCGTCATAAAAGAACACGGCATCAAACTCGCATCAATGACGTACTGGACAGACAGCAAAACCGTCCTCACGTGGATTCGAAGAGGATCGCGAGTATACAAACCGTTTGTCGCCCATTGCACAGCATCTATAGAAGAAAACAGCAAGGTCGAAGACTGACGATGGGCACCTACGAAAATAAACATAGCTGACAGCGCCACTCGCGACGTACCACACCACTTTGACTCGCATCATGAGTGGTTCCGTGGACCTAGTTTTCTGTACGACAAACCGTCGACGTGGCCTACAGAGAAACCTCCAATCAACAAAGAACACTCACAGTCACTGATAGAAAAGGCAACAACAGCCCTTCTCTGACAGAAGTTATTCCAGATCGTGAAGAAGTGGGAGTGACTATTTCGTGCTGCAGCGAGCGTCCTACGCTTCATATATCCCTGTTAAAAGAAAACGGAGAAAACGTTCTACAAATGTACACAGAAAAATACAGAAAAGGATTCTGACTGGAGAAAATAGAAGAAGGCGACCAAACCCCTTCCCAAGATGACGGCGAAGACATGAGGCACTCGAGTCGAGAAATACACTATTGAAGCAGAACTTCTCCGAAAAACAGAGACACTACTCATACAGGTCTCACAGCAACAGTCGTTCTCTCAAGAAATATCAAATCTACAGCAACAGAATTCCATAGAAAAGGACAGTCGACTGAGGCCGCTTCGTATAGAATTAATAGACAATGTTATATGGCTGAAAAGTCGTATCGCCGCCATCCACGAAATAGCCGACGATGCGAAGCAACCACCCATTCTACACGGTGACCATCGCATCACCCAGTTATATATAGACTGGACACAGAAGCCTACAGTACAGCGGTACAGAGCTCACCATCAACGAGGTGCGACAACATTATTGGGTTATCGGGATGTGGCCGACTTCGAAGAAGATACTGGCACAATGCCTACAGTCTCGTATTCGCAAGGCACAATCCTCCGTGTCTGCGACCGGCGACCACCCCAGAACGCGCCTAGCATGGCATCACCTACAACGGGCTTGACTACTTCGGCCCGCTGTCAGTCACCGTTGGTCGTCAGCATCAAAAAAAGGTACGCACTATTCACGTGTCTGACCACCAGAGCCGTCTACCTCGAGATCGCCGCCAGCCTCAGCGCAGAATCCGCTATACTGGCGTTGCGCCGGTTCACCATGCGTCGAGGCTGCCCTACCAAGATCCACTCCGACAACGGCACCAACATGCACGGTGCCGACAAGGAGCTCCGAGACGCCTTCCAATGGGAAGCCAGTCGCCGAGGCATCGTGTGGCGCTTCATAACGCCATCAGCACCCTTCAGGGGGCCGCCTGGGAGCGCCTTGTCCGCTGTGTGTAGTCCGCCCTGTACGCCGTCCTCCACGAGAGACATCCAGACGAGGAGGTGTTGTCCACCTTATTGTGAGAGGCAGAGTACACTGTAAACAGCCGGCCGCTCACGCACGTATCAGTAGACAGCGATGATGACGAGGCCATCACGCCGAATCACTTCCTTCTCGGCGGGTCAGCGAGGTTGAAAACACCTGGCAAAGTATCGACAGCAAAAAGATGTGGCGGCGCTCACAGATTCACTTGTTATAATTGGTGTAATTTTGTTTATTTTTTTAAGTTTGTGGTAAGATAAGTATTCTGATTACAATACACTTTTTCTAAATTTTATTGTACTTTTCTATTTCTTCCTTAATATAACTTTATTAATATCATAATACAGCTTTTATTTTATATGAGACCAATAATAGTTAAAAAAATATCAAAGTAATAATAACGTACAAAGCCACTAAATTTTAATATTTCGAGTTCGATAAATTCAATAACTGCATTTATTTCACCAAATTTTACTCTACCAAATGTATTTAGCTTGTAGGAAAACTAAATAAATAGCCGAAATAAGTAGCTAATTGTAGTTACGTTATAAATAACAGTTGTGGCAAAATTAAACAACTTGATTTTTTATGTGTTATTTAGTTAAAGTTAAAGATAGAGTTCAGTTTGTTAAAGCATAATGCAAAAAGTAATCAGGTCCACAAAATATAAAATTACCTACAGTGAAATTGTCTCACATTTTTAAACAAATGTACATTAACTAAAAAAAAACACTAAATCGCGTTTATCTCAGAACTACAAAATCAGAGTTATTTAATTTTCCAACTACGGGGACGATATAACCTGCTCCTTTTTTGAAGTCGGTTAAAAAACTGCAACTATATCTGACGACCATGGTTACATATTCATTTGTCGACCGTACAAGCGTGATGTTAAGTTATGTAAACCTTTTAGAATCAAACCCACATTTGAGGCCTTTCGTTCTCCCCTCATATTCCAATACAGCGGTTGAAAGACATATCTCTATATTTGGACAAATAAAGAAATATGGCGTCGAATCACAAAAGGGAAGTACTGGTGTGTGTAAACAAGTGGCTTCTTCAAATAATTGCGCCGTATTTGGGGAATAAGAGGAAGTTCTGTTTTTCTTTGAGATATTATTTTTGATGAGCTATAAGTATTTTCTGGGTAGTGGTTGTCGATGTTATTTCCTGTTCATTCATAGTAATGGGTCGGGAGGAGCTCGTGGCTAAATAATAACAGCCACTCGGGTCGATCTTCAGGTTAAGCCTCGCTTGGCTAGGTTGGTCCATGGATGGGTGACCACCCAATACTTACCGAGTTTCCTCCGTACCTCGGACAGCACGTTAGGCTGTTGGCCCCGGCTGTCATTTGTAGATCTTAGACAGTCGTTACAGGTGGTCAGTGGCCTGAAATTGTGGCAACTAGGGATATCGCATTACTACACTACTACTACAACAGCCCATAACGTCCACTGCTGGACATAAGCCTCTCCCATGATGGGAGGAATTTGCCGTAATCTCCACGCTTGGCAGGCGGATTGGAGATCGCAGCGATGAAAGACTAACAGAAAACGCTGCTGCCCATTCTCTAGTCTACGGAGGCGCAAGGTGTTCTGCCTCAGACATTAGTCGCCTTATACGACACCCGTGAGTGTAATGGGTTGGTTCTATTCTACTCTGCCGGATACCACACGGCGGCATATCGCATTACTTTGTACTAACAAGGTTATGGAGGTCAGATAGGCAGTTGGGCCAAGTAAAATACTGGTATTCAGCTGCATTCGGTTAGACTGGAAGCCGACCCCAACATAGGTGGGTAAAGGCTAGGTAGATGTGAATAATAGGCCTAGTCGTGTATTTACAAAAATAGTTTTATATTTTTTGTTTCGAATTTTTTTTTTTCGGTTTTCGTTTATTTATTTTTATACTGCGTGCACTTGTGACATGTGCCATTCTTCTTTCTTTCAAAATAACTAAACGCCGCGTGCCTTTTTATATAATTCGTAGGCAAATAGATTATTATAACACAGTTTCCTGTATGAAACCTATGATGAAAGTACAAAAGCCGATGGACGCTACTGACTGAAAAATTCGTCGTCAAATTTTGGGCTGATTTAATTTATGTGGACTGCCTCGATGGTTTAGTGGTCGCAAGCTCGACTGCTGAGCATGAGGTCTTAGGTTCGATACCCGGGTCGGGTAAAGTAGGTATCATTGGGGTTTTTCCATCAGGAATTTCTCAGTAGCAGCCGTGGAGTCTGGATTTGTGCCCGGTTGATGGCAATAGGCTCGCCCCTATTACATAGGACTTAAACATAACTGGTGAAATGTAGGTGTACCTCTGCCTAACCCTTCTGGGATTACAGGTGTGATGTTTAGTTAGGTTGCCATCGACACGATAAGAAGAACCTATGTATTCCCACTTCTGGATACAGGCTTTCTCCCTGTATAAGAGAGAGTTGGCCACACTCCACCACACTTATTTTTTTTTTTAAATGAAACTTCTAAACCAAAAAACAAATGAAAAGTGTCGGGACGCTTTTGCCGTGGCGATTGTTGACCGGCCCAAACAATCCCGAACATTTACCGACCTGTTGGAGCAGCATAAAATCTACATATTCGACACGGTTTTCAACAAGTCAGTTGGTCTTGGGGCACAGAGTGCTGGGTTACAATCTCGTGACTTGAGTTCGAATCTAGCCTAAGGTTTTTCTTTTTGTGAATCGAGTCATTTTGTTTATATTTTATTTTATGTGTTTGTTTTCTATATTGACTTTTTTAGGAATATCACTTGTACAAAATAATTTCGATGTTTCACATCTGCCAGGCGTCCCGCGACGGCTCACTTTTTTATTAAGGTTTGGGTCTCAAGAAAAAAACCAGTGACACTGCCACTGGGAATCGAACCCAGGTCTTCCTGATCAGCAGTCGCGCTTTCGACCACTGGACCAACGAGGCAGTCACCTACTTCGACGTAGGCACTTAACATCTGTAAGGATGCATAATCAACCAATAAAACATCGTCCTGGGCCTTTTCTATAAATCTACTGAAGTGAAAACAACAAAATATTGCCTCCATTTTCCTTCTGCAGTTTCCTGAAACCCTTCCCGATCCACTTACTGAACAAATCTGTCCGTCACGGCTAAGAGTCTCGATTGACGAACCCTTTTTTATTGTTTTGGGCTCAATTCTATTACCTACTTCTCCCCCTGCTTAAGTTCCAAATACCTGTAGGTATTGAGGTAAATAATATTGACATGTAAATTACGAATGGGTAAAGTTAAAATGGTTTTCATGACGGATGGGATATTTTCTTTTATTTGCCTTGTTCGTGATGAGGTGTTCTTGAAATTACTAAAACTCTGGCAAGGGTTAATATTGTACATTATACTCATGGTTATGATGAACAAGTTTTAATAAAAGATCAACCCATTGCGAAAATAAAAACTAGTTCCAATCATCTTTTGCAACACGCCAACGAGCCAAAATGCGCCAAAAATATACTAATCTGAAACCCAGGCATTCCTGATTGTGAGTAGTGTCCGACCGAAGCTTCGGCTTCGGTTTCGGCCACCTTCGGCCACCTTCGGCCAAAAAACAAAGCACCTTCGGCTTCGGGAAAAATGGGTAATAGCGTAGCTACCTATTAGTAAAAAAAATGTTTAAGCCGGATAATCAAGGATTACTCCCTACATAAAGACTTACAAACATTGGTGTCGATTCCATTGTGCACAAACTAGACTCAATTTAGGCTATTGCTATATTCTATTAAAAGGCAGTGCGAGAAAAATACGGTTATAGCTATGAACTAAGTTAGAGATGTCAAACTAGTTATGCCTTGCGCTTCACCGTGTTTTAGTCGATATATTTTACGTGCACCCCCTTCATTTGTATGGAAATTAAATTGCCCAATTAAATTTGAAAGCTTTAAATTACATCCGTCTTTTTCTCATTTTATTAGAGAGAAAAACATAGCATTGGCCTAAATTAAGTTGAGTTTGTGCATAACAGAATCGACACCATTACCTATTTAGAATATAGTATAACTGCCAATTGAACTACTGGTTTTTCTGTTACTGCAATCCATGTTAGCACTCCCTATTTCATGTAAATTTTCAAGCAGTGTCGTAAGGTACTTACTCTTCTTGTAATGACACCCCTGGGGGCGAAATACACCCCATTAAGGGGTGAAACGTGACCACACATATATAACGAATGAGGTTCAAGAAATAAACAAAATGTCTCTTCATAATGAGATTTATTTAACATTATTATGTACATAAGTCGTTAGGATATGTATTCACAAACTATTATATATTTTATTAGTTAAGTATTATTATCAAGATTATTTCCTAAAGTTACAAAATCATTGATAGTTTCACACTAACCTCTGAATAAAAATAAAATTAACTTAGATTATTCCAGATTTGCAATAAATGCTATTTGCAATTCATTTTAGTTTTGCTCGTCCCGGGTATCGAACCTAGGCATTTTATTACCTTGAAGAAATAGTAGTTAAAAAGTTAAATACTAACCAGTAAGAAATTACTTTATTTACATGTTACATTGAGCTTACAAGTCTTAGTAAATGCTATCGTGACTATTTTCATTATGATCCGTCAAACGATATTTTTCTTATGATATAATAAATGCAATGCAACACACTATATAATATAGTACTATATTATTCTTTCAACAGACCAAATATTTCATTCGACACAAAACCAAAAAAAAAACTCTAAGAGGGAAATACAATAACCGAATTTAATTGTTCTTACTTTTAAAGTCTACGTAAGTATTTGTTCCATTCCAAAAAAAAAACTAAACATAAACCTTAAAACTGTATTCTGTCATCCAACAAATCTAAAGGCTTTTAACCACTCTAGGACTCTATCAGCACAAGTAAATAACTCTACATTCACACTGGCAAATAATTCACAAAAAAAATATCATGATGTTTTCACAATATGTCTCTTGTTGTGAAAATGTCGCTAGTGCGAAAGCACAATTACGGTTTCAAACGTGTTTCGGGACACACGTGCCAATAATCCAACACATGCACCCACAAACACGGGCACTAGTGGTTGACCAATTTTCAACCATATTTCAGGGGAACATAACGGTGAAAATTGCCCCCCTACAGCAGATAAAATGTCCCCTAGAGCGGAAAAGTCATACATTAACATACATATTAGTCACAATATCACCTCTAAACGAATATAAAGTGTGGGTTCGCGCAGCAGTCGCTCCTTTTGTCGGGGTTTTGCGCCGCTTTCACCCATTTCCCGTGGCAGTGGGGAGCGACGAGCGCGTAGAAACGTGTCGCATGTCCAGCCACGCCGTGCCCACTGCAGCGCCATTTTAGATCCCGTCGGAGAGCTGCCGTCTCGCAGAGAACGCATACTGTGGCGCCTGGGGGCAATGGAAACAGATTTAAAATGAAAGCACGGCACAGCTTTTTTTTATGTCAGAACTTGGCTTTGGGCTTAGTATGTGTATATGTTGCTTTTATAATGTGCACTTTGTACAAATAATATATCTGTGTTTTTAAAATCCCTCTTATTAAATATAAATTTCAGCGATAAAACTGAACGCGATCAGCACGACTCTAAACCACGTTCAAGAGATGTCAGTGTTTTCATTGCTGTGGAATATACAGTGTGTACCAGACGTACCAGATAGTTACTTCCTCCATGGGACCACTATAGTTCTTCAGTTTGATGGTCTCACTCTAAATCAACCCTGAAATATGACCACACTTTTCTGGTACACGTAGCCACTGACAGTTCTTGAATGCCGTTTTAGAGAATAATAAGGTGAACTTAAATTAGATGCCTATTTGAGCAGAACGGAAAGGTCAAAAGCCTATCAATGTTCACTACTGGATACTTATAGACCTCTTTCAAGGTACTCGACAGCATCCAGTAAATTCTTATGCATTGAGCAGTTCCTCTTACTTACTTGAGTACACGATACGATAGGCAACTCAAACGGTCTCCACTGCTTTTAATTAAGCAAGCTACTTCAATTACCTTTTCTTAGAAAACTAACCACGCCGTCTTTTCATTAATTCAATAGTTGGAGCTCAAAATGCACTCAAGAGAAAACTTTTACAACCTTGCTTTATACAACACAAGCTCCGGAAATTCCAGATTGGTTTCCCACTTTTCAATTTTCTCGTCGTTAACTTAACACAAAGTAAATCGTACCTTCTCTCAACGCCTTATAGTCGGAATCCGTGTGGCAGGCCTTCGATACCTTGGTGACCTCGAACTGGGCGCAGTATCTGGACAAAAGAACGTCGAAATGAAACATAAGGGTACAAATAACTGTTACAAAACGTATTTGGAAAAATATCGGTTCTATTCCGCACAGGAAATTAGCCTGGGAATAATCGCTTTGTGCTTATTCTGAGCTCAAATGTATGACAAATGTTTTCGGAGGCCTCGGAAATTGATTCGGTTTTTTGAAAGATTAAATCCAGAGATAAAGCCGTAATAAATAATCTTAGTAACATTTACAGAAGTAATTTTCCTGTCATCATCATCATCATCAGCCTATTAATGTTCCCACTGGTGGGACGCAGGCCTCCTCTGTATGAGAGGGAATGGGCTATAATCCACCACGCGGGCCCACTGCGGATTAGTACATGTCACATGTCTTCGAATTTTTGGTTTTAGAACATGCCACCGTGCACCGCCACCACTGGGCCACCGCTGCTTCCTCCACCGCTGCTCCCTTTAGTAAAATCCAAATAGCAGGAAAGAACTTTTATATAATTGGCATTTTTCCTTGAAAAAGACATTAAATAGGTAAGCACCTCTTATTTTATTTTCTTATTTATTTTACCTCAATAATATTTCAAAAAAAATACCATGAATAAATCATAATAGGTGTCCTTAGTAACGTTTAATTACAATGTTTCTAGAAAAAACAAATCCTATTATTTTTTATGTTCACAATGTTGTTTTATAGCTTTCGAACTCGTGAAACAAAACAAATTCCTACACAGACTGAAACAGAATGCACAAACAAACTCCTAAATGCATAGCGGTTTCGTTGTTAGGTTGGTAGCCACGGAGCTTCTCATTTCCTGTTGTCTGTCAATAGCTAGGGATATCGATCCTATTATTCTCTGGGCCGAACTGACTGAGGTGTATCTGAGTGTATCTGAGCTAGTTATTGTTCTACCACGGGGTATCTGTCTTATATACCGACGGTGAGTGATTGCCACTGCTCGGAATTAGCAGGTTGAGATAAGCCTTCGGTATGTATATGTATCCTTTAGCATAACTCTTGTTATAAAGTAATCTAAAACTACTAAATATATTTGCATGTACCGACAATAACATTACAAAAAAAAAATCCAGAATTGTTGATACAAATACAATTATATTCATTTGTCACGTAGATCGCGTCTCAAATCAATACTCTAACAAAAAAAGACCATATTTTTAATGTTTCATAACACCTGAGTAGAAGGAATGGGGAGATGCCCTTACCAAGGAGTGGAACAGTTCAAACAAACAACAAAAAAACTTTTCCTAAATCACTATTTCTATAAACGGAGGAGCTCGTGGCTAAATAATAACATCCGCTCGGGTCGATCTTTAGCCGTGCTTGCCTAGGTTGGTCTGTGGATGGGTGACCACCCATTACATACCGAGTTGCCTCCGTGCCTCGGAAAGCACGTTAAGCAGTTGGTCCCGGCTGTCAGTGGCCCAAGTCTGACAACCAGCCTTACCAAGGGGTATTATATTACCCAGTACTAACTCGGTTGTAGAGGTCAGATAGGCAGTCGCTCCATGTAAAATACTGGTATTCAGCTGCATCCGTTAGACTGGAAGCCGACCTCAATAAAACTTGAATAAGAATAAGAATTATTTATTTGCTTAAAATACAGGTGTTACCAGATGTTAAAGTTGGTGGTTTAGGCACAAACCATATTTTGCCTTTTTAGGGCATGCAAATATAATTTTACATTATTGTATAATGCGTATCTACGTGAAATTTAACATGTACTTATTAAAGTAAAGTAAGATAATTATTAAATAAAAAATAACACAAATATTGCACACGAGACTAATACCTATCCTATCTTAAAATTAAATTTTGTGTTGCACAAATTCTTGTAAAAAAAGGCTAGGCAGATGATGACTATTTCTATAAACGAAATTAAATGGTTCTTCCTAGTAAGGAAGAACCATTTAATTTCGTTTATCGTTTTAAGTTCAGTAGTATACTGTACTTGAATATTTTGTGAGTACAATTTACAAGGAAAAACTCATCAAATAATTTACGTGCGAGCAGGAACATTTAGGTACCTAAAATAAATGACATTCTGAAAGTGAGTTATTTTAGATCACAAAAAGGATGTTTCCGGTCACACATCATGTTTTGTTTATTCATTTTAGAAGAACAAAATGATTTCAGATAAAACATTGTTTAATTTATGTTTTAAATTAAATTGTTTGAAACAAACAATGTTTTCCTAAACATTTCCTGTTATAAAGCTATCATTGTTTAATTTAGCTAGTCGTTTTGGAATTTTAAATTGTTCGGTTTAGTGACCATGCCCTGAATAATATAATTTTCACTTCTCATGCTATGAAAGTGCTTGTTTGTGCAGGATATAAGGCTGCACAAAATTGAATTTTGTGCATAAGTGCATTAACGTATCGGATAAAAACTGGCCAAGTGCGAGTCGGACTCGCGCACGAAGGGTTCCGTACCAATTATTATAAAAAAATCACGTTTGTTGTATGGGAGCCCCCCTTAAATAGACAATAGCGGCAACAGAAATACATCATTTGTGAAAATTTCAACTGTCTAGCTGTCACGGTTCATGAGATACAGCCTGGTGACAGACAGACGGACAGACGGACAGACGGACAGACAGACGGATAGACAGCGAAGTCTTAGTAATAGGGTTCCGTTTTTACCCTTTGGGTACGGAACCCTAAAAATGGTTCGTTTTGTGCACTTGTTGTAAAATCTACTATATACTAACTGTTGCTCGCAACTTCTTTCGCGAGTTTTAGATGAGTATTGGTGAAACAAAAAATAGCCTACGACCTACTTTCAGACCTACCAAATATACACAAAAAAATCATAAAAATCAGTCAAGCCGTTTCGGAGGAGTTCTATAACAAAGACTGTGACACGAATTTTATATATATATATGTATACGTATAAGATTACTACGTATGTAGATTAGGAACATCACTGGGCAGTCATTCTGTTCTATCGTAAACATTACAATTGTGTAATTATATAATTTATTTTTTACACATAGCAGCAAATTCATCATCATCATCATCATTTTAGCCGTAAGACGTCCACTGCTGGACATAGGTCTCCCACCAAGTGTCGCCACATTGACCGGTCCCGTGCGACTCGCATCCAGTGGATCCCCGCAACCTTCGCCAGGTCATCGGTCCACCTAGTGGGAGGCCTTCCAACGCAACGTCTTTCGCGCTTTCAAAGCTTTTCTTATTTCTAAAATATCTTTGACATTAAGCATTTTAGTTATTTTTTACTTTATTTTTTAGTTTTGGTATATTTTATCGGATTTCTAGCCTAGTGGTTTTACTTGTAAAGTGATGAAATTGCTTTGGTAAAAATTACATTTATCAGCTTTTTAGAATCGGATTTTTACCGATCTGGTTCCTAAGGCCTGAATTCCTGCTACGCTGACGTCGGTCGCTTACGGTCGGTTGCGTACGTCATCGCGACAATAAGGGCCGTTGAGGCGCTGACGTTAGCGTCGCAGTATGGTGCTATATAGAACACAATGTATACTCGTTCGCGCAACCTACGTACGCGACCGACCGCGATATCAGCGTAGCAGGAATTCAGGCCTTATGTTCTTGAACGTTTATTATAAAATGTTAGAATACTTACTCTCTATGTGAGTTAGACTCAGGGTCGTCAGGGTTGCGCAAACGCAGGTTCTTGCGGATGTCCACCGTTTCATTGGAGTGGCGACTCACTGACAGCCCACCGGGTAGGATCATTGCAGTCTCATCTATGAGAAGAAATATTGTTTAAGTAACTAACCTTTATAAATAGTACATGTTTGTTTCGACGTAACATAACATCATATCACAGTTGTTTTCGTCTAAGAGTTGGGTTGGGGTTTACCTATAATACCCCAACAATTCACCAAGGTGAGCATGGGGTGAGCCTAAATTGCCACCAACTGTGCAACGATCAGACTCCGGCTGACTGAGCTGACACAATATAATGGCCTTAACAAAGCCGAAAAGGCACTTGTTCTCCTCGTCATTGCGAGTTTTTTTTTTTGTTATGGATCACACCTGGAAAACTTTTAGTTACAGAGATATTGAAGGTCAAAATTCCAGCTTTTTCACAAGTTTAAAAAAAAAAAAATTAATAATGTTATAACTTGAGTTTAAATACGTCCATGACCCCTCAGTTATTCAATGCATCCAATAGCACGGTATTTTGAGTGTGTTACATTGAGTCCTACCATAAAACCTAATTTTTCAACCGAAAACTTATTTCCCAGCAATAATTTTCGCGTAGAAGTTACTTAGTTTGATGTAGGTACACCTTGCTTGGTTGTCGTCTTCGTGAAGGGTAAGTACGTTTACACCTTGTAGATTGCCATTGACACTCTATGAAGAAGATGTATATGTACCTCTCAACGGAACATCACTATCAGCAGAGCACCCCCGATGCTCCTGACAGGCGCGCCGCTGCACCAACGATGAACAGTGGCGCCCACCGTGCGCAGGCGCCTGGACCACCCGGCGACTGCGCACCATGCTGCCAGACCCGCAGTTTGTGTCACAGTCCGACCATGGACCCCAGCCGGACACCACGCAGTCTATTACTGTGGACAATGGAAAGAAAGGTTAGTCGTGTATTTTATTGATAACGCTGCACAGCTGTTGCTCATAATATTATTCTGTTTGTATACGGGTCTAAAAACACATTTATGGAGGCCAAGCGGCACTTGTTCTTCCCGGCGTCACATTTTTTTGTATGAGACCATACCTGGGAATCTGTTAGTTGCAGCGGAGATAGTTCAAGAGTTCCAACTTTTTCAAACGTTTTTTTTTTTTTTAAATTAAGTACCTCCATGACCCCTGTTCTATTTAAAATCAAATAGTATGATTTGAGTGCATTGCAATGAGCGGTACGTGAATCACGTTTTTTCATACCAAAAAAAACAGTCGATTCCCAACAATGATTTTTGCGCAGTATTGCTTAGTTTTATGTACAGACTGTTTGGTTGCGAGCTATGTGATAGGTCCTTTTACACCCTGGTATAAACTGAAGAAAGCTTTCAGAAAGATACGACTTCAATGATGACCGTCTTAAATAACACCTACATTGTTTAGCCTCTTTTTCAACATAACCAACCAAATAGTTCGTTTAAAAATGTTAAGTTACTGTCCTGGTTAATTTCGATGGATATTTAATTAAAGGCTTTCCAGATGCTAACTGAAATTTTTTAATGTCTAAGCTGCTCTAAACTACGGAAAAAGTTTACGTGTTGGTACAAAAAATACTGTAATGTCATTACTATTCTTTACGGCCTCTTGTCTACACTGAATCAGAAACTATATGTACGGTATAAACATTTTGATACTGACACTTTAAGAACCGTCCTAAGAAAATTAATTCGCAAAAAACTGAAAACTTTTACTCCAACACAAAAATCGTGAAAAAATCATCCAGTTGTTTGTATAACTAACTCATACTCAAAATTAATTAATCTAATTCGACAAAATGTCACAATTTGCTATAATATTTCATGAAGATATTGTTAATCAACTCCATCTGGTTAGACTGGAAGCCGACCACAACATAGTTAGGAAAATTCTAGTAGGCAGACGATGAATATCAGCCTAATTTGTTTGAATAAATGACTTTTTGATTTAATTAATTTATTGTTTTGAATCCTTGCGTACTGAACGGGAACATTGAACTACATCAGATTTATATATCGAGAACAATCGTGAGTCTGTGTTTTCAATAACTTACTAACAGGTAACGGAAGGTATCTCTGTGTTTGACATTTAGCTTACGGACGGTTAGAAATAAAACGTCACAGAAAAGCTTTTTTTTATTTTTCCATGAATCAAGTGACAGGTAGGTACGCGGATAGGATATTTCAGGCTTACCTTGTTAATAAAAACACCGATAGCTACAAGACGTAGGCATATTAACTAACAGTGATACGTAAGTAAGTTATAGAAAACGACCTTATACTACGATATTAATTTCCCTGGAAACCTAAATCCTATCACCTGCGTCGGTATAACCGAAACAGTTTCCAATACCTACAAGTTGTTACATAGGTACAAAGTTGTGTAGGTATCTCTCAGGGTAGTAAGTAACACTACAAGGCTTATTTAAACACCAATCTGGACGCCTGGTCCCCTTCTCAGTTCAATGCCCTCAACGGCTACTAGGCTTGTGGTATTTTTTAAATTTAATATCACCGGCTTCATTATTAATTTTACTATATTGTTGGCATATACTTTCAAGATGATTAAAATTTTCTAAGATTTCCGATGGAGGAAAACGAGTAAGCATTAATATTATTTATTTATAACTCAATTTTGGTTGTACTTTTGAAATACCAAACGTTATAATGAGGAGGGATGATTCGGTGAGACTGGAAAAGTGATAAGTAAACAGAAAAGACGGATGGATTGTGTGAAGAATGACGTAGAAGAGAAGGAACTGAGTAATGACGGTTGGCAGGGAATAATGGAAGAAGAAAAAGTCCAGTCTTCTGTCTTCTTTTCTAGTGTGGTTAGTGCCTAACCAGCAGGCCTAGCCAAGTTACAAATGTTTCGTATCGATTCTCTTTCTACAATCGTAAACGCCTCGGCGTAAGCGATTGTAGAAAGCGCTAAATTGGTAGCCAAGTTGACACGACTGAGTCGATCGCTCGTTCTCTAATGTCTGTAGAAAAAACCTACACTTTAGTCTATGGTGAGCGTTCTTACCAAAGAGTATAACGATCAACATTGTAGAAACGATAACATTCTATTCTATCATTTTGAACGATGTAAACTTGTCTACGAATTTTCTATTTGTTTGTGTTGATCACGTGATTTAACGTTGAGATGATGTCATTCCCATTCATTTGAATAGTTTTCTACTAGCGTTAACGATTGTAGATTGTCAACTTGGCTAGGGGTGCTGGTGTCTGACGCCCATGGGCCTCTAACTGGCTTTACATGCCGTCGAGAAATATCTCTCAAGCATGCTGGTTTCCTCACGATGTTTTCCTACACCAAAGATAATAATTATACAATACGCAGATGAATCCAAAAAATCAGAGGACCGTGTCTTGGGTTCGAACTTGAGACCTATGACTTGACAGTCTGACGTCACACCACTAGGCTATCACTGTTACTTCAAAATCCAGTCGATGTCATCAAACGTCACTTTTATGTCAAATTATACACCCATGGCAGAAAGATGATGATTGTAAAATACCAAACTTAATTAATTTCCCTTGACCCTAGGGCTGGCTTTTACCTTGGCCAAAGGCTTAGCATTGCCATACAGCGTGGAACGCCGCCAGTCTCTTGACATTTGGGGACATTACCAGTTGACAGCGTTGAGAAGGAGTTTTTTGACGCCATTTTTATTAACAAGAATATTTCACTTTTTTTCAAACAATCCATGAAATCATTTCCTCTTTTATTCAACAAAATAAAAACCGCACCCAACTCACTACTCCCAGTCCCAATGCACAAACACACAAACTATAATTCCTTTGACAATTATTTGAAATATTCACACACCGTATGAAGAATGCGTTGTGGTGAAACTAAATTGTCAAATAAAATCCAGAACACATTGAAACCAACATGAATCCATTGAATCCATTTAGTACCTACATAGATTCTCAAACTTTTGGTCCGCGGACCATCAGAGGTTCACAAGAGCTAAAATATGGTCTAGGAGAGCTGTAGAACTTTAACCTTTTAAACTTGTACAAAAGATGCAAGCTCAAAAATCACATTGAGGAAGCCGAACTCTAATTTTCTATCAAAAAAGTTGTCTTTTCTATTTTAATAAAATGGAATCTTCTTTTAATGCATGCTACTTTTATTTTATACTAGCGGACGTCACGCGGTTTCGCCCGCGTAGTTCCCGTTCCCGTGGGAGTACGGGGATAAAATATAGCCTGTGTTAGTCAGCGTGAATGTAGCTTTCTAATGGTGAAAGAACTTTTGAAATTAGCGCAGTAGTTTTTGAGTTTATTCATTTCAAACATACACACTCACAAAAATACAAATCTTTCCTCTTTATAATATTAGTGTAGATGTAGATTTAACAACTGCGAGTAAGTTAAAATTTGCATTTTTATTTTTCCTAGCACGGTCATGGTATGGTACGGTGGGTAGGCAGACTCCTTTATGGGACTGGGTTGAGGAAGTCAGATAAGATTTTTCAGTCCATGTAACATACTGGTATTCAGCACCACCCAGTTAGACTTGAAGCTGTTGTGTTGTTGTTATTGCCATGTTGAGGAACATGGTTGGAAAAAACATAGGCAAATGATGATCAATAGCAGATCATTTCTTGAACCTTTTAGTAACTGCTAACAAAAAAGAAACCAAAGTGGTCCCAGGTGAAAAAAGGTTTAGAACCATTGATTTAGTAGAAGTTTCAGCAACAATGTACCATGCTTTATTTATAGTGGGCCGAAAAATCAGTGGGACGGGCAATTTGACAAAAAGGCCTGCGGCTATTGAGTGGGGGACATGGATTGGAAACACGGGCTATATTTGCTCGTGGCTGCTATATTTTACTGTTGCTGACTTACTGTATACTATTTATCATGGTGGACGTTTTTCATTGGTTAAAGCTTTATACGGTGAATTATTTTTTTCATGGCACTCTATCTTTTGTAGAAAGTCTGGTGTAAAACGTCCTTTGTTTTACACCAGACTTTATTTTTATATGAAATTATGCCTTTTCCAATCAGAAAAGTATCGACAAACAAATATTGAAGGCTTGAATCAAATAAAAATTTAAAGAAAAAATAACATTAAAGATTTATTAACGAAGTCTACCTCTCAATAGGTTTTAGCTAGCCAACGTTATGGGTAGTAACTAATTTCATACTAATTCTGCTCCAATATAGATTTACAATGGGTGTAAAAGTACCTACTTAACAAAGCCGAAATTTAAGGCACTTGTTCTTACCGTCCGTGTCAATGCGATATTGACGTGACAACGTCTTATAAATTGGTTTGCCGGGTGACACTTCAAGAAACTGCGTTACGCTCCGCTCACGTTATGCGCTCACAATGAGAGCGAGTGAGAGGCACGCGTCCCTTCCACTCGGGCATGGTTAGCCCGCCTAAGAGCGAGAGAGACAGACATAAAAAGTGAAAGGCACGCGTCATTCACATTAAAATTATTTTACCACTCAAAGTCGTTGTCACGTAAAACTTTCGCCCGTATACCGACTTTACAGGCAACCAATTTTTTTTTTGTTCTAGACTATGGTTCAAAGCTTCTTAGGTATCCTTCTAGTTACGGAGATTGTCAAAGTTCGTAACTTTCTTAATATTTTTTCTTAAATACAATTTTTAATGTTATAACTTTCAATACCTCCATGACCACAATGTCAACACAATGTTTCGATTGCGTTATGGTGCATCCACACCGCATGTTGGGGTAACATTCTCCAACTATGTTTTCAAATGTTATCAATTTGTTGTCGTTGTTGTTGTTATCAAAAAGTTAGGCAACATTACTTAACACATACTAACTGTACGGCAAAATATACAAACAATAAATAACACTTGGAAACGTTGCTCTACAAAAAGTAACTGTGCTGTGGATGCACCATTGTGTCTAACCGTAAAAAGGTTAGCCGTGTGGTATCCGGCAGAGTAGAATAGAACCAACCCATTACACTCACGGGTGTCGTATAAGGCGACTAATGTCTAATGACTAATTTGACGACCCGATTGGCGCAGCGGTAGTGAAGCTGCCTTACGTTCTTAGGGTCCCGGGTTCGAATCCCAGTCGGAGCAAATGTTTGTGTGATGAGCATGGACATTTGTTTCCGAGTCATGGATGTTTATATCTATAATAAGTATGTATTTACAAACAAAAAGTATCTATGTAGTATATCAACTATCTGGTGTCCACGACACAAGCCTCGTTGCTTAGTGTGGCACTAGATGGCGCTGTGTGTAATGTCCAGCAATATAAAAAAAAAAAAAAAAAAAATGTCTGAGGCTGAACACCTTGCGCCTCCGTAGACCAGAGAATGGGCAGCAGCGTTTTCTGTTAGTCTTTCATTACTACGATCTCCAATCCGCCTGCCAAGCGTGGAGATTACGGCAAATTCCTCCCATCATAGGAGAGGCTTATGTCCAGCAGTGGACGTTATGGGCTGTTGTTGTTGTTGTTGTTGTTGTTGTTACCGTAAAACGGTAAAACCAAAAAAAGTTGGTTTCCCAGCAATAATTCATGCGTAGAGTTACTTAGTTTGAATGCTTGGTTGACGGCTTCGTAAACGGTCCGTTTACACCTCGTATATCCATTGCGAACAACAAATACCTAGCAAGTTCTACACGACCCGAGCCGGTCACCTGTGCCCGACAACTCGCAATAACCACACATTGTGGTTAACACAGTAGTTCGCAGTGGCTCACACCAACTTGAACTGTCGTTACCGAATCGAATAGCAACCCGACTTGCCACTGCAACTTGCAAGTTTTACAACTTTACACTTGGATTTCTCCACGGGCGAATGGTATCTTGACTGAAGTGTAAGTTTCGTTTCGTGAAGGTACCTATATATATGGTAAAGTTTGTACGGTACAGTGTTTCGCTACGGTTAACTAACCTTGCAAAGGCATTTGTGGAAAGCTACAAAATTTGACAGACTTTTACGTTATTCTTGCAGTTAAAAATCTTGTTCTCAAGAAGTTCATCTCATCTGTACAGCCTTTTCTCAACTATGTTAGGGTCGGCTTCCAGTCTAACCAGTATTATACATGGAGCGACTGCCTATCTGACCTCCACAACCCAATTAGATTACCTATACGTTATCCCTTGCTAAGTTTAAATAAAAATCATTATCATCTGCTTCTTCTTAAAACTATAATTATTCTTGTTGTTCCAGTTCCTTTCTACTAATTTCATCTTTCACATATTATTATAGCCATTGCTTCTTAGGTACCCATTCACTTAAATTGTTCATACATCTGACTGTAATTTTTCGTTCATGACGTCATCATTATAGAACGGTACCTGCGCAAGGGTGAGAATTTAAACTCTCGCCTATCGATTAACCGGAAGGTTGACTCCACCAATATCGCTAGCAATAAATTAGAAGCTACATAACCAGCTTAAGGGCTCACATTTGAACAGAATTCACTCCACGTAAGCACCAATTTTCCGCATCATTTACTCTAGGCCTTGGCCTTACTCCTACATAAATCACAACAAAGATTTATAGGCATAAAACAATTTTACATTATTAAATAAGCAATATATTCAAAAATGTCGTTACGAGGCCTGAGAATGTTCGAACACGGGTACCGAGCGGGGGTAATGGCCTATAAAATGGCCTTAAGAGGCCATTTGTCATGAACGAGTGGCACTACGTCGGCGGGTGTCTATTGCGAATTTATTGACATTCGTACCAGCACGGAATACCTGAGTCGATCGTTTGGACTGCATTTTCGATGACTTAATTTCCTGGCCTAGGTATAAATTGGGATTTATTGGTGCTCAAGTCGAAGAATCTTTTTTTAGATTCGCTCGGAGTAAGTATGTTTGCGACTAGCTTTACTTTGCTATAAACGGTAGACACTATTACTTATTTATACGTATTTGGTGAGTCGGAGCAGGCGAGCGGAGCTTTTGAAAAATAATCTGCTAGAAAATGAATGTAGATTGAAAGAATGGAACTGACTTATAGAGTTTTTATTATGACGAAGTAGAGAATTGCTAACGGACAGGCTGCGTTATCTTGCATGCCTATGTTTTAATTACAAACAATACCAAGTTTAGTCTACTATGGCTCCAAGTTATTCAAGTCATTCAAGTTTTTAATTCGAAAACTAATTGATTAAATTGTAAATTGATATCAGATCCCACAAATGTTGATTGTTATTTATATATTCTATTAATATTCAAATCAAATTATGTTACGACTGATTAATTAGTATGTACCTACATTATTTACAAACTAAAATAAGCACAAAAACTTCATCTCATGACCAAAACAAACTTATCCCAGATTCCTAGTATAAAGGGTGTAAAACACCTCTTAACGAAGCCGAAAGGCACTTGTTCTCCTCGTTATTGCGATCATTTTTTTGTTCTACACCTTACCTGGGAACCTTCTAGTTACGGAGATATTGGGGGTCAAAGTTCCAACTTTTTGACAAGTTTTTTTTTAATACAAGTTTTCAATGTAGGATTTTTAATTTAAACACCTACACGACCCCCGTACTATTCAATCCATCCATCCGCACAATGTTTTGAGTGCGTTACATTGAGTTCTACCACAAAACATGATTTTTCACCCCCCAAAAAAAAGTCGTTTCCCAGCAATAATTTTGCGTAAAGTTACTTAGTTTGATGTACAGAATCCTTGGTTGACGGCTTCGTGATCAGGTCTTTTACACCCTGTATAAACGCTCTCAAAGTGTTTAAAAACTTCCTCATCAAAGTTAAACTGTTGGATTAAATGTTTTTCTTTCATTTCCCAGTTCGTCTAGTTTGTTGATCAAACATTAATTACCTGGAACTTTAGTTTGTAACCAAATCGATCAAACGCGATGAATAAACCTATCGAACTAGCTCCCCGTGTTTTAACCTAAGCAATCAGGAACGCGAATACGAGTCGGACGTCTACGAGTCGTATAATATTGTAATCACTACATTATAAAACAAATTCCTCCGCCGCGCCTGTCTATCTGTTCGCGATAAACTGAAAAACTTCTGCACCGATTTTCATGCTGTTTTCACCAATGGATTGGGTGGTTCTCGAGGAAGGTTTTAGTATATAATTCAAGGGGGCGGGCGAAACCGCGGGCATCAGCTAGTAAATAACAAAACTTATCTTCTTTTTCATAAAGATATAACATCACGCCTATATTCCCCGAAGGGTTGGGCAAAAGTGTACCAAAGTACACCTACATTTCGCAAGTTATGTTTAAGTCCTATATAATAAGGGACGAGCCTATTGCCATCAACAGAGCAAATTCAGACTCCGTGGCTGCTACTGAGACATTCCTGATGGAAAAACCCTATAACACTTTGCCCGACCCGGGAAGCGAAACCGGGGCCTCATGATTGACCACTAGACCAGTGTTCCGCAAACTTTTTGTGTTCAAGGTACATCTAGGAAATCAGAAAATTTAGGAGGTACACCATAAATAAAAAATCTATTTTTACATAATATTAATCAGCATTTATTATTAAAGTTTTGCGGCTGTTTATGTAGGTATTTTTCTTCGGTCTGTCTATTTAGCTTTAAGAATATAACCTTATTTTTCCGAGGCACACCAAATAATGACCACGGTACACCAGTGTGCCGCGGCACACCCTTTGCGGAACACTGCACTAGACCACCGAGGCAGTCACAAAGAGAACTTAAAATGTATGATACCTAAGTGATATCCGTACCGTAGTCAACCCTAGCCTTTTCCCAACTATGTTGGGGCCGGCTTCTAGTTTTACCGGATGCAGCATACCTGTATTTTATATGGAGCGACTGCCTATCTGACCACCTCAACCCAGTTAGTACCGGGTAATACGATATCCCTTGGTAAGACTCGTTGTCAGACTTTTTGGGCCTCTGACTACCTAACGACTGTCAAAGAAATATACAGGTTGGAATTTTGTAATGCCACCTGTAGGGAAAGTACTCTTAATACCGGAGATAGCAAATTTTACTCAAAGGAAACATTCCTTCATTTTTAAAAAGAAATTAATCTGCATTCAAAGATTTTGAAAATTCGCGTGCCACAATCGGGAATCGAACCGTCTAAATTCCCAAAAAATAACACCCTGTACTTTTATGGCACCAATCGATAGGGTCAATCATAAGGATCAAATCCCTCTAACAAACATGATAAATTAAATGAAAGGAAAACCATGAAATCTTAAGTTATAAATTCAATGGGATAAATTCAATAGGTACGATAAAGCACTTTAATAAAATGATGGACCTTTACAATTGAAGAGAATAAGATTGCAGAAGAAGATTGCAATTTGCATGTGTGTGTTTGTGCAAATTGCAATATTCCTATGCAAATAGTTCTTCGTCATTTTAATTAATAAATGTCGTCAAAAGAGAATTGTTTACTATGTTCGTAATTGGATGGACCTTTGACTAAAAGTGCTTTATCTTATCCCATTGAATTTATAAGTTAAGATTTCATAGTTTGCTTTTCATTTAATTTATCGTATTTGTTAGAGGGATTTGATCCTTATGATTTACCCTATCGATTGGTGCCATAAAAGTACAGGGTGTTATTTTTTTGGAATTTAGACGGTTCGATTCCCGAGTGTGGCACACGAATTTTCAAAATCTTTGAATGCAGATTAATTTCTTTTTAAAAATGAAGGAATGTTTCCTTTGAGTAAAATTTGCTATCTCCGGTATTAAGAGTACTTTTCCTCCAGGTGGCATTACAAAATTCCACCCTGTATATGCAAATGACAGCCGGGACCAACGGCTTAACGTACCGTAGTATATACACAAACAAAATACTAAAATAAAACTACGCGTTAAGAAAAACACTCCACGTAATGTTTGTGAGAATCAAACGGCTCCACGGCAGGCCTGATTCGAATGCGAGTTCATGAATACTCTGTCTATATTCAGCTGTTTAATAAGGATGAGGGCTGGCACAAAACCAGCTTCTAATGAAGGACAATAGGGATTCTGTGGTTGCTGGAGCGAGGCGTTATATCAGTGGAACTTTGAATAGACCCAATTCCAAATTCGAATTCGGACAAGACTCTAATTGACAAATTATTGTGTACTGTAAGATTGAGTAGCGCTATTCTATTCTACATCTCTTTGATTTGAACAAACAATATATCGTCGAACCACTGGATCATGTGATGTAGTGCAGTTCTTTACCTCCTTGGTTTTGAGAGAGGTTTTGGAGAATTTGCGAGAGAGAGCTGAGGGACGGCGTTTTGAAAACTATCCCACTCCACACTAACCAACACGCATACAGCTCGGGCAAGTCCACTGAATCCGCCCTCCATCTAGTGGTCGGCCGGATAGAAGAGGAGATTCACCAGAAGGGTATCTGCCTGGGCACCTTCATAGACATCGAAGGAGCCTTCGATAAAACAAACTTCGCCAGCATCAACACCGCGCTCTCCCGTCACGGAGTAGAACAGGTACTGACAGACTGGATCACCAATATGTTAAGCAAACGAGTGGTTCGACTTGAAGGGGAACAGCAGATGGCCTTGATAGCCAGAGGCTGCCCCCAAGGTGGAGTACTATCCCCGCTCCTCTGGAATCTGGTGATAAATGACCTCATCACAAAACTCAACGCGAACCATTTCTACACAATAGGGTATGCTGACGACCTCGCTATCCTCATTTCAGGTAAAGTGACAGGGACAATCTGCAACCTCACTCAACAAGCACTACGCATCGTTGAGCGGTGGTGCAGAGAGTTCGATCTCTCAGTGAACCCCACGAAAACTGAACTAGTCATGTTTACCCAAAAACGAACACTAGGCCCTTATCGCCTACCCAAACTTTTCGATACGGAACTCCAGTTAGCCGACGAGGTCAAATATCTGGGAGTCATCCTGGACAGTAAGTTAAATTGGAGTAGTCACTTAGATAATAAAATAAACAGGGCCTGCATCACCTTTTGGCAATGCAGGAGGATGATAGGTAAGAAGTGGGGCCTATCCCCTAAAATTATACTTTGGTTATACTGCGCGGTTATCCGACCTATGATCACTTATGGGGCAGTGGTCTGGTGGCCCCGTACCAAACTAACTACAGCCTCCATCAAACTGCAACGCATGCAAAGGCTTGCCTGCATGGCGATCACAGGCTGCATGAGGACTACCCCGACCGCAGCTCTCGAAGCCATGCTGGGGCTCCCACCGCTTCATCTGTTCATACAGCAGGAAGCGACGATGACGGCTGTACGCCTTAATACACTTCAACTATGGGGTAAGAAAAAAACACAGCACACCGCGGTACTGGAGGGATTCCACAACGAGTTCCCCCTGACGAAAGCAATAAACGATCGGATACCAAAACAATTCGTATTCGATAAGAAGTACAAAATCCAGCTCCACGAGGATCACCGCTGCGAGGGATTAAACCCCGCGGAACTACGGATCTTCACGGATGGATCTAAAACAGGTACTGGCACAGGTGCTGGAGTCTTCTCCGAGGATCTCAACATCCAGATAGCCAAACCTCTGGGGGCCCACAACACGGTATTTCAGGCAGAATGCATGGGCATTTCCCTGGCGGCATCTGCCATCTTAGCCAGGAAGGTTGTGGACCATTCAATCCGTATACTCTCAGACAGCATGGCTGTACTGCTGGCACTAAACAACCACACAGTCAACTCTGGGTTAATACACGAGTGTCACCAACGCCTGAACCAGGTTGGTAATCTCAACAATATAACCATCCAATGGATTAAGGGACACAGCGATTCCCGTGGCAATGATGCCGCGGACGAACTCGCTAGAAGGGGATCGAGCATGGCAGCGGTGGGACCCGAACCTATCGTGCCACTCCCTTTCGGATACCTACGCACACTGGTAAGGAACCGAACTAGTGAACAACACCACAAGCTATGGCTAGACCACGGCGAGTGCAGGCAGGCCAAGGAAGCACTTCCTACTATCGACGGCCGCCTCACTAAACGCGCGCTTCGGTTGACCAAACCGCAGCTGCGCACAGTTACAGCTGCCATTACTGGACACGGCTCTTTTAATAAACACCTCTTTGTCATAGGAGTCACGGACAGCCCCCTGTGCCGTGCCTGCATGGAGGAAGACGAGACAGCAGCCCACGTGCTTCTGCACTGCCCAGGGGTTGCAACATACAGGGCAAAGTACTTCGGTAACCCAGGTACTCTCCGCGAGATTGTCAGCAACACCAAGGCGCTGCTGGCTTTTCTCGGGGAGTTAGGGTGGATCGAATAAAATTCCCACCCGCACGCAAAATACGCGCTTTGACGTGGAGTTGCGGACACCAGCCCGCTATACAATACAATACAATACAATACCTCCTTGGTCTCGGGCTCGGCGGCCTTGAGCAGGTCGGTGAAGGCGAGGCAGAGCTTCCTGGTAATGTCCAGCACCTTGTCTCGTTGATTATTGTGTGTTATATTATTTTTGTAGTTCCTGTGCTTGTCCCAAATAAATATTTTTCTTTCTTTTCTTTCTTTTCTTTTTTTTTTTTCTTTTCTTTCTTTTCTTTCTTTTCTTTCTTTTCTTTCTTTTCTTTCTTTTCTTTCTTTTCTTTCTTTTCTTTCTTTTCTTTCTTTTCTTTCTTTTCTTTCTTTTCTTTCTTTTCTTTCTTTTCTTTCGTTTCTTTCTTTTCTTTCTTTAGCTTTAGCGTGAATATCTACCAATACAAATACATAAGGATATCACTCAAACTTATGGAGCCCTGACAAAGCCAGAAGGCGTCGCGGTAGATCTCGTAGGGGATGACGGGACGAACTGGACCAAAACAATGATTGGTGGTCCATGTAAGCCTTTTTCTTTGTTTTTTTTTCGGATGGGAAGTCATCAAATGAATCCTCCCGCTCTGGGCGGAGCAGGAGGGAGTGTCACACTTTTACTGACTAAAACCCGTCCATGTTCCTTCATCGCCCTTTGTATTCCGGGGCCACGGTATATCTTACAAACAGTCCCGCAACCCCGGCAGGCATCGGTCCTTGCGGACCCTGTCCTTTTGCTGACTCTCTTTGAGGCGCGCGTGGAACACTCCTGCGCCGTCGGCACGGCCTGTCGTCATGAGACGGACGGACGGCGAGCTAGCCCATAGCCCACCGTCCACAGGCCCGCGGTCCATGTTAGCCTTAGATCGAAAGAATTGGAATTCAGGCCATTGCTCAGCTCTGGAATGACGTATGCTAACAATATCAGTTGAACTGGCACGGACAAATTGCGCAAGCGTCTATGGAGAGACATTGACAAATAATGAACTGGGGGCCTAAAATGACCGGATTAGAAGAAAAATAGGATAATAATATGAATTACGCTAGGTACAATTAGTAAAATGTTTACAGAGTGATAATTTATGAAGTTAACTGCATCTGTGACCATTTTTTTAACAGACAGGCCGTAATTCATATTAATGAACCGACGATGTTCTGTGACGGGACCGGCCAATGTGGCGACACTTGGGGGAGGCCTATGTCCAGCAGTGGACGTCTTTCAGTTGAAATGATGATGCCATTTTAGGACCCCTGAAGTGAATGTCTGTTTTTCATAGTCGATCCAGAATCAGTACATAACGGTTTGACCACAGTATTACCAAAAAAACGGCAAAAAGATCTTGGCAATGTTAGTAGAAATACGAAAGTTTATTCTTCAAAGAAAGTAAGTATGATAGATGTTCGGTACCTACCTACGCAGCTACGTGGAAAACTTACGAATCAAACAAGTTTGGAGAAGTTTCCCGCTTTCGTACAACATAACAAAATGGAATTATAGGCTTTTGCCCTCTTACTTCCTTGGTACAAAATTACAGAGACAGGTTACCAATACCTATGTTTAACTATAATCAAATGTATAGAAAACTAACTCGAAAAGTTGTCATGTTCTTGGAGTTTGTCTTATGTTAGGTCCCACAGACGATCGACCACTTTTCAACATTATTTAATCAGACATCATAAATAAAGACTTAAAAGTATAGGTATAAAAATTATCAGGCTTGTGTCCTGAAAAAAAATCTAATTAATCAGTCAGTTAGATTTCCAAAAAATATTAGACACTTATTTTTTCTTTTGTTACGTAAACCAAAATTGACGAAGATACGACGCTTTAAAAAATTTCGATACGTCACCCCATGTTATAATTTTTAGTGCGTTGTGACGTCACCACTCTAGAGTTTTGATGCGTTTTATCTTTGTAAATATTCATTGATTTACAAAAACAAAAAATACGTGCTCCTTATTTTCCAATACTCTCTTTATTGATGGTGGAAACTAGCCTATTCTTGTACTTAGTGACTATTTATGTTGCACTTAACGTAGTTATTATGATATAGTTTACACCTAAAACAAGATGTAAAAAAAAACCGGCCAAGAGCGTGTCGGGCCACGCTCAGTGTAGAGTTCCGTAGTTTCCCGTCCGTCACAAAAGTGTTCCCACTTATGAGTTTAAAGGTGGGTATCCATTATGTAAAAATGCTTGCATATACGAATATACTACAAACTTAGTCCAGAAATTATTTTGTACAACTTTTTGTCTTTTTTGTACAAAAACTGTTGTTTCCATCAAGTTCAAAATGATTTTCCTAGAAAGTCCTTATAAAGTTCTACTTTTCAGATTTTTTTCATATTTTCTAAACTTATGGTTCAAAAGTTAGAGGGGGGGGACACATTGTTTTTTACTTTTGGAGCGATTATTTCCGAAATTATTATCATTATAAAAAATTATTTTAGGAAACCCCTATTCATTTTTAAATACCTTTCCAACAATATATCACACGTAAGGATTGAAATTAAAAAAAAAAATCACTTCCCACTTTACATATAGGGGGCCTACCCTAATAAAACATTTTTTTCCAATTCTTATTTTACCACTTTATTGGCGTGATTGATATACATATTGGTACCAAATTTCAGCTTTCTAGTGCTAACGGTCACAGAGATTAAGTGAGGACGGACAGACGGACGGACGGACGGACAGACATGGCGAAACTATAAGGGTTCCTAGTTGACTACGGAACCCTAAAAACGAATAGAATACTTGTAGAAAACTCAAAAATATCAAATTGCTAACATTACAAATGTCTGAAACAACATCAACAGAAAATTTACATCATACATGATAGAGAAACGAGAATAGAAATAGGAACAAGAACAGTTTGTGAAAATTATTATATCACTAGCGACCCGCCCCGGCTTTGCACGGATGCAATAATTATACATATAAACCTTCCTTTAGAATTACTTTATTTATTGCTGAAAACTACATTAAATTCCATTACATAAAGTTTAAAAGATCTAAGGCTTGAATTCCTGTCACGCTGACGGTCAGTCGCGTACGTTAGCGAGAAAAACAGTAGCAAACACGCGCCGCTGACGTCAGTTTCGCAGTATGGTGCTATATAGAATACAATGTATACTCGTATGCGCGACCGACGTACGCGCCCGACGTCAGCGCGACAGGAATTCAAGCCGACAGCGGGAGCGACTTTGTTTTATGCTATGTAAAGATACAGAATCAACCTTAATTTTGTTCTTCTTCAAAACAAAACAAATGAAAACCGAATTGGAGTAGAACAAATGTTACACAAGACGGGAATCGCAAGACAGTAACAGTTGACCGAGTTACATAGCAAAACGGGTGACTGTGCAATTTTTCCAATTTACTACTACTGCATTGTGCACTAGTGAATACCTAATTCGGAACATGCTACCCGACCTGCATTTGTTACAATTGGGTCGTTTCTGTCTTTCTATAGATGTTAAGTTACGTACGTTGCATTTATTTGCTCATAGCCTATGTAAGGAAATGAAACTCCTATAGTTGGTGCCAGTTAAAATGAGAATAGCGATCATTGACCCACCTACATTTATTAAACTTTGAAAACCAAAAACAAGCCTGTTCAAGTCTTGAATCGTCATCTATCGTGATCTTCAACATTTTTTCTAATGAAAAACGATACATGGTTTATTTGTTTTGGTTGTACGAAGAGATATTAGGGAAAGGGCAATGACCGCTATTCTCAACTTAACTGGCACCAACTATAGTTGATGCTTCCCGTAACCCAAGGGCTGGCATTTACCTTGGCCAGAGGCTATGTGTTGCCATGCAACGTGGCAAGCTGACAGCGTTAAAGAGAAGTTTTTTGATGCCTTTTTATAATTTGTTGTTAGTTCATTTAAAAGTTTTTGATTAATAATGTATACAATATAGTTACTTTACTCAATAAATTACTTAGCGTTTCATGTTTCTGCATCCAAATAAAATGGTAAATATCACAGGAAAAGCTTACAATTCATTAAACTTTTAACATTGCTGTCTGAGTTATCGCTGTGCATCTTTGAATCTCAACAACAACAACAACAACAGCACATAACGTCCACTGCTGGACATAAGCCTCTCCCATGATGGGAGGAATTTGCCGTAATCTCCACGCTTGGCAGGCGGATTGGAGATCGCAGTGATGAAAGACTAACAGAAAACGCTGCTGCCCATTCTCAGGTCTAGAGAGGCGCAAGGAGTTCTGCCTCAGACATTAGTCGCCTTATACGACACCCGTGAGTGTAATAGGTTGGTTCTATTCTACTCTGCCGGACACCACACGGCTTAACCACGGCTCGTCTTTCCGTGGTCATATATAAAAAAAATACATCTAACATCCTTCTTTTTTTTTGTCGGTTAAAAAACCAATCTTGAGGCAACTGACACGGGCAAGGGTCATTCGATTCAGAAAATGGAGTGAAATGAACTACGCCATCTATCAACCAAAATGTTAAACTGCTAAAGTATATTATGCTATATATGTTTTTTAAAGCTGGTCAGTCGATTAAAAGTTATGTGGTGAGCACATTTTTAGTCATTGGTACCATTTTAGTAGTAGTTTGAATCTCAATCACTGTTAAAATAAATTTAATTTTTAATCAGAATTATTTAAATTAATTGTGTTTCAAACATTCAAAACCCTAAACACATATTAAAGTCACACACACAATGTAATTAAGAAGTTTATCATAACACCTTTATGAAACTCATACCATTGTTTGCGAAAACTCCATAATGTCCCATTAGCTATATCGTATCAATTAATTTGCTGTTCAAACATCATGCCATTAATATCTTAATAGACATTGAAGTGCCTATACAGTACCTATATAGCTCTATAGCATATATTAGAGCTCCATAGTACCGTAGACATTTAAGTATTGACAAACAGTATTTCAACTAGGAACAAAAAGCCGGGATCAACTCACAGGCACCTAGAAAGCGTTAACACAATTAGGCTAGTTTCCACTATCAATAAATTGCAAATACCTATATTTAGTCCGTCAGTTAGAGTATTGGAAAATAATGGACACGTATTTTATGTTTGGGTAAATCAATTAATATTGACAAAGATAAAACGCATCAAAACTCGAGAGTCCCCCGGCTCGTGACGTCACAACGCACTAAAAATTATAGCACGGCGTTCTTTTCTTCAGTTTTGGTTTACGTAACAAAAGAAAAAAAAAGGGTCAAATATTTTTTGATAATGTAACTGACGGACTAGGTAATTCGATTTTTTCAGGACACAAGCCTATTCTAAGTATGGCTACGGTTCATGGAGTTTCTTGCCCGTTCTTCTTCATCGACATAATTATATCTGCGCTTTGGAATGGGCCACTACACCCCTTTCACGCTTATTATGTCTTGTGGCTAAGAACGAAGCTTATTTTTGTTTTTGATTGATAACTAATTTGACGAAACGATGAATGGACTTTGTGAAGGATAATATGGGAAGAAAAATCTTATGAGACGACGTGTAATGGAGAACTATGGAAGAAATATAGAAAGAAATTGGGATAAGGGCAGTAGAATATTGATGGTGACCAACTTTGACGATTATAAAGGGCTTGGAACAGGTCTATTTCAAATAAATGCTTTGATTTTGATTTTTCCTTATCGGTTGCTTCATCAAGACAACCGTGAATTACGAGTACCTACTTGTTACTGCCTATATGTGTAGTGCAATATGAAGAAAAGATTAGTTGGTCAGCCCGCGTTTGATTTCGATTTTGGTTTTACTGCTTATCTTTATACAGTGTCTTTAGTATATTAGAGCTCCAATACACACTTAACAATTGGTAGATTTGGTAATAATTAATGCATAGGTCTGTGTACTCAATGCTTGTCGCAATTTGAGGGTTTTGTTGACAACTTGGACACAGGAATTCGATACTATGAAGATTGCAATTGAATGTGCTAGTATTAACCCGTATGCTCCCGGCCGTGCCTCCCGAGGCACGGTGCATTGTTATTTTAATTGTGTCTGTAATTGCGGGTATTGAAGTGCTACCTCATAATATGTATTAAGATTGCTTAAGGATGACACCGCCTGCCGGGGCTGCGGCACTGTTCGAAAGAGCTGATACCGTGGCCCCGGAACACAAAGGGCGATGAAGGAACATGGATGGGTTTTAGTCAGTAAAAGTCTGATACTCCCTCCTGCTCCGCCCAGAGCGGGAGGAGTTATTTGAGGATTTCCCATCCGAAAAAAAAAAAAAAAAGGATGACACCGCCTGCCGGGGCTGCGGGACTGTTCGAAAGAGATACCGTGATTACCGTAGCCCCGGAACACAAAGGGCGATGAAGGAACATGGATGGGGTTTAGTCAGTAAAAGTCTGACACTCCCTCCTGCTCCGCCCAGAGCGGGAGGGAGGATTCTCGATGATTTCCCATCCGAAAAAAAAAAAAGGGAGGCCCCCCACTAGGTGGACCGATGTCCTGGTGAAGGTTACGGGGATCCGCTGGATGTGTATCGAACAGGGCCGGTCAATGTTACACTGTTCACAGCGTACTGTCAGTCGTTCTATACATGCAGTCTGTGGGTCAACTACACGCAGAGGGCATACAGCACTCTGCGCGTACAATATAACAATGCGTTCAGGGTGTTGATGGGGTTGCCGCGCTACTGCAGTGCTTCCGGCATGTTTGCAGAAGCGGGCATTGATGGCTTTCACGCCATCATGCGCAAGCGATGCGCCTCCATCATGCGCAGGGTACGCGTCAGCCCCAACAGCATCCTGAAAACTATAGCTGTCAGGTGGGACAGTCCCATACTGGGGCATTGGATGCGCCTACATGCCACTGTGGCGCATAATTAATAATTGTTTTGTTTTGTTTCTTCGGGTAGATATAAGTACTAACACTAGTATATAAGTTGTGTGTTGTACTAACCAAATGGACTTAGTCTGAATAAAAAGCATTTTATTTTTATTTATTTATTTAATGTGGCGACACGCGCGCGGAGGCCTATGGCCAGCCAGTGGACGCCTTTCGGCTGAAATTTGTTAAAGCTAAAGTTACTTAAGTGTGATGTACAGAATGCTTGGTTGACGTCTTCGTAAAGAGTCGGTTTACATCCTGTATGTACTGCTAAGCAAAAAAGTAGATTTAATACATTTAAATAAATAAATAAATAATAAAAATAAAAATTTCAGACATTAGTCCATAACTTTTTAACAATATTACATTACAAATTAATTACTTACATTAGAAATTATTACAAATACATAAAAAATAAAATTTATATTTAAAATTAAAAAAAGATATTTATAAGTTAAAAAAAGTTAAAAATTACATAAAAAAATTACAAATTACATTAGAAATTAAATAAAAATTACATTAAATTATTAAAAATTACAAATTAATCAATTTAAGTATTTGCCACCCTCTGGGGTCCCGGGCACACGCACTTGTGCGCTTATATAACTTGTTTGCTTCTAAGTAAGAATGTTTCCATTACTCAAGCTACTTGTGTGGTGAAAGCTCAACTGACATAGGTGTTGTTACTGCTGCTGCATTTTATTCGAATCAACAGACATTTATTTTTAAAAATAAATGGAATGGATTTGGCGTGAGTAATGGGCTTGTAAGCTTTTAAAAGCTTATGTCAGTTGAAATTTTAAATAAATATTTGATCTGAAAAAAGGCATAACAAAATTAACAATACAATGTATTTTTCACCGTTGTACTGGGTTACCTTTTTAATAAAATGTTGTGCGGTTACTTTTTAAGTAACTAGCTACATTATGGTGAAAGCTCCAACCAGCCCGCGAAATTCAAATTTTCTTACTTCTTCTCTCTCTGTAACTCGATTGAATAACTATTTGAGAAAAAGTCATTCAATCGAGTTACATGAACTTGGAGGGTTGTATTGATGATGTTCATGATTATAATTCTGTTCGTCTTACAGCCGCGAATAATATTTTAATCAACATACAACTTAGCACTGGCCTGCAAATTGTAAAAAAAACGTAAGTTAATTTGAATTTCGCTGACTACCCTGGAGCATCAGCCTTAAGTACTGAAATATATGCACAGAAATGAACAAACCACCAAGTTTTAACTCCAAAAAAGGCACAAAGGACAAGGCCCAATAAACGAACTATCCTACTTAGCCATCAATCCACGTACTTAATTAACTTTCTCATTAATCCAACTGAACACAGTCGAGGATTTGAATAAGAGGTTGCATAAAACGACACTCGACAATTAGCAATGTAAATAAGGCCTAAACTTGCACACGGGCAACTTTAAGAGCGATAACTTGCACAGCGATAGCAGCCAAAGATAGTTGCTAAAATATCGCTCAGTATAATTTCAACAATCCATGTAATGTTTCTCACAATCTACGTTCATCGTTTCTTTTATCTGCCTCTTTTTTATGACACAATTGGATTTATAATGGCCCTGGTATAGAGGAACATGAGCAACCTCATCCAATTTATGCTATGTTTCGAGATTTTAAACGGACTCAAAATTGCAGCGCGCGTTTTTTTTTTTGTTGTTATTCTGAATTGGCTTGAGATTGCGAAATGTGAAAAAGAGGGAAGGGAGACCTTTGCCCTGCAGCCCTGCAGTGGGACTGCCTCACAACAATGAAATGCTTTAATTGATTTTAGCAAGATTTCAGTAAAAAGGAATCAGACTTTATTTCAGCATCAATTTTTATTTATCTATTTACTTTTCCAAGCAACCAATAGTTGCTGCAATTAATCGTTCGTCTGTTCGCCTTTTAAGTGATGTCTTTGGGCTTGTTCCTCTTCGGGCCTCAAGATTAAAGCCTTTTAATTAGAAGAGAATGTTTTGCCTTAATGGGCCGAATATTTGTCTTGTTGTCGCAATGTTTGTTGAAACTAAACGGGCTTCAGTTAATGTTCGTGAACAACGTCGTCTTTATTTAAGGAAAAACGAACTGAAATGTTACTTATCTTGTGTTTTGAAGACTTGTGAATATTTTTAGAGTATTTTTCTGTGGCTGTTTGGAATTGTTTCTGTTAGTTTTAACAGTCTGGGCGCAGTAAACATCTCCCGTTTAACTCTTCTGTTTAACTGTCTTTTGTTTGACTGTACGTGACAAAAAGAGCTCCACCGGCTTACAAAAGCAAGAAAACAAAGAACTAGAGAAAAAATAAGTGTAAAACGTGATCATCGTGATCATTTGACAGTCGTTACAGCTTAGTGGCCCGCAAGTCTGACAAACAGTCTTACCAAGGGGTACCGTATAACCTAGTACTAACAGGGTTGTGGGCGTCAGATAGGCCACTCCATGTAAAATACTGTTATTCAGCTGACCTCAACAAAGTTGGGTAAAGGTTAGACAGAAGATGATACCATTTTCTACATACAAGTTCCGATTGTCAGCTCTACAAAATTCATAACTCTTTGTATACAATAGCAGTGTGGTCATTGACATGAGCTTTCAATCGTTACGCCGTGTATACTACTCAGCCCCCTAGGGTAATGAGGCTTGATGTTGAGGCGCAAAGTAAATTACTTCCACATGAAACCACGCAACGTACGCGTTGTACGTTTCCTTATAATAATATTGCAAATAGTAGGGTAAATTAAATTAGTTTGTATTTCTTTGTTGGTAATTTTGCAGGGTACTTTTATCGAAAGAAAAGAAGTCTACTGCAAAATTGTTTCCTCGCGTTTGCGGCCATAAATAGGGAAGTTGTAGGTAATACTAGTTTCTACAAGTCTCGCCATACACTTGTTTAAAACACGTCGTGTATAAAACATGTATATCATTGTTGTATTGACCTGATTTCAGTCATAACTTGTTAACTATTTTGATCACTTTTTATTCTAGTATTGCTTACAAGTTGCTCGAGACATAAATATTAAATAAAAATCCTTTCCAAAATTTCAATCGAATATTCCACTTATAGAAAGTTATTTATGGAATTATAAAATAACCTAAATTACTTTCCAGAAAGACATGCTTTCTTGCGAGTCATAAACATGGTAACTTTGTTCTTCGTTACGTAAAAATCTCAGCATAAAATAGTCGGTTGAACTGACCCAAATACGACCTTCCCCGATTTATCTTTCCAGTCATTATCCTACCCACCACTAAAACAGAAAACACGTACAACAATTAAACAAACAAAAAAACGTACCTATTCAATCATAACGACATAATCATAAAAACACGGAAAATGTATGTCATCAATCAAATTAATGTCCTGAAAAAATGACAAGCAAAAAAAGACGAAATATACACGTGTACCGACAACAAATCTTTTTTATTTATAACACATGCCATGTACATCATCCACAAATATACCTTTCCTGTTATATGTCAACCTCGTGCTCGTGGAGCTCGTGGCTAAATAATAACAGCCGCTCGGGTCAATCGTTAGGTTAAGCCGTGCTTGCCTAGGTTGGTCTGTGGATGGGTGACCGCCCATTACATACCGAGTTTCCTCCGTGCCTCGGAAAGCACGTTAAGCTGTTGGTCCCGGCTGTCATTTGTAGATCTTTGACAGTCGTTAGGTAGTCAGAAGTCCAAAAAGTCTGACAACCAGTCTTACCAAGGGGTATTGTATTACCCGGTACTAACTGGGTTGTGGAGGTCAGATAGGCAGTCGCTCCATGTATAATACTAGTATTCAGCTGCATCTGGTAAAACTGGAAGCCGACCCCAACATAATTGGGAAAAGGCTAGGCATCTGATGATGATGTTATATGTCAAACTTCCACCCTAACCCCAATTCATTTGGAGTCAGCGTATCTTATCTTTTTCCATGCATGTCTATCTGCTGGCATTCTATCTTTCACAAAATCTATCCATCGTGTCGTTGGTCTTCCTTTGCTTTAATAGGCATCCACATTCATAGATGCTCTTCTCTTGTTTTGGTGGGTCGGATTTTTTTAAATTTTAAGAGCGTGACCAATCTACTAAAGAAAATGACATAAAAATATTAATTTAGTAAACTGATCCCGCGGGATCGCAATGAGCGGGACCAATTTACTAAAGAGCCGGCCATCAACTCCGAATATAATTCCTTATAATTTGTAAGGTGAAACAGCCTGGTAACACTTGACTCCAGGCCTTCCACAAGTGTTCCTCAACCAAACTTTCCTAACGTCATATCCCTCATTCCTCTGCCATGACTACCTAGCAATATCCTTACCACTTTCAGACCCCTAACATTCTTATTTTAAGTGTTAATTTCGCAAGTATTTTTTAATTTAGCAGCGAATTAGGGTCCGAAAAGGCGTATAACTCTCCTACGAGATTGGGGTCCCGGCAAAACTTCAATTAACTTGAATAATTAGAGAGAACCGGGCTTGGGAGAAAGGCGGTTTAAATCGGGTAGTTGAGTAAATAAAGGGATACGTTTTTTATGTAAACAATGCCAAAGAATTGGTGATTAATTGAGGAGTTTTATTAACAGTTTTTGAGATCGTTAAGTAAATTAGATGCGTTGTTTCCGTGTAGGAAGGTTCTAAAGAAATACATGTCAATTAAAAGATGTCATTAATTTCGCCTCGACAGCGCACAAGTTCATTAATTTGAATGTGTAATCTCGATCCCTTACAAAGAACCTATGTATACATGTATATATAGATAGACTGTTATAAATACGACACGAAGGATTAAATCCTTAGGATGTAAGAACTTCTCCTCGTTTGTTTGGTATATACGTAAGCTACTGAATTTGAAGTTCTGGACTTAGGGTGTCCTGGACGAAGTGTTTTTGGACGATCTTCCAAGAATTTCTCAATAGAATCCCTTCTCTTTAGCTGAATAAAGGTTCACTCGCCATAACGTAATACAACGTGTATCTTTTAGGCGTACCTCTGCCTATTCCATCGGGTAATACAAGCTAGATGTTATGTCTAAACGCTAACAATAACCCCATAACTGCCCACAGGTTAAGTTAACTGTGAATATTACCCGTTTTGTTCCGTTATGGCGCAAAATGAGATACTTAATAGACATTTAGTCTGCTCGTGAAATTTTAATATGCAGATATGGAACGGGAAATGGTTCAAGTAGAAATAGACCACACTGCGACCGTTAGAAAATATATAATACAAACTAGTTTATTTTTGAAACACATTATTAAACTAATGCTACGTTTGTTATCCTGGGTTCACACAGGTTGAGCAAAATTTTATCGAGTTTTTCCACCACAAATATCTCAGTAGCAGCCACGAAATCTGGACTTGTGGACGGCTGATGGCAATAGGCTTGTCCCTATGACATGGTACGAATAAATTAAGTGGTGAAATGTGGGTGTACTAGTGTACTATTAGGTAGGCCTCTGCATAAATAACCCTGTGAGAGTTACACGCATGATATTATGTTAGATAACAACAACAGCCCATAACGTCCACAGCTGGACATAAGCCTCTTCCATGATGGGATCATTCCGTAATCGCCACGCTTGGCAGGCGGATTGGAGATCGCAGTGATGAAAGACTAACAGAAAACGCTGCTGCCCATTCTCTGGTCTACGGAGGCGCAAGGTGTTCTGCCTCAGACATTAGTCGCCTTATACGACACCCGTGAGTGTAATGGGTTGGTTCTATTCTACTCTGCGGGATACCACACGGCTGAATGTTAGATAAGCTTGATATTAACTAACAACTCCTTATAAAGAACTGATCAGATATTTCAATGTCTACTTAAATAACTGTAGTAGACTGTAACACTATTTATTAACTTCAATTCTTAGAAATGATTACAGAGAATATATAATATTAGCTCGAGAGAGCGCCGCCGGTTGAGAAAACATTTGTTTCATAGCTTTTCAAACACTAGTACGGTACCTACATTAATTTAATCCTTCCGTTCTTGTCTCTAGCACACCTTGTAAACACAGGTGAATTTGTTTGGTCTTTGCTTTTGAAATAACTCTGCTTCTACAGTATTTTTTGTTACTAGTTTCACAAACATAAGGCATTTGGGAAACTGATATTCTGGGATTTTTTCTAGATAGTATCTAGATTATTGCCAGCCACCTCAGTCACCAGCCTCGATACAGAGGACTGAGTATTATACACTCTTCACGAAGTCGTCAACCAAGCATTCTGTACATCAAACTGAGTAAATCTGTGCAGAAAATTTTGCTGGGAAACGACTTTTTTTTAGTCGCCTTATACGACAGTGCTGATGGCTGCATTGAGTAGTTAAGTAGTAAACAATTATGGTAAATACCACGTCATTTATATCTAACCAAAACTCACCTCTATCAACCAGCCTACAAGACAGTGACATAGTTTCTTACTAAAACCTTATTTCACTCACATTTGGAGGCACTCCCGACATTACCCGGATTTCTAGGAGCACATCAAAACAAATGAGGACCATTGCATTGGATGAATCTGCGACTACCATCCATTCAAACTTATTCTACCGCCCTTGCATCGCTGTTAAATCACTGTGAACGTAATACGCGTTGTAATAAGGTTGCTGTTAAGTTGCTGCCACTGACATGTCTGTCAAAGTTATTGTGACCTTTATTTTCGTGACAATAACGTTGATGTTGGACTACAGCAGTCAGGTAACGTATCTGTGAAGGAACTGTACCTGGTTACCCGGCCTTAAGACGAAAGTATAAGGCATAATGAAACAGTATAAAACGCTCATGACATGTTAGTATGCGTCATTTTTATTATGTTATGGCTGTCTTTGAGGAAATGGCGTGTTTGGGGAATTCTGTTAGAATAAATGGGGGTATATCTTGTTTTAAAACAAGAACTGTTTGTGTTGAACTGTATAGTAGCAGACACGGAGGCTGATATGGAGGGAAGTGGAAATTACGGTTTTTTCCTACTCCTCCACTATACTTTTCTGATTAATTTTCGTTGCGGGATCCAAGACAGTTAAATTCATTCTCAGGGACTTCGTCGAGCTTCATTGTCTCGGCGCTTTTCTGGTGGTCGCCCTGTTGATTCTGGCATTCAGGAGTTACAGTGGTTTGGGTATAGTGTGGCGGGCTTGTCCCATAAAAAAAAAGACACGGAGGCCAGATTTGCTCCCGTTTGATGGCAATATTACATGGGACTTAAACATAACTGGGTGTGTGGCTATACGGTACACCTCTGCCTAACCAGCGGGGATTGATGTTGTATGAATGTGAAACTGTTTTGATATAAAACCAAAAACCATATGATGGATGTAATGGGTTGCTAATTGTCTTACTCATTCGTTTAAGCTTCACTTTGTCATTAAAACAAATAATTAATCATTGTTTTAGAGCGGGATGGCATAATTTTTTGTCTACTTTTGACACTTGGGGGTAGAAATAGTCCCTCTCAACAAATCCAAATAATCTACATCACGTCGGACCTAGACAAGAATCATTTTATTACTATTCTTTGGACCATGCTGAGTAGTGTCTGAGGTGGTCTTTTGAAGGAAGAACCACACAGATTTGGGTTGTCAGGTCTGTTCAGTCAGTGCACACATTTCTCAGTAATTGTGTCGTTCAACTCCGAACTTAAAGAACTCGACTTAGGTAAGTATAACCAGAACCTTTACTACCAACCATGCAACCCCAATATTGTTTTTATCAACGTCAAACTAATTTACTACCCACAAAATAAGCATTTACCGCCTCACAATATTACAAAGACCAAAAAAAGCACTTGACTGGTTTATATTCTTATCCGACAAACGTCCTCAAAAAGCCGAGACAACTCAAAGAGAACAATATCAATGGGATCAAAGAAAAAAAAACATTGAAAAAACAAAACAAAGCATTTTATCTCGTAAGTACGCCAAACAAAAGGAAAGAAAGAAATATTTGAATTGTAGATGCGACAATGGCCTTTAAAAATTTAATTTTCGTATTGTCGTATTTTACCCTTAAGCATTAAGGGGGAGTTTAACTTTGTGGGCGGGAACATGTAAACACAGTGGAACCGGACTTTTTTTTTCTTTCATTGAATGGTAATGACGGTTTGCGGAAATGATGAGGCGATAACGAGTGTTAAAAATTATGACAATAGACTCATTTTTCGAGGGGACCGTTTGTGTTTTTTGATTAGACAAGTGTATTGATGATTTTAATGACAAGAATTTGTGTTGTATATCACAACAAAAAACCTGAGTACTGAATTAATAATTGGTACGTTACAGGGTTTGGCGTACCTACATACAAGGTGAACAATATCTAAAACACATAATACTCTAACGTGCATTTTCCATCATACCGTTTTTCTCTCTAGAGAGAATAGCTACAAACTTCAGCGCTACGCGCCACCCGCCGCCTACGTGCTACGCGCTACGAGCCTTCGAACGCTACACGTCTCGTAGCCTCTTCCATATTCATGCCTACGACGCCTGTTGAATACTGGAAGCTCCAACTTTTGGAAAGTCACCGATATTGTAAATGTCTTGTTTGCTTTTACGGGATGTACCTTTACGGTAAATGTTTTTACTTTAACGGTGAGTTAGAATTTTTTGCTTTTTAAGTTCCTAGCTGAAAAGGAAAACGGAACTGAAATACTATCACTTTTTCTGGTTACGTTTTATCCACCTATAATACAAGTCGATCGAACTAGCAGATTGACGTTTTTTTTTTCCGTAGCGTGGGTTACTCAATGTAATGTGCTCTTTATAAAATACTATTTAAATAACAGGTTTATAAATACCAGAAATGTATGAAACCTAGGAATCGTACAAAACTCTTAGAAAATAAATTTTAAAACGAATGCTCTCTGTGAATAAAATAAACTGAACACGAATAAAATCAACGTCGAGGCAAATATCAAAATTTTGTAATATGGCGTAGTCGATGTAGCCCCGCTATGTGGAGCTCCTATTTCTGTCCGCAGGGTTTAAAGTAACCTAACACGAAAGGGAAGGTGGGGTCATAGTTCGCTCGCTTCGCTTGCTTTTGCATCCAAGTTTTCCTTGCCACAGTGCCTTGTTTATGTTGGTGTGGTGTGTAGTGTATTATGGTAACGTAAATTAATAGGAGTACGATAGACACTCTCGTCTGTATTTAGTCGCCACTCGCTCTGCTATTCCCGCTTTACAGAATGTCATCAAGAATTTAATAAATTTCCGATCGCTATTTAGGAAATGTATAGGAGAAGTGCATATTACGAAATTTATCATAGATCTATTTTAGGAATTGACAATGACGGATTGCATAACCAATCAATGTATAGCCTAAATACCATGTATTTTATTTTAAACGATGAAAACGTGCTGATTCTTGGTCTAACTTGAATATAAATGAGGTCTAATTTATTTTATCTGGACGCATCACTCCCGCGGGGCCTACGATGGATGCTCTAAATAAAATAAGTAGATACTATGAAATTCAAAAGACAACAAGTCTACATTATATATACGTGTACGTTGACGGTTAAGTTTAGCATATATTTTATGGCGTGACATTATCATAGGCCTTTTCATTTGCATGCTATTTGGCACGATTCTAGGCAAATCATTAATTTACTACCAGCCATCTTACTTACACATAACCTGAGAGCATTTTTTTTTAGTTTGGGTATTGCCCGACTTCTGAAGCTAAAGTTATTTTTCAAGATTTGTTTTTGAAGTCGGTTGTATTTTTTTGTAAAAAAGTTTTTTTATTTTTCCATTTTTAGTTGTAATATTCTATACAAATATTTGCTATGCATTTATTTTACATTGTTAAAAATACATGGTAATAGGCTTATCCCCAATAAATGGAACTTAACATACCTAAACTGTCGAAATTTGGGTGTATTATACACATCTGCGTACCCCTCAGAGCATACAGGCGTGATGTTACGTCATGATGTTGTGTAAACAATAAAATCCAAGCGATTGCAGCTATCACGACCGATTTACCGTCTAGTTTTGAAGAGTTCCATTGTATATCTCCGGAGATCAGCATCAAATCTTCACCAAATTTAAATGCGACCATCTCAGGAGTATATTCTTTCAAACAAAAAAAGAATTTTGAGAATCGCTCCACAAATCGAGGAGAAATCGGTGAACATACATGAAATTATACCACACAACTGAAGTAAAAATGTTCATAAAATGAAAACTACTGGGCCAAACCATTTTAAATTTTTATGGGACCAAAGGGCAACTATTTCGCATCAAACTAAAAAAGAATCACGTAAATCGGATCATAAACGGCAGAGTAATCGGTGTACATACATAAAAAAAAATAAAAAAAAAATACCAATCGAATTGAGAACCTCCTCCTTTTGGAAGTCGAAGTTAACAATAACAACAAACCAGCAGCGTTTGTTTCCCATTCTCTGGTCTACGGAGGCGCAAGGTGTTCTGCCTCAGACATTAGTCGCCTTACCTATACGACACCCGTGAGTGTAATGGGTTGGTTCTATTCTACTCTGCCGGATACCACACGGCTAACACGGCTGGCTTTACATGCCGTAGAGAAATATCTTCCATGCTGGTCATCAACCTTACGCCTGCCGAATCGCGGTGTCCATTCAAGAACACGTCTACCCCCAACGGTCATCGATTCTACGGCTAATGCGGCCGGCTCATTGCCACTTCAGCTCGCTTATTCTGCTGCGGGACTGTTCGAAAGAGATACCGTGGCCCCGGAACACAAAGGGCGATGAAGGAACATGGATGGGTTTTAGTCAGTAAAAGTCTGACACTCCCTCCTGCTCCGCCCAGAGCGGGAGGAGTCATTTGATGATTTCCCATCCGAAAAAAAAGACTCGCTTATTCTGTGTGTTTGGTTTTTCACCTGTCCAAGTTAAATCATCATCATCTGCCTAGCCTTTTCCCAAGTTTTATTGGGGTCGGCTCCCAGTCTAACCGAATGCAGCTGAATACCAGTATTTTACGTGGAGCGACTGCCTATCTGACCTCCACAACCCAGTTAGTACTGGGCAATACGATACCCCTTGGTAAGACTGGTGGTCAGACTTTTTGGGCCTCTGACTACCTAACGACTGTCAAAGATCTACAAATGACAGTCGGGACCAACGGCTTAACGTGCTTTCCGAGGCACGGAGGAAACTCGGTATGTAATGGGTGGTCACCCATGTACAGATCAACCTAGGCAAGCACGGCTTAACCTAACGATCGACCCGAGCGGCTGTTATTATTTAGCCACGAGCTCCTCACCTGTCCAAGTTAAATATTAGGGAATAATACCCGAATTCATGATTACCTCGTCGGTCTAGTGCAGCCTTTCCCAAAGTGGGCGATAACGCTCCCTTGTGGGCGCTGCAGGCCTAAAGGGGGGCAGTAAGAGACCCAGAAAAAAATGGGGGCAGTAAGAGACCCAGAAAAAAATGGGGGCGTTGTGTAGAGGCTTAGGGAACGATTTGTAATTTCATCTAGGAGGACTCTTAGACATCGACTGCTCTAGCTCTCGACTAAAGATGAATCGATTGTTTGTTTTATTTTGAATAAAAGATACACTGTCTGAATACTATAAAGTTGCGTTTCAATAATCATTCTCATTGGCAGGTGTCGTAGATAGAGTTAACTTGAGACTTGAGCGCCGTTGTGTACTACCTACTGCGCTCAGGTCTCAAGTTAACTCTTGCGGGTTATAGTAAAAGTCTCGTTAGAATGAATTTTTAATCTCCGCTAATATAGCTCACATTAATTAATTTAATTTGAAGTTAAAGTGGTTTTTAAGTAGGTGAAGAAAAGGGGGCGCTAAAAAATAATTTATTCTCAAAGTGGGCAGTAGACAAAATAAGTTTGGGAACCTCTGTCTAGTGGTAAAAGCGCGACTCCTGAGTATGAGGTCCTGGGTTTGATTCTCGGGTTGGGCAAAGCGTTGTGGGGTTTTTCCATAATAAAGTTCTCAGTAGCAGCCAGGGAGTCTGGATTTGTGCCCGGTTGATGGTAATAGGCTCGCCCCCTATTACACGGGACTTAAACAGAACTGGCGAAATGTGGTACTATTAGGTAAACCTCTGCTTAACCCTTAGGAGATTACAGGCGTGATGAGTAACACCCAAAATTTTGAAGACCCGATTGGCGCACGTGGTAGTAATGCTGCCTTACGTACTTACGGGTTCTAATCCCGGTAAGAACAAATATTTGTGTGATGAACATGGAAATTTGTTTCCGAGTCATGGATGTTTATATCTATACTAATATTATAAAGAGGTAACATTTGTTTGTAAGTTTGTATGTAGGGGTAATCTCTGGAAGTAATGAACCGATTTCTAAAATTCTTTCACCATTAGAAAGCTACATTCACCCTGAGTAACATAGTCTACATTTTATCCCCGTACTCCCACAGGAACGGGAACTACGCGGGTGAAACCGCGGGACGTCCGCTAGTGTATAATAAGTATGTATTTACAAACAAAAAGTATTAGTATAATTATCAACTATCTGGTGTCCACGACACAAGCCTCATTGCTTAGTGTGGCACTAGATGGCGCTGTGTGTCATGTCCAGCGATATTAATTATTATTATTATTTATTTAGTTATCCGTTTCAACAATGTTTTTACAAAAGGTACAGGTTAAATAATATCTCACGTAAACATTTAAACCCACGCGAACGTCAGGTCAAATCGGATAGGGAAACATAAAACCATTCGACATTCATTATTCAATGAGATTTTCCAGCACATTACATTCGGTCCGCGCTTATTGGGTAGTAATAATATTATTTAAATGAATATAATGCCTCTGTTCTGTGACTGAACGAAATGAACGGGAAAATAGTGTTGTGACAATTGAATAGGTATTTGGGTTCAATGCGGGCTTTTCGGTGATATATAGTTGTTAATTTTAAGTCCATTAGTTGGCTTGCTTATACCTTTATTTTTCACTAACTGTTAGCAGCGACCTCGTGCGTAAAATTATTATAAAAATATGACAAATGTCTTTTTGAATCTGGATCTGGATTTTTTTTAACAATTTCATGGGTTTTATTTATGTTTTCACATAACCCTAATCTTTTTTCTAAAATAAAAGTTTTAGTCTTAGTCACTCCTTATACCTAACATTAGCTATTTGTTAGTAAAAGTTTCGTCAAAAACGGTCCACCTGTTTCGGAGATTATCCGGAACAAACGGACAGACAGACTTAAATGAAAAATAAAAAGTTTTTTTTTTACTTATTAGTTATACTTTCGTAAGCATTCAGTAAAAAGATCTTATTTTAAATTGCAAAGAGACGCTTCTATTTTACTTATTTGTCTATACAAATAAATAAAATAGACAGGTAGATTAGTTTTTTTTTTTGGTTTTGGTTTTAGGATTTTTTTTAGATTGGTGGGTTTTGGGTTTTTTGGTTTCTAGATTTATGAATGAAATCTAGGAATTGTAGACAATTCCGAGCCTACTTCGGAAATGTGTAAAATAATGTTTCAAAGATTCTCCAATTCACACATTTCCTGGGAAATGTATGCATTTCCTAGGCATTGTATTGTAATTCCGAAATGATACTAGAAAATGTATAAAACGAATGTTCTCTGTGATTAATTTAAATAAAACATGTTTGAGAACTGAAATCGGAATTTTTATTAAGATGGTTTGCACTATAAATGTTTCGAAATTTGAGTTTGGGTTGGTTTTTGTTTGTTTGAGGTTGATTGATAGGTTTCCTGAATGGTTTAAAAAAAAATAACGGGGTGCCCCAAGTCGGCATTAATTTTTTTTTAAAGCTAAACCTTTTAAAGTGTGAACCATTATTTTTAAAGTGCGTTTATATATTCCCCCCTACGAACATCAAGAATTTAACACATTTCCGAGCGCTCTTTAGGAAATGTATAGATATCCTAGGAAAAATGCATATTATAAAATATATCATACATTTCCTGCTATTTTAAGAATTGTATTCATTTTCTAGGTATTGTATACAATGACGGATTTCATACATTTCCGGTGAAGATGACATTAAAGTAACCACTGACCCGCGCTTCTTGGTGGTTTCTAGCACAAAGAGGAGACCTGTGAGTTAGCATTAAAAACAAATTAGCTAATGCCAGTGTAGATTATATTTCCACTAGCGATAAATCTAAAAACATCAAAAAAACAAAATGCTACTCAAATTTTACCTAATAGGTTACTTTAGGATTTTTTTTTGACATTCGATGTATTTTGGGCACAATAATATTTGCAAATTAACATACTTTTCTTTGCATTATATTACCACACTATCGAAATAACAACAAAAAATCAAATAGCCTCGCCCAACCAACCACACCGACTTGCTGTCTACCCTCCATCCATCAGAGCCACGCACCATAGAACCCAAAAGTCACTTCGATTCAAATTCAACAGATTCGGCAATCCAATTCGATTGCTTGATTTACAAGGGTCGCTCCAAGTTCCGCCCTGATTCTCTCCAGTTCTAAACATGAGATCGTTCCATCCTTTGACGCTAATGAAGGCAGGTGAGAGGACTTGTGTTCTCAAGGTGGTATGAGAGTACTACACAAACACATAAATAGCTTTTGAAATCAGATACATTTCGTATACTTAAGGTTATGTTTTATGAGCTGAATTGTGAGATGGAATCTGAGTATCTAAGTATTACCCACTAGCTGACGTCAAGCGGTTTCACCCGCGTAGTTCCCGTTCCCGTGGGAGTACGGGAATAAAATATAGCCTATAGCACTCACGAATAATGTAGCTTTCTACCAGTGAAACAATTTTTAAAATTGGTTCATTACTTCCGGAGATTACCCACTACATACAAACTTACAAACATACAAACTTACAAACAAATGTTACCTCTTTAAACGAGTACCTATAAAGGGTGTAAATAGAACTTAACGAAGCCGAAAGGCACTTGTTCTCCCCATCATTGTGATCATATTTTTGTTCTACACCGTACCTGGGAACCTTCTAGTTACGGAGATGTTGGGGGTCAAAGTTCCAACTTTTTCCAAGTTTTTTTTTTTTTTATAATACTAGTTGTTAAGGTCATATCTTTACTTTAAATACCTCTACTACAACCATCAGCAAAATTTTTTGAGTGCGTTACATTGAGTTTTACCGTGAAACGTGATTTTTCATCCCAAAAAAAAAGTCGTTTCTCAGCAATAATTTTTGCGTAGAATTACTTAGTTTGATGTACAGAGTGCTTGGTTGACGGCTTCGTGATGAGGCCTTTTACACCCTGTAGGTACGATAACACAATATCACGAATATACTAATGCCTGAAGATTTAGGGAAAGATGTACCTAGTAGTAGACATTTTGCCATTTATAGGAAGTGAGCCTATTGACATTAACAGAGCTCATTCTTTTCATACTACAAACCTACATTCTTTGATCGTGCATTGCACAAAAGGCATCAACAGATGACGAGACCTAAGTTATTATGACACACGATGTGCAATCAGACAGCCTCACAACCAACATAGCTGACTATCTGTATCCACAGTTCTATACACTTGCATTTTCTTGTGCGAAGGGTAATTGGTACTAACACTAGATAATAAGTTATGTAATATATGTTACTAACACTCTACGGATCTTTTTGTGTCCGAAATAAAATAATAATAATGATTATAAACGACTGAGCAGTGAGACTATTCCAGAGTAGCTCGTAGGTACCAACACGAAAGTCTTATGAATTTATGAGCAATCAAAATTAGAATAGCAAATATTGCAAAAGCCATCCTTTATTAAATCCTATAATTTCAACTATTCCTTTAGAAGATAGGCCATGACATGACATAATGATTTATGACATAACATGTGTAAAAGACTTCATCACGGAGCCGTCAACCAAGCATTCTGTACATCAAACTAAGTGAAATTACGCAAAAATTATTGCTGGGAAACGACTTTTTTTTTTGGGGTGAAAAATCATGTTTTGTGGTAGAACTTAATGTAACGCACTCAAAACATTGTGCTGATGGATCGATTGAATAGTACGGGGGTTGTGGGGGTGTTTAAAGTAAAAATCTGACATTAAAAAAATAACTTGTCAAAAAGTTGGAACTTTGACCCCCAATATCTCCGTAACTATGTAGAAGGTTCCCAGGTATGATGTTAAACAAAAAAAAGATCGCAATGACGAAGAGAATAAGTGGTTTTCGGCTTCGTTAAGAGGTGTTTTACACCCTTTAGGATACGTACTTCCCCTACCTACCTATAAGAATTTTATTTATTCTTGACACAAAAACAACGTGATATTAGCCCTTACAACATAGAGTGTTGTATAATTCACTTTTACATCTTATTTCCATGCTACAAAGAGCAAGATGCGCTCAAACTTTTGTAAGAATTCAAGTATTTCCTTAGAAATATCCCGAGCGAGTTCACAACAGCGATTTAAGGAAAATTTCACAAATACCTAGCAATATGAAAATTGTGCATTCACATCAAAGGTCCTTTTTATCGGGCATCTGGCTTTGAAAGTGGTTCTAAGTAGTAAAGTGGTAATTCAATTTATTAGTAATTATTTACTACAACAACATAACGTCTCGAGTGTTATCCCAAAATGTTAGGCAGATGCGTTTGTTTCCCAGGTCCCGGGTTCGAAACCCGGTAAAATCAAATGTTTGTGTGATGAGCATGGACATTTTGTTTCCGAGTCATGGGATGTTTATATGTAAAATAAGTATGTATTTACAAACAAAAAAGTATCTATGTAGTATATCAACTATCTGGTGTCCACGACACAAGCCTCGTTGCTTAGTATGGCACTAGATCTCGCTGTGTGTATTGTCCAGCGATATCTATTTATTTATTACATTTTAATCTCATGTAATAGGGGGCTATCATTACTATTGTAATTAGCTAGCCATACATACAGACCTCGGACTGCTACTGATAAATTCAAGAAAGATAATCTGGGAATCGAACCCAAAACTTCATGCTCTGCAGAAGACTAACACCAGACCAACGAAATGGTCAATTATTTACTAATTAATATGTACACCTAAAAATACAAACCTTATAAAAAGTCCTCTATACTTTTTGTCAAGAAACCGTCTGCAGAAAATTAAACCTTTACAAAACCAGTGAAGTAAATATCGAGCGATTCAAAAATACGTTCTCTCAAAGGGAATTCGATACACATAGTGAAGCGTAGTCCATTGAGTAGTTTTTCAAGTAGCATCGAATGCTGAGAATTGAATGCAATATTTAGAAGTAGTTCTATTAAAATCTGCAGGCAAATACGAAGGAACGCGGGGTATCAATGATTTATGAACTTTTGAAACACTCCTGCTGTCTGTGATTTATAGAAACCTAACTTGGATTTTGATGGTTGTTAGATATAAAGATAATTTACAAACAATTTATTATTTGGGTGGTATTAGTTGAAAGAATTGCCATCGCAGCTTTTCAAAACTCAATGTTGGTTACGACCTAGGTACGTGGATAAAAACAGCAAACTTATTTTTTTAAAGTACGTTTAACACATTTAATTCACACAAATGTATTCTCCGGTAGCGAGATAGTCACTCCGGCAGTTGGCAAATAAAAATGACGAAATTCCAGTATAAATAAAGTAATCCAAAGCTTTTACACATACGTAAACGCTTTTGCATCTTTTAAATCTCTTCAGAAAAACCATGCTTCAGAAAGATTCTAAAAGATTCTCAGCGCCTCATAATTTTGTCACAGCAATATCTCGCATACAAGTAATTCTTCTCTTAAAGTAATCATATTTCTTAACATAACATACCGCGACATACTTTTAGAGCCTCTTATGTCAACAACAAACCTCTTTTGTGTCATAATTCCCTCGTAAAAATATTTTACACATTCTCTTGTTTCTGAAGGAAATTCCGTCGTCACTAAAATTTTATAGAATCTTCTTCGCAGTGCTAAATAGCTTTGTGGCTGAGCTTTGGAGCAAGGAAAATATGTTCAGGAAATTGTTTAAAACAAAAAGCTTTACCTGGCCTAAGCTAGCGGTGGGGCATATCGTCCCCGTAAATTTAATTGGAACTAATATTTCTATAAAAATGAATGGTGCACGTAAAAACATGTCGACTAAAAACACGGTGAAGCGTAAGGCATAAACTAGTTTGACATCTCTAACTTAGTTCATAGCTATAGCCGTCCTTTTCTCGCGCTGCCTTTTAGTAAAAGATAGCAATAACCTAAAATAAGTTTAGTTTGTGCACAACAGAATCGACATCATTGAGAATTAAAAGACAGTGGGCAAAGATGTATGGGAGTTGGTCCAAGCGTCGCCAAGGATGAATCATATACCAAATGAAAGGGTACATGTACTGTTCAAACATGCAGAAGCGCATCAAAATCTGTCCGAGGGATTTCGAGAAATTATAACTGATTTTCGTCTTGAATGATTGAAAAGGGTATATTCCTATAATATAATCCTTTAATTTGGTATATGATTCATCCTTGGCGACGCTTGAACCACATTTGTCCATTATCTTTTAAAGTTTTTGAAAATATATAAAAAAATCATAACTTCGGCTTGTCATTACTTACATAGGTACTTAAAGAGATATTTAGAGAAAAAATCCCAGCAATCATTTTTGTGTAGACTTACTTAGTTTTATGTACAGAATGCTTGGTTGACGGGTTCGTGAAGAGTTGGCTTACACACTGTATTAACGACCACTCACTAGTTTTTTATAAGCGCCTGTACTTAAACTCGCTTTGTAAAAAGAACGCGCTTTTAAACAACTTTTTATTTTGCTTTCACATTTTTGTCTGGCGTTTATGACGCGTAGATTGTGACATTCTATTTAGAGACCCTTCATTCAAGTTTTCATAAAGTTTATAATTCAAGCTTGTGTGACTGAACGTATATTACATTTTATGAAAAATAACTTCAAAAGGAAGTATAGCGCGGGATCCTGCTACAGGAGACAGAAAGGCTTACTTAATTGGCAAACTTGTATCCTGTTTGTTACGTTACTGTCTTGTTTTGAATGCACTCGCTCTTATTTAAAGGAAGCACTGTAGCGTAGGTTTTGAGACGTCAGCAATAAGGTATGACGTAATGCATAATTGGAATGTGTGCCATACCGGACCTGCCCTGCAAGTACGTAGCAATCGATAACGATCGAATCGATACGATTCGATAAATCCGACTTTTCGATTGGTTAAAAACTCATTTTATCGAAAATAACTGTCAGATTTATCGAATCGTATCGAATCGAGAGCTACGTACTTGCACTGCTGGTGGCCCAGTGGTAACGGTTCCTGTATAGTGGTTGCAGGTCGTAGGTTTTAACCCTGGCAGACAATTTACTTTGTGTACCTAACTTAGTTAATTAGCGCTGCTCTCAAAACGGTTAAGAAAAATATCATGAAGAAGTCGATATGTCCCCTAGGAACCCTAATAAATGTGAAATCCCACCACCAAGCCACACTAAGCCAGCGTGGAGGATCATGGCCCACTCCCCATCATAGAGCGGAACTTTGCGTACTTTACGCTGTATACGTCATGTTTATATTGCAGAATATAGGCCTTAGTTAATTAAGTCCTACTTTATGCAATAGGCTGACTTGATTGATGATTACTACCAATCAACACGAGGTGAGGACCTAATACCCATGCAAGCAAGTGTACTACATCACTCTAATCCGAAGGATTACAGGTGCAGGTTCAGCCGACAGTGTATTATTAAATGGCCAGCGGACCCCTTCTCTCAGCTATGTAATTAACTAACAAGATACATACTGCGTATGAGCGATACCACAGAATAGAGAGTAACAGAAGGTCTTCCATGCAGCGAGCGAAAACAGGTGCATGCACACATAGACGCGTACTTTCGAACGATCAACGAAAGCTATTTTGTTACAGGCATCCAACCTTAAATGACTGAAATATAATGGTGTGACCCGTCGATTCATTCAAAAAATTCACACATAATAAAAACTAATATTGGCAATGTAATGGCGGAAAGATAAATATTATTTCAGATAGGTACCAAATAGTTTGTTCAACTGTAAGGCACTACGAATATTGCCCTGTAAAAGTCTGCGGTTAAAGCTACGAACGTCGATACCAAACTATGTCAAAACAAATGCCAATCGCGAGTGCACTTGCACCGACTACTATATCCTTCCACAGTTTGTTTACCGATAGTTATTTTGTTGGCTAACCTGAATTTTGTGTACAAATAAGTTTTACAGGGAAATCATTTAAACCTCTGGTTTGAGACACTGGGGATTATACTTAGGTGAAATATGCGTGCATTTCCACTCGCTGTCCAAAGTCGACCTTCTGTGTCCTATCTATTCTGTATTTACGTTCAACATAGATACAGCTGTTGATTTATTAGAAGCTGATGGTCAGCGCACAATGAGTTTGTGAATTATTACAGCGATGCAACCTCGTCCAATAAGCTGGGATCGCCTTTGTACAGGATAGAGAAGGATGAGGTACCTATAGTGAGTGACTGTTGTTATGAGTTTCATCTGATGGTGTTACATTATTTATTGTTGCATAAATCTTGTTGTTTTTAGAGGACTACAAAGATGATTATATATACTATCGAGGACACTCCCGCCTGACCACCACTAAGCTTATTTTTGCTTGCATTCGCAACATAGAAACGCTCTCTAGCCCCGCCCCGTTGACTTTGTATAGAAATAATGAATGAAAAGATATCGAATCGGCCGAGCGCACTGACGACGCACGCCAAACGAGAGTTATTGTTATTTTGCGCGCCAAAGTTGAGGCTTTCCTAATAGGCCCAAACTTTAAGGGGGCGTGGCTCGGCGCCTCCGCATGTTTTAAGCGAAAAAAAATTAAAATGGTCAGGCGGAAAAGACCCCGACTGTATTTATAGTATACGATCTTTAAGAAAAATATATTTTATAAAGTTACTGGTAAAACGCACAAACCGAATGTCAAATTTTATCCTGAACTGAACTTAATTTACCAAATATCCTTTTTTACTCTTAGTCCGTCTTAAATCTAAATTTTAACCCACTTGTACTTGTAATGTGGTAATAGTAGTAATTTTCAGCGCTTACTGAAATTACATCTGTTTCTATCAATTGTTTGGAGATGACAAAAACAGTATGATGTTTTTAAAACTTATGCGTAGGCAACGCATTTAGAGATTTGGGGTACAAACGGGTTTAAGTCAAGGCATAAACTAATAATCACACTTTAATGAAACCAACGAATAAATAAAAAACCCGACTAATTCTAACGATACCTCATGCATCGAAATCGGTTGAGGCGTTTAGAAGTTATGGTGGAATAAAGAAACTCACAAACATAACATACAAACATACATGAACCATATAAAACATAACACTCCTTTTTTTGTCGTACGGAACTGGAAGAAATGGACACATTACAATGTAATTAGAACTAATAATAATTAGGTAACTAACTGCGCGAGTTGCTGCTATGCTGTCTTGATCAGGCGCTCCAACAATTACTCTTAATTAAAACTACGTCAACGCCGCTGTTAATAACTTTAAAACCTCGAGTAGAAGCCTTATTTAAACCAAGGTAGACAGAACAGTCATTTATTTTCTTCAAACCGTAAGACAAATGTACACAATGACGGCTCCGTATAATTTTCGGGACGTTCCCCTCGGAAATTAAACGGGGATTACCAGGAATTACCCGGGAATTAAGTACGGAATTACCGGTGGAATTAAAAGCGAGAATTAATAATGCAAGGAAATGCTTCTGACTGGACTTCCGTACGTACGTTTCCGGTACACGAATGTATGCATGACCGACTTCATTTATATAAGATTAAAGTAGGACCCTCGAATGGACGTTTCGGGCGGAGATGGAGAATTATTAATATAGGTTCTACTCGTGTGTTTAGAAGAAGTAATTTACAGAGGTCATATTTTTAAGCAATAAGCGTAAGCATTAAATTTTATTTTGCGTTTTCCGCAGTCCTGTGTTAAATGTTAGATCAGGAATAATGACCTCTAATGTGTACTATCGAAGACACTCCCGCCTGATCACCACTAAGCTAATTTTGCTTGCACTTACAACATAGAAAAACTCTCTAGCTCCGCCCCGTTTGTTGACTTAGTATAGAAATAATCGCGGTGCCTCCGCATGATTTAAGCGAAAAAAATTAACTGATCAGGCGGAAAAGACGACGACTGTACATAAAGGTTATAAAAAGACCCATTACGAAGCCGAAAGGCACTTGTTCTCCCCATCATTGCAATATTTTTTTATTCTAGAGACCATACCTTCTAGATACGGAGATATTAAGTTCCAACTTTTTCACAAGTTTTTTTTTTAATACATGTTTTTTATGTAAGAACTTTACTTTAAACCCCTCCACGACCCCCGTACTATACAATCTATCCACCAGCACGATGTTTTCAGTGCGTTAAATTGAGTTTTACCATAAAACATGATTTCAACCCAAAAAAAACCGGCCAAGAGCGTGTCGGGCCACGCTCAGTGTAGGGTTCCGTAGTTTCCCGTCCGTCACAATAAGTGTTCCCACTTACGAGTTTAAAGGTGGGTATCCATTATGTAAAAATGCTTGCGTATACGAATATACTACAAACTTAGTCCAGAAATTATTTTGTACAACTTTTTGTCTTTTTTGTATAAAAACTGTTGTTTCCATCAAGTTCAAAATGATTTTCCTAGAAAGTCCGTATAAAGTTCTACTTTTCAGATTTTTTACATATTTTCTAAACTTATGGTTCAAAAGTTAGAGGGGGATACATTGTTTTTTACTTTTGGAGCGATTATTTCCGAAATTATTGACATTATCAAAAAATTATTTTAGAAAACCCCTATTCATTTTTAAATACCTTTCCAACAATATATCACACGTTAGGGTTGAAATTAAAAAAAAATCACTTCCCACTTTACATATAGGGGGGCTACCCTAATAAAACATTTTTTTCCAATTTTTATTTTACCACTTTATCGGCGTGATTGATATACATATTGGTACCAAATTTCAGCTTTCTAGTGCTAACGGTCACAGAGATTAAGCGAGGACGGACAGACGGACGGACGGACAGACATGGCGAAACTATAAGGGTTCCTAGTTAACTACGGAACCCTAAAAAGTCATTTCCCAGCAATCATTTTTGCGTAGGGTTACTTAGTTTGATGTACAGAAGGCTTGGTTGACGGCTTCGTGATGACGTGTCTTTTACACCCTGTATACAATTGTAAAGTTTCTGGCTACTTCCTGAAAACTATTAATAAGGAAATTAGATAATAATTGTACCTAATAACCACCTTGTAAAAGGAGGACCAACTTATTCTACCTTCATTAATATGCACCACTGAAACTATTACAACATTAGAAAAAAAAAACTAGAAAATAAGTCTCAGAACTTCACGCATGATAAGCCAATAGCTGACCAGTGACCCAATAAGTAATGGTTGTAAAGTAAGCCATTTATTTTTATCCAGAAATAGGTGTTCTTACATACACAGGTTACTTTTCATCGTGGCTATTTACAAAATCATGAAAGACAAAATTCACGTAGATAAAGTCGTGGGCACTCGTGGGCAATAGCTATAGTCTGCGCCAGATAAGTAGGAATTAAAGGTCATTGCTCTTTCCTTAATTTCTCTGCGTAGGTACCCCGTACATTATGAGTCGTTTTTTATTGCTAGAAAAAGTCAAGAATCACGATAAAGGTTGTTTCGGGACAAGTTTATGTCATTATTTCTGTTTTCGGAATTATGTATTTGAATAAATGTATGCGGGTTAGTGACCTTTTATTCCTACTTATCTGGCGCAGACTATTATAGTAGGTAGTTCCAAAAATTTTTTTTTTCTGGCATTTATCACACTAATATTATAAAGGCGAAAGTTTGTGTGTGTGTGTTTATTACTCTTTCACGCAAAAACTACTGAACGGAATTGGATGAAATTTGCACACATATAGTTTATAACCTGGATTGTCACAAAGAATACTTTTTATCCCAGTAGTAAGATCCTATGGGATAATTATCGAAAACGCGGACGAAGAGAAGCTAGTAAATCAAATGAAAGTGGACTAGCGAATTCCTGTTCTTCTACACTAATATTATAAAAAGGAAAGATTTGTATTTTTGTGTGTATGTATGTTTGTAATGACTAAACTCAAAAACTACTACGCCGATTTCAAAAATTCTTTCACCATTAGAAAGCCACGTCTTTACTGAGTAACATAGGCTATATTTTATTCTCGTAATCCTACGGAAACGGGAACTACGCGGGTGAAACCGCGTGACGTCCGCTAGTACAAAATATAAATGTTGTCGTGCCAGCACCCCGAAGAAGGACAATCAAAATTAAATAATGATCGATTTATGTATTTGCATACACATTATTATAACAGCAACACGATAACCACACAGTTTCCTACAAAAACATGACCTCAAGTGGCCATCGATGGGCTTTTACGACGAAACCCGAGCCAAAACATTCACTTCCCACACTCCAATACAGGAACAAACTGCCCGAACTAGAATGAACTAAATACTTGGCGCGTAGTCGAAACTTGCTGTCAGAAACTAGTATTATATTGCAACACTGGGAAACTGGGAATTAGGTTAGGAGGATGACCACTATATGGTGTGTATTCTGATGTGTTTATACGGGTTCCTTCTATCTGGCAGAATCTTGATGCTCCGAAATTTATTTGGCATAACACACTTGGCATAATCTTCTTTAAACGAATATTTTTAAGGCATAAAAAATATTTAACATAGTTATTGTTTGGCCGAATGTTTGTATGTCCGAATTTACAATGGCATACTTATAAGATGGCAGAATATTATTTGGCATAATTACCTTTGGCAATGTTCAAATTCCGCATAATTTCGTTTAGAATAATGATTATTTAGAGCGACTATTATTTGGTAGAATTTCACTTGGCATAATATGAAGATGGCAGAATTCCATTTGGAATTATTGCCATTTCTATAAAATAGCAATTTTAACCTTAAATTAGAATAAAAATATTGTCCTACAAAGACAATATGTTACGCTAAAAAAGTTAGTGACAGAAACGAATCGCTCCATAACCGACTCCACGTAGTCTTGTCTGCCCTACCCCTAGAGTGTAATTTAAATCCGCGAAGGCGCGGATGGTGAGGCGGCCCGTGAGCTGAGGAGCAGGTGGTTTTAACGCTCGCCGCCGTAGCTGAGGCTGGCCGGCGGAGCCGGCCAGCAAGCCGAAGCTGCGGTGGTGAGCGTAAAACACATCTGCGACGATAAGCTCGCGTGGGACCGCCGGAACCCTGCAGCGCCGGAGCCGTGACAGAAACCATGCCTGCTGCATGTTGCATGCTTGCTTGCATGCTGCATGCTTGCTTGCATGCTGCATGCTGGCTGCACGCATGGTGTATGCTGGTTTGCATGTTTGCATACTGCATGCTTGTTTGCACGTTTGCATGTTTGCATACTGCATGCTTGCTGCATGCATGATGTATGCTTGCCTGATCAGAAATATGCAGCAATTAACATTATCATCGTATGTTTGTGGCGAAAAAAAATAATGTACTATTAATTATATTTTATGGTAAGAAATACAATTTGATTTTTTTGTTATGTGATAGATCAGATGAGGTTTTGCATTATTTTTCATAATGAAATGTATGCCAAAAGATGATTCTGACTGTAAACTTTCTGTAATATGATAGTTCTGCCTTTTAATGACTATCGATATGAAATTTATGCCAAAAGATGATTCTGACTGTGAACTTTCTGCCATAAGATGGTTCTACTTTTAATTCTTATGCATATGAAATTTATGCCTAAAGATGATTCTGACTTACAAAATTATGAGTTTTGAATGTATGATAAATGAGTGTCTGCCACACGATTTTCTGCGAAATGAAGTTTATGCCATCTACTGTTATGCAAAGTAATATTATGACATAAAAAGTTCTGCTATAAAGGGTAGACCCGTGTTTATACAGGTGATGGAAATTGTTCTAGGTAATATTGTTATTGTAGCGTCATGTGTATTGCGGTATAGCATAGCGACTGGATTAAGTTGTTTATTTAATTATTGTAAGCTTAATTTGCTACCACGGGTTTCCATTAAGGAGTAGCTAAACAGAAAATGGAGGTTAATTAGAATAATAATTCCACTGCTTGGGCAGTGCCAAGCAGTGGTTGCTGTTTGGGCCCAATGGGCCATGGCTCAAGTGGGCCAGTGGCCGATTTCTGGATTTCACATGCCTTCTGGATTTCAATGTTGGGTTCTAGGGATCCTCACGATGTTCCTTTACCGTTTTAAGAGCAGTGGTGACGAAATCTACAGAAAGCAAAGTGGGTGTCTGGATTCGCACCCAAGACTACTACCACTGCGAAACCAGTTCTCAAATGGAAGTACTATCGAGTACACTCCCGCCTGACCACCACTAAGCTTATTTTTGCTTGCACTCGCAACATAGAAACGCTCTCTTGACGCCCCGTTGACTTAGTATAGAAATAATGAATGAAAAGATACCGAATCGGCCGAGCGCACTGACGACGCACGCCAAACGAGAGTTATTGTTATTTTGCGCGCCAAAGTTGAGGCTTTCCTAATAGGCCGAAACTTTAAGGGGGCGGTGGCTCGGCATGTTATAAGCGAAAAAAAATTAAAATGGTCAGGCGGAAAAGACCCCGACTGTACATTACATAAGGTAAACTGTGCTCACCGAGTAATTTTACCGATCGGTAACCTTACAAGTTTGCTGTTGCCGACTTTGGGAAGGTCTCCTACTCAAGATAGCTGATAAACAAAGCTGTAATACACACTGAAATATGACGTGAAGTCCACCCTAGCTGAACAACACAATGACCTATATTCGCTGTCCATTCACTTACAAGCTGACAGGCAGCCGGTCCACTGTTTATTCAGCACTAGCTTTTACCGGAGGGTTCGCTCGTGTTATAGTCATAAATTATTCCACGATAACGTTTTAAATAAAGCCTTTAACATTTGGAGATTATGTAACTTCCCATTGTGAATGAATTTTCGGAATGGGATCAGTGTTTTTAAAGATTAGTGTGATCTAAATTTATAAGCTTTATAGGATTAGTGTAGATAGAAGCACAGAGTACTATCGAGGACCACCACTAAGCTAATTTTTGCTTGCACTCGCAACATAGAAACGCTCTCTAGCCCCGCCCCGTTTACTTTGTATAGAATTTATAATGAATGAAAAGATACCGAATCGGCTGAGCGCACTGACGACGCAAGCCAAACGAGAGTTATTGTTATTTTGCGCGCCAAAGTTGACGCTTTCCTAATAAGCCCAAACTGTAAGGGGGCGTGGCTCGGCGCCTCCGCATGTTTTAAGCGAAAAAAATTTAAACTGGTCAGGCGAAAAAGACCACGATAGTACCTTGCACACAGAGGCGGTATCTCATGACGATATAGGTATTAAAAAATATATTTTAGCTTATCTAGGCCCACAAGTTAGTGAGGAGCTCGTGGCTAAATAATAACAGCCGCTCCAGTCGATCTTTAGGTTAAGCCGTGCTTACTTAGGCTGGTCTGTAGACGGGTGACCACCCTTACACACCGAGTTTCCTCCGTGCCTCGGAAAGCACGTTAAGTAGGTGGTCCTGGCTATCATTTGTAGATCTTTGACAGTCGTTACAGGTAGTCAGTGGCCCAAAAAGTGTGACAACCTGTCCTACCAAGGGGTATCGTATTACCCAGTACTAACTGGGTTGTGGAGGTCAGATATATAGGCAGTTGCTCCATGTAAAATACTGGTATTTAGCTGCATCCGATTAGACTGGAAGCCGACCCCAACATAGTTGAGAAAAGGCTCGGCAGATGATGCTAAGAAGCACAGAGTACCTTGCACACAGAGGCGGCATCTCATGACGAGATATACAAAAAAAAAAAATATGTTCGCTTATCAGTAGCGAACGGTCAATTTTTTTTTTTAAGAGTGATTATACAATTTGTCTATAGAATACCTACTGACTACTACTACTACAACAGCCCATAACGTCCACTGCTGGACATAAGCCTCTCCCATGATGGTAGGCAATTGCCGTAATCTCCACGCTTGGCAGGCGGATTGGAGATCGCAGTAATGAAAGACTAACAGAAAACGCTGCTGCCCATTCTCTGGTCTACGGAGGCGCAAGGTGTTCTGCCTCAGACATTAGTCGCCTTATACGACACCCGTGAGTGTAATGGGTTGGTTCTATTCTACTCTGCCGGATACCACACGGCACCTACTGACTGTGTCATTTTTCAAAGGCTTCCCTTTCGGTAGAAATCGAGTTGTACGGAATCTTCGTCACTCTCGCTTATCTAAGCCCACAAGTTCTATAGTATATCAAAAACGAACAGAGTGAACACTGTACACTAACATTATGTTAAACCATGACCCATAGTGATGAATAAGGGATACGTAATGCGACATGACTGCCCTTGTTCACAGGTCATTCCCACATGTAAATAGAATGGGGTGGAGTCGCAGGGTAAAGTTGTATTGTGCTTTGAGTGATGGGGTGGCGCGGAAAATGGGTGTTAGAAAATATGTTTTTGTATAGACAGGGGATAATTTATGTTGTTTAGTGTCCCACCCGCTTCACACGATTGTTATGACTTTACACAACGGAGTGAAGTTTGTACAATGTAGGTGGTGTGGATGACCGAAATAAAATGACTTCACGTCTTTAAAACACTTTAAACATTAAAATCGTCTTAATTAGCTCGCCATACTCCCCTTCTCGCTCTCACACATACTCTCTCATTCACTCATTGCTGGATTAATGCTCAATTACGTGATAGACAGCTAGAGCCTCTGATCTAATCTAATCTAAGAATAAGAATATAAATAATTTAAAATAATTTATTTAAAAAGTGGATATTACAAAAGTGTACATTTAGGTGCAGTAGTGTTATTTCTTAAAAAATATAATATGTGCATAAAATTAAACTATAACTACAATTAATATACACTACTATACACTTTAAACAATACAATAATAATTGTAGTTCGATGTAAAAATTTAATATTCAGCTGTTCCGACTGGAAACCGCCAGTAAGATTCAATATTAGATTTTACCTACCATTTACAAAAAAAAACCTGAAAACGTATTAACTCAGTGGGAAATCAATTTAACAATGGAATTTACTCAATACAATAACAACAACAAAGGGAACAACGTCAACAAATACAATATTTTCCGATCTCGGGTAAAACAAGGCAAGTTCTAACCTCAGGCGAGCTTAGGGTACCCAGCTTAAGTTGACCCTTCATAATATCGCTGTTTGAGGAGAAAAACAAGAACATCTAACATAAAAGGGTGTAAATAGACTCTTCACGAATTCGTCAACCAAGCATTATGTCCAACAACAACAGCCCATAATGTCCACTGCTGGACATAAGCCTCTCCCATGATGGGAGGAATTTGCCGTAATCTCCACGCTTGGCAGGCGGATTGGAGATCGCAGTGATGAAAGGAAAGACTAACAGAAAACGCTGCTGCCCATTCTCAGGTCTACGGAGGCGCAAGGTGTTCTGCCTCAGACATTAGTCGCCTTATACGACACCCGTGAGTGTAATGGGTTGGTTCTATTCTACTATGCCAGATACCACACGGCTGAATTTTGGCAACATTATGTCCAAGTACATCAAACTAAGTATAACTTTACGCAAAAGTTATTGTTGGGAAATCACGTTTTACGGTAGAACCCGATGTAAGGCACTCAAAACATTGTGCTAATGGATGGATTGAATAATATGGGGGTCGTGGAAGTGTTAAAAGTAAAAATCTTCCTTTGAAAAAAATTATTATAAAAAAAGGTGTGAAAAAGTTGTATCTTTGACCCCCAAACATAACTTAATTTAGGCTATTGCTATGTTTTTCTCTCTAATAAAACGAGAAAGAGACGGACGTAATTAAGAGCTGTCAAATTCAATTGGAACTAATATTTCCATACAAATGAAGGGTGCACGTAAAAACATGTCAACTAAAAAGCACAGTGAAGCGCAAGGCATAAACAAGTTTGACATCTCTAACTTAGTTCATAGCTATAGCCGTCCTTTTCTCGCACTGCCTTTTAGTAAAAGATAGCAATAGCCTAAATTAAGTTTAGTTTGTGCACAACAGAATGGACACCATTGGGGGTCAAAGACACACCTTTTTTTACATAATTTTTTTTCAAAGTAAGATTTTTACTTTTAACACCTCCACGACCCCCCATATTATTCAATCCATCCATTAGCACAATGTTTTGAGTGCCTTACATTGGGTCCTACCGTAAGACGTGATTTCCCAACATAGCAATAGCCTAAATTAAGTTTAGTTTGTGCACAACAGAATCGACACCAATATCTCCGTAACTAGAAGGTTCCCAGGTATGGTCTAGAACAAAAAAATGATCGCAATGACGAGGAGAACAAGTGTCTTTCGGCTTCGTTAAGAGTCTTTTTTACACCCTTTAATTGAGTACACCTCTGCTTATCCCTTCGGGGTTTACAAGCGTGACGTTATGAATTTTTCTTTCTTCGTCATATTTTAGGCGCGGAAAATCTACCGGTCAACATACACTGGGCACTTTATATCCCATTTTTTCGTCACATACCTCATATTTCGGTAAATCCGTGGAGTGTTGATTTAGGCGGATTTATTTATGCTGCCCCGGGCGAGGATGGGCAAGGGTGGGCAGGGAATCCTGCCACGGATGGACGATATCCATTAAAGTGTCCCCCGCATTATTTTGATAGAACTGAGGTTTTGGTGACAAGACATATCTATGTGGGGAAGGGCTGCAGCTAGATAAACCTTATGTGTTTGGGAAGGGATTTATTTTCGAAGGATCGTGTTGATATCCGACTTATGACACTTTATTATAAACTAGCTTTTGTCTACGGTTTCGCTTGCGTTAAGGCAAATAAAGCCTATGAACACTTGGGGATAATGTAGTTTCCCATTCGTGAAAGCATTTGTATAATTAAACAGCATGTTTTGTATGAAATGTTGTAAGGGACAGCCGATTATATTCTCGTGGGAAATAGGGTAGGGTCCCATAACGAATGTTGTTAAGTTTGGTGGTATTACCACGTTTCTGTTATCCGCTGTATATTGCCAATATTATCTACTATAGAAAGAAAATTATGATATCATAACATGTGTTTACAAACTTCACACCTAAATAAATATATGGTAAAATTGAGGATTAATGCTAGGTACTATGTGTGACGAAAACACGATTCCATAAACTTTTCTCGATAGAAAAAAAAAACAAAGTTACCTCCAAATCGAACAATAAACCGCTGGTATTCAAAAAGAACTTCAAATTAGATCATGAAACTTTGCATACTAACTGAACTAAGTATAAAGCAGGTCCAATTTTCAATTGTAAATTGCAAAAAACCACTCATTTCGCACTATTCGGCCGCAGTGACCGACGTAACAACCGCTTTGTAGTGCAAGCTGATTAGAACTTTATTCTAACAGTATTTCAAACGAAGTTTGAACCACCACAAATAGAGTTTCTAATTTTAGGGTTACCCGTAGCTAAACAGGAGGAATGTATCCGACTTAATCCGACGACGCGACGTGGCGTGGTCAGATAGTAATAGGTAGTGGGGTGGGGTATGGTGGTGGTAGTAGTATAGTGATGTGATAGACCATCACAACTACTTTTTCCGTGGAACCATCACCGTAATCGAAAATAACAGATGTCCTTATCCCATACATTAAGGTCAAGATTTCGAAAGTTTGTTTTAACCTTTCCCCACACTAGGAATTTCGCATAAATCCTGGGAGCCAGACTCGGAACAACACTATCTGTGGGTCATACAAAAATATTTTTGTATTGGACAGCCAATCGCTGACCGATGGTTATTTTATTGGTCCCGTGTACAAAGTTCAGTTGATCTTTCACACTTTTCTTATGCAAGCTGATGTTAAATATTTAATCATACCTAAGCCTTTTTTACTGATTGTTCAAAAATGTAAAATAGGACGAAGCGGGAATAAATTCAAATACATATATTTATAAATCAAAAAATAATAAAAATTATATTTTGGGACGAAGACATAAGTCATAAGTCATTTATTTCAGAACAATATACATTGTGTAGAAATTTATTTAGAAGGAAGCATATTGTTTGGGACGAACCAGGATTTTAATATGTAGGACGAAACTCAGTGGGCCAAACGAAGAATAAATCATTAGAGATTAGAACATAGACAGACAGACAACTTTGTTCCATCACTACATAGCTACATAGGTATTATAAAACAAAGTCGCCCGCCCGCCGCCCGCCGCCCGCCCGTCTACCCTATGCGTATGCATGCTTAGATCTTTAAAACAATGCAACGGATTTTGATGCAGGTCTTTTAGGGTTCCGTAGTCAACTAGGAACCCTTATAGTTTCGCCATGTCTGTCCGTCCGTCCGTCCGTCTGTCCGTCCTCGCTTAATCTCTGTGACCGTTAGCACTAGAAAGCTGAAATTTGGTATCAATATGTATATCAATCACGCCGACAAAGTGGGAAAATAAAAATTGGAAAAAAATGGTTTATTAGGGTAGCCCCCCTATATGTAAAATGGGAAATGTTTTTTTTTTTTATAATTTCATCCCTAACGTGTGATATATTGTTGGAAAGGTATTTAAAAATGAATACGGGATTTCTAAAATAATTTTTTGATAATGTCAATAATTTCGGAAATAATCGCTCCAAAAGTAAAAAACAATGTGGGGGACACATTGTTTTTTTCTTTTACCCTCTAACTTTTGAACCATAAGTTTAGAAAAATATGAAAAAATCTGAAAAGTAGAACTTTATAAGGACTTTCTAGGAAAATCATTTTGAACTTGATGGAAACAATACAAAAAGGACAAAAAGTTGTACAAAATAATTTCTGGACTAAGTTTGTAGTATATTCGTATATGCAAGCATTTTTACATAATGGATACCCACCTTTAAACTCATAAGTGGGAACACTTATTGTGACGGACGGGAAACTACGGAACCCTACACTGAGCGTGGCCCGACACGCTCTTGGCCGGTTTTTTTTTTAATAAATAGAGTGTCAAGAGGAAGGTTTTAGTATATATCTAATTTGCGGGCGGGCGAAATGCGGGCATCAGCTAGTAGGTACCTACTCAATAAATCAAAGAGTTTTGACGTATTCTGATAAATAGTCCTACCTACCTCCTACGTAATGGTTTAACTTGCCCGAGGTCCAACCAGTTTGATGACCTCAAGCTATAAGTATGTCCGTCGGGCTTGGACCCCGCTGTTTTGTTTTTATTTTATTTTATGTTATCCTGTTTTAAATGGTCATTCCTAGAAGGAGCCGCTTGTCACAAGGTCAAGTTGTAAGTATTTTTATTTTAAATCTCGTTAGTATAGCAGCGGTGGCCCAGTGGTGGCAGCCCCGACTTACAAACAGTAAGTCGTGGGTTCGAACCCACGCAGGCGCATTACTTTGTGTAGTTTATTTCATCACCACTGCTCTCAAAACGGTAAAGGAAAACATCGTGAGGAAACCGGCATGTCCTAGAACCAAAAATTTGAAGACATGTGACATCTACCAATCCGTACTGGGCCCGCGTCGTGGATTATAGCCCATTCCCTCTCATAGAGAGGAGGACTGTGTCCCAGCAGTGGGAACATTAATAGGCTGATGATGAAGTAGAAACTAATGCTTGTTTTCATCAACACTAGGTGACACCTAATTAACTGCCTAAACAAAATCGCTCAGTTAGATTTTCACCACTCGGCTCAGTGACGAGAGTCGAAATTCTAAAAATGCAAAACATAACACAACTTCGTGCCTTTAATCCCCGCAGGGTTAGGCAGAGCTAAATATGTTTTAAGTCCCATGTACGAGTAATAGGGGCCGAGCCTATTGCTATCAACCGGGAACAAATCCAGATTTCGCGGCTACTACTGAGAAATTCTTGAGATAAACCCAATAACACTTTGTCCGACCTGGGAATTGAACCCAGGACCTCATACTCACCGGTCGCGACCACTCGACCAAACGAGGCAGTCTAAAACATTTAGGTATGAAAATGAAATGAAAAATGTTTATTTGTCCCAAAATAGTTACATAGATTATAAATGAGACATCCCCAGTAAGTAATCGGTAATACTTGTGTTGGCGCATATCTAGCTCTTTCCCATAAGTATAAACAATATTGAGACTATTACACAATTTTGACAAAAGGTGACTAAAAATTAAAAGAAGAAAAATTAACAGTAAATAAACTGATTAGCAGCTCTTATGTGTAACTGTTGTTAACTTTATGTGCGTCGTGTTTTTAAACTGGGTTTATATTGTTGCGTGTGTATGTATATGTGTTTGTGTGTGAATGTGTATGTGTATGTCTTCTTTGAAGTGCCAATGTGTTAGAATTTGTTCGAATTTATTTACAGATTATACTCGGGTAGTACTTACATTGTTGATTCGGAGAGAAGAAAAATAAAAATAAATTGTTTATCCAAGTCTGACCAAGGTATTTACGTGAAAAAGAGCATACAGTAGAACAGTATAAAAATATTGATCGACCCTAACAAAATTCGTGTAAGTAATGCATGTTGATACATAAAAAACCTAAGCTTATCATCATCATCATCATCATCATCATTTCAGCCGCAAGACGTCCACTGCTGGACATAGGTCTCCCCCAAGTGTCGCCACATTGATCGGTCCCGTGCGACTCGCATCCAGCTTATACGCTGTAATAACTAAAGTCCTTGTCCCAAATTATTTATTTGCATTCAATTTGAAAAGTACTTGTTATTAATTTTATTTGATTATTGTGAATGTGGGGACCATTGGGTCATATTTTTATTTGTTTTTTCCCACAACTGTCTGGCAGTTTGAGTACTATAGTACACCTAGTATAGGCGACCTACCCAAATGTCCTTTCTTTGGTATTGTTCGCCGTTTCGTTGAGCTCCTTGAGTTAAAAGTCGAGCTACACGATAACTGACAATTGCTTGCACTGACTGGACAGGTCCACTCAAAACTGTGTGGTTCTTTCTTCAAAAGACCATCTCAGACTCTAATCTGCATAGTGCTCATGTGGATTGAGCAAGGTTATGTCTGGACTTCAAAAGAGACTATGACCTCTGAGTTTGTTTCGGCTGTTTCTTCTCAGAGTAGTCAGGTACGAAACACCGGCCGCATCTAGTTTTTTAAATATGACGTGTAAAAGTGTTTGTAAAAACATACTTGCAAAATAAACATCATTTTTCATTTATCAAAATTCAGCTTTTAAAACAGAGCTAAATGTTTAAATGAAACCAACGAAGATAATTAAATAAGTATTATGTACCCAGGTGTGTTCATAAATTAAATTCATTATCCCCGCAGTGTAAAATCCCATGTTTTTCGTCTATCCGTCATCAAAGACTGGAGACAACACAAAGTAAACTTTACGCCATTAACATAATAAATCAAATACATTTTACATACAAAAAACATTAAAAAGAATATAAAATGTCCGCCATATTTCATGTCCTTTTAACTAAATAGCCGTAATTTCTCATTTTCACGTTGGACTAACTAACGGTAAAATAATGCTAGGTGAATAGGAACAACGATATTTCATGTTGTCTCCGAAAATGGCTGAATAAAGGTGAATCACATAATTTTATGAGTGGTATTATCTAAATATTGTATTTGCCTGGTTAAATAATAACAGCCGCTCGGGTCGATCTTTAGGTTAAGCCGTGCTTGCCTAGGTTGGTATGTGGATGGGTGACCACCCATTACATACCGAGTTTCTTCCGTGCCTCGGAAAGCACGTTAAGCAGTTGGTCCCAGCCATGTCATTTGTAAATCTTTGACAGTCGTTGCAGGTAATCAGTGGCCCAAAAAGTCTGACAACCAGTCTTACTAAGAAGTATCGTATTACCAATTACTAGGGCCCGGATTAATATGTAAATACATATTTTTAATTTACGCGGTTTTCGGTCTAGAATGTGTTTTTTACATCGATTGTCATATTTAGACTGTGAAAAACCAAGTTCTATTTTCCATATTTTTCCATATTTCAAGGTTAAGTCCATATTTTACAAGAAAATTTAACAATCATCCATATATTCACAAGAATACATAAAATTTACGTTCCCGCCACCACAAGGCTGCGTATTTTGTTCCTCTCGCGTATTAGGTATCGACGTATTTTGTCTCGTTGCATTCTTTGTATGAAGGTTAGTAGGTACTAGCGAGCGAGTAGCGACGCGCGCGGCGCCGCCGAGCCGAGCGACGCGTGCGGCGCCGCCGAGGCGGGCGGTGCGCGGGCGGACTCTTCACTGACAGTAAACCGGCGATCACCAACGACGTGCGACGTACGTGCCGTGTTGCTTGCGCGTCATTATATTTTTACGCAGTCAGTCAGTGCTAATAGTCTAGGTACCCATTTTATTTAAAAATGCCGAAGGATAAACAACCATTGCGGTTTAAATTGGAAAAATATATAGAAGATTTCCCAAACCAATAAAACAATGTTTACTTATGAAAAGTATTTTTATTTTATACTCCATATTTTTTCCATATTTTTTATTTTTTCGTCCATATTTTATGTACATAATTTAGATTTTTTAATACATATTTATCCGGGCCCTACCAATTACTAACTGGGCTATGGAGGTTAGAGGCAATTGCTTCATGTAAAATATTGGTATTCAGCTGCATCCGACCCCAACATAGTTGGGAAAAGGCTAGGCAGATGATGATGATGTATTTGCCTGGTTAGACATGAATGGCAATGGAGTAAAGTTCTGACCAGATGGTGGCCAAGATTGGGCCAAAGAAACCAGGGCAGTTCAAAGCGGGACACTTGGACAAGGTACGCACAGAACTAAGAAGTATGGTTGAATAAAAGGGAGCCCTATACCCAGCAATGAATGAGTCATAACAGGCCTGTCTCACTTCCATACAAGCGGCGCAAAAACCCCGAGATATTTACCTACTATTCTGGAAAACAAGCTAATTTCAACCTTTTGCATTGCGCATAGCGTTCATAGTACAATAACTGTCTGCCGTCTCGCTTCAATCTGCTAGGGCTGTCAGAGGTACTTTACGGTATTAACAGTTTATTTTTGTTTCGCGGGTGCGTGCGCTGCGTGTGCGACAAGTCGAGCGAGTGCAAGCCTATTGAGACTAGTGCGGTGGCCGCACGCTTGCGTTTATCATACCTAAACTCGGGAGTGAAACTTCTGTACCGTAAGGTACTAATATATATTCTGTGGTCATAATTGAAATGATGGTAATTTATGATTGTAAACATTTACCTAGAACGACCTCTCATTGTTATCTAGGAACTTTATCTCCAACGCAACTTAGATAAAAAACGGCTCCCAAACCTAAATAATTAGACCTACTGTTAACCCTCATCATCATCATCATTTCAGCCGAAAGACGTCCACTGCTGGTCATAGCCCCCCCCCCCCCAAGTGTCGCCACATTGACCGGCCCCGTGCGACTCGCATCCAGCGGATTCCTGCCACCTTCACCAGGTCATCGGTCCACCTAGTGGGAGGCCTTCCAACGCAACGTCTTCCGGTTCGCGGTCGCCACTCCAGAACTTTTCGGCCCCATCGGCCATCCGTTCTGCGAGCAATGTGCCCTGCCCACTGCCACTTAAGTTTGGCAATTCTTCGGGCTACGTCGGTAACCCTAAATATATTTATTTTGTATTAATGTCCAGCCTAACATACAATTTTCCTACCATTTTACCTTTGAAGCACTGTATTAAGTACTGCTTGAGCCGAGATCAAAAAGTAAATATGTAGTACCAGCATACATAAAGCACTTGAGACAGAAAAATATACTCTATACAAATGTTTTATTTAGACATCCCTCAAAATTCTTAGCTACAAGAAGCTTTTAAGCTCAGAACTCCTAAATAATGTATAGCAACTAAAGTTAACACAGCGTGACAAAGTGTAAAGACTCGGCCATGATCTGCACTATCAAGCGACAGGCGAGTTACGACAGCGACTGTTAAATAATTTAAATTTAAACAAAAATACAACAAACTTTAATTCAAATTAAAAGAAGAAAATTAGGTTTATCTATCAACATCGAAAGCGTAAACGAAGTTTCGAGTCCGTGTTACCGTTGAGGAGGTACGAGCAAAATTTTAGCTTAATCTATATCGTAAAATACTGACTGCATAAATATGCATTTGTAATAATTTATTTCGATATAAGCAAAGTATAAAACACAGGTCTTATCTAGTTTTGAATCAAAGCTTATTATGGCGTGTAAAAGTGTTTTTAAAATCAACTTAAAGGATCATACGATTTATTATTTAATGTCACGAGTCACCGCGTGTTTTGACACTCACGCAAAAGAAACAAGTAAAACACGCACGAGTTGCTTGACGCGAGTCGAATTGCCCGAGGTTGTGAACGAGGCGTAAGAAATAAAACTAAACCATGGTGGGTCATTAGTTATGGCTACAAGTGTAAGTGAGTAGGGCACATTATTCATTAGTGTAGGTCTGCCCCTTATTTGAGCTCCCTTTACACTTTAGAACGAGTTATGATGCCCGATTCGTCACGGTTCCGATTGGTCACCAATTTTTTTTTCCATACAAGAAGTCAGTTCATAGTACAAAACATGAGAATGTCATGATTTTAGTAACTATAAAAAGTTTAAAAGTTGTGATCGAGTCTTAGGGGTTTTGGTGAGTAGAGTAGTCCAGTGATGTCAGCCCAGCATTATTAAAAAACCGGCCAAGAGCGTGTCGGGCCACGCTCAGTGTAGGGTTCCGTAGTTTCCCGTCCGTCACAATAAGTGTTCCCACTTATGAGTTTAAAGGTGGGTATCCATTATGTAAAAATGCTTGCATATACGAATATACTACAAAGTTAGTCCAGAAATTATTTTGTACAACTTTTTGTCTTTTTTGTACAAAAACTGTTGTTTCCATCAAGTTCAAAATGATTTTCCTAGAAAGTCCTTATAAAGTTCTACTTTTCAGATTTTTTTCATATTTTCTAAACTTATGGTTCAAAAGTTAGAGGGGGGGGACACATTGTTTTTTACTTTTGGAGCGATTATTTCCGAAATTATTGACATTATCAAAAAAATATTTTAGGAAACCCCTATTCATTTTTAAATACCTTTCCAACAATATATCACACGTTAGGGTTGAAACTAAAAAAAAAATCACTTCCCACTTTACATATAGGGGGGCTACCCTAATAAAACATTTTTTTCCAATTTTTATTTTACCACTTTGTCGGCGTGATTGATATATATATTGGTACCAAATTTCAGCTTTCTAGTGCTAACGGTCACAGAGATTAAGCAAGGACGGACAGACGGACGGACGGACAGACATGGCGAAACTATAAGGGTTCCTACTTGACTACGGAACCCTAAAAATGTATGTGTATCTGTATGTGTGTGTTTTTTTTAGTTATTTTGGTGTTTATTCTTATTGCTGGCGTGTGTACATAACCTATAGTTGCTACAAGTTAAGATCGCAATAGCGGCCATTGCCCTTTCCCTAACATCAAAACAAATTAACCATGTATCGTTTTTCATTAGAAAAATTGTTGAAGATCACGATTGATAAGGATCCAAGACTTTAGAACTTTAATAAATGTAGGTGGGTCAATGACCGCTATTGCGATCATAACTGGCAGCAACTATAGCTATTGTTTTAGTTTTACTTATAAAATGTGAAAGTTTGCGAGGATGGATGGATGTTTGTTAGTCTTTCACGCAAAAACTACTGAAGGGACTTGGATGAAAGGCACACAGATAAAGGGTTTTCGAAGCCGAAAGGCACTTGTTCTCCTCGTCATTGCGATCATTTTTTTGTTCTATACCATACCTGGGAACCTTCTAGTTACGGAGATATTGGGGGTTAAAGTTCCAACTTTTTGTAAAGTTTTTTTTTAAATACAAGTTTTTAATGTAAGATTTTTACTTAAAACACCTCCATGACCCCCGTACTATTCAATCCATCCATCAGCACAATGTATTTAGTGTGTTACATTGAGTTCTACCACAAAACATGATTTAACACCCCAAAAAAAAAGTAGTTTCCCAGCAATAGTTTTTGCGTAAAGTTACTTAGTTAGATGTACAGAATGCTTGGTTGACGGCTTCGTGATGAGGTCTTTCACACCCTGTATATAATAGGGTAGATGACAAAAAAAATCTATTTAGTCCGTCATACCTATATTATCATATTTTTTCTATTTCACGAAATCAAAAAATGAAGACGATACAGTGCGTCGAAAACTCGTATGACGTCACAAGCACCCCCCCCCCACTCCTGATCTTTTACAAGTTTTATCTTCGTCAATTTTGATTTAATTTGATAAAACAAAAAACACGTATCCAATATTTTTCGTTATGTAATCTGACGGACTAAACAGAATCCAATTTGTTTTTAATCAGTCAGCATCCCTATTATTACTTTATAACTTGGATTAACACATAGCATGCTTTTTTATTCCGGCAGTGCGATAGTGGGAGGCAATTACTTACTCCACGCGGGCGAATCCTCGGTCATAAGCTACTTATATCATATTAGACAAAGCTTTCCGTACTCGACAGCAAATAAGAATTAGCAAGTTTACATTCTTAAATCTCTTCTAAAACTTCAGAAAGATAGTGTTAACTTAATTTCTTTGCTAGTTTTACAAGAAGAAGCTAAAACATGAACTGTAACGAAATTATGAACTTCTTGACTTCACAAACTTCTTTGGCGTAATATTGTGCTGCTGTTGACGTAAAATATTCTTTTTAACCGACTTCAAAAAAGGAGCACCGACTTCCGAAAGTAAAGTTATTTTTCACTTTTTTAGGTTATTTTGGAAGTCGGTTTTTTTTTTGTACTATTATTAAACACAAATTCTTGCCTTGCATATAAATTTTATAATGCAACAAAAAGTTATTCGGAGATTATTATGTCATCACCAAAGAACGAAAAGCTTGTATAAGCGGAGCTAAGTGAATAGAATTTATATGAGAAAAACGCGCGCGGTTCCTTTGAAAAAAAAAAGAATCGGGGCAGTCTTTGGGGACTGCCGATAGAAGTGAAAACAAAAAGTACACAGGCCCCGCCCCAGTCGTAGCACTGGTTTTGCCCCGCGCATGCCTTTGTGGTGCTACGCCGTAGCGGATGCTACGAGTGCTACGAAGCGTGACCGCACGTTACGTTACGTGACGATGAGTTCAATGTTTTTCCTTCACCCAAAAAGTGCTCAACGCGCCTAAAGAAGTTTTCACTTCAATAATTGCGTGAATCGGCCCAGTACCTAATCACGGAGGGCAAGGTATAAACACACGAAAAAAAAAACAACCCTTTCCTTGCAGTCTGGTAAAAAAGAGGCTGGTGGAATACACTTAACCTCCTCCTTTTTTAGAAGTCGGTTAAAAAGAAAACCTAGTTAGGTAAAATCCTCAGAACATAAGTTATTCAGAAATACACGATATACAGTCAATCCCTCACATTTTGCTCTACCCATCATAATTATACCAAGCACAACCGGTAAGGTACCTATACGCTGGAGTACAGTGATATTAAAATATAATCTCGTGTTCTATTTGTTGGTGGTACAGTGGTGCAGTAAAGTGTTTCGTGGTCAATGTGATTAAGTGAGATTGTGAGTTTTTAATTGTTTTATCCGTTTTTGTGCTTTTGTCGGTGCTCTGTGTGTATTAGATTAGGAAAGCACTCTACTTGATAGTTATTTTTTGGTGAAAGGCTATTATTTTTGCTTTGTGCTCTAGATGAGCGTGGAATTAAATTTTAGGAAACTTTTTGAGCTTCGTAAGCTACTTTTTGCATATAAATAGACTCTCATCATCTGTCTAGCTTTTTTTTTCGTATAATTATATAGATTCTATGGAAGTAAAACCATACAAATCTGTTCTGCGATGTTTAAGTGATTTGTTTTAAAAATGCATAATCCAATCATACATTTCTCACAATATAAAATTTCTTGTGCAATACAGGTCAAAATCCATAAAAAAAATCCCCACCTATTAACAAAAATTCTTCCCGCGGCTATACTAAGTATTTTTTTTTTCAGAGAAACTTAGCTAAGGCGTCATAACACCGGTGTATGCAAACGACCAGGATTTACACAAAGGGGAGTCAAGCCCTCTGAGGGGTGAGGGGGGAGATCGGAGGCAAGGGTGGTGCAGGGCTCAGAGTCTCAGACTGTATTACGCGAGGATTAGTCTGTTATTACCTTGGCAAAATATTAAATGTACTTTTTTAACACGCCAACCATATTTGTGGGCTTTCAGTACAGAATTACAGGGAGAACTTTATTTATTAAATAAGTATGAATGGCGGGCCTTGGTGTATTTGGGTAAAAAGGACTGGTAATTTGTGAGACTGAAAGATTTCTTTTCATTAGTGGTAAGAGATTAGACAAGCAATTGGTTGTAGCGTGTTTTGAGGTTTCCCTATGAATCAACGATGTATACAGGGTATTTGATGTATGAAATGGCGACAGGGCACTGGAACATCTTGTGACGCACGGATACTCCTCGAGTTAAAGAAGAAAATATAAAAGTCCGTGATTAGGTCCGGTCGTACTGTATGGATCAGAATGGTAACTGTGAAGATGGATGATAAACGATTACATGGAACAACAATCAACAATCTCTTCTCCGCTGGGAGAAGAGATTGTTGAGATGGGTGTGTGGAGTGATAAGAATGGATAAAGTAAGGAATGAGTATATTAGAGGAAGTTTGAAAATGGATGTCACAGAAAAATTTAAAGGAGGTCGATAGTCTTGATATGAACATGTAATGAGGAGGGATGAAACGCATATGACTAAAAGAGTGATAGACATGAATATTGATGGATGGAGAGGGAAAAGAAGCAAAGAAAAGATGAATGGATTGTGTGAAGACTGATATGAAAGACAAAGGAGTAAATAATGCCGTGACTAATGACGGGGGAGAATAGAAGAAGTAAACGTATTGTACCGACCCCAAATATAATGGGACCAGGGAAGGAATAAGATGATGAAACTGTCACTAATAGTAGTAGGCCCTCTGATATTAATAACTTAAAGCGAAGACCTCATTCTCATTTTGAACAAGAAAGATTATCAGGTACCAGGAGTTCACAAGTAAGTCGACGATGATTGTAACATAAACAATCCGGCTTGATCATCTTCCTCATCGGTTGTCATTCACAGAAAGAACAATTATCGGGTATCAAGAGTTCATAAGTAACTAGAAGATGATTGGAACATAAAAATATTCAGTTTGATCATCTTCCTCATCGGTTGTCATTCACAGAAAGAACAATTATCGGGTACCAGGAGTTCATAAGTAACTAGAAGACGATTGGAACATAAAAATATTCGGTTTGATTATCTTCCTCATCGGTTGTCATTAACAGAACGAACAATTATCGGGTATCAAGAGTTCATAAGTAACTAGAAGATGATTGGAACATAAAAATATTCAGTTTGATCATCTTCCTCATCAGTTGTCATTCACAGAAAGAACAATTATCGGGTACCAGGAGTTCATAAGTAACTAGAAGATGATTGGAACATAAAAATATTCAGTTTGATCATCTTCCTCATCGGTAGTCATTCACAGAAAGAACAATTATTGGGTATCAAGAGTTCATAAGTAACTAGAAGATGATTGGAACATAAAAATATTCAGTTTGATCATCTTCCTCATCGGTTGCCATTTACAGAAAAAACAATTATCAGGTACCAGTAGCTCGAAATAACTAGAAGATTATTTGAACATAAAAATCCGGATTTATCATCCTTCTTGTGTCTGCTCTGTTTGTTTTGCTTATAACATCGGAATCCAATCTTACTCCGTCGGGATTACCGTCAGCTACTGCGATTGCAACAATGATAAAGGCGACACGCTTAATGAAGCAAACCTTGTTAGGAGATCGATACTGATCTGGTTATTGAAGATGAGGACGTGTGCCCCGTCTGTGTGACTGGTGAAATCGTGCAGATTTGAATATTTTCAAACTCAAAATAACGTAGACACCTGGTTTTAGGATCCATGATGGTGCAGTAAACCTATGTTTCGAAAAGTTTGTTTTTAAGTAATATGTATGGCGAGTAAATTCAAACCCCGTGGCTGCTACTGAGAATCCCTGATAGAAAAATCCCGATTTCTCTTTGATAGCCTTGGGAATCGAACAGATCAAGACCTAAGACCAATAACATTTTAAAATAAATTTGACCTTGGAGTTAACTACACGGAGGGTCATACTAGAACTGTCATACCCACTATATGGTACGACATTTCTATCGAGACAATCCGTGACGTTAGCCCTTCGACCGCCTTGGTTCTTGTTTGATATTTTAAACACAGCATGAGCTTATTTTATTTGTTCCAATTTGAGAGGGGATAAAAACAAAAAAAACTTCCGAAATGTTCTAATACCTAAGCCTATTATTGGTTAGTACTTCCTCCCTCGACATACATTACGAACCAGTTATACCATTATAAATGGTCAAATTTTATTACCCTTTATTGTCCATATTTCGAATATTTTCAATTAAGAACACCTGTTCCCAAATTACATGTATTACGATGTTTTGTTCAATCGTATTTGAGTTTAGTAATGGCTAAAGATAATTACAAGCAAGTTTACGATCAAATAATAACACGCAAAGTTCTTGTAGCGAACAATAATTACATTAGCAACTGTTTTTTTGCGTCCGAAATTACGCCTTGAGCTAGTTTTTACTTACAGAGTATTCATTTATCTATTAATATTACTCTCTCTTTATTACAACTATAATATGGTTATATTTAGATCAGCCAATGTCTTTAAAAACATGTTCGCAGACGTTTTTTTTTAAATTATCAAACGTATTTTGTGCTTACCTGTACCCAGCAATTTTTCTTTAACGCTCCAATCAACAGGAATATTGATCGACGCAAAAAAGCCATATTTCTTTTTATAAAATTCTCAAAGCCTTCAATACAAAACATTCACCGTCATCATTAATTTAGGTAGGGTACTTCCTCAAAACGAAATTTCTTTTACAAACTGCAATATCATAATCACGAAGAATATTAATAAATTCATTTTCTTTGAAACAGATTTATTATTTTTAACCCCCGCGTATTGGAGAGTACAGATTAAAAATTAATCATTCGTGGAATTTCCCGTAATTGGAACCGAATAAGGGAATGAAAAGGGATTAAATGGGGGATTTAAAAGGCTCGTGGGATTTTCAAGTTATTTTTGTGTTTCGATTGTGGCTGAGTGTACCCGTACCTACCTGTTTGTTTTTGCATGCCGTTACCACAAATTCGTGGCTTCAATGCGGTTTGAAATTAAGTACATTTGTATTATGAAAATGGGTTTTTCATGTTTGCTTTTGTTTATTTATTTAATTTGCTCGTGTAGGTACTCCCATGGTGAATGGCGAGGAAAGGGCTTAGGTACCTAATACCACTTGTGTTTTCTGTTTTAATTGTATTTACCTTTCCTACTCGTAGTAAATTACAAATGGAACATCGGTTGTGTTTCGTTTATTGTTATTTATACCTACTTACGCTATACATGGAAATTATCTTAATAAATTATAAAGTCAAAATATGAATAATAAAAAGTTATGTTAAAATTTTAAGAGGTATCATGGGATACAATACAACCCGTACAGATGGTAATTTCAAGCTAAAATTATAGTAACAAAACTAGAAAATGTTTTATCCTAAGTATATTCACAAACACAAAACTAGCTTGAAAATCTAATTACTAAAACTAAAACGGTAATTATTTGAATGAACTAATTATGTGGTTGGTTGGCGTAATTGCAGGCCAAAACATTGCTACTAAACTATATACCTACATAGTATTCAACAAAATGAGAAAAATGAGTAGGTACCTACTTATACATATTATGTACCTACTACCGTAAGTATAGTAAATTGGCGTTGGTAGTTATTTGCTGTTCAGGCTGCTGTATTATTGGGGCATGGAAATTTATTTGAACAACTGTTTCGTGAAATTTTGAAATTAAAAATGGCCGCGTTAGTCCCGAATCTGGCCACGCGGTGTTCTAGTTTTTTTTTCTGATAATTAGGTTATATCTATGTCTCTACTATCAATTAGCACGTAATTTATCATTTACTTACTGAATAAAAATATCTGATAAATAATCACGCGCACCATTACAGTTAACATAAATAATAAAAGTTAACTAAAAAACTTACCTCCACATGTTTCCCGGAAATCAGGACAGCAATCTCCAAGCTTCAAGCAAGCATGGTCGCAGTAACAAGGCTTGTCAGTCAAGTCTTCAATGATGGCGTTCTGGTGCGCTTTCTGAATAACACACGAGCTATCCCGCCCGGGACAGCAGAGATTCGCGTCCCTACAGTAGTTAGCCCCGCAATGACCTGCCAAACACACTGCACTCGCGAAACACAACCAGTAACGAAACATTTTGGAAAAAAAAAAAAGATTTCTTTGTTTAAAATAAAAAAATGAACTTTTTTGACAGCAACTTTTAAAATATAAGATGGCGGTTTAGTAGAATTTCCTTGGGGCGTTCTAAAATTTTAAATGTTGAATCGCGTTGTTTTGTGTCATTCCGAATTTGAATTTCAGCAAACAGCCAGTTCTGTAACAAAAAATAAATTATATTAGGGTTGCGTTCGAGCGGTAACTTCTTTTACTTTTTTTTCTTAACTTTTTTTCTTTTGTTTATGTAACTTTTTAGCGTATATTGTTTTTATGGTGGTTTTTAATAAGGCGGAATTTTTTCAAGTGATTCTATTTTCCTTAAATACATATAAAGGGTAAAAGGCAAAACTGAAAGGCACTTGTTCTCCGTCTCGCGTCATTGCGATCATTTCTCTTCGTCCGTTTGAGTCCGTTTATACTCAGTATAATTTTTAAACAAAACACAAAAAAGTGAAAAATAACTTTAGCTTCAGAAGTTATTTTGATTTATTTAGTTTTTTTGTCACCGACTTCTGAAGCTAAAGTTATTTTTCACTTTTTTGTGTTTTTTGAAGTCGGTTTTATTTTTTTGCAAAAAAGTTTTTTTTATTTTTCTATTTTTAGCTGTAGCAAATATCCTATACAAATATTTGCTATGCAATTATTTTACATTGTTTACAATACATGTCATGGTAATAGGCTTATCCCCAATAAATGGAACTTAACATATGTAAACTGTCGAAATTTGGGTGTATTGTACACATCTGCGTACCCCTCAGAGCACACAGGCGTGATGCTACATCATGATGTTGTATAAACAATAAACATCCAAGCGATTGCAGCAATCACGACCGATTTACCATCAAATTTTGAAGAGTTCCATTGTATATCTCCGAAGATATCAGCATCAGATCTTCACCAAATTTAAATGCAACCATCTCAGGAGTATACTCTTTCAAATAAAAAAATAATTTTGAGAATCGCTCCACAAATGGAGGAGAAATCGGTGAACATACATGACATTATACCACACAACTGAAGTAAAAATGTTCATAACATGAAAACTACTGGGCCAAATTATTTTTTTATGGGACCAAATGGCAACTATTTCGCATTAAACTAAAGCAGAATCACGTAAATCGGATCATAAATCAGCGTAATCGGTGTACAAATAAAAAAAAAAAACAATCGAATTGAGCTCCTCCTTTTGGAAGTCGGTTAAAAATAGTAGATTTTACAACAAGTGCACATTTTTGCTTTTAGACTATTATTTTTGCTTTGTGCTCTAGATGAGCATGGAATTAAATTTTATGTAACTTTTTGAGCTCTTTAATAGTAGATTTTACAACAAGTGCACAAAACGAACCATTTATATCCGAGACTTTTAATTTTCTTAAATTAATTAAATAACCCACTGTACTTGAATTTAAATTTTAATATATTTGTCATAAGAAACACAGGCAAATAAATTAAAGTAAATATTATAAAATAACAAATTCTATCTATGAACATCTTATTGTGTTTGGCTGTATGGCTCATTTTCTTTGCCTTAATATAGATACGTTTATGAGTAGATACGTTAATGCCCTTGTGCACAAAATTCGATTTTGTGCAGCCTATATCCTGCACAAATAAGCACTTTCAGAGCATGAGAAGTGAAATAGTACATTTTGATACAAGTGGAGAAAGTTTGTTATTGCTTTCGAGGCGGATTTATAACACCCGAGCCGCAGGCGAGGGTGTTTTTGAGCCAAGAACTTGAAACAAATGTTCACGTGTATCAAACGTCGTTTTTCAATACACTTTTGAAGAAATAAAATAAAATAACGAAAAATATTTTTGTCACGAATTATGAAACTATGATTTCTTTTTTTTTCGCGCTTTGTTTTCGCCAGGTTGAAGGAGAGGCAAAGGTATGAAGCCGTTAAACAGCTTAATATAAAAATATTGATTTATTTTATATTTTTGAATTCAGAACACAAATAAATGCTCATTTTTGTATAAAAGTAACTATTAGTTTTTAATAATCATGTTTATCTATGATATTCTATTTATAAACACAATTTGAATGTTCAAAAAATATTTATGCCGTAAAGACGCGTACTGCTTTGCCGAAATTAAAAAAAAAACATTTACCTCAGACTATAGGCACTGAACCAATTCGGACTAATGGCAATTTTCATTCCCGCACACGTGCGGGAAAATGGAAAAAAAAACGCACACGTGTGAAATACATTGCATGTCTAATCGTAGTGCGTTATGGTATGGACCAGTTTTCGAGGAAGTGTATTAAAAAATGTATTACTTATCTATTTACAGAAGGGAAATATTTAAATATCGGTTTTTATTAAAACCATCAGTGTAGGTAACACTCTTGTACCTATTCCTATAGACGAAACAATGTTTTAATAAACGCTAACGTACCTACCTACTTACCGACATACTAAATAAATATTAGTTCGTCGAAGCGTCCCGTTGTTTATTTAGCTAGTTTATCTTTTTTGTATTTATTTAGATTTAATTGTTTTGTAATTGTAGCTTTCTTTGATGTATTTATTTATTTTAATATTAATTCTTCTGATTTCTTTCATTTATTAAAAAAATGTGCTTTTTTTCATAAATTTCAAATTTTATTTAAAAAAAGGGTGAAAAATAAAAGAAGAATCCAAAAAGAATTATCCTTTTATCACGTGCCTCCTGTGAGGTTTGAACTCACGACCCCTGGTTTACGAGACCAGTGCTCTACCACTGAGCTAAAGAGGCTTGCGAAAGAGCGGCGAAATAGCCGTTCGTTATCTACGAGTAATTTAATAATAAAAAAAATGTTCTCTTAGTTAATGTTAAGAACATTTTTTATTTAATTTATTTACGATTTCCAAATTATATTCCTAAGGAGGCCAAAAATCATAAAGAATCTTTTAAAAAAAAACTAAAGTACACAAATAATGAGATAATTATTGTTTTAGAGAAACAGATCATACCTCTTAAAACTTATAAATATTGAAAAAACTTATAAATATTGAATTAAAACATAATTTTTGATGTTAGCCTACACTGGATAATTCAACACAAACTCAAAACAGGTACAAAAACAGACTGACCTAAACACCAAGCAATAGGAATATTATTTTGTTAACAAGTAATTAAGAACAACTATCCAACATATATCTACATAATCAACAAAAGGCCATAAGATGACAAAAGAAAAAAAAGCAGAGGCGTACGGGAGCGGGGTTGTTGACCTCGGTGAACTTAACCGACTGGTTCACGTTTACTGATAACTCGGGTTTAAGTTAAGGGCATGCGGTTAACTATTCCATTTTGATACCAATAGTATTATATTTAATGTTGTTTCGGTTTAGTAAGAACAAAGGTGCATAGATCTTTTGGCATTTGCTTGACATAGTCAGGGGGGCGGTATTTTTTTTAATTTAAGAATTGCCAATGAAAAATTTCATAAATTGGTACTTACATAAAAAACTTTTACAACATGCACATTCCATTATAGCAAACACACACATTTTAAACCAATACATTGATACATTGATAATTGTATTGAAAAAACAAGATGGCTGCGATGTTAGTTCCAATTTTAGCCACACTCGAGACGATCGACTGTCTTTTCAATGTTATTTTACCTCAGATTTTCAGTACGGTGAACTATAATTTCTTGCCATAAGGTTAGAAATTCAAACTTTCCTACGGGTTTTGGCAATTTGCAGGTCAGTCGCGGGTTGTACGTTGATTAAAATATAATTCGCGACTATAAAAAATATATGTATAGATACATATCAATACCAAACTAAGTTCAAATCCCATTGAATTACGATTTCGTGAAAATGTCATTTTAATTATTCTATTTCTGTAACTACATACCTGTTAAGGTCGCAAATCATATTTTATTAAACCCACATTCTAACACCAACCTGCAAATTGCAAAAAACCTAAAATAAATTCCAAAGGAGATCACCCATTCTGTGGATTTTTTTTTATCCCAAATCACCGAACAAAATGAGTGACCTTTGAAAAGTCGCATTCTACGTGACTTTGACTTTGACAAAAACGTTCCTCGACCTTTATGAACTTAGAGGGTTGTGTTGATGATCATAATTCTGTAACTACATACGTCTTACAGTCGCAAACAATATTTTAATCAACATACAACCTAGCATTGGCCTGCAAATTGCAAAAAAACGTAAGAAAATTTGAATTTCGCGGGCTACCCTGACGCTTTCATCTTAAGTAAAGCGGCTTTCAGACTACGCTATACTATTGTGCTATAAAGTATAGCAAAGAAGGACCTAATGCTATACTATATAGCTTGGCGTTCACATTATGCGATATTATCGCAAGCATTTATAGTATATAGCAAGCACCAGGATCGTGTCCAGACTGTGTCGCTCGTTTTGCTTGCGGGGCGGCCGGGGGTGAGGGAAGAGCGCGGCGCGTGATATAGCACAGCGTGAATTCAGCGCATCGCACAATTTTATAGCGTATAGTGAGTCAATAAATAAATAGTATATAGTACAGTACAGTGTGAACGGGTCCATAACAATATATGGTGCGCGATATTGTTGTGCTATGAACTATTTACTATATGCTATTATATTATAGCGAAGTCTGAAAGCCGCTTTTAAGCGGCTTTTAAGCGGCTTTCAGACTATAATAATAATATAATAGCATATTGTTATGGACACGTTCACACTGTACTGTACTATATATTATTGGCTTACTATACGCTATAAAATTGTGCGATGCGCTGAATTCATGCTGTGCGAAACGAGCGACACAACACGTCTCTGCTTGCTATATACTATAAATGCTTGCGATAATATCGCATAACGCCAAGCTATATAGTATAGCATTAGGTCCTTCTTTGCTATACTATATAGCACAATAGTATAGCGTAGTCTGAAAGCCGTTTAACGTGTAAAATAAATCTTAAAGGCTGTAGATACACACAGTAAAAATGTATTTTAAATACCAAGATGGCGGCGTAGTTTCAATTTTGGCCACGAACCAAACGGTTACCTATTAGTATTGAATGTTGAATAAAAAGGTTTTTAAACTTTAATGGTTTTTGATAAGGAAGTTCGTGGTTTTTATGACAAAAAGCGGCTCTTAGCGTGCCCGCTTTATGGGTTTTCTTATCTTAGACTACTTAGATAAATCAAAACGAACTAATTTGCTTAAAATTGATTACTTTTTTTCTATAAAGTTTTATTAGAAGCTAAAAAAATACTGCCTACTTAGTCTGACACGATAATGCGAACATTAAAAAATTTTGGTAACCTTTTTTAATAATTTATGTTCACTTAAATTTAAATACTTTGTATACTTCTTATTTTCCTTACATCATATTTGAAAACTTAAAATAATAATATTCAGACTCAAATCTAATTATGTAAGTACACTACCAAGCTCATTGACATGACGGTCTGCCACTTTTCACCCTTATACAGTAAGTAATAAGGTTGGGAAATGGTTGACCGACACTGAACTCGGTATATAGTACAGTCGCCAGCTCGTCAAATTACTACAAACTGACAGTTTTTGTCATTCCATTTTGAACTTAACCATCAACATTTTATATTTTAAAATAATTTGGAGAAATTTGTCAGGTTTGTCAGTTTTTGGTGACTGATTGTGCGGCATAATGTTAGTATGTAGTTTACAGGCATGATGTCATGGTGAAGGTTACGGGAATCGGCTGGATGCGAGTTGCACGGGACCACTTGTTGAAACTTGAGCATTACGGACTAGGTAAACTTGCACTTAGTTTGTTAAAATCTTATTTGAGTGATAGACAACAATATGTTCAAATAAATGGTGTTAATTCACAGGGTTTAAAAGTAAAAATAGGGGTTCCGCAAGGCTCAATATTGGGTCCTTTCCTCTTTTTAGTATATATAAATGATCTACCCTATTTACTGAAAAACCAACCTCAAAATATGGTGTTATTTGCCGATGACACTTCCCTAATTTTTAAGATCAATAGACGGGCCCAAAATTTAGATGACGTGAATAATGCCCTACTTCAAGTCCATAATTGGTTCACAGCAAATAATTTAGTACTAAATGAAAAAAAAACGAAATGCATAAGATTTGCTTTACCGAATGTTAAAAGTAGCGATTGTGATATAGTACTGAATAAAGAGAAACTTGAATTCGTAGATAAAACGGTTTTCCTGGGGATTACGCTTGATTCAAGGCTACAATGGGGTTCTCATTTAACATCTCTGGCGGGGCGGCTAAGTTCGGCAGCATATGCTATTAGAAAAATCCGTCAATTTACTGATGTAGATACTGCTAGATTGGTCTATTTTAGTTACTTTCATAGTATAATGTCTTATGGCATTCTGTTATGGGGACGGGCTGCTGACATTGAGTCTATATTTATTCTGCAAAAAAGAGCCATCAGAGCCATATACAATCTTCGTAGGCGCGATTCTCTGAGGGAACTGTTTAAGGAAATAAACATCATGACTGTACATTGTCAATACATCTACGAAAACATAATGTACGTAAGAAAAAATCTACATCTTTTTGGTAAAAGAGGTGACAGACACAATTACAGTACTAGAAATAGGGACCAATTAGTTCAGCCAGGCTTCAGACTCGCTAAAGTAGACTCATCTTTCATGGGGTACTGTTTGAGATGCTATAATAAAATTCCACAAAGCATTCTTGAACTGAATGAAACAAAATTTAAAACATGTATTAAACGCACACTTTGTAAGCGAGCATATTACAAATTGGACGATTATATCGCTGATAAAAATGCTTGGCTCAATGCCGGTCCTGCTCCACAAGGACAGGGGCGCATTAATGGATAGCACTAATTGTATTGTTGGAGCTGCTGAAGATTGTACAACTATCTTTGTATTGTATAAATTCAATATCTTTATTATTATATAGCCGCATATCGCATATTGTGTGAGTGCTATGTACTAGAATGCTATCAGTCGCTGGAAACCTACGTTTTTCCTTGACTTGAATGTGCCGTGGCGGTTAGGAGATATGTCATGCTCACTCAAATGTCTCGCTGATGGTGACGCGTGTGTCGGATCATTTAGTTCCCTTCAAAATGGTTGAGTTGAATGGTGCTGATACATGCGTCATGTTCGTGAACGAGCGCTGTCAGTTGGGACTGGTCGGCTCTTGGCTGCCACGGCTTATTTGAATTTAATAATTTTATTTTTGAATTGTTTTTGTTTTGTTTTTACTATGGACACCTTTAACGTGCACATCTTGCTACATTGTTGTCACATAATGTACCATCTCAACATGAATGATGTAACCAAGATTTTGTAAAAATATTCTGATTTAAAAGAGTGTCCATGGAGTTTCTTGCCCATTCTTCTCCATAGAGATCTACGCTAGGGAATGGGCAACTACAGTACTTTCACAGTTTTTATGTCTTGTGACTGGGACTGTAGCTACATTTAATTTTCATATTTGTTTCGACAATTCAAAAGTGCCTGTAACTGGCCTACTTGAAATAAATGCTTTGATTTTGATTTTGATTTTTGATTTTGACCGGCCAATGTGGCGACACTTGGGGGAGGCCTATGTCCAGCAGTGGACGTCTTTCGGCTGAAGTGATTATGATGATGATGATGTCATGTGTTGACAATAATCATTATGGGTATTTAGTCTGAACGGGCCTTTCGACCGTATACAATAATCACGATCGTAAGTGATAGCTTAGAATGATTTCAAGATAAATATTATTTGTAAGTACCTACTAGAAGTAATTCAAAAACCACTCCACCTTAAACAGATAACAGAGTTTTGTACCTACCGACGTAAGTGTCAAATGATAAGAATTCCTAACACTTTTCATGCCGATACTAAAATAAAATGATTAATCACTTTGTTTGTGTCATAATATTAGAATCTCTTAAGGGAGAAGCCACACGGTGAGGTGCGGCGCCGCACCGCAAACATTTTGCCGCGTCACTGTACACATGTGGTATGCGGCGCCGCAATACGGCACCATTATTACTCGCGTCTCGCTCAATCGAAGTGCGGTGTGCCTGCGGTGCCGCGCCGGAACGCACCGTCTGGCATATCATTGATTTTTATATGCAGGACGCCGCAGCGACATCGCTCCGGCGCCGCGCCGCGACCGCACCGCACCGTGTGGCTTCTCCCTAACTGTTACCTATTAGAAAAAAATTAACAAGAGGTCATCAGAGAGAGCCTGAGCAAAATGACATTCTTTCAGCGAAAACAACGATCATCATTTCAGACATACTTAGGACTCCCCGCGCATGTCGATGGTTCGAACCCACGATTTACTGCTCGTAAGTCGGGGCCACTACCACTAGGCCACCGCTGCTCTTGTGCTAAGCAGAGCGTTGAAAAAACCCACAGGATTTTATTTAGACATCTCATTTAGGTCTTATGTGAAAACAGCTATAAATAACTTTTAACGCTTCGTGAAAGTACGTCTAGTCTAGACTCAAAGAAACACCGCCTGATGCCGAGTGTACCGACAAAAGAACATGATAATTACTTAGCAGGGTTAAGAACGTAAAACTGCATAATGGCCGTGCTAATGTGTAGGCAGGTTTAGTGGCTTTGATTTCTTAGAAATGATGCTGTAAGACGAATTGTTAGTCAATGTCAGGGATACAGGAATTAAACTAGAGACAGGCTTTTTCACGGTGGAAAAACATGGGAGGCAATAGCGGGCTTTCTTTAGCAAATGAAAAGAAAAACACATAACTTGTTTTCTTTTCTACGGGTAAAACCCCCAGGCTTTTTCTCCACCTGTGCGGCTGTCAAACTGTGGCTCTTCAGACATCCACCTCCGGCACACTATATCGACTGACCACTGACGGACTATCGATGAACTACGTATATTCATACGAAAAGTAAAATGGAAGTGATACACAAACTATCCAGCCATCGAACTCAAATCAAACAAATCCAAAAAGGTCACAACTCGTTACTTAATTTTAGGGACACGTGAAACTTTTTTTAATAAAAAAAAAACTGGAAGCTATGGCATTCCGTTAACGAGTGGGGCAAACAATTGATTCGGGACAAACAATAGGAGAATTTGTTAGTCAAATAGGCAGATCCACGATCGAGAAGAGCTCAAATAATGTGAAGTGTGTGGGTGTTGCTTTTTGACGGGAGCTTTTTGTAGGTACCTAGCTATTTTTTTTGTTAACAAAATAGATCTTAGGTGAACGTAAGACCCTTCCGTTACCCTTAGGTGACCCTTTTTAATTAATTGTTAAGCTGTTTGTTGTTATATGTTTAAGTATGTGCTGCTTTATTGTGTTGCTGCTGTCCATTAACGAATAAATGATTATTCTATTCTATTCTTGTAAGCAGCGTATTGACAACCAATGAACCTCGATCATATCAAATTCTCAAGTAGGTAAATATACTGAGTTGTGACAGGTACCTGTCACAACTCAGTATATTTTTTTATTTTAATTTTATACTGATAAGAAGGGTTGTTTTATTATTATACTAGCGGACGACACGCGGTTTCACCCGCGCAGTTCCCGTTCCCGTGGGATTACGGGGATAAAATATAGCCTATGTTACTCAGGGTGAATGTAGCTTTCTAATGGTGAAAGATTTTTTTAAATCGGCGCAGTAGTTTTTGAGTTTATTCATTACAAACGCACAAAAATACAAATATTTTCTCTTTATAATATTAGTGTAGATGTAGATAACTGTGCCCCACGACGTTCGCCCACGTCAAGTTATAATAAAAATACTTATAACTTCTTTATGTAGATCGGATTTTGTCAACAATTTCAAGTGTTTTAATTTTTTTTCTCAGAACCTTATGGGGGCGAAAAATATTTACGTGAGGCAATTTTGGCGATTTTGCGACCACCCTCCCTAAACGCCCCACCTAAGTAATGGACGCCCCCTAATCCTTTTTCTAGAAATAAAATAGCCTAAGTTATTACTACTAGTAACATCAGCTATCTGGCACTAAAAGTCCCGTCAAAATTGGTGTAAAGTAACACAAGTGGTGACTAAATAATAACAGCCGCTAGAATCGATCTTTAGGTTAAGCCGTGCTATCTAGGTAGGTCCGTAGATGGGTGAACACCCATTACATACCGAGTTTCCTCCGTGTCTCGGAAAACACAATAAGCAGTTGGTACCGGCTGTCATTTGTAGATCTTTGACAGTCGTTACAGGTAGTCGGTAATAGCCTCAAAGTCTGAAAACCAGTCTTACCAAAGGGTACCGTATTACCCAGGACTGACTGTGTTGTGGAGGTCAGATAGGCAGTCGCCGCATTTAAAATACTTAGTTCGCTCTTACTAAGTTCAGGGATGTGTCTAAGTAAAATTATTACATTTTTACTTGGGGTTGCTGGGAGATGCTCTACAGCAAGTCATAATTTAGTTGCCTGTACCTGTTAATCTGTTAAGTAAGGTACTTATTTTTTAAGTATGTACTTATTCAGTACACATTGCGTACAATTGTTGTATTAATTTATAAACAGCAAAATAGATGATGGGGTGTCTGGGGAGCATGATGTCGAAATCTTAGATCGATTTTGGACAGAAGGCACTAGCAACTTTTTCTGATGTAGGTAAGTAAAAGTAAATATATACCTGTAGGTAGCCATTATTCATTCATTATTAACCAAACCGCTTTTAAGCGGCTACAAAGTCCGCCCTCAAAAAAAAACTTCCAAACATCTTTTAATTAAATTCCCGAACGTAAGTTAACGGCCAAGTAAAGCAAAATAATGAAAATACTTAGTGTTGGAAAACCGCAGCTAAGTTATAACTTAGTGTGTAATGCTAAGATAACAAACAACCTGATAACTTGAACAGTGGAAGTTTATTTCATTATGTGAGATTAGGATGGGTATGTTTCGTCCCTCCTGAATTATTAATCATAACATCGGGGAGCTTCCCGTTGATGTTGTAAGGGAGAAGAGGAAAGCGGGTTGGGGAACTACAAGTTTACAAGTAGATATAACTACTATCTCCTACATTTGTTAATGAAAACCTCAGCTAGAGTTTCTAGACCTCCGTGTTACAACGCTTTCTTAAGGGCACTACAGGAGGCAGGAGCTAAATTAGCAACTCTATTTGTGGTGATTGAAACTTAGTTTGAAATACTGTTAGTTCTAATCAGCTTGCACTACAAAGCGGTTGTTACGTCAGTTACTACGGCCGAATAGTAAGAAATGAGTGGTTTTTTGCGATTTATGTACAAAAAATCTATTGATTGGACTAAAAAAATAAAACACGACCTGCTTTATAGTAAGTTCTGCTAGTATGCAAAGTTACATGATCTAATATGAAGTACTTTTTGAATACCAGCGGTATATTGTTCGATTGGGTACTTTGTTTTTTTTTCTATCGAGAAATGTTTATGGAATCGTGTTTTGGTCACACATAGGACTTAGCATTAATCCTCAACTTTACCATATATTTATTTCAAAATTAATTCTGCAATAATATAGGCGTAACGGAGGATCATGCTAAGTCATTTGAGGGATATATAGCCCTTAAGAGCGCCCTTCCCGGCCCGCCTATCGTCAACGCGAGCATGGTCGTAAAGCTTGTTGTTTCATCCAGAGCCACAGCGGTGGTATTCTTTCAACTCCCCTGTCTTACCTAGCCCCGACAACGCACTACTCGTCATCCGCGCACCTCATACCGCCTAACGCGAGGACATTGAACGAAAATAGTGTTCGAAAATTTATAAAACTTGTTTCAGGAAAAACGTGTTCTTGAATAGGTCTTACAAGTATGTGAAATAAATATTTGTTTAAAATCTCCACTACATTTGCAAGGCTTCTATCAGAATGCTTTATTTACTTTTACAATTTATGAGTACAATAAGAACGGCCAAAGTTGAGGTAAAATTTGTGCAAAACAGCAATTTTTGGAGGCTTAAAATACTGAATTTGTTTCCACAAATTTTTATTTTTTGCTTTGATAGAAGTCTAGATATATAGTGCACAAGCACACCTATTAGTTCAAAAAATTCAAAGATATATGTCTAACAACGCCATGATCACGCACGCACGTTTGTCAAAATTCTCGCGAAAAGTATGGCGGGTTGGCCCGGTTTCCACCGCAAGCGGAGCGGACCCATTAATGACTTTTTTTTATCTCGCAAGAGAAAACTGCTTACGTATACATGTGTTTCCACCACCAAAGAGTCGAGTAAAAATGACTCAGCGGGCAAAAAGAGTAGAAATTAGCTCGCTTTGCTCATTCTTGTTTCAATTCTATTTTGCGGTGGGAATCAGACACTAAACTCTTTCTTGGTGGAACGCGCAAACCTATTTTATGAAAACGAAGTCCGCTTCGCTTAGCCGTTTCCTCTTTCGTGGTGGAACCGTGCTTTATTCACCTTAAATGCCTATAAATGACTTGCTTTTTGGTGAAGGAAAACATCGTGAAGAAACCATAGCATGCCTGTGAGATATTTCTCTACGGCATGCAAAACCATGTCAGAGCTCCTCGCACTAAACACACGAAAGAGATAGAAAGAAGATTAAAATTGCTAACAATAGACAAAACGATCATTGGTAAAATCGCTAATCGTTCATCACTTAACCCACCATGTCCACCGACGCGTGCTTAAATCTCAGATTAAAGTTGTACCGTTAACTTTAAGTCAGACACAAGCACAACTTGATACGCCAACCCATTACACATCATTAAGCAATTATTTACTTAATAAACATGTTATCAACTTGTTTCTTTTGTTTTTCGCGCACCATTTAATGTTGTTTCGATAAATTACCTGGAAAGTTTTTATGTGGGAGTTTTGTATGAGTACTTAATATCGGTGTTAAACTTGTAAACGTAAGTTGTCAATGCCACCTTTAGACATACAAGGTGTAAGGAAGAGATCAAATCAGAGAGAGATCAATCAAAGAGATCAAGAAAATATTCTAGTCGCACAAGAGACAACAATCATGGCTCCAGGTAGAAGACTCATATTGACTCAACTCCGTGCAGAAGATGTGGCTAACCATTATCAGTAACAAATTTAGTACGTTTGATGTACTAAATTTGTTACGATGATAACGGTTAAGTAACTTTACGCAAAAATGATTGCTGGAAGTCACAACGTTTTATTATATATACTCAATGTAACACACTCAAAACATTGTGCTGATGGATGGATTGAATAATACAGGGGTCGTGGAGGTGTTTCAAAGAATACAAGATAAAATCTTACAAGAAATAGACTAGGTGAAAGTTGGAACTTTGACCCCCAATATCTCCGTAACTAGAAGGTTTCCAGGTATGGTGTAGAACAAAAAAAATTAGCAATGGCGGGGAGAACAAGTGCCTTTCGGCTTTTTTATGTCCCTTTAGATCTGAAATAGAAAAATGAAGCATTGCAAATGCGTTGCCATCTCAGAAACAAAGTGGTAATGTATGTGTCGAGGTTTCTTGCTACTTTTCCGGAAGAGCTTCTTCAAAATGAGCTCTCTAGATAAGATTACGTTCTGTGGTTGTCCGAAAAGATCGACTGAGATGGAGTATCAAATAATATCGAAATTAGTTTTCGCTAAACAACAACATAAACTGTATGCCAAAAAACAATATGGCAAAGTATTATTATGGCAAAACAAATTATGCCAAAATAGTTATGCCGAAGTATATTAGGAAAAAGAACATTATGCAAAAAACAAGGGATCCCCTTTAAAATATGTAGCAGCCTTGATTTAGTTAGAGGTTCCGCAATTTTTTCTCGATCAGTCATTTACGAAGTTTATGTGCCGACTAAATCTATTTTGAATTGAAAATTTGTGTTCCTCTCAGAGTTGTTATTTTTCATTTAGAGTACTGCAACGTCACATATTATATTTAACATGTTCATAGAATAAATTGTTCCTTAGAGAATATTTTCGTCTGATTACTTCTCTCGTATCGGCCGATAAACTATGGCAAGGCACTGTACCGAAACACTATTCACAAATTGCCTTCATAAATGACGGTATTCCAACTACATTTATACCTCCTTAATTGCCGTCAGTTTCCTCTAGGAACTCAATACAGGTGAATTAACAAAACGGCAGCAATCTATCCCCTTCCGAAGTTCTACGCGAACGAACACGAATTTCAATGCGGCGATATGAATCGAATTCAATCGAATCGACTGACTCGATTAATTTAATCGCAACTATTCGAGTTTCGAACTACTCGAGTCCTATTAAGTGACAGGTAATAAATGGTGGGAAGTCTATGGTCATAGACAAAGCATGTCAAATTGGTATTGGAATCAATAGTGGATGTCAAATGAGAATGATAGCTTGTTGATTCTAGATTAGTAGGTACTGAAAATCTTTGCTGTGTAACCTCAGGCCTAAGATAGGGTTGGTGAAAATCACGCCTGTAATCCCAAAAAGTGTTTGGAATGTAATTAGGGCGAGCCTATAGCCATCAGCCGGGCACAAATCTAGACTCCGTGGCTAACACTAAGAAATTTCTGATGAAAAAATCTAATAATTCCATTCCTAATTTCTCATTTTTGCCTAAACCCACTGATACTGAGAATACTGTAGACAACAAATTTGATTTGTCAAATTAAAAAAATAAAACAGGTACCTACCACATATCCCATACTAGTATAGTAGTAGCCATTATTGAATCGATTAAAATAATGTTGACATAAGGGACATAATTTAACTTTCATGAAATCATACGTTAAGCTTATTGAAATAATAATCCTACTCTATTCCCGCTGTTTCCCTACATCCAGTGGTTGGTTGGTATAAATGGCAAGTCCCTGGTCTACCATACGTTATGAAGATTGTGTTTCCAGTCTCGCCGCAAATCTCTAGAGGCGAACATTATAGTATCATCGCTGCGATGTATGTACGTGTTTCAGAGTTAGTTTATATTATTATTAACGCTCTAGGATATTTATTTATTTATTTATTTAACACTTCAAGCACAAAGTACAGAGGCGGACTTAATGCCATAGGCATTTTCTACCAGTCAACCTTTGGGTGATGCAGAGACAAGCAGTGGTAGGTGTACATCTGAAAATAATTTAATTAATAATAAGGTAAAATAGAAGGATATATAAAATACTATAAATATATATCAAACTATTTATTACTGTAAATAGATATTCACGGATTAAAATAAAAAGACAAACAATAGTGAAAACATTACCGCTGTGATGAAACTGCCAGCTTCTTGCGAATGTACTCTCGAACTTTAATTTTGAAAGCTAAACGATTGGTTGCCATCCTGATTTCCTGGGGAAGCACATTCCACAGAGAAATAGATTGCACAAAGAATGAACGGTGAATGAAGTCAGTACGGTGAGAGGGACAGTGAAGAACACGGTTTTGCGATGATCGCAGACTCTTAGTATGGTTGGCACAAATGTACTGAAAGTGGGGAGCAAGGTAACTAGGGGAAGTGGGAGAAACAAGAAAAGAAAACAAGGTGGTTAGCGCCCTTTGCGCTAACCACCTTGTTTTCTTTTCTTGTTCCCCTTTGCTCCCTACGCTGACGTATGGGCAACCATTTAAGAAGAGACCGGTACTCGGACACATGATCATATGTACGCAGATTGAAAACGAATCGAATGCAGTTATTTAGAAGACGGTCAAGTTTGTCGAGGAGATCTGCATTCAGGTCAAAGTAACACACATCACCATAATCGATGATAGGAAAAATTAAGGACTGTACAAGCATTGTTTTCGTATTTGAGGGTAAAAAGTTTTTCAAACGGTACAGAACCCGCAACGAACCAGTAACCTTTTGGCTGACACGAGCGACTTGAGTATGCCATTTCATAGTGCTGTCGATGTGCAAGCCAAGATCCTTTACATCAGTGCTAAATGGAACAACCGTACCATCGAAAAGAACTGGTGGCAAGGTTGTACCATCCAACTTGCTCAAACTGCGAGAACTCCCAACGATGATAGCCTGACATTTATTCGGATTTACTGCCACACCAAATTTACTGGACCAGGTTTTTATGGCCAACAGGTCCCTATTTAGCTTGTCGATTAGATATTATATAGAAGGTATTTTAACAGCCTCGTTGGCTGCGTCTGCTGAGTATGAGGTCCTAGATTCGATTCTCGGGTCGGGCAAGTTGTTACGGGGTTTTTCTGTCAGGAATTTCTAAGTAGCATTCGCGACCAAAAAGACGTGGCTTAACAGAGCTATATCAAATGAAATGAAATCAAAATCAATAATAAAAATAAAAACAATAATAATAAAATATTAAATTAATAATAATATAATGTATAATGTATGTATGTTGTGTGTATGTTGTGTGTATGTTGTGTGTATGTTGTATGTATGTAATATTTAATTATATAATATTTATAATCATTAAAATCATCAACACAACCCTCTAAGTTTATTTAATCCCGTTGAATAACCTTTTCATGAAATAGACATCAAATACCGTTAAGCTATTTGGTCTCTCCGGTCATTCCATCGGAGTTTGAAAATAAAGGGAGAGAGAGTACACCTGTGTTTTCACTCACACTAATTGTGAACTTTTTCTGCGTTAAACGCCGTCGTCGCTATGATTGGCCGCCGTGACAGAAAACGGCAGAAAAAGGCACCAAGCGCCAGTGTCCCGTTGAATGACTGTTTCATGAAAAAGTCATTTAATGGGATTAAGTGAACAAAGAGGGTTGTATTGATGATTTTAATGATCATAACTCTGTAAAGCCTTTTTTACAGGCGGATCATACCCAACTGACAACCTGACACAAAAAACTTAACGTGAACAAATCACGAGAAAAAGCAAGAAGAAAGCATTAATAAAAAATCTCCTAAGTTTGCTAGGGTTACGAAAAAGTAAATTTTCACCTAACCGCTATAAGACAAGGAATTAAGGTAAGTCTCCGACCCTAACTAAAGTCCAGAATGACAATCATCTGCTGCAATTCGTGCAGCGATCCAGCCAACAAAATTACTAGGCTAGCAGGAATTGAAGATGGTATTTGAATCACAAGTTAACTGTAACAATATTATACAGTAAGTAGTTACCTACACCTACTCAGATACCAGGAACGTAAAAATACACAACTCCTTGAACTTATGCTAGCCTAGTACTTTTTGGTGGGTTATCAATGTATTATTTAAAATACGGATAACCGGATGAGCAAAATAACTTTATTAAAAAGCCGTATTTCGTTTTAAATGTGACTGTACTCTGTGACAGCTATGTCGAGGCGAAACAAAAGACAGTGCATCAAAGCCAAGAAAAATCACAAGTCGACATAAAGGGATTCGACGCAGGGGGAATGATTCAATAAAAACACACTTGTTAATTAAAGCTGTGTCGCTTAACACAGGACAGTCCATCTCACTGCACAATCAAGTTAAGCGCCCGAGTTGGTACGACTCCAGAACATCCTCACACAGTCCTAAAACAAATTAATACCCGAAAACCGACGTATAATTCATTAATTATAACTTTTAAAAGTAATTAGTGAGTATATGTGCATGCGATTTGTATGTAAATCGTCAAAGGTGCCTCACAAAGGATTGTTGACGAAGTTAGAACAAAGTTATTTATGAATTGTGTTCTGTATTCAATTATGTCGAAGAGTAGACAGAATGTGGTGGGGTAAATCAGCGTAAGTGCAGTTGTAATTTTTTGTGAAATATGAGAAGGGTTGGAATTTATTGTTTTAATGGGCTTGTGTTTTACCCTAATTTTGTTTTTTTGACAAAGAATACTTAAAAACAGAACAAAGAATACTTTACTGGAATAGCGTAGCATTCTGGTTTGTTCTTTTGGCGCTTGATAAAAATCTGAACTAACGCCGCCATCTTTTTTTTTTCGCAAACTAATATCACAATAGAGTATGATGACCACTTTAAGTGTGCACTTTAAGGTGGCGTTACTTGTAAATAAAACTTGCATTGATATATCAAATTTGGTACATTTATTTTAGTTGTGTGTTTTCCCGCCTGCACAGATAAGTTGGTTGAAGTGTATTTACTAAGAAAGACTTCAACATCATTAAATTAATCTCAAGCGCCGAAATATTTTTGCACCACGGGTAAGTGGTAGTTACAACAAGACACGTATCTTATATGTGCATATACCTACTTAAATTTAACGGTTTGTTTACCGTAATTACAGACACAATTAAAAAGCCACTGTTCTGTTCCCTTTCGGGAACGTCTGGGGACATAAATAAATATTATTATGTACCTAACCTATAATAAAAAAAGTGTTTATCTTCTGTGCTCACTTTTTCCTACTTATTTGCCTGTTTCGTACGTTTTACGGCTAAATTAAGAATCTATTTTCTTAGAATTTGGCATGACGGAAGGAAATAAGGTACTTTTACGCCGGAAAATCAAAAACATTACGCGCGGTTGGAGGCGGCAACATACGTAGCGGAGGCATATTGTTGATGTGCTAAATCCCTGTAGGCGTAAGCACGACTGACATTTAAGGCCCTTCTAACCCTAAAATTTGCAACTCTATTTGTGGTGGTTCAAACTTCGTTTGAAACACTGTTAAAATAAAGTTCTAATCAGCTTGCACTACAAAGCGGTTGTTACGTCAGTCACTGCGCGGCCGAATAGTGCGAAATGAGTTGTTTTTTTGCGATTTACAAAAAATCTATTGATTGGACTAAAAAAGTAAAACACATAAGACATGCTTTATAGTTAGTTCAGTTAGTCTGCAAAGTTTCATGATCTAATTTGAAGTACTTTTTGAATACCAGCGGTTTATTGTTCGATTTGGAGGTAACTTTGGATTTTTTTCCATCGAGAAAAGATTATGGAATCGTGTTTTCGTCACACATAGGACTTAGCATAATTTTCAACTTTACCATATATTTATTTCAAAATTAATGCTGCAGTATTTTAGACGTAACGGAGGATCATGCTAAGCCATTTGAGGCATACATAGCTCTTAAAGGGCCCAGTTTGTAACAAAATATATTTCACAACACGTCCGGAACGAAAAAAATAAATAACGTGAAATATCTAGCGAGTATAAAAGATAATACTTTTAAAATATATTTTCTACGAGTAAAAGCTGCCGTCGAAACGATGTATTCGTGCTTGTGAATGTTTTAAAAAGTATTTCATTTTAACTTTATGAGACAGTGTCAACTTCAACTCATAGTAACGTTGAAATGCTGATGTTTCATGCGACAGTTTTGCTGAAAAAGTGCTTTTCACCTGGAATATATATGATCCGTAACATGCACATATATAATAGAATATAGTACCTATACAAAAGGTATTAAAAATAGTACTTATTTTTTTGTAAATAAAGTTATATGAGGGTCAAAGTTACCGGGTACCTAGTGGTTAGTTAGTTTTACGAGTAAATTAGTCCTATCTTTATCATAGATCACATCACGTCTGTATTTCTCGAGGTAAGCAGAAATGTATGGAACATCAACAATTCGTCAGTTAGTTCTCTGTGAGACTCCCTGATCGCCTGACTCCCTGTCATGTATGTATAATGTCACCGTTAGATTATAATCTACCTCGCGAGATTGTAAACTCTCGAAAGATTATGTACAATCTTTCGAGAGCTTAAATTATATATAATTTTATAATAATATAGCTTCTGCCAGCGACTTGGTCTGCACCATGTCATTTACCGGGATAAATATTATCTTATGTGTTAATCTATTTTATAAACTCACAACACATAATATATCACAATAGAGTATGATGACCACTTTAAGGTGGCGTTGCTTGTCAAGAAACTTGCATTGATATGTCAAAATTGGTACATTTTTTTTAGTTTCGTGTTTTCCCGCCTGCACGGATAAGTTGGTTGACGTGTAATTAGTTATTTACCAAGACCGTCCTCCTGACAACGTCATTGAATGAATCTCAATAAATCTCAATCTCTAAGCGCCGAAATATTCTTGCAGCACAGGTAAGTGGTAGTTACAACAAGACTCGTATCGTATGTGCATATTATTATACATTAATTTTAAACACTGTTTTAAGCTTTCACGGTTCATAACTATACTACAGTCATGGCGATGGTGGATCATGGCGCTTGCAACAGCGTCGAAATATCGGGAATCAAAAATAAAAAATAATCACGGAAGATATCCCGTAAGTGACATTTGTAGTACATTAATTTTATTAATACCTATCATAATAAAAAGTGTTTTTCTTCTGTGCTCACTTTTCACTCATCTTATAATTATGTCAATCTATTTTATAAACAATCTGCGTGCCATGTTTCAGCCAAATTCGTTCAGCCGTCATTGCGTAATTGAGTGACATACATTCAAACATACAAAACACATTTATGTTATTAAGGAAAGAATTAGTCGGATAATTTATTCTTCCTTCACAATTATTTTTAATTACTTTACACGCGTAAGTGAGTCAACTTGATAGCTGTACTATAAAACGGAATCCTTTGAGCTCAGGCTCATAAAGGTGTAGCCGTTAACTGCGCACTGAGGGCCCGCTAATGGAAGCCGACACTAATAAAAAGTGAGGAGTAAAATGTTAAAACTCGAAGACTTTATCGTTGGAAATGTGATAACTGTTTTTAAATATAAGTGGACGAAATTATTGGAGTTGAGCAAGGTTGCGTAGCAAGGGATGTGTGTGAAACTAACCAATAATGGTGTCGATTTTGTTGTGCACAAACTAAACTACTACCTTCCACTACCTTCCCCTTTTCCCCCTCCTACCTTACCTTCTACTATCTTTTTCTCTCTAATGAAACGAGAAACAGACGGACGTAATTTATAGCTGTCAAATTTAGTTGGAACTAATATTTCCATACAAATGAAGGGTGCACGTAAAACATGTCGACTAAAAACACGGTGAAGCGCAAGGCATAAACTAGTTTGACATCTCTAACTTAGTTCATAGCTATAGCCGTCCTTTTCTCGCACTGCCTTTTAGTAAAAGATAGCAATAGCCTAAATTAAGTTTAGTTTGTGCACAACAGAATCGACACCAATATCGGTTCTTTTTAACCGATTTCCAAAAGGAGTTTATCAATTCGTTAGAAAAAAAAAATTGTGTATAAGTTCAACGATTATACGAATTATTGATTGAAACTTTGAGTTAATGTTAATCCGATACAATCCTGATCGGTGTTTGATATTTTGTTGATAATTGAGTGAAAATTGAGAAATCTCGCCATTTTGGGTCTTGACCGCGAGTGATTTGTTGGTTATGTCCGGCCTTTTTTGTGTCATTTGAACGCCGGTAAATTCCTAAATTTAGTGCTGGACTATTGTGAATCCCCGATTGGGTTAGCAAACCGGGATAAAATTCAGTTGGACATTGGTGAAAAGTGCCACGTGTGGGATCTGAGAGTTTGATCCGGGAGTCGACGGTGCGCGCTGTGGGCGTCCTTTGGAACCGTCGAATCTACACGACCTTACAAACACAACACAAGCATTTACACTTACACCCCACTCAGATACGACGTGACCAGGGAATACGTCACATCACCGGTACCAACGTGATGGTAAGTGTATCTAATAGGTGTTTTCACTTTGTCGATTGAACAAATATTATTTTGATTAGGGCTCCGCGTAATCGCGGACATCGTGAGTCTGTTTGTGCAGTCTCACACAACTGGTATCATCGATCGTATAACCGATTGGTTCTTTTTTGTTTTGAAGAATATTATTTCGCCGTGGTCCCGTTTAAGTTTGGTGAAAATCTGATGCTAATTTCCGGAGATATACAAGGGAACTCTTCAATAATAGACGGCAAATTGGTCACGCCATTGGCGTAATGTTACGTCATGATATTGAAACAATAAACATCCAAGCGATTGCAGCAATCACGACAGATTTGCTGTCTATTATATTGAATAATTCCCTAAAAATGGAAAACATAAAAAGCTTTTTTGCAAAAAATAAAACCAACTTAACGAAAAAACACAAAAAAATTGAAAAATTACTTTAGCTTTAGAAGTCGGAACAAAAAAAAACTGAATCAAACAAACATAAGTTTGTAGTCGGTTTTATTTTTTGCAAAAAAAAAAGTATTTTATTATCTTCCTTTTTTTCACAGCTCGAGCTATTCTAGTTATGTGATTGGTTAGTTCATAGTTACACACATCCCTCGCTACTCATTTATCATCACGGCACTGGTGTAAACGCATCCTGAACCCCCGTCAGTGGAAAGGAAGCCGTGGTAATGCGACCCGCAACCTGCGACACAAAATACGTCATGCGACACGCGAGAGTCACTGCTAGTCGCGTCGTCGGCGTCGTCGCGAGAACTTGTGTGTGACATGCTCAAAACAACTGCACCCCTAGCCAAGTTACAAACGTTTCGTATCGATTCTCTTTCTACAATCGTAAACGCCTCGGGGTAAGCGATTGTAGAAAGTGCTAAATTGGTAGCCAAGTTGACACGACTGAGTCGATCGCTCGTTCTCTAATGTCTGTAGAAAAACCCTACACTTTAGTCTATGGTGAGCGTTCCTACCAAAGAGTTTAGCGATCAACATTGTAGAAACGATAACATTCTATTCTATCATTTTGAACGATGTAAACTTGTCTACGAATTTTCTATTCATTTGTGTTGATCACGTGATTTAACGTTGAGATAATGTCATTCCTATTCATTTGAATAGTTTTGTACTCCGTTAACGATTGTAGATTGTCAACTTGGCTAGGGGTGCTGTTCTTTTTTTTCCGCAGTCGTTGTTGCAACTTGCGTATAGCTTGCCCGTGTAGATCGTGGCCAAGCCGTTAAGTTAGGTTAGTAAGTATTGGTAGAGATAGGCAAAATATCATCTGCCTAGCCTTTTCCCAACTTAGTTGGGGTCGGCTTCCAGTTTTACCGGATGCAGCTGAATACCAGTATTTTACATGGAGCGACTGCCTATCTGACCTCCACAACCCAGTTAGTACCGGGTAATACGATACCCCTTGGTAAGACTGGTTGTCAGACTTTTTGGGCCTCTGACTACCTAACGACTGTCAAAGATCTACAAATGACAGCCGGGACCAACGGCTTAACGTGCTTTCCGAGGCATGGAGGAAACTCGGTATGTAATGGGTGGTCACCCATCCACAGACCAACCTAGGCAAGCACGGCTTAACCTAACGATCGACCCGAGCGGCTGTTATTATTTAGCCACGAGCTCCTCTAATATAATAGGCAAAATAATAATGCAATAAATTATTCAATTCCAATAAATCAGTGGTTCCCAACCTATGGTCCGTGGACAACCGGTGGTGGTCCGCAGTAGCTTAAAATATGATCCGCGAAAGGTTAAAATGTTATTCGTACTTTTTAACTTTGATAGAAGATGCAAGAGTTCAACCCATCCTTACTGAAAACGTATCAGTCGTGGTGTTAAATTTTTTGATCTTGCTCCGCTGGCTCTTGCAAGATTCGTATATATATTATTGTATTCATAAGTATTTATGCCAAATTTGAATAACTTATTCCTATTTCTGTACGAACGATTGCTAAAGTTGAACTCACTTCGATTGCTCATTGTATCCTTCACTATCTTAATTCATCTCTTTTTCCAATTTTTGCATTGTGTCAGTTAAAGATTTACCCCTTATAGTTGGTGCCAGTTAAGATCGCAATAGGGGTCATTGCCCTTTCCCTAATATCTCTTCCTACAAAACAAAACAAATGAACCATGTATCGTTTTTCATAAGAAAAAATGTTGAAGATCACGCACGATACATCTATCGTGATCTTCAACATTTGACGATTCAAGACTTGACCAGGCTTTCTTTTTGGATTTCAAAGTTAAGAACTTTAATAAATGTAGGTGGGTCAATGACCGCTTTTGCGATCTTAACTGGCACCAACTATAGATAAAATCCTGTCGGTGTCCATGTTTATCTAAAACCTTATGGCCCCTGCTAACAATGTAGACACCAAACTGGTTCATGGTTCAAAAAAGGTTGGGAACCACTGCAATAAATAAACAAACAAAGCAACGATTAAATTACATTCTGTGGAATGGACCGTGTAATTCGAACAACAAAATTAATTATGCACTATGATGTTTTACACATTCATATTTTGTATATCGAGTGAACAATGTTGGCATTTTCTTCATTTTCAGCAGCCTGGTACTGTCACGTACGCGATTAATTGAAATACTTTAAACAATAGGTATATCATCAGTGACCAATAACTTAGTGTATTTTTCGCTCAGTTCTCAGTAAAGAATGAGGATTATTTTGGTTTTCAGGTACCTACTTTGCAAATATCATAATGAGTGTGCAATATAAAAAATAAATCCCTTATAAAACGATTTCCAAAGTACCTACTAAGTACACAATGTAAGATACAAAACCACAGATCATAGAATTACCTCAATTATTGAGACTGTAGCGCCGTATTTAGCCTCATTATTTAATTTGTGCGTGGATCAAGGGGTCTTCCCGGATCTAATGAAATTCAGTAAGAATACCGCTTTTTAAATCCGGGGACAGTAAAGACACCAATAACTATAGGCCCGTATCCGTGTTGCCGGTTTTCAGCAAGGTGTTTGAAAAGATAATGCTCAATCAAATGCTTAACCATTTTAACACTAATAAAATATTACACGAGCAACAGTATGGTTTCACCAAAGGACGTTGTACAACTGACGCTGGTGTCACTTTATTAAAACACATATTTACTGCGTGGGAAGTTTTGTTTTGTTTCTATGATCTGTGGTCACTCACATGTTCGTGATGAGGTCTTTTACACCCTGTATTATAAAAACTGCAAAAAACACGTCTTTCCGCTTTCAGCCAAATTAATCTGTGGCCAAATCAACAATCTTGCTGTCAACGTGATTATCATTACAATTTTAGTTCGTTATTAACAGATATCTTAAGGTCAGATAAGTGTTAAGCAAATAACTGTCAATTTGCCGAGGTACAGCCATTTCATACAACTGTCAAATAATTTTATTATTACAGTTGTTGTAATCTATATTGAATTTGACGACACAGTTGCCGCAGTGGTTGACCGATTGGCTGCTGCACTGCGTATCGCGGGTTCGATTGCCACACGGAACAATTTATTTGTATGGCCTACAGGTAGTTGTTCCGAGCCGGGCTGCTTGTGTATGTGACTTTAAATGTTTGTAAACGCACCGACGATATAAGGGAAATTCCTAGTGCGGAGCAACGATTTCAAAAACAAAAAAAAAAGCAATAGACTTCTTAGATCCAAGTCAAGTTGCACACTACCTACTTGTTGTTTAATTTCCTTGACTCCATTTATAACAAACTAGCAGACGTCACGCGGCTTCAACCGCATAGTTCCCGTTACCGTTGGAGTACGGGGTTAAAATATAGCCTATGTTACTCGCTGATAATGTAGCTAGCCATCGCTGAATGAATTTTTCAAATCGGTTCAGTAGTTTTTAAGTTTATTCGTTACATACAAAAATACAAATCTTTCCTCTTTATAATATTAGTATAGACTAGCGATCCGGCCCGGCTTCGCACGGGTGCAACATATACATTATTCCTCTTGAATCACTCTATCTATTGCTGAAAACTGCATTCAAATCCGTTGCGTAGTTTATAAGATCTAAGCGTACAAACAGCGGGACTGCGGGAGCGAGTTTGTTTTATACTATAAATAGAAACGTGGAGATATCGGACATTCAGTATCACCATGTGAGAGGTTGAACGTTGACACTCAATCACTGATACCTCCTGCTCTTTTTGTTTATTATTACATTTTGTAGTTTGATGAACTTTCAACTTGTACGAGTACAGCTAAGTAAATAGTTCACTCATTACTTTTAGTGTAAGGTCTCAAAAGAATTTGTTTTTTTTTAAGAATTTTATTCTAAAAAAATCTATGACAGTCGAAATTCAAATTTTCTTAAGTTTTTGCAATTTTAAGGTCAGTGTCAGTTTATATGTTGATGAAAATATGATTTGCGTCCGTAACACATAATGAAGTTTCATCATCATCATCATCAATTCAGCGTCGACGTCTACTGGTGGACATAGGCCTCTCCATGTGTCACCACATTGACCGCTCCTGTGCGATGCATCCAGCGGATTCCCGCAACCTTCACCAGGTCATCGGTCCACCTAGTGGTAAGGTCCCGCTTCCGGTTCGCGGTGGCCACTCCAGAACTTTTCGGCCCCATCGGCCATCCGTTCTGCGAGCAATTGCCCACTGCCGCTTAAGTTTGACAATTCTTTGGACCATATGGAAATAATGAAGTTAGAGAATTATAATTATAAAAATTATCAGTACAACCCTCTAAGTATATTTAACCCGATTGAATGATTTTTTCATGAAATACGTAGTTATTGAATGACTACACTATATATTTCGCGGGGTGCCCTGGCGCTCCCACCTTAAATTGAGATCACGAAGGTAAACGTAAGGAGGCCTCACGATTGGAGGCTTTTAGTCTATGCAGAGCTACAATCTTCGGGAGATGGTAGACAGCTGTTGGATGACAGATACTGACTTATTTTTTCGTTTTGGTTAGTGCCTAACCTGGTGTCAGAGTTATTTAATAGTACGAGTAGTATATAGCACATGATATTCATTAAGAAAGGCCTCAATTCGAATCAGTCAGTTATCTGAGTCACAATTCCTAGTATGTACAACGGTTTTGTCTCACGTCTGCTGATATGCAAGTTTGTATTCGTATCATTCTAGGAAGTGCTGATAAGCTCACAAGTCTTTAGAATGTTGCAATTTTATAGTTCTGGCGGGACTTAATTCACTTGAAGCTTTATTGAGGGGCTCATCATCATTCTCATGTCTTCATCATTTCAGCTGAAAGACGTCCAATGCTGGTCAGAGGCCTCCCCCAGTGTCGCCACATTGACCGGTCCTGTGTGACTCGCATCCAGCGGGATTCCCGCAACCTTCACCAAGTCTTCGGTCCACCGAGTGGGAGCCTTCCAACGCAACGTCTTCCGGTTCGCGGTCACCACTCCAAAACGTTTCGGCCCCATCGGCCACCCGCTCTGCGAGCAATGTGCCCTGCCCACTGCCACTTAAGTTTGGCAATTCTTTGGGCTACGTCGGTAACCTTGGTTCTCTTGCGGATGTCTTCATTTCCGATTCGATCGCGCAAGGTAACTCCGAGCATAGCCCTTTCCATTGCCCTTTGGGTGACTTTAAGCCTTCTGATGAGGCCCATTGTGAGCACAGCATGTCTTATTCTTCCATGACTCTCTTTTACTCATCATCTAATCAGACACCTCCTTTCGTACCTTTCGGAGGAGCTCATGGCTAAGTAATTAATCCACTCGGATCAATCTTTAGGTTTAGTCGCGCTTGCCTAGGTTGGTATGTCGAAGGCTGACCCGCCATTACATTCCGAGATTCCTCCGTGCCTCGGAAAGCACGTTAAACCGTTGGTTATGGCTTAGTAGATCTTTGATAGTCGATACAGGTCAGCCCGAAAGCGTGAAAACGAACTGGGCTGTGGAGGTCAGATAGGCAGTCGCTCCATGTAAAATGCTGATGTTTTATTACAATAGTCATTTACAGTCGTAGGACAGACACTGCTAACTGAATAAACACTTCCATACCCTAGGTATGACTGACAGTCCCCTGTGCAGAGCATGCATGTAGGCGGAGGAAACGGTGGCGCATGTGCTCCTTGAGTGCACCGGCGTTACCAAGATTCGCGAGGAGACCCTTGAAATACCAAGATCCCTTGCGGGTGGCCTGACAAGACCAGTAAGTTTGATCTGTTTCTGGAGGGCGGTGGTCTGGTTGGAGTAACGGTCACCATGGCTCACGCACAATGGTCCACCCTAGGGACTAGGTGTGGAAACCAAAACCTCATAAAGATAAGAAGATATATTATGGTCGTAGGACTCGTAGGAAACATTATTTTGTGACCTCGTGACGTAAAAATGTTTTTTTAGCATTCAACATCTATACTTATACTTATACTTATACTTATACTTATACTTATACTTATACTTATACTTATACTTATACTTATTACTTATTTACTTATATCTATACTAATATTATAAAGCTGAAGAGTTTGTTTGTTTGTTTGAACGCGCCAATCTCAGGAACTACTGGTTGGAATTGACAAATTATTTTTGTGTTGGATAGCCCATTTATTGAGGAAGGTTATAGGCTATATAACATCACGCTACGACCAAAAGGAGCGGAGCATAAATGAAAGATGTTGCAAAAACGGGGAAAATGTATTCCTTTTGTTAGCTTTTTCTCTCTTATGTGACGCAGACGAAGTTGCGTGGGTCAGCTAGTAGGTTAAATAATAGTAAAAATTGTTACCATTGTCACACAATTTAAATGCTAAAATAATGCGAGAGAGAAGTGAGTTGATAGCTGCGTTGGTAGAAAATCATGAAACATGTTATCATCCCGAGACAAATACCTAGTAATTTGTTGTTTAATCCATTATTAGAGCTAGTAGTAAATACGCGACTTAACGTGACATAAAACATGACATAGACAAGTTATATAAAAAATGAATCAGACTTTTATCTCGCTCTTATTATGGTTACGTCTGACCTTTGTCATACATTTGTTATTACAATGATAAAGGCACTAGGGCGACTGACCCACGAAGACAGTTTTGTTAATAATATCTTCGGTCTTCTAAAAATTATGTCCAGTGTTAAGTTCTTTAAAAAGAGAGATGTATTATATATTTTATATAGATCCTGATCTATTTATTAATTTAGGAAAAACAAACAGTAACATATTACAGGTTTCTAATAAGGATTACATACTAAACTATTATAAATATGCTACCCATCACAAAAATCATTAATCAAAAAATCAGCAGCTATGCAAAATATTTGCATAGAAGTATTGCGATATTTTTTTTTTATTGAGATATTTTATTTGCTTTGCATCTATGTAAATATTTGGCTGCATCTGGTCTCATTATCAAAAATTGAAAAGCAGGCATCGTGGATCTAATGTTACTTACGGGGGGTGGTTTCAAACTGTTGGCATAGTGCTGCCGATTACTTTAAATTACAAAAAAGTAGTCTAAATGCGAATGTGAGTATTACGAAATCTATTGACTACATAAAACAGCTTTTGTTTGTAAATTGATGATTATTTTTTGGAAGCCATTATAGAAAAACGGAACCGAATTATGATGAAACAAATGTCTAAAGGGATATTTACCCAATGTCCTTTTCGAAACATACCGTCGATTTGTTATTAACTCTAAATTACAACTTCCGGATTATTTCAAAAAAGTTTTTAGTTTTGTAAATACAAATTACAAGTAGGTACCTACTTATTGGTGTCGATTCTGTTGTGCACAAACTGAGAAAAACTGAATGAGACGAACGTAATTTAGAGCTGTCAAATTTAGTTGGAACTAATATTTCCATTACAAATGAAGGGTGCACGTAAAAACGTGTCGACTAAAAACACGGTGAATCGCAAGGCATAAACTAGTTTGACATCTCTAACTTAGTTCACAGCTATAGCCGTCCTTTTCTCGCACTGCCTTTTACTAAAAGATAGCAATAGCCAAAATTAAGTTTAGTTTGTGCACAGCAAAATCGACACAATTTTCTCACAAATTCAGTCCGTTCATAAAAAACTTAGGTAAGTATAAAAAACAACTTGCCGTTCAACCCTAAAAACCTGACTATTTTTATCCCTAATCCTAACCCTTCATAACCTATTGACGGGGACTTAACCCTGTCACGAAAAAATATCCCGAACTTTTTCTTTCATTCCAAGTTTCTTAAAGTGGAGTCCACCTATATATTTCCTTAATCCCAGCACAAATACAGCTGTGGACCTCATTTAAGAGGCTTAAGTATATGACTTATTCCTATAGGTACGTTCATAAAAGCGGTCAAGCTTATATTGAATGGGTTCTGTATTTTATCCCATTTAGAAATAGCAGTAAGAGCTTTTCGTATTTACGTATGATTTTTATTATAAATATCACCTGAGATTTACAAGGGATTCAGTACAGGCCGCAATAAAACTGGTATCGGATCATATCGAAAAATAAACTATAGTTGCTGCCAATTAGGATGACAATAGCGGTCATTGTCCTTTCCCCAATATCTCTTCGTACGAACCAAAACAAATGAACCACGTATCGTTTTTCATTAGAAAAAATATTGAAGATCACGATAGATGATGATTCAAGAATTGAACAGGCTTATTTTTCGTTTTCAATAGAAAAACAAAGTAAAAAACTTTAATAAATGTAGGTGAGTCAATGACCGCTACTATCATCTTAACTACAACACAGCAACTATACATACAGTACCCCAACAAAACCAAAAAACAACACATTACATAATCAATTATAAACCCCGGAACAGAAAATTCCAATACTATATAAGGTCGACTTGAGCACTCGAACGAACCTCAAAGGGTTAAGAAAAAACCCGTCAATAAGAGCAGTCGACGTAATTGCTTTAGTTTTCGACGAAGCGTGTGTACTTGGGTTTATATTTATTGGGGAATATAAGGACATAACGGTGTTCGGTAGAAACGAACAGGTTAGTGTATTTATCTTCTTTATGTGATGTTGTTACAGGGCGACAAGGATGTTTTGGCGCTCGAATGACGTTGTCAAGAGGCCCTAATAGGGAATATGCACGTAATTTTTTCTTCACTTTAATCAATAAAATACAGTACTCCCACCCAGTAACCCAAGAAAAGCATTAAAAGTTAAGTTCAATTACTGCTTCTCGCTTAAAAACAATAAATTTTCTATGACAGTTCAAACGTCCGTAGCTGTCGCGGCCATGATGTGACGTCATTTACCACAACCTGCCTAGTTTACATCTAATTTTTTGCCCTTAATAGAATAATTTTACTAATTGTATGTGCTCTAGTCAAGTAAAAATTGCAATAACAATATTAAAATAAAATCTTAGTGAAACTTTATGCACTTTTCAAATAAAATTGTTTTTTGACACATAGACTTTGACGTTACTACCGGCGTTATCAAGGACGACGCGTTTTGAGAGTACGTTCCGTTTCACCAAAAACATGCTACATAAAACAGTAAATTGTAAAAGAAGTGATGTTTATGCAACTTAAACAAGTGTACCACAATATTTTTAAGGGCCAATACAAGGCATTTTTAATAAATAAAAAGAGTTTTGTATTTCATGCATATTCCCTATTAGCTTTCAAGGGGAAAGCGGCACGCGCCGGCGGGCGGCGGCGGGCTAATCCGCGAAATTTATTTTGTTGCAATTTGCAGGTTTGTGTCAGATTGTATAGGGTGTTGATAGACAGACGGATAACAAAGTGATCCTATACAGGGTGTAAAATACCTCATCACGAAGCCGTCAACCAAGCATTCTGTACATCAAATTATTGCTGAGATACGATTTTTTTTTTTTGGGGTGAAAACTCATGTTTTGTGGTAGAACTCAATGTAACGCACTCAAAACATTGTGCTGAGGATGGATTGAATAGTACGGGGGTCGTGGAGGTGTTTCAAATAATACAAGAAAAATCTTACATTAAAAAATTGTATTAAAAAAAAAAAAAAAACTTGTCATAAAGTTGGAATTTTGACCCCCAATATCTCCGTAACTAGAAGGTTCCCAGGTATGGTGTAAAACCAAAAAATGATCGCAATGACGAGAAGAGAACGTGCCTTTTGGCTTCGTTAAGAGGTGTTTTACACACTTTATATATCGGCTTCGTTAGGAGGTGTTTTACACACTATATAATTTCAGCTCAATCGGTCACCGGGAAGTGGGTCAAATTTAACTTTTAAGATTTTATGACATGTTAGTTACAGGTGAAGCTATTAAAAGCGTGTTAATAAAGCTCCCTTAGTTTCAGCCTACAATGAAAACCAAAAGAAAACCGCACCTTTGTGCTCGACTGGTGGTTTCTTGTGAAATCCAAAGTAATACATAGCATTAAGATAGTAGCTTAGTGCTTAATGCTTCGATCAACAATTTAATTGTAGAAGGCTTAATGTTAAGATTTTGGAGACGAATGGATTTTATTTTCTTTATTATTTATTAGATTACGTCTGATCTGCTAGCTAGATGAAGTGAGTCATATTTGATTTGATAATTATCTATAATTACAGTCGTGGTAAGGTGTTGAGTTTTAGGATGTATACAGTCCGAGAAAATAATAGGAGAAGCTCGTACTTGTACTCGGTTCCATCTTTAGGTTAAGCCGCACTTGCTTAGGTTGTTCCGTGCGTGGGTTACCCATTACATAGCGAGTTTATTCCGTGCCTCGAAAAGCACGTTAAGCTATTGGTCCCGGCTGTCATTTCTATATGACAGTCGTTACAGGTAGTCAGTGTGCAGTGGCCCGGAAGTCACAACCAGTTTTACCAAGGGGTATCCGTATTAAGTACCCAATATTAACTGGGTTGTGAAGGTCAGATAGGCAGTCGCTCCATGTAAAATACTGGTATTCAGCTGCATCGGTTGGACTGGAAGCCGACTCCGACACAGTTAGGGAAAAGATGAAGACTGCATAAAAATATAGCAGTTTGATATACAATTGTCAAAGAATCACAGTCGTAGTGATTTAATTTTTGTATTTTAAGTTGGTAGATAATTTAGCAAAGATTTCCCTGACTTTTCGTCATCATCATCATCATCATTTCAGCCGAAAGACGTCCACTGGTGGACATAGGCCTCCCAAGTGTTGCCACATGGTTGCCACATTGACCGGTCCCGTGCGACTCGCATCCAGTAGATTCCCGCAACCTTCACCAGGTCATCGGTCCACCTAGTGGGAGGCCTTCCAACGCAACGTCTTCTGGTTCGCGGTCGCCACTCTAAAACTTTTCAGCCCCATCGGCCATCCATTCTGCGAGCAATGTTCCTTGCCCACTACCACTTAAGTTTGGCAATCCTTAGGGCTATGTTGGTTACCTTTGTTCTCTTGTACTTTTCAAGATACGATATTTAATCGTGTCATTAGGTTATTCTTGGCCCGGGGTTGCGGGACTGTTCGAAAGAGATACCGTGGCCCCGGAACACAAAGGGCGATGAAGGAACATGGATGGGTTTTAGTCAGTAAAAGTCTGAAACTCCCTCCTGCTCCGCCCAGAGCGGGAGGAGTCATTTGATGATTTCCCATCCGAAACAAAAAAAAAAGGTTATTCTTGGCCGACCAGAGAGGTAAACAAAATCCTGTGGTTGCGTTTAGACCCTTCCTCATACAATAAACATGTCATAATAATATTTTGGACGGAAATACCAGAGTAGAAATCATTTACTAATAGGTAAATATTATACACATCATTAATCAATTCAAAAGCTATGAAAACATTTTTACTTTCTCCCTACAATATTTTTTTTTCCAGCTATTTGAAGCCAAACATTTATATCACGAAATTCTTCATATAAGTACCTTACTTAAACGACTTGATTGCTATAAAAGCACATACGGCAACATCAAGCACACAATTTTTCACATAAAAAAATGAATTTCAGGAACCAGTGAACGAAATACAAACTCAATTACAGTCCTCATCAGCGATGTTTAGGTTCACATGAAAATATAACGAGGCAATTTTGTCGTTCAAATATTTTCAGGCGAGTTCTTTAGGCGCAACCAGAGATCAAAAATGTATAGGTACAGTCCTCTCACTATTAATTAACCTGTGACAACAGCAACGAAATAGCAACCAGAAATATAAAAAGGTCATTGTGGTCATGGAGGAATGAGAAAAATGTCCATCTACATTACGTTCCCCACGTTCTGAGTCACAATGTGGATGGCTATAAAAATAAAGTTACATAAAGAAACAATAAATGATAAATGATGTTTATTTTGCACGTAGGTTTTTACAAACATTTTTACACGTAATTTTTTTTTAAACTAGATGGGGCCGGTGTTTCGTACCTGACTACTCTGAGAAGAAACAGCCGAAACAAACTCAGAGAACAGCCGAAACAAACTCAGAGGTCATAGTCTCTTTTGAAGTCCAGACAATCTTGCTCAATTCACATGAGGACTATGCAGATCAGTGTCTGAGATGGTCTTTTGGAGAAAGAACCATACAGATTTGAGTGGACCTGTCCAGTCAGTGCAAGCATTCGTCAGTTAACGTGTAGCTCGACTTATAACTCAAGGAGCTCAACGAAACGACGAACAATACCAAAGAAAGGACATTTGGGTAGGTCGCTTATAGTACTCAAACTGCCAGACAGTTGTGGGAAAAAACAAACAAAAAATAAAAATGTGTTCCACATGGTCCCCACATTCACAATAATCAAGTAAAATTAATAACAAGTTCTTTTCAAAATGAATGTAAATAAAAATCACAAAAATCATTAAATGTCACAATGATAATAAAAAATAGATGGCCTGAGTAAAGGATGATATGCCTACATCATAAGAGGTGACTACTGATATGACGAGAAATAAAGAAGTATGGACGAAGAAAACTGTCTGCAGCAAACTCAAATAAATTGGGATTAGGACAATGATGAAGCTGAATGATGGGCCAGAGGCCCTAGGTTCTAACGTTTCGTCCGTATATTCGGATCTATCCGTCTCTCTCGCGCAAGTCTGCAGATGAGTGCGAGTGAGAGAGCCGGATAGATCCGAATGTACGGACAAAGCGTTAGGGAGTAGGGCCTCAGGAGAATGATAAAGATCACTGTGCTTTTAGTTTCGCACCCGAAGGGTAATCAACGGGACCCTATTACTAAGCCTCCGCTGTCCGTCCGTCAGCGAGCTGTATCTCATGATCCGTAATAGGTAACCCGTTGAAATTTTCACAGAAACATAAAAATTAATTTAAAAAAATTAAGGGGGTTCCCCTACTACGTTAGTACGGAACCCTTCATGCGCGAGTCCATTTTTATACAGACCTATTAGTGGTAGAAACTCAAATCAAATTTTATTACTATAGCAATAAGTATCGCTGTGAGTTTGACAGTGTAGCAAAATGAAAGGTATGTAAAATAATTATGAAACGACTGTAGAAGAGATTTTCCTACAGTACCTATCTAGCTTAAAATATGACTTATCAAGGTTTGCATTAAATAAAATAGGCTTTGAAAATTTCATTTTATCAGCTTTTACATTTTTTTCTAAAGCACCTAAATATGTTTCGTTTCTGTACGATTTGATTGCTATGGGCGAACGTACGGTAAAATAAAGACTGAAATTTTATTGGAACGATGTTAATCTCACCTAATATTATTTTTTGAACACATTTTTAGCGAAATATTTCGTATTTTGGAGGTAGTAAATAAAGTAATCGTCTCGCTGCTTTTACAAAGTTGCGCAGACTTTTTGCCAAAGAGAAAAATACCGAGAATTGATTACCGTGTTCGCTCACTGTGTAAACAATTTAAGAGAATTTGTTCCTGGTTGACAATGTTTTTTTTTCACCAGCCAGACCAACACTACACCAAAAGTTTGTAAGTTTGGATGAAGGCGTAGTGGGTAGTCTTCGGAACTACTGATCCGATTCCAAAAAATCAATCTATAATGGGAAGCCACATTATCCCCGAGTTTTATCGTTCTCATTGGCTAATTTAAAATAATGTAATAATATCTATTTTTTTTATATATAATTTTTTAATGAATTGAATGATATATTTATGATTAATAATGATTTCTTAAGTATTTTATCTGCTTCAATTGTATTGTTCTTGTATAAAAGGTGTAAAACACCTCTAAACGAAGCCGAAAGGCACTTGTTCTCCTCGTCATTGCGATATTTTTTTTGTTCTACACCATACCTGGGAGACTTCTAGATACGGAGATATTGGGGGTCAAAGTTCCAACTTTTTAACAAGTTTTTTTTACAAGTACAAGTTTTTATTGTAAGTTTTTTACTATAAACACCTCCACGACCCCCTACTATTCAATCTATCCATCAGCACAGTGTTTTGAGTGCGTTACATTGAGTTCTACAACAAAACATGATTTTTCACCCCAAAAAAAAAGTTGTTTCCCAGCATTTTTTTTTGTGTTGTTACAAAGTTACTTAGTTTGATGTACAGAATGCTTGGTAGACGGCTTCGTGATGAGGTTGTTTACACCCTGTATATCTAATGGGAAGCCACATTATACCCGAGTGTCATAGTTTTTATCGTTCTCATGGGATAATTAAAAAGGAGAATGCCCATTTTTCTACTGACTGCCGTTGCGCATCAAAACTTTTTGTATGATAGCATAAATTGAATATAAAAGAGGGGTGTGATATCGTACTTTCTAAGGAAAAAAAAATATCCATTTATTTTGTGGGGGTTTTAGTTGTTCTTTGATTTTCTGTTCAGTTTTGAGGTTAGTTTTGTAATGAACCTTCCACTAAAAGCAGCAGCCCATTACAACAGTATGACTTGAATTGACATAAGACACGAACAGTACGCAATGATAAGTTATTTATAAGCACAACAAACTCAACAACTATCGATGCAAAAGTAAAAACAAAAGTTGTTTTGATTGTTTGACAAATTGACAGAGACAGTTCACATATCATATCACATTGTGATAGTGTTACCAACAGTCAATATAAATCACTCTGACTGTAACTGATTTGTCAAGTAAAGAAAGATTTTTAATTAGCAAAGTAATATTATATTAAGGATGTGAACTAAGAGAATATGTTATTTCAATTGTGCTAATTAAAAATATAAATAACGAGGATAAAGTCATTGTTGAATTTATTTTTAAAACTGAGTGACGGATTATGCTCCAGGTTTTAATAAATTGGCAACATTGATTTTACCGAAATACGCCATTTTAAAAAGTAAGCAATAAAATCCAATACTGTAGCTAATAAAATACAAAATAGTAACCCCACATACGATTTCGTTCAAGTGAATTAAGAAAAGTTAAATATATTTTATAATTTATGAGTTTATTTTTATGGCCATACTCTTTTACTATAAAGCGACTCTGATTGTGGTCAATGTCCTTTTACAATTATAATTTTTTATATTTTATTTGTTTATTATAAAATTTTTAATGAATTGAATGATATTTTTATGATTTTTAATGAATTGAATTATATTTATATGATTTTTAATGAATTGAATCATATTATAATGATTATTAATTATTTCATAAGTATTTTTTCTGTTTCAATTGTATTTTTCTTGTATATGGGTGTTTTTGCCTGCAGTAAAACACTTTTTTTTATAATTTGCGACCGTAACACGAATGAAGTCGCGGGTAAAAGCTACCAAAGCCCTCTCGACAATCTGAGTCAACAATCTATCGCAACAGAGTTGCTTCACTCAAAGCAAGTCCTATCGTCTCACCCATGCCCTCAGATACGCAACCCAGTTTATTTCACGAACATTTATCTATTAATAATAATAGGTCATTTTTCTTGTCCTCAAGAGTAATGAACTCTGGAGTGAATAATTAAATTTGGGCAAATTGTTTGGTTAGTTAATTTGATGAGGCGAACACTGTGGCATTTGTGGTGTTAGACAATGAATAAATAGACAGTGAATAAATTATACAGCAGTGTTTTAGACTTTCACGGTTTTTCACTACATTAGTACTTAGGGGATCCATGATTCTCTTTTGATTTTATGAGCTCCCGATATTTCGACGCTGTTGCATGATCGTGGGGACAAAAAAAAAACCAGCCAAGTGCGAGTCGGACTCGCGCACGAAGGGTACCGTACCATTATCTATACATTAGACAAAACGCCAAAAAAATCACGTTTGTTGTATGGGAGGGCCCCCCCTTAAATATTAATTTTATTCTGTTTTTAGTATTTGTTGTTATAGCGGCAACAGAAATACATCATCTGTGAAAATTTCAACTGTCTAGCTGTCACGGTTCATGAGATACAGCCTGGTGACAGACAGACGGACAGACAGACGGACAGACAGACGGACAGACAGTGAAGTCTTAGTAATAGGGTTCCGTTTTTACCCTTTGGGTACGGAACCCTAAAAAACAAGAAAATCACGGATATTATCCCGTAAGTACCTATACTTACTTTAAGTGTAAATTATACTGTCTTTTCACAGTAATTTTTCCTCCGCCTTTAGTTACATAACATAACATGACGCCTGTTATCGCCGAAGGGTTTGACAGAGGTGTACCTAATAGTACACCCAAATTTCGCCAGTTTTTAAGTCCCATGTAAAAGGGGGCGAGCCTATTGCCATCAACCGGGCATAAATCCAGACTCCGTGGCTGCAATAAGAAATTCCTGATGGAAAAACCCAACAACACTTTGCCCGACCCGGGAATCGAACCCAGGACCTCATGCTCAGCAGTCGCACCTGCAACCACTAAACCAACGATTCAGACTGTCAGTTGAAATTGTATTGAAAAAGAATATGACGTTTTTAGTTCCGTTTAAGGCGACTACAGGAGCTAAACGCGAGTTTTATAATGCAAAAAAGCATATGATTCACTGCATTAAACAAAACCAGTCAAATATATGATATTCTTCAGGATATATGTAGGTACGATAGTGTTTTGAAAACATAATACAACAAATTTTATTCGATAAAAAAATCACGAACTCATCTCTAAATTTTTGTTTTTTTGGCAAATAATTCTACTTTCTAATAAGCAACATATTAGTATCATAGTGTTTTAGTTTTTTGGTCCAATCAATAGATTTTTTGTAAATGGCAAAAAAAACCACTCAATTCGCACTATTTGGCCCGCAGTGACTGACGTAACAACCACTCTGTAGTGCAAGCTGATTAGAACTTTATTCTAACAGGAATTCAAAAGAAGTTTGCACCACCACAAATAGAGTTGCTAATTTAGCTCCTGTAGTCGCCTTAAGGCCATGCGTCAAAATTGAGATTAAACCAAAAAAAAATGTTAATGAAGAAAGGAACCTTAGAGTAGAATATTAATAGGCTTCTTTTAAAGAAGGTCCATATTTTGTGCCTAGAAGAATATTAGCGACCAAATTTTTTTGTCAGAGAAAACGTAATTAAATTTTTTCGGGCTCTGGAACAATGTAGCCTATTTAAAAAGCTCAATGATTCAAACTAGCTGATTAAAAAGAAAAATGAAGCTATTTGCGCTATAAAACGTCATTGGGTTGCCAAAATAAAAATAAATTGTTCAGTTTACCATTTAAACGACCTAGAATGATACTTATTTCGTAGTATTCAAATTAGAATTGAATCTTTAGATAGCCTATTTTTTGAGTGAATGAAAAAATGTATTCAAAGTCCCTTTGTGTCACAGTGTTCATTTTTATTTGAATAAAAATGACTATCATATGATTTACCTTTTTTATTCGAAAGGCATTCCTGTTTTTGTTTAGGCAAAAAGTGAAAAAAAGACTATTAGTTGTCACGCCGCGCCGTTTGGTTAGGCAAATGTACTTATAGTTGAGATTTAGTTCAAAAATATCAAGTTCAAAATATAGCTCAAAAAGGTTTTATGACATTTCAGTTCCACTGGACTTGTATTGATGATTCCCATGACCATTACTCTGTAAATACATCGTCGGCGACAGTGCAGAACCTTGCACAACACCCTTTTTACAGAAGAAGCTAAAATACTAGATTATTAACCAAGGGGATAAAGCAGTGTCTTCTGTCGCGGGTGACGATTTAAATCGCGAGCGTAACGAAGGACTCGAGGTTTACTCCCGAGCGTAGCGAGGGTGTTAAAAACTTAAATCACGAGCGAAGCGAGGGATTTAAGACGAGTCCTGAGTGTAGCGAGGGATTTTCTTTCACCCAAGACTCATCATCTGCCTAGCCTTTTCCCAACTTTGTTGGGGTCGGCTTCCAGTCTAACCGGATGCAGCTGAATACCAGTATTTTACATGGAGCGACTGCCTATCTGACCTCCACAACCCAGTTAGTACCGGGTAATACGATACCCCTTCGGATTCTTTGTCTTGGATAAATAATCAAAATAGACAAGAAGTACTGATTCTGAAATTGATAGGCCTTTCGCACTTCTCCACGTTGAAAATTCTTCATAAGTTTTTAAATATTTTCCTTGGATTTTGTTAAAAGCAAATTATTTATAATTGCGGCAGCATTTGCACTGATGGAATCCGACAATTCACTGTCACTGTCGCTTTGATTTAACATCGTAACGTATTTTTAGAACATTAACTTATTTATACAAATAAATTAAAATAAACTTAACGTTTTATGTATTTGAAGAAAACAAAAACGCGGCAAATTCCTAGACTAACATTTTTTGTTGGAAAAGCAAAGGCATCAAGCTCATACGGCCTCGTCGGTTTTCGTAATTTTATTTAATAATCATAACTGCATAATAAACGCGTATTCCTTTTTCAAAAAGATGTATAATTCTTTACATACAAACTCAATGGTGTAAACACAGATGTAGTTCAGTATAAATTTCGGTAAGTATTCCAAATTTAAATCACATTCTCCCCCTAGAGGATGAATGAAATTCAGTACAATTTTCTTTCCCTGTTTTTAACAGTTTAAAAATGACTATTGTTATGTTCGCTTTTTGTGGCATAGAATGTCACTTTTTTGAGCAAGTGGTACGAAATAGTAGATTGTATGACAAGGGAGCAAAATAGTATTTTTACGGCGAGGGCGCTATTTTGATTCCAGAGCGAAGCGAAGGATTCTAGAATAGAATCCCGAGCATAGCGAGGGATTCTAAAATAGAATCCTGAGCGTAGCGAGGGATTCAAAGTACATCGCCTGAGGGAAAAATATGTTTGCTCTCGAGTCATATACTCTACTTTTCATCTCGTTCTATGAGAAAATAAATAAGAGACACTTTTAAGTAATTAATGAATAAGTTTAATTAAAAAAATGACATGAATGTAAAAAGGTCAATTACAAATTTATATTTATATCTAATAGATATAAATATAAATGGCACTGGCAAAATTTTGTCAATTTATTGTCACTGTGTGTATTTTGTTTGGGATTGATATAGTTGTGGATTTATTTATACATTTTTTGTTTTTTAATTACTCTTTCTGTGTTCTATCATCCAGTACTTTGAGTGTTTGTAATCTCAGTATCTGGCTGGTGCTCAGGAAAAGGTTCCTTTGATGTAGAAGAGCGCGGTGAGAACGGCATGGGCGAACTATCTGCAACTCTTCATTTAATATTTTCTACAATGCGCGTGCTGACCCCCGCACCGTACAGCAAACACTTGCAGCCAGTAATTTATACAATTTTCGTTCGATTTCAATGAACGATTCATGTTCCAAATTCAAATCTCATTACTGCCCGCTAAAAAGTCTAGTGGAGAAAAGAGCTACTTTGCTCCCGCTAAACGGGGAACAAAACGACACTTTTCGAATAGAAGGGATGAAATAGTAGATTGTATCATAAGGGAGCAAAATAATATTTTTACGGCGAGGGCGCTTTTTTGAATCCAGAGCGAAGTGAGGGATTCTAGAGTAGAATCCCGAGCGTAGCGAGGGATTCTTTAATAGAATCCTGAACGTAGCGAGGGATTCAAAGTACGTCGCCCGAGCCAAAAATATATTTTGCGCCCGAGTGATACACTCTACTTTTCATCACCCACTATGAGAAAATAAAAGGCGCCTCATAATTTTAACCGACTTCAAAAAGGAGGAGGTAATTCGACTGTTTTTTTATGTATTTACACCGATTACGCTGATATTTATGAGCCGATTGACGTGATTATTCTTTAGTTTGATGCGGAATAGTTGCCATTTGGTCCTATAAAAATGTAACATAGTTTGGCCCAGTAGTTTTCATTTTATGAACATTTTTACTTCAGTCGTGTGGTCTAATTTCAACATGTAAAATAAATGCATATCTAATATTTGGGAAAATAATAATAGGAATATTTGGATTTGGAACATCTATAAAGAGGATTAAAAACTCATTACTGCCCGCTAAAAGTTTCTTATAGAAAACACCACCTTTGGGTGCACTTAAAGGCGAACCAAGTCGTCCTTTTCGAATAGATGGGATGAAAACTGATTTAAACATCAACCAACACGTATGTCGAAAGTCCCAGATTCGTCTGTTTCACCAACCGTGAGTCTATAGATTAGCCACCTCAACGTTTTGGATAGCAAGCTGCTTAGTTTATCCATTCTAATGAAAATTTGTATTTCGCCAATAAAAAATGATACAAGGCCCTACAGGCCTACACTGACCCAGACGATATTTGTTACAGCCGTAAATTGTACCTACTGTAAATAGCAAACAAGAATTTGTTTGGTATACTACAAATAAAATGCCCGACTAGGTAGATACTGAATATGTTACCCGGGCCTTAATAACGAATCTATTGACACCTTATTCATCTAAATCGGATGAATAGTTTAGGCGCTACGGAGGAAAGGAAAATTCGTAAATACAAACAAACATGAACTGCCAAAAGGAAGGGTTATCATTTTAGCAGTCCATGTTTGTTTGTATTTACCAATGACGTATTATATATAGACACGTCATGAACCAACATCGCGGCGCTTAAAAACGGCGAAAATACTAGAACTACTTATAAGCGTGAAGAAAGAGAAAGAAAATATGACACCGAACGGCGGGATGCCTGTTGCGAGAGGGAGATAAATATACATCTTCAGTCACGTCACAGGATTTATTAAATTATAAACAAACGTAGCGTCGCGCGACAGGTTGGTGCGTAACTAAGCGCGATGTGGCCAATTGGCTTCATTTCATGTTGTCATTTTAGAGTGCGGACAACGTGTCTATAGTTTATATATCATGGTATTTACGTATTTTCCTTAACACAACCAGTCAAGTGAAATGATACTAAAGCAAGTCTACTCCTTAGCACCATGAATAATCATGTGGTACATAAACCCTAAACTAAGTCTAGATCCTCTAGGATAATCTAGACCCTCTCATTTTAATCCCTAATAAACTTAAACAGCTCCTTGATATCATGGCCCATGAAGATACGAGGCGTTTATGACGGTTTTCGAGTTAAGTTGAGTCTTGACATCATAACACTAAAGACATCATAGTTTAGTCTCAAGATTTTAAAATGATTATAATATGCAAAGTGTGTAATTTACACTCGAATATTCTAGGAGCTAAGTGATTTATAATAAACTAGCTGTTGCCCGCGGCTTCGCCCGCATGAAGTTCGGTAACTGTCCCACTGGATCATACTAAAGGGATAATAGTGTCCTACATGTTAATTCAGGTTATAAACTATCTAAGTGCCAAATTTCATAATCTAATTATTATCATCACAATCACTATCACAACCACCATCATTATTACAATCACCATCACAATCACCATCACAATCACCATTACCATCACAATCACCATCGCTATTACCATCACAATCACCGCCACTCTCACAATAACTATCACAATCACCATCACCATCACAATCACCATCAAAATCACTATCACAATCACCGTCATCATTATCACAATCATTATCTACGTAATCACAATCGCTATCATCGGTATCACCATCATTATCATCGTAATCACAACCATTATCATCGTAATCACAATCATCATCTTCACAATCTCCATCCTCGTCATCACAATCATTATAATCGTAACCACAATCACTATCATCTTAATCACAATCATCATAATCACAATCGCCATCACTATCAAAACCACAATCATTATCAAAATCACCATCATTATCACAATCACCAACACTATCACAATCACCATCACCGTCACTATCACTATCACAATCACTATCCCCGTTATCACAATCATTATCATAGTAATCACAATCATCTTCATCATTATCACAATCACCATCACTGTCACAATCACAATCACCATCACCATCGCTATCACCATCACAATCACCGCCACTTTCACAATCACCATCACAATCACCATCACCATCACAATCACCATCAAAATCACTATCACAACCACCATCATCGTTATCACAAACATTATCATCGTAATCACAATAATTATCATCTTAATCACAATCATCATCATCACAATCTCCATCCTCGTTATCACAACCATCGCTATCACCATCACAATCACCATCACTATCACAATCACCATCACTGTCATAATCGCCAACATCGTTATCTCACTTATTATCATCGTAATCACAATCATTGTCATCGTAATCAAAATCATCATCATCACAATCATCGTCATCAAAATCACAATTATCATCATCGTAATCACGATCATTATCATCTGGAACTCAAAATAAATACCATTTTCGTAATCAGCGCCCCTGATAATCTCGGTATCGACACCCATATTGATTTTTAGACATTTCAACCCCATCGGATCCCAACAGGGAATGGTAGTATTTCAGGTCCGCCACATTAAATCTTAAAATCGTTGTTTTTGTAATACACCCAACCCGATTCACCATACAAACAATACCTATGTTGAATTTCAGGCTTTGTTACCCCATTTCCCCCTTTAGGGGTTGAATTCTGAAAAAAACCTAAAACACAAATGTTAACTCATTTATCGATAGGAGTACTCCTGTTAAGTTTCGAATAAAGTAGTCTAACTAATCTTATTTCCCCATGTAATCTTTGGACCCCGTTTCAACCCCTTAGGGGGTTAATTTTGAAAAATCTTTTCTTAATGCACCCCTAAACCCCATATAGAACCTATGTGCCAAATTTGGAATCTCTAAACTCAGTGGTTTGGGCTGTGCATTGATTTTTATACTTTGCCACCCCACTTCCCCCTCTTATGGGTTGAATTCTAAAAAAACCTGAAACCCGTTTTTACTCATTTATTAATGAAGCACTCCTGTGAAGTTTCGAATAAAATAGTCTAACTAATCTTGTTTCCCCATACAAACTTTGGAGCCCCGTTTAACCCCCTTAGAGGATGAATTTTGAAAAATCCTTTCTTAGTGCACCCCTAGACCCTATAAAAAACCCATGTGCCAAATTTGGAATCTCTAGACTCAGTGGTTTGAGCTGTGCATTGATTTTTATACTTTGCCACCCCATTTCCCCCTCTTAGGGGTTGAATTCTGAAAAATCCTGAAACCCGTTTCTACTCATTTATTAATAGGAGCACTCCTGTGAAGTTTCGAATAAAATAGTCTAACTAATCTTGTTTCCCCATACAAACTTTGGAGCCTCGTTTAACCCCCTTAGGGGGTGAATTTTGAAAAATCCTTTCTTAGTGCACCCCTAGACTACATAAGGAACCTACTTGCCAAATTTGGAATCTGTAGACCCAGCGGTTTGGGCTGTGCGTTGATAGATGAGTCAGTCAGTCAGTCAGTCAGTCAGTCAGTCAGTTTCTTCTTTTATATATTTAGATAGATCAGCGGACGTCCCCCCGTATCATCCGCGTAGTTCCCGTTCCCGTGGGAGTACGGGAATAAAATATAGCCTATGTTACTCAGAGTGAATTTAGCTTTCTAATGGTAAAACAATTTTTGAAATCGGTTCATTACTTCCGGAGATTACTCCCTACATACAAACTTACAAACTAATGTTACCTCTTTATAATATTAGTAATTCATCCCAAGCTAAAGTTTTAGAAAATATTTAGTGTTTGTTAGTCGAAACTTAGCGAAATAAATGCCATTAGTTTGATTATGCAGTTTTTTAAAGCGCTTTATCATGATAATTTTCCAAATGAGACAAATATGCAACTGCTCAATTCAGTTCATCAAAAGTATGGAAAGTAGTTTAATGTAATTTAATTGTATAAAGAAAAAAACATAGACAATTTTGATTTAACATAGATCATAAGTATTTTACGTTAGTATTTAAAAATAAGAACATCCTAACGTGAAAAGTTCCATTGCAAAAGTTTTCAATTACACACATGGTTTCTTTACAATTTTCTTTTCTTTTTCAATCTTTTATGAAAGCAGATGTTTTCTTTAATGAAAAAACGTCACGAGTGTCAAATAACTCCACAGAAGTTACTTTGAAGTCTGTATGAATGAGCTTTTATATTATTATGATTAAAAAACTATGTTTGTGTAGTTTCATGCAACGTTATGAATTGTCAATTTTGATAAAGACTATTTAAAGCAGTGTTTTTCAACCTGTGAGTCGCGACCCCCCGGAGGGTCGCGAAGCCTCTACAAGGGGGTCGCAAGAGGTCGCGAAAACTACTTGCATAAACAAAACAATAAAGCCTAGAAAGATTTAATAAGAAAATGTTATTAACTAAAGGATATAAACATTTGTATGTTCATACAAATTAACAAAATAAAAACCTATTACTTAGTACTCATCCATCTTAATGAGGTTTCGCTTGCTTGTTAACTTAACTAATTTCTCCCATCGTGGATCCGTTTTTGCTACATTGAGAATTAAATCGAATTCCAAATTAAAAAAAAAAAAAAATTAAATACCTACATATATTTATCCGAATCCCCTAATTATGCAAATAACTAAAAAAATTGTATCGATTAATATTTGTAATTTAAAAAAATAAATGAAAAAAAGAAACGAATGGTGACCAAATATTTTTTAATACTATGAGGGTCGTGTCATGAAAAAGGTTGAAAAACACTGATTTAAAGGCTTCATTATCCGTGATTATAGAGGAACACTGAGGAACACAACGGTTTTCCGCGATTTTGTTTTTTTTTTTTTCAAACACACTTGGATTAAATAACGATACCTTATCTGTTGAAATCTATCCAGCCGTTTATAAGATACGCGGTAATAAAGTTTACAAACAAACATACACATGTCGTTTTTTAAATCTTATTAACAAATTCCGTTTGTGTTATTTTCAATATTAATCTAACAATTGATAACAATCCGTAGGTAGAAATTGAAGACTCTATTCATGTTAAAGGTCAACCCGAAATACATTACGAAATATTCTAAGAGATAAAATTATTTATAAACATTGTATGTTGTCTCCTCGTTTCAGATTTGTAATAATTAAAATACATCACCTTAATTTGATACCAAAATTAAAAACGAATACCTACGGAGTAAGATTATCAGAAAATGGATTAAGTATGTAACATAAAACATAACATCAAGCTCAAGTACTTACTCAAACGTCAAGACCTACTTACCTCTAAGAGTCTAGAGTAAGTAAGTAGTAACCTACCTACCATAAAATCGTTTTTGTCTTTTGTGAATGACTTCAAATAAAGCACAAATAAAGTTAAAAAAAAAACTCAAGACTTCCATAAAGAACAACACCTTTCATCGTCAAGTGCTCATAAAATAAACAAACAATCTACCTCACACCGGCAATGACGAACAAAACATGAAATACATTGTAACAATACCACTAATTCATGCCAACAACATGAAAAGCATTGGATAACCAAACAATTATTTAGAAAGGGCGACAACGGCCCACAACTTATCACTTAACCAACATATCTTGAGACCTCCAGGTGGCGCTGCTTGCTAGGAAAAACGTCATCCACTTGTCAAATCCAGTACATTTATATAGTTCCAAATTCCACCGGGTCTCAAGATATGTTGGTCAAGTAGTCGAATGAGAACTGTCTAGTCATTCCTAAAGAAAGGCAGGCCGTAGAATGGGCATAGAGCAAAGAAAGGGCTGTAAAAACCCCACGTTGACACCTATTGTTCATCCGTTTGTCTATTGTTCTGGAGAACTGGCCGCATTGTGCGCGCCTTTTAGAAAAATGGACCTCCTTGTTCGTTTGGATTCCAAATTTGAATACTTTGGAATTAGAAATGGACTAGCTAGGTACAGGTTGTTCTGTGTATTACCACGGTAATATTATTACAGTCCTTTCAGTTTATTTACCGCTAACTTAATACAAGTTGGCTATCCTGAGGTTGGAATGATTCCCCAGTAGAAAATATTTTACACAAAGTTTGGTTTAATTTGTAAAATGAACGATTGCTAATCACTAAGTACCTAAAACTAAAAACATAATGTTGAAGAACGAGAATTAGTTAGGGACCGCTTTTAACACCAAGATTCCTATATAAAAATATATAATTATAAAGCCTAGTTCTACCTACTTATATTTTAAGTAGAATTTAAAATAAGAAAGGAAACATTTTATCAAGACGGTTTACCTAAAATGAACGCTATAAAAGTACAAAATTAAATTACACTTTATCGTAAACTCAAATCGAAATATTGTTTACCCAAAATAACTAAGTTTACCATTGTTCCAAAGTGGTTTTAATTTACAATAAAACTTCCTAAATCTTGAACCAATTTGTTTGAACAACAAAAAGACTGTCTAATTGAAAACAATTGCCAAATAAGTACCTATATTGTTTTGTTTCACGAGGTAAACAGAGGATAATCATAAAGAAATTACGAAGAATTAATACAAAATAAGTAACTTCGAGGTTGTAAACTATCGGAACCTATCGAATTTCTAAATTTAAATTATACAATGTAATGATGATGATGATTATGTGGTGATGGCCCAGTGGTTAAGGCTTCGCCTCCCATGTATGAGGTTGTGTGTTCGAATTCGGGCAAGTACCAATGTGACTTTTTCAATTCATAAATGTAGGTAGGTACTTTTCTAAAGACATCAACATCACAGACATCGGTGAAGGAAAATATCGTGAGGAAACCTGGACTTCTAATGTAAGTTCGAAATCACCAACCCATCTTGAGCAAGCGTGGTGATCAATGCTCGTGCCTTCTCTGTATGAGAAGAGGCCTTAGCCCAGCAGTGGGATAGTAATAGGCTGGTATTATTATTACCAACTTAATAAATTAATTTGAAAGGAATCGATTCTGATTTTGTTAACAAAAAGAAACAATCAGCTTGTAGTCTGATAAATGAATGATTGTGGTTGGAAAAGTTGAAAGCAGAAAATGTGACTTATGAACTTTCTCTTATCGTTGAATTGGTATCAGCTCCGAAAAACGAACAATTTTTAAAAAATTGTCCTACAATCTGTCCCGTTCGTTGTTTTTGGTTTATATCTCGAAAACGGTGTGTCGCACGAATACTTGTTGTACTACACAATGAAATCTGATAAAATTCTCTACAACTTGGAAATTTTTTTTTTTACATTTTTTTTTTTTTTTTTTTTTTTAATATTGGCGATAGATAAAAAGTGTGACAAACAAAGTTGTAGAGAATTTTATGAGGTTTTATTATGTAGTACAACAAAATGTTATACGACGCATCGTTGTCGAGATATAAGCAAAAAACCAAAAACCGGGACCTTCTTTGCCCCCCCCCCGCCCTCGGGCTCACCTCGGAGGGGTCAGGACTTTTAATATGTTTATCTTCTAACTAGTCCAAACGAAGTTCATAAGTCAGATTTTCTGCTTTCGACTTTTCCAACCACACACCCCTTTTGAGCACTCATTTACCAGACTATTGCGTGTATGGGCCATTGCAGATGATCGTTGCAGGTATAATAGATCGTTCTGTAGTTTATGTCTCATCATCAGCCTACAACAGTCTGCTCCTGGACATTAGTTTCTGTATATAAACAAAAAAATAAAATAAAAAAAAAACAGACGCATTGATAACCTCCTCTTTTTGGAAGTTGGTTTAAAAATGAATCTGCTTTCTTCAAAAGCTTTTCATTGCAATTATAAGACGTAGCACTTCAATACCCGCAATTACAGCCACAATTAAAATAACAATGCACTGTGCCTCTGGAGGCACGGCCGGGAGCATACGGGTTAAAGTTCAACCTGAAACTTAAATATGCGGTACCTATAATAGCTTTACAATGGTGACATACATGAAATAAAACACTTGTTTGCTGCTCCAGTAAATTAAACTGAAAACCTATAGTTGGTGCCAGTTAAGATAACAATAGCGGTCATTGACCCACCTACCTCTTCTTAACATTGAAAACCAAAAATAAGTCTTAGCCCAGTCAAATTAGACATGCAAGGTTACAATAATTCGCATAGAGTTAAAAATTGGCACAAATGTTGGGAACATCATAACAAATGAAATGTCACAAGTCCCCATCGATCCGACCTTTGGAAAAAGAAATATTCAAGGTCAAAGGTCGTGTAAATGAGTTTTTTGCATTTTTCAGCCAAACGGTAAGTTGTATCATAAAAATATGTGGGACAAAATTATAGATCGTGCAATTATAAAAACTGATTTATTACTTTTTCCTAAGAATCACTATTTCTGAGATAAAGCTGTTCAAAACGATGAAAAAGTTGCGTTTTTGATAATAATCTATACGTTTCCACGCCACCGGTGAAGTAGTGTACCTGGCGTATATTTTTTTAAACGTGGTTACCCCAGTAAGTGTATTCCACGATCTATTGTGGCCCTGTTTCATAAAAAAACCGGCAAAGTTAGAATCGGACTCGCGCATGAAGGGTTCCGTACCATCGTAGTAGGTGAGCCTTTAATTTTTTATTTATTTATTGTTGTTATAGGACGAGGAGCTCGTGGCTAAATAATAACAGCCGCTCGGGTCGATCTTTAGGTTAAGCCGTGCTTGCCTAGGTTTGTATGTGGATGGGTGACCACCCGTTACATATTAAGTTTCCTACGCGTCTCGGAAAGCACGTTAACAGTTGTTCCCAGCTGCCATTTGTAGATCTTTGACAGTCGTTACAGGTAGTCGGTGGCCCAAAAAGACTGACAACCAGTCTTACCAAGGGTCGAATCGTATTACCCAGTTCTAAGTGGGCTGTGGAAGTCAGATAGGCAGTCGCTCCATGTAAAATACTGTTATTCAGCTGCATCCGGTTAGGCTGGAAGCCGACCCCAGCATAGCTGTTACAGCACGATCATGAGATACACCCCGCTGACAGACAGCGGACGGATGGACAACGGAGGCTTAGTTATAAGGTCCCGTTGGATACCTTTTGGAAACGGAATGAAGATATTGTGTCAAATAAAAAATGGTACAATTGGAAAAGATGAAAGCGGTGTAAACTATGAGCACCTAACTAAAGAATATAATTCGTCTGATTGATAAAATTATCTAATGGAACTTCAAATGCAATGTCTTCTTCTTTTCTTCATCTTCTTCCTGCTGAGTACAAGTACATTGTTCTATGACCGATACATGAGGTATCTCCTCGCCGATATCTTAAGAATACTTTTCTAAAGGCGATTCAACATTGGAGCACGACTGTTCCTAACAACCGGCACATGCTAATAAACTAAACAACCCGACTTTGTTGCAGCTGCATTTAGCATGACACCCCTTAATTAAATAGCAAAAAATTGTATTACGGAGTTTTTCTGGTGCCACCCGCACCGGAAAAACTCCTTAATCATGCGTTTTGAAGTAATGTCTGTATTGGTTCCAATGTATTATCAATTAATTTCCAAGCAGAAGCAGAGGTTATGGATATACATAAGCTAATTGCACTCGTTTTTAGTTCCACTAAATAATTCTTTTTCAATCTGACGAATCATTTTCTACAATCACACTTCACACTCATAGTACCTACAAAAGCGAAAGTTTGTATGTGTGTAACTGTGTATGTTTGTTACTCTTTCACGCAAAAACTACTAAACGGATTTGGATGAAATTTAGCACACAGATAGCTTTTGACTGGATTAACACATAGAATATTTTATCCCCGTAGTATGATCCCGTGGGACAATTACCGACCTCCACGCGGGCGAAGCCGTGGTCATAAGCTCCTTACTCATAATTTTCACCGCAATTCCCAATTTTTTATTCAATACAATATTTTTTTATTAAACATGACCTCAATAGATCGTGGAAAAGGCTCATCACGTAAAAAAAACCCGCCAGGTACACCACTCCAGCGTGCAGCGGTGCCGTGGAAACATTTGATTTTTATGAAGAACACGACTTGTTCATCTTTTTGAACAGCTATATCTCAGAAATGGTGATTCTCAGGAAAAAGCATAAAAGCAGTTTTTATAGATAATTGCACGATTTACAATTTTCTCGAATTTATTTTTATGATAAAACTTACCGTTCGGCTAAAAAATGCAAAAAACTTATTTGCACGACCTTTGACCTTGAATATCTTTTTTTGCAAAGGTCGGATCGATGGGGACTTTTGACATTTCATTTGTAATGATGTTCCCAACATTCGTACCAATTTTTAGCTCTATGCGAATTATTGTAACCTTACCCCTATTTTTTGAGCTAATTTGACTGGACTATCTGTTCAAGTCTGGAATTGTCATCTATCATGATCTTCAACATTTTTTGTAATAAAAAACGATACGTGGTTATTTGTTTTGGTTCGTACGAAGATCTATTAGGGAAAGAGTGCAATGACCGTTATTCTCATCTTAACTGGCACCAACTATACTTTAAGATGAATGCTCCAACCAGCCCGCGAAAATCAAATTTTCTTACGTTACGGTTCTTACATAAGGTGGAAAAATGACTTTTTCAAAGTCAAAGTCATTCTTGCACCTTTATGAACTTGGAGGGTTGTATTGATTATTTTAATGATTATATAATATGTATATACGCGAATAATATTCTAATCAACATTCAACCTAGCACTGGCCTGCAAATTGCAAAAAACGTGAGAAAATTTAAATTTCGCGGGCTTGTTGAAGAATTCACTTTAATTTGTTTGTGACTATTAATGGGGTAACCCTTAGGTAGGCGCTTTATAGCCGGGAATAACAAGGGTTCGTCCACTCTTTCCGTGGTATTGTAGCTTCGGTTAAAACACTTTCTGCCACCCCGCCCAGTCTGTGTAAAATGGTTGTGTTGAAGTGGTTACATTGTTCAGCGCCCTCCACACGTACAGTTCAGACCGCGCATCTTGGACTGCGTTTCAAACCGCAGTTAGATCTGTACAGTTTGGACTGCGGATCAAACTGTTGTGCTAATTACGATTAAAAATGCATTCATAGTTTGGATTGCCGAATAATCTAGACAAACGTTCCGAACTGTGCGTGTAAATTGATTTTCAAGAGTTTGGACTAAAGTTTGGAATGGCGCGTGGAATGTCATAACTTTTAAAAGTTTTTACGCAGTAGTAAGAAAAATGGACGATCGTTTGGTCATCGCGTTAGCTGGATTTGTAGTTAGTTCCGCGTATCTGTTACTTTCTTCAATTCTTTGCGAAATGCACCTCTTAAATTCTGTATTTTTTTGCTCACAAAATCGCGATCAGCTGAAACAAAACCTACTGACTTGCAAAAATCAAACAGCTCGTCATATGCTTTGTTTCTCATATTCCTGTTACTGTGCTCCTTACTTTTTATCTTCCACAAACATGGATGTTCACGGAACAAACGAATGAACTCTGTGATATCTTCGACGCTCCAAACCACCATTTTTATAATTTACGTTCATACGTGATGCGCGCGTAAAACTGTGAGACATGCGCTCACGTCGATATGCCAGATTGGACTGTTAGATCCGCACATCTACACGTACAGTTCGGAGCGAAGGATGGAACGGCGCGTGCTGTTTCCCGCGGTCCGAACTTTACGTGTGGAAGGCGCTAAATGTCTTAGCGGCCGCCTCCACGAGCGAGCGAACTTTGCCCGACCCGGGTATTGAGCCCAGGACCTCATTGCATGCTCAGTCATCGCAGTGGCGACTAGACCAACCAGGCAATCAGTGTGTTGAGTAATGTCCCCAATAATTTAACAATAAGAATACCATCGCCTAACTACTTAGGTAAGAGGACGAAGCAAAATAAGTGTGAAATAAAAAAATAAAAAAGCGAAAAATATGTGAGTTATGTTTGGATGTTTAAAATCATATACGAACTATTTCCCTGCGATAGGTATACTATGTATTAATAAAGAGTGTTAAAGATCTCTTTACGAAGCCGAAAGGCACTTGTTCTCCCCGTCATTGCAATCATTTTTTTGTTCTACGCCATCCTTCCCTTCTAGTTACAAGTTTGTTAGTTGTTTTTTTTTTATTTACAAGATTTTATTGTAAGATTTTTACTTTAAACACCTTCACGACCCCCACACTATTCAATCCATTCATCAGCACAATGTTTTGAGTGCGATACATTGAGTTCTACCATAAAACATGATTTTTCACAACAAACAAAAAAGTCGTTTTCTAGCAATAATTTTTGCGTAAAGTTACTTAGTTTGATGTACAGAATGCTTGGTTGACGACTTCGTGTTGTGGTTGTTTACACCCTGTACCTATGTTTTTCCTTACAATGCACAATATCAATTAAGTTTATAAAAAATATTCTAAACTATTCCAAGTTGAAACGAACCGAAAGCTCAGAAAATCAACAATCAAACACCTACTACAAAATTTCAAAATTTCCAGAAGATTAATTATAGAACTCACCGACTGGAAATTGTGTAAAATATTATTTACTCCAACTTAAAATCAATTCGTAGTAGTTCGTCAACAACTTGACATTTATAAAAGCTTGTCAAACGGTCTGCGTTTTGCTTTTACTAACAAGCGTTTAGCCTTTGAATGGCAAGTTCTAGGCAGAGCTAGCGTACTGGATCAAAGAACCGAATAATGACGCAGCCTGTATATACCGACCAGCAATTTATATTTTTAAATTTAGAAATTGGTACGTTTGACGAAAACGTTCAAATTTTTTTTTTAAGTGTGTTATAACTTCTTTATGTGCGTTGAGCACTTTTTGAGTGAAGGAAAAACATTGAACTCATCGTCACTTGACGTAACGTGCGGTCACGCTTCGTAGCACTCGTAGCATGCGCTACGCCGTAGCACCACATAGGCATGCGCGGGGCATAACCAGTACTATGACTTTGGAGGGGCCTGTGTACTTTTTATTTTCACTTCTATCGGCAGTCCCCAGGCTTCCCCGATTTTTCTATTTTTTTTATTATAGAAATGAATCGTATTTTTTACATGCAGGCTCTCAGCTACCAGTAACACAGTCACTAATAAGGATTTACTTAGTTGAAAGGGTAGTGGTGATCTACCTATTTTTGAACGTTGTTTTTTGACGTATAGGTACAATTTGCTCGCCATCTTAATCTATACTAATATTATAAAGAGGAAAGATTTGATTTTTTGTTTGTTTGTGTGCTTGGAACGATTTAACTCTAAAACTACTGGACCGATTTTAAAAATTCTTTCAACATTAGAAAGCCACGTCTTTACTGAGTAACATAGGCTATATTTTATCTCCGTACTCCCACGGGAACGGGAAGTACGCGGGTGAAACCGCGTGACGTGCCGCTAGTACTTACATAAATAATACACACATCAAAAGTATCTAGGGATCAACATATATTTTTGCAATAACTTTTCTCCTGATTGATATTAATTAAAATTTTCTTTAAGGATTCATCAAATAAAGGGTTTTCGTTTGTCACAGTAACGATAAACCAAGTCACCTTTGCATTAATAAAGAAATTTGCCATTTTCCTAATAAAGGGATTTTTGACATTTGAACCACTAACATTAAAGTTCGAAAAAATGACTGAAAACACAGTTTTCTTTAAAATTTTATTGGGTAACTTAAACAATTAATAATCCGTGTTTCTACCGCGAACACTAACAACACAAGAACATCGGTTTGGCATACTCAAAATGAGTTCATCCAAATCACGCTGTGGAATGGCCGACCATGTTCGTTGCAACAACAAAAAAAGGTCTTCTTGCGACTGGATACCCTCCATATTCGGCAGAGCTCTTCTCTGTAGCATATCCCATGCATGCTCAATCGGGTTCAAGTCTGGCGACTGAGCAGGCCAGGGCAGGACATTGATGTTAGCTGCGGCGAGAGTCTGTCTTACAACTCTTGCGGTGTGCGGTCGTGCATTATCATGCATTAACTGAAATAAGGGACCGATTTGCACTTGTAGAGGAACGATGACGTCTGATACAATCGTCTCAGCATAAATTTGAGCGTTGAGGTTGCCTCTGATCCAAATCAACTCAGTTCTTCCGCCGATCCAAATACCCGCCCATACCATGATGGTTCCACCACTATAAGGATGGACTTCCTGGCAGGATTTTAATCGCTGTTGGCGTCCAGGGGTTCTCCAGTGTCGTATACGTCTTGTATCCGGTCTCATACCAAAACGAGACTCATCAGAAAAGCACACGAAACGCCATTGTTCTTCTGCCCAATTTCTGTGTTCAAGAGCCCATTGATATCGAATCCTACGATTGTGCATTGCTATAGGTGGTACCCGTAGCGGTCTTCGGGAATGAAGGTTCACTTCATGCAAGCGGTTTCTGACTGTTTGGTCGCTAATTAAGTTCCCTGAAGAGTGATGAAGCCTTACGGCTAACATCATGGCGGTTATTGTTGGAGCTCTTCGAGTTAAGATTTGAATGTATCGGTCTTGTCTCAGTGTGGTGCAGCGATACCGTCCTCCATGGCGCTCAGCCACGGTACCAGTGCTTCGGTAACGTGTCCAAAGTCGACTGATAACACTCTGACTTGTATTCAGAGCTAAAGCTACAGTACGTTGCCGGGAACCAGCTTCTATCATTCCCACGGCTCTGAGCATTTCTTCCCTGCTTAAATGACGTCGCCGCTCCATAATAACGTTGGTTTTAATCAGTAGTAGGGAAACAGTAGCACTAATAATGTCTTCAATGCGTTGTATGTTTTTATAGGGAAAATATTGACAGCTTATTTTCATCTTTTACTCGAATTTGATTGAGAGTTCCTGATTCAAATTATGAAATGCACCAAAAAGGATCCATATAAATTTATAAAATCATAAATTTATTACAAAGCCACATCTCAATCTCAAGAAATCCGCATAAAAATGCTTGATCCCTAGACACTTTTGATGTGTGTAGTTGTATTATATCTACCTCATCCAATTCGAAGTAAAGGAAAAAGACCAACTTTTTTTAAAACAGAATAATACCGACCTAGTATAAATTCAGTTTCATCCATCATAAATAAAAAAATACTAAATAGTAAGTAGGCAACATTAAACATTTGACAACAAAAAAAAAACAATCATTTTGTTATCTCTACAGCAGTTGAATAAAATGGGTCACAGTTTTTTAATAAACAAAATAAAATTTAAGTGTAACCAAAACAATTACTGTTAATGACAAATAAAAGAATCGGAACACATTGAAATTACAAATAATAAATGTAATCTTCGCGTCACCGACACTTATCATTATCATCGTTTCAGCATCATATTGTCATTGTGTTCATTTTTAAGAACTTTTAAAGGGTGTAAAAACACCGAAAGAGAGAAGCCGAAAGGCACTTGTTTTCCCCATCATTGCGATATTTTTTTTGTTCATGTAAAGGTGTCGACAGGTGTAAAACACCTCTTAACGAAGCCGAAAGGCACTTGTTCTTCTCGTCATTGTGATCATTTTTTTGTTCTACACCATACCTGGGAACCTTCTAGTTACGGAGATATTGGGATCAAAGTTCCAACATTTTCCATTTTTTTTTTATAAATAGGTACATGTTTTTAATGTAAGATTTTTACTTTAAACACCTCCACGACCCCCGTACTATTCAATTCATCCATCAGCACAATGTTTTAAATGGGTTACATTGAGTCCTACCGAAAAGCCTGATTTTTCACCCAAAATGTCATTTCCCAGAAAAAAAAATCCGTAGGGTTACTTAGTTTGATGTACCTACAGAATGCGTGGTTGATGGCTTCGTGAAAAGTCTGTTTACGACGCCAGCACATCAAGCTACTACAATCTGACAAATTTCTTCAATAGATTTTCAACTTTATCACCACGAAATTAGGTTCACGGTTGATTGGGAAAATTTTACTGTTTTGTATAGGTTAGTGCTGACGGCTGTAGGTACCTAACATCACGGAAAGTCGTTACAGGTAGTCAGTTGCCCGAAACTCTGACTACCAGTATTCCCAAAGAGTATCGTATTACCCAGTACTAACTGGGTTGTGGAGGTCAGATAGGCAGTCGCTCCATGTAAAATACTGATACTCAGTTGCACCCGGTTAGACTGTTAGTGTTAGCCGACCTCAAAATAGTTGGGAAAAGGCTAGGCAGACGATGATAAATAAATAAAAAAGCTTTATTCATTCCACACAATCGAACAAATTACAATCAAATAATAACAATCTATACTAATATTATAAAGAGGTAACATTTGTTTGTAAGTTTGTATGTAGGGGGTAATCTCCGGAAGTAATGAACCGATTTCAAAAATTCTTTCACCATTAAAAAGCTACATTCACCCTGAGTAATATAGGCTATATTTTATGCCCGTACTCCTACGGGAACAGGAACTACGTGGGTGAAACCGCAGGACGTCCGCTAGTAATTAATAAAAAAGCTTTATTCATTCCACACAATCGAACAATAATCAAATTACAATCAAATAATAACAATAAGTATTAATAATAATCAGATGAAAATTTAGACAACCTTAAACAACCAACCAACAACACACCAACAACAACCTTACAACCTTAATTATAAAATCAACAAATAAATTACATTAAATTAAAAATATTCATTATTATTTCGATAAAAAAAAATTCTATATTATTGAATTTCTTAAGATAAAATTATAAATTCGTAATCGTATCGTAATTTTGATATGTAATCACGAATAGCAATGAAATAATAACAATAAATATTTACATTAATCAAATAAAATTACGCTAAGTAGATGACACCATAAAACAATAATTCCAAGACACCTATCTCTAAAAAACACTTTATTTTGGGCCTGAAAACCCGATTTATTTTTAATTAACTGCCAAATTCGATTTTTAGTTGCTTTGAAATCACTAAATAGTTCAGTCATTGAGTTGAATAAACAGTGACGTTACAGTTGCCTATTGCCATACAAAATCTATGAGAGAACCGCGTTTTGACAGCTCTTAAAAAGTATCTCAATTGATTGGTGTTGTGTCATCTACCCCATTAAAAAATGACAGCTGATGAAGATGATGTGCATAAAATCACGCCTGTTATTTACTGTCCTGTCGGTAATCCCAAAAGTGTAAGGTCGAGATACTTACATACCTTTTAGTACATTCACACTTCGCCAAACACTGCGTTTGTGGGTGTGATATTCTAACTTATACGTATATATGTATGTAATTAATGAATGCAGGTGAAAAAAAGCTTTATAAATTAACTCATATAAATTGATTATCTAATCAATACATGATGTGTTTGGCATTTTTGACATGAATCTGAGAGAACGCAATTCAGTATGTAAAGTATTTTTCAGGAATTTTGTTATATTTTTATTTCGTAAAACATTTAATTTTAAGCCACTAATTTTAAGCTTTTATTTTTACAAGTAACCGTTTTTTTAAATTATTATTCGTTATGACGTCATGTCATAGACTGAATAGCTTTAGGTCTCTGCCACGTTTTCAGTACATACAAAAAACACTAATAGATAACTTCAAAATTGACATTGACACTTGACAGATACGATTTTTTATTTTGTGTGGCGAAGGTTGCATACAACTCGATTCTTACTGGATTCCTTTTGAAAAATGGCACTGTCAGTATTCTTTAGACAAATTATATAATCACATTAAAGATTTATGGCTTAAGGCGCTGTGAACACCAAAATCGCGCACACTGTCTATTTGTATGGGAGTAAATGAGACGTCACTATTACTGGGCGGCCAGGTTTTAGACGAAAATAATGAATAAATATTGAAATAACAAAAGTGATAAATAAAAAGAATAAATAAAAACAACAGTTCCCTGTATTATTATATATTACATCACTGTTATTAATATTATCAAGATTTGTTTATAAATAATACAGTTACAATTGCTACAATTTCAATTTAAATGGTTATTTTATGGTTTTTTTTATCGAGATAATTTACCGAAAACGTGTTTTGAACACAATGGTCCACCCATAAATATGATCAAGATTAGCATATATTTTTTTAGCTGCTCTAAAATGTATACATTTGGCTAAAAAACTGTTTTGTGAAGCCTATTTTGACTAAGTACAGCGCCTTAACTCTGACAAAAATTTGACCCTTCGCTACTGGAAGGGTCACTGAAACGAAAACGGTCACCACGTATTCTGAGCCCCCTAAAGTCTAAAGAAAATGTGTAGAGGTTTTTAAAAAATCCTTAGCTTATTAAAAGATTTATAAAATTATAAGTAATGAGACAAGGGCTTTATTAAAACCGAGGTTTTTTTAATGAACTACAGGAAAATGGTTGGTACGTATAATTGGTAGACGAGAGAAAAAATGGTAGGTATTATTAGTATTAAGATCAGCGAAGTTTAAAAGGAAATAACGTAATAATAAAGCCTAATAAAATTATATTATTATAAGTCGGAATTACAGGAAAAAAAAAACAAATATATAATCAAAAATATTCTTAAAAGTAAAATATAATTGAGAAAGCTCGTTAAAATTATATCAAGCTTTGACAACCAAGTCCGAGACATTGTTTTATTTATTTGAGAAGTGAGACGTTTATCGTAATTAATTACTTTGGTCTCGAATATTATATTGTGCCGTATCTTAACTTTAATTTATATTTAATTTTAAATCTTATGAAACCTTATAATTGGTTGAAGGTTTGACTAAAAATTAATCGTTTTTACTGCTATTTATATCAAAGGTTATTTTCACATATTTTAATACGCTAATTATTTATGTGATAATAAGTGGATAATAGTAAAAAGTAAAAACAAATATCTTTTGTGTGAAAAATAACCCTACCTAAATTTATTTTTAACTAGTAATCCGCCCCGGCTTCCATAATTATAAACTTATTAAAATCCGTTGCATAGTTTAAAAATAGCGGAAGCGATTTTGTTTTATACTATGTAAAGATTCTCTTGCCGTAAATCTTTCACACAATCATGTTCTTAATGAATTGCTGTGTAATAAACGCCTTAATTTTCATTAAACAATTGCTCTTAAAACTTACAAAAAAATCAGAACATCAAATCCACAACAATTATTAGAAGAAAAACTAACAACCTCATCTTATAAACAAAATTCAAAAATAGAACCACATGAAAAAATAACGCGAAAAAAAAATCAATTCCATTTTTTATTTTTAAATTTCAAAATTAGAAACAATAAAGGTCAACTTACGTGCCCGTTCACACAATCACAGTAACACTACCGTCGCGCGTAGCTCCCGACAAACCGGCACGTCCTCCCGACTCGAGTCACGGGGGAGGTATGAGATACTGACGCTGATGCCGCTGTGCCGGTACAGCCAAATTTCCGTACGTATGCTGCCTCTTTAGACTGTACCGGGAGGATCGCGTGGTGTAGTATAGGTATAGGTGTACTTTACCGGAATAGGTCGCGATATTATGCATACTGTAAACGTACATTTAGATGTTTTTGATTGAAAAAGAGTTGAAAGTTTTTGTGAGCTTTAAAGTAAGTTTCAGTAAAAGGGTTTTTTAATAATTACAGTTATGTCAAACTCTAGACTATAAGCTCAATGATTTATCATTATGTTTAAACCCTAGTTAGTGTTTTAATTACTTAAAGTAGGTACTTTAGTAAGCAAAAAAATACTTACACATTACACTTGTCTTGTAGAGTTAGAAAATTTATGTGTTAAACAAAATGACTTACAAATTAAATTGACCGTATTCTGAAATCATACCTTTCATTCTTTGGAAAAAAAGTCCTGTCACCGTTTTAGTACCCACCTCTAAATTTGCATAATGAGTCACACCAACACATCAAAATATTACTATTTAATAAAAGTTATGTATTTAGGCTGCGGTTCCACTGAAGCGGAGTGGAACGGAGTGGAGAGCGATTCACCAATCACATGGCAGGAGTGGAGAAGAGATGTGGATATCAAGCCATGTGATTGGTGAATCGTGCTCCGCCCCGCTACAGTGGAACCACAGCCTTAATGCGCGTACTCATGCAAATAATAATAGGTTTTGTTTCAACGAAATCGGTCCAGGATTTCCAAAAATACAGCGTTTTAAAGTTTCACCGCTTTTTTTAATTTGCGTTCCTTCGCGCGCTACTGTAATGACACGACGCTGTGACTGTCATGTCCGATTACGGGTGATGCGGAGTGTATACGTTCATAAAATTTGATTTGTAAAGTGGTTTGCACTTATTATTTCAACTCGCAGCTCGCAGGTGACGACACACGTAAGTCGGATTTTGATAATCGACAATACAATTTTATTATCATATAGCATTTTAGTTAAATTGTTTGAAACAAGCACAATCAGTATCATTCATAGATATGAATAAATACTTAAAATTATGAAAATATAAAGAGTAAAACGAGTATTTTTAATTTTAAAATCGAAGAATTTGCGTTAAATAGGTTTAAACCGCGCGCTCGTACTAGAGCCTCCATGGGTTGGTGCTTGGGTCGTTGTCAAATCTAAATATCTAGAAAAGAACTTACTTTCTCCAAATGATTTAATTTATAAAACGTTGATGGTTAAGTTCAAAATCGAATGAGAAAATTTGACAGTTTGTGGTAACTTAATGCGCTAGCACATAGGTAACATACCTACACATGTCGCCGGCAATACGCGCATCAAACATCCAATCTGTAGACACCCTAAGCCCAACATCTCTTGGTCGGCGCGGGGTGAACGACTCTTCTCTCCCGATAACAGTGTGGTTGCCGGATGAGCAGCGTTTGACAACAAGATTGATCACGCTAATTACTTCTGTTTTATTACGCCGTGGCTGCTGAGAATATTAACACTAATTATTTTGTTAGTAGATGGTACGGCAGGTACTTCATCTTGGAAGGTGAGAGCTTCAGGTCAAAATTAACACGAATGAGCGTGGTTTTTTTTTTCATTACTTTGATGGTTATTCTTTTTTTTTTATTAGGCTTTTACGTGTCATTACTTCTACTTCTTATTACAAAATTATGTTCCACTGGGAAAGCATTATAAACTCAAGTCGGCCAACATTATAGGAGTTAAATAAACTAGTAAAGACTGTACGGTGGGTAAAAAAGTATCAAAATTAGATACAAAAATACTTTAAGTGTGAGCCTACTTAAGGAATTGACAAAATTCATTTTATAAAAAAAAAGCGCAGAAAATCTAGACACGCGGGAGCGTGTCAAGCCAAGTTCTGGCGCGCAGCTCACAGTGTGTAATATTACACGAACCATTTGGAGCCACTTTTGAGCCCCTCATAACTCATCAAAAACTATTTCACCTAAACTTATCAAATTTGGCTCATATATTGAGACTAGCGAGATGTATGTGTTCTAAATTTTATAAACATATCTCTAACGGTTATTTAGATATTAACGTCCAAAAATCGTCATTTTTATGACTGACCTATAGATCAAAACTATAACCCAGTTCCAGATGACCTAGAAAGTTCAAATTTGGCATGCAGATAGGTAATTAGGTGAATATAAAGGAAAAAATCAGAAACTGGTAATTTATTATCATTTTATTATAATTTTCACTTAACTTATTAATTAGTGCCTGTAAATCTCTATATGTGGATTTTATGATCTTTACGTGAATATAATAATGAGTTGAATACCACCCCTAATTTTCTTTAATCCAAATATTTTCGTTTTTGTACTTATAAATAAGAATATACACACATCAACACGGTCTAGGGATATTTTTAAAAAAGCGAATTACTATCAATGTGTTAATTATTTATATGACATTTATATATTTAAAAGATACGTTATTTAATATTCTACCATTTTTTGATAATGGTTAAGGTATAGATTAAAATTTCAGGATTTTATGGAAAAAAAATGAAGCATAGACGGAAACCGTATATGAATGAACTTTTAATTTGTGAGTAAAAACTGAAAAAAATAGAAAAATCATTTAATTTGTGCTTATAAACTTGAAGTTAGTAGTCTGAGAAAGCGCCCATGATGTTCATAACATGATGTCTTGCTGCGGAATATTGTCCCATGTCCTTCTGAGGTGCGCAAAAAGTTGATCTTCTGTAGCCAGATTTTCAGGAACTTCCTTCAGAGCTCTTCTTTGCAGCATATCCCACGCATGCTCAATGGGATTTAGATCTGGCGATTGAGTAGGCCAGTCTAAGGCCCTAACATTATGTGTATGTAACCAAGCTGCTACCGTTCTCGCCGTGTGTGCCCGGGCATTGTCGTGCATGAGCAGGAAATCTTGCCCCATTTGTGTTCTGTGGGGCAAGATTACGGGCCCCAGCACCTGTTGGACGTATCGTTCTGCCGTCATATTGCTCCGCACCCAAACGAGATCCGTCCGTCCTCCAAGGCGAATTCCTGCCCAAACCATAATTGTTCCTCCTTGGTATGGGTGAACTTCCTGAAGGTTCTGGAGACGGCTCCATCGTCCAGGAACTCGCCAAACACGCGTCCTTCGTGAATCTGGATGGAAGCCGAACCTGGATTCATCCGTGAACAGCACATTGGACCAGTGGTCACGGCCCCAGTCCACGTGGTTCCGAACCCATTCTAATCGTCGTCCACGATTGCCTCTCCGTAAAGGTGGGACCCGGAGTGGTCTACGAGAGCGTAGATTGCTTTCATGCAGTCGCCTTCTTACAGTTTGGTCACTCACAAGCACTTGGTGTTCCACTCGCAGCCTTTGGACCAATTGAGTCGCCGTTGCATTTGGTTGTGCTCGCGCAGTAATTTGCAAAAATTGGTCTTGTCTGGGGGTAGTGATGCGACTTGGCCCCCGGTGCCTCTCCGCTACTTCACCTGTGGCACGATAGCGTGTCCACAATCTTGAAATTACATTTTGATGGGTCCCTATGGCCTCAGCAACATTACGCTGAACAGATCCAGCTTCCAGCATTCCCACAGCTCGTAACATCTCCGCCCTCGTCAAATGTCGGCGTTGCATGGCTACAATACCTCAATTTTAACTTTATCTTTCGTTTAAAAATGAAAAAAAACTGTAACTAAACGTAATTCGTATTGTTTTCTAAATTTCGCACAAATGAAAATTCCCTGTCCTATACATCAAGACATTTTTATGCCACCGAAACAAAAGAATTTTGAATTATCTATAACAACATAAAATACCATTTTTTCTTATAACTTAGGAGAATATATTGTAGACTAAGATCTGACTTGGCTAGTTTTCAAATACGAATTATATTATAGCCTTCGCAAGTTCAACCTGTTACTTCTACTTACTGTCGGTTATTTTATTATTCCGAAAATTTGGCTTGCTGATAAAAACTAACCACCGAACATAATAATTCGTATATGAGAACTAGCCAAGTCAGACCTTAGTCTACAATATATTCTCCTAAGTTATAAGAAAAAATGATATTTTATGTTGTTATAGATAAATTTCAGGACTGACCATTGAACTTGGCACCCATTTAGATTTCACTTCTTTTGTCGTTGAAGTCAACTACCAAGGCATATATCATCATAATATTGAACTTGGCTCTCATTTCACATTTATGTTTTTGATGGGATAATGTATTACGCAATTTTTGGCTCGCTATAGTGACATAGAAAGATAAATCCTATCCCTATTTAACGACACTTTAGAAAGTGATAAGTACATGTTTCGATTTAAATACTATATGCTCCCTCTTGAGTACCTATAAATAAATAAATTAATATCAATAAAATAGTAAAATTATTATTTATTATATATTATTATTATTTTATGGTTACTTTAGTACAGCATTAGCCATAACATAACATCACGGCTGTAATCCCCGAAGCTCCCTATTCCCCTCCTTTATAGAAGTCGGTTAATAACTTTACTATGAAAGGATTGTAGCCCACCTAATCCGTAGGTACAGTCAATAAAAGAGCTAGGTATGTAGGCTAGCAATTTAATCTTCTTACTACTACAACAACAACAACAGCCCATAACGTCCACTGCTGGACATAAGCCTCTCCCATGATGGGAGGAATTTGCCGTAATCTCCACGCTTGGCAGGCGGGTTGGAGATCGCAGTGATATAAGACTAACAGAAAACGCTGCTGCCCATTCTCAGGTCTACGGAGGCGCAAGGTGTTCTGCCTCAGACATTAGTCGCCTTATACGACACCCGTGAGTGTAATGGGTTGGTTCTATTCTACTCTGCCGGATACCACGCGGCTGTACTACTATAGTCTGTATGTTTAGTCTGTTCTGTATGGTGTCGGACGTTAAGAATAGCACCATCTCATATCTTCCCGTGGGTATCGTAAGAGGCGACTAAGGGACTTACCAGATAATGGGCAGCAGCGTTCTCTGTGCTTTTGTAACAACCGTACTGCGATCGCCAACCCGCCTGCCAAGCGTGGCGATTATGGCAAAAACCCCCTTTGGGGGAGGCCCATGTCCAGCAGTGGACGTCTTTCGGCTGAAATGATGATGAATGATGATGATGACTACTAGTCTGCGCCAGATAAGTAAGAATTAAAGGTCGTTTCGAAAAATCGTTTTTTATTACTAGAAAGAGTCAAGAATCACGATAAAGGTTTTCGGAATTATGTATTTGAATAAATGTATGCGGGATAATGACCTTTAATTCTTACATATCTGACGCAGACTATACCTATTACATTTGCGAAAGGGAAATCCGTTCAGTAGTTTCTACATAAAAAAAAAACCACTTGCGTACAAAGTAACTAATAATTTTAAATAAAAACTGAAAAGAATAAAACAAGTTCAGGAGACAGGACATGTTGACTGCAACAGTCGGGTGGGACCCATATTGGGTATAATGTATTTAGTCTAGATTATTTAATGGGTCCCGACTTTACGGGTTTCAGTTTTTATTTCCCTCCCTCCCTCCTGGTGCAGACGGGTACAAAACGATCCTCACAAACATTTATAATAGGCTAATCTTCTATCTAACTCTTTTGTTGAGTGTACCTACTTTCTTTATTCGATAGCCGAGTTTCAGCTGTGGTCAGCAGCACGCGACTAGAATTTCCTACATTCCGCTCACTGCTACCCGTTCACATTCCCAGCCATCCTGCTTATGTCGCAAAAAGCTTTGATAAAACTCACCTTTACAGTTTTCAAATTTTCGTCTTTTCAAAATTGTGCACGATAGGCCATGTCACAGGAAAAAGGCTAGTTAAAAATAAAATACAAATTATAGAAGAAAAACAAGATCACATCTTAAGAAAAACGCCATCTGCCTGGCGTTATACACAGGCCCGGACTGGGACGCGAAACCGGCCCGGGCATTTCAGAGACAGTCGGCCCTCCTCTCCCAAGGGAAAGGTAAACTACTAATGCAAATTTTGAATCAGCCGAAGAAATTATCTAAAAAAAATATTAGGCTGAAATGCTAGAGTGCGACTTGGTTATAGAAAGACTCGAAATACGTACATGTTACTTAATCGACTTAGGGACACAATTTTAAAATCAAAATGGAGTTATTTTCCAAGAGCGAGCGAAGCGAGCTCGGAAATTTTAACACCCTACCTTGGACGGATTAGAATTGTTTCGACACTTTAAACAAGAGTTACTTGGTCGTCTTGCAGACAAAGCCAAGATTCAGAGAAAGTAGCTTGCAAGCGAGCGAGCGAACCGAGCTCGAAAACGACGAACCTTTAAAAATCCTTTGCCTCTAGGGATTACCATACTAATTCACTACAGATAGAGTACAAGAGTAAATTGAATGAGGACCTCAACTTGAAGTTATAGGACGTTATTTTATCGAAGCATTGCGATGTTTTTTTTTAAACAGCAAAAGAAATTCGACCGCCAATCGGGCAAATGCCCGATTTGCCCGTATGGCCAGTCCGGGCCTGGTTATACACCATTTATTCAAAACTCTTAATCTGCCTAGCCTTTTCCCAACTATGTTGGGGTCGGCTTCCAGTCTGACCGGATGCAGCTGAATACCAGTATTTTACATGGAGCAACTGCTTATCTGACCTCCGCAACCCAGTTAGTACCGGGTAATACGATACCCCTTGCTAAGACTGGTTGTCAGACTTTTGGGACACTGACTACCTCTAACGACTGTCAAAGATATACAAAAACTACTGGACGATACTTCTCCAACTTAAAACAAAAACTCAAAATTAAACAAATAGCCCCATCTATTAAACAATCGGGTGTTTGAAAGACGTTGCTTAAACAAAATAAATTTCTCTAGATGTGCTATGTATCAAAGTTATCTTAGGGTGCGTACAGACTATATAACATAACATTGCTATAACACGTTTCAGATAATGTGGACACTGAATTTTATAAATGTCAATGTCAATGCCATAATGTGGACGTGTTATAAAACACAAGTTAAATAATATGTTACATAGTCTGTACGCACCTTTACCTGTGGCAGGTACAGACTTGGCAGTGACATTGCTGTCTGTCCACTGACTATACCTGAGTTTAAAAGACGTTGCTTAAGAGGGCTATTACAAATTTTCTTGTTTTTGAGTGTTTTAAGAGTCTAGCACTCAAATATAAGAAAAATTTTGATTTTTATTTTGAGCACTCCATAGAGAATTAATCAAACTTTCTCGGGCATATATCTTTTTTAATTTTGTGGCCATATCTAAACCATAATCACACTTCTAAACTGAGATTTTAGAAGTGTGATTATGGTTTAGATATGGCCACAAAATTAAAAAAGATATATGCCCGAGAAAGTTTGATTAATTCTCTATGGAGTGCTCAAAATAAAAATCAAAATTTTTCTTATATTTGAGTGCTAGACTCTTAAAACACTCAAAAACAAGAAAATTTGTAATAGCCCTCTTAAACAAAATAAATTTCTCTAGATGTGATATGTATCAAAGTTATCTTACCTGTGGCAGGTACAGTCCAGCAGCAACGTTATTGCCAGGAAAATAAAGGTCAATATAGTTTAACAGACTTGTCAGTGACATTGCTGTCACTGACTATACCTGACCTAATGAAAACCTTATTGCAACAAAGTTAATATACAGCATGTGCTAGAGAGTGTGGTCATAATATTTAAGGATGTAATATAAATAGGCCACCAAACTGGACCACTTTGTCCATGGGACCAGCATCGTAATCACGAAAAAAATCTGTCCCATAAAGAACTTCAATACCTACGTGACCAATAATGTATTCAAGGTGTAAACGGACCCTTTACGAAACCGCCAAATAAGTCAAGCATTCTGTACATCAAACTAAGTAACTCTACGCAAATATTGCTGGGAAACGACTTTTTTTCTTTTGGGATTAAAAATTACGTTTTACGTTAAAACTCAATGTAACGCACTCAAAACTTTGTGCTGATGGATTGAATTTGGTGGTTGTGTTGAATTGAATATATTTAACATTCGAAAGTAAACGGGTTATGGAGATATTTACAGTAAAGTTATAACTTTAAAAACTAGTATTTAAAAATAAAAAAACCAACTAAATGCGAGTCGGACTGCGCGCATGAAGGGTTCCGTACTATCGTAGTAGAGGAGCCCCCTTTAATTTTTAATTAATCTTTATTTTTATGAAGAATAACAACTAAAAATAAAGCAGAAATACAGCGTCTGTGAAAATTTCAACTGTCTAGCTATCACGGTTCATGCCTGGGGAGTCATCAGTTTGTCACCAGTGGTGACAGAAAGACAGACAGACGGACAGTGGATTCTTAGTAATAGGATCCCGTTTTTACCCTTTTGGTACGGATACGGACCCCAAAAACTAGTGAAAAAGTTGGAACTTTGACCTCCAATATCTCCGTAATTCGAGGGTTCCCAAGTATGGTCCAGGTCCAAGCAGCATTGTTCTAATTTTATTCCAGTGTGGGAAAGAGATGGCGCTAGACGACCTCTATAGCTCCGTCTCTTACCCAAACTGGAACAAGATTAAAACGATCCTGGTATAGGACGTCATGGTAGGCCACCAGAACAAAAAAGTGATCGCAGTGACGGGGAAAACAAGAACCTTTCAGGTTCGTTTACGGTGTTTTTACACCGTTTATATGTCGACACCTTTGCATGCTGTAGAATGTAGATTACTGTGATTTTGACATTGATGTATGGCGGAGGTAGTAAAATTGTGAATGAACTATAGTGCTAGACAATAAAGTCTCTACTCTACAGTACCATTGTCTGTGTTAATGGCGCCGAGGCACTTATCTAGAAACAGCTGATAGAGTATTTGTGAGGGATTTAATTCGATTATTTGTTTGCTTTACGTTCTTTACAGCGACCATTTTCCAAGTTTTGCAAGACGAAAAGGAAGTTTTTGCTTTTAGACATTTTTATGTTTATACTTGAAGCCGTAGTTTCAGTGAAAAACTAGTTTTCAGTTACAGTTTTTGCTTCACTTTGCTAAACGCTCAACTTGTAAAAAACAAGGTTTATAGGTACACGGTATGTGTACACCGTGACCTGCAAATTGCAAAAAACGTTAGAAAATTTGGATTTCGAGGGCTACCCTTGCGCTTTCACCTTAAAAAACCGTTAACGTCATTGAATAATTGAATTGCATTGCATGACCAGTAATGTAAACGGGTGTGAAAATAAACCTAAGCTTACAAGTTAATCTGTTAACTGCAACAGTCGGGACCCATTAAATAATCTAGACTAAAATCATTACATCCAATTTGGGTCCCGACTGTTGCAGTCAATATTATGTCCTGTTTCCTGAACTTGTTTTTTTCTTTTCAGTTTTTATTTAGATTTGTTCTTTACGCAGTTCGGTTCTTTAATTTTTTTAAGTACTTATATTTTTTTTTATAGTGTCTATGTTATGCACTTTTCTTTTTTATTAAATGTGCTTATTGCGAGTTATAACCGAGAAATAGATATTCTTAGTCAGTGGAAAACTCAAAGCAATTACAATGTTACGTTCTTTACTGTTTACCACAGATAATACAATAAGAATATGCACCCATTTTTTCAAACAAAGAAAATGAAACACTATAAATTCAAAGAAAATTGTTGCTGCTGACTTTGTTTTGCTTAAAAAGTAGGAAATAATCAGGGCCTGGTCCTGGTTATTTAAAATATTAAATTTATAATGTTTTTCTAAATCTACAACGCCGGTTAAGAAAAACGGAACATATTATAAACGCATACGAATAAAGTTATTACTATACATAGTTCACTATGCAGGTTTGATTTTATTGTTTAATGACACTGACTGATTTTGTTGAAAAACTTCACTAAAAGCCGTTTCCTAGAACAAAAAAAAAATGTTTTTTTCTTATTTTTTTGTTTTAAGAACAATTCAATTTTTTGACCGATAATGACCAGTAATGTTATTTTAAAAGAAATCAAGAAGGTTGAATCACGACATTTTAATTATACTTAGTAATTTTCAAAACTTAAATATTATTCTTGAAGTAAATACGCACATACACGTATTTCTAAACGAAACTCTAAAAGATACAATGAGGAAAATGAGAAAATGAAAAAAAAAACCAGGCTGTATACCGTATTCCTACATCACAAAAATCACTCCCGGAAAAAAAGAAGGTAATTGCATTGCGCGGCAAAAGTGGTGTTGTATTATTTTTAGGTAGCCATTTTAACTTGTTACCTATTAAATTCATTATGTTTAGTGATATAAACCTTGTGAACAGCGAAACGCTCGGGTATGTCTGGAAGCTGGCTCACAACATACACGTTGAAAATACGGAAAATGTGAATTTGTCAACCGTCTGGTAAGTTTGCATTAATTAAGTACCGTAAAACGGAGCTATTTGGGTTTTGGGGGCTATTTGAGACGACCCAGAATTTCGAACAAAAATATCGATAACTGTCGGTTGGTGTATGGTAGAATATATTTTACAAACTCTAGTAACTTTTTTGATAGGCTGCTATGCTACTGAGAAATTCCTGTTGGAAAAAGCCATATGTATATATATGTAGCCATTTAAATGTTACCAAATAGCCCCGTTTTCCTATACTTCATTTATTTTAGGTATTTTCCCAAATATGTTGAGGTCGGCCTCGAGTCTAACCGAAAGTGGTCAGTGGGTAGTCTTTGGGGCGGAGTGACACATAGACCAGAGTTAAACTTGGAGCTATTGGACTTCCACAACCCAGTTCAGTGAGTGACGCGATAATTCTTTGGTGAAACTGTTTAACAAACTGCTGACTACCCGTCACGACTGTAAAAGATCTTCCAATGACAGCCGGCACCAACAACGTAATGTGCTTTCCGACTCACAAAGTGGTCTCGATATTTAATGGTTGTTCATCCATCCCGGGCCGACCCCGGCAAGCGTATCTTAACCTTCGATCGAGCCCTCTAGCTGTAGCGATGAACCCAAAGTAGTAAAACTTAATTTTCAATTTTAGCAAACGCGATTTGTAACGGACAACAGTAAAATTCCTTCTATTACCTAAAGGGTGTAAAACACCTCTTAACGAAGCCGAAAGGCACTTGTTCTCCCAGTCATTGCGATCATTTTGTTGTTCTACACCATACCTTGGAACCTTTTAGTTACGGAGGTATTGGGTCAAAGTTCCAACTTATTGACAAGTTTTTTTTTTAGATACGAGTTTTTATTGTAAGATTTTTACTTTAAACACCTCCACGACTCCCGGGTACTGGTCAATCCATCCATCAGCACAATGTTTTGAGTCCGTTACATTGAGTTTTACCACAAAACATGATTTTTCACCTCAAAAAAAAAAGTTGTTTCCCAGCAATAATTTTTGCGTAAAGTCACTTATTTTGATGTACAGATTGCTTGGTTGACGGCTTCGTGATGAGGTAGTTAATGTATATGTATATGTATTTAAAATAACGTATACGGTCGACCAAGCTATTTGGTTTACATTTTGCAATGTAATTTACATGTTAAAATGTAAACCAAATAGCTTAGTCGACCGTACACCTACCTATGTTTCCGTTTATCTACTCATTTGCCTATGTTGAGTAAATAATTACGTATTTGTTTCAGCAAAGAACTAAATTCTTTGGTAACCAGTGTATCTGTGATGGCGAACAGAAGACTGTCGCTAAGAGCCTCATCGAACCTCATTGGTGGGGCTGCTAAGCTGTACAGGCATAGCTTGGATAAGCTGTTTGATGGTGAGTCACTTATTTATCTTTTTAAATACCTAACTTAATTAATAAAGATAAATAATTTATATGTTGGATCCTGATGAATATGCACTTACAATTAAAGACAAGCGTCTTTGTTAGGCAATAGGCGTTGTGCGGTCTCTAGAGGTATGGTGTCCGATACGGACCATAGTCCAAAGGATGGACAGTGAGTGATCATTCGGGCGTGGTCGCGACACTTACTGAAGCTCCAGCAATCTTATTGACAACATATTCTTCTTCTTTCTTGTTCGTGTGCTTAGTGCGTAACCAGCCCGCTTAGCATGACCATCGTAGAAACGAAAGACAATTCTTTTATTCATCTGTCATTGAATCGACAAAATGACAGATAAAAAAAAAGATTTGTCGATTCTCCTTCGTTTCTACGGTAGTCATGCTACGCGGGCTGTGGTGTCATAGTTTTATGCCGCCCATGTGCCTCTGACTTGGCTTTACATGTCGTCGAGAAATATCTCTCAGGCATACTGGTTTGGTTTCCTCACTATTTTTTCGTTCACCGAAGCAAATAATTATTATTATACAATACGCACTTGAATCCGAAAAATCAGAGGTCTTAGGTTCGAACTTCAGACCTATGACTGACTGCATAATGCGCAAACCGTCACTCGTAGCTAACTTCCGAGTTAGAGAGAACTATACCTCAACAGTCATCGTTTCTACCTATGTGAGCAATCATTGGTGCAGATTAGTGCACCTAAGTTTTATTATTGGTTACCTGTTATCAAGCAATGCGATAAACACCTAACAGCAAATGTTGTTGTTGCTCCTACAGATGTCATAAAAATGGACGAAGACTTAATATATCGCCGTAAACGAGATCGACTGGACAGCTCATGTAAGTTCAAAATACTATTCGTAACTTTACTCCATAATGACAATGGCGCCCTAACTAATATGAGTACCTAATGACAATGACCCACAAGTTTTAATCTGATACTTAAAGACAAACGCAAAGGGGAGCTGATGTCCGTCATCTGAACTTGGAAACTCAATGAAGGGACGTAGATTTTATGTAGTTAGTACAAATGGGTGGGTCAGTCACCCAGTTGTAAGGTTTATTGCCAACTAACCCGACAGTAACTTGACTAGAATATCTACTAACCCTGCTCTAAAAAAGTTTTAAGTGATTTATTCATTTACTTGCTGTAATTGCATTTACTATAAGTAGATGATATTTTATTTATTTAAATTTGGTTCGACCAAAATTCAGCCACGTTGACGGCGTTGGTGGTGGCTTCAGACAGTTCCTTAGCATGAACGCCGTAGACACGAAAGAGAAACGACAAATCTTTTGTTCATCTGTCATTTTGTCGATTCAATGACAGATGAACAAAAGATTTGTGGAGTCTCTTTCGTGTCTACGGCGTTCATGCTAAGCGGGTTGGTCAGGAGGTGGGTCATGGTTTGAGATGAGGCTCCGCAGTCGCACTCAGCTTTATCGCCCCACCGGACCAAGCATGGCAGTTGATGACCCGCTGGGAGGTTTTCTGCAGGCTCAATATAGTGAGCGGGGGGGGGGGGGGGGGGGGGGGTTTAAGGAGCCACAGTTTTTTTTACACGGGCTTCACCAACCCTAGTATGGTCGATTGATGGAATATTCGACCTAAGGAAGCTGTTCCAACTCTCCAGCCTCGCGACATCTCCGCATTGTAAGGACGTCGTTTGTCTGTCTCTTGTTTATATTTTTTGGAGGAGCAGGCAACCTCTCTTCGAACTTCAGGGGGAGCCACTCCTGCAAGCGGGTATAAGGCACCTAGTGGAGTTGGATTTAGGCGTTACATTGAGTCCTACCGTAAATCGTGATTTTTTACCCCAAAAAAAGTCGTTTCCCGGCAATATTTTTTGCGTAGAGTTACTTAGTTTGATGCACATTGCACAGAATGGCTGGTGGACAGCTTCGTGAAGGTTTCATTTACAGCTTGTATAACTTACGAAATGTAATACTATAATTACTGTTATATTATTTCCGTGAACACAAATTCATAATACCGTTAAAATGTGTGGTTTTTAGGTTCAGAAAGTTCTGCCTCGACAGTGGAATCTACGGTGGAAGAACCCGAAGCAATGACTCGATCAGCAACGGTCGACTTCATGAGTAAGTAATATTATTACACAGCAATTACAGCAGCATTCACTTTATACACTTAACAAGAGGGTCGTGTTCTTTTGGAAGGCCACAGTTCGTTAGATGGTTCTTTTTGGGGCTCCATAGACACGTTTGTTGTCCTCCGAATTATTCGTCTTCAGCCGACACAGCCATAGCTAATATTAGCTAAGAGAGCAACCATTGTTAAAAAGCCATAGTTCGAAGGGCTTCATCTCGTGAAAGTAACGCAACAAACATCTATATGCTTATGGCATGTATTTAAATCGATATCTGTATATTCCCTTTTTTCGATCAAAATATTTCAAAGTTAAACCAAAAATACCGACTTGCACTCAAATGTTGCACAGTAAAAAAATCAAATTCGATATGGTTTTTGCATAACTGTTTTACTGAACGAATAACTATTCTCAATATAGTATATCTAACAATTCTTTAGTTCAACAAACATATTAAAACTTTTTTAAGGAAAACCATTACCTATACTGTTTAATGGTATTTGCAGAACTGATTTTTTAGTTATTTTGGAACCTGCTACGACTCCATGACGCGCGCTCGCTTCGCTCGCATATTAAATAACACTCTTTGACTTCTGTCCCCGAAGTGCCGGGCCTCCGCCGGCCTCCTTCGTCGGCCTACGGCCCGGTGCCCCTTATAAGAAATTCCGTAGTAAGATTGTATAATTTAGAATGCAAGTTAGTATTTTTGATAAACAATTAGTTTTTTGTTTTATAAATCAAATATCCGATGTACGAACCACATTTTTGGTGTGAATTCGATAAAAAAGGTCATCTCGTTATGTGTTATTTTTTAGTTTTTTTTGCATGACATGTTTAGTTAATCAATTGTTTTTTTTGCACAGCATTCATTTTTCTGGTATGCATTCAGTTAATTAGTGGAGTTTCCTAGTTTGCTGAAAAATTATACAGATGTGCATTTAAAAATACCCCTATGCTTATATCTATCCTCACAAAGTTTCGCGTAGTAAGACAAGATAATCAAAGGATTGTCCTTTCCAAGATCATTTAAGTTTGTCTTTTAATTTTCAGTTGTAAAACATACCACTTCCCTTATGATGATGTTAGGGAAATTAAAAGTCTTTCCGAAAAATAAAACTTTGTAATGCTTGCGACATGTACAATTGTACAACGCACATAGAAATAAATAATCTTAGCAACAAATAAACCGGCCAAGTGCGAGTCGGACTCGCGCACGAAGAGTTCCGTACCATTATCTATACATTAGACAAAACGGCAAAAAAATCACGTTTGTTGTATGGGAGCCCCCCTTTTTTTTTTTTTTTTTTTTCGGATGGGAAATCATCGAATAACCCCTCCCGCTCTGGGCGGAGCAGGAGGGAGTGTCAGACTTTTACTGACTAAAACCCATCCATGTTCCTTCATCGCCCTTTGTGTTCCGGGGCCACGGTATCTCTTTCGAATAGTCCCGCAACCCCGGAATAGTCCCGCAACCCCGGGTGGGAGCCCCCCTTAAATATTAATTTTATTCTGTTTTTAGTATTTGTTGTTATAGCGGCAACAGAAATACATCATCTGTGAAAATTTCAACTGTCTAGCTGTCACGGTTCATTAGATACAGCCTGGTGACAGACAGACGGACAGACAGCGAAGTCTTAGTAATAGGGTTCCGTTTTTACCCTTTGGGTACGGAACCCTAAAAACGATGGAGCAGTAAGCCCGCACCATATTATTTGCCAAATGAGCCAAAATTCGGTCGTGTCCTTGTTACATTGTCACAAGTAATGACACAAAATATCTGGTTCCTTTTTCGTAAGATGACATATATAATGTTTTGCAAGCGATTTTCTTTATTGTGTAGATGTTTTTTGTCGCGGATTCGCTCGCGTAGATGCAGGATTTATTATAGTTAGGTAGCATCGAGATAAAGCGAAAGATTTTCACTACTAGACAAGATCCCCTGGGCTTTTGGTATACAGCAGATTCCCGCGATCTTCAACCTAGCCGATATTACAACTGCTGTGGTAGAAAGGCTTCTCTGTGAGAGGCAGTGGGCTAAAATCTACCATGCGAGCCTGGTGCGGGTGTGCAGATATCATTAATCATTGATATCTTAGTTCTGGGAAATGATACAAGCCTTATCCGTTAACAAAAGCCGTTTTGCAATTTCAGATTCATCCTTTTCACCGACAAAACGAATCAGAACTGAGCCAGTACTGAAAATAGCACCAAGGATTACGATGAGTAGATCTGCAAGTGATGAACTTATCAGTAATGGTACACATTCTAATGAAGAGCCTAATCATGATGAATGCACTGATGACTCCAATTTAGGTATAGAACACATAGGTACACCCGCTAAAAGTAGTGACGAAGAGAAACCTGGAAATGATGTAGTGAGTATGTTATATATTCTTGATTTTGCTTAATTTTACAATGAGTAGGGAACGTGGATTACTCAGAACAAGAGCTGTGTTACAATTTTAGTGTACAACAAAGTATACTCTATCTATCTTTATCTTATGACCTTGTGGGTAATGGTACACACTAACAATACCTAATTACTTAAGCACCGTTGTTACTAACACTAAAATACTAATAAAACTATGGATTGTTGTCTAAAATAATGTTTAACTTACTTATTCACCATAGTTGTCATGGTACAGCGCCTTCTACATAGAGGCAAGGCTTATGAACTTCATTCCACGGCATTTACTAATCAATACCTATAGTGTTCTTCAAACTTGAAACATAACAATACTGCTATGTGGCTGAAATTATTTGTCTTCTTTTCTTAAAATCCTGAAAAGTAGGACCTATAGTCGTGCATTGATCTTATGAATCGTGACCATAATGGTTAATGGTTCTTACGATTGCAGTGTAGAAAATTTAAAAACTCATTTACAGGAAGAACCTTTTACAGAAGAAAAAAACCACGAAAAACAACGCAAAGACGAAGGCGTCCAAACTTCTCCAATACTAACTAGTAGGAATAGAAAGAATAAAGACAGCAATAGGGAGAAAGGAGATTGTATTACGGGGAATAAAGGCACAAATGTAGAAGATAGAGGCACAAACACCAGTGATCTCATAGACCAAGGATTCAACAGGAACCTCCCTTTTGGATACATACTGATACATGATAGCTATGACTCAAGGATTCCTAGCAAAATCATATTTACTTCAATCAATAGTAATGTTAACAAACTCATTTAGTTTCAGTATTTGCCTACAGAACCCAATTTAACTGTTGCTATCTGGTGTATCGAGTTGTTGCAATAGTTCAGCTTTGTAAATGTTGTATAGTGTCATAATTAAAGATCGGAATAGGTTAAGTATTAAGTCAGTAAGTTGTGGATCTGGATAATACCTCCTAATTTAACAGCTTTATTTCGGAACTTAAAAATCATTCCGAGATTGTATATGTAGGTATTATGAGCTATGGCCGACTCGTCACTGTTCCGATTGGTCACCAAAAACTTTTTCCATACTAAGAGTCCCGACTCGTCACCATAAGAAAACAAATGAGTTCTTGACTTTCAATTGAATTCCCGATTCGTCACCAGTGTAAAGCCCACGAAATTTAAAAACCAACGGAACGCCGTTCACGGTGGACATAGTCTGTGGATCATTCTATTGTTTGTTTGTGTTCAACGGCTACTTGGAATACGGATAAAAGCTATTTTATGGCATTCTACTACAAAATAATAACCAATAAGTCCGTGCCTTAATCATGTTCGTGGTTTATAATCTTTTACCTTTCATATCTTTTTTTCTCCCAACTTCTATAACCTACTTCCAATTTGCTTTTTTGTTAGTCTTAAGTCGTTCTTTAACTGTTCATAAGTTTCCACAATGTACGCTACCCATATAACTGGGTCCCGAATTACATGCAATCTCGCCATTCTCCTTTGCGTATCAAAAAGTACAGCTAGTAAGCATGCTACTAACTACCATGAAGTTCAGGCAAAATAATAAACTGTAACTATTCCGATTTTTGGTCATAAGTCACTGTACCTCAGTAGTAGTCTACACTCCTTTCAAAGATATTTTAGCTCTGACAATCGTCTGAAATCATCTTTATGTACCTACACTTCAGCCAACTTAACTGTGCAGGCGGGAAAAAACAGAACTAAAATAAATGTACCATGTATAAGACAATATCGTAGCTTTTTTTTTTTACAATAATCGCTCGATTGCGTACTGTCAAAAAAAGATAGACATACGACTTTCCGAATCGAAAATCGAATCAAAGCGTTGTGAATAAAGGGGCCTGCATAGCTATTCACAACCCTTTGATTCGATTTTCGATTCGGAAAGTCGTATGTCTATCTCGCTCGATTTCGTATTGTCAAAAAAAGATACTCGTACTACATACGACTTTCCGAATCGAAAATCTAATCGAAGCGTTGTGAATAAGGGGCCTGAAATGGTCCTCTCAAGACTGTATCATAACATGAATGCCGTCACTAACTAGTCTGTCAAAATAACTGTGATCTTTATACCCGTAAGCATAAGGTTGAGGTTGGATTGCAGTTGTCAGCGGTAAAATAATTGTGGAAGAACTGTAACTTAATTTTCACTAATCTAAAAATAGTATTATGCTAAATTATATTTTTGTGTTTCCCTCTCTACATCATTGTTCTGCCTGTCATAAAAGACGCGTGAGACTTCGTAAAATTAGTCATTGTAATTCAATAAAACTGGTCAAGTTCCAATCAAAATATTTGTTTTTCATTTTCGTTATTTTTATTAATTTGAGAAGTGTTTTTCATTCAGTTGTTTGCCATTGCAGTTGTTTTTTTTGTGTTTTGTTTGTTGTTTTTTTTTGTTTATATAAATCTAAGATACTGTTGTAGCAACCTAAATGTAAAAAAAATACAAGCTTGGTTTGACTTTCTCTGTTTTTTAATAAATGTAATATGTAACTAATATATGTAGCTAGGTACTAGCAATATTTAATTACGACGACGTGGTGTCTATTTTCTTTTTCAATAAATGACTTTAATCTTTGTTTATTAGTACATGCTATTTTACTAATCGACCCCGAGACAACTGAATTCTGCGAAAACTTGCCGTCGCAACAGAGACCCTGACTGGACCCCGTTAACACTCTTGTAAAAATTGGGTGTACAATACATGTACTTACTACTTAATATTATCTCTGCAAACTACTTCAGAGAATTCAAGCTAAGAAACGTTTTCATTGTGTTATCCTATTCAGTCCCACTGTTGGGCAAAGCCCTCTCCCAGCCTTACCAATCTTTCTTATGCTTTGTCTTCTCCGGTCAATCCAATGACAAAAGACCAAATTGCCACACCAGCGTCTGCCTTGGTTACGACACCCGTCCTTAGTTACCCACTCCGTGTATAATTACTCTCGGCCATCTGTCCCAATCCATCCTTAAATTGTCTACAACTAAACCCAAACTGTATGCTTACATAGATTCCATTTAACCATAATTTTATTGACAAAACAATTCAAAAGACTGCAATATTCACAGTGATTACACAAAACATGTATTCTACTCGCATAATGATTTCAAAATACATTCATCGCAGTACAATTTTATTGAACAGTGGTATACTGCGACTGCCCCGGGTAATACAACTCAATGCTCGAGTAAAAAGTCAAATGAAAACTGCTGGACAGAGCTACAGAGCAAAAGCGAAGATGTAGATACGTGCTGGAAGAGAGGGTAACCTAAATATGGCTTAATTTTTTTATCGCATTGTGTGTTGAATTATTTGACTGCATGGTGAGTTTAGTGGGAGGCCTTTGAACGCATCGGGTTTCTGCTGAACGATGACCTGGTGAAGGTCGTGAGAATCCGCTGGATGCGAGTCGCACGAGACCGGTCAATGTGGTGACACTTGGGGGAGGCCTATGTCCAGCAGTGAACGTCTTTCGGCTGAAATGATGATGGTGAGTCTGGTGGAACAGTCATGAGCTGAGAATCAAGTTATAAAAAAAAACTACATATCTTTAAACACAAGGTAAAATTAGCTAGAAAAACTCCGTAATACATTCCCGCGATCAAACTTTTTCCCAACCTTCCGCGTGGTCTCTGGCGCTCTGAACTGAACAATTTTGTTCTAAGAGTTATTGAAATTGGCAAAAAATTGAGTTTCTATAGAAACTGACGTGATCAGCTAATCAACATGTATAGTAAAACTAAAAAAAAATATATAAATTTACGAAAGTGATTCAGTTTAATCACGGTAATATTATGATACTGTGGTTTAATGGTCTGAGACACCACAAGAGGTCTTGCATTTATTATGTTACACTCTGTATAGATAGTCGCTTGTTCTTGAGGATCTCCAGGAATGACAGCAGTGCTCTCTGAACATGATCCCTTAAACAACAAACAAAAATAATTGACCTTTCAAAAGATCAGCCTAACAACAGATGACTCAGCAATCCACATTTTGGTTATCTTTCGCTTTTACATAATCTACTTGCACATTTAAATAAGGAATAAAAATTAATACTAATCCACGCTCAACAAATCCCTGCCACTTCCAGTAACCCATCATCTTTTCGATTTTCAACAGCACTTATTGCAAATGTTATAAAGTCTATATTCGTGTGTTACAAACACGAGTTTTTCCTCTATTTTCCTTGAACTTTTTGCCAGTCGTTTCACAGGCCACTTTCAGACGTCGTTCTATGCTGTTTTTTTCGGAAACTAATAGACTCATCGAGTTCAAATTGATAATGGAAGAATTAGGTGTAACTGTTTTTTATTATTTTCATCTGGCTATTTTGTATTGAGGATAAAATAAAAATGGATACACTAGAGGCATTTTTATTTCGTGTTTGGGTTTTGGCTGTAAGTAAGTATGTGGTTTCAGCATTCTCGTGAAACTAGAACGGAGATATGTTTGCAGACTATTTATCATCTAGTGCCAACCTGCAAGCGCTGAGTTGAAGTCTTGGATTGGATCCCCAAATGCGGCAAAGAAAAATCGGGTTTTTTAAAAAAAATATGCCCAGATGATGGCAATAGGCTCCCCGATAGGAATCTGCCCATTACACCGTATACCATGACCGTGCTAGGATCATAGATAAACTAAACGTAGATAAAATCTTAACACCGCACCGCGATCAAGGTTTCGTCGCGCGACTACCAACGCCATCTATTGGCAAGAAAGTAAACACATCGCGCGTAAACTCCGGGGTGCCAAGGATTTTACAATTTGACACATTACTGAGTTAGTATCTGAAATATCAAACTTTATAGATACATACATGATTTATGTAGATATTCCACACTATTTAAGATAATTATGTACATCTACTTAGTCTCCTTACCTATTTACCTGCATAATTATGTTTCACGAATAAACATACACACATCAAAAGTATCTAGGGATCAACATATATTTTTGCAATAACTTTTCTCCTGATTGATATTAATTAAAATTTTCTTTAAGGATTCATCAAATAAAGTGTTTTCGTTTGTCACAGTAACGATAAACCAAGTCACCTTTGCATTAATAAAGAAATTTGCCATTTTCCTAATAAAGGGATTTTTGACATTTGAACCACTAACATTAAAGTTCGAAAAAATGACTGAAAACACAGTTTTCTTTAAAATTTTATTGGGTAACTTAAACAATTAATAATCCGTGTTTCTACCGCGAACACTAACAACACAAGAACATCGGTTTGGCATACTCAAAATGAGTTCATCCAAATCACGCTGTGGAATGGCCGCCCATGTTCGTTGCAACAACAAAAAAAGGTCTTCTTGCGACTGGATACCCTCCATATTCGGCAGAGCTCTTCTCTGTAGCATATCCCATGCATGCTCAATCGGGTTCAAGTCTGGCGACTGAGCAGGCCAGGGCAGGACATTGATGTTAGCTGCGGCGAGAGTCTGTCTTACAACTCTTGCGGTGTGCGGTCGTGCATTATCATGCATTAACTGAAATAAGGGACCGATTTGCACTTGTAGAGGAACGATGACGTCTGATACAATCGTCTCAGCATAAATTTGAGCGTTGAGGTTGCCTCTGATCCAAATCAACTCAGTTCTTCCGCCGATCCAAATACCCGCCCATACCATGATGGTTCCACCACTATAAGGATGGACTTCCTGGCAGGATTTTAATCGCTGTTGGCGTCCAGGGGTTCTCCAGTGTCGTATACGTCTTGTATCCGGTCTCATACCAAAACGAGACTCATCAGAAAAGCACACGAAACGCCATTGTTCTTCTGCCCAATTTCTGTGTTCAAGAGCCCATTGATATCGAATCCTACGATTGTGCATTGCTATAGGTGGTACCCGTAGCGGTCTTCGGGAATGAAGGTTCACTTCATGCAAGCGGTTTCTGACTGTTTGGTCGCTAATTAAGTTCCCTGAAGAGTGATGAAGCCTCACGGCTAACATCATGGCGGTTATTGTTGGAGCTCTTCGAGTTAAGATTTGAATGTATCGGTCTTGTCTCCGTGTGGTGCAGCGATACCGTCCTCCATGGCGCTCAGCCACGGTACCAGTACTTCGGTAACGTGTCCAAAGTCGACTGATAACACTCTGACTTGTATTCAGAGCTAAAGCTACAGTACGTTGCCGGGAACCAGCTTCTATCATTCCCACGGCTCTGAGCATTTCTTCCCTGCTTAAATGACGTCGCCGCTCCATAATAACGTTGGTTTTAATCAGTAGTAGGGAAACAGTAGCACTAATAATGTCTTCAAAGCGTTGTATGTTTTTATAGGGAAAATATTGACAGCTTATTTTCATCTTTTACTCGAATTTGATTGAGAGTTCCTGATTCAAATTATGAATGCACCAAAAAGGATCCATATAAATTTATAAAATCATAAATTTATTACAAAGCCACATCTCAATCTCAAGAAATCCGCATAAAAATGCTTGATCCCTAGACACTTTTGATGTGTGTAGGTACCTATTTGAACTAGCTGTTGCGTCCGCCTGAAATTATTATAAAAAACCCATATTCTATTTGAATAGGATTTTGTTAGCAATTTTAAGGGATTTAAATTTTTTGCACACCTTTGACCTACTCCTTATCTAAATATATAAAAGAAGAAACTGACTGACTGACTGACTGACTGACTGACTCATCTATCAACGCACAGCTCAAACCGCTGGGTCTACAGATTCCAAATTTGGCAAGTAGGTTCCTTATGTAGTCTAGGGGTGCACTAAGAAAGGATTTTTCAAAATTCACCCCCTAAGGGGGTTAAACGGGGCTCTACGCGGGAGTCGTGCGGTCCATGGCCCTTTACAGGGCCCCGGTGTGGGCGCGTTCTTTGAGGCGGCGTGCCGCCCACTACCTGAACGCGCCCCAAAAGGTAGTAGCCGTAAGGCTGGCCCGGGGCTACCGCACGATTGCCCGCGAGGCGGCGAGCCTCCTTGCCGGATTGCCGCCATGGGATCTGGAGGCGATAGTCCTCGCGCGCCTGCATGAATGGCGCGCGGAGGCGCTACGCCGGGGGGAAACTCCGCTGCAGCGACAAATTGTCGCTCAGCGGACAGACTTCCGGCGGGATCTCATGGCGACATGGAGAGAGCGACTGTCGCAACCCCGTGCAGGGCACGCCACAATAGTGGCGATAAGTCCCCTCTTTGAGGAGTGGCTTGAGAGACGCCACGGCGTCCTCACCTTCCGCCTGACGCAGGTCCTCACCGGACACGGAGTGTTCGGGAGGTTCCTGCACCGAATCGGGCGGGAGGAAACGCCCGGGTGCTTCCATTGTGAGGATCGACCGGAGGACACGGTGGAACACACGGTGGAGGTGTGCCCCGCGTGGGCGGAGGCGTGGGCGCGTGGGCATGGTCCGGAGCGAGACGGAATGGGACGCCGTCACCTCCTTCTGCGAAGCAGTAATGCTAGAGAAGGAGGTGGCGGAACGTGAGAGGGAGAGAACCTCTCAACGTCCCGGTCGCCGCGGGAGACGCCCCGGGCGTCGGGGGCCACCACCACGTGGCCCCCGGCCACCGTAGGCGCGGGCCTGTGGACGGTGAGCTATGGGCTAGCTCGCCGTCCGTCCGTCTCATGACGACAGGCCGTGTCGACGGCGCGTTCGTGTTCCACGCGCGCCTCAAAGAGAGTCAGCAAAAAGGAAGGGGTCCGTAAGGACCGATGCCTGCCGGGGTTGCGGGACTATTCGAAAGAGATACCGTGGCCCCGGAACACAAAGGGCGATGAAGGAACATGGATGGGTTTTAGTCAGTAAAAGTCTGACACTCCCTCCTGCTCCGCCCAGAGCGGGAGGGGTTATTTGATGATTTCCCATCCGAAAAAAAAAAAAAAAAAGAAAAAAAAAGGGGGTTAAACGGGGCTCCAAAGTTTGTATGGGGAATCAAGATTAGTTAGACTATTTTATTCGAAACTTCACAGGAGTGCTCCTATTGATAAATTAGTAGAAACGGGTTTCAGGTTTTTTCAGAATTCAACCCCTAAGAGGGGGAAATGGGGTGGCAAAGAATAAAAATCAATGCACAGCCCAAACCACTGAGTCTAGAGATTCCAAATATGGCACATAGGTTCTTTATGAGGTTTAAGGGTGCATTAAGAAAGGATTTTTCAAAATTAACCCCCTGAGGGGTTAAAACGGGGGTCCAAAGATAACATGGGGAAATAAGATTAGTTAGACTACTTTATTGAAACCTAACAGGAGTACTCCTATCGATAAATGAGTTAACATTTGTGTTTCAGGTTTTTTTAGAATTCAACCCCTAAAGGGGGAAATGGGGTAACAAAGCCTGAAATTCAACATAGGTATTGTTTGTATGGTGAATTGGGTCGGGTTTATTACAAAAACAACGATTTTAAGATTTAATGTGGTGGACCTGAATTACCATCATTATCTGTTGAGGTGCGATGGGGTTGAAATGTCTAAAAATCAATATGGGTGTCGAAACCGAGATTCTCAGGGGTGCTGATTTCGAAAATGGCATTTATTTTGAGATCCAGAAGATGGGGGATTCGACTTCTATACAGGGTTATTGTTGATTTATTATGATGATTGTGACAACGATGATGATGATTGTTATAATGATGATGATGATGATTATGATGATGATGATTATGATTATGATGATAATGATTGTGATTACGATGATGATGATTGTGATAGTGAATGTGATTGTGATAGTGATGTCTATTGTGATAGTGACGGTGATTGTGATGGTGATAGCGATGGTTGTGATAACGAGGATGGAGATTGACATAATGATAATTATGATTAAGATGATAATGATCGTTGATTACGATGATAATGATTGTGATAACGATGATGGTGATTGTGATAGTGATTTTGATGGTTATTGTGATGGTGATGGTGATTGTCATAGTGATGGTGATTGTGATTGTGACAGTGATAGTGATTGTGATAACGATGATAATGATTGTGATTACGATGATGATGATTGTGATAGTGAATGTGATTGTGATAGTGATGGCTATTGTGATAGTGACGGTGATTGTGATGGTGATAGTGATGGTTGTGATAACGAGGATGGAGATTGACATAATGATGATTATGATTAAGATGATAATGATTGTGATTACGATGATAATGATTGTGATAACGATGATGGTGATTGTGATAGTGATTTTGATGGTTATTGTAATGGTGATGGTGATTGTTATAGTGATTGTGATAGTGACAGTGATTGTGATAGCGATGGTGATTGTGATTGTGACAGTGATAGTGATTGTGATAACGATGAAGATGATTGTGATTACGATGATAATGATTGTGATGACGAGAATGGAGATTGTGATGATGATGATTGTGATTACGATGATAGTGGTTGTGATTACGATTGCTAAAATGATGATAGTGATTGTGATCGTGATTGTTATGATGATTGTGATTGTGATGATGATTGTGATGGTGATTGTGATTGTGATGGTGATTTTGATGGTGATGGTGATTGTGATAGTAACTGTGATGGTGACGGTGATGGTGATGGTGATTGTGGTTGTGACAGTGATTGTGATAGTGACGGTGATTGTGATGGTAATAGCGATGGTGATGGTGATTGTGATGGTGATTCTGATGGTGATTGTGATGATGATTGTGATAATGATTGTGATAATGATGGTGGTTGTGATAGTGTTGGTGATTGTGATGGTGATAGCAATGGTGATTGTGATTATTATGATGATTGTGATGGTGATGGTGATGGTGATGGTGATTGCGATGGTGATTGTGATGATGATTGTGATAATGATGGTGGTTGTGATAGTGTTAGTGATTGTGATAATTATGGTAACTGTGATAGTGATGGTGATTGTGATAATGATTGTGATAACGATGGTGGTTGTGTTAGTGATGGTGATTGTGATAATGATGGTAGTTGTGATTGTGATGGTGGTTGTGATAGTGATGGTGATTGTGATGATAATAATAAATTGTGATGACTATGAAATTTGGCACATAGATAGTTTACAACCTGGATTAACATATAGGACACTATTTATCCCTTTTGTATGATTCAGTGGGACAGTTACCGAACTGCACGCGGGCGAAGCCGCGGGCAACAGCTAGTTTAACATAAATCTGCCAGTAAAAGTCCCGTGAAACTCAGTCCAGCCGTTCCGGAGATTAGCCGGAACAAAAAGACACACATACAGACAACAGCAAAAAAAAACTAAAAATTGTTTTTTTTTAACTTTGTTGTTGTTGTAAGTACCGTACATTCTTTCAGATGCATTCAGCAAAAAGCTGTAATTTTGAAATTACAAACAGACAGCTTCTAATTTTCTTTATTTGTATATATTAGAAACATATCTACACTCGGCACAACCAGCTTATTCATTACATAAAACCCCTGCCCAAACAGCCATTCCTACTTGAAACACGTTCTCAATTCAAAAGAAGACTGAAATATTCAGACCTCTTGAAAGCTTTCCCACATTTCTTTGCCCTCACTTATATTATTCGTTAGAGATGAACTCGGAGTCAGAACTAACGTAGATACCTCTTGAGATAAACATACACGGTTAGTTTTCAATGACCAGCCAAAATTTTAAATTAAGATCTAACGATATCAAACCAAGAGTGCATTTTAAATATTATTGTCGAAAAAAATTAAATAATAACTTTCATTTGAAAATGTCCTAAAAATTTCCTGAATTATAGGAAACCTAGTGGGAATCCAATGAACTTGTGATTGATGTTAGGATGAAGCAGGACCGGACTGGCCATACGGGCAAATCGGGCAAATGCCCGATGGGCCGGTGTGCCCGATTGGCGGTCGCCTTTATTTGTTTAAAAAAAACATCGCAATACATCGATTAAAATAACATCCTGTCGAGACTGGAGGACCTTATTTCAATTTAATTGAACTCTATCTGTAGTAATGGTACCCACTAGGTAGTGGTCGTCATACTTTTCTGGTGAAGGGCCACATAGGACAATGTGATCGAGGTATCACTGCGGGCCGCACATTCTTATATCATTTAGTTGACACTACAATGAACATATTTTTATCAGCTGTCCAAACGCGATTGCCCGGATTTTGTATGGCAATTGTTACCTGTGACCAAATTATTATTTTTATTTGAATGAACTAACTAGCAAACAATTAATTTGAACCAAGCGAACCGATTGCAGGAGTAGGTAAGTTTACTCCTACTCGCATCTATTTAGTCAATTTATTGTGCATAATCATATTTTGACATTATCTACTAAAATTATTTGTTTTATCGCGGACCGCATAAATATCGCCCGGGGGCGCCATGCGGCCCGCGGGCCGCAGTTAGACGATCACTGCCCTAGAGGCTCAGGATTTTTAAGTTTTTAATTTTTCTGCCTGATGCCACAGAATTAGTAAGTTCATAATAAATTGTAGCGTACAGTAAGTAGAATCACTCTCAAACTAAAATATTTTAAAGGCTAAAAATGAGCCTCTGGGAACTCGTACTACCGCTAGAAACCTACACATTTTCTCTAAACCAACGCGAGTGGTTCTTTCTTACTTTGAACCCTGCGATAAAACTTTTATCACAAAGGTTTTTTTTTCTCCCTCTGGATTGGCACTCCTATTGGATTTGATGATCGACCAGTATATTATAGACAGAGGCTGAAATAAATTAGGAACCCCTTGCCGTGAGGCCTTAATAGGCAATTTAGGCAAACGTTTTCAAGTTTTATTCGAGTCATCGTTCGCTCTTGCAACCTAATTTCTCTTGGATCTTTACATTGTCTATTATAAGTCGACTAAGTAATTCCAAGAGGTCGAAACAATTCTAACTTGTCCAAGGCAAGGTGTCAAAACAATTTTGAGCTCACTTCGGTCGCTCTTGCAGGCTACTTCCTCTTGAATGTTGGCTTTGTCTGCAAGTCGACCAAGTATCTCTTGTAAGGGTCAAAACAATTTAACCTGTCCAAGATAAAGTGTTAAGATTTGCGAGCTCGCTTCGCTTGCTTTTGGAGCTTTACTTCTTTTTGTTTTTAAAATATTGTCTCTTTAAGTCGAGTAATAGAGCTGAGAGCTCCAATATTTTTTTAGTTCCTAGACTTTTCAAATAACTCTTCAATATTAGTTATTTCTACTTCTAATCAATCAAGGATTTGAGATCCCTAGAAGAACTTCAGCTGCATCTGTAACTAGTAAACTTAACCCTTTCAAATTCGTTTTTATTCGCACCTTTCTGCGCCCCCGCAAAACAAAACCGCAGCCTAACATTGTATTTTAGATGTTTCCTTCGGTTGATTCAAAATTTACATCAGTAGATTTCCTTTCTCATAAGAGTGGAGGGCTGACCGTCTGTTTATATGCCCGGGCCGGTTTTGGGTCCCAGTCCGGGCCTGGGATGAAGTTTCCAGGACTATTGAATAAGTATAGATAGGAAAATTTTAATTACGCGATTAAGTCTAATATTGAAGTTCTAGTAAAGCAAAGAACCTCTGAAGAAACGGGACTAATTAAATATATATAATAAAAAAAAAAAAAAAAAAAAAAACAAAATAGTATATTTCTTTAACAAGATACACACTTAGTTTGTGATTGGAGCCTTCTTTTAAGCAAACAATGCCTGTATTAGAAGACTCCGCTCTTCCATAACAAAAAAGAAAAATATTAATAACATTATTTTATCTTAACTAATTAGACAAAATTGGCTTTTGGATAGTTTTGTGTGTGTATGAGTGAGTGTGTGTGCGCGTGTATGTGTGTGTTTTGTGTGTTTTGTGTGCCTGTGTGAGAATATAGGTTATGTCGTAAGTTTCAAGAGCTCTTCGGTTTCATTATAAGTAAGTGGTTTGATCCATTTCAGTATATTTTTCTTGCATTCATAATATTGGTTTTTATATATACATATTTCTTTATTTATTCTATTATATAACCGAGCAGACCGTGTATTAAATTGCATGGAGGCAACCAATGTTTTTGTTTGGGGGACTTCTGCAACAGCATGCTTTCTTCGTTTTGTTAGTTTAGAAGCATCGTAAGGTAGGGTCTTGTGTTTCTTTAATATAGTTTGAATTATGTATAGTTTTCTTACTGAGAGTAATTCGCTTAAGTTATAAAGACTATCTGTGGGATATCTCATTTTCTTGAAATACATAATTTTTATCAGGGCACGTTGTGCACGCTCGACTTCCAAGAATTTAGTTTTTGCTGATCCTCCCCAGTTAGGAATACAGTACACTAAGACAGACTGAGCCAAAGCGACGTATATCTCATTAAGGAGATTTCTAGAAGTGTTATTGCGACTAATTATATTTTTTGGCACAATGTGTCTCAGTGTACTAAATAACCAACACAGTTTTCTAACCCTGTTAGCAACTTGTTCGATATGGGGATACCAAGATAATCTCTGGTCTACTATTACCCCTAAATATTTGGTTTGTTTGACTTTATTTATTTTTGGGCAATTACAATTTTTATTTTTGAAGTCCTCACAATAATGTATTTTAATTTTAAAATCATCCGTCGGCTCAGTCCGTGCACTAATACCGAAACACACAAAATTAGTTTTACAGGTATTCAAGGTAAGTAAATTTTTTTTCAACCATTTGGCTACCCTAAGTAAGACCCTAAGTAAATAAGACTTCATTAACAACCTTTTGCTGAGTACTTTTCTTTCTCTTTTACCTTGCACATTCTACTGGGAAACATTTTTTTTTTGGTGTGAATAAAAATTGTAAATGTGACATTAGTTTAAGCCTGAAAGATAGTTTTGAACCCGATAGGTGGAATACAGATAGAAAAAAACACCAATTAATATTAAAAGGGTATTTAATGATCGGTTTCCATATTTTTTACATCTAAAATAAAATCATCACTTCCTTAGGCGACTGGCGGGGCGATAGCGATAGGTACTCGCAGACACATCAGGGACTCGTTGTTGCTCTCGTCGACGACACGGAACTCGATGGTCACTCGGGTACCCTGGAGAAAAGGAAATATGTTTTATTAGTCCTTGTAAAACACAACTTGTGAAATGTTTATGTTAAATCCATCTAGAACCTATTTTCATAGGAAATAAGCATGATCGGAGCAGCGGTTGACCCAGTGGTGGCGGCCCCGACTTACGAACAGTAATTCGTGGGATCGAACCCAGACAGGCGCATTACTTTGTGTAATTTATTTCATCACCACCGCTCTCAAACATCGTGAGGAAACCGGCATGTCCTAGAACCAAAAAAATCGAAGACATGTGACATCTACCAACTCGCACTGGGCCCGCGTGGTGGATTATAGCCCATTCTCTCTCATTGAGAGAAGGCCGTGTGCCAGCCGTGGGAACATTATAGGCTGATGATGAAGCATGATCAAAGAATAAAGTTTTATCACCCATCTAAGGATTGATGAAATAAGCTTAGCTCAAACGTGTACATCAAAACGATCTTCGCAGCTGCTATATCACCACGAGCCAGCTAATATTAGCGTCTGCTTCACTATAACCCTGCATTTACCCTTTAATATTGTAGCAAGCTTGGAGTGTTCTACTACTGAGGAAAGGATTCCTTCCATTCTTTGAATCAGTCTTGGTCTTGTATTGCTGATAAAAACGGAGTTGGGGATTTGGAAATAACGTAACCGATAACGTCAAGCTCATTATATTGGACTGATTTATCGCCTATATCTACTACTACAAAAACGCACATGACAAATATGCATAGCATATCGGACATTTCAGTAAAGGTGGCGGTTCGCGACGCGATAGAGACAAGCGACCGAGACCAGAGACTGAGACGGGAAACCGCGACCGTTACTTGGCTAGCAATGTATAAGCATCAGTTCGTGAGCGAGACAGAGACAGAGACGCGAGACATGAGACCGCGCGAAAGGTACCCCTGACCAGTAGTGTCTCGTGTCGCGCTCGAAAAGTACGTGACAAAATGGCTACCTTTTCTGACTCTATCGACAGACTCTCCGATACTGGATGAATTGTAGCTTTGGTTGTTCGGTCTCCCGTCTCAGTCTCCTGTCTCGGTCTCCTGTCTCTGTCGGGACGCAAACCGCCACCTTGACTTTCTGAGAATTTCCAAGGAAGATATCAAAGTCTTCCCATCAACTCTTTCGCGGTCTGCCCTGATCCTGCATCGGTAGTCAATTATCTAGCTTGCATTGTCCCACTGCTGGAAAAAGGACTCCTTCTTTCTCTACACAAATCTGAGGAACTGGTTTCGGTAGGAGTCAAGTTCGTCCCGCCATCTACGCTTTGGTTTGCCGCGATGTCATCTAGCGTTTGATAAAACCCACTCGGTGATTCTTTATGGTGAAAGCTCTTAAGGTGGCCCGCGAAATTCAAATTTTCGTTTTTTGCGATTTGCAAGCCAGTGTCAGCTTGTATGTTGATTAAAGTATTATTTGCGGCTGTAGCATGTATGTAGTTACAGATTTATAATCATTAAAATCATCAATAAATAAAAATAAGTAGCTGGACATTACACACAGCGCTATCTAGTGCCACACTAAGCAACGAGGCTTGTGTCGTGGACACCAGATAGTTGATATACTACATAGACACTTTTTGTTTGTAAATACATACTTATTATACATTAGAAACATCCATGACTCGGAAAAAAATGTCCATGCTCATCACACAAACATTTACTCCTACCGGGATTCGAATCCAGGACCCTAAGAACGTAAGGCTAAGGCAGCCTCACTACCGCTGCGCCATTCGGGTCGTCAAATCATAAAAATCATCAATACAACCCTCCAGGTTCATGTAAACTTCCATTGAATGACTATTTCATGAAAAAGTCATTCATCACGTAACATGAACCTGCAAATTGCATCGTAAGAAAATTTGAATTTCGCGGGCTACCGTGGAGCTTCCACCTTAAACCCAAATATCATTTGACATGTGGCAGGCATTTCCAGCTCAATTCTACTTAATGCGGTTCCCCGAGCAAAATTAGCAACTCTATTTGTGGTGGTTCAAACTTCGTTTGAAATACTGTTAGAATAAAGTTCTAATCAGCTTGCACTACGAAGTGGTTGTTACGTCAGTCGCTACAGGCCGAATAGTGCGAAATGAGAGGTTTTTATTATTTATAAAATCAAATTTACGTCTTTTGGAAAAAATAAAACGACAATTATGTTCAAAAAAAAATGAAACGACAATTTTGGAGTCAAGAATATGTAGTAATTTAATGTATTTTTAATTAGTTGGTATTTCTTTTGGATAAAGAGGAGTAGGTTCCAAAAAACTGCTCGCTCAAGGTCATTTGCTCGGGGAGCCGCCTTAAGCTTTGTGGTAAAAGAATAGAATAATATAATAACATCAGCTTACCACAGGGAAGAACGGCTCAATAGGCATCCTGAGAGTGTAGTTCAGCAGCTGTCCTCCTTGCACTGGGCATGAGGCGTTGGTCAGGAAGTTGCAGGTCACAGAGTTCTCCGCCAGGTCGTACGGGATGGGCACGGATATCAGTCCAATGGGCAAGTATGCTGTTGCGAGGGTCTTCATGCTTTGAACTGGGCGAGCTGTGAAGGGATTATGGAAGCATTACATAATACTTTAAAGTTGATACCCTTTGGTTATCAAACAAGTCCTCCTGACTCTGTCTTTTCTCGTAAATTAATGTCTGCTTTAATACTAGTATGTCACATGGAGCGACTGCACTAAAAATGAATCTGATGAAAGCTCTTGTCACCTGAAGACCAAAATTTCCAAGGAACAGACACTGATCTGCTGTTCCTACAATACTAAACATAATAAGTAGGTATATTTCAGGAGTGTTTCTCGTGTATCATCACTACATATTATAAAACATATTCGCCCGCCGCGTCTGTCCCTATGTATGCTTAGATATTTAAAACTACGCAACGAATTTTGATGCGGCATTTTTTAATAGATAGAGTGATTCAAGAAGGTTTTAGTAATTATAATTTGCGGGCGGGCGAAGTCGCGGGAATCAGCTAGTAACTTATAATTGCCGCCTTTTAAGGATGTGCGAAAGTAATTGATGATATTATACTTACATGGAACGAAGTCAACGTTGATGACGGCATCCTGCAGCTGCGGCAGCGAGCACGGTGGTGTGGTGCAGCCCTCGATGTACGTGTTCACGGGCAGGGCCCCGGAGTTGCTCGTACCTGCCACATGCAACAATAGTATATTAATAACAACCAAAATTAGAGAACCCATCTCAGACGCATAATCGTCTGTATTCTGTATGGTTGTCACACATGATCAAGCTCAAAGCAGTTATTTCAATTAGACCATTACAGACACTTTTGAATGTCAAAAAAACAAAAAAAGCGAAGTTACAGTCCCAGTCACAAGGTATAACTTGTGAAATAGCTCATTTCAAAGCGTAGATCTCTACAGAGTAGGATTGGAAAGTAGGTAACTGCATGGACACTCTTTTTAAAAATCAAAAAATTGTTACAAAAGCTTGGTTACATGTACATCATTCATGTTGAGATTATATTTATAGGGTGAAGCTGAAAGGCACTTGTTCTCCCCATCATTGCAATCATTTTTTTGTTCTACACCATACCTGGGAACCTTCTAGTTACGGAGATATTGGGGGTCAAAGTTTCAACTTTTTGACAAGTTTTTTTTTTTTTTAATACAAGTTTTTAATGTAAGATTTTTACTTTAAACACCTCAACGACCCCCGTACTATTCAATCCATCCATCATCACAATGTTTTGAGTGCGTTACATTGAGTTCTACCACAAAACATGATTTTTCACCCCAAAAAAAAAGTCGTTTCCCAGCAATAATTTTTGCGTAAAGTTACATAAGTACAGAATGCTTGGTTGACGGCTTCGTGATGAGGTCTTTTACACCTTGTATTATTATACGTGAGAACGACGATGTAGAAAGCAATGCTTTTTCTATTGCTAATTAATATGGTATCTATAAAAATAAATAAGTTGAAGTCTCTATTTGTAATTTCAAAATAACAGTTTTTTACTGAATACATATTATGTAGTTAAGTATAAACGGTTTGTTCCGGCTAATCTCCAAAACGGCGGGACCGATCTTGACGGGACTTTTAGTGGTAAAAAGTTGATGTTATAATTGAGTTACTAAGTCTACTTTTGTTTTAGGATGCCTTGCAAAAAAATTAAAAACCCTTGAAATTGTTATCAAAATCCGATTCAATTATGGAACTTATATTTTTTATAATAATATTACACACAGGGGATAGTAGTTATGTATACTTACACCGGCTAACTTGAGTGGTGTTGCCATGTACAAGGGCGAACACAGCGCAGGACAAAATTACGAATCTGAACATTTTGCTTCAAACAGTTGTTACTGATGACTGAATGTGGAAACTACCAAAATTATGTTATTTATATAACAATATTATCAGTTAAATCGCGATAGTATGCAGGTGTGTTTTAATTAAAGAAATTTATTGACAATAGTTATCGGTATGAATAATAATAAAAATGGTCTGATTGATGATAAATCTGATTCAGTCATGAACTAAATTGTTGAATCTGATGTAATCAATATTAATCACCAAGGAAAAATACCGAATACTTAAGAACTATCTAATTGTCGAACATTTTATTTTTATTGGGTTTGTCGTAGCTACGGTATTTAATTTTAATAGAAATCTAAATTTCAAATACATGATAATTCATTTTTTATCATTTCCAAACAAATAAATACTATGCGTTTGGAATATTACATACCTACTATAAATAAACAGTTAATACAAACAGCTTATTTCCTAGACAATTAAAAGCTAATAATAGTAAAATCAATTTAAAATATTAGGTACCATTAATGAATGATAATCTGAGAACAACGCTGTTGGCTACATTATTATTTAAGTTATTTATGTTATTATGTTGTAATATCCCATAATGTTGATGTGAGTTGTTCTTATTTGATAAAATAAAAATAATAAATTGTAAATATCTAGAATCCATTTTCATATTTGAAATAAAAATAACGTTGTCTGTCTGTCTGTCTGTTTCTCTATCTGTTACCATATATATATTACTCAGGTAGGTACAGTCGTGGTCTATTTCGCCTGATCAGTTAAACAATTTTTCGGAGGAGGCGCCCAGCCACGCCCCCTTAAAGTTTAGGCCAATTAGGAAAGCGTCAACTTTGGCGCGCAAAATAACGATAACTCTAGTTTGGCGTGCGTCGTCAGTGCGCTCGGCTGATCGGTATCTTTTTATTCATTATTTCTATACAAAGTCAACGGGCGGGGCTAGAGAGCGTTTCTATGTTGTGAGTGCAATCAAAACTTAGCTTAGTGGTGATCAGGCGGGAGTGTCCTCGATAGTATATGACACAGTGTTTATGTTAGGTAGGTACCTAGCTACCTACGTTTCCATGGGATAACTCATTCATTATGGAAGAACTTGACAAGGGTAACCACACAGTAGGAATTTTCCTGGACCTCGCCAAAGCTTTTGACACAGTTTCCATTCCAATTCTATTGCGCAAGCTTGAGATCATGGGTGTAAGAGGCACCCAATTGAAAATATTCAAAAGTTATTTAGAAGATCGTTCCCAGTGCGTAAAGATTGGTGATCATGTACTCAGCGCTGTTCAAAAAAACACATTTTTTGGTGTTCCCCAAGGAAGTATTCTAGGGCCCACCTTGTTTTTGATCTACATAAATGACCTTTGCAATCTAAAGCTTGAGCATGGTACTATCATAACTTACGCTGACGACACTGCTTTACTTTTTTCGGCTGACTCAGAAAATGAAGTCTACAAGCTTGCGCAACACGGATTTAATATTGTAAATAAATGGCTTCAAACTAACTCACTAACTCTAAATGCAGAGAAGACAAACTACATTAAGTTTTCGATGCGCAAGCATGTATCCAATATCCCCTCAGCGTTGCATGCTCATTGTTGCCTAGTCCCTGCAGATAGCCAGTGTCAGTGTCCCAATATTAAGAAGACTAACAAAATAAAATACCTGGGTATTATAATAGACGAAACCCTTTCATTCAAACAACATATGGAAGCTCTAAATAATAGAATTCGTAAGCTGATATTCGTATTCAAAAAACTACGATTTATAACAGATCCGAAAATACTTAGGCAAGTATATTTTGCGCTATGTCAGTCAATTCTGACTTACTGCATCACTTCATGGGGTGGGGCGAGTAAAACTCTGTTATTGCCCATTGAAAGAGCTCAAAGAGCTATTCTCAAGGTGGCTACTTGCCGCCCTTTCCTTTTCCCCACTAACCTCCTGTATAAATCTTGTGAAGTACTAACAGTTCGACAGTTATTTATTATGAGCACTGTACTAAAACAACACGCAGCACTTCCATACAGGACTGATTTCACTAAAAAAAGACGGAAAGATATAGTTTGCCCTCAAAAAAGTACAAAACATGCTTTCACAGCCAAGTTTTATATGTACCTCGGACCGCTACTCTATAACAGGCTGAATGAAAAAGGAAGCATCTACCCCTTAAATCACAATAACTGCAAGAAAATCCTTAAGGAAGCTCTTCAAACTATGTCCTATGAAGATACAGAGAAGTTATTACTTGTGCAAAAGTAAATATAGTCCATATTATTGTTAGTTTTAAATTAGCTAAGTTAAAATAGTATAATTTTATATACCTTTTTACATTGGTATCAATAATATTAATATGATATATGATTATTTAATAAATTAATGTTACCTCAAATCGCCTGAAACACAGGATTACCTAGTTCAGGCTCAAAGTGTAAGTTCAATCAGCGTACCGTCCATATTTGGTAACATATGATTTTATTGGAAAGACACAATTGATACTTATTATGTGATTATATTTATGCACTTGATTATTTTTATTGGGAAGCCCTTTTTTTTTATAACGCACATTTTTTTAACACTTTTTAAACACTTGTTTTACACTATTTCTTCCTCGTAGTTTTTTGAAGATGGCTCCGTGGCCCCCATCCGCATGCGTCGACGGAAAAGGGATCTCCTCATAGTCGTCCTATTTATCTCATTGGTGATCCATTTTTTATGGCACCTTTTGTACAGCCGATACACGAAGCCCAACACGCCGAGTAGTAGTATAAGCAGGATACAGGACAGAATAATGTTGGATGTGGACATGTGAAAGCGAAGTTCGTCTGCTGTAGCTTGGTTACTGCCACCCGCCGCGTTTTGAACGATCAGGGTCTCCTCTTTAGACTGCTGCTTGCCCATTTTCGTGGATGATTCGTACAGTACCGTTGACGTCTAGTCCGTAGGCCCAAAAAATCAGTACTCGTCCCATTTTCACTAATATTTTTCGTAACACATCGAATGGTATCAAGTTCGCGGAGCGCGTATAGCTTCCTCTGGCAGGGTCGCCATGTAAGGTGCGGTGTTGATGGTAAATGAAACCAACGAATGCTCGAGTAATACTGAATTATATTTCATAGAATAGTGCATATAAATGGTTACAAAGGTAAAAGATTATAGTAATACAGATCTTAAAGTAGGTAATTAATACAACCCTTACAAAAGCATGAGTGAACTTGACATAGATTTAAGAAAAACTGTAAACTTTTACCTTACATTTTTTGAATAAAAAATTTATTTATTATTATTATTATTATTTATTCAAAAAGTCATTCAATGGTATTAAATAAACTTACACTGACCTAACCTGCAAATTGCAAAATACCATAAGAAAATTTGAATTTCGCGGGCCACCCCCATAAACTTTGATTTATTTCTTATCTACGGGAAATCCCAGTGCCCAATCAGGTGTTGCTGACGAAGAACAACTACCGGAAATGTTATCATGCATCAGAGACACCTGCGTTGATAACAGACACAATGTCCACCTGCTGCGATTGATTGATTAGATCATATCTTTGAACAAACAACTAATGAGTTAATAGTTAAAAGTGTCCTCAATACGAATGTGTATAATTATACGAGACCAAAAACATTACGTAAATTCGTAAAAAAACAATAAAAAGCCATCTGCCTAGCCTTTTCCCAACTGGGTCGGTTTCGAGCCTTACCGGATGCAGCAGAAAAGCCACAACCCAGTAACTGAACAATACTTTGTCAAAGATCTACAAATGACAGCTGGAACCAACGCCTTATTACGTGCTTTCCGAGGCATGGAGGAGTCTCGATACGTATTGACCGGGCACCCATCCACCGACCGGTCTCGACAAGTGTAGCTTAACCTTTGAACTAACCGCGTGGCTCCTATTACCCATGTAGCCACGAGCTTCTCATATAAAGGGGACTTTTTTATCACTTTCCAAAAAAAAGGGTATAATAGGTGAATGAAGTAAAAGCAAATGGCATACTTAAAAAAAAACAAAATTCAAATCATACGCGTAGTGCGTATAATTTCAAAATTCCTCTAAAAAAAAAATGAAAAAAAAAAACATCTCTTTGTTCTAATATGAAAAGTTTACTTGAAATTAGTACCGTTTTTTTGATGATAGATCAATTTTTTTCTAAGCTGTGGCAAAAAGAAACTACGTATAGGTATGCCAAGCTAGCTTCTACTCCGTTCACCTAATATATGTACTTACCCATTTTTTTTTGGAAACTAATAAAAATGTCATCCGGTATGTACACACATTTAAAAAAAAAGTCTTCAGATACAACCAGATATTTCATAAAACTCATGTCAGACATCACATTTGCACGAAAGAAAATATTGTCTTCGTAAAAGGCGTCAAATGACTTGGATACCAGATCGTCGTTTGCGTGACATATGACACATGATAACAGCTCTCTGGGATCCCATGAAAGGCATGAGCATGTAGGAAGGAATCATAAAGGATAGTGTGAACCCTTCTCTTAGGAGCCGTCTCCATCACGAGCGAGAGAATCGCGGCGATAATTTCGTATAGAAATACGTTGAATCGCCGTTGAAGAGAGTGTATAGAAAAACGTGGCAAGGACGATAATATCGCCGCAATTCTCTAGCTCGTGGAGATGGCCCAAAAGAGAGTGTATAGAAAAACTTGGCAAGGACGATAATATCGCCGCGATTCTCTCGCTCGTGGAGACGGCCCAAAAGAGAGTGTATAGAAAAACGTGGCAAGAACGATAATATCGCCGCGATTCTCTCGCTCGTGGAGACGGCCCAAAAGAGAGTGTATAGAGAAACGTGGCAAGGACGATAATATCGCCGCGATTCTCTCGCTCGTGGAGGCGGCCCTAATTTTATGGCGTTGAAACACATTTTTTATTTGAGAATCTAAATGTAAGTTTCATATGGAAGACCACGAAGGAGATGGCGCGACGAACTGGATGTCTTCCTTGAGAATTGGAAAGAAGTAGCACAGAATCGTGACCGTTGGAAGGAATGGAGGGAGGGCTTTGCCCAGCAGTGGGACAATATAGGCTAGCTATAATAATATGCGGCAGAGTAAGCCGTGTGGTATCCGGCAGAGTAAGCCGTGTGGTATCCGGCAGAGTTAAGCCGTGTGGTATCCGGCAGAGTAGAATAGAACCAATAACCCATTACACTCACGGGTGTCGTATAAGGCGACTAATGTCTGAGGCAGAACACCTTGCGCCTTTCATCACTGCGATCTCCAATCTGCCTGCCAGGCGTGGAGATTATGGCAAATCCTCCCATCATGGGAGAGGCTTATGTCCAGCAGTGGACGTTACGGGCTGTTGTAGTAGTTGTAGTAGTTGTAGTAATAATATGAGAAGAAATAGGCACAATCGCTGAGTTAAGGCTGCGTCCTGACCTGACCAAAGCACACACAAAATTGCGATTCTGCTCGACAAACCCTGAACGCGTCGTCACGCCGTCGAAAAATACTTCCAAAAAAGGAATGACACGATTATAAATTTTTAAACAAGTAACTATAAAAAACCGGCCAAGTGCGAGTCGGACTCGCACACGAAGGGTTCCGTACCATTGACTATATTTAGTATTTGTTGTTATAGCGGCAACAGAAATACATCATCTGTGAAAATTTCAACTGTCTAGCTGTCACGGTGCATGAGATACAGCCTGGTGACAGACAGACGGACAGACGGACAGACAGACGGACAGACAGCGAAGTCTTAGTAATAGGGTTCCGTTTTTACCCTTTGGGTACGGAACCCTAAAAACTAAAAAACCCGACTGAAAACCATATCTGAAATATAAAATTATTAAAAAATGGAATGGGTCCCGCCTACTTCCAAATGCGCTTGTTTTTATTGCATTTCAGTCGGTTTTTTTTTGTTTTTATAATAATTATTTTTATAATCACGTCATTCTTCAACTTCAAACTGTAGTACAGTAAAAATCAATTGAATCCTTTTCAAAATAAAGCAAAGTTAAAAATCAAGAATTACAGCAACAAATGCCAAGTTTATCAACTAATTTGACGTCATTGTAGACTGGCTGGAAGCCGGCCGAACCAGATGCTGGATGTTATCATTACGCTCCAATACCCACGGGTAGGGTATGTCCGTCCGACGCGACGTGGAAAAATGCCCGCCTTTTTATAGAAATGCGTGTTATTTACTGGGGGCACGAGACGGGGATGATTGTTACACCGTTGCGTCCGAGGCTGACCTAATGTAACATTACAATTAATGACTTAGCCAAGAAAACAAAGCCTTCATTGTCACAAGTACCATTAACAGTTCCATGATGGAACTAGTGTTGTTTTTTATAATCACTTGTTCCATTTTGAAAGAATCTGAAAATAATGGAATTATTTAGTGTCTTATGTTTAGCTAATGATATTATTATACTTAGAAAGATGCTTACATCAATGCGCAGGGTATTGGTGTAAGCATTTTTCTAAGTATATCATTAGCTACACATAAGTTTTTTTACCCTCAGCGCACAAGTTTTAATGTAGCCGAAGGTATACAAGCACAAGGTGCTGGGCAGACCGTTTTGTTTATATACCTAACTCTGTTATTTTGAACGTTAAAATAAAAATCCTTGTTGGCAGTCCGAGCGATTTTCGCTTCACGAAGCTTAACTGATTGCTAATCACACCCGTTTCTGGAAACTGTCGTCAAACTTATGTTTCCAAATGTGTTGCTATCTTCTCCCTACATTTGCGAGACACCGCAGTGAGCAGCTTTCAGTCTACCTTTATACGTCAAAAGCATAAGCCATCTGACTTTAATTGTAGTACATTTATTACTCACACATGTATACAAAAGGAATGCCCTTTTAGCTTACGTACTATCGGGGTCTTTTCCGCCTGACCATTTTAAAATTTATTCGCTTAAACATGCGGACGCGCCGAGCTACGCCCCTTTAAAGTTTGGGCCTATTAGGAAAGCGTCAACTTTGGCGCGCAAAGTAACAATAACTCTCGTTTGGCGTGCGTCGTCAATGCGCTCGGCCGATTCGGTATCTTTTCATTCATTTTTTCTACACAAAGTCAACGGAGTGGGGCTAGAGAGCGTTTTTATGTTGCGAGTGCAAGCAAAAATGAGCTTAGTGGTGGTCAGGCGGGAGTGTCCTCAATAGTACAAATACCAAAAATAAAAATTTACTAACATAGTTTTATAAGTGTTACTATACTAACAACCATATGTTACGTTTCCGGATTTTACTAGTCAATTTCCTATGTTTTCAGAAAGAATTTTGTTTATAATGTAAAATATTAAATGCTTTATATTTTATTATGTAAACTGGTAACATTGATTCCGTAAGAATGGCAATATTTCTATCATTTGATTTGTAAAATGTTTGGCGCGAGAGTGGAGCGGTTCTCTGATTGGATCACGAGACTGACGTGGCGAAAAGTCGTGAGCCAATCAGGGCGCTGGATTTTCCCTCCAACGGCAGGAATCTTGGTCAGGAGCCCGAGCGGGCAAGTAGCCCCTGGTGCTGAACGTCGAAGACAATTGACAATTATTAAGAAGTTTTGAAACTGTACCCGTGTTAATGTGTCAAAGTGTAATGTGAAGTAATTTGTTAGACTCAATGTATCTGTTTGAAAAGAGTAACCATGGAGTTTCTTGCTGGTTCTTCTCCATGGAAACTACCAAGCCGAATCGTGCAATGTGCAATGTGAAATAAAATAGTGTATCGCATCCAGTATGTTTTTATAGCACGAAACCCGTCTTCTGCCCACATAAGCTCGAGCCTAGCTAATAACTTAGTACAGCTACACATCAGAAGTGACAAGAACAATTAAAACGTAAGTACACGCCCAACATTTTATGCTTCTTTTTTTTGTTCGTAATTCGGTTCGAAGCCAGTTTAGAATCTTAACGTTTTAGTTAACGATATTACCCGTGGTTTCAAGTAAATTTACCGGTTACATATCGAATTTAAAGCCGTCAAATTTTAATTAATTCCGTTTTATTATTTAATATTGCCCTTTGTACTCATATTTTTGGTTGGAGGGTAGATCTATTTTTCCGCAAGGCTGAATAAACTCTCGTAAATTCAATTTATTTATTGGTAATGCTAGTTTACCCGTTTAACACAGAAATAAAATAAATGTTTTACACAATGCTACGCGGTCATTGTTCTTAAGAATTAATATATTTTTTGAAAATAAGAACTACTCAATCGTATCCTAGTCAGCGGCTGGACGGTTTGGTTGGATTAGAAATAATAAAAAGAACTGACGCATCAACAATTGTGAGTTAATAACATTTTCCCAGTGCACATGCATATTGTTTCTTTGGTTTTAATTGGGAACGCATTTAAGTGTCATAACTAAATACTCTAGTATTTCTTTTCCCATTAATACCTATAAACTCCCTGAGGTTTCCTGTATATAAACCCTATTGTGATACTTTTTTTTTAGTTAATTTTGTTGAGCCACGTCGGTTAAAATGAATAATATTTGAAAGGTTTACGTAATTTATATTTCATGATTATATTTTTAGGGGTGACATACCTTTTGAATGTCTTGACTTTAATAACATTTCAATTTCTATCGTGTTTTGTGTATTCAACTCGACTTCCCAATGCGTTAGACTTTTAAAAACTTAGATTCTCAAACTCGTGGACGTGAGATTTCAGACGATGTCGCAGCCTCCGGGCTGACGAAGGCTCGCAACACCGAGTCGAAGGGGTATCCACTCTGCCACCCTGAACCGAAGTCGCCTTTGAAGTCGAAGCCCCAGCCGTAGTAGGCCGGAACCGGATATCGAGCTGTGACGTGAGCGACTACGGATGCTAGAGGTGGAAGTTCGGCGGGAACGTGGTCACGTGCGCGCCGCAGAAAATCTGCGCGACGCATTGCGACCCATCAGCGAGCCACGGGCGAACAGTCGACGACAGAGCACCTCCGAGGCAGCGAGGCGTCGGGATGCTGGGCTACAGGCGAAGCGACAGGTCGAGCGTGGACAACAGCACGAACGGATTGACAGGTCACGTAGCCCTTCTTTATATAATATTTTTTTTTTTTTATACTATTTTGATTTTGTTTTTAATTTTGATTGTAATTGTGATTTTGTTTGTAATTTTGAATTTAATATTGGTTGAATTTATTGTCTTTTATCACATTTGTGTATTGTTACTGTAAATTGTTATTTACCTATGTGGTTATAACGAAACTTATTTATTTTGTATAACTCTTGTACAGTAACTACTGATCCTGTTTAGATGCTGTTTCAAATTTTAAATTTAAACACACAATTTTTATATAATAACCCGCCAATTCAGAGGACCGGCACTGTCTCTCCTTAACACAGGCTAAATTTTAGCCTATCTAGGAGAACAGTACTTCACCCGTCTTTATTGTATAATTGAACCTAAAAATTGTATAAATCCAACATTTGTAAACTTTGCAATCCCATTTTGAAATAAACTATTATTATTATTATTATATAAAAGATATATATTCGATTTGTTTAAATTGAGGGATGGTCTTGCATTACCCCCAGTAAACAACGATTGCAGAAAACTATGAGAATCGATTTTATAAATGAAGACGCGAGCGTACATAACTCCGGAGCAAAATTTTTGAAAGAAATAAATGTCAACAATTCTGAACTCCAAGCGTTTGTAGATTTCGGAACCGACGTTACTCTTATTAAAGAACTCTTTTAGGAATAGTGTAGTTTAGTCGTTAGGCAACTTGAGTATTGACATGATCGTTGATGGGGTAGAGGCTAGAGTGACATGCATAGTCGTAAATGATCACTTGCTAGAGGTCCCTGTGCTATACTATACGTTTATATTATACATTTTGAATAAATATTATTATTACATAAGGACAAGAATAGATTGCAGTTTTTCGATATTGTGAAAGAATTGCCTAGTTCAGAACACGCCGATGATGGTGATGCCTTAGTGAAGTTTTCTCCTGCCAGATCAGTTGTAGTTTATGGTCCAGCTTCCGCTAAAGTGAAGGCTCAGTCCCCTTTCAGTGGTGATGTCCTTCTGAGAAGTAGTATTGCAGGGAAACCTAACGAGCAGCTGATCATCACCGACGGGCTACATCACTCGATCAACGGTGAAATCAAGATAATGGTCTTGCCTTGTTCTGAATCTTGCCGCATTTCATCTAAACAGGTTCTCTGCCGTGCTGAAATAGTTGATGTGGTGAATAGGATTGTTGATGAGCGATCTATAGGGATTGTAGATAGTCGGAGGTTTTATGAAACTAAGGTCCGCGTGGGTGAGGGGGTCCCTGCAGAGATCAGGAAAGACTTAATAAACATGTTGCAGAAATATCAGCATTGCTTTGCTTCTTCGTTGTGGGAGGTAGTATGTACCAGTGTTACAGAGATGAATATTGATCTCAATAGTCAACGTCCAGTTGTTTATCGTCCATACAGGTTGTCGCATTACGAACGGGAGAAGTTACGTTCGATGGTCGGAGACATGTTGGATGCCGGTGTGATACGAGAATCTGTTTCAGATTACTCTAGTCCCATTTTATTCGTACGAAAGAAAGATGGTTCCTCAAAGTTGTGCGTAGACTATCGTATGCTGAATTCAATGACGATGAAGGAAAGGTATCCCATGCCTATTATCGAGGATGAAGTATCACGACTTTCTGGTCAGTCCTGTTTCATAACTCTCGATCTTGCTTCTAGCTATTACCAAGTGCCAATCTCTGAGCAAAGCAAACACTTGACATCTTTTGTTACGCAGGACGGTCAATACGAATTTAACCGTATGCCGTTCGACTTAGCAAATGGGCCTGCCGTTTTCCAACGGATGATCAATAACATACTGGGATCGGCACGATTTAATAAGGCAACCACGTGCATCAATGATGTTCTTATTTATGGAAATGACCCTCGGCAGTGTCTTGAACGTCTTGAAGAAGTGTTACAGATGCTGGAAAAGGCGAACCTTACTCAGAACCTATTAAAGTGCGAATTCCTGCGTGATAAGGTTAGGAATTGGAAAGATTATTTTACAACGAACGCAGGGCTCTGATAACTTCCATCCCGTGGCGTTTTACAGCCGATAAACTTACCCGAAAAAAAAAAAAAAAAAAACTTCCACTCACGAGCTCGGAACCCTAGCGGTGGTTTACTCCCTTCGTAAGTTTAGGGTTCATTTGTTAGGGAAGGAATCCAAGATTATCACCGACTGCAGCGCTTTGCCTTCTATGTTTTCAAAACGGGACTTGATTCCAAGAATAGCACGGTGGTGGCTGACGTTACAGGAATTCGATTGCACTATAGAGTACAGGGCAGGGGTTAAAATGAGCCATGTCGACGCATTGTCGCGGAATCCTGTCGAATAGTCGGAATGTCTCGACGATCAGTTTCCAGCCATAATGTCTATCAGTAGTAAGAAGTATGTAGGTGCTTACATTGAGTGTGCATATGCAAAGAACAATTCCAGCACTCGCGAAGGGTACTATATCCTATCGCAAAGTTGGAGATTCCTTTCCACACAGTTCACGTGGACCACCTTGGACACTTCATGAAATCGACTAGGGGTTTTTACTCATTTACTCGTAGTTGTTGACGGTTTCACCAAATTCTGTTTCCTCAGGCCTGTTAAAAGCACGAATACCCAAAACGCAATTAGGGCTCTAGAACATACTTTCTGTATATTTATAAACCCTGACCGACTCATAAGCGACCGTGGCACTTGTTTTACTTCGCATTCATTCAAACGGTTCTGCTTAGATAAGGGAATCAAACATGTCCTAAATGCGGTTTCTAGCCCTAAGTCCAACGGACAGGTTGAGCTGTATAACCGCACGATTCTCGATTCCCTCATAGCACTGAGCATTAAACATGGTAAAAAAAGGGCTGGGACAGTCATCTTGGACAAGTTCAATAGGAACTCAATAACACTATACAGAAAACTATGGGCAGAACACCGGCAGCGGTGATGTTTGGAACTTGTATGAATAGCGAATTTAACCCCATGCTTAATTATACTACTGCAGGCACTCGTGAAGATGATGACTTGACAGAGATCCGCGAAAGTGTTAAGGCTCGGATAGATCTAGGGCAGGTCAAGCAAAAGGGGAGGTATAACATAGGTAGAAAACCTTCCCGTTCCTATAGTGTAGGGGACCTTGTTAAAATAACAGACTTATTTTAATAATAATGGACAAAGCAAAAAATTGATGTCTGCCTTCATAGGTCCATATCGGGTTAGCAAGCTCTTAGTCAGGGACCGTTATATTGTAGCCCCGATATCAGGCCTTGTTGATACACAGAACACGGTCGACAACCGTGGCCGCGGATCGCATTAAGCCGTGGATTCATGTGACTGCCTTAGAAGTAAATGATAATGATATCGATGAGAGTTCAGATAGTGACATAGATGATTCTGGCAGTATATTGAGTTAAAATAAAAACCTTGGTTAAATTTAAACAGACCACACGATGAGTCTCTAAGTGAGGACAGTGATGATACTGACCCAGAATAAGTTATTTAAATCTCTCTGAAAAAAAACACCGATGTTATAGTGGTCGCTTTTTGAATATTGAATGGTAAACTGATAATATTTGTTATTGATAGAACTATGGATGATTAAACTAATTATTGTGAAGATTTGTTTATTAAATGAATTTGGTTTTACAGGTGATTTAGCTGTTGTTGATTATAGTAGTAGTATACTATGTAATTAATAATTTTATGGGGCCTGTTACCACTGGTATTCAGAACGTATCGGGGTCTGTTGCCACTGGTCTTCAGGACATATTGGGGCCTGTTGCAACTGGTATTCGGGACGTATTGGGGCCCGTTGCCAGGGGTATTCAGGACATATTGGAGCCTGTTGCCACTGGTATTCGGGACGTATTGGGGCCCGTTGCCAGGGGTATTCAGGACATATTGGGGCCTGTTGCCACTGGTATTCGGGACGTATTGGGGACCGTTGCCAGGGGTCATCATCACCATAGAAAGAAAGAGAAAGAGAAAGACGTCCACTGCTGGACATAGGCCTCCCCCAAGTGTCGCCACATTGACCGGTCCCGTGCGACTCGCATCCAGCGGATTCCTGCAACCTTCACCAGGTCATCGGTCCACCTAGTGGGAGGCCTTCCAACGCAACGTCTTCCGGTTCGGGGTCGCCACTCCAGAACTTTTCGGCCCCATCGGCCATCCGTTCTGCGAGCAATGTGCCCTGCCCACTGCCACTTAAGTTTGGCAATTCTTCGGGCTACGTCGGTAACCTTTGTTCTCTTGCGGATGTCTTCATTTCTGATTCGATCGCGCAAGGAAACTCCGAGCATAGCCCTCTCCATTGCCCTTTGGGTGACTTTAAGCTTTCTGATGAGGCCCATTGTGAGCGACCACGTTTCGGTCCCGTATGTAATCACTGGCAACACACACTGGTCATAGACTTTCGTCTTGAGACACTGCGGTAGGTTGGACGAGAAGATACCGCGCAATTTCCCGAACGCTGCCCAACCGAGTCGGATTCGACGATTGACCTCTTTCTCGAAGTTAGACCTACCTAACTGGACCGTTTGTCCCAGGTACACATAATCGTCTACAACTTCGAGAGTAGAGTCTCCGATCTTGATAGGAGTGGGTGTGACATGGGCATTCAACATGACCTTAGTCTTGTCCATGTTCATTTTTAGACCCACTCTTCCGGAAGCTCTACTGAGGTCATCGAGCATTGTACTGAGGTCCTCCATGGTCTCAGCCATTACCACTATATCATCGGCAAACCGAAGGTGAGTGATGTACTCGCCATTGACGTTGATGCCTAGCCCTCTCCAGTCCAGAACCTTGAAGACATCCTCCAGTGCAGCGGTGAACAGTTTCGGAGATATGACGTCTCCCTGTCTCACACCTCGCTGCAGGAGGATAGGTTTCGAGGCTTGGTCCTGAAGTCGGACTGACATGGTGGCGTTTTTGTTGCAAGGGGTATTCAGGACATATTGGGGCCTGTTGCCACTGGTATTCGGGACGTATTGGGGCCCGTTGCCAGGGGTATTCAGGACATATTGGGGCCTGTTGCCACTGGTATTCGGGACGTATTGGGGCCCGTTTCCAGGGGTATTCAGGACATATTGGGGTCTGTTGCCACTGGTATTCGGGACGTATTGGGGCCCGTTGCCAGGGGTATTCAGAACGTATTAGAACCTGTTGTCATTGGTATTCAGGACGTATTGGGGCCTGTTGCCTGGAGTATTCAGAATATATTGAGACCTGTTACCACTGGTATTCGGGACGTATTGGGGCCCGTTGCCAGGCGTATTCAGGACATTATTTGATAAAAATGATTTAAGCATATAAAATAAATTGTATAATTTAATATGAATAAATAAATAAATAGTTTAGATAAGTAAAGAATACTCGTAAGCATATTTTGTCACGACTTAATCGATCGGTTGTGACTTTGGTTAGGCATCCTGAATTAATCGATCGTTCAGGAGGTTAGGGCACCCTGATTAATCGATGGTCAGGGAATAATAGTATTCTGATTTAATTGATCGTTTAGAATACTCGTATGCATATTTTGTCATGACTTAATCGATCGGTTGTGACTTTGTTTTTTTTTTGTCCCAATTAATCGATCGTTTGGGTTCACTATATTTAGTACCAGCAAATCGATTGCTGACGAATTTAACATCTTGTTACTTGTAATGTTATTAAAATTGTTATTGTTAATTATCAAGACTATCTGATAGACAACGTTTCTCTCCGACGCTAAACGCGCGGAATTGCACACCCGAAAAGCTAACATGCAAAAATTTTTGCAAGTTTTCAAAACATTTTCTGCCCGATCCGATAAAAACACCTGTAGCTCAAAAACTACAAGTCCTAGAGCAATTTCAAAAATACTGTTGTCAAGCTGATTAGATAAGGAATCTACTTATCTAGAAATCAAAATGAAATACTTTAATTATATACTCCAAGTCATAATGTCATAGCAAAAAATAGTTACAAAAACTGATATTTCGCTAGAAATATCAGTTTTCTCTTAGTTTTTTATCCATTTTAACATTAAAGAAATAAACTAGACTATATTTCCTTTCCAACAAGACCACAATCTCATTTATAGCTCAATAGCATCATATCTAAATATACTTATGAAACTAGATACTGACTGTTTGTTTACATCTGGGAACTAATTTTTGCCAGCCGGTGTTGGATGAAAAAACACACAAACCCACATGTTTTTTGGTGTTGATAGTTGAACAATCTAATCACCTCACTAATTAAGCACTGTTTTTCCCATTTCACACACGTTTTAGTCACTAAATCACGTATTTCTTCACACAACACAATCACTATAGGTACATATAATAACTACCTTTTCACGGGCGAAATATTGCATCTTCGAGATTCCAAAACGAATTTACGTTGACAAAATAATAAAGCACGGTTCACAAGGATAATTTTGATATATAATAGTATCAGCTACCATTAAAAATACCAGAGTTATCACGACATTTGCTGCGAAGGGAAATTCGAGTGTTCACCGTCTGTCAAATGAAAGTTTTTTTTTTTTTTCGGCAAATTGTCTATGGAGTAGTGTTGCGATGTTCGATTTTATTATTGAGGAATTTAGTAACGAATTGAACACAGAGGTATAAGCTCTAGAGGAGACAGTTTTAGACGGTTTTTAATGCAGTTTTTTGGGAGGCGGGTGCGCGTAGTACAAGTGTGACAGATAGCGCTTATGTATGTAAACAAGCGATAAACAATGTGTGACAGATAGCGCGGAAGTGGTTATTACTTGTTTTTCAGTCAGAATATCGCCATTTTTTGTTAAAGTTTGTGAAGTTGTTTAGTGACGCAATTAATCAATCGTTTGTGTTCACTGTACTCAGTTCCAGTAAAGCAACGTTACTGCTGATGTTTTTAAATTATTCTGTATAAGCTAATGCCTAGATTATTTATTATTTATTGAATAACAAATTAATTTAGTAACTAATAGTATTCAGCCGTTTAGTTCCATACTCAGCACAAATTTGTTCTTTTTCTTTCACAATCAATTGGATAATTTTAAGTTGTCATATTTTGTAATACAGTCATTGTTTTTTTTGGGGACGTAACGTTATTATGCTACTGGCCAAGATACCTGATTGTTAGGTTACCACCTGGTGTCGTGTGCAGGGACGCACACGATTTCAGGACGGACGATTGTTAGGTTTCCGGATTTTACTAGTCAATTTCATATGTTTTCAGAAAGAATTTTGTTTATAATGTAAAATATTAAATGCTTTATATTTTATTATGTAAACTGGTAACATTGATTCCGTAAGAATGCCAATATTTCTATCATTTGATTTGTAAAATGTTTGGCGCGAGAGTGGAGCGGTTCTCTGATTGGATCACGAGACTGACGTGGTGTAAAGTCGTGAGCCAATCAGGGCGCTGGATTTTCCCTCCAACGGCAGGAATCTTGGTCAGGAGCCCGAGCGGGCAAGTAGGGCATTCTGGTGCTGAACGTCGAAGACAATTGACAATTATTAAGAAGTCTTGAAACTGTACCCGTGTTAATGTGTCAAAGTGTAATGTGAAGTAATTTGTTAGACTCAATGTATCTGTTTGAAAAGAGTGACCATGGAGTTTCTTGCCGGTTCTTCTCCATGGAAACTACCAAGCCGAACCGTGCAATGTGCAATGTGAAATAAAATAGTGTATCGCATCCAGTATGCTTTCATAGCACGAAACCCGTCTTCTGCCCACATAAGCTCGAGCCTAGCTAATAACTTAGTACAGCTACACATATGAATTATTTGTGTCCGATTTTAATGTTTTAAATAAATAAAGAATTTAAAGTAAAAGAGAAAATACTCGTTTCGGTGTAACAACCGCCCAGAAAACACAACACAAGTACGTCTTCTGACAATGCATTGTTGTTGAAATACGAATAAAAATACATCATCTGAGCTCGCATGTTGTATGGAGCGTAACATTTGTATGGAGGCACAACTTTGTCACTCTGCTCGACCATTGTGGCACATTTTAATATTCCAAATAAACTATGACGAAGCGAAGGGGTATTTTTTCTTTTGTGAATTTATCTTTTGTGAACTTATCTTTTTGGTCGTGGGCTTGAGAAAAACTCTTCTGTGGGGGAGGTATATCGTTGGGCTATTGTAATCACTAATGTGTATAGTAATTCTGGTTTTCTATTGGGTTACTCTTTCATACACGGTTACAGATATAACCTAAAATCGCCTGTCTCGTAAATTTCGTCTCTGGTGTCATATTTTGTAGATCCATACCATAACTGTCGTTACTGGTAGTTCGAAGATTGAGAATCTGACAACCAATCTTACCAAGGAGTATCGTGTTACCCATTTACAACCATTTTTAATAACTTACTGTTCGGTTTCGGTAGGTGATATCCAGTGATAGGAATAGGTAGTGCTTATTAGCCTAAACTTCGAAGAACAGAGACAAGAATCGGAGACTTCCTTAGACTATATTTTTTTCCGGGACATCACGTAAGTACATTAAAAATTAATGTTATTTGGAATAAGTAATTGGTCTATGTTTACCTAAAGTTTGCGACTAGACATAACATAACACAGTCGTTACAACCATCAAAATTTCTGAAAGTTTTCTTTTTAAGAACATTTTGGAAACGACTTCTTCATCATAAAACTATGATACGCACTCTTAGAATTTACAAAAAAAAACTCGCCGTGGTCGCATAATAAAATATAGTCTAAGGAAGTCTCCGATTCTTTTCTCTGTTCTTCTTCGAAGTTTAGGCTAATTGTATTGTATTGTATTGTATAACGGGCTGGTGTCCGCAACTCCACGTCGAAGCGCGTATTTTGCGTGCGGGTGGGAAACTATTCTATCCATCCCAATTCCCCGAGAAACGCCAGCAACGCCCCAATATTGCTGACTATCTCGCGGAGAGTACCTGGGTTACCAAAGTACTTTGCCCTGTATGTTGCAACCACTGGGCAGTGCAGAAGCACGTGGGCTGCTGTCTCGTCCTCCTCCATGCAGGCACGGCACAGGGGGCTGTCTGTGACTCCTAAGACAAAGAGGTGTTTATTAAAAGAGCCGTGTCCGGTAACGGCGGCTGTAACTGTGCGCAGCTGTGGTTTGGTCAACCGCAGCGCGCGTTTGGTGAAGCGGCCATTGATAGCAGGAAGTGCTTCCTTGGCCTGCCTACACTCGCCGTGGTCCAGCCACAGCTTGTGGTGTTGTTCGCTAGTTCGTTTCCTTACCAGTGTACGTAGGTATCCGAAAGGGAGTGGTACGATAGGTTCGGGTCCCACCGCTGCCGTGCGCGATCCCCTTCTAGCGAGTTCGTCCGCCGCATCATTGCCACGGGAATCGCTGTGTCCTTTGATCCATTGGATAGTTATATTATTGAGATTACCAACCTGGTTCAGGCGTTGGTGACACTCGTGTATTAACCCAGAGTTCACTGTGTGGTTATTCAGTGCTAGCAGTACAGCCATGCTGTCTGAGAGTATACGAATTGAGTGGTCCACAACCTTCCTGGCTAAGATGGCAGATGCCGCCAGGGAAATGCCCATGCATTCTGCCTGAAATACCGTGTTGTGGGCCCCCAGAGGTTTGGCTATGTGGATGTTGAGATCCTCCGAGAAGACTCCAGCACCAGTGCCAGTACCTGTTTTAGATCCATCCGTGAAGATCCGCAGTTCCGCAGGATTTAATCCCTCGCAGCGGTGATCCTCATGGAGCTGGATTTTATATTTTTTATCGAATACGAATTGTTTTGGTATCCGATCGTTTGTTGCTTTCGCCAAGGGGAAGTCGTTGTAGAATCCCTCCAGTACCGCGGTGTGCTGTGTTTCTCTCTTACCCCAGATTTGAAGTGTTTTGAGGCGTACCGCCGTCATTGTCGCTTCCTGCTGTATGAACAGATGTAGCGGTGGCAGCCCCAACATGGCTTCAAGAGCCGCAGTCGGAGTAGTCCTCATGCAGCCTGTGATCGCCATGCAGGCATGCCTTTGCAAGCGTTGCAGTTTGATGGAGGCTGTAGTTAGTTTGGTGCGGGGCCACCAGACCACTGCCCCATACGTGATCATAGGTCGGATCACCGCGCTGTATAACCAAAGTATAATTTTAGGAGATAAGCCCCACTTCTTACCTATCATCCTCCTGCATTGCCAGAAGGTAATGCAGGCCCTGTTTATTTTATTGTCTAAGTGGCTGCTCCAGTTTAACTTGCTGTCTAGGATGACTCCCAGATACTTGACCTCATTAGCTAACTGGAGTTCTGTGTCAAAGAGTTTGGGTAGGCGATAAGGGCCTAGTGTTCGTTTTTGGGTAAACATGACTAGTTCAGTTTTCGTGGGGTTCACTGAGAGATCGAACTCTCTGCACCATCGTTCAACGGTGCGTAGTGCCTGTTGAGTGAGGTCGCAGATTGTCCCCGTCACTTTCCCCGAAATGAGGATAGCGAGGTCGTCAGCATACCCTATTGTGTAGAAATGGTTCGCGTTGAGTTTCGTAATGAGGTCATTTATAACCAGATTCCAAAGGAGCGGGGATAGTACGCCACCTTGGGGGCAGCCTCTGGCTATCATGGCCATTCATGGCCATCTGCTGCTCCCCTTCAAGTCGAACCACTCGTTTACTTAGCATGTTAGTAATCCAGTCTATCAGTACCTGTTCTGCTCCGTGACGAGAGAGCGCGGTGTTTATGCTGGAAAAGTTTGTTTTATCGAATGCTCCCTCGATGTCTATGAAAGTGCCCAGGCAAGTGCCCTTCTGATGAATCGCCTCTTCTATCCGGCCGACCACTAAATGGAGGGCGGATTCCGTGGACTTACCCGAGCTGTATGCGTGTTGGTTAGTATGTAGTGGGATAGTTTTTAAAACGCCGTCCCTCAGCTCTCTTTCGCACATTTTCTCCATGGTTTTAAGGAGAAAGGAGGTTAGGCTGATTGCTCGGTGGTGTTTGGCGTTGGTATAGTCACTCTTACCTGGCTTAGGAATGAATATGACTTTCACTTCCCTCCATCCTTTTGGAACGTATCTGAATGCCAAACACGCTCTCATTATGGGTACCAGTCTGTTCGCGACAGAGGTCCCGCCCCACTGCAGTAAGGCAGGAAAGATTCCGTCCGGACCAGCTGCCTTGAAAGGATGGAAGCACCGGATCGCCCACTGGAGTTTTTCCAGCGTGATGACTTTGTGTGCATAGCGCCAGTCGTTTTCTGACGGTGTTTGGGTTACCTCTGTCCAGTCGATGGCCTGTGTAAAAGCGCAGCCTGGGAAGTGAGTTTCAATAAGGACGCGCATCGCCTCTTCTGGCGAGGTGGTAAGTGTGTTGTCAGGTTTGCGGAGAACAGCGGGCCCAGTCGTGTTCTGCTGGGCCAGGATCTTCCTTACCCTGTTTGCTTGTTGGCAGGATTCGATGCTGCCACAGTATTTTCGCCATCCAGTGGTGCTCCTGAACCTGATGCATTTTTTGTAGCATTTTTTGGCCGCGTAGTACGCGTCCCAATCCTCATCAGCACAGGTGTTCATGGCTCTGTTTAGGGCTGACCTTACCTTCCCGCGCTTGCGTTCCAGATCCGCTCCCCACCATGGTTGTTTCCCTGGTGTTGTGGGTGGAGTGGTCTCGGGGCAGGATGAGTGGTAGCTGTCTAGCATTGATTTCGTGAGATGACTTACACGCTCGTCGATCTGCGGCGTGTCCTCGTAGGTCATCCCGTAGTTTGTTGACGCAAGTTTGGTTTCGAGGAAGCGTGTGTATGCAGCACGGTCAGTGTTGCGCGGGTTTCTCCGTGGCAGTATTGGTGTTACACAGACCTGAATGTCAAAGCGGATCCACCTGTGGTCCGAGCAGGAAGCCTCCTTGGAGACCTGCCAGCCAGTGGTGATGGCCGCTGCACCCTCCGATGCCAGAGTGAGGTCTATGATTGTTTGGCTACGTCTGTTTACGAAGGTTGGTTCAGAGCCTATGTTCAGTAGGGTTAGGTTTGTTGTAAATAAGTAATCTACTAAAGCCTTACCCCGAGCATTTAGCGTGTCCATGCCCCACAGAGGATGATGAGCGTTCGCGTCAGCGCCTATGACAACTTCAAGCCCTGTGCTCTCGCAATAAGTCACGAGGCGGGCGAGTTCATGCGGCGGCGGGTCCTCTTCCTCGGGCATGTAAGCGGAGGCGAAGACCACAGATGCTACTGTGTCCCCCCGCTGTATCAGTAGCCTAGCTGCAGAGACATCCCTGCAACAGAAATCTGTTAGTGGCTGTGTTTTAATGTTACGTGTCACATAGATGCACGATCTGGGCTTGTCATGATCTGTACTTACTAGGAGCTTACCACCGAGGTTGGAGAGTCCTTGTATTTGGCCCGCCCTGATCCACGGCTCCTGGATCAAGGCAATGGCCGTGTGCTGAACCTCCAGCCACATTTACTTTTATTTTTTTAGGCCATACGACGTGGCAACGACGCCAGTCTCTTGGGGACATTACCAGTTGACTGACAGCGTTGAGGAAGAGTTTTTTGACGCCATTTTTTTAGTTTATTTTTAAGTTACTTAGTTTAGGTTATAATAATTTATATATTTTTAATTAAATCTACTAAACGAAACATAACAACTAGCTCAAATACCCAGAATAAACGAATCCGACTAAAACCATTATTTAGGTAAACGTTCATTGTGAAGTTGAACACAATCATATTAACTAATTAGCGAATAAAACGTTTACATTTTGCACAGACTGACATTTAAGTACAGTTTACTCACAATGGGGATGTAAATGAACTTGAAAACTTGTTTGTGGGAAATATTTAATGGATGGCATTAGGGTCGCCCCTATTACACGAGACTTTAACATAACTGGCAAAATGTGGGAGTGTTATCAACTTTACACATCTGCCGAACCCTTCAGAGATTATAGGCGTGATGCTTATATGTTTTTGGATGTAGGTAAATGAAACTACAATAGCCTTGTGACAGCAATAAATAGTCATCAACATCTGCCTAGCCTTTTCCCAACTATGTTGGGGTCGGCTTCCAGTCTAACCAGATGCAGCTAAATACCAGTATTTTACATGGAGCGACTGCCTATCTGACCTCCACAACCCAGTTAGTACCGGGTAATATGATACCCCTTGGTAAGACTGGTTGTCAGACTTTGGGCCACTGTCTACCTGTAACGACTGTCAAAGATCTACAAATGACAGCCGGGACCAACAGTTTAACGTGCTTTCCGAGGCACGGAGGAAACTCGGTATTAAGGGTGGTCACCCATCCACAGACCAACAAAGGCAAGCACGGCTTAACCTAAAGATCGTTCCGAGCGGCTGTTACTATTTAGCCACAAGCTCCATAAATGGTGTCATCATCATTTCAGCCGAAAGACGTCCACTGCTGGACATAGGCCTCCCCCAAAGGAGGTTTTTGCCATAATCGCCACGCTTGGCAGGCGGGTTGGCGATCGCAGTACGGTTGTTACAAAAGCACAGAGAACGCTGCTGCCCATTCTCTGGTAAGTCCCTTAGTCGCCTCTTACGACACCCACGGGAAGATATGGGATGGTGCTATTCTTTACGTCCGACACCATACAGAACTGGTGTAACTACAAAACAATACTGGTGTAACTACAATAAAACAACCATCACTCCATGCAGAGGTGTGACTGAAGAACTTTCCTCCAGATTTTTCTAGCGAACAGAATATTATTTATTTAAACCACAACAGAGGTATCTATTAAGAATTATTGCTTAGTCTATTACTAAAATCAAAGCCTTCATTATTCTGTGAGTGTAGCCAATAAGCTGAGTATAACATCATTCTGTCTGCTCCAACCCCTGGGGTGTGCCGTGATGATATTTTAGCTATACAAAATATCTCGTATTCAATATTCAGGACCCGTCTAGGACGTGATGAGCCTGTAGATGTTCTATGATTGATAAAGATAAACTCTCTCTCTGTACTCTGTGTACAGAGTCTACAGACCCCATCGGATTTGCCAATAATATCTGCCGATTTGTTGAGAATATAATAATCATCCTGATAAATGTAGTTATAGGTAGTTTTTTGTTTTATCGGTGGTTTATTGTACTCGTAGGTGTAGTGCATGGTCGCAAAAGATTTTGCTGAGTAGGTAAGAGTAGGCAAGGTAGGGCAGAGTTTTATTTAAGCTTTTCCATCAGATTTTTCTCGACTTGTGCTCGATTGATGGTAAAAGGATCACAATAAGATCACCCATTCTATCCGATATCTTTACGGGGAATACATGAGTAACGCTTCGATATTACATATTGAAACTCGACTCTCCATAACTTAAATAATCTCATTCAAAATTCCAGATAAAAATTCAAAATGAAATCCAAACGCCGTAGATCAAAGTCCTGTGTTAAACAAATAAATCACAGACAGACGGGCCCCAAACCTGGGACCATTCGGACCGGGGCCCCCGGGCCCTATAACGTCACGATATGTCCTGTACACGACAACGTAGCCCTGAGGGGGAAGACAAGCGGCAATCGCTTTCAAATGCAATTCCTATTTCAAAAACGGCTCTCACCAGGTCATAGGCTTGATGCAACCATAACTACACACATCAAAAGTATCTAGGGATCAACATATATTTTTGCAATAACTTTTCTCCTGATTGATATTATTTAAAATTTTCTTTAAGGATTCATCAAATAAAGTGTTTTCGTTTGTCACAGTAACGATAAACCAAGTCACCTTTGCATTAATAAAGAAATTTGCCATTTTCCTAATAAAGGGATTTTTGACATTTGAACCACTAACATTAAAGTTCGAAAAAATGACTGAAAACACAGTTTTCTTTAAAATTTTATTGGGTAACTTAAACAATTAATAATCCGTGTTTCTACCGCGAACACTAACAACACAAGAACATCGGTTTGGCATACTCAAAATGAGTTCATCCAAATCACGCTGTGGAATGGCCGCCCATGTTCGTTGCAACAACAAAAAAAGGTCTTCTTGCGACTGGATACCCTCCATATTCGGCAGAGCTCTTCTCTGTAGCATATCCCATGCATGCTCAATCGGGTTCAAGTCTGGCGACTGAGCAGGCCAGGGCAGGACATTGATGTTAGCTGCGGCGAGAGTCTGTCTTACAACTCTTGCGGTGTGCGGTCGTGCATTATCATGCATTAACTGAAATAAGGGACCGATTTGCACTTGTAGAGGAACGATGACGTCTGATACAATCGTCTCAGCATAAATTTGAGCGTTGAGGTTGCCTCTGATCCAAATCAACTCAGTTCTTCCGCCGATCCAAATACCCGCCCATACCATGATGGTTCCACCACTATAAGGATGGACTTCCTGGCAGGATTTTAATCGCTGTTGGCGTCCAGGGGTTCTCCAGTGTCGTATACGTCTTGTATCCGGTCTCATACCAAAACGAGACTCATCAGAAAAGCACACGAAACGCCATTGTTCTTCTGCCGAATTTCTGTGTTCAAGAGCCCATTGATATCGAATCCTACGATTGTGCATTGCTATAGGTGGTACCCGTAGCGGTCTTCGGGAATGAAGGTTCACTTCATGCAAGCGGTTTCTGACTGTTTGGTCGCTAATTAAGTTCCCTGAAGAGTGATGAAGCCTCACGGCTAACATCATGGCGGTTATTGTTGGAGCTCTTCGAGTTAAGATTTGAATGTATCGGTCTTGTCTCCGTGTGGTGCAGCGATACCGTCCTCCATGGCGCTCAGCCACGGTACCAGTGCTTCGGTAACGTGTCCAAAGTCGACTGATAACACTCTGACTTGTATTCAGAGCTAAAGCTACAGTACGTTGCCGGGAACCAGCTTCTATCATTCCCACGGCTCTGAGCATTTCTTCCCTGCTTAAATGACGTCGCCGCTCCATAATAACGTTGGTTTTAATCAGTAGTAGGGAAACAGTAGCACTAATAATGTCTTCAATGCGTTGTATGTTTTTATAGGGAAAATATTGACAGCTTATTTTCATCTTTTACTCGAATTTGATTGAGAGTTCCTGATTCAAATTATGAAATGCACCAAAAAGGATCCATATAAATTTATAAAATCATAAATTTATTACAAAGCCACATCTCAATCTCAAGAAATCCGCATAAAAATGCTTGATCCCTAGACACTTTTGATGTGTGTAGTAATAGTATGTTTATTAGCATAATAATCAGCCTCTAATGTTCCCACTGCTGGGACACAGGTCTCCTCTGTACTAGAGGGAATGGGCTATAATCCACCACGCGGGAGCAATGCGGGTTGGTAGATGTCACATGTCTTCGAATTTTTGGTTGTAGGACACGTCGGTTTCCTCACGGTGTTTTCCTTCACCGTTTTGAGAGCAGCGTATGTTTATTATGTAACTAGCTGACCCGCGCAACTTCGTCTGCGTCACATGAGAGAGAGAGGGTTAGAGAGGGTGGAATCAACCTTAAAAGATAGACATAATGCTGTCGCGGTTTTAACCTAACACATGATTGTTGCGTAACTTTAACCGTTTATGCAGCGCCCGCAAAGGAAGCTCTCAAAAGAAATAAATTTTCCTTGTTTTTGCAACATTTATCATTGATGCTCCGCTCCTTTTAATTATAGCGTGATGTTAGATAACCTATAGCCGTCCTCGATAACTATTCAACAGTAAAAGTTTTTTTTTTAATTCAAACCAGTAGTTCCTGTAATTAGCGCGTTCAACCAACCAAACAAACTCTTTAGCTTTATAATATTAGTAGATATAGATCCAAGTGGGTAACAATTTAATTTCTTTGATATATTTGCATTAATCGCTAAAAAAAACTACTTATGTTTTTCCAAAAAAGAGCTTACCTCGACAGCCTTTTACGTCTTCATCCGTAGACACTCGATGACAGTCATACTCCAGCTAGGTCGAAAGTTCTCATCAAAGGTGCAAGAAATTAGCCCAAACACGATTTTTCAATTATAAATGGGACCGACTGCTTTTCACAAAAAAAGGACCATGTACGGACTTCTTTGTAAAAGTTATCCGTGGTCATAATATATATAAAAAAATACGCGTCGAATTGAGAACTTCTTTCTTTTGGTTTCGTCGGTGAAAAAACCAATCTTATGGCAACTGACACGTTGGCGGCGGCGACCTCTCGCATCCGGCCCTTGTGCAAGCCATGGTCCGGAGCGAGACGGAATGGGACGACGTCACCTCCTTCTGCGAAGCAGTAATGCTAGAGAAGAAGGTGGCGGAACGTCAGAGGGAGAGAACCTCTCAACGTCCCGGCCGCCGCGGGAGACGCCCCGGGCGTCGGGAGCCACCACCTGGCCCCCGGCTACCGTAGGCGCGGGCCTGTGGACGGTGGGCTATGGGCTAGCTCGCTGACCGTCCGTCTCCTGACGACAGGCCGTGTCACCGGCGCGTTCGTGTTCCACGCGCGCCTCTAAGAGAATCAGCAAAAGGGAAGGGGTCCGCAAGGACCAATGCCTGCCGGGGTTGCGGGACTGTTTGAAAGAGATACCGTCGCCCCGGAACACAAATGGCGATGAAGGAAAATGGATGGGTTTTAGTCAGTAAAAGTCCGACACTCCCTCCTGCTCCACCCAGAGCAGGAGGAGTCATTTGATGATTTCCCATCCAAAAAAAAAAAGAAAAAAATAGGCAACTGACACGGGCGAGGGTCATTCGATTCAGAAAATGGAGTGAAATGAACAACGCCTTCTATCGACCAAAATGTTAAACTGCTAAAGTATATTATGCTATATATATTTTTTTTAAAGCCGGTCAGTCGATTTAAAAGTTATGTGGTGAGCACATTTTTAGTCATTAGTACCATTTAAGTTCCACAGATGTCGCTGCATGTATGTATCTTACATTTGATGATTAGTTTTTCTTGAAAATTTTAGGTTCATATATCTTTTGATAGAGTGAACCGATTTCGATGAAACAAAAACTAAGTTAAACCTCAAGTTGCGTATAATTTTTGTATATAAACATTGTCAGCATTGAATTCGTAGATTTTACGTGATGTGCGCACAAACAAACAGACAAACAAACAAACAGACAAACAGACAAAAATTTCAAAAATGATGGAAATGGGTTCTGTTACTTATCTTTTCACACGCTGGCTATTTTTTGTTTCAATTTCTTCAATGTACAAAAATGACTTTTCTACAGATTTATTATATGTATATAATATATATATAGATTAAAATGTAATCAAATGTTAAAAGATTTTTTCAAATCTGACTGGAAGTTGAAATTACCGCGTTCAAACATACTCTTAGCTTTAACTGGATTCAACATATTAGTATAAATTCCAGATTTTACCATACCGAGACATTTCACTGGATCAACCTGTACCTATTAAGTAATAATACGCTACAAATGGAATGGAGTGGCGACTGGGAACCGGAAGACGTTGCGTTGGAAGACCTCCCACTAGGTGGACCGATGACCTGGTGAAGGTTGCGGGAATCCGCTGGATGCGAGTCGCACGGGACCGGTCAATGTTGCGACACTTGGGGGAGGCGTATGTCCAGCAGTGGACGTCTTTCGGCTGAAATGATGATGATGCTACAAATACACTGACATTCAAAGTCATTTTCTTAAGTTTTAAACTCATGACTTTTGTAACACTCTGAAACCCGTCGCCATTCCGTCAGGCTATCCATAGCCAGTTCAATTTATAGCCAAAACATCAATCAAGGTCTGCGTACCTGCTGCTACCGATTTTCCTCTACAACGAATTAAATTTACATAGACTAACAGCTGGTGTTGCTCTATTCAAATTCTTGCTCTCTTGCCGCAAAAAAATGGTTATTATAAACAAGTTAAAAAACATAATATTTTAACGGTACTGGAAAAACTGTAGCTATTTTTATCCACTACGGCAAAGCCTAAAAGAAGGGTTATGATGATTTTAGCAGTCTGTGTTTACGTATGTTCCTCCGTAGCGCCTAAACTATTCATACGATTTTGATTAATAAGGTGTCAATCGATTTGTTATGATGGCCCGGTCAACATAGGCTACATTTTAACCAACTTCATCAATAGGAGGAGTCCATTTTACCTTGTAAGCTCCGAATTTAATCAGAGCGTGATTTTTCAGTAGTCAGGTTTTTTAGTTGTAGTATACCACACAAATTCTTGTTTCTCTATATTCTAAATGAACTACCATGCCTTGACACAAGCCTGAACAAAGACTGATGTGTTGTCTTATGCTACGTTTAACGAGAGTTATAAATGCAGCAGAGGAGTACCAATAATGCCCACAGTTACGCTAAGTCTCATGTAAAAGGGGCCGAGTCTATTACCATCAAACGAGCACAAATCAAAACTCCGCGGCTGCTATTGACTTTCTCATAGAAAAATCCAATAAAATTTTGCTCGACCTGGGTCGAACAAACGAAGCAGCTAGAGAAACTTTGATTCAAATTAAACGTGCAATTTTCAGAACACAATACACAAAACCATAGCAAAGTTCTGGTCAGCAACTAAATACACAAGCCACACGCTCCAAAACAGGACGCCACCGTCCCGCATTCGCGAAACTTCGCCAAATAGCTGGAAAAAAAGATTATATTTCGAGAACTGAATCCGAAACTGCCACTGACGGTGAAATGTGAACGTACGAACTTTCTCTACGCTTTTATTTTTCACAAAAGTCCAAAGCAAAAAATGTACGGTACTGTTTTGTGAGCATTTTATTTTTCAGCTGCGGAAATTTGTTCTTCACAAATCTAAGTTGTTGTGTTGTTGCTTATACAATGGTTCGTCCGATTTGTTTGCTTGTATGGTGGTATTTATTAAAAGTATGTACATGAACATGAACGAAACAAAAGATACCGCTTTTACAGTATGTATCAGAAGGGTTTGATCATGCAAGGTGTAGACTCACGAAGACGTCAACCAAAGCATTCTGTACATCAAACTATTTACCTATACGCAAAAATGATTGCTGTTAATTATTTTTTGGGGTTTTAAAAAATTACGTTCTACTGTAGGACTCAATGAAGCGCACACAAAACATAAGTCTGATGTATTTAAAATAAAGTTGCATTAAAATCTTTGACCTTCAATATCTCTGTAACTACATCATGACATCATGGTTCCCAAGTGTGACTCAAAACAAAAAAAAATATCGCAATGACGAGGAGAACAAGTACATTTTGGCTTTGTTATGGGTCTTTTTTTAACGGACGTACAAACTACCAAATTGAAGAACTGTCTTCATGGAAACAATATCACAGTCGTGAAAAACATTACTTCGGCACGACAGGGCATTTCATCTTTAGGGTCGAACTCTGAAAATTAATTAATAAAGTTATTGTAGCACAAATATTTAAAATAATTAATTTGAAATGAAACGTTAATCGTTTTTAAATATATCTAGTTATTTTAGTTTTTTTTTTTTATATTATTTTATCAAAAAAATAATCGGCACCGCCTCGCCTTTCGCCTTGGCGAAAAACAGGCGTCCACGTAACGTAAGCGGATCAGAAGCTCTGGCACGTCGACTCGGCTACAGCTTACGCTTACGGCTCGCCGACCGCGGGTTGACGGCTAGGCGGCACTGGTTCAATCATTTTGAATCCGAACGTTAAGTGTAGAACGAAGAGACGTAAGCTAGGGTAAGTACGGAGAACCGTAAGCACGAGAACTGCAAGTCGACCACGCACCGCACCGCGGTTCGTGAGCTTGTCCCGAGGCGAGGCTATTACGTTACGATTAGTGTGCGTTGCAGTAGGGAGTTTCATACAAATAATACTGAACGGCTCGAGTTGATACGGTGGCGATCCCTTTCCGAGTTGACAAGTGTGCTACGACGTTTACCAACCGTGAATTCATACGTAGCTATTGGTAACAAGATAAAACAAGGCTGCATTTATTAGCACTTTCCTATTCTATAATTCAATTCGCCAAAAATAGCTGACAAAGCGGCAATAAACTAACTGACAATTTGCCAACGAACAATAGGCACCTAAAAATTATTCACCCATATTTACAATCTAATTCACTGTTGGACGTTGACGAAGGATTTTATGGACACAAACAACGTTAGCTAAAAACATAATTGGATATGAATTTATTGTTTCTGACAATATTTCAGTTGTATGCGACAATACAGGGCCGTATTGGGTGGTGTTTACGTTAAAACTGCTTTGGTTATCAAAAATGGCTAAAAGCAATTTCAAGTAAATTACAATGCATATTGTGGAACTTGAATTAATAAAAACTTGAACCTTATATTAAAAGAGATTTGTTAAACAAAAAAATGTTGCAACAGTTCCCAAGTTGCACCGTAATTGACCGCATCAAATCTCTTACCATTAGGTAAGATAATGGACAAACACGAACATAAAAATCACGTGTCACTATGTACAGTCGACCAAGCGGTTTGGTTTACATTTTACAATATAATTTGCATGTTAAACTGTAAACCAAATACCTTGGTCGACCATACGTACCTACACGTGCGTTTCAATAAAAAAATGTGAATATGTATGGTTGGTTCCAGTTGATAACATGGGATAGTTTTGGACCCGATAGATAGCGCTGTTGTTAGTGAATTTCACCCGTGCAAAACCGGGGCGGGACGCTAGTCAACTATCTTGTTAAATGTATGGACAATATTTTGTCTAACTAAAGGCTAAGCACATCAAAGTATAGAACAAGAGCCCGCTTAGCATGACCACCGTAGACACGAAAGAGAATCGACAAATCTTTTGTTCATCCGTCATTTTGTCGATTCAAAGACAGATGAACAAAAGATTTGTCTATTCTGTTTCGTTTCTACGGTGGTCATGCTACACGGGCTGTCTACACAATATAGAAGTGAAAATTACGGTTTTTCCCTACTGAGGAGTAGGGAAAAACCGTAATTTTCTATACTTTCGCTATACTTTTCTGATTAATTTCGTTGCGGGATCCAAAACAGTTAAATTCATTATCTGGGACTTCGTCGAGCTTCATTGTCTCGGCGCTTTTCTGGTGGTCGCCACTGTTGATTCTGGCTTTCACGAGTGACAGTGGTTTGGGAATAGTGTGGCGGGCTTGTCCCATATCAAAAAAGAGAGCCAACCCAACATGAACATAACCTTGTACAAAATCCCCAAAAGGTGTTGAAACAGAAGTGCACCTAATAGTACAACCACATGAACCACATTTCGCTAGTACTGCTAGGAAGCCAGCCTATCGGCATCAACCGGTCACAAACTCAAACTCCGTAGCTGCTACTGACAAATTCATTGTGAAAAAATTCAATTACACTTTGCCCGAGCTGGAAATAGACACTAGATCAATAGGACAGTGGTGTCGATTCTGTTGTGCCCAAACTAAACTTAATTTAGGCTGCAATAGCCTAAATTAAGTTTAGTTTTCTTTTTATCTTTTTCTCTCTAATAAAACGAGAAAGAGACGGACGTAATTTAGAGCTGTAAAATTTAATCGAACTAATCATCATTATCAGCCTATTAATGTTCCCACTGCTGGGACACCGGCCTCCTCTCTATGAGAGGGAACTAAGGGATCGAACTAATATTTCCATACAAATGAAGGGTGCACGAAAAAACATGTCGACTAAAGACACAGTGACATCGGTTTGCCATCTCTAACTTAGTTCATAGCTATAGCCGTCCGTTTTTCGCACTGCCTTTTAGTAAAAGACAGCAATAGCCTAAACTAAGTTTAGTTTGTGCACAACAGAATCGACACCAGTATCATGGTTTCTCTGAAAGCTTTTTAGATATCGCAGTCCTCAGTTCGTCCCTGTCACCATTTTATAGCAGCCTGTCGTTCGCAGTGCCCGCGCGTTGTTTGTTTGTCGCCCGTTTGGAAATTCAACGCATCCATCCATTCGTGGTGGGCACCGGGCAGCTGAGTAACATTGGTTGATCAATCATCAATGTTATTAATAAGTCCAATATTGTCTCGTTATGACGCGAACTATGTCATGCTGTGAAAACCATTCAGTAAAGTTGGTAATATGTAAAAATATAATACCGGATGACTTTTTTATCACTTTCCAAAAAAACTGGGTAGGTAAGTACCTACCTATATTAGGTGAACGGAGTAGAAACGAATGGCATACCTAGTTCTTTTTTCTTTTATCCACAGCTTAGAAAAAAATTGAACCATCATCAAAAAACGCTACAAATTTCTAGTAAGTAAACTTTTCATATTAGAACAAGAGAAATTTCAAAAATAAAAAAATAAAAATATCGAATTTCAAATCATACACAGATTTGAAATTCAATATATATATTTTTTTTATTTCAATATTTCTCTTTCTTTGTTTTGATTCATTCAATTTCGATTTTCGCTAAGAAAAAGGAAAAAAAACTTAGTATGCTATTTGCTTCTACTCTGTTCACATAAATACCCATTTTTTTGGAAAGTTATAAATGAAATTTGGCTGGTTTTATAATAATGGCAATACGACAATGTCATTATAACACAATGAGAGGTTTTCCTTTTGAGGTTTTAAAAAAAAACTTAGTTTCCAAGAACTCTATAGATGGCGTTGAACTTACTATGATAGTTGGTGCCAAAGCCAAAACGCTTGAAAAAAAAACATTGTGTCACGTCACATATTCTCGTTGACTGACACTTTCATTTGCTTAACCTTCCGGATATAACCTACATTTCTCGCGCTTTGTTAAAATCAGTTTTTTTAGGTTCCGTTCCTTGCATTATCATACTTACTCCTAGCGCCATCTATCCAGCGACTAGGGAAGAGCTAAAAAGAAAATCCCTCATTCTATTATGAGACCATGGACAGACCAATTATGAATTTAACAGATTACGAACTTTTAGCAAAATGACAACGAGATGAGAATGGGATCGTTACATTCTCAAGTCAATGGATCGTTACAATGACGAATTTATAAAAATAGCAGACTTGGGCCCCTCTAGCGCCTACGCCAAACCAATCAAACCAAACGGGCAATCAATAAGCGCGTCACTCGTAAAGGCGGTTTTAAAAGCAATACCATATCCATAAAAAATAAAAGGCTCATTTACCCACCGCAATACGTTTATATTTTGTTGCATTCGCGACACAAATGTGTCATTCACGTAAATATCTGAACGCATCGAACCGTGGTCGCAGCTGTCAGTGCCCCTCGCGCCAAAATGGTCGCCCGTCAGTTCCCAAATTGATATTGGATTATATCCATGAGTGCCAGCTGCATTATTTCCGCATTTATTATTTCTGTAGTGTTTCAAATAAAAATGAATTTAGCGTTTTTGTTTTTATTGACCTAAACTATAGGTAGGTACCTAAGAATTCCAAAAGTAAAGTGTTTAATTTACCCTTTTTACTTTTCACACAAATCGTTGACAAGTGTCAATTTTATACTGTAGCTAGAAGTTAGAAGGTAAAAGCACATCTGCACGTCACATCATTCACATAGACAAAGAAGGAAAAATCATTTTATAGATAGGTATAGATAGAGGATAACTCATAATTTCATAAAGCACAGAAAAGTTAATAAAATTTAAATGGGACCTCCGCGCGAGCTGCTTCTACCAAATGAAAAAAAAAACCCTTAAATCGCACATAATCACAGAGAAATTGGTGAATATTCAAGAAAAAAAAATATACTTCTGGAATACAATCATAACCTCCTCCTTTTTTTAGAAGTCGGTTAAGAAAGGAAGTAGGCCTTCGCCCTGCAGTTTGACGAATTAGACTAAAAATTAATGTTATTAAATACTGTTCTTTTCAGTATTGGGTGGTCTTTACTCACTGATTTATTAAAATCTGTACTCACAATATGTTTGAAAAGTGAATTAGCTAGGTAGCAAACTGCATTTTAGTCTCAACAATAAACCATAATAAATCAAAGAATGACGCTGTTGCTTCTCATTGTCAAATCCGAACATCCATGATTTCAAAACCAATTTCAAATCGGGAAGCCTATTGAAACTCCAAAATGGCGTCTGCGGTCATCTGGATTTAGTAGTGATGAATGAACTCGTTTCTGAAATAGATGGCGCCACCAGCGTTAGAGGCGTCGAATGGAAAATACATGTCAGCGCACTGGGGTACGGATTTCCGACAATTTTTTTCAAAAAAAGTAAATTGAATTCCAGTTTACATGACTATCGAAACACGACGTCACATTGTTGTTGTTTTGAAACCGGACATGTTTAATTTATTTCGTGTAACCCGTTTTTATTTGTCTCCTTACTGTGCCAAAATTGTGGTAATTGCTCCTAGTTAAAATTAGAAAGAGGTATTACGTGAGTGACTAACGTAAGCCTTTAAAACATTTGGCAATCGTTAGAAAGTGTATTTTAAGTTAAATGATCTGTTACTGTCAGCTTAAACATACTCGTACAGTTTTTCTTGAACCTTCCAAGAAAATTTGAGAGTAGTGGTCTACTCTCAACTTTCGACTCTCGCCTTTCACAATTTTATATGTCACACTATACCGGATGACTTTTTAATCACTTTCCAAAAAAAATGGATATTTAAGTGAACGAAGTAGAAGCTTACCTATGGCATAAACAAGTACCTCTTTTTCTTTTTTCCACAGCTTAGAAAAAAATTGATCCATCATCAAAAAACGCAACAAATTTCAAGTAAATTTTTCATATCAGAACAAAGAAAGAGAAATTTTGAAAAAAGAAATGAAAAATATCGAATTTTAAATCATAGGCTATACGCGTATGATTTGAATATACTTAGGTATAGTTTTTTTTATTTATTTTTTAGCAAAAAAAAAAAACTGAGTTCTTATGCCATTTGCTTCTACTTCGTTCACCGTTCACGTGATAAAAAAGTCACCTGTCTATGTAAATACATAGTTCAGTTTTTTAATAAAGGGTGTAAAACACCTCTTAACGAAAATGAAGGACACTTATTCTCGTCGTCATTGTGATCATTTATTTGTTCTACACCATACCTGGGAACCTTCTAGTTACGGAGATATTGGGAGTCAAAGTTCTAACTTTTAGACAAGTTTTTTTTTAATACAAGTTTTTAATGTGGGAGTTTTACTTTAAACACCTCCACGACCCTCGTACTATTCAATCCATCCAACAGCACAATGTTTTATGTGCGTTACATTGAGTTCTACCACAAAACATGATTTTTCACTCCAAAAAAAAAAAGTCGTTTCCCAGCAATAATGTTTGCGTTAAGTTACTTAGTTTGATGTACCATATTGCTTAGTTGACGGCTTCGTGATGAGGTCTTTTACACCCTGTATAAGTAAATAAAGTTTATTAATATATGTTTAACACTTATCTTATTATTATCACTGTGCAAACGACAATAGGTACGTTTGTACACCAAAAAGCAAATAATGACAGCATTTTACACCTAAATACCTACTCATGCCAGAAATCTGTAGTTTCTGATACGTAGCATTTCAACCCCAAAGCGTAACGCGGTGGAGCATACAACATATCAGCCCTATTTCACGTGCCACGCTTTTGACAAAACCATTTACGACAGCATTTACAGGTTAGAGCCAGTGATATTTCAAACTAAGTGGTGCTTTTCTTATCCTGGATCTGGGCCCGAAGTGGCGGGAAATTGGTCGCATTATTCCAAATCAGGTAAGATGGCGACCAGCCGGCCGCTGAATGAGGTGGAAATTGGTGAAAAATTGTCGAAAGTATACGATCTGGGTTTTTGTTGGTGCATATTTCACATGCCCCTTTCTAAATCCCATTAACTTCCAATAATAAAACTTACTTAAACGGAGTAGAATGTGGGAAGGAGTTTGACAAACAGTTGGTTATTAGAACAAGGACTCACAAAACAGAAAGCGCGCTCTGCAGGCTACCATCAAGAAAAAAGTTACAGCATACACTACCAACACATCAAAAACAGTATTTTTACGCCTACCACAAAAGTGTGCCGTTATAACTAACGGCACACTTTTGCGGTAAGCACTTTTGGGGTAAATTATTTCCCTCCTTTTATAACTAAAAGGAGGGAAATAATTTGAACACACAATACAGGTGATCAATGAGCAGGAAAGAAGCAGAAACTCAATCGGGAAAGTAATACCATACCATAGATAAACGAGTACCCTCCGAGAGTGAAGTCTCCGTGAAAATTACACGGAAATGAAACACTTAGGTGAACATCTTGGTATATTTAAGGACATGACTGTCTCGTTTGGCACTCATTCATAAGTAATTTCTCAGAAGCGCTTTTGTGCACGGCTTATGGCAAAAGGCTCGCCCCTATTACATGGGACTGGATCATATCAGGGTAAATGTAGGCTGTAGGTACAAATCTGCACTTCGGGATCCCATGGGACAATTTTCAAACTTCACGCGAGCGAAGCCGTTGGCAGAAGCTAGTCGCAGATAATTTAAGTATGACTAGGTGTCAAAAGGGGAGTTCCCAGCGAACACGATTTTTTATTGTTTTTTCTGTGAATTTCTGATTTTTGAACTAGACTCTCGCCTTAGAAAAACGAACCTTGTTGGTCTTCAAGCTACGTTGCGGGGTCTTTCTTTTTCCTGAGAAAAAATCTACAACAATTTCCTTAAGGGGGCCTATACTACCTCAAATAACTTAGCATGATCCTCCGTTACGCCTAAAATACTGCAGCATTAATTTTGAAATAAATATATGGTAAAGTTGAGGATTAATGTTAGGTCCTATGTTTGGCGAAAACAAGATTACATAAAATTTACTCGATAGAAAAAATCCCAAAGTTACCTCCAATTCGAACAATAAACCGCTGGTATTCAAAAAGTACTTCAAATTAGATCATGAAACTTTGTATACAAATTGAACTAACTATAAAGCAGGTCTTATGTTTTTTTATTTTTTCCAAAAGATAAAAATTTGATTTTATAAAGAATAAAAACCACTTCTTTCGCACTATTCGGCCGCAGTGACTGACTTAACAACCGCTTTGTAGTGCAAGCTGATTAGAACGTTATTCTAACAGAATTACAAACAAAGTTTGAACCACCACAAATAGAGTTGCTAATCTGAGGTAGTATAGGCTCGTAAGGTATCTTTTTTTTTTATTCAAAAAAGGGTTTTATTATCAAGACGCTTCCGGTTAAATGCAATTAGTTTCTTAAAGGACGAGGAATAAAACGGTGAGGAACAACGCTGTTTTTAATGCAATATGATTTTTGTTTTTCTTTCGATCTACTTGGAACGCTTCGCAGCTCAGTAGGTACCTAGTTTGTAAATTCTTATTAAGTTTTTTGTGATGTACGAGTAGAATGGGTGTCAAAAGTGTTTAAGAGTCCTATTACATTTTTTATGTAAATTCATGATTTTTGACGCAGTAATTCTCAGCAGCAGTAAGATATTTTAATTATTTGCTTAAAAATAACGATAGTGCCGTTCTCTTTCTTGTAAGTTGGAGTTACAAATTTTCATTTTTCTTTTCGTGTAAATTACTATAAATATTTTACTGTTGATATTTATGTGGAAATAAATAGACTTCGAAAATGCAAAACATATAATGATAGAACAAACGAAGGTTACAGGAAGCTTATTACCACAGAGAAGAGGAGATGCCGCAGTATCAAAAAAATAAACTAAATATATCACTAAACACTATGGTTGCGTTCTCATTTACCAACACTCCCCACTGAACGCAAACCCATTTTATTAATACAGAACAAATGTTTTTCAAAAGTAGTTCCTTTAGTTAAGTTATCAGCTACCATATTGCAACCATTTACAAATACAAATTTAACTTTAGATCTAACAATGTTTTCTCTGAGAAAATGTAAACGAATATCTATATGTTTCGTTTTAGATTTATAACAATCTGTTGAAGCCAATCTTATTGCACTTTGGCTGTCACAGTGGATGAGTATCGCGCCGTCCCCACCTTGACCGAGCTCGGCCTGCAGTTGCCGCAGCCATAGAGCCTCCTGGGTCGCCGCCGCCATAGCCATATACTCGGCCTCCGCCGTAGAGAGTGCCACGGTTTGCTGCTTGCATGAAGTCCAAGATATACAACCATTCTGAAACAGAAAAGAGTAACCCGTGCACGATCTTCTATCCACTGGGTCACCAGCCCAGTCAGCATCACAGTATCCAAATATTTCTTTTGAGTCGTCCTTGACATAGCATAGTTTTAGGTTTCTCGTTCCTTGTAAATACCTCATGATCCTTTTAACTCCATGCCAATGTTGATTTCCTGGATCATTGCAATACTGACTTAACTTGTTGACTGCGAAAATAATATCAGGTCGTGTGACATGTGCCAGATATATCAGACATCCCACCACTTCCCTGTATGGGATGTTTTTATTACCATCTTCTGGATTTTTATCAAATTTTGCATTGACCTCTATTGGAGTGTTAACTGGTTTGCATTGAGACATATTAAATCGTTCCAATATTAGGTTAATATATTTTTCCTGATCTATCATAATCACACCTGCCTCACGGTTTCTATTTATATTCATGCCAATACAATGCCTCAGTTCACCTAAGTCTTTCATACTGCATTCTTCTTTTAATTTATTCTTGACTTCTGTTCCCTTGTCCTTATTATTTGAAAAAATTAAAAAATCATCAACCCATACTGCAATAAATATAATTGTTGACTCATTTACTAAGTAATAAACACAGGGATCCATTTGTGATCTTTGTAGGCCAATTTTTAATAAAATGCTGTTCAGTTTAAGATTCCACTGCCGGCTTGCTTGCTTCAATCCATAAATTGACTTATGTAAAATACATACTTGATCATTTTCTTTGAAGTACTCTGGTTGTGACATGTATATCTCAGTGTCTATGTCACCCTGAAGAAAAGCACTTATAGCATCCATCTGAAACATTTCTAAGTCATGCTTTGCAGCCAGTGAAAGTAGAAATCGGACAGATGTGTATCTTACAACAGGAGCATATATTTCATCATAGTCACTTCCTTTTCTCTGAGCATACCCCTTGATAACCAATCTTGCTTTAAAACGGATAATCTCACCTTTTTGATTCGTTTTCGTTTTGAAGACCCATTTACATGGTAAGACTCTTTTACTAGATGGTAAATCTACTAGTGACCAAGTTTTGTTTTTCATCAAAGAGTCATACTCTTCTTGCATGGCCTTCTTCCATTGGTCAGCCTGAGATGAAGAAAATGCTTCATCTACTGTTTGTGGATCATTTAAATCAAGTATTGGACAGAGATAACTTACATCAAGGTCATCAGTTTTTGCATGCCGAACATCTCTCCGTGGACGTAAATTTATATGTCGCATTGGTGACTCAGGATCGATTGATTGCTCTGGTATGTATGATGGAACATCATTGTCGCCAGACAGATAGTCCTCGCTAGAAGATTCAAATGTTTTGTCCTCTAATTCTTCTTTCCAGGTTTCTTCAAGCGAGGTTACCTCAGGAATGCTGCTGTTAGACGTGCAAGGTAAGTATATATTATTTTCATGTTTTTCTACATTTTCTAAAAATACTACATCTCGGCTTTTTATAATTTTATTAGTGTCTGGATCAAGTAATCGATATCCCTTGGTAGATTCACAATACCCAACAAATAATAATTTTCTGGATTTGGAGTCCCATTTCAAGCGTTTCTCTTTGGGTACTTGTGTCATCACTTCACAGCCAAATACTTTTAAATTAGACAAATTGGGTTTCTTACCAGTCCACATTTCCATAGGGGTTTTACCATGAATCGATTTTGTCGGTGATCTATTAATTACATAAGCTGCTGTTGCTAGAGCCTCTGCCCAGAACTGTTTACCGAGATGAGCATCAAACAGCATACATTTTGCTCTTTCCACTAGGGTCCTATTCATTCTTTCAGCAAGACCGTTTTGCTGGGGTGAGTACGGAGTACTTGTTTGATGTTCAATCCCATGTTTGTTCAAGAAGTTTCCAAATTCTTTGTTACAATATTCCTTACCATTGTCAGAACGAATTACTTTAATTTTTCTCTCATGTTCATTCTCTACTTTATTTTTGTAATCTTTGAAAACTTCCACAACATTCAATTTATTTTTCAGAAAATAAACATGAACTCGCCTTGTGTAATCATCTATAAAAGTGATAAAGTATTTCATACCTCCCAGAGATGTTTGCTCCATTGGTCCACATAAATCAGTGTGGACCAGCTGCAGTATTTCTGATGATCTCGAACCAATGTTATTAAATGGCAGTCGAGTCTGTTTTCCAGAGAGGCAAGTGGTACAAGTAACAGGGCCTTTACTTTTCTCTGCGAAAGGAAGAACCCCCTCAGCACACTCCGGCAGCTTATTAACATCTGTGAAATTCAGGTGTCCCATGCGCCTATGCCACAGGACAACATCATTTAAATTATCTGAACACGACAGATTAGAAAATACTTCTCTGTGTGTGTTTAATAAATACAGATTATTCACAAGGGTGGCTGAACATATAAATTTACCATTTTTATCATAAACATCACAGCCTTTATCTCTGAAATTCACTTTACAACCATTTTTCACCATAGCACTGACTGATAAGAGGTTTGCAGCAAGTTTAGGTATGTATAAAACTTCTCTTACCTGAATTTTATTTTCTTTCTTACCATTTAACAATAAATTGACCTTTCCCATACTTTCCACAGGTAGCGGTGTCTTACTGGCAACAGTTATGGTGGATATCGGTGGACTTGTAACATCATACATCCAATCACATCTATTGGTCATGTGCATGGAGGCACCTGAGTCCACATACCACAGATCCGGATTCATTGTCTGAGGACATGCTGAAAATGCTGCAACAAAACCTTTATTTTCATCAGTATTTTCTATATTCTTCTTTTTCGGAGCACGGCAATTCTTAGCAAGGTGTCCATGCTTGTTACAGTTGTAACATCGGGGTCCTTTGTTAACCTCTGTTTTATCCTGTTGATTTCGGTGAATGACCTTTTTCCTTGTGAAGAATGCTGAATTTTCTGAGCATTGTACTTCCTGCAGGAGTTTGGTTTTAATAGAATCAGCACTTATCTTGATGCCAAGGCTCTCCAGTCCCATAATCATTGGCTTATATATTTCAGGGAGGCCGGCTAACATCAGTGTACCTAGCCATTCAACATCAATATTAAACTTAATATTTCTGAGCTTGTGGGCGGTCGACATTATTTTATTCACGTAGTCGTCTACACTTCGGGAAGATTCCAATGTAGTTGTTATCAAGTCTCTCAACAAGGCCACTCTTCTGTACAGCCCACTGTCATCAAAAGCCTGTTCCAAATTTTCCCAGACTTCTTTACATGTAGTTGCACTCTGAACATGTACGTAAATGATTGGGTCCAGTAACAAAATTAACTTCGATTTTGCCTTGGTTTCCTTTCCTTTATCTGTATTGGTACCGGTGACACAACTCCACAAATCTTCGAGTTCGAAATATGCTTGAATTGCGAATTTCCAACTGGCATAATTATCTCTTCCGACTAATCGATCAATATGAAATGGATTATGACCTGAACTCGACATCTTCAATGTGTATTTACGACTTTTTTCTTGATTTCTGGTCGAGCACGCCGCGCCGGTTAACCTCAAAATGTTTGACGGACAAAATACGTCTGCCGGTTTTCTTAGTTTTCACTATTATAACGATTGTATTTCCACAAACTGTTATCAACCACGCTCTGCTACCATGTTGATATTTATGTGGAAATAAATAGACTTCGAAAATGCAAAACATATAATGATAGAACAAACGAAGGTTACAGGAAGCTTATTACCACAGAGAAGAGGAGATGCCGCAGTATCAAAAAAATAAACTAAATATATCACTAAACACTATGGTTGCGTTCTCATTTACCAACATTTACGAACTCAGTTTGCAAGAAAAACCGTCGACGATGGAACTTTAACGCTCAAATTCACAAAGTTACATTCAATTCTTATAAAAGCTAAAATTACTAAAAGATAAGTTGAATGTTTTACTTGTTTATTGGAGTTTTAGAATTTCTTTAAATTCCTTGAGTTTTCACGGAAAAAATCGTAAAGAAATAGTAATTTAAGCCATAAATGTCTTAATTCAGCGTCCATTATATTCCAAATAAACTCAATTTTATCAAACAAATTAATATGATATAAAACTTCGATCTACAATGAATAAGTTTCATTACTCTTCGTTTGTCAATATAATAAGACAAAAATACAATAAATAAAATTAAAGTACCTACTATAATTCTCAATTCAGCTCGCTCCTCAGTCTCATGTCTGTCTCGTCTCTAATATTCGTCAATATCAATCGACAATCGTCCAAATATCGCTATTATTATCGACTCGTGTACGCCGACCGAAATCATTTGATCCAGGAAGTAAAAATCATAAATTTGCCTAAAAAATGTAATAGGACTCTTAACGAAGCCGAAAGGCACTTGTTCTCCCCGTCATTGCGATTTTTTTGACGTGAAAACGTCTATAGAATAAGTACCATACACGGGGTACCATGTCAGAAAACTCGACCGTAACGTAATTGATGTGTTGGTCAAAAAGCGTAAGTGACGAGTATTCCACGGTGCTTACGACTTTTGGGTCGCGAAGTTGTTGTGTTGCTGTGTTTCCGTACACACAGTTACTACAGCAGTATAATGTTTTAAGTTTACAGTCTCGGCGTTTACTTCTGGTGGCCATGATGCTGCATGGTTTGTGTAACAACAGTTTTGACTGTATTGAAATCACAAATAAGTTACGCTATACGGTACCAAGAACTGTTGTCAGACGGGCGGGGCGGCCCGCGTGCCCCGGTTGTTCCACGTGGATTCATGCAGGACCAACGCCGGGGCACGAGTGCCTCTTCGTCAACTAGTGGAAACCTATAACACACACTTTATGGACATAGATATCTTCTCTCTTTCTAGTAACAAATTTAAAACACTGGCTATCAATATTCTTTCACCACAATCTTAATCTAAAATTTATTAATTAATTCAACAAAATTATCTTTCCGTACTATATTTGTTCATTTATGAATCCGTGGACAATGGTGTGGGTTATATGTTTACCAATTTATGTAACTACTCATAATTTTAAACCTGAACATGTAACTGTTTTTTTGTCCCTAATAAATAAAATAAGTTTTAAGCGAGCCTCATTTAGGGTTGCCATACGTCCGGAATTTTCCGGACAAGTCCGGAAATATAGGTCTTTGTCCGGAATGCGGGGGGAATCTTAAACCGTCCGGAATTTCTACAAATAAGTCATCATCTGCCTAGCCTTTTCCCAACTATGTTGGGGTCGGCTTCCAGTCTAACCGGATGCAGCTGAATACCAGTATTTTACATGGAGCGACTGCCTATCTGACCTCCACAACCCAGTTAGTACCGGGTAATACGATACCCCTTGGTAAGACTGGTTGTCAGACTTTTTGGGCCTCTGACTACCTAACGACTGTCAAAGATCTACAAATGACAGCCGGGACCAACGGCTTAGCGTGCTTTCCGAGGCACGAAGGAAACTCGGTATGTAATGGGTGGTCACCCATCCACAGACCAACCTAGGCAAGCACGGCTTAACCTAACGATCGACCCGAGCGGCTGTTATTATTTAGCCACGAGCTCCTCAATTTCTACAAATAAGTGAAGAGTGAAATAAAAAAAATAAAAAAACAAATTATTTATTAATTATTTTTATTCTAAATTAAAGAAAATCAAAATTCGAACGATTTGGCAATCGATTTGGTTAGTTTATTTACTTGCACGATGCGTAACGATTTTAATAAAAAATTAACAAGATTGTCCGGAAATTTCATGGAATGTCAGGAATTTTCTCCGGATTTTTGATATTTTGATCTGGGAACCCTAGCCTCATTACACCGCTTCTATCGCTTTATTCTACTTGGCACCGCTAGACGCCGCATGCTTGGTGCTCCGCTGAAAGCGCTTACCTTTGAATTGTACTGACAAAAATGTCAACAAAATGTCAATGTCAATGATTTTAATGTCAAAGAATGCTTGCAATGCTTTATTTGCCACAAATGGTATGAATAATTGTATATGGAATCGGGCTGGACTATTCGAAACAAAAAACATACATGTGCTGTGAGAGTAGGCACAAATACACGACGCGACGCCCCCTACACATCCCCACCAGATTTTTTTTCTGGACCATACCTGGGAACCTTCTAGATATTATTCTTCGAGATATTGGAGGTTAAAGTTCCAACTATTTCGCAAGTTTTTTTAGAAATACAGTTTTTAGGGTTCCGTACCCAAAGGGTAAATAAAAATGGAACCCTATTACTAAGACTTCGCTGTCTGTCCGTCTGTCCGTCTATCCATCTGTCCGTCTGTCCGTCTGTCTGTCACCAGGCTGTATCTCATGAACCGTGACAGCTAGACAGTTTCACAGATGATGTATTTCTGTTGCCGCTATAACAACAAATACTAAAAACATAATAAAATTAATATTTAAGGGGGGCTCCCATACAACAAACGTGATTTTTTTTACCTTTTTTGATAATAATGGTACGGAACCCTTCGTGCGCGAGTCCGACTCGCACTTGGTCGGTTTTTAATGTTATAACTTTACTTTATAGACCTCCATGTCCCCTGTACCATTTAATGCATCCATCAGCATAATGATTTGAGTGCGTTACATTGAGTCCTACCGTAGAGCGTGATTTTTCACCATTATAATTTTTGCGTAGAGTTAGTTTGATGAACAGAATGCATGGTTGACGCTGTCGAGAACGGTCCGATTACATCTTGTATTTATGTCGAAAGACATGCTTTGCTTTTCGCATTGGTACACTTCTAACTACCCCAGCAGGCTTAGCCTAGTTGACAATATACAATCGTTAACGCTAGTAGAAAACTAATCAAATGTATGGGAATGACATCATCTCAACGTTAAATCACGTGACCAACACAAAGGAATAGAAAATTCCTAGACAAGTTTACATCGTTCAAAATGATAGAAAAGAATGTTATAGTTATACAATGTTGATCGCTATACTCTTTGGTAGGAACGCTCACCATAGACTATACGTAAAGTGTAGGTTTTTTCTACAGACTTCAGAGAACAAGCGATCGACTCAGTCGTGTCAACTTTGCTACCAATTTAGCGCTTTCTACAATCGCTTATGAGGCGTTTACGATTGTAGAAACAGGAATCGATACGAAACGTTTGTAACTTGGCTAGGCCTGCAGAGGGGAAAAACAAGGCGTGATGTTATGTCAAAAACACATAAGATATTCCACAACCTACTCGCTTCTAAAACTACTTCCTCCGCTTCCCTATAAAGAGTCGAACTCTTCCGATAAGGACCATATTCCCTTATCAACGACACCTCACGTCACATAGGCACCCCGTTATCAATGTACGTCGTTCAGCCGTATCGAAAGTGTAAATTATGATTGATAGGCCAGATTACCACACCCTATGTCACACAGGGCTGCAGGGGTAGCACTGAACACTTGAACTATGTTTTACTATACTTTTTTTTTTTTAGAATGGGAAATCATCAGCAGGAGGGAGTGTCAGACTTTTACTGACTAAAACCCATCTATGTTCCTTCATCGCCCTTTGTGTTCCGGGGCCACGGTATCTCTTTCGAACAGTCCCGCAACCCCGGCAGGCATCGGTCCTTGCGGACCCCTTCCTTTTGCTGACATCTCTTTGAGGCGCGCGTGGAACACGAACGCGCCGTCGACACGGCCTGTCGTCATGAGACGGACGGACGACGAGCTAGCCCATAGCTCACCGTCTCATAGTCCGCCTACGGTGGCCCCCGACGCCCGGGGCGTCTGTTTTTTTATTTGACTTTGAGCTAACGTGACTGCTGAGCGTAAGTTCGATTCCCAGGTCGGCCAAAGTGTATTTAGGTTTTTCCATTTGGAATTTCTCAGTAACAGCCATGGAGTCTGAATTTGTGCCCGTTATGGCAATAGATTTGTGCCCGTTATGGCAATAGATTTGTGCTCGTTATGGCAATAGATTTGTGCCCGTTATGGCAATAGATTTGTGCTCGTTATGGCAATAGATTTGTGCCCGTTATGGCAATAGATTTGTGCTCGTTATGGCAATAGATTTGTGCCCGTTATGGCAATAGATTTGCCCTCTATTTCTTCTATAAGGAACTTAAACATAACTGGCGGAATAGGTATGTGTGTAGGTACTATTAGGTGCAACTAGCCTGCCTACCCTTCGGTGATTACAGGCGTGATCCTATGTTTGTTTTGTACTTTAAACCATTAGTCTGGTAAATGAATGATTGTGGTTGGAAAAGTTGAAAGCAGAAAATGTGACTTATGAACTTTGTTTGGACTAGTTAGAAGATAATCATATTAAAAGTCCTGACCCCTCCGAGGTGAGCCCAAAGGGGGGGGGGGGGGGGGGCAAAGAAGGTCCCGTTTTTTGGTTTTTTGCTTATATCTCGAAAACGATGCGTCGTATAAAATTTTGTTGTACTACATAATAAAACCTTATAAAATTTTCTTCAACTTTGCTTTTCAAATTTTTTATCTATCTCTTATCGTTGAATTGGTATGAGCTCCGAAAAACGATCAATTTTTTTAAATTTGTCCTACAATCTGTCCCGTTCGTTGTTTTCGGTTTATATCTCGAAAACGGTGTGTCGCACGAATATTTGTTGTACTACACAATGAAATCTGATAAAATTCTCTACAACTTGGCAATTTTTTTTTTTAACTTTTTTTTTTTTTTTTTTTTTTAATATTGGAGATAGATAAAAAGTGTGACAAAGAAAGTTGTAGAGAATTTTATGAGGTTTTATTATGTAGTACAACAAAACTTTATACGACGCATCGTTTTCGAGATATAAAGCAAAAAACCAAAAAACGGGACCTTCTTTGCCCCCCCCTCCCTCGGGCTCACCTCGGAGGGGTCAGAACTTTTAATATGTTTATCTTCTAACTAGTCCAAACGAAGTTCATAAGTCACATTTTCTGCTTTCGACTTTTCCAACCACACCCCCCTTTTGAGCACTCATTTACCAGACTACATTGCTGGGGTCTAGTGAGTTCTTTAGTAAAAGTTACGAGGGTCAATCGGCCTATATAAATTAAGCAGTGCATCCCGCGATTTAACCGCGGATGGGTAAAACTAGTCTTCAAAGCGTTTCGTATTTCTACGTATAAAGGGTGTAAAACGCCTCTTAACGAAGCCAGAAGTCACTTGTTCTCCTCGTCATTGTGATCATTTTTTTGTTCTACATCTTCCATACCTGGGAACCTTCTACATAGTTACGGAGATATTAGGGGTCAAAGTTACAAGTTTTTGACAAGTTTTTTTTTAAACAAGTTTTTAATGCAAGATTTTTAGTTTAAACACCTCCACGATCTTCGTACTATTCAATCCATCCATCAGTACAATGTTTTGAGTGCGTTACATTGAGTTCTACCACAAAACATGATTTTTCACTCCAAAAAAAAGTCGTTTCCCAGCAATAATTTTTGCGTAAAGTTACTTAGTTTGATGTACAGAATGCTTGGTTGACGGCTTCGTCTTTTACACCCTTTATAAATAAATTTTAATAAATAAATAGATAACGAGTAAATTAATTAAATGTGTATTTACGAGTTCAGATAAAGAAAAATAGAAGTAAAAAGTGTTTTTCACACCACCTGCTCGAAAATGTCAAATTATATGTCAAGCAACCTTAACCTAAAGTGAGTCATTAGTGGCCGGGGGCACAGCCGGTCAATAATGTTGTACTGGATTTCATTATGACCCGCTGGTCAATAATGTGATTTGAATTTCGAATCTCACATGCTCAGCTAAATTGGCAGTATAGTACTAACAAACACCCTTTGGTGCCAGAAAGAGGAAAGCTATTCTCGATACCCCTACTACGTGTGGATGATATTCTCGATTTCCTACAAAATCATAACGACTGCTTCTTCATATCGTTGCCATGTTTTCGAAGACATAATATTGTAAGAATAATTAGATAACTACGAACCATTTTTTAAAAGGAATGGAATAACATTAAAACTGGCATTAATAATAACAAATACCGTACCGCGCCGTAATACCGTAATAGCAATTGGCTGTAACATTATTTAATTTATTTTAAGTAAACTGCGCTAAGATTGCTGTGGATTTTGTGAATAAATAAATAAATAATAAAACCACAGTGGATTTATCACATTTTATCAAAAATACTCTTTCACGAGCGTCTCCAATGACGTTCTCAGCATACAGCTAATCATCCAAAACCATTCTACCAGCCCTGTATAAAGCTTAGTTTACACAAACGCCACTTCAATGAGAGTGATATCAATAGACACACACGAAAAAACCGTAGAAGACTTTTTTTTTTAATCGAATTGATCGTGTCTTGGCTACTTATTGGTAGACACAATAAAGGTGCGAACTTTTGGCATTTAAACTTTAAATTTATCAACAAATATGTTATTCTGTTTGTCTATTTAATAAATACTTCGTTTTTCGTACTATGGCTATTATTTTCTCACAGTAGGTGTAAAAAGTAGAGTATCCTCCTCTGGGCTAAAGGTGTCTTTGCCTTGGGCTAGCTTGAATCCCTCGCTGCATTCAGGATACTTGTATTAACTCCCTCGCTTCGCTCGTGACTTAAACTCTTAACTCCCTCGCTGCGCTCGGCAGTTAAATCCCGAATCCTTCATTGCGCTCGAGATTCAATATGACGCCCGTGACATAAGACACAACTTTAGCCCCTCGGTGCATAATCTACTATTTTTGTGTTCGAACGTAACACTAAAAAAACACTAGAAACATTAAATACGGTACAGTAAATACTAGAAACATTATATCATTTTCTCAAGAAATATGGGCTAACCCTGTACGTACGCTAACATACGAACGAGGCACTAGAGTGGTGCTAACCCACTTGTGTAGATCATAAAGATTAGGCTTAACCCTCCGATGCTACTAGAGGTGCGACACCGTTTTTATAGAGCTTTGCGAAAAATATTATGTCAGTTTTATATCGAGGTTATTTACGTTACCTACATGACATAGGGTGACATTTGCCTAGCTGTTCCTTTCTATTCGTTTGTTATATCATTAATCATTTCTACAACTGTCAACTGTTCAGCGCAACAATTAAATAGAGATAATAGTACATTTTGATACAAGTGGAGAAAGTTTGTTATTGCATTCGAGGCGGAATTATAAGTTACGCGGAATGGTAAGTTTTTGAGCCGAGAATTGCAATAACAAATGTCCACGTGTATCAAACGATGTTTTTCAATACACTTTTGAAGAAATAAAATAAAATAACAAAAAATATTTTTGTCACGAACTATGATTTTAATTTTTTTTTTTTTCGCGCTTTGGTTTCGCCAGGTTGAAGGAGAGGCAATGGTATGAAGCCGTTCAACAGCCTAATATAAAAAAAATGATTTATTTTATATTTTTGAATTCAGAACACAAAAAAATGTCTAATTGGTGTATAGAAGTAACTATTAGTTTTAAATAATCATGTTTATCTATGATATTCCATTTATAAACACAATTTGAATATTCAAAAAATATGTAGCCGTAAAGAAAAGACGCGTAGTGCTTTGCAAAAATTAAAAAAAAAAACATTCACCTCAGACTATAGGCATTGAACCAATTTGGACTAAGTATAGGTATAGTTATCTGTGGCAATTTTCATTCCTGCACACGTGCGGGAAAGTGGAAAAAATCGCACGTGTGTGTAATACATTGCATGTTGTACCTAATCGTAGTGCGTTAAGGACCAGTTTTCGAGGAAGTGTATTGAAATAGTACATTTTGATACAAGTGGAGAAAGTTTGTTATTGTATTCGAGGCGGAATTATAACACCCGAGCCGTAGGCGAGGGTGTTTTTGAGTCGAGAATTGCAATAACAAATGTCCACGTGTATCAAACGACGTTTTTCAATACACTTTTGAAGAAATAAAATAAAATAACGAAAAATATTTTTGTTACGAACTATGAAACTATGATTTGAATTTTCTTTTTTTTCTCGCGCTTTGGTTTCGCCAGGTTGAAGGAGAGGCAAAGGTATGAAGCCCTTAAACAGCCTAATTAAAAAATAGATTTATTTTATATTTTTGAATTCTGAACACAAATAAATGTCAATTTGTGTATAAAAGTAACTATTGGTTTTTAATAATCATGTTTATCTATGATATTCTATTTATTAACACAATTTGAATATTCAAAAAATATTTATGCCGTAAAGACGCGTAGTGCTTTGCAAAAAAAAAAAAATCGACTTAGACTATAGGCATTGAACCAATTTGGACTAAGTATAGTTATCTGTGGCAATTTTCCGCACACGTGCGGGAAAGTGGAAAAAATCGCACGCGTGTGAAATACATTGCATGTTGTACCTAATCGTAGTGCGATAAGGACCTTTTCGAGGAAGTGTATTGAAAAGAAACTTTTGATGATGAGCCTCTGAGCAGTCATACAGGGTGTAAAAGACCTCATCACGAAGCCATCAACCAAGCATTCTGTACATCAAACTAAGTAACTTTGAGCAAAAATTATTGCTGGGAAACGACTTTTTTATTGGGGTGAAAAATCATGTTTTGTGGTAGAACTTAATGTAACGCACTTAAAACATTGTGCTGGTGGATGGATTAAATAGTACCGGGGTCGTGGATGTGTTTAAAGTTAAAATCTTACATTAAAAACTTGTATTAAAAAAAAACTTGTCAAAAAGTTGGAACTTTGACCCCCCTCCGTAACTAGAAGGTTCCCAGGTATGGTGTAGAACAAAAACGATGATCGCAATGACGGGGAGAACAAGTGCCTTTCGGCTTCGTTAAGAGGAACACCTTTACAATACCCTTCACCCTTTATAATATGTTCACTAATATTAGGAACACACAAATTAATGCCTAAAGCCTTAATTTGGTTCGTACGATTTTCAACGTTTTGCACACAGCCGAGAGTCCATTTAGAAATGTAAGTGACGCCTAGCGTTAGTGAAAACTGGTATAAGTTACCCAAACTGTTGAGCCTTACCGCTCGTTTTAAATAAGTATCCATCAAGCATGGAGATAAATTATTAATATTTATATTTATTTATAACTACTTGCTAATTATTCTAGCCATATTATTTAATTCATAATATTATGTAGGTATTTAAATTGCCTGAACCATGTACCACCGACCACAAACGGAAAATCAAAAATAATATAGTTTTGTCACCAGTAATATAAGCCATTTTTGACATACAGTGGGAAATGTTAATTTGGAACTAGCAACCCCGGGCGAATACAACTTTGTAAATTGGTTTTACGAGTGGTGCCAACATTTCGGAACACTGGCTGATCGTCGGACACAGTGGTTATTTTGGGGACAACTTTTTATAACAATTAATTGTAATTTTCAAAATATTGTTTATGCGTAATCTATATTTATTTTTAAAAAAATATTTTACTCATTTACTGACATTAAACAGCCCACGTAAGACGAGAGACAATTACGGTAAATATTACAATACGGCTAAATATTTTCGAAGTAACGTTACATAGAAACGATAAAACAAACAAACGTCGAAGAAACAAGGGTTCGATGTAAGGCTATCCATATTAATATGAAACAGCGAAAAAAAAGCGTAGTTATAACATAACGTCGGATTATCAAGGCATCGATGTATAGTCATCGGGGTAACAATGTTCGCACAATACTATCTCGGTCTCATAATATAGGGAACCCCATTTAGCCAGATTGTATCTACAGCGGTCAACCTGGGCTCGCAATCGGTTAACGCATTTCCAAGATGGCCACTGCAGTTCGTATCCAGGCGGCAGGTGTTCTTCCAGGTTGGAATTTTGGAGGTATGGGATGTTTGTTCCTTCAAGGCATCGATGTATAGTCATCGGGGTATCAATGTTCGCACAATACTATCTCGGTCTCATATAGGGAACCCCATTTAGCCAGATTGTATCTACAGCGGTCAACCTGGGCTCGCAATCGGTTAACGCATTTCCAAGATGGCCACTGCAGTTCGTATCCAGGCGGCAGGTGTTCTTCCAGGTTGGAATTTTGGAGGTATGGGATGTTTGTTCCTTCAAGGCATCGATGTATAGTCATCGGGGTATCAATGTTCGCACAATACTATCTCGGTCTCATATAGGGAACCCCATTTAGCCAGATTGTATCTACAGCGGTCAACCTGGGCTCGCAATCGGTTTACGCATTTCCAAGATGGCCACTGCAGTTCGTATCCAGGCGGCAGGTGTTCTTCCAGGTTGGAATTTTGGAGGGATGGGATGTTTGTTCCTCCACAATTCGCATCTCTCGTCTGACGACACGTCTACTGAGGAGATCGTATATCTTAGAAAGCTTCTACGGCTCTTTAAGCGTGAAGGTGGTAGTAGTGACTTTCTTGCTTACATTAGGAATTGTGATCAATTGCCCACAATGATCAGAATCTAATAAGTTAATAATTTCTTTGTGGGTAGGTATAACATCTGTGTAAATATTATCTAGGCAAGTGGCACTAGTTGGTGTTATTCTAGTGGGCTCCAGAAATTTGTTTTCAAGATTGTATGAATGAAACAGGCTTAAAATTTTAGTACTTAATCCAGAACTTTCTAACAAATTAATATTAAAATCACCGCTAATAATTATAGACTTCTTAGAATTACAGATTTTATGCAACACTTCATGACCGTATAGGGGGTGGGGGTGGTCTCGTTCATGTGTCCCCTTTTCGATACGACTTGGTATTTCGCGGCGTAGGGGAGCCGGGGGGAATGAGAGTCAGTGGGCAATGGGGGTCAATTCAGAATGAATTGAACCTTAAGCTTTACAGAATATGGCTATGTCGCACGGGGTTTAGCTCTGCACCCCTCCCACACTGGTCAATACGCGGCCCGAAAGTCATGCTCGCATCACCGGTAGCGAGACACGTGTCACAGGTCAGGGACCGTTCGAAAATTTCCGAAATTTCGATTGAAAACGTGATTATCTATATTTGTTAAATATTCGTATAAAATAATTTCAAAGCGTAGTACTGGAACTAAACTTATATTATTTAATGCAAGTTATTAGATTTTCAGATGTTTTTTGTGTAATAATTCAAATCTAGCAAACAAACCGTCATTGGGGTAATGAGAGTCAAGCTATGAAACGTTAGGAAAAAGAGAGAAGGACAAAGTTATCAGTCTGTGTGTACGATGTGCCTCGAAGAGAGAAAACTCTGTGCTGGATGGGCCCATGAGGCATGTACAGGATTTGTTGATCCAAGTCACTATCGCTGTGATTTTTGCATTTAACTCGATTTATTTACTATTCTTTGTTATTCCATTGGTTTATCATTTGTAACTTTTCAATTTATTCATTCTTATTATTTTGTTAAAAGAGATTTTGTTACTTTCTCCGTTTTATAATTTTGACTCGTACTGGACATGGACTGACTTTCATTTCCCTTACATGTGGGTAATTGGAGTCAAAGCTACTTTTTTGTTTTTTAATTATAATTACGTTTATGGCAATGATAGCCAAAAAAGACTTATATAAATCGATTCCTGATTAGTTTTTAAAGATAAGTCAATTTGAACAAATTATAAGACTGATCATTAGTGATTATAATAACGAGTTTCCCTTAAGTGACTCCCAATTCCCCCAACTCCCATCTGGTGGAGCTATACCTGCCAGCGGATACAACATTGCATGGGGGGCAGGTCTTAAATAAAGCATCCAGAATGAGTCAAGTTATGGCAATGCGTCCATGGCTGTAACTGTGCGTTCACCTTAACTCATTAGTTGTGTGTTCCGATACGATTTAATCAATCAATCTCAATATCTAAACTTAACAGCTGTTTGGGGTGACTCTGTTTTCACCACAGGTGTCTGTGATGCATCGCTGATAACATTTCCGGTGTTCAAAGAATTATATTGTTCTTTTTGTTGCGTCAGCAACACCTGCTTGGGGACTGGGTTTTCCCGTAAGATGTGAAGTAAATCTGAGTTTTTATTTACTTTTCTATTCTCATGAATAAACATAAAATGCTAATTTTCCCGAGGAATAGTGCCAAAATGATCAAGCTTGCTTCGCTCGCTCTTGCACTCTCTTGGCTCTGATATTTTTTTTGCATTAGTCAAGATGTTCTCGTTGTATGAATTGACAAACGGATACCTTACATATCCTGGATTGAATGCATAAATATTGAGCTGGGGAGTTTCGAGGAGCTGAAGATGCTCCTATAATACCAGCGCTTCGTGATCGTGACGTTGAGGTCCACCCAAGGACGGTTGTTCAACGCTTTATTCCCCTAGATAAGTCTGATTGCGCAGCATTTAATAAAAAAATTGATAAACACTTAGATTTTCAAGAGTTGAGGAAGGCGTTTTACATCCACGTTAGCCACATAATAAACAGTGGAGTCCGTTACCCCAGCCAGATGTTGTCTGTCATTATAGAAGCCGTAAAACTAATTATCTTATAGATAATTAGTTTTACGGCTTCTATAATTGTTACGCACATTTTTAAATTTGTTGCGCTTATAGTTTTTTAATTATTTCACAAAAACATTTCCTGCTGGGGTAACGTTACCCCAGCCAGACCTTTTTCTTTCTAATGGCAATATTTAAAAATAAATACTAGCTATAAAATTAGTTGTCTAGTTGAAGTAAATGTTGTGCCTTATTTTGTATTTGTTCTTTCATCGGTTGCGAAGTTATTCGAGATTTTGCTGGGGTAACGTTTTTGGTTTTGCTAGATCTTTGAAATGGTTAAGCGGATTCTTATCATATTTTGTACATGACTTCTTAGGAATTAGTTTAAATTTGTTCTGCAATAAAAAAAAACAAAATAATACATAGCTTAAAGGTTATTTCATTAAATAGAAAAAACACTTCAATTGGTCCCAGCACTCTCAATAAGAGGTCTAAAGACTTACTTTAAACATTATTTTGAAGCTTGTAACTGCCTTCAAATGTATGTGAAGTTTCATTAGTATCCTGTAAGTATTTAACAAGTTATGATGATATTCAGTTCTTCACGAGCACGGTCTTGATGCGCGCGGTGTTATTTGGCCACTGGATTGGATATATGAACTGAATGTTATGTCAATTATTAGTTTTTAGTTCAGTTGTATATCAGTAAAATTTCAGCTCAGTACATTGGATTATTAATGAGATAATACGATTAAAGTCATTAGGAAGTGAATGACCGTGGTAACCCGACCAAGTTTAGGTGGTTACGAAAAAGCGAAAACGCAGAACATTATGGTACCTTCTAAAATATGTAGGATAGTGTTACAAATTTAGTACAGACATGTACACAAGTTTAAAAAAAAAAACTACATGATTATTAAAGAATTTTTATTTACAGGTAAAATAATCATTTCAATTGAACTTTTAAAGTATTAATAAACTTATACTTAAAAACAATCACAGATTAAAATTACAGATAGTAATTTTGCTAAAAAAAGAAAATAATAAGTAAGTTCCTAAATTCAAATATTTAAGCCTTAAAAAAATAAAGTTTTAGATAGATCTAGCAAAACCAAAAACGTTACCCCAGCAAAATCTCGAATAACTTCGCAACCGATGAAAGAACAAATACAAAATAAGGCACAACATTTACTTCAACTAGACAACTAATTTTATAGCTAGTATTTATTTAAATATTGCCATTAGAAAGAAAAAGGTCTGGCTGGGGTAACGTTACCCCAGCAGGAAATGTTTTTGTGAAATAATTAAAAAACTATAAGCGCAACAAATTTAAAAATGTGCGCAACAATTATAGAAGCCGTAAAACTAATTATCTATAAGATTCAAATGACCATTTTCGACAACATCTGGCTGGGGTAACGGACTCTAAACAGTGTCTCCAAGAACTAAATCGCCCCAGAAATCTAAGTCCTATCTAAAAAAAATAATATAAAAAAACGTGTACGAATTTAAAATCACACCATTTTGTAGTTTGTAATCTTTCGATTACGCCAAGTATCACAATAACAGCAGCTGTGATCCGTTTCTAATCGATTTTTTATCATCGATTTTAACGTATTTGACACCTGCTGCAGCATACGTGTGAATTATCAAATAGATAACTGATAATGTTAAAATACAAGTAATTTGATCGCACTAATTAACCAGTTAGTCGGCAAGACAAGATGTTTCGTGCTGTAGTGTTGTTCTGTGCCGTGCTCGCTCTTACCAAAGGGCAGACCACTCGAGTTACCCAGTGTGAGTAACTAACTTTAACCACCTTAGGGCCCAGACAAGCAGGTATCGCTTTCAAAGCATTCCGTATTTCTACAACCACTTTAAAAACCTCAAACGACGCAAATATAATAAATAACTTGATTGTTAGTTATATGTGTGAGCTGTTTGGGGTTGAAACGGGGTCCGTCCGCGTCTAGTACTTCGGGATATCGCCAAATGGTTGGTCGACTTTTCACGTGACCACAGGGCTGGCCTTTTTTGCCAAAGGATCAGCATTGCCATCCAACGTGGCAATGCTGCCAGCCTTCTGCGTACTTTCTTATTGACAACGATGTGAACGAATGTTTTGACGCCCTGAGTTATTAGCGTTTGACTGTTGCATTTTTGACTTTTACAACATCGCTTTTGCATAATTATCGCTTTGTTTAGGCCCTCTTTTTTACAGGACATTAATTTTAGTTCATGAAGATCTTTATACGTATGTTTTAGGACTGTTTTTTTGCTTGCAGGCCTTTTTACGGCTTCTGGTCCCCTACCGATCAACGCCTACATACATGGTTGTGTAGATCAGCCGTGTAGACTGGAACAGGGACGAGATGCTGTCGTCGACATCATCTTCAGAGCACGTAAGTATTTAGGTAGTTTTTACCTCTACTAACAGGTCCATTCCCGCACTGCGCAATTACAAACAGATCGTCTTTTGTTAACTGGTCCAGTATGGGGAAATTGGAACCCGTTTAGGGCTCATTCACGGAGACGCGGCGCGTTGTGCGTTTTTTTCCGTTTACGGCTCGGTGGCGCGTGCAACGGCCCGCGTTACACGACCTAACACAAACATGGCAATGTACGATGTTGTTTACGGAGAGGCGGCGCGTGCTGCGGCGCGTTGCCCGCGGCGTCTCTTTTTGTGATTATTTTGTATTTTTTTTATTTTAATGTATTTTTCTTTTTTTTGTATTTTTTTATTATTTTGTATTTTTTTTTTTTTTTTTTCCAAAAATAATAATCGTGGTTCGCGGGTTCGATCCCCAACCGGATCTCACTTTTTGTAACTAGATATTTTGTTTTAATGCTTTATGATTTTTAAATCACTACAAAATATATTTTTATAAACTTTTGGTATTTTATTATAGAAATGACAGCGCCTTATAGGACACCTTTTGCGGTCATCACGCACATTATTACATTTTGATCAAGGAGTCAGTTCTCACACATAATCTACTAAACACCGTAACATAACATGACGCCTGTAATTCCCGAAGCGTTAGTCAGAGGTGTACCTAATCGTACACCTACATTTTGCGAGTTATGTTGAAGTCCCATGTAATAGGGACGACCTTATTGCCATCAACCGGGCACAAAACCAGAGTCCGTGGCTGCTACTTAGAAATTCCTGATAGAATAATCCAAAACACTTTACCCGACCCGGGAATCGAACCCAGGACCTCATGCTTAGTAGTTGCACTTGCAACTACTACGATGCTAGTCTCACGTACGTTATACACAAAAAACAAAATAATCACAAAAAGTGAGTGAGTACTGACTGCGAATCAAACCTGCGCCGGCTTACAAGGAGGTCACTAAACCGTCGGGCTACTTGCTCCGGTGACAATTGGTCTAAAACAGCCGTTCTATTCTAATGCTTGTTATGACCGAGTAAGATAAGATGACATAACGCCGCGTCGCCCGCCGCTTCGCACGCCGCGTCCAACGCGTCGGGCGACGCTGCATTTCAAGCAAACGCGCGTAAAATCGCTTCTCCGTAAATGCTCTCATACGTTGCCATAAGAAAGCGGGCCGCGCCACAAGACGCACCGCGTCTCCGTAAATAAGCATCATGATTGTAGGCTTCTTTTTTTTTTTTTTTTAATCTTTATTTATTTTAAGGGGTTTTATCACTCAGTGATAATGTCACCCCCGTAACAACTACATTAAACAACTTAACACTAAACAATGTGAATTCACAGTTCTTATTATAATCATGACCTATTCGTATTCATACAACAACCGACACAACATTCTAGCCTCCTCCGACAAAGGGGACGCTAGAATGCTGTTACATGCTCCCACTTCAAATCCCATACCAGGTAAATCTTGTCTTACGTGTATGTTCCGGTCACATTCCATCAACACGTGATAGATATCTTCTATTACCCCACAAACTTCGCAGTTTGGTGAGGAACTTAAACCCATTAAATATTTAAATTTGTTAGATGGGATATGACCTGAACGCATCCTCAACAGAGCTACCACATATCTCCTATCTATCTCTCGTCCTTCAAACCATGGGTAACGAAGCGGTTCAGACTGGATGGTTTTATACCAGATTGCCTTTAACTTAGAACGTTCATCAAAATATTCTTGCCATCTTTGTCTGCACAGTTCTTTCACATGACCAAGCCAATCTGAGTATAACGGTGCGCATTTGTAATTTATCCCTTCATACGACGCTTGTTGGGCTGCTAGGTCTGCTTCCTCGTTACCCATAATTCCGACGTGAGAGGGGATCCATTGTATGATGACAGTTTTATTCATAGCATGCATCCTATAGATTGATTCTACAATAACTATGGCTATCGGGAACCCTCGAAGACTCGAGGGTATTCGAGCCAAATGTTGGAGGCTGCTCTTTGAATCCGAAAATATTACAAAGTTATCTTGATTTATATCCAATAAATACAACAGGGCTTCAGAAATAGCTATGAGTTCACAATACATAATAGAAATCTTGGTATCAATTTTGAATTTAACTTTTGTATTAAGTTGAGGGTCAAAAAAAGCTAGCCAAGGAATAAATATCCAATATCGGGCTAGAGTACAAAGGCTTTTCCGAGTACACTCTGTGGACATCCACTAATAATGGCAGTTTTTTGTTTCTCCAGTATAATCCTTGGCATTGGTCAGACAGCTCCTCCAAGGTACTAGTAAGAATATTATTACTAACCGATTTGGATCTTAGGTAAAATTTGCATGTTAGAAACAATCTTCGAATAAATAACGGTTGGAGGCAAAGCTCACTTTCCATCGCATGGATAGGCGTGCTTCTAATAAAGCCTCCTATGATTCTCATTGCTTGATTTTGCACTTTGTCAAGCTTAAGAAGATGACAGCTTGCACAGTTACCGTATAAGAAGCAACCATAATCCATCCTACTTCGGATTATAGCTATGTATAGCCTTCTGAGATGTAAGGGATGTACACCCCATTTAGCACCAGCTAATATTTTAAAAATATTTAAAAATCGACATATTTTTTCCCGGATCTCGTTTATATGTTTACCCCACTTTAAGGAACTGTCTAACCACATTCCAAGGTATTTGACACAAGGGACTTGTTCAATGCGGCTGTTATTAACAGTTAGATGTATATCATTTCTTCTTCTCCCCCTACTAAAAAGGCACACCTTTGTTTTCTTATGGGAAATATTAAGACCTAAATCTGACATCAAACTTTGAAAAACAAATAACGCATTTTGTAAATGGGATACTGAATCGGACACTCTCTTCTGTATGTCATATAAAATGAAGTCGTCAGCATATTGCGAAATGAATACATTGGTTATGCTTCTACAAACATTAATTGTGGCTGCATTAAAAAGTAAAGGGGACAAAGGGTCTCCTTGAGCTATGCCAATACCAGTAATTCGACATATTAAGCTGTTATCCCGTAGTTCTATGAATAAATGTCTCTGATGAAGATACTGCCAAAGATAATTACAAATAACAGAGCCCACTCCCAAGTTATCTAAAATACCTAAAAGAGCTGTCAAGTTTATGTTATTGTAAGCACTTTCAATGTCTATGAAACATCCAACAGCTGGTACATTTTCAGAAAAACTAGTTTCGACGCGTGTAACCAACCTAGCCAAACCATCATAACACGATTTAGATCTACGAAAGCCCGTGGTGTCATGGGATAATAAATTATTTTTCTCTAGGAACCATTCTAGCCTGCGTGCTATGATGGTATGGAGTATCTTACACAAGCAAGATATAAGCGCAATAGGTCTGACATCAGCACCTGAGCTCGGATCACCTCCCGGTTTCGGTATAGGAATAATTTTAACTTTTTTCCACTGGTTTGGAACGAATCCGGATGACATAAATTTATTGTAAATAGATGTTAAGATAATTTTAGCAATATGGGGTAAATGTTTTATCATAGAATATGAGATATTATCATGCCCTGGAGCTGAATCTATTTTTTTAATTGAGTTAATTTGTTCCTGTACCGAAATCGGACTGGACAATTGCGTGTTAAAAGAGGTAAATGTAGGAGTTGGTGGTGATACATAATCCGGGGCCAGACTTCGCAACAAACCTTCGGCCTTACCCTGATCAACAAAAGACGTAGGTGATTTGTACCCTTTGATCCATCTCATGCGCTTCCACATTTCTCTTGAAGAAGTTACACTATCTATGTCATTGCAAAATCCCTGAAAGGATTTATTCCTGGCTTCTCGTATTAGCCTTTGTGCTTCACTCACTTTTCTTTGTAAAGCTTCAAGATTTTGTGGGATGGGATTGTCTCTAAAGGCAGCTAGTGCAAGGCGTCTCTGTGCAACTATATGTGATAAATTTGGGTTCCAATATGGTTTCGGTAAGAATTGGTCCGACTGAAGAGGATTCTCGCTCATTCTAATCGTAGGTATATATCGGTCAGCCGCAGAGTTTACAATATCTATAAATTTATTATATGCAGATTGATTATGTAAAGGTAGTTCCAAGTTTATTAATTCCAATTCTATTTCCCGAGTGTATTTTTGCCAATCTGCTTTCTTAAAATTCCTGCGTTTTTTAAACGTATCCGATTTATTATTTCCTAAGCAAGTCCTAATAATCATGTGGTCACTTCCCAGGTTTTCATTCATGACCCACCATTTTAATTCTAAAAACAAATCTGTTGCAACAATAGTTACATCTGGGGAAGATTTTTGCAGAACTCCATTGACCAATTTCAAACGTGTATGTGAGTTGCCATTAAGTGTACATAGGTTGTTGTCCATCACAGAGTCGAAAATCTGATTACCTCTTGCATCAGTTCTGGTAGACCAGTTTGAATGGTGACCATTTAAATCACCTGCAATGAGAGCTTTGTGTTGTGTTATTGAAAAAACTTCATCCCAATCACTTATGCTTGTGTGCACTGACGAGGGGCAATAGATAGAAATGATATTCTCCAGATGACTGCAGTTGAGTAATTTTATGTGTACAATTTACATTTGTGTATTCGAAATATTTACGTCACATTGTATGGCCTTGATAGAATGGTGGGTAAAAATAGCTGTACCTCCATACCCATCATCACGATCTGCCCTGAATATATTGTATCCACTGAGTCTAACCATACTCTCTGGGTCAAACCAAGTTTCACTAATTACAGCTATGTGGATTTTCTCTTGATTCAGTAAAGCTTCAAATTCCGGTATTTTCGGTCGTAAACTCTGGGCATTCCATTGTAGGATATTGATTTTTAAACGTCTGTGTTTGTTGTTGCTATCCATTGTTTTAGGTTAGATAAGAAAGGCAATTCCGTTATGTAATCCAACATGAAAGATGACAACCACTCAAAGATAACTTTTACACAATCGAACACTTTATTTCCCAGACTGGTCTCGCTATCCCAAACTTTCTCTTTTAATTTATTCCATAACCATTTCCAACTCTTTTTTTCCTTCTTGTTTGAATTACCCGTTTTTTCTGTTTCCACATGTTGTATTTCCGAGTCACTGACAGAAAGTGCTGCCCAGTTAATCGCAGTATCTGTTTTTTGTTTCTTCTTCGGGTTAGCCCCATCCTTTTTATTAGTGTCTTCTTGTATTGTAGTCTTCTTATTTGCTTTGGATTTTAAACTTTCCACCTTCTTTAATGTGTTAGCATATGTATCTTGGGGTTGTGTCATAGTTACCATTTCCATATTTGTTTCTTGATTTACCACTTCGTGATGTTCTTTTTCCGTTTCCTGTTCTCTTTCTTTGGAGTTCTCCTCAGGATTGGGTTCTGGCGGCACGTAAAGTGTTAAAGCTCTTTTGTATGTGCAGTTAAACTCTGCCATCAATTCTCTTAGCCTTCTTTCTTTTAAATATATTGGGCATGTACGAGCTAACGCCATATGTTTTCCAGAACAGTTGTTACATTTATAGGACGTAGTGTCACAATTAGGGTGGGACTTACTACATTTTGGGCATATTTCTTTGATTGATGAACATACTTTAACTGTGTGTCCAAATCTCCAACAGCGTGAGCATTGTGTAACGGGGAATTGGTAGGGATTCACTTTCACTCTCGTATCAAAGATGTATACGTAGGAAGGTAAGGAAGATCCTTTAAAGGTTATTCTGACTGTTTCTCCGGGTTCCCATTGTCCACTATTCGTGTTGCGACGTTTTAATCTTTTAATGCCTATGATCTCTGTGTCACAACTCAAACCCTCCAGTATTTCATCCTCAGATGATTCTAAATCTATATATTTAATAACGCCGTAAGTTTCTCTAATCTCCAGTGTTTTCTGACATCTCAGTCCTTTTTCTTTTAAACATTTTGACTCAATTAGTTTATTCGCACTCTCTTCGATACTGAACTGGATTAGAACCTTGAACGCATTGATATATTTTATGCTTATTATGTCCGAAATATTCTCTGTTTTTAATAATTTTGCCAATCCAAATTGTTTTGGTAACTTTTCTATAGCTGTTATGCTAATTTCTATTTTATCTTCAGGTATTCTTATCTCATAATGAACATGACTAGCTCGGGCAAAACGTCTACCCCGTTTTGAAATGGTTGTCCACACTTCCTCTTGATCTGTCTGTCTAATTCTCTTCCTAGTTCCCACTGCGTCACTTTCCCCACTATTTTGTATAACTTCTGTCACCTCCATATTCTCACTATTACTAATAATCTCACAACAATCTTCTATGCCATTATTCACATTAACTGTCTCAATTGATTGTTCGTATTCCTGCTCGCTGCTATCCATTAGTGAAAAGCATTTTTAAGCGATGAATCACACGCACGGTCGAACGATGTGAGTCGAAACCGGTTCGATATCACACAGAATGCGCGTCTAACGTTAACAAGCGCCCGCGCGCAACTGTTGTAGGCTTCAGTAAGCTGTTTTACGAACCATCAGCTCTTATGCCATGAAAACAATTTTGTCATAAATAGCTTTCTGATTAAGTGCAAGATTTAATGATTTGTGACTGAAGATTTAGAAGATTTAGTGCAAGATAACCATAAAATAAAAACCTCAACTTCGCACTGGTGCGGATGGATATGGTCACATACGACTGTTCAAGGTCCCTAGGCACTTTAGGATTAAGTATGCAAATTGGTTTAGAACGACCATTTACTGAACCGCTGTCTATCACAAATTGGTTTAGAACGACCATTTACTGAACCGCTGTCTATCACAAATTGGTTCAGAACGACCATTTACTGAACCGCTGTCTATCACAAATTGGTTTAGAACGACCATTTACTGAACCACTGTCTATCACAAATTGGTTCAGAACGATCATTTACTGAACCGCTGTCTATCACAAATTCGTTTAGAACGACCATTTACTGAACCGCTGTCTATCACAAATTGGTTTAGAACGACCATTTACTGAACCGCTGTCTATCAGAAATTGGTTTAGAACGACCATTTACTGAACCGCTGTCTATCAGAAATTGGTTTAGAACGACCATTTACTGAACCGCTGTCTATCACAAATTTTCAAAACCATAACACATCTAAAGGGTGGGAAGTTGCGAACGTTGAATGAACTTGAAGTGGAAGAAAACTGAGTTGAAGATTACTTCTAAGCATTGATCGGGATACCTAAGCTTGACGTTTCTTAGTTATTTTTCAATAAATATTTTATTTTTCAGCTCACCTCATACACCGGATGAGAACACAGGCTTGGGCTTACTACCCACTACCCTTCCTGTATGGCCTCGGTGAGAGGGCAGAGACCTGTAACTTCCTGACTAACACATACTGCCCTGTGGTGCAAAACGAGGTCATCCAGTACACGCTCAACATGCCTATCGAGTCGTTCATGCCTGTGGTAAGTCGAAAAAAGGAAGCTAAAAAACACTTGTGTAAATTCTCCAATTTAGTAGTAGTTTTAATTTTTTTTTAGGCAGTAAAGCAAGATTATTTTTTTTTTTTTCGAATTTTGACCCTCTTCATTTAGTTTAAAACGACGGTGAATGAACTGTCGAGTTACATACAGTCTAATGGAAACCACTAGATGCGATTTTCTTGTTACCACATTGCTAATGGCAACTGAAAGCCTTCTCTCAGGGGGGTACGTCTTCAACTTCACGAACAAGATCGAAAACTGTGGTCTATCGTGCCCACGTGCCATGAGCGAGTGAAGTGAGCCCCCCAAGAGAGGCGAGTTGAGCAAGCTCACTCTTACTCGTTGTAAGCGGAGTGTGCTTGTACATGACTAGAGAAGATACAGCGACTAGCGAGCAAGAGCGTCACTCTAGCGTGGCAAACGTGGGATCACTTCACTCACTCGTTTTAAGCTTGGGTTGCTAGTTGCCTGTTTTGTGGGAGAGACTCGCTTCAGTCCCTTATAACTTGAGGGACTGCCGACTATCAAGCCAAGCGTGCTCCTGCGCTTGGCCTGATAGTCGCCGGCAAAGCGTTAACTCCGACTAAAGATAGTCTGGAGCTCATCTCGCTGGGTTGCGTTTGGTTACAGTTGGGACCATAAGTTTTCACCCAAAAATACGGTGCGGTCTAGAACTGTGCCTATTTTGATTTTCTCCACATACCTTTTATTTACCAGTTTGTTTGCTTAATTACAGGGAACTCAGCTGCCCATCGAGTTCAGGGTCCAGGACGACAACAACCGGTACATCATGTGCCTTAGAGCTGTTGTTGCTATCGTGGCGCCGGCTAACAACAAGCTAGGGGTACAGAACTCGACGATCACTGTTGAAGCATAAAATGTACTGAGATGGAGTATAAAATGTACTGAGAAAATTGAATCATTATACAATTAGTAGTTATCTTCTTTATTAAATGCATTGGTGAATTATGATGTTAATTTTATTTTTGCTTATATGTTTTGATCTCCAATGGAGCGAATTGTTATGTTTCTCTTTAGTGCGAAAGATATTCACAATGATTGACTTGACTGCCATAGAAATGCTTTAACGGTGATACTTTACGCGCAACATAGGTATGTTAACAATTGTATCGATGTGTGCATCAAGACGGAGTTTAGGTATCACCAATAACCAAACCCAGATCGCGCACCATGCTGACTCTGTTTCAGTGTTTCAGGCACTTTTAGGTGACATTATTTAGGATGACGGTGAAGGTTTCTTTAGTTTGTTTTCGGTGATGCTCAAAAAAAGCTTTTTTTTAAAGAAAGAAGAAAGAAAAATATTTATTTGGGACAAGCACAGGAAATACAAAAATAATATTTAAAAAAAAAAACAAAATTAAGAATCTAAAACTAAACAATAAAAAGAATCTAAAACTAAATCAAAAAGAAAACCTGTGCGAGGCCAAAAAGGCTCCTATCTCAGCATGATGCTGCGATAAATGAAAACAAATACCGCAGCGCTGGTTTTCTGATGGGAAATCATCAAATGACTCCTTCGGCTCTGGGCGGAGTGGAAGCGAGTTTTTGTCAGTAAAAGTCTGAACTTTTACTGACTAAAACCCATCCATATTCCTTCTTAGCCCTTAATTGTGTTCCAGGGCCGCGGTATCTCTTTCGAACAGTCCCACAGCCTCGAACAGTCCCGCAGCCCTGGCATTTAGGAACGCTAAGTTTGAGTTATTGCACGCAGTATTCAGACAACAAAGCAAGACAGTCGTTAGAATGTTTAATTGGCCACAATAGTTTAGTCATCTGTAATATAGAAGACACCGAATAAATCTCATCATCCCAAACAAAGAACATTACACAATTTGTTGTTTAAGGGCCTATACTATCTCAAATGGCTTAGCATGATACTCCGTTACGCCTAAAATACTGCAGCATTAATTTTGAAATAAATATATGGTAAAGTTGAGGATTAATGTTAGGTTTTACGTTTGGCGAAAACACGATTTCATAAAATTTTCTGGATAGAAAAAAATCCCAAAGTTACCTCCAAATCGAACAATAAACCGCTGGTATTCAAAAAGTACTTCAAATTAGATCATGAAACTTTGCATACTAACTGAACTAACTATAAAGCAGGTCTTATGTTTTTTATTTTTTCCAAAAGACGAAAATTTGATTTTATCTATACATATAATAAATCTGTAGAAAAATCGTTTTTGTACATCGAAAATATTTTGAAAATAAATTGCCAGGGTGTTAAAGGATAAGCAACAGAACACATTTCCAGCATTTTTGTAATTTTTGTCTGTTTATCTGTTTCGATGATCAAGCATCACACAAAATTTACTAAACCAATGTAGTAACTTTTATACATAAAAATTGTGTGTAACTTGGGGTATTACTTAGTTTTTGTTTCATTGAAATCTGTTAATTCTATCAAAAGATATATGAACTTAAAGTTTTCAAGTAGAACTAATCATCAAATGTAAGATACATACATACAGTGACATCTGTTCAACTAAAATGGTATCAATGACTAAAAATGTGCTCACCACATAACTTTTAATTCGACTGACTGGCTTTAAAAAAATATATAGCATAATATACACACATCAACACGGTCTAGGGATATTTCATACTCAATTAAATAACTCGAAAAGTACTGACCGCATTGGAATCTTTTATAAACCGATTTGTTTGTAATTTATCTCAGACTAATTCCAAATTCAAATTTTTGAAAATTCTTTTCTTTCGGTGGCATAAAAATGTCTTGATGTATAGGAGAGGGAATTTTCATTTGTGCGAAATTTAGAAAACAATACGAATTACGTTTAGTTACAGTTTTTTTTCATTTTTAAACGAAAGATAAAGTTAAAATTGAGGTATTGTAGCCATGCAACGCCGACATTTGACGAGGGCGGAGATGTTACGAGCTGTGGGAATGCTGGAAGCTGGATCTGTTCAGCGTAATGTTGCTGAGGCCATAGGGACCCATCAAAATGTAATTTCAAGATTGTGGACACGCTATCGTGCTACAGGTGAAATAGCGGAGAGGCACCGGGGGCCAAGTCGCATCACTACCCCCAGACAAGACCGATTTTTGCAAATTACTGCGCGAGCACAACCAAATGCAACGGCGACTCAATTGGTCCAAAGGCTGCGAGTGGAACACCAAGTGCTTGTGAGTGACCAAACTGTAAGAAGGCGACTGCATGAAAGCAATTAATCTACGCTCTCGTAGACCACTCCGGGTCCCACCTTTACGGAGAGGCAATCGTGGACGACGATTAGAATGGGTTCGGAACCACGTGGACTGGGGCCGTGACCAATGGTCCAATGTGCTGTTCACGGATGAATCCAGGTTCGGCTTCCATCCAGATTCACGAAGGACGCGTGTTTGGCGAGTTCCTGGACGATGGAGCTGTCTCCAGAACCCTCAGGAAGTTCATCCATACCAAGGAGGAACAATTATGGTTTGGGCAGGAATTCGTCTTGGAGGACGGACGGATCTCGTTTGGGTGCGGGGCAATATGACGGCAGAACGATACGTCCAACAGGTGCTGGGGCCCGTAATCTTGCCCCACAGAACACAAATGGGGCAAGATTTCCTGCTCATGCACGACAATGCCCGGGCACACACGGCGAGAACGGTAGCAGCTTGGTTACATACACATAATGTTAGGGCCTTAGACTGGCCTGCTCAATCGCCAGATCTAAATCCCATTGAGCATGCGTGGGATATGCTGCAAAGAAGAGCTCTGAAGGAAGTTCCTGAAAATCTGGCTACAGAAGATCAACTTTTTGCGCACCTCAGAAGGACATGGAACAATATTCCGCAGCAAGACATTGACAACCTTGTTCTGAGCATGCCGAATCGTTGCCGATGTGTTATGAACATCATGGGCGCTTTCTCAGACTACTAACTTCAAGTTTATAAACACAAATTAAATGATTTTTCTATTTTTTTCAGTTTTTACTCACAAATTAAAAGTTCATTCATATACGGTTTCCGTCTATGCTTCATTTTTTTTCCATAAAATCCTGAAATTTTAATATATACCTTAACCATTATTAAAAAATGGTAGAATATTAAATAACGTATCTTTTAAATATATACATGTCATATAAATAATTAACACATTGATAGTAATTCGCTTTTTTAAAAATATCCTTAGACCGTGTTGATGTGTGTACTTTAGCAGTTTAACATTTTGGTCGATAGATGGCGTTGTTCATTTCACTCCATTTTCTGAATCGAATGACCCTCGCCCGTGTCAGTTGCCTCAAGATTGGTTTTTTAACCGACGAAACAAAAAGAAGGAAGTTCTCAGTTCGACGCGTATTTTTTTTTATATATGACCACGGATAACTTTTACAGAAAAGTCCGTACATGGTCCTTTTTTTTGTGAAAAGCGTAGGTACATCTCAAAGTTGGTCCCATTTATAATTGAAAAATCGTGTTGGGCTAATTTCTTGCATCTTTGATGAGAACTTTCGACCTAGCTGGAGTATGACTGTCATCGAGTGTCTAAGGATGAAGACGTAAGGCTGTCGAGGCAAGCCCTTTTTTGGAAAAAACATGTTGATTATTTTAGCGATTAATATTTATCGAAGAAATTAAATTGTTACCCACTTGGATCTACATCTACTAATATTATAAAGCTAAAAAGTTTGTTTGGTTGGTTGAACGCGCTAATTACAGGAACTACAGGTTCGAATTAAAAAAAAACTTCTAGTGTTGAATAGTTATCGAGGACGGCTATAGGTTATCTAACAACAACAACAACAGCCCATAACGTCCACTACTGGACATAAGCGTCTCCCATGATGGGAGGAATTTACCGTAATCTCCACGCTTGGCAGGCGGATTGGAGATCGCAGTGATGAAACTAACAGAAAACGCTGCTGCCCATTCTCAGGTCTACGGAGGCGCAAGGTGTTCTGCCTCAGACATTAGTCGCCTTATACGACACCCGTGAGTTTAATGGGTTGGTTCTATTCTACTCTGCTGGATACCACACGGCGGTTATCTAACATCACGCTATAATTAAAAGGAGCGGAGCATCAATGATAAATGGGAATTGTTCGTTTTAAAACGTTCTAAAAAAAACCGCGATATAGCGTTATGTCTATCTTTTAAGGTTGACTCACACTCTAGCCCTCTCTCTCTCTTGTGACGCAGACGAAGTTGCGCGGGTCAGCTAGTAAAGAATAAAAACCACTCATTTCGCACTATTCGGCCGCAGTGACTGACGTAACAACCGCTTTGTAGTGCAACCTGATTAGAACTTTATTCAAACAGTATTACAAACGAAGTTTGAACCACGACAAATAGAGTTGCTAATCTGAGGTAGTATATGCTCTTAAGAACTTTATCATTCCTCATAAAGAATAAAAATAATTCAGTTATTGAGACACTAAAGGATAGTGGGAAAAAATGTATGGTAGCTACAGCTGGTCCCACTACCGCCACAGTTAAAACCTCTGTAGTTTTGATGAAGACACTTCTCTCCTTGGTCAGGCCAAACCGCAGGACCAGTATTGGTGTTAAGTAAGCCCAATCCGTTGGATGCGAGTCGCACGGGACCGGTCAATGTGGCGATAGTTGGGGGAGGCCTATCTCCAGCAGTGGGCGTTTTTCGGCTGAAATGATAATGAAGCCCATGCCACAGTCCTCATCCGGTGTATCACGTAGGCTGAAAAATGAATAAGTTATAATAGACGACTAAAGGTAAATTTCAACTATTGATCTAAAAATAATATTTTGCGTGTCGACTTATTTTGAAAAGCTTAAGAAATGAGATAATGTATGATACGGGGGCTAGTTCTAAAATACGAGCTCGCTACGATTAACTTGCGTATACGTACAAGTGTTCCCATAGAACAGGGGTCGCAAATCGGCTCAGGGCTCTTACTCGCTGGTTTTATTTTTCCCTCGGTAGTGTTTTGATGAAAATAAATTGTATGCAAACACCAGAATGTAGTAGCGCCTTGGACATCTGACGCCCTGAGCGGTCATCAAACCGCATCCTACCCTAACGCAGCCGGCACTGCAGGCATGCTTGCCTAAGCATACAGTATGAAATGTAGAAGGTTGTATACCAAAAAAAGCAAGCAACTGAAAGGAGTCAGTATTCCCGCGATCATGATGCTTGCAATAGCGTCGAAATATCGGGAGCTCATTAGTAAAGGAAACCTCGGATATTATCCCGTAAGTACTTTAAGTGAAAGGAGGTCTGGCAAGCTTTAATTAAAAACAAAATACTAGCGTGCTCTGAAAACGACCTAAATGGCAGGAACCTGCCCCATTGCCAGACCTTACGTGCTCTGAAGACATCTCAGCGATAGCATTTCGTCCCTATTCCATTCTACACGGCTAGGTGTCACAGCAGGCTATGGCGTTAGTCGGCAGAGGTAAGAAGCAAGAAGGTCTCAAAGCACACAAAAAGTAATACTGAAACACACGAAGTCTTCTTGATCAGTAATCAACTAATCACCTAGTCATCAAGAATCAATGACGCTTGCTGCCGGGCATCCAGCAAGTCAACCAAAATTAATCACAGCAGGAGTACATATTAATATGTTGTAGTTAGGTACTCAAACTGGCTAGCTTGAGTGGTTTGGTAAGAGTCAGCACGGCACAGATCACGAAACATCTTGACTCTTCAGATGTGACTAACCGTGTAATGAGGATGAGTTTCCTCGATTTACATTTAAATACTTATTAATCAAAAACAGTTTTTAAGAATAATTCTTTTCAAAATCTTGTACGTAAAGAACGTTAATCATTTTCTAAAATTCTTAACTTGTTTTATTACAATTATTTGTAGTAGGTACCTAAGTACTTTTATTTTTGTACACTTGGATCAGGTTTTGTCCATCTCCTTTAAAATTACTTATTTTTTTACATTTTCTACTCTAGTGCAAAATGAAGCCCCGAATATTGCGTGTTTTTATGTTAAATCAGACGTATTTGAGTCAGACATTTGTACAGACAGAAATCAAAATATTGACTCGACATGAATTATTAGCTATCGTCATTTGAATATGTACAGACTCCACAATCATCATCATCATCTGCCTAGCCTTTTCCCAACTATGTTGGGGTCGGCTTTCAGTTTTACCGGATGCAGCTGAATACCAGTATTTTACATGGAGCGACTGCCTATCTGACCTCCACAACCCAGTTAGTACCGGGTAATACGATACCCCTTGGTAAGACTGGTTGTCAGACTTTTTGGGCCTCTGACTACCTAACGACTGTCAAAGATCTACAATTGACAGCCGGGACCAACGGCTTAACGTGCTTCGTACAGACTCCACAACGTCGCAGGAAAAAAAAAACAAACGCAATATTCACCCTTTAGACTACACGACTACCAATACGACTACAACTATCTATACCATATGTATTTATACGATAATTGTTTAAAACTAGCTGATGCCCGCGACCTATGTTCGCGTAACATTATTATAAAACTAGCTGATGCCCGCGACCCCTATGTTCGCGTAAAATTATTATAAAAATATTAATATCCTTTTTTTTAATCAGATTTTGTTAACAATTTCAAGGGTTTAAATTATTTTGCACGGAACCTTAATTATTTTTCTAAAATAAAAGCGTATGGTAGGTTTTATAACTTCAGCTATAGTTGGTGCCAGTTAAGCCACAGTAAGTGGCCACACCGCCAGCTAGCGGGCGGGCGGGCGAACATCGTTTCACCTCTTTACATACTTCGGTTCACACCGCGAGCTACCGAAAAAGCCGAACGAAGTATGAAAAGGGCCTCGTTCGCTTCGCCCGCCCGCCCGCTAGCTGGCGGTGTGGCCTGCGCTTTAAGATGAGAATAGCGGTCATTGACCCACCTTATCATCATCATCATTTCAGCCGACCACATTGACCGGGTTTGACCCACCTACATTTATTAAACTTCTTAACTTTGAAAACCAAAAATAAGTCTGTTCAAGTCTTGAATCGTCATCTATCGTGATCGACATTTTTTCTAATGAAAAACGATGCATGGTTTATTTGTTTTGGTTCGTACGAAGAGATATTAGGGAAAGGGCAATGACCGCTATTCTCATCTTATCTGGCACCAACTATATCTGCCAGTGGAAGTCCCGTGAAAATTGGTCCAGCCGTTTCGGAGATTAGTCGGATCAAACATTGTAACGTTACATTTTCCTGGATAGGATCCACAAAACTGTAAGGTCACTCTGAGCACTCACCTACCTAACTTTCAGTCTGGAGGGGAGCACTATTATAAGAAATAGTCAAGGGGACGAGTTATAAGAATTTATTAATAAAGATCCTAACCTAAGGCCGGAGCTACTTAACCACTAATGCCAGTGAAGCCGGCGGATAGAACTGAAGATGAGCGCAGGATGGAATGAATAGCTAAAGAACGTCCGTCTTCAGACCGTGGAGGAGGGCTGAGGAACATCAATCCTTAGGCTGTAGAGGTGGGCCGAGGGCATCCGTCTTCAGACCGTGGAGGAGGGCCGAGGAACTTCAATCCTCGAGCCGCAGAGGAGGGCCGAGGGCATCCGTCTTCAGACCGTGGAAGAGGGCCAAGGAACATCAATCCTCAAGCCGCAGAGGAGGGCCGAGGGACAACAATCTTCATATCAGGCTTGTGCAGCTCAAGCATCAGGTTTCCAGGTGTTCAAGGTGAGAGTGCGGCACGGAGAGAGGCCGACTTAAAAAAAACTTAAGGAGAGGCCCTCTAAGTATACTTTTATGAAGCTTTTCAGATGTGTAGCTGCTCTCACACAGAGAATCTCAGCTCTCAACGTAGACCACAGACGTAGACTCAAAGACTACAATATATAGGGAACGTGCACAACGACGGTGCTGCCAACTGGCGTCGCCAATCCGAATCTTGTGCTCTATTAATGCTTGACATTGACTTTTCTAACAAGTAAACAGAATTAATTTTATAGTGAAAATTAATTAACAGTGTAACAATTAAGTAACAATTAATTAATAGTGCATTGTTGCATTTCTGGATGTAGGTACCAATACATCCACAAAAATGAAAATAAATCAATTAGCGTAAAATTCTATTACTTTCCAAAGAATACTACTATCATACCATGTTTTGGTGAAAAACGCAAAAAATGGATAAACGCAGTAAAGAAAAATATTTGAAAACAACTTGTTTTTGTTACACTCTGCATTAAAAAGGCCCTCAAAACCAACCGTCCATGCAAACATACCAGAACCATTTATACTTCACCATACACGTGTTCTACTAGACCGCACTAAAGTTCACACCGAATATCCCTCAACAGTTAATCAAAGACTCCACATGTACTCAGAATATAAACATAGATACCCACAATCATGTTTTTAGTTAGCTGCACTCCTTTGGTTTTTTTAAGTTTTGTATCTAAATGCTACGGACTGCATTTTATTGATTGCTTCATCAAATGATTGTGAACGAATTGATTTATTAGAGCCTGGAGATACTGTTCTCGCTGTTATACGATTCCCTTCCATTATAACATGCGTTGAAAATAAGAAAGCTATCATAGTTATGCCAGCCACCATGTCTTCATATAGGTACCACAATTTTCATCAGAAAGTAAACGAAAGATATAAAATTCATATTATAAAACATTTATATTACGCTGACGATCGTTATTGATAGACCGGAACTCATATTTTATACCTTTTAGCATTTTCAAAAATAATATAATTGAACAGACAATTTTGTTTATGTAAATTGAAAGCACGATGAGAAGTGATAAGTTTCCTTTTCTGTCCGCATAGTGTCTCTTTTGTCGATTAGTGCTGCCACCTATAGTTCCTGCACGTTCCCTATATATGGAGACGTAGACTGCCCATTTCACCATCATTTCACCACCAGGCTCCTGTCAACTCCAGATGATTGACATTTTATAATTTATAAGAATTTAGAATACATTAAAAAGAAAAGATAATGAGGTCGATGTGATTTACCTATACAACCTACAACTAGCTCCAGCAATAAATTTAAAATAAAACTAGGGTTGTCACTAACTGGCATCACAAAAGTAAACAAAGATTTAAAGAAAGATTTAATAGAGACAAAAATCTACAGAAAAACTTAAATAACATGAATTACAAGATAAAAGGCCAAAGCCGTTGCTAAGCCTCCAAGAAATGACCATGAAGCTACCTAGGGAGGACGAATGCTTACATTTTCAGGTTAATAATATCCAAAAATGTAAGTAAAAAACCATGTAAAAAACATACACATTACAACATACGGATAGAGAGGCACATGTTTTTGTTTGAAGTGCCGTATTTTACTTTATTTTTCCCTCAGGCGATGTACTTTGAATCCCTCGCTACGCTCAGGATTCTATTTTAGAATCCCTCGCTATGCTCGGGATTCTATTATAGAATCCTTCGCTTCGCTCTGGAATCAAAATAGCGCCCTCGCCGTAAAAATACTATTTTGCTCCCTTGTCATACAATCTACTATTATTTTATTAAACATGTCTTCCCCGGTAGTGTTTGTAAGCAGCGGTGAACACATAAGCATGTCTTCTTCAAAAGAACTTTCATATGGATATCTCACGATAACCAGCAAGATAGCCAAACCAGCGACATCAGTTGACTCGTCCATTTCCAGCGACATCAGTTGACTCGTCCATTTGCAAGGCAAATCGTGTTTTTTGTAGACGTGTAACTAGTTCTTGTTTGACGTAGCTTGCCAGATCATGGATTCGCCGTGAAACAGTATCGTTTGATAGCGGCACAGTAGAAAGATGCTTTGCAAATTTTTTATCGAGCATACATTTTGTTATGTCTAATACACATGGCTTTATTAAATTCTCAGCGATAGTGTGCGCTTCACCTGCTTGTGCAATGCGATAGCTAACTAAATATGATGCCTCCGTGGCCTTTTCGTTGATAGTTTTTTATTTTTCTTTCTTTGTTCTAATATGAAAAGTTTACTTGAAATTTGTAGCGTTTTTTGATGATGGATCAATTCTTTTCTAAACTGTGGAAAAAAGAAAAACAAAACTAGCTTCTACTCCGTTCACCGAATATACCCATTTTTTTGGAAAGTGATAAAAAAGTCATCCAGTATTTTGAGTGTTTGTAATCTCAGTATCTGGCTGGTGCTCAGGAAAAGGTTCCTTTGATGTAGAAGAGCGCGGTGACAACGGCATGGGCGAACTATCTGCAACTCTTAATTTGATATTTTCTACAATGCGGGTGCTGACCCCCGCACCGTAGAAACACTAATTTATACAATTTTCGTTCGATTTCAATGAACGATTCATGTTCCAAATTCAAATCTCATTACTGCCCACTAAAAAGTCTAGTGGAGAAAAGAGCTACTTTGCTCCCGCTAAAAGGGGAACAAAACGACACTTTTCGAATAGAAGGGATGAAATAGTAGATTTTACAACAAGTGCACAAAACGAACCATTTTTATCCGCGATTTTTAGCGGCTGATAGTAATGTCGAGGATAAAAATGGTTTTGTGGACGAGTTATAAACTCTGCGTTTCACTTCGATTGCGAGGAAATAAAACAGTAGTATTAATTGAAGAAATTAATAAACACGCAAAAACAAGAGCTGTTTCCCGCCGCTTTCTTTTTTGAAATCTTACAACATTGATATTAGACTTGGGCTGCAGACCTATACAGCCTACTATTAATATTTTTTTTAATTAATTAAATAACCTACCGTAGGTACTTGAATTTATTTTTCACATAAGGCAAATAAATTAAAGTAAATATTATAAAATAACAAATTCGAAAAGAGCAGTGTCACGAATAAAAAATAAAGCGCCTAATTGTAGTTCCAGCCATTGTATTCTGCATAGACAAGCACTTGCGATGAAGCAAATTCCGTCAAATCTAAAATTAGTTATGGATGAAGCGGTAAAAATAATTAATTTTATCAAATCACGACCACTACAATCCCGATTGTTCTCATTATTGTGTGGAGATTATGGCAGCAAACCTAAAGGCGGCTCTACACGTTGGCGAAGATATTGGCGAATGTATTAGCCAATACGTATTGGCCATCGTGTAGAACGGGGGTTGGTGATCTATTGGTAGGTATTTAGACTGTTGGTCCACGCATTGGCACAAGATCCGTGTGGTGTCGGTTTTTCGACGCAGATCAAAGGGTTATGGCGTGATTGTGGCACAGTGTTGGGCGCACCGTCCACACGTTGGCGATGCGTTCAGTTTGCAACGAGCGGCCACACTGAGCGGACGTATGAAGTATTTGTTAATAGCAATATAAGTACGATAATGGCAACTTTGAGCAATGAAGAAACTTTTCGCTTCATAGAACTTTATCAAGCTGAAAACTGTGGAACCCAAAAAATAAAAATCATAAAAATAAAAACGTCGTAAGTACCTACTAATTTATTAAGTAGGCAGTAATGTACCTATGTCTGTATGCTGAAACCTTTGAAACATGGCAACCACAGAAATATATGAAAATAACAGCAAGAAGTGTATGTACAGTCAAAGGTCAAAATTCCACTTCCACCGCAATGCACATTATCGTTTGCGCTATACGGGCGGCGGCGCCTATACACACATACGCATATTTAAGAAGAAGGTCTTAAGTACCACCAATATTGCTTTGCCATTGTGTTGCGAGATTGGCAGTCGACTTCTGACTGTTACTGTACCTCGCGTGCCAAATTTTGTGCAAATTTTAGCTTATTTGTCTCAAATTTTGGGGGCGAAACTCAGACGGCGAACAAGTTCTGTTAAATTTTTTTTTAGGTATTATCGGCATTTCAATATATTTCTGTGATCGCAACGGATTTTCATGCGGCTTTTAAGATACAATATTATGTCAAACGAGCGAAGCCGGGGCATATCTTTTTTTTTTAGCGTGGTAGGATCATCAAATGTGTCCTAACCCCGGGAAGGGCGGGAGGGACTGTCAGACCCGTACTGACTAAAATCCACGGTGTCCTTCAATAGCCCTTTATGTTCCGGGGTCACGGTAAGAGAGAACCTCAATATCCATTTTGTCGTCCGCACATTGGCCCGAACCGAAGCAAACTGATCGACCTCCCAACGTGTGGACGCGATCACAATCTCTTGGCAAACATCTTTGCCACAACGTTCGCCAATATCTTCGCCAACGTGTAGAGCCGCCATAAAGACACTGCTGCTCCATACAGAAGTGCGATGGCTGTCTCGGGGTAAAACTTTAACAAGGCTATTTGAACTTAGAGCCGAGTTACAAATGTTTCTTTCAGCAGATACTTCTTTTAATTTGAAGGACCGTTTGTATGATAAAACTTGGTTGTTCCGATTGTCTTTTATGGCGGATATCTTTCAAAAACTGAACGAATTGAATTTATCATTGCATGGTAAACAGACAACAGTGTTTCAGGCCTATAAAAATCTAACTGCCTTAAAAAAAATAGATTTTTAGATTATTTGCGTTGGTAAGAAAGAAATAGAAAGCTTTACGTCACTCAGTGAGTTTGTTAGCGATAACGACTCAGAAATTTTTCAAGATGATGTGTTTGAAGAATTGGTCCAATATCTCAGTTCGATGCACGCATCTTCTGAAATAGTAGGTACATTGTTACCCTAGGGGTGAAAGTAACTTATTTAGTCCCGAGACGGGGTTTGGTGCCCGAGCGAAGCGAGGGCGCTAATAGTTCGAGGGACTAAATAAGTCGTTAACCCGAGGTAAACACTGTGCTTTTCATTACGAATACAAGGAAAGTAAAAAAAAAAACATACAACTCGAAAAAACAACTGAAGATCGGAATTCGGATTGCCCAATGATAGTCTAACAAACAGATAATATACACACATCAAAAGTATCTAGGGATCAACATATATTTTTGCAATAACTTTTCTCCTGATTGATATTAATTAAAATTTTCTTTAAGGATTCATCAAATAAAGTGTTTTCGTTTGTCACAGTAACGATAAACCAAGTCACCTTTGCATTAATAAAGAAATTTGCCATTTTCCTAATAAAGGGATTTTTGACATTTGAACCACTAACATTAAAGTTCGAAAAAATGACTGAAAACACAGTTTTCTTTAAAATTTTATTGGGTAACTTAAACAATTAATAATCCGTGTTTCTACCGCGAACACTAACAACACAAGAACATCGGTTTGGCATACTCAAAATGAGTTCATCCAAATCACGCTGTGGAATGGCCGCCCATGTTCGTTGCAACAACAAAAAAAGGTCTTCTTGCGACTGGATACCCTCCATATTCGGCAGAGCTCTTCTCTGTAGCATATCCCATGCATGCTCAATCGGGTTCAAGTCTGGCGACTGAGCAGGCCAGGGCAGGACATTGATGTTAGCTGCGGCGAGAGTCTGTCTTACAACTCTTGCGGTGTGCGGTCGTGCATTATCATGCATTAACTGAAATAAGGGACCGATTTGCACTTGTAGAGGAACGATGACGTCTGATACAATCGTCTCAGCATAAATTTGAGCGTTGAGGTTGCCTCTGATCCAAATCAACTCAGTTCTTCCGCCGATCCAAATACCCGCCCATACCATGATGGTTCCACCACTATAAGGATGGACTTCCTGGCAGGATTTTAATCGCTGTTGGCGTCCAGGGGTTCTCCAGTGTCGTATACGTCTTGTATCCGGTCTCATACCAAAACGAGACTCATCAGAAAAGCACACGAAACGCCATTGTTCTTCTGCCCAATTTCTGTGTTCAAGAGCCCATTGATATCGAATCCTACGATTGTGCATTGCTATAGGTGGTACCCGTAGCGGTCTTCGGGAATGAAGGTTCACTTCATGCAAGCGGTTTCTGACTGTTTGGTCGCTAATTAAGTTCCCTGAAGAGTGATGAAGCCTCACGGCTAACATCATGGCGGTTATTGTTGGAGCTCTTCGAGTTAAGATTTGAATGTATCGGTCTTGTCTCCGTGTGGTGCAGCGATACCGTCCTCCATGGCGCTCAGCCACGGTACCAGTGCTTCGGTAACGTGTCCAAAGTCGACTGATAACACTCTGACTTGTATTCAGAGCTAAAGCTACAGTACGTTGCCGGGAACCAGCTTCTATCATTCCCACGGCTCTGAGCATTTCTTCCCTGCTTAAATGACGTCGCCGCTCCATAATAACGTTGGTTTTAATCAGTAGTAGGGAAACAGTAGCACTAATAATGTCTTCAATGCGTTGTATGTTTTTATAGGGAAAATATTGACAGCTTATTTTCATCTTTTACTCGAATTTGATTGAGAGTTCCTGATTCAAATTATGAAATGCACCAAAAAGGATCCATATAAATTTATAAAATCATAAATTTATTACAAAGCCACATCTCAATCTCAAGAAATCCGCATAAAAATGCTTGATCCCTAGACACTTTTGATGTGTGTATGTTATAGACCTACAAAACCACCGAAAAAAGTGTTCCGCGGGGGAGAGCCAGCTCACGTACACGCAGTGACGCAGAATAAAGGAAAAACAGGCCAATTGGCGCGTTTTCGAGTTTTCTCTCCCGCTCAGATGCGTTTTCTCCCCGCATATTTGTTCGATATGCAATGATGTACTTTCTACCGTAAATTTGATAAAGTATCAAGGTACTTTCCAAGCAGGTGTAGTATAAAGACTTATTTAGTCCCTCGAAATGGCTCTGAATATTCTTCTCCCGTTCCCAACAACATATTTATGCGAAACAGGATTCTCAACCTATGCAGCCAAGAAAACAAAATATTGCAATAGACTGGACGCCGAACCTCATATGAGACTTCAACGACTGTCTTCTATAAAACCTGATATCAACCAATTGATGAAAAATAAAAAACAGTTTCATACCTCCCATTAGTTAGATTTTTCTTTTTTAATATCTTCTATTATTGTACTTGCCACGCGGTAAAGTAAGTAATAATTAGTAACTGTTACATTGTACTTTTATTATGCTTATTAATAAAGAATACACTTTTTTTTCTGCCTTCGCACAGAAGGGTGTTATACACTTTTAAAAACTATTGTTTTATTGTAGGGTTCCATCAAGTATTTTGCTTCCCAAAAGGGTTCCGTCACCAAAAAAGTTTGAGAACCACTGTTCTAGACCATACCTGGGAACCTTCTAGTTACGGAGATATTGGGGGTAAAAGTTCCAACTTTTGCACAAGTTTTTTTTAAATACATGTTTTTAAAGTAAGATTTTTACTTCTTCATGACCCCCGGACTATTAAATCCATCCATCAGCACAATGTTTTAAGTAGCGTTACATTGAATCCTACCGGAAAAGGTCATTTTTCACCTCAAAAAAAAGTCATTTCCCCAGCAAAAATGTTTGCGTAGAGACACTTAGTTTGATGTACAGAATGATGGGAAAAGTCAGTTTACACCCTGTATACTGTAATTTTGTTTTCAATACACTTCCTCGAATACTGATCCATAACGCACTACGATTAGGTACAACATGCAATGTATTTCACACGCGTGCGATTTTTTCCACTTTCGTGTGCGGGAATCAAAATTGCCACAGATAACTATACCTATACTTAGTCCAAATTGGTTCAATGCCTATAGACTGAGGTGAATCTTTTTTATACTACACCTGCTCGGAAAGTACCTTGATACTTTATCAAATCTACGGTAGAAAGTACGTCATTGCATATCAAACAAATATGCGGGGATAAAACGCATCTGAGCGGGAGAGAAAAGTGTATGAAAATCCATTTCTTACGTGGTTTTTCTTTTTTAATTTTGGGTAAGACTATGCGCCGGTAACCTAAATATCAAAAGCCAAAAAGTTTTTACAGTGAGTTTTTATCTCCAAGTTCGCAAAATGACACTGGGCACTAGCTGTGTGTTGGATGGTGTCGGGCTGGCAGTACGACCCTGCGGCGGCGGCGGCAGGATAACCAATTTTAAAAAAGAACATGTGAAAATTGCAGACGCCATTGGCGCCATTTCCAATTTGTGTGTTGTTTGAGGATTCAGTTTTCGTAGAAATTTCAATTAGAAAAGATTTCGTTTTTTATTTTCCTCGTAGGTGTAGTATAAAGCACTATGTATCACTCGAGAGAAAGTGCGATTCCCGATCTCGGGTGTTTTAAAGCCCTCGCCTACGGCTCGGGCTTCAAACGACACCCTCGACGGTAATCGGTCACTTTCTCCTCTCGGTGAACAATGTACTATTTTAATTTCGGCAAAGCACTACGCGTCTTTACGGCATAAATATTTTTTGAATATTCAAATTGTGTTTATAAATAGAATATCACAGATAAACATGATTATTAAAAACTAATAGGTACTTTTATACAAAAATTAACATTTATTTGTGTTCTGAATTCAAAAATATAAAATAAATCTATTTTTTATATTAGGCTGTTTAACGGCTTTATACCTCTCCTTCAACCTGGCGAAACCAAAGCGTGACAAATAGTAGATTATGCACCGAGGGGCTAAAGTTGTGTCTTATGTCACGGGCGTCATATTGAATCTCGAGCGCAATGAAGGATTCGGAATTTAACTCACGAGCAAAGCGAGGGAGTTAAGAGTTTAACTCACGAGCGAAGCGAGGGAGTTAATACAAGAATCCTGAATGCAGCGAGGGATTCAAGCTAGCTCAAGGCAAAGACACCTTTAGCCCAGAGGAGGATACTCTACTTTTTACACCTACTGTGAGAAAATAATGGCCATAGTACGAAAAACAAAGTATTTATTAAATAAACAAACAGTAAGAATAATTAACTAATGTTACAGCCAATTACTATTACGGTATTACGGCGCGGTACGGTATTTGTTATTATTAATGCCAGTTTTAATGTTATTCCATTCCTTTTAAAAAATGGTTCGTAGTTATCTAATTATTCTTACAATATTATGTCTTCGAAAACATGGCAACGATATGAAGAAGCAGTCGTTATGATTTTGTAGAAAATCGAGAATATCATCCACGCGTAGTAAGGGTATCGAGAATAGCTTTCCTCTTTCTGGCACAAAGGGTGTTTGTTAGTACTATACTGCCAATTTAGCTGAACATGTGAGATTCCAAATTCAAATCACATTATTGACCAGCGGGTCATAATGAAATCCAGTACAACATTATTGACCGGCTGTGCCCCCGGCCACTAATGACTCACTTTAGGTTAAGGTTGCTTGACATATAATTTGACATTTTCGAGCAGGTGGTGTGAAAAATATTTTTCGTAATTTTATTTTATTTCTTCAAAAGTGTATTGAATAACGTATGTGTATTCGTAATGTATTCTCCACTTGTATCAAAATGTACTATTGTATATCTTTTAATTTTGTGTGCAATAAAGAATTCAAAACATAATTCACCAATGCGTTTAATGAAGAAGATAACTACTAATTTCATAATGATTTAACTTTCTCAGTAAATTTTATACTTCAGTGATCGAGTTCTGCACCCCTGGCTTGTTGTTAGCCGGTGCCACGAAAACAACAACAACTCTGAGGCACATGATGTTGTGGTTGCTGTCGTCCTGGACCCTGAACTCGATGGGCAGCTGGGTTCCCTGTAATTAAGCAATCAAATTGTTAAATAAAAGGGATGTGGAGAAAATCAAAATAGGCACAGTTCTAGACCGCGCCGTATTTTTGGGTGAATACTTGTGGTCCTAGCTGTGACCAAACACAACCTAGTGAGATGAGCTCCAGACTATCCTTAGTCGGAGTTAATGGTTTGCCGGCGACTATCAGGCCAAGCGTGCTCCATCCTAACTTACAAGTAGTAGTCAGGCAGTCCCTCAAGTTATAGCGAGTCTCCCCCACAAAACCCGACTGGAGCAAGCCCAACCTTAAAATGAGTGATTCCCACCTTTGCCACGCTAGAGTGACGCGCTTGCTCGCTAGTCGCTGTACCTTCTCTAATCATGTACAAGCCACAAGGGCTAATTATTTTTGAGGTGAATAACAACTAATTTGACGACCCGGCGCAGCGGTAGTGAGGCTGCCTTACGTTCTTAGGGTCCCGGGTTCGAATCCCGGTCGGAGCAAATGTTTGTGTGATGAGCATGGAGATTTGTTTCCGAGTCATGGATGTTAAATATGTACAGTAAGTATGTATTTACAAACAAAAAGTGTCTATGTAGTATATCAACTATCTGGTGTCCACGACACAAGCCTCGTTGCTTAGTGTGGCACTAGATGGCGCTGTGTGTTATGTCCAGCAATATTTATTTATTTATATTTAATTAGGCGACTAAATACTTGGTTACAAAAAAAATAACTTGGAGGCGATAAAATATTTTTAACTCAATTATATTAAATGAGCTACAAAAGGCAAGAATCTATAAAAACTAGATAATGGCTGCTAATAATGGCAAATATCAAATCTTCGTTAATTTTATAAACAACATCATTGTATAATTTATGAAAGTCTATTTTCTACTTTTTATCCGCCGTCAAGTTGTCGCCTAACAATAAATTCAGATGCCACACCAAAAAATCACTGGCAAATTATTTTTTAAACAAAGCTTACTACTCGAAATAAAGCTGCTACTTTATACTTTAAGTGCTACTTCACTGTAGCTGCCAAACTTTTTATTATTTTACCTACATATTATTTTTAATACCCATTTTAATTATTTTTAAAACCCTAATTAAGACTACTTTTGCGCCGCGTTAAATACATACCATGTACAAGCACACTCCGCTTACAAGAGTAAGAGTGAGCTTGCTCAAGTCGCCTCTCTTGGGGTGCTTACTTCCCTCGCCCATGGCTTAAGTGCGCTTTGCTAGTGCTATCTAGTTACATCTAGATTACAGTCTGTAATCCAACAGTTCATTCACAGTAATATTGAACTAAATGAAAGGGTCGCGTTTCGAAAAAAAAAGTCTCAGTCTTGCGTTACTGTCTCTCCAATAGGGAATATGCATAACTTTTCTTTTTTTTTTATTTCGATACGGAATTTTAAAGTACTATAAAAATAATGACAAAAAGCGAAAACAATACATAAATCGGCCAAACAATACAAAAGTTATAAGCATTTAAACTTTTGTTTCTATCTCTTTCTAGATAAACGAAATTTGGTATGGATTTTGTACGTCGATGCAGCAAATGACGTCATTCGCTGTATCGGATCTCTCTGTCTAATCAGCAGTTTCAAATGCTTATAACTTACTATTTTTTATAGATATTAAAAAAATAATTTCACTTAGCTGTTTCTGATGATAATACGCTTTGTTTAGAGTGTTAAAAAAAATCATGCATATACCCTATTGTCCAGCGTTACTTTTGCGTTGCAGTGTTTCAGAAGTAAGCTTCCTTGCTTCGACTTACCACAGGCATGAAGTCCTCGATAGGCACTTTGAGCGTGTACTTTATAATTTTGTCTTGCTCCACAGGGCAGTTTGTGTTACTCAGGAAGTTACAGGTCTCTGCCATCTCACCAAGGGGATACTGGAAGGGGATTGGGACTAAGTAAGCCCAAGCCTGTGTCGTCATCCGCTGTATGTCGTAGGCTGAAAAATAAATTAGTTGACAAATAAAGGCTACTCTAATCTTCTAAATCAGTTTTCTTCCAATCCAAGCCCATTCAACGTTCCCATCCTTTAGATGTGTGATAGACAGAGGATCACTACGTCATTCTAAACCAATTTGCATAATCCTAAAGCGCCCAGAAGGGCCCTAATCAAAATAGTACATTTTGATACATTTGGAGAAAATTTGTTACTGAGTACGAGGCGGAATTAACTCACGAGCCGTAGGCAAGAGTGTTTTTGTGCCGAGAAGAGAACTGCAATAACAAATCCACGTGTATCAAACAACGTTTTTCAATACACCATGAATATATAAATTATATGAACGAAAAATATTTTTGTCATGAATTACCTATGAAACTATGATTTTATTTTCTTTTTTCCTCGCTTTGCTTTCGCCAGGTTTAAAGGAGAAGTAAAGGTATGAAGCCGCTAAACAGCCTAGTATATATTTTTCAATACACTTCCTCGAAAACTGGTCCTTAACGCACTACGATTAGGTACAACATGCAATATATTTCACACGCGTGCGATTTTTTCCACTTTCCCGACAGATAACTATACCTATACTTAGTCCAAATTGGTTCAATGCCTATAGTCTGAGGTGATTTTTTTTTTAATTTTTGTAAAGCACTACGCGTCTCTAAGGCATACCTACATATTTTTTGAATATTCAAATTGTGTTTATAAATAGAATATCATAGATAAACATGATTATTTAAAACTAATAATTACTTTTATACACAAATTAACATTTATTTGTGTTCTGAATTCAAAAATATCAAATAAATCTATTTTTTATATTAGGCTGTTTAACGACTTCATGCCATTGCCTCTCCTTCAACCTGGCGAGACAAAAGCGCGAAAAAAAAAGAGAATTAAAATCATAGTTTCATAGTTCGTGACAAAAATATTATTCGTTATTTTATTTTATTTCCTCAAAAGTGTATTGAAAAACGTCGTTTGATACACGTGGACATTTGTTATTGCAATTCTCGGCTCAAAAACACCCTCGCCTACGGCTCGTTATAATTCCGCCTCGAATGCAATAACAAACTTTCTCCACTTGTATCAAAATGTACTATTTCAATACACTTCCTCGAAAACTGGTCCATAACGCACTACGATTAGGTACAACATGCGATGTATTTCACACGTGTGCGTTTTTTTCCAAAAATGAAAATTGCCACACTGCCGTCCTTCAACTAAAAGGCCGTTAGGCCCAAAAAGAGATTTTTGAGAAAATGGCAAAAAACGTGGGAACCGTTGTTTCTTAAAAACTATAATACTTACGTTAATGATTGTTGCACACATCGATTGATATTTTTTTCTGTTTATCCTAAAGAATCCTTTCTGTTCAGAAACTCTTTTTAATTAGTTTTAAAATTGAAGGGTTTTTTTACAATAACAGCACAACTTTTTAGCAACAATTTTACATGAAATAAAAAAAATGTTCTCTAATCCATATTTTTCGTTTAATAACTTAGAAATTTTAATCATTTATTCATGTTACTGTATTGCATTGAATATGTAACATTTTTCAAGTAAAAGTTTTGCAATTAAAGACATCTAATTAATCATAATTAAGTGGTTTATTGCCATACAAAACACCCTTATTATTTATTCTTCTCCTCCACTTACATCTTACATCAATTCCTCGCTTTGCGCGTAGTCCGACATTTTTGACAGCTATGACTGACGTTTTATTTTTTCACAAAAACTACTTTTAACTGCGTTCACATACGTCGTTTTTGTAAAATTTGCACGCAGTTGTGTGTTTTTGTAAAATATATGTTTTTTACAGTGTGATTCTGTGCTAAATATGCTGTTTTTGTAAAATCGAATTAAACTGTCTAGTGTAACTTTTTCCATAGATCATATTGCCATCATTAAAAAAAAAAACCTTAAAATTGTTAGTTACGCAGTTTTTGTAAAAAAACCCTTCAATTAATTTTTCTTCTTTTGTTAAGCGTTTAATCTAGTTATTGCATCTTATTACTGTACTAAAAGGCCGTTAACCATACTGTAGCGGCTTTTTAGTGAAGTAATTTATTTAAAATTTTAACTTTTATAATGTTCGCTAAATTTGTTCAGGAATACTTAACTATAAAGTTGTTAAGTTAATACATAACCGCTTTATAGCCATGAAGTCATTTCAATTTAAATTTGAATAACTTTCCTAATGAGCGGTTACGGGACTTTAGATGCTTTTAAGCTAATTGTTGCCAATGTTATATGGAACTTTTGTAAAATCTTAACTACTTCACTTAACTAAAAGGTGGCTAAAAATGTATCGCTTGGGGTTAACTTCTTTATAGTTTTGCATTCAAAGGGAATATATGTGAAAAATTAAAGACATAATAAATTATGTTCGTTTAAAAATCAAAATTATATTTCAAAAGGTAAACGAAAGGTTAATCTGAGCATCATTTTAGTTGTCAATAATCAACTGATAACTAATTAAGATCTTACAGATCATGAGATCACTATTCAATTACAAAACCGTCGGTTTCCCCGAAGAAGTCACCGAAGCGCAGACACGATACGGACGTTAAGAAGTCTACATCGGGCCCATGTAGGGCCCGGTAAAAGCACCCGTGAAGCCCCTTGCCCTGCCATTCCTCCCTGCGGTCATAAGTGTCTTATAATTTAGGCTTACGCCAGTTTTCGTTAGCTAGGGAGAGTGGGGTGAGGCCCTTTTCCACTGAGACCACATCTCGGTGCATCTCAACATCGGCTTCTAGGAAGTATTCCCTGAAACTACATACCTCACGTTTGTGCAGGGTCTTAGCATTTAAGAACCCACGACCCCCGCACTTCCGCGGGATATACAGTCTCATTACCGATGACCGTGGGTGATGCATTCGATTTGCGGTCAGCAGCGTGCTTATCCAGAGCATCAAGTTCCATCTGAGTCCATTTAAGAATACATCAAAACCGGCATGACCCAACCATTGAAGGCGCGCACCTTGTTTCCACCTAACAAAAGACTGTGCAGCACCTTATTGAGGTGGCCAAAAAAGCGCTCCCTTAACGATTGTTTCATGTCGGCAATATTGATACCTAATGCTTCCGACATACCCAAATACTTGTAGGTTTCTTTTTTTGAGGTTTATTTCTGTTGTGGAGAGGGGTCTAACGTGTATAAGCCGAAAGTTGAGTTCCCATGGATTTCATCATCGCCCCTCGCTTCACATGCATGACTGCATATTTATCCACACCAAATTCCATCTTGATGGTGCTACTGAAAAAACTTCCTGTAGCGCTTGTTACTTTCAGTAGCTTAATCAGTTGAAATAAATCAATTGTGGAGGGCAAAGAGTTTCACATCATGCATGTGAAGAAGGTGAGATATGAACTGACCATCTTTCATCAACCGATAGCCTAGAACTGAACCCTCCAACAGTGTGTTGAGAGGGTTCAAAGCTAGACAAAACCACAATGGACTCAAGACTATCACCCTGGAACACACAGAGCTCGATCCTTATCGGTTCGCTGTTCTCCTGAATCTGTCGACATCCTGAATAGCGAAGGACCATTCTCATCTATCCCATACATGACATTAAAAAGGTACGCAGAGTTGCATTTATTTTATACAACTCGAGCACCCTCATGAAGCATGTATGAGGCACAGAATCATAGGCCTTATAATCTATCCAACATGTAGGCAGATCCCTTAGGGAGCGTCAAAACTGTTGGCTAATGGCCATATCAATGAGCTCCTTATTACAACGGGACCCGTTCCTACATCCATTCTGAGAGGCAGACATGATAGAATTACTCTCAATTATGTTGGTTGATTTTAGCTCTCAAAATGGATGTAAAAACTTTATAAACCGTTGTTAAACAAATGATTGGTCTATCAATATTTTTTAAGCTCAGCAGTACCTGATTTATTGAGCAAGTGGGTATTTTCTGTCGTCAAGAACTGGGGTAGTGACCCTGACTCTAAGGTTGATTGAAACTGGGACGCCAAGGGAGCGTGCGATATTTGGAACCACTTGATCTAGAAGTTGTGCAGTTCGTCCGGCCCTAGAGATTTTCAGTTAGGCAACAGACGGACTGCGCGAGTTACATCTTTGGGGGATAATTCAAAGCAATCACCCTCAGTGTGACTGACAGGCACCGACCAGATGTTACGCCAGAATGAACACATGGCGTCACCATCCGGCAGACGCGTGTCAGTTACACCTTGGTCCGGTCGCCTCAAGCCCTATATATGTATACCTTTCATTGCTTTGGAATGTGTGATTTTGAGTGTATCGCTCCACTCGCCGCTTGTACTGACGAATACGGCTTGCCCATGCACAGATCTTCTACTTCAGGAAGTCCATACGCTCTGTGAGGCGGGCCAAGTAATCTCGAAAACTAATATAAGTTCCCGAGAACGCCCACCTCACAAAGCGCATTACGCTAGGACGAGTTTTGCCCTCCCTTAAGCAGATTAACTTGCCGATGAATTCTATAGCCTCACCGATACACCGCTGAATCCCGCACTGCCAAGCTGGAACAGCTAATTTTAGTCGTGTAGTTCTATCGTTGTTGGAGAATTTGACGTCACGACATGCTACCACAGCTCTACAGTACAACATTGAGTGGGTATCGGCGAGGTCTTTGCTGCTGTCAAAGCAGTTTGACAGCTGCGAATCTAGAACACGCGCCTTGTTTTTCTTGTGGATAGGCAAACGAGGTAGACGTGGTCTAATAAGTAGGCCGCTCACTCCCGGAGTGAACGCAGTGCGAGAGTCGGCAAACTGCCTTTTAGTTAAGTAATGAGGCTTAGCTGCTTTGTAGCTAAGCATAATTTAATTTTTTTCACCCTTTTCATCTAACAGGTAAGAATTATTTGCAAGATTAACTAAAATGCTTAACTAAAATAGCGTTAAGGGCGGGTAACTGCAAATAAGTTAAGTTTTTCACTGAAACTGTTCTTTAAATGCTTCACTTTACAGAAGTTATAGTCCTTTTACGTCTCTATAGTCAAGAATAATCAGATAACGTATTTTAAGTTAAGTAGAAGACCAGAAAATAATCACCATATCAGGCAGTTATTGTATTTTAACGTACATTAAGCTAAGAAGTGCGGGTTAGACGCTATCAAGTGATGGAATCTTCATAAATTATGTGGCCTAAAACGGCCAAATATATATATACCTATGGCCTATAATTTAAAAATGTTTCTTAGACAAAAAGAGAGAATTTTAAACTCTATCGCTTTCTATTAAAAAGTAAAAAAACACCATTTGAGGGTTAACGGCTTTCTAGTTAGAGGACGGCAGCACAGATAACTATACCTATACTTATCCCAGTGAATGTTTTTTTTTTTTAATTTCGGCAACGCACTACGGGTCTTTACGGCATAAATATTTTTTGAATATTAAAATTGCGTTTATAAATAGAATATCATAGTTATACATGATTATTAAAAACTAATAGTTATTTTATACACAAATTAACATTTATTTGTGTTCTGAATTCAAAAATATAAAATTATAAATCTATTTTTTATATTAGGCTGTTTAACGGCTTCATACCTTTGCCTCTCCATCAACCTGGCGAAAGCAGACCGCGAAAAAAAAAGAAAATTAAAATCATAGTTTTTTTAGTTCGTGACTGTGATATTTTTCGTTATATTTTATTTTATTTCTTCGAAAGTTTATCTCAATATATCATATATATCAAACGACGTTTTCGTGGACATTTGTTATTGCAGTTCTCGGCTCAAAAACACCAATAATTCCGCCTCGAATGCAATAACAAACTTTCTCCACTTGTATCAAAATGTAGATACTATTTTTATCTTTATTTTTATTTAGAACACGTATAAATGTTAATTTGTTAATAAAAGTAACTATGTATTAGTTTTATTATAATCATGTACCTATGATGTAGTCATGTATGGTATTCTATTTATAAACACAATTTGAAAATCTATTCAAAAAACATTCAGCTCAGACTATAGGCATTGAACCAATTTGGACTAAGTATAGGTATATTATTTGTGGCAATTTTCATTCCCGCACACGTATTGGAAAATGCAAACAAATGCATACTCGCACGCGTGTGAAATACATTGCATGTTGTACTTAATCGTAGTGCGTTATGGACCAGTTTTCGAGGAAGTGTATTGAAAAACTATTTTAACAAAATTGTTTTCATGGCATAAAAGCTAATGTTTTCTAAGAAAGTTAACTGAAGCCTCTACAATTCATAAGGATTCGGATTACCCCGTACTGGACCGGTTAACTAAAGACGATCTGTTTGTAATTGCGTAGTGCGGGAATGGACCTGCCAGTAGAGGTAAAAACTAAATACTTACGTGCTCTGAAGATGATGTCGACGACAGCATCTCGTCCCTGTTCCAGTCTACACGGCTGATCTTCACAACCATGTATGTAGGCGTTGATCGGTAGGGGACCAGAAGACGTAAAAAGGCCTGCAAGCAAAAAAACAGTCCTAAAACATACGCCTAATAGATCGATCGATCTCCATGAACTAAAATTAATCTCGTGTAAAAGAGAGGGCCTAAACAAAGCGATATGCAAAGCCGATGTTGTAACATCTGAAATACAACAATCTAACGCTTAATAAATCAGGGCGTCAAAACATTCGTTCACATCGTTGTCAATAAGAAAGTACGCAGAAGGCTGGCAGCATTACCACGTTGGATGTCAATGCTGATCCTTTAGCAAAAAAGGCCAGCCCCTCTGGTCACGTGAAAAGTCGACCAACCATTTGGCGATATCCCGTAATACTACACTCGGACGGACCCCTAGTGTTTTAACCCCAAACGGCTCACACACATCACTAACAATTAAGTTATTATATTTTCATTACTCATACTCTGAAAGTAGGTCTGAAGTTGCCTGAGGAGCGGGTTGAAAGTAATACTTTTCAGCCCTAGGGAGAATCGTTTTCAACTGACAGCTGTCAAATTATTTAAAAAAAAATGGTTCATTTTTCTATTGAACCATGTTCCAGCTTTCTATACAGCCACGATGTAAAATTGAAATAACATAAAGTTAAGTATTAATTAAAGAATATATATATTTTAAATATCTTTATTAAAATTAAGTTTCAACTATTTCTTTAAAATAACATAGATTTGGGAAAAATATTTACCATTTTTCGATGATGAAAATGAAAAATAGGTATTGGCTGAATAGCTGGCCGGCCACAGAAAAAAAAGCAAAATAGGTGGGAAAGCGGCAATAGGGTAGATGACACCATAAAACAATAATTCCAAGACACCTTTCTCTAAAAAAACACTTTATTTTGGGCCTGAAAACACGATTTATTTTCAATTAATTGCCAAATTCGATTTTTAGTTGCTTTGAAATCAATAAATAGTCGAGTCATTGGGTTGAATAAACAGTAACGTCACAGTAGGCTATTGCCATACAAAGTCTATTAGAGAACCGCGTTTTGACAGCTCTTAAAAAGTATCTCAATTGATTGGTGTGTCATCTACCCCATTCGAATTCCGATCTTCATTAGTTTTTTAGGGTTGTATGTTTTTTTTTTACTTTCCTTGTATTCGTAATGAAAAGCACAGTGTTTACCTCGGGTTAAAGACTTATTTAGTCCCTCGAGCTATTAGCGCCCTCGCTTCGCTCGGGCACCAAACCCCGTCTCGGGACTAAATAAGTTACTTTCACCCCTAGGGTAACAATGTACTATTGCGTCGTTTGAGGTTTTTAAAGTGGTTGTAGAAATACGGAATGCTTTGAAAGCGATAGCTGTTTGTCTGGGCCCTAAGGTGGTTAATAGTAGATTATGCACCGATGTTCCCTCTCATAGAGAGGAGGCCTGTGTCCCAGCAGTGGGAACATTAATAGGCTGATGATGGTGATGATGATGATGCACCGAGGGGCTAAAGTTGTGTCTTATGTCACGGGCGTCATATTGAATCTCGAGCGCAGAGTTAAGCGAGCGCAGAGTTAAGAGTTTAACTCACGAGCGAAGCGAGGGAGTTAATACAAGAATCCTGAATGCAGCGAGGGATTCAAGCTAGCCCAAGGCAGACACCTTTAGCAGGCAAGGCAGACAGCTTTAGAGGAGGATACTCTACTTTTTACACCTACTGTGAGAAAATAATAGCCATAGTACGAAAAACAAAGTATTTATTAAATAAACAAACAGTAGGAATAATTAACTAATGTTACAGCCAATTACTATTATGGTATTACGGCGCCACCAAAGGGTGTTTGTTAGTACTATACATACTGTCAATTTAGCTGGGCATGTGAGATTCCAAATTCAAATCACATTATTGACCAGCGGGTCATAATGAAATCCAGTACAACATTATTGACCAGCTGTGCCCCCGGCCACTAATGACTCACTTTAGGTTAAGGTTGCTTGACATATAATTTGACATTTTCGATCAGGTGGTGTGAAATAGTAGATTGTATGACAAGGGAGCAAAATAGTATTTTTACGGCGAGGGCGCTATTTTGAATCCAGAGCGAAGCGAAGGATTCTAGAATAGAATCCCGAGCCTAGCTAGGGATTCTAAAATAGAATCCTGAACGTAGCGAGGGATTCAAAGTACATCGCCTGAGGGAAAAATATGTTTGCTCTCGAGTCATATACTCTACTTTTCATCTCGTTTTATGAGTAAATAAATAAGAGACACTTTTAAATAATTAATGAATAAGTTTAATTAAAAAAATGACAAGAATGTAGAAGAGTCAATTACAAATTTATATTTATATCTATTACACTGGCAAAATTTTGAAAATGTATTGTCACTGTGTGTGTGTTTTATTTGGGACTGATATAGTTGTGGATTTATTTATACAGGATGACATTATTATCACTTTACTGGATATAATAGGTGAACGGAGTAGAAGCAAATGGCTTACTTAGTTTTTAGGGTTTGTACCCAAAGGGTAAAAACGGAACCCTATTACTAAGACTTCGCTGTCTGTCCGTCTGTCCGTCTGTCTGTCACCAGGCTGTATCTCATGAACCGTGACAGCTAGACAGTTGAAATTTTCATGATGTATTTCTGTTGCCGCTATAACAACAAATACTAAATATAGTCAATGGTACGGAACCCTTCGCGTGCGAGTCCGACTCGCACTTGGCCGGTTTTTTTTTTATTCGAAATTTAAAAAAAAATCGCATGGTTTGAAATTCAATATTTTTAATTTTTTGTTTTTTAATTTCTCTTTCTTTGTTTTAGTATGAAAAGTTTACTTGAAATTTCAAGCGTTTTTTGATGATGGATCAATTATTTTCTAAGCTGTGGAAAAAAGAATAAAAAAATAATTAAAAAAATTAAAAAACCCGACTGCGTAAAAAAACTAATTACTTTTAAAAAAAACTGAAAAGAATAAAACAAGTTCAGGGGAAAGCACATATTGACTGCAACAGTCGGGACCCATATTGGATGTAATGATTTTAGTCTAGATTATTTAATGGGTCCCGACTGTTGCAGTCAATATGTCCTTTCCCCTAAACTTGTTTTATTCGTTTGGGTTTTTTTTTAAAGTAATTAGTTTTTTTACGCAGTCGGGTTTTTTAATTTTTTTACTCAGTCAGGTATTTTTTTTTTTTTTTACACTTTTTAGTTACTTAGATATTATAAAGTTTTAAAATCCTCATGATGAGCCTTTTATTGGGGTGTGTAATATTATGGTATAATAACAAATAGTACATTATCACTTGAAATAACCTTCATATGATATAATTTTCATATGCTATAAAAACAAATAACCAAATTTCATGAAATCTAATGTTACATTTCATATAAACTTCTTTTGCTCTAATTACATTTAGTATAACATTCATTATTAAGCTCCGTAATAATCATTCACATCCGGAAAAATCTATGTTATAGTGTGTTAAAAATTCTAATCCTAGACTGTGCTAAAACTATGTTCATTTTATGTGATACTAATCCAAAAAACTCAAAAACTACGTAAATAGCAATCTGTTAATGTTACAGTGTACGTATAAAATCACTATCAAGTGTTAATCTAGTGTTTAATCAAAATAAGGACAAAAAACTGATCTTTCAAAACATAAATGCGCGCGCATACACAATTTTTGAATTCAAAATAAGACGCATCATAACGAACTCTTCTATTTTTCTGACCAAAAGAATCCAAATTTCCAGTTTAGTGCAGTAGTACAGTGCGTGACCTGCCAAGTCAGAGGTCGTAAGTTCGCGCCTCGCAATGTGTTCGTCTTTTTGAGACTTATTAAATTATAAAATTGGTTTTAGTTACAGTTAAAACGTAAATAGTCAATAAACTTTAGATAACATTCATAAAAATATTGTTACGAACCGTGTGCTAAAACCGTGAAAACAGCTGCATTACTTGCCATCAGTAAGATAAGTGCGAGTTTCATACTAAAATTCAAGTAATGTGTCGACCACGAAAACCGAGTTTACGTTACCATTTACGTCGTCGGTAATGACAATGGAATGCCTCTATGAAAATGAGGTCCGTTTGGAGCACATCGCTAACGTTTGCATGCTATCGCGAGTGCAAGTTACAATTTTGACAGTTTTGACAGCTCGAATACGAAACGCGAGCGTGAAAAGTTTTCACTTAAGATTTTGTGGTGAGAGCATCATGAGAGTGGTGAAATAACATAGTAATTTAATTTAATTTCGTATTGTGAATGAAACTTACCATGGAATCTCGTATTATTTCGTTTGGACAATGTTTGAGACCGCAAAAGCACAAGATAAGCGTAATATAACGCCACAAAAAAGTAAACATGGTTACGTAAACAAAGATAGAAACACCACCACAAACCACTCGGGCATTATTAGATCATTTGCTTAGATCTCCATGCCTAAAAAGTAACAAACTTAGTTTTACAAACTTCACAGATGGATCAAGGTCACTCACTACACACCAAAAGATATAAATTACACTAACTGCTCCATTTATGTCACCAGCATTTCGAATTGGGACGGGCTAGTCTTTATTTTTAACAATAATATTCAAAACTAACACAAACTTTCGTAAACACAAACAAAACTAATGACCATTGACCACAGATAAGTAATGTCGTCTAACTTCGTTCTATAACCACCACTAATTGAATAGGCAGTCGCTTATATTATGAACACAAAATACGAATGTAGTAGAACACAAAATAGCAAATCTCGCACTAAGCGCTCAGAGCGCTTAGTGCGAGATTTGCTATTTTCGTTCACCACATTCGAGCGCGTTAACGTTTAGGCAAATTTGTATGGCGCTGGGGTAGCGCCATCTAGCGTAATATGTCAGAACTAGGTAGTTTGAGTGCCGCATCGACAATCGTTAACTTGCGAGTGTGAGATCCTAGAATGCATTCATTCGTTTTCGCGTAAATTCACCGTAACTTGTGTTGCGTACATTAATAACCGGCCAAAATAAGTTGACATTCGTATTTTGTGTTCATAATATAAGCGACTGCCTATTCAATTAGTGGTGGTTATAGAACGAAGTTAGACGACATTACTTATCTGTGGTCAATGGTCATTAATTTTGTTTGTGTTTACGAAAGTTTGTGTTAGTTTTGAATATTATTGTTAAAAATAAAGACTAGCCCGTCCCAATTCGAAATGCTGGTGACATAAATGGAGCAGTTAGTGTAATTTATATCTTTTGGTGTGTAGTGAGTGACCTTGATCCATCTGTGAAGTTTGTAAAACTAAGTTTGTTACTTTTTAGGCATGGAGATCTAAGCAAATGATCTAATAATGCCCGAGTGGTTTGTGGTGGTGTTTCTATCTTTGTTTACGTAACCATGTTTACTTTTTTGTGGCGTTATATTACGCTTATCTTGTGCTTTTGCGGTCTCAAACATTGTCCAAACGAAATAATACGAGATTCCATGGTAAGTTTCATTCACAATACGAAATTAAATTAAATTACTATGTTATTTCACCACTCTCATGATGCTCTCACCACAAAATCTTAAGTGAAAACTTTTCACGCTCGCGTTTCGTATTCGAGCTGTCAAAACTGTCAAAATTGTAACTTGCACTCGCGATAGCATGCAAACGTTAGCGATGTGCTCCAAACGGACCTCATTTTCATAGAGGCATTCCATTGTCATTACCGACGACGTAAATGGTAACGTAAACTCGGTTTTCGTGGTCGACACATTACTTGAATTTTAGTATGAAACTCGCACTTAGCTTACAGGCCCCTTATTCACAACGGTTCGATTCGATTTTCGATTCGGAAAGTCGTATGTCTATAATTTTTGACATTACGAAATCGAGTGAGATAGACATACGACTTTCCGAATCGAAAATCGAATCGAAGGGTTGTGAATAGCTATGCTGGTGCCAAGTAGCGGACATAGTACGATATTACCGAATTTGAGTTGCTAACAAATTCATTAAACATGGAAACACGCAACAATTACAAACTGAGAAATAGGCGTACAAAGCAATCCCTTTCTCAGTTTTCAAGTGAGTCTATGGACAGTTTGGCATCGGACTTATGTGCTAAAAGTATGATAGACTTATCGACCACGTCATAAGAGGTGAAAAACATACAGAACTTCAATCTACAATCGAATGTCTAAAGGAGCAATTGAAGAGTGCTAATTTAGAAATTGATACGCTAAACGATGAAAATGAGTCCCTGAAACAAAAACTTGAAGTGGAAAAACAAAAAACTGAACAATACAAAAATATGTACATTACAACCACTCCGGCGCTATCCGTCACACTATGTGTAGCGCTGCACTACACTTGATCGCTATCTGTCACACTTGTACGGCGCGCACCCGCCTCCCAAAAAACTGCATTAAAAACCGTCTAAAACTGTCTCCTCTAGAGCTTATTCCTCTGTGTTCAATTCGTTACTAAATTCCTCAATAATAAAATCGAACATCGCAACACTACTCCATAGACAATTTGCCGAAAAAAAAAAAAACTTTCATTTGACAGACGGTGAACACTCGAATTTACCTGCGCAGCAAATGTCGTGATAACTCTGGTATTTTTAATGGTAGCTGATACTATTATATTATTATATCAAAATTATCCTTGTGAACCGTGCTTTATTGTTTTGTCAACGTAAATTCGTTTTGGAATCTCGAAGTTGCAATATTTCGCCCGTGAAAAAGTAGTTATTATATGTACCTACAGTGATTGTGTAGTGTGAAGAAATACGTGATTTAGTGACTAAAACGTGTGTGAAATGGGAAAAACAGTGCTTAATTAGTGAGGTGATTAGATTGTTCAACTATCTACACCAAAAAACATGTGGGTTTGTGTGTTTTTTCATCCAACACCGGCTGGCAAAAATTAGTTCCCAGATGTAAACAAACAGTGAGTATCTAGTTTCATAAGTATATTTAGATATGATGCTATTGAGCTATAAATGAGATTGTGGTCTTGTTGGAAAGGAAATATAGTCTAGTTTATTTATTTAATGTTAAAATGGATAAAAAACTAAGAGAAAACTGATATTTCTAGCGAAATATCAGTTTTTGTAACTGTTTTTTGCTATACATTATGACTTGGAGTATATAATTAAAGTATTTCATTTTGATTTCTAGATAAGTAGATTCCTTATCTAATCAGCTTGACAACAGTATTTTTGAAATTGCTCTAGGACTTGTAGTTTTTGAGCTACAGGTGTTTTTATCGGATCGGGCAGAAAATGTTTTGAAAACTTGCAAAAATTTTTGCATGTGAGCGCTTGGGGTATTTGCAATCCGCGCGCTTAGCGTCGGAGAGGGTGTAAGAAATACCACTTTATCTTATAAAATGAAATCAAAGAACTCGAACATAAATAGGTCTAATATTTCGGTACGAAAACTAGATTTGGATTCGGACATCGAATTTCAAACCCCTACGGCTCCTCCATTACTTGGACAAAATAAACTTCGACTCCCGCACTCTGATAGCAATTCTACCAAGCTGAATTTAACGCGCAAAGATGACCTAGAAGGCGCCAACGACGTGATGAACAATATTAGTAGCCATGTGAATTCTGCTGATATCACCGCCGCTAAACCAAATTCAACACGCCTAGTTCACCTAGTTCACCTAGATGGCGCTAATGTGTCGTGTAATAAGAAATCGATTTCACATAACGACCCAGAAGAGGGCAGCACATGGCCAACAATTACGGAACCGATTATCAAAAATACCGAATTACCTCGACGATAAAGCCTCACGCGAAGACTGAGGAAATATTATCACCAAGTTGTAAGATAAGTGATTGTCAAGGCAGTTTTTTAGTTTTATGTATTGGTGAAAATGACAGTAATCCGAACAAAATAATTATAGAATTAGCTTCTTTTTTAAAATGTATTAAGAACACAAATGTTATAATTTTAAATGTATTGCGTAACAGTCATTTGAATGAAATGCTACTAAATAATCTGTTAAAAAATATGTCGAATAACTTTGAGAATTGTACCTTTCTGGAAACCAGCCGACATTACTATAGTAAAAAACGTTATTTCATTGATACTTGTAAAAAAATTAACTTCTTCATTGACACATTATACTACAACCACACTTTTTTATCATACAAAGAGTAAGTCCTTTCAAATACCGTCACAAACACATCATTCGCTGTTAACACCACTACTAAAAATAATAAGAAAACTTTTCCAAATAATATACAAGAAGCTATACCATCAAAATAAATAACACCCCAAACAAAACATTTTTTCGAGACCACACCATGTAACACTACGCTATTTCACACTAATCTTGCTGGTTCATTAAAAAACAAAGAAATAATAGTTAAAAAAAATAGTAAAAAAAAAAGCCAGTAGAACTTGTTTTTCAGTCCTGCACCAAAACATTGCAGGAGCTTTAAACAAACTGCCAGACTGATGTTTTATGCCTCAGCGAACATTTTGTTATAAGAGGGGAAGAAAAATACCTCAATCTAAATAATGTTTATTTTGGTGCGATGTACTCACGGCTTGATCAGCGGCGAGGTGGTACATGCATACTCTGTAAAAATCATCTGCAAAGTACCGAATTGAAAAAAGTCAATGAATTCTGCATTGATAAGCAATACGAGATTTGTGGGCTTGAAATTAAATCAATACAAGCGATTATATTATGTATATACAGAACACCTTCGTCTGACGTAAATATCTTTTTTGAAAACTTGAACAAAACTCTACGAAAACTACAATATAAAAAAGTAAAATAATAATAGCTGGTGATTTCAATATTAACCTTGTAAGCAATGACAGTAATAGTACAAAATTCAAAGAACTCCTCCCAAACTATGGTATGCGGTGCCATATTAAAGAGGCCACCAGATTAAACACTTGTATCGATAATATCATCAGTAATATTCCAAATATAGTAGGCTCCACGCACAATGTTTGTTTATCTGATCATAACACAGCACAGGTTGTTAAATTTGAATATGATCAAAAACCTATATCAAGTTATTACTTCATGACCATAAATGACCTGAGTAAAGAAAATGTCAGCAAATTCGTCGAACATATTAGCCAATTATCCTTTTCCGAAGTCTACAACATTTCCGATACGAATAATGCTTTCGATAACTTTCATGACACTTTAACTTTATTTTATAAATTATGTTTCCCTCTCATAAGGGTCAAAAAACAGTTCAAATATGGTACATTAAAATGGATCACAAAAGGAGTTAAAACGAGTAGTCTTACTAAACGAACACTAAGATATAAATATTACTTAAACAAAACAAGTGATAATAAAACTAAATTTAAGTTGTACTCCAATATGTTAAGAAAATGTATTCATAATCTACAATCTTTATCTAATCTAAAGCACATTGCGTATTCAAAAAATAAGGGTAATGCTTCATGGGATATTGTTAAACGTTGTACAGGTAACGAAAGGTCCCTAGAATATATTAATAGTCTAATTGACGATGATGTTACAGCAACATCAGGCTTGGATATCGCAAATAAATTTAATAATTTCTTTATTGATGTTGTTGAAAGCAGCGCTAACTCACAACATCCTCCACTCAAAACGACTAACTCAAATATAAAAACTAACGACAATAGCATATTTTTGAATCCTTCTGATCCCTCTGAAATCTTCAGCATATTAAAGACGCTAAAAAACACTAAATCGGCCGGCTTTGATGATATTTCTACGGACCTTCTAAAACAAATATCTCCCTATATCGCAGAACCTCTTTCTTATATAATCAATTTATCTTTAGAACAGGGCTGCTTTCCGGATAAACTCAAAATGTCTGTAATAAAACCATTGCATAAAAAGGGCTCTAAAATAGACAAAAACAATTACCGCCCCGTTGCTCTGATTCCAATTCTGTCATAGGTCTTTGAAAGAGTTATGTATAAGAGAACCCTCTCTTTCATAGATAAATATAATATGCTTGCAAAAGAACAGTACGGATTTAGAAAAAAGAAATCCACATCACTTGCAGCTTTTAATTTAGTTAAATCGGTTTTAAATAACATAAACTCGAAATTTACCACTTCAGCTTTATTTTTAGACCTAAGCAAAGCCTTCGACTTCGTAAATCATTCAATTCTTACTGATAAACTAAATAAAATTGGTATTCGAGGCCCAGCCTTAGAGTGGTTCAAATCATATCTTTCAAATCGTACACAGATAACGAGAGTCACTAAATTCGACGACAAAATTAATAGTATTACGCACTTTGATTCTCAACCCCGGATCAATTACTTTGGTGTACCGCAGGGAAGCATTTTAGGGCCACCGTTATGCCTTATATACGTAAATGATCTTCCACAAGCGATAGACCAAGATTGTGTTCTGTTTGCTGATGACACAACAGTTATTTTAGATGATAAAAATAGTGAATCGCATGAGTGTAATATAAACAACACCTTAAATAGAATGATTACATGGTTAGATATAAACGCCTTAAAAATAAATATAGAAAAAACTAAAATATTAAATTTTAAAACACAGAATAGTAAATATGTACACCTTAATATATCACACAGGGACCAAATAATTGAACAAATTCATAAAACAAAATTTCTTGGTATTACAATTGATGAACATCTCACCTGGAAGGATCTTATTGATAAAATATGTATTAAATTAAATAGATTTGTTTTCGCTTTGAAAAAAGTTAAAGATGAGACCTCCAGACAAACTGCGTTAATGGTATATCACGCCTATGTTTGCTCCATCATCAGGTTGTAACGTTGTAGAAACTCAGAATAGTTTCTACCGTTACTTTGTAAACATAACCTATTCAACACTTTAATTATGTTAAATGTCAAAACAAACGCCACAGAGTATACATACTCATTGGGCCGTCCAGTTACTAAACGACTAAAATTAGCTGTTTTTACCAGCGCTGTGCGGGCGTTACGTGTATCTGATCGAATGAGTGAAGACTTGTCTATGCGTAAACACGCCAGTATAAATGTCACGGACTCGCGGTGACGAGCTTTTTTGGAAATATTCTGCTCCCAGTGACTGGACGCGTTCTCTCATCGGAAATTAAATTTCTAGAAGTATTCGCGATCTAGAATATTCGGGCTTAAAGCAGGCAGCTTTAATTTTTGTTATTAACCTAACTCTTTCCGTTTTGTGTCTGCGTAAACCCCATACTGGGGTTCAAGATTACGGCTGACGTTCAAGATTACGGCTGACGTTCAAGATTACGGCTGACGTTCAAGATTCCGGCTGACAGTCAGGATTTCGGCTGACAACCGTTTTACCGGCATCCAATTTGCCGCGGGCTCCGCAGCGGGTACCTTTTACCTGCGTGGCCGCGTCGAAATTCTACGGGTCGGCGCGAACATCTGCCGTCCGTCACCCTACCTGGCGTCTGCAGCGTGGCACACCGCTACGGTCATCGTCACGCCGGGCTGAGCCAGGAGAGTACCGTGCAAACCCCCGGGCGGGCTTGGAGAAATTTGTGACCATAGACCTACCCACACCCGATTATTTTATTAATACATTTTTATGTTGACCTGGGTCCGTGGTTTTCTTCTATTTACCCCCACGGACACCCTTTCCGTCACAAGGTATGGAATCATTGTCTGGGGAAACTCTTCTGAAGTTACTAGGGTGTTGTTAGCACAAAAAAAATGCATACGCTCAATCTTCAATATGGACTGGACTGATTCTTGCAGGCCAGTGTATAAATCACACAACCTTCTCAAAGTTCCTTGTATTTATATTTATGAAATTTCAAAATTTGTCAAAACGAACTCTTCACTTTTTGAACTGAAAAACAATATTAATAAACGTACAGTTACACAGTATTTAATTACCATGCCTATACCTAGGATTGAATTATTTAGACGTAATTGTGTATATATGGCTCCACTCATCTTTAACTCTCTACCTAATTTTATTACTAATCTTCCGTACAGAAAATTCTGCAAAGTTCTGAAAAAATGGCTCATTTCACATACCTTTTATTCCATAGCTGAATTTCTCAAAAAATCTAATTGTCAATCCTACCATTACCGGAATGAATTGTAGAGAATTTCCTAAAATTAGAATAATATTGTTGTGTTTGTATATTAGAAAATATTCTATTTTCATATTATTTTCCTTCTGTTAACAATTTCTTTGTTTGGTTTTAGTGTTTAACAGCAAAATTTTGTTATGTATTGAGTAACTTTGCAATACGCATAATTACCTAATTTAATGTTTGTTTAACATTCAGTTATTATGTTTTGAAATTAGCAGCTAATTCTTGTTTGCATGCCAATTTTATGGCGAAATGTGTCAATGCACTACCTATTATTTTTACCATCTTTTGTACCACATTTACTGCAAATAAATAATTTTGACTTTGACTTTGACTTTGAATTGTATATAATTTTCAATTTGTATAATGTTCTTTTTAATGTATAACATTTAGTTGACCTATTTTCATTTGATATAATTTTCAAATTTACTAATTTTCAGCCTAAATTCTGTAATGAATAGAGTAAATATCAGGAAACTTCATACAACCCAAAACATCCTCATCAAACCCAAATGATTCACCAAGAATAGAGGGGATCGGGGGGAGCACGAAAATCTCAGGCGTCTATAATCGAATCAGTTAAGTAGAGTGAGAGAGTAGTTCAGTAGTAAGAGTTCAGTTTTGCATAAGTATATGTCGCAGCCAACTAGTTTAATTAGCCGTTCAACTAACTCGGGGTGCCCTAACCTCAAAACATTTTATATTGGCCAAAAAGTGTAGTCGACGGAGCCCCGCTATGCGGGGCTCCTATTTCTGTCTGGCAGGGTTTAAAGGAACCTAACTAACCTAACATCGGGGTGCCCCAAGCCCCGAACCACTTTCTATTCGCTTAAAAAGCGTAGACGACGGAGCCCCGCTGTGCGGAGCTCCTATTTCTGTCTTGCAGGGTTTGAAGGAACCTAACTAACCTAACATCGGGGTGCCCTAAGTCCCGAACTTAAAGCTGTTTAGACGAGATTTAAGAGTTGATTGAACGGCTAATTAAACTAGTTGGCTGCGACACATACAAAACAAAGTAGACGTTTCAAAATTATATTAAACGTTACTATAGATTTTTTATATTATACCAACTGTTCCGTAACCATACATTTTATCTATGCGCGCACTGTGCTTGCGAACGAATGAGAAACGAGTCGAATCCAAGATGGCAGCAACTGCAATTGCCTAAGTGCGCGCTCCCGGTTAAAATCCTTGCATGAGGGTTAATCGTCGGTGAACGGCTTCTATCTGGAGCCATTGTGATTCCTGAAGGCTCATACAGTGCAGTACAGACTTTGGTGCACCAACTTGTGAGTGGCTCATCAGACCGGCCGGTCGCCGTGCAACGCCAGCCACGTGCCACATCAGGACAAGATTCCCTCGAAAAGCCAGGAGGCTATCAGGTGAGTGACGCACTTTATGCTTGGAAGGTCTAACGATCTCCCCGCGAGCAAGCACAGTTAATCTTATTCAACTAAAATACCGCCACGAAAACTGAGCTTGCCCTCCAATGTACCTACCACCATCGGCTTGGTACATTTTTTGGTGCCGAAACCAGGGAACAACGGATATAATTCGATAATATTCCTTCGTTTACCCGTAAACAGTAAAGTTCTCGTAAAATCTTAGGTAATTTTCAACATTCGACACAAAGAAATTAAAATCTTTTTTTTTCCCACTTACCCCCAACTATTTCCCACTTTTGGGCAATACATATTCGTTTTAGGTCGATTGCTATACATTACACTAGTTTATTTCGTTAATCGTTAAAAAACAAAAAAGTGCATTTTCAAACGTGCATCGATCTTTTCAATATTTTATCATCGATAAAATTCTTTGTGTGTCCGATTCATTCTTGTTCATTTGCTGTACACTCGTGTGGCTACACGTATTTCGTTGTTATATTCTATCGAAATTGTCATACAAGTTGATATAACATCGAATCGAAACGTAATTAACCACAATTAACCATAGGTACTTAAAACAATTTTGTAAACTTCTGGTTCGCCTAGTTTTGAAATTTGTATTTTTTCATCGCCGCCATATTAGTTCGAGTAGTTCTTTGTTCAACGATTTGAAATTGAATTGAACCATAGACAAATAGAATCTTGTTCAACGTTTAGTTTCTATATTCTACGACAGTATTAATTTGTTAGATTAGCGTTGTACTGATTGAATGAATGAACTGTGATTGAACAGTTTACGTACGGTAACTTCGGATTGGGCGTTTCACTCAGTTTGAAACGGTTGTTTACATTTTTTGTCTGTTTAATTGGACTTAGCGGTGCCATTACTTGTTCATTATATAGAATCTTATTGTTAAATATAGATCGTTTTAACGTTATTAAGGCTAATTAATAAACAAAATGCCTTATTATTCTAAAAGACCACTACGTAGATTGAGTAAAGGTAAATCGGTTGAAATCGAATACCCAACTGAACGCGACTTACCGGTATTGCGTAGAAAACGTACTTTAGCATTCAATAGGTTATCTAAGACGCTTGAAGTCGCTCTTTTAGCGGAAAATAATGTATGTGATTTAAGTAAATTTTTGGCACATTACTCAGACTTAACTAAAATTGTAAATAACTTTGAAGAAGCCCATGATGACATACTTAGCTTATGCGCGCTTACAGATGAACAACAAGCGGAACAAGATAGTATCAGATCCGACTTCGACGAACGATATTATGAGATTTTAGCGATACACCGACGCTTAACTAAGGTCGATGAGCACCACGAATATAACGATGAGCCAAATAAATCTCATAATGAGTCGTCGAGTGTACTCAAAGTAAAATTACCTAAAATTAACTTACCGCAATTTAGTGGTAACATAAAGTTGTGGCCCGAATTCTTCGATATCTTCACCTCGCTGATTCACGAGAATGGTTCACTTTCGGATACGGAACGCATGCACTACCTCGTCTCTAGTCTCACTGGTGATGCGTTAGCACTTATACGAACCTTTCCTGTGACGGGCTTATACTACCACGAAGCATACTCTGCATTGGTTGCGCGGTATAAAGACAAGCGGGAACTTGCCTTTACTTGCTGGAAGGAGATCTTGAACGTTAACCTAAAAGCCAACTCACCCATTGATTTGCGACGTGTCCTTGATTCTTTCAACGAAAATCTATCGATTCTCAAACGGCAAGGGCTACCGACGGATCAGTGGGATTTTGTAATCTGTTACCTTTTACTATCGAAAATGGATTCAAAATTGCGTTGTGCTTTTGAACAAGTTACTGCTTCTCGTGAGTTTCCAAGGTACAAAGATCTCAACGATTTTCTGTACATCAGATGCGAGGCTTCGGTTCGCGACACACACTTCTCCGCAAGTGGTTTCGACAACCGTGCCAACGAAAAACCACATAAGCCGAGTGGTTCACGAAATTCTAACGCCGCCGCGGTCGTAAGTAAAAAACATACTTCGACATTTCTATCGAATACAGCAGTTGACAAACCTGTAGTTGCGCCCTCATCATCGAATTTAACCACATCGAACGCAACTGCACCATCGTCGTCAACATCGTCGCCTCCTTCACAAACTGCTCTTGTGCCACCAACTGAACCTCGAAAGTACAAGTGTCCGTTCTGTGGGGAAGACCATTCCATTAATCAGTGCAAATCGTTTACTGACAAATCTGTTCAGGAACGACTTGACTTTGTGAAGACCAGTCATTGGTGCTTCAACTGTTTGAAGCCATCACATGGCCTCAAAAACTGTAAATCAATGTTTAAGTGTCAAGTGTGTCGTCAAAGACATCACACCTTGCTACATCAAGATATAGATGTTTCGAAAACCGATAATACCGAAAAGGCCACTACCTCGCAGGTCAGTGTACTTACCAATATCGGTGATCGTTCCATGGTTCTGCTGTCCACAGCTAATATCGAAATTCGTGATTCATCGGGTCGTTACCAGACTTTTCGTGCGCTGATTGATTCCGGAAGTCAGGCCCACTTCATTACTGAACGTGCTGCTGAGCGTTTAGGTCTCCAACGAACGCAGTCAACGCGTAGGATTCACGGCCTAGGTCATGCTTCAACATCCGCTAGTGGTACAATCTGCTTAAGCGTAGGTGTCCACGACAACGATTTGTTTAGTATTGAAGCGTTAACATTACCTAAGATCTGCGGCAATATGCCAGTCGTTAAGCTGAACAAATCTGCGTGGCATCATATTCGAAATCTTAACCTAGCGGATCCTGATTGTCACTTACCTGGTCAAATCGATGTCCTTCTCGGTGCTGAGGTCTTCCCTTCACTACTGTTACCAGGTAGTGTTAGTGGAGGATTGCAGCAACCATCTGCAATCAACACTGTGTTTGGCTGGATCCTACTAGGAAACGTCAGTTGCAGTGATAATCACGAACTGCCAAAGTCGTTCTTCGTTTCAAACGATAATCTGCTCAATGAGCAGGTTAAGAAGTTCTGGGAAATGGACAACATTCCTCAGTCTACAAAGTTAACACCGGACGAAGAACTCTGTGAACAGAAATTCGTTACCGAACATTCCCGCGATGCTTCAGGGAGGTATACCGTTACCTTGCCTTTCAAAGATAAAGACAAGAATCTAACTTTTCCTGGATCGCGAGAATCTGCTTTACGTCGTTTTAAATCCTTAGAACGCAAGTTAGCGGCAAATGAGGCTTTATGCGAACAATACTGCGACTTTATGTCTGACTATTTACAAAGTGGTCACATGAGTCTAGTTCTTTCAAAGGAAATCAACCAGGGTCGTTATTACATACCTCATCACTGCGTTTTGCGACCCGACAGCGCAACGACAAAGCTAAGAGTGGTCTTCGACGCTTCTGCGAAAGACGCTCGTGGTGTGTCTTTGAATGAAGCTTTACTCGTAGGTCCTAAACTGCAGGCTAACATTGCCGAGATCCTTCTGCGCTTCCGGACACATTTTGTTGTATTCACAGCCGATATTCGTCAAATGTTTAGAAATGTTACTATGTCAACTGACGATCGAGAATTCCAAAGAATTTTTTGGCGATTTAAATCAACGGACCCGATTCAAGAGTATCGATTAAATACCATAACTTATGGGGTATCATCGTCTCCTTTTCTTGCTTGCCGCACTCTCAAACAACTTGTAGAAGATGAAACTGACTTATTTCTCGCTCGCGAAGTGATGACTTCCGATACATTCGTTGACGATATCGCGAGTGGCAGTTCTGATATCCAGACAGCCATCCAAGTCAAAACTCAGGTCATCCAACTGTTAAAGAGGGGTCAGTTTGAGCTGCGTAAGTGGGCTAGCAATGAACCAGAGGTGCTTGCTGATATACCTCCGGAACACTGTCTCACTGACTTTGTGTCTATGGATATCGAAAAGTCGAGCACCTTGAAAATCTTGGGCCTGAAGTGGTGTCCCAGGAGAGATAAATTCTTGTTTGAGGTCAAACCTATCGATCGCCAATGCACAAAGCGTACGATTCTAAGTGAACTCGCACGTATTTATGACCCCTTGGGTTTCTTAATTCCTATAACTTTCTTAGCTAAGTGCTTAGTTCAGAAGTTGTGGATGTTGGGTATTAATTGGGACGATTCACCGCCGTGTGAAATCGTCGAACAATGGCGTTGCTATACTGAGCAGTTACCTCTCATCAAGTCTTTGGAGATCCCTCGATGCATCTCTGTAAAAGATATGAAATCGTGTGAACTCCATGGCTTTGCTGATAGTTCCGAGTCAGGTTATGGAGCTGTAGTCTACTTACGTGTCACTTGCGTCGATGGTAGTGTATCTGTCTTCTTTCTGTCTTCAAAATCTCGCGTAGCACCTGTAAAAAGGATATCATTACCTCGTCTCGAATTGTGCGCGGCAGTTCTCCTGGCAGATCTTCTGAAGTTCGTCAGAGAAACCTATTCATCAATTTTCCCCATAGCTGACACTTGTGCGTGGTCAGATTCGATGGTGGCATTATCGTGGATTCGATCTTACTCGTCACGTTGGAAGACTTTTGTCGCCAACCGAGTGAGTCATATCCAAGATACTATTCCAGAAGCCCGCTGGAACCATGTCTCCAGTTCGGATAATCCAGCTGACATTGCCTCTCGAGGTCTTTATCCTGCTGAGTTGGTCAACAACTCGTTATGGTGGGCGGGGCCCTATTGGCTCGCTCAACCTTCTCACACTTGGCCAAACAACAGTGACAATGTTAACGAGGCTGATGTATTATCTGAAGAGCGCGCGGTCTCTCTGTTTGTTCATAACGACACCAACGTCATTGATTCCTTACTCGAAAGTTTCTCATCAATTCGTAAAGCTCAACGAGTACTCGCGTATTGCATTCGCTTTGTAGAATGCGCTCGTAAAAAATCTTCACGAAGTTCTGACCATCATTTAAATCGAACAGAGCTTCATTACGCTTTATTGCTTTTCGTACGCAGAGTACAATCATTGCATTTCGATGAGGAAATAACTCGCTTGAATGACTCAAAATCTCTTTCAAAACCTATGCAAAAACTTAACCCTTTCTTAGATAAATCGGGAATTCTTAGGGTGGGCGGTCGCCTATCTCGTTCTGGGCTCGAGTATGAGCATAAGCATCCTGCGCTGCTACCTAAGGATTCTAAACTAACGTTCATGATCATCGAAGCACTTCATCGTGAGAACTGTCATCCCGGTATAAATACAATGCAGTATCTTTTGACACAGCAATTTTGGATATTCTCACCAAAACGCGCAATCCGTCATTGTTTGTCGAAGTGTTTAAGGTGTTTCCGTACGCGCCCTACACCGCTTGAGCCTTTTATGAGCGATCTACCAGCGACTCGCATCAACCAAGTCAAGCCATTCTCAATTGTCGGCGTTGACTATGGCGGACCTTTTCGCATTAAGTTAGGACGACATCGAGGAGCTAAAATAAGTAAAGCTTACCTTTGCTTGTTTGTATGCTTCACAACGAAAGCAGTCCATTTGGAAGTCGCTTCGGACTTAACTTCAGACGCTTTTATAGCAGCGCTTCGCCGGTTTGTTGGCAGGCGGGGTCGTGTAAGCGTTATCCATTCAGATTGTGGAACTAACTTTGTGGGCGCTTGCAACCAACTAAATGAGTACATGAAGGACGCATCTAATATCGAAAACATAACATTTAAATTTAATGCTCCGGCTAGTAGTCATTTTGGCGGTGTATGGGAAATCCAAATAAAAGCAGTTAAATCCCATCTTTATCGTATTATCGGTGATCAGACATTAACGTTCGAAGAGATGACAACTTTGTTTGTACAAATCGAATCTATGCTGAACTCGCGCCCTCTTTACTCGCTGAGCTCAGATCCCAATGACTTAAACGTATTGACTCCGGGTCATTTCATAACTTTAGAGCCGCTTACTTCAGTCCCTGATGAGGATTTATCAAGCATTAATCTTACTCGGTTAGGAAGATGGCAACTCATCCAGCGATTCCAACAAGACTTTTGGAAACGCTGGAAGGTCGAATATCTGCAATCGTTGACTCAGCGAGCGAAGTGGACTAAGCATTGCAAACCTTTAGCTGTAGATTCAATCGTGGTCATCAAAAACGAAAACACTATCCCGCTGCATTGGCCTCTTGCTCGGGTCACGGAATTACATCCGGGTCCTGACGGCGTGGTACGTGTGGCCACCGTGCGTATGGCGAATGGATCACTTCTTACGAGACCTCTTGTGAAGTTGTGCCCTCTGCCAACTCAGACTGACTAGACAGACCGTTTACCGTTACTTCAATTCGTTAGATTCTAGTTTAGTTTAGGTTAGTGTTAATTTCAATTAGTGTTAATGTCAATCGATCACATCAGCTCTTCATTCGTTTTTATCCGTTGTTCTCGGGTTCCGCTCTTGTGTAGTGAAAATACTATGCATTTTGGTGGGCGGAATGTTCCGTAACCATACATTTTATCTATGCGCGCACTGTGCTTGCGAACGAATGAGAAACGAGTCGAATCCAAGATGGCAGCAACTGCAATTGCCTAAGTGCGCGCTCCCGGTTAAAATCCTTGCATGAGGGTTAATCGTCGGTGAACGGCTTCTATCTGGAGCCATTGTGATTCCTGAAGGCTCATACAGTGCAGTACAGACTTTGGTGCACCAACTTGTGAGTGGCTCATCAGACCGGCCGGTCGCCGTGCAACGCCAGCCACGTGCCACATCAGGACAAGATTCCCTCGAAAAGCCAGGAGGCTATCAGGTGAGTGACGCACTTTATGCTTGGAAGGTCTAACGATCTCCCCGCGAGCAAGCACAGTTAATCTTATTCAACTAAAATACCGCCACGAAAACTGAGCTTGCCCTCCAATGTACCTACCACCATCGGCTTGGTACACCAACTAAATATTAAGTCATGTGATCGTTAGAACTTTTGTTATTATATCAAATAGTACGCATCCCCTTTATTGAGCCGTTCAGGCTGCAGAGCGTGTCAAACATTTGAATTTGGCGCTAAAAATCCACCATTTTGTTTTTTTTTTCTATACCCAGATTCGCTCTCACAGTAAATACGAATCTAATGACATCTCTCAAGCTAAAATCCATCTGGCCGTTCAGGCTGCAGAACGTGCCAAAAATTAGAATTATATTTACTTTTATACTATTTGTCATTTCGAATTACATTCAAATATATAAGTTGCATATATTTTTGTAATCACCTTTAAAAACCCTTCATTTTGATACCCCACTCGACGGCATGAGAAGAAAAAAAAAATTCGACCTCCACAATCTGGCTCCCCAAATCCGCGATTTTCTTTGTTTATTGATTTTAATGTAGCTAGTGACACTCGCGCCATCAAGACAAATCTAACGACATATAAACTATCCAAATCCCTCCATGCGTTGAGGAGTTACGAGGGAACAAAGAAACGGACATACTGTATACATAAAATACAAACATACATACAGGGCAAACACATAACCCTCCTTTTGGGCTTCGCCGCAGTCGGGTAAAAACAAAACACCATTTGTTCACCTACTATACCCATTTTGTGGAAACTGATAAAAAGTCATCCGATATTTTGAGTGTTTGTAATCTCAGTATCTGGCTGGTGCTCAGGAAAAGGCATTGATTCCTTTGATGTAGAAGGGCGTGGCGACAATGGTGTGTAAAATGCGGGTGCTGATCCCCGCACCGTACAGACACTTACAGCCAGTCATTTATACAATTTTCATTCGATTTCAATGAACGATTCATGTTCCAAATTCAAATCTCATTACTGCCCGCTAAAAAGTCTAGTGGAGAAAAGAGCTACTTTGCTCTCGCTTAAAGGGGAACAAAACAACACTTTTCGAATAGAAGGGATGAAAAGTTAGTTACTCACACTGGCTAACTTGAGTGGTCTGCCCTTTGGTAAGAGCGAGCACGGCACAGAACAACACTACAGCACGAAACATCTTGTCTTGCCGACTGACTGGTTAATTAGTGCGATCAAATTGACCAATTGATTCAACTTGTATTTAAACATAATCAGTTATCTGTCTGATAAAAATTCACAAGTGTGATGCAGCAGTTGTCAAATCCATAGTAATCAATGATAAAAATGCAATTAAGGAGATCAAAGATTAAAAAAACCCCGACACAGAAAACCTAAAAATAGAAAAAATAATATCTAAATAATTATATTGTCCGTTTAAAAAAAAAGAAGGTAAAATATATCTACAAATCTGTACAGGATGGTGTTATTCTCTGGGTCGATCGACTCGAAAAAGGTTGTAGGTACATACTCTTCAATTAAAATGAGGGATTTTCTTTTTAGCTCTTCCCTAGCCGCTGGATAGATGGCGCTGAACTTAGTTATAATTATAATAATAATAAATCTTTATTGGAACAAAAACACATTTTACAAATTGATTGCGTACGTAAATAGCCACATTAGTTACAAAACTGTGTCGCAGCTATTAACGCCCACCTCCAAGAGGGAGACACAGCGTTCCAGTACAGAGAAAACAAATAAAATAGTAAAATTTTTAAGTAATAAACAATTAAAGTAGTAAATAATAAAAAATTAAATAGGTAAGTGTTAGTTAAGTTGTGCATGCGGGAGTGTTGTATGTGAGTGTAGTGCGTGTCTGTGGGGTGTAAGTGTAGAGTGTGCTTGTGGAACCTCCCCACGAGCACACTCCTCGCTACGTGTATATGGTGTGCATGTCTGAGGAAGAAAGATATTTAGGGTTTAACTAGATTCTCCAACTCTTCGTATGTGAGATTATGAAGCCATTGATCAATTTTCCTTTTGCAATCCCGGAGAGTACATGGATAAATTGTTAGAACTTTATTTATTCTATTATAAAGCACGGGACTGAAGAAAATGAACTGGCGGCGGACAATTTCTAATTTAACGGCTGGTGTCGGGCAAACTCTGTCCGTTCGGCGTTTATGTTTTCTAAACTCTGGGTCAAAAGACAAGTTGGAATGTTTACGCAACATTGTACTTAGCGCAAACGAGTGCCTTACCGTAGGTAGCTTCCATAGCGTGTACAATTCGCAGGTAGGGAAGCGATAGGGTTTGAAGGCCATAACCTTAAGAACAGCCCTCTGCGCCCTCTCCAAACGCAGCAGAAGACATTTACCAGCTCCACCCCAAGCCGAAATACAGTACGTTAAAATGGAATGAGCAAGAGCAAAGTACACAGTTTTCAGGGTAGAGAAATTGGCGGAGGTCCTTAGATTTTTAAAAACAAAAATTAATTTTCTAACCCTAGATACCAGTGATTTGATCTGCTCACTCCACGTCAACGCGCTGTCAACCCAGACTCCAAGATATTTTATTGAGTCCGTGCGCTTAACTTCAGGACAGCCACAGATGTCAGTCCTAGTTGTATGGCACGCATGAGCAGTCAGACGGAAGGGTGGGGCTGGCTGTGACGCTTTCCTTGGACTAAAAGTGATAAATCTGGTTTTATCCAAGTTGAGGGTGAGCAAATTCTGTGTCAGCCATCTCATAGTCACTCGCAAGGCTGACTCTGCCTGAAGCCGAGCTTCGTTCCAGTCACTGCCTCGAACCAGGATAACAGTGTCATCAGCGTAAGCAATTACTTTGGAGTTTCTTAGATCAAGTTTACAGAGCTCGTTTATGTAAACCAAGAAAAGGGTAGGTCCTAAGACACTACCTTGTGGTACTCCATAGGAGAGGAATGCTTCCTTGCTGGTGTGGTTGTTTATCCTGACGATTTGCGAGCGACCACTGAGGTAACTCTTAAATAGATTAAGCGGTAGGCCTCGTATACCAATCTTTTCCAGTTTTTTGAGTAGAAGGGGGACAGAGACAGTGTCAAAGGCTTTAGAAAGATCGAGGAAGATAGCGATAGATTTATCCTTGCTGTTAAGGTTTTGAGCTACTGAACCTATTAATTCTAATATGGCATCCTCTGTGTTTTTGCCTGACCTGAATCCATATTGGTTATTTGCGAGTATATTTTGTGAGTTAAGGTAATCCAGCAGACGTTTATTAATTACTTTTTCGAGGAGCTTAGATAGAATTGATAATACAGATATGGGTCTGTAGTTATTGACACTGTCTCTGTCTCCACTCTTGTGAATAGGGTGCACAACAGCCTTTTTGAACACCGTTGGGAATATTCCAGATGTAAGGGCAAGGTTGAACACGTGGCAGATAACTGGGACAAGTGTGTTTCTAGCACTATAGATTACATTTGCGGGGATGCCATCCCAACCCGCAGCACTAGTTAGTCGTAGGCCACGAATAAGATAATCTATCTCTTCGTTGTCCGTACCAAAAATAGCCATCGAGTTAGGGTGGACATCGAAACTGCCAGAGTCAGAAGTGTTGCTAGAGGTATAGTTTGAGGAGTTAAAAATTTTAGCGGCCAGTTTTGGTCCCACATTTGCGAAGAAGTCGTTGACAGAGTCAAGTGATTTAGTTGGATCTGGAGTAAGCGATAATAACTCACTGGCAGAGGACTCACTTTTTTGAAGGTTGGAGATAGTTTTGATGAGATTCCAGGTAGCTTTCGGGTTCTTGCGATGTTTTTCAAATTCATGTCGTTCATATTCTCGTTTTAATTTCTTTAACAGATTGTTGCAAAAATTTTTATATCGATTGTAGGTTACTTTTAAAGTAGTATTTTCAGCATCCCTCCTCATTTTGCGGTACATGTTGTCCCGGTTTCGAATACACCTAAGAAGCCCAGGTGTGATCCATGGCTTAATAATGCGTTTTCGGTTCGGGACAACAGAATCACGACTATTTTCATCTACAATTGAGGAAACAATTTTGACCATGGTGGATGCAGCAGTTTCAGCATCCTGACAACTCATAACGGGAGTAAAGTCAACATTCTCAAGAGCAACTACGCAAGCATTAATGTTTACACGATGCTGCCGGGAAGGTGATTTAGGGATATCTAATTTCAAATTACAGAAAACTACAACAGGAGCATGATCAGTAATTAGAGAGTCAAGAACTAAGGTAATAGCTGGTTTATTTGATTTTAACATAACGTGGTCAATGCAACTATCGTTGCGTGTCGGGAAAACATGAGCCGGCAATGTGTCATGGCATGTGACGCAACAGCATTTAGGTACATGTCTGAGTTCGAATCAACCCAATTTGGTGCTATATTTATGTTGATATCTCCAACCAAAATAACGGTTCTAAAAGTATTTAATGAATTGAGGATAACATCGAGACTGGTAATAAAGTGGTGAATATTCCTATTTGAAGGTGACCTATATACAGCGATAAGCGCCACCTCATTTTTAAATTTGATTATAAGACAATTTGCATCAGCGAGTATAGGCTTTTCTAAAAGGAACTGTAACTCTACCTTAGTATACACCACAACACCATCATTTTGGTTTGAGTGATCAGAATAATTCGATACAAAACCCGGTATCGAGGGAAGATGAGGGCATTTACGTAACCAGCATTCCGATAAGACCACGACGTCAAATTGTGTCTTTATTCGATGCAGCAATATCAGGAGGTTGTTAAAATTTGCAGTGCAGCCGATGCTTCTGATGTTAACGTGAAAAATTTTTAAGCCGTGATTAACATTATGCAGGTATGAATCAACTTGTTCCGGGGAACATTGATGTGATGCTGAAGCTGAGAGGTATTCTATAACATCTATTATTTTAACATTATCATTCATAATCTAAGCAGAGAACAAACAGGTGATTTGAGTTATTGAACGTAACATAGCATAATCCGAAATAACTGGAGATTGTACAGGAGAAACCAAGATGAACAGAATAAATCTTCCGTTGTGAGTATAGCGAATGTAAGTAGTAATGTGTGTATATAGTGATGTTACAATGATGATATAACATTGGTGACGTATTAACTAATTTTAGAACATGCATGATAATTACTAATAGGATATTTATATATTTAAATCTTCGAATAAATATTTCTACGTAGTAAGTTACGGTAATAATACAAAAGTTAAGCAAAACGACCTTACTACGACATACTATAATTAATTGATAAATACCTAGTCATTTTTTAAGGTCAGACTCATCCCTGATCATGATATGTTGGGCTCCATCCTTCTCTCGGACAAAAATTTTGCCATTCTTAACCCAGCAGTACTGGTACTTATTAGTGCTGGCAAAGTCACGGGCTAGGAAAAACAATCGTTTCATCTTTGGTGACAGATTTTCGGACACAAATATAGGCTTAGCAGGGCCGCTGATGTTTAGGTGCTCGGTAGATAATCTATTTTTTCCTTGTTGTACTTTTTATACATTTGAATAAACTTTTCTTTCCGTAAATTGCTCGTAAAGTCCACGATGACAGTCCTAGTGTCGGAGTCTTTGGATCCTATACGGAAAACATCCTTTATCTCCAGAGGCTGAATGGGGACATTAAGGGTTGACCCTATTTTAACCACGGTATTTAGTAAGCCTTCTTTGGATTCTGATTTAGTTATAGGTATATTCCTAATTTCCACGCAGGACGATCTTGCACCGCGTTCCAGGTTCTCCAGTTTATCTTCTAGGGTTTTCAAATACGCTAAGTTATTTTTCCGTTCAGTTTCAAGTCGTGATTCCATTTCTTGTAATTTAATTTTAATGTCGTCGTAGTTTTGCGACAGAAAGTTAACCGTCGATTGTATACTGGAATTTTGAATTTTAATCTCCTCAACCGACGCACATAATTTTTCAAATTTACTATTCTGTTGTTCCTTGAACTCGAGAAACATGGTTTTCATTTCCGACATGAATGAAGATAGGTCGATATCCTGGCAAATCCCTGACTCAATGCATTTACGTTTGCTACTACTACGGTGGGTAACAAGGAGTTCACTATCGATGCAGATTAACTGGTCAGTTTTTGTAATATCAGGTTCGGAGGAGCTGTGATGCAACGGAGTCTTTATAGGCGCCAGAAGTGACGTCATAGGTGTTGAAGTTTTTGGTGGCGATCTATTTATCGGCATAATTTCTAATTTAAATAGTACCAGGGCGCGAGAGATTTGAGGAGAGGGTACTGCTTTGTAGTATTTCCAACTGTGTAGAACGGAACGTAATATGTACACAGTTATACCCTTATTCCACAAATACTGTCAGGTGACTTGAAGTCCTAGTAGGTTGATGAATAGATGAACCGTTGTTATCAACAATTTCTCTCTACTCCGCTCTCCACTCTTTATTTCAATGTTTACAATAAAATCTTATTGTAAACATTAATGTGTTCCAAATTCTGAAGTACTAGGCGCGCATAGCAGGCGACGACATCGACAGTACGGCAGCGGCGACGTCACCTTCAAGGGCGGAGCTAATTACTGTCGGTTAAAGATGGAGGTGTCCGTACCTTTTGTCCTTCGCTGGTGGGCGGAGAGTTGCGTGAGCGAGGCAGCACTATGTCCTGCCCAGAAGGTCGTGCGCAGGAGGTGGAGTTAGCGGGTCTTCAAGATGGCTGATTTAGTGCTCGGAGAGTGGTGTTGCTCCTATGATTTATGCACTCCTATTTTTTCGAACGGATTTTTTGAGTTTAATTTTGATTTATAATAATTAAAATAAAACTGCGTGGATTTATTAGACGTATGCTCGTCACCGAGGTCCGGGAGGAAGGGACTTACTGCAAGGGACGGAACCTAAAAAAACTGATTTTAACAAAGCGCGAGAAACCTAGGTTATATTCGGAAGCTTAAGTAAATGAAAGTGTCAGTCAACGAGCGTATGTGACGTGACGCAATGTTTTTTTTTCCCAAGCGTTTTGGCTTTGGTACCAAGTAACGTAGTCAGTTCAACGCCATCTACAGAGTTCTTGGAAACTACGTTTTTTTTTAATACCTCAAAAAGAAAACTCTCATCTAAACCAATATTATAAAGAGTAACATTTGTTTGTAAGTTTGTATTTAGGGGGTAATCTCCGGAAGTAAGAAACCGATTTCAAAAATTCTTTCACCATTAGAAAGCTACATTCACCCTGAGTGGCATAGGCTATATTTTATCCCCGTACTCCCACGGGAACGGGAAGTACGCGAGTGAAACCGCGTGACGTCCGCTAGTTATAAATAAAATAAAAAATATTGCTGGACATTCACACAGCGCCATCTAGTGCCACATTAAGCAACGAGGCTTGTGTCGTGGACACCAGATAGTTGATATACTACATAGATACTTTTTATTTGTAATTACATACTTATTATATTATTATACTATATAAAGCTCGATTACCACTGACTGACTGACTGACTCACTCACTGACATAATTGTTCTCCCAGATGGTGGATGGGGAGGTGCGTATATTTTGACAGATTCATAAACAAGTAACTTCCGCGAGTATGGGAAAAGTGCCAAACCTCCCCTTTTCGCCCCCCTTCCTCCCCCTCCCTATCGTATCTCGGAAACAAAGAGACCCGTATTTTTCGTTTTTTACGGATTCGTATAGAGGAGGATTGGGAAAGTAAAAACCAGTTTTCACAATTGACCCCTTTTTCCCCCTTCTCCCCCCTTTAGGCGGATCTCGGAAGTTGAGAGACTTGGAACATTTTTTTTTTCAGATTCGTATAAAGGAGCAACGCGTTAGTCAAAATCATTTTTCAAAACTCCCCACTCTCCCCCCCTTCACCCCTCCCCCCATCGTATCTCGGAAACTAGGACACGTAGCGGCTTTTTGATTTATACTATAAATTAATGATGAGGAGCGTTTAAATTTGTAATCGGAGGGTATCCTCCCCTCCCCAACCTCCCCTAAAAATAAAAGGGCTATAACTTCGTAACGGTCAGAGATAGCCATTATGTGTTTGAACAAATATTATAGTAGGGTCGAAACCTGTCTGGTGGTAGGTAGGTTCTGAGTGGAGCGAACCTGCGAGACCGAGTGGAGTGAAGGGGGGAGGTGGCGAGCGAAGCGAGCCGGCGACCTCCGTAGCGTAACGAAGGTAGAGTGGGTGAAGCGTAACTCAGCTTTTAACGATTCTAATGAATTCTCATTTTTTATTTTTTTATTGATTTAGTTTTTAGAATGTTTTAAGGGTTCTTAAGGGTTTTCATACTGATTTAGGGGTAGTTGTAACGGATTTTCCAATTATTTTAAGGATTCCTATGGATTCTCAAAATTTTATGATGGTAAGGAATACTTCTCAAGAACACGACAACACGCGAGCTGCGTGCAGCTCGCGCACCCACGCAAATACTAGTTATACTATATAAAGCTCGATTACCACTGACTGACTGACTGACTCACTCACTGACATAATTGTTCTCCCAGATGGTGGATGGGGAGGTGGGTATATTTTGACAGATTCGTAAACAAGTAACTCCCGCAAGTATGGGAAAAGTGCCAAACCTCCCCTTTTCACCCCCCTTCCTCCCCCTCCCTATCATATCTCGGAAACAAAGAGACTTGGAACATTTTTTTTTTCAGATTCGTATAGAGGAGGCTCGGAGAAGTAAAAACCAGTTTTCAAAGTTGACCCCCTTGCCCCCCTTCTTCCCCCCTTTAGGCGGATCTCAGAGGTTATGAGACTTGGAACATTTTTTTTTTCAGATTCGTAAGAAGGGGCCTAGAGTTAGTCAAAATCATTTTTCAAAACTCCCCACTCTCCCCCCCTTCACCCCTCCCCCCATCGTATCTCGGAAACTAGGACACGTAGCGGCATTTTGATTTTTATTATAAATTATTATTGAGGAGCGTTTAAATTTGTATACGGAGGGTATCCTCTCCTCCCCAACCTCCCCTAAAAATAAAAGGGCTATAACTTCGTAACGGTCAGAGATAGCCATTATGTGTTTGAACAAATATTATAGTAGGCGTCTAAACCTGTCTGGTGGCAGGTAGGTTCTGAGTGGAGCGAACCTGCGAGACCGAGTGGAGAGAAGGGGGGAGGTGGCGAGCGAAGCGAGCCGGCGACCTCCGCAGCGCAACGAAGGTCGAGTGGGTGAAGCGTAACTCAGGGGCGACGACAAGCAACTTTAGGGTTATGTTTTTTTTAATGGGTCTTAGTTTTTAAGTAAGGTTTTTTACTTTTATATTATTAGGTTTTTTTTTTAATTAATTTTATGATTTTTTAGGGGTTCTTAAGGGTTTTCATACTGATTTAGGGGTAGTTGTAACGGTTTTTCCTATTATTTTAAGGATTCCTATGGATTCTCAAAATTTTATGATGGTAAAGAATACTTCTCAAGAACACGACAACACGCGAGCTGCGTGCAGCTCGCGCACCCACGCAAATACTAGTTATACTATATAAAGCTCGATTACCACTGACTGACTGACTCACTCACTGACAGAATTGTTCTCCCAGATGGTGGATGGGGAGGTGGGTATATTTTGACAGATTCGTAAACAAGTGACTCTCGCGAGTATGGGAAAAGTGCCAAACCTCCCCTTTTCGCCCCCCTTCTCACCCCCCCCTATCGTATCTCGGAAACCAAGGGATTTGGAACGTTTTTTTTTTCAGATTCATATAGAGGAGGCTCGGGAAAGTAAAAACGAGTTTTCAAAATTGCCCCTCTTGCCCCCCTTTTCACCCCCTTTAGGCGGATCTCGGAAGTTGAGAGACTCGGAACATTTTTTTTTTCAGATTCGTATAGAGGAGGCTCGGAAAAGTAAAAACCGGTTTTCGAAGTTGCCCCCTTTGCCCCCCTTTTCATCCCCTTTAGGCGGATCTCGGAAGTTGACAGACTTGGAGCATTTTTTTTTTCAGATTCATACAAGGGGGCCCAGAGTTGGTCAAAATCATTTTTCAAAACTCCCCACTCTCCCCCCCTTCACCCCTCCCCCCATCGCATCTCGGAAACTAGGACACGTAGCGGCTTTTTGATTTTTACTATAAATTATTAATGAGGAGCGTTTAAATTTGTAAACGGAGGGTATCCTCCCCTCCCCAACCTCCCCTAAAAATAAAAGGGCTATAACTTCGTAACGGTCAGAGATAGCCATTATGTGTTTGAACAAATATTATAGTAGGCGTCGAAACCTGTCTGGTAGTAGGTAGGTTCTGGGTGAAGCGTAACTCAGCTTTTAACGATTTTAATGAATTCTCATTTTTTTATTATATTGATTTAGTTTTTAGAATGTTTTAGGGGTTCTTAAGGGTTTTCATACTGATATAGGGGTAGTTGTAACGGATTTTCCAATTATTTTAAGGATTCCTATGGATTCTCAAAATTTTATGATGGTAAGGAATACTTCTCAAGAACACGACAACACGCGAGCTGCGCGCAGCTCGCGCACCCACGCAAATACTAGTTATTATACTATATAAAGCTCGATTACCACTCACTGACTGACTCACTGACATAATTGTTCTCCCAGATGGTGGATGGGGAGGTGGGTATATTTTGACAGATTCGTAAACAAGTGACTCTCGTGAGTATGGGAAAAGTGCCAAACCTCCCCTTTTTGCCCCCCTTCTCACCCCCCCCTATCGTATCTCGGAAACCAAGGGATTTGGAACGTTTTTTTTTTCAGATTCGTATAGAGGAGGCTCGGGAAAGTAAAAACCAGTTTTCAAAATTGCCCCCCTTGCCCCCCTTTTCACCCCCTTTAGGCGAATCTCGAAAATTGAAAGACTTGGAACATTTTTTTTTTCAGATTCGTAAGAAGGGGGCCTAGAGTTAGTCAAAATAATTTTTCAAAACACCCCACTCTCCCCCCTTCACCCCTCCCCCCATCGTATCTCGGAAACTAGGACACGTAGCGGCTTTTTAATTTTTACTGTAAATTATTATTGAGTGGCGTTTAAATTTGTACACCCTTTCCGCCCCTCCCCAACCTCCCCTAAAATTGAAAGGGCTGTAACTTCGTAACGGTTACAGATAGCCATTGGGTGTTTGAACAAACATGTTCGGTGGTGGTAGGTCCTGAGTGGAGCGAACCTGCGAGACCGAGTGGAGCGAAGGGGGGAGGTGGCGAGCGAAGCGAGCCGGCGACCTCCGCAGCGTAACGAAGGTTGAGTGGGTGAAGCGTAACTCAGCTTTTAACGTTTCTAATGAATTCTATTTTTTTTTTTTTTTTAATTGAATTAGGTTTTAGAATGTTTTAGGGGTTCTTAAGGGTTTTCATACTGATTTAGGGGTAGTTGTAACGGATTTTCTAATTATTTTAAGGATTCCTATGGATTCTCAAAATTTTATGGTGGTAAGGAATACTTCTCAAGAACACGACAACACGCGAGCTGCGCGCAGCTCGCGCACCCACGCAAATACTAGTTATACATATAAACATCCATGACTCGGAAACAAATGTTCATGCTCATCACACAAACATTTGCTCCGACCAGGATTTGAACCCGGGACCCTAAGAACGTAGGGCAGCCTCAGTACCGCTGCGCCATTCAGGTCGACATTATGAGTTACGTACGGGTATTACAGCTTTTCCAAAATCATTCTCCTATTTAAAATTCATAGTCCTGACTGATTGACTGATACAATATCAACGCACAACCTAAACCGCTGGTCCTAGAGACATCAAATCTGTAGGGTGTGTTCTTTGTACAGAGTAGTTATCCACCAAGAAAGGTTTTTCGAAATTCTACCCCTAAGAGGGTGAAATGGAAGGTTGAAGTTTCTGTGAAACTTTTTATTCACCGGGTCGATTGACTCCAAAAGTCCAAAGTACATACTCTTCAATTATAAAAAAAAAACTTTTTTGCAAAAAATATAGAACCGATTTCAAAAAACACAAAACACAAAAAAGTGAAAAATAACTTCAGCTTCAGAAGTCTGTTTGATTCATTTAGTTTTTTTTTACCCGACTGCGCCAGAAGGAGGGTTATGTTTTTCGAGAGTATGTATGTAGGTATGGAAGTATGTATGTATGTATATTGTTTGGCACGCTCTGCAGCCTGAACGGCTTGATAAAGGGCTCATCACGAGGATTTTAAAATGGTATATCTAAGTAACTAAAAGCGTCAAATAAAAAAAATAATTTAAACAATTAAAAACCCGACTGCGTAAAAAATAACTAATCGTTTTAAATAAAAACTGAAAATAATAAAACAAGTTCAGGAGATAGGACATATTGACAGCAACAGTCGGGACCCATTAATAATTAGTTATTTTGTACGCAGTCGGGATTTTTTGTCACCGACTTTATTTTACATTGTTAACAATACATGTCATGGTAATAGGCTTATCCCTAATAAATGGAATTTAACATACCTAAACTGTCGAAATTTGTGTGTATTATACACATCCCCCTGTACCCCAGTACCCCTCAGAGCATACAGGCGTGATATTACGTCATGATGTTGCATAAACATTAAACATCCAAGCGATTGCAGCAATCACGACCGATTTACCGTCTAGTTTTGAAGAGTTCCATTGTATATCTCCGAAGACCAGCATCAGATCTTCACCAAATTTAAATGAAAAACAAGAAATGAATACTGTTTACAAATAAATACTGCGGTAGCTAAATAGCATTTTGTTGTAATTTGTTACCCTAGGGGTGAAAGTAACTTATTTAGCCCCGAAACGGGGTTTGGTGCCCGAGCGCAGCGAGGGCGCTAATAGTTCGAGGGACTAAATAAGTCTTTAACCCGAGGTAAACACTGTGCTTTTCATTACGAATACAAGGAAAGTAAATATAAAAACATGAATCAACTCGAAAAACAATAACCGGCCAAGTGAGAGTTGAACTCGCGTGGAGAGGGTTCCGTACAATACCAGTCTTATTTTGAGATTACTAGTTTATTTTCAATTGATAGAGTTCTTATAGGTTTTCCTGTATTCTTCAAGCAATAAACTATATTTTGTAATTTGTTCAAAATTTTAGGTTCAGTAGTTCCGGAGATCAGGGGGGGAATTGGTCAATTTTCGTCTTCATCTATAAATAAATCAATACTATTTATTTTACAATAATAAAAAAATATATATTATTTGTTTTGTATCAATATCCGGAATCCATCTTGAGTCAAGCAGCTGTCTTTCAGCCTGTTGTCAGCGATTATGGTTTAATAACTTTATTATTTCTCATCAAGAATTAACAATAATTCACTTACTGAGAAACTAAATTTAAATACAATGTCTACGAGCGTACAGAACCTACGTTCATTGTAAAAAAAAAATAACAAATATGAGGGTAAGCGATCACAGTAACAAAAAACAAATGTACATATTTAGTAGCTAATCACCAACCAAGCAAATACGGATCTGTGTACGGATCCAAACTAAAAGTAAGTAGTTGTACTAGATGTGGCAAAACATGGCAACAAAGTTTTTATGTTTATTGTTTTTATTTGCTCATTATGTATGATTTCAGCATTTTTTTAAAACAAGACATACTTTTAGCTTCTTTTATAACCATCGGTATTTTATTGTACATGTTAACACCTTCAAATTGAATATTCTTTTTACCGTAGTTAACTGTTCTGGGAGGACGCGTTACTTGGTGATTGTGGTTTCGAAGTTTAATTTTTTGTACCTGATGTTTTTTGGGGAAATTTAGTGTTGAATGAATCTCCTTATGTAATATTTTACGAATAAGTATACACGTGTAGTACATATATGTTTGTGAAATGTTCATTATTTTTGTATCTTTATATATTTTCTGAGTTGATGTTCTAAAATTGTAGTTAAATAATATTTTGATTAATCTGTTTTGTGATATTTGTAATATTTCTAGATTAGATTTAGCTGCGGTCCCCCAGATTTCTATTAGGTAGTCTATATGTGGTTTAACTAAAGAATTATAAATGATGTATCGAACTTTCTGTGTAAGACATTTATTTATGCTGTGAAGGGCTCCTGAGAGTGATAGCAGTTTACATCTGATTTTCTCTATGTGAGGCTTCCAACACAGGTAGTTATCTAAAATTAAACCTAAATATTTCTCTTTAGTATTCCTTTGAATTAACTGGTCATTTATTTTAAGTTCAATATTATCGCTAATTATTTTATTTTTTGGATTCCTTTGCCCCTCCGCCGGTCGCGTCCTCTATGCTTACCGTTGGTACTAAGTATTTAAAGCGCGCATCGGGTGAAGTAAAAGTGTTTTATTTTTATCTGTGGCAGTTTCATATCAGTTGATCAATGAGAGGTTTTCCTTTTGAGGTTTTAAAAAAAACTTAGTTTTCAAGAACTCCATAGATGGCGTTGAACTTACTATGATAGTTGGTACCAAAGCCAAAACGCTTGAAAAAAAAAACATTGTGTCACGTCACATACTCTCGTTGACTGACACTTTCATTTGCTTAACCTTCCGAATATAACCTGCATTTCTCGCGCTTTGTTAAAATCAGTTTTTTTAGGTTCCGTTCCTTGCATTATCATACTTACTCCTAGCGCCATCTATCCAGCGACTAGGGAAGAGCTAAAAAGAAAATCCCTCATTGATTTAAATGTGTTTGTAAATGACTGATTCCGGAAGTTGGAAGTTGGTAATAACGTCCGGCAACTGGTAAATGGGCCAATTAACAAGATTAATACCTAACGCAGTCCAATTTGATGTGGCAGTGGACGGGGCTCGCAGAACAACGAAACTAAAAAGTTCTGGAGCTGCCACCGCGTAACGACAGGCAAAAAGTGTGCTCGGGAGGTGGACGGGTTACCTGGTGAAGGTCACCGGTATTCGTTGGTAGATCGGTCGTTGTGACAACCCTTAGTCGAGACCTATAGCCAGTACCTAGGCATTAGGCATTAAAAACTTTCCCGTGTCGCAATCAATGAGAACAGTGCCCAAGAAACTGGACAGTTTTAGGTACCACGTTGAATGGCAATCATGATTCTTTGGCTTAGAGGTCTACCCTGTTGTATCTCCACAATATTACATAGCTATTAATTGACGGGGGATGAAGTTGCTCGCGTCCGTAGGATTTACCATCTTTCCTAACCCACCCTACACGTGTCCCCCGGGTGGTGCTAAACGAGCAACAACGCCGAGTATCGAGCGACGGTTAACAAACTCGACTCGACCAATGAAAGGCAGGAAATGGCCTCTGAACTCACGAACATCTACGAGGCTTGGCTTAATTGTCTGGCCCTCGAGGAAGAAAACCTCGCAACACATAATTAAATAAATAACCCCAATCCTAAGGTGGGCAACGTGCCGAGAGGATGTATGACTGGTGGGAAACCAGTTTCTAGCGCCAACCTCAGTGGAACGGGCAACCACTGTTGTATTTGCCTTCTCCTTGGAATAGGCGTCACCCCAGGTAGTGACTGTTATATCGTCCTTACTCGTGGGAACTGAAATGAATGAACAATTGAAATCTACAACAAACAACCAAAAAACCAATAATACTAACAATAAAACTCTAACACAACAAATCTTCCACAAAGGAATATTTGAGCCTAGACTCGGAACACAATCACTTACGGTTGGTGATTACCCAAATACTAATCTCATAACGCAAGACATAGCTCCCGGACCCAGTGAAAGCAACGATGCTAATTGGTCACAAGTCTCTGGAAAAAAGAGGCCTAATTCAAGTCCAGAACATAACGGGCACAAAAACAAACAAAACTGGATACTTACTGGCTGTCCCAGAATCCACCAATACCTACAACAAACAGATTTGCCGGCTTAGATGCTGATAACTCTCGAGTGATAAATAAGCCCCCACCAATATTTGTTGACAAAGTGGGAAATATCCAACCCCTTCTTAAGATTCTTAATGAACACGCCCTTGATATGTATAATTTTAAAGTTATTAACAACGACCGAGTTAAAATACAGCCAAAAGATCCAGAGACATACAGAAGCATTGTACACCAGCTAGAACTTAGAAACACAGAGTTCTACACGTACAAACCCAAGCATGAACGGAGTTTTAAAGTGGTCCTTAAAAACATGCACCCATCAACCGAACCTGAGGAAATCAAAGCGGCGTTAGAAGAAATAGGGCATTGCAGTACCAATATATGGAACATCAAACAAAGAGCTACAAAGAAGCCACTGCCACTGTTTATAGTAGAACTAAAAACAAGCCCAAACAATAAGAGCATTTATGAGGTTAAAAATCTCATGAACTGCATTATAACTTTTGAACCTCCTCGACCTAAACGTGAATTACCACAGTGTGCCAATTGCCAGCAGTATGGACACACCAAAAAGTACTGTCGTCGGAGCCCTAAATGTATTAAATGTGCTGGTGACCATCTCTCGATTGAATGTTCAAGGAAAACTAGATCAAACAGTGTAAAATGTGTCCTCTGTGATGGAAATCACCCGGCAAATTATAAAGGTTGTAAAATCTACAGAGAGCTTCAAAATCTTAAATTTCCAAAAGCACCAGAACGCAGATACACCTATGTTCGCAGCAAAGAACAGGCAGCTACAGCCGAAATGAAAAAATCTAAGGATAACGAACCTCTAAATAGCCAACATAAGTCATACAAAGAAGCACTTACCAATAAAAATCTTCTGAACAATACAACAACAGAGACAAATCACACTAACCAAAATGACATGCTTGAATTAATGAACCTCATGAAACAAATGATGCAGCAACTGACCACCATGACAAACCTAATATTAGCCCTCACAACCAAGCTGTCAACTTCGACTGCTTAAAAATTGCCCTATGGAATGCCAATGGGCTGTCACAACATACCCTTGAGGTTAAGGCATACTTAGAGACACAAAAGATAGATATCCTACTAGCTACGGAAACACATTTTACCAAAAAGAGCCACTTTAACATCCAGAACTATAAAACCTATCACACAATGCACCCCGACGGCAAAGCACACGCTGGAAGTGCAATTCTAATTCGATATAATATTAAACATCATGAAACATTACATTACTGCACAGAGGAATTACAAGCAACAAATGTCGTCATTGAAGACTGGGTGGGACCTTTTACAATCTCGGCTGTGTACAGTCCACCTAAACACAAACTTAAGTTGGAAGACTATACAAGGTTCCTCTCTACACTGGGCCACAGATTCATAGCTGGAGGTGATTACAATGCCAAGCACCACTACTGGGGCTCTCGTACTATAACTAAGAAAGGTAGGCAGTTGTTAATGGCCATTGAGAAATTAAAACTAAATATTATTTCCCACGGAGATCCTACATACTGGCCTACAGACTTGAATAAAGTACCAGACTTGCTTGACTTCTGTATTACAAAAGGCATCCCCAACAACTTTATAACAAGCAAAACGAGCACCGAACTATCCTCCGATCATTCTCCGGTAGAAATAGTACTAAAAAGGAAAATCACAGTGATACCTAAACCTTGCAAGCTACACTCCAATAAAACTAACTGGGAGATCTTCAGACAGATACTGACGGAAAAATTAGATTTAAAACTTCCTTTAAAGACGGACGACAACATAACAGAAGCGGTAGAACATTTCAATAGCTGCGTTCAACAATCTGCATGGTCTGCTACCCCAGTTGCCGCAGACTCGTACCATAAACAAGATTACCCAACATCTGTAAGAGAACTATTAGCTGATAAACGAAAGGCACGGAAAAAGTGGCAAACGACAGGTTATCCTGCTGATAAAAAAAATCTAAACTATCTTCAAACAAAACTAAAAATTCTGCTAAAAGACAATGAAAGCCAAGGCCTACAAACATTTCTAGAAAATGTTGATGCTACAGCAGAGACAAATTACTCTCTGTGGAAAGTGACTAAAAAACTTAAACGCCCGGTAGGTAATCAACCTCCTATCCGTAAAAGTAACTCGGAATGGGCTTCTAGCGATGCGGACAAAGCTGCTACATTTGCTGAACATCTCAAACAGGTCTTTATACCAAAAGCAGATACAGGCTCCTCTAAAACCCAAGAAGTCACAGAATTATTGGACCAAACCACCAACTCGATCCTCCCATTAAGAAGCTCACTTATAAAGAAATAAAAACAGCAATTAAGGCTTTAGATCCAAACAAAGCTCCTGGTTACGACCTTATAACAGGAAAAATCCTAAGAGAGCTGCCAAAGGAAGGAATTAAATTTCTCACATTCCTGTATAATGCTATCCTACGGAGAGGAATGGTCCCTCCTCAATGGAAAACAGCCCAAGTCATAATGGTCCCTAAGCCTGGAAAAAATCCGGTTGAAGCGCAATCATACAGACCTATTAGCCTGTTACCCATACCCTCAAAAATAATGGAGATAGTTATTTTGCTTAGATTATCCCCCATTATTGCCGCAAACAATCTACTACCTGACCATCAGTTTGGTTTTCGTCGTAAGCATGGTACTATTGAACAAGTACACAGACTAGTGGAACATATAAACAAAGCTTTTGAATCAAAACAATACAGTGTCGCAGCGTTCCTGGATATATCTTAGGCATTTGATCGAGTGTGGCATGACGGACTTCTTTACAAAATAAAAAAAGACCTACCTATAAACTTTTACAACCTAATAAAGTCATATCTAAGCGACAGACACTTTTTTGTAAAACAAGGAGAAGAGTTAACGTCTTTGTATGCTATAAAAGCTGGAGTTCCGCAAGGCAGCGTAATGGGTCCCACGTTGTATCTGCTTTTTACAGCTGATCTTCCTACGACCGATGGAGTAGTTACTGGAACATTTGCTGATGACACAGCAATTCTATCAATGGACAATTCACCAGACATTGCAGCACAAAAGCTTCAAAACAGCCTCGATCAAGTATCCAAATGGCTCAGAGACTGGCGAATCAAAGCCAACGAAACTAAATCGGTCCAGGTTACTTTCACAAACAGAAAAGAAACATGTCCACCCGTCACTCTCAACGGCATACCTCTACCGCAAGAGGATCACGCCAAGTATCTTGGAATATACCTGGACAGACGCCTAACCTGGAAGAAGCATATTTTCACAAAGCGATTAGCAATGGGCCAACAGTTGCGCACTATGTACTGGCTACTAAATAAAAAATCACGACTATCACTCCAAAACAAACTATTGCTTTATAAATGCATTATAAAGCCTATATGGACATATGGCCTACAAGTCTGGGGAACAGCAGCAAAATCAAACATTGAAATAATACAGAGATTCCAGTCAAAGATACTAAGAATAATAACAAACGCACCTTGGTATGTCTCAAACACTAGACTCCAACACGACCTCTGCGTCAAAAGTGTTATCGAAGAAATCTCGGAAAGGACAAAAGCGTACAAGAAGCGACTCACTAATCATCCAAATATGCTGGCAGTCAATCTAATGAACACCCAAACAGTTGCTCGTAGACTAAAAAGAAAGATTCCTCAAGACCTTCTCTGAGGCACAAGAATAAACGGAGCAGTCAGTGGACGGCTTTCGTGCAAGCCATTTAATTAAATATAACCTAACACATATTGCTGAATATCTGCAAGATTGATAGATTACAATATAGAAAGAAAAAAAAAAAAAAAAATTAAGTGACGAGATCACAGGCAGAGATTGACAAAGTCAAGGACTTGAGTCATCAGGAGTCGAGCAATATTTAGCGAATTCAATATTACCTACCTAGTTCAGATTTTCTGATTAGGAGTAGGATCAAACCAGTGTTGTAGGTATAAATAAGGACACCTGCAGTTTATTTCTCAGGCAAGTTGAGAACAGATTCAGTGGGATGTGGTAAGGCAGCCCGCGACATCGAATCTTTCGAAATGGATGTTTTTTTGCAATTTGCAGATATCAGGCTAGCAAACGTGAACTTCTAGAATTATAATCATAGATGTCGTCGTTGTATACATATTTATGTAGGTATGTTGTTACTTGTAGTCTTAATTTTGTATAGTCTGTTTAAGTAGACGACAACCTCTCTCGGTTGAACTGCGAGATGCCATTCAACGGCTTCGCCCGCGTGGCCTATAACAGGAAACAAATGTTTTTTTTTTTTTCAGAATCTACAACAATTGTTTAAAGCACTAACTGAATTGTCAGTTAGCGCTTTAAACAATTGTTGTTGTGTCCCAAACAAAAAAATAAGGATGAAGTTTTCCGTAAAACTAATCTCTGGGATGAGAGTAACTGTATGGTTTTAACAGAACCCAAAGCGTGTGTGAAAAGATCAGGTTTTCGCCCGTGGTCCCTGTCCCTTAGTCCCTGGAAGGGACCACGAGTATTTTTTTGCCCGTGGTTCCTTGGAACCACGGGCAAAAAAATAAGAAATATAAATAAGAAATATATACTGCCGAATTAAAAAGTGGGTGTATTTTTTTTTTAAGCCTCTAAGGGCGGCATGGGCACCGAGCCGTAGGCCGACGAAGGAGGCCCAACACTTCGGGGACAGAAGTCAAAGATTATTATTTAAAATGCGAGCGAAGCGAGCTCGCATCATAAAACGTCCGTGGTCCCTTCCAGGAAATACGAGGACCGAGAAGGGACCATGTAATTTTCCAGTAAGCATTTAGGGACCACGAAGAAAAAAAGCTCCGTGGTCCCTTCCAATTATTTACAGCGAAATGCTATTTCTAACTAACGCAGTTTATTTGTAATCAATATTTCATCGTTTTTTCTGGGAGAGCTCAACGTGTGGTGGTCGATAAGTGGCCGAGTAATGACTACGAAGTCAATATCGGTATTCCCCAGGGGAGTATTGGAGGGCCTACCCTCTTTTTAATTTTTATTAATGACCTCTGCCAGTTAAACCTTACTAACGGCAAGATTATTACTTTCGCGGACGACACGGCTCTTCTGTTCTTTGGAGATACTTGGGAGGAAGTGTACCACTTTGATCAAATGGGTTTCTCGGTTTCTCACTCGTTATGACCTGGTTAAACAACAACTTACTGTTAGCACTAGACAATTAACTTTAGGTTATGTAGGGTAGTGTATGGAATAAAAGAATTGAATAATCATACAAGCTTTTATTGTAAACTAAGACACTGATTATTCAACGGGCTATTTACTTAACATCAGCAATGACATAACATCTCTGGTTTATATGTATAAGTTTCATGGCTTAAATAATGATTAAAAGAAAACACGGTACTGACACAAAAATAGCACAGAAATAGCACAACAAAATAGCACAGAAATAACACTTATAAATTATAGCATTCACATATTTAAATATATTAACACAAATATAACTGACCTGGCCTTGCTTGAAGAGATAGCAATATTTCTTCACAGAGTAAGTAACAACCACTTTAACGTCTTTACGCTTCGGCGTCGCAGGAGCAAGTGAGCTGCGGACATAGATAATACACTATATAATACCGCTGCGGACTTTTTTGTTTTTTTTTTTTCGAAATGGCATCTCGCAGTTCAACCTAGAGAGGTTGTCGTCTGCTTAACCGGACAATCCTGTGGGTACCTTAAGTGTAAGGCCTCCAGCCAGGGCATAAAACTTACAAACTAAACGACTACACGCTAAGGGCACCCCCTGCGGGGTACGGGCCTCGGCTTAGGGCGTCGCTGGGAGTGGACAGCAAGGGGACAGGCTGGATCTGAGTGGTTTCATTAATTAGGAATTGATTTTGAACTACAGGCGCAGCAACGCGGGCTGGCACGAGCAAGGGACGGGGAGGGTGAGCTGCGGACGGCCGTTCCGTCGTTTATATAACCTTGTACAAACAGGCGTTGCCAGCCAACCGTTACTTGATTCAAACAAGAAAGCGGTTGGCCGATAAAATAGATGACAACTGCGTACCGAATTTACTAAAATTATAACATTACTCTCACTAAATACAGACAAAACTAAATACATGACGTTTACACTATCAAACAGTCACCCTACTCAAGACGCCTTATTACACATCACGGCTCACTCCTGTAACAACAGCTCTTCCTGCTCATGCCCCAAACTCGAAAAAGTGGACTCTCTCAGGTACCTCGGGGTAACTATTGATAAAAACCTAAACTTTAATTCTCACATCAAACTGTTGTCCAAGAGAATTAGGCAGCTCATCTTCATTTTTAGGGTTCCGTACCCAAAGGGTAAAAACGGAACCCTATTACTAAGACTTCGCTGTCTGTCCGTCTGTCTGTGCGTCTGTCCCTCCGTCTATCACCAGGCTGGATCTCATGAACCGTGACAGCTAGACAGTTGAAATTTTCACAGATGATGTATTTCTGTTGCCGCTATAACAACAAATACTAAAAACAGAATAAAATTAATATTTAAGGGGGGCTCCCATACAACAAACATGATTTTTTTGCCCTTTTTTTGATAATAATGGTACGGAACCCTTCGTGCGCGAGTCCGACTCGCACTTGGCCGGTTTTAAAAACCTACGACGTGTTGCAGATGCAAAATTTCTCAGAACGGTATACTTTGCACTCTGCCAATCTGTACTAAGTTATTGTATTTCTGTCTGGGGCGGTGCCCCTAAATCGTTCATGATTAAGATCGAGCGAGCACAAAGAGCTGTGCTAAAGGTAGCCCATGCTTTACCGATTTTTCACCCTACCACTGAACTCTACGACAAATGCAAGGTTCTTACTGTTCGACAACTGTTTACCGTCCAAACAATATTGAGTAATAGTACATTATGATATAAGTGCGGTAAGTTGAAAATTACAGCCGAGGCGATATTGCTAGCCCGAGCCGTAGGCGAGGGCTTCAAGAAAGTAGAGGCTGTAATTATCAAAGCGCACGTATGTCATACGATGTTTTATAACAAAGGTATTTGCGAGGAAATAAATAAAACTCGGACTTTCTTAAACGAATAAATCTTTTACTTGTTTACAAATTAGCGTAGCGATGCGTGCGCATCAGCGCTTTTTTTTAAGGCAAAGTCAAAAAAACAGCCAATATTACTAATAAAGTAAATTAATATTTTTATGTTTTTTTTTTTTTACAGATAAATGGTTGTAATTTATTGTCAAAATTAATTACCTAAATTAAAGAATTAAATGTTTATTTATTATATTTCATCTCCCAAAGTTAATTTTATTCATAAAATATTGACCACTTTTCTGACATAAAAACTCTTAGGTAAGATTTAAAAAAGTACCGTTCCTTTTTGACGGAGCATCTTGATAAACCGTGCGTTGTACATTACATTACTGCACAAGTACGTAATGAGATACATTACGATATTTAAATGGGTGAAATAAGATACCCTTTACGAGCAAATGTGTTATAAACATTATTTAATGAACTACAACTCATCCTTGCACGCTCATAAACGCTTAAGGCAAATGTATGTTCGACTCAAATGTGTAAAAGTAGTCTTTCGCGCCGAAACTTTTGTTTCCTTGGCAGTTATTTATATAATAAACTAAACTCTATACTAAAAATATACCCTCTTACCAAAGCAAAATGTAAGCAAGCACTCACCACATATCTATTGGACCTTGGTTACGATAGCACTAAAAGCCTCTTACTTGTTTTAAGATAAATGTGTTTTCAGCCTACTTATAACACCTTACATCACACCCATCACATCACATCACACCACACCACACCACATCACACCACACCACATCACACCACACCACACCACACCACACCACTACAACACACCACACCATACCACACCACACTACACTTTAATATACTTTAATTTTGTAAATTTTGTTTTTACCTTTGTTTGTTTACTATGTTCTTCTACCACAGGCTACCAATAATTTGTTATCATAAGATTTAATACTAAAACACTGTTTTTGGGGAGGGCTGGTAAAATCTGTATGACAGGGTTTTCCTAGTGCAGATACCAGTCTCCCAGTGTTCTCCCCTTGTGGGGCGGGCTTGTATTTATGCTTTCGCGGTTGCACAACGACATGCTTTGCTTGAGCTTTGCTTGGTAGTATAGATGCAGGCCTACCTTACTGCCTCCCTCAGAGGTGGTAAGGTGGCGGGGTCTTGAGGGGGAGCGCTACAGTCGTGTAGATCCTCAAGGCAAGTCTGGTGTGTTCTCCTTCACGTGGTTGCCGCCCTGCTTTTGGTCTATTTCCCTAAGAAATAGACGCAACGAAAATCACCAGGCGCATTTTAACCTAACCACGACCCTCCGTGACCGAGTGGGCGTGGGCTCGGCCGCCACTAAACCCAGCTGGCGTCGAGTAGGTAATCTGGTCACCTGCGCTAGGACCTGCGCAGTTGAGCGCCGTAAGCGGGGATGAAGGAGTCCTGGAGGGTTGAGCCGATCGGCGCTGGTGGTTATGCGTCCGTGAGGCAACACGCCCTCTTTGGTCTGGATTTCAAGCGAAACGGTGGCCCTACCCAATAGCCAAGGGTAGGGAAATGGCCACAGTGTCCCGTCAGAGGGCCACGGCGAGGGGTGGGAGGTCCGCGGAGGTCGTCCTCGGATGGCCGAAGCGGTTGGTGAAGGTCATGCTGAAGGTGTAAGTGAAGGTTTGATTAGTCGTCAACCCGATCAAGCGCCCGATGTCGCACTGTAAACCAGCCTCACGCCCCTATATCTCGAAGGTAGTCCTAACGGTTGAGCTAGTTTGTAGCGAGACGTTCCCAGGTGCGGGCTCCATGGAGGGTGGGAAGCCGGAGAGATGAATTTTTTATACTATACTATGGATACTCAAAGACCATACGACACCACACACACACACACACACACAACAACCACACAAACTCACAAACCTCACACACATTCGCACGCACATACTGCACAAACACACACCGGAGAGGAGGCAAAAGCCAAGGATTCTCCCAAGAGGGGTGCTTGCAGCACCTCTCTAGCCCCCGGATGCTCCGCTGCTAACGTAGCGAGCTCCAGTGCGGGTACAGGTCCGGCAGTGGCGAGAACCGCTGCCAGGACCAAAACCAGGTCCCGTAATAAACGGAGGACCGCGGCGCTGCTCGGGACCAGTACCGCACCTCCCTCTTTTTCAGGCGCGGAGCCCGCCACGACGGTTAATTCCTCTGGCCGGGCTCCCCTCATACATCTTCCTCCGCCTACTGCTCCCCCCCCGGTGGCCGTCACTGGTCAACCGGCGGAGACCAGCACCACAGGTGACGCGTTCGCGCTCACTTGGCAGGTGCAGAGGAGCAGGCGCAAAGGCAGGAAGGAGGATTCCGGCAAACAACGCCACTGCGCTGAACCCTCAGTGCAGGCTGCCCCGGTCCCTTCGACGGGTAAACCGAGAAGGAAGAACAGGCCGTCCCTGAGGCAGCGGCAGACACTGAGGACGGGTAAGTCCCCTCAATCTATACAGGCTAACGCCACGGGCCGGGTTAAACCGACCCATGGCAATGTCAATTTCTCCGCAGGCAAGCGGTCGCAGGCCGCGGCCGGCAGCAGCCGACCGGGACCCAGCCAACCAGCAGCCAGCGGCGCGAGTGGACCAGCCACGCAAACGCCACCGCAACCCGTTCGGATGGATCAGGCCGCGGCCAAGCGAGCCCTCAACGAGACTTTAACACCTCGAGGAGAGCGCAAGCGGCCGCGTCTTGATAAATCCAAACGGGATGCTAAGCGTAGCTACGCCCAAGCTGTGAGCTCCGACCTTGATGTCGCAGTCACCTGCGGCCGTACGGGGCACATCAGCAAGGAGGTGTCAACCCTGGTTCTCGCGGCTATCCAGAAGAAGATACTCGTCGAGGCCTCTTCTCCTACACAAGACTCACCTGCACCGACCTTCAATGCGAGGCCGGTGTTCAGCAGCGGGGTCCTCAGACTGTGGTGCGGGAACGACCACACCTTAGCATGGCTAAGGAAACTGATCTCCGAGTTGCCTCCCCCCCCTAGCACCCCGCTAGTGGTCAGGAGGCAGGCGGACATCAAGCGCCGGGTAAGATGCGGCATCCTCATTCCTGATGAGCAGGGGATCTTCGCGGAGCCGTCCGACATCGGGCGTGCTCTGTGCTACCAGAACTCTTGGGTTGGCATCAAGGAGTGGGTGTTGCTGGGCGCCAACAAACAGGCCGAAGCGTGGTACGTGATGGTCGGGGTCCCTGAGGACCAAATTCCGACCCTGATGGAAGCCGAACGCCGTCTCTCATTTGGTGCAGGGACGGTGTACGTTAAGTTCCAGGGTCCGAACGGCAGATTTGTCGACGTCCCTCAGGGATATCCGGGCGCCGCCAGCGCTGGGACACAGGTGGAGGAGGCAACTCCCCCCCCAACAAACACCGCGGAAACACCCGCGGTTGAGCCTGCAGTAGCAGCGCCAGCCGCCCCTACCGCCGCTAGCGTGGGCGCCGTCCTCTCGGGGGAGGAGCTCGAGGACATCATCCTGTCCTCGGCCTCTGACCTGGAGGGGGACGGCTTCGACGCGGGCGACCTGTTTGCTGGGCTGCGGCTGGCAGGAGACGAGGAAGGAACGTCCAGTGATGGCGTCCCCTTCGTCGACCTGTAAGGTCCTGCAGGCCAACCTCCACCACAGTCAGACCGCAACGGCTCAGCTGCGGAAGTGGCTGGAGGTACAACATACGGCCATTGCCTTGATCCAAGAGCCGTGGATTAGGGCGGGCCAAATACAAGGACTCTCCAATCTTGGTGGTAAGCTCTTAGTAAGTACAGATCATGATAAACCAAGATCATGCATCTATGTGACACGTAACATAAAAACACAGCCACTAACAGATTTCTGTTGCAGGGATGTCTCTGCAGCTAGGCTACTGATACAGCGGGGGGACACAGTAGCAACTGTGGTCTTCGCCTCCGCTTACATGCCCGAGGCAGAAGAGCCGCCGCCGCATGACCTCGCCCGCCTCGTGACTTACTGCGAGAGCACTGGGCTGGAGCTTGTCATAGGCGCCGATGCGAACGCTCATCACCCTCTGTGGGGCATGGACACACAAAACGCAAGGGGTAAGGCGCTAGTAGATTACTTATTTACAACTAACCTAACCCTACTAAATACAGGTTCCGAACCAACCTTCGTAAACAGACGTAGCCAAACAATCATAGACCTCACTCTGGCATCGGAGGGTGCTGCGGCCATCACCACCGGCTGGCAGGTCTCCAAGGAGGCCTCCTGCTCGGACCACAGGTGGATCCGCTTCGATATTGAGGTCTGTGTGACACCAACACTGCCACGGCGAAACCCGCGAAACACTGACCGTGCTGCTTATACACGCATCCTCGAAACCAAACTTGCGTCAGTAAACTACGGAATGACCTACGAGGACACGCAGCAGATCGACGAGCGTGTAAGTCATCTCACAAAATCAATGCTAGACAGCTACCATTCATCCTGCCCGGAGACCACTCCGCCCACAACACCAGGGAAGCAACCATGGTGGGGTGCGGATCTGGAACGTAAGCGCGGGAAGGTAAGGTCAGCCCTAAACAGAGCCATGAACACCTGTGCTGATGAGGATTGGGACGCGTACTACGCGGCCAAAAAATCATATAAAAAATGCATCAGATTCAGGAGCTCCACTGGATGGCGCAAATACTGTGGCAACATCGAATCCTGCCAACAAGCAAACAGGGTAAGGAAAATATTGGCACAGCAGAACCCGACTGGGCCTGCTGTCCTCCGTAAACCTGACAACACACTTACCACCTCACCAGAAGAGGCGACGCGCGTCCTTATTGAAACTCACTTCCCAGGCTGCGCTTTTACACAGGCTATCGACTGGACAGAGGTAAATCAAACACCGTCAGAAAACGACTGGCGCTATGCACACAAAGTCGTCACGCTGGAAAAACTCCAGTGGGCGATTCGGTGCTTCCATCCTTTCAAGGCGGCCGGTCCAGACGGGGTCTTTCCTGCCTTACTGCAGTGGGGTGGGACCTCTGTCGCCAACATACTGGTACCCATAATGAGAGCGTGCCTGGCCTTCAGATACGTTCCAAAAGGATGGAGGGAAGTGAAAGTCATATTCATTCCTAAGCCAGGTAAGAGTGACTATACCAACGCCAAACACCACCGACCAATCAGCCTGACCTCCTTTCTCCTTAAAACTTTGGAGAGAATTTGCGAGAGAGAGCTGAGGGACGGCGTTTTGAAAACTATCCCACTCCACACTAACCAACACGCATACAGCTCGGGCAAGTCCACTGAATCCGCCCTCCATCTAGTGGTCGGCCGGATAGAAGAGGAGATTCACCAGAAGGGCATCTGCCTGGGCACCTTCATAGACATCGAAGGAGCCTTCGATAAAACAAACTTCGCCAGCATCAACACCGCGCTCTCCCGTCACGGAGTAGAACAGGTACTGACAGACTGGATCACCAATATGTTAAGCAAACGAGTGGTTCGACTTGAAGGGGAACAGCAGATGGCCTTGATAGCCAGAGGCTGCCCCCAAGGTGGAGTACTATCCCCGCTCCTCTGGAATCTGGTGATAAATGACCTCATCACAAAACTCAACGCGAACCATTTCTACACAATAGGGTATGCTGACGACCTCGCTATCCTCATTTCAGGTAAAGTGACAGGGACAATCTGCAACCTCACTCAACAAGCACTACGCATCGTTGAGCGGTGGTGCAGAGAGTTCGATCTCTCAGTGAACCCCACGAAAACTGAACTAGTCATGTTTACCCAAAAACGAACACTAGGCCCTTATCGCCTACCCAAACTTTTCGATACGGAACTCCAGTTAGCCGACGAGGTCAAATATCTGGGAGTCATCCTGGACAGTAAGTTAAATTGGAGTAGTCACTTAGATAATAAAATAAACAGGGCCTGCATCACCTTTTGGCAATGCAGGAGGATGATAGGTAAGAAGTGGGGCCTATCCCCTAAAATTATACTTTGGTTATACTGCGCGGTTATCCGACCTATGATCACTTATGGGGCAGTGGTCTGGTGGCCCCGTACCAAACTAACTACAGCCTCCATCAAACTGCAACGCATGCAAAGGCTTGCCTGCATGGCGATCACAGGCTGCATGAGGACTACCCCGACCGCAGCTCTCGAAGCCATGCTGGGGCTCCCACCGCTTCATCTGTTCATACAGCAGGAAGCGACGATGACGGCTGTACGCCTTAATACACTTCAACTATGGGGTAAGAAAAAAACACAGCACACCGCGGTACTGGAGGGATTCCACAACGAGTTCCCCCTGACGAAAGCAATAAACGATCGGATACCAAAACAATTCGTATTCGATAAGAAGTACAAAATCCAGCTCCACGAGGATCACCGCTGCGAGGGATTAAACCCCGCGGAACTACGGATCTTCACGGATGGATCTAAAACAGGTACTGGCACAGGTGCTGGAGTCTTCTCCGAGGATCTCAACATCCAGATAGCCAAACCTCTGGGGGCCCACAACACGGTATTTCAGGCAGAATGCATGGGCATTTCCCTGGCGGCATCTGCCATCTTAGCCAGGAAGGTTGTGGACCACTCAATCCGTATACTCTCAGACAGCATGGCTGTACTGCTGGCACTAAACAACCACACAGTCAACTCTGGGTTAATACACGAGTGTCACCAACGCCTGAACCAGGTTGGTAATCTCAATAATATAACCATCCAATGGATTAAGGGACACAGCGATTCCCGAGGCAATGATGCCGCGGACGAACTCGCTAGAAGGGGATCGAGCATGGCAGCGGTGGGACCCGAACCTATCGTGCCACTCCCTTTCGGATACCTACGCACACTGGTAAGGAACCGAACTAGTGAACAACACCACAAGCTATGGCTAGACCACGGCGAGTGCAGGCAGGCCAAGGAAGCACTTCCTACTATCGACGGCCGCCTCACTAAACGCGCGCTTCGGTTGACCAAACCGCAGCTGCGCACAGTTACAGCTGCCATTACTGGACACGGCTCTTTTAATAAACACCTCTTTGTCATAGGAGTCACGGACAGCCCCCTGTGCCGTGCCTGCATGGAGGAAGACGAGACAGCAGCCCACGTGCTTCTGCACTGCCCAGGGGTTGCAACATACAGGGCAAAGTACTTCGGTAACCCAGGTACTCTCCGCGAGATTGTCAGCAACACCAAGGCGCTGCTGGCCTTTCTCGGGGAGTTAGGGTGGATCGAATAAAATTCCCACCCGCACGCAAAATACGCGCTTTGACGTGGAGTTGCGGACACCGGCCCGCTATACAATACAATACAATACAAATACCAGTCTCCCACAAAGGATTTATCTGATGTAGTATAGATACATGTTTTAAGGCGCCTTTGTGGAAATTGTGGAAGAGAAATAAAATGTTTATTAATTATTATTATTATTTCTTCAGGTGCTATAATCACCAGGCTGAGCAGCCTACGTTTTCTATTTTTAGAGGTTATCTGTGTTGGGTTTTTTTTTTTAATCTTTGATCTTCCTAATTGTTTTTTTATCATTGATTACTACGTATTGGAAACCTGCGTGTGAATTATCAAACAGATAACTGATTATGCGATAACTTGCCACACTATCCACATCTCCACGTCACGGCGTCGTCAACGTGGAACGGTGCGGTAACGTGCCACGTTACGTTGCCGCGTCGTGCTAGTGCACGGTACGGCAACGTCGCCGTAGGACGGCGCGACACGTCGGGCGACGTGGCTCGATTCGATGCGCTCGCTCAGTTAATGCTTCATTGTCTTGGCGATTAGTTGTGATTTGTAAATAAAAAATGTCGGAGAATATTGACTGTGATTTATTGATTTCACTTGTTGAAGAACGTCCAGTTCTTTGGGACAAGACAATGAAGACAACGAAGCATTAACTGAGTGAGCGCATTGAATCGAGCCACGTCGCCCGACGTGACGCGCCGTCTAACGGCGACGTTGCCGTACCGTGCACTAGCACGACGCGGCAACGTAACGTGGCACGTTACCGCACCGTTCCACGTTGACGACGCCGTGACGTGGAGATTTGAACAGGCCCAAAGGCGGTTGGGCTTGCTCCAGTCGGGTTTTGTGAGGGAGACTCGCTTCAGTCCTTTATAACTTGAGAGACTGCCTGACTACTACTTGTAAGTTAGGATGGAGCACGCTTGGCCTGATAGTCGCCGGCAAACCATTAACTCCGACTAAGGATAGTGTGGAGCTCCTCTCGCTAGGTCGTGTTTGGTTACAGCTGGGACCATAAGTTTTCACCCAAAAATACGGTGCGGTCTAGAACTGTGCTTATTTTTATTTTCTCCACATCCCTTTTATTTACCAGTTTGTTTGCTTAATTACAGGGAACTCAGCTGCCCATCGAGTTCAGGGTCCTGGACGACAGCAACCGCAACATCATGTGCCTCAGAGGGGTTCCTTCTATCTGGCAGAATCTTGATGCTCCGAAATTTATTTGGCATAACACACTTGGCATAATCTTCTTTAAACGAATATTTTTAAGGCATAAAAAATATTTAATATAGTTATTGTTTGGCCGAATGTTTGTATGTCCGAATTTACAATGGCATACTTTTAAGATGGCAGAGTTTTATTTGGCATTTTTACCTTTGGCAATGTTGAAATTCAGCATAATTTCGTTTAGAATAATGTTTATTTAGAGCGACGATTATTTGGTACAATTTCACTTGGCATACTATATAGATGGCAGAATTCCATTTGGAACAATTTTATTTGGAATTATAGCCATTTCTATAAATTAGCATTTTTAACCTTAAATTAGAATAAAAAATATTGTCCTACAAAGACAATATGTTACGCAAAGTTAGTGACAGAAACGAATCGCTCCAAAACCGACTCCACGTAGTCTTGTTTGCCCCTAGAGTGTAATTTAAATCCGCGAAGGCGAGGAGGGGTGAGGCGGCCCGTGAGCTGAGGAGCAGGAGGTTTTAACGCTCGCCGCCGTAGCTGAGGCTTCGCCGGCCAGCAAGCCGAAGCTGCGGTGGTGAGCGTAAAACACATCTGCGACTATAAGCTCGCGTGGGACTGCCGGAACCCTGCAGCGCCGGAGCCATGACAGAAACCATGCCTGCTGCATGCTTGCTTGCATTCTGCATGCTTGCTTGCATGCTGCATGCTTGCTTGCATGCTGCATGCTGGCTGCACGCATGGTGTATGCTGGTTTGCATACTGCATGCTTGTTTGCATATTGCATGCTTGTTTGCATGTTTGCATATTGCATGCTTGCTGCATGCATGATGTATGCTTGCCTGATCAGAAATATGCAGCAATTAACATTATCGTCGTATGTTTGCAACGAAATAAAATAATGTTCTAACAATTTTATTATTATGGTAAGATATACAAAATTGTTAAAACTATGATTTTTTTGTTATTTGATAGATCAGATGAGGCTTTCCATTATTTTGCATAATGAAATGTATGCCAAAAGATGATTCTAACTGTAAAATTTCTGTAATATGTTAGTTCTGCCTTTTAATGACTATCGATATGAAATTTATGCCAAAAGATGATTCTGACTGTGAACTTTCTGCGATATAGTCTAGTATAAAATGTACTGAGAAAGTTGAATCATTATGCAATTTCATCTTCTTCATTAAACGCATTAGTGAATTGTTTTTAATTTTATTATTACTAAAATGTTTTGATCTCACTGATTTAATAAAGAAGGAGATATGCTCCGCAAGACGAAAATGTATCGGAACCCTGTGTCTTCACTTTGCCCCTACCGCACGGCAACTACTACACATGCAGTTCACGAAAAGTAATAGATACGCAGTTGTAAGAAATAGGGACCAACTAGTTCAGCCAGGTTTCAGACTCGCTAAAGTATAGACTCATCTTTCATGAGGTACTGTTTGAGATGCTATAATAAAATTCCACAAAGTATTCTTGAACTGAATGAGACGAAATTTAAAACATGCATTAAATGCACACTATGTAAGCAAGCCTATTACAAGTTGAGCGATTATATCGCTGATAAAAATGCTTGGATCAATGCTGGTCCTGCTCCACATGGACAGGGGCGCATAAATTGATAGCATTAAATTGTATAGTTGGAGCTGCTGAAGATTGTACAACTATCTTTGCATTGTATAGATTCAATCTCTTTAGTATTATATAAATGCATAGCCCATATTGTGTGAGTACTATGTACTAGAAAGCTATCATTCACTGGAAACCTACGTCTTTTCTTGACTTGAATGTGCCCTGGCGGTTTGGAGTATGTCATGCTCACTCAATTGTCTCGCTGATGGTGGCGCATGTGTCGGATCATTTAGTTCCCTTCAAAATGGTTGAGATGAATGGTGCGTGCTGATCCATGCGTCATGTCCGTGAACGGGCGCTGTCAGTTGTGACTGGTCATCTCTTGGTTGCCATGGCTTATTTGAATGAATTATTTTGAATTGTATTTTTTTTTTGTTTGTGTATTTTTGATGTGGACACATATTTACCGTGCACATCTTGACATACAATCTACTATTACTAACGTTACTCAACGAGTACATAGTATTAGCCGATGTCTTTGTTTCCTTGGAAGTTGGGTAGGCTCTTTTTGCCAATTTTGCAAGAAAAATCGTTTAATTAATTGATGATTTACTCTTGAAATTAGACCATTTGCACGTCTCTTAGATCTCTTATTATTATTCTACTTATGAATAAATACTTTTCGTTTTTGTAGGCTCGTTGGCAACAGACAAAAATTAAAAAAAAAACTTTTTTACCTAGGGGAAGTTATGACTATGACATCTGACGCATCCTGTTATGACGCGCCACTATTTAAATGGTAAATTAGTTTTGAGTGAAATTAAGTGTTGTAGTTGCAATCACGTTACATACTTTGGTTACATATTTATTTCTGTGTGTTGAGTTATTTATATATTTCATGCGAGTTTAATGAGAAATGAAGTTTCAACGAAGAAAGTCTAATGTTGTTAGATTAGAAGAACAAAAACTAAAAAAAAAGCCAAAACAGCCGTAAATGTAGTGAATGTTCCGAAGAAGAAACAAAGGAATTTTCAAGCGAGTCCAAAGGATTTACATTTCAAGTAGATATTTACATGAATGAATGAATGAATTTATTATTTTTTACTTTATTATTTTTTTATTTGACATTTACTGATTTGACATGAATACCTACTTATTTTGTTAAGAATTTTACCTACTTTTTTTATCATCATTGTGACTTAATGATTTTTGTGATTTTTATTTACATTCTTTTTGAATAGATAGAACGAATTTTATATATTATTGTGAATGTGGGGACCATGTGGGTCACATTTATATTTTTTGTTTATGTTTTCCCACAACTGTCTGGCAGTTTGAGTACTCTAAGCGACCTACCCAAATGTCCTTTCTTTGGTATTGTTCGTCGTTTCGTTGAGCTCCTTGAGTTATAAGTCGAGCTACACGTTAACTGACAAATGCTTGCACTGACTGGACACGGACAAGTCCACTCAAATCTGTATGGTTCTTTCTTCAAAAGACCATCTCAGACACTAATCTGCATAGTCCTCATGTGAATTGAGCAAGATTGTCTGGACTTTAGAAGAGACTATGACCTCTGAGTTTGCTTCTCAGAGTAGTCAGGTACGAAACACCGGCCCCATCTAGTTTAAAAAAAAATGACGTGTAAAAGTGTTTGTAAAAACCTACTTGCAAAATAAACATCATTTATCATAATGGGCTCATTTATTATGAGAAGAGGTTTGTAATAAAACAAAAATTCCTTGTAGTTGGACATTGTAATGTATATGTCTTTTACATGTTTTTTACTTACATTTTTGGATATTATTAACCTGAAAATTTAAGCATTTGTCCTCCTTATGTAGCTTCATGGTCATTTCTTGGAGGCTTAGCAATGGCTTTGGCCTTTTTACCTTGTAATTCATGTTATTTAAGTTTCTAACTTTATTAAATCTTTGTTTACTTTTGTGATGTCAGTTAGTGGCAACCCTAGTTTTATTTTTAATTTATTGCTGGAGCTAGTTGTAGGTTGTATAGGTAAATCACACATCGACCTCATTCGATTTTCTTTTTAATCATTTTCTAATTTTAAAATGTAAATTATGTGGAGTTGACAGGAGCCTGGTGGTGGAATGGGCAGTCTACGTTCAGAGCTGAGAGCAGGAACACCTCTGAGAAGCTCCATAAAAATATATTTAAAAGGGCAGTTCCCCTTATTCTTCTGTTTTAAGTCGGCCTCTCTCCGTGCCGCACCCTCACCAAGAACACCTGGAAACCTTGATGTTTGAGCTACACAAGCCTGATGAAGATTTGATGCTCCTCGGCCCTCCTCCTACGGCCTGAGGATTAACGGTCCTCGGCCGTCCACCACCGTCTGAAGACGGATGCCCTCGGCCCTTCTCCTACGGTCTGAGGATTGACGGTCCTCGGCCGTCCACCACCGTCTGAAGACAGATGCCCTCGGCCCTTCTCTACGGCCTGAGATTTGATGGTTCCTCGGTCCTCCTCCACAGTCTGAAGACGGACGTTCTTCAGTTATTTATTCCATTCTGCGTTTCATCTTCAGTACTTTCCGCCAGCTTCACTGGCATTAATAATTAAGTAGCTCCAGCCTTTAGATTATCTTTGTTAATAAATTCTTATAACTCGTCCCCTTTATTTCTTTTAATAGTGCTCCCCTCCAGACTGAAAGTTAGGTAGGTGAGTGCTCAGAGTGACCTTACAGTTTTGTGGATCCTATCCAGGAAAATGTAACGTTACAACATTCCAAACGCATTCGGTGAACTAAGGAATGCAAATTACGTGTTACGGATCTTGCACCGAATGTAATGCTCAAATTAAAATAGTTCTCAATTGGCGTACCGACAAGATTGCTGTTTGTGAGGGATATTTATTTTAGATTACAATAAAACTTTTCGACATAATCCCAATAAAAAAATTAAGTTGTAAGTATGTTGTTGTTGTAGCAATATTAAAGTTCTATCGTAGTAATAGTATTATGGGCAACTTTGCTATTCTCTAATGCTATGTCACCTACCTTTTGACACACCCGTCATTCCGACCCACACACAAGGTATCGAGTTTAAATCAAAACAATATAATTTTGTCATGTCTCTTCTATGTTTTGTTTCTCTATGACCTGTGCGAGTTTAATACTTTTTAGGGTTCCGTAGTCAACTAGCAACTAGGAACCCTTATAGTTTCGCCATGTCTGTCCGTCCGTCCGTCTGTCCGTCCTCGCTTAATCTCTGTGATCGTTAGCACTAGAAAGCTGAAATTTGGTACCAATATGTATATCAATCACGCCAACAAAGTGGTAAAATAAAAATTGAAAAAAAATGTTTTATTAGGGTAGCCCCCCTATATGTAAAGTCGGAAGTGTTTTTTTTTTTTAATTTCAACCTTAACGTGTGATATATTGTTGGAAAGGTATTTAAAAATGAATAGGGGTTTTCTAAAATCATTTTTTGATAATGTCAACAATTTCGGAAATAATCGCTCCAAAATTAAAAAACAATGTGTCCCCCCCTCCTCTAACTTTTGAACCATAAGTTTAGAAAATTTGAAAAAAATCTGAAATGTAGAACTTTTTAAGGACTTTCTAGGAAAATCATTTTGAACTTGCTGGAAACAACAGTTTTTGTACAAAAAAGACAAAATTTGTACAAAATAATTTCTGGACTAAGTTTGTAGTATATTCGTATATGCAAGCATTTTTACATAATGGATACCCACCTTGAAACTCATAAGTGGGAACACTTATTGTGACGGACGGGAAACTACGGAACCCTACACTGAGCGTGGCCCGACCATTGACTTGAGACTTTCTATCTCTATGGGCCCGACACGCTCTTGGCCGGTTTTTTATGTTTCTTTAAATCTACAATCCCTTGTAGCCCGCTTGAAGCAGTGAAAACATCAAACTTAGAAGAAATTCAACACGCCCCCTCAAAAATTAATATTTTTAAATTGACTACCTACCTAACTAATTCACATTAGTTAACGTAAAAAATATACGGCCGATTATGCTGCCGCAAAAAACGTATCCTTCATAATTACATAAAAAGTACGCAATATTCAGAGGTACTACAGGACTACTGAACCGATTTCGATGTAATTTATAAGGAACCAATTGGAAAATTGTCTAATAAAACAAGTTTTTACAAAAATCTTTTATTCTGTCTGAATGGGAATATAATATGGCATATAGCTTTCCTTTGTAAACTATTTGCAAGACAAATTACTATAGTACAGACCCTGTGCCTGATCTAAACATGTTCAATCATTAAAGAAATGGTAAGATTCATTGTTCACATTCAGCAGTTTGGAATTACAAAAAGAAAAATACAATTGAATTAAATTTCAAGCCGTGGACCTGAGAAAAAATATGTTGACTAATATTTCTACAAAGTGAATATTCACATTTAATTATAATTAACGAATTATACATTTATGAATACAATTTTAAAGTTTTCTAAAAATATGAACTAGGTATCATAAAACGTAGCATAATTCTTCTCATGACATAATATATGGCTATCCAAGACATACTTCTACTTACACTTTGATACAGAAATACTTGCTAGAATAATCCAATCCACAGCTTGACAAAAAATAAACAAAAAGGAACTCTACCGCTTAGGGTGTTTATAAATGCTCAAAATTATTACATATACATACCTACTTACTACTAACATATAAAACTTACAAGAATGTATCGTAAATCACAGATTCCCATACTAATTAAATGTTTAATATCGTTTTAGGTATAATCGTGCCATTTGTTTGTTTTACTTCTTTAGAGGAAATATGTGACTCATAATATTATTGCAATAGGGTAAAATAGCTAGTTCGTGCAAAAATTTTGTAAGTGAAGTGTTACTTATTAACATAACTATTTATACCATTGACGGGGAAAGTGTCACACATATTTACTAATATACCTACTTAAGTATGTTAAATGATTGGCAATTACATTTTGGCTATTTCACCCTGAAAGCTAGTTAGGTGGCTGGTAAACCACCTATTTAGTGTGACTGCGCTAAGTCGCTAAGATAATAATCATGTAAACCTAATCACTGCACTAGTTCAAATGTATATCAGTCTCAAGGAAAGGAGAATGTCTTTTAATTGCTAAGCATTGTTATAACTAACACAATTCTGGCCTCAAAACGATACAACTCCTAAATAAAATTAAGTTTAATAACTAATTGATCGTTCAACACTTTGTCCGCACTTTACACTTATTTATCACTTCTGGAGGTGCCAGCTTGCATATCTTTCACAGTAACCTTCGGGTCAATGTTGATAATTTCGCTCAATTTCTTAAGACTGAACGGCACCATTCTGTTGCAGAATGACATGAGAGTAGTGACATTGGCATACTTTTCTAGCGGTTCAGGCTTTGTCTTATAATAGGAATACCCTCCTTCCGAAATACCGGGAACACTGTAAGGTAGTCTAGTGGTGGACTTCCTGGCGACAGTCTTCCCCGGGAGCTTGGTCGTCGACTTCCTAGCGCATCTCTTCTGAAGAGGAGCCTCCTCCTTCTTCCTTTCCTTTTTAGAATCCGAATACATATACGGCACAGTTGTGTATTTGAATAGAAGCGTTGGGTGAACTGCGTTGTGGTGACTCTTCAGGTCTCTTAGGAACTTAAATCCTGTATGTTCACAATGACCGCAGTAATGCGTTTCTCTGGTGTCATGATGCAGCTTGAACAGCGCGTAGTTGACCGGCACGTGCGGATGCGCCAGGTTGTGGTGCTCATATAGAGACTTCACGTCGAGGCGAAGAACTAAGCAAATGCAGCACTTGTAGACCACGTCGCCTTTTCTAGCAAAGTCTGGTCTGATATTATCATGTAAATGGGTGTCAATATCAGTTTCTGGTACTGAGTTTTCACAGAATAAACATATGCTGTTTCCTTCCTTACTCTTCCTTGCAGGTAATGCTATAGGTATAGACCTTCCTGCCTTCTTCAGGTCGATGACGTGTGGTTTTCCGGGAGGTATTGCATTCATTATTGTCTGCTGATGGACATCAGGGTGAAATTTGTTAAAATGTGTAATCATTCCGGGCTTACTACAGCAGGAGTAGTCGCAGTAGTAGCACGAGAAAGGCTTCAAATTATAATGAGAGAGTACGTGTTCTTTCCAAGGGTTGTAATATTTGTGTTTGAAGGGGCAGTTTGGGCATTGTCTCACGATCATCTTCTTGTTGCCGGCGGCCTCGTCGATGATGAGTCGCTCGTCATCACTCTCCGGCGCCGGTCTCTTACGGCTGACTGGCACCAGATCGGGCGTGGGAACGCGCTCTTCGTAGCGGACGACGAGGAGAGAATTATCGATTTCTGTGAAACTCTTTTCAGGAGTGGAAGGCTCCGATGTAGTTGGGGTAGCGGAGGCAGTCTGCAGGGTCTTCTTCTGTGCCTGTATTGTGTAGTTGAGCCAGGCGGCGCGCATGGAGGGGTCTCGTATGGCCTCCATGGGGCAGGACGGGCCGTCGTGACCCTTGCAATGGAACTGTGCTTCATGGTACGACGGATATTTGACAGAACAGTTAGAGCAACCCCACCTGAAAATGTTGAAATAATAAATTATTAAAGCTACATAATGTTCCCTCCTACTCCGCCCAGAGCGGGAGGAGTCATTTGATGATTTACCATCCGAAAAAAAAAAAAATGCTGAATAACAACAATAGTCCTCCAGTGACGACCCCAACGTCCCAACGTGATATTACCGTTATTGAGAAGTGGGTCGCGCCTACTTGTAGTATGGCACTTCTGATTCCACAAGGTTTCACTTCAAAGCAAATTGCTGGTGGATAATCCTGACAACGAGGTTGTGTTTATGTCTATATTATTTTAATTATTATAATAAGGGAGACATTATTTTTACTTTTATTTACTCACAAGTACCATTCCAAAACAAACTTTATTCTAATGCTACTCCCACATTTGGGTTAGCGTTAACGTTAATGGCAATGGCCAACTACTCGTTAATTAAGGCATTAAAAATGCGCATTGGCTGCTTTTAGGTTACAATGCCAACAACAACAACAACAACAACAGCCCATAACGTCCACTGCTGGACATAAGCCTCTCCCATGATGGGAGGAATTTGCCGTAATCTCCACGCTTGGCAGGCGGATTGGAGATCGCAGTGATGAAAGACTAATAGAAAACGCTGCTGCCCATTCTCTGGTCTACGGAGGCGCAAGGTGTTCTGCCTCAGACATTAGTCGCCTTATACGACACCCGTGAGTGTGATGGGTTGGTTCTATTCTACTCTGCCGGATACCACACGGCGTTACAATGCCGTTAAGAGTTAATTATGTTGGCCACATCTACGTAACGCCTAAATTAACGTGCTAATTTACGCGTTAAGACGCAGGTGGAGTCGTAGTATAATGCGAAAAGGTTGATTTTACGTGGCATACCATCTTATACTGCCTAGGCGCGCATATGGTTGTTTCAAATCAAAAATTTAATTTAAAATAAACTGCAAGATTTGTTCTCTTATCTTCGTATGTAAAACCAGCGTACCTGATCATATTAAGTTCCATCTCCAAGTGGTCTCTCATGGCCGCTTCGTCTTTGATCATCGTGCCGCACTTGGGGCAGCAGAACATCATGTTGCTGGGCGTTCCAAACTCGCCGAAAGCTGCCTCCAACTGTTTCACTGAGAATTTCTCAACTACGTCATCGATGGGAAGCACGGCGACTGGTGCGGGCCTGGTCGGTCGCTCGACAACAATTTTCTGATTAGCCAAGTTCGCCTTATGCTTATCTATGATGGCCGCTTGATGGTCCAACTGGCCTGCGACCCACTTTTCTTTGTTGACGTCCTTGGGCAGCTCGATGTGGTCGTACTGCCTGAAGTGCTCGGTGGTCATGTGTTCCGTAAGACCGAGCTTGTGGAAAGCCTTGTAGTTGCAGAATCCGCATCCCCATCTGAAACATTGATGATAAATATGATGCTACTGATCTTCTTGTTTTTGTTTTGAACAAACTTACAAATATTGAAGCACTTAGGTACCTATTACTTTATTAATTTTCTGTGTTTCAATAAATCAATTGATTCCAACTAAAAGTTATAGAAAGCTCACATTATTAAGGCACTAATACGTATACCACTGCCACTGCCTAACCCATCGAGGATTACAGGCGTGATGTAATTTGTATTTCATTTAGAGAACAGAAATTCTAGCGGTTTATTTTAAAGTTATTAAAGTTAGTACTCAATTAAGAAAATGTATAATCTGGGTAACTTACTTCCTATACTGCAGTTCTTCATATAAATGAGACTGCATGGCCTCCCTGGTGTCTACCGATACAACACTGCACAGCGGGCACTTGAACTGGATTCCATTCGGCTCACAGAACTGACCGAATCTCTTGCACAACTCCTCCATAGATTCTAACGACTCTAAAACCGTCGACTCGTCCACTTCTTTCTTGACCAGTTTCAGGTCGATGTTGACGGGAGGCACGGAGGCTACCGGCTGCTCGCCAGGGCTCTCCTGGTCCTCGGTCTTCACCTGCGGCACGCTCGGGCCCACCTTCTGCCGCTGTTTCATCCAGCGCGGCGTGCCGTCCGGCTCGTCGGGCAGCGAGCCTTCCCTGTAGTAGTAGTAGATGACATCTTCAGGCTCGGTGGGGTGCGAGTGCGCCAGGTGGTTGTTCACGTTCTCCAACGCGGACGCCCGGTACGGACAGTAGCCGCACCTGAACTGCATCTTAGACTGATGCACCTTGAAGCAATGCTCGGCCACTTCGACTCGCAGCATGCTCTTGAAATCACAGAAGCCGCACTGCCACGGCTTCAGGTCCATGGTGGGCGCGGCGCTGGGCGACGCCGCCGCCGCACTCACCGCCGTCGCCGCCGCCGCCGCCGCGCTCGCGCTCTCGCGCACTACGTAGTACGGTGCGTTCTGATGCAACTCCATCATATGCTTCTCCAAGTAATCGCGCTTGTAGTAATAAATGTGGGCACACTGCGGGCAAGCATACAGGGTGTCGTCGTGCATCTTGAGGTGCACCATCACCCGCGCGGCGGTGATGGGCTTGCTGGTGTCGGAGATCTGGGTGTCGGGGCAGTGCACGCAGCGGAAGGCGTTGCTGCCGGAGCCCACGTGCAGCGCCTCCCAGTGGCGGCGAAGCGTGGGCTCGTCCACGGCCGTGTAGGCGCAGCCCACGCCGCCGCACGTGTTGCGCTGGCGGGCCGGCACGAAGCGCGGGTAGCGCGGCAGCAGCTCGGGCGGCACGGGCAGCGCGCGCGCGGGCCGCTCGGGCGCGTGCCGCTCGGCCGCGGGCCGCTCGGCGCGCTGCGGCAGCGAGGAGGACGCCAGGTTCACCATGCGGTCGAAGTGCTTCTCGTTGGTCTCGAGGTGCGGCACGGGGTTGACGGGCGCGGTGCTGGGCGCGGGCTGCTGCTGCGCGTGCAGCTGCAGGTGCCGCACCATGTTCAGGCGCACCTTCGTGCTGAACTCGCATATCTCGCAGTACACCAAGTGCTCCAATATAGGATTTATCGGAAGCTGATTTATTTCTCCAGGCCAAAATCGACGCTTGCTCAAGGTTTCAGGGTTATTTGCGCTCTGTTTTCTCTTAGGCAGCTCTCTCTTATCCTTTTTCTTTGGATTGATAATGTAACAAGGAATCCCCTTATCAATCATGGTCGAGACCAAATGGTCTTTCTCCTTGTGTATGTCATTGAGATGTTGCTTGGCCATGAGCAGGCTCACTAGGGTGACGCGACACACGCCGCACTGGTACGTAACCTTATCGCAGTGGTCGAACATGTAGTGGTGCATGATGTGATCTCTACTGCTGGCCATGTAAGGGCAGTGTGCACACTTGGACCCCTCTTTTTTATTGGGATAGCAGTAGAAGAAATGTTTTTTCAAGCCATTTATGGATTTGCATATTTGCTGACATTTAGGGCATGTGCTGAGGATATCTATTGGCACCTTGTGGCTGGTGGTCTGCGCTGGGGCTGCGAGCTTGTCGCTAGCCGAGGTAGCGACATCGTCATCCGAGAGGTCTATGACGGGCAGGCTGGGCTCGTCGTCTTCACTGTCCAGCACGACTACCTCGCTGGGCAGCTCCTCAGGTGTTTCGAGCTCAGCTTTAATAGGTACTTTAGTTATAGTTAGCGACGGTTCAGACTTAACTGCAGCGACTGGTGTATGCTCGGGGGGTTGGTAAGTACCGTCTGTCTTGATAGGAGCAATTATTGAAGCAACAACACTTGGAACTGGGGCTTGTAGTTCAGCAACAGATACAGTTGGTGCCACAAGTGCAATTGGAGCTACTGGTTGCTTTACAGCTTCAGGTATGTCTTTAGGTGGTTCGGTCTGCACAAGGGCGGGTTCCGTATGTACTGCGGCGGGTTCGCTAGCTTCCTGCTGTATCTCCATGATCAAATTAACACCGATGAGCTTCTCCAGACTTATGGAGCGTTCTGCTTCACGCACTGGATTCTCCTTGACAGCGCTCGGAGCCACATCTTCGCTCGGAACTTCAATGTTCAGGTAGGTTAGTGGAAGGACCCTCTGCTGCAATAGAAATTGACCATGAGCATACAGAAATTATCGCCAAACTTATTTAAACTCGGTGCAAAAAAAAGCCGTTTATGAAAGTTTTATCAACAAAATATAGCTACCTGGTTCTAAAACTCATGACAATTGGTTTAATTAGATTCGTTTTAGAAAGCGGGAAAGTCAGAACCAAAGTTCTATACAACAACTAATCCTAGAAGCTAAAAAAAAACGCGATATATCCCGACCGTTTACAAAAAACAAAGAAGAAACGAATAGGCATAAAGCTCTGGCAAAACTGAAGTGGGTCCTGCACGGTATGGGGGAAGAGATTCGCTCGCATCTATTGTGTCAAGTAACTTGTATGAGGTGTTACTGGTACGAGTAGTCGAGACAGGAATCTGCTTCAGTGTAGCCAAAGTTTAACTGAGCAAAGCTAAGCTTGATTTCACAGCATTATCTACAAACCCCACATACTTTATCAGTAATAGTTCTCAAGTAAGCTTGGGGTTGTTTGGTGGGGTGTACGGCAGACGTGTGCGCCAGGAGTTCTGCTTCGCTGTCAGCCCCTAGCACGCACCAAGTGCATTGGAACAAGTTCAACCCGTGAGACGTGAGGTGGGCGAGCAATTCTAATGGTGATGGCGCTTCTTCTTTGCATACCTGTAACCAAATAAATAATAGAAATGTAAACGATTCAAAAGTAGATGTTTTATTAACAATTAAAAGTAAAATGTGAGTGGACACGATGATTGTAAAGTGGCGTATAATTTAATAATTGTTGACGTGTTTTAGAATTATAATGGTGTCGATTCTGTTGTGCACAAACTAAACTTAATTTAGGCTATTGCTATCTTTTTCTCTCTAATAAAACGAGAAAGAGACGGACGTAATTTAGAGCTGTCAAATTTAGTTGGTACTAATATTTCCATACAAATGAAGGGTGCACGTAAAACCATGTCGACTAAAAACACGGTGAAGCGCAAGGCATAAACTAGTTTGACATCTCTAACTTAGTTCATAGCTGTAGCCGTCCTTTTCTCGCACTGCCTTTTAGTAAAAGATAGCAATAGCCTAAATTAAGTTTAGTTTGTGCACAACCGAATCGACACCAATATAAACTTGAGCTAAATACAAACGGGAATATTTTTTAAGCAATGCGCAAAAGAACACATTTCCATTATTTGTTCAAAACTTTTTTGTATTTTTTTTTTCCGAGTTTAAATCAGCTAAATATGGGCGCTATCTATTCGTAATAATTTGGCAGGGCGCGCGTGCCGTACGACGCATGCGGCGGTGTTGCAGCGGGGGTGAAATCCCCTTTCGGCGGCGCCGGCGAGTAGCCATAAAATCAATTTCAAAGTAAACATCTTTCGTTAGCGATAACTTTATTTTTTTGTTCTAACACTTATCTAAATAAAAAATATAGTAAGTTTAATTTGTCAAAGTTTGCGCACTGAATAAAAATATTGCTGTATAACTAGGTAAATGTTAAAAATAATCACGTGATTGCATGGTTTATGTAGTTTTGTATGTATGTTTACATTAACTTACATAGCAACGATGCGAGGTGGCGCCAACATGTTGTTGTAAATGCTCTTTGAACTCGTTCGGGGTGAAAGTTTGGTACTTGCATTTGCCTTTCGCTGAAAAACAACACGTACAAAATGTTATATTGGAAAAACCACCGATATTTAAGTGATAAAATGGTAATGTCTCTTTCTTCTTAGTGAGTCGATGACAATTTAAGTAATAAGTACCAGGACTTATTAAGCAAGGCAGGGCGAAGAGGATCTCGGTCTTGCTAAAGCAATTTTGATGCCACTACACTACGCCCAAAACGCAGAGTGGCTAGACAATAAGCGTGATATTTTCGAAGAATGTAAGCGATATACCAATAGAAGTTCGAGTTTCATAAATAAAACGGTGCATTGTTTTAGTCTGTACCTACCGTGTATGCACAAGATTTAATATATTCATTTTTTATTACTTACCATTGCAACAACGATAATATGGCACGGCTTGCTCTCGAGTCAGCATGCCGCCCCCATCGCCAGCAGCCACCGCGACTGTCGTGCGCAGCGAGGTGGCCGCGGACAGCGCCACGCCGTGCACGCGGCTGGCGTGGGCCCCCACCGACTGACTGGCCGCCGCTCGGTAGAAGCACTGCACGCAAGAATACTGGCAGTGTCCGTGCACTCTGAACACGTGCATAACAAGATCGATCGCGTTCCCCAGAGCATCGAAGTCGCAATAGGAACAATTTAAAGCGTCGACGCCTCCGATGCGCTGATGCGTGGAGGCGTGCAGTAGCGCTTCCTCGGCAGAGTCGGATGTAAACGAACAGAATCTACCCGCACATTTGTACATCTGAACCAGTTTGTCTCGAGCCATCATAGTTTCCAAAACCACTCGGTGTTTATTTAACATCACTTTGGCTTGCGGTTCCTCGTATTTAAAGGTCGGTTCGGTAGGTTGTTGTCTAAGTATCGGGTAGGTATGGGTTACCCGCGGGGACTCCGCTCCGAGGCTCACTACACTCTGGATTATCGGGAAACTTGACGTTTCGTTTGGCGTATCATCTGCCGCTGTAGATATCAAGTCACTGATGGGTCTAACATTGATGAATGGGGTAGAAGAAGCAGGACTGTCTGTTTGCCTAACTTGTTTATCTGGAATTTCTTCAGCAGTAGATTCAGGGACTATTTCCTTTTGGTAAATAGGGAAGTTATCCATGTGTTTATCAAGATAATGTTGAAAGCAGTCCTTGAATGTATGTGCCCCTTGTGGAGTAACTATTACTTTGCAAATGAAACAATATCCGTCCCAAATCTCAGAGTGCTTCAGTTGTACATGTTTTTTCATTGAAATCAGAAGGGTCGTCTTAAAGTGACTGTCTTTCCCATTGATACAACAAATGTATTCTTTAGCACCCGATTCACTGATATGGATCTTAAAATGTGGATAGTCAACAATGTCATTAGAAGGCTGATTGGCGAGGTCTTCTAGTCTCGGCCCGAGACGGTTGGTTGATTGTTGGTCATCTTGATGCGTTGACTGAATAGGTTGATGGTCTACCTCTGCAAGTTGGCTTATTTCAGTGGTGTGAACAGAGTGAGATTCGTCCTTTAAAATTTCATCTGAGTTCTCCGATTCAACCCGCTCAATTTTTATTACTTTAGCCTCAATGGGTTCTTCACTGATGAAATCTGATTCACTAACATTGTCATCAGCTTCAAACGTGATCTTTGACTTAATACTTGCTAGTGGAACCATCTTCACCGGTTTACATTGCGGTGACTCAGATTCAACACTTTCAGCGATATCGTTTGGTTTTTCAGGTAGCTTAGGCGGTGCGTCTCGTAGACTACTATCATGTACTGATGGTGGCTCAAGTATTTTTTTATCACGTAAAAACTCTTTTAATGTCTTTCTAGACATTGCTGATAAATTAATAGTATAAACAGGAGTTTGTTCATCATCATGGCGTCTAATGACGTGATTTTTAAGATTTTCAAGAGATATTTGAGTATAATTACATCTTGTGCAAATGTAGCCAATGAGTTGACCCTTGGTTTGTTTTGGAGGGGATGGAATATCCAAACTGGGAGGGCATGTCTTCTCAAGTGGGCACTCCGAGCATTTGTGCTTGTATTCACCAGTGTGCATACTCACTATATGCCAAAAGAATGTTTCCAAAACTGAGGAGTTATTAGCGAATTCTTTAAAACAGAATATACAAACGTACTTCTCGGAAGGCATCTTTCTTATCGCTGGGATATTAATTTCTTTACTCTGTGCAATGGCTTCATCTGCTTGATTCGGATCCATTCGAGATAGTGGGATTTCGTCGTGCGGGTGCTCACTAATGTAATGATGTACGATGTTGGTACCCTCAAACCCACATAGACGGCAGGAATAAATTAACTCATTTTTACGGAAACAGTACTCTTTATCAGTATAACAATCCAAGAGACGTAAATTAGAATCCGTTTCTAAATTAGTTTGTAGTTTAGTTTCGATTCTTTTCTTTTTATTCTTAGGCTTTATCACCCCATCTTGCCAACCCCGTCCTCGTTTGCGTTTGTTCTTTTTCTTTATTTCAGCCAGAACTTCGGTGCTACCAAAGCTTTTCGATGATACGAGTGAACCAACTTCCGAATCAGAACTGTTGTCAGAATCAACGTCGCTCGCATTTTCAATAGTAGTGTCTCCTGCTGATTCTGGGTCAAATGCGTAAGGGTCTAATTCTTTTTTATTATATTTAGTTTTTGACTTAGGCCCAGGTTTGTATTTTGGCTTTTGTATTTCAGGTAAACATACAGGAGATATTTTAGGCTTAGGTTTAGGTCCAGGCTTTTTTCTTACTTTTTCAGGAATAGAGTTATCACGGATTTTGTCAACTGAGTTTTTAAACTTTTCCAAAACCACTACGGGTTCCGACTCCGGTAACACAACTTCTTCCTTTTGTACAGGTTTTTCGTCGACCATTTTGGCTAAACGACACATTCTTATGCCAGTAGCACTTAAAATATCATCTCTGATAAACATTTCTTTAATGTCATCGTGAAGTTTTTGTAACTCGCGTGTTGGTTTTTTAGGTTTTGTTATGATCTCGATCGCAGCTGTGGCTCGAGTAACGCGTTTCTCTGCAATTGATGTAACTTTTTTAGGCCAGCGGCCTTTTCCTTTCCGGGATAATTTAGACTTTTTGCCGGTCATTTTCTTTTTATTCTTAGGTTTTGTTACCTGGAGGTCTGTCTCCTCGGCTTTGTTGGCGTCTTCGCCTATTAAATCTTCAAAGCTTTCATCTTCATCCTGATTAGCATCACTTTCATGGTCTTCATTCAATTGCTTCTTGTCATCATTTTCCTCCAATTGTGTCTTCTCGTCATTTTCCTTCAAATGTGTCTTCTCATCATTTTCCTTCAATTGTGTCTTCTCACTGTTTTCATCAAATTGGTTTTTTTTATTGTTTTCATCAAATTGGGGTTTCTCATTGTTTTCATTAAATTGGGTTTTCTCATTGTTTTCATCAAATTGGGTCTTCTCATTGTTTTCATCAAATTGGGTCTTCTCATTGTTTTCATCAAATTGGGTCTTCTCATTGTTTTCATCAAATTGGGTCTTCTCATTGTTTTCATCAAATTGGGTCTTCTCATTGTTTTCATCAAATTGGGTCTTCTCATTGTTTTCATCAAATTGGGTCTTCTCATCATTTTCATTCCTTATCTTTCCCTCATCGTCTTCATTTAATTTCGTTTTCTCACTATCATGCTGACATGCTTTGATTTTCAGCTCTGGTTCTGTTTTTTCTTCAATTTCATCATCGGACACTATTTCGCTTAATTTCTCAAGCTTTTTCTTAATTTTATCGTTGTCACCAGTTTGATCGCCTAACATACTAAGCAATTTTTTTATTTTAGATTTGTCTTGTAACATTGTTAGCAAATTACCTAATGCCAAATCCGAATCGGTTTCTGTGCTTGTTAAACTGGGTTTAGGTTCGACAGAATCTGTAGAGGTAACATTCATCTCGCTGTGCCCTTCTTCGTTTGTGCTATCAGCCACGCAGTCATCGTTTTTATTTTTGTCTAAGACATCAAGATTGATCGTACTGTCTGGAGTAGAGCAGCCATCTATACTTCGTTTCTCTGTTATTACTTCACCGGGTAACGTATCTTCTTGAGTTTCGGTAGTGGAAACAATATCCTCGTTGGTAGGTTTGCTCAAAGGAAGGTTGTTTGAATTTAAATCTTCATTGTTTTTAATTTCCACTGCATCACTTTGCACTGATGCATTTTGCGAAGATTTAACTGAGGTAAGCAAGTTGTCGAAACTTTGTGCACCCTTACTTTCGTTTGACTTTGAATCTTCAATATTTTTAAGCTCTTGTAAAACTACTGTATTAGCTTCATTCGAATTTGTTTTAGACAACTCATCAACAGCCTTAAGTACTTGAGAAAATTCATCTCTACTTCCACTTGAATTGTCCTGTGAAAGAGAAGTAATATTTTGCATCATATTCTCGAGCGTAATTTCATTCGTAAAATTACTACTAGTTTCGCTTTTAGTCGCATCAAGATCGTTATCCAGATCTGCAATCAGCTCATTAATATTATCAAGTATGGGGTCCGACACAACATTATCGGTAAACATCTCTAATTCTAAGCCAAAGTTAGTGTGCAGATCGATAGCATTCGGATGTTTGGGTATTTTTTTCTCTTTGACAGGACTAGTTACCTGTGGTGGTTCTGTAGGAGTCGTAATACGTAAATCAGTGTCAGCGACTCGAGGAAGTATCTCTGAGGCACTATTTTCCATTTCGGAATCGGAGTCACTTATTATTGACTTCTTGGGTTTTTTAGTTTTAGCAGTTGTATCTTTCACAGCATTTGTCACTGCCAGTTTTCTGCTTAATCTTGTTGATCTTCTTCCAATCTGTTCATCAGATTCACTCGTGTCATCGATTGGTTCTTGAAGTTTCTCCGTTTCATAATCTGATATAGTATCGCTTTCTTTTCTTATTTCTTTATTTTTTCCCTTGTTTTTATTTTTATAACTTTCATTTAATTTTTCTTTTGGTGCCTCTTTGTGCTTTTGTTTCGCTGTTACTTTATTTTTGTCTTTACTTTTATCGTTGGCTTTTTCATTTATTGTTATTTCTTCGTCGTTTCTTTTGTCCACATTTTTTCGCTTATCTTTTTCCTTCTCATCCTTTTTGTTAACAGGTTTCTCTTTTTCAGGTGCCTCCATTTGTTTCTCCTCCACAACACGTTTAATCTTAGGAATCTTGTAGTTTTTGACACCGTAACCGGAAGCCAAAATAGCACCCTTCACAATATTGTCATTAGAGTATACAATACCACTTTTCCTTGCGCGGGGATCTTCATATTTACTTTTAGTATTATTTTCTTTGCGCATTCTGGGATCTCTATAGTTTTTTTTAGGAGAGCAAGTCAGCTTCGAAAAACTTTGAACGCGCTTGTCTTCTTTATGTTTTGCATAGTGTTCTTTTTCTCTTTTACCACGGGCAATACTTTCAGTATCAGTTTTAGATTTCGTATCAATATTTCGTATTTTACCAGTGTCAAATTGGCTCGATTCTTTTCCAGGATGTTTATAAGTTTTAAAATCAGCTTTAATTTCTTGGAAGCTTCTTTTGTCTGCTGCAGAATCTGCCGAATCTCTACCCATACTTGACGCTCTTCGAAACACTTCTTTTTTATTATGTGTTTCATTGTTCCGTTTGGCACTGTCAGATACCGGTTCGCAATTAGATTCTTGAACCAATGATCTTCCAACACTTGCAGCTCTTTGTCGTCTTGCATCAAAATTGCAGTCAGATATTTGAATACCTTTACCACTATCAAGGAAATTTTGGAATGTTTCGTTAACACTGGTGTTAATCTTGAAAGAGCGGCCAGCGTCAGATTTTACAGTTAATGACTTATTTTTCGGTTCAATGGGAGAATTTCTTATACTAGGTCCTCTAGACGATGACCGTGTGAAGGTATCTTCGGCGTGAACATGCCGTCCAATACTCCTTTCACGTTTATCTTCTGGATGCATGCTGCGCCCAATACTCCTTTCACGTTTATCTTCTGGATGCATGCTGCGCCCAATACTTCTCTCGCGGTGGTTGCCACGTCTAAAATCAGTATCTACATACTCGCTGTTATATTGTCCACGATCTCTTGAAAACACTCGATCATTCTCAAATTCATTTGGCGTTGAACTAGCGGTAAGTTCACGTCTGGGTGAATCTTTACTTAATCGACGTCTACTTAATTCTGGTGCATAGTATCTGTATTTACTATTTCTGCTTTGTTCTCTGTCCTGGCTTGTATATGAATCTGATCCGCTAAACGATTTTTGAGATTGGTATGAACTGCCACGGTAGTAGCCACTATCTTTATAATATCCACGGTCTCTTTCGTTTAGCTGAGAGTTTGATTCATACTCAGGTTTTCTGTTAAGTCTGGGATCTTTAGTATATTTTTGTGCATTAAAGTCGGATCTTCCAAACGGATGGTTGGGCGTCGAAGGACAGTCGGACCTACCAAATCCGTGAATGGGTGTAGTTGGGCATTCATTTCTTCCATAGTATGGCGTTGGCGGACACTCGGTCGCACCGAATTGGTGACTTGGAGTAACAGGGAGCTCATTAATGTTAAATGAAAGACTCCCAAAAGGATGGATCGGGGTGGCCGGACCATCTGACCGTCCGAAGGGGTGGTTCGGAGTAGGTGGGCAATCCAACCTTCCGAACGGATGACTGGGAGTAGGTGGACATTCCGATCTGCCGAAGTAGTGACTTGGAGTAGAAGGGCACTCACCCCGCACATACGAAAGCAGAGGTGCCATTGGGTTGTCTAATCTACCAAATGTTTGGGGTGTCGTGACCGGCACATCGGATCTTCCAAAAGACGGTAAAGGTGTCCTGGGGCATTCCGATCTTTTAAAAGATGAGCTGTCTCGATTTTCGAGGCTATTATATCTTTCAGTTCTTTGTCCTCGACTGTATTTGTCTCCAGTGAAGGAGTCGGTGTAACGTGTATTAATCGACACGTCACTTGAACTCCAACTACTCGTATCCCCAATATCCTCAAACCGCGATTTTCTTTCTCTTTCAGCAGATGGCACAATCTTCGAATCTTTTGTCACTGAATTTTCTCCCTCTCTAGAATCAATCATAGTAAACGAAGGAACATATACGTGCTTCTTGTTTGATTGGTCGACGTCAAAGGACTGGTGGTTAGGAGTTACTTCGTAAGACCTTACATTAGGCGTCATAGATGCATTTGAGGCTGGACTTGAAATAATATTAGAAAATGTTGATCTTGGCGTCCTATCAGGATTAGCAGTATGCGGACTAGGACTTTGGCTTGAATTTACATCCCTTCTTACACGAGGGTCCAATAGCACAGGTTTGTTTTGATTTTTTATTTTATCCATTTTTGTATCAGTTTTTGTAGCACTTTTCGTGTCATTAGTCAAATGTCCTGAAATGTTACTGAACGAAGTAGGTGCTTTGTTTTGATTCGGAGATAAAATCGGTAAAGTTCTCATGTCGACGTCTGCGTTGCGATTCACCGGCACCGGTTTCACTGGATCACCAGGTATTATGACAGGAAGTGTCGATTCCATATTACTAGACTCATCACGGTCGGGTGATTTAGGAGCGAGATCGCTATAAAGGTCACTTGCTTGTATCTCACTTCCATCGTCGACGTCTGAACTATCATCATCAAAAGACATTTTCTTTTGGATATTAAACCGCTCACATTCTTTTTCTGTCAATTTAAGACTGGGTTTCTTGACAAGGTCGTCTAAAGAATCATTATTTTCACGATAATACCTTGGAATCGAAGTTACTATTTTAGTATCCATTATTATCTTATCTCTGTCTGCCTTTTGTTTATAGTTTTCTATAGATATCCTTTTCTTGGGCATAATTTCTTTGGCGCTTGCCACTTTGTTGATTTTAGGTTGGTGTAAAAGTGGTGTGCCTGCTTCGGAGCCGGGGATAGTAATAGACTCACTCAATATTTCATTTTTGAGAGCTTGTAGTATGTCTATTTCTGAAAGCGTACTATTAGTTGGTGTTGGTGTGGTGGGTACTGGCTCGTTAAGTAATGGAATTTCAACAGGCTTTTCCATTTTCGCTAGTTCCACTTCAATCAAACACACATTTTTGCTAGTTTTAGGATCTTCCAAAACAGCAGTTTCAGTTCTACTGTCTGTTTCTCTTTGAGTTTCAATCTGCGCAAGTTTAGCGTCTTTGCCATCTTCTATTTTATTTGCTTCTACGGGTTTACAGCTATCACTCATAGGTTTATAGAAGTTAGCTGTATTTTTAACCGGCTCTATTGGTGTATTAGCTTCCGACTTTTCTTTTGATGCTGTTTGTAATTTTACGTCTGTGGAATTACTAATTGTTACTTTATCAATTGAATCATCCTCTTTGTTATTCTTTTGCATATGAGGTATCGCTTTCGAATCATCATCAATTTTTATCATGTCTTGCTCATTTTTCTCCTTATTAGAAACAGTTTTATCAACTTCTTTGCTCTCATTATCGTACATTTCTAGTTCCAACACGTCGGAATTAGCACTAGTATTAGGATCAGGTTTTTTTTTATCAGAATTTATCACAAGACAAATTTGAATTTTACGAGCTTTGTCAGTGTTCGTAGAAGTTTGCGCAGCACTTTCATCAAGTATAAAGTTACCGCTCAAATTGCCATAAACATTTTCAATAACTTCACTTTCACTGTCTGATAGTTCACCTTCTTCTACTTCTTTCTTTTTGTTACCTCTTCCCTTTTTCTTACTATAAGACTTTAATATTAAACCAGATATGTCATCGCTTGTAGTCTTCTTTAGCTCAGTAAGTATCTGTTTTCGCAACCCCCGTAATGTATCGATGTCTACATCACCATCTTTGCAGTTAATAATTCTTGTGACTATATCCTTTGTACTCAAAGTGCTTAAAGTATCTTCAGGCACGTTCAAAGTAATGTTTAAATCTTTGGACTTACGTGGTGTTGATTCTTTTAAAGACTTTTTTCTTTCTTTTTTATGATAGGAAGGAGAGTACCGTTTTGGAGATCTGCGTGGTGACCGCCGGCTAAAAAGAGCTTTTTCTTCCGCTGAATCGGGCGTAGACCAACGTCGTGCAGAAGAATCGGGTGACACTAAAACTCGAGTGTAATTTCGCTTTGAAGCTGAAGATGGAGATGAAAGTTTTTCTTCTTTTATTTTAATTGGAGAGCGGTGTGTTGGCGATATTGATGATTTATTTGGCCTTCTCTGAAAAAGGGCCGGTTCTTTAGAACCTGCAGTGTGCATTTCTTCAACTTCATCGACCCTCAAAATCTCTGGCAACGTTTCCTGGACATCCTCTTGCCGTTTGGCCACGGTTTTGAGCTTACTTCTTACAGCTTCTAAATCTGACTTCTCTTGTGGCGTAGGAGGATCTATGGAAAATCCAGGATCTGGTGCCTTTTTAACAGCCGAATCTCTCTGCAAAATTAAAAAATATGTAATGACTTAAAAACTTAATTATTTAAATTAATTTGAGTAAATAAACGTACCTGTTCAACTTTTGCGTACAAATTAACCAGAACTTGTTCACATTTCAGTAAGTTCTCCATTTTCATCCTAAAAATAAACAACAACACAATGTAGTCATATAATGATATCTACAAGACACGATCGCTTGTTAATAATATACTATAGTAAGCCCAGATATTACTTTATGTTCTTTACATAGTATATAATAAACTCGCTCTCATGTTTGGATGCTTAGATTTTTTTAAATTCGCAACAGATTTTAATGCAGTTTTCAGCTATAGTGATTCAAGAGGAAGGTTTATATCTATATCGGCATCATATTGTAAAACCTGTCATTTTGTAATCTACCCAGTCAGATTGTAAACTGTCGAAGTGAAACCGTCAAATTGTCAAACGCATGCGACGGAGCTCGTCTCGCGAATTGTGGAGGGGGGAGGGTCCCCCTTGCGCCCTGGTACTAAAAGTACAAAGTAGGTACATAAAAAAAAAATAGCCCATCTACATCTCCCAGCAAGGACAAGCTCCAGGCTGCCGGTGGTCAGGGCTGCAGAGAGGAACTCCTCATTATGCATGCCGTCCAGGAGTACTGCTTTCTGAATCAAACCCTTGATCCAAGCGCGCTATGAAAGCCTCCTAAGGTGTTTTTTTTTTTTGCTGATCGTTACACAGCGCCATCTAGTGCCACACTAAGCAACGAGGCTTGTGTCGTGGACACCAGATAGTTGATATACTACATAGATGCTTTTTGTTTGTAAATACATACTTATTATACATATAAACATCCATGACTCCGAAACAAATGTCCATGCTTATCACACAAACATTTGTTCCGACCAGGATTCGAACCCGGGACCCTAAGAACGTAAGGCAGCCTCACTACCGCTGCGCCAATCGGGTCGTCGTGTTGGTCGAGGTTAGGGCGTGCAAAGCCGGTTTTCCGGTCAAAATTTACGGATTTTTGAAAACCGGGTTCGAAAGTCAAAACCGGAGTTAACTCCGGTTTTCCCATTTTTGAATTACATTTTGATTTAAAACAACTTTTTTAGTACGCACTTAATGGGGGCTATCGTTTTTGAGCTCACCAGATGGCGCACTGTCGAGTAAGGTCCTGTCAATAATTCAATTTTATATTATAAAGCACCAACAACTTCATAGAAAAGTTTATTTTATTACGTATAACGACAGTCTAAGCTTTAGATATATATTTACAATATTCTTCCTAAAATTAGTAAGCATGAAACATTTAAAAATCATTCTACCTCCAAGTACTAAAAATATTATGGTCCTAAGTTGCTTTGCTACTTAAAATCTTCAAGTCATAATTAATCAGGAATGGCTCAATCTAGAACACAATCATGAGTATTAGTATAAATACGTGATAAAAAATCACGCAACGCGCCAACACTGTATGACATCTGACATTTTGGAGGACCTTAGTCTACACAAGCGCCTCTAGTGGCAAATTCACACGCGATAGCCCCCATTAAGAAATCTTCAATTGAGAGTCAACAAATAAATCCGAACGCAACCTACACCCTCTTACACTTCTCCCTCCGCGACCCCCTCACCCACGAAGCGACTCCTGCGACCCGATCCCGTCTGCCCAAACTCAAACCTTACCTTAAACTTTTCCCAAATCCAATGGTGCTGACATATCTGCGACTATTACAAACTTATTGCAGCAGCTAAAATATAAGCTCAAGGACTCTGATACCATCGCCGTAGTTGTCTCCGAGTAGTCCGTGCCATCGTTATCATTATCATCTGACGCTGAAGTTGTAGCTGATGAGCTAACTCTTCAAGAGCAGCTTGATAAGGAATTGGATAAATGCAGGAAAATCCCCCAAGAATCGGTCTTATTTCGGCCTTGCATGGTTTGTCAAGGTAGAACAAGCCATGTATGAAAGCATGACGTAACTATTTGATGTGTGTACTATCAACAAGTGTTGAGAGTGGGAAAGCCTTTTCGAGTGCTGGGTACTTTGATGATGATGATGATAATTGAGCACCACACCCAGTCAGGAGCAAGCCTGACCCGGACAAGCCGGATACACCAGGGGGCACTATTTTGTAAGGAAAGACCTGCTCTGGGATGGGAAAGGAAGCCCGACCAACCGCAGCCAATCGGGCACAATCAGCCGACTTTGCAGCCTCGAGCCAATATAGGAATAGTGGTAAAGACAGGTACAATCCATAGGAATGAGCATTGGTGCTTTGACCTTCGTTTGATTGGTCTCTTCTATCATTGGAGAATCATGTTCGTTTCTGGTGGTTGCGATTCCATTCGATTTTGACACGGCTTAAAGTTGAAAATATTATTGTTCGCGTATATGTTTCATCGTCAGTAGTATGTGTTCCACTTTGTCAGTAAATGTTTCGCTGGTGATATATTTCTTGGGTAGCTGATTTCTTTCTTTTTGCTGCTAGCTGAATCCATTCTTCTTTGCTTTTATTGGAATATTCCATGCCTTGTTGGAGTGACCCGTTCCATGTATATAATGGTCTTCCTACTTTAAACCGTTTAGCCTTGTATCTCATGGCTGCCTGTAGAAAGTGAGGATCTGGCCGTCGGAGAATGTGCCCGTAGTAGCATAACCGTAGGCATTTAATTATTTTGGTACCTAATTGTTTTTCTCATAAGAATTTCACGTGTTTTTGTTCGGGGGGTTTCGCGTACTCTTTATCATATCTTTAAGAATGGGTCTTTTGTATCTTCTGAGTTTCGATCAGTTTGCCTTTGTGAGTGCCGCTGCTTTAACCTTTTCGAGTGCTGGGTACTTTTGCAACAAAATAAGAAGTACGCTATGATCTGATAAAATGTTAAATGCACTTCTATTCTTATGAACAAATTATCAAGAACAGCGGTCTCATGGAAAAAAATATTATTGTTTATTTAAATTAGTGTACGGCACACAGTTGATTTGATCTCGTTTTATAGTCAAATATGAATTCTTTAATGTTGTTAGTAGTTCGTAATTAATGAGCTCAAATTAAAAAAATCGAGACGTTTTTTTGAATCTTTTCGATTTCTTAATGATTCGGTTCTATGCAAGTTATAAACATTTCCTTTGGAGAATGAATGTGGATTGTACGTTTGTCGAGTTCCCCCAATATAACACCGTAAGTTAACATTGTGGTGGGTTTGATTAAAAGAGGTTTGATACAATAAATTTGTTTTATTTGTGTATCGGAAAATATTGTTTTGTTGTTAATATTCAACTAAGTATGTATCAAAAAAAAAAATGTTGCCGAAACCGGGGCTAACACCGGTTTCCGGTTTTGGGCCCTCAAACCCGGAATTCAAAACCGGTTTTGAAGACCTTCCGGTTTTGCACGCCCTAGTCGAGGTCGAGGCTCTTTGCTCTTAGTCCATTAACCGTAACATACTGTCATGGTACAATGACTGCAGTTCATGTTTCACATGTCAACAACTTTCGTGTGTAAGTTACTTGATTTTTCTATCATTCTCAGCTTTCACGTGATTCTCGTCAAGTGAGGGACAGTGACGCGACAATCATTGCACGGCAATCTTTCACCACATTATCAGGCTTATTTCTTATAACAATGATAATGGGTCGACCCCAATACATTGTGTCCGTTGTGAATGTCCGTTCTGGAGAGCTAGGTCAGGCACATACATTGTTGTGGTACGGAAACTTCATAATTTACAAGGCTGTACTTTAAGGCAAGTTTTGCTGGTTAGCTGTTACTAGCTGGTAGCTGGTTAGATTTTGTCTGTGCAAGAACTCGCCATTAGCAAGACGAGAACAACCGGAAACAATATGTTAGATCGATTCACCGGGACGGTAGCGTGCCCGATAGATGTAAACCGTACCGTCCTTGACAATGTATTTCTGATAATTACACTAGTTTACACGATTTTGATACAGAAAGAGTTAAGTATCCAATATTTAAAAAATACGTCACGTCTGGTTTTTAAAATGTTTGTGTAAACAAACATTTCCTGAAAAATCTGATTTTTTTGTGAAAGATTTTTTTACACTACAGCCCCCAATTGGGGTAGAAGAAAAAATCTTTTGACGGTAAAAACAAATGTGACGTGATAGAATATTGCTAACACCTTTATGCTACGAAGGTAAGTTTAACATGTTTATAAAAAAAACTTGCAGGATATACAAAAAAAAAGTTGAAATTTGTAAACTGATGTTATTCGTCATGATAACTTCATCCATAATCGCACAAATAAAACCTTCGGTTTCCCCCAAAGAGGTCACAGAAATTTAACCAGGCTGCGGATGCAATGTATTCGACATCAGGTCCGTGTAGGGCCCGGAAAAAGCTTCAGTTAACTCCTTGCTCCGCCATACCTCCGTGCGGTTATTATTATCCAATAGTACAGATTTGCGCCAGTTCTCGTTAGCCAAAGAAAGCTGAGGGTTAGGCTCATGTCCACAGACATCACATCTCGGTGCATACCCAGTTCCCCACATCGGCTTCAAAGAAGTATTTCCAGAGACAGCACACCTCAGGGTTTTGCACGGTCTTATTTTAAACATTATTGCATTCAAATATACAAATATTTGTGATCAATTCATTGCCCATCTCAATAAAACTCAACCAAAAACAAGTGAGTGTGTATAAAACGTATGTGCCGCAATTTTATTAACTTCCAATAAGATAGACAACTTATGACGTACTAAAGCCGACACAAAAAAAAATGGAAATAGTTTAAACGAGTGAAAACTTGTTATAGACAAAAAGCTCAGAAAATAACAGCAATCATTAAAAAAAAATATCGAATTACCTTTTCTTCTTGTTTAAGAGCAAGTCTCTTAGAGATCGGATCTTATCTAGCTGCGCCTGCCGAGGATTTGAAGGCCCAGGGCCGGTAGCTTCCAGTCTTTTGATCATGCTCTCGAGAAATGGTATATACTTCTTCATCTCCTCGAACTTCAGGTCGTATTCGGAATCCATTTTGACGGCTGTAAAACAATTACTTGTATAATGTTTTTGATATTTACACCAATTAATGCAATAACATAATACCTAAATAAAGCAGTGTCTATCATGCCTTGGTAAGTGGAGATTGTGTTAACTATAAGCGCAAACAATAGTCAACATTTACATTTAGAGTATAGGTATGGTCCAGCACAAAAAAAAAAGATAGCAATGACGGGGAGAACAAGTGCCTTTCGACTTCGTTAAGGGTCTATTTACACTATCTGCATATTAATAATTGTTAGCACGGGAGATGATTCACTTCGCCGTTGGTGCCAGGTTTCTACATCCAAACCAACTATTCGCTTAAATATCAAGTTCGAAACACAAAAATGGATCTGCATTAAGTCCCTGGGACAACTAGAGTAAACAAGAAATAGCTGAAATGTGGACATGAAGTAGTGTGAAGAGATCAAACGGATTCAGACGACTATCCGGTACGGTACCCTAACGCAGTGTTCTGCAAACTTTTTGTGTTCAAGGTACATCTAGGAAATCAGAAAATTTAGGAGGTACACCATAAATAAAAAATCTATTTTTACATAATATTAATCAGCATTTATTATTAAAGTTTTGCTGCTGTTTAAGTAGGTATTTTTCTTCCGTCTGTCTATTTAGCTTTAAGAAGATAACTTTATTTTTCCGAGGCACACCAAATAATGACCACGGTACACCAGTGTGCCGCGGCACACCCTTTGCGGAACACTGCCCTAACGGACAGTAAAATAAGGCTGGGTACCGCATTGCAGGGTGTTGGAGGATTTTTGTCCGAATTACGAAAATGTATGTACCTACGTAACGACATAATTCAAATCATCAGTACCTAGTAGGTTTATATGTATTGTTTTCGCTATATAGTAGTTTAAATAAAACATGCCGCTCTCTACAAAACTACAATAATTCTTTTTTATCGTTTTCGTTACCTATCGTTTATAGAGTTCCGTACCGAAAGGGTAAAAACGGGACCCTATAACTAAGATTCCACCGTAATAGGTAGTCCAGTGATTCCCAGTGGTCTAGGTGGACCCCCAGGAGTCCACAGGAAACCCGACGGGGGTCTATGTTGGGGTGGAAAAAAATGGGAGTTCACAAGTTGTAAGTGGGGGTCCACGAAAATTTATCTGGTTCGATCATAAAGAACAAAAATGTTAACTTTGCTTTATCTATAAGCAGATAACTCAAAAAAGTAAAAGAAATCCAAATGTTTCGTTGATTACAAATGGTCGTATTGAGACTTAAAAATCATTTTGAAGCTTTAAGATTCTAATTTTCAATATTTTTTCTAAAAATTCTTAGTAGCTGAGCTATGGTTTTCAAGCAATCCTAACAGATAGCGATAAAATTCCAAAACGTTGTTATAATATTAACAGAACAAATACTTGTAGTAGGAAAATAATATAATACTCTAAACATCACTGTTCTAGCTAGATGCTAATATTGCGAATACTGGGTGTATTCGCGATATTAGCATCTAGCTAACTAACTAAAGCCATTAAATACATAATAATTCTTATTATAGTAGAAAAACAGAATACAACATGTTATGCGCAGAGGTATAATCAAATAAAAGCCTTCGAATCTCTAACACCACGGATCTGATTTGTACCCCACAAGCCATTTTAAAGTGGAATAGCGTTACAAAATTCTAATTTGAAGGCCATTACAAATTCATTTTGGCAAGACCTCTAGACGCTAGCGATGTAGCGATCTTTTAAGATAGATCTTTACGATCTTGGAATATTACACATCAAATAATATTGTACAGTCTTGCACTGTACAGTCACGAACACCAATATGTAAACACTTAACAACTTTGAAAAGTGTTTTTCTCCTACTGTTCTGATTACAATTTCATGTTGTTACGAACATAGTATTCTGGGACTCATATTTTTATGGAAAAGATCCTATCTCCAAGTTACAATAGTTATTTCTCGCGAAAATTGCGTTCAAATTAAGGAAAGTGTATACATAATGGTGCTCGTGACTGTACACGTTTTGCTGACGCGGTGCCCTGCACCAAACGTGCGTCATTTCTGGTAGGTACTATAAAACCACACTCATTACATATAATGGGTGAGTGCAATAACTGCAAGGCGGTGACTAACATTAGAGAAAGGAATCTTCAACAGTTCTACTTGGTATTTTATATGTAATAAATCTAGTGAGAACCAAGTGATCTTTTCTCTACGCACTTCATCTCATCAACAATTCTGCAAGTGTACGCACCGTACCTACATTTTATGGTCCTTCGAGCCGGATTTGGTGCTTTAGTGTCTTCACGGTAGCGGATCGGTTTAGCTGGTCTCCCAGAAGTGGGTCGCCCCAGTTAGATTGAGAAGTCGCATAATACCGTACTCGAGGCGCAAAGGTGCCAAATTCCAATGACCGTTTCAAGTCTTGGAATCGTTATCTTTCTTAATTTGAAAAAGATTTCAAGATTCTTTATTTGCATGAAATACGGTATGGTACATGATGGTCTTAAGAATAAAAGGTTTCACATATTTCGCTGACTTCTTTCAGCATGCAAACTTAAAAACTAAAAATACTTAACACATTGTACCTACTCGTAGTTTAGGCACCTAGTTAAAAACTTAACAAAACATTTAAGAAACATTAAATATTATCTTTGACAATAATAACATTATTTACGAATTAAAAATATTCGTGTGTAGAATAAAGTAATAAAATTAGAAAAGAAAAATAACAAAGGCAAAAGACTTAAAGCTAACATCAATAAAATAGGAATCTAAGCAACTTACCCACTACAAATGGGTTTATAAGTCAAAAACTCGTTTACTGTATAGAACACGTTATTACAGAGCCACTTCTTCAGTTTCCTTTAAAAATAATTTATATTATTTGTTTCGGTATTTTATTTAAGATTTTGACCGACATGGTATAGCAATTGTTTTGGAAGAGAGTGCTTCTACATCTTGTTATGGCCAGTTTGGTTGGATCTCTAGAGAGAAACTTTTTATTTTCTGTTACTTTAGTGAATAGGTTTGGGTGCTATTTAACCAACATCCCTACTTCTAAAATGTATAAGCTAGTAAGTGTTAGTAAGCCCAACTTTTTGAAAAGAGGTCTACATGAATCGAGAGGTCCAACGCCGTAAATGGCTCTGATACACTTCTTTTGGGTTATAAATACTTTTTTTACGAAAGTAGAGTTACCCCATACAAGCAGACCGTACCTTGCGCCTCGAGTACGGTATTATGCGACTTCTCAATCTAACTGGGGCAACCCACTTCTGGGAGACCAGCTAAACCGATCCGCTAACGTGAAGAGACACAAAAGCACCAACAAAGGACTTCATGCGGCTCGAACCTCAACCTGGGAGTGTAATGTCGCATTTCAATTTGATAAATCATTTACTTTATTACTTTGTAATGGCTTTTCCTTTCTCCCTTCGGGGTTGCCAAGATGTAGTCTTACACTGTAATCGTTTTGCTGACGCGGTGCCCTGCACCAAACGTGCGTCATTTGGGGTACTTTAAAACCACACTCATTACATTTAATGGGTGAGTGCAATTACTGCAAGGCGGTGACTAACATTAGAGAAATGAATCGTCAACAGTTCTGCTTGTATTTTATACGTAATAAATCTAGTGGGAACCAAGTGATCTTTTCTCTACGCACTTCATCTCCCTCAACTACTTTGCAAGTGTACGCACCGTACAAATATGGTAGGTAGTCATGCATGACTTGACGACGCACAAATGAACAGAAAATTTCCTAAAATACCGCTAGCGGGTTTGACGCAAACTGTGCACTTGACGTAAAATATGCACTTCGCAAAATATGCACTTCGCAAAATATGCACTTCGCAAAATATGCACTTCTCAAAATAACACTTCTCAAAATGAGCACTTACCAATATGAGCACTTCTCAAAATGAGCACTACTTAAAATAAGTGTGAATTTTATCACAATGGGTTAAAATATAAAACTTTTTTACACAAAATAAAACAGACTGCAAAAAACACAAAAAACTGAAAAATGATTTTTCACTTTTTTGTGTTTATCAAAGTCGGTTTTATTTTTTTTATTTTATTTAGTTTGGATACCATATAATTGATAGATTGTTTCAAAATGTTAGGCAAAACTGTCAACAAACAATTTGATAAAAATATAACAAACTTTTGGTTAAATTAGAAAATAACGCTGTATCAGTGCCAAACTGCCAATCCTCGTGAAAAGGATTATTTTCTTACAATAATTCTTAAGGTGATTTATTTTTATTTTTTTAATTGACATGATCATGCTAAAAATCAGTCGAAATAAACAAATAAATATAGTTGGCTCTCGGTTTTTATTTTGACCCATTGTGATAAAATTCACTCATTTTGAGTAGTGCTCATTTTGATAAGTGCTCATTTTGAGAAGCGCTACTTTGAGAAGTGCTCATTTTGAGAAGTGCTACTTTGAGAAGTGCACATTTTGCGAAATGCACATTTTGTGTTGTACACATTCTGCGTCAAACCCCCCGATAACCAAAGTCGAGATTAGCATCGAAAATAACAGAATTTGACTCCGCGAGCACATCTTCGCCAATTTTCACTGAACTTTACATTACCCGAAACTGAAAAAAAACTAAATATAAAACGATAGAGTTCAATGAATAAGTAAAATGCCCGGGGTTTATGTCAGGACTTTTGAAATTTTAAAATGGTAACCGTGGCATGACTTATTTCTCGGAACAACTCGAGGCTAGGGAAACCTCGAGTTGTTCTGAGAAAGTCATGCCACGCCACACCCGAACCACGTATCATAATATTTAGGTAGGTGTAGCAAAAACGGCCTATTAACTTCACCCATTCATTAACAAAAAATGATTTACCTGTAAAATGCCTACGTAATAAAAACATAAAATAACACGTACGTAGACTAAAGCAGTAAGTCATGCAAATAATACAAGCATGCCATGATTTTTTAATACCTCTTATCATTGTTTGAAAATCTTCACTATCCATAACAACCGGAAAGTGGTTTGATTTAAGAAATTATTATGATTGTATGGCCACTGTAGCGCCGCACTATATGGCTACTTAAATACGTCTCTGGCTGGCGTATAAATTTGTAGGTAGGTGCTTATTATTGGCTTTTGCCATCATTCACTACTGACGTCCTAATAGGCTTGTCATTTTCAGTTCGCAATCTAATTAGTCCGTCAGTTAGCTCATCAAAAAATATTTGACCCGTATTTTTTATTTGGTTACGTAAACCAAAATTGACGACGATACAACGCTTTTATTTTAAAATTCTCAATACGTCACGCCGTGGTACAATTTTTAGTGCGTTCTGACGTCACAAGCCATGAGGTACAAAAACAAAAAATACGTGTCCATTATTTTCCGAAACTAACTGACGGACTAAATAGATTTGTAATTTATTGATGGTGGAAACTAGACTATTCTACACCCACGGCGCATATAAATTTCATGAAGCGCTGACACGCTTCGTATATGTGGAAAGTATTGACAATGCCGTCTCGTCGTGGCAGAAATAATCTTTGGCTGAATCCATTGAATTGTCAATACAGTAATTTGACACTAGCCAATACTATAGAAAGATCAATGGCGATCTTATTGGTGGCTGTAATTAAATCGTAAATACTGTCGATGAGCTAAGGTTGCCAACCGTACTATAATACCTATATAGTATTGTACTATATTTTGGGTCTGCGTACTATATACTGTTGTTGTACTATATATAGTACGCAAAAATACTATATTTTCACGGAATTATAACAAACAAATCCTTATTTAAAAATAAAAAATATGAACGCGCCTTTTTGAAACTTTTTTTAAACTTTTGAGTGGGGCGTGTATCCGGCCAGTGTGTCCGAATTTCGAACGTATCTATAAGGTGAACGCAGACTTAGCCGCACCGCAGTCGTCGCATTCCAATTCTTCGTATAAAGTTCTATGCAATCTGTGTCTGTATGAAATCTGTGTATTTATGTCTGTGTGCGAGATTGCATAGAAAAAAATTAATGCGGCGAATGCGGTGCGGCTTAGCCTGCGTTTACTTAAAATCCTTTGTCTTTGGTTCCGAACTTGTCAATATCCAATGCACAACATCAAAAGATTTTTGTTTTGGGATTTTGTTGATTATTTTCAATTAAGTAGATGTTGTTCTTTCTTTTGAGAAGTTGAAGTCCGAAATATAAAAATGAGTTAGGAAAGTAAAGCATGAGACACTTTTATTTTAGACAAAACATTGTTAACAAATGCAAGAAGTTTTATAAAAATAAATAAGTAATAAATATTTTTGACTATTTTTTAATTTTTCCATAAAACACTATATTGTTTAGAAGTGTATTTTTATAGCTTATTTTGAAAAATACTATATTTCGCCTGAGAAATGTTGGCAACCCTACTGCCAGCGATTGATACATTGAGGAAATCAGAGTACCTACCTAGTCGAAATAAAAAAAAATAAAAACATTTTTCGGTAGGTACATTTGTTTTATTTCCCAGAAAACTCAAGTGGAAAAGTCTGGAGAACAAAGCCGTACAAAATCAAAAACTCAGGTACAAAAAGCCGGTTTTGTTCGGGAATATCCGGACGTGTTACCACGTCAGCAGGGCAGCCTAGTGATTATGTAAATCACAATTAATTAATCACGTCGGAAACAAGTTGGTCTAAATTACTTCCCGGTTAACTATTAACCCACCCCTAAATCAAAGATGGCCCTCTTGACTCGAATAGTTGTTATCAGTTTTAGCCATAATATCAACGAGTAAAGATACTTATTAGGTACCTAGTCGATTTCCACCTTAACATCACTAGTAGTTCCGGCGATGTTGCCACTTGAAAAAGTGTATTAGGTACTTACGTCTTGAAAAAAAAATTGTTTCTTTTAACTTACACAAAGGCGTCGTGGGTGTTCAAGTAGGATTAAAATCATAACAAATAATTATTTACTCAAAAATAAAACGGGAAAATAAAAATCGTGCTCAAGTCGCATCAAAGTCCACCGATTAAAAGATTGCATAGACATTTTTTTTAAAACATGTGTACATAAGTACCTAAACTGTAATTATTATTACTTTTTTTACGTTTTAGCACTACGAAAAAAAAAATCTCAATCAGAATCATTACGTTCCAAAGTCAAATAAATAAAAATAGTTACGGATGTTATTTGTTCTACTTACAGTACCTACTTACCCTAGATTTTCAGAGGTACCTGTTCTACTTATTCGAAACAGATGTTTTAGGTAAGTAGGTATGTCCAATTTAGAAAAACAAAAACTTCCAAAACCTACCAGGTAGTTCTTTAGCCAAGAACTACCGTGGTACCTATTTAAAGTATCGTGGCGTTCCAAACAAAATAAAATTGTAAATTTTAGGTAAATGCCAATACACACCGATTACGCCATCATTATATTAATCAACACCGGTCATCCGAGAGAAATTCGTTTCTTCATTATTTTTGTAGAAGAAAATAAAGCGGTTTTATGTATGTAATCCTTAGTGCACTATGGTCAAGTAGAGGAAAAGTACCGTGCACGTTACGTAAGCGAACTCCTATCTCTAGCTAGTTTATATATAGTGACAATATTTTTTTTGTAAAATAATAAAGACATGCACACACGGCAAAGTTTCATATCAGGTACCTACGTATACTTAGGTACAAATAAAACGAGTAAAATTCCACGCAATCAAAATAAAAAGTTATTGACCTACCTTCTATTCAAATGCACATAAAATAATCAAATCACTCATCAATATTAACAAACGAATTTATTTCTTTGTGAAATAGTGACTACATCACGCGCACACTCTTCTTATAACCAAACATGATTCCTCGCAACAGTAATGGCGTCATACACCAGCGCAGCTGCGCCGCGCGCCCTTGCTCGCGTCCCCTTCGTGTCGTGCCGCCGCAAGAAATGAACGTGAAACAAAATGGCGGAATGGCGACTCTCTTGCTTAAAATGTAAATCAATGGGCATACTGACTCTTTGTTTTTTATACATTTTTAATGTTATTGTGGATAAAAGTATGGAATTTATTACAACATTTTTTTTAAATGTATTCTAAGTAGGTAAAATTGCTTCTAATTTTTATCAGTTCTACCAACTAAGCAGAAATAGCGATATGGATACGACATACGAGTTACGACGAGTCGAACTCATACCTACTACGTCACATCACATCCGATCCGAAGCTAATATTACGAGTGGTGCTAAGTCATGGGGTTTTAAATAATTTTAGAACCTCTAGCTAGTGATTTACGTACATAAGAAATGTGCCTAGATTTAATTAAAGATCGTGGAAATAAAAACATCGAATAGGTACTATTTATTTCATCTGCAACATACCTTTTTATCCAAGACATTTTATTACACGGCCGATGGCCAATCTTGATCCGCTTGATGAAGCTAATAAATCGCAAAAAAATTAATTAGGTAACAGTTATGATTATCTGATAGATACCTGATAATCTACACCTACTTTTCCAATTATAGACGAGCTAATCAATACGTACCTACTTAACTTACTCAGTTCGATGTACTTACTTAGGTAGATACCTACATTTATTTAGAATATGAGCCTATATGAGGAAATATCAATCACAACATCTACTTTATCGTGTTATTGCGTTTCTCACTTGGCGTTTCACTCTAAAACGTCATGCACTGGCCTACAAAGGTTCAATAGAAATGTCCACGGGCGGCGGCGCCATCATGCATGTGTTATTTTAACAACGCGTAGATATCTGGCCAAATTACGTATTTAAAGAAGCACTACTAACCTTTCAAAAAATCAAAACAAAATCAACAATCCTAAACTTCTTTGTCACTCCTTCAGGGATTTGTTTTCATTTTATTGTGAATGCAATAAGCATTAGACACCTTGACTATTTTATATTCCTGGTTTTCTTTGTTCGTGTCTCGGACTCGGACTCTCGGGCGCGGATAGCGACTGCTGGCTGGCGCGTTAGTAGCGGCGGCGTTGCAAGGACGGCGACCCACGCCCCACCGCGCCGACTAGGGCTCCACCAACGGCGTCGATTTTATAATCATCATTCGACGGACGGCCGCCACTCTGGCACGCTGGGTGTGTAGCTCCAGTAGCTCGTTCACTTGGGTGGGTCCTATATCGTGTTGTTCCTCCGTCCGCCACGTCGCCATTACATTTTTGCGCACTCACTCAGGCAGACTCTGAGAAATAGTGACGCACGTTCTAGAATATTCGCGAGTTTTTTTTTCATGACGTAGGTTTTGTCGTCGACCAGCCAGAAACAAATTGTAAATGCCATCAACGATCAATGTTCTAAACTGCGCAATCCTCGCGCAGGTTAAAAGAAAGTCTATGTATTTTAATTGTCTGTTGCCTGTCAAGTGTGTTATGCGTCATTATTTAAAATATTTTGTGTTTTAGGCAATGCTTTTATGTGTGTAACAAAATAATGTGATACTAAAGTAAATATTGCGGAATATTTTGGTTTTAACGATTTTGTGGATACTTTTACTGAAATACGTATAAAAAAGCGTAAAAGCGTAGATATAGTAGGTACATACCTACTTAATTATTTTGCAGTTTGCAGAAGTAACTGTAGAATCATAGACTTATGTAGGCCTATTTTTGTTGACATGACCTATTTATGTAATTTTTCGTATAGGTACCTATGGGTACATCATTTCCCGTGCCGAACCCATGCCCTGTTGCGTGTTTACTCTAAGCAAAAAATACATAGGTAAGTATTTACACTTTGAATGAGCACAAAAATGTAATGTCCAAAAGGTCTGGTCGAACTTAAATTAACTGCGATGAAAAGAGGCATGAAAATAATGGTTAAGTAAGGTCAAGGTGGCGAAGTCCGGCATAATTTATGGCAAATTGGATTTGATGAACCTCCCTACCTGATTTTTTTACATACCTACCTAATTGTATGTTTTGCATATTAATGATGATTATAGATTCCTTATTTATCAGGTACTTTTACAAACATCAATGTAACTAATGCCATTATGAAAATAACCGCGTTTTTTAAAGGTAGATATTAGACTGTCTTTCCCGAGTAATTGGGGCAAGTCCGTCATATGCATGATTTGTTTGTAATTTGATAGATATTTGCAGCAGTCATATTCAGTAAATATTCGAAAATAAAAGTTAATCAAATCAATGCTTTAAGTTCTATGAAATAAGGTAGCAATCACAATCTACAGCGGTAAAATCATGAAGTGGGGTAAGTCCGGTATATTTGTAAGTGCAGGGATTGTCAACATTTTAATCAGTATTTTTTTTATTAATTAAATTTGAATATTCTGACTGTAGGTTAAACGTAAGTATGTTTATTAGGTGAAATGCAATTTGAACTTTAATTCGTTTTTGTATTTAGATGATACAAACCAGATCCAGAGGGTATTTAACCCAGCGCCAATTACGTAAAAATAATAACGCTGACTTTGACACCGGGTCATGGTGACCCAAAGTATAACAGAATTTTTCAAAATGTTATGTAATGTTATCAGGCTATTTTAATGATCATGTTTTAGTTTCTGTTACTGTTTATTGGGTAAAATAACAAAAATGCCAAAATATTCATAAAATCGACTTTTATTCATTTTTCTCAGAAAAAAAAAAATTACTTTGAAAACACAACTTGAGTAATTATTTAAATTTTATTATAGAAAACTTACTAAAATAACAAAACAAAAATCTAATTCACTAATAGAGAGATCATACACACTTAGGAGCTTCAATTATACATATAGGTAATTAAACTTCAGTTTCCTCATACCTAGCCATGGAACTGCTACAATTTTCGCAGTATGGGATGTAATCAGGGCATATTATGTATATCTGGCAAGCATTGCAAGTGTGGCTAGTTTTCTTATCCTTTTTTGTAGGACACACCTGACATCTCCTACAAGCCCCAGGAACTTGCCGGGGAGGTTCATCAGAGGATGCTTCCGCGAAATCTGCGATTCTTTTGTTCAGTGCATGTTCCATCCTTTCCTTTGAAGCAACGTTGGTGTAGTTCCAATTGAAGGGTCAAGAGATCAACATCATCTGACGAATCCAAGCTTTATGAGTCCAAGTTTACATTTGTGTCGCTTGCATTTTATACCGTCCCACTACCTATTTTGGCTGCACTCTGGTACGTGATTTTCGTCGTCGTTGTTTGAAGCTTCATATATTTCATTGTAGGAGTCCGATTCTCTCTCTCAGTTCTCTAGAGTTTCTTACCGCATTGGTACTTAGTCCCCAATATTACCTATGTAAGGTCAAGGTGGGGAAGTTCGTCTACGGGGGAACACCATACAACGTCTTTCTAAGCTGTGTTTGAATAGCTACGACGTTGGTAGCTCGGTCGGTAGAACAGAGTCACTATTTGATCCTAACTTTAAATTATAGATGACGCTGTGTTGAGTTTAATATCAAAAATCGGTCTCACAAATTTTTAGTAGCTGAAAAGTTGAAACACGAGTTAGTTGTGTCGACGTTTTACCTAACGTGAAATGTGAATATCAACAGATTTTTACATATTGTAGTGGTAAGTGTCTAGGTTGTATTACTTTTAATTGTTTTATTTTATTCAAATAGAATTTAAATCTATATTTACATAAATATTAGTTGTGATAGAAACTAAACCTAAAAATTCAATATTGGGGTAAGACTGTCTAGTAATTTAGGGAAAGGCCGTCATGTGCCGATCTTGCCCCAAGGCAGATGTTGTTAACCTTTTTTGGTTTAAGCGTTTTATTGATCATTTTTCGTGTTTGTTTTTAGGATTTTGGCAAATATGTCTTTCACAAACCGCTCTGAAACAATATTAGAGATCTTAGAGGAATCGGACTCCTACAATGAAATGTATGAAGCTTCAAACAACGAAGACGAAGATCACGTATCAGAGTGCAGCCAAAGTAGGTAGTGGGACGGTATAAAATGCAAGCGACATAAATATAAACTTGAACTCATCAAGCTTGGATTCATCAGATGATGTTGATCTTTTGACCCTTCAATTGGAACTACACCAACGTTGCTTCAAAGGAAAGGGTGGAACATGCACTGAACAAAAGAATCGCAGATTTCGCGGGAGCACCCTCTGATGAACCTCCCCGTCAAGTTCCTGGAGCTTGTAGGAGATGTCAGGTGTGTCCTTCAAAAAAGGATAAGAAAACTAGCCACGCTTGCAATGCTTATAAGATATACATAATATGCCCTGATTACATACCATACTGCGAAAATTGTAGCAGTTCCATGGCTAGGTATGAGAAAACTGAAGTTTAATTACCTATATGTATAATTGAAGCTCCTATGATCTCTCTGTTAGTAAATTAGATTTTTGTTTTGTTATTTTAGTAAGGTTTCCATATTAAAATTTAAATCATTACTCACGTTGTGTTTTCAAAGTTGATTTGACATTTTTTTTCTGAGAAAAATGAATAAAAGTCGATTTTATGAATATTTTGGCATTTTTGTTATTTTACCCAATAAACAATAACTCAAACTAAAACATGATCATTAAAATAGCCTGATATCATTACATAACATTTTGAAAAATGCTGATAAACTTTGTGTCACCATGACCCGGTGTCAAAGTCAGCGTTATTATTTTCACGTAATTGGCGCTGGGTTAAATACCCTCTGGATCTGGTTTGTATCATCTAAATACCAAAACGTATTAAAGTTCAAATTGCATTTCACCTAATAAACATACTTACCTATAACCTACAGTAAGAATATTCAAATTTAATTAATAAAAAAATACTGATTAAAATGTTTACAATCCCTGCACTTGCAAATATACCGGACTTACCCCACTTCATGATTTTACCGCTATAGATTGTGTTTGCGACCTTATTTTATAGAACATAAAGCATGGATTTGATTAACTTTTATTTTGGAATATTTACTGAATAGTTAGAATAGATATTTGAATACTGCAAATATCTATCAAATTACAAACAAATCATGCATATGACGGACTTGCCCCAATTACTCGGGAAAGACCGTCTAACATCTACCTTTAAAAAAACGCGGTTATTTTCATATTGGCATTAGTTACATTGATGTTTGTAAAAGTAACTGATAAACAAGGAATCCATATTCATCATTAATATACAAAACATACAATTAAAAAAAATCAGGCATGAGGGTTCATCAAATCCAATTTGCCATAAATTATGCCGGACTTCGCCACCTTGACCTTACTACAAATTGAAATGAATTAAGGTGTGCAGTTCTTATTTCTTTAAAGTGAATTAAGTCACTTACTGATAACCAAGGTACCTACCTAGGTACTCAGTACCTAAGTAATCTCTTTTATAAATCACGTCTGCGAAGAGTCGAGGTACCTACCTACTACGTAGGCTCTTAGAAACATTCTTTCAAAAGAAACGGAACTTCCTCGGAAAACTCGTGTGCATCTGGATTGAGGGCCCATTTTTTAAATCTTTGAGAAACGAAATAAGACTTATAAGGAATTTACTTAAAAATAGTAAAAACTTTAAGCAATAGGCCATGAATTTCTTAAACGTGAATTAAAATAGTTATGATCAAATAACTAGGGCCCTCAATCCAGACGCTTGCGTAAAGTGGCATAGTCTAAATCTCAAAAAGTACTATCTCCGAGTTATTCATTTTTATTTAAGAATTTAGTTAAGAATTTCTTAAATATTTTAAGAAATTCCCAAATCTGTAGAATATCACGTTAAAAATTTATGGCGGTTTATCTAGGGCCCTCAATTCATACATGTCTGGATTGAGGAATCTGCAAAAAATGAATTTAACTGAAGAAATACATTAATATGACTTTCATAAATGTTAGTTAGAAACCTCTGTGAATTTGTTAAAAAGAAATAATGATACAAAAGTTAATTGTTAAAAAGTAAATGAGAGTTGAATTTTACTAAAACGTCTGAACTGAGAGCCCAATATTTTCGGCTTTATTGACCAGGCTCAACCTCATAGATTAACGCAAATTAGAACAAGTTTTTTTACTATTTTTTAACTAAAATGCAACATATCGTTCGTTCCTCAAAATGCCATACTTCAAGAGAAAATTGATTTTTATGTTTTTCGTAGGAGAAAATTTTGTAGGGTGGATATGATTTTGTTACTTTTTGGACGGTAAGTCATATTTTGCGAGAGACATCGCAATCTGCAAATAAATCTAATTCGTGTGTACAAATAAAACACGATTGGTAAACTAACTAAAACTATTTACATCACTTAAATGTAACCAATGATATTCTAATAAACAGATGTTATTCACCTACAAAAAATAAAAAACTTTTTTGCAAAAAATAAAATCGACTTCAAAAAACACAAAAAAGTGAAAAATAACTTTAGCTTCAGAAGTCGGTGACTTTTGTTTGATTGATTTTTTTTTTCACCGACTTCTGAAGCTAAAGTTATTTTTCACTTTTTTGTGTTTTTTGAAGTCGGTTTTATTTTTTGCAAAAAAGTTTTTTTATTTTTGCATTTTTAGTTGTTCCCAAACAAATATTTGCCATGAATTTATTTGACATTGTTACCAATACATGTCATGGTAGGTAATAGGCCTGAGCAGCAGAGGCCCAGTGGTGGCGGCCCCGACTTACGAACTGTAAGTCGTGGGTTCGAACCCCGACAGGCGTATTACTTTGTGTAATTTATTTCATCACCACTGCTCTCAAAACGGTGAAGGAAAAGATCGTGAGGAAACCGGCATGTCCTAGAACCAAAAAATTCGAAGACATGTGACATCTACCAACCCGCACTGGGCCCGCGTGGTGTATTATAGCCCATTCCCTCTCATAGAGAGGAGACCTGTTTCCCAGCAGTGGGAACATTAATATGCTGATGATGAATAGGCGTATCCCCATTATATGGAACTTAACAAAAGTACCTTTCTTTTTGGATGGAACATCATCAAATGACTCCTCCCGCTCTGGGTGGAGCGGAAGGGAGTGTCAGACTTTTATTGACAAAACCCCCCCATGTTCCTTCTTAGCCCTTTGTGTTCCATGGCCGCAGTATCTCTTTAGAACAGTCCCTTTTGCTGACATCTCTTTGAGGCGCGCGCGAAAAACGAAGGAACTGTCGAAATCTGGGTGTATTTACACATCTGCGTACCCTCTCAAAGCATACAGGCGTGATGTTACGTCATTTAAGATGCACGCGGAACACGATCGCGCCAAATTAACATACCTAACTGTCGAAATCTGGGTGTATTGTACACATCTGCGTACCCCCTCAGAGCATACAGGCGTGATGTTACGTCATGATGTTGTATAAACAATATACATCCAAGCGATTGCAACATTCACGGCACATTTGCCGTCTACTTTTGAAGAGTACCATTGTATATCTCCGAAGATCAGCATCAGATGTTCACAAAATTTAATTTAAATGGGACCACACGGGAAGCACCAGCTTTCAAATAAAAAAAGAATCATCAAAATCGGTTCACCCAGTCGAAAGTTCTGAGGTAACAAATACAAAAAAAAAAAAATACAGTCGAATTGAGAACCTCCTCTTTTTGGAAGTCGGTTGAAAACCACCGAAAGAAGTGTTCTGCGCAGCAGCGGCAGCACACACACTTACACACTTTTCATTCATTCTATATTTCACTACAAGTTAAAATGATACAAAAGGGATAGCTCGTTATAACCAATACGAAAAAAAAAGCGGCCAAGTGCGAGTCGGACTCGCCCATGAACAACAAGTTCCGTAGCAACAAGTAACATAATATGTATAAAAGTTCTTGTAGTTTGTTGTAACTTTGATCGATGTTTTAATAATAATTGCGGTTTACGATTTATGACGTATTAAAAAAAAAACTACTTACTAGATCTCGTTAAAACCAATTTTCGGTGGAAGTGTTACATGGTAATGTACATCATATATTTTTTTTTAGTTTTATCATTCTCTTATTTTAGAAGTTACAGGGGGGGGGGGCACATTTTACCACTTTGGAAGTGTCTCTCGCGCAAACTATTCAGTTTAGAAAGAAACCTCAATATCATTTTTGAAGACCTATCCATAGATAACCCACACGTATGGGTTTGATGAAAAAAAAATTGTTGAGTTTCAGTTTTAAGTATGGGGAAACCCATTTTTTTTTTCTTTTTCTGTTATTTGTGAAAATCTTAATGTGGTTCATAGAATACATCTACTTACCAAGTTTCAACAGCATAGTTCTTATTGTTTCGGAAAAAAGTGGCGGTGACATACGGACGGACAGACAGACATGACGAATCCATAAGGGTTCCGTTTTTTTCCATTTGGCTACGGAACCCTAAAAATGCACGCGTGTGAAATTCATTGCATGTTGAACCTAATCGTATTAAATGATTGATTGCATCACACAAAACACAATAATCGTTTCCGACAGTTCAAGCAACAAATAAACAAACTGATCAGTCCAAAAAATTAACAAAATCATATCCACCCTACAAAATTTTCTCCTACGAAAAACATAAAAATCAATTTTCTCTTGAAGTAAGTATGGCATTTTGAGGAACGAACGATATGTTGCATTTTAGTTAAAAAATAGTAAAAAAACTTGTTCTAATTTGCGTTAATCTATGAGGTTGAGCCTGGTCAATAAAGCCGAAAATATTGGGCTCTCAGTTCAGACGTTTTAGTAAAATTCAACTCTCATTTACTTTTTAACAATTAATTTTTGTATCATTATTTCTTTTTAACTAATTCACAGAGGTTTCTAACTAACATTTATGAAAGTCATATTAATGTATTTCTTCAGTTAAATTCATTTTTTGCAGATTCCTCAATCCAGACATGTATGAATTGAGGGCCCTAGATAAACCGCCATAAATTTTTAACGTGATATTCTACAGATTTGGGAATTTCTTAAAATATTTAAGAAATTCTTAACTAAATTCTTAAATAAAAATGAATAACTCGGAGATAGTACTTTTTGAGATTTAGACTATGCCACTTTACGCAAGCGTCTGGATTGAGGGCCCTAGTTATTTGATCATAACTATTTTAATTCACGTTTAAGAAATTCATGGCCTATTGCTTAAAGTTTTTACTATTTTTAAGTAAATTCCCTATAAGTCTTATTTCGTTTCTCAAAGATTTAAAAAATGGGCCCTCAATCCAGATGCACACGGAAAACTCTTATCTTCAGAAACAAAGTTATGATGGTAACAAGATGGTACCTACCTGATCTACTTATTTGCTTTTGTTAGTCTTTGCTTTCTTTACCTGCTGGAAACTGAAACCCTTGACACGCTTTGCCAGTTAGGTTGATAGAGCAGACAATTGTCTTGAAAATATTGGTCAGGTAAGCTAGCTAGGAAGTTTAAAATACAGTCGTAATGACTCCTCTGCAATGCGCACTTCGAATGCATTCCATCTGAAATTCTGAATACTGGAGTAGGTACTTTTTATTTAAATAGGTACCTACTTATTTATTTCTTATAGAGGCGGAATAATTTCTCCTTCCTTTTTTGAAGGGATTAGCAGACAAGAAGGCATTTTAGTAGGTACCTATTTAAATGTACTGCCGAAGCTGACAAGAAAGTATTTATTCAGTGACAGTTAATGCCCGCCAACGAAATGTTAATCAGTCTTATAAAGAAGACATAGGTACCTACACCTAACACAGCATGAAGGATAGAAAAAGAAGCCAATAATAAAAATAAGTCGTCGGCCCACCACTTAAGGCCCTTCCAACCCTGAAATTAGCAAATCTATTTGTGGTGGTTCAAACTTCGTTTGAAATGCTGTTAGAATAAAGTTCTAATCAGCTTGCACTACGCAACTAAGCGGTTGTTACGTCAGTCACTGCGGCCGAATAGTGCGAAATTAGTGTTTTTTTGCGATTTACAAAAAACAAGACCTGCTTTAAAGTTAGTTCAGTTAGTATGCAAAGTTTCATGATCTAATTTGAAGTACTTTTTGAATACCAGCGGTTTATTAATCGATATGAAAACCTACACTTTGGTATTTTTTACTATCGAGAAAAGTTTATGGAATCGTGTTTTTGTCACACATAGTACATTAATTCTCGACTTTACTATATATTTATTTCAAAATTAATGCTGCAGTATTTTAGGCGTAACGGAGGATCATGCTAAGCCATTTGACGGAGTATGGGCCCTTAAGTCAGTTGCTAGTTTGATAATCTGCCTGGCCATAAACATCCGGAATGCCTTATGAATCAAGCAAGTGAATGATCCGGAAATTCAGAACGTTTGGTTCTGGTGACGAGCTTCTCATTATAGATCTGAAATTCCCAATATTTTTTCTGGAAGAATCTGCAAGGTATGACATAGGAAATAAAGTGGGTAGAAATAAAACTCAGGCTGAATATTCCGGATTAATCACCTGTTGCATTCGGAGAGGTATTTCGCCTATTTCGAGTGGTCAGAGTCAGGATGGCTGGACCAAGAGAGATTTTGGAAGTTTGAGCAATACCAAGTGTTAGTACCTGTTTTGTACTATTTGGTACCAGACATCAAATAATGTGTACCTCGCTAAAGAGGGAAAAGTATTACAAGGAAAGTGGCCAGCCATTCTGACGTCAGAATGGCTGGACCAAGCCGGTTTCACCTAGTTGTAGGCGTTATAACTAGTTCATCTTTTCGTTAATATGTAGTACCTCATTTGTACCTCAACATATGTTTTTCTTAGATTTTTTCGATAAGCCAAAAAAAAGTTACACCTAGAAGAAATTTTGCATGTAATCTGGAGGGCTCAGGCGCAAAATGTCGCTTTTGCAAAATGTCTACTGGTTGTAAAATGTCTCTTTCTCATAATGTCGCTTTTTAAAAGCTTTTATGTAGTTTCACCTGTCCTTTTCTTTTGAGGTTTTCTTTTTTTTGATGTTTGTTTCTTTGTCTGTCTGTAATCAAATCTTGTAAGCTAAATTTGATCCACTTCTCGGTTACCGATTGAGCTAAAATTTGGAAATTAATTAATAAATAATAATTATATAATTTTGCATTAATTTGGAGTTTCTGAAGAGAAAAAGTTTTCTAAATAAAACCAAATGAAGTTTAATTATGGGTTCAGATTTTTATTACGCTAGTAACCATAATTCATAGAGATTGACATAAATGGGTTAAACTTTACATTGCAGGACAACGATTTAAAAGCCGAGGAAGGGGTGGGGGAAGGGGTTGGAGGAGGGACTACCCCTCTGTGTGACCCTCACCCCGCGGAGCCCCATGGTTATGGAGATATCCATGGTTAAAGTTTTGAGGCTAGAATAGCGCTATTTAGTTATTAGAATGAAAAGAGGTAAAAATTTTGTACCGATTGGCAGGAGAACGGAGGGGGCAGGTGCCTTGGCACCACTTCCATGTGAAGGCAATTTATTTTAAAACGTTTAAATGAAATTACTCCAATAAGTAATATTTCTATTTCCAAAGGTTTTACGGAATCGCAGAAAAATGATGAACGTCAAGATGACTAGACCACGCCATTGGATTTTTTTTTGGTTTTTTTTGCGAATATCATGTGAATAGGATATATAATAATAAAGCTTTATATAGTATAATAAAACAAACAACACATTGCCAACAAACTGGATTGTCCTTTCATCTGGTATTTAAGTCAGCTTCATGCTCCCGTAAATATTGTTAATGTCTAATAACATAGTTGTTAAGTTTTTATGTTACTAACATCTTTGTATTTAACTTATAATTATGGAATTTTATTCTGAAATAAAGAGATTATTATTTCCTTTATTCATTTATAAACAAATTTGTTACATTTTTAAATATTAATTAAAAAATATTTAAAAAACATTTAAAAATATAAAAAATTGTAGCCCACCGGTATCGGGAACAGGGTCCAAGCTACCGGTCAGGGCTCCAGAGAGACGAACCTCCTAACAATACGAGCCGTGTCCAGGAGTACCGCTTTCTGAATCAAGCCCTTGATCCAGCTGCCTAACGAGAGCCTCCTCAGGTATTGATCGAGGCTCTTGGCAATTAAGCCATGGGCTGATACGACTATCGGCACAATGATTGCTGATTATTATTATTATTATAAGATTATAAATTATTCTACAAAGAAAGTGGTCCCGCTATTTTGATATATTTGATGAAAACACATGGCGTGCAAGTAGCGTGACAAGCACACACCGTGCATGCAGCAGGCATGCAAACCAAACCTACACCATACATGCAGCAGCATGCAAGCAAATATGCGGCATGCCAGCAAGCATGCAGCATGCAAGCAAGGATGCAACATGCAGCAGGCATGGTTTTTGTCACGGCTCCGGCGGTGTGATTGACACTGGCTTGGCCACCATCAGGGATTTTAGATTTGATAACACAAAAACTAAGTCGCTAATTTGTCGAAATTCGTCGCCAAATTTCAGAATTTGTTGGTCACTGGTTCAAAAGATATAAGGGTTTATAGGTGGCCGATCTGGAGAGAGTCTCCCCAGCAGCTTAGCCACACGTATATCTCAAAAACTAGGGCACCTAGCGAAGATCTGTTTTCTACCATATTTTGTCGCATTCGTCATTGTCGGAATTTGTCGCCAAGTCATAGATTTAGTTTAGAAGATATAATGAGTTCAATTAGTAAGGTATAGTCCAAGAGCTAGATCGAAAGAAATTAGAGCGTTCATTCGATCTAGCTCTTGGACTATACCTTACTAATTGAACTCATTATATCTTCTGAATTAAAACCCGATTAAATCTGTGACTTGGTGACAAATTGCGAGTAATTGGCGACAAAATAAATATGATAGAAAACAGATCATCGCTAGGTGCCCTAGTTTTTGAGATATACATGTGGCCAAGCTGGGGAGACTCTCTCCAGATCGGCCACCTATAAACCCTTATATTTTTTGAACCAGTGACCGACAAATTCTCATATTTGGCGACAAATTTCGACTAATTAGCGACAATTTTTTTGTGTTATCAAAATTAAAATCCCTGATGGTGGCCAAGCCAGTGTCAGTCACACGCTCCGGCGCTGCGGGGCTCCGGCGGTCCCATGCGAGCTTATCGTCACAGATGTGGTTCACGCTCACCAGTGGCGAGTGTTAGAACCACCTGCTCCTCAGCTCGCGGGCCACCTCACCCGTCCGCGCCTACGCGATATTAAATAACACTCTAGGTGTACGGGCAGCAGTTCCACACACTGAGAGGTTGTATGTAGATGGACGAATCACACGGGATGTGTACAGGGAATAAAATCACTGTTTTGTGTCCGTAAATTATTGACAGTTTATTATGTAAAACATTAAAATATATAATACAAAAAGTAGGTGACTTGTGGCGGGCGTAATAGCCTAGTCAGCGAATGTAAATAAATCGGTGAATTTAGCAATTCGCCGCCTTAGTGCTTGAATGGCCAAACGACCATTGAGCAAATTTTACAGGAGACATTTTTTTAAAGTTACGTAATGGATATAACGAAAAGTTTACCAAAATCTTTTATGAATTTGAAACCTGACTAGTATTTTTTTATATTATTGAAATAGTAATATATACATTATAAAGCGTGTAATAAGGGTTGCTATAGTTAGCCCTCACGACGGGGGATGCGGTGTCCAGGGGTGGGGTTGTCTTGGCGGTGTCTCTCGACATCGCCAACGCCTTCAACTCCATGCCCTGGAGCTGCATTAGGGAGGCACTCCGGTATCACCGGGTGCCGACCTACCTCCGTCGAGTAGTCGGGGACTATCTGACGGACAGAGCCGTCATCTACCCCGGTCGCAGCGGAGAATGGAACCGGCGAGAGATGTCGTGCGGTGTTCCGCAGGGATCGGTCCTAGGGCCGCCCTTGTGGAACATTGGTTACGACTGGGTGCTGCGCTCCGACCTCCCTAGTGGTGTCAGCGTAGTTTGCTACGCTGACGACACGCTGGTGCTGGCCCAGGGGAGGTCGCACGAGGCGGCGGCCGAAACGATGACACGCGGGGTTGCGACAGTCGTTGAGAGGATCCGGCCGGCAACTGGGTCTCGAGGTGGCATTGCACAAGTCTGAGGCCATGTGCTTTCATGGGCCTCGGAATGCGCCACCTCCGGGATCCTTACTCACGGTAGGAAGGGTATCCATCGGTGTCGAGTCGACTTTGAAGTACATAGGACTCGTCCTCGACAGCCGGTGGAACTTCGTGGAGCACTTCCGACGTTTGGCCCCCAAACTGGAACGGACTGGGGCTGCCTTCAGGCGGCTCCTGCCCAACCTGGGGGGGCCGAACGCCTCCTGCCGGAGGCTCTACGCGAGAGTCGTGCGGTCCATGGCCCTTTACGGGGCCCCGGTGTGGGCGCGTTCTTTGAGGCGGCGTGCCGCTCACTACCTGAACGCGCCCCAAAAGGTGGTAGCCGTAAGGCTGGCCCGGGGCTACCGCACGATTGCCCGCGAGGCGGCGAGCCTCCTTGCCGGATTGCCGCCATGGGATCTGGAGGCGATAGTCCTCGCGCGCCTACACGAATGGCGCGCGGAGGCGCTACGCCGGGGGGAAACTCCGCTGCCGCGACAAATTGTCGCTCAGCGGACAGACTTCCGGCGGGATCTCATGGCGACATGGAGAGAGCGACTGTCGCAACCCCGTGCAGGGCACGCCACGATAGTGGCGATAAGTCCCCTCTTTGAGGAGTGGCTTGAGAGACGCCACGGCGTCCTCACCTTCCGTCTGACGCAGGTCCTCACCGGACACGGAGTGTTCGGGAGGTTCCTGCGCCGCATCGGGCGGGAGGAAACGCCCGGGTGCTTCCATTGTGAGGATCGACCGGAGGACACGGTGGAACACATGGTGGAGGTGTGCCCCGCGTGGGCGGAGCACCGCCGTGTCCTCGAAGCGGCGATCGGCGGCGGCGACCTCTCGCGTCCGGCTCTGGTGCAAGCCATGGTCCGGAGCGAGACGGAATGGGACGCCGTCACCTCCTTCTGCGAAGCAGTAATGCTAAAGAAGGAGGTGGCGGAACGTGAGAGGGAGAGAACCTCTCAACGTCCCGGCCGCAGCGGGAGACGCCCCGGGCGTCGGGGGCCACCACCACGTGGCCCCCGGCCACCGTAGGCGCGGGCCTGTGGACGGTGGGCTATGGGCTAGCTCGCCGTCCGTCCGTCTCATGACGACAGGCCGTGTCGACGGCGCGTTCGTGTTCCACGCGCGCCTCAAAGACAGTCTGCAAAAGGGAAGGGGTCCTTAGGGACCGATGCCTGCCGGGGTTGCGGGACTGTTCGAAAGAGATACCGTGGCCCCGGAACACAAAGGGCGATGAAGGAACATGGATGGGTTTTAGTCAGTAAAAGTCTGACACTCCCTCCTGCTCCGCCCAGAGCGGGAGGAGTTATTTGATGATTTCCCATCCGAAAAAAAAAAAAAAAGGGTTGCTATAGTTTGATATAAAAAAGTCTTCTTTGGTACAGTTGGTCGTTTGGCCATTCAAGCACTAGGGCGGCGAACTGCTAGTTCAGGTAAAAACTAAAACAATAAATATCATGTGGCGATGCTCGTATACTAGGAGTAGGGCAGACAAGACTACGTCGAGTCGGTTTTGCACCGATTCTACGACATCAAAATCTGAAGATATTGAAGAGATCGCCAGAAGTGAGATAAACAGTTCTTCTGCGTCTTCGTCAAAATCGAAGAAAAAAAAAAACATTTTTTTTTTTTAAACTGGCTATTTTTTTTTTCTAAGTTACTAACGCGACATTTTGCGAAAGAGATATTCTGCGAAAGCGACATTATGAGAAAGAGACATTTTACTACCAGTAGACATTTTGCAAAAGCAACATTTTGCGCCTGAGCCCTCCAGATTACATGCAAAATTTCTTCTAGGTGTAACTTTTTTTTAGCTTATCGAAAAAATCTAAGAAAAACATATGTTGAGGTACAAATGAGGTACTATATATTAACGAAAAGATGAACTAGTTATAACGCCTACAACTAGGTGAAACCGGCTTGGTCCAGCCATTCTGACGTCAGAATGGCTGGCCACTTTCCTTGTAATACTTTTCCCTCTTTAGCGAGGTACACATTATTTGATGTCTGGTACCAAATAGTACAAAACAGGTACTAACACTTGGTATTGCTCAAACTTCCAAAATCTCTCTTGGTCCAGCCATCCTGACTCTCACTTTCGAGTGGTACAATTATTATTTTGTAAGTAACCACACGGCGCGGTGCGGTATGGCAAAGCAATAACAATGTGGTCTGCTCTGCCAACGCTTGCTATTTGCAGTATCCTTGTAACGATATAAACAAAATTAATGTGAGTGTTAAAGGTAGCAAAGAAGACTCAAAATCATTTTCACTTACAAAAATCTTTTGCGGTGGTATTTATGCAGGCTTTGCGCTGATACCTAGTTAGCTGATCACAGTAAAAGGCGGTATTTCATGGAGAATGCTTTTTATGAATGATGGACAAACATCTTTAGAAGGCAAAACAATTTGTGATTTTGCCATTGCAGGAAAGAAATAATAGGTGTCTCTGGATGGATCATGAAGTTTCGTAGCAGGCCGTCTTTCATAAATCCCCATACTGGACTCTTTAAGACATGACAGGCTTTAGTGTATTATAAATACGTAGGTAGTAATTAGGTGCAAACATCCACAGACAGATAGGTCCTATTTCCCATAGGTGTCGGCAGAAACTGCAGTTATCAAAGTAGTTATCTGTGTAGTTGTCGTAGCAGGTGGCGATCTACGGAGCGCAAAATAGTAGTGTACATCAAGCGCGGATCCACCGTTGTGGGCTTGATGGGCATGCCCACAACCCTAATTGAGGCAGATAGTCTGATGTTCCACACAACATAGGCCTTAAAAATATATAAAACGCTAGTTTACCCTAGTATTTAAATTTTCGGATAGCGGACAGATCATTTTCATTAAAGATTTACCAAAATCGGTGGAATAGCTTAGAGTTGTGTGTGCATCCAAACAAACACACTTTTGTAATTTTCGCGATGAAGCAGGCTAACATTTTCCAAGCTTCTTAGTCATTTATAAGTGTTCATCTCACGGTTTTACCTGCGTCACAGATAATATAAAAGGTACTTCCTGCGTAGATCTACTTATACACTGTAGATACAAGCAATGGTGTTTTTATTTCCCTTGGGCCAAGAAAGCTATGGCCTGGGGCGGCGACAACAGGGTACCTGCATGATTTTTTTGGGTAGCAAGAAAACGAGTGACTGTAAATTACAATTTTAAGTGTCAAAATTAATTAATTTGGGTTATATAATTACTAAGTGAGCGACTGATTGTAAGTGACGAGAAATCAACAGAACAGTATCTTACAAACATTAATATGAGTTACTTATAATACCTACAAAATGAGCAGCTTCATAATATTTGAGCGTTACGTCCTGCATTTTTTTTCAATATTTGGCAAATGTATTTTTTATACTGAGCGGCATTTTATCTTAAATGAAGTGTTTCGAATACAAAAACCACTTTGAAAAATACACTAATGAGCTAATTAATTGTTGTTTATTGGTATTTGCAGAACTGTTTCTTTAGTTATTTTAGGACCTGCTACGATTCCATGACGCCCCCTCGCTTCGCTCGCATATTAAATGACACTCTTTGACTTCTGTCCCCGAAGTGCCGGGCCTCCGCCGGCCTCCTTCGTCGGCCTACGGCCCGGTGCCCATGCCGCCCATAAAAGAAATTCCGTAGTAAGATTTTATAATTTTATCCAGTCGCTCACTTAGTAATGTAGTCGCGCTTTGTGTTATTTGGTCGATTTATGTCTTGTTTTCGCTTTTTGACATATTTTTATAGTACCTACTTTTACATTCCGTACCTATCAAAATAAAAAAAATAAAATTTATGCATATTCCCTACTGCCTTAACTTGTTGATAAAAGCACTATTTATTTTCTAGCCTGCCGCCTCATATTTTAGCTATCCGAAGCGGGCTACTCTACACGCTACTCTACATCCTAGTCGCTTAATTGTTCAGAAACGTATGTCGACAGTATTAACTGTATGACTGGTAAAAATAAAATCCATACAAATCCGAGGATTGCTAAGTTTTTCAAGCTCGTTTCGCTCGCTCTTATTACTTATTCATTCTGAAACTGTTATGCATAAGGCAGCAAAGTGAGGCGGGTGCAAATAAATTTCGAGCTCGCTTCGCTCGCTCGTCTCTTAAGCGCAGGCCACACCGCCAGCTAGCGGGCGGGCGAGCGAAGCGAACCATACTTCGTTCGGCTTTTTCGGTAGCTCGCGGTGTGCACCCCGAAGTATGTAAAGAGGTGAAACGATGTTCGCCCGCCTAGCCCGCCCGCCCGCTAGCTGGCGGTGTGGCCTGCGCTTAAGTCTTTATGTTTCTGAGATTTTTCTGACTAAGTCGGCAAAATCATTTCAATAACGCCTATAAAAATTTTATAAATAAAGTGTTACAAATCGGAAGAGCTGCTAAAATTTTAGAGCTCGCTGCGCTCGCTCCTGAATTCTAAAGTCTGACTCTGTTGATTATTCTGAAAATCTAACATATCAGAGGCGGGTGCAAAACAATCGAGCTGCACTTGCTCTTGCATATTATTTTAGTTTCTTTTTGTAAAATTCATCATTAAACTATTACCACTCCACGAAGATATTTCCCTTTTTTTGTCGACGTCACTGCCGATTTTAGGGCCGTGCCCACAACCTATTTTGAGGGCTGGATCCGCGCCTGTATCTAAGTAGTAATAATTTGACTGGGAATTACAAATAGGTAAGGTAGGTAGACTGAATTCTAGTTCTATTAGGTTTTATCATAAAACAAGCTATGCCTGCGACTCTGACCGCGTATCAAAGTCATCGAGAATAAGATAAAGGTCAAATTAATAAGCATTTCACGAATAAAGTCGTAATAAGTACTTTTGGGAAGCGATTATGCCCGTATCAACCTACATTCATGTTCTCTATAAAACTTAATTTTCCTGACATCAAAAAATATAAGTAAGTAATCGAATGCATTAAACATTGTATTAGGTACCTACATAAATAAAGTAGGTGGCTGGGTCGCGTTACAAACTGGGGCAGTAGTCAGATATAGATGATTTCATTGTGATGTACGAGATGCATTCGTAGGTAACTTTTCGGCTGAATATGGTCCTTCCACTGGGAGACTACAACCACACCGGCAAACTGTTTCTTCTTCGAGTCGCTGGAACGATGTTGTTTCAAATTGTATTGCTCAAAACTTCGCAAGTTCCAAACCGGCAATTACTGGATACACAAAGCAGCATCTTAAAAAAGAAGTTCCTTTTAGTGGGCCTCTTACGTGAAGATACTAAGTACTTCAATAAAACCAGCTTAACCTAAGTTTGGTGTTTGTAACGGATGAAATATGAGGCACAAAGTTTGAGGGACTTTCACGTTCAATAGCACTGTGCTGTGTGGCTAGGACCTATTTAGGGCAATCGATCCAACATCCGTAGCTAGTAGCTATAGTTACGTTGTAAACGTGTAGCTTGCCCATTTTGTAAAGGTGAAAGCTTTGTAGAAATCCAAGCATTAGGTTACACGAGATATTACGACAAAAACTATGTTTTATGTAAGTACTATTAGCGCAAAATAATTACTTAAATTGCACTTGGGTTACCCAATTCTATACTAATATTTTAAAGAGGTAAAGAGTACATTTTGATACGAGTGGAGAAACTTTGTTATTGCAGTTCTAGGCTCAATAACACCCCTCGCCTACAGCTCGCGTGTTATATCCGCCTCGAATGCAATACCCGCGTGTGAAATACATTACATTGCATGTTGTACCTAATCGTAGTGCGTTTTGAACTCGTTTTCGAGGAAGAAAAGTTTATTTGTAAGTCACGTTGCCGCGGGATAATATGCGTACATAACGCGAGCGATGCTGCGGGCCAAAGCTAGTAAAGTACCTACCTATAAAATTATAAATGAATGATGACGAGAAGTTTTTTGTCCAAGTTTGTAATTACAGCTCAAGCATTTGGGTAGGCTAGGCTACCCGAATTATCGTGCTCCGTAAAGGCTTGCGCAGACAAGTGACTTGTTTGTGGATCAATAACTGGCGAAATTTGGGTACAGCTCTACCAAGGGTTGCCACCCGTACTATAATATATAGTATCGTACTAATTGTATTATATAATAGAGAAAAATAATATACTTAGTATGAAAATACTATATATTTTTATCCCTAATTCAACTGTTGCGCTTTTTATATTAACTGTGACTGGAAGTCTGGAACGTACCCGCAGCACTGGACTGGGAATTACAGAAAGAAGCGCATTTGCGGCAACAAACCGTCAACTATCAATATTTGTCTTGATTTGATTTGTACTTAGATAAGTATTTATTTTCTGCTGTTAAAAGAAAAAAATAAAAACATGGAAAGTGATGATGGTTTTTGCACGCCAACCAAGGATTTGCAAAAAACATAAAAAGGCTTCAAAAATATAAGAGCGAATGGGAGTTCGACTACCAATGGTGCAAAGGAGACTGATGGCCAAAGCGAAGAGCAATAATAAATTTAGAATATGGAAAAATACATAATGATTAAAAATAAATGTGTACTTACTGTTTTTTTTTTGCCAGAATTTCCCAAAAGTAGGTACTTACTATATTTTTTGCAACTTTTTTGGGAAAAATACTATATTTGTTCAAAACAAAGGTGGCAACCTTAGCTCTACCTAACTATTCGCAAGTAGGTTGGCAACAATAATTTCCAAAACGCAACAGGTCAGCACCAAAACAACTCAACACGCATCCCCATAATTTAAGGCCAACAAAAGGCCTTTGTCTGGCTTTAATTGGACCAAATTCCATTACCACCCGAATTCATCCATTGCTGGTTGTCTTTACAAATTTTGATTTCCTGTAATTAGCCAGTGTATTTCAATCTGTCCCAATACGGTGTTATACAGGTACTATGGGCCGCTTACTCTACGATAGTTGGTATGGCCTCGAATTTATAACGTATCTCAAAACGCTGTTTGCGTCACCGTAAGATAAAAGCTATCTCACACGATAAAATTTTGGCTCAGACATCCATTTGCAATCTATAAATACAGATAATATATGTGTTACGGCTAATAGCCGAAGTGCGGCTACACCTAGTGCCGGCTACAACTAGGTGCAGCCGGTCACACTTAGATGTAGAATCTTCGTTTAGAACTTAGTTTAGCCTTCATCATAGCGGCTAGAACTAGGTGCAGCCGCACACCGGTGGTTAAACTTAGGTGGATCCTATTTATTCGAGACGAAATTTTTAGATGTTGATATTGTTTTTCCCGAAAAAAAAATCATTACGCCAAATAGCTAATGCCCAATCTACAACTGGAGTACAAGGATACAAAAGATGCCATTGCAAAACCAAATGTTGTGAAGTGTATCCATAAGGATACTTAGGTGGCGGATGGAAACAACTGCTCATTGCAAAACTCCTTTTATTAATGCCCATCTATAACATACAATTCTTATTGCTAACTAAAATTACGCTAGAATATTAATGCTTTGTTTGCCGACTGTGGATTCTTTTTTTTTTAATTAAAACTGAGTCAAAAAGTTGTCGTATTTGTTTGAACATCAAAATATGAGAGAAGAGTACAAAGAGTTGGTTGACTTTTTTCATAGTTAAGAAGTAACAATTATGTTTTTTTTTAATCTTTTGCGCCTATGATGTCTGGTTCTTTTACTTCTGAAGAGAAGATTTATGATATTTTGAGTTTTATTAATTACTTATACTATCTGTGCTTATATTATATAGGTAATTATAAATGTCACTTCGATATCGGTCTTTTATTTTTTCAATTTATGTAAGTAATCGAATCAATCGGGAAACGCAGAATGAATCCTCTTCGATACCCGCAATTACAGACACAATTAAAATAACAATGCACCGTGCCCGATCGGGCACGGCTGCGGCCTTACAGGTTAAAACAAAACCAACATTTTTAACTGAACTGAAAACCTAGTTCTAGCTAATGATAAATAGGAAACACCTAAGTTTAACCACTGGTGTGCGGCTGCACCTAGTTCTAGCCGCTATGATGAAGGCTAAACCTAGTTCTAACCGAAGAGAAGAGGATACATCTAAGTTTAACCGCATGTGGCCGGCTGCACCTAGTTGTAGCCGGCTAAAACTAGGTGTAGCCGCACTTCGGCTATTAGCCGTAACATGTGTCTATTTGTGTACCTAAATCAAGCAAAGGTCGAACAAACCCGTTTTGGCGGAGTCAAATAATTTGGGGTAACCTAACCGGTTAATTTTGGGAAGTGTACATAATTATATTATGTACCTATAGTGAAGTCGACTTTGCAACTTTGCTGCAAAGATAATTCAGAAATGCACGCGGATAGGATATTTTAAGCTAACTTTGTTAGAAACAACGATAGCTGCGAGACGTGGCATGGCATAATAATTTACTTCGATTTATACGTAAGTTATAGAAAACTGGCCATAATTTCTAGTTTTATTAATATTTCTAGTATTAGTAACTATGAAACGAAACAGCACAACAATTTTATTCTGCTAAGACTCGGACGACCCTTTGAAACTACTATGAAACTCATCGGTGTAATTATATTCCACGGTAAAAACGAGCTTGGCATTTTCTGCTGACCTCGGTCTCTTACTCGTAATATACAAAACAACTTTGTAGCTATAGAAGAATTATCTATGTAAGTACCTACATAGTATAGTAGCGTAGCGGTAGCAACAATCTGAAAGAAGCAAGATTCTACAATTATTAAAATAGAACTCAAACATAGTATTTTCAAGCTAACATACCCAACCCAAAGGAAGGGTTATGATTTTAGCTGTCTACGGTGTCTACGTATGTTTGTATTTACTTACGTTCCACCGCAGCACCTAAACTATTCATCCGATTTTGATGAATAAGGTGTCAATCGATTCGTTATAATGGCCTGGGTAACATAGGCTACATTTTTACCGACTTCAACAATAAGAAGAGTCCCATGGCCAATAGACATTTTTTATTTGCATATTCCTAATCATTTAGGTGATCCACCGGCATGAAAAGGTGCCCGTGGTCCACCCAGGTGAACTAAGCAGGTGGACCACGACCGAATCCCGATTTTTACTTTGTAAACCCCGAAAATTTGGCTGGTCATTGAAAACTAACCCTGTGTAGGTATCTGTTTGTTGTCGTCAGCAACACCAACAGCAGCATCTGCGGTAACATCTGCTACATTTTATTCAGTAAGTAGTAGTCCTTTGATTATATATAGGTAATCAAAGCAGTAGTCAGGTTTTTAGTGATCGTATATACCACACAAATTCTTGTTTATCTAGCCTTTATTTAGCTTGCCTTGTTAGTAAGTTACATGGTTGGTCATTTAGGCAGTAGGTACCTATGTATTGGCCAAATTTTGAAACTGAATTTCAAACTCCCCCCATCCTAATGAGCTTACATTTTGCACACACCTTTGTTGGTCCTGATGGAAATGCATTTTTGTAAGTAATAATTATGGCCACATTGTGCAGATTGTCGTGACGGCCAATAGCCTTATGGCCAAAAGCCTAAACGATCATCTTTTGAGGTTCTCCTTATGCGACCAAGGGCTTGATTCAAAAAGCAGTATTCTTGGACACTATAAATAAAAATTCACTTATGTAATTAAAAAAAGGGTTTCGTTTTGTTTCATAATCAGTTCCTAAAACAAAATAATCGTCAACTTTTGTTTTCGAACCGGTTGAACTTTAAATCGTGTCTCTTGAATACACATTACTGCTCGCTAAAACAGTTTTATCTACAAGGTTATTTCTGTATCGACCAACCAACAAGTATATGAGTACCTACTGTGCTAACTGCGCATGTCTGTTGCCGCTTGGCAGTGTGACGACACCGGCCCGGTTGCTACAGAACGAGCTTGTACACTATGTGGAACTCTCTAAATAAATGCGGTCGTCCGCCTCGGCCTCGCGGCGATTCAGTGCGCCTCCGATTAACGCAGAGAACGGGCGTGTCGCATTTTTACATGAAAATTTATTTGTCCTTTATCGAGTTTTACGTTTTATTTCGTACGTGGATATAATCTAGAAGTGTATATAAACATAATGTAGTGTTAAACTTTTATCTAGCGATGATTGCAAGATTTTATAATGTAGATTGACGAGTTTTGAAAGTGTTTTCCTTCGTTTAGTTATTAAGTTTTTTTGTGCGTTTTTTGAGGAAAATGTTTTTTTTTTGTTTTTGTATACTTATGCAGCTTACAGAGTTAGTTTTTTTTTATTATGATTGTATTGTTTTCATGAATTGCTATCTGCTACATTGTTAAAGGTTACCAAGGCCAGTTTAATCCATAAACAGCGAGTTTTAGCTCATCACTATAATGAGTTTATTTACCACTATACCTACTTACAGAGCCAAACAACGGGAAGTGGTTAATTTTAGGAGTGGTTATTTGTTTTTGACGAAGTTGATTAAATAATGGCTTTATGTAATTAGGCTAAGCTTAAATGGTTTTTTTTTGTTAAGATGTTTTGTTTGAAGCGAACTTCAATTAAAAACCGGGTGTTATTTGGAGTTACCTTTTTTAGACTGAAGAAAGTGTCAGTGTATCTTCTAGATGAAGATTTTTCCCATCTTGTCCCAGATATTAGAACCACCAAAAAAGTGCTAATTGACTTAAACAACTATGTAGCAAACTTTATTACTTTTTACATGACAAATAACTTTATTCTGTCGTAAACAAGTTTCTCTACAATCATAGTTTAACGCTTCTTTTATGTAACAAGTTGTTATCAGCTTGCTAACATCCACTTTTTGAGTACCTATGTAGGTACTTATTTAGTAGTAGTAACTAACATGAATGTGCCATACAGAATTCAAAAGCAGACAGGTCCATACCCAACAGTGGGAGACAGGCTGTGGACGATGATGATATGTCCCTTACAGAATTATTTGTTACTATTGGCCTGTGTGCCGTGTGGTATCCGGCAGAGCAGAATAGTGGGTGTAAGGCGACTAATGTCTGGGGCAGAACACCTTGTGCCTCCGTAGACCAGAGATTGGGCAGCAGCGTTTTCTGTTAGTTTTTCATCTCCAATCCGCCTGCCAAGCGTGGAGATTACAGCAAATTCCTCCCATCATGGGAGAGGCTTATGTCCAGCAGTGGACGTTATGGGCTGTTGTTGTTGTTGTTGGCCTGTGTCGTCCCGCTGCTGGGCAAATGCCTCTCCCCACGACTTCCAAATTCTCCGATCCAGGGCCAATGTGGACCACTGGTCGTTGGTTTTGTCCAGCTCCTCCCGCCATCTCCTGCGAGGTCTACCGAAATAAGAATTCTTTGTTAATTGAAGGAAAAAATATTCAACATTTATTTTCCTCTACTCGAATGTAACATCGATTATGATAAGGCGTAAATAGGTACCTATTACTAACAATAATGCAGCCGACCTTCAACCAGTGTTACGTTAATGTTTTTAAAGCTAGTTTGACGTTGTTCTGTTGTGAGCTCCTGATAATTTTATATTCTAGTGTAATCGGTATCATCGCGGCGAGATCACAATAATGTTTTTCCCTTTTAGATTTGTAACGGGCGCAACATGGTAATTTACTTTGAAATAATAAAAGATTTTGACGTTGTTCTGTTGTGAGCTCCTGATAATTTTATATTCTGGTGTAATTGTATCATCGCGGCGAAATAACAATAATGTTTTTTTCCCTTTTAGATTTGTAACTGGCGCAACATAAGTTGATTTAAAATAATAAAAGACTTTAAAACGAATAATTATGTTTTTTAATTATGAATTAAGTTTTAAACTAGTTCTAAGTTTTGTTTAATTTGTTATTGTAAGGCTTTTCAGCTGTGGTGACAAAGTGTACGTTAGTAATTATATTCAGTTCATACTTACCTTGAAGCAAGTATTCATCGTTTTCGGATCATTTCACACATCCAGATACTGTGACCGTTACAACCTTCACTGTAGAAGAAGTTTTAAAAATAAAACAGAAGTTGCGTGATTCATCTGAAAAATATGAGCAAAACTATTACTTTGAAGAGGAGTATCAATTGTAACTGAATGGAATTCTAGTGTTCTTACAAGGAATAAAACAAAGAGGAACTTTCAATTTTTTCTTTAATCAATAATTTAAAGCTTACAGACATTCTCGTGTTGTTACAAGTAAGCGTCGGCACTGCTGCGTGCCGCCGTGCTGTCGCCACGGCTCACATTCCCGTTAAACTAAAATTTCGCCAGTAAAACTTGGTACCTTGGTACCGCCAGTGACGCATCTCATGCGTCGCTCACGGCACCACGTCCCCTCACAAATAAACCATCAATTCATGATTAGAGCCCGTCAAATCCATCTCAAAATGTCATCAAAATGCTTTGAAACCTGTGCTATACGACCAGTGTGCGTTCAGGTGGAGCCTGGACTAGCTTCCTTTATACTTGACAGTTATACAACAGACTGAATATAGATAATTAAACATTTTACACATTGCATCTTTTAAAACATCTGGAAACTTTGGTTAAAATGTCCATCCTGAACAATTCATGATGCTGGTCTAAAACAATAGGGTTTTATATTTTATTCATATTATTAAATTAATTAAAAGGCATAGGCGTAGTATAATTACTTGAGTTTCTAACAAAGAGATTGACATACACTTTCTGGACGGTAATACTCTACATTTGTCGTAAGGGCGTACACAGGGAACATTAACTGAAACATGTTGGTAATATCTATACTGCCGAGTCAATCTGTATACGCTCCTACTGTGCGGCTAACCGAAATGATAATTGACATGCATCTAGCTCAGGTCTCAATGATGAAAAAAGAATCGCTAAAATCGCACGCGAATCGTAAAATTCATAAAAAAATATATTCAAGGAATTAAAAACACAAATGTAATTTTTTTTTTGTTACACTTGTGCCAAATTCCAAAATTGTATTACAAAATGAAATCGCGATTCGGAACTAAAACGGTCGCCCTAACTACGTCTATTCCCCACCTCGTTGAGTTCAGACGCGGGGAAGATAATACTTCTATTTTATTTATTTTTTTATTAACGAAAATCCTTCTCCTCACGTAGTAACAAAAATGCTTACAAACACAACCGTAGACGTACGTACCCACTCACGCTCGCACACATCCGATCACACTCGCTCGCACTTCGACCGACCTAACGTAGCACCGAAAACAAGAAAACCAGATCGAGTGAACTCACTACAATTTGGCAGTTTTGTTTCTTGCGTTCAGCGCTTGTCCATGAGTGTCATGGATGGAGTTCCTACTCCACTATAACGAAGTCAATTGGAAGTTGGGAGCTGACAGCGGGTCAAAATAATGACTATCAGTCGAAACAGCCTAAACAAATTAATACATCAAAATTGTTACTCGCCATCAGCTTCAACCTTTTGTCAATACTTGTTCTGTCGAGTAATACAATTTGAAGGGAACACCGACATCTTTAATTTTGTTAAAATGTTTCTTCGATTTGAGATTTCTACAACGTAACGGTTACAAGTCGCGGACGTATTAATGAATTTCAATATACTACGAACAGGCAAAATCAGGTCTTACGATATACATTATACTATTTTCTACATGTTTTCATACTCCGTCCGTGCTTGTGAGTTATCAATGTATTTCGATGTCTTGAGATTATTAACAGCTCAATATCTTAGTTTCTATTACAGTAGATTGCTGTTATATGTTATCCCACTCATCATTTTGAAAGCAGGTAAGAATGTTACTAAGTTTCTTTTCAATGTTCCAAATAAATACAAAATGTGACAAATCTATAGAACCGAAATCAATTATTTCAGATCTAAATCTCGAATAGAATGTTGGACTATGTTTGCATAAAATTATCGATACATGCAATCTTTGACGCGTTATGTCCTTCAATAACGCAATTTTCGCGCACAATACGAGTTAATACTCCTATACGTTTTATCTCAGCTTTTATACAAAGGGAGTAGATTAATACTATATTACTTTCTAAATGGAGTTTGACAAATTCATTATTGCTATTACAGGAATCGAGGATCGATTTAAACAACTGAGCATTTGTATTCATAGACCGAGAAATCTTCGTTTCACTGTAAATAATTTGGTGTGTCGTTCTGGGCGAGTCTCGGCGCAACGACTAGCGAAACGCACTGAGCGCGTAATGTCTGACTCGGGTTGAATAGGGAAGACGTCTCATCGGGTGTAGTGTGTCGTGTGTAGTGGTGGCGCCTCAGTTGTGCACGGGCGCCTGGTGGTGGTGACGCTCCAGGTCCTCCAGCGCCAGCGCGTTGGGCACGTGCACGGAGGGCAGCTTGCCGGCCTGCGCGCGCGCCAGCAGCTCGGGAGAGAACCAGCGCGCCAGCTGGTTGTCGCCGCCGCCCGTGCCGCCCGCGCCCGCCATGTCTGACAAATACCGTCCCAGATCATTATTTGTGTCGTGGACTATAGTACACGCCTCGGCCCACATACGTAAGTCCATCAATGCCTAGTTGTGGCCAAGGCTTGTATAGTACTTTTCTCAAACATGCTTGGAAATTTGAGCATTATTTTGACAACCTTCTTCGAGAAAAATCGACATTGCTGTACTGGCCAGATACATGCGACCAGCGGCCGGCAAAAGTTGTATGAATATCCTTAACTGTCGTGTTTAGCGGCCAAATAAATTACCTATTAAACTCATATCTGTCGTGTCGTGCTCAGTCCATCAATACCAAGTTGTGACCAAGGCTTGTATAATACTATTTCTGAAATAATGCGAGGAAATTAAAACTGTCGCGTTGAAGATCAGTATCATTTTTTTTTCTTCAATAAACCGCTTTCTATTTGCAAGCCAATTCGATATTTAAATAAAATCTTTGATAAGCTACCTCCTTGGTTGCCATGTTTCAGAGTAAGAGACCGTTCCATTTTTAAATAACACGACAGATATGAGTTTATTAGGTAATTTATTTGGCCGCTAAACACGACGGATATGGATTTTTAATACAGTTGCTCAAAAAGTGGTGTATTGCAGGGACGTATAGCGTTCGGGATGTGGGCTATTACATATTAGTGCTTTTTTTTTTTTTACCTTTCCCGAACTCGTGCGTTCTCTTTCCCAACTGTCAAAATAATGTCTATTAAAAAGAAAAACCAACCATGAAGTTTTTACTAAAGAGTTTTTGTGATTCATACAAATACGTATATTTCTAAAAAGAAGCTACTAATTTATTTCAATATCAGATTTAATGATTTAATTGAATGAGTTAGGTTAGGTTTCATTTCATCTCATTAAATTTCATTTTCATTTCATATCAATAAAAAAAATCTACTGAAGACTAAGCTGTATGGATAGTTCCCTTTGCCTACCAAAATGGGTGAAGAGAAAAAAAACTCTGCTTATATTCTACGGTTGGCGCCATTTTCCTGAAATTTTCTTTGCGAGTTTAGTTGTTTGTTGCACAAAATGAGTAATTTCGACCCTATTTTTTTAAATTAACACCACCGGAACTCAGTATAATTGCACAAAATGCTTCCGAGAACATTTTACCGGAAAAGTCAAAAAGTCGTTAAGTACATATCTACATACGACGAATTTATTGCGTGGAGAGAAGAGAAAAAAGCAAATAGTTTTATTAAATTGCTTCATTTTTTCGCAACTGTATTAAAAATAGTCGTTCAGTACACCTGCGGAACCGTCATTGCAACTTGTTCCGACTGTCAACACTAGATATTTGTCAGAACTCTTTGCAATGACAGCAATGATATTTAATTAAACAGATATGTTATGAGCGCGCAATCGTGAAGACTCGAAAACGTGTCAATTGGCCTGTTTTTCTTTTATTCTGCGTCACTGCGTGTATGTGAGCTGGCTCTCCCCCGCGGCACACTTTTTTCGGTGGTTTTGTAGGTGTATAACATATCTGTTTGTTAGAATATCATTGAATGACAGCCTTTCCGCACTTGTAATGAAATATACTATTTCATACAACTTTTGCCGGCCGCTGGTCGCATGTATCTGGATTCTGGCCAGTACAGCAATTTCGATTTATCTCGAAGAAGGTTGTCAAATAATGCTCAAATTTCAAAGCATATGTGTTGGTAATAGTTCTAAGATTAAAAAGGAAGACATCACTGACTATGTTTCAGAGTTGTTGAAGTTAAATTGTAATAAAATAATATTGTGTGCTTTTCCATTTTTTGAAAATTTGGGTAATAGAAAAAACAATTATATACAAAATGTTAAATAGCCATGTACATTTTTTAGTAGGTCACTATAGTGACAGACTTGATATCATATCTTTATATCTGGATATCAACACTATTGTTGGTAAACTGAAGTCGACACGGGGTAACCACCTATTAAAGGTATCTACCTATTAAATGTAGACACAAAATAGCTCGGTTATTAGCTTATAATATTCACACAGACATAAATACATAGTATGTCTAAGTTTAGTTCTATTATTAACACTGCGACTATTAGTAGTAATACTAATGTACAGGTGACTTTAAATGAATATAGCATTAGTGCTATAAATGTTTACAAACATTGTACTGAGGAGGATCCATGTGTCACCGTGGAGAATTCTCAATTAGGGTCTATTAGTATTAGTGATAGGGTCTTGTTGTCTGAGGATGGCACGGGAGTCTCCGGCCTCACTCCAAATATGAATTTAAACTAGAAAATGAGACAACAGGAGGTACGATTAACAATATTGTTAATCCTACCAACGTATCTTCTTGCACTCAATTAGTAAAAAAGGGCCTCAGCAGAACACTTTAAAATTATTCCACCAAAATATCCAAGGCATTTCTTCCAAATTATAAGAAATTGAATTGTTTGTAGAAAATAGTAAGTTTGACAATTTGTTTTACTGAACATTGGCCAAATGCTTATCAATTATGAAAACTATATGGTGGGTGGTAGTTGCTTTAACCGTAAAACTATGCTTCATGGAGGTTCCCTAATATTAATAAAAAAATGTTTTAAATATAAGCAACGTAATGACACAGTAGGTCTCTCGGTTGAACATTGCGTTGAACTGTCCTGTGTTGAGCTAGATAAGCATGTAATTGTGTGTGTGTACAGACCCCCAAACTATCAAAACTTTTCCTTATTTGAATCAATAATGGAGGATGTGATGGCAAAACTTGCAGCTAGTAATAAATCTACAACTATTTGTGGTGATTTTAATATCAATATTTTAGAAGAATGCTCAAATAGCAGTCGCTTGTTAAATCTTTTTAAGTCATTTGACTTGACCAACACTTTTAAAGAACCTACTAGAGTAACTCCCATCTTCTGCTACTTGTATAGATAATATTTTCTGCGATTGTGATTACTTAGATAAAGCAATAGTACATTGTCTGCCTTCTGACCATAGCGGACTAACTGTAACCTTTAGGTGTTATGAGCCTTGATGATATTAATATAGATCAATTGTATGATCGTTTCTTTTCAATAGTTCACACGGAATTCAATAAAACTTTTAAATAGAAGACAAAAAGTATTTGCCCTAAATTCATATTTAGTGATTGGGCAACTAGAGGTTTCAGAAAAAGTAGGGAAAGACTTTGAGCTTTATGACCTTAAGCCTTTTATAAACACTGAAACTTTTAACAAGTATGTTGCTAAGTATTCAAAAATTTTTAGAAACACATGCAAGGTTGCTAAAGCACTGCACATTAGCAACAAGATCAAAACAGCATAAAATAAAATAAAGACAGTTTGGAAAGTTATAAATAACGAGACTAACAGGAAGAAAATACGTAACACTAGCTACACATTAGATACAGCATGTGGTCCTAAAAGCTCTAATTCTTAAATATAAATTCTTGAGCTACTTCTTGTAGCTCAAGAATTTGTAAATTTCTTTACCGATATACCACTAAAAACAACGGAGGCTCTTATTTCCTCACCTGAACTCTCAATTGGCTTATTAAAGGCGAATTGGCGTGTGTCTGGCTGAATTTAAATTTAAACACATTAACCCTATGATTGTTATTAACACTTTCCAGCAAATAAAAATCAAACTAACCGAAGATCTATGGGGAATGTCTGTCAAAGTTTGTACATCCATACTTGAGACTATAGCCCCTTACTTAGCTGTACATCCATACTTGAGACTATAGCCCCTTACTTAGCTTTAATTTTTAATTTATGTGTAGACCAAGAAGTTTTCCCTGATTTAATGAAATACAGTAAAGTCATACCTCTTTTCAAATCCGGGGACAGTAAAGATACTAATAATTATAGACTTGTATCCGTGTTACCAGTTTTTAGCAAAGTTTTTGAAAAAGTAATGCTTAATCAAATGCTCTATCATTTTAACACCAACAGAATCTTACATGATCAACAGTATGGCTTCACCAAGGGACGTTGTACAACTGACGCCGGTGTAACCTTATTAAAGCACATATTTACTGCGTGGGAAGAGTCTCAAGACGCTATAGGAATTTTTTGTGACCTCTCCAAAACGTTTGATTGCGTAAATCACGACACATTACTTTTGAAACTTGAGCATTACGGACTAGGTAAACTTGCACTTAGTTTGGTAAAATCTTATTTGAATGATAGACAACAACATGTTCAAATAAATTGTGTTAATTAACAGGGGTTAAAAGTAAAAAATGGGGGTTCCACAAGGCTCAATATTGGGTCCTTTCTTCTTTCTAGTATATATAAATGATCTACCCTATTTACTGAAAAACCAACCTCAAAATATGGTGTTATTTGCTGATGACACTTCCCTATTTTTTAAGATAAATAGGCGGGCCCAAAATCTAGATGACGTGAATAATGCCCTACTTCAGGTCCAAAATTGGTTCACAGCAAACAATTTGGTATTAAATGAAAAAAAAAACCAAATGCATAAGATTTTCAGCAGATATTGAGTCTATATTTATTCTGCAGAAAAGAGCCATCAGAGCCATATAAAATCTTCGTAGGCGCGATTCTCTAAAGGAACTGTTTAAGGATATTTATTGGCATCATGACGGTACATTGTCAATACATTTACGAAAACATAATGACGTCAGAAAAAATCTGCACCTTTTTGGTAAAAGGGGTGACAGACATAATTACAGTACTAGAAATAGGGACCAACTAGTTCAGCCAGGTTTCAGACTCGCTAAAGTAGACTCATCTTTCATGGGGTACTGTTTGAGATGCTATAATAAAATTCGACAAAGTATTCTTGAACTGAATGAGACGAAATTTAAAACATGCATTAAACGCACACTATGTAAGCAAGCATATTACAAATTGAGCGAATATATCGCTGATAAAAATGCTTGGCTCAATGCTGGTCCTGCTCCACAAGGACAGGGGCGCATAAATTGATAGCATTAAATTGTATTGTTGGAGCTGCTGAAGATTGTACAACTATCTTTGCATTGTATAGATTCAATCTCTTTAGTATTATATAAATGCATAGACCATATTGTGCGAGTACTATGTACTAGAAAGCTATCATTCACTGGAAACCTACGTCTTTTCTTGACTTGAATGTGCCCTGGCGGTTTGGAATATGTCATGCTCACTCTATTGTCTCGCTGATGGTGGCGCATGTGTCGGATCATTTAGTTCCCTTCAAAATGGTTGAGTTGAATGGTGCTGATCCATGCGTCATGTCCGTGAACAGGCGCTGTCAGTAGTGACTGGTCATCTCTTAGTTGCCATGGCTTATTTGAATGAATTATTTTGAATTGTATTTTTTTGTTTATGTGTTTTTGCTGTGGACACTTTTAACGTGCACATCTTGCTACATTGTTCTCACATAATATACCATCATCTCAACATGAATGATGTAACCAAGATGTTGTAACAATATTCTGATTTAAAAGAGTGTCCATGGAGTTTCTTGCCCGTTCTTCTCCATAGAGATCTACGCTAGGGAATGGGCAACTACAGTACTTTCACAGTTTTTATGTCTTGTGACTGGGACTGTAGCTACATTTAATTTTCATCTTTGTTTCGACAATTCAAAAGTGCCTGTAACTGACTTACTTGAAATAAATGCTTTGATTTTGATTTTGCATGTTTCAGAAAAGACAATATATTATGTAGGGTAGTGGCCCAATAAAAAAAGCCTGGTCTTATATTGTAAGCCGACGTTTCGAACCCAGGCACACGCATAAAGTCGGTATTGTATTGCATCACCATCATCTGCCTAGCCTTTTCCCAACTGTGTTGGGGTCGGCTTCCAGTTTTACCGGATGCAGCTGAATACCAGTATTTTAAATGGAGCGACTGCCTATCTGACCTCCACAACCCAGTTAGCACCGGGTAATACGATACCCCTTGGTAAGACTGGTTGTCAGACTTTTCGGGCCTCTGACTACCTAACGACTGTCAAAGATCTACAAATGACAGCCGGGACCAACGGCTTAACGTGCTTTCCGAGGCACGGAGGAAACTCGGTATGTAATGGGCGGTCACCCATCCACAGACCAACCTAGGCAAGCACGGCTTAACCTAACGATCGACCCGAGCGGCTGTTATTATTTAGCCACGAGCTCCACCACTGCTCCCAAAACCATGAAGGAAACATTGTGAAGGAACCGGTCATAGAACCAAAAGTCTGAAGACATTTGTGACATCTACCAACTCACATTTTAGGAGGAGGCCAGTATCCCAGCAGTGGGAACGTAACAGGTTGATTTATCTATCCTATGGTTATTTAAAAAAAAAATTGTAAAAATATGTATTTAAATAAATAAAGGAGACTACCTACTCTAAAATATTTAAGTGAACTCATCACTTGAATATTTCGCAGACATTCTCCAATGAGGTTTTCAGTAAGCTATCGTCACGGGTACTCACCATTGAGACTCCTCTGGTGCGACTGGATGAGTAGCTTATGGAGTGAGGTGCCACCAGCCATGCCACGCGCCATATTGTTCATGTTATTGTACTGGAAATGACAAAAAATATTATCTATACTAATATCATAAAGAGGTGAAATTTGTTTGTGTGTAAAGGGTAATTTTTCGGCGGCGACCTCTCGCGTCCGGCCCTGGTTCAAGCCATGGTCCGGAGCGAGACGGAATGGTACGCCGTCACCTCCTTCTGCGAAGCAGTCATGCTAGAGGAGGTGGCGGAACGTGAGAGGGTCTCGGCCGCCACGGGAGACGCCCCAGGCGTCCGGCCGGCCACCGTAGCCGCGGGCCTGTGGACGGTGGGCTATGGGCTAGCTCGCCGTCCGTCCGTCTCATGACGACAGGCCGTGTCGACGGCGCAGGAGTGGTACACGCGCGCCTCAAAGAGAGTCAGCAAAAGGAAGAGGTCCGCAAGGGCCGATGCCTGTCGGGGTTGCGGGACTGTTCGAAAGAGATACCGTGGCCCCGGAACACAAAGGGCGATGAAAGAACATGGATGGGTTTTAGTCAGTAAAAGTCTGACACTCCCTCCTGCTCCGCCCAGAGCGGGAGGAGTCATTTGATGATTTCACATACGAAAAAAATAAAAAAGGGGTAATCTTTGGAACTAATTAATGATCCAATTCTAAAAGTTCTTTCACTAACAAAAAGCTACATAATTCGTGAGCGCTATAAGCCATAAATTATATTTATATCATTCATATTAGCCGAGCTATCACAATTTTAGCAGACGAAATCGCGGGGGATGTGCTAGTTTGACATAAACTTTAAGATCAACCTGCATTGGGCCCGCATGGAAGATTACAGCCTACACCCTTTTACAGAGAGCAGGCCTGTGACCCACCAGTGGGAACATTATAGGCTGGTTATGCTTATATTAGCGTCAAGATGTACAGTAAAACAAGTAAAATTAAATTTAAAATTAAAAAAAACCCCAACACATAATGTACTCAAAGTTAAATAAAAAATAATTCGCAAGGTCCTAGGTATCAGTCATCATTCCATTTTCTTTCGTTACTTAGAATTCCTCATTTTCTTTCAATACAGTGTACATTATTCTACTAGTCAAGCCCTTTTATTTGATACCCACATTGAAGGAGTTTTGAAACAAAAAAAAATGTAATTCGCCATTTTGTGGTGGCGGCCCTCTTGGATTTGACATTTAACATAGTGTATAGTAATCTACTAGCCAATCCCTTTCATTTGATACCCATATTGAGGGAGTTGTAATCCACCATTTTGTGGCGGCGGCCATATTGGACCGATTTTCATCAAACATAGATAAGAACACTCCCGACTAATTCACCTTTCAAACAAAATCAAAATCGGTTATCCGTTCGAGTTGTTCTACAAATGTATACTTCAGCCAGTATGGACATACGGCATACAACTCTGGGGGACTGCCTCAAAATCAAACTTGGGAATTCTTCAAAAGTTCAAGTCCAAAGTCTTTAGGCTAATTACAAAGGCCCCCTGGTACGTTACAAACAATATCCTGCACAGAGATCTCGTCAGATTCGAGGCGTTTAGACAAACCAAGAGATATCAGCACAGACTAACCAAGCATCCTAACAACCTAGCAAGACTGCTTATGGCCAGGAAACCTCATGTGAGGCGATTGAAGAAAAGGATACTACAGGACACAATAACATCAAGTTAAACCAAAGAGAGGGTGCATCACTGGATGCATACCCGGTAAGTCCAACTGCGAGAATATCCAAAGTACAGCTGATTGTCTTCAATCTAGGACAGATTTCGGTAGAAAAAGGAGTTATGAAAAAAAAAAACCGTTCGAGAGCTACGATGCCGAGACAGACACACACAGACACGTCAAACTTATGACACTCCGCCATTTTTGCGTCTGGGGTTGAAAAGATAATCTTAGGCCCGCTTGCTCCACTAAAGCAGTGCACCGTGCACGCAGCATTAAACATCTTTTAAAAATCGTTCCATATTTTTAACCGTTGAGACAAAAATGATATTCTAAAATGTTAAAAGCATTTAATATCCAGTCATACAGTGCTAAAGGACATTCTTGCATTACATTATTATTATTATTTTGTTATGTAACTTACTGAATTCGGTACTTGCTGCCTTTGAGGAGGATGAGGGAAGGGACGTACTGAACCCAACATATGCTGTAACAATACACAAAATAGTTATTTCGTTTTTCTATCAAAACAATCACGATGTGGAGATGTTTAATAAATAACTTAGGTTGGACTTGCTTGTATAAAGTAAGTATATTTTTTTTTTTTTGTGTTTTTACTGTGGACACTTTTAACGTGCACATCTTGCTGCATTGTTCTCACATAATATATCATCTCAACATGAATGATGTAACCAAGATTTTGTAACACTGATTTAAAAATAAAAAAAATAAAATATAAAAGAGTGTCCATGGAGTTTCTTGCCCGTTCTTCTCCATAGAGATCTACGCTAGGGAATGGGCAACTACAGTACTTTCACAGTTTTCATGTCTTGTGACTGGGACTGTAGCTACATTTAATCTTCATCTTTGTTTCGACAATTCAAAATTGCCTGTAATTGGCTTACTTGGAATAAATGCTTTGATTTTGATTGATTTGAAAAAAAATTGAATGAAAATAAAAATCTATACTAATATTATAAAGAGGTAACATTGGGCCCGCGTGGTAGATTATAGCCCATTCCCTCTCATAGAGCGGAGGCCTGTGTCCCAGCAGTGGGAACATTAATAGGCTGATGATGATGAGGAAATATACTTTATTACATCAATTTACAAGTGTCATACCTGCTGCTGATTGATATAATGTTGTTGGTAATCATTGGGCGTCGCGTAGCCCATCGTTGGCGCTGTGCCGCTCTGGTTACCCTGAAACAAGAACATCACAAATATCAGCATTATAACAAATCCTTTAGCATTTATTAGTGACTATCATGCACGATAAGGGGTTGCTTCAGTATTCGCATAAGCTTTATCACCCAGCTAGCCAGAAATTATTCTAGATTAGTTTAACTGTATACTTCAGAGTTGCCAAGTAATGACTTCGCGGTAAAGCCTATTCGCAGGATAAGGAATTGGCAGCAGCTGCAGGAAACGGAAACAATAGCCATATACGGTTATTGAAATACTTAGCATAATACTGTACATGGCATTTTAGGACATCAAAAGCATCTAGTGAAAATATCAATAAACTCAGTGGGTATTCCAAAGCATATTGTGGGCAAAAGGATGTTGCCCAGGAATAGTACTGTTGATAAATGACTTGTGTCTCAAAACTTCAAACGGCATGAAATATCTTTTTTTATTTTTTATATATATTTTAGATTTAGAGCTCGTTGTAGCATTAAATTAATTAAAAGAAAAAAAAAACTTTTTAAATACAAGCTTTTATTACTTATTAATTAAAAAGAACTAAAACGTTAAGACAAATCAAACGAGTCCAAATTCAATGGGGTTATGTTGTTTTATAACGGAGTTTCTATGGCCACCTTTCAGCTCCATCATCAGATCAGCTCCATGATATATAATATTGCATTGTCACGCGATATATATATGCGTGCGTAATTTCAGCTCAATCGGTAACCGGGAAGTGGATCAAATTTAATTGCAAGATTTCATTACAGACACAAACAAACAAACAAACATCGGGACAGGTGAAACTAAATAAAAGCTTGTAAAATAGTCTCACTAGTCCTAACTCTATTGACTTAAAATCGGCGTTACCTTAACTATAGGCCTGCCCTGCGGCACCTTGGGGGGCTGCGTCCATTGCTGCTGCTTCGGACTTGGCGCATCAGACTCTTTCTCTGCAGTCATTTTACGTAATACCTGAAACAATATAATTTGTATGTTAAAACATGTCATTCATAAAGGATAATAGTGCTGTTTTGTCACTAGAACGCATTTATAATACAAAATCTTTTTTGCATAAAATTAAACCTAATATTAGCCTAAAATAGCTTCAGAAGTCTGGACTTTTGTTTGTTTGATTTTATTTTTGTCACAGACTTCTGTAGCTAAAGTTAAATTTTACTTTTTTGCGTTTTTTGAAGTTGGTTTAATTTTGTGCAAAGATTTTTTAATTTTCCCTTTGTAGTTGTAATATCCTATACAAATATTTGCTATGCATTGTTTTACATTGTTATAAATATAATCCAAACAATATAACACCACGCCTGTAATCCCCGAAGGGTGAGGCAGAGGAGTATTATATAGTTGCTGCCAGTTAAGATCGCAATAGCGGTCAATGCCATTTCCCTAATATCTCTTCGTACGAACCAAAATGAATCATGTATCGTTTTTAATTAGAAAAAATGTTGAAGATCACGATAGCTGACGATTCAAGACTTGAACAGGCTTATTTTTGGATTTCAAAGTTAAGAACTTTAATAAATGTAGGTGGGTCAATGACCGCTATTGCGATCTTAACTGGTAGCAACTGTAGTACACCCATTATTCGCCAGCCATGTTTATGTGTTAGTTTAAAGATCCTAATGGTAAAATACTGACCGAGGTGGGTGTGAATGATATAGGCGTGGACTGTTTGGGCTGCGACATTTCCTGCCTGCGGCGGTAGTTCTCGCGCTGCTCCTCCAGCTTCTTCTTGATGAGCGCGTTCTGCATTATAGACTGCGTGTGCGCGGCTAACTCGCGCGGCGAAGGGATGCGGGCCGGCACGCCTGCCAGGAAGAGTTCATTCATTAATTTAGTGGAACGACATTATCATTTTACTTACATGCCTTGCGTAAAACACGCATTTATTATTAAACAAGCTGACGTCACGCGGTTTCACCCGCGTAGTTCCCGTTCTCGTGGGAGTACGGGGATTAAATATAGCCTATGTTACTCACTGATAATGTAGCTATCCATTGCTGAAAGAATTTTTCAAATCGGTTCAGTAGTTTTAAGTTTATTTGTTACATACAAAAATATACGTCTCTAGGCCTTGGGGCTATGAGACTCAACCGCTCCCACAGTCAATACGGTTTTACAGACAAATCATGAGTACACTAATACACTTGCCACATTTGTAGTAGTAAACTACATACGTATAAGCAAAAATACAGTTTGCTAGTGGACTGCAGGACGTACCTGACCAAGGGTTCCATATATCAAATACCGTTGACATTGACATGTGTAGACATGATAGATATTATCAAAACACACACAACATCAAACCTGGTGGTCCTGGATAGTTAGGCAGAGGTGATCCATATTATACCAACAACAACAAAAACAACAACAGCCCATAACGTCCACTGCTGGACATAAGCCTCTCCCATGATGGGAGGAATTTGCCGTAATCTCCACGCTTGGCAGGTGAATTGGAGATCGCAGTGATGAAAGACTAACACAAAAACGCTGCTGCCCATTCTCAGGTCTACGGAGGCGCAAGGTGTTCTGCCTCAGACATTAGTCGCCTTATACGACACCCGTGAGTGTAATGGGTTGGTTCTATTCTACTCTCCCGGATACCACACGGCTCATACATCATATTATACCAGTAATATATAATTCTCATGTATTGCATCAACCGAGCATGCAGACACCGAACTGTTACTAAGAAATTCCTAATGGAAAAACCCAAGAATATTTTGCTTGACCTGGGAATCACTACCAGAACATAATGCTGAATGCATATTTAGATCTCTACTTTATGTTAAATTACTAACACCTATGTTCCACGATTAGGCAGTCGCAGAGGTGTGCCGATGGAACATTATCCCGTTATCCCACACCCACAGGTAGTGAGCCACAGAGAGCTATTATTCACTAGATTTCAGTCATTAAGGCTGTTAAGCGAGTGCTGCAATGCAATAGGTAAGGATCGAACTCACGAAATGTTGCTCACCGCTGGCTACACCCGGTAAAATCGATTGTAATGAAACATATACTACCTGGATGGTGCACGGCTAGTGTGTTCGGACTGGTGGCCATTATTGGCGACACACAGAACGCTGCGTCCGTGAAGGAAATTATGTGTTAGTAAGAATTGTTGGTTATTGCCATGCACATGATAAAATGAATTAAATTCATATTATTAGTAAAATGTTGTTAAGGCTGATGCTCCAGGGTAACCCGCGAAATTCAAATTTTCTTAGGTCTAGCAATGACTTTTTCAAGGTCAAAAGTCATTGCTAGACCTTTATGAACTTGGAGTACAACCATCGAAGTTCATAAAGGTCTAGCAATGAATATATAGAATTTAAACAGATAATGTGTAATAATAATAATAATCTCAATTACAAGATAATTTTATCAAATAGGTTCATCATTATCTTATTATCAGCCTATAATGTTCCCACTGCTGGGACACGGTCTCCTCTCTATGAGAGTGAATGGGCTATAATCCACCACGCGGGCCCAGTGCGGATTGGTAGATGTCACATGTCTTCGAATTTTTAGTTCTAGGACATGTCGGTTTCCTCACGATGTTTTCCTTCACCGTTTTGAGAGCAGTGGTGATGAAATAAATTACACAAAGTAAGTAAATAAGTTACCCACGACTTACTATTCGTAAGTCGGGGCCGCCACCACTGGGCCACCGCTGCTCCGTCAAACATGTTACTCCAACAGAACTCGTTTCATTTGGAATGTACTGTGTTTGAGACAGAGTAAGTAAGAGAATCTTTTAAAAAGCTCCATAGTATTTTAGAGTCAGTTCTAACAGTGCTAAGGGACATGTTTCCATGCATTGGTAATGTGTAATTAAGATGAGTGGTGATGTTGTTACCTTGATGCGGCAGTGGAGACAATCGCAGCGGCTGATGATGCGGCGGGACCACCAGGTGCGGGGGCGCCGGCAGCGGGGACTCGCCCATCTGACGAATACACCATCACATTAATACAGGATGTTAACATAAGGGTATGGTTGTCACAAAGCCGTCAACTAAGCATTGGTGTCGATTCTGTTGTGCACAAACTAAATTTAATTTAGACTATTGCTATCTTTTTCTCTCTAATAAACGAGAAAGAGACGGACGTAATTTAGAGCTGTCAAATTTAGTTTGAAACTAATATTTCCATACAAATGAAGGGTGCACGTAAAACATGTCGACTAAAAACACGGTGAAGCGCAAGGCATAAACTAGTTTGACATCTCTAACTTAGTTCATAGCTATAGCCGCCCTTTTCTCGCACTGCCTTTTAGTAAAAGATAGCAATAGCCTAAATTAAGTTTAGTTTGTGCACAACAGAATCGACACCATTGTGTTCTTTCTTCAAAAGACCATCTCAGACACTAATCTGCATAGTCCTCATGTGAATTGAGCAAGATTATGTCTGGACTTCAAAAGAGACTATGACCTCTGAGTTTCTTTCGGCTGTTTCTTCTCAGAGTAGTCAAGTACGAAACACCGGCACCGGCACCAACTTATTAAAAAAAAAATGACGTGTAAACGTGTTTGTAAAAACCTACTTGCAAAATAAACATCATTTCATTTTATTACATCAAACTAAGTAACTTTACGCAAAAAATATTGCTGGGAAACGGACTTTTTTTTTTGAGGTGAAAAATCACGTTTTACGGTAGAACTCACTAACGCACTTAAAACATTGTGCTGATGGATGGATTGAATAGTACAGGAGCCATGGAGGTATCCGGGGTTGCGACACTGTTCGAAAGAGATACCGTGGCCCCGGAACACAAAGGGCGATGAAGGAACATGGATGGGTTTTAGTCAGTAAAAGTCTGACACTCCCTCCTGCTCCGCCCAGAGCGGGAGGAGTCATTTGATGATTTCACATACGAAAAAAAAAAGCCATGGAGGTATTTACAGTAAAAATCATATATCAAAAACAAGTATTAAAAAAAAACTTGTGAAAATGTTTGACTTTGACCCTCCATAACTAGAAGGTTTCCACCTTTTAGTGCATCTGAACGAAGAACTGTAAGAGCAGTCAGTGTCAATTTTTCATGGCAATAATGCTCCTTTGGGAAATTCGCATATAATTTCTAGCACATTACCTGTCTCTGGTGTTGGTGAATTCTTAGTATGGTGAGCAACACTTCGCGGTGACGACTCTGAAGACCCGGGTTACTCAGCTGTTGCATTAAATGCTGTGCCGTTATCTCGCCGGTTTTTAGTCCTGTGATAAAAGTACAGTGGTATTAAATACATGCTTATTTTGAGTGAGGATCGATCAGTGTCGTATATTCGATGTGGTAGATACACAAAAATATTGACTATCATAAGTTCATCTTATGAAAATCTATAAATAGATTTCTTCTAGCATTTCTGAGGCTAACTTACATTTAACTTTAACTAATACGTTATTTCCGATATCTTAATGTTTAAAAACAAGTCTGCCTTGTACAAAAAATGCATTCGTTTGTTAAGGTCAACAAATTCAAAATTCCTGCGCAAAAGGACTCAGACGCCATACAACCATGCAGACAACATTAATAGCGAACTAAAACATTTTATTTCATAATCATTACCCAAATCTTATCAGGCAGACAGGAACAATGTTTGAAACGCACTAAATGCTGGATAACGCGTCATCAAAATAATGCAATCTCCGGGGATCACACAACATTCTTCGGAGTATGAGAGAGACATTCGGGTATCTTCGGCATTTGCATACCGCCATGTTTGTTACAGCTTGTATGTAAATACTCTGAGCGCGCAGGTCATTTATATTGAGCAAGTGAATCCACCCCATCAAGGGGTGGCCATTGATGAAAACTCATCATGGTTCTTTTGGCGCTTTAATGAGGTTGTCGAGTGGCGCTGTTGGTAAACTTTAAAATTGTACAATTTTTTTGTCTTTGCATATTTGATTTTTCGATTACAAAGACATTGTAGGTATGATGTTGTTTGTTATGCCGAGTTTCTCATAAATGAAAAATCGAGGCCGAGGCCCAGTCTGAAAATGATAAATAGGCTGTCTGCTGTTTTGAGGAGGTTGATACGCCAAAAAAAGACGCCAGCACCCCTAGCCAAGTTGACAATCTACAATCGTTAACGCTAGTAGAAAACTATTCAAATGAATGGGAATGACATCGTCTCAACATTAAATCACGTGATCAACACAAACGAATAGAAAATTCGTAGACAAGTTAACATCGTTCAAAATGATAGAATAGAACGTTATCGTTTCTACATTGTTGATCGCTATACTCTTTGGTAGGAACGCTCACCATAGACTAAAGTGTAGGTTTTTCTACAGACATTAGAGAACGAGCTATCGACTCAGTCGTGTCAACTTGGCTAACAATTTAGCGCTTGTAGAAAGAGAATCGATACGAAACGTTTGTAACTTGGCTAGGCCTGCAGGACTGCCAATAAAAATATGGGTTTACCGACTTTCCCATCGATATTTAGTCAAGTTAAAAGTACTATTAGAATTAGTATTTAATCACTGACCTCGCACAATAGCTTGCGCCTCAGGTCGCTGCAACAACTCTCTGTCGGCGGGCGCGATGCCACCCATCTCGTTAGACGAAGCCGCTTGTTGCTGCTGTTGTTGCTGTTGCTGCTGCTGCTGTTGGTGTTGCTGACGACAACAAACAGATACACAGGGTTAGTTTTCAATGACCAGCCAAATTTTCGGGGTTTACAAAGTAAAAATCGGGATTCGGTCGTGGTCCACCTGCTTAGTTCACCTGGGTGGACCACGGGCACCTTTTTATGCCGGTGGATCACCTAAATGATTAGGAATATGCAAATAAAAAATGTCTATTGGCCATGGGACTCTTCTCATTGTTGAAGTCGGTAAAAATGTAGCCTATGTTACCCAGGCCATTATAACGCATCGATTGACACCTTATTCATCAAAATTGGATGAATAGTCTAGGCGCTACGGAGGAAAGGAAAATTCGTAAATACAAACACATACATAGCTACATACATACATAGACTGCTAAAATCATAAAACCCTTTCTTTTGGCTTCTCCGTAGTCGAGTAAAAATAAGAGATGTTCCTACCACTCTGTCAGCGCGAAAATAGCTTCTTTGTATGTACAGAATACGTGGTGACCGTTTTCGCGATGGTGTCCCTTGTACCTCGTGTACATAATGACCTTTTTCATCATTTCAGCCAAAGACGTCCACTGCTGAACATGGGCCTCCCCCAAAGGGGGTTTTTTGCCATAATCGCCACGCCTGGCAAGCGGGTTGGCGATCGCAGTACGGTTGTTACAAAAGCACAGAGAACGCTGCTGCCCATTCTCTGGTAAGTCCCTTAGTCGCCTCTTACGACACCCACGGGAAGATATGGGATGGTGCTATTCTTTACGTCCGACACCATACAGAACGACCTTTTTATCATTTAAAAAAAATGGGTATATTAGGTGAAAGGAATGCTTATGGCATACCTAGTTTTTTCTTCTTTCCACAGCTTAACAAAAAATTGATCCATCATCAAAAAACGCAACAAATTTCAAGTAAATTTTGTATATTAGAACAAAGAAAGAGAAATTTTGAAAAAATTAATAAAAAGTATCGAATTTTAAATCAAACGCAATTCGCGTATGATTTTAATTTTGATTTTTTTTTTCCCTAAAAAAAAAAACTAATATGCCATTTACAGTGCGACATAAAAGAGTAGAAATTAAATATTTGGGAACTAAAATTTTTCATTTTCTGGCAACATCTAAAATGAGTACTTGAGCTGTCAATTCTTCTTAATCGGTTTCGTTTTTCAATAGAATTTTGGTTTTTGTGTGTTATTTCTGAGTGTGGGCAGGAAAACAGTGACATATCATGAATAAGGTAATTCGTGGAGGTGCCCGTGAAATAATTTATCAAGTTTTCATACGGTGTTTGACCGAATTACACAAGCTGGGAAGCTACTATCCTACTTCGAAGATGTTTGCCATCGTACAGCAGATTTTAATTGTAAGTAACTATTGAAAGTAGCAGTAAACGTTAATTACAAACGATTAATACATTCAGGGAACAAAATTTTCGATCATACTAGTATTCACAAATTAGTTGTCTACTATTTTTGAGGTTATGCTAAGATAAACAAATACCCTTGTGTGGTTATAGCGCGACTTAACAACATTGATAGTAAGGCAACAACATTTAATGTAATTATTTGCGTATTACCAAATACGTTTTTTGCTTTACCATATTTGTTGAAACAACCGACTAATGGAAAGAAACAATTTTAAAATATTTTCACGTTATGAACATTTATTTGCGCGGGACTTTTTTCGTCGGACTGACAGCAGTTATATTATTTATGAAGATAGAGCACTAATTTAAAGTTGTATCTATAAGCTTATGTTAATAACATGCTTTGTTTGTTTTAGGTGTTTCTGTAAGCACAGTGCGCAGAATTGTGCAAAACGGCGGGAAATTCTCGACTCCAGCTATACACAGAACGGGTTGTCCCTCATAATATATATTTGAGTGAACTTGTAGTTTTATTACTATTACGTTCTAAATCTATTTATTATCTACGAGGAACTTATTGAAAGCAATAAATTAATAAACATACTTATTTAAAATAATTATTTTCTCATTATTTATAGCTATTAGACCAATAATACTATTCAAGTATCAAGATCAGCTAGGTCGTACTAACTGGGTTGCCACCTGAGCGATCGCAGCGCCCTCATTTATTTTCTACTCTTTTGTGTCGCACTGTACTTATACTCCGTTCACCTATTATACCCATTTTTTTTGGAAAGGGATAAATAAGTCACCCTGTATACTTATACAGGGTGACTTATTTATCCCTTTATATGACAATCTGTATGACAATCCCCGACTTGGCAAAGTTACTTAACTTTGCTCGCGGCTTCGCCAAGTCGGGGATTGTCATACAAGGACACACCGCCGGTATAAGAAGTAACCTTTGTTCTAACCCAGATGTGTGCTGCCATTTGATGAAGAGGTTTTGGCCAAGTGACGCCCATGAAAGAAACCAACTATAGATGCGGGACTGTTCGAAAGAGATACCGTGGCCCCGGAACACAAAGGGCGATGAAGGAACATGGATGGGTTTTAGTCAGTAAAAGTCTGACACTCCCTCCTGCTCCGCCCAGAGCGGGAGGCGTCATTTGATGATTTCCCATCCGAAGAAAAAAGAAAACAAAAAAAAAAGGGTTGATATCACAGATAAAGAAAAATAGTAGATTTTACAACAAGTGCACAAAACGACCCATTTTTATCCGAGACCTTTAGCAGCCCGATAGTAATGTCGAGGATAAAATGGCTTTGTGAACGAGTTACAAACTCTGATTTTCACTTTGATTGCGAGGAAACAAAACAGTAGTATAAATTGAAGAAATTAATAAACGCACGAAAAAACCAGAGCTGTTTCCCGCCGCTTTATTTTTTTGAAATCTTATGACATTGTTGGCTTGGGCTGCAGACCTATACAGTCTACTATTAAATTAATTATGTAATAGTAATTTTCTTGAATTAATTAAATAACCTACCGTAGGTGGTACTTGAATTTAATTTTTTATATTTTTTTTGTCTTAAAAAACACATAAGGCAAATAAATTAAAGTAAGTATTATAAAATAACAAATTCTATCTATGAACTACTTATTGCGTTTGGCTGTATGGCTCATTTTCTTTGCCTTAATATAGATACATTTATGAGTAGATACGTTAATGCCCTTGTGCACAAAATTCGATTTTGTGCAGCCTATATCCTGCACAAACAAGCACTTTCAGAGCATGAGAAGTGAAAACACTATTTTTCAATACACTTACTCGAAAACTGGTCCATAACGCACTACGATTAGGTACAACATGCAAAGTATTTCACACGCGTGCGATTTTTTTCCACTTTCCTGCACGTGTGCGGGAATGAAAATTGCCACAGATAACTATACCTATACTTAGTCCAAATTGGTTCAATGCCTATAGTCTGAGGTGAATGTTTTTTTTTTATTTCGGCAAAGCACTATACTTACGCGTTTTTACGGCTTAAATATTTTTTGTATATTAATTGTGTTTATAAATAGAATATCATAGATAAACATGATTATTAAAACAAATAGTTATTTTTATACACAATTTAACATTTATTTGTGTTCTGAATTAAAAATATAAAATAAATCTATTTTTTAATTTAGGCTGTTTAACGGCTTCATACCTTTGCCTCTCCTTCAACCTAGCGAAAGCAGAGCGCGAAAAAAAAAGAAAATTAAAACCATAGTTTCTTAGTTCGTGACAAAAATATTTTTCGTTATATTTTATTTTATTTCTTCAAAAGTGTATTTAAAAACGTTGTTTGATACACGTGGACATTTGTTATTGCAGTTCTCGGCTCGGGTGTTATAATTCCGCCACGAATGCAATAACAAACTTTCTCCACTTGTATCAAAATGTACTATTGTATATAGAACTCGGATGGACTTTATTTTTTATTTTGTTTTCTTTAGGATTTACAACGACCGGAACTGTTAGATGGCGCAATAAACGATTGAGTTTCTTGATTAATTCGGCTTTTAATTACGGAGGTTTCATTGCAAATAAGTAATAGCAATATTTTAGTAAAAAAATGGGTATATTTTTTGTACTTAACACATTGGTGGGCAAAACGTCGCCAAGAATAGGCATTTCCCTTGAAACTTGAAAACGTTTTTTGGTAAAATAAAATGCTTAAAGAAAAACAAATTAGATCTAAGAATATGTTTTTATAAGACCTGTCACATTTAAAAACTATGAAATATCATAATTCCGAGCTAATAGTCGCCTATACTAAAAAAACAATCCTTTAACAAGTTGTAGTGGTAACATACCTGCACTTGCAAGAGCTTGTAAAGGAGCTCTTGCGGTATATGCGGCTGTTGTTGTTGCTGCTGCTGTTGTTGTTGTTGTTGCTGCTGCTGTTGTTGTTGCTGCTGGTGCTGTTGTTGTTGCTGCTGCTGCTGCGCTTTCTGTTGCTGCTCCATGCTCTTGTTCAGCATCTGAACGACAGTTAGAGAGTGAATGATATGTTGATATGTTGCAATATGGGAAAACGTGTTTTGTACGTCTTCTAAGTATCTAGAATAGGCATGACGACAGTTTAAAAAAATTACAAATCTATTTAGTCCGTCAGTTAGAGTATGGGAAAATAATGGACACGTATTTTTTGTTTTTGTAAATCAATGAATATTGACAAAGATAAACCGCATCAAAACTCGGGAGTGGGGGCTCGTGACGTCAGAACGCACTAAAAATTACACCAAGGTGTAACGTATTACTGCGCGGATCGACCGGAGGACACGGTGGAGGTGTGCCCCGCGTGGGCGGAGCACCGCCGTGTTCTCGAAGCGGCGATTGGCGGCGGCGACCTCTCACTGTAGGCGCGGGCCTGTGGACGGTGGGCTATGGGCTAGCTCGCCGTCCGTCCGTCTCATGACGACAGGCCGTGTCGATGGCGCAGGAGTGGTACACGCGCGCCTCAAAGAGAGTCAGCAATAGGAAGGGGTCCGCAAGGGCCGATGCCTGCCGGGGTTGCGGGACTGTTCGAAAGAGATACCGTGGCCCCGGAACACAAAGGGCGATGAAGGAACATGGATGGGTTTTAGTCAGTAAAAGTCTGACACTCCCTCCTGCTCCGCCCAGAGCGGGAGGAGTCATTTGATGATTTCCCATCCGAAAAAAAAAAAAAAAAGGCGTGACGTATTGAGAATTTTAAAAGCGTCGTATCTTCGTCAATTTTGGTTTACGTAACAAATGAAAAAATACGGGTCAAATATTTTTTGATAATCCAACTGACGGACTAATTATTTTTTGTCGTCTACCCCATTGTGGAAACTGTTAAAGTGATAGAGGTGTGAGGAAGTTAAGTTTTCATTTTTCGTTGAAAAGGGAGGCGATGAGATTCTCCGTCACAGCCCATTTTGGCTGCGTCTGGTGGCTACTACCCGATGGTGTGTGTTTGGTGATCTGTTGGGTATACACTGTGCAAGGAGTATAGACACACAATTTGCACCAACAGTAAGTTACGCACACACTTTCTAAGAATCGACTAAAACTTTCACCGCTGATGGGTCTAGTCTAGATTGTATTGACTTTCTGGTAATCGAATATGGCAATATATATACCGCCACAATTCAAAACCATGATGTCTGTGGAAACAATAGGGTAGATGACACCATAAAACAATAATTCCAAGACACAAACCTCTTAAAAAAAACACTTTATTTTGGGCCTGAAAACCCGATTTACTTTCAATTAATTGCCAAATTCGATTTTTAGTTGCTTTGAAATCAATAAATAGTTGGAGTAATTGAGTTGGATACAGTGACGTCATAGTTTGCTATTGCCATACAAAATCTATGAAAGAACCGCGTTTTGACAGCTCTTAAAAAGTATCTCAATCGATTGGTGTGTCATCTACCCAATTATGGCAAATCTTTTGTTCCTATGAAAGTGGGGCTTGTGTTTCAAGATAGTAGTATAGTTGTAATGCTGCATAGTACTTAGAATAAGTGTTTCTTGTACAATTATTGAAGGTAATAAATTCTTTTTTTTTAATAGTTTTATAGGTGAGTACCAAGCTCGTGTGTGAGGTACCTGTAACAAGCTCATGGGCTGCGGCTGCGGCGGCGCGCGCGCAGGCTCGGCCGTCACGGCGTGCCCGCCCGACACCTGCGCCAACTGCGGGAGAATGTATAGACACACTTATTGTACAATTTTCATCTCAATAAACCACAAGAACCTCCTCCTCTATAAAAAGAGGAACATTTCTGTTTTTGATGTGAAACATCTACAGGCGCGGGCAAACAAAAAAACAAATGAAAAATCCGTGGCGAGCGTGGCGATCGAACCCAGCCCGAACAATCCCGAACATTACCGACCTGTTGAAGCAGCATAAGATCTACATATTCGCCACGATTTACAACAAGCCAGCCGGTCTCGGGGCACAGTGTTCTGGGTTAAAATCTCGTGACTTCGAGTTCGATTACAGCATACGGATTTTCTTTTTGTGAATCGAGTCATTGTTTTTATTTTATGTGTTTGTTTTTTATATTGACTTTTTTTAAGCATATTACTTAGGCGTGCCCGGACGGCTCACTTTTTTATCAAGTTAAATGGAAACGCGACCTCTGTATTTGTGTCTGGTTACGTCTGCTTATTGACATCTGGAATACCAGAGGTCGACCCAATATATTTCGGAAAGGGCTAAGCAGATTATCATGCTATTGAAATGGAATCAAAATCATCGGCGCGGGTGTGCGTCACGAACGCGCACAGCAGGGACGCGGCTGCGCAGTGGTTCTCGCCTTCTGTTGTGCGAATTGTTTCCAGGAGGGTGTCGATTAAGTGACAACATCAGCATAAATTGTTATCCGTAGATAGGTAGTAACAAGCATGGATAAGCTAAGTACGGTACTCACAAGACGTTTGAAGGCAGTGAGATCATGTTCAGGTACATTGTGATGCTGTTGGGGCTGCGGCTGCGAGTGCTGCGGCCTCAGACGCGCCTCCAACTCTTCCAAGCTGTGCACTTTGCCGCCGCTCACGTGGTTCACCTCTGCAACAAGTCACTTTGATTGAGTAACTCTTAAAACAAAGATGTGTTTAAGACAACTTTTTCCTACGATTATAGGATATCACAATGGTAATTAAAATTAATCATTTCCGTTTTCGTACACATACAGTTAAGTGATCGTCATATAAAGTGGTAGACATACAAGCAAGTCAGACCAATGTGTCACTGAAGTTAAGATGTTATTATTACATTAGGAAAACATATTATTATTGAAATCTGTTTTCTTTTAAGAAACAAATGGACAATTACGTTAATTTCGTTTAGTGCTGAGCTTTAGTTACTAGCGGCCCATCCTGGCTTCGCCCGGGTGGACATTTATTTTCCTCTAATTCCCCTCCCCTCTTTTTTTTCTAGTAATAAATATAGCCTACGACACTCCCAAATAACGTGACTTTCTATTGGTAAAATAATTTTCAAAATCGGTTCAGTAGATCCAGAGATTACCTCCTACGACCTCACAAACTTTACCTCTTTATAATATTAGTACGAGTAGGTACAGAAGTATGGATTTGTGATGCAAGCGGACTCAACAAAGCGAAACCTCGGTAAATCGGTGTCGTATTGCTAATGTTGTATCTCATGATTTCAACCTGCAGACGTCCACTGCTGGACATAGGCCTCCCCGCGCGTGTTGCCACATTGACCGGTACCGTGCGACTCGCATCCAGCGGATCCCCGGAGGCCTACCTAGGTCCACCTAGTGGGCAGAGGATGTGGTATCTCACCAGGTCGTATGTCATGCGTGTTGGCGTTAGCGCGCAGCAGCAGGTCGAACAGCGAGGTGGGCGGCGGCGCGAACGGGGCGCGCGCGGCCGGCGAGATCGGCGCGAACACGCCCGGCGACGGCGACGCAAGGCCCACGTCCAGCTCTGCGGGGCGAATACCAAACAACTATACATACAGTTTGCCAAAATAGACTATGGAAAAAATGAGGGCGTTGTTACAGACTATCTGGCAACCCTGAGAGGCCGCCTCCACGAGCAAGTGAATCGCGGCGATTCAACGTAATATCGCCGAGATTCTCTCGCTCATGGAGATGGCCCAAAAGAGAGTATAGGAAAACGTGGCAAGGACGATAATATCGCCGCGATTCTCTCGCTCGTGTAGACGGCCCCTGAGCAGTGACAAGCCAATGATCTTTGACAAAAAACTCGTTATTGCCAGGTAAGAAAATTGGAGTTCCAACTGTCACCGCATCAGACTTTAATATTTTTTTGCCAAGCTGTACTATCGAGGACACTCCCGCCTGATCACCACTAAGCTAATTTTTGCTTGCACTTACAACATAGAAACGCTCTCTAGCCCCGCCCCGTATAGAAATAATGAATGAACAGATTCCGATCGGCCGAGCGCAATGACGACGCACGCTAAACGAGAGTTATTGTTATTTTGCGCACCAAAATTGACGCTTTCCTAACAGGCCTAAACTTCAAGGGGACGTGACTCGGCGCCTCCACATGATTTAAGCGAAAAAAAATTAAACTGGTCAGGCTATAATGTTCTCACTGCTGGGACACGGCCTCCTCTCTATGAGAGAGAATGGGCTATAATCCACCACGCGGGCCCAGTGCGGATTGGTAGATGTCACATGTCTTCGAATTTTTAGTTCTAGGACATGTCGGTTTCCTAACGATGTTTTCCTTCACCGTTTTGAGAGCAGTGGTGATAAAATAAACTACACAAAGTAATGCGCCTGTCTGGGATCGAACCCACGACTTACTGTTTGTAAGTCGGGGCCGCCACCACTGCTTTCTTTCTTATTAAAAAAAAAAAAATCAATTCAGGCAAGACGCTTATACGAAAGATACATTTTTCACAAATTTTCAAAAGTAAAATTTTCAGAAAAACAAATTAAATAAAAAAGAAGTAAATTTACATTATTATTATCAATTAATTTTATAAAAATAAGTTAAACATAATTATTTAAATTTTAATAATTACAATAACATTTAAAATCATTAAAAAATTAAATTGTTGCAGGAATATTGACAGCCATATACAAAGAAATAATTAGCTTCATATACTTAGTTTAATAAGGGGGGGCTGAAGTCAATCTCTACTATAACCAAACATTGAAGCCCTATATTGAGGTGTGTATACTGACCGTCGACCATATTGTGCAGCAGTCGCTCGTAGTGCTTGGCGTCGTTGGTGGGACTCTCGCGCCGGAACCAGCGGCTGAACCGACTGCCGCCCTCCGACTCGCCGCCACCGTTCTGTAACATACATACTTTTACTTATATTGTTAACATTTTACTTTTTTATACTACCCAATCTTTACATAAAATGCAAAACCATGGCCAAGCGAAGCAAAACAATGGTGATGGCGTCACCATTTTCGGTGTTTTCTCGAGTCCTCATCTGCCTAGCCTTTTCCCAACTATGTTGGGATCGGCTTCCAGTCTTACCAGATGCAGCTGAATACCAGTATTTTACATGGAGTGACTGCCTATCTGACCTCCACAACCCAGTTAGTACTGGGTAATACGATACCCCTTGGTAAGACTGGTTGTCAGACTTTTTGGGCCACTGACTACCTGTAAGGACTGTCAAAAATCTACAAAATGACAGCCGGGACCAACGGCTTAACGTGCTTTCCGAGGCACGGAGGAAACTCGGTATGTAATGGGTGATCACCCATTCACAGAACAACCTAGACAAGCACAGTTTAACCTAAAGATCGACCCACGCGGCTGTTATTATTTTGCCATGAGCTCCTTGGTGTTTTCTCGAATGTGAAGCTTATACTTTCATCAGACCGCGAGGTAACTCTTCTTAGAATGAGTTGTCACCAAACAGTCGGATGAAAAAACTTATTTTCCAAGCATTTGCCTTATATCCTGGAGATCCTCAATGTCTACTGGTCGGCTGAAGAGCACAGAAAACACATAACAAGCACAAATTATGGGGATCCCATCAACAAGTGAGAAAAACTGGACCCACTAGACAGAAAACCATTACTTGGGTTAAGTGAAAAACCCCACAGTAAAAGTTAACCCGTATTATAAGGATAATCAACCTTTAATTTAAACAGTTCACGCACCGAGTTCATTTTGTATATAGTTAGATCTGGTTTGGTGTTTTGTCTCGTTCATTCTCGTTAATCAGAAACATTTAAAATGCTAATCCATATATTATGAAGGTTAACCCGAGTAATGGTTAATCAAGATACGGGCTATAGGTCTAACGAGTTAACCTTTTACTCCGATTAATCAGTTCCTGCCTGGAGCCTATGTACCATGATAAACTGGTATGCAGGATGTAAACAGACTCTTCACGAAGCCGTTAACCAAGCATTCTGTACACCAAACTAAGTAACCATACGCAAAAATTATTGCTGGGAAATTACTTTTATTTTTTAACACACTCAAAACATTGTGCTGGTGGAAATTACTTTTATTTTTTTTCGGTAAAACTCAATGTAAAGCACTCAAAACATTGTGCTGGTGGATGGATTGAATAGTGTGGGGGTTGTAGAGGTGTTTAGAGAAAAGTTCTTACATTAAAAACATGTATTTTTTTAAAAAAACTTGTGAAAAAGTTGGAACTTTGACCCCCAATATCTCCGTAACTACGTAGAAGGTTCCCAGGTATGGTGTAGAACAAAAAAATGATCGCAATGATAGGGAGAAGAACAAGCTTTCGGCTTCGTCTTTCATACGATTCTTTTTACACCCTTTATTTCTTGAATACAGTATGAAAATATTCCAGGTGTGTACTTACGGTGAGCACGTCGGGTATGTTGTCGAACTTGAGGAACTCGTCCAGGTTGAACTCCGGCTGTTCGTTGTTCTGTTGCGGCTCTTCACTCTTCGACTCCACGCCAGAATCTTTGTCCTGGAGAACATATTGAGACGTTACTTTTATATTTCACTCAGAAAGAAAAACATTTATTGGATACACACAGGGCAAACAATAAAACTAAGATAATAAAATAACAACAAAAAATAAAAACAAGAATAGTAAAAACTAAACGAAATTAGTCCTTAGCCCTTATCTCAGCCTGAAGCATTAAAACGAGTTTAGTATGATTGCGATGACAAACAAACGGTTTTATGCATATAAATCCGGTCGTCATAGAGATTTAGGTTTTTTTGTGATTATGTTGTTAATATTTTAAAATATGTAAAGGTTGGCCTGCTGATGTTCAATTATTTCTCTATTTTACATGAACAATTGTTATTGAACTTTGTCAATCATGGAATAAGGCCCGTACTCCACCAAAGAGAAGATATGTGCAAGATTCGACCAATCACAGGAAAGGCGAGAGACGCTATATCTATTTCAACCAATGAGATTGGTCGATTTCCGCACGTCTCCGCTTTGGTGAAGTCCGGGCCCTAAACACTACTAAACTAAGTATCGATACGAACGCAAATTGTATCCCATTACTTTTAAACTAGCAAAAAGTGGGTTTCGATGTTGGTACTACAGGTACACTAAAGACAAAGGTGTACCTGAGTTTTGTTACTTTTAGACTTTTGATGAGAAACATCTATTGACGCGGGTAAAACCAAAAAATGGCGTGGCGACGCATGCCGTGGCAACGCGTCGTCAACTGTCAAGTTGTCAACCCGGCCCGAACAATCCCGAACATTACCGACCTGTTGAAGCAGCATAAGATGTACGTATTCGCTACTATTTACAACAAGCCAACTGGTCTCGGGGCACAGCGCTACTTACAATCTCGTGACTTCGAGTTCGATCCCATCATAGGGATTTTATTTTTGGGAATCGAGTCGTTTTGTTTTGTGAGATTGATTTTTTTAAGCATATTACTTTATATTGATTTTTTTAAGCATATTACTTGAGCAAAATAATTTCGATGTTTCACATCTTACAGGTGTGCCGTGACGGTCCTCTTAAAAATCACTAAAAAACGTAAACTAAGAACACTACAGTAACAGGTTCACGTTAACATACATTGCTGGTGTTGGCAGAGTCGCAGGCGGGCGGCGCGACGGGAGAGGAAGTCTCGCGCCAGCGCTCCGGCGCAGGCGACCGCGACCCGCCGCTGTTGTTCCATTTCTGGTACAAAACAACACGTTTACATACACATTTTTTGTTTATTGTGCTTGATTTTCAACAAAAAATGGTTGTTCTGCCGGCTTGACTTTTTGTGATAGTGCAATCAATGCTAGTTTAGCTTTCCTTCACAAAGAGAGGATACCTGTAACCCAGCTATGGGGATATTGCTAGGTCGATAATGATTAAGCAGCGTGTATTCAATAGTCTTCGTCATGAGGGGATGAAGTACTAAATAAAACACGTATCGAGCACACCGGTATATGCCCTTACTAAGGATAACAAAGGATTTTGTCCAGAATATCTTTTCATACACTACACAGAACTCTGTGGTCACCTCACCCAGCAGTTTGTGAACGTTAACAATAAGTAAAGCTTCTAGTTAAAATAGTAGTATTGTTCACTAAAAATATAGTTAAAATAGTTGTTATTCACTAAAAATATAGTTAAAATAGTTTTTATTCACTAAAAACATAGTTAAAACAGTTGTTATTCAATAAAAATATAGTTAAAATAGTAGTGTTATCCATTAAAAATATAGTAGTGTTATTCACTAAAAATAAAGTTAAAATAGTAGTATTATTCACTAAAAATATAGTTAAAGTAGTAGTATTATTCGCTAAAAATATAGTTAAAATAGTAGTATTATTCCCTAAAAATTTAGTTAATATAGTAGTGTTATTCACTAAAAATATAGTTAAAACAGTAGTATTATTCACCTCAGTCTCTTTATTGTTCGCGTTGCCATTCTTCTTGTTGTTTGGTACAGGGTCGTCGAAACCGCGCAGCTCGATCGTCTCCAACTGAGATGTTGGGCCCGCACTAAACCTAAGGTACAAACATACGTAATATTCCTATTAGTAATTATATCGAATTCAAACTTTGAACTAGATCTTTGTAATTTGAACAATTTATACTTCAATAATGAGCTAATAATGACACATTTGGTCGAGCAATAAGATATTGAACTTTTCCGTCTGGAATTTCTTAGTAGCAGCCACGGAGTCTGGATCTGTCCCCGGTTGTTGGCAATAGGCTCGCCCCCTATTAGATGGAACTTCAACATAACACTTCAGGTGCCCAGCACCCAGCATATGGGTCGAACAATAATTTTGTTCGTGTGCCCACAACCCGTATCCGAGTCGTCGTTATTATTAGACATAGAGGTGACTTGTATTCATGCCCAGAACCCGACTAGCGAGTCCATAGCCAAGTACGCTCTAAGGGTTGTCGAAAATAAATTATATTGTGAAGTCTTTTTTTTATGTTAATAGAAACATCCTCTTTCATTTAAAAATCGGTCATTTGTTAAAAATAAGTAGGCATAAATCATGTAAGGTTCTCTTGGCGAGCCTATACTACCTCAGATTAGCAACTCTATTTGTGGTGGTTCAAACTTCGTTTGTAATACTATTAGAATAACGTTGTAATCAGCTTGCACTACAAAGCGGTTGTTACGTCAGTCACTGCGGCCGAATAGTGCGAAATGAGTGGTTTTTATTCTTTATAAAATCAAATTTTCGTCTTTTGGAAAAAATAAAAAAACATAAGACCTGCTTTATAGTTAGTTCAGTTAGTAAGCAAAGTTTCATGATCTAATTTGAAGTACTTTTTGAATACCAGCGGTTTATTGTTCGATTTGGAGGTAACTTTGGGATTTTTTTCTATCGAGAAAATTTTATGAAATCGTGTTTTCGTCAAACATAAGACCTTACATTAATCCTCAACTTTACCATATATTTATTACAAAAGTAATGCTGCAGTATTTTAGGCGTAACGGAGGATCATGCCAAGCCATTTGAGGTAGTATAGGCCCTTAAGTGTTTAAATACCTAGGAAAACAAATAAATATTTATAAAAAAACAGTTTACATTATTTTTGTTCAATAAATAATTCGGCATTCGACAACCCTGCTGGCGTGGGCGTGTCTTAGTGAACTCGGCGCTCGGGTGCTGGGGCATAGGGGTACAGTTACGTCACCATCGCGCCGATGGACTCGACTGACGGGTTGTTTTTGTAGGTATGCAGTTTATGAACTTAGCAGTGAAAGTGATAACTAGCGTAATGTGAGTGTACTATAGGTGTGAGTCCTATGTCTAACCCTTTGGGGTATTACGAGCGTGATGATATGTCCTAATGGCACATTATACAATTCAAGATTCACCAGAAACATCTGAAAAAGATGGAACGTAGCAAGCGTACTCCACAAAACGGGAAATATCTGATTGAAAGGTTTGCACGACATTAGTCAAGTCTGGATTCGTCAAATCGGCAATGGGGATGGCAACTGTGGAACTAATGACGCTAGCATCGCTTGAACCAAACATCGCCTTTTATATTTTAGGATAGTTTGACCTCATTGGTCAGATTGGGTCTAAGCTATGGACGCGCCATCTACAATCAGCTTTTACCAGCCTTCCCCATTCGTCAAATTTGATATTGGTCAAAACTGTAGTCCGTCAAATCGTCTTTTTGTCCAATTACGAAATTTGCCAAATACGCTATTGGTCAAGATTGCTGCAGGAAGTATACAAAATATTGTTCAGTTTTTTTAAATAATAAGTAAGTCTTACCATTCGGGTTCATCATCCTTCTCAAGGCGTCGTTGAGAATAGCGACCACCAGATCTACGGTTGTCCTCTCTGTAAATCATAATAGAAATTTAGTACACCAATACTTGAAGAAGCTTCCGTTTGGCGATAGATCAAGGACCTGTTTTTACAAATAAACGACTTCTAATGGAACTGATTCTGCAGTAGCTTTTTAAACAATTAATATCCAGACATATACCATACTAACGAATGAATACTAAGAAATATAGAATACTAGCTGATGCCCGCGGCTTCGCCCGCTTGACAAATTATATACTAAAACCTTCCTCTTGAATCACTCTATCTATTAAAAAAACCCGCATCAAAATCCGTTACGTCCACACCACCACCACCACAACAGCCCATAACGTCCACTGCTGGACATAAGCCTCTCCCATGGTGGGAGGAATTTGCCGTAATCTCCACGCTTGGCAGGCGGATTGGAGATCGCAGTGATGAAAGACTAACAGAAAACGCTGCTGCCCATTCTCTGGTCCGTAATCCGTTACGTAGTTTTAAAGATCTAAGCATACATAGGGACAGACAGACGCGGCCCGCGGCGGGGGACTTTGTTTTATAAGTGACTAGATTTTGCCGAAACTTCGCAACGTACAACTCAGTTCATGGTTTTTGTGTGCCAAAGTTTTTCCGAATTCCGTTCTCATCTGCCTAGCCTTTTCCCAAGTTTTATTGGGGTCGGCTTCCAGTCTAACCGGATGCAGCTGAATACCAGTATTTACCATGGAGCGACTGCCTCTCTGACCTCCACAACCTAGTACTAAGTAATACGATACCCCTTTGTAAGACTGGTTGTCTGACTTTGGGAGCTACTGACTACCTGTAACGACTGTCAAAGATCAACAAATGTCAGCCCGTACCAACTGCTTAACGAGGCACGGAAGAAACTCGGGTATGTAAGAGGTGGTCTGGCCACCCATCCACAGACCAACCTAGGCAAGCACGGCTTAACCTGAACATCGACCTGAGCGGCTGTTATTATTTAGCCACGAGTATCGATGCATCCCTATAATAGTATTAACGTACAAAATGTATAGCCACAAACCTATGTTGCATCTTCTCGTTGATGAATCGATCGTCCCGTTCCCTCTTGATGTCAGAGGAGTAGGAGTCTCTACCGAACGAGCGCCGTTCGAACCTGTGCAATACGAATACGAAAACTATGTAAATGGAACTAATTAGTAAGAAAACTTTTGAGATGTAACTGCACGAAAACCTATGAAAATATTGGTTTCAGATATTGTCTTCGATTTTGGGGAAAACGAATGCTATTTTAATGTGATTTCATCGTTTACAGTAATTAAAAAAAAAAAAACATGCGGGGCAGGCTGGGGACTGCCGATAGAAGTGAAAACTAAGTAACTTGTGAGTTATATCGTCGAGCTGTGTGTGTGCAATTTTTTATTTTTGTGTTCATTTTCTATTTTTTTCCCCTCCTACGGCCCCGCCCCAGTCGTAGCACTGCTACGGGCACGCCTAAGTGGTGCTACGCCGTAGCAATCGTCTACGAGTGCTACGAGAAGCGTACGTGACGGTCACGCGAGTTTCATGATTTTTGTTCACCCAAAAAGTACTCAACGCGCCCCTAAAGAAGTTTTCACTTCAAAAAACGATATTTTATTTTTTCTATTTTAGCCCAACACTCCCATATATACATTTGTATAATAAAATGTCGGCAGTAATATACAATGCACGCTAATTCTTTACACGCGCATCACCTGTATCTGACAATTTGTTTTAGGCCAAACATACCTACGTATGTAAACAGAATACTAGTCATCTCCAACATCCGAGAACCTGAAGAATACTGGTATCTGTTTCTATTCCGTTTCAATAGTCTAATGGCCAAGCTCAGCTTGGTCATTGGATTATTGATGCGAAAAATAACTGCTTACAATATCTTGATAGGTTAGCAAGATACTGGACAGAAATGGCCATTATATGATGAACTAGCTTCTGCATATTATGTTAGCGTAAAGCCCCGATACACTAGGGGACAAATGTCCCACGACATGTCAAGCGAAGCCGGGAGATTTCGCTCGACATATCCGGCGACATCGCGTGGCTTATGTCCGTAGCGACGAAGCCCTTCTCTACGTCAGTCCTCCAGGGCCTCGTTGGAGTTATTGCTACTACACCAAGATCTTGCCAGCCATGTCGAGCGAAGTCCGGCAACGTCGCACCACTTTACCTGACGTCGCTGGCGACACGTGTCGCAGGACATTTATCCCTAGTGTAGCCCTGGCTTAAGCTCTAGTGTAGAACAAACTCGGAAAGCTATTTTTCTGGGTCGGCAAGGCATGATTTTTTTTGGAATTTCCGATATCCATAGGCAGCTCTGTGAACACTTCATCACCGGAATCACTCACTGCTGGGTATAGGCCTGAACACTTACCACTTCACTTGCAAATTAGATCGTCTTGTGTCCCAGCGGTGGGAACATTGTAGACTATGAACATATATACTTATGCTACATGCAATACAGCGGGTGATCAAGTCATACCTGTCGTTATTAGGCCTGCCCGTGTGTTCCCGTTCGCGGTCACGTTCCCTCTCGCGCGGCGGGCGGTAGGGCTCCGCCCCGCGGTACTCGCCCTCCTCCCACGCGGTGTTGGGCACGTCGCGCACCATGATGCGGCCGGAGCCGATGCGCCGACCTCCTGTACAGGATATAGTCGTTATGATGTTGGAAATTAAAGCTTTTGTGGAAAAGGTTGGTATTAGAAAATGTAGAAGCGAAAATAATGAAGAACTACTTAGAAACTATTTATTGTAGTGGTATTAAGAGTGCTTTTCCACTAGATGTGGATAGCCATACTAGGCAGACTCAAGCTAGGGAGCGGAGTGGTGAGCGAAGAAAATCCCACCGAAAGAATTGATAAATCAACATTTGATTGCTTTATTTTACCTGCCGTTTCGTGGGAAGTCAAGAATTATTATTTTGAATTGTTAGATTTTTTTTTATTACAAAATGGAAAACATAAAAACAGCATGTACCATACCTTGATCAGGCTTGGTGGGATGCAGCGCAGGTTGGTGTGCCGGCGGGCCGGCGGGCGGCGCGGCGGGGAGCGGCGAGTCGGGGCGGGTGCGCGCCAGGTGCGGCGGCGGGGCCGGCGCCGGCGCCGCGCCCGGCGCGCCGCAGCCCGACGTGAAGCTGCGGCGCTGCGGCGACAGCACGATGCCGCCGCCGCTCGGCTCGCTCTCCTTGCGCACGCGCTCGCGAGGGTCGGCCGAGCGACGCTCGCGGTCACGGTCGCGTCCGTACACGCCCTGACAGAGCGACCATTTAATTATTAGAGAGACTTCAGAACAAAGTTCACTTACTAAGCACGGTTGACAGAGACAGGAATGAACAAACGAAATTCTTGATTAAATTCAAATAACTAGTTACGAATACATAAACCATATTAAACAACATTAAGTTAAAACAACAGAGACACAATAATTTAAAAAAAAAACCTCCTGAAGCTTCTGTATGCGAAAAGCGCTCTCTCCCCAACAAAAGCACATTTAAAAAAAAATCTCATATTTATTTATTATTTTGTTTACGCTTAAATACGAACAAATTGATGAGAGCAGGAAAAAGATGTTCGAGCATCCTTGTAGAACATTAGTACCAGTTGAGACATTATGATAGGTTTGACGCAGAATGTGCACTTGACGAAAAATATGCCTTTTCGCAAAATGAGCACTTATCAAAATGAATATATCTATTTTGATATGCACATTTTGCGAAGTGCACATTTTGCGTCTAGTGCACATTTTGCGAAGTGCACATTTTGCGAAGTGTACATTTTGCGAAGTGCACCTTCTGCGTCAAACCCATTATGATGACGCATTTTAATTCGAATTTTTAAAAATGTTGGTAAATCTGAAGCGTTGAAGTTGTAACTTTATACTACCCGTATTTAAAATAAAGGGTGTAAAACACTTCATAACGAAGCCGAAAGGCACTTGTTCTCTTCATCATTGCGATCATTTTTTTGTTCTACACTATACCTGGGAACATTCTAGTTACGGAGATATTGGGGGTCAAAGTTACAAGTTTTTGACGAGTTTTTTTTTGTAAATACAAGTTTATAATGTAAGATTTTTACTTTAAACACCTCCACGATCCCCGTTCTATTCAATCCATCCATCAGCACAATGTTTTGAGTCCGTTACATTGAGTTCTACCACAAAACATGATTTTTCACCCCAAAAAGAAAAAGTCGATTCCCAGCAATAATTTTTGCGTAAAGTTGCTTAGTTTGATGTACAGAATGCTTGGTTGAAGGCTTCGTGATGAGGTCTTTTACACCCGTATAATTATCACCGTTTAGGTCTCCTGCAAGCTTAACTTGAAAAAAGCTTAGGACAATTTTCACCATTATTGCGTTATATACACAAAGGGTTTATTTGGAAGACATTAATGGTTGAGGTACCTTATGGTTTTCGTTGGGCGCATCTCCTCTCGCGCCTCGGTCTTCTTCATTGGGCGAATCAGAACGTCTCTTCAAAACACTGTGGACAATTTTATATTAACGTTATCTTTAGTCTGGGTAGCGAGAATAAATAAATATCGCTGGATATTACACACAGCGCCATCTAGATGCCACTCTAAGCAACGAGGCTTGTATCGTTGATACCAGATAGTTTATATACTACATAATACATACTTATTATACACATAAACATCCATGACTCGGAAACAAATGCTCATCACACAAACATTTGATCCTACCGGGGGATTCGAACCCGGGACCCTAAGAACGTAAGGCAGCCTCACTACCGCTGCGCCATTCGGGTCGTCAAAGAAGGGTCGAGAAGCACGTTAGAAGAAGTAAGTATAGAGTAAATTATAATATAGTGGGGAACAGCAGGATACAGGCAGCTACCAGACGATAATCTGACGGAATGCAGAATATTGTATTGATGCCGCCATAGTTATGGATGTTTAACTTGTATAATAACTTCAAACAATTCATCATCATACATCGTAGTATTCTTCGGGTCTCAAATGGCCGCTTTAGCAGAATCATATAAGAATCACGTTAAAAATTTTAAATTCTTAAAATTTACTTTATAGTCAAAACAAAGTCTATTTTAAGAATTTTAAATTTTTAACCTGATTCATATTACGATTCTGCTAAAGCGGCCATTTTAGACCCCCTGCGGGTCTAAAATGGCCGCTTTAGCAGAATCCACGCAGAATCTTAACATCCACGCAGAATCTTTGCTTAAAGTTACTGAAGACATAAGGGATGGCCTGGAGAATTCGAGATTAACGGTTTTGGTCCTAATAGATTTTTCCAATGCTTTTAACACCGTTGATCACGACATTCTTCTGGCCATACTGTCTCAAATTGGGGTATCTTCGTTGTCATGTGATTGGTTTTCTTCATATCTTCGTGGTCGCCAGCAGGCGGTGCGTGCTGATCAGGATTGCTCTGACTGGTGCGACCTGGCATCTGGTGTTCCACAAGGCGTCTCTCCTCTCTTATTTTCTTTGTTTATAAACTCCATTACTGCTGTCCTCAAATGTTCTTACCATTTGTACGCTGATGACTTGCAACTATACGCTCAGTCAGACATTGCCAACCTTGACAATTGCATTTCATCGCTCAATGCTGATCTACGAACTATCGAAGAATGGTCTGGCAAATTTGGGGTTTCTGTTAACGTCGGGAAATGTCAGGCCATCCTCATTGGTAGTTCGTACTATTTGAGAAATGTGAACACTAGCCAACTTATGCCACTGATGTTCGAGAACTCTGTCATCTCTCTTTCACCTCACGTAAAAGACTTAGGTCTGTACATTGACGGCAGTTTAAGTGGGAACAAACACGTGGCTCAGGTTAGCCAGAAAGTCTCGTTCTCACTGCGGTCTCTCTATAGATTTAAGCATTTCCTCCCATCTAGCACCAAACTCACTCTGGTTCAGTCACTTGTGCTTCCTATTATAGACTATGCTGATGTTTGTTGCTCTGATCTTTCCCAAGAACTTCTAAATAAATTGGATCGACTTCTCAACAATTGTATTCGGTTTGTTTTTGGCCTTCGTAAATACGATCACATTTCTTCCTTCCGTTCTCAGCTTAAATGGTTGCCTATCCGACTCAGGAGGTCCCTCAGATCTCTCTGCTTGCTCTTCACGATTTTGAACGATCCACGTGCTCCCGATTATCTAAAGACTTATTTCAAAGTGTTGGGCAGTTCTCATAGTCGTAACCTTCGTGCTTCAAAGAATCTACTTCTCCAAATTCCTTCACACCGTACAGGCTTTATGTCAAATTCTTACGCTATCTCTACTATAAAGCTCTGGAACGCGCTACCTTTTGGCATTAAAAAGGCTGAAAGCAAATTCACTTTCAAAAGAAAAGTTCGTACTTACTATTTAAGTCAGACTAAATAGCTCTCAAATCGAAGTCGAGTCATAATAATTATTATTAGTTTTATCGATATTTAATTTTTAATTTTTGGTATTTGATAGAATATCTATTAGTTTATTTTATGTGTATATGTGTATTAGTATCAATATAAGTATTATACATTCTCGTTAGCAAGAAGTTAGTTTTTTAGACATTATTTTGTACCCTATCACTATGTTTTCCTATTTAACCCAAAGGTTGACTGGTAGAGAATGCCTTGTGGCCAATGATATTATAAAGAAGATACGCCATGTTCATACTGAATGGCGTTCAGATATCGTTGCGAGTAATTTAAAACTACGACAGCGATAGATAATACGGAACGTATAAGATAGAAAGAGATAGCTAGCTATCAAAGTGCAACAATTGTGTCACTTTGTCCTCAACAATTTGTGCGTGCTAGTGCGATATCTACCTCTTTTTACTATATAATATCATTGCTTGTGGCATTAAGTCCGCCTATGTACCACTCTTGTACATGAAGTTTAAATAAATAAAAATTAATAAATAAATGAATCATGTTAAAAAATTAAAATTCTTAAAATGGACTTTATGATTATGATCATTAAGTCCATTTTAAGAATTTCAAATTTTTAACGTGATTCACATTACGATTCTGCTAAAGCGGCCATTTTAGACCCCCTGATCATAACTAAAGTGGCGAAATAGAAGACATTTCTATTTCACCACTTTAGTTATCAGTGATAACTAAAGAACAAAAAACTAAAAAACTAAACAGGGTTGAGGGTTTGTGATAACTTATCACAAACCCTCAACCCTGTATGATTCATAAAGAGTTGAGGGTTTGTAAGACATTTTGTCAGAATAATGATACTCACAGCGCAAGCGCCTCGCAGCCGGCGAACGCGCTCTCCAAGTTCCGCTTGACGAGCGGCGAGTTGCGCAGACGCATGAGCTGGTCCCGGGTGTACTGCAGCGGCTTGCGGGCCGGGCCCACCGCCAGCACAGCCGGGTCGCCGCCCCCGCCGCCAGACACCACGTTGTCCTCACCTGGGAATCGGAACAACATTAGAATAGGGTACTTATATGCATGATTTTTTTTATCACTCTAAACAAAGCGTATTAACATCGGAAATAGCAAAGTGAAATTATTTTTTTAATATCTCTATAAAATACTAAGTTATAAGCATTTGAAACTGCTGATTGGACAGAGAGATCCGATAAAGCGAATGACATCATTCGCTGCATCGACGTACAACATCCATACTAAATTCCGTTTATCTAGAAAGAGATAGAAACAAAAGTTTAAATGGTTATAACTTTTGTGTTGTTTGGCCGATTTATGTCTTGTTTTCGCTTTTTGTCATTTTTATAGTAAGTACCTACTTTAACATTCCGTATCGAAATAAAAAAAAGATAATGTACAGTACCCGGCAATAAATATTGCACATCGACCTTTGGAAAGAGACAATCGGCTAATTTCGGCTTCGTAGAGCGTTATCTCTGTCGCACACTACCTAAGTGACGTTTGTCAGTCGTTGTTCATAGATACCGGACTGTTTGTATTTCGTGCGAGAGAGATAGCGCTCTACGAAGCCGAAATTAGCTGATTGTCTCTTTCCAAAGGTCGATGTGCAATATTTATTGCCGGGTACTGTATGCATATTCCCTATTGAGCTAAAATTTATGGAATGCAGTTTTTACTGGTTACTTTGGTGTCACCAAAGGAGCGTCCCAGAGTAGCCCTTTTATCCAAACCGTACTGCGAATCCAAACGCGAGGTGTACCTTGGGACAGCCAGCATTCATGAAAGACGTCCACCGCTGGACATAGGCCTTCCCCAAGTGTCGCCACATTGACCGGTCCCGTGCGACTCGCATCCTGCGGATTCCAGCAACCTTCACCAGGTCATCGGTCCACCTAGTGACCTCCAACGCAACGTCTACCGGTTCATTTGCAGTCTTTCCGTAATTTGCAGGAAAACCTTAATGAGGAGTTTACGGAACCGTGAAGAAGCCGCTGAAAGGATTGAAAGCCTACGCGCATTAATTAGTGATTTTGGGTTGAATAATGATTATGATGATGAAGCTTCAGACATCTCACAGTGCTAGTTAGTGGTCGAAACTGCATTGCAATGCAAGGTCCTAGTTCGACAGGATAGTATAATGTCATTGTGTTTTTAAATTCCACTATAAAGTTATAAGTAACAGTCAGGTTCATGGCGGACATCGGACAAGGGCAGTAGGTACAGGTACAATATATACTATTCACCTCTGCGTACCCCTTCAGGGATCAGGCATATTTTTTTATGTTAAATTTACCCATTCACTCTATCAGATGTGTGTGAGAGTTATCGGCTTACTACTACCAATGTGTGCGTTCCCTCATTATGTTCTAGTGCCCTTATTTTATCCCCTCGCCAGAACGAGTGACCTTGAGTGTACCTCGTACGCAAATTAAGTTTAACTAACAATAGTTCAATGGGGCAATACATGGTAAGTAGGCACTTAAATAACAAAAAAAAAACCATTAAAAATAGAAACTGTCTGTAAAAAAATTTTGAAATAAAAATAATTAAAGTTTTTAACTATTACTTAAAATGGCAAGACTCTGACTCACTGACTACCTGTAACGACTGTCAAAGATCTACAAAAGCCGGGTCCACGGCTAAACGTGCTTTCCGAGGCACGGAAGAAACTCTGTATGTAATGGATGGTCACCCATCCACGGACCAACCTAGGCAAGCGCGGCTTGACCTGAACATCGACCCCAAACGGCTGTTATTATTTAGCCACGAGCTCCTCATAACATTTAACACAATATTCTAATTTAAATAACAAACATACATAAAAAAAGCACGGCTAAAGGTCAATAAACTTAGTTGAATATATTTGTTCTAGGAGTCAAACATAAACCAACTGTACAATGAATAAGTTAATACTAAACATGATGATCTATTTCATGCAACTTGTTATTATCAAATATCCCTTTATTTAGTGTGACCTTATTGCTTTACAAATCGAGCATGAAAAGTATAAAAAAATAACAACGAAACCAATGTTCAACCGTGTCTAATAATATCAATTTGCACGACAGCGTGAAAATATAAACATTGTTTATGTTCGAAAATTAGTTCCAATATTTCTTTTGGTGTTCGATTGCGCTCTGCTTTTACATTGATTACAAGTAGCGTATACACAATGGTACACATTGGCGTACTTACAATGGTTAATAATGGATTACCTTACAACTACATTAACGGGCCTATTTGTATAACGAGCGATAGAAACTATGCTAACGTGTGCCGCAACGTCGCAACGTTGAAGAGTCTCACCAAGTGCCAAAACGCTACTTGAAAAACTGTCGGACTATTTGAAGGTTTCCTCATAAAGTATTTATAGTGTTTGAGAGCCTTTGTTTCGTTTGCTGTAGGTCTTCTAATACCACGAGGAAAGATAAAGACAAGAAGTAAAAAACCCGTATTAATAAAAAAGAACTTTTACATTATTATTTAAGTCTACATTAGAAAAACCTCGTTATTTCCCTACAGTTTTGACATATTGACAGTCGCAGACGAGATTCCGGCATGAAATTAAAGTTTAATGGACGAAAACTGACCGATTAGGAAATTGAAAGCAAGATCAGATGATGCTTAATGAACCTTCCAGACCAAAATATTATCTATAAGTACACCCATTAAAACTTGAAATGATAATTTTCCTTTGCCAAAATATGTAGTAAACACGGTTTTACGCATCGTTAAAATATTAGACGCTTTTGATGTCTGCACTGAGCCTATGACTAAGTGAAACATAATCGGGTAAGTCTGTCTACTACACCTATATTTAGTAGAAGACCTATTTTACACCTGAGAATTGTGACAAACAAAACAGGTTTTCTTATTCAGAGCACTCTAGAAAATTTGATGCTAGTAGCGAGGATAGGCTGGACAATATCGTCTTTAATTACAAAATAAATGACAGTATTAAAGGAAAGGCTTGGGAAGTCGCCAGTTACCTGATATAACTCGGCCTGAGTACTCAAATAGACGACAACCGACAACAATGCTCTATATTTAACATGGTCGCTAGGAGCATCTTCACATTCTGCTGCACGTTAATATATTTTCTTGTGCAATTATTCTGATGAACGGTGCAAGATGTGCGACAGAAATATATTACTAGGATGACTCAAGGTTATAAACAAGAAGTATGTGTGTAGTCCCGACTTAAATTGGCGCGTAATTTTGTCAATTCCTCGATGTCGTACACATACCAATCCTCATAACTACCTTCGCCTAGAATAAGTAAGATTAGTAGTAAAACCTATTGACCAAACAAACATTTACAAGGGACTTTTGCAAAAAGTAATTTTCTTCGAACATTTCTCGAGATAAGTCCGTACTCACATACTGACAGACGAAAAGGAGCTGCTATTTAGTAAACATGGGGCTGATATTGATTTTTGCGAATGTGCGTTTCAACAAACATAGATAGCATGGTTAAATCCGCGAAGACTTGCATATTCGTAAAGAACTTTGCACAGGATTTTATTATCAAATTAACTATGTATGGTGAAATCAATGCAGTGCAGGTTTCATGTCTGTTACAAGGTTAGAACATTCACATTGTCTGAAGAATGAATGTTACATTAGAATTTAGAGGGTATCTTAATAAAAAATGCTGAGGAAGTATTTTATAGGCAATGTTTCATAATCAGCGGATTTTTAGGTCATTATCTTCATTTAATTATACTTTTTTCCTCAAATCAATCAAATCGTTCAACCTAATAATATTGTAATACCTACTTGTTTTTAAAAACGTCATTTACATCACCATAGCAAAGCAAGATTCGCGAAAGCAAAACAATCACTAATCAAAATGTTGTTAAAAAGACGATGGCGTGGTCTAACGATTAGCCAAGTCGGCAATATGGACGTATCGTATCGTTTCGGCTAAATGAGCGTCACTTTCACACGAGGGCGGGAAACTCGTATCCGACCGCGCCACTCTGCAACTCAATGCGACCAGCCTAATCGAACTGTAATAGTGGTTATCGGAAAACAATTTAGCCGTTTGACGTTTTCCATACTTCGATAAATCAATTTAGCCCCTTTTCTAAAGCCATTACATTGAAGGTTGTTTACATGTAGTATAAGTAACATTATGACGTAACTTACGCCAAGACACGCGTTTCACCCTCTTGGTGGGTGGACCAGCATGCACCTTCGGAGGCAACTGAGCCGGAATCTTCCTCATCGCACTCTGATACTTGAGCAGAAACGCGTGCACCGCGCACTTGGCAGGGGAACTTATCTTCTCAGGGGTGATAGTTGCTGTCAGAGTGACTAGCGTGGCCGAGGACCTCCGAGCGCGACGCCTGGCAGCACGGCTGCCGGCCCTCCGTGTCCTACGACGCCCCTTCTTTAACACCTCACCTACCGGCGGCGCGGACTCCTTACTGACCATATTATCAGTCATAACCGATGACACGACACCACAAAATGGCGTCAAAAATAACCTAACTAAAACTTAATCTAACAATTAAATAAATGAGATTAACGATTGTAAAAATAAAATAATAATAAAACAACTAAACATAAAACCTAAGCTCACTAAAACACTAATTATGGGTTTGTCAGAGAGACGGTTGCGCGGAACGGGGGAGGGGTCATATACGTGTAACCGACGTAATATTTCCTACCACTGTAGAAGCAGAATATAGTCAACGATAAGCGAAAGAGGAAAATCACGGATTGTCACAAACGACACGGAACGCACGAACACGTCTCAAAGACTGATTCAAGTTGACGACCGTTGAGTACTCGACGAAATGCGACTACCCTCAATTTTTTATATTTTTTGCCAACAATTTATTCGCGTGATGCAAATCTACCTTACACTATGATAATATAAGGTGTTCTAGAACTATTACTTTGTTTCAAATCGTAACATCGAAAGAACAAAGAGAAGTAACTAGAAAAATAACAGTCATGTTTATAGCATTTTACAAACACCGTCCGGCATATTGTTTTTTTTTTATTAAAACTTTCGATGTAATATCAATTAAATATTCGGTGTTCGCTTCTATTTTCGCATGGATATAGTTCTAGCCTCAAAATACCCTGCAGAGCGTCTGCAATGCGGTTTTGCACATACAGATGTATTGAAACAATAAACAGTAAAGTTTGCGAAATTGCGAATGCAGAAATACTTTCAACTTTTGACTTTGAAATATATGAACACAAGTAAAGGAATCATAATGAAGGTATACGATAAGTTTTAAAATAATCTTCTCCAAGTCTTCTCCGCATAAAGTTAGAATAATTTTGGATTGCTTATTTTGAACCCCAGCTTACTACCAGTTTTCTTTTGCGGTAATGTCTTATTGCTAGAGACAAAGGTTACATTTTGGCTTTAATTTTGCAATACGTAATATGAATACCAATACCGGTAGTAAGGTGTTTGAACGTCTTACGCAATGTTGCGAAACTCCATACGTTTTATTTTTTCATTATCACTAACGCGCTGCTTCATCTAACTTTCTATAGGGCTCATTAGATTGGTAATTTAAAATATTATAAAACCATCTACACTAATATTATCAAGAGGAAATATTTGTATTTTGTGTGTGCTTGTAATGAATAAACTCAAAACCACTGCGCCGATTTCAAAAATTCTTTCACCATTAGAAAGCTACAGTCACCCTGAGTCATCATCATCATCAACCTATTGATGTTCCCACTGCTGGGACACGGCCTCCTCTCAATGAGAGGGAACGGGAACTACGCGGGTGGAACCGCGTGACGTCCGCTAGTAGTTCATATTATTGAAGCACTACTTTGTACACAAAATCACTTTTCGTAAACATTTCGTTTATTGATAAAATGCTATCTGCGAAAGCGAGTTAATAAGATACTGAATTCGCTGGTAAGTGTGTTTTCTTACAGATAAACTTGAATATGCACATAATTTAATATAAACAATATCAACATACTAGCCTTGTCTCTATGTGCTTCGATATTGCTCGCTGACAAATGCCACCGAATGAATTGTTTGCACCACATCATCTCGTCGCAGCTTGATCCTACTCCATCACAATACACTTTATGATCCAGTCAACGCCCGGCGTGTCGTTTTCTGGATTTATTTTAGAAAACTCTGAATGAAACTTTTTCGGATTTTCAATTATACACCAATAGACTAAGACAGGCACATAGTGAATATTGCAAATAAAATACTTTTTTTTTTAAATACAATCAGGAGATCATGGCGTCACCAGACGCCATAAATCTCCCATCCCAACTGCACCGTTGCAGAGCAGACAGACGGGTGCATATTGAGCACTGTGCACAATCGGGGGGAGCAGACCAATTGACCTTGATCCTCCCTTGATATTTACCCTGCTTGCACAAAGTTAAGGGTTGGACGAGGGCTCGGGTTACGCAACGCAATCACTTAAATAGGGTCCTATGGAAAAATACAGTGACCTTTTACGAGCGATCTGTAGACGGAACGTGGGATATTTATTTACACAAAGTAGCTCGATTTTTTCCAGTGTTTGGAAACTGCTTGATTGAATTCGACTCGAGGGGGCTAACATTCAAAGAGAGTAGGAAAAAGTTTACCCCGAAGAGTCCAGTTAATAAAAAAAAAGTATAAAAATTTGCTCAGTAAACTGCTTGTTTTAAATCGCCTGATTAATTAACATTTTGATATGCTGTCACAAGTTACTAAACTTTTCCTATGTTTTGTTTAAACTTCGGTAAGTAAATCGGTATTCGCGACACGATACCTGAGCTGCCGTATCACGCACCCTGGCCAATTTGCATGGAACGGTGATGGTATTCATATTGAAATATCAGAGAAATTGCTGGTCTTGTAAACAAGTAAATACAGTAAAAAAGTTTTTCAGTAAATATGCACGGATTTGTTCTAATTATCATAATGACTAGGCTAGACTAGACTAGTAGGAAGTAGTGAAGAAAATGGATGGTTTTGAAAAGTTCTGAAACCTTTATTATTAATTATCCTGTTTAATACTTTATCAGCACGATAATAGTACTTATTGTGATTTGTATTGGTAGGTTTAATCAATCAGTACACAGATCTATTGTACTAACGGTATATCCGGCTGTTTGAACTGTATGTGGAAAATTAGATTAGATTTTTCTAATGATACCTCTACATCGTGAGGAAACCGGCATGCCCTAGAACCAAAAATTCGAAGACATGAGACATGATTATAGCCCATTCCCTCTCAAAGAGAGGAGGCCTGTGTCCCAGCAGTGGGAACATTAATAGGCTGATGATTACGATATACCTACTGCAAATTTGATAGTGCGAAGTCGACCTGAAATGTGTATTTTGAGCGTTCCGTTATGCATAAAAAGAAGTGCAGACGTCAAATACAGCCAGACAGGCGACTATGACGGAAACGTTATAAATTCAACGTCATCAAGCTCACTGTCCATTAGCCCAGAATACAGAACCACTGACAGAAATCATGAAATCTGAACATTGTGATTCATAGTGTCAAGTAGGTATTTGATATTTCGTCACACTATGAAAACCTTCACAAAAAAAACACAAATCGATTCGAATATCAGAACATTTATGCTCAAAATACTTTTCGGCCAGCACGCGAAAATCCCAATGCCAATAAAAAAAGAGGGAAAACAACTTTTTTTTTGTCGCACGTGCCAGTGCGTCGCATTGTTTACGTGCAGTCCTGACGACAATGTTGCAGAGTATTATAAATACAATGTGTCAACGTTCTAATAACTCCTCCACCTTACTGTAATAACAGTGCCATAAATAATTTGTAATAGGGCGCGTTCACTAGCCTAGCCAGCCTAAAACGTTGCTACTGCTAGCCTAAAAGGCTTCTCTGTGAGAGAAATTGTGCCCACTCCATCTTATCGCACGCAGGCCCAGTATGGGTTGTCAGATATCAATGTCTTCGAATTCCTGGTTCTAAAACATGCCAGTTTCCTCACAATGTTTTCCTTACATGTTCACTATTCATGTCAAATCTTATGATTATAGAATACTAGCTTGTGCCAGCGGCTTCGCCCGCGTGGAGTCTGATAATTGTCCCATGGGATCTTACTACCAAGATAAAAGTATCCTATGTTTTAATCCAGGTAACAAACTATCTGTTTGCAAAATTTCATCCAAATCCGTTCAGTAGTTTTTGCGTGAAAGAGTAACAAACATCCATACATACATCCATACTCACAAACTTTCGCATATTATATAAAATACTAGCGTACGTCACACGGTTTCACCCGCGTAGTTCCTGTTCCCGTGGGAGTGCGGGGATAAAATATAGCCTATGTTACCCAGGGTGAATGTAGCTTTCTAATGGTGAAATAATTTTTTAAAGCGGCGCAGTAGTTTTTAGGGTTCCGTACCCAAAGGATAAAAACGGAACCCTATTACTAAGACTTCGCTGTCTGTCCGTCTGTCTGTCACCAGGCTGTATCTCATGAACCGTGACAGCTACAGTTGAAATTTTCACAGATGATGTATTTCTGTTGCCGCTATAACAACAAATACGCTATAATAATAAATTTATAGTCAATGGTACGGAACCCTTCGTGTGCAAGTCCGACTCGCACTTGGCCGGTTTTTTGAGTTTATTCATTACAAACATACACACACACAAACATACAAATCTTTCCTCTTTATAATATTAGTGTAAATATTAGTAGGATAGGAAGTAGGATTGATAGAAGCTCAAAACGTTCGAGTATGGAAGAGTTGACCGAAATTGGAAGCCTTTTTCACAATGGTCAAAACAGCGATACCCGATTCAAGGATATATTGGCAATTTTGTTAGCAAGCGTTACTAGGAATATTGCGCACATACTGCAAAGGGAATTTTGAAATTAAATTCAATCCAATGAAAGGTTCCTTGAGAAACTATATTAATTTCCGAGGATAGTACATCACACAAGGTAGGTTAGTTGTTAGGGTTCCGTACCCAAAGGGTAAAAACGGAACCCTATTACTAAGACTTCGCTGTCTGTCCGTCTGTCTGTCACCAGGCTGTATCTCATGAACCGTGACAGCTAGACAGTTGAAATTTTCACAGATGATGTATTTCTGTTGCCGCTATAACAACAAATACTAAAAACAGAATAAAATTATTATTTAAGGGGGGCTCCCATACAACAAACGTGTTTTTTTTATAATAATTGGTACGGAACCCTTCGTGCGCGAGTCCGACTCGCACTTGGCCGGTTTTTGTTGTTTAATTTCTAGATAACTCACATGTAAATGTACCCTAAGTAAGTAATATTATTGTGGGTAGGTAGAAAATATTTGTTGTAGTTCTGTTCTACAGTTCAATACACTTAAGGCGACTACAGGAGCTAAATTAGCAACTCTATTTGTGGTGGTTCAAACCTCGTTTGAAATACTGTTAGAATAACGTTCTAATCAGCTTGCACTATAAAGTGGTTGTTACGTCGTCGGTCACTGCGGGCCGAACAGTGCGAAATGGGTGTTTTTATGCGATTTACAAAAATCTATTGATTGGACTAAAAAAAACTATCATGCTTGTTGCTTGTAGAATTATTTACCACTAGCGAACGTCCCGCGGTTTCACCCGCGTAGTTCCCGTTCCCGTGGGAGTACGGGGATAAAATATAGCCTATGTTACTCGTGGATAATGTAGCTTTCGAATGGTGAAAGAATTTTTTAAATCGGTCCAGTAGTTTTTGAGCCTATTCATTACAAACAAACAAACAAAGTTTTCCTCTTTATAATATTAGTATAGATAAAATCAGAATGGTCGCACGTACCTATTTTAGTCTGGTTTTTACTCGTTAAAAGAAATTTTTGGAGATAAGTTCGTGTGTTTATTTTTATCGAGTACAATTTTCAAAACACTATCATACTAGCATATATCCTGAAGAATATCATATATTTTTCTGGTTTTGTTTATTGCAGTGAATCATGTGTTTTTTGCATTATAAAGCTCGCGTTTAGTTCCTGTAGTCCCCCTTAATTGTTAATTTGATTTTTATTTACGTTTGATTAGCCACTAGGTCCAGATGTGCTGATTATTTGATACTCTGGTCTCATGCGTCTAATACGTATTATATACTAAAACCACTTGACAAACAAAAACTGCTATAGATAAATTTTAGTTGGTAACATAATCAGCCAATAATAATGTCATATAATACAGGCCTTCTGTCTATGACGCAGGCGTGGTGCAGGTTGGTAAATATCACATGTCTTAGAAAGTTTGATACTATAGTCTGCGCCAGATAAATAGGAATTAAAGGTCATTGCTCTTTCCTTAATTTCTCTGCGTATGTACCCCGACAATACATAATGAATCGTTTTTTTTTTTTACTAGAAAAAGCCAAGGATCACGATAAAAGTAGTTTCGGGACAAGTTTATGTCGTTATTTCTGTTTTCAGAATTATATATTTGAATAAATGTATGCGGGTTAGTGACCTTTATTTCCTACTTATCTGGCGCTGGCACATGTGGTTTCCTCACAGTATATTCCTTCACTATTGTACTTGTCCCATTCTACTTGAGGTCGGCGCAAAACATTTTCTTCTCCCATTCTCCCCTGCCGGACGTCACGACTTCATTTACTCCTGTCTCTTTCATAAAATTCCTCAGTGTGAGTCTATCTGCCAGGCCCCAACGAGATTTATCAACAGGTCAGGGGCTTTCCATAAAGACATCATTTTGTACTTAAAGAAAATAAATAAGATATATTTTGTACCTCAACAGTTTTTGATTAAATGATGTTTCTATGAAGTTTATACCTAGCGGGCCTCTTATGATTATTTTTATTGCTTTTATACTTACAGATCACCCAAAAGTGCTCGGAGTTAGAAACTATGCCTTACAAATCCAAAATGTCGACTTTCTGTTAGCTATACTTAGATATTCATTATTTAAACAAACGTTCTGCTAGCGTGACCCTTTTTAAATAAGTACTACTCTTTTATATCATACAATGACAATAGGAGCTTGATACTATTTCATACAAATCCAAAATTTCGACTTTCTGTGAGCTATACTTCAGAAGATATTCAGATAATGAAATCAAAGAATTAAATACATAATTGAAAGCGGCTCCAATCAGACAGTCTTTTTCATTCCATTTGCAATGAATGGCAAGCAAAGCCGATCTCAACTATTCTGCCAATGGCAACAGTTTTTTTCACTACCCACATCTGCTATCTAATAGTAAGACTGGGACTTTCTGTGTTTATTTTTCGAGTGTCTTTACTCTTACAAGTCACAGTCCAATAGAAGCCTTGTCAATTGATTATCTTTTTAAAACACATATGTCATCAAATACCATATTTATTGCAAATTCAAATCTAAAGTAATTTCTTCAAATCTGGCTGCCAATCAGCACTAGCTGAATGTCAAAAAACATACAATGGTCCCACAAAACGGATTTCACTATTTTCCTGTCGGGGAGGAGTGAAGGAACACTCCCCTGCACAAAATGCACATTATGATGAACAGTTTCTAAGTAACAACAATACAAAATAACCGATGAATGACCTAGCACAGCTCACAGTAGTCATTTGTTTTCATAGGTTCATAAACAAAATTAACATACAAAGCCCAACACTATATGAAAATAGTGGCTATGTTACATTGAGAGTTCAATTCCTTTTGTCCTGAGGAATGTAGATAATTAAGATTCTGCTACACTATTTAGTCTACAGTTAAGGGTACCTAGTACTTATGTCGCTGACACTTGAGTGATACAATTTGAAAACAGTTTTTAGACACATCATGCATTCATTGGCATTGCCACCAACTAGGGCATCCAATCTCGGTATTCCGAGATCTCGTTATTCCGAGATCCCGCATCATTTTCCAGTCCCGCGCAATGCGAGATTACGTGCGCGGGATCCCGCGGGATTTGCGGGACTGACAAGCAGCAAAGAAACACCCTCATACGCGCGCTGCCGCGCGACGACTGACTGACATTATCAAAAAAATGATTAATGACATTATAAACTTACTTCTTTCTTTCAATATTTAAAGTAATATAAGATAATATGTTGATTTGTTGAATAAAACTTGAGTTGATGATTAAAACTAATAAAGCTATGTTGATTTATACAATTGAGATCAGACAAAAGTCGTAAGTTATTTATTGTAGTAGCGGTAAAGTTATTAAATTCAGTGATGTCTTACATTATAAACGTACTTTTGGCAATATTTAAACATTTAATTTGGTTGAATACTCGTATAATAAAAAAGCTATGTTGATTTTTATTTCATTTGTATCTTTATATCTTTAGACTACATTTACTAATATACAATTTAATGTACCACATACACACTTGCGGGATCCCGCAAATACCGAGATCCTGCGGGATTGAGAAATATCAATCCCGCAGATACCGAGATCACAAAAATGCTGCGAGATTGGATGCCCTACCACCAACAATACATTGTTAATAATAAATACTACTATTTTTATAATTTTAAATATTTTTTTTTTATATTAGGAATACTTAAAAATGTAATGATATGTTGTAAAATGAATAAACGATCAAAACTTGTTTTGATAATTCAAGAATGTAAATGATGAAGAATATGACGTTTAGAATACGTGTTTAATGTAAAATAGTTAAGTATATTTATTTATTTTTTATTTATATTTATTTACATGCAGATAAATATATAAGATTGGAATTATTAGAATTAAAATCATTGTTTAATCTTTCAGAATGTGAATATTCAGACATTTGTCCACGGAGACGCATCATAACAACAGTAACATACTAAACTGCATGAACCATAACACAACACTTATTGCACATCCTGATATTCTCTCAATAAAAGGAATACTAAAATAGTTATCACTAGAAATTATGATAAACTTTCAATCACTTACGTTCATCAATGATTTATTGATGAACGTAATCAAGAAATTGAATTAGTACTACAAGCTTCCATATATTATGATAACCATGATAAGATAATAATAATCATCTTCTATTGATAAATTATTAAACCACATAGGACTTATTTTAGTCACCTACACAAACAAAATGCAAAACACTAGACATTTTTAATGCAATTAGCTTTTAGGTGATCCAATAAGTTGCAAAATGTATCTGATAAACTATCAGATAAGTGCCTTGGCTAAAGTGTCAAGATGCAAGAATAAACCAAAAGCAAAAAACTTGAGGATCCAATAATATAGTGAACTAAACATTAGATCTTGCTGTGCCTGTGACCTACATAAGCAACTGCAAGATTTGTTTATAAAATGCAGTGAACACAAAGAGTTGACAGCTTCACAACGTTGAAGTACTACCAATTGGCAACGGTTTCTGCATGCATCAACAAAACCCTTAGAAAACTGTAGAAATCAGGGTCAATGTTTTGTAAACTGTTAAAGGTCCTATTGACGTAAGAAAATGCACCAATGAAGGTATGTGAAAAATATATAACAAAGGGAATGTGTTAGAAGCTTACCTTCGGGGCTCGAGCCATCATCCGGGTTCTCGTCGGTCGGTTTCTCCCTCAAGGAAGACAATAGGTTCACAGCTGACATAGCTCGCAAATCCTCCACTCAGATAATCAGTCTTCTCGCAATATATTACTTTCTCTAAAATTCTATAACAACTTTACAATATATACAAAATTGTTCAGGAAATTAATCTATCACCTATGTATTGTTTATATCACAGACTTTTCGTTTTTCAACAATACGGATCAAAACGTCCACGCACGAAAATACTATCAATATTTTTATGACTCTAGATATAATAGACTTATTTACACATTACAAACTAACGTTTATCATCTAATTTTTAACAAATACGCTCTAGCGGTCACAAGATACCTACTCATAACTAAAAGATTTTATCAGTTTTCGATGCAAAAATATATAAAACGTCCGCCATATGCCTTTTGAAACGTATATAACGTGACCATTTTCAATTTGCTATACTGCAGCACGTTATTATGTGACTTCTGGCATCCGTAATTTGTTCGTATTATATCCAGTTGCCATTGTTTAGTTTTTTTTTTAGAAAAACGGCGTTCTTTGTGGTATGGAAAGTTAACACGAAAGAGTATCGTTATCCAGTAAATTCAAATAATTTCAGAAACTCCTCTTATAGAACGTGTTAGTTAATTAAATTATTTTTCCAGCTATTTGACTGTAACATTATTATTTAATATTTCAAGCTTTTGGCATTTGAAGCATAGACATATTTTATTACATTTCAGTTACAACATACGATTTTTTTTTCCTAAAATTTTTAAAGCCAGCTATCCACAATCACATGAGAGTGTGGGGTTTTTGTCAATAGCATAAACAGAAATTCGATACATGAAGATTTCGAAGGAGGTTCTCGAATCTCAAATTATTATTTATCTGTATCTGACTCCATTTTTCGTTCAGAAAAGTATCTCATAATCCGATCAACACAACAGAAATGAAAAAAATAAATGAAAATCATTAGTAAGAAGAAAATTACACAGTTTTATAAACACACAACAGAGATATTCCATCTAGGTACTTCAAAAAATTTTGAGCAAACACAAAATTTTGAATTTGAATTTGAAAATTCGTGGTTGCATGCCATTTACAACTGTCATATGATAAACCCATTTCTGAACGTTTCTTATCATGGTGCGACACGGCTAGGTTCTAAGTTTTGATCATTTTCTAAAACTTAATTTAAAAATGTCTCTAAAGTGGCCTGGAAGTCAAAGTGATTCCGGTATATTAAGAAAGAGTGAATTCAAGGAGAAGAAAGAAGACCTATTCGTGTTCGGCTACTCCTGCAAATTGTTCAGGGACGATGATAAAGCCATTCACGTTGACCAAGGCAAACACCTCATTCCGTGGATGGGGGATGAAACGTTGAAGATCGACAGGTTCGACCAGTTTTTTACTATAAGACTGCTAATTGTGGCGCTATAAACCTACAAAGATAGTTATGTATCAGAAAAAAATAAATTTTCGGAAGATCTTTAAGTATTTCGCAGAGAATGTTGTTACGAAGTCCTGTGTAAGAAGATCGAGCGTCGGGCGCCTCAGGTGCTTGTGACATCGCGTAATGTTATGGTGACACCCGCCGGTGGTATGTATAACCTGCAACGGTTCACTTGAGTATGTATTTTAAAATTCAGGTGTTATACTAGGTTAGAAATCCCTTCGATTCTGAGACATCAAAACAATCCCTAAAGAAAGTTTTTCTTCTATGTTCTTACAAGCTGATATTGTTGATTTTAGACTTGTTATATTATGCTAGAAATAGAAGTAAACAGAAGTGTAGGGTTTGATGTAATTTCCCATTTGTAATCATTGTATTATATTCAAAATCACTTTGTTTTACTTTGATTGTTTAAATTGACTATTGGCTTATTACTAACATGAGTGACTATTTTATCTCAGGGTCTAGGTAAAGTAAAATACTGGCATATTGTTTATGTACTTTCAAAGATATCTCAAGATATTAAGATTAATATAGGTGATATAAGGAAGGATCTGCCTTTAATAAAATTGAATAAATATTTTTATATTTTGAAGTGAACACATTGACTACAAAATTCGATAAAAACATATTTATTATAAGTTCAACTAAAGACCAGGTCCTTGCTTACTTGCGACACCTGGTTAAAAGATTTTAACCCCAGAATATGTCTCGTCCATCAAATCAAAACCACTCTTTGCAAATAAAAATCTCAGCCCTTAAACTATTCTGGCTTATTTTAACCATTTTAACTTTCAATTAATGCAATGTAATATTATCTGGACAGGTACGATGCACGAGGAGCCCTGCATGACCTGTCGAGGCTTGAGGCACCGCCGGGAGGCTACGACTGGCGGGTGGAACTTACTCGCGGGGAGTTGGATGTGGAACAGCTATGTGACGAGGAGAGATACCGCGCGCTGCATAGAGATGAAGATGAAGAGGAAATGTATAAAGGTATGTTTAAATCCTTTTTTGATACTGTCAACTGTTCATTACTAGAGTACTAGCAAGATTGTTGGAAACAATCAAGGCTGTTATTAGAGGCAGCATTTACGACATTGTCCCCACTGCGGACAACCAGAAATTGGAGATTTAAGAACTTCGGGAGTAATGAAGAAGAGAAGCTGAACTGTGATATCTTCTCAGAAGATATCGCACACAGGCACAATTTTAACATCAAAATCAAAGGTTAATTGCAATGTATGAAAACAATACATACAACTGTAATTACAATCATAATATCACACAAATTTGTATTACATACATCTACATTATCGCTTTTGCAGAGGGGAGATTGTTTTAAAAGAAACATAAACATGGATTTACAATATATAATAAATAAATAAATAAAAAGCATACCATTTCTAAGTAATAGATACATAGTTATGTTATTCAGGTATTTCTTTGTTTTTTGTAATTGTAATGGATCCCTTTTGGGTAAAAGCCTTCTCCTCTCCTCTCTCCAATCCTCTCTTTTTGCATCAAGATTCCACCAGTCCCTGCCTGCAACTTCTGTGATATTCTCTACCCGCCCTTTTTTTGGTCTTCCCAGTTTTCTTTTTCCCAGTAGGCCAGACCACTTTGTCGCCTGTGAGGTCCACTTTTTGTCTGTTTATCTTGTTACGTGGCCCTTGTGAAGATATAAGAAAGAAAACAAAGCTGTCAGATGCCCTTAAACAAGCCTTGAAGCTGAACTTGAAGGCTTGAAGGGACAATATACAAATATAATAGACATTAAACTTTAATGCTTTAAGCGATTTACCAATACTCTCTCATCCACAGAGGAAGAACTAAAGCGCCTTCACGCAGCCGGCTACGGGCAGGTTGGGTTCAACTACGATGCATCTGCGGAACCGGAGCCGCCACCACAGCCTGCTGAGGTGGACGAGGAACCCTTCATCCCCACACAGGCGTTCAGGGCGCTGCTGCCAATTGATATTGTGTTTGTGAGTTTATTTATTATAAGGACTAAATTACTGATAAATGATGATGTTTATTCTGGAAATTAGTTTAAAAAAACTTACACATCCATTGTTTCCCCGGTAGGGACAACAACACACAGACGGACGTGGAGTGGAGTCTTAGTAATAGGGTACTATTACTAAGACTCCACTCCACGTCCGTCTGTCTGTCACCAGGCTATATCTCATGAACCGTGATAGTTAGATGGTTGAAATTTTCACAGAAGATGTATTTCTGTTGTTGCTATAACAACAAATACTTCTTTTTACTAATATTTACTATTACTTTTATTACTATTCAGTTATTCTGAAAAGAAACACCGAAACAAGCTCAGTGCCTTTTGATTTCCAGACCAGACATAACCATGTTTGGAATCACACACAGAACAGCATGGTTAGGTCATGCTAGGCTGTGAACCATGCCGAGTAGTGTCTGACATTATCTTGATAGAAAAAGAACCACATAGATTTGAGTGAAAACTGCTCAGTGAGTGCACTCATTAGCTCAACTCAAATGAGTTGTAGTGCCCAAAGATCATTGTAATTGGTTAAGAATATTCGTGATAATTACAGTCGATTGTTCATCTCATACTTAATACCTCATTGTGATCATTATTGCGTCACGCACACCTTTGTGACGTGAAGCTCCTGTGCAGACGAGGGACTTTTGTCCGCCGGATAGAAATGACCGTTCCTGTTTATTGGTTATTGTGTTGTTTTCTCGTCTATTGATTGACGTCCTTTGGTTGTTGCAAATTGTTCGCAGACAAATTGTCCCTTGTCTGCATAGGCCCCGAAGAGAAAGGTATTCAAAACAATTTGTAATATTCAATGTGAGATCGCAGTAGACTGAACTAATACATAATTACACAGATTTTTAAATAAGCATAATTTTAATGTCTATAGTTGGTTCTTGCTAACTAGGTTACCTGTACTACAGCCAGTTACTGTTATAGACAGACAGCAGAGTTACTTTCGCATTTATAATACTAGTATGGATGGACAAGAATAAAATAAGAATGAGTACTTACGAGGAAGTCTGAAGGTGGTGCCGGTGACTGAAAAGGTGATGCGGAGGAATGAGGAAAGTTCTGAGTGTGAATGTGGATGGGTATAAGAGTAGAGGAAGACTAAAGAAACAATGGATGGACTGTGTTAAGAAGGATATGGCAAGAAAGGAGGTGTCTGATGGGATGACGAGTGATAGAGATGTATGAAAGAAGAAGACATGCTGAGCTGACCACAAATGAATTGGAATAAGGGTAAGAGAATGATGAGTATGGATGGCTACAAACAATATCATCATCATCTGCATAGCCTTTTTCCCTGTTGGGGTCGGCTTCCAGTTTTACCAGATGCAGCTGAATACCAGTATTTTACATGGAGCGACTGCCTATCTGACCTCCACAACCCAGTTAAACTCAAACTCAAAGCATTTATTTCAATTAGACCATTACGGCACTTTTGAATGTCAAAAATACAAAAAAAAAACAAAGCTACAGTCCCAGACACAAGACATAATAACTTGAGAAAGTACTGTAGTTGCCCGTTCCCTAGCGTAGATCTCGATGGAGAAGAACGGGCAAGAAACTACTAACCATGGACACTCTTTTAAATCAAAATATTGTTACATCTTGGTTACATCATTCATGTTGAGATTATACATAGATGTGAGAACGATGTAGAAAGCCGTGCACATTAAGAGCGTCAGGATTAAAAGATTAAATCAGTCATTTAAAAATAAAATAAGTAATTAAAATGAACCGTGGCAGCTAAGAGATGACCAGTCCCAACTGACAGCGCCCGTACACGAACATGACGCATCTATCGGCGCCATTCAACTCAACCAGTTAGTACCGGGTAATGCGATACCCCTTGGTAAGACTAGTTGTCAGACTTTTTGGGCCTCTGACTACCTAACGACTGTCAAAGATCTAAAAATGACAGCCGGGACCAACAGCTTAACGTGCTTTCCGAGGCACGGAGGAAACTCTGCCACAAACAATATAAACGCTCTCCAACTAAAAACACATTTTATTCCCAACAGCCCGACACCGTGAAACAAAACGCAATAATAGAGAAGACAGCCAAATTCATAGCGTCCCAAGGAGCCCAAATGGAGATCCTGATCAAAGCCAAGCAGGGGGATAATGCGCAGTTCAAGTTCCTTAATCGGGATTCGAACCTGCATCCTTACTATACGGCGCTAATTGGGCTGGTGAAGGCGGAGAAGTGGCCGGAGAAGAAGGTTGAGGTTGTTGAAGGTATGTGAAAAGGTTTACACTTCTTAGTTCTGCTACACATGTGTGTTGGCATGTTCGATTCGACAGTTATTGAACTAGCGATCCGCCCCGGCTTCACCCGGGTGCAATGTAGCATACACATACATATAAACCTTCCTCTTGAATCACTCTATCTCATCTGCCTAGCCTTTTCCCACGTTTTATTGGGTTCGGCTTCCAGTCTAACCGGATGCAGCTGAATACCAGTATTTTACATGGAGCGACTGCCTATCTGACCTCCACAACCCTGTTTGTACTGGGTAATACGACATCCCTTGGTAAGACTGGTTGTCAGACTTTTTGGGCCACTGACTACCTGTAATGACTGTCAAAGATCACTAATGACAGCCGGGACCAACTGCTTAATGTGCTTTCCGAGGCACGAAGGAAACTCAGTATGTAATGGGTGGTCACCCATCCACAGACCAACCTAGGCAAGCACGGCTTAACCTAAAGATCGACCCTAGCGGCTGTTATTATTTAGCCACGACCTCCTCTTGAATCACTCTATCTGTTGCTGAAAACTGCATTAAAATCCGTTGCGTAGTTTAAAAGATCTAAGCGTATACAGACAGCGGAAGCGACTTTGTTTTATGTGAAGCCAACCCGAAGCAATTACTTTAGTACATTCGGTTCGTGTACACCGGCAAACTTCGAAGATTTTTTTTTTTTTTTTTTTTTTCCTTTTTGGCAACTGAGCCGGTTCCGACTATTCTGCCAGTGTCACGTCGTGACGGCAGCACAGAGAGGCAGGCCGTCGAACTTCGTACTTCGTGGTAGGTGTTAGTCTAGCTGTAAGGACGAACACATAGGTTAGTAGAACAAATAATTTAACTTACAAGAATATAAACATAATTCTACACATAAACTAGTATTAACTATATACAGACTAATTACATAAACGTTGCGCACCAACTAAAATTTTAGATCATTCTCATTTAGGAATGTTGCCAAAATGTTGATTAATTTAGGGGAGAAGTGGGAAAGAAGGGTATGAAAGTTGGTTGGGAGAGGTATATTGAATTTGGAAATTTTTTGGTACAGGTCAACGGATTTATTATTTAGGGAGCAGGAGAAGAAAATATGATCTAATGTACCCTCCGCAAGACCACACTCGCACAGGGAAGTATCCCGGGCATGGATTTTGTGCAGGAACACAGGGCTACAACAATGTCCGAGTCTTAGTCTACAGAGGGACGAAACAGTTCTCTTCGACAATTTAGGGCATTTAAAAAACCAAGGCCGACGCTGGATTTCAGGCTGTATAGCAGCATAGTAATGGCCCTTGGTCTTAGAAGTCGTCTTCCATGTTTCCGTCCATGAATTAAATAGCTTGGGTTTGGCACTGTTTCGCAAATCGTAGTTGTGCGCAACGTAGTGCTTTCGATCAGCCGGATTCGTTGTGGCATACTTTGCTAACGAATCAGCGCATTCATTGCCAACAATACCCGAGTGACCGGGGATCCAGGCTATCTCGACGTCCAAGCCGTTTTGGGAGAGATCAAACAACAAGCTCTTTATATCCATAATGATATGACTATTAATGTTACTGTGTGATCATCGCTGAACTATGATCGGGTTCTGCACACTGCACAATTCGAGCTAATTCTAGAATCTTTTTCAGGAGGCTTGTTAAGATTTCGATATTATTGCCCAACTGTGCCGAATAACCTTCATTGAATACCTTGTCGTTTTGTCCAATCTATTTAGTTTCGGAACTGACCCGAATGGCCCCGAATGCCCTCCCTTCCGCTCAGCCAGGCCCTCAAACCCCAGGCTTGCAGGCAGCTTGTCAGGCTCAGAACTAAAAATGAGTACATTATCAAGGGCATATGGAGTAACGTTTTATGTATTTGAAACATCAAAGGGTTTATGTATAGCAAAAAACATGTAATCTACGTGGTAATCTTATAAAATGTATTCTTATTAAATAATTGCTTATTTTTACAGAAAAACCACCAGAAAATGACGAATATTTACATCCAAGTTTGGCATCCACCATTATTGAATCTGTAAGTATATTGTCTGCTGTTTATGTAGTGTTTTAGTACACCAAAATATTCTATATTCATCAACCAAGAAAACGAAACGATTGAGGATCATTCAGTTCAAATAAAATTAATTTGTATAAAAAAATCAATCACTCCATGTAAAAGCTGACCTAAACATGACATGAGAAATGGTAAGGCACATCATAACAATGATGTGAATGAACACAACTTTATTTAGCTTTCACCTACCTTTGTTAGAGCTAAACTGAGGCCATAGCGCAGTGTAAACGTAAATACGTCGATTTTTTAATTGAAAACACAATAGGGTAGATGACAAAAAATATCTAATTAGTCCGTCAGTTAGATTATCAAAAAATATTTGACCCGATTTTTTTCTTTTGTTACGTAAACCAAAATTGACGAAGATACGACGCTTTAAAATTCTCAATACGTCTCGCCGTGCTATAATTTGTGCGTTCTGACGTCACGAGTCCCCACTTCCGAGTTTTGATGCGTGTTATCTTTGTCAATATTCATTGATTTACAAAAACAAAAAATACGTCTCCATTATTTCCCAATACTATCTAAAGGGTGTAAAACACCTCTTAACGAAGCAACGCACTCCCCAAGACATTCTTATTTTGTACTTCTGCGCAATAACGGTCAGCGCTAGAGTTTCGTGCCGCGACTTGTATTATACATTCTAATTATTTTTAAATTATTTTTATTTATTATCATTGTATTATTATTATTAAATAATATTAGTTCGAATGAATTCACACCCATCTTCTCCAATCAGGCCCCCGCAATCCCAAGCATTCACTACAAGCCTTCAGCCGACTGCGACTATACGATGCTGATCAGCAAGATGCGCGGCGAGGGGGAGGGCGAGGAGGACGGGGAGACGCGTGGGGACGTCCCGCCCCCCGGGACCGAACCCCCGCGACACAGGGCCCCCGCCGGGGAGATCTACAGGCCTCCTGTCATGTATACTAAGGGGCCCGATGGGAATCATGGTGAGTGAACATTTGAATAAGAAATAGAAGAAAAGAAACGCCTATCGTTATCGTTACGCTGGCTAGTGGAAAAGTTTTTTTTTTTGTTCGAGTAGATGTGTTGTAGGATCAGTAGCGATCAGAGGATTTTGTGCAGGTTCATGACATTGTCTTAAGGTGGATGCTCAAGGGTAGCCCGCGAAATTCAAAATTTCTTACGTTTTTTGCAATTTGCAGGCCAGTGCTAGGTTGTATGTTGATTAAAATATTGTTTGCGACTGTAAGACGTATGTAGTAACACAATTATAATCATCAAAATCATCAATACAACCCTCCAAGTTCATAAAGGTGCAAGAATGATTTTGACCTTGGAAAAGTAATTTTTCCACCATTATGAACTTTGAGGGTTGTATTGATGATTTTGATGAATATAATTCTGTAACTACATACGTCTTACAGTCGCAAACAAAATTTTAATCAACATACAACCTAGCACTGGCCTGCAAATTGCAAAAAACGTAAAAAAAAATTGAATTTCGCGGGCTACCCTTGACCTTAATATATAAATTACAGTACCCGGCACGTAACTTGGCAAGAGTCGTTAGATGCGCAGAAGTCGTTTTTTAGGTCTCTTTGGCGGTCAAGCGGGACGCGGGGTATGAAGTAGCGCCGATCCGAGCGCGCGATTGGCGCGTCAGTCGACCCCTGCCTCCCGCACCGCGTCTACATTCCGTTCGCTCCCGATTACACTTGCGGCCACGAGTACCACTACTACCCTTTGTTTTTGTTACGAGTTCAGTTTTAGTTTTAAATTAAGTTTTTGTTACGAGTTATTGTTATTGTTGTTGTTTTAAATTTAGTTTTTGTTACCAGTTGTTGTTATCGTTTTAAATTTAGTTTTTGTTACGTTTTTTACAATGCCAGGACCAAATACCGTTTTACGCAGACATGCCAGAAAAATGGTATACGATGTGTACTGTTTCATGGAGAAAGAAGCTCAAATTGAAAAAGAGACGGTAAAACGGACTGCAGAAGCAACTAAAACGTCAGAAAGAACAGTAAGACGTATAGTTAAAGAAGTTAGAAACCGATAGTGACGACGAGAACCTATAATTTTTAATAATAATACTTTTTTTTTACATAATAAAAAAAATGCATCAGTATTATGTTTTATTTATAACACCTAATAAAAGTCACCTCTGCTTTGTTTAACTACATGATTAAAAATAAATGATGGCAATAACCAAAAATGACAATCAATAAAATTTAAGTGATCAGTTTGTTGTTCCACTAAGTGTACGATGCGCGAACTTGCCCCCACTCCGCCAAAACCTTGCCAACTTACGTGCCGGGTACTGTACGTGTCACGTTGTTTGTCCGCGATGGACTCCTAAACTACTTAACCGATTTTAATCAAATTTGCACACCGTGTGCTGTTTGATCCAACTTGATAGATAGATAGGATAGAATAAAAAAAAAATGTCTGCCCGTGCGAAGCCGGGACGAGCAGCTAGTAAACAATATAATATGGGGAAAAATAATATTCTTATTTAATTTACACAAACGTTATTGTTTGAAGTTCAGGTTTTTAGAGACCGATTGTCATAGTTTTTTTTAAATACTGGCCACGAAAATTGTAAACCAACATACCCATCTCTGTTCCAGTGGACCCCACCGCCCCTCCAATGCATTCAGCTCAGTACCAACAGTACGCGGCATACTACCACCAGTACTTAGCTCAAGAACAACAGACGCAGGTGAAGGAGACACCCTCGCTGAAGTCCACCGGACTTAGCCTCATGAAGAACTATAACACTGACTCGGATAGCGACGCGTCGGGTGAGTCTACATTCCAGTAGTACCTTATAGAGCAAGATCACAGGACCGCAAGACCTTACTTTTCTGATTGTACTGTGAACGTATGCATACCTGCTAACATGTGCCATAGTTATTTATGATACTAGTGCGGTAAGTTGGTTTTTACAAACGAGTAGACGAATGTAAGCCCGAGACGAAGTCGAGGGCTTACCATAGTCACGAGTTTCTAAAAACCAATTTCTGCACGTGTGTCATACAACGTTTTTCAACACATTTGCGAGAAAACAGTACAACATGTAATGAATCAAACAGCGACCTCAAAAACCACGAAAATGACACCCATGAAGATAAATCCGAAAATTTTCGTCAGCGCCATCTTTGATTTTCTTTTTGACTTCATTTTCATTATCAGCGACCCCAAAAACCACGAAAACGACACCCATGAAGAAAATTCCGAAAATTTTCGACAGCGCCATCTTGGATTTTCATTTTGACCCTATTTTCGTTGTCAGCGACCCCAAAAACCACGAAAACGACACCCATGAAGAAAAAAACGAAAATTTTCGTCGGCGCCGTCTTGGATTTTCATTTTGACCTCATTTTCGTTATCAGCGACCCCAAAAACCACGAAAACGACACCCGTGAAGAAAAAACCGAAAATTTTCATCGGTGCCATTTTGGATTTTCATTTTGACTAATTTAAAAAAAACCGTAAAGAATACGCACGGTGCTACACACCGGGGTATGCGGTAAAATAGGTACTTAGGTGAGAGAACCTATTTTTACGTTGTATGGTGCGTAATTTTTAACTTTCGAACAATGTATACAGGCTCCGTAATAGTATATTTCATTACAAGTGCGGAAAGGCTGTCATTGCAAAGAGTTCCGACAAAGAGGTCGGACTAAGTTGCAATGACGGTTCCGCAGGTGTACTGAACGACTATTTTTAATACAGTTGCGAAAAAATGAAGCAATTTCATAAAATAATAAAAACTTCGACCATAACGTAGACGGTTTTAATTTTGCTGAGAGTTCGGAGAAGTATGCCAACATAATATTTTCTGAAAAACTATTTGCTTTTTTCTCTTCTCTCCACGCAATAAATTCGTCGTATGTAGATATGTAACGACTTTTTGACTTTTCCGGTAAAATGTTCTCCGAAGCATTTTGTGCAATGAGGGATTTTCATTTTAGCTGTTCCCTAGTCGCTGGATAGATGGCGCTAGGAGGAAGTATGATAATGCAAGGAACGGAACCTAAAAAAAAAGATTTTAACAAAGCGCGAGAAATGTAGGTTATATTCGGAAGGTTAAGCAAAAGAAAGTGTCAGTCAACGAGAGTATGTGACGTGACACAATGTTTTTTTTCAAGCGTTTTGGCTTTGGCACCAACTATCATAGTAAGTTCAACGCCATCTATAGAGTTCTTGGAAACTAAGTTTTTTTTTAAAACCGCGAAAGGAAAACCTCTCATTATACTGAGTTCCGGTGGTGTTAATGAGAGGTTTTCCTTTTGAGGTTTTAAAAAAAAACTTAGTTTCCAAGAACTCTATAGATGGCGTTGAACTTACTATGCCAAAGCCAAAACGCTTGAAAAAAAAAAACATTGTGTCACGTCACATACTCTCGTTAACTGACACTTTCCTTTGCTTAACCTTCCGAATATAACCAACATTTATCGCGCTTTGTTAAAATCTGTTTTTTTAGGTTCCGTTCCTTGCATTATCATACTTCCTCCTAGCGCCATCTATCCAGCGACTAGGGAAGAGCTAAAAAGAAAATCCCTCATTAAAAAAAAAATAGGGTCGAAATTACTCATTTTGTGCAACAAACAACTAAACTCGAAAAGAAAATTTCTGGAAAATGGCGCCAACCGTAGAATATAAGCAGAGGTTTTTTTTTCTTCACCCATTTTGGTAGGCAAAGGGAACTATCCATACAGCTTAGTCTTCAGTAGATTTTTTTATTGATATGAAATGAAAATGAAATTTAATGAGATGAAATGAAATGAAACCGAACCTAACTCATTCAATTAAATCATTAAATCTGATATTGAAATAAATTAGTAGCTTCTTTTTAGAAATATACGTATTTGTATGATTTACAAAAACTCTTTAGTAAAAACTTCATGGTTGGTTTTTCTTTTTAATAGACATTATTTTGACAGTTGGGAAAGAGAACGCACGAGTTCGGGAAAGGTAAAAGAAAAGAACTAGTATGTAATAGCCCACATCCCGAACGCTATACGTCCCTGCAATACACCACTTTTTGAGCAACTGTATTAAAAATGCATTTTTTGAGCAAATGTGTTGAAAAAATATTATTCACTTTCCTTAAAGCCCGGGGGCTGATTTTTAGGGTTAGGTATGGACCCAAAGGGTAAAAACGGGACCCTATTAATAAGACTCCACTGTCCGTCTGTCTGTCACCAGGCTGTATCTCATGAACCAATCATGGTTCATGGTTTCAACTGTCTAGCTATCACTAGACAGTTGAAATTTGATGCGGTGATGTATTTCTGTAGTCACTATAAAAACAAATACTAAATCAGAATAAAATAAATATTTAAGTGTGGCTCCCATACAACAAACGTGATTTTTTGATAATGGTACAGAACCCTTCGTGCGACTCGCACTTGGCCGGTTTTACATACAGGATGTAAAAGACCTCATCACCCGAACGCAGAGCGTGCACTATGGCCACTCATTGAACGCGCGGTCGGCCGCTCGACGCCTCGCAGAACGCGACGCCCAACGCTATTGCACTCAGGCCGTACACTTACAGAGCAGTGTTTTTCAACCTGTGGGGCCCTCTACAGGGGGGTCGCAAGAGGTTTCGAAAACTACCTCGATAAACAAAACAATAAAGCCTACAAAGATAGATTTATTATGAAAATGTTAACTAAAGGATATAAACATTTGTATGTTCATACAAATTAACAAAATAAAAACCTATCAGTATTCATCCATCTTATTGAGATTTCGGTAGTTTGTCATTAACTAATTTGTTCCATCGTGGATCCGTTTTGCTACATTGAGAATTAAATAGAATTCGAAAAAATAAAATGTGTTGAATACCTACATCAGAATCCTAATTATGCAAATGCATACTCTTGTATGGATTTAATATTCGTAATAAAATAAAATAAATAAAAAGCGAACGGGTCGCCAAATATTTTTTTTATACTATGGGGTGTCATGAGAAAGGTTGAAAAACACTGTTATAGAGCAAAATCCCAGAACCGCAAGACCTTATACTTTTCTGATTGTACTGTGAGCATACCTGCTAACTTGTGCTGTAAAAATATTACTCACTTTTCTTAAGGCCCGGGTGCTGATTTTTAGGGTTAGGTACGGACCCAAAGGGAAAAAACGGGACCCTATTACTAAGACTCCACTGTCTGTCACCAGGCTGTATCTGTATCTCATGAACCATTATAGCTAGACAGTTTAAATTTGATGCAGATGATGTATTTCTGTTACCACTATAATAACAAATACTAAAAACAATAAAATAAATATTTAAGTGGGGCTCCCATACAACAAACGTGATTTTTTGATAATGGTACGGAACCTTTCGTGCGATTCGCACTGGGCCGGTGTTACATATGTTGCAGAGAATATTGTTAAAAATGTATAAATCAACGCTGCCAGATACTTCCCGTTGGAGGAATTTTTGCCAGACGCCATAGGGATATATAGCCCTTAAAGCGTCTGGCACAAATTCCTCCTGCCTCAAATAATATATACTTAAGGGCCTATACTACCTCAAATGGCTTAGCATGATCCTCCGTTACGCCTAAAATACTGCAGCATTAATTTTGAAATAAATATATGGTAAAGTTGAGGATTAATGTTTTGCGCACTTAGGTCGGTTAACTAGCGTCGGAGTTATGGGAATCGCAAAATAAGTACTGGATTTACTTAGTATGAACTGAGTTTATTAAAAATAAATTACAAGGAGCAAGAATGCCGACCGACCGAACCGGGAGACGAGAAGTTACTGACTGATTTTACATTTGAACAATTATTGAAAACTTGGGATACGGTCGGAGCGGCACGTTACAAACTAAACAATGTACAAAGGTTTCTATAGCTAGGTAACACAATAAAATAGCACAGTAAAACAATAAACATATTACAAACAGAACCGTCGGCATCTCAACAAAAATATCAAAGGCTATTACTCTAAATTCATAAAACTAATATGAACAATAAGCAAACTGGGCAAGGCCCTACCATAAACTATTGTTATCCTTACATAGCCAAAGAACAAAACCACCCGCAATAAAACATCTGCGGGCTTGCCGTGAGAAATTAAAGCTAAATGGTACGTATCAGTTAACCTAAAATACTTACATACTAATTTCACTAAAGTAATATCTATAATATTAATACATAATTAATGAAGAAACTATAATTAATGAAGACGCTACAAATGCTAAGTCCTATGTGTGACCAAAACACGATTCCATTAACTGTTCTCGATAGAAAAAAAATCCAAAGTTATCTCCAAATCGAACAATAAACCGCTGGTATTCATAAAGTATTTCAAATTAGATCATGAAACTGTGCATACTAACTGAACTAACTATAAAGCAGGTCTTATGTGTTTTATTTTTTTAGTCCAATCAATAGATTTTTTGTAAATCGCAAAAAATCACTCATTTCGCACTATTCGGCCGCAGTGACTGACTTAACAACCGCTTTGTATTGCACGCTGATTAGAACTTTATTCTAACAGTATTTCAAACGAAGTTTGAAGTTTGGACCACCAATAGGTGGTCAATAGGGTTAGAAGGCCCTAAAGCTCGGAAAAAATAACGTCATTTTACTTATATGTATGTATTTTTTATTGGTAATCATTATAAACAGCTAGAACCACTCGAAAAATTTGATCTATAAACGCCTACCTACTTATAATACATGATCGACTATTCTTTAAATCCTTTAATTCTTCCGTAGATTTCGACGACAGCTCCTCAACGGATAGCAAAGACAAAAACCCCATGGCTGTACCTCCAGACGACGTAGCCGTCGTCATAGAGAAGATGGCGTCGTACGTGGCGCGCAATGGCGACGAGTTCGCGGACATTGTGCGCGCCAAGAATGACCCCCGGTTCACCTTCCTGGACCCCGAGAATGTGTATCATCGGTACTATATGAAGCTGATGCAGATGAAGAGAGGGCACTTTGATTCTAATGGGAAAGAGAAAAAGAAGAGGGCCGGTGAGTTTTTTTTTTTAATTCCGGTGCCTAAAAGAAAAGGGTTGTCTAAGGTGAAAGCGTCAGGGTAGCCCATGGTTTATTTTTTTCTTTATATATATTTTTTTCTTTGTTTTCCTTTTATTTCGTTTTTTGCAATTTGCAGTCGCGAACAATATTCGGGAGGAGCTCGTGGCTAAATAATAACAGCCGCTCGGGTCGATCGTTAGGTTAAGCCGTGCTTGCCTAGGTTGGTCTGTGGATGGGTGACCACCCATTACATACCGAGTTTCCTCCGTGCCTCGGAAAGCACGCTAAGCCGTTGGTCCCGGCTGTCATTTGTAGATCTTTGACAGTCGTTAGGTAGTCAGAGGCCCAAAAAGTCTGACAACCAGTCTTACCAAGGGGTATCATATTATCCGGTACTAACTGGGTTGTGGAGGTCAGATAGGCAGTCGCTCCATGTAAAATACTGGTATTCAGCTGCATCCGGTTAGACTGGAAGCCGACCCCAACATAGTTGGGAAAAGGCTAGGCAGATGATGAGTCGCGAACAATATTAATCAACATACTGTGCTAGGTTGTATGTTGATTAAAATATTTTTCGCGACTGTAAGACGTATGTAGCTTTACAGAATTATAATCATCAAAATCATCAATACTCCCTCCAAGTTCATAAAGGTCTAGCAATGGCTTTGAACTTGAAAAATTCATTGCTAGATCTAAGAAAATTTAAATTTTGGAACATCAGCCTTAGCCTTAGATTTTTTTCTATCGAGATAATTTTATGAAATCGTGTTTTCGCCAAACATAAGACCTAAAGTTAATCCTCAACTTTACCATATCATCATCATCTGCTTAGCCTTTTCCCAACTATGTTGGGGTCGGCCTCCAGTCTAACCAGATGCAGCTGAATACCTGAGTTTTAGATGGAGCGACTGCCTATTACCATATATTTATTTCAAAATTAATGCTGCAGTATTTTAGGCGTAACGGAGGATCATGCTAAGCCATTTGAGGTAGTATAGGCCCTTAATTATTGCTTGCTTTTAGACTGTTTCCCTATTAATAAATCAGGCAATGCTGTGTGTGTGCACAAACAAAAATTAATTTAGCTATTGCTATCTTTTACTAAAAGGCAGTGCGAGAAAAGGACGGCTATAGCTATGAACTAAGTTAGAGATGTCAAACTAGTTTATGCCTTGCGCAGTGCGCTTCACCGTGTTTTTAGTCAATATGTTTTTACGTGCACCCTTCATTTGTATGAAAATATTAGTTCCAACAAAATTTGACAGCTTTAAATTACGTCTGTCTGTTTCTCGTTTTATTAGGGCGAAAAGCGAAAGAAAAACATAGCAATAGCCTAAATTAAGTTTAGTTTGTGCACAACAGAATCGACACCAATAGCCGACGAATGTTATTAAAGTGTTCTAAATCGTATTTTTCTTTCACAGCACCCGTATCATTCTCCATAAAAAAATTAAAGGAACCGGATCCAATCTTACCAAAACCAGCGCTTCCTTACGAGTCCAGTTCGGACGACGACTCGGAGAAACGCTTAGACGGCACAAAACAGTCACAAGAAGAATTTAGGGAGCCCCCTAAAGTGTACCCGCAAATATACCCTGCGAATCAAATACCACCTGTAGTCATGTACAAAATAGACCCCCAGTATAACAATGAACCTTTGATGGGGACCTATCCTGTACACGAGAATCCGGTGAAAATAGCTCCCAAACCTCAAGTAATAATCCCAGAAATTAAAGAAATTCCGAAACAAGAAGAAATTGTTCCAATGACACCAGAATTACCGCTTACACCAGCCATAGAAGATACGAAGGAAAATCCGATTTTCGATGTTCCCGTGGCCGAGAAAATGCAAATAGTTATACAGAGGGAGAAAGAAATACTTCGTAAAAGAGAAGAGTCACAGAAAAGGGATAGCCCTCCTAAAAGTCAAAGTCCTCATGTGAGAGACAGTCCCCGCAATAGAGTTAGTCCTCTCATGAGTCCTCAGAAAAGAGAGAGTCCTCAGAACCGAGATAGTCCTCGAAGAAGAGATAGTCCTCGTAAAAGAGAGAGTCCTACTAAGCGAGAAAGTTCTTACAAAAGGGAAAGTCCTCATATCAGAGATAGAGATAGTAATTCACATAAAAGAGATAAAAAGAAACATAGGGACCGTAAAAAAGAACATAGACCCAAGTCAGAGATGGAGTCGAGTAGGGATTCAAGGCGGAATGACAGACGGAGTGCAGATAGAGAAAAGAAGAGAGACAAAGACAAAGGGAAGGAGAGTGAAAGAGAAAGCAAGAGAGTTAAACACAGTAAGGACGAGTTGGAGAACGAGATTATATCTTTAGAAGATAATTCGGATGATTTAATTGATTTGACAGGAGAACAGTCGGATTCTAAAGGTGAGCTTTTTTAACTGTTTTATTGAACTGTGGCTGACTCATATTTCCTAAAAAAAACCGGTTAAGTGCGAGTCGGGCTTGCGCACAAAAAGGTTCCTTGCCATTATCTATACAACATTAGAAGCAAAAAACCGGCATGAAAATCACGTTTGTTGTATGGGAGTCCCCCTTAAATATTTATTTTATTTTAATTATTTATATTCAAAGTGAATGTACAACTATATTCTGTGAATATCTCAAGCGTCTACCTGTTGCTGTTAATTATATCGAGCAAAAACATTTAAATATTTTTCTGATAGTTGACAAAATCTCTTTCATTAAAAGATCTACATAGGTCTACAGAGGCTAAGTGTTGCCACGTTGAGAGGCTGTGTGGCAACACTTAGCCTCTGGCCAAGGTAAAAGCCAACCCTTGAGTTACGGGAAGCGTTAACTAGGTTGTAGTGTTTGTATCTATGCAATAGATATAATACATTTTCTCATGTACACGAGGGAGGGGATCGCTGTCAATCGGTTAGTCTAACGACAGACACCGTCAGAGTAGGACGTACGCTTGAGCCATTGCCTGCGTGTAGTAGTGAGCCAGTGATAAGTAGTGATAATTAACACTACAAAGGGAACTCGAAATTTCCTTAAACAGGCTATGATGTTATTTTATGTTGTGTGTTTGTCCTGTGCGGGCTAATAAATGCTTTTTATTTATATGAGCACTCGGACCCCACGGCCCCAAAACTTATATTGAAAGAGAAGTTAAAGTTGAGTGTACATAATGTGTCGAACTAAGCAAATAACATCACTATATTCAAACAAATAATAAATCTTGCTTTTTGTAACAGGCGAAGGCGAAACGGAAGCAGAACGCGCAAAGCAACAAGAGCGGCGTCGTCGTGCTGCTGAGTTCCTCAAGAAAGTAGGAGTGGACCCCGCCGCCGCCGCTCTGCCCACCTCCTCGCTAGCTAGCGCTATGGTATGTCAATTTTAAGATATTTCTGTTACCGTAGAAGAAGATGCATATCATGAAACAAATATTGAGTAAGATTGATTCAAATATTTTGTTTCCATTTTCGTGGGTAAACGCTAATTACATAAGTTATAACAAGAATTTGTATGGTGTACTACCACTAAAAAACCCGACTACTGAAAATCACGTTCTAATTAAATAGGGTAGATAACAAAAAAAAAACTAATTAGTCCGTCAGATAGATTTCCAAAAATAATGTAAATAATAAATATAAATACTTTTTTCCTTTTTTACGTAAACAAAAAATGAAGACGATACAGTGCGTCGAAAACTCGTGTGACGTCTCATTTGAGTACATTTTTTACTCAAATGTGACGTCTCAAGTCCCCCCACTCATGTTCATTGACACGTTTTATCTTCGTCAAATTATCTATATATATAAAAGAAAGACGAGTTTGTTACATCACTTATAACTCGAGATCTGCTGGATCAATATTAATGGTTTTTGTTGCGTTGGATTTGTCTCCGCCCAGAATAGCAGAATACATTTAAAAAACAATGAAAAAAAAAAAAAGGGTGAATAAACTTTCGTCTGTATTTTTTTTATTCGTAGGTAGTAGGTAGGTAGTAGGTAGGTTGTAGGTAGGTAGTAGGTAGGTAGTAGGTAGGTAGTAGGTAGGTAGTAGGTAGGTAGTAGGTAGGTAGTAGGTAGGTAGTAGGTAGGTAGTAGGTAGGTAGTAGGTAGGTAGTAGGTAGGTAGTAGGTAGGTAGTAGGTAGGTAGTAGGTAGGTAGTAGGTAGGTAGTAGGTAGGTAGTAGGTAGGTAGTAGGTAGGTAGTAGGTAGGTAGTAGGTAGGTAGTAGGTAGGTAGTAGGTAGGTAGTAGGTAGGTAGTAGGTAGGTAGTAGGTAGGTAGTAGGTAGGTAGTAGGTAGGTAGGTAGTAGGTAGGTAGTAGGTAGGTAGGTAGTAGGTAGGTAGGTAGTAGGTAGGTAGGTGGTAGGTAGTAGGTAGGTAGGTAGTAGGTAGGTAGTAGGTAGGTAGTAGGTAGGTAGTAGGTAGGTAGTAGGTAGGTAGTAGGTAGGTAGTAGGAAGGTAGTAGGTAGGTAGTAGGTAGGTAGTAGGTAGGTAGTAGGTAGGTAGTAGGTAGGTAGTAGGTAGGTAGTAGGTAGGTAGTAGGTAGGTAGTAGGTAGGTAGTAGGTAGGTAGTAGGTAGGTAGTAGGTAGGTAGGTAGTAGGTAGGTAGTAGGTAGGTAGGTAGTAGGTAGGTAGTAGGTAGGTAGTAGGTAGGTAGTAGGTAGGTAGTAGGTAGGTAGTAGGTAGGTAGTAGGTAGGTAGTAGGTAGGTAGTAGGTAGGTAGTAGGTAGGTAGTAGGTAGGTAGTAGGTAGGTAGTAGGTAGGTAGTAGGTAGGTAGTAGGTAGGTAGTAGGTAGGTAGTAGGTAGGTAGTAGGTAGGTAGTAGGTAGGTAGTAGGTAGGTAGTAGGTAGGTAGTAGGTAGGTAGGTAGTAGGTAGGCAGGTAGTAGGTAGGCAGGTAGTAGGTAGGTAGTAGGTAGGTAGCACGGAGTAAATACAAAGAGGAGATGGCCTAATTAGATTTCCTTAGGAAACAACGCGTGACACTTTACGGGGTGAGGGGGTGCTAGATCCCGCCCACTTCTCTATTTTCCATCTATCGGTCAATAGCAAAACTATTCGCACGTTCTGTCGATTTTGTTTTGTAGTTACGTAACTATCTCACACTAGATGTCACTAAGTGCAGGATGCAACAGGGTCGTACTCAGAATTTTCGTACCGGGGAGTACTGTTTTATTTTAAATTAATTTTGCGAACCATCTTGATGCGTATTTTTTAATTTAAATTGTGATTTTATTACGAAAAAAAAAAATGTTTCTGACGAATGACGAATGAAGATTATTAGATTTTCTCTTATACAACATTATTTTTTGTTTACACTAAACCCGAAAAGGGTCATTGTACTCATCATTTCGAACAACTTTTTCTATGGAACCAACCTTGACATCGCGAAAAAACATCAGCTGTTCCCTACATTTATACTCGTCAAAATGTAGGGAACAGCTGATTTTTTTTCCAAGGTTTTTTTTTGACACTATGAAGTCTTCATCATTAAAATGGCAAGAACAAATTTTCGTATATTTAGTCGGAGACCAGTCTTGTCTATTAATTTTTGTAATCCATTGCTGTCTTAGATTATCTTCGGATGGAAATCTAAAACATACATCATTTAAAATTTAACTAAATGAACTAGGTGGGCTTAAAATAAATAAAATAATTGTAGATAGAATATTTAATTTATAGGAGATTGTATTTTTATGTCCAGCGTATTTAATGTTTTAAGTACTTTCCATTTATGAGACAGCCGCAGCCGCGGGACATTCAGTAAAATAATTGATTTCTAATTACAGCCCTGTCTTTTAGTTGTTTATGTTTGTTGTTCATAGTTGACGATAGATGGCGGCCTGTTTACAAAATGATATGAAAACTACAAAAATAACATTTTGGCCATTAAAGGGTCTTTAGGAATGAATGTTGAACAAATGTCAGTATTAATATTATTAAAATATGTTAGTTCTGGGCTCTACATACCTAAATATTTTTAGTTTCCATGACACCAAGTGTCGCCATCTAGTGTCGGGTAGGATTATGTTTGGAAACGCCGACGCTAGGAGATTTTTCTAGAACTATTTTAATAAATTACGCATAAAATTACTTACAAATGAAATGTGATGCCATCCATAGCATCAGAACGTCTATCCGAGTAATTTTTACAAGACAAAACACAACACTTCATTCTTTTTTTCGTCTAGCGCGAACAATGCTGTAAAATGGGAACGTTCACAAAGTTGTGCACAGGACGAACGCCAACAATACACTGACTAAGGCCACGCCCACATGATGACGTCAGGACCTAGTTGAGAATCACAGTGCACAGTTGCTTAGGCCATCTCCTCTTTGTATTTACTCCGTGGTAGGTAGTAGGTAGGTAGTAGGTAGGTAGTAGGTAGGTAGTAGGTAGGTAGCTCATGTGACGCAGACGAAGTTGCGCGGGTCAGCTAGTTAATTTGATAAAACAAAAAACACGTATCTAATATTTTTCGATAAACGGACTAAACAGCATCATATTTTTTTTAGTCAGCCATCATCCCTATTCGGGGTTTTTAAGGTAAAATCGACTCCTCTATTTTGAAGTCAGTTAAAATGTAGCCGAAGTTACCTGGGCCATAATAACAAATTGATTGACACCTTATTCATCAAAATCGGATGAATAGTTTAGGCGCTACGGTCGAGCATACGTAAATACAAACATACACACATAGACTGCTAAAATCATAACCCCTGCTTTTGGCATCGCCGTAGTCGGGTAAAAAAAAATATGTTATGATAGCTACTGTCTGTTAACATTTTGTATCTGTGGCAACACTCTGCACATCACTATAAAAAAATCTGTACATCACTACACTGAACAAGATGGCTAATAAGAAATGTGTGTGCTTGCGGTACATAATAAAAATCCAGTGGTATCTCTAAATACAATATCATATACAAAAAACCAATCACTGTGTTTAACATAAAAATCCTGGACCATCCTACATGGTAGCAGAGAGTGGTTCGTGCAGTTGATTATAAAATAAACTTAAAAACGTGTGCCGCAAATCGTGCTTAAAATAAAATTGCTAGAAATCGCAAATAAAATAAAAATAACAACCAGTGCTATTCAATATGACTCACCACGAAGAACAACATATAGAAAAGCTAATAGATGCTGAATCTTTTCATCTATGGAAGTTCGAAATAACAATACACCTAAAATCACATGGGCTTGGTGAAATAACAAATGGCCAGCAAGCCGAAATTAGATGAACAAAAGGACGCCAAAGGGCAAAAGATTATACTACAAACGATTGACAAGAAATTATAATCTCATATCATAAATTGCAAATCTGCTAAAGATATGTTTAAAACTCTTTGTGATTTGTTTGAAGGAAGCGAATCAAGAAATAAATCTAAATTGCTACAAGAGTTCTTCAACTACAAATATAATAAACAAACAGTAAATGAGTTAATAACTGGCATTGAAAATTTAGCTGTGAGACTAAACAACCTTGGACACAAAATTGATGAAGACCTGATCATGTCAAGAATACTGACTTGTTTACCGGAGAGATTTAAGTACTTTGCCACCGCGTGGGAGTCGACACCAAACAATGAAAAGACCCTAATAAATCTCACAAATAGATTATTGTTAGAGGAGAACCGCAATTCTAACTGTGAAGAAGAAATTGCATTCAAAGCTGTAAATAATAAAAAATGTTTCAAGTGCAACAAAACAGGACATTTTCAGTCACAGTGTAAAGTGTGTAACATTTGCAAAAGGTCAAACCATCAAGAAAAAGACTGCAGATTTAAAAATAAAAACAAACAATGCTCAATTTGCAAGAAATCAAATCATTTAGAACAAAACTGTTTCTTCAGAACTAAAACCAATAAAAAAGAAAACAAAGATACAGCACTACTAATAAATGAGACAGCAAATAAGAATAATAAATTGAAATTTATAGTGGATTCAGGAAGCACTTCACACATGACAAATAACATCAACATTTTAAGTAAATATGAGGAACAACAGTCCCAAATATCTGTTGCTAATAATGACACCATACAATCTCAAGGACCTGGAACTGTACAAGGTATGAACTGTCAACTATCAAAAACTTTATATGTTCCTGATCTGGCACAAAACTTATTGTCAGTTAACTCAGTTACAAACAACAATGGAACTGTGTTGTTTACACAAAATAATGTTCAAATATATAAAAAAGGTCAGCTGATACTTAAAGGAGAGAAAGAAAATGGATTGTACTACATAAACATAAACCAAGACAATCATGAAAATACTCTGTTCTTAGCCAAAGAGAAAGGAACTGCCTTAGAATGGCACAGAAGACTTGGACATCCCGGAAAAGACATATTAGAGATATTACCAAACATAGCTGATGGAATATTGTTAGAAGGAAATAAAATAAAAGAGCAGTGCGAGATATGTATTAAAGCAAAACAAACAAGATTACCATTTACTTCAGAAAGGAAACGAGCAGAACGCCCATTGCAAATCATTCATACTGACGTATGTGGTCCATTTGATAAGGTTACTCATGATGGAAATCAATATTTCATAACAATCTTGGACGATTACAGCCATATCACGAAAACATATTTAATGAAATATAAAAATGAAGCTTTTACTGTAATAAAGGAGTATATAGAAGAAAAAGAGAGAGAAAAGAATGAAAAAGTTTCGTGCATAAGATGTGACAATGGAGGAGAATATAGAAGCAACGAACTGAAAACATGGTGTTCAAACAAAGGGATAAAACTAGACTATACTATACCATACACACCACAGTTGAACGGAAAGGCAGAACGGTTAAACCGCACTATACTTGAAAAAGTCAGAGCTATGCTATTTGACTCAAACATGAAAGATGAGATGTGGGGAGAAGCTGTTTACTGTGCTACCTACCTACTCAATAGGCTACCCAGTAAAACACTTAATAACAAAACTCCATATGAGATGTGGTATAAGACAAAACCAGATATTTCAAATATTCAAGTATTTGGGTGTACGGTGTATGCTAAACAATTAGGACCAGTAAGAAAGTTAGATCCAAGAAGCAAAAGACTAACAATGATTGGATATGCAAACAATGGATACCGGCTATGGAACAATGAAAAGAGAAGAGTAGAAATACACAGAGACGTAATAATATTCAATGAGAATAAAGAAGATAAAATAAAATCAAATGAGGAAAATAAAATAATACAGAGTAAAATAAATACAGAAGAAAATGTAATAAATATGGAAGAAGACATAATAAATACAGAAGAAGATATAATAAATACAGAAGAAGATATAATAAATACAGAAGAAGATATAATAAATACAGAAGAAGATATTATAAATACAGAAGAAGAAAACTTGAACATAAGAAGACCAGTACAACAGATAGAAGAGCAAAACATAGATATACCTAACACGGTACTAGGTACAAGAAGAAGTGAAAGAACAAGAAAAATACCAGAGAAACTTAAGGATTATGTACTACTTACCTACAAAGAGGCTACCACAGGAATAGAAAAGGATAATTGGGAGAAGGCAATAGATTCAGAAAAGGAATCATTAAAGAAAAATAAAACATGGAGTCTAATAGACATATCAGAGGCAGGCAGTAAGAAGATTCTCACCAATAAATGGGTATTTCGAGTGAAAGACGACGGTACCTATAAAGCAAGACTGGTGGTAAGAGGATTTGAGCAGAAAGGTATAGACTTTGATGAAATATACAGCCCAGTGGTAAGTCAGTCAGCTCTTAAATCTCTATTTGCTATTGCAGCGTCTAAAAATTCTGAAATTGTTACTTTTGATGTTAAAACTGCATTTTTGTATGGCGAGCTAGATGATGATATCTATATGTATATACCAGATGGTTATGATAAAGAACCTAACAAAATATGTAAATTGAATAAAGCTTTATATGGGCTTAAACAAGCACCAATTACATGGAATAAGACGTTTACCAAGACAATGTTAAAACTAGGATTGATTCCTACTAAAACTGATAGATGTGTGTTTACTAATAAAAGTAAAAATGTAATAATTGCTATATACGTAGACGATGGACTTGCTATTTCAACAAATAAAAGAGAATTAGAGAACATTCTGAATTGTCTAGAATTAGAATTTCAAATTAAAATATTCAAAAATCCTAAAAATTTTATTGGTCTCGAAATTTGTAAAGATGACACAGGTATTTCATTAAAACAGGAAACTTATATTCAAAATATACTTAAAAACTTTAACATGACAAATGCTAAACCAACTAGTGTACCTTGTAACATTAATAAAGAAACTGACATACAGACAAACATGACAATACAGCAGATTAATTTTCCTTATAGGGAATGTGTTGGTGGATTGTTATATTTATCAACAAGAACCAGACCAGATATAGCAGAAGCAGTAAATAAAGCTAGTAGAAAAATAGAAAACCCTAGTCAGACAGATGTCATAGCAGTAAAAAAAATCTTGAGATATTTAGCAGGAACCAGTGATAAAGGCATAAAATTCTTAAAAGAAGGAAACATTAATTCATTAAATGCTTATTGCGATTCTGATTATGCAAATGATGTCACAACTAGACGTAGTACCACAGGTTTTGTTATAATGTTATCTAATGGACCTATATCATGGTGTTCCAAACGACAACCAATAGTCACTCTATCAACCACAGAAGCAGAATATATTGCTGCAGCTGATTGCTGTAAAGAAACATTGTATCTAAAATCATTACTTTGTGAATTACTTAATTCTAAAATTAATATAACTCTGAATATAGACAACCAGAGCTCTATACAATTAATTAAGACAGGATCATTCAATAAAAGATCAAAACACATAGATGTTAGATTTCACTTTATTCATGAACATTTTATAAAAGGAAATATTATTGTTAACTATTGTCCCACAGATCAGCAAGTAGCTGATATTTTTACCAAACCGCTTGGTAAAATTAAATTTGAAGCTCACTGTAACAGATTAATACAGTAAATAAATTTCAATAATATGTTATATTAAACTTAATACATAGTTTATAGAATAAGCTAAATAACGAAATAAAGCATTATTTAGTAATGTAAAACTTAGGATTAATTTTAAGAGAACTGCTTACATACATATTAGAAAGTTAGTATTGTTGACTTTATTCTGAAACATAAAATATAATACATACACATTTGACATTATATAAAGAATATATAGATAGGTACATACATTAGCACGATATTAAAAGATACTTACATATAAGAATGTTATATAAAAATAATGAAAAGGTTAAAAGTTTTTTTTTGTTTAAGTACGTAAATGTATGAATATTACTTATGTAAAATGATATAATACTTAAAAAAAATTAAATATATATATTACTGATTATGTACTTTAGTTATTAATTTAAGTAAGTAAAATATAATAGTAATTGCAGAATATTTGTAATGAAAATTGTAGTGCAGAATCTTGCCATAAAATGCTAAAAGTATTATTATTTTTCAAAATTGTTAAATAATTACATTTAAAAAAATAGGAGAAGGTGTTAACATTTTGTATCTGTGGCAACACTCTGCACAACACTATAAAAAAATCTGTACATCACTACACTGAACAAGATGGCTAATAAGAAATGTGTGTGCTTGCGGTACATAATAAAAATCCAGTGGTATCTCTAAATACAATATCATATACAAAAAACCAATCACTGTGTTTAACATAAAAATCCTGGACCATCCTACACTGTCACGGTATGATTAATAACCTAGTCAAATTAGACATGAAAGGTTACAATAATTTGCATAGAGCTAAAAATTGGTACGAGTGTTGGGAACACCATTACAAATGAAATGTCAAAAGTCCCCATCGATCCGACCTTTGCAAAAAAATCAAGGTCAAAGGTCGCGTAAATGGGTTATTTGCATCATTCAGCCAAATGGTAAGTTTTATCATAAAAATATGTTCGACAAAATTGTAGATCATGCAATTATCTATAATAATTGATTTTACACTGTACATACCTTAAGAATCACCATTTCTGAGATACAGCTGTTCAAAAAGATGAAAAAGTTGTATTTTTCATAATAATCAAACGTTTCTACGCCACGTGAAGTGGTGTACCTGGCGTGTTTTAACGTGGTTATCCCGGTGAGCCCATTCCATTACGTATTTTTATGATAAAACTTACCGTTTTAGGAAAAGGCTAAGCAGATTATGATGTTTTTTGCAACCATTCTTCCCACAGGTGGACACATTGGAGTCGATCCGTAAGAAGAAGGCAGAAGAAGAAGAGAAGAAACGCAGACGTGACAAGAGAAGACACCGCGACAGAAGAGGTGATTATATTTTTACAATATCATTATAAAAGCACTATATTACAACCCTAACGCCAGATATAGCTTCAGATACTCAATTATTTGTAGGTATTTGAAGGATAAATGTGTGTATATGGGTGTCAATGCGCAAACCCACCGCGGTACACGCTGTGCACGGGCACGCGGCGCACGATTAGCTGCGTGGATTAATTTGTTTGACAACGTGGGTCTACGTTTCCACTGCAGTACGCGTGGATGGTCCACGCTGCGCACGGAGAGGCTACACACGTTTTTTTACCAAGACTACGTGTATAGCGTGTACCGCATGCACAGCGTGCATAGCGTTGACCGCGTTGAGCTATGTGAGCGCCTTATTCGAGCAAGCCACGCATGTAATAATGACGTCAATTCATGCATAGCGTGTCCGTGGTCACAGTCACATACATTTTCTTTCAAAGCGAAGCTTAACACTAGTGCGTAGCCTCTCTGTGCGCAGCGGTGGGTTTCTGCATTCATTTCTTCATTGATTATTTGTGTCTTTTGTTACAAGCTCCTGAATTTTGACTAGGATGCAAAACTGCCTTGTATACTAGCGACCCGCAATGTAGCATATACATATAAACCTTCCTCTTGAATCACTCTATCTATTGCTGAAAACTTCTTGACCTTTTTTTATGTGTTCGTAATAGGGAATATGCAAGAAATACTTAACTCTTTTTATTTATTAAAAATGCCTTGTATTGGCGCATAAAAACATTGTGGTAAGCTTAAGTTTCTAAAACATCACTTATTTTACAATTTATTGTTTTATGTAGCATGTTTTGGTGAAACGGAACGCACTCTCAAAACGCGTCGTCCTCGATAACGCCGGTAGTGACGTCAAAGTCTGGGTCAAAAAAAAAATTAAAGTAGTTACTTTCACTAAGATTTTATTATAATATTGATATCGCAATTTTTGCTTGAATAAATCACATAAAATTAGTAAAATTACTATAAGGCCAAAAAGTTAGATGTAAACAAGGCAGATTGAGGTAAATGACGTCACATCATGGCCGCGACAGTCACGGACGTTTGAACTGTCATAGAAAATTGCAGGAGTTTAATATTATTTTTGAGCGACAAGCAATAGTTAAACTTAACTTTTAATACTTTTCTTGGGTTGATACCACTGTATTTGATTGATTTAAGTGAAGAAAAAATCACATGCATATTCCCTATTGTCAGGACAATTAAATAAAAAACTACCAAATCTGTCAAGCCGTCCTCAAGTTTCGCTCCATCATACATATGGAAATTGGTTTTTATTTACATGTTAAAGAAGTATCCCGTCTTACAACCTTGAAGCAAATGAATCATCTCTGAAGCTATGTTTGGCGTCGGCTTGATTAAAAAAAGTAGTAATTAAACGAGAGAGTAACAAAAAATAATGCGCTTTATTTAATTTCGGTATTTAGTTTGGAATCCTTATGTAAGTATAACTTAAAATAATTAGTGAGTGTATGTCATAGTAACACTAGAAATTTCAGTTTTTTCCGACACAGATAGGTGGTTTTTGTGCAGTTTGGTGTGGTTATTTGGTGGTACCGTGGTTATTTAAAATTGGTTTAAAAGACGAGCCTGCTGCCGATTGTTTATCATTGTTCGATGTAAAGTCGGGGAATTTAATTGTCAAATTGACACGCTACACCAATGTGACGTGTTTGAACCGTTTCATAGAGCTGTCAATGAATACAAGTAATGGGGATGGCAACTGTGGAACTAATGGCGCTAGCATCGCTTGTACCAAGCATCGTCATTGGTTGAAAATCTGTCAATGTGATTTTAAATTTCAAAATAGCTTGTCCTCATTGGATAGATTAGGATAGGCTGATTGTAGATGGCGTGTCCATAGCTTGGTCCCAAAGCTATGGACACGCCATTTACAATCAGCTTTGACCAGCCTTCCCCATTGTTATAAGAAAACTATTTAAGTTGGTATCTATTTGTTAAACAGTTACTTTCCCTGACGTTATCAAATTTCTTGTATGTAGCCGGCGTCAGATGTAGCTTCAGTAGCAAAGGGTCTATTTTTGCCGGAGTACATAATATCTTTAATGTGATTATATTATTTGCTATACACCGTTAATTTTAGGTCATTCTGGAACCAAAAGCCATAAACTCGATCATCGAACTCGGAACGATTGGGACTGCTTTTTTTTTAATAACAAAAAAAAAACAAATTTATTATAAATTAAATTTTTCGTCATATTTTCATATTAAATTCTTTTTTTTTTAGTAAAAAAAAAAACAGTGAAAGGCTTTCAGTTCCAGAACGACCTAAAAATAAGCGTGTAGAATACTGATTTTGTTATTTTTCAAAGGGGATCCGCTAGGAGTCGAGTTGTATGGATCCTTCGCCACTGATAGCTTCAGATACTTACAAAGGCGGGATGTGAGGCACGGGTGTTTGAGCATGACTGTGTAGAAAGTTTGAATGTACTACCACACTCATCATCATCATCAGCCTATTAATGTTCCCACTGCTGGGACACAGGCCTCCTCCCTATGAGAGGGAATGGGCTATAATTCACCACGCGGGCCCAGTGCGGGTTGGTAGATGTCACATGTCTTCGAATTTTTATTTCTAGGACATGTCGGTTTCCTCACGATGTTTTCCTTCACCGTTTTGAGAGCAGTGGTGATGAAATAAATTACACAAAGTAATGCGCCTGCCTGGGTTCGAACCCACGACTTACTGTTCGTAAGTCGGGGCCGCCACCACTGGGCCACCGCTGCTCTCCCACACTCACTGTCTGTCAAACACTTTTCAACACCTTATTAGGCACTTACCATTTGATCGTAGTGTTAAGCACAGAATGGGGTAGATGAAACACCCAAGAGATACTTTTTAAGAGCTGTCAAAACGCGGTTCTCTCAAAGATTTTGTATGGCAATAGCAAACTGTGACGTCACTGTTTAGTCAACTCAATGACTCAACTATGTATTGATTTCAAAGCAACTATTAATCGAATTGGGCAATTAATTAAAAATAAATCGGGTTTACAGGCCCAAAACAAAGTGTTTTTTTTTTAAAGATTGGAGTCTTGGAATGATTGTTTTATGGTGTCATCTACCCTATTAACACGGGATGGATGAAATGGCGGTAGGTCACGGGAACAATCTGCGACTCCCGCAGTCCCCTTAAACTTAAGGGAAACATTTGTAAAACAATGGTTAGACCTGCTGTCTTGTATGGATCAGAATGTTGGGCCACAAAAGGGATGAATGAAAGGCATTTGCATGTCGCGGAGATGAGAATGCTAAAGGGGATGTGTGGTGTTACTCCATGGATGAAATAAGCAATGAGTAAATATAAGAGGAAGTCTGAAATTGGCGCCGGTGACTGAAAAGTGTGTGGTAATCAGTCGTCGTGGTGTGGACATGTGATGCGGAGAAATGAGGAATATGTCGTGAGGAAAGTTTTGAGTATGAATATGGATGGGTATAAGAGTAGGGGAAGACCAAAGAAACGATGGACTGTGTGAAGAATGATACTTATGGCAAGAATGGAGGTGTCTGATGAGATGACTAGTAATAGAGAGGTGTGGAAGAAGAATACATGCTCCGCCCACCACAAATGAATTGGGATAGGGGCAAGAGAATGATAATTAGGCACTTCTTACCACAACATAAAGAAAGAAGAACACCTTATCACTAGGGGCATAAGGGTGAAAATTGATCGACCGTCAGTGAACTCTGTAGTAAATTTTGCACTCTGTCATCACATTTTGCAAAGTTTTCACCTTTCAAATTTATCTTTGAAGCTGTATATCTGGCGTCGGCTTTATACTTTTCATGTGTTACAAAGTCGTGCTAAAGGCACTTTTCATTCCTTTTTCAGACTATGAAGACGAGTCCGAAAGATCACATAGAAAGAGCAAACGTAGAAAGTACAAGTAAGTCCTAATATTTTATAAATTGTGTAAAAAGACCCTGATATCTTTTTTTGTTCTGGATCATACTTGGGAACCTTCTAGTTACGGAGATATTGGAGGTCAAATTTGCAACTTTTATACAAGTTATCTTCATAACCCGCTTACTAATCAATACATGACATCCTCAGCACAATGTTTTAAGTGCGTTGCATTGAGTTTTACGGTAAAACGTGCGTACAAGTTTTTTTTGGGGTGAGTAATCACCCCAAAAAATACTTGTTTCCCAGCAATAATTTGTACGTAAGGTTACTTAGTTTGATGTACAGAATACTTGGTTGACGCTTCGTAAATGGTCTTGAATTGGCATCATGCTGTCAATTTGTTTCGGTTAGTAAATGAAAAATCTATTGTTCACAGATCGTCGGATGACAACGACGAGTCCGATTATGATGGGTAAGTAACAAAATTAGTTATAATTTGGAACTGTTCTGTCAAAATCAATGAAACAGATTATTGAAGTGAAAACATCTTTAGGCGCGTTGAGCACTTTTTGGGTGAAGGAAAAACATTGAATTCATCGTCACTTGACGTAACGTGCGGTCACGCTTTGTAGCACTCGTAGGCGATCCGCTACGGCGTAGCACCACATAGGCATGCGCTGGGCACAACCAGTGCTACGACTGGGGCGGGTGTACTTTTTGTTTTCACTTCTATCGGCAGTCCCCAAAGACTGCCCTGGTTTTTATTCACGTAAACTTTTACTAAGCTTACCCAACATTAAAAGAAAGTAGTGTCCATAACATCAAACTAAAAACTACGTTATCTTTTACAGTTCAAAAAAGAAAAAACGCAAGAAGGAAAGAAAGCACAGCTCCAAAAACAAGCGCAAGCGCAGACAGCCCGACGTTGACGAGGAAGAACCAGTACCCATCAACATTGACCTCACAAACACTTTGAAAGAACTCCGCACTTCTTCCCCAACCAAAGAGTTAGTTCTCCAAGACTTAGAAATCACACACCACAGCATTGTAAGAAAAGAATCTTCTGACGAGGACACAGTAAGAGATGTAAGGAGAAAGACAGAGAGACAGTACAGCGAGGGGGAGTGGTCTAGCGATAGTGAAGGAGATTCTAAGTCTTCGGCTAGTAGGAAAGATGAATAGACTTTTGTTAATCATACAAACTTCAACATTATGTGTGTGTGTTTTAAGTTGATATTAGAATATTAAATGAGTGTATATTATGAAGATGTTGTGAAAAACGTATTGCAGAGGAAATTGTATTGCGTGCAATGTATATTAAGATTACTAGATCAAATTGTATGTGACAAAATTTTACCTATCGATAATAATGAGTGTTTTATGTCCTCGTTGCGTTTGTTTTAAATTGAACGGTATTGTGTTCTGTATAAGATTGAGTTTCAAGAGTTTTTGAGTGAAATTAGAGACAACACAGCCGGGCTTGCAGTCATAAATAAAAGCCTGGCTTTTTAATTTTAAAGGTAATCATTTTTAAAATGTTACTTCCTTAAAATAAGACAAACTTAAATATAGAGTTATATAGAAATCATTTTACTGAATGATTCTCGGAATATAATTAGGTTATTTTTGATAACTTTAAATTAATTAAGTAGATTAAATTAACCTTTTAACCGCCAGAGCCACAATTTCACCTGCCAGCCATGTTGTCACATATTTGTGTCGTTTGGCGTACAGGGCACGCGCTTGCTTGTCACGTAAGTGACTATGGCGGTCAAAACGTTAAAAAGCATCCTACGCATTTATAAGACAATTTGTTTCGTTGTAATTATTTTTGTTCAGATCCCATTATTAGGGTACTTACTTACAATTTTATTATCGTCTAGTACTAACTTATAATAGTAAAATAATGTAATGAATTTTAGTCCAATACAGTAGACTTTCTTATAGCATGTATGTTTGTTTTACGTAAAATCGTATCATATTGTAAAGATCGAAAGAGTTTCAATACACAAATATTAAATGTAATATACTCGTATGTACCGATATAGGATGCCTTACTACTTTAGGCATCACAATAAATGAAATAGACTAGCCCAATATTATTATCATCTGCCTACCCTCTTTCAAGTATATTATGAGAGAAAACATGTTAACTATAAATAGAGAATAAAATAAAATAATTTATGAAGTTTTTATAAAATTTTACACTTACTCAGTCATCATTAAAACCTATAATATTTTTAGCAAATCTTTCTGACGGACTACTTAGATTTTTGTCATTTACCCTATTATATAACTTATGCAGTCATAGCTATAATCTAGACAAGTATTCACATTATACGCAAGGTTGTATATTTCGTCAACTGCGTCGTCAGTTTGCATTTTTTTTTTCTAATTAGAAATCATCAAATGACTCCTCCCGCTCTGGGCGGAGCAGGAGGGAGTGTCAGACTTTTACTGACTAAAACCCATTCATGTTCCTTCATCGCCCTTTGTGTTCCGGGGCCACGGTATCTCCTTCGAACAGTCCCGTAACCGCGGTCCGTTTGCAAACTTGTTCGCTGAAACTGATTGGTACTAAGTACTTTGTCGTTGATCCGCCCCGGCCTCATACGGGTGCAATGTAGCATAATTATACATATAAACCTTCCTCTTGAATCACTCTATCTATTGCTGAAAACTGCATTAAATTCCGTTGCGTAGTTTAAGATCTAAGCGTACAGACAGTGGGAGCGACATTGTTTTATACTGTGTAAAGATATCTAATGGGAAATACTTATTAATTTATTTGTTAGTAATGTTAGTGTTTTTACTTATGGCGACTACAGGAGCCAAATTAGCAACTCTATTTGTGGTGGTTCAAACTTCGTTTTAAAAACTGTTAGAATAAAGTTCTAATTAGCTTGCACTACAAAGTGGTTGTTACGTCAGTCACTGCGGGCTGAATAGTGCGAAATGAGTGTTTTTTTTGCGATTTACAAAAAATCTATTGATGGGACTAAAAAAATAAAACACTCTCATGATGATCTGTTGCTTATAGAATTATTTGCCAAAAAAGTCAGAATGATCGCATGTATTTTAGTATGGTTTTTACTCGTTCAAATAAGTATTTAAAGATTTAGTTCGTGTTTTTTTTTATCGAGTAAAATTTAATTAATGAATAAACTCAAAAACTACTGCGCCGATTAAAAAAGAAGAGAAAGAAAGAAAGATTTGTATTTTTGTGTGTCTACCAGAGATGTGCTGTGCAGTCATGCTGCGAGGATGTAATAGCTAAGCTGTGAAACTATGTGACCGTTTCCACTGATACTAAGCTATGTAGCGGTGCGAGTAAGATGTGCTAATGTTTGTAATGACAAACATACACACAAAAATACAAATATTTCCTCTTTATAATAATATTAGTGTAGATAACTAAGATTTTTTTATGCTTAGTAACTAAAGCAACAAAATACTTCATTCAATTGTTCATTTAATCACAACAATTCACAATAATATGTGTTCCGTAACATACATTTAAATAGTATAAAATAAAGTTAAATCGAAATTAAACTTTTACATAAAATTCACGGGGGCCGCGCGTTTCAGTGGTTACAGACACTTTTAAATAATTAGCTTTTATTTTAATGAAAACAAAACACAGTCTAATTGTTTTTTTTCTTAACAAAGTAGATTGGTATACAATCTTTTTTGTTCTCGGAAACATAATATGAACTAGCTGATTTTATAAATAGTTTATATCTATAAAATCAGCTAGTTCATATTATGTTTCCGAGAACAAAAAAGATTGTATACCAATTTACTTTGTTAAGAAAAAAAAACAATTAATAAAACATTCAGTTTCTATATAAGATGCGTAAATTGATGTATAAACATAATAATCATGTTATCTTGAATGCAGATCATTTATAATTTATCCGTAGATCAAGTTATATAGGCGCAATAATTATTATAAAGATTATACATAAAAATAAATTATTTGTTTTAAAAGTGCTCATTTAAAATAGATAAATTCGATTTTAGAGGATCAAATAATATTATCCCTATTTAAAGCCTCTCGGTAAGTGTATCTTCAAAAGTGTCCATGTCATTCAGAACTTTTCACTTTATTTTAGCGTACACATTTTTTGTCGTATTTGCACTTTCAATGCTCTTCTTCTTCTTCTTAGCGTGTCGATGGCAAATATTTATTAAATGTGTTTGGCCCAAAATTCAGCTATGCGAACTCCGCTCGCTGATGCAGTCATAAGGTCGTCAAATGTGCAGGTGTCAGGGCATGCGGCGCAAGATGGAAGATGGGCCATTGTCTGTGGAGACACACCGCATACACATTTGAGATCTGAGTTGTCCATAAACCCCCATCTGAGGAGATTGTCTTTGCTACGGCCGACCTGGGTTCGGAGTCTATTCAGAGATTTCCAAGTCGCATGCTCTAAAATCAACGAACGTATACATCATACACAATGTTTACACCACTGCGCCCTCTAGCGGAAAAAACCGTCTCTTATGTCAGCTTTAATACTGCTCCAGGGATTCGAGGTGCTTTTCTGGTTAACGCGCCAAACCATGCTTTACACTACTGAAAACAAATGCACATAGTTTCCTCTTGAAAAATTTGATTTTCTCAAATTGAAATTTTGATATTTACTTAACCAAACGATAAAATATCAAAATAACTGTTAACTAGAATGTTGAACTAAGTCAAAATATCATACAAAATGGTTCTGGAATGAGATAAAAGCGGGTTTTCCGCCATTTGTTTTGTCTACTTTTCTTGATTGACTTGTAATAATTAATAGTAAATCAGTTACTTTATTAATCTTAGCAAAACTATGTTAAAAGCATGCTCTGAATAAACAAGCCTTTTGTAACGCTATGTACAATAGCAAACCAATGTGGAAGATTAAATAAATATGGTTTCATAAGATTCCTTGTTTTATTTCTCAACTAGTCCCTTTTTCATTCACTGTTATAATACTTGTGACAGCAGCTACACCCAATAGCTATCCATTATGATCAAAATTAAAGATCAACTTAAACTTGTTCGTGGCAGCAATGTTAATGAAACATAAAAATAAGATAACTTTGACACTGATGCAAAATAAAATGTGAAAAGACTGAAATATTTACTAGAATTGTAATATTAAAAAAAAGCAAAAAGCCAACGTCACGCGGTGTTCCCAGGCGGTCACCCATCCAAGTACTGACCGCGCCCGATGTTGCTTAACTTCGGTGATCGGACGAGAACCGGTGTATTCAACGTAGTATGGACGTTGGCCATGACAAGGTTAAAATTATCAATCTGTATTTATTAATGATGGCAGATTAAACATAGTTGCTATTTATTCATTTGATTGTATTTACAGTTTTGTTATATTTTTCAACGCCACCTGGAGGGAAAGTACTCCTAAAACTGGAGATAACAAATACTCAAAAGACTCGGACAAACGTCTCGAAATGTTTGCAGTTGTTAAATTTTTATACTTAGTTTCCCTTTTTTTTTGTGAATGTGTTTTTCTTTTTTATTATGAGGTCGAGGGTCGCGTCCTTTTGGCAAAGTTTGAGACGCTCCAGTAATTGCATTTTGAGGGTTGTCTCGTGCAACCTTGCAAGCCCTATTTTGTGCACTGGATTTATGTTCACCTCGGGAACAAAAAATGACGGTAAAATTAATGTTATTTTTGAAGACTATGGGCTATGCATAGGTACCTCCATGTTTTAATTTTTTTTTAAATGTTTTTGTTAATATTTTTTTTATGTTTTTGTAATGAATTGAATGATATTTTATGATTCTTAATGAATTGAATGATATTTTTATGAGTATTAATGATTTCTTTACTATTTTATCTATTTTAATTGTATTTTACTTTTCTACGGGTATTTTTGCCTGCAATAAAACATTTTTTTATTATTTATCGTGTGGTTAGTGTTTAAACTGGTGTCAGAGTTTTTATGCTGCCCATGGGCCTCTGACTTGGCTTTACATCATCTGCCTAGCCTTTTCCCAACTATGTTGGGGTCGGCTTCCAGTTTTACCGGATGCAGCTGAATACCAGTATTTTACATGGAGCGACTGCCTATCTGACCTCCACAACCCAGTTAGTACCGGGTTATACAATACCCCTTGGTAAGACTGGTTGTCAGACATTTTGGGCCTCTGACTACCTAACAAAGATCTACAAATGACAGCCGGGACCAACGGCTTAACGTGCTTTCCGAGGCACGGAGGAAACTCGGTATGTAATGGGCGGTCACCCATCCACAGACCAACCTAGGCAAGCACGGCTTAACCTAACGATGGACCCGAGCGGCTGTTATTATTTAGCCACGAGCTCCTCATCTCTTGAGTCTCCTCATGACTTGGCTTTACATGCTGTCGAGAAATATCTCTCGGGTATGCTGGTTTCCTCACGATGTTTTCCTTGACCGAACCCGAAGCGATAATATTATACAATGTAATTGTATTGTACGCACATGAATACGAAATATCTGAGATGCGTGTCTTGGGTTCGAACTCGGGACCTCTGATTTGGCAGTTCGACGGTCACACCACTGGACTATCGCTGTTTTTAAAAAATAACATAATAAATTAAATTTAACATAATAATAAATTAAATAAAAAAAATAAAAATCAACAGTGCAAATGAAAACAACCAAATCTAATCAAGTATCACATTACAGTGCCTCCCTACATTTTGCAAGACATTAACTAAAAGACCTCTAGTCAAGACTAAGATATCCTCACGAAATTCCACTTTAGATAAATAAGAACTGTCAATCCAATGTTGAAGAACAAACACCAATCAATTTATCAACATAATATTTTGAATCTCATTTCCAATTTGTTAAAGTCTACTTTTCTTTATCACAATTCGGTCGGTCATCATGAAAGGGCACGATTAGTATGTCTCCCTCGTATTACTATGTCAATCAATGATTGCCCTACCTTGCTTGTGGTAAAACCAGTTTTCTTAGATAAAATTATGTGATAGACGTAACAAACAACACAAGTCATAGAGATATGTACATAAATTGACTGCGTCGTTAGTTTAGTGGACTGCTGAGCATAAGGTCCTGGGTTCGATTCCCAGCTTAGGTCGGGCAAATTCTTTTTCACACCACCTGCTCGAAAATGTCAAATTATATGTCAAGCAACCTTAACCTAAAGTGAGTCATTAGTGGCCGGGGGCACAGCCGGTCAATAATGTTGTACTGGATTTCATTATGACCCGCTGGTCAATAATGTGATTTGAATTTGGAATCTCACATGTTCCGCTAAATTGGCAGTACAGTACTTACTAACAAACACCCTTTGGTGCCAGAAAGAGGAAAGCTATTCTCGATACCCTTACTACGCGTAGATGATATTCTCGATTTCCTACAAAATCATAACGACTGCTTCTTCATATCGTTGCCATGTTTTCGAAGACATAATATTGTAAGAATAATTAGATAACTACGAACCAAGGAATGGAATAACATTAAAACTGGCATTAATAATACGCCGCGCCGTAATACCGTAATAGTAATTGGCTGTAACATTAGTTAATTATTCTTACTGTTTGTTTATTTAATAAATACTTTGTTTTTCGTACTATGGATATTATTTTCTCACAGTAGGTGTAAAAAGTAGAGTATCCTCCTCTGGGCTAAAGGTGTATTTGCCTTGGGCTAGCTTGAATCCCTTACTGCATTCAGGATTCTTGTATTAACTCCCTCGCTTCGCTCGTGAGTTAAACTCTTAACTCCCTCGGTGCGCTCGAGAGTTAAATCCCGAATCCTTCATTGCGCTCGAGATTCAATATGACGCCCGTGACATAAGACACAACTTTAGCCCCTCGGTGCATAATCTACTATTAAACCTATGGGTTTTTCTAAAGGGTGTAAAACACCTCATAACGAAGCCGAAAGGCACTTGTTCTCCCCGTCATTGCAATCATATTGTTACGAGCTGGGTATGGGATAAATTAATTACTACCGATGAAACAACTGAATAACTTTAATAATCACAAAACACTTCAAACTCAATCACAAGTACACCACTGATCACTATTCACTTAGATATCGCACTTACTAGATTACTTCGATTCGCTCCGTACTGTAGCCAAAATAATACTGCCTGCTCCCGCAAACACGTCGACTATGACGACCGAACGTTTGAGAAAGATCCAGAATCTTCTAGTCAATTCATACTAGGTCATTGTCCTACGAGAAACTTCCACAACTTTTGTACAAAGGAAAGAAATAGGTACTTTATGCCCTGGGCGTACGGTCGAAATTACAATGACAACTTCCTGATGTATTTTATAGGTAGTTTGCGAATTTGTACCTACATCATTCGATACATATGCCTACTACTACCTACCTACTTAGTTGTAGGTACCTACTATTAGAAGCTACTTGTATTGTAGGTATGGGTACGACGTAACACTGCCCCCTCGTTAGACATGCTCGTCCCGAGCATCATTAGGCCCGTAGTATTGCGCCAATCGGTCTACATGGACAATCTTAGGCGCACCTCGTGGACCCTTCTGTATTCGGTAGGTGACATCGTTGATCCTAGTCACGACTCGGTATGGTCCATCCCAGTTTGCTTGTAATTTCGGAGACTTTCCTTTGCTCCGTACTGGGTTATGCAACCACACCAGTGAACTCTCGTCGAAACCCCTACTATTTGCCTTCCGGTCATAACGGGTCTTCATCTTGTCAGACATCTGTTGGCCGGATTGTCTAATATGCTCATAAACATCATTCAACTTGTTACGCAAGTCATTTGCGTAATCTGTTACACTGCGTGGAGCATCAGGGGGAGTTCCAGTGATTAAATCTGCAGGCAACCGTAATTCCCTTCCAAAGTTCGCGAAGGCGGGCGTCACAGTCGTACTTTCGTGGACTGCGCTGCGGTAGGACAGAAGAAACGGCTGTATGTGCTTGTCCCAATCCCTTTGTCTGCTTTCCACGACTTTTGCCAGATATCTTTCCAACGTTTGGTTGAATCGTTCCACCATTCCATCAGATTGTGGGTGGTAAGAGGTGGTTCTGGTTTTGTGGGTACCCATTAATCGACAAGTCTCCTGAAATACTTGCGATTCGAAATTCCTTCCTTGATCGCTGTGTATTTCTAAGGGTACTCCAAAACGACAGAAGACTTCCTGAACCAATTTATCTGCGACAGTTGTAGCTTCTTGATTAGGAATGGCGAAGACTTCTGGCCACTTTGTGAAGTAATCCATGACCACCAAGAAGTAGTTGTTTCCGCTCTCACTTTCTGGAAATGGTCCCGCAACGTCTAGTGCTATCCGTTCCCAAGGGGCTCCAACGTTGTACACTTTTAATGCTCCTCTGCTGCGTGTTTGGGGTCCTTTCACGGCCGCACAACTGGTACATTTGCGACACCAGTCCTCCACATCATCTCGACAGTGGATCCAGTAAAAGCGTTCTCGAATTTTTAGTAAAGTCCTTTTTACCCCCATATGTCCTCCCGAACATCCATCATGGTACAGCCGTAAAACATCCGGTACCTTAGCTTTAGCGACAACCATTTGTAGATGACAGCTGTCCCCTCGAGCGTTTTCCCATTTACGGCACAAGACTCCATCATGGATCACCAAGCTGTTCCACTGCGCCCAATAACTCTTCGTGATGGAACTCATCGCAGCCAAATCACTCCATTTGGGTTTAGGACCCAAATGGAGTGATTTGGCTTGACACCAGCTTTGATCCACTCGAAGATCGGTTTGATGTCCGAGTCATTTTGCTGAGCCTGCTGTAGGGTTTCTTTCCATTCATCGCTAAGATCCATTCTAAGCATCCTCACGGGCACTACTTCCTTAGTCTCTTGCCGGGCACAGTGCTTACAGTCTTCAGGACAAGGTCTTCTCGACAGGGCGTCTGCGTTACCGTGAGTTCTTCCACTGCGATGTTCAGTTACGAAGTCAAACTCTTGCAATAGCTCAATCCATCTCGCCACTTGCCCTTCTGGATTCTTGAACTGTAATAGCCACTTCAATGCAGCATGGTCAGTTCTTAATTGGAATTTACGTCCCAACAAATATTTACTGAAGTGCTGCAATGTCTTTACTACGGCAAGTAGTTCCCGTCTTGTAACGCAGTAATTTCTTTCTGGTTTGGATAAAGACTTGCTGAAGTAAGCTATCACAACCTCTTGGTTTCCTTTCCGTTGAGACAGCACGCCCCCAATTCCAGTATTACTTGCATCTGTGTCAACTATGAAGTCATTTTCTGTGTCAGGATATCCCAAGATAGGCGTATTGCACAGACGTTTCTTTAATTCCTGAAATGCAACGTCGCAGTTCTCGTCCCAACAGAATTGCCGCTTTTCCTCAGTGAGTTTGTGCAGAGGTTTTGCAATGTCGGCAAAATTCTTGACAAACCTTCGATAGTAGGAGCACAAACCCAGAAATGCTCTGACCTGTGTCTTGTCTTTCGGAACTGGCCAATCCTTGACGGCGATTACTTTTTCTGGGTCTGTTTGAACACCTTCCCCCGAAACTATGTGTCCTAAGAAGTTCACTTGTTTTCTGAAAAACGAGCACTTTTTCGGACTTAACTTAAGATTTGCTGTTTGGATTTTCGACAGCACTTGGTTGAGGTTTTTAAGATGATCTTCAAATGTACGGCCCACGATGATTATGTCGTCTAGATAGACAAGACATGCGTCTCCAATCAATCCGGCGAGTACTTGCTCCATCAGCCTTTCAAACGTTGCAGGAGCATTGCACAATCCGAATGGCATAACTTTAAACTGCCACAATCCCTTCCCTGTTGAGAATGCAGTTTTTTCCTTATCCTTGGGGTCTATTTCTACTTGCCAGTAGCCACTTTTCAGGTCAAGTGTAGTAAACCACTTCATACCAGTCAGCGTATCCAGTGTGTCATCGATCCTAGGCAGCGGATAGCTGTCCTTTTTCGTGACATCGTTCAGTCGTCGATAGTCCACACAGAAGCGCATACTGCCGTCCTTTTTCTTTACCAGGACCACAGGAGAACACCATGGACTCGATGAAGGCTCTATAACACCATCCTTCATCATTCCCTCCATCATGGTTTCCACCTCTTTTTCACGTGCAACTGGCAGTCTTCTTGGTCGCTGACGGATTGGTAACTCGTTACCCGTATTAATCTTATGCTGAACTAGTCCAGTTCTCCCTATGTCAGCATCATTTGAAGAGAAAATGTCGGCATACTGAAGTAACATCTTCTTAGCCTTGTCCATTTCTTCTTTAGATAAATCGCAGTTTTCCAAAAGTGTTGACACGTCAAACTTTGTACTACGAATTTTATTTCCGGTAGGCAGATTTTGCAATTGACGCATCCAAGCTACTTCCTCGCAAGTGCCGATTAAGGTGCCCTTCTTAATCACTTGCTCCTTGTCACTTGGATTCAGTATGCGTACTGCCGAGACGTTTTTGGCCTTGACCAGAGTACGTGCCATCTTCCATGGAAAGTCATTGTTCACCCTTTCTATCAGAACACTTCGATCTTTTTGTCCAGAATTCCGTGGTAAACTAATTGGCACAATCGTTTCCGATCTGCGAGGAGAACAATCTCCTTCAAGCAGTACACTTTCCCTGATGGTGCACCTTCCATGAAGACTTCCTCTGAACCACATTTCAATACTCCTTGATCAACGTCGATCTCACAACGATATTTCCGCATAAAATCCAAGCCCAAGATGCAATCGTCCACTATGTCGGCCACGATGACATTGTGCTTGTAAAATCTGTCACCCAATTTTAACTCCACCTCCTTCTTGCCTCGGACGGTTATGTGCTGACCGGTAGCTGTTAGTAATCGTATACGGTCGTGGTTATCAAAGTAGTCCCCAAGAAACCGACTTGCTAGGTGAGAGTTAACGACCGTGTAAGAAGCTCCAGTATCCAACGTCAGTTTGCATGGTGTTCCCTTGACTTCGCCTCTGATGGTCAGGCTGTTCCCGTCATGTGCTTGCGAGATCAAGATTCTCGGGGCTCTTTCAATACCAGCCAGCACCCGCCCCCCAGTCCTGGCATTTACTCGTTTCCCTGCTGTGGCTGGGCAGTCACTTCAGCCACCCTTCCTTGCTGATCTTCTCGCGGGGTGTTGCGCTTTGGACAGCTTGACCGAAGGTGACCCCTTTCTCCACAAGTGTAGCACCTAGGACTGTACCCTTGCGGGCGCTCGCGTACCGGTGATGCTACAACCTCCCTAACGCGGTGCGTTCGGTGGTCTTGCCTCACTGCCTCTACTTCTAAAGCATGGGCTAAGGCGTCCTTCAATGTTTCATGATGCCCAAGTCTCACGGCGGCTCTAACTTCTAAGTCACGTATTCCATCAACGAACGCTTGTACCAGATTCCCATCGATCAGTGCAGGGGCAGACTGGTATGCTTTCCGAACCAGCTTTTCAACTTCCAGGGCCCACTGCTGTAGGTTCTCGGCACTACGTTGAACACGATCCTTCAACTTAGCACGAAATACGTGCTCCAGGTGCGCGTCGCCGTATCTGGACTCTAACGCCTCCAGCAGCTGCTCGTAGGTTACATCCTTACCGAGCGCCTCAAGAATGTTTAGGGCCTGGTCTCGGAGGCCCAAGGTGAGCGCGGTCATGGCTTGTGATTTTGTCCATCCATTCGCCTTCATAACGGCCTCAAATTGAATTTTATAAGCTGACCACGAAGATGTTCCGTCGAATGGAGGCACCTTAAAGCCCCGCGTTGAAGGTGCAGCAACTACTGAAGCCACAGTCACGTCTCCAGACTTCAGTTCTCCCAAAGCCTTCTTCACTCCAGCGATCTGAACTTCGGCCTCTGAGATGCGATTCTCGTGCTGGTGTACCTGGTCCTTCATAATCTTGAGCTCTTTGCCGAAAGTTGCATGAAGATCCTTTATGAGGATCATCTGTTCATCTTGACGGCGAGCCTGCTCCTCTTTATCTCGTTGCAACTGCTCTTGTAACTGGCGAGCCTGGTCCTCTTGACGGCGAGCCTGCTCCTCTTGACAGCGAGCCTGCTCCTCTTTATCTCGTTGCAACTGCTCCTGTAACTGGCGAGCCTGGTCCTCTTGACGGCGAGCCTGGTCCTCTTGACGGCGAGCCTGCTCCTCTTGACGGCGAGCCTGCTCCTCCTTATCTCGTTGCAACTGCTCCTGTAACTGGCGAGCCTGCTCCTCTTGGCGGCGAGCCTGCTCCTCCTTATCTCGTTGCAACTGCTCCTGTAACTGGCGAGACTGCTCCTCTTGACGGCGAGCCTGCTCCTGCAGCAGCGCCATTAAAGCTGACAAGTCTGGCGCTACTGATGCTGGAGAAACTCCGGATGGACCAGCGACTGGCACTGACGTAGGCTGGACTCCACCCGGTGTCTGTGTCGGAGAGTCTCCAAACCGCCTTTGGTCCATGTCCTGCTGTCGCTGACTCCTGGTACGGATACCGTCCGTGTTGTCCTTTGGTAGAACTGGCATAATTTATCCCTCACTTCTGGCACCAAATTGTTACGAGCTGGGTATGGGATAAATTAATTACTACCGATGAAACAACTGAATAACTTTAATAATCACAAAACACTTCAAACTCAATCACAAGTACACCACTGATCACTATTCACTTAGATATCGCACTTACTAGATTACTTCGATTCGCTCCGTACTGTAGCCAAAATAATACTGCCTGCTCCCGCAAACACGTCGACTATTTATATGACGACCGAACGTTTGAGAAAGATCCAGAATCTTCTAGTCAATTCATACTAGGTCATTGTCCTACGAGAAACTTTCACAACTTTTGTACAAAGGAAAGAAATAGGTACTTTATGCCCTGGGCGTACGGTCGAAATTACAATGACAACTTCCTGATGTATTTTATAGGTAGTTTGCGAATTTGTACCTACATCATTCGATACATATGCCTACTACTACCTAACTACTTAGTTGTAGGTACCTACTATTAGAAGCTACTTGTATTGTAGGTATGGGTACGACGTAACAATATTTTTGTTCTACACTATACCTGGGAACCAGCTTCTAGTAACGGAGATATTGGGGGTCAAAGTTCTAACTTTTTGACAAGTTCTTTTGTTTAAATACACGTTTTTAAAGTAAGATTTTTACTTTAAACTCCTCCACGACCCCCGTACTATTCAATACATCCATCAGCACTATGTTTTGAGTGCGTTACATTGAGTTCTACCACAAAACATGATTTTTCATCCCAAAAAAAAAAGTCGTTTAGCAGCAATAATATTTGCGGAAAGTTACTTAGTTTGATGTACAGAATGCTTGGTTGACGGCTTCGTGATGAGGTCTTTTACACCCTGTATTAAAAAATATTCAGTAGCAGCCAGGGAGTCTGGATTTGTGCCCGGGGAATAATATAACCGTGATGTAATAATGCAAATACAAAATAGGTAGGTAAAGCATTTAATACTGTACCTTAGGACCTTAAGAACATACCAACGTATTGGTTTCTAGCATATTTCCACTGGTGTAGGAGTGGACACCTAGCTGAGGCAGGCCACAAACCAGCCCGCGTAAGCATGACCACCGTAGACACGAAAGAGAATCGACAAATCTTTTGTTCATCTTTCATTTTGTCGATTCAATGACAGATGAACAAAAGATTTGTCGATTTTTGGTCATGCCAAGCGGGCAGGTCATAGTAGCAAGCAGGCAAGAGTTGGATGCGGCAGACTCGCGACCAGGGGGATACTCAGCATTGAGTGTCCCCCGGGTTGTAGGAGACAGAGATATTCCCATGCTTCATTCAATAGGTTCGCTAGATGTGGAGATAAATCATACCTATAATAAGTTCTCGACCTCTATCAGCAGAAGCTGAAAACAAATGATATAAAAATACGCAATCTCGCACCTTTATCTGCATGTTTGTTTTTATAGAACTGGACTAATTAAATTAGATGAAACGAAATAATAATATTAAATACAATCTAACTGTCTTATTTTTAAAACCACAAAACAAACCACCCTAAAAAGACCCTTACTTTACGGTTTCAGGAACCTCTTTGAAGGAACTCAATTTGTTTCATAGTTGAATAATTTTCTGAACATTTTTAATACATAAGCCTAGAGCGGTTGTTTCAAATAAACTGCTACGGTACTCAGCAAAGTCCAGTCATCATCATCAGCCCTATTAATGTTCCCACTGCTAGGACACAGGCCTTCTTTCTATGAGAGGGAATGGGCTATAATCCACCACGCGGGTCCAGTGCGGATTGGTACATTGGTAGATGTCACATGTCTTCGAATTTTTTGGTTCTAGGACATGCCGGTTTCCTCACGATGTTTTCTCTCACCGTTTTGAGAGTAGTGCTGATGAAATAAATTACACAAAGTAATGCGCCTGTCTGGGTTCGAACCCACGACTTTCTGTTCGTAAGTCGGGGCTGCCACCACTGGGCCACCGCTGCTCTCACCACTGGGCCACCACTGCTCTCACCAAATTCCAGTAGGCACCTAAAAACCTGGGTAATCGGCCACTCAATGTTTCCTAAACAGCAGCACCGATGGATCAAGCAATATTTAGTATCAAAACCAAGATTCTAACTACTTAACCGAAAAACAACAAGTAAAGCCGAATGCCTAGATCTTGTATCCTATTAAAGAATTATTACTATCTCAATAAAGTTAAGCCTTCTTTATCTGATAGCGCCGACTACTCGAGCGAGAGGCTCCTAAGCCGCTATAAATTGTCTAGGAGATCTAACTGTACGTCAAACCTTTGCTTCTCAGGCAAGAGTTTAGGTGTCAAAGGGCCCCTGGAGAAATTATGGCGTCCCAGGTAATAAAATTGAAATGAATAAATAGTTCAAGGTTGAAGGTTTTTTGAAGTCTTTTTGCAAGTGCAAGGATATTTTATGTTTGTTTTAGGCAAAAAGGAAAGTGGAAGTTGAAAAGAGGTCATGTGATCCTTCAAAAAAATCCAAGGTAGGTTTATTATTATTATGTATTTATTTAACACTTCAAGTACAGAGGCGGACTTAATGCCATAGGCATTTTCGACCAGTCAACCTTTGGCTGATGCAGAAACAAGCAGTGGTAGGTGTACATCTGAAAATAATTAATTAATACTAAGGTAAAATAGAAGGATATATAAAATACTATAAAATACTATAAATATATATCAAACTAGAGGACATCAGGTAGAAGGAGGGGGGGTTCCGATTCCTGCAGCGTCTAGCAATCCGAGGTCCACTTGGATGCCCCAGAATCGTCTCCGAAACCAAGTGAAAAGTCAAATGTTACTTCAAATTTCGAAAATTAGGGCTACCTAGTACCTGTCTGTGTAGACAATCATCTACTTTTCTGCCTTTCCCCAGAAGAAAGAAGAGATCTCCCTGATCGACCCGTCGCAGCTGCTGCGCCCGGAGCCGGTGTTCAACGACAAACCGCTGGAGGCCTTCCGCGACTACACCGTGGACGACTCCGACCCCGTGCGGGAGCGCGTGCGCAAGACTTACTATGATATGCACACCAATGTCACCGTGGACCTTGTCAAACGTGAGTTACCACTGGAGATTTTCTATAAACAGTATGTTCCATGGTGGAATGGCCACTTATAAATGGATGTAGGCCAGACCATCAAACTGAACAACTTTCTCTATCAAGTCCCTTGGTGAAAGTAATGTTTAGTTTGATGGTCGATAGTCAGTATCTGCTAGGTATCAGTACTTGTAATTTGATCTTAGGTCGAGTGTAAAAAAAGACAACCAATTCTAATCGAAACTATTGACCTTATAACTTTAATGACATCACCTTTCTGACATGAGCCTAACTAAACGGCGGAGAAACTTAACACCGACTATTAAGTAGACATCAACGCAAACAACAATGGCAATGCAATAATGATGATGTTAGGCAATGTACAGTCCGGGGTTGCGGGACTGTTCGAAATAGATACCGTGGCCCCGGAACACAAAGGGCGATGAAGGAACATGGATGGGTTTTAGTCAGTAAAAGTCTGACACTCCCTCCTGCTCCGCCCAGAGCGGGAGGAGTTATTTGATGATTTCCCATCCGAAAAAAAAAGGCAATGTACAGTCATATTTATCTTGCAGGCTGTCAGCTGCAGTTGGTCGCCGCAAGTCCTTTATTCTTCTGACAATTTCAAGTTATCCTTTCGGTAACAAATATAAACTCATCATCATCATCAGCCGAAAGACGTCCACAGCTGGACATTGTCCTCCCCCAAGTGTCGCCACATTGAACGGTCCCGTGCGACTCGCACCCAGCCGATCCCCGCAAACTTTACCAATGTTAAACTCATATTAAATCTCCTCACAGAAAAGAAAGAAAAATGGCTGAAGTTCAACACGTTCAAGAGCACGATTAAGGATGCTTTGATCAAGTTGAACGAGCTGGTAGACGAGTCGGACCCTGACACCGATCTCCCGAACATCGTGCACGCCTTCCAGACTGCCGAGAGGATCCGGGTAGACCACCCTGATGAAGACTGGTTCCATCTTACTGGTCTCGTTCATGATTTGGGCAAGGTACGAGGAAATGTGTTAACAATTGAAATATCAATATGAACCTGTGATGTAGGTAGATATTAATCGTCCAGTAAACGTTTACACCGGCAACATTGGAACGAAAATTTTCTATAAGCGATGTAACACCATAATATTATGTCTTTAAGGACCTTTGAAGTCAGGACCTGATATGGGACGATAGATGTTATTTAGGTAATTGTAACGCATGTCTGGTAATTAATTATTGATATCGGTAGTACCTACCGATCCAGAGTGGACAGGACACCGATCCACAAACAGTTACCTACCACGTATTCAGTAAGTAGGTACATAATTCTGAACCACATCGAAAAATCATCATCATCATCATCATCATTTCAACCGAGAGACGTCCAGCTGCTGGGCATAGGCCTCCCCCAAGTGCCACCACATTGACCGGTCCCGTGCGACTCGCATCCAGCAGATTCCCGCAACCTTCACCAGGTCATCGATCCACCTAGTAGAAGGCCTAATTCCTACGAAAAATGTTCATCGGTATTTTTTTTAAATTTGCTCATCTTTAAAGTTTGACCGTGTAGGAAAGGGTTCAGAATCATGTACCAACACGTGATAGCCGTTTGTGCGTCGGTGTGCTTGGCATCCTGTATAACTCTTACAACACTAGAAGCAAGTTTTCTTTTAGAGCTAATCTAACTCAAGGAGTTAACGCCGGCAAACGTGGGTAACTCAGGGAGTTAACGCCGGCAAACGTGGGTAACTCAAGGAGTTAACGCCGGCAAACGTGGGTAACTCAAGGAGTTAACGCCGGCAAACGTGGGTAACTCAAGGAGTTAACGTCGGCGAACGTAGGTAACTCAAGGAGTTAACGCCGGCAAACCTAAGTACATCTAAAAGCCAATAACAATATATTTATTGCAAGTTTGCAACGCGTAATGAAATATCATGATCATTCATATTAGGTAGGTAATGTGTGAGAGCATCATCATAAACAAGCTAATCTTCTCGTTATTGATAACCTCTTTTACGATTCCGACCTTTTAATTGTTGATCCATTGATACTGATGCCCTGAGCTGGAATTTTTACGACTGTTCAAGCAAAATTGATTAAAACTGATGGAAAATATTCCATACGGTTACGATAAAAGTTACGTAATCCATAACGCTGAAGTATTATACAAGGTGTAACAATGATATTATATCTTTATAATATCATTCAGGTGTAACGTAATAAACGCATAACCTCCCGTGGACCATGAAACTGAACAACTTTTGTTCTACGAGTTCTTAAAATTCGCAAAACAAAGGACTTTGGATAGGAACTGACGCGATCAGCTGAGCTAACGTGATCAGCATGCATGGTAATACAAAAAAAAAGTTATGAATTTCTTAAAGTTATAGAACGTTTTTTGTTCAGTTTCATAGTCTGAGACAGCACACGAGAGGTCTTGCATTATGTTACACCCTGTCTAAATGCTAAAGTAACTGAAAATAAATGTCTATATAGCTGTAATGTATAACCTTCTGATTTGGGTACAAGGCACACAGATAGACATACCATGAGATGGTTATATAGGTTAGAAATGACATAAAGAAACGTAATTTTCATTTCGGTAGCTTACGTCTCCGTGGTTTATTTTCTAACTTCAAGAAGGGCGAAGTGGCGGGTGGAAGCTAGAATATAACCAGTTACCCACATAATTTACCAGCGTATCTTTATGATGAGATGGGTAATTCATTGTTATCATCTGTAGCTACTAATGTGCATTATGAAATAAAACGATTAAAATATATCAACGTTACAGTACCTTTCAAAGTCAAGAAATCTGCTGCTAATCTGAAATTTGAAGCTGAAATCATTGAGGTATTACTACTACGTATAGAGAAAACAGCGCGAACAAAATCTGTGCGCAGTGCGGGGCGCGCGGGGGGCGGGTAACCCCGTATATATAGATGTTCTGTAGCGAGCAAGCGACTGAGGGAACTGCGGCCAGCCGACCGCAGTTGAACGGAGCACAAATTTTGTTCGCGCTGTCTTCTCTATACGTAGTAGTAATCGCTCAATGGCTGAAATAAACGTATAACCGCCCCATTGGGCTTCGCCGTAGTGGCGTGAAGACAGGAAGAACAAGAAACCAATGCATTTCATCTTCTTCTAAAGAACAATGACGATTGAGCACATCCTTCAGCTACCAACTGCTTTCCTGAACGAAATTGATATACTTAGTGAATTGACTTTGTCTTCCAAACAGGTGATGGCTTTCTACGGCGAGCCTCAATGGTGTGTTGTGGGTGACACGTTCCCCGTGGGCTGCAAGTGGGCTGACTCAATCGTGTACGGACCCGAGAGCTTCAAAGACAACCCTGATACATACAACCCTAAATACAAGTTAGTATTTTTATCAAGATTTACAAAATTAAGAGAATGAACTCAATGTTAAACAAAGACTGTCGTCGCTTGTGCAATTACGTATCCTCAGATTCTTTGGACACGTTACCCACAACAATGACTCCATGGAGCGTTTGGTAATTCAGGGTAGAGTCGAAGGCACGAGACCACGTGGTCGATCACTAACCCGATGGACAGACTCCATTAAATCTGTCACCAAGATACCTCTGGCAGAATGTGCTCGCCATGCGACCAATAGAGACCGGTGGAAAAGGATCGAGAAGGCAGCGACCGCTGTTGTGGGCGATCCCTCATGACCACGACCACTCTGTCAAGAGTGAACGACTAAGAAGAAGAAGACAAAATTAAGTTTTGGGTTCATTACGAGCAGAGAGTTTTTTAGCTATATAGCATATCATACAACATCCGATCGCTTTTAGCAATAAGACTGCATAAGTGACCATAATTATGTGAAATGTTTTCTTCTCTAGATGTTACTTGTATGATGCACATAATAAAGAACATTCTATATCCTATTCTAAATCTGAAAAAAGTATTTGTACTTTTCTCCTTCTCCCTTTCTATGTAAGCTCCCTTTCACTAAATACCTAAATACTTTGTTGTTATCCCTAGCACCGAGTACGGCATGTATGAACCTAACTGCGGCTTGGACAAGCTGCAGATCTCCTGGAGCCACGACGAGTACATGTACCAGTTCCTCAAGCATAACAAGAGTACCATCCCCGAGAAGGGACTGTATATGATCAGGTAACATTCTTTATAGATTCAGTCAGCACTATGAGTTGACTACACAAAGTCACGATTGATTTTGAAACCCGTTGGTTATTTTGTTGGAAATTCTTGTTAGTGAAAGTACCGCTGACCTCAAAAAAATGGAGGTATTAAGAAGAGTAAACTTATCTGACTCCATCCTTTGAGATGCTGTAAGGTGACGTGTTGTAATCATGGTGATTGTCCACAGATACCACTCCTTGTACCCTTGGCACGCTGGTGGTGACTACCGCCACTTGACCAATGAGAAGGACGAAGACATTCTACAGTGGGTGCTTGAGTTCAAGTAAGTGTGACTGAATTCATTCATTCGGAGGTAGACAAAGAAATGCAAAGACAAGATCAACCACTAAATGAAATCGAAATAATTTAGGCAGATTTTAATCACACCAATCAAACCACGGCTTACGTAACTTGATGAAAAGAGGGCCTTTTAGGAGTCGTCCATTACTACCACGTATAGAGAAAACAGTGCGAACAAAATCTTTGCAACAAACGCGGCAGTGTGGAGCGCATGCTGCAATTGCACCGCAATCAATGATATTTAATTAAACAGATATGTTATGAGCGCGCAATCGTGAAGACTCGAAAACGTGTCAATTGGCCTGTTTTTCCTTTATTCTGCGTCACTGCGTGTATGTGAGCTGGCTCTCCCCCGCGGCACACTTTTTTCGGTGGTTTTGTAGGTGTATAACATATCTGTTTGTTAGAATATCATTGACCGCAATTGAACGGAGCACAGATTTTGTTCGCACTGTCTTCTCTATACGTAAAGCTCAATGCATCTGATAGTTCATTCGATTTGGGACGAAGTCGATTTATGTGTATGTTTTGATAAAAATGTTCTTCCTCAGCAAATACGACTTATACACGAAGAGCACGAAGGTCCCTGACATCGAGGCTCTGTGGCCCTACTACGAGAAGCTCATCGAGAAGTACATCCCAGGAGTCTGCGAGTGGTGACGTGGCCTGCCTAATGGATCCCTTGAATTTATATGACATCTGTTTTGAACCAACTACAAACTGTCGTCTTATCCACAAAGAAAAGCTATAGCTAGGCCTCTCCCAAAAAAACTACAATGACCGGATTAACACTGCCCTTATTCGGCGGATTTCTGCGACCTTTACCAACTCATCGGTCCAGGTTGAGGAGAGCAACCGACTAGGTTCTAAGGCCCAGAGGCAAGAGCGCGCTGTGTAAAAGTAACGTAAATGTAAATACTCATATGAACGTCGATTTTAAAAACGGGGTCGAATGAGCGACCGAAGCGTGCGAATAGACCACGATGATTGATTTTTTCGTCGTTACATTTTGCTAAATCTGGTGGTTCGTTAATTGTATGCCATAAAATTCTATAGAATAGTTGTATTTTTGATTAAAAAATCGACGTCAGGTTTTTAGTTTACGCGTTACGTTTGCACCATAGATAATACACTATATAATACAAGTTTACACCGCGCGCATATCTTAGTCTACAATAAACGTTGGTAACTTGTCAAGTAAGCCTAGGTTTACACATAAGTAAACCTAAGCAAAGAGTAGATTAAATCAAAGATTGTTTTTTTTTTCTGAAATTAACTACTTAATTGTTTTGATTATAAGTAAATGGGTATAATACTTATTGTTATCATCATACAGGCTGAAGTGTTTTGGTTTGGTATACAAACGTCTTCAAAACAAAACATTGGTTATCTGCAGAAGCACTGACATACGGATGTTATACAATTATGTATTATATATTTTTCTATAACTTATTGCTTTTAATAACTTATTGTATTTTTAATTAAAACAAAATGGAAGTTAAATTAGACCGTTTTATTTTCAGACTTTCCGCTCGTATTTATCTGATCTCTCCACAGCATAAGTTATAAGCTGGCTAATTAAAACTAGACCTCTATCTGTTTCACAAATCAGTCCTCTCTGTCTTGTAATAAACAGGACGGAAAAGTCAAAGTAGAAGTTTGATTCTTATTTAATTTGTTTTTCTGGATGTTTTTTTACTTTTGAAAATTTGTGAAAAATGTATCTTCCGTATGGGTCTTGCCTGAATTAAATGAATTTGATTTATAATATATTTAATTCACTTTATGCCCAGTTTTCCTGCTATGCAGTCCGAAAATTGAATTCAATCGGTCGAATTGCCTCTTAAATAAGATGACTACTCAAAAGTTTATCTAATCCAATGTAAATAAGTAGAGATGGTTTTTCATTCAGGGTTCTGTATGTATAGTATTAATCTGAAGGTAAGGACCGTATCTTCTCGACTTCTATTTTTATATTTAATGGAAGACTTCCTCATTTATTCTTCCACTACAGGTATTAAGGTCAAGGAGTCTCTGCTGACCTTGATTCAATTGAATATCTTTGACATAATATTTTATACGCGTCACTGCAGGCATGGTCTATGATTGAGAATTTGAGATTTAAAGTCAACCAAAAAATAGGCGCATAAAAAAACCAGGACAAGACTTAAGATACAAGATTCAAGATTACTTACTGGTGATGACAACCTCTCTGCGTAACGCATAAAGAAGAATCATCATCTGCTTAGCCTTTTCCCAACTATGTTGGGGTCGGCTTCCAGTCTAACCGGATGCAGCTGAATACCAATAGTAGGTACTTTACAAGGAGCGACCAGTTAGTACTGGGTAATACGATACCCCTTGGTAGGACTGGTTGTCGGGCTTTTGGGACTCTGGCTATCTGTAACGACTGTCAAAGGTCTACAAATGACAACCAGGACCAATGACTTAACGTGCTCTCCGAGGCAAATATTAGAAATAACTTTTACATCTTTTTAGTTCCAGACCCCATTAAGTTAATGTCAGGGATCAACGACATGAGTCAAATTTGGACCCAATACAAATGCGTTTTAAACTCAAAACGAAGTATCAAAACATAAAAGGTATCTCTGTCATCATCATAACAATCAGCAAAGTGCCGACAATAAACTAACACAATCATCTTTAACCACACTATTCGCTTATTCAAGATCCATTGACGAGTTTGTACCAGTGCTGTAGGGGTATTTTGGCGCCTGAATGAAATAGTTAGATTCTGTTGGTAAACATTTGGGAATTATCTATTGTAGATGGCAGGCGCGGTCCCCGCTAAACCAAAGACTTTGTTTGGGAGGTGGTGGGGGCTCACTGTTTGATGGGGTTACCCCGAATAAAAAACCCGCCAAGTGCGAGTCGGACTCGCGCACGAAGGGTTCCGTACCATTATTATCAAAAAAAGGGCAAAAAAATCACGTTTGTTGTATGGGAGCCCCCCTTAAATATTAATTTTACTGACTGAATGACAGACAGACGGACAGACAGCAAAGTCTTAGTAATAGGGTTCCGTTTTTACCCTTTGGGTACGGAACCCTAAAAACGAAGTTATATCAACCCATATCTGGAATTTACCTATAAATTCAAAATGATCATAGGGGTATATACCTAACTACCGACAGATTTATTTCCGGGGGGTGCATCTCCAGCTTCCTGAAAACAGCTTGTAGTCCACCACGGGTCCACGGATCTGTTAGGTTTTCGATTCATGCAAGGAGTAATTTTGTCAACTCATAGAAACTTAGAAAGGCCTATCAATTGAGAAAAGAAATTGTATCAGTTTATGAAGATGATTCACTGAAAAGAACACATAAAGTCAGAGCGAGAACGTTTTAAAACGTTTTTTCTTATACAAAACTAGTTTGTATTGATGCCAGCTTTCGATTGATGTTTTATGCGTGTGTGATCAAATTGAAGTAGTGCTGAAGATGCCATCAGTGAATGGAATTGACTTAAAGTTTGAAGCTCATTATCTCGGAAACGAGACACTTTAGAACATTATGTCTAATTCAAAACTTGTTTGTATTGATACCAGCTATCTATTAGTATAGGTTTTATGCGTGCCCGCTACTTTGAAAAAAAAAGATCAAAATGGCGGAAGTTAGCCGGCCAAAACATTCAACCACCATTACCAACCTACAAGATACGCGCGAAAAACATAACCCTTCCTTCGCAGTCGGGTAAAATAGGGTTTATTAGAGGGAGAAGCGAGCTTGAAAATTTTAGTAGGTATTTTGCCACGTAAAGGTAAGATTACCTTGTTGAACGATTAAGCAGAAAGTTAATCTTTTTCTAATATAAAAAAAAAAACTGGAGTAACAGTGTTTCAGTGTTTGTGATCTAACTCCTCCGAAACGGCTTCACCGATTTTTATGATTTTTTTTTGTGTACCTAAGTACATTTGGTAGGTCTGAGAATAGGAATAGGTCAGAGGCTATTTTTTACACACACACACACATAAAAATTTCCACGCTAAGGTATAAAATTCCCCGCGCATGATTGATAGTGGCGTTAACTGAAACTATGGCCGTTCGTCAAACTGCAACAAGTACAGTCATGACCACTAATATGTAAACACTTAACAACTTTTAAAAGTGCTTTTCTCCTACTGTTCTGATTAAAATTTCATGTTGTTACGAACATAGTATTCTGGGACTCATATTTTTATGGAAAAGATCTTATCTCCAAGTTACAATCGTTATTTCTCGAGAAAATTGCGTTCAAATTAAGGAAAGTGTATACATATTGGTGCTCGTGACTGTACATAACGACGACGTAAAATGGCCAGCAATGGAAGCTGCATCATGCGGTCGCATCGTCTACTAGAGCCACGTGTGTGGCACACTAAGCAGCTTGAGGATCTATATCTGAACTAAGGTCTTGTTCTCAATCAATCGCCTTTTGTTACCGACTTTAAAAAAGGAGGTTAATCTTGTTCCACGTGGCGACCTATGATCAGTTCTACTGGTGACCGGTGGTTTTTGATGCGTAGTACTGGATTTGATATGCTGCATTTATGCACACATTTATACCTACCTACATAAAGTGACACCTTATCTCATGGCGGTTGGCAGAAACTGTACAACTACAGCTGCCACGATCCATGCCTTTAAGTTTTATCTTGATTTTCCGAGAAACCTGTGCTGGAACAACCGCGACGTCTAACACAGGTTTCTAGGAAATTCAATATTTTATGGGATTCACAAATATTCGATACCTACGTAGATAGGTACTTCGTAAATCACCATTTTTCGAAATTGATTTCCGTTTCAGTGGGTATGCAGTACGGACATTGGATATTGCAACTGTCGATTCATGGACCCTCACTACATCATCATCATCATTCTTAATTCTTAGCAGCATCTTATTTTACAACTTTCTTTGCGTTTCCCCAATAATCTTACAGATCCCTAAAACAATTTTAAAAACATTAAACAATTTAACATCAACAATTAATTACTACGCGTCATTATGTTAAGTGTTATTTTCGCGAGTTTTTTATCACATTACGCTTTTACACCGATAGCCTGACTTAACTCTTGACCCCATCTGTTATCAATTATCATTTAAGTTGTGCACAGAGTGGTCGGGACCCATTCTTGTTCGACTGGAGAATAGCCACAGTGACGATTAAACATGAAGCCGAAACCAGTGAGTTTATTTTTATTTGTATTTAAAATAATTAAAAGCAATTTAACAAGTTACAGACTAGACAAACAAAAAAACTCTAAAAAAACATCTAGAAAATGAGTTCTAATGCCTAAGATAGGTACAGAACATTTTGATGTGTATGTAGCTTTATGTTTGCGGTTAGATATTTTTTCAGTATTTTTTCCCCAGAATACCTAAAAAAGAAAATAAAATAAAAAACTTACAAAAAAAACGCAGTTTATAAACAAGTTATGGTTTGTCAAATATCAAATATCAGCTGTGAAAAGCTAATAACAGACAGAATAGCTGGTGCCCTGGACAGACCATAGCAATTATTGCGTCTTAAGATTTTGACCTCCATAAAATCAGTCCAGGGTGCAAAGGTTCTCGAGATAGCAGGTCACATTTAAAAATATAGAAAATTGACGTTTCTCTGCAAGAACTTCACTTTATTTATTTGTATTTAAGTATCACGTTTGCCTTATCTGCAAACGTATTCAATAAACTAATGATGTTGCTAATGAGTACTATTGCAAAACGTGATCGAGAGAGTATTTAAAAGAAAAACAGCAACCTTGAAATATATTAATTACTTCGACCATTTAAGTATTGTACACAATACTGCATGGAGTTTTTTTTCTAGTCTTTTAATAGATTTAAGGCGTGCATTTTTTGCACACACAAGATCAGTACTAAACGTTCATGAAATCATGACGGTAATTCTGGTCGCTTTGCATAAAAACTAAGAATAATCTAATCAGACCAACCCGGTAGATTTTTGACGACTTTTGAAATATTGGAAAATACAACTTTTTCTTCAGGTCTATTAGAAACCTAGTGGTAGACCAATCAATCAGGGAAAGATATCGTACTTATACAAAAAGAAAATAATTTTGAAAAAAAAAACCCTTTTGTAAAAAATGGCCCATGTATCAACAGCCTATGTCACACAGCACTGAAACGAGAAGGGAAGCGAGTCATTAGAGTCGTGGGCGATCACGACCGACCGATATCTTAGTCCATCACCTACTACCATTTCAGAACCACACGCATTCCTAGTCGTTCACAATCCTTGCAAATTAGTTGTTTCTGTCCAAAGCATTATGAAGCCACCACTTTCGCAGGATTCCCCCGTCTCCATGATGGATCCCTCACTCCTGCTTCGGCCGGAGAAGGTCTATGATGGCAAGCCAGTGGAAGCCTTCAGGAATTACGACATAGATGAGAATGATCCAATCAAGGAACGCGTGCGCAGGACTTACTACGAGATGCATACCAAACAGACCTATGATTTTGTTAAAGGTAAGACGCATTTTTTTTGTTTCATTTTTATGGATACCTTTAAATAAAAAATAATATGTTGCCTTTATACAGGGTGTAAAAGACCTCATCACGAAGCCGTCAACCAAGCATTCTGTACATCAAACTACTTTACGCAAAAATTATTGCTGGAAAACGACTTTTTTTTGGGGTGAAAAATCATGTTTTGTTGTAGAACTCAATGTAACACACTCAAAACATTGTGCTGGTGGATGGATTAAATAGTACGGGGGTCGTGGAGGTGTTTAGAGTAAAAACTTACAATAAAAACTTGTATTAAAAAAAAAAAAAAACTTGTCAACAAGTTGGAACTTTGACCCCCAATATCTCCGTAACTAGAAGGTTCCCAGGTATGGTGTAGAACAAAAGAATGATCGCAATGACGGGGAGAACAAGTGCCTTTCGGCTTCGTGAAGAGGTGTTTTACACCCTTTACCTTTATATAAAATATTTTTCAATACACTTCCTCGAAAACTGGTCCTTAACGCACTACGATTAGGAACAACATGCATGGTATTTCACACGCGTGCGATTTTTTCCACTTTCCCGCACGTGTGCAGGAATGAAAATTGCCACAGATAACTATACCTATACTTAGTTCAAATTGGTTCAATGCCTATAGTCTGAGGTGTATGTTTTTTTTTTAATTTCGGCAAAGCACTACGCGTCTTTACGGCATAAATATTTTTTGAATATTAAAATTGTGTTTTTATATAGAACATCATAGATAAACACGATTATTAAAAACTAATAGTTATTTTTATACACAAATTAACATTTATTTGTGTTCTGAATTCAAAATATAAAATAAATCTATTTTTTATATTAGGCTGTCTAACAGCTTGATACCTTTGCCTCTCCTTCAACCTGGCGAAAGCAGAGCGCGAAAAAAAGAAAATTAAAATCATAGTTTCTTAGTTCGTGACAAAAATATTTTTCGTTATATTTTATTTTATTTCTTCAAAAGTTTATTGAAAAACGTCGTTTGATACACGTGGACATTTGTTATTGCAGTTCTCGGCTCAAAAACACCCTCGCCTACGGCTCGGGAGTTATAATTCCGCCTCGAATACAATAACAAACTTTCTCCACTTGTATCAAAATGTACTATAACCGCAGAAAAAAATGCAAACAGTTGTAAAGAGATGAGCGCTGGCACACCAATAAAATAATTAACGAATAATTTATCATATGATCGAGTAGGAAACTTTGGAAAATAGATAATAAATAAAACTGAACAGCCTTTCCGCAGTGCTTTATACCAAAAACCCCAAGTCTTAGTATGAAGCGCCATTCCTGGTTGAATTTCTTTAAAAAAAACGTTACCTCACACTAGGAATTTCTCCTATATGGTGGGTGCGTTTACAACATACACACACAGTCAGACCCGGAACAATTACCGGCCATACAAATATTAGTTCCGTGAGGGAATCGATCCCGTGACACGCAGCTGACGCAGCGCAGCATATACAATCACTCAGTCACTGCACCAACCGTGCCGTGGGTCGTTTTATTTTCATTTTCTTTATGTATCTATACCGTAATGTTTTTTTCAATACACTTCCTTGAAAACTGGTCCTTAACGCACTACGATTAGGTACAACATGCAATATATTTCACACGCGTGCGATTCTTTCCACTTTCCCGCACGTGTGCGGGAATGAAAATTGCCACAGATAATTATACCTATACTTAGTCCAAATTGGTTCAATGCCTATAGTCTGAGGTGTATGTTTTTTTTTTTAATTTTTGCAAAGCGCTACGCGTCTTTACGGCTTAAATATTTTTTGAATATTCAAATTGTGTTTATAAATGGAATATCATAGATAAACATAATTATTAAAAACTAATAGTTATTTTTAAACACAAATTAACATTTATTTCTGTTTGTGTTCTGAATTCAAAAATATTAAATAAATCTATTTTTTATATTAGGCTGTTTAACGGTTTCATACCTTTGCCTCTCCTTCAACCTGGCGAAAGCAGAGCGCAAAAAAAAAGAAAATTAAAATCAAAGTTTCATTGTTCGTGTCAAAAACTTTTCTTTATTTTATTTCTTCAAAAGTGTATTGAAAAACGTCGTTTGATACACGTGGACATTTGTTATTGCAATTCTCGGCTCAAAAACACCCTCGCCTACGGCTCTGGTGTTATAATTCCGCCTCGAATGCAATAACAAACTTTCTCCACTTGTATCAAAATGTACTATTTTTTTAATACGAAATAAGTCAATAAAAAAATAGTAATCATTGTAAAATTACAGTATAGTACTCGGCACTCGGCAATGACAACAATATCAACTGGTACACAATATCCACTTCATACCTTCAAATATAGGGTTCCGTACAAAAAATTAAACAAACGGAACCCTTATGGCATCACTCGTGCGTCTGTCTGTACCGTGTCCGTCTGTCACAGCCAATTTGCTCCGAATCTACTGGACCAAATCAGGTGAATTTTGTTAGGATGGTGTAATCCTATGACCCAAATACAGCTGTGCAAAGTACATTTTTTTTTAAATAAGGTTCATTTTCGGGGGACAAATTAGGAAATTAAAGAAAAGTTTTGCAACCTTACTGTGTCATAATTATACCTACTACATGAAAGGGCTCGTTATGAGGATCTCAATATATTTTTGTTATTTTTGTAAAATAAACAGTTTTGATTTTATTCATGAAATAAGACGAAAATTGACCATTCCCCCTGATTTCCGAAACTACTGATCCTAAAATTTTGAAAAAAAAAGAAAAATAGTTTATTGCTTGTAGATTACATGACAAGCTATAAGAATTCTATCATTTGAAAATAGTGGTAAACACTTACGGAAAATTAGACTTTGGCATTGTACGGGGAGTAGAATAGAACCAACCCATTACACTCACGGGTGTCGTATAAGGCGACTAATGTCTGAGGCAGAACACCTTGCGCCTCCGTAGACCTGAGAATGGGCAGCAGCGTTTTCTGTTAGTCTTTCATCACTGCGATCTCCAATCCGCCTGCCAAGCGTGGAGATTACGGCTAATTCCTCCCATCATGGGAGAGGCTTGTGTCCAGCAGTGGACGTTATGGGCTGTTGTAGTAGTAGATTGTACGGGACCCTCTCCACGCGAGTTCGACTCCCACTTGGCTGGTTCTTTGGTTGTCTTAAGTATCAAAATCTCCCATCTTCCTAGGACGGATGGACGATTGGCTGAAGTTCAACCACTTCAAGATGTCCGTCAAGGACGCCCTGATTAAGCTGAACGACCTGGTTGACGAGTCTGACCCCGACACCGATCTCCCGAACATCGTGCACGCCTTCCAGACGGCTGAGAGGATCCGGAAAGACCACCCTGATGAAGACTGGTTCCATCTTATTGGACTCATCCATGATCTTGGAAAGGTAAAATCTTATCTGATGATTTCATTTTAATTAATAAGTAGGTACCTATAAAAGTGTTATAGGAAAACGTGTTGCATAAAAGTAAGGCTCGGCGCAAACGGGCCACCAACCACAGCCACCGGTAGCCAGCGACAAGCAGTTCACACGCTTTTTCATACATTTTATTGAAACTCGCCGCACACGTGTGGCGGGTGGCGGCCACTCGCACAGCAGTGTCGGCGACTCGCGGTAGTGCGCGACAGCCACCGGTGGCTGTGGTTGGTGGCCCGTTTGCGCCGAGCCTAAAATAGGACAAAGGCTTAGATCTGCGGGTCTAAAAAGAATCTACTCAGAATCTTAGCATGAATCACGTTCAAAACTTGTCATTGTTTAAACAAACGAATGAAAACCAAATTGGGTGCAGTGAATAGCTATATAGACGAGTCTTTCTCTACCCCAAACCATCATCTTCTGCCTAGACTTTTCCCAACTATCTCAGTATGGGCCGCAATCTCACTGGATGCAGCTGAATAACAGTGTTTTTACATAGAGCGCCTATGGTGCCGATTCCCTTGTTTACAAACTAAACCAAATTTAAGTTTAGTGCATCTTTTTCTTTCTATTTCATTAACAAAAGGACAGAAGATAAATTTTAGTTATGTTCTGTCAAATTAATCAGCGCCATACAAGTTTTAGACGCGATTAAAAAGTTGACTACTAAAATTATATCAAATTACGTCAGGTGCTGACTAATTTGACAGGATTAAACTAATATTTATCTTCTGTCCTTTTCATAATGAAATAGAAAGAAAAAGATACATTCAACTTAAATTTAGTTTAGTTTGTGAACAAGGGAATCGGCACCTATACCTATCTGAGCTCAACAACACAGTTAGTACTGGGTAATACGATAGTACCCCTTGGTAAGACTGATTGTCAGACTTTCGGAAATTCGGACCAAATTCAAATTTATTCAAATATATATCTACAGTTGACAGCCGGGACCAACGGCTTAACGTGCTTTCCGAGGCGTGGATGCCACTCGGTATGTAATGGGTGGTCACCCATCCACGAACCAACCCAGGCAAGTGCGGTTTAACCTGCAGAGCGCCTCGAGCGGCTTTTATTAATTAGCCACGAGCTCATCTATAAGAAGTAGACCGGTAGAAGTAACATACCATCAAAGGGGAATAACTTATAGTGTTTGTTATTTGACCAGGTGATGGCTTTCTACGGCGAGCCTCAGTGGTGCGTGGTGGGAGACACGTTCCCCGTGGGCTGCAAGTGGGGCCCGTCCATCGTGTACGGAGACGACAGCTTCAAGGACAACCCAGACAGTTACAACCCCAAGTACAAGTAAGTAGGAGAGTTGTACACCCAGGATTTCTTCGAATATCGCAAAAACTTTTTTGCATGAAATAAAACCGACTTAAAAAAAACCAAAAAAAAAATAAACACCGCAACAAGCTTCGAAGTCGGTGACCTTTGTTTGATTGATTTAGTGTTTTTATCACCGACTTCTGAAGCTAGTTATTTTTCACTTTTTTTGTTTATTTTTTTGGTGTTTATTTTTGTTTAGGTTTTTTTTAAAGTCGGTTTTATTTTGTGGTTCCTACCTCTTTACAACGTACCGGCGTCATGTTGACAGACATGAGATTTCAGCAATCCCAGTCCATTTGCTATCATTTATTGAGGAATTCCGTTGCCTATATCTCCTATCTTGAAATGGGACCACTCCGAGAAAGTACTCTTCCAAAAACTACCCAAATCGCTTCAAGCGAGCCTATAAAATTTGAAGAGTTCTCTCTATTTCTCCAGGTTCCCATCATCAGATACTGACTTGATGATCATGGGACTACCTAGTATTCCAAACAAAAAAAAAAGAACCAAATCGGTCCAGCCTTCTTCGAGTAATCGGGGAACATACATAAAAAATAAAAGGTTCCGACGAATTGAGAACCTCCTCCTTTTTGAAGTCGGTTAAAAAAGGGAAATTATTCGTTTTAAATCAAGGGATTAGATAACGAAATATTTTGATGGTCTCATGAATTACTCAAGTAGAGTCAGCTTTGAATTTGTTTTTCTAAGTCACTAAAATTTGAGATGCGTAAGGACCCCTCTATTCACATTACACCAATTCCAAAATAATCACTTGATACTTTTCTTCCAGCACTGAATGCGGCATCTACAAGCCTAACTGTGGCCTGGAGAACCTGACCATCTCGTGGGGACACGACGAGTACCTCTACAGGGTGCTGCTGCACAACAAGGCCAGGTTCCCCAAGGAAGGTCTCTTCATGATCAGGTATGGCTCAACTTTAACCTCACCCTAACCTAATTTCAACATTGTCAAGCATAGCCCTCATTACCAAGATGTACAAATATTTAATAGACTGCCAGCGGACTTAAAAATCTTGTTTTACACGGCTAAGCTAAAAACATTTCTGTTGGATAGAAATTTGTACTCAGTAGACGAACTGTAATTTATAATTCCAACTTTCTATTACAAAAAAAAAAAAAACTATTTATTGTTATTGTTTTTGTAATCATGTATTTTTAGGGTTCCGTACCCAAAGGGTAAAAACGGAACCCTATTACTAAGACTTCGCTGTCTGTCCGTCCGTCTGTCTGTCACCAGGCTGTATCTCATGAACCGTGACAGCTAGACAGTTGAAATTTTCACAGATGATGTATTTCTGTTGCCGCTATAACAACAAATACTAAATATAGTCAATGGTACGGAACCCTTCGTGTGCGAGTCCGACTCGCACTTGGCCGTTTTTTTTAGGGTTCCGTACCCAGAGGGTAAAAACGGAACCCTATTACTAAGACTTCGCTGTCTGTCCGTCTGTCTGTCACCAGGCTGTATCTCATGAACCGTGACAGCTATACAGTTGAAATTTTCACAGATGATGTATTTCTGTTGCCGCTATAACAACAAATACTAAATATAGTCAATGGTACGGAACCCTTCGTGTGCGAGTCCGACTCGCACTTGGCCGGTTTTGTTTTGTTTATCTTGTATGTTTTGTTTTTAATTATTGCTGCATGTTCTTTGCATTTCACTTTAGAATTTAGAATTATTATTAATTAATTATGATGTATGTAATGTATCAAACCCAATTTAAATTGTTCCTGATAGATAAATATAGTACATTTTGATACAAGTGGAGAAAGTTTGTTATTGCAATCGAGGCGGAATTATAACGAGGCGGAGTTTTTGAGCCGAGAATTGCAATAACAAATGTCCACGTGTATCAAACGACGTTTTTCAATACACTTTTGAAGAAATAAAATAAAATAACGAATAATATTTTTGTCACGAACTATGAAACTATGATTTAAATTTTCTTTTTTTTCGCGCTTTGGTCTCGCCAGGTTGAAAGAGAGGCAACGGTATGAAGCCGTTAGACAGCCTAATATAAAAAATAGATTTATTTTATATTTTTGAATTCAGAACATTTATTTGTATAAATGTTAATTTGTGTATAAAAGTAACGATTAGCTTTAAATAATCATGTTTATCTATGATATGATCTATTATATTTAGATATGATCTATTTATAAACACAATTTTAATATTCAATAAATATTTATTTATGTAAAGACGCGTAGTGCTTTGCAAAAAAAAAAAAAAAAACATTCACCTCAGACTATAGGCATTGAACCAATTTGGACTAAGTATAGGTATTATCTGTGGCAATTTTCATTCCCGCACACGTGCGGGAAAGTGGTATAATTCCGTGGTAGTTATAATTCCGCCTCGATTGCAATAACAAACTTTCTCCACTTGTATCAAAATGTACTATTCTAGTATCACCTCCAGAACACTCAATGTTCTGGAGGTGATCCACAATGGCAAATGTTATCCGCTCATTTAGCTTTCCAAGTTACGGATGACTGCCATAGTTCTAAAGTCATCATCTGCCTAGCCTTTTCCCAACTATGTTGGGGTTGGCTTCCAGTCTAACCGGATGCAGCTGAATACCACCCAGTATTTTACATGAAACGACTGCCTATCTGACCTCCACAACCCAGTTAGTAGGTACTGGGGAATACGATACCTCTTGGTAAGACTGGTTGTCAGACTTTTTGGGCCACTGTAACGACTGTCAAAGATCTACAGATGATAGCCGGGACCAACGGATTAACGTGCTTTCCGAGGCACGGAGGAAACTCGGTATGTCCTGGGTGGTCACCCATTCACAGACCAACCTAGGCAAGCGCGGCTTAACCTAAAGATCGACCCGAGCGGCCGTTATTATATTTTGCCACGAGCTCCTCGCCATAGTTCTAAAGTAACTGTTTTATCACGAACTGGTCTAATAACCAAATTAAACAATGTTGCAGTGTTACATTAAATATGTAACACGTCACGACTATATACTATCTTCAGTATTGTTCAGTGAATATGTACCTACGTCATTTTAGAGATAAGCATTGTAAGTGATTATCTGATGTGTTATTTACTTCCTAATGCTCATATTTATGATTTATCTCAAATAAAGTGTAGGTACTATTCCGCGGAATTACTTAGTGACATTTTGTATATATATCTCCTCAATGATAAATGCTGTATTTACTGTAGCTGTCACACCTCTATAATCTCCAAAAAGGATAGGCAGAGGTGGCACACTAGTGTGGCACTTAAAAAGATAATTCTTTATGTTGCGATATATTCCTTCAGATATCTTTTTTTTTTCTGTGCCATACACCCTTTAACTATTGATTTTATACAAGGAACATAGTGGCGGTACTTTTGGCTTGCCCGTATAACCTCCTACTAACTTCTTCCAGCGGCTTCGCCCGCGTGAAGTTTGATAATTGTCGCATGGGCTCATACTACCGGGATAAAAATTAAAAATTATCCTATGTTTAAATCTAGGTTACAAACTATCTGTGTGTAAAATTTCATCCAAATCTGTTCAGTACTTTTTTCGTGAAAGAGTAACAAACATCCATACTTTCGCATTTATAATATTAATAATGTACATTCGATATTTGTTAAAAATTGTAAAAACAACCAGGGCGGCATAATCGCAGGGGCGACAAAGCCCTATTTTCTAAAATAAAATAATATATATATATTAAGTAAGATGCTCTTCGCGATGTAACGGTTTCTGAACAGTCTGCTAGCCGTATGATGGACTTGTATTGTTGGCCACTACGCACGCCACTGCAGGCAGGAACATTTACTACCTACACGTCTACTTCCTTCTGGGGTTTTTGGCTTTCCGACAAAGCACACTAGGTACCTCTTCTTACAAAACGTTTCCACTGTAGATTTATTGCTAAATTAATTGCTTGTGTGTCCGCCAGATACCACTCGCTGTACCCGTGGCACGCGGGCGGCGACTACACGCACTTCATGAAGGATGGAGACGAGAAGATCAGGCAACACGTGCTGGAGTTCAAGTAAGTTATTACCAACTTACAAATCTGCAATTTGCCACTTGCATACAAGTACCTTGCTTGTGTACGCAAATGTGACGTCATACTTTAATGCAAGTCTTACCCAGGTGCGGATACACGGTGGGGGGGCAATGGGTGCAATTGCCCCCCCCCCCCCCTGAACCCGACCAGATACGTTATTAGCAAAGCTTGAACTAATTTGACGGAATTGAAACTAAATATTCTAGTTGTTTAGCTTGTTATGGGCGTTGCCAGGAGGAGGCAGCTGCCCCTAGAGGCTCAGGATTTTTAAAAGTTATAGCTTTTCCTGCCTGAGGCCATAAAATGGTATTATAGCATAATTATCTGAGGCAATGTTGTAAAAAATTTCGAGCTCGCTACGCTCGCTCTTGTAGCCTAGTTTTTCATGAGTCTTTGCTTTGTCCTTAGGAGTCCCAGGTAAATCCTGTAGATCGGTAGAAAAAGTGTTAAAATTTTCGAGCTCGCTTCGCTCGCTCTACAACTTTCCCTTGAATTTATCTAAAATTCGACCAAGTACATTATATCGTGTGTTCGTGTCTAACCTGTCCAAGGCAAGGTTTCGTAAGATTTTCTCGCTACACTCCCCCCCCCCCCGCCAAAAGTATTTCTTTTGTTTTAATGAATTTTCCAAAAATTGCCCCCCCTTAAAGGAAATCCTGTATCCGCTCATGGTCTTGCCTAATGGAATCGCGTCTTTAGTCTCAAATCTTGCACTCTCCGATCCCTTCACCACCGTTTTGGCGTTCTTAATCCCAACTTCTAATCTTCCTCCTTTCTGCGCAGCAAATACGACTTATACACCAAGAGCGGCGGCATCCCTGATATCGAGGCGCTGTGGCCTTACTATGAGAATCTGATCGAGAAGTACATCCCAGGGGAGCTGGAGTGGTAGACAACATAATTATAAACGTATACCCTGCACAGTACAAATGTAATTAAATTAACGAAATCCTTGTTAAACGATAGGAAAAATTAAATAATCTTTTTTAAAATATTTTGAAGATTTTTTAGGTTGGTAATCTCCCTTGTCGATTTCTCTATATTTTATTTTATTTAATAAAGTAAGTATAGGTGGTGAAATCTCGCCCGTTTCGGCATTTTAGCTAGTAAAACCAAAGATGAAATCTATCATTTGTATATTATTTTTGTTATATTCACTTAGATTGGCCAATTTATTTGATTATTTTGTATGATATTGTAAATAATAATTGTTACTAATTATACCCTTTGTTTTATTTTACCTTTGTTTTTATTTATTAAAGTAAACTAACTACATAGGTACGGTCAAACAAACTATTTGGTTCACAGTTTAACCCACGTAAAATGTAAACGAAATATCTTGTTCGACCGTACATATTATAATTAATTAAAAACTATTAAACAAACCAGTGTTTTTCATCAACACGACCCATAGTAAGAGCATCGAAGAACTCTCAACGCTGTCAGCTAGTAATGTGCACAAGAGACTGGCGACATTTCCACGTATTGCCTTTTTAGGGATCCGTACCCAAAGGGTTGCGCGATTCCGACTCGCACTTGACCGGTTGTTTAACCGACTACGGCAAAGCCAAAAGGGTTATTGATTTTAGCAGTTTGTTTGTATTTACGTATTTTCCTCCGTAACGCCTAAACTGTTCATCAGATTTTGATGAATAAGGTGTCAATTGATTCGTTAATATGGCCCGGGAAACATAGGTTACATTTGAACCGCTTTTATTCAGTAGTCGGGTTTTAGTTTTAGAACTTAGAAAGCGGGATCGAGATATTATTATGTCGCGTTATCTCGCTCCCGTGCGTTACTACACTTACGGTTCTACTAAGTTTTATGACTGCGACAGCCAAATGAATTAGGATTAGGTACTTGAGTGTGAATAAAACAAAATCAGCTATAATAAATCAGGAACTTTATTTAAAAGCTATATTTACAAAAATACAATTATCTCAAAATATGTAATAATTAAACTACTAAGCATCAACAACCAAGTCGGAAATGTAACACAGCGCATGTCACTTAAATTATATCTAAAGTACTTCCACCATGTTGCCAGACACGAATGGTAAATAACTTAATGGGGAGACACTGTGGAACTAATAGCGCTAGCATAGCTGGTTCCCAACATCGTCATTGGTTGAAAATGTGGTAATGTCATTTTATATTTCAAAATATCTTAACCTCATTGGTCAGATTGAGACTAGCTATGGTGGCGCCATCTTAGATTATCTTTGCCTGTGTCTCCCCATTGCCAGTTTTCCAACAACTAGATTAGGGTCTTTGATGTTAATTCATTACATTTCATTTCTCAGAGTCTAAATGCTTTGAAATAAGTTTCTGGACATTTGTTTGTTCTACACTACAATTCATGCCTAGCAATATGGGACAGAGTTTACAAAGTAGTTTAAAATCTAATATCAACCGATAATGTCATCGGGGAACAAACACACGCTGCATGAAACAGCCTCCAATAAATATGTCATATTCTAATGTAATATTCCTACTCAAATATATAAAGTCTCATAAAGCGTGTGTTTGATCTCCGATTATTTCAAGATGTCAAAATCACTTTTTTATAAAACGAACACTAATACACAAAACATTCAGCCAAACAACATACTTCACAAAATCATAGCTAAAATAATTTACTACAAAAATAGATCTCGATTTTTACTCCAATTCATTAAATTACTGGATTTTTAATACATTTTCCAATTATGTTTCGATAAAGAGTTATTACTCAATGTTTTGGACTAGATACAAAGTTAAAATCCAGTGAAAATCAAATAATAAAATCACAATGTTTACAGGTCGCGGCACGTAACTCTAGCGCTGAACGAAACGTGAAGAGGATAGCTGCGCATGTTCTACGACTGGAGAGCCAATCGCCGCAACGCACGCCCCAACACATTCTTATTTTATACTTCTGCGCAATAACGGTCAACGCTAGAGTTTCGTGCCGCGACTTGTACCTACCCATTTATAAAAGGCGGTTAAAATAATCAACCAATCAATATGCGTGCCACGCTTATTAAATATTCTATTGGATTAAAGGTGAAGCTGACAATTTCCCGCGCCATAAGTTTTTGGCGTTATACATTAGGTTACAACATTATTTGAGTATACAGTAGTATTAAATAGTGTAAGTCACAAAACGGCCGATACTATAGAAACGTGACTACTTTAAAAATACGCATGTCTCTTTCTATCAGGTGAAATAAGAGAGTGACGGAAGATATTTTGAACTGTCAAAACATTGTGAAAACAAAAACAATAGAGATTTCGTAGCGTTTTTCGTATTGCAAAACTTATATTTCCTTCGTTTTTTGAAGTTTTCTTTCCTACTGTAAATCGACAGCAATATTTAAAAAATCACCTTCCTATAAATCGGCATTACACACATTTCAATTCCATAAAATGCACTTCGTTTTACGCACAAAGGCAAATCTTACTTATTCATAAATGGTCGAAGCCTAGCCATATGCTTAAGAGAATAAATAGACAAACACGTTCACATTGGAAGGCCATATTCTATCATAGATTAATAATTAGTTAATAGAAATACATGGAAGGCAAAAAGGCAAGGGGCCGAGATCTTGTGAGATTGAATTTCATATATAAACTACATTGTTTAAGTATAAGTTTACCAGCCTTCCTCTCCTCGGTCTACGGTACCGAAAAATTAACCAGGGATATCGTCTTCCTCACTGGTTGATTTTGAGGTACCGTATTTGACCGTTGCGTTGAACGCATGGAAAATGGCTTGTCCTAATACGGATTTGCCCGACAACCTGTCCTCCCAGAGACAGGGAGACGTGCCGATCTGCAGTATTGTACGGAATATCCTTTTTCTCAAACATGTTAGGAAATTTGAGCATTATTTTGACATTCTTCGAGATAAATCGAAATTGCTGTACTGGCCAGATACATACGAACAGCGCCCGGCAAAAGTTGTATGAAAATCCATATCTGTCGTGTTTAGCGGTCAATTACATAGTAAACTCATATCTGTCGTGTTATTTAAAAATGGAACGATCTTCTACTCTGAAACATGGCAACCAAGGAGGTAACTATTCAAAGGTTTTATTTAAATTTCGAATTGGCTTGCAAATAGAAAGCGGTTTATTGAAAAAAAAAAACAAATGAACTCTTCAACGCGAGAGTTTTAATTTCCTCGCTTTATTAGAGAAAAGTACTATACAAGCCTTGGTCACAACTAGGCATTGATGGTATTACGTATGTGTACGTTCGTCCATCAATGCCTCTGTTGCTGGCCGCTGCAGTAATGTACACGTACACACACACACACACACGTACGTACGTGTACATGTACACGTTAATCAATACTGTGGAGCGTCCCCGTCTGCTGGCCGTGAGGGAATGGGAGTCGGGCTTGTGGCTTCAGGCACTTCCGTCATTCACCATTGGCACTATGACGGATGACGCATAGTTCCGGGTCGCTACGGGTCTACGCTTAGGCGCACTTTGCACCTTTTGAATTTTACAACATCGATAGTTAAAAAAACTACGTAACTATTAACTATACAGGATGTTCACAATTTGTATTGTTTTACAAGAAATCACAACCTGTATAATCTAAACAGTTGGTTTTTATCAAGTTTAATTATTATTAGGTACTTTAGCATCACTAATAAAAAGCGAATATCATAGGTTATTTTTAATTTAAGACAGACTAAAGTAATGGTCGTATCCTTTAGATGTTATTCTCCTAACAATCTATTGATTCAGTCTTCATTCTGGAAAGACGGCTTTAAACAACCCCTAAGGCCGAAACAAGGCAATTTTAGTTTTTTTATCACTCACTTTTACCTTAGCAACAAACTATTGGACGATATTGAACTTTATGTCAAAGACAATACAGAAAATCTTGTCAACTAATTAGACAAGAATAAAAGATATTTAAATAAGAACCATATCTATCTTTAGATAAAGTTCAATATCGAAAAATATTATCACATTCATGCTAATTCTTTCCTTATTAGGTTTCCCTTTACTATCCTTTCTAAGCCTAAACGATTTCTTTGTTCCCAACCTATAGTGTTACTAGTCCAAAAATATGAGGTTTTTTTTTGAGGAATGTATTACCACCTATTTGAAATTATTTCTTATTATTTCGCTATTTTATAATATAACCTTTTGCTATAGATATCATTGCATTGTTCTAGTTTTGTCTCAATTTTAAATAATAAGATTACTTCAACAATATGACTTTATAATAATTCTAAACATTTTTATGGAGTATTTTATCTCAAAGAATATTTTTCACTACAATCTGGCAATTATATATTACATTTTTTTTATTTATAATGAATTAAAAGATTTACTATTACAAGCTTGAAATATATTTAGTCTATCTCATACAAAGATATTCAAATATTTACCAGCATATGAAGACGCTCGAGATTATTTTTTTATGATAATGTTTCCAAATTTTCCAATGGCTGTTCTATAACTGTTTTAAATCTCTTTGATACCATAAATAAGAAAAATCATTACACTGGCCCACGATCTACATGGGCCACGCTATCACAACGCCATCTATGAGCTGCTAAGTAATCTTATTAAATGAGTTTTTCGATATAATGTAATTTGTTCTCTATCATCATAGTTTTAAAGTTCACATTAGTTTACGTCTCAAAGTGTTTGTAAATGCTGGTGACGTATGCCATAACTTGCTGCCAGTCCGGTCTCTCTTGTTGGATCATGTCTTGAATGTTCTGTTGACAAAATAAAGAAAAGGGTCAACATTTTTGCAGTGATATAAATACTAAAGTATTATTGTCCCAGTAAAAACCTTTGCCCATAGGTTTTTACTTTTTCTCAAACATGCTTGGAAATTTGAGCATTATTTTGACAACCTTCTTTGAGATAAATCGAAATTGCTGTACTGGCCAGATACATGCGATCAGCGGCCGGCAAAAGTTATATGAAAATTCATATCTGTCGTGTTTAGCGGTCAAATAAATTACGTAATAAACTCATATCTGTCGTGTTATTTAAAAATGGAACGATCTTTTACTCTGAAACATGGCAACCAAGGAGGTGACTTATCAAAGGTTTTATTTAAATCTCTGTTGCTGGCCGCTGTAGTAATGTACTATAAACCGAGGTTTGTAAATCAGCTCATGTCATATTGCTTGTAGACAGACATATATGAGTATGAACAACAGGGTGTAAAGCTCTTCATCCCCCATAGGGAAGGGAGGATTCTCCGACCAGACGGGTGTTATGTCTGGTGGGCTACTGCCCGACAGTTGTCAGGTTTTTTTCTATATATCCTTTAGTCGCGGATAACTGTAACCGCGCGATTAAGAATTTTGATTTTAGGTCTTCATTCGTATCATAGATGGCGCTGTAGTGCTTTTTGTACTATGTCCCTGTAGTACCGCTAACATATGCAACACCTGTACCTAAACCAGAATCCTCACTTAGGCTCGTTCACCATATTATTATCGAATGAAATATCGTCGCTTAAGTTCTAACACCGCGGAAGTCAAAATACGCAACTTTTCAGGAGAGCAAAAAATCCGGTTTATTTAGCCTCAAACAACTGTTCATATTTAGGTTTATTCAATATATTTTTATGAAATTATCCGGAGCACTTGTCGTAACACGTCTAACTATGGAATAAAACCGACTTACGCGCTGTTGCTGTGGCGTTCTGTACAACACTGACACACGCGGTGTTTTTCTTTTTTGAATAACGACTCACCATTGGTTCAAACTCTCGTGTTTGATTCGTCAAACGATGCGCCTTGCGATTCTCTATCGAATGACATACAATACGTATTTTGTCAAAAAAATGACTTCCGCGGCGTTAGAACTTAAGCGACGATATTATCTTTCAATAGGGTAGATGACAAAAACAATCTAATTAGTCCGTCAGATAGAGTTCCAAAAAATATTGAACATAATGTATTTTTTCTTTTTTCACGTAAACAAATAATGAAGACGATACAGTACAGTGCGTCGAAAACTCGTGTGACGTCACATTTGAGTACATTTTTTTACCGGAAAGTGACGTCACAAGCCCTCACTCATCTTTGACGCGTTTTATCTTCAATTTTTATTAATTTGATAAAATGAAAAACACATTTTTTTTCGATAATCAACTGACAGACTAAACAGAATCATTTTTTTTAGTCAGGAATCATCCCTATTTTAGTTTCACAGGCGAGTCCTTAGAGACCCACCCACAGAGTAGATCAATGTTTAAAATTGTTGTAAGCAAGATGTTACTGACCAGCGTGGTAGGTATGCCGACGGACTCGGCCGCGGCGAAGGCGACAGAGAAGTTGGTGCGCTTGTCGTGCGGCGACAGCGACGCGTACGTCACGCGCCCGTCGCCCAGGTACGAGTGCAGCAGCGCGCACAGCGCCATGCCATCGTTCCACGATGAACTGGATTAAATAAAAAATTGTGAGCCGTCAAAAAGAAAATCCTTAGGCTGGGATTGAACTCGAAGTCTCGAGATTGTAACCCAGTGCTGTGCCCCGAGACCAGTTAGCTTGTTGTAAACCGTGGCAAATATGTAGATCTCATGCAGCATTAAGGTTCGGGCTTATTCGGCCCGGGTTGACAACTTGACAGTTGGCGACGCGTCGCCAAGGCATGCGTCTCCACACCAATTTTTGGTTTTACCCGCGCCTATAGCTGTTTCACATCAAAAATATATATTAGAATGATATTCCTGCTATTTACTCATATTATTAATACATACTTAAGTAACTCTGTACATAGTCGAGTGCAATTAGCCAAAAAATACTCAAAAGGTGGAACAAAGTTTAATTTTCTTTGGATAAAAAATCCAAAGAAAATTAAACTTTTTCGTTTATGACTAACTTCAAATTCAACGAATTCATATTGTAGCGTTGTATTGTAGTGTGACCTGTGTGCATCCATTAAACGCTAATTTAGTCTGTTTATTTGTTCATTGTAGTCGACTAATGCAATATTTTAAGTATTTTTTGAAAATGACCTATTTTCTGCAATTATTTTTAAAATGTTGAATTCTAAGACCAAGATTTCTTTTGAAATATTGGTAACTAATACTTTTTCACAGATAATTGGATGTAAAAATATTCAATAAAACCATATTTACGAGTGAAGTGACTAAAAATGTATTCACAATTTTATTATCAGGAAATCGTCTATATAAAAGTAAAGGTCATTTTTCTCAAAATATTTCTATGACGGTCAACGTAAATATTTTCCTGAAAATATTCTTGTTATATCTGCTATCCATAGACAACGAAATTAAAAAAAAAAAATGGTGATACTCGATAAAGATTGATCATTGCTGACAAAGGTGGAATGGGGCCGCTGGTAAATTTACAAAAATTATTGTAATTATAACGTAACCATTTCTCACGATTTCTATCTGAGATAAGTTGCAAGCTTGGGTCTCTGCGCGCAATTTAATATCAATACCGATACCGATACCACTCCCACTTCTTAGTGATAGAGGCCCTTTTGTCATGATTTACTTTTTTAACACTGACCAATATTTAACAAGTATCCTTAAATATTTTTCTAGTTAAACCTCGTTAGATACCTAATAAAATGAGGATTAAGACAATAATTTGCACATTGAGTTTCATAGCAGTATTTGGAAAAAAAAATGCTTTCATTAACATAGACGATTTTCTAACATTTTTGAATGAATTTTAAGTCACTACACTCATGAAAGTGGTCTTCATTAATATTTTCTGATCCAGTTATTTGTGAAAAAGCATCAGTTACCAATTTCAAAAGAAATCTTAGTCTAAAAATTCGATATTTTAGAAATAATTGCAAAAAATAGGAAATTTTCAAAAATACTTGAAATATACATTAAATCGACAACAATGAACAAAGAAACAGACCAAATTAGCGTTTAATGGATGCACGTAGGTCACACCATTACGCTACAATATGAATTCGTCGAATTTGAAGTTATTCATAAACGAAAAAAAAAATTCAATGACACTTAAAAAAAAAAATCGCGAGAGGCGAAATTTTTTTTTTTAACTTTCTTCTCCACCCCTCTAGGAACTCAATAAAAAAGTCCCATGAAAATCCGACCACTATAAACTTTGTTCCACCTTATTGTCTAACTGCACTCGACTAATATCTTTCTTACAGTCTTTAAGGTGACACATCACACGGGCTCGAACTCATTGGTGGGCGTGGCCATAAAGCACGCTGTCTCACCTGGCATCGTGCCCGACAGAGATAGTATCAGTGATGAACAGTTAGACAATAGTCTTCACGCGCGTCTAGTTCGTACGCACACTCAGCGTTCCGAACCGTTCCGAACAAAAACGAAGTTATATAATACTTTCGTCTGACCTTTAATTTAAATGCGCTAAAAAGAATAAAATAAACTTTTTCTTTAAAACTTTTATTATCAACTTAAAACGTCATCGTCACTACACAATTCGCGAGATTAGTGGCTACAATAATATTGTATTGTATAACTATATTGTTTGTTATTGTTCGCCAGGTCTGCTAATCCCTCGAGAGAAATAAATGGCTGTGAAGCCAGCAGAGTCTGGACGTGGGTCGGCAGACGACTGCTTTATATTGTCATCGTGGTACTGTGGATTTCCTTGGCCTGATAAAGTTTAGGATTTCCTTTTCAGGGCGTATCACGTCGGAGTCACCAATTTAGTGGTTGTTGTACACTATCTAAATTAAATTAAAAATGTTCATAATTCTATATAAATTTAGTCAACACAAGACAGAGAAGTTTTTTAGTTTGAAGGTTTTTATGTACAAAGTTTTGTGTATGAAGGTTGTATGTGTGGGCTTGACAGACGATGGGATATAAAGTTTCTAAATAAGTAGGTCGCTACACCATATTATAAGGTGTGCGAATCGATGGCGCGACCACGGCGTTTTGTTTTTAAAATAACTATGCCATGATTTTGTAAAAATATGTATGTACGTGGTTCAAAGGACATTGACCACAATCAGAGTCGCTTTATAGTAAAAGAGCAAGGTCATAAAAATAAACTCATAAATTATAAAATATTTTTTTAACTTCTCTTAATTCACTTGAACGAAATCGTATGTGGGGTTACTATTTTGTATTTTATTAGCTACAGTATTGGATTTTATTGCTTACTTTTTAAAATGGCGTATTTCGGTAAAATCAATGTTGCCAATTTATTAAAACCTGGGACATAATCCGTCACTCAGTTTTAAAAATAAATTCAACTATGACTTTATCCTCGTTATTTATATTTTTAATTAGCACAATTGAAATAACATATTTTCTTAGTTCACATCCTATAGATAATATTACTTTGCTAATTAAAAATCTTTCTTTAGTTGACAAATCAGTTACAGTCAGAGTGATTTATATTGACTGTTGGTAACACTACCACAATGTGATATGTGAACTGTCTCTGTCAATTTGTCAAACAAACAAAACAACACCGAACTTTTGTTTTCACTTGTGCATCGATAGTTGTTGAGTTTGTTGTGCTTAAAAATAACTTATCATGAATACAGTTCGTGTCTTATGTCAATTCAAGTCATACTATTGTAATGGGCTGCTGCTTTTAGTGGAAGGTTCGTTACAAAACTAACCTCAAAACTGAACAGAAAATCAAAGAACAACTAAAAACCCCCACAAAATAAATGGATATTTTTTTTTCCTTAGAAAGTACGACATTACCCCTCTTTTATATTCAATTTATGCTATCATACAAAAAGTTTTGATGCGCAACGGCGGTCAGTAGAAAAATGGGCATTCTCCTTTCCCAAAACCTTAAATTTGTCAAAGTTATGGTTAAAAAGTTATAAGGGTTTGAACGTGGCCACGCCATCGAAACGCGGAGAACCGCGCGGCCACGGAAATCTTAAAAACTAAGCGTTGCAGAGACCTGAAATTTAGGTAAATAACAGATTGAATTTGTAAAAAAAAATATAAAAAATCCTAGGTTTATATTTCAGGAGCATACGTATGGTATCGCTTATCACCTTCAAAATGTTCTGAATGTGAAATTTAAAATTGAAATTAATTAATTTAATTAATTAATGAATTTAATTTTAAATTATTTTTTTTACAAAAACTTGCCATAATAGTTCAAAAAAAAATGCCGTGGTCGCGCCATCGAAACGCACACACTATAGGAGTGCAATAAAAATGCACAGGCCCTTCAACTTCAGCGAAAAACAAATGACACGTCACTGACGTCATGCATGAAATGAAAAGGACAGAAATATAGGTCTTGTTCTTCTATCAAACGAAGGACATGTCAATATCGCGTGTCCCCCTCCCGCACCGCACCGGGGGAAACATTATTCAGTGAGATGCACGAAAATTCATAGTAAAAGGCGCGCGTAAAAAAATATGAAAAGGCTTTTGGGAAATCGAATTTTATGAAAAAACCACTGCATAAATCATTATCAAATAAAATGTATTGAATTCTTCGATAATTGTGCTGTGTCGGTACCGACTTTGTTTTGGAAATTTGACACTTCTTTTATTACTAATTTACGCCCAAAGTTACGTTAAAATTGGCAATAAAAATGAATCTTTGGTAGCTCGTAACTTTTGAATGGCTTTTTATTTTACTATTCTGTTTCCGCACAGACACAATTAATAATGAGACAAAACGATATCATGTTTAACTTTAGATGTACCATGTCAAACAGTGGAGTAATAGCCCCCCGAAATTTCTATGGAAAATATGTTGCGCAGTTCAACCTTAAGGTTGTTGGTACAATTATCGAAGAATTCAATACATTTTATTTGATAATGATTTATGCAGTGGTTTTTTCATAAAATTCGATTTCCCAAAAGCCTTTTCATATTTTTTTACGCGCGCCTTTTACTATGAATTTTCGTGCATCTCACTGAATATTGTTTCCCCCGGTGCGGTGCGGGAGGGGGACACGCGATATTGACATGTCGTTCGTTTGATAGAAGAACAAGACCTATATTTCTATCCTTTTCATTTCATGCATGACGTCAGTGACGTGTCTGTTTTTCGCTGAAGTTGAAGGGCCTGTGCATTTTTATTGCTCTCCTATAATGTGTGTTTCGATGGCGCGACCACGGCATTATTTTTTTTAAACTATGGCAGGATTTGGTAAAAAAAAAATTAAAAATTAAATTAATTCATTTCAATTTTAAATTTCACATTCAGAACATTTTGAAGGTTATAAGCGATACCGTACGTATGCTCCTGAAATATAAACCTAAGATTTTTTATATTTTTTTTTAACAAATTCAATCTGTTATTTACCTAAATTTCAGGTCTCTGCAACGCTTAGTTTTTAAGATTTCCGTGGCCGCGCGGTTCTCCGCGTTTCGATGGCGTGGCCACGTTTAAACCCTTATAACTTTTTAACCATAACTTTGACAAATTTAAGGTTTTGGGAAATTTGAACCACGTACATACATATTTTTACAAAATCATGGCATAGTTATTTTAAAAAAAAAACGCCGTGGTCGCGCCATCGAAACGCACACCCTATAATATGGTGTAGCGACCTACTTATTTAGAAACTTTATTTACATAAAACCTTCACGATATAATTTTTACTTTTCTTCTGATCTGTCACTTCTCTGTCTTGTGTTGACTAAATTTATATAGAATTATGAACATTTTTAATTTAATTTAGTTAGTGTACAACAACCACTAAATTAGTGACTCCGATGTGATATGCCCTGAAAAGGAAATCCTAAACTTTATCAGGCCAAGGAAATCCACAGTACCACGATGACAATATAAAGCATTCGTCTGCCGACCAACGTCCAGACTCTGCTGGCTTCACAGCCATTTATTTCTCTCGAGGGATTAGCAGACCTGGCGAACAACAAACAATATAGTTATACAATATTATTGTTGCCACTAATCTCGCGAATTGTGTAGTGACGATGACGTTATAAGTTGATAGTAAAATTTTTAAAGAAAAAGTTTATTTTATTATTTTTAGCGCATTTAAATAAAAGGTCAGACGAAAGTATTATATAACTTCGTTTTTGTTCGGGACGGTTCGGAACGCTGAGTGTGTGCGTACGAACTAGACGCGCGTGAAGACTAGCGTCTAACTGCTCATCACTGATACTATCTCTGTCGGGCACGATGCCAGGTGAGACAGCGTGCTTTTATTTCCATTTATCTCCTTAACGGCTGAACTGAGTTAAATTTAGCACTCAGATAGACCATGACCTGGGTAAGGATTTCACCAGTCACAAGCTTTTGCTCGCAGCTTCGCTCCCGATATGTACGGAAATTAATCGACGGTAGCCTACGACACTCGGGAATAATGTAACTTATTGTTAGTGAAACAATTTTCGAATACGGACCAGTGGTTTCAAAGATTACCTCCCACATACAAAGTTACAAACAAAATTTTACCTCTTTATAATATTATTTTAGAAGTATAGATTATACTGATAGGGAGCTAGAAATATAGGGGCTCAGGTTAGCCAACATTACGTGTGACCTTCTAACCCCCACAAGCTGCTGATGCTTTTTTGGTTACTCCGGACCAGGGATTCCCAAAGAGGTCGATACCATCCCCTTGGAGTCGATATCGGTTTCCCAGGGGTCGTCATGAACGAAAACTGATTTTGGGGGTCGACGAGGTTTAAAAATCGACCCCTATTAATTATCACAAGTTCTTGTTTGAAACTTTCAAAATACTGTACAAGTTAACAAAATAATATAATAACACTATTATATTATTTTGTTAAATTTTGATGAGAAAAATTGATGTCAAGTTTACTTAACCATCCGCAAAGTTTTTAAATTGGTAAGTATTTTGAATCAAGAAAAAAACTAAAGATAGGATTTATAAAGTAATTTGGCTATGGGCGTCTGAGGTATCAGTTCATTTTGGAAAAGGTCTCTTGCCGAAAATAGTTTGGAAATCCCTGCTCTGGACTGTAGGTACTGTTGACACTTACTTGGGCCCTATCAGAATACCAGCGCTGTGAATTTGGGCCCTATCAGAATACCAGCGCTGTGACTTTGCATGGGCCCTTTCAGAATACCAGCGCTGTGACTTTGCATGGGCCCTTTCAGAATACCAGCGCTGTGACTTTGGGCCCTATCAGAATACCAGTACTTTTATTAAATGTCACAGCACCTTGCTGAGATAGGAGCCTTTTGGCCTTGCATTTTGATTGCCTTTTTTTTCTCTTGTTTATTTTTTATATAATTTTGTCATTTCTATTCTATCTTTTTGTTTCTGTTATGTCCTGTGTAAGTTTAATAAATACTTTCCTTATTTTCTTCTTTGCTTACCTAAAGTTAGTGATATCAATGTTGTTGTATCCCATGGTCTTCTGTTGGCACCACTTGAGCAGCGCGTTTCGTTTAGAGCCGCCATTCTTCACTTGTAACGCGTTCAACGGATCCTTACGTTCACCTGTGGTTTTTACAAATCTTAATTTAAATCTATTCAATTTTTAGTTCAGTTTCTAAAGAGTTCGGAGAACCTTTTTATTTTTTCAGTGAATGTTAATGAACATTGTGTATTGATGTTTGTTTTTGCGACATTTATCATGCACACACATAGAAGCTAAGCTTAGTACGTACTTACTTACCTAGGCAGAGCTGCTGTCGCATAATGCATATTTAGAATTATAATACTTTCTTAATCTTTAAGAACATTTTAATGTCCACATGTTTACGTCACCACACAGAGTTCATTGTGAATCAGGATCAAACAACCGCATAAACTACACAGGTATTTATAATACGTGATTATATTTATATATTCATCACCATCTGCCCAGCCTTTTCCCGACTATGTTGAGGTCGGCTTCCAGTCTAACTGGATGCAGCTGAATACTTGTATTCTACATGGAGCGACTGGCTATCTGGCCTATCTGATTTGTTTGCTAAACTGTTTGGTCACCAATCTGAACTGAAGGTTCAGAAATCTAATACCTATCATGTTTGTCGTTTCTCGTCTCACACACCTTATCTTCCACAATACAAACCGAGCACAAGTTCAGTTTATTATTGCACTCACTGAAGCAACAAAAAGGGGTCAACCCCGGAATGAGAGATAATAACCTGTAAACTCGTATACACCTTCATTTTGGTGTTCTAAAAGTTGTCTCAGTCTCATAAAATTTCGTGTCCAAGTTTCGTGTCGTAAGGTATTATAGGTCGCAAAAATCAGTTTTTCGATTTTGTCTCGGTTTCTGTAGCTCCAATGATGTTAACATTTATTATAAAAATTGTAGAGCATATTTGCGACAAATTTTGTTTCAAAAATTGTTCACTACCTGTAGCAGGATACCAGTGAATATTTGACTTTCAGACTCACATATGTCTCCGTAGCTGTTCCGGCGCACGAAGCTCTCCATGGCCTTCTGCTGCAGTGAGAGCGCGCGCTGCTCGTCCGGGATGTTGGCCTGCGCCTGCGCCGCCTCTGCCCCGCCCCGTTAGGCACAACGTCAAACAAGCGCACCGCAGACGGATTTGTGATCATTTGGAATAACAGTACTAGTGAAACGTGCCAAATACTGCTTTGTTCGAAGTTTCGCGTGTTAGTCGAAAATAAACTACTATAGACCCTGTCCGTTATAAGTGTATTGAGAACGGTCAAATGGTGTTAGATCAAGACCAACATCTATTTTTACAAAAGTATTAGTGGCGACATTTATAACGCCATTTACAAACTACGATTGACGCGTTCTACAGCGCGCAAGTAAAGTTTACCGCGCAGATGTTTTGTATTTTTTTTCTCCGCCGTATACGGGGAAAAATATCAATATACCTAATGCTTTATGCACAAATAATATTGTACAGAGGTATTCTTATCTAAATGCATCAGTTATACACAATCAAAAACGCAGAGACAAGAAAATAGTCTGCATGATACGGTTTTCTCCGCATTTTTATTTAGTCACCTACTAATTTTAATCACAAAACCGTCGATGGTGTACATGAGCGAAATATCCCCACAGTCAGCCAGTGAGGATATTTCTGAGTAGACACAAACAATGCAGAGTGGTACCGTCCCCAATGAGTGAACTTATAGTCCCGTATGACCCGACTCCACAAGAATAGGGGAAAGATGGCGGGAAAATACCGACCCCATTTTGATTTTGGAATGACGGTTTGAATTTAAAATAAATTTTAAGTACCTACTATTATATTGTATTGTTTCCTTTGTTTAACTCGATATGAAATAATATTGTTGTTTGAAAGCTGAGAAATGAATTATGATGTTACAACAATGCGGCTAAAGGTCATAGCCCACATAAACGACTCCGCTCCCACCCCACTCCCACGCAAAAAGAATATAATTCAAATATGGGCTTTATGTATTACTCTTTAGATATACTTTACATTGGCAACATAAATTAGCAGACAGCTCGCCGTCACTGTGCTTACCGCCGTCAATGCCAATGTAAAGTATATCTAAAGAGAAATACTTAATGCCCATATTTGAATTATATTATTTTTGTCGGATGGGAGCCGAAGTCGTGTAACTGGGCTAAGACCTAAATGCTTTTTAAAAATCTCAGAGCAAACTAAAAAGATAAGAAAAATATCCCAAAAATGAAACCATAACACCAGAACCAGATAAAACGTAGTTATTGAATTAGACAAAGGAAAAGTCCCACTCAAAAAATAAAAACCCAATTTAAAAAAAAACTTAATATACAGGATGTCAAAAATAAAAGTCTATTGGCATGCATCATGTAATGAACTAAGAGTTTAATAAATAAATTAGTAACGTGGCACACAACACATCGTTAATTTGTAGTTAATTAGGCAAGGGTAGGGCTATGCGCCGCGTTCATGCTGCCATGCTGGAAAAAATAAGCGACTTTCATGCGATTATATGTAGCCGGGGACGAGATTCTCGTATTTAATATAATTGGGGGTTTTAAATATTGTTTTCTCAAACATGCTTGGAAATTTGAGCATTATTTTGACAACCTTCTTTGAGATAAATCGACATTGCTGTACTGGCCAGATACATGCGACCAGCGGCCGGCAAAAGTTGTATGAAAATCCATATCCGTCGTGTTTAGCGGTCAAATAAATTGCATAGTAAACTCATATCCACTCATCTGTCGTGTTATTTAAAAATGGAACGATCTTTTACTCTGAAACATGGCAACCAAGGAGGTAACTTATCAAAGGTTTTATTTAAATTTCGAATTGGCTTGCAAATAGAAAGAGGTTTATTGAAAAAAAAAAACAAATGAACTCTTCAACGCGAGTTTTAATTTCCTCGCTTTATTAGAGAAAAGTACTATACAAGCCTTGGTGAGCAACAGAGGCCATACGTAAGTCCATAATGTATCTACTATTTACCTTTACCTTTTCATGTCACACATGTTTATTAAAATAAATGCTTCTCTATCTTTATAGATTTTTTGTAGGGGATATTGTAAAAATCATACGTAATTGCCAAAATAAAATTACAAGAAAATTGCATTCCGCTATACTCCGAACAAATAAAAAAAAAAACATGCTAGCCTCTTTTATAATTTCTACTCATTATACTCAAATAAATTGGTTACTTCCATGCATATAATTACCCCAAAAATAAGGAAGTTTATTTACACTATTATTAGACAAGGTGACAGGGCATCTAATTTGAAATTTTGATTTAATATAACGTAATATGTTTTTAGCCATTTTTACGACTTTGATCATTTTAATAACTTATTACAACATGGACATGGAAACATACAAATTCAAAACTACATCCACCATCACCTCATCGTCGTCTTATAACTATGCACATTATAAAATCCTAAGCTAAATAAAGTTCGAAACTTACCGTTGGCGATAGGTGAAGGGCGGGCGCCCCTGGCTGCGGGCGGTTTAGTGGAGAAGGTGGTTCCGCCCATACCGTTGGTGGGCGCCGTGGAGTCAGCCATGCCGTTCTTTATCGTAGTTGACGTTGTAGTAGTGACGCCTACCGTAGTTTGCTGAAAAATTAAAATAATAAAGGGTGTAAAAAGACTCTTCACGAAGCCGAAAGCACTTGTTCTACACCATACCAGGGAACCTTCTAGTTACGGAGATATTGGGGGTCCAAGTTTAAAATATTCACCAGTTTTTTTGAAGTGAAAACTTCTTTAGGCGCGTTGAGCTCTTTTTGGGTGAAGGAAAAACATTGATCTCATCGTCACTTGACGTAACGTGCGGTCACGCTTCGTAGCACTCGTAGGCGATCCGCTACGGCGTAGCACCACATAGGCCACAACAAGTGCTACGACTGGGGCGGGTGTACTTTTTGTTTTCACTTCTATCGGCAGTCCCCACAGACTGCCCCGATTGTTTTTAATCCATTTTTCAATGTTTGATTTTTACTTCAAACACCTGCACGATCTCCGTACTATTCAACCCATCCATTAGTAGTTTTAGAGTGCATTACATCGAGTTCTAAAAACGTGATTTCTCACTCCAAAAAAAAAGTAGTTAACCAGCGATAATTTTTGCGTAAAGTTACTTAGTTTGATGTACAGAATGCTTGGTTGACGGCTTCGTGAAGGGTCCGTTCACACCCTGTATGTAGAGTGAATAATATACATTGCATTGAATTTTATTTTATTTTTATTTATTTAACATATAACTTAGCACTGCCCTGCAAATTGCAAAAACCTAAGAAAATTTGAATTTCGCGGGCTACCGTGGAGCATCAGCCTTAACGATAATGTTAGGGACCATGTCAGTTTAAAGACCTGTGTAACCAAGCTGCTTACAGTCAGTCGGCGGTGGCTTTACGCTTCTATGCAAGGGGGGGGGGGGGTGTTGAGCCTCGTGCATGTAAAAAGATGGCGGTCAACTCGCATGCTCTGATCGCTTTGGTTAGGAGACGGTCTGGGAGAGGTTGGTTAGGTTCTTACCTGTGGCCACTCTCCTACTGGTGTGGTTGCAGGTGACTGCTTAGCTGCCTTCGCTGCGTTTTCTATGCTCTCAATGAGAGACTTGACTGACAGACGGGAGTCTTGGCGGCTAACACCTGGGACAATAATTTTATAAATATTAGTCATACTGAAAGCTTATGGGCAGTAAAGGTATATACGGCTTACATCTTTAAGTCGATACTGAGAACAACATCTTTTCTGTCAACACAGTAATGGATCAGAGCTGAGACCTAAAGATCTGTGGAAATATCAACATATTGCTTTAAAGTCCTTAGTTAATGACTATAGCAAATGGGTTTTGACGACTTTGCTCTTACATATTTACCAAAGATACGACGAGCCCACGTTGGTACGGACAATTTTTAACGTGACATTTATTTTTCGCACGCTAGCAGAAAAGCACACTCGTGATTGACTCGTGACTCTTGGCGAGCGATCGTAATATCGATTGAAAATCATTGAATGCAGTAACCCGTACGAACGTGAGCTTATTAAGTTTTGGAGAACACATCTGTCCTTTCTTGCAGTAAGTAACAGGCAATTCGCAGTTTAAAGTAGGGCCAATTTAATAGATCACATTTGACATCTGTCAGTTCAAAGTTAAGGTTACATTATTTTGTCATTATAACAATAATTAAGTAATAATAATTGAAAAAAGTTAAGCAACTTTTCAGTTCTAACTTCGAAAAAATAAATAATGTTTTATGCCAGCCGTTACAAGGTTACAGTACCCGGCAATAAATATTGCACATCGACCTTTGGAAAGAGACAATCAGCTAATTTCGGCTTCGTAGAGCGCTATCTCTCTCGCACGAAATACAAACAGTCCGGTATCTATGAACAACGACTGACAAACGTCACATAGGTAGTGTGCGACAGAGATAACGCTCTACGAAGCCGAAATTAGCCGATTGTCTCTTTCCAAAGGTCGATGTGCAATATTTATTGCCGGGTACTGTACGTTGTTGTATTTTGATCGTACACCATACTTGTCAAAAACCCGTGATTACCTTTAGTCCTCCTATGCGAGGCAGCAGTGGCCATAATGTCTTGTAGTGAGGCACTGGTGAGCAACGGTGGTGGTGGCGGAGTCTCCTCCGTGCGAGGCGGGATGGCTGGAGGTGACATAGACGTTATTGTCTGTGGTATACTCAATGAACTGGGGTTGCAAGGACTACTGATCTTGTCTTAGGATCGCACACGGGCCACCGGCCACAACCACAAAACGGCGCCACGGACATATTTCCGTAAGTATAAGTATGAAAACTACAGAGAATATGCCGGTGGCGTCGTTTTGTGGTTGTGGCCAGTGGCCCGTGTATTGGGACCCTTAGTAAATGTGCTCCAAAGGCGACTGTAAACCATAGGCGGTAAAGTTGCTTTCAGAAGTGAACTTTAACTTGTTTTAGAATAATGTTCAGAAGGCTTGTCGGACGAGATAATGGAACGTTTAGGTGTGCCAACTTTTTATGGGTAAAAAATACATTTTATCCAAGTTATTAAATTTTAATATTCGTCTGGAACCGAGCAAATATAGCCTAGGTTCAACTTTGTCTCGTATAATTTGACTATGAAAATATAATCTAGGAATCCAACACCAGACAAATCCCAGTGCGATAAAAACTGAAGCGAAAAACCATGCTTATATCGTGACGAATAAATAAACGCATATAATGTTTCATGCTGTATTTTTTTTTCACCATCCCCTGAAATAAACGGATTCTAAATTGAAGTGACAATTCCTTCTCGAAAGAACTTGCTTTTACAAAATCGAATTTGTACTCCAAAATAAGTATAATGAGGCACAAAAGCATAGGTTAAGCTTCTGAACGCATCATACGCAATTAAAGATTACAGCGCATATCAGATTGAATATTTAAAAATAAAGTGATTTTGAGATCAACTCTACACTCTATACCTGATCAGGTATACATTTTTGGACCACTGATGTGACTGTAGGAAACATAGGAGTTTTGCAATACAACCCAGCACCAACCCAAACAACCATCTGCCAAACTTGCATATAAAGTAACCCAGCGTTCAGAAGCTTAACAAATGAAACAGACCACCACCATGTCACCGCCACCGAATGAGACAACACAAGATTCATGTTTCCATACATTGATACAGTTATTTACATGTAATTCACACTCGAACGTTTAGGGTTTCCGGTCACAAAAGCGCTGACTTACGTAGAGGTCTTCGGGGCGGGGGATCTTTCAGTGACCTTAACGGGTGCGACACCCGTTTATGCTCCAAAGTCCTCCAATATGGCTTTTCCCTAGGCAAGGAACCTGTATTTGTATCAATGCTTGGTGAAGTCGGATGTTGTAGAGAAAATTTTCTCGGCGCAGCCTCTGCTGGTACATCTGGGTCCGGTTTATTTTCTAAGTTTTGAACTATTTCTACAATAGATCCAGTAGGTTTCTTTGGTAGGTCGTCCTTAGCGCTAGGCGCTTTTGATAATGATATAATCGATTTAGTAATGCTAGCCATCTCTTTAGGTGCAGTCGTGCTCTCTAGAAAATCTAACGATTTCGATTTTGTGTACCTATCATTTGCCTTCGGCCTCTTGATTCGTCGAGGTACTTTTAGAAGATCTTCTCTAGGTATTGCAGCCAGTTCATCGTTTAAAGATTGGTTTTTATTTGATATCTTTTCATCATCGGCTATATTTTTGTCTTTGGTTATTACTTCGGAAATCACAGGCCCTATTTCTTCATAAACATTTTCCTGTTCGGAATGCCTTCTTTGTTCAAGTTGTGCTGAAAAAGGATTCGTTGGCGCTATGTTTGCATTTCCTTTACTTGCTTCCACTGGCTGAGGTTTTAAAGAATGTGTAGAATTTATGACGAACGGTACGCTTGCTACTGGCTGATAATATTTGTTGTCGATCAAATATTGAGGAGTCTTCGATAACTTGCCAACAGTTGTGGTTACTTCTGTTGGTTTTGCTGCAACTTTTGGCACAACGCCTACAGTTTTTGGGGGGTCTAAAGGCTTTATTGGAGTTTTAGCAAAATTGTGAGCAGTTTTTGATATTTCCAAAGGTAAAGGCTTAGCTATATTTTTACTTGGCGAAGGCGTTTTCCTTTCGGGTAAGTTTTCGTTTGAACCGAAAGTTTTCCATGACAGAAAAGGCAGTTGCTTCGCTTTAACATTCTTTTGATAAAGGCCTTTTCTTTTGGTACTGTCCTCAGGGTTCTTCACCTCAGTGACTTTGGTATCTGTTTTGTTATCTGAATCAACTTGTTCGATATCACTGTAGTAAACAGTACCTTTGTTAGCCTCTTGCTTTTGTTCTATTGGGACCTCTTGGGGTGCAAGAGGTTTGAAAAACACTGGGTGTATCAATACAGGGCTTATTATTATTGGAGATGTCGGTGCAATATTACCGTTACCTAGTTGAATAGGAGCCAAGAACGTTCTAAAAGTATTTGCAGTTCTATTAATATTAGCATTAGGATTACTTTGCACTGGAGCTGTCTTTGGTATATCATCACCTAAGTCTGTGGTATTTATTGTTAGATGATAGCTTACATTATCATCAATAGGAACTGGTGTTTTGGGTTCAGGAGGAATAGTATCCTTTATCGGTTCTATGAAAGATTCGCTACTTTCTTCTTTTGTAGTACTGGGTATATTTACATTACTGGTAACTAAACTATTATTTTCTTTGGTATCTACAACTTTTGGTTTCGAATTGCGTCGAGGTTCGATCTCTGGTAACTTTGGATCACTGGGTGGAGTAATCTTTCTAGAGTTATTAGTATTATCTATTTCACCTTTAGTAACAGGAACAGGTTCACAAGTACTTTTCTCATAATTTTCTTTCAATACCTTTGTGCAAGGAGAACCTCTTTTAGCTCTGTTATTCCCAATAATTCTGTCTATTGCAGCTTTGAATGTGAGTTTTAGTTCCTCATTGACCATTTTAAGTTGTTTCTCAACTTTATCATCAATAGGAATATCTCTCAGTATATCTTTATTAGGCTGAATCAAATCAACTACTGGGCCTTTTTTAATATCATCAGGGTATGGAAAGGGGAGCATTTCTTCAGCCTTTATAACACGTATATCTTGTTTTACGTCATTGTTGTTGGCTTCAAATATGGTTCCGACTTTGTTGTCATTTTTCTCAATGGGTGGTGACAGAAAAACACTGTCAGAACCTTCCGTGAAAAGAGATATTTCACTTTGAGTGTTAAGAGTTAAGAAATCCACACTAGTGGCCTCATTCAAAGCTTCTTTATATTCTTCGTTAGTGTTTAAATTATCCATACTATAAGACTTCGGCTTTCCATTGTATGTCCCAGACATATTTGTACTGAAGATGGTACGTTGTCTTGAGGTCGGTGCGAAACAAGAATCTGATTTAATTAACCTAAAACTATGATTCAGATCGATTAGCTTCTTCGGTAATTCTGGTTCAACTGGAGGGCTATCATTTGTTTCATCGCGGAGGTCGATGGCATTTTGTCTTTTCAACTCCTTGGTTTCAAAAGGAGGTAAGACAGCTTCCGCTAACACTCTACTCGGGTACTCTTCTTTGGGTGATTTTGGACTATCGTCATCATTCGTTTCGTCTGTGGTGACATTTTGGATTTTGATTTTGAATTCATCTAGCAACAAATCGTCAAAGTCGTTCTTCTGTTCTGGGACGTTGGATCTGAAGAAGGCTTGTTCTATTAAGCTTGCTTCCTTCGCTGGAGGATCAGTAACGCTGTGCACTCTAGACAGATATCTAGTTCTTATACTCTTGAATACATCTTTAGATGGACTCAAATCATCACTTGTCTGAGAGTCACAATTGTCAGATTCCTTCGACTCTAATATATTGTGATCTGAGTAAACGCTATCCATAGATTCCGATCTGTCAACACCTGTGTTGGTACATCAAATAGAGATTAGACATTGTTTAACATATATTTGATGGTCGATAACTGTTAGTTTATGAATGTCTACGTAGTTAAGCATTTTACACAGAATTAGCGCATGGAAATGCATGTTAATTCTGCTGAAATTGTTGAACAAATCTTAATGTTTGGACGTCTCATTATTATTTTATTTGACTTCATGCAAAATGAACAGTAAAGCTACGTCGAAAGCTATTTTTTTTTTCAAGTTAATATAATTTTGTACAGAAATGTTGTAATTACCTGAAAACATAACTCTCATTATCTTAATTGATCACACGTCTATAGTAAACCCTCTTTACTTCGCGTTTGATTCTGAGCATTTGCAAGATACAAAGCAAGGACTAGATAACAAAAATGTTAACAAACTCCAAACTACTTTCAAATCTATCTGACATACACATGCAAAGCTCTCACTTGCGCGTTTTATAGAGGATTTTTTTCTTAAAAAAAACTGCCAATCATAACAATTTCAGTATTGGTGCAGCAAAATAAAATAGAAAGAAAAACTTTGTATACAGTGCTCCCAAAAAGTGAAAACATTGAAATTAAATAGACAAAACATTAAACTGAGTACCTATAATTATTCACAAATAAAGATAGAAAACTTTGAAAGTTCGTGGATAGAATTTTTCCCATAGTATTTTACATATTAGTCCATTGGAGACGAACATTGGAGATCTATAAATTGAAATACTTTGTATAAATAGATCCATAACAAGTCGTACATAAAAAAAAACACCAAATTCAAAGTGTATCATACAAAGCCAATTCATAATTTGTCAAACGCATCCACAATAAACCCCTAAGTGTCTCCCTAACTCTTCGACTTACCCTTGATAGAGTGCAGCTGGTCTTCCAAGAGTCGTATCCTGTCCCTCGCGGCCTTGTTCTCGGAGACCAGTCGCTCCAGTTCCCTTTGAGCTTCGGTTTTGAAGTCATTGGCGACGCGGACAGTCATCAGGAGGTCGCTTTGGAACTGCTTCCATTCGGCTTCCTGTGAAGAAAGTTTGTTAAAGATAAAGGCAGGTTACCTATATCACAGATAGGAAGGAAAACCGACGGTAAAACAGGTACCAAGTATTCAGTAATTCATTCTAAACTCCCTCCCCACCAAGAATTTTTTCATCGGTTATTTAAAAAATGGAGGGAGGCCTTTGCCCAACAGTGGGACAATACAGGCTAGATATAAAAAAATTAAAAAAATTACTTAAGGCGACTACATGAGCTAAACGCGAGTTTTATAATGCAAAAAAGCATATGATTCACTGCAATAAACAAAACCAGAAAAATTATATGATATTGTTCAGGATATATGCTAGTATGATAGTGTTTTTAAAACTAAAATGTAAGAAAATTATTCTATGCGCATTCCCGTACTTTAAGAAATTGTCTAGCAAGCAAAACCATCAAATTCATGCCTTAAATAATCATATGCATTTTCTAGTTAGTCATTATAGTGACAGGTTGACATTTTTCGACACTAACAGTTTCGTTCAGAAATTGAAGTCAACCAGGAACCATGCGTACTTGCCTATTAGTTTTAGACGTCAAATAGCTCGGCTATTAGCTTTTAATATAAACTCAGACATAATTATGTGGTATGTCGCAGTTTTTTGTAAATAGGTCTACGGAAATTAGTAATTATACTAATTGTAATTATACAAATAGTATTAGCTTAGATTTAAACTAGTCAATAAGACAATAGAAGGTACGAGTGACAATTTAGTTAATCTCGTCAACTTCGAGGTATCTTCTAGCTCTCAATCAAATAACTGTAAAAAAGGGGCTGAGCAGAATTCCTTAAAATTGTTTCACCAGAATATTCAGGGACTTTCTTCCAAAGAACTAGAAATAGAACTATTTTTAGAAAAAACTAAGTTTGATATTATCTGTTTTACTGAACATTGGATGAAAGATTATGAAGTAATGCAAATAAATTATGAGAATTACAATGTGAGCAGTTGCTTTAACCGAAAATCTAAGATGCGTGGGGGTTCATTAATCTTAATAAAAAATTGTATTAAATCTAAGTCTCGTAATGATATAGTCGATCTATCGGTTGAACATAGCATTGAATTGTCTTGTGTTGAGCTCGATAAGCATGTAATAGTGTGCGTTTACAGACCCCCTAATTACCTGAACTATTCTATCTTTGAGTCAGTAATGGAAGATACTTTGGCAAAACTTGTAACTGGTAATAAACCAATAATTATCTGTGGTGACTTTAATGTTAATATCATAGAGAATAATGTGAATAGCAGTAGATTCTAAGTCTCTTTAAATCATTTAACTTGTCAAATGAGTTTTCAGAACCAACTCGAATTACTACAAATACTGCTACATGTATCGATAATGTTTTTTGTTGCTGCGATTACATAAATAAATCCATCGTAAATTACCTGCCTTCAGATCATAGTGGTCAGACGGTTACTTTCGCGTACAATAGACAATTACAAAGAATTCAAATACAAACTAGACTAATAACACCCAGCAATCTAGACAAATTTAATAATAATTTAATTAGCAAGTTAAGTATACCGGGTCATATTAGAAACAATGCAAATGTATTTTATGAAGAATTATTTTCGGTAGTGCACACTGAATTTAATAATACTTTAAAAAAGAAATCTAAAACTATTGGCCCGAAGTTTACTTTCAGTGACTGGGCAACACAGGGTATTCGGAAAAGTAGGGAACGATTGTTTGAGCTGTACGGCCTTAAGCCTTACATCAACACTGAAGCTTTTAATAAATATGTTGCTACTTACTCGAAAAATTTTAAAAACACTTGCAAGGTAGCCAAATCCTTATTCATTAGCAACAAGATTAAATCAGCCGACAACAAAATAAAGACGGTTTGGAAAATTATCAACAGTGAAACAAATAGAAATAAAAAACAAGGTAATGACTTCACACTAGAGACACCGCGTGGCCTTGTGAGAGCAAACAATGAAGTTGCTCAAGAATTTGTAAATTTCTTTACCAGTATCCCACTTAAAACTACTGAAACCTTAAATTCCTCTCCCTTGCTCTCTATTGATTTATTGAAAGCGAACGTTTCAGCCTGTCCAAATGAATTTAAATTTCAACATATAAACCCCTTAACAGTCATAAAAGGTTTTAAGCAAATCAAGGTCAAATTAACGGAAGATCTATGGGGTATGTCTATCAAAGCTTGTACCTCAATTATTGAGACTGTAGCGCCGTATTTAGCCTCAATATTTAATTTGTGCGTGGATCAAGGGGTCTTCCCCGATCTGATGAAATTCAGTAAGGTAATACCGCTTTTTAAATCCGGGGACAGTAAAGACACCAATAACTACAGGCCCGTTTCCGTGTTGCCGGTTTTCAGCAAGGTGTTTGAAAAGATAATGCTCAATCAAATGCTTAACCATTTTAACACTAATAAAATATTACACGAGCAACAGTATGGTTTCACCAAAGGACGTTGTACAACTGACGCCGGTGTCAATTTATTAAAACACATATTTACTGCGTGGGAAGAGGCACAAGATGCCATAGGAATCTTCTGTGACCTTTCGAAGGCATTTGATTGCGTAAATCACGAAACCCTGATCTTGAAACTTCAGCATTACGGTTAAGGTAAACTTGCGCTCAGTTTAATAAAATCGTACTTGCATGATAGACAGCAGCAGGTACAAATAAATGGAGTCAACTCAATGGGTTTAAAAGTAAAAATGGGTGTACCACAGGGTTCAATATTGGGTCCCTTCCTCTTTTTAGTATATATTAATGACCTACCCCATCTATTTAACAACCATCCGCATATGGTGTTGTTTGCTGACGATACTTCTTTAATATTTAAAATAAACAGACGTGCCACTGATCTTGATGACGTAAATAACGCCCTACTGCAGGTCCACAATTGGTTTACCGCTAATAATTTAGTACTAAATGGGAAAAAAACTAAATGCATTAGATTTGCTCTACCAAATGTCAAAAGTAGTGATTGTGACATAATATTGAATCAAGAGAAACTAGAATTTGTCGATAAAACGGTTTTCTTGGGAATCACGCTCGATTCAAGGTTACAATGGGGTCCTCATCTAACATCTCTTGCAGGACGGCTAAGCTCAGCAGCATATGCTGTTAGAAAAATCCGTCAATTTACTGATGTTGATACCGCGAGGCTGGTCTATTTTAGTTATTTTCATAGTATTATGTCATACGGTATTTTACTATGGGGACGGGCTGCAGACATCGAGTCTATATTTATTCTGCAGAAAAGAGCCATCAGAGCCATTTATGAATTACGTAGACGCGATTCTCTAAGAGAACTGTTTAAGGAAATTAATATCATGACAGTACCTTGTCAATACATCTATGAAAACATCATGTACGTTAGAAAAAATCGGCATTTATTCAGTAAGAGAGGGGACAGACACCACTATAACACTAGAAATAGGGACCAACTAGTTCAGCCAGGTTTCAGGCTTGCTAAAGTGGATTCATCTTTCATGGGGTACTGTTTGAAATGTTACAATAAAAATAAAACTTTTTTGCCAAAAATAAAACCGACTTCAAAAAAAACAAGAAACAAAAAAAAACACAAAAAGAAAAGGACAAAAAAATACACTAAAAGAAAAACAAAAAAAAAAAACACTAAAACAAAACCACAAAAAAGTGAAAAATAACTTTAGCTTCAGAAGCCGGTGAGAAAAACACCAAATCAATCAAAGGTCAAGCTTCAGAAGTCGGTGACCTTGTTTAATTGATTTAGTGTTTTTGTCACCGACTTCTGAAACTTGACCTTTGATTGATTTGGTGTTTTTCTCACCGGCTTCTGAAGCTAAAGTTATTTTTCACTTTTTTGTGGTTTTGTTTTAGTGTTTTTTTTTTTTGTTTTTCTTTTAGTGTATTTTTTTGTCCTTTTCTTTTTGTGTTTTTTTTTGTTTGTTGTTTTTTTTGAAGTCGGTTTTATTTTTGGCAAAAAAGTTTTATTTTATTTTTCCATTTTTAGTTGTAATATTGTTGTATTTACTTACAAATATTTGCTATGCATTCATTGTACATGGTTAACAATACATGTCATGGTAATAGGCTTATCCCCAATAAATGGAACATAACATGCCATAACTGTCGAAATCTGGGTGTACTGTACACATCTATGTACCCCTCAGAGCAAACAGGTGTAATGTTACGTCATGATGTTGTTTAAACAATGAACATCCAACCGATTGGAGCTATCACAACAGATTTGCCGTCTATTTTTGAAGAGTTCTATTGTATATCTCCGAAGATCAGCATCAGATCTTCACCAAATTAAAATGGGACCACCTCAGGAGTATACTCTTTCAAGTAAAAAAAGAATTTTGAAAATCGGTCCACAAATGGGAGAGAAATCAGGTAAATTGTACACATCTGCGTACCCCCTCAGAGCATACAGGCGTGATGTTACGTCATGATATTGTATAAACAATGAACATCCAACCGATTGGAGCTATCACAACAGATTTGCTGTCCCTTTTTGAAGAGTTCTATTGTATATCTCCGAAGATCAGCATCAGATCTTCACCAAATTAAAATGGGACCACCTCAGGAGTATACTTTTTCAAATAAAAAAAGAATTTTGAGAATCGGTCCACAAATGGGAGAGAAATCAGGTAAATTGTACACTTCTGGGTACCCCCTCAGAGCATACAGGCGTGATGTTCCGTCATGATATTGTATAAACAATGAACATCCAACCGATTGGAGCTATCACAACAGATTTGCCGTCTCTTTTTGAAGAGTTCCATTGTATATCTCCGAAGGTCAGCATCACATCTTCACCAAATTAAAATGGGACCACCTCAGGAGTGTGCTCTATCAAAAGAAAAAATAATTTTGAAAATCGGTCCACAAATGGGAGAGAAATCAGGTAACATACATAAAAAAAAAAAAAAAAAATACATACACACGAACATATAACCTCCGCCTTTTTTGAAGTCGGTTAAAAATACCTCCCCACATTCTTCAACTGAATGAGACGAAATTTAAATCTTGTATAAAACGCACACTATGTAGGCAAGCATATTATAAGTTGGGGGATTACATTGATGATAAAAATGCTTGGCTAAATGCTGATCCTGCTCCACAACCATAGGTGGGGGGGGCAAACTAATTGTTTGTACTGGTCGGGCATTATTTGAGTCCATCGTCACGTAAAGAAGAAGATGAAGAATTGATTCCCATGTTAATGTATTGTGGAAGCTGCAGAAGATTGTAAAAATATACTTGCATTGTATAGATTCCAGTTCTTAGTATTATATAATTGCATAGCACATGTGTGAGTACTTTGTACTGTTCAGCCACCATTTACATTTATTTATCTTTCATTGACTTGAATATGCCTTGGTAGCTGAGAGAATGTCATGCTCACTTAGATGTCTCGCTGATGGTGGCGGGTGTCGGGTCATTTAGTTCCCTTCCTCCTATGGTTGAGTTGAATGGCGCCGGTACATGCGTCATGTCTGTGAACGGGCGCTGTCAGTTGGGACTGGTCATCTCTTAGCTGCCAAGGTTCATTTTAATTACTTTATTCATAAATTTTTGATCTAATCTTTTACTCTGGATGCTCTTAGTGTGCACGTCTTTCTACATCGTTCTCACATATATGTATAATCTCAAAATTAATGATGTAACCAAGATTTTGTAACAATATTTTGATTTTATTAATATTTTTTATTGAGTGTCCATGGAGTTTCTTGCCCGTTCTTCTCCATAGAGATCTACGCTAGGGAATGGGCAACTACAGTACTTTCTCAAGTTATTATGCCTTGTGACTGGGACTGTAGCTTTGATTTTCTTTTTTGTATTTTTGACTTTCAAAAGTGCCGTAATGGTCTAATTGAAATAAATGCTTTGAGTTTGAGTTTGAGTTTTCAAAACATAATACAACTAATTTTACTCGATAAAAAAATAATTCTACAACCAACATTAGCATGATAGTGTTTTATTTTTTTAGTCCAATAAATAGATTTTCTGTAAATCGCAAAAAAAACACTCATTTCGCACTATTCGGCCGCAGTGACTGCTGTAACAAGCACTTTGTAGTGCAAGCTGATTAGAACTTTATTCTAACAGTTTTTCAAACGAAGTTTGAATCACCACAAATAGAGTTGCTAATTTAGCTCCTGTAGTCGCTTTAATCCAATTAAAAGCTCATGCAAAAGTCGGCGTCTGTCGTGTGAATATTCACACTAAGTATCTCTTGAAAGCCGTTTAGATAAAAATAAAAAAAATATTAATATCGCTGGACATTTTTACACACAGCGCCATCTAGTGCCACACTAAGCAACGAGGCTTGTGTCGTGGACACCAGATAGTTTATAAACTACATAGATACTTTTCTTTTGTAAATACATAAACATCCATGACTAGGAAACAAATGTCCATGCTCATCACACAAATTTTGACCGTACCGAGATTCGAACCCAGGACCCTAAGAACGTAAGGCAGCCTCACTACCGCTGCGCCAATCGGGTTGTCAGATGGTCGGTCTGATTGGTGGAATCTCCATTGAATGCTAACTACAGAAATCTAAGGCACATTGTTACAAAAAGATAATGGGGGCGCGCGTGAATTCGCCGCTAGAGGCGTTCGTGTAGAGTAAGGTGACCTTACTCTACACGAACGCCTCTAGCGGCGAATCATCAACAACAAACAAACAACAAAAACATCATAAAAACATCAAACAAAAACATCAAACAACAAAACACAAACAACAAACAAAACAAAACAAACAACAACAACAAACATCAACATCTTTATACACACACAACAACAAACATCAACAACAACATCAAAAACATCTTTATATCTTTTCATTCTACATCTGACATTTCGGAAGACCTTACTAAGGTCTTCCGAAATGTCAGATGTCATACAGTGTTCGCACGTTGCGTGCTTTTTTATCACGTATTTATACTAATACTCACGATTGTGTTCTAGACTGAGCCATTCCTGATTAGGATCTTATTATTTAAGTACTTAGAGGTAGAATGACTGAAGTTTACACTATGTTGTTATGTAATAAAAGAAACTTTTTATGAGGTTATCGACAGTGGCGCCATCTGGTGAGCTCAAAAACAATAGCCCCCGTTGGAGACATCCTCATTACATATTAAGTGTGCTACAATATCGCATTAGGTCTAGCCTGTAAGGATATTTGTATGTTTAGAGTGAATAAATAAATATTGAAACTCACATCTCTCTCCCGGTCCCTGGTGAGCTGCGCATGCCTGGCGCGCGCGTCCTGCAGCTGTCTCTCGAGCTCGCCCACTCTCGCCAGCGCCTCGCCCGCTCGACTCATTAGGGCTAGCTTCTCGTCTGATGCTACTTGCACCTGGAAACATTAACAAAATGAGCGGTCTGTTATAAATAGACATGGTAGTCAAAAAAATAACAAAAATAATATACTTTATCTACACCCATGCTATAAATCCTCTATAAAGGTATCTGAAACAGTTAGCTTATGGCCAACATTAAAACAGCCAGTGTCTTAATAACCATTATAACACCCAAACGGGTGTTATAATGTTGTACTGAATTTCATTATGCAACTCGTTTTAAAAAAAGAACATCGAATGTGGTAGTGAATCGAACGTCTAGCACGTGCGATTCACTACCACAGCGCCGTAATTAAAAAAAAAACTTATAGGTTAATTCGAATTCACGTCGTATCCCGCCATTTTTGTTCGACATTTGGATATTAGTATTGCATTATGTACTTTGTTGTTTACAAAAATGAGTGATACAAGCTTTGTGAATTTTGATAATTGAACAATACAAAATGTAAATAATTATATTACTACCTATACACGGTTTGTTTGTAGTAAATACAAGCAATTAAACTTTCCATGAATTTACATAGACTTCTTAGAACACTGCAACACCCTATGGTTTCAGAACCTTTTATGGAGGATTTATATCATGGATGTAGATAAAGTCTTGTATGCAACTGTACATAATTAGGTATTAAAACACTCATGTGATACTATTATCACACTCGGCTTCGCCTCGTGTGATAAACCCACATTCGTGTTTTAATACCCCTCATTATACAACAGTTGCATAAATAACTATTAAAACAATAATAAAAAATAAAAAAATAACATTCTAATACACCTAGACACTCGTGATTTGTTCCCGAATGGAAACCCGGTGTTAAATATTTTAAATAATTTACACGTTGTTTTATTAAAATTAAACAATTTTATTCGAAGTCAGATTTTCTATGCTTACTACAATCATTTCTGAACCGGAAATGAATAGTGTGTCCAGAGTTCAAACAGTGTTGCCACATATCACAACCACAGAGTATAAACACTTTATTATTCTCAAACACCCGGTAGGAATCGGCTTCTTATGTGCCTTCGGGCCTGGTGACTAGTAGGTTTGAAATACACATAGTTTTCAGAGTGAGAACGAGATATTTTTTTTTTGCGGTAAACTGAAATAGCTTTATTATTTTATACAGGCAGACAGTTTAAACCTTTGCGAAGTATCGTATTCCTAAGAATAGGGTAGATGACAAAAAATGTAATTAGTCCGTCAGTTAGATTATCAAAAAATATTTGACACGTATTTTTTCTTTTGTTACGTAAACCAAAATTGACGAAGATACGACGCTTTTACAATTCTCAATACGTCACGCCGTGCTATAATTTTTAGTGCATTCTGACGTCACCAGTCCTAACTCCCGAGTTTTGATGCGTTTCATCTTTGTCAATATTTGTTAATTTGCAAAAACAAAAAATACGTGTCCATTATTTTGCAATACTCTAACTGACGGACTAAATAGATTGGCAATTTATTGATGGTGGAAACTAGCCTATTGTTGTGGAAAGCCATGAAGTGATAATTGACGACCTGAATGGCGCAGGGGTAGTGAGGCTGCCTTGCGTTCTTAGGATCCCGGGTTCGAATCCCGGTTGGAGCAAATGTTTGTGTGATGAACATGGACATTTGTTTCCTAGTCATGGATGTTTATATGTATATTAAGTATGTATTTACAAACAAAAAAGTATCTTTGTAGTATATCAACTATCTGGTGTCCACGACACTAGCCTCATTGCTTAATGTGGCACTAGATAGCGCTGTGTGTAATGTTCAGCGATATTATTATGATTGTATTTTTTTTGTAAATTCCCGTCTGTTTTGTTACCTGTATCTGCAACTCCTCCGCGTTGTCCTGCAACGACTTGAGCTCTCCCTGCATCGCAGTCTTCTCTTGACGCAACTGTTCGATCTGGAACTCCAGCTCTGATATCGTTGACTTCGCATTGTTTCGTGACACCTGCAATGTTTCAATATTTAGTAATGATATAAGCGCATTATTTAGTTTTAAACGCTTAATAATCTGTTATGAATAGCCTCTAAAAGGAGCCCATTTTTAAGGAATCATCTCGACAAAAAAATCCGAATAAAAGAAAATGTATCGAGTTCTTATTTGACATTTTAATTATGAATTTAATGATAATTATAAGCTCAAATGTTTGCATGTCACATTATTATGACTAATTATGGATCTGGATTATTTATGTAAAGACCGAAATTGTACCAATACTTTATAGCAAATAAATTGACTAGATTTGATTTGAAAAGGTTTGTCAGTTACCACAACAATTCAATCAATTTATAATAGGGTAGATGACAAAAAAAAATCTAATTAGTCCGTCAGATTTCCAAAAAATATCAGACACATACTTTTTCTTTTTTCACAAAAGCAATAAATGAAGACGATACAGTGCGTCAAAAACTCGTTTGACGTCATATTTGAGTACATTTTTTTACTCAAATGTGACGTTACAAGCTCCGCCCACTCATGATCTTTGACACGTTTTATCTACGTCAATTTTTTATTAATTTGATCACGTATCCAATATTTTTCGATAATCTAACTGACAGACTAAACAGAATCATGTTTTTTAAAGTCAGTCATTATCCCTTACCCTAGTATAATTCCAACAATTACAATGAGTTCTGTGCAAAGAAAAGTTCCCTCTATACTCTTAAATTAGGCTGCGTTTCCACCAGAGATAATCGAGTATGCGTAGCGAGGGATGTGTGTGAAACCAACCAATAATATCGCTTCTTTTTCACAGCTTGAGGTATTCTAGCTATGCGTTTGGTTAGTTCTACACACATCCCTCGCTACGCATCCTCGCGGCCTTAAGCGCTAATCATTTACAAAGTAAAATCTGTCGTTACCATAGCGTCATCGTGCATCTTCCTGGCATCTTCCCTGGCGCGCTCCAGCAGGCGCTGCGCGTGCGCCAGGCGCTCGGCCAGCGCGTGCGCACGCGCAGACGCTTCCGCCGCGCCCTCCACCACACCATCGCGCTCTTCTAACTAGGTGGGGACATATGTTACTGATTCATTTTGTGCTGATTATAATAATTCTTACTGTCGATGAATACAGGGTGTAAAAGACCTCATCACGAAGCCGTCAACCAAGCATTCTATACGTACATCAAACTAAGTAACTTTACGCTAAAATTATTGCTGGGAAAAAACTTTTTTTTTTGGGGTGAAAAATCATGTTTTGTGGTAGAACTCAATGTAACGCACTCAAAACATTGTGCTGATGGATGGATTCAATAATACGGGGGTCGTGTTTAAAGTAAAAATCTTACATAAAAAAAAAGACAAAGTTGGAACTGGGAACCTTTTAGGTTCCCAGTAACACTTGCTTTGGTCAGGAATTCGGTTAGGTGATTTATGGATTGGCCAAGAACGTCATGCCGAGATTCGGAAAGCACACAAAAAGGTTGGTCCTGGATGCCAATCCTAAGGTCTTTGACCATCTTTATGGGTAGTCAGATTCAGAAACCCAAGAAAACCGGTCTTACCTAGGGATACCGTCACTCTGTAACTAGATTCTGAACACTCCAAGAACTCCATGTAAAATACTGGTATTCAGCTACATACGATTAAACTCCAAGTTGACTTCAATATATAGAGTGGCTGGTAATTAGTGCCGATACCTAAACATGTGATTGTTCTCATGAGAAAAAACAACTTTAACTAAGAGACCAAACCTGAAATCACGAAAATAAATCTGCAGTTCAGTACATTTTGACCAGTTAGGCGAACATAAATTACTGAACAACAGATTTTTGAAGTGAAAACTTCTTTAGGCGCGTTGAGCACTTTTTGGGTGAAGGAAAAACATTGAACTCATCGTCACTTGACGTTACGTGCGGTCACGCTTCGTAGCACTCGTAGGCGATCAGCTACGGCGTAGCAAGAGAAAGCGCGCGACCGTATATCAAGGTAGTTAAGGTTTATATTAAATTGTTGTCTTTAAATGCTCCGCTGCTCCTCCAGCGATGTGCGCTGGGCCTTTAAGTATCGGTCACTAATTACCAGTCACCCTATATTGGCGAGAGATTAGACAGATGAATCCCAGCAGCTCAGGTCTCACCTTAGCTTTAGCAGCATCCAGCAGGTCGGTGAGTGTGGCGATCTGATGCTGCCTGCTGGCGGCGAGCTCTCGCGCCGAGTCGGCTTCGTGTTCGCATCGCGTTCGTTCTGACTCTGCTCGCTCGAGGTTCCCCTCCAATGCTCTATGGATACAAAATAACTGCCATTATTGAATCATTACATTGAGACGGCTACTGTCCACACGTCCAACCATCATAATATGAAAATTTATATAAACTTTTGGGGATCATCCATCTATGAAGACGAAATAATATATACTTAAGGGCCTACCTCAAATGGCTTAGCATGATGCCCCGTTACGCCTAAAATACTGCAGCATTAATTTTGAAATAAATATATGGTAAAGTTGAGGATTAATGTTAAGTCCTATGTTTGGCGAAAACACGATTCCATAAAATTTTCTCGATAGAAAAAAATCTCAAAGTTACCTCTAAACTGAACAATAAACCGCTGGCAATCATAAAATACTTCAAATTAGATCATGAAACTTTTTATACTAACTGAACTAACTTTAAAGCAGGTCTTATTTTATTTATTTTTTTAGTCCAATCAATAGATTTTTTGTAAATCGCAAAAAAAACACAAAAAAAAAATTCAAATAAATAAAATAAATTAAAAATTTCGCACTATTCGGCCCGTAGTGACTGACGTAGGTAATAACCACTTTGTAGTGCAAGCTGATTAGAACTTTATTCTAACAGTGTTTCAAACGAAGTTTGAACCACCACAAATAGAGTTGCTAATTTGAGGTAGTATAGGCTCATATATACTATTCTTAAAACATTTTTTTTTCAAATTTGAGTTGTGGCCAATGTGATCTCTGTAGATCCTCAGAAATGGGAATTACAAATAACATCTGCAAGTAACGTAAGAAGTTACACAATAGACAGTGATTGCCATTGAGAGTCATGCTATAATTATGCAATCTTGTAAAAATCTATTTAAATAACGCGAAACATAAACCACTAATCACTAAAGTATGTTTGACCAATATCTAATTTTGAATCAACTAGTTAAATCTGATCAATATATTATCGTCTCGTAATTAGTGATCGGAATGAGTAATGATTTGATTTGTCATTGTGGTCAGCAAACAATCTTGCAATTACTAATCTTATCAATATTTATCATGTTTTGGATGGCAATCTAGACTTGCATTAGTAAAGCAGGAAAAAGTAAATTGCACACAGAGTAAAATAGATATTTAAAACAAACTGTCCATCCATCATTTCTTTGGTCTTCACGTAGTCTAGATATATATGTAGTTTTTTTAGTCTTCACATTCATTTCATACTCAAAACTTTCCCCACAACTTACTTTCCTCATTCTTCCGCATCACATGGCCATTCTATGAATACCGGTTAGCATTTAACAACAATAATAGATGGCTTGTACGCTACCCTGTAAGAGCCTTCTAATTATAGATAACGATAATAAATATAGATAACTTCGAATGCAAGAAGTATACGCAGCAGCTAACCTGAAGACTACCTACAGAAGTCAGTGACTTTTGTTTGTTAGATTCAGTTTTTTTAGTCACAACTTCTGAAACTAAAGATATTTTTCACTTTTTTTTTTCGTCTACGGTTTAATATACGGGCTGGAAGGGACACCGACGCTAAACGGTTAATACATACACAACGGGCACATAGAAAGCTTTCGTCGTTTAAAAAAAAATGTGATTCCTACAAAACTGCTTCTTTTCACACTGTTTTTTTTTATAAAACCGATGAAAACTTTGTATGTATGCCCTAGTAGCGATACACTGATTGTGCCATTTTTCAAAGGGAATTTGGTAGGAATCGAGTTGTATAGAACCTTCGCCACTGGTATGACTCCGAGTGATTTTCAAATCTTGCGTTTTTTGCAATTTGGAGGCCAGTGCACCTAGCACTGGCCTCCAAATGTATGTTGATTACAATATTGTTCGCGACTGTTTGACGAATATTCAAAGTCATCAATACAACCCTCCAAGTTCATAAAGGTCGAGGAACGAGTCAACCTTGAAAAAGTCATGCAAATGGGGAAGGCTGGTCAAAGCTGATTGTAGATGGCGTGTCCATAGCTTAGACCCAATCTGACCAATGAGGACAAGCTATTTTGAAATTTAAAATGATATTGATAGATTTTCAACCAATGACGATGCTTGGTACAAGCTATGCTAGCGCCATTAGTTCCACAGTTGCCATCCCCATTGCAAAAAACGTAAGAAAATTTTAATTTCGCGCGGGACACCCTGGAGCATCCATCTTAAGCGTCGGTGTATTCCACCTTGTATAGTAAAAGTTCAGCTTTGTAGAATATTACTACCACTTCATCTAACTGAACCTTCTCAGTCTGCCACATTCACTAATACACTTTTTTTTTTTTCGGATGGGAAATCATCAAATGACTCCTCTCGCTCTGGGCGGAGCAGGAGGGAGTGTCAGACTTTTACTGACTAAAACCCATCCATGTTCCTTCATCGCCCTTTGTGTTCCGGGGCCACGGTATCTCTTTCGAGCAACCCCGGCAGGCATCGGTCCTTACGGACCCCTTCCTATTTGCTGACTCTCTTTGAGGCGTGCGTGGAACAATCCTGCGCCGTCGAGACGGACGGACGGCGAGCTAGCCCTTAGCCCACCGTCCACAGGCCCGCGCCTACGGTGGTCGGGGGCCACGTGGTGGCCCCCGACGCCCGGGGCGTCTCCCGCGGCGGCCGGGACGTGAGGTTCTCACATTCATCAACACCATCATAGCTATTCACAACCCTTCGATTCGATTTTCGATTCGGAAAGTCGTGTGTCTATCTCGCTCGATTTCGTAATGTCAGTAAAAGATAGACATACGACTTTCCGAATCGAATATCGAATCGAAGCGTTGTGAATAAGGGGCCTGGTTTCAAAAGACACAATAATGCTTACCGTATCCTCTCGGCAAGGGTTTCATTTTCTTTGGTCTTCTCTTCGAGCGCGGTCTTGGCTTGGTTCAGCTCCGCCTCCAGCTGTTCCTGCTTCGTTAGCAGGTGCCTGCGCTCTTCTTGAGATAGCTGTAATGTGTTCAACCCAACTTCATGATTCAAACTGACTAAGGATCAGGATTTTTGGAATTTTACTTAATTGTGACGGCCGACGCTACTAAACCGGCCGAAGCTACTATACCAGTGTAAGAACTTCTGTAACCATATTTATCGGCAAATAAATCTTTGACTTTGACGAGCTCAAAAGCCAGTCAGAATAATCGATTTGAAGGAGTCTGAACCGTCAATAATTTACAGTAGAAGATAAAAACAAGCTTGTTCTTATTAAAACATTTTTATTTTATTTTCTTATGACTTAGGGGCCGCCTCCGCGAGCGAGAGAATTGCGTCGATATTTTCGTAAAGCAATACGTTGAATCGCCGCGATTCACTCGCTCGTGGAGGTGGCCCCTAAGAAACGCTGGATAGATTGGAAAAGTATGTGGGCAGCCCTTTGCTCAGCAGTGGGACAGAACAGGCAACAACATACAAAAATTATTAAAATCGATACCGATCATGTCCACGGAGTTTCCCTAGTTAATATAATTGGACCCCATATAATATAGATTATAATATGTATAAAAGGCGCAATTCTACAGGTTTAGTATAAAATGATGAATTTATTTACTTATTTCCTGACCTTGAGAACAGCGAAGAGCTGCTGGTCAGCGTCACCAGAGACAAGCGTCTCCGGTTCAACGCCTTCACGCAGTAGAAGCTCTTGCAGGGTGTCCACCTGGAGATGAAACATTTAATTAAATTTTATTATGAAATCTTGGGCCAAGTATTAATGGCATCATTTTCTAATGCGAGAGATGGGAGATCTTTTTGACGTCAAACTTCTTTAAATTCGTACCATACATGGGATACCATGTCAGAAAACCGGACCGTAACGAATTGGTCTATATCGTCTCACATAAGGGCGCTCTCGCTGGTTTCTATTCAGTATAACTCACGACTCACACGTGATAGCGCGGTGATTCTTTCAGATATTTACAGAGTTAATTTAGACCAATCGATTTAAATAATAATAAATGTGACTTGGACGATATTTGTAGTAAATAATAACCAATTAGTGTAAAAATTTAATAAAACCGAGATAAGGCCGACATATTGATTCGGGTTGTTGTGACTGATATGTGATATAGACGCTTCACTTTAAAACCAATGGCCGTATGAACCAACATAGCCCCACCCGATTTTGTTTCATCATTCTTGCTGCCTGCCCTAATACCAATTTATTTGGTATCGGCGAGGCATGTCTTCTTCTTCCATACTTCTCTATTACTTGTGATCTCATCAGCAGTGATAGGAATAGGTAGTGCTTATTAGCCTAAACTTCGAAGAACAGAGACAAGAATCGGAGACTTCCTTAGACTATATTTTTTTCCGGGACATCACTTAAGTACATCAAAAAATAATGTTATTTGGAATAAGTAATTGGTCTATGTTTACCTAAAGTTTTCTTTTTAAGAACATTTTGGAAACGACTTCTTCATCATAAAACTATGATACGCTCTCTTAGGTACGCACTCTTAGAATTTATAAAAAAAAAACTCGCCGTGGTCGCATAATAAAATATAGTCTAAGGAAGTCTCCGATTCTTTTCTCTGTTCTTCTTCGAAGTTTAGGCTAATAAGCACTACCTATTCCTATCACTGCTCATCAGACACCGCCTGCCTTTCTTGCCATTTCATCCGGTCTGCACGGTAAAAACCTCATCTCAAAATTCGTGAGCATGACAGTTGATTACCGACAGCCGCAGTGACTTCACAAGATATAGACTAAAGACCGATGGCGAAGTTCGTGACAGCCAGAGATAGTCCAGAGTAGGACAGCTTCTTCAGACAATGTTCGGGACCCAATGACCAGCAGTCTTAAGACTAAGATGATATTTATACTTGAAAACTATCCTGTGTTAATCAAGGTTATAAACTGTGTGCAAAATTTCATCCAAATCCATTCAATATTTTTAGCGTGAAAGAGTAACAAACATCCATACATCCTCACAAACCTAGTAGGATTTGTATACTTGTAATTTGTATGATGTACCACCGCGCTCACTGACGGCCGTACAATGTTTGCCCTTATGCCCTGACTTATAAGGCTGAAAAGTGGTTGACCGTCTGTGCTATCTATCAGTATCCAGTCCTCCACAGCACTTCTTTCGCGTCTGCCATCGCAAGTGTTGGTGTTACGGTCACCCATCCCTTTCCAATCCTTACCTTAGTGCGGCTGTCCTCCAGTTTCTCAGTCTGTCGACACAGCGACTCCAGCAGCACTTCTTTCGCGTCTGCCATCGTAAGTGTTGGTGTTACGATCACCCATCCCTTTCCAATCCTTACCTTAGTGCGGCTGTCCTCCAGTTTCTCAGTCTGTCGACACAGCGACTCCAGCAGCACTTCTTTCGCGTCTGCCATCGTAAGTGTTGGTATTACGGTCACCCATCCCTTTCCAATCCTTACCTTAGTGCGGCTGTCCTCCAGTTTCTCAGTCTGTCGACACAGCGACTCCAGCAGCACTTCTTTCGCGTCTGCCATCGCAAGTGTTGGTGTTACGGTCACCCATCCCTTTCCAATCCTTACCTTAGTGCGACTGTCCTCCAGTTTCTCAGTCTGACGACACAGCAACTGCAGCAGCACTTCTTTCGCGTCTGCCATCGTAAGTGTTGGTATTACGGTCACCCATCCCTTTCCAATCCTTACCTTAGTGCGACTGTCCTCCAGTTTCTCAGTCTGCCGACACAGCGACTCCAGCAGCACTTGCTTCTCATCAGCCAGCCGTTCGTTGTCGGCGTGAGCATCTGCCAGCTGTGTCTGTAGGTCTGCTAGCTCTGCTAGAGTGGCTTGCAGTTCTTCGCTTGTACTGGAATACAATTATGTTATAATGAGGTATTTGAGAGCAGCGGTGGCCCAGTGGTGGCGGCCCCGACTTACGAACAGTAAGTCGTGGGTTCGATCCCGGGCAGGTGCATTACTTTGTGTAATTTATTTCATCACCACTGGTCTCAAAACGGTGAAGGAAAACATCGTGAGTGCCAGAGCCAGAGGCCAAGTGCTAGCCGAACTCGCGGATATAGGGTAGGTACTATCATATTTATATTTTTTTATTATTTTCTTTATTAATTATTAAACAAATTCGTTACATTTTTAAATATTACTATAATTATTTATTTATTTTATAATTATTATTATTTGTTGTTATAGCGGCAACAGAAATACACATTCGGTGAAAATTGTAACTATCTAGCTATCACGGTTCATGAGATTCAGCCTGGTATTACCTGTAGTGGTGCTCCTCCATCTGCAGGATGCGGTCCTGCAGACACGCCACCGACACCTCGCTCAGCGACGACGACGAGTGCTTGTCCCACTCCGGGGTGCTGGGCTCGCCGCTGTCACTCTCACCCTGTGCACAAATAACATGGGACTTATTTTTGATGTCAAATATCTGTTAGCACGGGTAAACAAAAAAAAGAAATGAAAAATGCGTGACGAGCGTGGTGATCGAACCCGGACCGAACATTACCGACCTGTTGAAACAGCATAAGATCTACTTATTCGCCACGATTTAGCCAGCTGGTCTCGGGGCACAGCGCTGAGTAACAATCTCGTGACTTCGAGTTCCATCCCAATGTAAGGATTTTCTTTTTGTGAATCGAGTCATTTTGTTTTTATTTTATTTTATGTGTTTATTTTTTTATATCTTTAAGCATATTACTATAATTATACAATATGTTCTGTAGACAAAAACTTACATTAGCAAGTGCAATAGACGCGGGCGCAGAGGAGTGCATGCGACGCGGCGCGGGCGCGAGCAACAGTTGTCGCTTCTCGCTGTCGGAGAGCGGGGAGTGCGCCACGCCGCGCAGCCGCGCGCGCAACGCACCGTTCTCGTCGGCCAGCCGCTCCAGCGCTGCCTCCCGTTCTGCATCCATGCTCTGGGAGATGAGAAGAGCTATTTTTTAACTGAATTTTTTGTTAACTGTAAGTACTGAGACACAAAGGAACATCTTCATCAGTAACTCTTGGGCCCAGCTCAGCGGAGCGCATTTGAAGACAACAATTTAATATAAACCTTAACTACCTTGATATATGGTCAATATTAGAATAAATTCGCACGCGGTAGTCGGAGCGCCCTCAAACTACTACAAGAGCATGCACGCGACCGTATATCAAGGTAGTTAAGGTTTATATTAAATTGTTGTCTTCAAATGCGCTCCGCTGCGCCTCCAGCGGTGTGCGCTGATTTTTGCAAAGCAAAGTTATAACGCTATTTCATGGTATTCTTTTCTGAATTTCTTTATGCCTTTCCAAAGATCTCACGGAAAGGTAATTCTAGAAAAACCCTTCCATGTTCTAAATCTTTAAAAAAAAAATAGTTCAGAAACAGATCCACATAGAGGTATTTATAAACCGTTTACGACTTTAAAACCGTTCACTTCTATAACTTGCAGAAAGCACAATTAAACTATATTTGCTGCCAGTTATGATGACAATAGCAGTCATTGACCCACCTACATTTATTAAAGTACTAAAAAAAGCCCGTTCAAGTCTTGAATCGTCATCTAACGTGATCTTCAACATATTTTCTAATGAAAAACGATATATTGTTCATTTGTTTTGGTTCGTACGAAGAGATATTATGAAAAGGGCAATGACCGCTATTGTCATCTTAACTGGCAGCAACTATAGCTGATTACATGCTACTACACTACTATGATCATGGTGGCAAGCATTCTTTCTATGAAATACCTTCTCATCATACAAACCTTCATCCGATCCAGCTCTCCTCTCAGCCGGTCGGCTTCAGAGACCTTCTCCAGCAACTCCTCGACCCTGGCTTGCAGCTGAGCTCGCTCCATCACTGTGGCCTCGAGCTCTCTCCTCAACGCCTCGATCTCCCGGACCCCGGATGCCAACGACGCCTGAGAGCAATGCTTTAGGAAAAGATAAAAATAGGATTACAATAGCTATAAATCTACACACTAAAAATTAAAAACGAATGCCTGTTTCTACACCTGAATATACATGAGTTGAACAGAGCCCAGCGAGAAAAATCAAACAGCACGCTTTATTCACGCTTTCATTTAAGATGTTAGGCTAGGCTTTCTATGCATAACACTAAGGGGCAGCACAGACGACTGACTTTTTGTGTGCGACAGACAAAAACTATAGGAAGGATCTATAGTTTCTGCCAGTTAAGATGAGAATAGCGATCATTGACCCACGTCTACATTTATTAAACTTCTTAAGGGCTATATATCCCTCAAATGGCTTAGCATGATTATACATACTGCAGCATTAATTTTGAAATAAATATATGGTAAATTTGAGGATTAATGCTAAGTACTATGTGTGACGAAAACACGATTCCATAAACTTTACTCGATAGAAAAAAAATCCAAAGTTACCTCCAAATCGAACAATAAACCGCTGCCGCTGGTATTTAAAAAGTACTTCAAATTAGATCATGAAACTTTGCACACTAACTGAACTAACTATAAAGCAGCTCTTGTGTGTTTTCTTATTTTAGTCCAATCAATAGATTTTTTGTAAATCGCAAAAAAACACTCATTTCGCACTATTCGGCCGCAGTGACTGAAGTAACATAACAACCGCTTTGTAGTGCAAGCTGATTAGAACTATATTCTAACAGTTTTACAAACAAAGTTTGAACCACCACAAATAGAGTTGCTAATTTTAGGGTTAGAAGGGCCTTAACTTTGAAAACCAAAAATAAGTCTGTTAAAGTTAAGTCTTGAATCGTTATCTATCGTGATCTTCAACATTTTTTCTGATGAAAAACGATACATGATTTATTTGTTTTGGTTCGTACAAAGAGATATTAGGGAAAGGGCAATGACCGCTATTCTCATCTTAACTGGCACCAACTATAGTGATGGAAAGGATCCTACTGATCGCCATAAAGTGAACAAAAAAGTAGTCATCAATCACGCAAAATTCGTCGCAGTTTTTGTCTGTCGTAGACTTACGTACGCACAAACAGTCTGTCGTCTGCGCTGCCTCTAAGCATCATCATAACTCATAACATCACGCCTAAAATCCCCAAAGGGTTAGACAGATGTGGAGCTACTAGCACACCCACATTTCGGCAGTTATGTTTACTTTGAAGTCCCATTTAATAGGGGGCGAGCCTATTGCTATCAACCGGGCACAAATAATACAGACTCCGTGGCTGCTTGAAGCAATGAGTAGTCTAACTATTGTTTTTCGAAATTGGGACCGTGTCGAAATGATTCGCTGTCGGAATTCAGGATGACACTCAGATTTATCATGATGGGTTCATTTTACAAAGTATTGTCATACATATTTTATTATACCATATGCAGCTAAATAGTGCTAGGTGCTAGCTAGGCCATATGCCGCAGTTTTTTTTCGTCGTGTATAGAATTCAAAAATGTACAATGTACATACATTTATTCTTGGCATTCTGTTAGCCAAATTAAAAAGTACTCGACATATTTCAAGGCCTCCAGATTCATTGAAAAGGCTCATAAAAATCCAATCTAAAGTATACCTATGCTACTTCACGCGTAATTAAAATCACAGAACTCGATACTTTTATATAATCATTTGTTTGTCTTTAGATTATTTGTATAAGAAAGTGTGTCAATTTATAGCGGTCTCAAATATTTTTATACGAATGTAATCTAAGCGTCACACTGACATTTGACACGCTTCAATATCAAAACTACTGTTATTTGTACTTCCTATTTAATTTCAAAGAACGGACCGATGAAATAAGTGTGTATGAAGCTTGTTATCTATTCTATCCTTATAAAAACGTTTATCCGACACCAGGGGAAGATGGTGCGAGTCGACTCGTAAGTTATAAATAAAAGTACAGTTACTGACCTCAGATGGTACTCTAGGCCTGAGCTCCACTTCCTGGAACCCGGGCATGTGCTCGGCATTCAGGGTGACGGGCAGACTGATGCACTCCTGCGAGCCTCGCCCGTCTACCGACCCCAACTCCTCAGCACTGCTGTACGCGTGCACTCCAACCGGCCCATCTTCATACTCTAGCCCTTCCCTCAACTCAGGGTCTTCTAAAACAGCATTGTTATTCCCCAAATCCTTCTTCTTATGAGCTTTATGTAACTTCTCCTTCGACCCAAAGATTTTCAAAGCCTTGTCGCGAGCTGGTGCGACCTTGTGGTGCTTCGAATCGAGGCTTGATACTGACGGTGCCCCCTTCAGAGTCCCCGACTCCTGCTTGCCCTGACTTGGCCCTCTACGGAACAATGATTTGAACTTCATCATCTTGAATTACTTATATCATTTTTCGTTTTCGTTTCACTGATCGGAGTTCGGTTTCATTTCGTTTGTTTCACTTTTTATTTGAACATTGCTGTTGTGATTGAAATTAGATTAGTGCATTTTTAACCGACTTCTGTTACACAATACTTTGACGTCTTTTATATTTACTATAACGGAAAAGAGAAAAAAATCTTAGTTCATAAATAAACATTAATTATCAGATCACTCCCTAAAGGATCAACTTCATAACGGAAATCGCTCGACACTTTTTTGGACTACGAGACTTCGAACAAAAAATCCGATGGTCACGCGCATCGCTGCAGGCGACAGATGTCCGTGCCTTCACAGGAAACTCACTACTCAAGCTCGATAAAGACAGAGTCTGAGACAACATACCACAACACACCTTATCTGAACTACGTGTATCAGATAAAATACGGTAATTAATCAAAGGTTATAAAGATAGCCGTGTAAGCAGAGGTAATACGCTCAGTTCACAGAACACTGACATAATTTCCCTATCGATTGCCTTCAAAGCCACAGATTTATCAACTCATTTAAATACAGATAAAGAGATAATAATGAAAAGATTAAATATGTCTATAAAGTATAGTGTTTCCGATTTCCATACGGATTTGGCAATGAAATAAATACGTAGACCGTATCAGCTGGTATTCATCCCACGCTAGTTGTAACACTCAAGGACAAAATACGTAAGAGAAAAAAGGCATTAGACATAATTCGACAGACAGAACGAAACGTACTATGTTCAAGGCAAAAGAAGAAAATTTAATTATAACGGATTTAGAAGGGAGAGGACATTCTCTTTAAAAACCTTCTAGGACTTTTCTGCATATATAACGAAAATATCTACAGTATTAGGCCTTAAAATGCTCTGATTTAAATGAGAAAAAGATAATCACAACAAGAGTACAAGACAGATAAGGTTGATCGAGATTTAATTAACAATAAGGGGGACACTAATCACATTAATAGAATACGCATGGTCTCGCTGACTCAACTAATTTTAATTGCATGGCACGCACAGTATTCATTAACAAGTATCTAGGCAATGATGATACATGATGTGGAGTAAATAGTAGTGTGTTTAGTTATTACTTATTAGTTTTTGTGTACATTGGTACACAAAAACTAAAATAACCCATCAATATCATGTTTTGCTATTGAGCAAAACATGATATTGATGGGTTATAATATAATGGCAACAAAGATTAATATTCAGATATAGCCAACACAGAAGCATGTGATAAAAAAATTACCAATGCCAGATCGACTCTAAAAACCGATGATTGAATCATGGACCCTTAAAACACACGCCAAACGCAAATCTAAAATATATTTCACAGCGATGTCACCGAAGATGATTACGGTACAAAATTATGTTTTTATGATTCACCCTTTCAAATCAATGACAAAACTTCCAACAAGGAATAGCATAGCAACCCCACTTGATATTTCGAATTCAAATCTGCGAAGCGTGTACACATCGACCATGGAAAAAAGGACTACGATTCGCTATAAAATTCCCCGACATTTAAAACACAATTACCCTATAGGTGGCCGTCACTTATCCGATAATCCAAGTTATTCGGAACAGGACAGGCACCGAATCCCCCTATATGCAAATAGATAGGGGAACCGGGCGAAGGGCAGCTTTTGTTTCTGTCTCTACTGCACCGGGAACATTCAATTGCTTTTATTTGAAATCGTCACGTTCATTGTCCTTTTGTTGTTCTATTCAAGGATTACAATAGGATTTTTTTATTGCTAAGGTTGTCTTTGGACTGTTGAATGTGTGAAAGACTTTGGTTAACAACTTGTTCTGCTTTCTTTTTTTTTCATTTTAACTTTTTCGCTTTTGTCTGTTGTATTTACATTTTGGTCGGTTTTGATCTACTATTTTTTCGGTGCAGTTATTTTCACGCAATATTTTACTGTAAGCATATTGTAGTTTCTGATTTACCGATTCTATTTTGCGCAAAAATTGTTCTACTACTGGGTTAGACAAAATCGATGGTAAAGGCGGAACTACTTAATAAGCTTTAATTTCCCGCAATAGCATGTCTGGTTAGTCCCTCGTAATCATAGTAATTGTTATGGCTACACAACACACCCATAGTCCGAACAGCGAAGCTTATGCCCAGCCCAGTGTCAATTTACTTCGAGTAATTCAATCGAAACATGCTATACTGTAGTTACATGTACTTATGTAAATGTATGAATGTACGGCTGATTTGTATGTGGACGGTGCGCGCCAACGGACGCCAACTAACCGATTTAGGAATGGTACTGCACTGGTACTGCAAGTGGGTAATGTACGCTATAAGTTAGGAACGTGTGCCAATCAAGGATTGTACACAACTGTACTTTACGATGAATAGCAAGTAAAGGAATCTAACAGTTAATTCCAAAGTTGGGGATATCAATTTCAGGAACGGAATAATTTAGCTTTGATTTTGAATTTCTTCCAAAATGCAGATGGATGAACGTGAAATTCGATGAGAAACAAAAACACTTCTAAGAGTTCATTTATGTAGCAGAACTACGAATGAATCACGCTTTCTCAAACATCGAGCAACTTATGTAGTACTCGTAATAGGTATGTGTAGGTCTCTCGATTAACTCATTCATACATAGGAATGAAGTATAATCTACGCCCTATGCAATAAGAGGTCGACGCTCCACAGCATCAGATTTCCGAGCTTGTGAGAGATAAGATAAATTTTCTATACGTCTCAACGGATAGAATATTATTATGTAACTAATTTAATATGTAATACTGTCCGGTAAGTAGAAATCATGACTCAACTTAGTCATTTAAATGAAAATTGGAGCAATCAATGACGTGTGACGCAACAGAAGGATCATTTAATATGTATCAAGGTTTTGGAAGCAACGTTCGATGATAATGTTTTATTTGAAAGAATATCAATGCGCTTAAATTATGATCTTATGATAAAAAGAAAAAAAAACGTTAAGACCAGACCAAATTCAACAAAGCAGACTGAAACACTATTTGTCGCCGATTTGTACAGAGAATTTAATTGACGACTTCCACAAGGAACAGTACTAGGCCCTGTTATGTATGACTAACAGTTTATAAAGACCATACTTGGTCAAAAGTTGCGCCAACACGATTTACAAGTACCTAAGTAATTTAGACCTTCCGATTTACATTCCACCGGCAAGGTGTTGAAAAGAATGCGCTTTCTCTACACCTATAGCGAATATTAAAGTGGCCATGGATCGATCACTGTAACTGCCTTATTAGGTGCTGTCTTCACTAGGCAGGCGTCTACACAAGATTTATTGGTATATTGACGTCTTTTATGAATATAAATTGCTTCCACAATAGACATTTTTTAATGATACAACGGCGAATCGAAACAGACTTCTACACATAACTTGTCGTGTTTCATCTGTCTGACCGAATCTATAGACGAATGTGTTTTTTGATTATGACCCAATTTTTGGATTTATCTATTGGAAGAACTGAAATAATTTTTTCTGCTATAATTTTACATAGTCTTTTGCCTATAGCTGTCCAGCCATCGTATGTTACTGCTGAATCTAAGTACAGAACACTAAACGCATGTCCAACACGCAATTGATTGGTTTTACATGTAAATATCTAAGCAGCTAAAATGCGAGAAAGTTAAACAATTGTATTTAGCCATTTGCTTGCATGTTTGTATGGAGTATCGACTGTGGTCACGTTGATTCAGCGATAAAGCGTGCTACGTAACGATTTATGTACTAACTGTCGTCACGGTCTTTCCCCCGTTGCTAGAAGACTTGACACTATTTGTATTATTAATTTAATTTCACTTTTCTCTAAAAATAAATCCAGTATTGCAGTTTCTGTGCTTCTATCAAGTGCTTGCTTATTCGCATCGTTGAATAACGAAAGCAAAGCTCCAGGTTTGAATAAAACATTCATTATAAATAAGTGAATGTAAGCCTCAATTAATAAGACTCAAGGTTGGCTATACGTGGACTTGCTTATACAACCACATCTATATTTGGAGACGATTCTCAGAAAGACGAAATTGCAAATTAAGAATTCCCTCCATTGAGACGCTGGATTAACGGTGTGAGTAATCCGCGATGTTTTCGCACAAACAAAACGAAATAAAACGGGAATTTTATTGATTTTACTGAATCCCAAAACGATTGCGGTGTATTCAATGCGATTATTCGGGAAATAAGTCATTTCCCACATGAGTACATGACTGATCGAACATAAATAATGTTAAAGAAATTCCTGAAAAAAAAAATATTGTTCGTGTTTGACCATTTGTAGTTAAAATAAAACATGAAGGACGAATAGTTAAGATAGATACAAGTAGAGTCAAAATTGACACCAATCCAGTAACAATGATAAACACTGTTAACATAATAGACAAACATGGGCAAGGAAATTGATTTGGCCGACATTGTAGAGGCAGTTTACATTAAGGTGGATGCTCCAGGGTAGCCCGCGAAATTCAAATTTTCTTACGTTTTTTGCAATTTGCAGGCCAGTGCTAGGTTGTATGTTGATTAAAATATTGTTTGCGACTGTAAGACGTATGTAGTAACACAATTATATTCATCAAAATCATCAATACAACCCTCAAAGTTCATAAAGGTGGAAAAATTACTTTTCCAAGGTCAAAATCATTCTTGCACCTTTATGAACTTGGAGGGTTGTATTGATGATTTTGATGATTATAATTGTGTTACTACATACGTCTTACAGTCGCAAACAATATTTTAATCAACATACAACCTAGCACTGGCCTGCAAATTGCAGAAAACGTAAGAAAATTTGAATTTCGCGGGCTACCCTTGAGCATCCACCTTAAATCACGTTACAATTCCTGGCTACTGTAGAAATTCGGAAACTCAACAAACAGGAAATATTTTGCCTACGTAATCATGCCAAATTATAACCATTCATCTTCAATAAACGTTCAAGATAACCAACTGGAAACCTAAACCAAATTTTATCGCTTACAAAAAAGGTAAACTCGACAAAAAAAGTCTTGGCTTCAAACTTTTTTCTAAGGCCGTATCCCAAAACGCGCTAAAAGATACAAGTTTTTTTTTACAATGCCTATTGAGCAAAGAGCAGCATTCCTTGCGCCTAGGATGGCGGCCTGGGTGAATGACCAGCCATGGCCGCAGCGGCCTAGGGAGGTCGCCACGCCAATATGGAAGCGGCCAGTTCCAATAAAGTAAATTATAATCTTGTTTCGAATAGACTCTTGTGTCACCTTTAATGATCGAGTAAAAATGTAGATTTTATGCTTTAAGCCTTTTATGTCACAGCTTACAATAAAGGATCTACACATTTTTATACGATTAATATTCAAAATCATTGCCGTAATCACAACTAGGTAATTTATTGACGCTTGTATTAATCGTCAATATTCCAGAAAACGCCACTAAGTAATATTTTATGAAATAGTCATTCATTACACAGCACATTCTTCCCGGTTTATTGCGAGTTTCATTCCTTAATTATCTTCTATGGGTTCATCAACAGTACATTAATATTTCACGTCGTATGACGTGGATAGCAAAACACATCTGTGCATAACACCCATTGTGTTAACGTTATTTGCCGTAGCTTTGTATATTCATATTATTACACAGTAAACACCAAACAGTGGATTGAATGTAATAGATGATAAAGATAAAGCTACAAGAATAGCTTTTCTGAAGGATACAATTTAATAGGGTGCGTGAGAAACATTAATTACAAAATTATTATTGACAGAAATATCCCACGGAGTCACTGTAATTTTTAACACTGTGGTTAAATCAATTCTTCTTACTAACGATCTGGTGGAACAGACTACAGGATTTAACGATGAAAAAATTAATAAGATAGCTTCTGCTAAACCGGAAAAAAGTCGATTTAGATTAGAACAGCATAATCAAGTAAGACAGGATATACAATAATTATATTAATACACATTAATGATTAACCAAACAGCCATACACGAATTTATAAACGTTAAACATAGCAAGTGATAATGACACATTACTTGAAAGAGAAATGCAATGTGTGCACGGTGAAAGATTGACGACCGGTATCTGAACCACGACCCAGAAAGGTCGCTTTCTTGTATGAGCTACAAGCCAGTTTAATTTTGAATACGCTCATAAATTTTAATACATTTTTCAAACAAGTTTCAAGCTTCTGAATAGATAAAATCTTAAAATGGCCGTTTTATGTAATGCATTATGAAATGTCCTAGATTGGAGGATGTTACGATGATTGAGTATTGTTTTTATCTTGATTTTTATCTGGTTTACAATCTTTGTGATGGGAATATTCCATCGGAGGATTGTGTTTGGCATTGAGATGGGTCATGAGTGTCATGACCGGTAAATCGTCTGCAACGACCTTTACTCCTCAAAAACCAGTAAAATTAAGACTTAGGTACAAGTTTCTTCAAAAAGAAAATAATACAAACGTCGACAACAGAACAGACGCAATCGAGTGCTATTGAACCGAAGATCACAGTCACAATCACAGTATTGCTCACTCGCCCGTATCCGATCGCAATCGAGAAACGAACTCTAGAGACGTTTCGTTCAACATTTTCGTTTCAGATAAAAATGTTGCGCTTATCAGATTTGTTTATTTGATTCTTCCAAATGTTTCCAGCTGTTTGGGAGTACCGGAATAACAATCATCTTATCATAATGCCAGTAATCTTCGAAGGATTACAATGTAATAGCGTGCCTATTGCTATCAACAGGGCACAAATCCAGACTCCGAGATAGCCACCGAGAAATTTCTGATGGAAAAACCCAATAAGACCCTTGCAGGTCGCATCTTAGGAAAATCATTAAATCCCCTCCTTCTACTCCTACTCCTTTACTGTTCACGCTGTGCGGTTGTGGACTTCTCTTCCGCCTGATATTAGGGACTGCTAAACTGTCTGTGTCGTTATTTACTTTATGTATTCTATTTTCTCTTCTTATGCACGCTATGTCTACATCTCTTTTTATCTACTCTTCTTTCGCATTTTCGCAGGTATGTCTTTAGATATAAGCATCACCTTTGTAACTATTTTTCTGTTACTTTCTTCTTTTCTGTATTTAGTGTGTGCATCAACTGTAAAAAATCAAGACTTCGCACGACCTAGGAATCGAACAAAATCAACGTCTCGATCAAATTTCTATTCAATTATATTTTAGGAGTGGAACATTAAGCTTTGAATAGCAAGTAAGCAGCAGAGGAACAATGGACGGAACTACAGAAATAATCTCCATAACATCGACTCTTCAATCAAAGAATAAAGAAATTCTCACGATTGCAATGTAAGATTACTTTCTCTCGGTAAAATCCGAAACCTGTTTGCAAGTAATAACTGCATCGCCATTACAGCTAAGTGCTAAGGCCGACTGTTTCAGAGCAATGTTCATGCGGAGTCTGTCTGTTTGTATTAGTGGCTGCAGTGGACGCTTTATTACAGAAGTTGTAACCGTAGCGAGCTTTGCCTTAGTCGGTTTTACTTTTGCTTTATTTATTACTTGTGCGACTCATGGTATCTGTTAGTGTTAGATGCGTGGTAGTTCTGTGGGTCTTAGGGTAAGTCTTTACAGTGGGTATTTTCTTCATAATTTATGCGTTCAAATAACACCAAGTCTAGTTTGTTATAACTTACTTTGACTTCGACGAGAGTTATTTGCACATCCCTCGCAGTAACGAGTCCATTGAGAGATATTTTTGTAAAGTGAGACGCTTTTAAACATTCATCAGTGCATTCTGTCGCTAGACGCAGTTAATTGCTCATATAATGCAGGCAGCGGAGGGAAGGGCACGACTAGTAAGCCAGTAGCTAACGGCATCGAGGCGCCGCCGACACATTCATTACTTGAATTGTTCAAACGAACAATACGACACGGAATAAGTGTGACTAGGCAAACATCGCAATTCCAAGATTGAGAAATAGTTTTGACGACTAGACTGCAAGATATTATAATAATACTGAAATATAAACAAATGGAGTTGAAAAACTATTAACTATAATATTTTATATTGTGTGGTTTCATAAGATAACGGTACAATGGACGGACAAAGTGACGATGAGGAAACTTGAGAATTAATTACTGAACAAAGGTGTTGTATTTGTTTGAAAAACGAATAGTAAAAACTTAAGTCAGAATCATGATTTTTTTATTTGACTTCCGAAAATACATCACAAGGTCTAACCGTTAATGATAGATGTCATCTTGCATTACCAACAGGAAGCGAAGACAACTAGATACACATACATGACGACCATAATGTTTACCATGAGAAAATATACACGATTCAGCCGTATGTGGCCGAGCCAATAAATAATACGGTATCGAGAATTTCAGACACGACCGAAGAAGGAACAAAGTCAAATCCTTGAGAAACACTTGTGTCAATAATTGGATATCGGATCCACCTTATTGGTCAGATATGACGCGTTAGATACCTCGTTGTACGAAAATGGGAACGGCTTTGATGTAAGAACCATTGTTAAGGGCCCGTGCACAAAATTAAGGCATTTTGAACATTTTTGATCACTACTTGTGGGAAAGGCAAGAAGAATTTGAACCTTATTTATTTTTATTATAAGAGACAGGTTCTTCATCTTGTCGACTGCTTGAACAATTTTTTAAAATAATGTATATATTAATGGCAATCACCCATATTCAAAACCCCTTTTCCGCAAAAGTAACGAGCGAGTGATGTTTGTGGTTCGCTGAACAAAGAACTACAAAATATTCTGAACATTAAAAAATATGAATAACATCATTATATGGTCTACTCGTAACATAGCAAGAAACATTATTGATTTCAATACGAAAAATAGCAGAAAAAAAATGTTGAAAAAACGTAATTTGTGGAAAACGTCGGGACAAATAAGTATTTTTTTCTATACCTTAGAAACACTTTAAAGAAAATTAAAAAAATAATTCTTAATCTCAAGGTAGTTTTTTAATAGAATCTGAATTTTAATTTATAAATAAACAATAACTTCATTTCGTAAATTAAATGCAAAGTGAACTATATAATCGACCGCGCAAACTCGATCCCGTCAGTAACGAAAGGGCTCTCCCAGCGTGAGCACGTATCACTTTGCTTCGCAAGCGCTCCCGAGTTATTACGTGAATATATTTCCGAGATATACGCAGACTACCACATTTCGATCCAGTATTTATATTAAAATTATTAAACTTTTTGATTGTATTAAGATAAGAGTTTTTTTTGACGTTGGTTGTTTATTAAGATTTATTTCGTCTTCATATTATATTAAAGTTAAGTTTCTTTGTTTGTACTTAATATGTTGTATGTAAGGGTAATAATCTGCGGAACTACTGATCCGATTCCGAAAATTCTTTCATCTAGGGGATTTCACTACTTCATATTATTATTGGTTTTCATGGTAACCTATGGTACCTACCTACAATTTGATTTTAAAATAAAGATAATTTTCTATTTTGGAAGTGGGATTTGGTAGAAATCGTCACGTAAGAAAATGCCGTATGTTGTTGTGTGTGTGTGTGTGTGTGTGTGTATAGTAGGAGGTATACAAGAAGGGTATGGCGGGGTCGAGTGAGCGAGCGATATTTTTCTTCATAGGTGTCGATTTCGTGGGTTTTGGGCTTGGTGATAACGAAAATGAGGTCAAAATGAAAATCCAAGATGGCACCGAGGAAAATTTTTGATTTTCCGTCATGGGTGTCGTTTTCATGGTTTTTGGGGTTGCTGGTTACGAAAATGAGGTCAAAATGCAAATCCAAGATGGCGCCATGGAAAATTTTTGATTTTCCGTCATGGGTGTCGTTTTTATGGTTTTTGGGGTTGCTGGTTACGAAAATGAGGTCAAAATGCAAATCCAAGATGGCGCCATGGAAAATTATTGATTTTCCGTCATGGGTGTCGTTTTTATGGTTTTTGGGGTTGCTGGTTACGAAAATGAGGTCAAAATGAAAATCCAAGATGTCACCGAGAAAATTGTTGTTTTTCCGTCATGGGTGTCGTTTTTATGGTTTTTGGGGTTGCGGGTTACGAAAATGAGGTCGAAATGAAAATCCAAGATGGCGCCGAGGAAAATTTTTGATTTTCCGTCATGGGTGTCGTTTTCATGGTTTTTGGGGTTCCTGGTTACGAAAATGAGATCAAAATGAAAATCCAAGATGGCGCCGAGGAAAATTTTTGTCTTTTCGTCATGGGTGTCGTTTTCATGGTTTTTGGGGTTGCTGGTTACGAAAATGAGGTCAAAATGAAAATCCAAGATGGCACCGAGGAAATTTTTTTGATTTTCCGTCATGGGTGTTGTTTTCATGGTTTTTGGGGTTCCTGGTTACGAAAATGAGATCAAAATGAAAATCCAAGATGGCGCCGAGGAAAATTTTTGACTTTCCGTCATGGGTGTACTTTTCATGGTTTTTAGGGTTGCTGATTACGAAAATGAGGTGAAACTAAAAATCCAAGAAGGCGCCCAAAAAAAATTTCGGTTTTATTGTCATGGGTGTCGTTTTCATGGTTTTGGGGGTTGCTGGTTACGAAAATGAGGTCGAATGCAAATCCAACATGGCGTCGAGAAAAAACTTCGGTTTTTCCAACGTAGGTGTCATTTTTATGGTTTTTGAGGTCGCTGATTATTTTAATTTTTTTGCTTCCTGGGTGCCATCTTAGATTTTCATTTTGACCTCATTTTCGTAACCAGCAACCCCAAAAACCATAAAAACGACACCCATGACGGAAAATTAAAAATTTTCCTCGGCGCCATCTTGGATTTGCATTTTGACTTCATTTTCGTAACCAGCACCCCTATAAACCACGAAAACGACACCCATGACGGAAAACAAAAAATTTTCCTCGGCGCCATCTTGGATTTTCATTTCGACTTCATTTTCGTAACCAGCAACCCCAAAACCCATGAAAACGACACCCATGACGGAAAATCAAAAATTTTCCTCGGCGCCATCTTGGATTTTCATTTTGACCTCATTTTTGTAACCAGCAACCCCAAAAACCATAAAAACGACACCCATGACGGAAAAACAACAATTTTCTCGGTGACATCTTGGATTTTCATTTTGACCTCATTTTCGTAACCAGCAACCCCAAAAACCATCTAGTTTTAAAAAATGACGTGTAAGTGTTTGTAAAAACCTACTTGCAAAATAAACATCATTTATCATTTATCATTTACCATAAAATCGACACCCATGACGGAAAAACCAAAAATTTTCCTCGCCACCATCTTGGATTTACATTTTGACCTCATTTTCGTAACCAGCAACCCCAAAAACCATAAAAACGACACCCATGACGGAAAATCAAAAATTTTTCTCGGCGCCTCTTAGATTTTTATTTTGACCTGATTTTTGTAATCAGCAACCCCAAAAACCATGAAAACGACACCAATGACTTAATAACCAAAAATTTTCCCTGGCGCCATCTTGGATTTTCATTTTGACCTCATTTTCGTTATCAGTGACCACATAAACCATGAAAACGACACCGATGACGGAAAAAACAAAAAAAATCCTGTGCGCCATCTTGGATTTTCATTTTGACCTCATTTTCGTAATCAGCGACCCCGAAAACCATAAAAATGACACCCATGATGGAAAAAACAGAAGTTCTCCTCGGCGCCATCTTGGATTTTCATTTTGATCTCATTTCGTTATCAGCTACTCCTTAACCATGAAAATGACATCCATGACAGAAAAACCAAAAGAAAAAACCACCTTCAAGTAATAACAGGGGTATGTTATGTTTACCCTACAGAGTGAACCTCAGTGGCCATTAAGTCGCGCTAAAGTCCATTCGCGCAAGTGTCTTGGCGCGCAAATGTCCGTTCGCGCATAAGTCTAATCGAGCAAAAATCCATTCGCGCAAGTGTCCAGGCGCGCAAAAGTCCGTTCGCGCATAAGTCCAATCGCGCAAAAGTCCATGCGCGCATTATTGTCTTTTCGCGCAAGTGTCTTTCGCGCAATAGTCCCAGATCCAGAAAAATTAACTTGTCCTATAAAAAGTTTGTACGGAACCCTCAGTGCGCGAGTCCAACTTGCACTTTTATTTATCATTTTGTAAAATGTTTATATGTATCTAAATTCTTCTAATACAAAATTAAACCATTTTTATTTTGATTGTGATAAATATACAGTAGACACACATTTGGAATGTGTGTCTACTGTATATGTCTACTGACTTTTATTTCTAAACCGTACTGACTTTATAATTATGTATCATAAAATAATATCGTCTACAGGATCAAAATGGTTTAAGCGATCACTACGCTCGATCTTCACCCGTGTGTGCGTGTATCTGCATGAACAATGCACACTAACATAGGATCGCAACGAATTTGCCTAAACTCTAGCGACTGAACTTTGTGCACGGACTCTTAACACCGTGGACAGGCACGTGACGGTTGTTTTAATGTAGTCACCTATTTGCCTACCTACGTAGATTAAAATAGGGTTTATTTTTTCCTGTCTGGATTCTTATGAATCATAAAATGAGCACCGTATTTCCAGCTCTGGTCACAAAAACAACAACCAGTTGACTGCGTTTAAGTCATTGATTTTTTATTGTTCGATACTTTGGCGCCTAATTTGGGCGTAGGACGACAACATTCCTTGCCATATGGTACCACCAGCGTTGATTAATGAGTCATGTTAATTCGCCACATCTTGGACATGATAAAAAGTTTTGTCATGTCAGTCAAACAAAATGCTGAAGACAGAAGTGCTTTGTCATTTAAGTGCCATAAGAATATAACTAGTCATTGGACATTTGCAAAAATAATTATCGCGTTCCGTGAAGGCTCTCAGACTCAGACAAGAGTATATTTTTGTTTCGATATTCACAAGGTTCTCTGTGCATCAGTTACATAAACAAGAGACATTGTATTGTTAAGTAAATAGTTTGTTCGTGTGAATACCAACGAGTTAGCGAAAGTTTTTACAATTATATTTTCGTTCTCACGAATACAAATATGGTCAACGATATCAAAAGTTGGGACAACTATCTCATCTTTAATGGGAAAGGTGGCAATTTTGCGAAAGAAGTAAAAGAACTTGAGGATACCTATAATCATCGTAACCACAACAATGCTTCCTTATCCAAATACAAAGAAACAACAAATACGAATATGTGTGAAGAGATAAAGCTTTATTTGTGCTGTATCTTATCGAAACTAATTCGACGGCCTCTTGATAAACTTGGAAACTGAAAGAGTTGGGATTTATTCATAGATATTCAGATTCAACATCTTCAATCGGTCAGAGGCTATCTGAATTATCTTCAAAAACAAAATTCAGAGTAATCAAAGTTTATGGATACTGTTCTGTGGAGCTGCTGTCAATCAACTTTCAGATTGGACAGATTATTTTAATGTTGATGTTGATTGAAATGACGGGCAATGTTCTTAATGGTCAATGTTCTTAATTCGTTTTAGGCGCCATTTTAATTCTGATGCTACTTCCTAGATGCACCTTTTCTCTTTATGGTTTTTTATTCTCTTCTCTTTCCTGTCTTTCTTGGTACTTTAATAGGTTTCTTTTAATTGATTTTCGTTTAACGAAAACTTATGGCGACGATTGTCACAGAAGACATACTTACCTACTGCATCTAACTAGTTACAGATTTCAAATCGGCAAATTCAGTGTTCTCGCAATTTATGCAACAATTCAAATGGGCTGCTCGCCTGGTATTGCTGTACAATTGTTCATCTTTTGTTTGAAAATCTTCGTCTATAACCATAATCAGCGTAACACCAGTTGTTATAGGTACTTGTTATTGTGAAACAACTTGTTCAAACATGTGGATATGCAGGCTTGCGCCTACGTCGCACATTTTTCTATAGGTACCTTTATTATTTTTAACCATGACTTAAGTGCTGTTTCGCTCAGTAGCTTCAGCTGCATAACAGGATAATTCTTTCATGAAATTCGAGATGAATGAGTCCTTTATGATAATTATTTTGCGAAATTATGAATTCAGTTTCCTGCTCCGGTTTTTGTGTTGTAAATCAAAGTAACTTGAAGTTTGAGTGATGTTTTATGATTTGTCCGATTTGGTTTAAGTAGACAGTGGAAACTCAAATCGCCTTGAATTACGATTTTAGTGATATACCTACTTAATACAAAATTGGCGACTGTCTTTAGTCTCAAGTAAGATAAAAGTGCACGTATTTCTGCCGACTCAAAGAAATTTGTAAAAAAAAAAAACAAGGAATGTCGAGTACGCCCGCTCTGTTGGGGGCCTGCCTGACATTTTGAAATGTCGAAGCCGTTAATGTTGGGCTTCTAATATAGCGATAAGCCAAAGACAATCACGTTCCCAATTTACTCATTAATTCAACGCGAGGAACCTAAAGCATCCGCTTTATGTTCGGAACATGACCTTGTAAAGACTAGAGACTCTCAATAATCAACCGCCATATTTGTTTACCTATCTAAATCTCGGAAATGGTGATCAAGAGAACGCATTTATATAAGATGGATGTAACACCGTTTATGTAAATGTAATCGCTTATTTACAACCATTGTCATATAATACACATAAAATATGGTAAACCGCTATTCAACATTCAGAATCTCAGACCTCAGTATTATCTGTGCCTCAGGTAAAAACTGGAATCGCTGATACCTAATCTAAGTTCTCAGAACCGAAGTGGAATCCTACCCACACCACTTAACCCGATTCCTTTAAGTACCTCATTAAAATACTAATTACTCGCCGGCATGGGATGCTTTACAAGCTCTAGTAAAGGACTGGACAGACAACAATTTGGGGCACAAAAGCATCAAACTGTTTGTGTTCTATTATATATTCACTACTCTATGGTTTTAAATATAATCTGTAGTCGAAAAGACTTATCGCTCTCTGTCAAAAAATATAAGAAATGTAACTACATGAGTTTGGTAGTTTTAATTATAATAAAATATATTTCCAAATATAAAACATGGCGCAGCCGGTAAAAAAGTAAATGTTTACTGTGTTATATAAGTTTAAAGTATAAAATTTCATCGGAATGGAGGGAAGTGTGAAATTACTTCCGAATTTTGATTTGCGGGCGAGTGGTGCCGCTGCGGAGTGGAAAATATGGCGGACATGTTTCGACGACTATTTGGTGTCGACAGGTCAAGACGAGGCGAGCGACAAAATTCGATTAGCTCTCCTACGAAATATGTTGGGTATGGAGTCAGCACGTGTGTTACAAACTTTGCCTATACCTAAGGAAAAGGCTGGAGACTTCAACGCTGTCTTACAGGCCATCGAAAAGTATGTAAGCCCGAGAACCAACGAAGTTTTTGAAAGGTTCAAGTTTAACGATCGGAAGCAAAAGGAGGGTGAAAGTTTCGACAATTTTCTCACCGATGTGAAACAGTTGTTGTTAAATTGCAATTATGGTGACACATCTAAAGAATCCATTGAAGATCAGTTGTTGAGAGATAAAATTGTTCAAGGAATCTCTGACAAGCATGTTCAGGAACAACTGCTGAGGCTGGATGGACTAACTCTGGAGAAAGCCGCAAACTTCTGTAGGACTTCAGAGCAAAGTAAGCTACAGGTTATGGAAATGAATCCAACGGTTGAGGTTGATGCAAACAAATATAAAAAGAATCCTGAATCTGAAGGTAAATTTAAATGCCGACGGTGCCAAACTCTTCATGGACGTCGAGAGTGCCCTGCTTTTGGGAAATCATGCAAGAAGTGTGGGTTGAAAAATCATTTTGCGGTCAGCTGTCAAGTACGTAATAAAGCTATTAAAGAGGTTCAGTGTGAAAGTGAAAATTCATCAGAAAGTGAGAGTCAAAGTGTATGCTGTAATGCGGTAGTGGCTAAGTGTAAAGCAGAGTCTGAGTGGTTAGAAACCATAAATATTGAGAGTTTTCCAGTAAAATGTAAACTGGACACTGGGGCGGATATCAGCATAATGCCATTAAAAATATTCAATCAGATAAATGATAAAGTAAATTTAAAAATTATAAAGACAAATATACAGTTAGTATCATTTGAAGGCAGTAAAGTTTCACCTTTGGGCATGGTCAATTTATTGTGTAAGTACAAAGATATTAAGTGTTATGAAAATTTTGTTGTTATTGATTGTCACTCCATGCTCTTGGGATTACCGGGTTGTATTTCATTAAATCTAGTTAAGAGGGTGCATAGTGCTGAAAGTACTTCTGACACATTAAAAGCTAAATTTATAGCAGAGCACAAAAGGGTTTTTATGGGCATCGGTAAGTTGCCAGGCACCTATAGTATTACAACGAGGAATATTACTGAACCAATTTGTCATCCGCCTTCAAGGATACCTAATTGTCTGCTGGATCCATTAAAATCTGAATTAGATAGATTAGAAAGTAGAAATTCAATTTTAAAGGTTGATAATCTTAATGAAAATGCATGCATCAGCCGTATTGTTTTGGTTGAAAAGCCTAACAAAAAGATAAGGCTTTGTTTAGATCCGTCTGATCTAAATAAGTATATTTTAAAGAAACCCAAGTCGTTGCCCACTTTAGAAGAGCTTGCTTTGAAGTTGAATGGTAAAAGATATTTTTCAGTTTTGGATCTCTCTGAAGGATTTCATCATTTACATTTAGATGAAGACTCTTCATGGAAGTGTTGTTTTGCGACACCCTTTGGGGTATATAGGTATTTAGTTTTACCTTATGGCTTGATGAATGCTCCTGAGTTATTTCAAGATGTACTGGAGTCTCATTTTAATAATTTAGAAAATGTAGTTGTTTGGGCAGACGACATATTAATCATGGGGAGTACTATAGAGGATCATGACCAAGCACTACTAAGTGTGATGAGTAAAGCTAAGGAAATAGGAATTGTATTTAATGAAAAAAAGTTTCAATTTAGGCAACGGGAAGTCAAATATGTAGGTCAAATTTTTAATGAGAATGGTATGTCTATTGATAAATCTAGAGTAGAGTCATTGACAAAGCTAAAAACACCAACTAATAAGGTGGAGTTAATGAGGATTATTGGTTCATTTAATTATGTCAGACGTTATGTGCCAGAGATGGCAGAGCTGATGTCTCCTTTATGTAAATTGTTAAAGAAGGAGGTAGAGTTTTTGTGGTTACCTATACATGATAAAGTTTTTGCTGAAATGAAAGAGAAAATTAGTCAAGCTCCGGCACTTTGTCCTTTTGATTCAAAAAGAAAAATAATTTTGCAATGTGATGCATCAAGCAAAGGTTTAGGTTGTTGTTTATTTCAGCCAGATGATTCTGGTAAGTTAAAATTAGTAGCTTGTGTTTCGAGAACCATGAATAATTCTGAATTAAACTATGGACAAACCGAAAAAGAGTTACTTGCTGTTTGTTTCGGTGTAAAAAAATTTCACAAATACATTTACGGTTCAGATGTTGATGTACAAACAGATCATAAACCCATTATATCTATCATGGGTAAACAGATAAGCAAGATTGGTTCTCCTAGACTGAAAAGGTTAAGATTAAAATTGTTTATGTATAAATTAAATGTATACTATGTGCCTGGTAAATATGTACACTTTGCAGACATGTTGTCTAGAAATAGCTTAGCTGTCACTGAGCATGACAAAGAAATGCTGCAGATGGTACACACTGTTTCAAAACATTTGCCTATGTCTGATGAAAGAAAAACTATTTTCCGTACAGAGACAAGTAATGATTCAATACTCTCCAAAATATGTAATTATTACTATCATGGTTGGCCTCAGAAATTATCTAAAACATTGCAACATTTTTCTAAATTTAAAGATCAGCTTTTTGTACAGGATGGATTGTTATTCCTTGGCAATAGGATTATAGTGCCTAGTTCACTACGCATGTATGTCATAGAATTAGTGCATGAAGGACATCTGGGAATGAACAAGTGTATTGCTAAAGCACGTCAATTGTTTTATTGGCCGAATTTATCCTTGGATATACAGAATTTTATATCCAAATGTCGTACTTGTGAAATGTTTAGACCTGCTAATGTACATGAACCTTTAATGACACACTCAATACCTAAATACAGATATTATAAAGTAGGAATGGATATCATGGAATATGCAGGCAGGGCTTATCTTGTAATTATTGATTATTTGTCCCATTGGTTAGAGATAAGACCTGTAAAGGATAAGACTTCAAAATCTGTTATAAATGCATGTCAAGATGTTTTTACTCATTTGGGTTTTCCATATGAAATTATAGCTGATAATAACCCCTTTAAATCACAAGAGTGTCTTAACTATTATAAAAAGAAAGATATAACTATTGTAACAAGTAGTCCTCACTATCCTAGAAGCAATGGTTTGGCTGAAAAAGCTGTCAATATAAGTAAAAATCTGGTAAAAAAAGCTTTAGAGGATGGCAAGGATTACCGTGACTATCTCTTTAATTACAATAATAGTAATTTGTCTGGTTTATCTGTGACACCTTCACAAATTTTAAATAGCAGAAATTTGAGATCTAATATTCCAGTGGCTTCAACATATTTAGAGCCTAAAATTATACCAAATATTCATAAACTATTAACTTTAAAACAGAAGATTACTAAGCATCAACATGACAAACACTCAAAAAATAAGGAAATTGTTTTCAAACCGGGAGATAAAATTGTATACAGAACGGATAAAGATAAATATTGGAAAAAGGGAAATGTTTTTAAAAAATGTAAAGAACCAAGATCCTATCTGATAGTAGATGATAGCAACTCAAAAATATTCAGACGTAATACCCATCACCTTAGAAAGTCTTTTACTGATAGTCAACAAATTAGAAGAAGTGATTTTTTGCCTTGTTTAGATAACACTGATGTCCCAGAAGTGTTGCCTCCAAGTTCTCACACTCAGGATATGTCTCAAGAGAATACTGGTAACATCCCTGATAATGTATATTATAGAACTCGTAGTGGTCGTAATGTCAAACCCAGGTCAAGATTAGATCTTTAATAATTATTGAGAATTTTAATTACTAAGTATTTTAATTTGTAATTTTTATAATAATAAGAATTTTAATTTGTAATTTTTAATCAGTTTGTATTAATTTTAAAAGGGGAGGTGTTCTATTATATATTCACTACTCTATGGTTTTAAATATAATCTGTAGTCGAAAAGACTTATCGCTCTCTGTCAAAAAATATAAGAAATGTAACTACATGAGTTTGGTAGTTTTAATTATAATAAAATATATTTCCAAATATAAAACAGTTTGTATAGAAGGTAGTGAAGGTACAACGTCTGTCAGTCAACTCAGTCATGTCATCAGACATCAGTGTACAGTGGCTCAGTGGCCGATTGTCCATTACGAGAAAGCGGGAGCAATAAGACACTCGGTTAAATAAGTCCAACTTTTACCCGACTACGGCGAAGCCAAAAGGAAGGGTTATTTATTTATTTAAAAACCCCGAATTTAATTAGAGCGTGATTTATCAGTACTTAGTCGGGTTTTTTAGTGGTAGCACACTAAAGTAGTTATCACACTAATACAAATTCTTGTTGTTAGCTCGATCTACAGCCCACGTAGACGTCAATTGAAAAACACCAATACACACAACTAATTCCAATCACAAATTCAACACATCACAGGAGCACAATAATAACCACCATGATCAAACTCATAAAAAGTTCGTTTTGTTTGTCACTAACACAAAAAAAGTTCGAAAAAAGCACCCGGCCAACGGAACGACATCCGTGGCCCGTCGCTCCAAACAAACTTAAAACTTGGCTGGCTTGCCTGTTGAGCTCAAACAACCGACCACGGGCCAACCGCTGTTCGTCCATTTCTTTCTATAACCCAAACAAATTCAAAACATGCGCTCTACCCTGAATCTACCAACGCCGAACTATCACCCAACATTGATCGCGTAACACGTCGCCGAACATATTTTACACGTGCGAAGAAAACAACCATAATATACCTTATCCTTTCTTACACAAGCATTACGAAACAGGAAGGGTTACGCGAGAGAGAGATGGATATATTGACGAAAAATATCTTCCATCACGTGCATGAATCAACTTGAGACGTCAAAGTATTTTGATTGAAAATTAACTTTACACCTTTAGAGTAAGGTCGTGTATTGTTTGTAGTTGGTATTCTTGTCAACAGTTGGCGCGAAAATTCAAAATGAAACTTAAGTTCGTCAATCAGTAGTAATTAATAAAATATTGTTTATTTATGCTAATGAAAATGTAAACAAAACTTACTTTATAGGGGATGTGGGAACTCTTCGTGAAGTGACTTTGACGTCGATAGGATTTGCCCAAACATCATTATTGTTGATATTCTTCGTTAGTTTCAATGTTTTGTCAGTTTTCGGTCTCAAAGTTGGTGGTAGGATGGTATCAGGGAGCTTCGGAGCTGGTTGTTTGGCAGATTTTTTCACGATTTGTAGAATGACATTGGAACTTTTTGTATCGCTTTTTTTGCTATCTTTGATAGATTTTAGTCCACCTGGATCAGGGGTCGTAGGTTTGTGCCTGAGGGGTCGCTCAGGTTCGATGGCCTGCTTATCAATAAACAGGGCAGTCGACTTGCTTCGGTCTGCGGTCTTTTTAACTTTTACCTTATTATTAGTAGTACCCGAATCAGATAAAGTTGCTAAAAAGAAAGAAAATTTTGTGAAAATCGCCAATACTTATCTTAATTTTTAACTCCAATGTTATTAAATATTTTTCTCCATTACCTGTCCTCGGCCTGTTCCTAGTTACAGGTTTAGTCTCCGCGCTGCCTATTTTGATAGTTTTCTCGACAGTACTTGAAGCAGTGGGCGTTACCGCCTTGCTGCGATAGCTAAAAGTAGTTTTGAAAAAATTCGCCGTAAAATTCTTGCCACGCAATACTTGAGACGATGCGGTATGTGGGTGTCTGAAAAAACAAAAACAAAAATAGGAAAAGGAATTTCTCAGGGGACACCCGGGTTTGAACCGGGGACCTCTCGATCTGCAGTCGAATGCTCTACCACTGAGCTATATCCCCACTGACAAGATGGACGAAAATAGCGTATGCTACAGTAATAACAGCGCCCTCTATTTAAGAGCTAGTATAGTTTTACTACGTAATGTAATGTTGTGTCGTGTCAAGAGATGGCGCTACTAGTCGCATGTATGGGAAAACGTTTGCAAGCCAAACATTAGCGTTTTATGAACAATAATAACTGATAAAAAGATATGAGGTGCTCGACTTACTGGAGTTTTATGTTACTAGGCACCCCGGGCGCCTTCTGCTGCATAACCTCCTCGATCTGAAACAACAAAAGAAGGCATTATATTAGCGCTTTGTATGAAAAAAGGTGTAAACAGTTTTCATCCTACAGCGAGTAAAACATGCTGTTCCAACCGATAGAAAAGTTACGAGGTAAAAACAAATAATACAAATTCCGAAACACGTCAGGAATTTCCTCGGCTTTCTAGAAATCCAAAGATTCTATCACAACAAACCGCGTATGATGATAACATTAAAGTAATAATAAAATAGTGTGCTACACTGACTTCTACCGAAATACCTATGCTTCAAAAAGGACCAATAACACTCACAGTACTGACACTCATAGATTTCCTAAACATGGCCAAGAAACTACGTGTAGGCCCTCAAAATTACTTGCAACTACTGCATAAATTAATATTCTTATCGCTAAACACTCATTATCTATCAAGATAGTTGATTGATTGGATTACCATTATAAACTTATATTCTCTTGTCCTTTGGTAGTTCGAAATCATTCTTGCTTTTATCATAGAAATATTCACAATATTTAAAACAATATAGATTCTCTGTGACCGCTCCTCTTGGAGATCAAATCGAATTATGAATGTCAAGTCAACACATAAAATGTAGCTGTGTGTCAACATTTGAAAAATGTCAGCGGAACGTCGAAATAAAAAAAAACTTTGCATTCAGCCAGTATTTATTTATTTATTTAAAAAATAGGTGCACCAACAGTACATACATATAACATTATAGATAAAAGTACACTTGCTATGGTTCTAATGTACGTACCAATTATAGGTGTACACAACATTTTTAGTATATTAAAGCTACTTTGCTAAAAAGAGATCAGATAACAGACTTATACAATAACAGACTTACAATAATAATGTGGAATAGACAAAATAACATAATAAAATATAAATATAAAAACTAAACTAAAACTAAACAAAGAAATATTACTTAGGACTGTTGAAATGTCGGTTCAAATGGGAGCGCAAGCGCAATTTATGACAAGGAAAGTTTTATTAAAAAAGAGAGACCAAAGAAACCATGGAAGTTTTCTGTGAAAGATGATTTCGGTATGATTAAGAAGGAAAGTGAACAAAAAGATTTTACCAAATAGGTAGGTGAGTACCTATTAGGTAGCTAATAAAGATCTATGTAGCTAATATAGAAGAAAAAGATATTGCTGTCCCGAAATAAATTGCGAAGCGGGCAGGATAATTAAAAAACAGTAGACTCAAACATAATAGGTACCTACCTATATCATTTAGGCTTGGCGCAAACGGGCCACCAACCCCAGCCACCGGTGGCAGTCGCGCGCTACCGCGAGTCGCCGACACTGCTGTAGCGAGTGGCCGCCACCAGCCACACGTGTGCGACGAGTTTCAACAAAATGTATGAAAAAGCGTGTGAACTGCTTGTCGCTGGCTACCGCCGGCTGTGGTTGGTGGCCCGTTTGCGCCAAACCTTAAATTCATTGAGGTCTCTAGCACCCGTTACTTCCTAAAAATCGGGTCTATGAATTCAACATGTTTTACAATACTGTAATTGCATTGGTCTCCTATTGATCTCAATCTCACTTCCCATTCCATGGATGACGAATCGTAAAAGATGCCTGTCCACTTTTGCATTGAAGACTTACGAGTCATAAGTAGATAGAAGGGAACACAGATGCTAGAAGATATTTACCTATTGTCCTAATTTGGAATTATGTCTGCTTAATTACGTACCCATTGGAATCATTATTAGGTACCATTCCGAAGTGACGAGACATTCCAGCTCAGACCACTACCGTAGGTACGTGCCAAAATTATACTACATAGTTCAAAAGTCCATGATTAAATACTAAGTATTCCATTAATTCCCCCGGCTGACCTTACAGCCGACACCCATGTTGGTATACTCGTATCGACAATAAAATTAACCTGTCCGCTGAACTTAAACACCTACTTAAATTATTAAATGATACCACAATTTGAGCAGCGCGCAAATTTGCAATATGGGCGATGGTGTAACTTTATTGTAATTAGATGCAAATTAGGATTTATGATTCGTGGTTATGTATTTGTGTTTCTAAATAGATCTTAGACGTTTTTAAGATGTTAGTTTAATTCAGTATCCGCCGTGAGTTACCTATATGTTCAAAACTTTCGTTACGAATATGGGATAAGTAACTGAAGTGTCAGACCACATTTTTACGATCCCTCCTTACTCCCCGCTTCTAAAGTATTTCTGTCCGTAAGCGGTTCTGCGCAATTTCCGTGTTATATTCGCATTTCCAGGAACGCTATAGCTTAGAGTGCTACTGTTATTACGTACTTACTCTGTTGGTGCTAGCTACTGCCCGTTGTCTAGATATTATCTGTAAATCGTCACCTGCCTGCTACCTTTACGGAAAGCAAAGGTGTTTTGTTTGTAGCTAGTGCCTTGCTAGATATGCTGGGTACTAAGTTTTCGCTGTTGTTGTTCTAGAATTATCGTAGGGTAGATACTGTAGATAGCGCTGTATTTTGCACTTTGGCATCATTAGACTTCTCTTCTTAAATCACCATCGAGCAAGCCATTCCGGGTTTCCCAATTATGTTGGTGTCGATTTCCAACTAATCGAAGTACTTCACATGGAGTTATTGCGTACTTGACCTCCGCAACAGTTACTTGGGCAACATGATACACCTTGAACCAGTCGTGATTCTCGGGTTTCTGACTACCCTAAACGTCTGTAAAAAACGTCGAATGACAGCCCTAAATGTTAGGGATTTGCCAATCGACCGCAGCACGAAGTGTGTTTCCTAAAACATCCTCGCATCCTCGTTAAACGTGTGTGTCATCGATGGTGATTAAAAATATTCACTAGATTCCAGAACTTATCTATATTAAAAGTCGTCGCCCTCGGCCTCAAGCAGTTATTAACTTGCACCAAACCGACTGCAGCCCACACTACACCCTTCGTTTCTGCACAAAAACATCCAGCAGTCGTTGAACCCTTTCACAATGATATCATTTCAAGATCGATTAAAATATTAAAGCTGTACTGCACGTGGGATTTTTAGCTGACGGACAACTGAAAGGGAATGTGGGCGCTTCGGGACAGATTTACAAACTACCTGAAGGCCAGAACGAACTGCCAACTATGGATCCTTTGTACTCTACGACATATTGTAAGTTTCTAGGTTTCGCCCTTGGATGTTTCAAATTATGAATGAACTACCTTTTGCCCGAGGCTTCGCTCGCGTTCATTTAGAATTTTTCAATCAATTCGGGTACTCTGCTTCTAATATAATGGGGTGGCGAAGGCAAAGTAAATCTCAGATGTCGCCACCATAGTTGGTCTCAATCTAACCAATGAGGTTAAACTATTTTGAAATATAAAATGACATTACCACATTTTCAATCAATGACGATGTTTGGGTACCAGCTTTGCTAGCGCCATTAGTTCCACAGATTCCTTCCCCATTCAATCATGATTCGAAAGATGTAGGTACGGCACCATCTATTATCATAAGAACGTTATTGTTAGCCGTGTGGTATCCGGCAGAGTAGAATAGAACCAACCCATTACACTCACGGGTATCGTATGAGGCGACTAATGTCTGAGGCAGAACACCTTGCGCCTCCGTAGACCAGAGAATGGGCAGCAGCGTTTTCTGTTAGTCTTTCATCACTGCGATCTCAAATCCGCCTGCCAAGCGTGGAGATTACGGCAAATTCCTCGCATCATGGGAGATGCTTATGTCCAGCAGTGGACGTTATGGGCTGTTGTTGTTGTTGTTGTTATTGTGTTTTCCTCGGGAACCGTACATGTCCGTTTCTGTACACCTGACAACGTATATGCTTTCCTGTAGGATGATCGGTTCAGGGGTTTAGGCGTGAAAAGGTAACACATAAAAAAACTTACTTTCGCATTTATAATATTCTTTAGACTTAGGAGATGTACAACCAAGATAAAAGGATCCTGGATCCTGCATATCCTAACCCAGGTCTACCCTTGTGGCAGAATAACAGGCAGAATCAGAATCATATTTGTTAAACATAGGTATAAACATTAAGGATAGACACACATCATCATAATTTAGGACAGAGTTACGTATATTTTGCGCATTTATAACAACGGTGGTTTTCAATGAAGATTCAATGGAGTAGGTGCCTATTATAATATTTCTTAGAGAAAGATTCAAAGAATCTCTGAAGACATCTTTGTGAAGAACGTAAAATAATTACTTATGTGTTTTCGAGTTATCGGTCATTGAGGGGCCAAACCGCCTAATTCAACGTGCTGATAGAATTAATAACAGCACTGATAACTAATTAACAAGTCACTACGCTAGTTGCACACAAACAATGCTGACCATTAAACAGCAGTTTAGCCCATTTCAATAGTCCGAGCGAACTTCGGTCAAGGTGGCCAATCTCAGCGAATACTTTACATAATATACTTACAAATTATTATAGTGCACAAGCGTGTCCCCGAAAACAGGTGCACTCTCTCTGCCCATGGGACGATCAAGAGTTTCACTCTCGTAGACCTGACGGAGTTCATCATGTGAAAACCGTACATAAGCGTAAAGATGATATTACTGTATCACCTCTGCAAGATGTACGCAACATCATCAAGGTCTAACCTTGCTCTAAAACACTATCTTATCTCTAATGATATAAAGTTCACGCAGATTCTAGCTGAGAAGCATGATACCTCTACGGTGAAGCCACCTTCAAATTCGATGACAGAAAATTCTACATAATTTGGCCAGATATTCTGCTCTAGCCTAGCCTTATAGCCTAGCGTAGATTGGTAGATGTCTCATGATTAGATTTTTTTAATGCTGACATAATATTTCCTCACGATGTTTTTCTTCACCGTGGTCCGTGAAAGCAGTGGTGATGAAAATAAATTACATAAAGTCCATGTCTGGATTCGAACCCACAACGTACCACCTACCTACATACAACACGTAAGTCATTCGTACGACCACTTCCGAAAAGCATTTGTTCTCCCCGTCGTCATTGCGATCACTTTTTTGTTCTACACCTGGGATTCCTGGGAACCTTCTAGTTACGGAGATATTGGGGGTCAAAGTTCCAACTTATTGACAAGTTTTTTTTTAATACAACTTTTTAATGTAAGATTTATACTTTAAACACCTCCACGATCCCCGTACTATTCAATACATCCATCAGCACAATGTTTTGAGTGCGTTATATTGAGTTCTACTTCTACCACAAAACATGTTTTTTCACCCCAAAAAAAAAAAGTCGTTTCCCAGCAATAATTTTTGCGTAAAGTTACTTAGTTTGATGTACAGAATGCTTCGTTGACGGCTTCGTGATGAGGTTGTTTACACCCTTTATTATCTCGGTAAATTGCAAAAGTTTCTAGTCTAGCGCGAACAGGAAAACCTTCTTACATGATTTATAATGAGTCCTGAAAAGTTGTATATGAAACAAGGCAGAAGTTTATCTATTTAATTTATATAAACCAACATTTCACCAGTTTTGATAAAGTCACCTGTGAGTCCTGTGACAAAATCCGATTACCACTTTGCCCTTATTGAGAATCCAACACAAGTTCAGCGATTGCGAACACACTCGATGACTAGACGACGAAGCAAAAGATTAAGATAAAGCTAAAATAGGTAAAACAAATGCGAAATAATCCATGAAATCAATATAATTTACATACATGCGAATAATATCCGCGTTAATGTCAGTTTATATTGTTTGCGTCGTTAGTTAGTGAAATAATGATGTTATTTCAAGGGTGTGACTACTTACAATTCGAAAAGCACGGCTTTATTTATCACGATAACACGATACGTAAAGTAATGGATTACCGTCCGATCTATCGCTCGTAAATAATATGTGAGTGGCTTTGTATGTATTTGTAACTTTATGTAAAGATTTCGCAACTTCCCGGCAAACAGTACGAAATTATTCGGCGGCGACAAACGCTACCAATAAACATACATAAAAGTATACTTTTGCAATAATAAAGATTAGTTTATTGGAGCTGTGGTAGAAGCAAAATTTAAATAATTTATTATAATCAGAACATTTGTCTACGATCTACTGTCATATAAAATAACTCCCGCAGAGTTCCTTGGTTTAGCTTTGGATTAAATACAATATTAAACTTGCCTAAACAAGGAATTTCTTTCTTCTTTGGTATTAAATCTTGCTCCTGTTTTGGTATTTTTTAAAATAAATTCTAGAACTGACTGAATGCCTTAATGGTGTAGTGGTCGCATATGTCGCTTTAGGCCCAGCGCACACCGCTGGAGGTGCAGCGGAGCGCATTTGAAGACAACAATTTAATATAAACCTTAACCACCTTGATATACGGTCAATATAAGAATAAATTCGCACGCGGTACTCGGAGCGCCCTCAAGCTACTACACACGACTACAAGCTACAAGAGCATGCGCGCGGCGGCCGTATATCAAGGTATTGTCTTCAAATGCGCTCCGCTGCGCCTCCAGCGGTGTGCGCTGTGCCATAATGTTACAGTTACTGCTAAGCACTATAATGGTTCGATTACCAGATCGGGCAGCGTTATCAGATTTTCCCATCAAGAATTTGTCAGGAATAGTCTGGATTTTTGCCCACTTGTTGGCAATATTTTGTCCCTTTTTACATCGGACTTAAACATAACTGGTGAAATGTGGGTGTATTATAGTTAGTCATTTCTGCCTACCCATTCAGGGGTTACAGGGCTGGTGTAATGTACTATGTATGTTCATTCTAGAGCTAAAGCTGCGTCGTGACTTTACCAATCAAGTGCTGTTTACAGTTACACCCTTTATTACCATAAATAAAGGGTGTAACTGTAAACAGAGCCTTAACGAAGCCGAAAGGCACTTGTTCGCCCCATCATTGCGATAATTTTTGAAGTGAAAATTTCTTTAGGCGCGTTGAGCACTTTTTGGGTGAAGGAAAAACATTGAACTCATCGTCACGTAACGTAACGGGTGGTCACGCTTCGTAGCCGTTCGTAGCACTCGTAGCATCCGCTACAGCGTAACACCACATCATAGGCATGCGCGGGGCATAACCAGTACTACGACTGGGGCGGGGCCTGTGTACTATTTGTTTTTTTTGTTCTGGACCATACCTGGGATCCTTCTAGTTACAGAGAAATTCATTTTCACCAGTTTTTTATAAGGTTTAGCTTTACTTTTAATACATCCATGTTTTGATTGCCTTATGTACGCAGTTGTTGCAGTTTTGTCGTAAAACCACAAAAAAAGTTATTTAACAGCAATATTTTTTGCATAGGATTACCTAGTTTGATCTACAGAACGCTTGGTTGACGGTTTCGCTAAGGGCCCGTTTACACCTTGTATACTGCATTCTTGTGTGAGTGAAAGTCCTTGTTCCCCAAGCTTTTGCCTTTCACGCAATCTTACTCCCCCCCTCCTCCCTTATCTTGTAGGCATAGTTTGCTTATATTTATGATATTTTCTTGGTTTATTGCTTGCTATCCAGCCTCATCATCATCGGTCTCAGCTTCTACTTTTTTTAGGTGCTCTAAAGAAAGATGAAAACTTCTCTTACGTAGATCCTCTTTATTTTCATGTCAATTTCTAACTATGTCGGGCGGCTCCCAGTCTAAATAGATGCTCCTATTTATCAGAATTATTTGCATGGAGCGACTGCAGTCTATCTTACTTAGTAATACAATACCCCTTAGTAAGACTGATTGTCAGATTTTCGGGCCCACTGACTAGGTCATTGTAACTAACTAACGATTGTCAAAGATCTACAAATGACCGCCGCCGCGCCTTACGAAGCACGGAGGGAACCTGCATAGCTAAGCTATTCACAAACGCTTCGATTTGATTTCGATTCGGCAAGTCGTATGTCTTATTTTTGGCATTATGAAAGCGAGCGAGATAGATATACGACTTTCCGAATCGAAACCGAATCGAAGCGTTTGTGAATAGCTATGAAGTAATTGATGGTCTCCTATCCACGGACTATCCAATGCAAGCGTTGCCTTAGTCTACCAACCTGCGTGACTATTATTATTTCGGCGACCGGCTCTTCCATAGACCACACAACTCCTTAGCCTCATACATAACCCTCTCATCTCTTCACCTTGACCCAATTTCAATAACTGCATTTAATACAGGTCCCGCATCCAACCGGTTCTCCGGTGACGTCACCAGCCACCTGAGCGGAAGGATATGCCAATCAAACTGATACCGAAGCAATGAAGTCATGAATGTCACCGTAGACTTACATAGATTTAAATCATAGATGTGGCCTCACCGTACTTAGGTCGCGCCAAAAAGTTTTTACACTGAGATGAGCGACCTTGCACATCCCGCATGAAATGATATGCAGTGTGAGTGAGCGAGACAACACTATCCAAATCTCATTGTCAACGTATTTTTTTTTCGTGGTGTGGCGTGTCTATGATTTATATCTATGAATGTCACAGCAAGATGTCGCGATCGATATCTAGAACGGTGCTGCAACCTGCGCCTACGCAACCGTTTCGGCAAGGACCAACCGGTGGAGTTGCATTTTTAAAGTTAATTCATGTATGTACAAATCGTTTGAAGCATTAGTGGGGCAATTTTTTTTTTGGCGAGTCTCTAATGTATAGGAAACTTGTTGTGGATTCAGGGAAATTATCCTCAATATTGGGAATTTCGAGGAAAAAAAATAAATGTAGGTTAGATAGGCAGTCGCTCCATGTAAATACTGATATCCAGCTGCATCCAATTAGACTGGAAGCCGACCCCAACCTAGTTGCGAAAAGGCTGAGCAGATGATGATGATGGTTTATTGATTCCAGTACTTAATAAACCCATGTTCCGCTTCCATTATAAAGCCACCGAGTGAAGTGATATACACTTTTATCATAATGAAGAGGATATAAATGCTGATTCTGATATCTCTCATGTAAAAGCCACAGAATTATTTAATGCGATATTTAGAAGTGCTAGTTTCGAGCGGATGGAACGATAAGGATCCTTTCCATCGAATGACAATAAAATTGAATGGCATCAGAATGCGAAACGGAAGCAACGAAAGACGAAATGAAATGAAGTGTTTAGACTTTTTATAAAGTCTAGGTACAGGTAAAGGTTGCTAAAGCAATTTCAGAAAACAATAACCCAACGGAATGAACCAGAATAAAAGAACACTGTGATTTGAACAGTGGAAACTCAGAATGAAGGACTGGAAGGTGTAATAAAATAATTTACATCACTTTTGAAGAGAGAGAGACATTTATTATAAATAAATAAAATAAAATAAATAAAAAAGTTTATTTCAGACTTGGTAATGTCCATACTTTGTTAGTAGCATTTTAAAAGCAACGTATGTAGGCAGTCTAGGTGAATACTAATAATGTAAATAACTTGATAGGATAAATTAAATTGAATATACCAAATTAACTAATGCAAATACGTAATAAATTAAATTGAGTTGAAAAAAAAATGTCAAGTTACATTGCATTTATGTATCCTCCTTGAGCATAGAGAGAAATGGTGAAGGTCAGGAGGCCACACTAGCTGATTAATTCTAAAATTAGTAATTATGAGATACAAATATATTATCTACGTAAATGCCAATGCCACCACCTGGCAAACTAGTCTAATCCAAGAAATTCATCGCTAGTTTGCGCAGTACTCGATTGACAAATCCATTAAATGATAATTTCGATCTCCGTGATAACTTTGTCTAGCATGGTATGTACTCGTACATTCAGCCTCTGTGGTTATACTATCTAAATTTTTAAGGACGCAATGTCCTTTAGTGTCAAAATTGTTGGTTAGTGGTTTTGATTCGTCATTATAATTGCTAGAACTGTGAATTATCGGTTATTTTGTGTCCGGTCCAGTCTTACGAATTAGACAAATAATTACGTCAAGTTTAACCAATACTTATTTAGCAAAGATATAAAATACGAAACACATTTTAATGTTGCAAGGTTTTCACAAGGTAGAAAATGTTGTAGAAAAGATCCTGATGGCAATATGCGCAGACTATAGGGAGTTAGGGAGGCATTACACATAAGGGAGGACACCTACTCAGTAGTCGGCGGGTACAAGGTTACCAATGCTGATGATCATAATGAACATAGACCGGCAAGGATTAGATAGAAAATTACAACTGCATAATATATCTAATCACTATCGCCCTGATATATTTCAATAACAAGCAATTTGAAAATTCTAACTAATCCAAATTGATAATTGCACTACTCATAAAATAGCAGGCAGATGATTCATCCGATAAGCCTTAGAAGGGACAGAAGACAATAAAAGTTACAAACTTACGACAACACTTAAATTGTTGAACGTCGCCGTAGTCTATTGATTTTCTCAAGTGCCACGAGACTTATCTTAGACGTAGACAAGTTTTTCTCTACGATCAATAAATTTTCTTTCAGAATAGTGCGCTGCGACTGCGATAGAAGTGTCTTGTTTGTAGCGTTAGCGACGTTGACTAAATTTTGGCAGTTTCGAGATTACGTATACAGTGAAAGAAGAAATGAAATAAGGAATTACTTTTTGTTTTACATCTACAAAATTACCCATCCGACTAAGGGTCACCGAAGTCATCTTCGATTTATTCTGGATTAATATTATTAATCGGTCATAGTACGAAAAAATTGGCACGAATGGGTTTGTTCTGTGCAATTTGATAAGCTGAAGACCAAATCTACCTTAATCACGTTTAGACTTAAAACCCCTTAAACATGATCTCGCTAGTAATGACAACACAAACCTTGGATGCTATTCGGAACTCAATAACGACGAATCAAAGTTATGTATTGATGATGCATAATTGGTTCAGTCAGAGTTACAATAGGCGTGTCCTTGATGTCATAGCAATGGCTACAACAAACTGAACTACTGTAGGTAAGTGTTCGATACATTTGTATCTAAAGCCGAAAATGTCGAAGAAGAGGATGAAAAAGACAGCGACATTTTATAGAAATGTATGGGCAAATTCCACCTTCAACAAGAACGCTAGTCTGTTATCAATCGTTATCATCGTACAACGATTGTAAGACGCACGTACCACTCATGTCTGTGTGCCTAGTACCTACGTAAGTACACAGCGAGTCAGTAAACTTTATACAAGCTAGAATTAGAGCCAACACTTAAACCTATGTTTATCCGCGGGCACTGACTAAGCTAGTCAATGACATCTTGCATGGAACAGGGTAATAACATGAATAAATCCTTAAGTAACGTAAGTAACTTAGTAAGTAACTTCAATTATCAGATTTGTTAGTTCTAGTTTAGCTAGATCAAGTTTACGTAATGTTTCATGAAAAGCTATTTTCGACTGAAGTCAAAAATAACGAAACTACGAATCCAGCTGAAAGACCACCATTAACAAAATCAGTTCTTTTAGCAAGCTGATTCCGATCAGTACAAGAAAATCGGAGCAGTCTTTGGGGACTGCCGACAGAAGTGAAAACAAAAAGTACACTGGCCCCGACCCAGTCGTAGCACTGGTTATGCCCCGCGCATGCCTATGTGGTGCTACGCCGTAGCGGATGCTACGAGTGCTACGAACGGCTACGATACGTCACCGCACGTTACGTTACGTGACGATGAGTTCAATGTTTTTCCTTCACCCAAAAAGTGCTCAACGCGCCTAAAGAAGTTTTCACTTCAAAAACAATGAAGATCCACATTATTTTCTATCAACTACTGACCTGATTAAGGATACTGCCGGTAAAACTTACTCAACCTATGAAGTAATACCCAAAGGAAGCCTCACCGGTAACTACACTAATTGAGTTGTCACTACACCAGCCACGTTTAGCATGAACTGTCGAGCCAAAGGTGGCATAAATATTTATTTAGAGACTAGTCAACTTTATGAGAAGTCACGTACCGGCAGGCTGTGATGCGATTAGGCGCCAGATACAGAATAACGGAAGAGAATGATATATTGTATATGATGACAGATAGGATAGGTTGCCTATGTACCTACGTATGAATAAGCATTTCTCTTGGGTCTAAGCAAAGTGAGTATCGTATTCGAAAAGAAGATGATGATGGTAGGCCAATATTATCATCTAGACAATATCAAAATATAGTACGTATTGATAATTATAAATGCTAGCAATTAAAATTGGTAAGTTACTATTAATTACGCCTAAGATGATAACAGGTGCCATTGACAATTTATTCAAACAGTCAAGTCAAATTGTTGCGGACATTTTCCCTAAAAAAAATCCCACGGGTATACATTTATCTAGGTCTACTCTAGCCATGACCCTTTAATTAGTCTAATTATGTTGATCTACGTTGTTGTATCTTTTAGATTAATGTTTTTCATGTAAACCTGCTTTAATCTCTGCTCTAATATGTCCCACGTTCTTAATTAATTATACCGCTTCTAAAATATTTTAATGGCTTTATAATAACGTTTATGGAGGAAACCGGATCCCGCGCATTTGATTAATCTCGACGCTGTTTTACGCGTCCACCATCCAATCCAACCAACTAATCCATCACTCCCTTATAAGTACGTGTTAAGGTGGATGCTCAAGGGTAGCCCGCGAAATTCAAATTTTCTTACGTTTTTTGCAATTTGCAGGCCAGTGCTAGGTTGTATGTTGATTAAAATATTGTTTGCGACTGTAAGACGTATGTAGTAACACAATTATAATCATCAAAATCATCAATACAACCCTCCAAGTTCATAATGGTGCAAGAATGATTTTGACCTTGGAAAAGTAATTTTGACACCAATATGAACTTTGAGGGTTGTATTGATGAGTTTGATGAATATAATTCTGTAACTACATACGTCTTACAGTCGCAAAAAAAAATTTAATCAACATACAACCTAGCACTGGCCTGCAAATTGCAAAAAACGTAAGAAAATTTGAATTTTGCGGGCTACGCTTGAGCATCCACCAGTTGTTAACTTTGTGCGAAAATGTTGCAAATGCTGAGATTTTTATGAAATTGGAATAATTTATTGAAGTTGGAGCTTAAAAACGCGGTGCATTTTTGTGAAATTGGAATAATTTATTGAAGTTGGAGCTTAAAAACGCGGTGCATTTTTGGTTTTGATGCCATCTATGTTTCTAAACTTTTCTTTGTCTTTTGAAAGCCAAAAATATTTTCATTCAACATGAAAAAAAATGTAGTAAGTAAGTAAGTATTTTTGGGATTAATTTCGTTCAAGAATTTTAAACCTCCGATCATCCACACTGTCATACAAATGTCAGTGTCAGGTAATCTATGTTCACCAATCAAATAAAAAAAATCAGAAAACCAACCTGTGAGTGCCGGCGATGGCACTTCAATCCAAAACAACACAAATCACAACACTAGTAACAAAACCATTTTACAGATTAATTTCAAACAATTAAAAATAATCGAAAACCGTTATCGAAATCACACAACACCGTTAGAACCGAAACAAGACACGTGCGTCTATTATCGCAGATGCACACAGACTAAAATTAAATGGTAGTGATAAGGCGTGACAATTTTTTTCTTTATTTGAATTTGGAGTACATAAACAATTTGCTGTCAGTTATCACGTGTTTTTTTTCCAACCGGCTTGGATTCGCGCGTTCTCTATAATGTTGTGTTGCTCACTAAATGCGAGAGACCGAATCGAGAATTACGTCAAAGCTGTGGGTGTCGTGTCGTGATAACACCGAATTCGCGGTATTTTTCTTGTATTTGCATTGTTTTTGTTATACGTTTGTTTTAACCGTCATGCTGTTAGATGTGACATTTATAATGCTAATTAGTGTCCTAGCAAATGTGTTGTAAATATTGATTAGGCAAGTTTGGAAGGATTATACGACTTCATTATGCATCATTGACTCATTATTTGTATAATCACGATCCATCTGCATTTAGAGTTTTCTGGTTCGATATCATAGCCATAAATACTTTACGCTTTTTTGCAGCTATCCATCTGCTTAGAAGATTTATTTAGATAGCTAAAATGTATCAAAGTCTGGTAACTCGTGCCTATAGCCATTTAAAGCAACAGTAGACCCTCACTTTCGAGTTTACGAATAGGTAAGCAACAAGATAAAACAACAGTTTCATTGAAAAAACAGTAAACCTTCAAATTACTCGTATCCAAACTTTTCATTGATAAATTCAAACCATGAATGACAAATTGACAAGGAAAATATACTCAAGCACTTATCGCACAGACCTAGACGTTCTACTATTTGTATAAAACATTTTTTTAATTTACCACCATACACCGAGGTGAATGTGTAAGAAAAACCCACCCACATGTGTATTCATCAATAGTATGTTTATTTGCGCAATGCAATGCCATCAGGTATCAGCAATCAGGATAACAATGTGTGTGTCGTAATTCGCCCACTGGCCCACCTCGGCACTCCTCGGCAGTTCTCGGCATTGTCAGCCAGTGTGGCCATCAGGCTGAATCGGATCCGGCTCAGAACTCCGGCAAATGTATGGCCTTTTCACCTTTTGGGCCTATTGATACGTCCACAGTTGATATAGGAGGCATTCGTCTTGGATACTTGACGTGGGTATACTCGTAATATCAGGGTACATTACCAGCAGAGAAATTGGTAGTGTTTTAGTTCACTTTGGCCCTCCACCAAAAAAATACTATGTACCGTTAGTGGGAGGTTCCACTTAGGTAGGAAGCTGAATTCAGTCAGAGAAGTGAGAGAAGATTAGAATATTCAAGGTGTAAACGATCCTTTTACGAAGCCGTCAACCAAGCATTCTGTACATCAAATTCAAAAGTAAGTAACTCTACACAAAAAAAATATTTCAGGGACGACTTTTTTTTAGTTTTACGGTAGGACTCAATGTAACGCACTGAAAACATGTTTTTAAATTTTATAATTTTACTGTGATACAGGGGTTATGGAGGTATTTAAATTAAATTATAACATTAAAGTAAATTATAACATTAAAACGTTTTTTTTTTAATGTGAGTAAGGTGGAACTTTGGCCTATTACATCTCTGTTACTAGAAGGTTCCCAGGTATGGTACAGAAAAAAGAAAAGATGGGGAGAACATGCCTTTCGAGTATTTTTACACCCTCTAAAGGACAAAAGGAAGATGTGAATCATCTTTCACACTTTCCAAAAAGTAAAAAACCAAAAGCCGAATACAGTTGTGTCCCCATGTCAGAAACGGTCCTCAATCTAAAAATAACATAGCTAGACAGCAATGCAACACCACTATCAACACAGGATATAATAAAGTGTTTAGTGATAGTTGACTATCGTAAATTGAATGATTTACAAGTTTACTACTGTCAACCGTCGCAGTTACTGGTGTCGATTCTGTTGTGCACAATCTAAACTTAATTTAGGCTATTGCTAACTTTTACTAAAAGGCAGAGTGAGAAAAGGACGGCTATAGTATGAACTAAGTTAGAGATGTCAAACTAGTTTATGCCTTGTTTTTAGTCGACATGTTTTTACGTACACCGTTCATTTGTATAAAATATTAGTTCCAACTAAATTTGACAGATCTAAATTACGTCCGTCTGTTTCTCGTTTTATTAGAGAGAAAAAGATAGCAATTGCCTAAATTAAGTTTAGTTTGTGCACAACAGAATTGACACCATTCTATTACTATTTATTCTGGTTTAATTAAATACTCTTGAAACGGTTACAGAACAACTCATGAATGAGTCATTCTTATTTCAACACTTGTGTAATCCTGACCGATCCTTTTTTTGCAACTTGGAAGTTGGAAATGCATTTCTGTGAAAACCCGAGCATTATTTTCAATTTTAAACTTGTAAGTTATCGCTTTAATAAAGTAGCAAAGACAAAAATGTCTTGTGTGAAAAACTATACTTCACGAACCTTAAATTCAGAAACTAGGTCAATGTCGTTGATAAAATTTACTGCTCCGATCTAGCATTAGTGCCTGTATAGACAAGACAACAGTAGCAGTTTAAAAAATAATTTCTACTGCTACTTTTTATTTAATAACGCTTCCGTTACAATTCATGAGACACTATTTAATGATATTGTTACGAGCTGGGTATGGGATAAATTAATTACTACCGATTAAACAATAAATAACTTTAATAGTCACAAAACACTTAAAACGTAATCACAAATACACTACTGATCACTATTCACTTAAATATCGCACTTCTAGTTCACTTCGAATTGCTTCGTTGTGTAGCCAAAATCAGACTGACTCTCCCGCAAACATGTCGGCTAATTATATGGCGACCAATCCTTCGAGAAAGATCCACGACTTACTCGAATTGTTCTAGATAATTCCATAGTGGGTCATTGTCCTTCCACAATTTGTACAAAATAAAGAAAAGGTACTTTATGCCCTCGGCGTACGGTCGAAATTACAATGACAATTCTTGATGTTCTTTTATAGGTAGTTTGCGAATTTGTACCTACATCATTCGAGACTCGTCCTACCTACCTACTACTACCTACCTACCTACTTGTAGGTACCTACTACCGTAATTATAGGTACGGTACGACGTAACAATATCAAGAAACATAGGCGGCGACGGCTCATAGAGATGTATGGAAGAAGAAGACATTTTATGCTGCACTGACCTAAAATAAAACACCTGGATAATGGACGCACAGAACCGGGAAGTGTGGCAGAAAAAAGGGGAGGCCTATACCCAGCAGTGAGTGATTCCGGGCTGATTGACGAATATGATGACCCAAAATACAAACGGCAGTGAGGATGGTAAGGCTTAGATGGTAATGCTTCAACAAAAAATATGTATACAGAAATGTAGTGTTATATTTCTATCTCCACTTTCATACTCTCTTAATCATTGACAGTGAACAGAGCTGTAAATAATTGCAGCTACATAACCAGTACCGTATAATAGACGCCAGATTTTACCATTCACTGGAGCACATCTAAGTGGACTAACCAGTAGATATGCTGCCACCTTGCCAACAACAGTAAAAATCCGCTATCCAAGCCTAAGTACTTACCAGACTGACTATGTCGTGCAAACCCACAGTTAGCCTGCAAAAACCGTAGTCCAGAATCATAAGCGATTTACATACACGCCATGCCAATACACAGAACAGTTAAATCGTAGAAATTAAAGCGTGCAGTAAATCGACTCGTGTAATGTCACACTTATTTGCACCTGATTTGGGAGCGGTTATTGGAAATTATACTTTACTTGTAGTGTGACAGAGTTAAGTTTTGAGTGTGGATGTGTTGCTTGAGCAAACATATCGTAATGATTGAGCGAATCAATTAATCATAATATTAGCTGAATAATAACGCCGTGCAGTGTAATCTATACCGCGTGGGAGATTAGTCTGGTGTTTACCATGCGTTCAGTGATTGAAAAGTATTACGTTAGTTATGTTTTTTTCTGTGTAATTAACTTGGGTGCAGTTCAAATAATGTTCGTTGATTAATCTAGAATTCACGATATTGTCATTTTTTTAATTACGAGGTAAAAGTTGATCATGAAAGTTGATGTAGATTTGCGGCCTTTTTTTACAAGAGCCTACCAAAGAAGCTCTATTGGTCAAATTAACTGAATAGAACGGTATCATATTCAGTTAGGTGTCACTTAGTGTTGGTGAAAACAGAAATTAGGCATTCAGTCAGGTGTCACTTAGTGTTGGTGATAACGGGCATTAGGCATTGAGTTAGGTGTCATTTAGTGTGGGTAAAAACAGAAATTAGGCATTCAGTCAGGTGTCACTTAGTGTTGGTGAAAACGGGCATTAGGCATTGAGTTAGGTGTCACTTAGTGTTGGTGAAAACAGAAATTAGGCAATAGTCAGGTGTCACTTAGTGTTGGTGAAAACGGGCATTAGGCATTAAGTTAGGTGTCACTTAGTGTTGGTAAAACGAGCAGTAGGCATTCTGGCATTGTCACAGCAGCAGGGCAAACAAGAGCCCCGGTTGATGCAAATAACACAAAGAATAATAATAAAAAGAATCTTCTCTAGGTCTTATTTATGATGAAGATAGAATAGACTATTTGACATTTGTTGAGAAGAAATTATCGTCATGCTTGACGTTGTAAACTTCGATTGAAGAATAGATACATTTCGAGGAAAAGATAGGTACATTTTCTTTTCTACATTTTTAACATCGCCGTGCTTACGAAGATATATGCATCTTTCTACAATCTGTCATATTGTCGATTCTTCCGTCGACATAATCCGTTTCTACGGTGGTCATGCCGCGTGCAAGACAGAGTGGTCAAACGAGGACTAACCAAATATAAAACAACTAGCTTATACCCGCGGCTTCGCCCGCGTTGACTTCGATATTGTCCCACAAGATCATGCTCCCGGGATAAATAGTACATTGTTCACCGAGAGGAGAAAGTGACCGATTACCGTCGAGGGTGTCGCTTTAAAACACCTGAGATCGGGAATCGCACTTTCTCTCGAGTGATACATAGTGCTTTATACTACACCTACGAGGAAAATAAATTTTGATAGTTTTATTTTACTTTCTACGAAAACTGAATCCTCAAACAACACACAAATTGGAAATGGCGCCAATGGCGTCTGCAATTTTCACATGTTCTTTTTTCAAATTGTTTATCCTGCCGCCGCAGGGTCGCACTGCCATGCCAGCCCGACACCATCCAACACACAGCTAGTGGCCAGTGTCATTTTGCGAACTTGGAGATAAAAAGTTAAAAACTCACTGTAAAAACTTTTTGACTTTTGATATTTAGGTTACCGGCGGCGGCGCATAGTCTTACCCAAAATTAAAAAAGAAAAACCACGTAAGAAATGGATTTTCATACACTTTTCTCTCCCGCTCAGATGCATTTTCTCCCCGCATATTTGTTTGATATGCAATGACGTACTTTCTACCGTAAATTTGATAAAGTATCAAGGTACTTTCCAAGCAGGTGTAGTATAAAAGTAGTTTTTGCGTGAAAGAGTAACAAACATCGATCCATCCATCTATCCATCCATCCTCAAAAACTTTCGCATTTATCATATTAGTAGGAAGTAGGATAGATACAAAACTTCATGGTGACCCTACAGTCCAGTGACAAATAAATAACACTATCGTTACAAAACAAGTTCAAGGACAACCAGCTGTTAGTGAGATATTAGTGAAGGAATAATTAGTAAGCAAAAACTTGACTAATGAACCAACGGAATCTAATGATGGATTGTCATAGTGGCCTAATAGCAGTTTTTGCGGGATATAGAATAATGATGACATTCATGTAGTTTACTGATTTACATGATGGCAAACTTTAGACTTTGATTCAAACTAGACTACCCGATTGGCGCAGCGGTAGTGAGGCTGCCTTACGTTCTTAGGGTCCCGGGTTCGAATCCTGGTAGGAGCAAATGTTTGTATGATGAGCATGGACATTTGTTTCCAAGTCATGGATGATTTATATGTACCTATAATAAGTTTGTATTTACAAACAAAAAGTATCTATGTAGTATATCAACTATCTGGTGTCCACGACACAAGCCTCGTTGCTTAGTGTGGCACTAGATGGCGCTGTGTGTAATGTCCAACGATATTAAAACCGCAGTATGACCTGTATGAATGTATCCTTGAAAATAGTGCAATGATGTTTACATAAGACCTGAAAAAAAGGAGGGTATGGAAATCAAATAATGCCAAGATACTGAAGGATGTGTAGCTGTATAAGATATTCCTCCCAATTTCTTCCAATGTTCTAATGGTAGAGGCTACAGGCTACAGGGACTAACGACAGTAACAACCACAGGAAATCGATCATAAAGTTTAGTACTTATGTTATGTTATGGAACAACATCAAAATGTACCGCTTTGGCCATTTTATTTGCCATATGCGTTGTCAGATTTATCATATAGATTCTAAATATAGCCAAAAGCTATTATAAAGTTATGTATAAATAGATTTACAAGATACAAGATAAATTCATTCATCGATCCGCAGATAGAAAAAAGTTCAACCCACTAAGTTTCCATATATTTGTGCTAATAAGTGGTGACGTAGTCTCCTCCAGTAAGGTATCATCAGTCACATAAATTCAATTTATTTTGAATCTTTAGTGAATATTTCGTATTACCCAGTAGTAGGTACTGGGTACTACTAACTCTTGTGGAGGTAAAAGATGCACTCGCTCCATCTACACTAATATTCTATACCTAGAGGAAATATTTGTATTTTTGTGTGTGTGTATGTTTGTAATGAATAAACTCAAAAACTACTGCGTCGATTTCAAAAATTCTTTCACCATTAGAAAGCTACACTCACCCTGAGTAACATTAGTATAAAATATTGGTATTCAGCAGCATCCAGCAACATAGTAGAAAGGTAAATTAAAATTGAACACGTCATCAATCATGGTCGTTTCATTATCATTTCACAAATGGTAAGTCAGTCAAATGATAGTTCGCTGGTGAGATGGCTGGAAAGCAGTTGACTCTGAGGGGCCGCCTCCACGAGCGAGAGAATCGCGGCGATATTATCGTCCTTGTACTTTTCCTATACACTCTGTTTTGGGCAGTCTCCCTCCACGAGCGAGAGAATCGCGGCGATATCGTCCTTGCCACTTTTTACTATACACTCTCTTTTGGGCCGTCTCCACGAGCGAGAGAATCGCGGCGATATTTTTGTATAGAAATACGCTGAATCGCCGCGATTCTCTCGCTCGTGGAGGCGGCCCCTATGTTGATAAATAATAGAGAAGTATGGAATTAGAATACAAATGCTGTGCTGACTCCGAATAAATTGGGAGACGAGCAAGAAAATGATGATACTTCACTGATAATGGTTACCTAATGGATGGAATAAGTAGACCAGTAGATTCTTCAGGTCAATTTTACTAAGGGTGTAGTAAAACTATCGATTTTGCAATAATATTCAAAATATATATTTAAATTTCCAAAGAAAACGACTAATAAAATATTACCTTACAGTAGATCAATTCAAAGTTCCTCCAGAGCTTTCACAAATAAATTAATAAGTTAATCATTTTAGTTATGTCAACATTTATTATTATGTAAACAAGCGAGACGCCTCACTCGCACATAATATGTGTGCTTAACCAAAATTAATGTGTTTTTTTCTTTGAAATAAATAGTTTAAATAGTTTAATTAATACCCATAATGAAATATGGGTTTTAATATACTTACGACTATTACTGTACGTAGGTATACATACTATAAAAAACTACAAATGAATTTACATAATGTAGACATGTGGGTGGGACATGTGGAAAAAAATGCATTTGCTATGACAACTTTACAATGCGGTGACATTATGAATAGATCATGAATATTAAGTAAGGGTAAGCAAATAAGCAGTGGCAGATGCTTTAGTAACAATAATTTTAATAGATCTCAGTAAAGCTTTTGATACCATTCTAGTGTAACCTGCAATAGGGAAATGGGATGCGTAGGACATGTACGTATAAAGTTACAACTTATTTTAGGACCGTGGCCTACCTCAATGACCAATACAAAAACTTATAAGTAGACGTATCCGACTTTTTAAAAATAAAACATCAATAATTGATGTACAGACGGAAATGGTATACCCCAGGGTAGCATACTAAGGCCATCCCGAATAATTAACTCATAATTTTATACAAATAAATGAAACCTAATATTCGATATAGTCTACAAACACAGACTGTCCCAAGTTTCAATATATTTAAGCAGAGTAGGTACATGTATCAAAAGCAGAAAAGAACTAAAGGAAAAAAAAACATCCGCATCGCTACCAACGGGGAAAGTGCCCAGAAGGCTGACAGCAGTACCACATTGGATGGCAATGATCATATCTTGGCCAAGAAATAGTCCAGCCTTCTGGTCACGAGAAGCGTCGACCAGCCATTTAGCGATATCCCTAAATACTAGGTGGACCATGGTTGTATCAAATGTATCAATCCCAAACGGCTCAAACACATTTAAACTACCAAAGAATTCTATATTTCTAGATTCGTAATTCCATATTCAATACGCAGTTACACAGTAAACAAACGATAAAGTAGCTAGCTGCAGGGTTTGGCGGGGAATGTCGGAAAGGTGTGAGGCGGTGCGTCGGCGGCACATTCGGGTCAGCAAGGCACGTGGGCTTCGTACCAGTCAGCTGGTGTATTCTGAACACACCAACTGATACAACAATGTTTAATTACGTTTTGCACCACAGAAAAGGGTTGGATTGTCTGAGATAAATGAAAAGGAAGTCAGTGACAAGAAACACTTACAAGGGAAAATTGGAAGAGAAAAATATTCGCAAGAGGGATCGCGAGACAGAAGAAAACTTTTTGGTTTTAGTATCAAAAGACCCATTTTTATTTAAATCCTACTTTCCACCTGCTCAACCGACTCATTATATGTAGGGTCGATTTTCTCAATGATTTCGCATAAACGCATACTATAGGATATAGATGATTTGAAATACCTTGGTAATCTAAAGTAAAGTTAACAATTATGTGCATCATGCACAGTACAAATTGAATCCATACTATATATTATGATCAAAAATACTTTTAATGATGATAATGACGAGGCAGGCAAGAAGGAAGGAATTTAGATAAAACAAACATTAATAGGACATTCAGGCCATGGTCCATTTCTTCAAATTACGCATTCAAACCATCACTTAAGAAAACCAACAAAATAAACGTGTATCGAAACAAAATCTGCATCGCCGCTACCCACCAGAATACCGCTCTACTATAGCACACAGCACAACTGTGAATTGTGATTGCAGACAATCCACGTGAGTCAACTGCACGTCCTTGAGCTACGGTGTTATGTCACGGAGTCTTGTTTTACTACCGACGGCGACGTAATAAAAAGACAATTATTAGTGGTGTTTTCCCTCGGGCTTTGCGAAAAAGGAGACACCGATTGCGATCATTATTGTATTGTAAAGTTTGAAACATTGTGTGAGGTGCAAGTTCAAACAAGGATTCAGCTCAGTAAGAGGCAGACAAGGAAAGAATTTCTATAAAGTTAACCATTCAGGCAATGTTGCCTAAATTACGCAGTCAAACACTTCAGTATACCTTCTTCAAATACACCCGTATTTGTACCACTTGCCGATCACTAGATCGAAATCGCCGCTACCCATCAAAATACCGAACCTACTTCAGCATACAGATTACAGCACAACTTACTTTTGAATTGCGATTGCAGACAATCCACATGAGTCAATTGCACGTCCTTGCGAGCTACGGTGTTATGCCACTGAGGCTTGATTTATTGCCGAGGAGGTTGTGATTGTGACAAATAAAATATATAATTAAAAAAACTTTTATTTCCCGTGCTTTCTCCGCAAACCCATTCATTGAATACTCATATCATGGGAGTGAAAAATCACTAGTCATCTTTGGGAGTCCGCTATTATTGTGCCTGCTGTTGTTTATTTTGACGCCGTCTCTTTCGCTTCAGTGCACTTCCGCCTTATTCCGCTTTACAATCGAGTGCCGAAAGAAAATGAAAGCACCAAGTTTTGACGAATTAACTAGGTCGAAATAAGAGGTGATGGTGAAATATAGATCATGATAAAATGATGTTTATTTTGCAAGTAGGTTTTTACAAACACTTTTACACGTCATTTTTTAAAACTAGATGGGGCCGGTATTTCGTACCTGACTACTCTGAGAAGAAACAGCCGAAACAAACTCAGAGGTCGTAGTCTCTTTTAAAGTCCAGACATAATCTTGCTCAATTCACATGAGGACTATGCAGATTAGTGCCTGAGATGGTCTTTTGAAGAAAGAACCATACAGATTTGAGTGGAGCTGTCCAGTCAGTGCAAGCATTTGTCAGTTAACGTGTAGCTCGACTTATAACTCAAGGAGCTCAACGAAACGACGAACAATACCAAAGAAAGGACATTTGGGTAGGTCGCTTATAGTACTCAAACTGCCAGACAGTTGTGGGAAAAAAACAAACAAAATATAAAAATGTGACCCACATGGTCCCCACATTCACAATAATCAAATAAAATTAATAACAAGTTCTTTCCAAATGAATGTAAGTAAAAAAAATCACAAAAATCATTAAGTGTCGCAATGATAATAAAAAAAAAGTTAAATATTTAATAAAATAAGTATTCATGTCAAATCAGTAATTATGTCACATAAAATAATAAAAAGTAATAAATCAATGTCAGAGTGTATAAAAGAAAGGAATCAATAATAAACAAGCGAAGTCCGAAATTTCGACATTCACAGAGCAAATTTCATTGGAGCAGCTTAATCCCAAGCTTTTTTATCTTCAAGATAGTGATCAACATGATAGTAGGCTTTCAGGCACAGCTTCCGTTTTATAAACGATTTGAATTTATTTAGATTTAGTGCTTGAATTTGGCTCGGAAGTTTATTGTAAAAGCGTATACATTGGCATCTGAACGTACCCCCTATTTTTTTAAGCCTCGTTGCAGGAACAACAAATTTGTGTTTGTTCCTCGTGTTTATGTTGTGGATATCACCGTATTTTTTAAATAAATTAATATTTTTGTGTGCGTACAAAAGGTTTTCATAAATAAACTGAGAGGGCACAGTAAGAATACTAGTCTCTTTAAATTTTTCTCTGAGGGAGTATCTGGGACTTAATTTATAAATTGAACGAATTGCCCTTTTTTGCAAAACAAATATTGTCTGAATATCGGCGGCATTGCCCCACAAGAGAATACCGTACGACATCACGCTATGGAAATAACTAAAGTACACTAAACGGGCTGTCTCTAAATCAGTTAAATCACGAATTCTTCTAACGGCGAATGCTGCAGAGCTAAGTTTCTTCGACAATTTGTCTATATGCGGGCCCCACTGAAGCTTGGCATCCAAAGTTATGCCTAAGAAGACTGTGCTATCTTCCGGTTTTAACTCTTCATCCTTAATTAGTACAGTAGTTTCCACTTGTCTTACATGGGGTATCGTAAACTTATACACGTAGTTTTTTTCTCATTTAGAAGTAGATTATTAACATTAAACCAATTAACGACTTTTGCCAGGGCGCTATTAACATCATCCGTAACTAACTGCTGACGTTTGAGTTTAAATAAAAGAGAAGTGTCGTCTGCAAACAATACTATGTCATGATTATCCTTTATGAGGTAAGGCAAGTCATTTATATAAATAAGAAACAAAAAAGGACCAAGAATTGAGCCCTGGGGTACCCCCATTCTTACTACGGATCCGGGAGATATTTTCACCTTAACATCAACTCTCTGAATCCTGTCACTCAAATATGAAATAAGAAGATCCAGAGAGGCGTTACGGATTCCGTAGTGGTGTAGTTTCCTCATTAATGTTTCATGAAGAACACAATCGAAAGCTTTAGATAAATCGCAAAATATGCCCAAAGCATCGCATTTGTCCTCCCAGGCATTATAAATGTGTCCTAAAAGTTCAACATCAGTAATTGAACGACCCCTTGTAAAACCAAACTGTTTTTTATGTAATAACTTATATTTATTGAAAAAACTTTGCATTTGTGTCAAAATTAATTTTTCAAAATTTTTACTAAAGGTGGGTAGTACTGAAATGGGTCTTTAATTAGTGGGGTCTGATGTACTACCCGATTTAAACAATGGTATTATTTTACTATATTTCATTAGATCAGGAAACTCACCACGGTCAATACAATCGTTAAATATTACAGCTAATGAAGGAGCTACAATGTTTATAATGGATTTAGCAACTTCCACAGAATTACCCCATAGATCGGCGGTCTTTTTAACATTTAAGGTGTGAACAGTTTTAATTAGGTAGGTAAGTATATCTATACAAGTGACATATATTGAAAATTAAATTCGGAATCACAGACTGAAACGTTTTCCCTTAGTAAAGACTCGGTAGCAGCAGATGACGAGTTTAGCGATTTCGTAGTCGATACAGGAATATCCGCAAAGAAATTTTCAAAGGCTGTGGCAACTTGAGTGTCTAAATTTAGAATTTTATCGCCAATAGCAAGGCTGTAGTCACTGTTTCGGTTGCAAGACCTCATGTGGGACACCTATAAGTACATGCATAGATATCCCTTCTGATAATGTTGGTTTTTCTCATATCACAAGTGGCGTTTCTGAAAATTACGAATTTTAAACAAAATACCAAGGTACTTTCGTAATAGTACATTTTGATACAAGTGGAGAAAGTTTGTTATTGCAATCGAGGCGGAATTATAACACACGAGCCGTAGGCGAGGGTGTTTTTGAGCCGAGAATTGCAATAACAAATGTCCACGTGTATCAAACGACGTTTTTCAATACACTTTTGAAGAAATAAAATAAAATAACGAATAATATTTTTGTCACGAACTATGAAACTATGATTTAAATTTTCTTTTTTTTTCGCGCTTTGGTCTCGCCAGGTTGAAAGAGAGGCAATGGTATGAAGCCGTTAAACAGCCTAATATAAAAAATAGATTTATTTTATATTTTTGAATTCAGAACACAAATAAATGCTAATTTGTGTATAAAAGTAACTATTAGTTTTAAATAATCATGTTTATCTATGATATTCTATTTAAAAACACAATTTGAAAATTCAAAAAATATTTATGCCGTAAAGACGCGTAGTGCTTTGACAAAAAAAAAAAAAAAACATTCACCTCAGACTATAGACATTGAACCAATTTGGACTAAGTATAGGTATAGTTATCTGTGGCAATTTTCATTCCCGCACACGTGCAGGAAAGTGGAAAAAATCGCACGCGTGTGAAATACATTGCATGTTGTACCTAATCGTAGTGCGTTGTGGACCAGTTTTCGAGAAAGTGTATTGAAAAAAATATTAATTCTCTAGAAATGATTAGATTGAATTATAAGGTCTGCCTAACATTGAGCCATAAAACCGTCTTGTTGGCCCATTTTCACTATAAACACCCAGCAACGCCTAAAGTAATGCCTAAATAATTTCAACCCTCGGTGACCCCGGCTACAGCACAGATATTAAATTCATGCCTCGGCGTTGAGCTGTGATCTCTAACAAAAAGAAGAAACAAAAGTAAACTTACCCATGATTATAAATTCCTTTGGCTGGATCTAAACAAATGTTTACAGTCAACACTCACTGTTTTTTCACTTTTATCACAGGAAAAACTCCTAAGTCACTTATTAAGTTAAATTATTTCAGTTCAAACTGTTATTTAATATGTAGACACTAGAAACGGAATCTGTGAAATTAAAAATGATTTATTAACACTTATTTGGACAAAATCATGTCTATAAAGCAGAATCTCTTTAGGCAGAATAGCTGTAAGAACTTTGCCACAATAAGCGAATCCGGAAAACTACACGTCCTGTCAATTTTGGCGCGCTTTTTTGAATTTATTTAACAACCAACCGTTAGCACAAGGTAAGAACTAAATTCAAACTGTACTTAACTACTCGCAAGAACATTCATTAAATTTGAAAAAGTACTATAAACATGAGAACACTTTCATTTAATTACGTGTAATTGCAATTATGTACATATACGAGTACATAGAAAAGAGAAGTGAGCTGTGTTCACTATGGTGTATCTATCTTTGAATCGCTGCCTGCACTAAACACCGTGGCAGGTAAACTGCCATGTTTTCTATTTATAGTGTGCCCACACTATATGGTAAATAGAGGATACTTCATAACTGAGGTATAAATGTGATGTTCAATGTTATTTATAGGCGAAATTAAAATAAAGGTGTAGAGCGCACATGGTGGCAGAGTTATAGGCTCTATTCTAATGGTATTTACACTAGAGGGACTGATGACTCGGTAAAAACCGCGAGAATCCGCCCTATGCGAGACTGCGGCGATGTGGTGACGCTTGGGAGAGGCCTATGTCCAGCAGTGGACATCTTTCAGCCATAGCATCTTACAGCACCTTCCACCATAGGTGCATATATCATTTTTAAAATACCGGAGCGTTAAATCCAAGTCCGTCGGATGAATCAAAATTCGCACATTTTGATATCCAATGAATTTAATGAATTCCGAAATCTGCAAATCCCTCCCCCTCACAGTTTTTCGCGACAAAAATATTCATAATATAAATTCCATAATCTGCTACCTGCAAATTCATTCCGTAATAAAATCATGGCTACGCCACGGCCTAACCACAACAACAGCGAACATAGTCACCCCACAAGCCCCGGCCATACATCTAGCACTCGTAAGCTTTCCCCCGCGGCAACTAAAAGTCCACTTTCCAGTAAAATTATGGTTGCCATACTGTAATGAGCGTCGCCGAAAGAAATCATGAAATCGAGTAAACTCACTGGTGTATCGGACGAAAACAAAAAGTGTTTGTCAGAAGTCGGCTTTCGCGATGAAGTTTGCAGTTTATTTGGTAAATATGTAGTTCAAACAGTCAAGTTTGTTGTGAACATTACCGCAACTACCGTACAATACCTGTCGTAATGTAACATCAGCATCATCTTCGCCTTTGTCCCATGTTACTTGGGGTCAGAGCAACACGTTTTTTTTCTTCCATCCTCCTATGTCAACCGTCACGCTATTATTTACTCCTTTTTAGGATACCTCAAGGCAGCGATGATTAAACTCACTCGGATATGGAAAGATCGCAATATATCCCGCAAAACCAAAATGAGGCTGGTGCGTGCGCTGGTATTCTCAATTTTCTCTTACGGTGCCGAATCTTAGACAATAAGGGAGAAGGAAAGGGCAAAAATTGACGCTTTTGAAATGTGGGTTTGGAGGCGGACGCTGCGAATTCCATGGACTGCACGCCGGACCAACCTGTCTATTCTTAAGGAGCTCCAAATAACCACAAGACTATCCACTGTCTGCTTCCAGCGAATTCTTAAGTATTTTGGACATGTCGCTCGTAGAAACCCTGACAGCCTCGAGAAGCTGATGGTAGTTGGCCAAGTAGACGGGAAAAAACCACGCGGGCGCTCACCTACCCGTTGGTCAGACCGAGTAAAGTCGCTCACTGGCCTATCAATAGCCGAAACTTTTAAGACCGCCGAGGACAGACAAACGTGGAAGAGCATAGTGCACCGAGTGATGAATACCTCAGACACAGACTAGACACGACCTTCAATAATGAAGATAACGACTTAGATGATGAGGGTACCTCAAAAGGAAATTTCCCATGTTGATAGGCAGAAACTACAGATCGACATTTGCTACGATCCTCACCAACTCCAACTCCTGTTTTCTTTTTCGGATAGGATATCATCAATGACTTCTCCCGTTCTGGGCGGAGCGGGAGGGAGTGTCAGACTTTTAGTGACTAAAACTCATCCAGGTTCCTTCATCGCCCTTTGTGTTACGGGGTCACGGTATCTCTTTCGAACAGTCCCGCAACCCCGGCAGTTCCTACTCCTTCCTTCATACATTTAGGCAAACACTGTACCACAACCGTACCTCCAAACCTTTTTAAATTTTGCAAGAAATAATTCTAGCTTAGCTAATTATTCAGCTGTTCTCCAAGGTATCCTACTAATCTATACCATATCCAGACAGCCAGTGCCAGTCTGGCAAACCACAACCATGTAATATCGGAAATCGCAATAGGTACTGCCAAAGATTTGTGTCAGAGCTATTTTACATTTCATTGCTATTCAATATTATTGCCAATGACGTTGACAGTTCCGGACCAATGGACTGTGAAAACCGGAAGCTTGTTACCCATTGAGTATCGAATAATCAAGTGAGTTTTTGTGGGATTTTGTGTTGCGTAGAGTCCAAATTTATGTCCAATTCATTTGTTGCTCTTTCTTGGCATTCGTATTTTGAAAAAACGCCATGTTTTTCTGACGCTGAAATAACAGACTCCCAGTTTAAAAACTCATTCCATATGTCCTCAAACTAAGCAATTAAAAGTTTATCTGGGGTCTCATGCAGGTTCCTTATAATCTATTTTTGCTATTAAAATTCCTGAAAGAGTCTTTTTCTGCTCTACTCCTCTTTTACAAAGGTTTCAGTTGTCAAACAGACACGATACTCTTGGAGAGGTTTAGGTTTAAACACCACTCTAAAATTTTGATGCAAATTAACAAACACAATGTAATTTAGCCCAAGGATTTGCGAATAAATAACAAAGGAGATTATTTATTACTATTTAAAACGGATAGATAATAAATTAATGACTGAAACGTGTTCGTTAGAGCTGTCACCAATTCACCATATTGAATGGTTTACAAATATGTAGATAAATTTTAATGGAAATTGTGCAATAGGTACTGACATTGTTTTTTGTAGACCCGAATCAATTTCGGAATTCCGCAGTGAGTCGCTTTATTAATTATTAGCATCATAATTTGCTGGCAAAGTGTCATATTTAATAGCAATTTACCAGACACATAGGTATAAGTAAGGTTTGGTAGATGGGTATAGGTGGTATTCAGCTGCATCCGGTAAAACTGGAAACCGACCCCATCAAAGTTGGGAAAAGGCTAGGCAGATGATGAGGTACTGTGACTGTACTAGCTAACAGGAGTAACAGGACAATAGGCTCAGTAGTCAGTACCTAGGTACCTATCTGAGGTTACATCAATAATGTATCAAAGACTCGTACAGGAAATCGGTCAAAGCCACGGCGGTTTCCGTGAGAATACATTGCAGTCTTGCTTTCAGGATCGAAAACTGATTTGAATAAGTGGCAAAGTACTACAAAAAATCATGTAGGTAGATACCAGCTAATCTTCAAGTCTTCAATTTGATGAGAAAGATGGACAGTAAACAAAAACGAGACTACTTCTGCTCACTTCACCACCACTCTAGCTAGGAAAAGCCAAAAGAGCTCCAAATTTTCCACAGACAAAGTACGAAGTGTCGTAACAAGATCACGGTTTAATTTTATTATAATCGGATGATAAACGGATCGTGCTGAACAACCGTTTACTACGACGGAGTTTTATCTTTTTACGGTTAATGGATTCGGCAGTTTTTTCGCTTCTTTTCCAAATCGTTTTGTCCAGTTTGCAACGAATAGAAAGTGTGTTCGTTTTTATTTCCATTTTAATGATGCATTGAAGTGTTGCAGTCGATGCAGTTACACAGACTTAAATAGTGTTTAGGGGAAATTTAGCATTCAATGCTCTTACGAGCCTAAAATATTCGGTTTGCATGAAGGAAAATGATTGTAAAAGGAAAGAATTAAAAATAAAATGAACATTACACCTGTAATATCTCATCCACGCACGCAAAATACGCGCTTTGACGTGGAGTTGCGGACACCAGCCCGTTTTAAAATACAACGTCTCATCCAATGCTTCCCTCCTGTTTCAATTATTACTCAGGCCAAGTTTACACACATTTTTGAACATGAAAATGTGTTTTAAACAGCTGTTTTTAGATAATCAGACTGTTATCTTTTCGGTGAACTTGGCCCTAAAATAAGCCGTCAATTGTGTATTGAACCCTTTTTCCAGCCAGAAAATTTCACTTTTTTTTTTGCTAAATTAATTATTATCGTGTTTATATTACTCAAAACTTTCCTCAGACTTATCCACAGAGCATCATTTAAAATAGACATCCCATGCTTATCCCTCATTCAACCACATCACACGCTTATCACGCTTATGACGTGTAAAAGTGTTTGTAAAAACCTACTTGCAAAATAAACATCATTTATCATATCAACCGATATTGTTCCCAACTGCTAATTTAGAATTAAATTAACACTTACTTATCAATGAACCACTGTTTACAAAACATATCGATTAATTAATAGTTTGACCTAATTATCGCTATCAAACTCTACTAATTTAATGCAGGCAGTACGCAAATGAAAGAAGGGTAGGTAGGTAAGACCTTACTTTTCTAGACCTAGTACCTACTAGGCCTGTGCTAGGTGGGGTCTTTTGTGGATGTTTCAGGCAGTGTGCGGTTTCATTTGCGTCATGCGGGCTCTGAACCATGAAGAAACGTGATGGATGCATTGTCTGACAGATCTTACTAGATTCTTTATGTAAGGCGTATAATTATGCTAAGTGGGTCGTCATGGTGATAGCCTGTTTGTAAGATTTATTTTCAAGAAATAATGAACTTCTTGAAATTAGTAACAGTTAGTTGATCTGTCTCAAAGTTCGAGGATGGACGTTGCTTGCAAGTTCGATAGACCATGAGAGAGTCCTACTAAATGTGTGATAGGTAGGTTAGGATAGAGAGATAGTTTTGAGCGTCGATTCTCATATTTTGTTGAGGATTTTCTGGCAATTTTTGGCGACAATGAGGGCTTTGGGAACCCAACAACATGCTCTGAATTTAAGTTTGTAAAAGCTCTTGCATCACAAGACTTGTATTGAAGTAGGTAGGTACCTACTTATATTGTTACTGTCGGAAAAGGCCATTACCAATAATTACCAAAAAACGTTTATTGGACTGCTTCCAAGGTCTCTAGGTATATAATCGATTTATGGAGCAGCACTTCGCCTTATTATTCAAAAGATCATTATCTGCCAACGAATATCGTTACTGTACCTACTGCGGCAAAAACCATTCGTTAACGGCCACAAACAGCAAATAAGGTATTGCCAAAATATCTTCCATGTCAGGATAAAAAAACTAGTAGAGCTTGTTAGGTAACATAAGGAATGCGAGTTCGCTATTTTTTACACTATTAGCAATATTTATTTATTCGGATCCGGTTGTGAACGTGATCAAAATGTCAAAAACCGGCGACATGTGTATTTTGTCAACCATGAATGACCCTGATTCCGCCTCAGTGGATTCCGCAGACTTGTTTATAATGTCATCTCCGATCGATAACTATTAACCCTCGTGCTATTATTAGCAGCGATTCTGCGTATTTACAGAGTAAAATACGAGAAAGCCAAGAGAGAGAGGTAAACAATTCGAATGCACCAATGCAGTAGCAAACACAACAAACACGATCGATAAACTAAACGCACTGCACTGCCGCTAAGCTATGTTCCCGCGTTTTTTCACGTCATTAATACGTTTTTACACGCCGGAAACGCACTTACAAAATCGTTTATGATAACGCCACTTTTGAAAATACTACAACAATGTTATTTCCACAATTTATTACGAAAAGTCACATTTTAACCGGATTGCGGTAAATAAACAGATGCGACACTTATTACGTTCGTCGCGTAACTGACGACGACCGGCGAGTAGGGAGCCCGGCAGGACGCTAGAGCGCACCCAAACTATAACCTAGCCGAGTTGAAATAGTAGGGTGAGCGGCAGCGCGCCGTTTGACAGCGGTGTGAATAAAAATAGGGCGGGTTGGTGGCCATTCATGTAGGGGACGATGCATCTGGACCGATAGCTTCCGCATTCATCGGCCGGCGCGTAAAAACTACCTGGGGTATGAAACAGCTATTTTGAACGCGTAGCTATCATTATTGTGGAATACTAGAGGATTTATATTAGAACAATTAGTATAGATTTGCTGCTACCTATTTGGCGTGTTTACAGGTATCCGTGTGTTGTTCAGAAAGGGCTCCATAATTTTAATCAGAAATTTCATCTCTGATCGCAGTGACCGCAATTCAAAATAATTCAGTTTAAGGTTTTTTTCTGATAAGACCCCTATTTTCATTTAAGTTCACAAAAATCAGCCGTTGCGGCACAATCAAAACACTTTGATTAGTCAGTGTAGAGTTTGAGCAAACAGATTTCTGCTAAGCGTTTTTCATAGTAGATTCTTAAATCTACCAACTGGGTTGTGGAGGTCATATAGGCAGTCGCTCTATGTAATATACTGGTATTCAGCTGCATCCGGTTAGACTGGAAGCCGACCCCAACATAGTTGGGGGAAAAGGCTACGCAGATGATCTTAAATCTCAGCGGAAAACTGCAGTAATTTTTTTCTTTTGGATATCCATGTTGCAAAATATTTTAAATTGCTACAATGTTCAATGGAGCAAATGTGATGTTGTGATTACGCGCTATATTCCGTTGCGATTTTCCATTTTCATTAGTCCCTTTTGTGTGCAAACTAAGCAACATGTGGTTTTTCTTGGGGGTGGTCCTCTTATTAATTTCTTAGTAAAACGTATTATATTATCTGTGGTAAAACCCACAGTAAAACCATAGTTCTATTTTCTACATCTACCAATTATTACAAACTTCTTAAGAGCGCGGGATAGGAGAGTAAAAATGCGACATCTATTTCATACAAACTTTATTTAAATCAAAAAATAAAATCTACAATAATCCTTTTACTTTCAATTATGTATAGTAATAAAATTTGTTTTTAGCATCTCAATCTATATCGTTAGCGATTGCCATAACCCCAGGCCGACCAGGCCCCAGAGGTCAGGTCACGGCCCTTACTCTCAAGGCATTTATACCCTCCATGTTACAAAATTGTCACCAATTTTTGTATCAACTTGACATTCTGTCTCTTACAGGTCTTCAAAACAAAACTCAATAAACTAAACTATACATTATCCTTGATTTCACGATATAAGCGACAGACTGCCAATCTTTAAAATCTTTACACAATTAGCTTAACAAATTATATTAAATCCTCTTTTACAGCTAAATTACAATGCATAAATTTTTATTTTCAATAAAAATACATATCTCAATATATGAAAGAACACCCTATGTATTTGTTATGTCGGTAACAAATGAGGCACTATTACTTTTTCATTTATTATATTAATATGTACATAACTTGGACTCTTTAACTTAACATTATATCTTCAGTCCATTCTTAGGTACATCTATCTATTCAAATCATATATGTTGCTGTTCAAAAAAATATTCTTTTATTTTACAGTGTCAACAATGTTGCATTCATGCAAAACCTTTTTGGTTTTTAAATAAATCAATGGTCTCATAATCACATTATTTCGATAGTTAAATTTAAAGTGGAGGTGGATAGTGTAGATAAGACATTATTTAACAAATGGATAACTACAAGGAGATCGATAAACGAATTAACTAACAATGGTTCATGCACCAACAACTAATCCTTAACCGAAAATATGTTGAGTTTCACTTTTGTGTGCAAGTACAACTATTTTATGCTAATAGATATGTTCGTAGAGTAAAACGTTACCGTCGCTCAGTTGAGCTCTGTCACAATTAACTATTTCGGCACAAATGTAACAAACATTCAGTATGACGTCCTAAAATCAATAAAGCTTAATTAGGAAGTACATAAAACAATTCTTTTCCCAAAAGAATAACTTCTCCGATATCTAGTTAAGTTTATATAAAATACACATTAGCACAATCTAAACAAATAATTTTGGTGTTAACTGTACACAAATCATCTGTACATTTTCCATAATATTTAGGTATAGCACTCTTAATTAACGTTATATTTCGAGAAAGCACTCTTGGTATAGTTCCAATTAGGTAATAAAATAAAAATATTTTTTTATAAATATGTATACATAAAGTATAATTATTAACAATTTGTCAAAATGTTTTTTTGTGTCTAAAATCGTGTGAATTATTAACGGATATCACCTTAGTATAACAAATACTGCAGTGTAAAGCTAAAGTGCCACATGCTCGAATAGTGTTAATATCATTACAAATTAACATGTCATGACTCTCAATTTAACATCAACAGAGTCTCTGATGAAATGTATTGTGTTATTGCTTAAAACTGAGTTTCAAATTAAGTGATCTTATTAAATACCAGCTATTGCCCGCGACTTCGTTCGCATGGAAATTTTACATGGGTATATGTTACGGCTAATAGCCGAAGTGTGGCTATGTCTAGTTTTAGCCGGCCCCATGCGGTTAAACTTAGATGTATTCTTTTTTCTTCGGTTAGAACTAGGTTTAGCCTTCATCTTAGCTGCTAGAACTAGGTGCAGCCGCACACCGGTGGTTAACCTTAGGTTTTCAAGGTCAAAATCATTCCTAGACCTTTATCAATATCATCAATACAACCCTCCAAGTTCGGAGGGTTGTATTGATGATTCTAGGTTTTAGGGATTCTAGGCTTCTAACCGAAGATTAGAGGATACATCTAAGTTTAACGGCATGTGGTCGGCTGCACCTCGCTGTAGCCGGATAAATCTAGGTGTAGCCGCACTTCGCCGTAACATATACACAAAAAAAAACATAAAAATCGGTTAAGCCGATGTGTGTAAGGAGTTCGACAACAAACACTGTGACACGTGATTTTTATATATTAGATTTTATAAAAATGTTAACATGTTGTACTCTCGCTTTATAAGGCAGATTATCTATCTGAAGTTACTACGTAGCCTCTGTCTCAACGTCACAATCACAACAATGAAAATCAGATTCACATTTCGCCTACGGTTAAATGCATTACGACAGAAGCTATAAATATAGAGAAAATAAATATCTACTAGGGCTAATAAAATCCTCCTGGTCCACGCGGTAAACTTACACGTTAAATAGAATATACCTTTGTACTATTGTTTAACGTCGACGGCGGCCACGGGCTTTCGCCGACGTCACAGGGCCTAGGGGCCCGGCTGACGTCGCGGGGCCCGGGACGACCCGAGCGGTCCACAGAGTCACCCAACTCAACTACTTACTACCTATTGCCTAGGCGCCGTCTGCGGCGATGCCCGAGACGGCGATAAAAATTAAAAAAAAAACAATAACAGAAAATCAACCGTATACGACACAGTCATCTTTGGATCCGACGTCGGCGTCGGACCGCGGGGGCGCAGGCGCGGAGGCCGCCCGCGCTACTTGGCCAGTCGCCGGCGCAAGCGGTTGCGTAGCGCCAGCGCCGGCGCCCACGGGCCCGTCGCGCGCTTGCCCAGCGCCCGCGCGCACCTCTCGGGCGCCAGGCGCGCCGCCTTGCTGGCGCCACCGCCGCCGTCCTCGCCACAACGTGTACGCTTGCAGGCGCCCTGGTCGCGCACGGCTCGCACGGGCTCCGTCGCGTCGTTGCGGGAGCGCAGGGCGCGCGGGCGGGCGGGGGCGGGCGGGAGCGGCGCGCCGGCACACGCGGAGGGCGGCGGCGGCTCGGCCGTGGTGGAGTGCACCTCGGAGTCGTCGCGCGCGCTATCCGCGCGTCTCGTTCGCCGGTGCGGCGGGTCGGGCTGGCCGGGCGGGGGCGAGGGCGGCGGGGAGGCGGCGGGAGCGGCGCGGGCGCGGGCGCGGCCCCGCGCGGTGCCGAGGTTCTCCTTCGAGCGGTCGGGGGGCGGGCGGCGCGCCGCCAGGCTCCGCCGCGCCGGGCCCGGGGCGCGCACCGAGTTTCCCGCCCGCGCACCTGCCGCAGCCGCCGCCGCCGCCGCCGCGCCGCGCAGCTCGCGAGCGTACAATCCGATGCTGCGCGTTATCTTCTGAGCTAGAGGTGTCACTCCCTGCGCGCCCTGGGAGCGCGTGGAGCGTGTGCCGCTACGTTTCGCCTCCTCATCGCCAGGGATGGGTTCGACGGGTGCGGGTGCAACGCGACGCCCTGAGGGTTTCACATCTCCAGCCACCAGCCGGTCGGTCCTCGGCGGTGGCGGAGGCGCGGGTGCCGGTACTGGCGGCGCGCGGCGGGTGAGTATGACGACGCGGTCGAGCGCAGGCGCGGGGCAGGCGGGTGCCGGGCGGGCGCGCGTGGCCTGGCGGGTGTGCGGGCGCTGCGGCGGCTCGGTGTCGTGGTGCGAGCGCAGCACGCGGTCGGGCGCTGCCGCCGAGGGGTCGCGCTTTGCGTCTGCACGTGGACGACGGCCGCGCGGCTTCGGTGGGCACTCGGTCGGCGAACTCGACGAGACTTCATTGATCTGGATACCGCCATCATCATCGAGCAAGTTTGCAGGTTCTGCAGCGGATGCGACCGGTTCGCCGGCGGCAGTTCGAGGCGGGAGAGGGGGACGGTCGGCAGTGGAGGCGTCAGATTCCTTGTCGACGTCTGGCACGACAGTGGCGGGCGCGGGTATGGGCTCGCGGGGCTCGGAAGGTTCCCGCGGCGCCGGGGTGCCGGCGATCTCCTCGTGGACGGCCGACAGCGTGTTGATGACGCGTGTACGATTGAGGAGACGAGCCATGAAGTATGATTCAGCGGGGTTGCCGTAGTTGACGATGGCGTCATCGTCTGGGTCGGGCGCTTCACGTGGGGTCTCGTCGAGCGCAGGGGCGGCGGGCAGGCGGGTGTCGAGCGTGGCGCAGGGCGGGAGGGGCACGTCGGGGGGCGGGGGCGGGGGCGCGGCGCGCTCGCCGTCCGAGTAGCGCGTCATGATGGTGAGGCCGTTCTGCGGCACGGGGCGCGGCTCGGGCTCGTCGGGGCGTGCGGGGGCGGGGGGCGCGGCGGGCGTGGGCCGCGCCGCACTGCTGCGCGAGCGCAAGACGGTGGCGCGCGGTGGGCCCGGTGGGTCCAGCATGAGGGTTACCACAGACGTGTTGTCAGCTCTCATTCTAGTGTTTGACCATCTATGGAAAAGAATTAGATGTTATGTGACTTACTTTTATTAAAATGCATTCTGAAAATTGACAATGCCATACATAGCTATCAAATATATCGTTTATGATGCAATTTTTTAATATTACTGAATGAAAATAGAGTATTGCTCTGTGTCTCACTAAAATATTGATTATAAAATTGTTTAACTAATATCTATAATTTAGTTTCATTGAATTCATTTATTCAGTTCTAGGTGCAAAAGAGCACTTGGAAATCTCCCAAATGCTTTTTTTACATCTGCAACTCTAATAACACTAGTGTCCGACCGAAGGTGCAATTCTGGCCGAAGCCGAGGCCGAAGCTGATTAATCGGTATTCACCAAAACCTTCGGCCGAAGCCGAAGGTGTCATTGACCTTGAGAAATACGATAGTTACTTTGATCTCAGAATATACTATATACATATTGTGAGAGCTTTAGAGATTTAGCCCAATAACGAGCCGAGTGACCAACATATACAAGTAGGTAATAAAATATTGTCTAAAATAAAAGTTTCAAATATACAATGGTTATTAAATATTTATTTACTTAAAGTAATTTTAACAAAAATAATCAAATAATCAGTAACTCTGCTGCTCTGCACACTCTCCGTCTCGCTCTAGCATCGTTAAGTAAATTTCAAATTTTGACAACTAGCAAACCTTCGGCTTCGGCCAAACCTTCGGCAAATTTTTGGCCGAAGCCGAAGATTTGGCCGAAGGTGCTTTTTTGGCCGAAGGTGGCCGAAGCCGAAGCTTCGGTCGGACACTAAATAACACCTTATCCAGTGAAATATTTCAAGCCAACTTTCAGAATATATAACATATTTTTTTTTATGTTTCACTAAAAATACGTACCTTTCCAAAGCATGATCTACCAGACTCTTGGATGGGTTCAGCCAGTCTCTCGGCTGATTTCCATTACCTCCAACGAGCGCGGCTTCGTTGTGCCGCTCGGTAGCCTGAACCAGACTGACGGCGCCCTCTGGTGAGATCATGTTCCACAGGCCATCAGTGCCGAAGATCAGACACCTGTAATGTAACACAGAAAAATGTTAAGACTTGTTAAAATCATTGTATTATTTTCTTAGTGTTTTTTTTTTCTTTCCTTTATATAAAAAACTAGCGGACGTCGCGTTCAGTTCCCGTTCCCGTGGGAGTACGGGGATAAAAATGTAGTCATGTTACTCGCTGATAATGTAGCTATCCATTGCTGAAAGAATTTTTCAAATCGGTCCAGTAGTTTTTAAGTTTATTCATTACATACAAAAATACAAATCTTTCCTCTTTATAATATTAAAAGATAAGGGCTAAATTATGTATGCACATGCACCATGTTCCACTTTAAGGCTGATGCTCAAGGGTAGCCAAAATCATCAATACAACCACCCAAGTTCAAAAAGGTGCAGGAATGATTTTGACCTTGAATAAGTCATTTTTCCACCTTTATGAACTTTGAGGGTTGTATTGAAGATTTTGATGAATATAAATCTGTAACTACATACGTCTTACAACCGCGAATAATATTTTAATCAACATAAATTCTAGCATTGGCCTGTAAATTGCAAAAAACGTAAGAAAATTTGAATTTCGCGGGCTACCCTGGAGCATTCACCTTATGGACTAAGTGCGGAAACCAAAACCCCATGATAGGTAGATAGATAGTTTATGTAAGTAACTCTATTTCTTTCTATTTTCTGTCTACATCACTCAGAAATAAGGAAGGAAGCAGACATGAAAAAACTCGATCACTTTTTAAATATCCTAATGGAACCAACCACATGTGTCTCACATGTAGTTGGTTCCATTAGACAAAGAACACAGGACCTCATCCTTTTTTAGACTCAGTTAAAAATAATAATCTAGATGGTAATGGCTGAGACACAGCCATGGGCCATGGCATGTTTAATTTCCTGTTGCAATAAAACTTACCGAAATTTCGACGGGTCTATAATCAAAACGCCGACATCAGGGTCGGGACTGACTATAAACTCATCATTTTGAGGATTATAACTCCACAGGTCTCCCAGAGACCTTGCTACGGCTAAGAACGGTATCTCGTCCATAGGGGTATTCTTCTTGATTGGTCCCTTGTGTCCGAGACGAGGTCTGTTCCAAACCACACGAGGTACGCCAGCCTTCGAGACTACCTTACCACCACATCTTTGGATGCGCTCTATTTCTGCTGTGGATTCTGGTTTGTGGTCTGATGTCAATGGTTTTGCAGCCCACTCCTCACAACCTATAAAAACAAATTATATTATACCATGTGAGTCTAGATTAGTACAAGTAATGTTATATTTTTTTCCATGTGGACAATTTTGTAAAGTATATAGCTATCCCCTCTTTAATAAACAAAATCAAATATTGTTTGAAAACCAGGATTAGTAAGTGGCTACAGCAGATAATATTTTATGAAGTGACTGTGGATACTTACTGTCAACAAGTAACTTCATCGCTGTTTTGTGATCAAATTAGCAAATACTATATTATTAATTATAAAGACCCAACCAGCAGCTATCTTTTTTTTTTGTTCTTGTGTACGCCATAATCTGTGTTCTCAGCTGCTATCAGTTAACCCTGACATGATCAGATGTGTGAAAAGGGGCACATTATCAATAAATCAAAAGGAATTTATTGAAATAAATGATAATCAGCACTTTTTGAACATCAAAGTTTCAAAGAGACAGTCCCTTAGAGCACTTGCAAGATGCAGATAAATGTTTTGCCAAACTTGTTTATACAAGTTCCAACTTGTCTGCACCTGATTTATAAGGAGTGACAAGTATGACAGGCTTGTCATAATCACCAGTCCGTAAGCTTTTTCCGTTTCATTTTTAACTTACCATCTTTTTGGTAACCGAGTACGATAGCGGAATCCCCAACATGTCCAATATATATTTTACCACGGCGTATAAAAGCTATGCTTGCGGTTGTACCCGCCGTGCTTGGTAACCCTGTTACAGTTTTTGGCCATTTTTCTGTAACAAAAAGCGAATATTTTGTAATTACTCCATGACTATTAAGGCATAACAATTTGAATGTCATTTTAAAACAATAGACACTCTCAGGGTCATCAAAATATAAAGTAACTGAATTATGTCTTTAAACTTTTAGGTTATGATGTAAGCTTTATACATTGTATAAAACAGCATTTTTTATTTGCCTAGACATGTTACAAATTCACTTATAAATCTAGAAATGTATTTTAATTAGGTCTCGAGTTTTGGCATAGTTGCTTCTAATTTAAACTATTTTAACAGCTACTTTCAGTAAGAATGTAGGTATTTAAAAGTAAAAACTGAAAGGAATTTTCTAATTAACCTCGAGTTCTTTTGTTTAGTGAAGTACGAGCATCTGATAAAATGTAACATGAGCAGTCAAATGAATGTCTATAATTTACACATACTATCCATTACAGTCCATTGCTGGAATTAGGCTATTTCCAAAAGAGGTGTTCTTTATTCTTCCACTAACTGTAGTGTGAAAGTTGTTTGGTAGGTGGTGTGAAATTGGAGGATAACAGCAACTTTTCATGTCATAACATTGTATTTTTATACCTACAATGATAATGGCTTTGTTTTTAGAAACTTTTCAAGGTCTAAAACTTCAAAAGTTTCCATGCCTAAAATTAATTAGTCATAAAAAGCATGTTTTAGACATCAAAATCAATGACATAATATTCTAGAAGCGTTACCAAATATCAATAACAGATATGCAAAACAATCTTGCCTTGTTGATTTAGTATAGGCAAACAAGTTTGAGGTTTCCCAGCAAGCAATTTTTGAGGTTGTACAGTCTTCAGAGCTGCAATAAATGACCTTATACATAGCATTTTCGTAAGAGGAAACTTGAGCCAATATAAAAACTCAAACTGGTAAAACTGCTTTCACTTGGCAAAGTGAGTGGGATTCCCAAAAAACTTTGCAAAGGTGATTTGTTTTACTTGCTATTATCTAACAAAGCAATAGCACGGACTGTAACGACAATGACCATTCCAAAACCTTCTGTAAACTCAATGTCAAACCACTCAAGAAAAAATTACGAATAACTTCAACAAGGTCAAGCTAAACATTTGGTACAGTCACATAAACCTCGCCTTGGGCCCAGACAAAGCAGAGTTTTAGTACGATACATCGTAATTAAGTTAGCTAATAACGTGAAATTTCGTGTTTACCTAACTCTTTCCACATGTTCAAGTGGGTCAACATGTAACCATTTCTGATTGCTTTGAGTACATCCTCATCGTTGTCCGACCAGAACTGCCTCTGCTTCACAATAGAGTCCATTAAATGCTCCTTCGCAAAAGCTGCAGCCTCGCTCCCGCCATGGCCATCATATATTCCGAAGAAAGCATACTCCAAATCCCTCTCGTCTTCAGTTTGTTGATAAGCAACGGAAAACAAGTCTTCCATATACTTTCTCCCGCCTTGGCTACAGTGGCCAGTTACACGTAAATTGACACCAATCGACGCAGGCATTTTAAAACTAGAACACTACAACTTATATTAACAAAATATTTACGATTTCATTGTAACACAAACGTTTCTTTCCTACACATTTTGCATTTGCAATTACGCGAGTCGCGACTGACGACAGATCACGTGGACATATTGATCACTACGCGTGCCCAGTGGTTTACGAGAAGTTACACGAGTCAGAAAGAGATAAACATAGGTTTGTCTTTGCGTCGTCGTTTGAAATAGACGCCATCATTCTTTCCGCCATTTTAGTACAAGCTCACGTTGACCTTCTCTTTTATTTAAAATCTTTCACTGTTAAAAAATATGCAACACGAAAAGCAAAACACTCAAATAATATAATATTTGAATTAAATAATTTTTAATTTTAGTCCTACACTATTTTTGTACAATTACCGCAGGAAAAGGTTGGTGAGCAATTCTTTCGTACCGTGAAGGGAACCTCTACGTTCAGAAATTTAAATTAATGTGCTAAATGTGTCTCGTGTAGAAATGACCCAACAGGTTTAGTAGATAATTATGCCGATGTCGTGGAGCCACGTAAAAGTTCTATCGTTGTTTGTTGGAGGAGGGCATGCTGAACATTTGTTCTTCATTATTCCATCTTTAGTTTGATGCCATGGTCAGGCAGTAATGCTATAGGGTGGGTGCCCTAGGTTCCATAAATATTGCCGGCTCGACTCGAGGTCTCAGAGAGTTTAGAATCACTATGTACGTTTAGTATGTCTATAGAGCCTGGTTGACGGGTACAGACTAGTGATGCAACGGAAGTGTCTTAAGGTGAATGCTTCGACCAGCCCGCGAAATTCAAATTTTCTTACGTTTTTGGCACATTGCAAGCCAGTGCAAGGTTGTATGTTGATTAAAATATTGGACGCGATTGTAAGACGTACGTAGTTACAGAAATATAATCATCAAAACCATCAATACAACCCTCCAAGTTCATAAAGGTCTAGCAATGACTTTGACCTTGAAAAAATCGTTCCTCGACTTATATGGACTTAGAGGGTTGTTTTGATGATTTTGATGATTATAATTCTGTAACTACATACGTCTTACAACCGCGAACAATACTTTAATCAACATACAACTTAGCACTGGCCTGAAAATTGCAAAAAACGTAAGAAAATTTGAATTTCGCGGACTGGTTGGAGCATTCACCTTCCGGACAATCTTATCAAATTAGTAAAAGGCAGTGCGAGAAAAGGACGGCTTTATCTATGGACTAAGTTAGAGATGTCAAACTAGTTTATGCCTTGCGCTTCACCGTGTTTTTACCCGACTGCGCCAGAAGGAGGGTTATGTTTTTCGAGAGTATGTATGTATGTATAATATTATAAAGAGGAAAACTTTGTTTGTTTGTTTGTAATGAATAGGCTCAAAAACTACTGGACCGATTTAAAAAATTCTTTCACCATTCGAAAGCTACATTATCCACGAGTAACATAGGCTATATTTTATTCCCGTACTCCTACGGGAACGGGAACGGGAACTACGCGGGTGAAACCGCGGGAAGTCCGCTAGTGTATGTATAATTGTTTGGCACCTCTCATGCTAAAATCTTAAGGATTTTAGCATGAGAGGTGTCGTTAGATTCATAGATAATACACTACATAATACAAGACTCATCAATATAACCCTCAAAGTTCATATTGGTGTCAAAATTACTTTTCCAAGGTCAAAATCATTCTTGCACCATTATGAACTTGGAGGGTTGTATTGATGATTTTGATGATTATAATTGTGTTACTACATACGTCTTACAGTCGCAAACAATATTTTAATCAACATACAACCTAGCACTGGCCTGCAAATTGCAAAAAACGTAAGAAAATTTGAATTTCGCGGGCTACCCTTGAGCATCCACCTTAAATAATCTAGATTAAAATCATTACATCCGTTATAGGTCCCGACTGTTGCAGTCAGTAATTATGTCCTGTTTCCTGAACTTGTTTTTTTCTTTTCAGTTTTTATTTAAAGTTATTTGTTATTTCGCAGTCGGGTTTTTTAATTTTTTAAATTATTTTTTTAGTCGACATGTTTTTACGTGCACCCTTCATTTGTATGGAAATAATAGTTCCAATTAAATTTGACAGCTCTAAATTACGTCCGTCTCTTTCTCGTTTTATTATAGAGAAAAAGATAGCAATAGCCAAGACTCGAAAACGGGCCAATTGGCTTGTTTTGCCTTTATTCTGCGTCACTGCGTGTATGTGAGCTGGCTCTGCCCCACGGTACACTTTATTCGGTGGTTTTGTAGGTGTTTAACTTAGCTGTTAGACATCATCATTAAAACCCTAAAAATTCATTTATATACACAGGGTGGAATTTTTGCATGCTACCTGGAGGGAAAGTACCTACTCTAAATACCGGACATAGCAAATTTTACTCAAAGGAAACATTCCTTTATTTTTTAGAATAAATTAATCTGCATTCAAAGATTTAGAAAATTCGCTTGCCACACTCGGGAACACAGAAATCAGAATGTTATTTCTTTTGTTCACCTCTCATTTTGCTGTCATTGAATCGACAAAATGACAGATGCTGATGAACAAAAGATTTGTCTATTCTCTTTCGTTTCTTCGGTGGTCAGGCTAAGCGGGCAGGTGGCATGCAAAAATTCCATCCTCTATATCCCCATTCAATAACTATTTCATAAAAGTCATTCTACTTTTTTTTCTACCAGAGATTGAATATTAATTTGATCTAAAGAGATTTGAATGTATTTGTTATTATTTTCTTTTCCTAACATATCATAGTAAGCAATCTTCTTTACAGCCCAGCATTCAGATCCAATACCATCAACTGGGCATAAAAAAAAGGTTTAACAAAATTACCATCATCATAATAATTATTGTAACATAAAATGATTAGCTCTTGTGTGGGAGTGACATAGGGCTGGGTGTTGATATGTCAGTCTAGACACTTGGCTTTTTAGACACTTAATAGGTAGGTAGGTGAAACCAAAAAAACAATAGAAAACCATCTTCCTACCATATTTTTGTATGTTTTTTATTACCTACTTATTTACTACTAACTTAAATTGAAATACTATTCCTCAGCAACTTCCCACGGCTTTTCAGGCCGGTGTAGATCCCAAGGATTAGGTTTCTTATAGACTTCTGGTTCTTCCAACTTGACACCGCTATTGACAACCTCTTTGATGAACCTGTCCACTTTTCCACCTTCAACTGGTTTGATGTCACAGTACATCTCTGTGATGCCACTTTCGATACACCGTTGTGCGAAGACTTTGCCTAGGTTGATGTAAGCACAAGTGTCTTTGATACTATAGAGTTGTTTGCGTAGTGCCCATTCTGAAGTCTTTGCTTCAATAACTGGTCCGTTAACAAAATGGACTACTTGTGCAGTCACTGTGCGGTTACTTGCTGTTAGTGTTAGCCTGTAAAAATAGGGAAGGTAAGGACATCAGTTTTATTTATTAATTAGTGTAGTAAGATGGGGTGGTTAGAAAAGCAAATATATTTGTTTACTGAGCATAATTTATCAACAACCCTAACATTAAAAGGGAAACAGGCATACATTTTCTTGAATAATAATATTAGACTTGTTGAACTGTTACTGTAACTGTACCTATAATTTGATATCATGTTGGTTATACAAACTTGTGCCAGAATCTCCTCCCAGGGGCATCTAAGTGGTAACCATCCGGTTTGCGAGCAATCCTTATTTTCTCTAAATTTCGAGGGTTCCTGTTAACGAATTCAGCTGGAGCTGTAGAACTAAGTCTAGACAAACTTGGAGCTACTAGTAATTTCCTTAGGTTATTCATTTTAAGTTAAATATCTGTTTTCCAGTTTATTTTCAACACAAAAATAACCTAATTTTACTACGAACTTATGACACCTGTCAGCTGTCGCTTGTGACCATGTGACTTGTCCTGTCTTTTTCTTTTTGCCAAAAATATGTCAAATTTAAAAACACTGACAGTGACAGCATCAGTTAAACATCTGGAATTATAGGTTTGTCCTACTTCCGGACTTAATGTTTACACCACGGAGGCACAGACGCATGCAGCACATCAAGCTACAACAATCAGTCTTTCTTTAATAGATTAGTAGCATTATACGGTTCAAGGTTGATTGGGAAAATGTGATAGTTTGGGGTAGCCTGATGTGCTGGCGTCTGCACACACTCAAGATCATTTTTTAATCTGTTGATTGGCAAAACTCTACTTAGAGTTCAACATAGGCCCATACACTACCATTGCCATTTGAAATGCACTGGTTTCATAAATAGACAAAAGATCCACAGTGTTAGATAAAAGTATGCACTTAAGCTTACTAAAATAATATGTTCACGTTCTGAGACTGAAAAAGAAGAAAAGCATCTCGGACTTTAAGCTGAAAACTTATAAAATTATATTTACAATATTACAAGATGTGCGTCGCCGTCGCGTTAGCCGTGTGGTATCCGGCAGAGTAGAATAGAACCAACCCATTACACTGACGGGTGTCATATAAGGCGACTAATGTCTGAGGCAGAACACTTTGCGCCTCCGTAGACCAGAGAATGGGCAGCAGCGTTTTCTGTTAGTCTTTCATCACTACTGCGATCTCCAATCCGCCTGCCAAGCGTGGAGATTACGGCAATTCCTCGCATCATGGGAGAGGCTTATGTCCAGCAGTGGACGTTATGGGCTGTTGTAGTAGTGTAGTAAGATGTGCGTCGGTATCACATAAGAAAACTGGTATTTCTTGTTTTGGCATTGATGTAGATTATAGTCGATTAGTCAATTGCAATGAACCGTAAAACCGATAAATTCATTACTTTTTAATGTCAATGTTTTGTTGATGCAAAAGCGCATCCCTAAAAATGACGTACATTCTTGTGTTCACTTCATTCGCCCACCCACACGTTGAGTTTTGATAAGAAAAAGTACAGTTTGTATTTATTCTAGGCACGTTTTGTTACTATATTCGCCGTCTTCGACTATGTGGCGGTCGCCGGGACTTGTGCGCAACAGCCGTTTCTCTGTACTAATTGTTTAGTGGAGTTGTGTATTTGTGGACGGGCGTGATCGTGCGGGGCAGTTGCATACATGTTTTGTAATTAATTTGTACGCCCATTCCGTGGTCCGCTGTGGTGGTTGCTGAGTGTGTGATGGTAGTGGGTTGGAGGTAGAATAAGTGTGGATTGTTGTCAATATGTCGCTGCAGAAGAGTGTAAAAAGTGCGGGAGGAGACAGGAGTGAACAGGGTGATACAACATCGATATGCTCGTCTGTGACGACGCAGCCGGACAGGCACGGCTTCTTCGGAGGTGCTCAGTATAGTCCAGAACCGTAAGTACTCTCAACTAGTTTGTTACATTGTTTAAATGTGCTCAAGTTGTGTATATAGAGCAGTAGGTATGTTGTTTATCCCAAACAGGCGAAAACCATCAACATTGGGTCATAATCAGTTACTATGTTTTAGAGCATCAACAAATTTCATTGTGCCCAAACAACTTGTACAAGGAGTATTTACTTACACATTTACTATCATACTGTACAACACCTTACGCATTGTAACTATGTGCCTCTGCAAAAATAATAGTGCTTGGGTAGGTACTAATTTGAAGAATAGTTTCTCCAAATTAGTACCCAATTATAATTAGAGACTTTCATTTACCTAATTACATAGACTGGACTACATTCCATAAAAAAATATCTCTTTCAAAATGTAATGTAGGTAGTGCTTCAATATATATTTTGTTGCTAGCTTAGGGCTTTCGCACACTAGATACGAGACTGTCTTAAGACAGACTATTGCTAAAGGGAATACATAGTCTGTCTCGCTCGCACTAGTAGGGAAATAGTTTGTCTTAGACTTGTTTTGTCTCTATAGTGTGCGAAAGCCCTTAGTCATCTTGTACTTGCTAAAAAGCAAAGGTTATTATGTTAACAACAAAATATTATTGGTAGTCAAAATACTATTTTTATTATCCCATAAAATATGAGTCACAATAGGCTTTATCACTACCTATTCTTCATATAACATTCCCACTGATGGGACACAGGTCTATCCATGAGAAAAGGTGTATCAGTTTTTTCATTAAATGTAATGAATCGTAACAAAAGTTTAAAGAGCAGCTTGCAACATTCATTGTTATTAAAACCATATTAAATTACAGCTAAGTGTTGCAAATAGCTAACGCCCTGCTATCATGTTACAGTGACAAAATCACTGAGTCATAAAGGATATTTTAAATCATTAGACCTGATTATCTGTATAGTGAGTGAGTAGCCGTGTGGTATCCGGCAGAGTAGAATAGAACCAACCCATTATACTCACGGGTGTTGTATAAGGCGACTAATGTCTGAGGCACAACACCTTGCACCTCCGTAGACCAGAGAATGGGCAGCAGTGTTTTCTGTTAGTCTTTAATCACTGCAATCTCCAATCTGCCTGCCAAGCGTGGAGATTATGGCAAATTCCTCCCATCATGGGAGAGGCTTATATCCAGCAGTGGACGTTATGGGCTGTTGTTGTTGTTGTTGTTATAAGGGAAGTGATTCAATAAATAAAAAAAGGTTTTATACCAGAATCTAGGCCGTTGTCTGTGATTTTGCTGTTTCTGTTTGGCATTATCACTATGCATCGTATCAAAATATGGTGACTGATTTAATTCTAACGTAGTTGACATGCCGTTTTAGAGTCAGTCGCCCGAAAGTCTGATAACTGGTCAGAAAAAATTACGTGCATATTGCCTATTGGCTACCCTAGATTCGACTTGTTTGCTCGTGGTTCTGTGAGAAGACCGAGTAAAAGGATTATCTAGAATATCTAGCTTAATTTAGTATAAATGCTGTACTAAATATAATAAAGAAAATATAAATGTGTAGTCAGATACATTTCTTAGAGTATTATTTATAGAATTATTAATTTATCCTTTCATTGACCTTTTTCTATTACTAGAAAAATGATTTTCAAACACAATAAAATTAATTAGGTATTATTTATTGTGGTTAACATACCTATCATCTGTTATTCAGAATTAAATAATTTACAGAGGAAATAAAAATGATTGAAATGTTGCATACCCATGCTCTATGACTAACAATTACAAGGCAGATCATGAAAATATCTGTAGTGTTCCAGCTGTATTGAATTTACCCGATGTGCTAGAAAACATAAGGGGATAAATGGAGGAGCTTGTGGCAACATAATAATAGCCGCTCAGTTCCGTAAGCCATGCTTACCTAGGTTGGTCTGTGGATGGGTGACCACCCATTACATACCGAGTTTCCTCCATGCCTCGGAAAGCCCGTTTCGAAGTTGATGTCAATTAAGGATCTTTGACAGTCATTATAGGTGGTCAGTGGCCCAAAAAGTCTGACAACCAGTCTTACCAAGGGGTATCATCGTATTACCCAGTTTTAACTGGGTCGTGGAGGTCAGATAGGCAGTCGCTCCATGTAAAATACTGGTATTTAGCTTCATCCGGTTAGACTGGAAGCGGACCCCAGCATAGTTGGGAAAAGGCTAGGCAGATGATGATGTGATAGAAAACATGTTTATTGGTAGACCATAGTTGGAGTCGAAAAAATATGCGTATTTATTATATTGTATGTCCATGCAAAGGAGGTTATTGAATAGTTCTACCTTGTAAGTATCTCTAGAAGACTAGCGTGTACCACACACAACCCACTAATAATACATTGCAAGAAACGGAAGTTACTTGATTTCTTAACTTCCCAGATATTGTCGGTCTGGCGTAACAACTAGTAGAGCTGTCGACTTTTTTCAACAACACTTGTATGAAACAATAAATTAAATTAGCAAAAAGTCATGTTCTGACAAAGTATTGGGCATTGTTCCGCGATTCCAATCTCACGGAATATTCGAAGGTAGTTTGCACAGATTATATACATAGGTGTACAGGCATGCAGTCATGCAGTGTTGTGCTACATTATATGACCTATATGAAGATTGATTATATGAGGAGCTCGTGGCTAAATAATAACAGCCGCTCGGGTCAATCGTAAAGTTAAGCTGTTCTTGCCTAGGTTGGTCTGTGGATGGGTGACCACACTGACCACCCATTACATACCGAGTTTCCTTCGTGCTTTGGAAAGCACGTTAAGCCGTTGGTCCCGGCTGTCATTTGTAGATCTTTGACAGTCGTTAGGTAGTCAGAGGCCCAAAAAGTGTGACAACCAGTCTTACCAAGGGGTATCGTATTACCCGGTACTAACTGGGTTGTGGAGGTCTGATAGGCAGTCGCTCCATGTAAAATACTGGTATTCAGCTGCATCCGGTAAAACTGGAAGCCGACCCCAACATAGTTGGGAAAAGGCTAGGCAGATGATGATGAAGATTATTTGCTTCATATTAGAGTAAGTTTAAAAGTAGCGCCAGTTACAGAAAAGTTGAAAGGGAATCGACTGTCAAGAGAATGATAGCGTGACCGTTGATTGACCGAGGAGAATGAAAGAAAAAAAAGCGTGTTGCGTCGACCCCAAATGACATGGGTGAAGGGCCAGAAGATGATGAAGAAGATCATTGGCTGTGTGATGCAAGCGTGGCAACTTCCGGTTTTTATATAAAAGACTAGCGGACGTCACGCGGTTTCACCCGCGTAGTTCCCGTCCCCGTGGGAGTACGGGGATAAAATATAGCCTATGTTACTCAGTAAAAACGTGGCTTTCTAATGGTGAAAGAGTTTTTGAAATCGGTGCTGTGGTTTTTGAGTTTATTCATTACAAACATACACACAAAAATACAAATCTTTCCTCTCTATAATATTAGTGTAGATAGAAGAGCCGTGTGGTATCCGGCAGAGTAGAATAGAACCAACCCATTACACTCACGGGTGTCGTATAAGGCGACTAATGTCTTAGGCAGAACACCTTGCGCCTCCGTAGACCAGAGAATGGGCAGCAGCGTTTTCTGTTAGTCTTTCATCACTGCGATCTCCAATCCGCCTGCCAAGCGTGGAGATTACGGCAAATTCCTCCCATCATGGGAGAGGCTTATTGAAAATATTGAAATATGCTTATGTCCAGCAGTGGACGTTATGGACTGATGTAGTAGTAGTGTAGTAGATAGAAGAGACATTGTATTCTGGTTCTCTCGTTTCGGGACGATTAGGTATAAGAATAGCTCACGTCACAATAACATGAGTCAGCAGGGTTGTGTTGTGTCTTGTGATGGATATGCGAACGTAGGTGACACTTGAAACAACGGGTGCCTGGAAAAGTGGAAACACACTGACTATATTCGTCAAGTAACACATAAAATAGGAGTGGATGCAATTGCAACTACCCTCATATTTGAATATAACGGGCTGTTTCAGGGTTGTTCAGGATGCGCCGTAAGCAATGTTACACAAATTAAACGTATGGTTAGCTTTACACAAGGTCACTACTACTTACTGGGTCCCGGTCACGACAGGAATGTTACAGAAAACTCAAAATTAGTCACTTTTTTTACTTCCTTCGTATGGACAGTTTCAGGTCTCTATTCTACAACACTCAAAAGCATTAGTCAATGATCTTATCTGTCTGAGTAATGCTACAATTGGTATTGTTTTAGAATGCGGGCCTCACTGCTATAAAACGCTGCGTGAAAATGAATCTTTTGATACAAAGAAGTCTAACCATAAACTGGTTCTACTACGGAACCCTGGCATAAAACACGAAACTAGTCATAAACAAGAATAAGCGCGTGACGAAATGTTTTAAACAGAGTGGAACTTGACTACAAGACACGGCCTAAGAAATAGATAAATTCACAGCATAAAACATCTAACCTAGCTCAACCTTAAAAAGCCCTCTGGGCAACTAGATTCCAGTTAATTTATGTATAAGAATAATGTAATGAAGGCCAAAGAGAACAGCTGTTAGTCTCTTACTCATGTTTCAGGGGCTGTTTATCCAAACTTAGCCGGCCAGTAAACTGTGAATCTTCTGCATCCCGTAAATGCTCCAATTTTGCGTTTTTATATCGTAGAATAAACGCTGCCAAAAGTAAGTCTAACTTTCGGAAGTCCAAATCATGATCTAAAGAACGTGAAGCAAATATGTTTACAATTGCGACACGATAACATCAGTCTTCGTAAGTCGCGATATGTTCCTACAATGGTTGAGACCGCAAGCTAATTAGGAAAGAAATATTCATGACTTGCAAAAACAGATCCCGCATAGAGGAAAACGAATGGCTGTTATTTACTCTTCCTTAGCATTTATTTTAACAGGGAAAATATCACACGCTTGTCATTTTGGGGGTCCCACAAAATGTCAAACGGTTCGTGGTCCCTTTGCGGATGGAAACGAACATGCATAAATTATGGTTTGTTCAAATGGACTTGCCCAGACACTGACATAAAAATTGTATCGTGAATTAAGGTTTTGTAAATGGCAGGTCACCTTTTCGTTTCAGGACATGAAATATGTATCGAACGGGCCGATGGAAAGGATCGACCTTCTTTAATGCATCTAATAATTCGAAGGTATTATAAAAACTGCCACAATTCACAACTTCATTTTAAGCAAGTTTGAAGTTGAACATTATGACTTTATGACGAATACTACAATCGATGAAAGGTGAGAAAGCTCAGTGGTCATATGAAAGTGCAGGTTGGTACGGCGACGGAATATCATCAGATTCCCATTAAGGACAGTGGTCACGCCGCGCAGACCACAGGTTACCTAGGCAAATTTACCGATTTCTACGTAAAGGTAGAATATACCTGTCGCCATAATCCAGCAAAGTTCATTAGTGATGAATGAATAATGAAGTTTACCCTTCAGAAGTTGGAACCCCTGGGGTTTGGGATGAGTGGATTCAAACTTTTTACTGCTTATAAATAAACAATTAGCATTACTTATCTTTAATAAGCAGTTCAGTGCATTAAGGTTAAACATGAGCTTAATGCGTGATTAATTAACCAATGGATAATGATTACAATCGGGCTGTAACCATACGCAACACAATTAAATAGGTGCTTACAGAAAAAAGACCAGATAATTTAATTGAAATGAGTTTGTGCATAATCTAGATGAATATTGAATAGTCTAATACGAAAATTGTATTATTCATAACCGTTTTGGTCATTTCCAAAGCCATGAACACAAGGACAAACACAGTAAGTAATTAAAGTTTATTTATTTTAGTAAGTACAATTCAAATACACCTTAGGGCTTAACATTTTTTATGTCGGTTAACTTTAAGTCTAATGAGCTTAGAAGCTTCCGAATATACGATATTGTTATCGTTATCAAAGGCTAAACCGAAACCATCGTTTACTTCAACAACTTTTTCCAAAGAAGTAGTCGACTTTTTCGCAGCGTATATACCATCTTGGAGACAGGCGTAGACATTCCCATTGATATCTGTTGTCAAACTCCTCAATATAGGATTTTCCTTATACAATACAGCATTTTTCGTCCCTTTCTTTTGAGAGTATAACCCCGTGTTATTTGTAAAGAAAATGTCATCTTCATTATCAATAACGAAATGGTCCACCTTTGTGTCTTCCAAATCTAGAAACCTTCGAGATTGCCCGTCTTCCATCACGTATAGGAATTGATGAGGGAATAGGGAATAGTATAGAACTTCTTTGAAGTATAGTGTCCAAATGTTGGAGCCTCTTTCTCCAATAATAGCTGCTTTGTTCTGTCCATAGTCGTATTTGTATATTCCATCGCTTCCACCAATATAGATTTCGTGTGTTCCTTGGTCGACTGTTTGAGCAAAACCGTTGGTGACATCTTCGATATTGTTGAACTCCTTGGTGTTAAGGTTGAGTCTTGCAGACCTGAATTCGTCATCATCTTCCTTGACGTTGTAACTGAAGTAAAGAGTGTTGGTGCTGTAGTCTACTGCTAAAAGATACGGTCTGTCAAGGTCTTCTTTTAGCGTTTCGGGTTCATAATAGAGTCCGTTAATTTTCACACCCGGGCAATCATTTTCTTTGATCACTCCCGCTTGGATTGAGATGAGGCCGCACAAGAGGATAATGAGTTTCATTTTGATCTGTAATGACGAAAAGAATAGGTTGTTATTTTGAAATGGTTTAAATAATCATTGACTCACGCAATCGAAAACTGATGTAATCTAAATAAGTACCTATTTTCGATTTCCATTTCTGAATGTGTTGAATCGTTCCAAAAATGAGCTGGTACAATACATGGTTAGTATTCCCTCAGTAACGCAACCCTTGGAATGCATACCTTCGTGAAATGGTGACATTCCTTACGATTTCTACGGTTAAATTACTGTTACGAGTACAGACCAGCAAATTAAGCTAGCTGAAACTGTCAAATTTTACCAACCAACCTTGAACCTTCAGATATTTGATAGATTGTAATAGCTTAATGTGCTGACGTCTGTGTGTGGCGTCTGTGTGTGCCTTATAAATTCTAAAACTATCAACCACCCGTACAGTTCAACCAAAGAAATCATGTAATGCCGGGTATATTATATTGGTGTAACGTGAAATGTAACACGAATTAGCCGTCCAGACTTTTGCAATGCAACATGAAATGTAACCCAACCACAATGCGAATTTGTTTCAGTGTGTTTTACGTTTCACCAATGTGTACTCAGCATAACACAGCGGCTCCTCATTATCTGGCTCGTCATACCCTCACCTTCATTTATTAAACTATTTATTCTTTACCAAGGCCTATTAATACTAATCCCCGCTCTAGCCACGTAAACTGTAATATTATTTACTTAAGTTATTGTTAGCACTTACCGCGTCTGACCGTAGCCAAATGATAAATGAATTGATAAATAGTATTCGCTGGATAATTGGACATTATCACCACGCCAATATTGAGATTTTTTACGTCTGTGGAGCTGACACATTCACTTTTTTTTTTTGCATTTCTTTACTTTTGTTATAGTCTTCGCCAGATAAGTAAGAATTAAAGGTCATGAACCCGCATACATTTATTATGAATTATACAAAAATAATGACATAAACTTGTTCCGAAACGATCTTTATCGTGATCCTTGACTTTTTCTAGTAGTAAAAAAACTATTCATAATTTTTCGTCGGGGTACCTACGCAGAGAAATTAAGGAAAGAGCAATGACCTTTAATTCTTACTTATCTGGCGGAGACTAGTAATTTTCATACTTTTGTTTTCTTTTTTTTATTAGTACTTTGAATTGAAGTTACATCGAAATAAATCTTTAGTTACTAGTTACTACTGATTACTAATGATATTTGATCTGGATTAGGTTACACATTTCCTACCTGGAAACTTGAATTCACTTTAGACAACATACCAATTAAAACCCTTATAAAATACTGTACTGATGTATGTGCAATCGCTTCTTATCTGCCTCGACGCCGTCAGCCTCGGAAGTGGGTTACCAGTGGGAAGTAGTGGAGGTCATAGGCGATAGAACTAGAAATGTGTTATCGGTGTACAGTCGTGGTCTTTTCCGCCTGATGACCTAGGTATTAGGAAAGCGTCCATTTGGCGCGCAAAATAACAATAATGCGTCGTCAGTGCGCTCGGACGATCGGTATTGTCTCTCATTCATTATTTTTATACAAAGTCAACGGGGCGGGGCTAGAGAGCGTTTCTATGTTGCGAACTTGCGAGTGCAAGCATAAATTAGCTTAGTGGTGATCAGGCGGGAGTGTCCACGATAGTACATAGGTTGAATAGTATACATAGACTATACTAGATTAGAGATGGAACTTAGGACCAGATATGAATGTTAGATTCGATATGAATTATAGATATGTCTTTTACCTTTCAGTCATATAATTATTGTTTGTTCTACGAGATTATGCTAGTACGCTCATAAATTGCTCGTCCACTATTTATGCGAAGACACTGCCTCCTAAGATACAGGATCTTCCTAGTTTAGGAGTCAGGGCTCAAATTTTGTATTGACTGTACTGTTATTCATCTCTTGCACACAACTTCTGTTTGTAAATTTTTCTGTACCCTAGTGACTGTTGTGTATATGTGTCAATTTTGTATTATTTTAATAAATACTTATTATTATTATTATAGATGTAGAGAAAAGTACCCGTTTCTTGCAATGTTAACATAATATCGTGTCAAAAGAAGACTTGGTCTTACTATCTGTATCTTTTGAAATTTTTGCACTACTCCAGAATAAGGGGGAGGCCTACACCCAAGTTGGTGATTCAGAGCTGAATTGATGATTGTTTCATCATCTGCCTAGCCTTTTTCCAACTATGTTGGGGTCGGCTTCCAGTCTAACCGAAGGCAGCTGAATACCAGTATTTTAAATGGACCGAGTGCCTATCTGACCACACAACACAACCCAGTTTGTACTTGGTAACACGATACCGCTTGGTAAGACTGGTTGTTAGACTTTTTGGGCCACTGACTACCTGTAACGACTGTCAAAGATCTACAAATGACAGCCGGGGCAACTCCTTAACGTGCTCTCCGAGGCACGGAGGAAACTCGGTATGTGATAGGTGGTCACCCGTCCACAGACCAACCTAGGCAAGCACGGCTTAACCTAAAGAGGGTCTACCCAAGCGGTTGTTATTATTTAGTCATGAGCTCCTTCTGAATTCATGATTGTTTTTGTTCCCTTAAACTAAAATACCACTATGGAAAAGGCTTTTGGAGTTTCAGAAAAGCCAAGAATCAATGTACAATTTGACAATCAGAGAAGATAAAAAAAATTAAGCAATACCAATAACGCCTCCACGCATTCTTTGTTCTGTTATTGTAACGCCTCATGGTTGAGATGACAGTTCATAGGTTATCGTCACAGTTTTATTGAAATATTTTCATAATTTGCTGTAAAAATACCTACAAATATAAGGACAATTTTGTCGAAAAATATACTGACAAGACTTAGAAGTAATTTGGCCTTCGTCGTCCCGGATATGCCTGTTAAGGGTTATTGCTAGATCGCTCGTGTAGAGGTACTGGCTATACTACCTCAAATTAGCAACTCTATTTGTGGTGGTTCAAACTTCGTTTGAAATACTGTTAGAATAACGTTCTAATCAGCTTGCACTACAAAGTGGTTGTTACGTCAGTCACTGCGGCCAAATAGTGCGAAATGAGTGGTTTTTATTCTTTATAAAATCAAATTTTCGTCTTTTGGAAAAAAATTGGTTGCCTGTAAAGTCGGTATACGGGCGAAAGTTTTACGTGACAACGACTTTGAGTGGTAAAATAATTTTAATGTGAATATTCAACACACTCTCTCGCTCTTAGGCGGGCTAACCATGCCCGAGTGGAAGGGACGCGTGCCTCTCACTCGCTCTCATTGTGAGCGCATAACGTGAGCGGAGCGTAACGCAGTTTCTTGAAGTGTCACCCGGCAAACCAATTTATAAGACGTTGTCACGTCAAAATAAAAAACATAAGATCCGCTTTATAGTTAGTTCAGTTAGTATGCAAAGTTTCATGATCTAATTTGAAGTACTTTTTGAATACCAGCGGTTTATTGTTCGATTTGGAGGTAACTTTGGTTTTTTTTTCTATCGAGAAAATTTTATGGAATCGTCTTTTCGCCAAACATAGGACCTAACATTAATCCTCAACTTTACCATATATTTATTTTAAAATTAGTGCTGCAGTATTTTAGGCGTAATGGAGGATCATGCTAAGCCATTTGAGGTAGTATAGGCCCTTAACTCGACGCATGAATCATAGGACAGCGGTGTTTCCACTGCGGGACTGTTCGAAAGAGATACCGTGGCCCCGGAACACAGGGCGATGAAGGAACATGGATGGGTTTTAGTCAGTACAAGTCTGATACTCCCTCCGCTCCGCTCAGAGCGAGAGGAGTCATTTGTTGATTTCCCATTCGATTCATAGGACAGAAAAAAATACTGTTTTAGATTGGCTACAGTGGCTTGGCTAGTTTCAAATTTTTAATACATCGTTTTTGGGTTAGGTTCTCCGAAGAATAGAAACGGTCTTGTTCTTATTTTCTTTATGTTTGACCCTGTTCGTTGTGATTTGCGTGATCTCTTCGCTTTTTAAACGAAGTGATAGTTTCACTACTATCTTGATGATATCTTCTGATTAAACACGTATAAAAATCTCCAGACCGTATTTATCAGTACGCGACATTGAAAAACAAATACCTATGACATGAAAAATATGATGTATTTATTTTGATCACTTCGTTAGTAGATGTAGCAAATAATATTAAGTATAATTTATTTTCCTTTGCTTTTGATTGGCAACCGACTTTTCATCCTTTTTATTTATCTTCCTCTACAAGATGCATAGTATCCAATTTATCGTTGACATCATTTAGACTCGTCTATTTCTCGTGAGACTATTTGCCCTCATAGGTACTATGATTATCTACCTCATCTAACTGGTATTAAAGGTTAGCACCTGCATGGATTATTTAATTTTAATTATTTTGTTATAAATTATCTATACCTACTTATGTTATTTAAAGTTGTAAGTATATAAAATTGATTTTTATTTTTATAAACATCATAAGTACAAGTGTAAGTATAAGTAATTCAAATTTGAAATGATTATTATTAAATGTATTATTGTTATAATTTATGTAATTTTAATAGCTATTGGAATTAAAAGGCTTTTTATTTTTATTTTATTTTATTACCTCCATGGGTTACGACCTTCTAGTCTAATTTCCTGAGGCAGACTAAATTATGTTTCTAGGCTGACTGAAGAAAGAGGATTCGCTTCACTTTTAATTTTGATGAAAGTTGTAACCTATTCAAGTATTCTAAAGAAATCGGTTTTTGTGCCACTGTTTCGTTGGTCCATTTTCCTCAATGATGGATGCACTTTTTGCTAGATCTGCTAACGAAAAAAGTCTTAGAAATATCGCAAATTTCAGTAAATTACTAAGAGCACAACAGCTTATGAGTCACCTTTAAATAATTCATAATACCGACACCTGAATAAACATGGCTGGAGACACCATGCTCACGACGTATCTAAGGAATACACAACTTCGCCAAATAAAAATATTTTTCGAACCGAGAAGAATTAATTTGATGAAAATGTTTGCCGTTTTTCCTCGATTACATAAAAAAAGAAGTATCGATTTCGTGTAGAGAAGAGAATGTCATGACGAATTGGGAAAATCCAGTACGAAATGGACATTTAAATTGCTTGGGTTTTTGATTAGTTTCTTGAAGTTCTAGTTATATATAAATCAAGGACAAGGTTGAGAGGCTAGCCTTTTTTTTCGGTTATCAATAATAATAATCATCAAATGGGTGATATTATGCCTAATGAGGCTCTCGTTAGGCAGCTGGATCAAGGGCTTGATTCAGAAAGCGGTACTCCTGGACACGGCTCGTATTGTGAGGAGGTTCCTCTCTCTGGAGCCCTGACCGTCGCCGGTAGCTTAGACTCTGTTCCCGATACCGGTGCGGTGGGCTACAATTTTTTATATTTTTAATGTTTTTCCCAAAGAATATGAAGGCTCCTGCTCTGGGCGGAGCGGTATCAGACTTGTACTGACTAAAAACTCACCCATGTTCCTTCTTAGCCCTTTTGTGTTCCAGCGCCGTGGTATTTTTTCGAACAGTCCCGCAGCCCCGGCAGGGGCAGGCAACTCTGTATGTCAATTAATACCCCATTTAGAACTTAAGATAATATACGGCAAGTGCACCCTGACCCCTGATCAGAGGTCAGATCAGTTTCTCACTACCACCTTGGTGACTGAATAGATTCTATCCCAGAACTTTAGGCGAATTCCAATCCAACGATTGATGAGACCGGTTACCGCAAAATTAGATTTCGCAATCCTCGAACACATGGGTCTCATCACTGGTTTGAAGATTCCAGCGTATGCACTGCAAGAACCCAATAGATAAATTAATTATCTCTCGGCCTACTGAGTTTAATATTATGTAGGCATTGGCTGCAATCCCTTGACACCGTAATCGCGATGATATAACGTTCCTTATGTAACAGAATTAAATACGGTCTGTAATATCACGATGAAGTATTTTCATTACTGATGTCGTCTGCAGAATTTAATGTTGTCATTAGCTTTCATTACGCATTCTCTGTCTGTCACTCGTTAATTTGAAACGAGCCTTTTTTTGGTGTCCATAATTTTAGATGCTCGTTAGATTGTTCGTATAATCTGAGGTGGTATGTTAAACGCATCATAATTATGTACTTGAACTCACTCGCAATTTTTTTTATGAAGTTAAGCAGATAAGTAGGTACTTTGGTATGCAATCCCTAAATATTTCTTTTGCTTTGTCTACGTTTATACATTTGTTCATAAATGCATGCCTGTTGCGGGTACTACACCATACCTGTTTCTGAAGAATGACGACCATCGCCAATACGCTCAGTGTCCTTCTAGGGTGTTTTTGAGCGTATTCGCAACGTGCTTGAAAGCCTAGTATTGTTTGAGTCACAGAAACAGCCGTTCTATGAAACTTCGCATATAACTCTCCACCTTTGGCCTGAATCCTCCACACAATATAAAGGCCGGTATGGCATGAGGACATGCGTTGGAATGTGTCATTAACTGGAGCATTTCCTCACGATCTATCTGAACGCTTCAGACCACATTTCATTGCATCATCACTTTAAAATGTGGACGTTCCTTTTTTATCGTTGCAAGGCGTTACATGATTTCGCGCGTTGGTACGGTTACTTGTAGGTAATTGATAGGTACTTTTTGTACCTTTGTGTGAATAGTCTAGTTTTACACGTTAATAACTTGTATTTGTATTGAAAAATGTTTAAAGTGTCTCATAACGTACGACCACGTGGTGTTCCCGGTAACGACGTATAGATAGATACTTAGTCAAAAGAATTATTTGTATAAAATCAAAATCCCCGTTTCAAAGATTTCATATTAGACTGGTTTGACTCTGATATTTGGATGCCGTAGCACAAATCACCATTTTGAAAGATTGCTTCCGTTCAATATGTCTTTTGATAAAAAAATATGGCTGATGGAAGTTGACTCCACACACTACATTATGCCTCTTCATAATTTACGGAATGCCGCCAAATCGTTTGCTGCCATGTTGCTATAGGACGTGACGTGCTTTTCTCCTGTGCGTCACCGCCAATTCTACCACAATTTATGCAATATTCTGATCGTTACCTAATGATCCGGTTTTGGTGTAAATCAACAGTGTTGATGGACCTTGACGCTTGTGCCAATTTGATTAAACTATTTGAAGAAAAAACTTGTTTGTTATTCCAGTCTCAGTAATCCTTTAATGCAATGGCTTCTGCCAGCCGCTTCACCCGCGTGAAGTTTGATAATTGTCCCATAGGATCTTACTACAGGATAAAAAGTATCCTATGTTTTAATCCAGGTTATAAACTATCTGTTTGCAAAATTTCATCCAAATCCGTTCAGTAGTTTTTGCGTGAAAGAGTAACAAACATCCAGACATCTATACATCCTCACAAACTACCTACCATTTATAATATATTAGTAGGAAGAGAAGCATAGGTTTCGCCTTATTTACTAATAATCATGACGTATTGAGCCGAGAAGTTAGTGGCCCTAAAGTCTGACAACCATGCAGTCTTATCATCGTATTCCCCAATAGGTACTATAGGTAGGTACTAACTGGGTTGTGGAGGTCAGATAGGCAGTCGCTCCATGTAAAATACTGGTATTCGGCAGCATCCGGTTAGACTGGAAGCCGACCCCAACATAGTTGGAAAAAGGCTAGGCAGATGATAATCTGCCTAGCATACGTCATCACGTATTGTGCTTAAAAATGTGAAGAACTGGATTTTGGTGTCATTTATAGCGACCTTCCTGATGTGACTTGTGACCGTTTGCACGTTCGTTTCATATCAATTGGTAAAAACCGGCCAAGTGCGAGTCGGACTCGCGCACGAAGGGTTCCGTACCAATTATTATAAAAAAATCACGTTTGTTGTATGGGAGCCCCCCTTTTTTTTTTTTTTTTTTTTTTTCGTATGGGAAATCATCAAATAACCCCTCCCGCTCTGGGCGGAGCAGGAGGGAGTATCAGACTTTTACTGACTAAAACCCATCCATGTTCCTTCATCGCCCTTTGTGTTCCGGGGCCACGGTATCTCTTTCGAATAGTCCCGCAACCCCGGCATGGGAGCCCCCCTTAAATATTAATTTTATAATGTTTTTAGTATTTGTTGTTATAGCGGCAACAGAAATACATCATCTGTGAAAATTTCAACTGTCTAGCTGTCACGGTTCATGAGATACAACCTGGTGACAGACAGACGGACAGACAGCGAAGTCTTAGTAATAGGGTTCCGTTTTTACCCTTTGGGTACGGAACCCTAAAAACTGACGAAGTGACTAATGATGCTACAATCAACGATTAATAAGGATGATCGCCCAGATCGCTTGTCAGGTGGATTGGGAATTTGGGAGTAAGTACTCTGTTGACTGGGCCAATTATTTCATATTAACATAACATATCATCACGCCATCATCACCATTAACCGCGTACAACTCCAGATTCCGTGGCTGCTATTGCAGAAATTCCTGGCAGAAACATCAAATGACATATTGCGGTGCCCGACCTGGTAGTCGGACTCAGAAACCTTATGCTCAGCAGTCAAGTTTGTGACCAGCGAGGCAGTTATTTCATAATTATTATTGTATAAGTGCAGCGGTATAAGCGCGTGAAAGAGTAACAAACCCACAATTTACTTAAATTGTGGGTTCGAACTTCGAACCCAGGCAGGCGCATTACTTTGTGTAATTAATTTCATCACCGCTGCTCTCAAAACGGTGGAGGAAAAAATCGTGAGGAAACCGGCATGTCCTAGAACCAAATAATTCGAAGACATGTGACATCTACCAACCCGCACTGGGCCCGCGTGGTGGATTATAGCCCATTTCCTTTCATAGAAAGGGGGCCTGTGTCCCAGCAGTGGGAACAATAATAGGCAGATGATGATGATTGTATAGGACTCTTAGAGTCTAGCTAGAGTGTGAATGTATTAATGAATGTTGACCAAGATATTGTCTTTCCAGTTCCTCCTACGTCTAAAATATCCACCAATCTGCGGCTATATACTCAAAATACACCTGTACCGACATAATTGATATTTACCGTTCTTATTTACTTAATGACTGTTCTCGACATTGTCTGTAATTTCGACCCTGAGAGAATTTTGACAAGACCATGTGAATTGTTGGGACTGGGAGTACTCTTTTGGTTTAGTAGCACTATTGTAGATGTTTTTTTTACGGAACATATAAATGGATTTTCAAAAATCGAAGTAAATTAAGCTCTAAGTTAAGAATGATTTATTAAATGAGACTGCACTTTGCCGCCCATTACAGAGATGATTTCAACTGGCTGGAATGTTTGTTTCTAAGGACCATTAATTTCGGAATACTTTCCAACTAACCCATATCTTTTTTCGACATGTTGACTGGTTTATTAGGACCAGATATTCGTTAGAAAGATCTATCTTATCAGCAATGGGAAGCAACAGTCCAAATACTTCCAATGTTGATCTCGCAGCTGAATCTTACAAGTCCACACACCTTTGCAGGACTGTAAAGTGCAGACAATCCTTTTATAGATTAAAGATACCTCTGTTTTAGACTTTCACGGTCATAGAAAAAGAAAATCACGGATATTATCCCGTAAGTACTAAGACTTTAAGTGTAAAGATACCTCTTTCAAAACGGTGAAAAGAAACTGACTGCTCGTTCCCGTAATTATAAGTTCCCTCTCAAAGGTGTCAGGTCGATCGATGCTTCATTGGAACGTAAACGAACGTGACTAACGGGAGTTTGAAATCTTCGATTTGCATAGTTGATTAGAATAGTTAGCACGTATCGTAACGATGCAAGAATGTTAGACTGCCTGCAGGTCTTAGCTTTTATAGGCTAGATTCATTTCTTAATTGCAAGTCCTTTTTCATCGAAGAGTTAGTCAGAGGTAATCCATATTTCGCCAATAATCATTTTAAAAGCCCTATGGAGGAACAGAGGAGCGATTTATTTATTCTCAATATTTTTACTTGGTCCCGGCTGTCAATTGTATACAAGGCGAAAACGGCTAATAGTTTGAAGATCAATATATACATGAAACGAGTCACTCCAATAAGACATGGACTATTTCAAGAAAAGCAAAGAAGTATGGATTTAGGTAGCAGCAGATAGAGAACAATTCAAATCAGCTACCCAGGGAATATCCACCTTAGCGAAACCGACAGTTAAACAAATACTACTGACGATGAAACATACACACGAACATAATATTGTTAAGTACATAAGACGTGCCAAAAACCAAAGAAATCCCAACCACCAGAAAGGTACATCATGATTCTCTAATGCTAGAAGAGACCAATCAAACGAAGGTCAAAACACCAAAGCCCAGTCCTATGGATTGTACCTGTCTTAGCCGACTATGCAGCCTAGAGCCAATGTAGGAATAGTTTCCTACATTAGCTCTAGGCTGCATAGTCGGCTGATTGTGCCTGACTGGCTGCGGTTGGTCGGGCTTCCTCAGCCATCTCAGAGCATGTCTTTTCTTACAAAATCGTGTCCCCTGGTGTATCCGGCTTGCTCCTGGCTGGGTGTGGTGCTCAATCATCATCATCTTGGTCCCGGCCGTCAATTGTAGATCTTTGACAGTCGTTTGATCGACAGTCAGTGGCCCAACAGTGATCTGACAACCAAGGGACGGTATTACTCAGTATAACTGGGTTGTGGAGGTCAGATAGGCAGTCGCTCCAAGTAAAGTACTGGTCTTTCTTTATCGTGTGATTAGTGTCTAAACAGTTTAATGCTGCCCATGGGCCTCTGACTTGGCTTCACATGCCGTCAAGAAATATCTCTCAGGCATGCTGGTTTCCTCACGATGTTTTCCTTCACCGAAGCAAGTGATAATTTTATACAATACGCTCATGAATCCAAAAAAATCAGAGGTGCATGCCTTGGGTTGAACTCAAGACCTTTGTCTTGGCAGTCCGACGATCACACCACTAGGCCAATCAACTGGTATTCAGCTGCATCCGGTTAGACAGGAAGCCGACCCCAACATCGTTGGAAAAGGCTAGGCAGATGATGATGTTGCCCACGACTGCGAGTATTTTGTTTTTCATCATTTTAAATTCAAATATCCGTGATGAAAAGTAGCTAGTGTCCATCTATCGATACACTGGTTTAGGCGTGAAAAAGTTCAGAGACAAATTGTCAGACAGACTTTTGCATTTATTAAAGGAGGTTTATCTTGATCATTGCAATAAACGATGTTTTAGTTCCGGAGGAAGTCAAATCCAAGATAGACTAAACCAATAAATAAACACTAGGATGAATCCTATGAATCTGTAATTGGTACTTCGATTTCAATAAACAGCAAACCCATATATTTTTGTGCTGTGTTTATTCTTGACCAACACCTAGAGGTATTTGCTTTGAGAGCAATGCATGGTGCCGAAACCCAGACGGTATAATATAAATAAAATTGAAGTGTGCAGCGGATGTGTACAATCAGATGGCTATGGATTGGATGCTGTGAACTGTGGCCACGAGACAGGTGAATTGAACGACGAAATCCATTACAATGATCTTCTAAATAATGTGCATCTGCATTGAGGGCCCATTTTTTGAATCGTTGAAAAACAAAATAAGACTCACTATTAAATCATTGCACCACACATTGATTACAATTTTTTGATGATTTCCGAGCGATGCACAGATTCTGATATTAATCATTTTGTCAGGTGTGTGAATAACGGAATGCGACGCGTTTCCAGTTTTGATCACGATTTTTCAATATATTGATAACGTTAGCTAATTTCCAGTGTATTACAAAACATATGACCACCGTTGTCGGTATCAAGTGCTAAAGGGGGCGTCACTATCCACAGCGTTACGAAATTGAATAACCAATTATTCAATTTCGTAATTAACTCAATAAGCTTTAACTGGTGAGCCATTAGTCATATTTTTGGCCAGCACCCAGAGATCCTAAGATTCAAAGTGCTTTGAATCTTTAGTGCTCCTACCTGGATACATCTAGCTAAAAATAGTACCTACCTAACGCCAAAATTTATTACCGCACGACGGATGCATACAATCAGATTCCAACCTGCGTGGTCGAACACCGTATCATCCAAATAGCAAGTGTAATGATCCTCATTACTTCGATTACGACACAGCTGAATAACTGTGTTACTTCATATTTAATGTATGTATGTATGCATTAGTCCAGATTTGGACATATCTATCATGTAGACTTTATAGAGTTATTCACGCGAAAATGTGCAGTATTTTTCGGTTCAATTAACAAATGAATACTTACAAATGGATTTCATAAGTAAGAGTACTTATGAATGTGAATGGCTATAAGAGCAAAGGAAGACCAAAGAAACGATGGACGGACTGTATGAAGAATGATTTGGCCAGGAAGAAGATGACTGCTAACGAGTAATAGAGAATATAATGGAAGACATGCTGCGGTACCAAATGAATTGTGACAAGAGCAAGAGAATGATAATGATGAAGTAGGAGGCACGAAGTCCGAAGTAGCTCTAAATATAGATTATATTTATTATAGCAGATGAAAACGAAAAACATTAATCATTCGAAATTATTCACATTACCAAAAACTGCAGAATACGATTGAAACGCGTTGCGAATGTCATTCAAATTGCGACCTGCGTGGCGTAGGCCCCATTACACAATTACACACGTTGTACTTGTATGAACCATGAGAGCAATGTGTTGTTACACATATGTGTTGCCAGACAGTGTTGCTAAATGTATGTGAGTTTCCCAAAGGCCATATCTTGAAGTAGTTAGAGACTTTGAAGTTTTAATTACCCCAGTGTCTAGAATTTCACGTATTCTACTCTTACTGTGAGATCCCTGGGGATATGCTCACGCCTGTTAGGAGTGCAGTACTGGGTTTAGTATCAAAGTATCAAGGTTAAACAAGCTAGCTGACTGACTAGCTTGATCAAATAGAACGACGGTAAGTTTGTCCTCGGGACACGGATCTTAAAGAAGCAATTCGTCAGCAAAGTGCGTTGAAAACGGTTAGGGACATCCCAAAAATAGCATTAAGGGAGTCAGTAGGTCTATTTATAATCTTCCGCGTTTAACAGAGACTTATGTCATGTCACCCGACTGCAATGGGTTAAATAAAGCCTCAGTTCTCTATGCTTAGCACGCGACGAACGTCTAAAGAAAATACTTGCATAATCCCAGCTGCGAAATGAAATGGAATGCTCAGTTGCTCACAGAGATGTGGCTGTTAGTGGCTCGGTCCCCATAAACAATAGGGCTCGGTGTAATGAACCCCATTACGCTGATTACGTGCCATACGAAAGTAATGGTAATGTTACGACTATATCTATAGTAATACATGCTGTATGTGCGTCCTCATATTTTGCAATGTTTTATGGAACATTTCACGTCGTTAGGATCATTTTTGTGGGTTTATTGGGTTTCTGGTAATGATTTTTTAAGTATCAAGTTTGATTTGCTGAAAGATGTCTTTAATGGACATCTAGGTCAAAACTAATCTTAATTTTATTCTGAATTTAGTGCATCAGATAGGCACCAAGTATTGTCAGATGTTTTTTTGTTTGAAGACAACTCTGTCAGTAACGTGTAAGTATTTCAAGGTCGGTTCAGTTCAGGCTCAACTTTCATTGTTCTCCCCAAAAATATTGTCACAATTGAAACACACTTTGAGATCCAATGTTTTTTTTCTGTCACTTATTGCTTCCGTAGAGCCTTACATGGGTACAAAATACAAATCAATTTTCCTTGTCGAACTGTACCACTGACCACAACATTTCATACGCAACGCTCTGGTCTCCACAGAGTTTATTGAGCTTGAAACACCAGCATGGCGTGTCGTAACGCCACGGCCTTCGATTACTTTGCACAACTGAATCATACATACTGCTATTAAAATTATTATACCATTATTGTTTCCGACGTCGGTTTCGGACGCATTGTTTTGTTCTAGTTCTGCATTTTTATAAGCTGTTTTGAAATCGGTGCGATTTTGGCCAACACGCGGATAATTCTAGAATCTGTTGTAGAAATTGTCCTTATCATTCCAATAATTGGATGGTTGCCTTTAGTGGGAACAAAATCCTTCTGAGAGTTGGCTTGCATTGACTACAAACCGTCTCTGCAGATATCCTCATCGTTAGCAGCCTTGTTCCATCCCCTGATGAAAATAGGCCTCCCTATTGTATCATACTTCCCTGGTCTATCTCTGCCAATTGTTATGTCTTCACCAAATAGTTTCTCACACTCTCCTCCTACTAGAATCTACTTCCCCAGTTATAAAATTTTGCTTCTAGAACATCTTAGTCATCATTTAGCATTCCCCAGGCACATGGTCTATCGCGTAACAGAATGACGTAATTCATGTTTCTGTGATAAAGCCATTGAAACATTGACGCAGCTATCAGCGAATGCCTAGGAGAATTGGACTGTGTAGTGTGTTGTTGCTTGTTGATTATTGTGATGTATCGAAGACCTGGGTTTTTAATCGCTGTATAATTTGCACGTTGTGTAATCTGAGTAACGTTTTTAATGACATCTTTTTGAATTTGCACGTTTGGACACCGTCTGCAGACCATTTTGGTAGATTTGCTTTTGTACCCCATACTGACTGCAATCGAATCTCTTCTCGTACCGTAGAAGACCCCGTAAAACGACAATGTAACTAGGGCTTTCAAATACCGGACTTTTTCAATACCGGTATCAATACCGGTATTGGAAAAGTCAATACCGTGATCCCGGTATCAATACCGGTAGTCCGGTATTGAACGCAAGTTCAATTAGGACATTAATAAAACCAATAAAATACGCCTTTTTATATTTTCAAATCAGTCTTTATTGTTCTTATTTTATTGAAAATAATAAAATAAATACATTTTATACATAGCTTTCTTATATAATAACTAGCGGACGTCACGCGGTTTCACCCAGGTAGTTCCCGTGCCCGTGGGAGTACGGGAATAAAATATAGCCTAAGTTACTTAGGGTGAATGGAGCTTTCTTACGGTAAAAGAATTTTTGATATCGGCGCAGTAGTTTTTGAGTTATTCATTACAAACATACACACAATAGTAAAATACAAATCTTTCCTCTTTATAATATTAGTGTAGATTTGGTATTGGTTGATTATTTAGGTATGACTAGGCATTAGGAACATAATGAAAACTTAAACTTAATCTACTCTTTTTGCAGAAAGGCATTTCACATAGACTTTGTACAATATAAAAAAAATATATTATCTGTCATCATGTCTCATATAAAAATCAACTTATGTATCATTATTTGTAGAAATGTAAGTAAGAAAAGTATACCTTAACTAGCTAGCAATCATTTGGTAATCATTTTAGTAACATTCTTAATAATGAAGTTAGATAGGAAAAAAAAAACTAAAAATCTAAAACTGAACAAGTAACAAAATAAATCAAGAATCAACATAAGTATCATTATTTGTAGAAAAGGTAAGCCACGAAGAGGCAGCAACGACAGTAATCTAATTAAACTAGCAAAAATACGCGCTAGTAGATCACAACTTCACAGTCACAAGTTAACACTACACAATAACAAAGTCTATAGACGCGTTATCCCGTCGCCTTTGCGAAACTGACTGACAATAAAAAAACGACACATAAGTACAGCTTTATTTCGGGCATTATCTCAGGCGGGGCGCGGGAGAGTGAGCTTAAGGTGGATGCTCAAGGGTAGCCCGCGAAATTCAAATTTTCTTACGTTTTTTGCAATTTGCAGGCCAGTGCTAGGTTGTATGTTGATTAAAATATTGTTTGCGACTGTAAGACGTATGTAGTAACACAATTATAATCATCAAAATCATCAATACAACCCTCCAAGTTCATAATGGTGCAAGAATGATTTTGACCTTGGAAAAGTAATTTTGACACCAATATGAACTTTGAGGGTTGTATTGATGAGTTTGATGAATATAATTCTGTAACTACATACGTCTTACAGTCGCAAACAAAATTTTAATCAACATACAACCTAGCACTGGCCTGCAAATTGCAAAAAACGTAAGAAAATTTGAATTTCGCGGGCTACGCTTGAGCATCCACCTTAAGATAACAGCGGGACGCTTGCGCTGGAGAAAACAAGTTTGAGAATAAGATCACATAATTTTCAGATCTAATGTTTGTAATACCGTAATCACGGTATTGGGGCGTCAATACCGGTATTGTAAAAGGCCAAAATAAAATCCGTGATCACGGTATTACGGGATCCCGGAATACCGGTATTGAAAGCCCTAAATGTAACTCAATAACTAAGAGAATTGAAGGATTTGCAAGAGTTCGCTAACTAGCATTATCTCGTCTGTAACTTTCGTCTGTCCTTATTTTAATATCAGTAGAATTTCGCGAATAGCTTACCAAGACAGTAAATCACTCTTTTAAAAATCTAACCAAGGAATATAAATCTATGTAAAAATTTTAAAAGGTCAGGTAGGTATACAGACATTTCACAACCCGTCTTTTTCTTTTTCACTCCGCATCGCTGACCGCAGACGTGAAAACATGTAATTATCCTATATTAAACAATCCATCTTCCGACTTATGCAAAGCGAATGCAATTTCACAAGTAATTGAGAGGTCAAATACCACCAGTTTACCGACCTCTGTCCAAGGCTGGTGGTTATTAATTAGACCTGCACTAATGCACGCGTAGAAAACGATAAAGGAGTTTTTAATCACCGCGTCCGCGACGGTAGCATCCAGACTTTTGAGTAGACTAGAGAATGCATTGGTGGTACTAATAAAATTCGTAGTGCCGAAAGTGTGGTCTTTTTCTTCTTTGCGTGTCGATATACTCAAATAATACCCGACCAGTATGTTGCCACCTGCACAGCTCTGTCGTTGGCTTCGTTTAAATCCTGGAAGGTGCAGGTGGTTGTGTAGGATGGGTAAGAAAGGAGGTGGGGCATATCCTGCAGAGGGGCTTCACACTGACATTGTATATGGGACGGGTCATTTGGCCAGATTATTTCTACAGCGGCCAACATGGAACCGCAAACCGATGTAACAGTTTTTACAATATAATCTAATTATATTAGCTAGTGGAACTCCTCTGCGTCTCGGGGGATTCGCTAGATATTTTTTTACTTGTATGTGGCATTTATTACGACAAGGTGGTGGTGGTTTATGACGTACAAGGTGTTGCTCGCTACTTATTTCGCGTGGCAATTTTAATTTGTGCTATTACAGATTATAGTCTATTTCTGTCCCAAATTTCTAATAATAATATACCCGATAATACGATAGATACCCCATTTTTTTTTTCCGGATGGGAAATCATCAAATGACTCCTCCCGCTCTGGGCGGAGCAGGAGGGAGTGTCACATTTTTACTGACTAAAACCCATCCATGTTCCTTCATCGCCCTTTGGTTCCGGGGCCACGGTATCTCTTTCGAACAACCCCGGCAGGGCGATAGAGACGCCTTGGTAAGACTGATTGTGCGGAGTATGTGCGGAGTTTTGGGCCACTGACTAAGTACCTGTAACAACTGTCAAAGATCTACAAATGACATCCGGGACCAACTGCTTAACTTGCTTTCCAGAAAGGGTTAAACCGTGCTTACCTAGGTTGGTCCGTGGATGGGTGACCTCCCCACCCATCCACGGACCAACCTAGGTAAGCACGGTTTAACCTAAATATCAGGCTGTAATTATTTCGCCACGAGTTCCTCATCATCGTATGTATAAGAATGATTAGTTTATTGTTAGTCAGTTAAATGCTGGTATTTTGGTTAAATATTAGTCAATATTTTTCCTTACCTTTCGTCCTATAAATAAGTTTGTATGAAACCCTAGTCAGAGTCGCTCGTGTGACGTCAATGGATTGCGTCATTGTTCCAGCTTTTTGCAGGCTCTAAGTGTTCAATTTTTGGATCTGCACAGAAATTGTATTATAATTTACTCCATGACTACTTACTTACAAAATGTATAGTTAGGTGTACCTATAGGTACACCGTCCACATTTCACCAGCGATGTTTATTCCTATGTATGGGGGGTGGGGGGGATAAATTGATATACCTAGGTATTATAACTGGGAAAATTCGTTTTCTCTATTTTCACTCGAGCAGAGCTCGGTCGACCATTTAAATACGCATTATTATAATATAAAATTATTTTTGCATGCCCTAAAAAGACAAAATATGGTTTGTGCCTAAACCATCAATTTTAACAACTGGTAACACACGTATTGTAAGCAAATAAAATATTCTTATCACCCCGACACAAATCCAGGCGCGGGCTGCCACTAAAAAAATGAAATCTCATGAAAGTTTGTTGACATGCCTAGAAGCCAATGGGGTAGATGACACACCAATCAATTGAGATACTTTTTAAGAGCTGTCAAAACGCCGTTCGCTCATAGATTTTGTATGGCAATAGCAAACTGTGACGTCACTGTTTGGTCAACTCAATGACTCGACTATTTATTGATTTCAAAGTAACTAGAAATCGAATTTGGCAATTAATTGAAAATAAATTGGGTTTTTTAGAGATTGGTGTCTTGGAATTATTGTTTTATAATGCTAAGCCCTTATGGCTATAGTTGGTGCCAGTTAACATCGGAATACAGGTCATTGCTCCGACTTTCATCCCGATATCTAAATATTAGCGATACTGTCGCTCCATCCGTACAAACCTGTCGCAAAACTGCTATCGCTTGAGTCTCATAATACATCCACAGTGTCCCACTTAAATAACACAGTGCACAACCCAAAAAAATAAGAAATCGAGCAAACGTACCCTACGAAATTAATTGATTTAAATAATTTATTTTCGTTTTTAACACTATTTTAACCTATTGAGACAATTTTAATAAAGTAAATATATTATTATACATCTTAAAATTAGGATCTGAGACTTTTGCGCGAAAGACATTTGCGCAAAGAACACTTGTTGCGCGCACCCACTTGCGCGAAAAGACATATGCGCACATGGACTTTTGCGCGAACGAACTTTTGCGTGAATGCGCGAAAGGAATCTTGCGCGAAATGTCCACTGAGGTTTACTCTGTAGAGTAAACATAACATCACGCCTATTATTACTTGAAAGTTGTTTTTTTTTTTTGGTTTTTCCGTCATGAGTGTCGTTTTCATGGTTTTCGGGGTCGCTGATAATGAAAATGATTTGTTGAAATCAGATTTAACCAAAGGCAAGGTAAATCATTGAATCCATTTCACTATTCGTCATTCAAAAGTGCCTTTGAATGACCGAATTGAAATAAATAATTATTGACCTCATTTTCTTTATCCTTTAACCATGAAAACGACGGCTATAACGGAAAAACCGATTTTTTTTTTCGGCGCCATCTTGGTTTTTCATTTTAACCTCATTTCGTTATCAACGACCCTGAAAATCACGAAAACGACACCCATGATTAAAAAACCAAAAATTTTCCTCGGCGTCATCTAGGATTTTCATTTGGACCTCATTTTCATATTCAGGGACCCCTAAAACCATGAAAACGACACCCATGACGGAAATACCAAAAAAAATCCTGGACGCCATCTTGGATTTTCAATTTGAACTAATTTTCGTAATCAACGACCCCGAAAACCATGAAAACGACATCCATGACGAAAAAACCAAAAAAATTTTGGACGCCATCTTGGATTTTCATTTTGAGCTCATTTTCGTAATCAACGACCCCAAAAACCATGAAAACGACATCCATGACGGAAAAACCAAAAAAATCTTGGACGCCATCTTGGATTTTCATTTTGAGCTCATTTTCGTAATCAACGACCCCAAAAACCATAAAAACGACATCCATGACGGAAAAACCAAAAAAAAATTGGACGCCATCTTGGATTTTCATTTTGAGCTCATTTTCGTAATCAACGACCCCGAAAACCATGAAAACGACACCCATGACGGAAAAACCAAAAAAATCTTGGACGCCATCTGGGATTTTCATTTTGAGCTCATTTTCGTAACCAACGACCCCAAAAATCATGAAAACGACATCCATGACGGAAAAACCAAAAAAATCTTGGACGCCATCTTGGATTTTCATTTTGAGCTCATTTTCGTAATCAACGACCCCGAAAACCATGAAAACGACACCCATGACGGAAAAACCATAAGTATCTAAATATAATTATGACATCACAAAAACTATCTCATCACAAAAAATTATAATTCTGATCTTATGCCGTTTTCGTTTTACGAGGTCATCGCGTCAGGTGTGCAGCACATTATGGTCACGGTGCGGGGGCGTTTACGTCACACGTAAATTTATAAGCATAAAATTAGTTTTCTAGCAAAAAATAATAATAAATTCGAATTGGAACAACACAAGATTCTCAACCCCTGTATGTCTAGCCGACTGGTATTATGATACTCTAGCGATGTAGCAAAGTATCGCTTATTGGTCGATTTAGGTAACTAGTAAGTGTCGTTATCGCTTTGTGATCAAAAACTTGGTAGGTAGGTGTTAATGACCTCTATTCCGATGTTAACTGGCACCAACTATAGCAGACTGTTCAGAAACCTTAAAATAGAGTTATAAGGCTATAAGGGCAAGACAGAGAAACTTGTTGGCTTGTATGAAAGTACCACCACTTGAACCCAGCAGGAACTCATCCCCAGCAGAAGCTCCTGCTACTATTGGACAGACGACAGTGAAAAGACAAATCAGTACCCAAAATCTGCACTTTCTGTTCAACAAATAAAAAAAGACCTAGTTTCGTTATCAGTTATCAACCGCCGTGATATACAATGATAAGTTTTTTATCACGTTCCAACCGGGATAGCGTGATTCACGTCTATAAATACTGAGCAGGAACTGTCATAGCTATTTATTAATGAAATAATACAGATTTATTAGTCTAACTGTGTATTTATTTACGAAAAAAAGTTTACTTTTTTATTGAATAATCAATCATTTTGATGGATGAGATCCTAATTGAATGGAAGCATTGTACTACAGTCAACAAAACAGTTAGGTATGCAGAATAGCAATCTTATTACTACCTACTATTATAAATGCGAAAGTTTGTGAGGATCGATGTTTGTTATTTTTTCACGCAGAAACTACTGAAAGAATTTCTAAACTGTATATTGAAATGTTTTTGAACTGAAAATTTCTTTGGGCGCGTTGAGCACTTTTTGGGTGAAGGAAAAACATTGAACTCATCGTCACGTAACGTACGGTCACGCTTCGTAGCCGTTCGTAGCACTCGTAGCATCCGCTACGACGTAGCACCACATAGGCATGCGCGGGGCATAACCAGTGCTACGACTGGCGCGGGGCCTGTGTACTTTTTGTTTTCACTTCTATCGGCAGTCCCCAAAGACTGCTCCGATTTTTTATTCAGGTACTACTGAGTTAACTGGCAGTCGACCTTATTACTTAGGTCATAAGGGCGTAAAGCAGTGATAGTCTATTGGTGGACCGTCGGACTGCCAAGTCATAGGTCTCGAGTTCGAACCTATGATACCTCTGATTAAGGCGGTACCCCGAGCAAGATTAGCAACTCTATTTGTGGTGGTTCAAACTTCGCTTGAAATACTGTTAGAATAAAGTTCTAATCGATTTGCACTACGAAATGGTTGTTACGTCAGTCACTGCAGGCCGAATTGTGCGAAATTAGTGGTTTTTATTCTTTATAAAATCAAATTTACGTCTTTTGAAAAAAATAAAACGATAATTATGTTCATTATTAAATTGCCTATCCATTAGTATAAGTAGCAAATCAAAATAATGTTTACTTTACGAAGAGTAGCACTTTATAAATCATTATTTCTCATTTCTGTGGTTTCGTTGTGAGGGTATTTATTAAACAATAAGCAACTTAAAAAAAAAATGAAACGACAATTTTGGAGTCAAGAATATGTAGTAATTTAATGTATTTTTTATTAGTTGGTATTTCTTTTGGATAAAGAGGAGTAGGCTCCAAAAATTGCTCGCTCAAGGTCATTTGCTCGGGGAGCCGCCTTAAGAGCCTATACAACCTCAGCTCAAATTCTAATTTCGCCCCCACTTCACCGCGCCCGGCGGGTGACGCGGGGCGTCGCGCCGCCTAACTCTATCTCGCTCGCACACTGTTACTCGCGGTCACGCGGGCACACCGCGAGGTCGATGCAATTTTGTTAGAATAAACTACTTACTTTATTTATCGGACAAGTTCTAAGTAATAAAATTATCAATAATAATATTAATTTGTCACTATTATCAAAATAAAATTTTATAACACTTTAATTTCAATGTAGGTACCTTTTTTATCGTGATAAAATCCTCCCACCCTGAGTGGAGCGGAACGGACTCTCAGACTCTTACTGACTAAAATCCACGTGTACCTTCAATAGCCCAATGTACTTACCTACTGACAGTTGCTTATCAAGCTAAATTTTCCAGTATAAACTGACCTCTCATTGTACGGTAAGCCTGTACAATGCGAGATCAACTTATACTGGTATTTTGCTATAAAATAATAGACGAGCCAACGTTACCGTGAGGGTTCCGCCCATTGATTTTGTAGTAAGTTTGAGTTTTATAGTTTTTTCCTTGTATGTATTTGTGACAGCCGTTTTTGTATGTACCTAATTATTGTTCAAGTAGTAGGCCTAAATGCAAGTATCTACATTTAATTACTATACCTATAAGAAATATTTTAAACCGATTCTGAGCCACTGCATAAAGTCTACTGTTACAAAAAACTAATCAAGTGCGAGTCACCATTGCATTCAGGGTTCTGTGGGTACATTGGCGTGGTAGTAAAACGCTTTGCCATTATACAAATTTCAAAATAAATCACCGAAATGTATAACTGCGTATAACTTCCGAAGGACTGCAACATATTGGATATTTTATTTTGTTGTGTTCGTGATTCTCAAGGCATGGTTTGTATGACTATGAATATTAGATAGGTAGATAAGTATGTAGATAAGTAGGATAGTTTGTTATGTAGCCATACATGTATGTGAAAAATGTGATGCGTTTTCGTGTTATCTATCAGTAGGTATGTAGGTACGTAGGTATAATACTTAGGTAGGTATGTGTTTATGTAAGTACTTACGTAGGTAGAATAGTTAGGTAGGTAGGCAAAGATGTAGGATAGGTGGGAGGGTAAGTATGTAGGTAGGTAGGATAGGGTAGGTAGGTAGGAGGGTAAGTATGTAGGTAGGTAGGATAGGGTAGGTAGGTAGGATAGATATGGTTTTTACCATAAGTTATTACACATTGTCAAAATGACATAGCATTTAATTCGCTTAAATCTCTAATGGGCATATTTCGAACATGTCTGGGATCGCATAGCTCAGGCAACATGCATGTCTTCTAAAAATGTACTAATTTTAGTTCCATTTCTTGCCAATATTGGTCATCTCTCTCTATAATTTCAACTTTGACGTCTTCGTCGCATCCAGACCATACTCCGAAAATACAATTTACGTTTATTCGCCCTTCCGCAATAGCTGCATCTCGTTCCCTTGCTGCAGCTGCCTCCATTGTAATTATAGCAGTTTTTCGCCAGTCATCATATATTTCATTTTGGACTTTAGCATAGTTATTTTGAGAGAATGATGGACACTATTGATGCACATAATTCGCTAAATTGGGAATAGCCAATTCCAGAAGATATGATGCCAGATGTTGCAGATTTGTTTAAATCTAGGTCTGATTTCGGCTCAGAATCAAGATAAAATGTTAGATTACACATATTGCAGGTTAATTTATATTTGGAGAGTAGACCTTTTCTTTTTTCTGATATAATGTGAACATTGCTCAATGTACATCCGAATGCCTTATTATGATTGCATATTTCTTGAAGTCTTTTATAAAAATATTCTACATCAATCATTCTCCGTCCTTCTACACAAAAACAGCTTTTCTCTTCCACAGGATTATTAAAAGTCACTTCGTACCTGAAATTACCACAATATTTTTTTTATAAATTCTTGCTAAACTGAATAACATACATGATACACATACAATCTTCTCACATATAAAATCTAGCAATTACCAATCAGTATCATCATCACATTCATCATCTGATGTGTCGTATTGCGGAAGATTATGTGAATATCTGAAAAAGAAAAGGTTTTTTTAGTATCAGAATTCATCATTATCATCATCATTTCAGCCGAAAGACGTCCACTGCTGGACATAGGCCTCCTCCAAGTATCACCACATATCCCGGTCCCGTGCGACTCTCATCGAGCGGATTCCCGCAACCTTCACCAGGTCATCGGTCCACCTAGTGGGAGGTCTTCCAACGCAACGTCTTCCGGTTCGCGGTCGCCACTCCAGAACTTTTTGACCCCATCGGCTATCCGTTCTGCGAGCAATGTGCCCTGCCCACTGCCACTTAAGTTTGGCAATTCTTCGGGCTACGTCGGTAACCTTGGTTCTCTTGCGGATGTCTTCATTTCTGATTCGATCGCGCAAGGAAACTCCGAGCATAGCCCTCTCCATTGCCCTTTGGGTAACTTTAAGCCTTCTGATGAGGCCCATTGTGAGCGACCACGTTTCGGTCCCGTATGTAATCACTGGCAACACACAGTAGTCATAGACTTTCGTCTTGAGACACTGCGGTAAGTTGAACGAGAAGATACCGCGCAACTTCCCGAACGCTGCCCAGCCGACTCGGATTCGACGATTGACCTCTTTCTCGAAGTTAGACCTACCTAGCTGGACCGTTTGTCCCAGGTACACATAACCGTCTACAACTTCGAGTGTAGAGTCTCAGATCTTGATATGAGTGGGTGTGACATGGGCATTCAACATGACCTTGGTTTTGTCCATGTTCATTTTAAGACCCACTCTTCCGGAAGCTCTACTGAGGTCCTCCATGGTCTCAGCCATGACCACTATATCGTCGGCAAACCGAAGGTGAGTGATGTACTCGCCATTGATGTTGATGCCTAGCCCTCTCCAGTCCAGAACCTTGAAGACATCCTCCAATGCAGCGGTGAACAGTTTCGGAGACATGACGTCTCCCTGTCTCACACCTCGCTGTAGGAGGATAGGTTCCGAGGCTTGGTCCTGAAGTCGGACTGACATGGTGGCGTTTTTGTTCAAACACTTCAACACCTCGATGTACCGATAGTCGATTTGGCACCGTTGGAGAGACTGCAGTACAGCCCAGGTCTCGATCGAATCGAAGGCTTTCTCGTAGTCAACAAACACTAAACAGAGGGCACTCTTCGGTCTTCTGTATAACTTGTATGTGGTCCACGGTGCTAAAGCCTTTTCGGAAACCGGCTTGTTCGGGAGGCTGGAAATCGTCAAACCTGCGCGCGAGACGATTCAAGTATAAGAATTAAGAAATGATAATCCTAACTAATAATATAAATGTGCAAAGCGAGTTTGTTTGTTTGTAACGCTAAAGTAGCTGAACGGATTTGGATGAAATTTAGCACATGAAAAGACCATGTCCTGGAAACGGGTATACTTTTTATCCTGGATCACAAACGACGTCGCGGGCAAAAGCTAGTCTATACTAATATTATAAAGAGGAAAACTTTGTTTGTTTGTTTGTTTGTAATGAATAGGCTCAAAAACTACTGGACCGATTTAAAAAATTCTTTCACCATTCGAAAGCTACATTATCCACGAGTAACATAGGCTATATTTTATTCCCGTACTCCTACGGGAACGGGAACTACGCGGGTGAAACCGCGGGAAGTCCGCTAGTCACTAATAAAATCAAGAGTATTATTAATAAATAGCTTACGGATCCTATATTCTTTCGTCACTATGTATATTCAGTGAACAACTTGTGTCCTCAAGTGGTACTTGTGATCTGCAAGAAAACGCAACATTCATTATAAAAGTACTTACACCTGAAAGCATAATTTAATCAACATGAATAAGTAATACGGAACCCTATAAAGTACAACAATATGAAAAGTTTGTGAACTCGCCAATTTCGTGGTAGGACGTGTAATAACGCACAAAACGGTAATGCCCTGTGGCAAAAGCACAGAAAAAAATATCTTGATGATCAAATACGTATGATACTTACAATTCAATATTTTATAATGTATGAACATTTGTTTCGTCCGAATTTATTTCTACATCTATTGGAGGTATTTGGGCCCTGTAACAATCACAAGTGGCTGGTATAATAATACTGACCTATAGACTATCATACATTACATATTTTTGTTTATCATTTCGTTATGGAACCCTAAAATTGTACAATAAAAAAAGAAGACGAAATCGTCCATAAAATCATATTTGCGAATGTAACACCGAATAATTATATACCTACGTAATTATTATCATCTACCTACGTTTATTGGAGAAATACAGGTGCGGGCACAGAATATATATTAGTACCTGTGCGGGTACGGGTACGCGTGGCTACATTATGAAGCTGTACTTTCCAGTATAAGCTGACCTCTCATTGTGCGAAATGCCTATACAATGTGAGATCAGCTTATACTGGAAATATCTTGTTTTTTTTATACCTTACTATATATAATAATAATAATATAATAATAAATTTATTCAAAAATGTGTAAGGTAAAGGTTTACAATTTTTCTTAAATCTATGTCAAGTTCACGTAAGCTGTGAGCCTGAACTAGGTAATCCTGTGTTTCAGGCGATTTGAGGTAACATTAATAAATTGATTAAATAATCACATACCTACATGTTAATATTATTGGTACCAATGTAAAAAGGTATATAAAAATTATACTATCTTAACTTAGCTAACTAATTTAAAAAATAACAATTAACAATAGTGTGAACAATTAATATTTACTTTAGTACAAGTAATAACTTCTCTGTATCTTCATAGGACATCGTTTGAAGAGCTTCCTTAAGGATTTTCTTGCAGTTATTGTGATTTAGGGAGTAGATGTTTCCTTTTTCATTTAGCCTGTTATATAGTAGCGGTCCGAGGTACATATAAAACTTGGCTGTGAAAGCATGTTTTGTACTTTTTTGAGGGCAAACTATATCTTTCCGTCTTTTTTTAGTAAATTCAGTGCTGTATGGAAGTGCTGCGTGTTGTTTTAGTACAGTGCTCATAATAAATAACTGTCGAACTGTTAGTACTTCACAAGATTTATACAGGAGGTTAGTGGGGAAAAGGAAAGGGCGGCAAGTAGCCACCTTGAGAATAGCTCTTTGAGCTCTTTCAATGGGTAATAACAGAGTTTTGCTCGTCCCACCCCATGAAGTAATGCAGTAAGTCAGAATTGACTGACAAAGAGCAAAATATACTTGCCTGAGAATTTTTGGATCTGTAATGAAACGTAGCTTTTTGAATACGAATATCAGCTTACGAATTCTATTATTTAAAGCTTCTATATGTTGTTTGAAGGAAAGGGTTTCATCTATTATAATACCCAGGTATTTTATTTTATCAGTCTTCCTAATATTGGGACATTTACACTGGCTATCTGCAGGGACTGGGCAACAGTGAGCATGCAACGCTGAGGGGATATTGGATATATGCTTACGCATCGAAAACTTAATAAAATTTGTCTTCACTGCATTTAGAGTTAGTGAGTTATTTTGTAGCCATTTATTTACAATATTAAATCCGCGTTGCGCAAGCTTGTAGACTTCATTTTTTGAGTCAGCTGAAAAAAGTAAAGCAGTGTCATCAGCGTAAGTTATAATAGTACCATGCTCTAGCTTTAGATTGCAAAGGTCATTTATGTAGATCAAAAAAAGGGTGGGCCCTAGGATACTTCCTTGGGGAACACCAAAAAATGTGTTTTTTTGAACATCGCTGAGAACATCGCCAATCTTTACGCACTGAGTACGATCTTCTAAATAACTTTTGAATATTTTCAGTTGGGTGCCTCTTACACCCATGATCTCAAGCTTGCGCAATAGAATTGGAATGGAGACAGTGTCAAAAGCTTTGGCGAGGTCCAGGAAAATTCCTACTGTGTGTTTACCCTTGTCAAGTTCTTGTGCTAGATAGTCAGTCAGATGATGTACCGCATCGGCAGTTGAAACTTTAGGTCTAAATCCAAACTGCCTTTCAGACAGAATAGATTTATCTTCCAAATATTTCAACAACCTTTTGTTTATTATTTTCTCCAATATTTTTGACATAGAAGGTAGTAAAGAAATAGGTCTATAATTAGTCACTTGCTCTTTGCTGCCTGATTTATAGACAGGGATAATTACAGCTTTTTTGAGGCACTCTGGGAAATGACCTGAAGATAAACAAATGCGGAAAATATAAGTCAGTGGTGGTACCAAAATGTCCTTGAATCTTTTAACAATTTTATTCGAAATGTTGTCCCAGCCAACTGCGCAGTCTTCTTTCAAGGTCATGATTATACTTTCTACTTCAGTCTCGTCAGTATCTAGCAGCGCGAAGGAAGTTAAAGCAGTGTTAGAAGTTAAAGGAATGCTCGTGAAGTTTTGGGATTGACTCCGATTTTTTTCTGCCTGACACTTTCCCACATTAACAAAGAAATTATTTGCTATGTTAGCGGATTCCACTGGTGACGAGTGTGCTTGTAATAAACTTGAAGATGACTCATTTTGTTTTGTAGTATACGTTACGTCTTTAATATATTTCCAGATCTTTTTACTATTTGTTCCAGCCTTTTCCAATGCCACTTTGTCGTAGTTGCTTTTAATTTTTCTAAGAAGATCATTACAGAAATTTCGATACCTTCTGTACGAAAGTTGCAATACACCATTTTCCGGATTAGATTTAGCTTTCCTATGCAGTTTATCCCTATGTTTCATACAGCGAATAAGACCTGGGGTAATCCATGGTTTTATATTGTGGTTTTTGTTGCTTAACTGCGATATGACCGTATTTTTCTGAATTGCATTTCGTAAGTTTTCAATAACAAACAACATGCAAAACTGCGGGTCAGCGGAATTAAAGACTGGATCAAAATTGATGACGCGTAAATCTTCTTCAAGTCTATTTATATTAAGTTTAGAAATTTTGCGAGTGCCTTGTTTAGGTAATTTGCAATTTAGGGTTAGTAGGGCAGCGTTGTGATCGGTTATTGTTGAGTTAACAACAAGTGCAAGTGAGGGGAAATTCGATTTAAGCATAATATGATCCAAACAGGAACCACTGTGATGTGTAGGAAAGCTGTGTGCTGGGAGCAGGCCATGAAAGGCGCATAGGTTGAGGTAGTCCTGAGCAGAAGCATCAGCACTTCCTGGAAGAATATTGATATTAATATCTCCAATTACAATCGTGTTTTTGTTGGATGACAGGTTCTGCAAGGTCTCATTCAGAGAGTCAGTAAAATTGCTAGTATTTTTAAAATACGGAGGTCGATATATTGCTAATATCGCAAAATCTGATCCAATTTTAACTAACAATCTGTTACAGTCGTTCATATCAGGTTCCTCAACAGAGACGTTCAGATGATTTCTTGCATAAACTATCACACCATCATTTTGGTTGTGATTTATGGTACTTCTATACATATTATATCCCGGGATTAGTGGTATGTTATATTGTTTGGCAAGCCAGCATTCGGTTAAAATAATAACGTCACAATTTATGTTTAGCCGTTGCTGAAATGTGTTGAAGCTATCAAAATTCTTAAAAACACTGCGAATATTTTGTGTTAATATGGTTAGTGGAGATTTGTAGCCGGATAGATATTGTTTCAGTTTTCAGCTTCACAAACTTTGGCCTCGGATACAGAGAAATTATCTAAATCATTAATTAAACTATTTATCATAATGGTAGTTTAAATAAAAATATAAAATAAAAAGGTAAAAAAAAAACGAATTAACGGCGCTCTTAGGCGCCTCCATAATCTACAGAATTGATGTACCTTTTTTCAGCCATTATTTTCGCCGGGCAGTCAGCAGCACCTGTGTTATGCTTGTCTGGCTTTTTGAAATGCAAACAAGTAGCGCATTTTGGTTGGTCAGCCTTTTTTAGACATTCTTTTATTGAGTGACCTTGATCACCACAGTGACCGCAGGTATACGATGTCTGTCGACATGACTTGGCCGCATGTCCATACTGCTGACACTTATAGCATCGTGTGACCAAAGTGAAGTCTCTCACAGGGCATGATGACCAATTTACAAAAACTCGGTCTTGTGATATCAGGGCTTTGCGTATTACTGCAGATACCTCAACAATGTAATTACATGTCTCAGAGTCTTTCTTACCTGACTTATGACTTAATTTAATTAGGCTTAAAAACGTCTCAAGGCTGCAATCCTGAAGTTTTTCGGCTAGATTCTGGTTGTACACACAAGTAAAAACCTCATTTTCCTGCATGGATGTCGGCACTCCTATAATTACAACCCTTGGCTTTCTTTTATGGGGCTCGTCGACTGTTAGGCCTGATTTGGTAAGCTGCACCGATTGTCTCAGCTTCTCAATGTCGTCCTTCGTCTCGGTGCTGATGATCACACCGCCGTTCTTCGTCTTGCGCAGGCCTCTCACGTGTAGCTTCAATTGTTCGGGGCTGATAATTTTCTGGACAAGGCTTTTTGTCTCATCGCTGGTCTTCAATTTGTCACTGGGATAGATGGCCACAGAACTTACGTGACTTGGCTGGATAAAATTGTTGGCACCTTTCTTTACCATGTCAGCAAAGGAAGATACCTGGGCAGGTTTCGTCGAATCATCTATACTCAGCTTAAGGTTCTGTAACTGCTGCGAAAGGTCGAGTTGGTTTTCTAGGGTTCTTACGGCGTAGTGCGATTGAATGGCTTTCGCTTTGACGGACTGGTACTGGACGGCCATCTGCGAGGTCCCGTAGCTAATCTTCCTGGTTAGATTTATGATGCGCGTTTTCTGATCTACATTCAGCTTTCCCTCATTTGCAATAGCGCACACCTCCTTCAGATTCTGTTCGATAGACGCCATCCAGGTCTGAATTTCTGCCGTCGAGACAACTTCAGGGGCATCGTTCCTTTGGATAGTTGCTTGAGGGGTAGAGGCGGGTACGGCAACGGGCACAGGGGTAGAGGTGGCTACGGCAACGGGCACAGGTGTAGACGTGGCTACGGCAACAGGCACAGGTGTAGAGGTAGGTACGGCAACGGGCACAAGTGTAGAGGTGGGTACGTCCCCGGGCAGTGGTGCACTGGTGATGGGCACAGGTGTAGAAGGCGGGGAGCGAACACATTTACTACTCCGGTTGAATGGACTGTCCTCCATTATGAATCAGGATAATATTTCTCCTGTTAAATCCCGGTCATTTCTACTAGTAATACACCTTAAACAAATGTACTGCACAAGTATGCGTTACTACTGGCTATTTGTAACTAGGTCACAATTTCGCAAGTGATTATTTGTTTATTGCAATAATTGTTCGATACGTCTGTTCACTACGACCGGCAATTACGCAAAAACGCAATATAGTAAGGTATAAAAAAAAAACAAGTTATTTCTTATTTCTTATTATTTTTTATTTTTTTTTCTGTTATTAGAACACACAGCTATAGCTGTACTTACATTTTTACATACTTATATTTTTTATAACTTTCTAAGCGCTTAGCGGCTGCAGTACGGGTCGCGGCCCGGGGTTTGATTACCGCACGGAACATGTATTAGTATGTTATAGCCTACAAATAGTTGTGAAGACTTGAGTTTGTGATTGCACCGTCTTTTTCATTTTGTTGTATGTGTCAAAACAAAAACAAACCTATTTTGGTAATTTAATTATTTATAAAAGTTGCCCTAAACTGAATTCTCCTGAAACGTGGACGGTGCGATTACAAACACAAGTCGTCACAACTATTTGCAGACCATCACATAATAACACATGTTCCGTGCAGGAATCGAACCCGCGACCCGTACTGCAGCCGCCAAGTTAGAAAGTTATAAAAAATATAATTTTATGTACGGTAAGTAGGTATCTGGTCTACACATGCAGAAACTGCTCCAAACGTGTGTACCTACTACATATTTACCTACATGTTTGTAATCACTAATACTGTAAATATATAGGTCGGTAGATACTTACTTCATTTCGATCATATGTTTGCCTATTTCTTTACGCCAACTCTGTCGCTTCTTATTTTTATATCGTTTATTTCCCATTACGCAAACAATATAAATTCATGCAATTAAATATTTTTATTTTACGCCGTTCTGTTGCGTAATGTGTCCTGAGCGCAAACTGACACAGCCCTCCCGTACGGTAGCCGGAGCAGGACTGAGCGCGGGTGGCGCGCGGCAGGGAACAAACTTTAATATGGCCGATATTATAGGTTATTTATTTTACGGCGAAAAAAAGGAAATTCAAAAAAATAAATAATATAAGACCTGGTTTATAGTTATTTCAGTAAGTATAAAAAGTTTCATGATCTAATTTGAAGTATTCTATGATTGACACCGGTTTATTGTTCAGTTTAGAGGTAACTTTGGATTTTTTTTCTATCGAGAAAATTTTATGGAATCGTGTTTTCGACAAATGTAGGACTTAACAATAATCCTCAACTTTACCATATATTTATTTCAGAATTAATGCTGCAGTATTTTAGGCGTAACTTAGGATCCAGCTAAGCCATTTGAGGTAGTATAGGCTCTTAAGGAAACCAGCATGCTTGAGAGATAATTCTCCACGGCCTGTAAAGCCAAGTCAGAGGCCCATGGGCGGCATAAAACTTTGATTTGACCAATGAGGCAATCAAATAGTAGCAGTAAAGGGCCGACGCGATTCTCTCGCTCGTGGAGATGGCCCAAAAGAGAGTGTATAGAAAAACGTGGCAAAGACGATAATATCGTCGCGATTCTCTCGCTCGTGGAGATGGCCCAAAAGAGAGTGTATAGAAAGACGTGGCAAGGACGATAATATCGCCGCGATTCTCGTGGAGGCGGCCCCTAGGCACAGAATATTTATAATAATACTAGTGCCCTAGGTCAGTCGAGCAGTGGTGATCATGACAAGACAACATAATCAGGAAGCTTCGTATAAAATTCTGTTCCATTTATTCATTTATCTGGAAGACAATCCCTTTGTTGTAAAACAGGCCGTTACAGCAATAAAGTTACCTTTATTTATATGTAGGTCGTCTTCTATTTACAGACGACCATAAAAAATCTACAATGTAACGTAATGCTGTTGTTCCAAAGTGACCTACTTGATATTAATTAAACATTACCACCTCAGTGTGCCATTTTGATAACCACACTGTAAAGATACGACGTTCGTTTCAAATTCTTGTTCATTTTACTGTAAACTACTTACATAGATAAGTTTCGGCTGTATCACTTGCATGATCGCTACCTGTTACAAAATAATAATAAAAAGTACAGAAACAAAAATGTATTTTTATTTCACGGTCATAGAGCAGCTGCACGTAAAAACTTAGCATCATTATGCACGTTTTTGTACACATCTTTTAAGATATGCTTTCCTGGTACTGAGAACTAAAATGCCGCCTGTTAATAGGTACTTGGCTCCTTCATTATGCCAATGTAGGATTTATGAGGATCTTACTAAAGTTGCCTCTCTAGTAGCGCCACAAGACAGTTCTTTGTCTTCCATCAAACCCGTTTGTCCTATGCACCTTTTTAAGGTAATTGGAGGAGCCCGTGGCTAAATAATAACAGCCGCTCAGGTCTCATCATCATCATCATCATTTCAGCCGAAATACGTCCACTGCTGGACATAGGCCTCCCCAAAAGGGGGGTTTTTGCCATAATCGCCACGCTTGGCAGGCGGGTTGGCGATCGCACACCGCTCGGGTCTATCTTTTTGCCTAGGTTGGTCTGTGAATGGGCGACCACCCACACATACCGGGTTTCGGAAAGCACTTTAAGCCGTTGGCCCCGGCTGTCATTTGCAGATCTTTGACAGTCGTTACAGGTAGTCAATGGCCCAAAAAGTCTGACAATTTAACCAGTCTTACCAAGGGGTATCGTATTACCCAGTACTAGCTGGGTTGTGGAGGTCAGATAGGCAGTCGCTCAATGTAAAATACAGGTATTCAGCTGCATCTAGTTAAGACTGGAAGCCGACCCCAACATAATTGGGAAAAGGCTAGGCAGATGATGATGCTCCACCGAGCCAAAAGATAACCAATTTTGAACAGGTACTCTTGACCATTTGGACGATCTAGGAAAAATAATAATATTCAACACCACAACTGGAAATAATTGCTGATTAGTGGTTGTAATTAGCAAACGAAGTAGCGCACCAGCTAATAGGATTGCGTGGCTAATGCATAGTCAAGTATCATAACTTGTGACATTGGTGGGTAAATTTTGAAGTGTTGGAACTACCCACGTACGTTTACAGCTCTACTTCGTCGTGTGTCAGAAGTTTTGTAACATCTGTGTTCCCAAAAGTTGCTGTTTCATTTTAGGGTGACACCAAGATTCAACTGGATTCATTGTCACCTTTGCCAATTTTTTTTTGTCTTGTGGATTCGCTGAACTCCAAACTTGTTGCTCCTGCAAGTTTGGACGAAGACCAAAGATAAAACCGCCTACACCTCCGGCCGTAGCTAACGAGCGAGCAAGCCGGACGAGGCATCGTTTCACCAAAAGAGACTCGCGAAAAAGACGAAGAGAAATGTCTACTCTGTGAATGATCAAAATCATCCTTTCCCAGTCATAAAATCCTTTCTCCATGATTTCCTTCTACGAAACTTCCTAAAAATAAAATTACAGAGAACTTTAGATTTTACATCAATTTTAAAAAGTTTCTTTAGAAAATTCCTTTCGTAGCAGCGGAGATTGAATGTCAAAGTAAAAAACGCGCGTCCGGCGTTTCATGCCACAACTAATTCCGACGCCCGTCGACTATGAGCGTGCTTTTTTTATTTCCTCTATGGTTATATTGAATTCCTGCCTGCATGCGACTGGATGACTGGCATAATTATCGGAAAATACCACTACTTTTAAAATGTTTATAATTTGTGTGAAATACTCGTTTTATTGGCCATGACGCGTCTGTGAAATGAGTAATTGGAGGACGCATTTTTTTTTCGTTCACCTGTTAAAAGCGAATCGTTAAACAACTATGTAGAAAAGATGTTCAACACTAATTACTAAGCAATTCATCATTGGCCGAGCCAGCTGTGTTGGGGTCGGTTTTCAGCCGGATGCTTATTGATAGCAAAAGATAATTCACTCGTTACGGGAAACTAACACTTCTATTGAATTACTTAAGAACTTTAATCTGCACTCAATAAATTCATCATTCACTTATTCCACTTATCTTCCGTTGGTTGTTACGTCTACGTTAAGTAACAATATAGATTGAGTAACCAGTGATAAAGATTGCACAAGACCAATGAAGCCATTCATTGTCTGAAAACGTATACTGAGAAATGCTGGAATTCATCATCATCATAACAGCCCGGAATCACCCACTGCTGGGAATAGGCCTTCCCTTTTTCTGCCATACTTACCGGTTCTGCGAGTCCCTTATCCATGTGTTTCCCGCGACTGACGATGTCGTCGACCCAACGAGCTTTAGGAAAGCCCTGGTTTCTATGGCCTAACCTTGGCCACCACTCGGTCAAAGCCTTGCTCCATCGGCCATGGTGGAACTACTAGAAACAAAAAAATGTGTAACTGAAATAGATTTGGTGGAGTTTAGATCATACTCGAATTCAGATCAGTCGAATTCAAGGTTCTCTATAAGATAAATTGATATGACAGCACGTTTTTATTTCTGATCTTGAATAATTGTAATGCAAACACTAGCGTAAACATAGCCAGTCTGTAATTTTCCAACTGCTGGGGCACAGGCCTTCTCTCAGAAGATGTGGGCACGGGGCCGTAATCCACCACCATGCCCAGTATTGGTTGTGTGATGGTGTGTGTAGTGGATGTCACGCCTTTATCATCATGATCATTTCAGCCGAAAGACGTCCACTGCTGGATATAGGCCTCCCCTAAGTGTCGCCACATTGACCGGTCCCGTGCGACTCCTATCCAGCGGATCCCCGCAACCTTCACCTTTGTCATAAAAACTACTAATCTGAAATATCACGTTTCAAATTCTATTTCTATCTGTCTATTTCTCAAAATGAAAGTCTATTTCTGACAATGAACTTTGAAAGTCATAGCTACGTATATATACCATGGAAAATCGGAATGAATTTTATATTAACGAAGGTTTTCATTGTTTCAGCAAAAGGACTGTATCGCCGAGCACGATACTGAAACGGGAACAAAAGTGGCTGCGAATGCTCAACAACTGGGAGGCGTTCATGAGCAAGAATTACAAGAAAGTCAGGGAGAGGTGTCGAAAAGGTGGGTTTTGATGTGAAACATCTATAGGCGCGGATAAAAACAAAAAATGGCGAGGCGACGCATGCCGTGGCGAACTTTCAAGTTGTCAACCCGGCCCGAACAGTCCCGAACATTACCGACCCGTTGAAGCAGCATAAGATCTATATTCGCCACGGTTTACAACAAGCCAGCTGGTCTCGGGGCACAGCGCTGGGTTACAATCTCGTGACTTCCGATTTTATTTTTGTGAATCGAGTCAAGCATACCTATTATATCTTTTAGGTCTATCTTTCTGATATCAGAGATGTTATCATCATCATTCCAACCGAACGCGTCTACCACTTCTGGCTCACCCCCACCCTTCCCCTCTGCATAGACTTCCCCCAATCCTGAACAGTTGGCAGGCCTCACTCGAAAGGAGAATCCTATTAAGCATACTTATCGAAGCCAATATTATATCCCCAGGCATACCAGCATCAGTGCGTCCAAAAGCCTGGCTCTACCTCTGCGGTGGACAGCTGTTACTGGAGAAGCATCCGAACGAATACGAAGAGCTGTTACAGGCGCCCGGCGACCCCAAGTGTATGGAGGACATCAGGAAGGACCTGCATCGGCAGTTCCCGTACCATGAGATGTTTATACGGGAGGAGGGGCTTGGGTGAGAGAATGTTACTTTTTTTTACTCTTACAGATTATTTTTACGGCTGTTTCCGTCACTTTTGAGGAGCTCGAAGCTAAATAATAACAGCCGCATAGGTCAATATTTAAGGTTAAGCCGCGCTTGCCAAGGTCGGTTCATAGATCATCCATTACATTCCGAGTTTCCTCCGTGTTTCGGACAGCACGTTAAGCAATTGATCCGACTGTCAGCATCTATAAATATAGATGCTTGACCGTCAGAATTAATAAAAATAAAATGTTGGGAAAAGGCTTCGCAGATGATGTTTGCATCATTTATCCGCCCTTGATTTCCTAAGGGGTGTCACATTCGAGTACACACTTGTTGTTTGAGTCGATACATGTGATTCAGAAGTATTTGTTGAACAACAAAGCTGACCTAAAACAATTACTTACTACTCTTATTTAGTTCTCATTCGGCTCGTAAGCGTAACGTTGGTTAACTTTGACTCCTTTCGGCATCTACCGCTGAATCAGTTCAGCAGGCCTATTACGTATTTTTCTGATATCCAGTGACTATCAAGCTTCGGCTGTACACCGAACTTTGATGACAACCGAGAATGTCAAAATATTGGTATTACGTATCACACTGAGTGGATATCACTTTACGGTGACTAATAGCCCGGGTACGGTGTAACGTCTTTCACGAAAGCCACTTCAAACTCAGTTGTCATCAATTTGATGTCCACTATGCTTACATGATCGCAATATTAGAAGAATCGATACAAAAGCGTCTGTCAGAATGAGTTACGGTGACTATCAGCCATGATGGGCACCGATGACGTCATATTTGATCGCGACTGGTCACACATAATACGAAGCTGACCTTTTTGACAGTTATTTGATGGACACTGTGCCCAGTTATTATCATTTCGAGCTGTCAACAGAGATACGTAATAGCCCTGGTGGCCTACCATGTTTTAATCTTATTCCAGTGAGGGTAAGAGACGGAGCTATAGAGAACGTCTAGCGCCATCTCTTTCCCTCACTGGAATAAAATTAAAACGATTCTGCTTTAAGACGTCATGGTAGGCGACCTGCTGGTCACAATTTGAGTTAAGACGAGTGGCTTTTTATTGAATACATTTCTTAAGGAATTTCTTGAATAATCCGTCATATTGTATTCTGCAAATGGGTTGCAGGTAGACGTAGATCGTCAGCTAATTTAGTTGACGCTAAAGTACTCACAATTTTACACAGTTCGTTTAGTTGGTAACACTCCAAAACAACATTCCACGATGGCATAGGAAGCTATTACTCTCTGATTGTTTATTTACTCTCTCGTTTCATTCAGTTGCCAAGTGCACCAACATAACACGTTATGAACTTGGACAATTGCCACGTGGAGTGGCACAGCTATTTGTTATTGTTATCAAATATCCGTAATAGTTGTAAATTATGTCGTGTTTCATCATCGTCGTCGGGATTTATCAGTTCATACTTCGGGTCGTTTGTCTTAGTAATGAGGAGGTATGAAACGCATGTTACTAAAAGAGTCATCATCTGCATAGCCTTTTCCCAACTTTGTTGGGGTCGGCTTCCAGTCTAACCGGATGCTGCTGAATACCAGTATTTTACATGGAGCGACTATCTGACCTATCTGACCTTCACAACCCAGTTAGTATCGGGTAATACCCCCCTTGGTAAGACTGGTTGTCGGACTTTTTGGGCCTCTGACTACCTAACGACTGTCAAAGATCCATAAATGACAGCCGGGAGCGGGACCAATGGCTTAACGTGCTTTCCGAGGCACGGAGGAAACTCGGTATGTAATGGGTGGTCACCCATCCACAGACCAACCTAGGCAAGCACGGCTTAACCTAACGATCGACCCGAGCGGCTGTTAATATTTATCCGCGAGCTCCTCATGTGACTAAAAGAGTGATGGATATGAATGTGGATGGGTGGAAAGGGAGAAGTAGGCTAAAGAAAAGATGGATGGGTCGTGTGAGGAATGCTATGAAAGAGAAAGGAGTGAATGATAGCGTGTCGGTTGTCAGAGGAGAGGAAGAAGAAAACGTGTAGCGCCGACCACAAGTAGAATGGGGCAAAGCAGGAAGATCGGCCATTGCAATGATTGAACAAAACGAAAAAGGCTATTATAAACGTCTAGTCTAGCCTCACCGAGGCGAATCTCGTGCATGATACGGGACGCTTCATCGTGCGACGATTTTAAATTGATGGAGATGACAGAAGTTGAAAACGACAAGGCTTAAAAAAAACCGGCCAAGTGCGAGTCGGACTCGCGCACGAAGGGTTCTGTACCATTATCTACGTATATACAGCATTAAACAAAACGGCAAAAAAAATACGTTTTTTGTATGCCCCCCTTAAATATTTATTTTATTTTAATTATTTATTACTAAAGTGAATAGGTATACAACCAAAAATTCTGTGAATATTTGAAGCGTCTACTTGTTGCCGTTATTAATATCGAGCAAAAAACGGCAAAAAAAATCACTTTTGTTGTATCGGAGCCCCCCTTAAATATTTATTTTATTCTGTTTTAGTATTTGTTGTTAGAACGGCAACAGAAATACATCATATTCTGTGAAAATTTCAACTGTCTAGCTATTACGGTTCATAAGATACAGCCTGGTGACAGACAGACGGACAGTGGAATATTAGTAATAGGGTCCCGTTTTTACCCTTTGGGTACGGAACCATAATTAATTCACATTTGTGTTTTGTTCACTAGGAATTTATTGATTATGTAACCGTTAAAAAAGACTAAAATATCTAGATTGAATTTAGTTCAAGCGTTCACTCGTTCAGTGTAGCAACCAGTTAATTTCGTCATAACTCGTTAAGCGTTTCTGGTAATTAATACATTCATTAGTATTTCCATTAATTAACTAATAGCTTGGATGTTTTACTTACAATTAATTAGACGACTTTTATTGATTGCTTTTTACAGTTTTGTATACTTACTGGTTTGTTTTGAATGGCCCTGATAATGGGGTAGATGACACCAATCAATTGAGATACTTTTTAAGAGCTGTCAAAACGCGGTTCTCTCATAGATTTTGTATGGCAATAGCCAACTGTGACGTCACTGTTTATTCAACTCAATGACTCAACTATTTATTGATTTCAAAGCAACTAAAAATGGAATTTGGCGATTAATTGAAAATAAATCGGGTTTTCAGGCTCAAAATAAAGTGTTTTTTTTAGAGATAGGTGTCTTGGAATTATTGTTTTATGGTGTCATTTACCCGATTATGGGAGGACCCGATTTTATGTGATTGTACGGAGTTATTATACTGTCTCACTGTGGGCAAAAAGGTCTAATTGTAAAAGATCTAGTGATTATATTGACTGCCTTGTTGGTCAAGTGGTCGCAGGCGCGAATGCTGAGCTAGGGGCCCTGGTTTCGATTCCCGGGTCGGGAAAGTTGGTGTTATTGGTTTTTCCCATCAGGAAATTCTCAGTAGCAACCAGGGAGTCTGGATCTATGGCGTTGATGGTAATAGGCTCACCCCTTATTACATGGGAGTTTAATATAACTGGCGAAATGTGGCTGTGCCTAACCCTTCGGGGATTAAAGGCGTGATCTTATGATATGTTATGCAATGATCATAAAATTATGTAAACCACCTCGATTGACTTTTTCATGAAATAGTCATTCAATCGAGTGAGATGACTTGGAGGGTTGTATTGATTTCGGTTGTTGATTTCGATGATTATACTTCTGTAAATACATACGTTTTACAGTCGCGAACAATATTTTAATCAACATAGAACCTAGCACTGGCCTGCAAATTGTAAAAAACGTAAGAAAATTTGAACCGTGGAGCATCAGCCTTAAGCACTATTCTACCATTATGTTTCTTATTTTAGCACAAGTAAAAGTAACATCACGCTATATTCCCCAATGGGCTGAGCAGGTGACGTGTGGTGATTATTAAAATAAAAAACAACACTTATTTATTTTCAGGCAACTTTGGCCCTTAGATATATGTATAGTATAGAATAGTATGTATAGTACCTTACAGACTAATATACATATGATAAAATACAATTTGTGTTAATAAATGGAACCGTAAAAGGGGCAGCGCAGACGACAGACTTTTTGTGTGCGAGGTGTGCGACAGACAAAATCTCTGCGACAAATTTAGCGGGATTGATGTTTAACTACTTTTTTGTCCACTGTAAGGAGATAAGTAGGATTCTTTCCATCAGTAGATCCTTAATCCTCATAGTGGACAAAAAAGTAGCCAAACACATGAATCACGCAAAATCTGTCGCAGAGTTTTTGTCTGTCGAAAACTTGTACTTACAAAAAGTATTTCGTCTGCGCTGCCCCTAAAACTACGTTAGTAGCTCTCCACTTCTGCACGATGTCACTGTGAGTTCATGTGGCACTTGCCCGTGGAACTGACGGAACACTCCCTGCTGCCAAAAATCCTCTTCCACAAAACTTTAGGCAGAGATTTACTGTGTTCTCATTTTAGCAATGGGGTGGCGAAGGCAAAGTAAATCTCAGATGGCACCACCATAGCTGGTCGCATTGAAATATAAAATGAAATTACCACATTTTCAATCAATGACGATGTTTGGGTACCAGCTATGCTAGCGCCATTAGTTCCACAGTTAGCCTGGATATTGAATCATAACTGTTTAGTAGTGACTTAACACTATGATGATGATGCGAAACCGCATTGTTTAAACTCATCACAATTAATATTCAATGTTATCACTCCCTGTGGCCACTCTTTCGTGGTTAGGGCCGGGACTGTCCCAATTATGTAGTGACTAACTCAACCTTATCGCATTCGTCACGTCATGCGAATGACGTATCGGTGTTATTCTTGGGTTGTTTTGCAATAACACAAATTATATTTTTTTAATTTGGATTTTCTTTCACTTCTCTAAACATAAAGGGTGTAAAACACCTCTTAACGAAGCCGAAAGGCACTGGTTCTCCCCGTCATTGCGATCATTTTTTGTTCTACACCATACCTGGGAACCTTCTAGTTACGGAGATATTGGGGGTCAAAGTTCCAACTTTTTTCAAGTTTTTTTTTTTTAATGCAAGTTTTACCCCCGTACTATTCAATCCATCCATCAGCACAATGTTTTGAGTGCGTTACATTGAGGTTTACCACAAATATGATTTTTCACCCCAAAAAAACAGGCGTTTCCCAGCAATTATGTTACTTAGTTTGATGTACAGAATGCTTGGTGGACGGCTTCTTGATGTGGGAGTTAGCACCTTGTAAACCTAGTTAAATTATTTGTATAGGGAGTTCATTCATAAAATATGTAGAATTGATAGAAAATATTAATTTAATTAATTTACAATAAACACAAACAGCAAATTGTGATTCAGTATTTGTAAAGTTTTGCTTTTAGAATTAAATAAATAATTTATTTAAGGGATTACCTCGCTCAAATCCTGAAAATACCGTGGGTTTAAAGAAGTTTGTAGATGAATCCTTTTGTGCGTTTTCAATATAAAAAATATATTTTAAACTTAAGGTCATCACAAAAACATTGTATTGTTTAAAATTTTATTAAACTTACTCAAATTTTATCAAAAAATCGTGTATTGATTTTTTTCTCTTATTTCTTTTAATATTTTAAAATATTTAATAAAAATCCGAAATTTCGCGAAAAGCACTACGTCACTCCCGCATTCGTCCCTCTCTCTCTCGTCGTTTCGTCGTAAGTTAGTACGGGGCAGCATGCTCAAGGTCATTGGGCAATGTAATGCCCTTAAGTAAATATAAAATATGTTGGTGGACGGAGAGGGAGGGGAAACAAAAGAAAAGATGGATGGATTGTGTAAGGAGTGATATAAAAGAGAAAGAAGTAAATGATGCCGTGACGTCTGACAGGGGAGAATGGGAGAAGAAAACGTGTTGCGACGACCCCGAGTAGAATGAGACAAGGTCAGAAACATGATGAAGAAGGAGAAGAAGCATTTATTAGCCCGCACACAATGATATTCTAAAAAACAGATATGTTATACACCTACAAAACCACCGAAAAAAGTGTTCCGCGGGGGAGCGCCAGCTCACATACACGTAGTGAGTGACGCAGAATAATAGCAAAACAAGCCAATTGGCCCGTTTTCGAGTCTTCACTATTGCGCGCTCACAACATATCTGTTTAATAGAATATCATTGCCCGCACAGGACAAAACACACAAATTAAAATGGTGAAATTACCAGTACTTACAACTAATAAAATTAAACAAAGAGAAAAAGATAAATAAAAAGAAACGAAATTGGTCCTGTACGAGGCCAAAAGGCACCTATCTCAGCATGGTGCTATAAGTATAACATTACGAAAACGTTACAGCGCTGGTAATTATGATGATGATTTAAATATAAAATATCTATAGACCGCGTTACTTACTCGTACATGCATTACTCGTTTTAATTCGTAAACTGAAGAAAAAATCTTTGATAAGGTAACGACAAAAATTTCTCCAAAACGTGAATTTAAACACCTTGCTCAAGAACGGTGAAGGAAAACATCGTGAGGAAACCGGCATGTCCTAGAACCGAAAAATTCGAAGACATGTGACATCTACTACCAATCCGCACTGGGCCCGCGTGGTGGATTATAGCCCATTCCCTCTCATAGAGAGGAGGCCTGTGTCCCAGCAGTGGGAACATTAATAGGCTGATGATGATGATGGCTCAAGAACCAAAAGCATTTAGGACTTACTACGAATACACAAACGATTTTTTGTTATAACTTCTCAAGATTAATTCCATTCTTCTCCCATTCCAGCCAACAAGAACTGTTCTCGGTGCTCAAAGCCTACTCGGTGCTAAACCCGAAGGTGGGCTACTTCCAGGCGCAGGCGCCGGTGGCTGCCTTCCTGCTGATGCACATGCCTTCCGTGCAGGCGTTCTGGTGCCTCGTCAGCATCAGCGATAAGTACCTCAGCGGGTACTATAATCCGGGACTTGAGGTGAGTAGCTTTTGGAAGTACATAATTGTTAAATACAGGGTGTAAACGGACCCTTCACGAAGTCGTCAACCAAGCATTCTGTACATCAAACTAAGTAACTTTATGCAAAAATTATTGCTGGGAAATGACTTTATTTTTGGGGCGTAAAATCAGGTTTTGTGGTAGAACTCAATGTAACGCACTCAAAACATTGTGCTGATGGATGGATTCAATAGTATGGTGGTCGTGGAGGTGTTTAAAGTAAAAATCTTACATTAAAAACATGTAAAAAAGTTGGAACTTTGACCCCCAATATCTCCATAACTAGAAGGTTCCCAGGTTCCCCTTTTGACGACCTGAATAGCGCCTCTGACGCTGCAAAAAACGTGGCCACCTACTGGGCCCAAACTATCTAGAAATACGCATAATTACGACAAGAAGAAGAGTTTTATCCTTGTAGTATGAGGTAGTAGAGATTTACATATTGTAGAATAGTAGGCAAGAAATGAAGACAAATCTCAGATATCAAATAAATAAACACGCCCCCTACTCAATCAAACAAAATAACAATAATAGCATCGCATGACATTCTGACTTCACTGATTTAGACACACAGTAACGCAACGTTGCAATGCAAACAATAAAAATCATTGTTATCACTAAAGATATGAAAATTGAGCTCGATAAAAAATAACTTCAATTCTGTATTTACTGCGACAAAATACATGAATCACGTAACATCACGCTTGTATCCCCTGAAGGGTTAGGTAGAGTACCTATGGTACACCCAGATTTTGCCAGTTATGTTTTACTCCCATGTAACGTGGGAAGAACTCATTGTCATCAATTGAGTAGTTAACACCATAAAACAATAATTCCAAGACACCTATCCCTCAAAAAGAACTTTGTTTTTGGCCTGAAAACCCGATTTATATTGAATTAATTGCCAAATTCGACTTTTAGTTGCTTTGAAATCAATAAATAGTTGAGTCATTGAGTTGAATAAACAGTGACGTCACAGCGTGCTATTGCCATACAAAATATATGAGAGAACCCCGTTTTGACAGCTCTTAAAAAATATGTCTATTGATTGGTGTGTCATCTACCCTATTGAGCACATAATTCAGACTCCGGGCTGCTACTGACAAATTCCTCCTATAAAAACCCGATAACTCTTCGTCTGATCTGGTAATCCACCATCCAAGACCGTCTAAGCAGTAATACACGTACTACCCGTGTATTCCCGTTGACTCCACCGCCCGTGACTCCACCGGTGGGACCAGCGGGAATGGATTAAAATAATCAAAAATTGTTCCCGTTGTGGTATATGTATCGTATAAAATATATTCCCCAATGTATTTTTGAGTTATAAAAAGCTATACTGTGTACATAACAAACAGAAACAAAGTTCCCGTTTGACGCCAGGTACAATATAAGACCGTGATCAGAGCTGGCGTACTATATGGATCGGAATGTCTTTTAATTCCCACGGTTTATTTAATTCTTTAATTTTTTTCAAGAATCTTGATCTCAAGGTAGTCGGGCAGGGTAGTGGGCCAACGAAACGACGGTTTTGATTTTTCCCGTTGACCACACCAGTGGGGCAAAGCAGTGGGGTCAGCGGGAATACACCGTACTACCAAGTTTACTGACGGCCTGCCACTTTTCCTTGTACTAAGGGACATAAGGGTAATAAGGTTGAAAATTGGTCGACCGACAATGAACTCAGTAGTAAATTTATCATGAATCAGTTTACAATATAAATTTATTTAACCTGTGTATGGTGTAATTGAAATGAATTGACTTGACTTCAGACGGACTTATATATATACTTTATTACAATGACCTATCCAATTTGATCGGTGGTCAAGCTGTGTCAATGTGATTCGATTAGCTATTAATATCGTGTTCAATAAATCACTACAAATTGCTCGAGATTTGAAACGGGATTCACTCTTTGACTGGTGTCAAAAGCCAATTATTACATCCAGGGTGTAAAAGACCTCATCACGAAGCCGTCAACCAAGCATTCTGTACATCAAACTAAGTAACTTTACGCAAAAATTATTGCTGGGAAAGGACTTTTTTTTTGGGGGTGAAAAATCATGTTTTGTGGTATAACTCAATGTAAAGCACTCAAAACATTGTGCTGATGGATGGATTGAATAGTACGGGGGTCGTGGACGTGTTTAAAGTAAAAATCTTACATTAAAAACTTGTATTTACAACAAAAAAACTTCTCAAAAAGTTGGAACTCTGACTCCCAATATCTCCGTAACTAGGAGGTTCCAAGGTATGGTGTAGAACAAAAAAAATATCGCAATGACGGGGAGAATAAGTGCCTTTCGGCTTCGTTAAGAGGTTTTTACACCCTTTATTATTTGCAATTGCAACATTGCAACACAACATGCAAGGCAACATTTTCCTTAATCTGGGTTGCACGTAGCGAGCGGGTTTTTAGAGTGTTCATGAACACATATTTATGGTAAATGTTATATTGCGAGTTGCATTACATGATGTGTTGCAAATAATCTGAACCCGGCGTAATGACGGGATTCCCAGACCAGGAACAGTTATTGGTTTCTTCCAATTACAGTTCCGGAGCAAATAACACCAATATAACCCAATAATAACCCCCTAATAATAACCCCCTAATAATAACCCAACCATTTTTAACTCCCGATCAAAAAAGAGGGGTGTTATAAGATTGAAGTGTGTATCTGTGTGTTTTTCTGTGGCATCATAGCTCCTGAACGGACGAACCGATTTTGAATAAGTTTTTTTCGTTTGAAAGGTGTTTTAGTCGAGAGTGTTCTGAGCTATGTTTCAAGAAAATCTGCTTAGCTGTTTTAAGATCATCACCTTTATTCCATTTCAATACGTGTTCTCGTCCGACAGGTCCTCCAACGCGACGGCGACATCCTCCACGCACTCCTGCGCCGCACCGCGCCCGCCGTGCACCGGCACCTAGTGAAGCACAAAGTGGAGCCCGTCCTGTACGCCACGGAGTGGTTCCTGTGCGCTCTCACGCGCACGCTGCCGTGGGACAGTCTGCTCAGAGTGTGGGACTGCTTCCTGTGCGAGGGAGTCAAGGTATTAATTACTGTTTCTATACTAATATTATAAGGAGGTAAAGTTTGTGAGGTTGTAGGGGGTTCTGCATCTACTGAACCGATTTTTGAAATTTCCTTTACAAATAGAAAGTCACGTTATTTGTGAGTGTCATAGGCTATATTTATTACTAGACAATATATTCGGGGGGATTAGACGAATTTTCGTCTAATTCCCCATTCATTAATTTCGTCATTTCTTTGAAGACGGGACGGGCCGCTACTTGAAATACTTGAATACACATTTACACACACACACATCAAAACACAGAAACGCAAATCAACACGCACATGAAGATACAATGTATAGTATCTTTCTTTACTGGCGACACGTACCAATACATCAAAAGTATGGCGACTAAGCGTGCGGCGTAGCGTTATAGCCACTAAGACCATTTTAGTCTCATGCGAATTTTATTATTCAAATGTACTCCGAATGCATATTATTATTATAAAACGCATATGATAAACACAAAGGTTCGTTGCGGGTGCCAAACAAACTGACCAAACTCTAATGCGTTAGCAAATCAATATTGGCATGACACTAAAACGTTCTAGTGTATTATTATGAGAACAGACGACCAAACACCATGCTACACAATAAATTGTAATACTAAAATATCTATCTCCCATCTCCCAGGTATTATTCAAAGCGGCGCTAGTGATTCTAGCGGGCGCACTAGGACCCGCCAAAGTACGCAAGCGCGCCTGCGGACTGTGCGAGACTCTAGAGGTGCTACGTCACCCGCCAGAGGGCATCCTAGGAGAGGACTACCTGATGTACCACATGACACGACTCAATCTGACCGAGGAAGACTTCGAGTTTGAGCACCAGAGGCAGACCGCGAGGCGGCGGGCTATGCCTAACAGAAGGTGAATATAATATTTTGATTGTTCCACTCGTTCGTTTTCCAAGTGGAAACGAGTTTTGTCGACGAAGAAGCGACAAAATGTCAGATGAACAAAATAAATCTGTAATTTTGTCAATTCTTTCTTCGAAGAAAATCGTTTCTACGGTGGTCATGCTACGCGGGCAGCACGCGTCTCATGACCAATTCCATCTCTATTCTACCAAGAATTGACAACGCTCTTTCTATACGACTTGACATGTCTTCTGCCCGAGAATGGGAATTAGGCATTCAGTTAGGCGGTTAGGCGTCACTTAGTGTTGGTGAAAACAAGAATTAGGCATTCAGTTAGGCGTCACTTAGTGTTGGTGAAAACGGGAATTAGGCAAACAGTTAGGCAACAATACCTTTGAATGGGAAGGAGACTCAGCAAGCAGCACTCCTTGAGAAACGAACATCTTCCCCCTATGAATTAGATTTTGTTTACAATTTTATGTAAAGTGACTCAGCAAGCAGCACTCCTTGAGAAACGAACATCTTCCCTCCTATGAATTAGATTTTATTTACAATTTTATGTAAAGTGACTCAGCAAGCAGCACTCCTTGAGAAACGAACATCTTCCCTCCTATGAATTAGATTTTGTTTACAACTTTATGTAAAGTGACTCAGCAAGCAGCACTCCTTGAGAAACGAACATCTTCCCTCCTATGAATTAGATTTTATTTACAATTTTATGTAAAGTGACTCAGCAAGCAGCACTCCTTGAGAAACGAACATCTTCCCTCCTATGAATTAGATTTTATTTACAATTTTATGTAAAGTGACTCAGCAAGCAGCACTCCTTGAGAAACGAACATCTTCCCCCTATGAATTAGATTTTATTTACAATTTTATGTAAAGTGACTGACTCAGCAAGCAGCACTCCTTGAGAAACGAACATCTTCCCCCTATGAATTAGATTTTGTTTACAATTTTATGTAAAGTGACTCAGCAAGCAGCACTCCTTGAGAAACGAACATCTTCCCCCTATGAATTAGATTTTATTTACAATTTTATGTAAAGTGACTCAGCAAGCAGCACTCCTTGAGAAACGAACATCTTCCCCCTATGAATTAGATTTTGTTTACAATTTTATGTAAAGTGACTCAGCAAGCAGCACTCCTTGAGAAACGAACATCTTCCCCCTATGAATTAGATTTTGTTTACAATTTTATGTAAAGTGACTCAGCAAGCAGCACTCCTTGAGAAACGAACATCTTCCCTCCTATGAATTAGATTTTATTTACAATTTTATGTAAAGTGACTCAGCAAGCAGCACTCCTTGAGAAACGAACATCTTCCCTCCTATGAATTAGATTTTGTTTACAACTTTATGTAAAGTGACTCAGCAAGCAGCACTCCTTGAGAAACGAACATCTTCCCCCTATGAATTAGATTTTATTTACAATTTTATGTAAAGTGACTGACTCAGCAAGCAGCACTCCTTGAGAAACGAACATCTTCCCCCTATGAATTAGATTTTGTTTACAATTTTATGTAAAGTGACTCAGCAAGCAGCACTCCTTGAGAAACGAACATCTTCCCCCTATGAATTAGATTTTGTTTACAATTTTATGTAAAGTGACTCAGCAAGCAGCACTCCTTGAGAAACGAACATCTTCCCCCTATGAATTAGATTTTGTTTACAATTTTATGTAAAGTGACTCAGCAAGCAGCACTCCTTGAGAAACGAACATCTTCCCTCCTATGAATTAGATTTTATTTACAATTTTATGTAAAGTGACTCAGCAAGCAGCACTCCTTGAGAAACGAACATCTTCCCTCCTATGAATTAGATTTTGTTTACAATTTTATGTAAAGTGACTCAGCAAGCAGCACTCCTTGAGAAACGAACATCTTCCCTCCTATGAATTAGATTTTGTTTACAATTTTATGTAAAGTGACTCAGCAAGCAGCACTCCTTGAGAAACGAACATCTTCACCCTATGAATTTTGATTTTGTTTACAATTTTATGTAAAGTGACTCAGCAAGCAGCACTCCTTGAGAAACGAACATCTTCCCTCCTATGAATTAGATTTTGTTTACAATTAAAAGGGTTTTATTTTTTTTGCATGAAACGCAAATACTTTTTAACCGACTTCAAAAAAGGAGGAGGTTATAATGTTCGTGTGTATGTATTTTGTTTTATTGCATGTTACCCGATTTCTCACCATTTGTGGACAGATTCTCAAAATTCTTTTTTTATTTGAAAGAATATACTCCTGAGGTGGTCTCATATTCATTTGGTGAAGATCTGATGCTGATCTTCGGAGATATGCAATGGAACTCTTCAAAAATAGACGGCAAGTCTGTCGTGATTACTGCAATCGCTTGGATGTTTATTGTTTATACAAAATCATGACATTACATCACGCCTGTATGCTCTGAGGGGAATGCAGATGTGTACAATACACACAGATTTTGCGAGTTAGGTATGTTAAGTTCCATTTATTGGTGATAAGCCTATTGCCATGACATGTTAATTCATTTTTTTTATTTTTTATTAAAGTAACCCAAGTTACTCTTTGTTACATCCGCTGTCTGCCAGTAAATCGGTCCAGCTGTTTTAGAGATCACCCTCAATTATGCAGGGATGTTTGTCGACCCATATTTCGTCAATTACATAATTGACGAAATATACAAGGCTACAATACAATACAGGGAATACAATGCAATGCAATACAATACAATATAGGGTTTACAGTTAGACACGTCCTTATTTCATAATTTTAACACTAATTATTTTCTAATTCCAGTGGCAGCTGATTCAGCGACTGTTCCTACAAGCGTTATTCCAAGAATAACGCGAGGGATCTGTTCAATACTCTGTAAGTTGAGTGCAAAACTCTTAAGACAGTAAGACAGTAGGTACGCCAGTACAGTGTACCAGTGCTTTGTGATAGTGAGCGTAAACGACGCACGACCAATCCGACGACTGAGTGGGTAGGTTTAGGTTACGTTACAGTAAGGCTTTCTTCTCGTATTGTATCATATGTGTAGGTTCCGCAGTTCTCGATATATGTTGTACAGATATCGCTAGGATATATAATATATGAGATTTGTGTCTGTGAAAATTGGCGCTAAATAAATACTTTTCGCCAATTGGTCGAAACACGGTCAAAAAGCGCGTGCGCAAGTCGACGGCGGGCGGAGAGTTGAAATTTCGTAAGGTACATGGGATTTTGAACATACGGTGTTAAGCTGAACGTTTAAAATCTAACAACACGATCATGTCCCTAACTATGGCATTTCAAATTTCCATTGGACCCCGGCTAGCTTTAATCGGTAGAGTCAACTCAATATTGAAGAATCTTACGTCATGTGACTGAACTGAAGATAGTTTGACAGATGTCATCCCTTGGATAGGAATGACAGCTGTCAAACTATTTTCAGTTCAGTCTTCTATGTTTTGTTTTCTTTTTGCAACGCAAACCTCATGTTATCTATTAGCGAATATAATAAAAAAAATGGTAATTTAATAACGACTTTTCATCATAATCATCACAAGTCTCCTTTGATACTTGAGTGATGGTCTGATTTGTTGTAAAGTGTGTGTCTTGTTAGTTCAGTATGACTTGTAGTGACGTATGAATGTAGGTATTTTGTAAAATAATATGTTAGTTCTAATTACATGTAGTCATTGACGAGGTTGCAATAAGGCTGCAAGTATATGTATAAATATCTATTTAAATATGGCTGAATTTCAATTCATTGGTAATCTTTCAGTGGGTGTAAATACACAAAATACGATACAATGTGACCAACTTTACGGCAAAGATTTTTAAACTTACAAAGATTACATAGGTCCGTCACAGTTATTTTATTTTCAAAACGTAGTGATCTTTATTCGCGTTTGTATAAGGTTGGAAGGTTTCTTTTGGGTTGCTTCTGTGAGAGATAAAATAACATATAGGATGAGCAATATCGCACAGCCGACAAACTATTTGGAAGCATAACAAAGCTAAAACAAATGCTAAATAATATTGGTAAATAAAAGATATTTGTTGTTTCATACAAATATTTAATACTTTGCTGTATGATTCTGTTATCGATAAATTATGTTTATCTTGCAAATAGCTTTTTACTAACACTTTTACACGTATTTTTTATACTTACTAATTGAGCCGGTATTCCGTACCTGACTACTCTGAGAAGAAACAGCCGAAACAAACTCAGTCTCTTTTGAAGTCCAGACATAATCTTGCTCAATTCACATGAGGACTATGCAGATTAGTGTCTGAGATGGTCTTTTAAAGAAAGAACTATACAGATTTGAGTGGATCTGTTCAGTCAATAGGTTTATTCGCTACTTCAAAGTTGGTCCCAGAGTAAAAATTACCCATATTCAAGTAATAACACGCCCTGTAAGATTACCAATGAATTAAAAGTCTCGTCTACGTTTCGGTACAGAATTTTCTTATTCACAATGTATATAGTAATTTATGTAGAATGGACCTTTTGCGAAACAAAATAAGGCCCATATTATATTGTATATTTACTGACTGTGTATTGACAGTTGTTTCTGTTAATAAGAAATTCAGTACCAAACTGTATTGTAAAATTTTCTTTTTAATTAAATGTCATAATTTGTATTATACATTATCATTTTGGAAATGTTTTTGTACATCTTAAACTGGTGCCTCCGGTCCATTGGTATATTCAGCTGTGAACAAATGAACTATTGCTATCTCTTACTGGCACACAAGGAAAGAAGGAGACCGAAGAAGTTAACACGCGGTACCTTTTGCTGAAAAAACGTAAATAAAACTGAGCATTCTAGTTTGAGAGGTCTAAACTGTCTTTCTCTCTTTCTCGGTCGATATGTTAGAAAAGGATGTGCAATAATCTTTAGTTCTGTGGGAACTAAGGTATCCTAATTGGACGTCTGTTAGCACTGTTACTTATTATTTGCTTTTTCGCGATATAACTTATTGCATTATTATTTCTTATGCCGAAATGTTTAATATTTTAGCCAAATAATTTAACTTTCTATATCATGCATATCTAGTATATTATATTGTATTGTAAATTGTTAGCGTTAAGTTTTTGACCGACTTCAAAAAAGGAGGAGGTTATGTAACAATGTAATGATCCGTTTATTTTCTCGAATCTACTTATCACTTTGTATAGTTTAGCGCATTTTTCGTGCATAATGATTTATTAATTTATGAAATGTAATACATCCCTTTTACGGAAAATCTCCTATACTTTACCTAGTCAAAATAAGGCTTGTTTATGGAAGAGATAAAAATAATTTCCCTAAATCTTACTCTTCTCTGACTGTTTAAAAAAAGTTTTTTTTGTTTCCCATTATTAGCTCTTAAATACTCTTGCACCGTTGAAATTTCAACTCTCAGCACATTCGTTTAGCGCTGAAATTCTACATGGGCGGTTTTATCAGAGCATTCATTTAGTCGTGCGTTATTCCTGTCTTCGGGAACTTTAGTCAAAACTTTAAAATGTCCTAAAAACCCCCTTAAGGCGACTACAGGAGCTAAACGCGAATTTTATAATGCCTAAAAGTACATGATTCACTGCAATAAACAAAACCAGAAATTTATTAACAAAAATATATGATATTCTTCAGGATATGTGCTAGTATGATAGTGTTTTGAAAACATAATACAATTAATTTTTCTCGATAGAAAAATCACGAACTTATCTTTAAAACAACATTTTAACGAGTAAAAACCATACTAAAATACATGCGATCATTCTGATTTTTGACAAATAATTCTACAAGCAACTTATTAGCATCATAGTGTTTTATTTTTTCAGTCCAATCAATAGATTTTTTGTAAATCGATCGAAACCACTCATTTCGCACTATTTGGCCCGCAGTGACTGACGTAACAACCACTTTGTAATGCAAGCTGATTAGAACTTTATTCTAACAGTACTTCAAATGAAGTTTGAACCTCACCTTTATTAATTAACTCCTGTAGTCCCCTTAAAAAAGGATAAAATGTCCTCCTAGTTAGTTTCCAACACATACAGTATTTTTAATCTGCCTCACGTCTTCCAGTCGAAGACTTTACTCTACATTCGTGAGTGACTTAGCTGTAGTTTTTCTTTTAAACTTATAACTTATTTATTTTTTGTCTTTAAAAAATAAAACAAAGTATGGCAGCTTTTATGGTCACGATTGTGACTGGGGTTAGATGGAACAAATACAAGAATTTAATGATCAAGCCATCGTTCTCAGGAAGCCTCCCCATAGTGTGGGGTATCGTCGATTTTTTTTTAACTTAGTGACCCAACACGCACTTGGCCGGTTCTAGTTGTTATAATAATTGATCGGCAAAGATTTAGATTATTAGATTATCAAGCTTTTTGAAAATAAGATTTATTTATTTCTAAACACCCCAGTCACATATTGAAAACATACCGAATATAACCAGAGTTAGAGGAGACTGTGTAATATAAATTGTAAAAATAATTCATAATACATTGTGATAAGATTCTTATTTATTACAATTACATATCTAATGATAAAAATGTTAAAAATACTAAAAAATATAAATATAAACATTGTTTACGAAGTACAATTTTGTTAAATTGGCTTGTATTGTTGCAGTAGACAAAGTAATTTCATTCCGTAATTTATATGAAAGATTGATCGTGAATATTTATTTATATTCAATATAATAGTGTTCTGTGTGTTGTAGTTGTCAACCTTATTGTCTTTGAAATAATGCAATAAATTCATTTTGAGCGAACGACATAAATGTTGTCTTTACGCTGCGTTCGCAGTAATGCGTAATTTTTTGCTATGCAGAGGAAACGTGGCGATCAGAATAAATGTCTTTTTAAAGCCTTTTTATGTCTACATCATTGAGATCGTCAAAATAAGAGTCTTTGTTTGCACTGCGCATGAGTGCGTCTATAAGCGACCGAGATTCAGTAGGACCTTGTCGCTCTCTAAGACAATGTAGAGAATATACTTAATTATGCGAATGCCCAGCGAGATACATTATAGATCCCTCAGTTTGTAAGCGTATATCAATGGATTTTCTGATTGACACGAATTCTCTGTTTACATTATGTAACTCTATGTACCCACACTGTAACATTACCCCCCCATTACCTGTAACATTGTCTTCCCCTCCACCCATATGTACAACAACGACGATACTAAGAGATCTGTATTTTTTAACGTTTTTCAACAAGAATATTTAATAAAACTCACTATTTTACTACTCATTCTGTTTCATAGATAAAATATCACTGTAAAAATCATAATAAATAGAAGAAATATCTAGAAAGTATTTTTTTCGAAAAATATGGCGGAGGTAAAATACGGTACTTTACTCTTAACCAAAGATTTGAATTGTTAGATGTGCTCTCGCGCGAAGAAGACGTAACTCTCACAAGAGTGATCTCACGGATCCCGCTTAGGCCCAGCGCACACCGATGGAGGCGCAGCGGAGCGCATTTGAAGACAACAATTTAATATAAACCTTAACTACCTTGATATACGGTCGCGCGCATGCTCTTGTAGTAGCTTGAGAGCGCTCCGAGTACCGCGTACGAATTTATTCTTATATTGACCGTATATCAAGGTAGTTAAGGTTTATATTAAATTGTTGTCTTCAAATGCGCTCCGCTGCGCCTCCAGCGGTGTGCTGGGCCTTAGAATGATAGATCAGATATGAGTTTTGAGCGAGAAAATACTATATTTATGTCATTGTCAATGAAAAATGTTTGTACTGTTAATTTTTTTGACGCGGTATGGCGAATTTAATAATCCAAATCTTTGCTCGTATCATTAATACCTGTACTCTTATGAAACAAAAATCTATAAAAAATACAAATATTCTATGTTTATGTTATAACTCCACAACTCGACTGCCTGTTACCACTGTATTTAATGTATGGAATAAGAAACAAAATATCGAATCTAGGCTATGATTTAGTTGATAAGTTCGCGCAAATGCGTCGTAATGGTGCATAATGTTTTATTTCCTTTAGTTTATTTATATCTCAACGGCTGAGTAACTGGCGGTGATCGAATGGCAAGACTTGTAATCACAGATAATCTCCACTAGATTCCGTGTGTTGTGACAGTATACCGAATAGGAGTACAATCTTCAAGCCATTAATACTTGAACGGTGAATGCGCTATATAAGTACATAGGTACAGGGTGTAAAAGACCTCATCACGAAGCCGTCAACCAAGCATTCTGTACATCAAACTAACTAACTTTACGCAAAAATTATTGCTGGGAAACGACTTTTTTTTGGGGTGAAAAATCATGTTTTGTGGTATAACTCAATGTAACGCACTAAAAACATTGTGCTGGTGGATGGATTAAATAGTACGGGGGTCGTGGAGATGTTTAAAGTAAAAATATTACATTAAAAACTTGTTTTTTAAAAAAAAACTTGTCAAAAAGTTGGAACTTTGATCCCCAATATCTCCGTAACTAGGAGGTTCCCAGGTATGGTGTAGAACAAAAAAATGATCGCAATGACGGGGAGAACAAGTGCCTTTCGGCTTCGTTAAGAGGTGTTTTACACCCTTTATTATTATTCGCTAGAGCAATAAGTCCACTTACAGGCACTCGCATTAAAAGCACGTTTTCATGTGGGTGTACTTCTCACTCTAGCAAATGACTGGTTTAAGTGGCAGAGAGAGATAGCAGAATAACGTTGACCCCCGTGTGTATAAGTATGATTTCATTTCACCATGCTATTCTCTTTTCCAGTTATGTCACTATTATATTCGGAACGCTGATTCAATTGATTGCTATTATCAATACGTTGGTTACTAAGTCGTGTTTTCAAGTATTGCTTAGTATTATAGCCAAGAGCTTGAATCTATTGAGTTTTGAGTGATTGGAGATATGAATATTAATATGTTGGACAAAATGTAACACGTGAAGTTTCTAGCTTGACGTGCAATCTGGTATTTTCAAGTCAGCCTTACTATGAATCTGATATGAGAAGGGGAAAATATTGGTTATTTACGTTTTTGGTCAAGCGTTATTCCTGTCACTGTCGCACAACTGTCAAACCATAGAGCAAGACAGAGACGCAAACATTTCTAAGTTAAAGCACCCGTAAGTAACGTTTATAAATCTCAGTCCGAAGCTAAAATCTTGAAATGAAAAAAAATTGCATAAAAACCGTCATAATGTACTTGGATGTCGTCTGTGTGTGATTTCTTTTGTTTATCTTTCATTGAAATTTTTTATTCAACGTTATATTTGCGTAGACCGTAACTATTATTATTTTATTTGTTGTTATTGCTAGTTTCGACATTATTTAGGATTATTTAGATTGTACCGTGATCCATGTAAAAAGCCTGCTCTAAAAAGTGCGAGACTACATATTATTTTCAAAATTCTTTTAAAAATGTCTTCACGAATCCAGTGTCGACACTATTTTTCCACACTGGGCATAATAATTTCAAAACGAATTAACCATTTGTTTTGTTATATATTCCTCATTGTAATATTTCTTACCTATTAGATGTAGATACGAGAACCAGTCGATACTAAACTATAGAAATTCAGAGATGCACACTGCACTTGTTCTTGTCACGATGGGAGTTACCATGACGTCATAGAGCAGATTGTTTTTATTGTCATTCCAGTGAGGGAAAGCGACAGCACGATGCAAGGTGTCTAGCGCCATCTCTTTCCCACACTGGAATAAGATTAAAACAATCCTGCTTTAAGACGTCATGGTAGGCCACCAGTGATATCTTGCAAACCTAAAGTGTGCCAAAGTAGTCTCGCACTAAAATCGCAAATAGATGGTACTAACGAGTTCAGTGGCGGTCGGTAGCACAAGTTGCGGGCTCAAGGTCACTGGTGGGCGTTGCGAAAAAGCACGCTGTCTCACCTGGCATCGTGTCCGTGACGTGAGATGCACGATAATTCAAAGAGAAAGGCGCGTTAAAAAATACGAAAAGGCCTTTGGAATACCGAGATTTATGAAAAAATCACTGCATAGGTATCAATTACAAATTAAATTTATTGAATTCTTCGATAATTGTGCTTTGTCGGTACAGACTTTGTTTTGAAAATTTGACACTTCTTTTATTACTAATTTACGCCCAAAATTGCGTTAAAATTGTCAAAAAAACGAATCTTTGGTAGCTCGTAACTTTTTAATGGCTTTTTATTTTACTATTCTGTTTCTGCACAGACAAAATTAATAATGAGACAAAACGATATCATGTTTTACTTTGGATGTACAGTGTCAAACAGTGGAGTAATACTCTCCCGAAATTTCTATAATTTCTATGGAAAAAATGTAGACAAGTATCACCTTAAGTAATAAGTTTGAAAAGATGTCGACCCTCGGTGAACTCGGTACCTAATACTTCACACTCAGCACAAATCTACGTAACCACTGAGCAAGTGTTTTACAAAATGATGTTCGTCTAATGTTCCCTAATCCATCACATTCCGTTTCGCAGACTGTTATATGATATAAAAGAAGTAAAATACTTGAATGAGTATTTTTGTACAGTGGCTAAGAGTTTCATATCGCTGCAATATTTAAATTGTAAATAAATTAATAAATATTTAATATAAAATATTTGTTTGTCTTTTATTTGTTTGTATAATGTTACACAACTGTTTATAAGGTTCCGTAGCTCAGTCGGCCAAAACGGAACCCAAATGATCACTTTATTGTCCGTCCGTCAAAAGACATGAACATTTATGTCGTATATTTTTCGATTTCACAAGGGAATCAAAATCGAGTAAGTGCTTCTCGTTGACCTAGAATCATGAAATCTGTCTTACAGCACATAGGAAAAAATCTGAGAACTAAATTATGTTGTTTAATAACAAAATACCTATAAGTTTTTACAGAACCCTTGGTGCGTGAGTCCAACTATCACTTGGCCGGTTTTTTAAATAACTTCATCACTAACATTATAATGATGATAATTATGTTCTGAAACGAAGCTTGTTAGTTTACACACCTACTAAAAAAATCGCTGAATTCTCAAAAGTAAAGTTCATGCAGTGGGATGGAACCATCAAAATTGTCTGGCGGCTTGGAAAACAGGTTCAAATAGTTGGGGTGCGTCTATTAATTACGTGAGACAATTTTGGCGATTTTTCGACCTTCCCCTCTTGGCCAAATACCCCTCCCCTCCTAATTTCACGTGAGATATATCAAAATGCGTAGTGTAGTAAGGTATAAATACAGTAATCTGTTTGATTGCGTTAATTCGTGATAGGTACATAAATATTATGACCTGTATGTAGTTGTTCCACGTATTGTATGTGACTTTACATGTTTGTAAACGCACCCACGATTCAGGAGAAATTCCTAGTGTAGGCCAAGTTAAAAAAATTAGTTCTCCGCCTCTCAAGACACTCGTTACAAAAGTTCCTTTACTGAACGACAGAAGTCCAAACTCAAGATTTGCCAGCCAGCAAAGGAGCGCAGCACAATAATATGGTGATAAGCGAATAGCTTGCGTTAGGAACACCACCCTGAGCTCTATAACTCAAGTAGCTAATGTTGGCGAAAAAACGGCCGGGCTGGCCAGTGATCGTACAGGATACAAGGAGAAAGGGAAGGACTTTGCCCAGCAGCGGGACACAGTGTAGACGTATTATCGGTGGTGTTTATAATAATAAAACGTTTATTTCAGATATTCCATCCATAAAGCATACCTAATAATAAAATAGTCAGCGCACAAAATAATAAAAAATAACCAAAGTAAAATAAATCAATTAATAGCAAATACAAATAAATAAAAAACAATTAAAAATATTAAAAATTCAATGTCAATATGACATATTAGTACCTACCTACGTCAAAAAATCGATCAAAAATTAGAAATTGTACAATCAAACAAAACAAATACAAATAAATTAAAGAATAACATAAGATCAGTATTGTCCAATAGATAAACACATCCACTTATGTTGGATCGGACAGTCTGTACGGGAAGCAATCATCTTGAGGATGCTATTGCTACTGTCTCTCACTCGTCTTAATAGAGAAGCAACCTTTTTTCGAATTATGGCTGGATAGCCACCCGTTCGAGCTTCAGAAAACATTAGCGACGCACTGCAACTGCACTGCTGTTTATGCTAGTAAAAAAAAAAGTAAGTTTATTTCAATTTATCATACTTTGTAGGGTTTTTAACCGATCCCTAAAGAAATACCCGATTAAGGGCCTAACACTACCTTCTAAACATCTCACCTCTCCGCTTTGCACATCTACTTCTCCGCACACTTTCGTTGGATATGTCAGCGTAAAATTGTAAAACCCGTTAGATTGGAATCTATATAACGAGATTGTAAACTCTCGAAAGATTTTCAACCAAACATGGTGCTTATAATTTAACACATTATTTTTCGGTAGATTATAATTTAACGTTACGGGGGCAGAGATACTTTGATTTGAGTTCCGTCGCATGAATTTCACAATTTTACGGTTTCACTTCGATAGATTTTAATTTAACAAAAAATAATGCGTTAAATTGTAAACAGTAGGTAAGTTCGGTTGACAATCTTTCGAGAGTTTACAATCTCGCTAGATAGATTACAATCCAACGGATGTTGCAATTTTACGGTGACAGATACACCCCACCTATCTCTTACGCATCTCATCTCCTCTCCGCTTTGGTAGAGTTCAGGCGTGTGACTGACACTGGCTTTGCCACCATCAGGGATTTTAATTATAATAAAAAAATTGTCGCCAATTAGTCGCCAAGTCACAGATTTAAACGGGTCTTAGTTTAGAAGATATGAGTTCAATTAGTAAGGTATAGTCCAAGAGCTAGATTGAATGAACTCTCTAAATTCTTATGATCGATCTCTTGATTTATATCATACTAATTAAACTCATTAATCTTCTAAACTAAGACACGATTAAATCTGCGACTTGGCGACAAAATATGGGAGAAAACAGATCTTCGCTAGGTGCCCTAGTTTTTGAGAAAAAAATGTGGTCAAGCTGGGGAGACTCTCTTCAGATCGGCCACCTATAACCCTTATATCTTTAGAACCAGTGATCGACAAATTCTGATATTTGGCGACAAATTTCGACTAATTAGCGCCAGTTTTTGTGTTATCAAAAATCCCTGATGGTGGCAAAGCCAGTGTCAATGACAGTCCAGGCCTAAAACCCCTATACAGGTAAATGGTAATCTCTTCGGTCCCTGCTGGCAAAGCGGCAACATTACTGCGTTGCATGGAAATGCAACGGTAATGGGCTAGCCTTCACCTACGCCGCGCGCCGGCACGAAGAGCCCACGTGAAGAGATAAATAAAACAAAATAAAATGGCTGTATAAATTATAATTTAATACAAAATCGTAATTCACTCTTAGGTACAAACAATGCGCCATTTAATCTAATTACACACTATCTGTTAGGCAGAAGACATCTTTCAAATGATTCTTTACTTTCATTTTAGAACTAAATATTAGCTTGCGTATGATTGAGCACCAAATCGTGATAATTTTTCTAATGCGAACTAATTTGTTCAAACAATCAACAACATTTTTAATAATCATAATAAAAATTATACAATTTTTACAAGACCTCTAGAAAATAGCGACTTACAAAAATCTCAGTTCCATCGATGTTCAAATGCTTTTGTAAACTAGCATTGATTATGAGTTTTTTTCTCAAAAATAATAATTTAAATACCTTTTCTGCTAGGCAATAATGGAGCAAAAATTATGCAATTTTTTATTTAGCAAGAACGTACGGCGTGAAGAAGTATTATATCACTTGTCAATCGCCTTTCAGTTTACAGCAGTATGTATTCTGTCCAGTATTAGTAGGCATATTAAATGCAATATTGACTAAAAATGTGTAATTCAATTGTGCATATTAGTATGTAATTAAATTGCATGGATTACAGTTATCTCACAAAATATTCAAGCACGCTTTCCGAAACAATTCAATATATAGTATTTATTAGAAACTATTATAATTTGAATAGAAATGAAACTTACAGATTATGTTGGTTTTTACAATTATTATTTTACTTGCATTGAAGATACAGGAAGACTAATTGGGAATACAGATAAAATTGAAAGGTCTAAGGGCCAAGTTCACCGAAAAGATCAAGTCTGATTATCTAAAAACAGCTGTTTAATTGTTGAACGTGAAAATGTGTTTTAAACAGCTGTTTTTAGATAATTAGACTGTTATCTTTTCGGTGAACTTGGCCCTTAAACTGGGAGGACTTAGCCCTAGAAAAACGCATGCGTATTACTCATCTAAGTCTTGCTACTGTTCACACATCTTTAGATCAGTCTGATTCGATGCAATTCCGCACCTAGCCGGGGGGAAAAATAAAGGGTGTAAATAGACCCTTAACGAAGCCGAAAGGCACTCGTTCTCCTCGTCATTGCATTGCGATCATTTTTTTTGTTTTACACCATACCTGGGAACCTAGTTACGGACCTCCGTAACGTAAAAAAAAATGTGAAAAAGTTAGAACTTTGACCCCCAATATCTATTGGGGGTCAAAGTTCTAACTTTTTCACATTTTTTTTCGAATACTAGTTTTTAAGGTCATAACTTTACTTTAAATACCTCCTTTATCCCGTTTACTATTAAATGCGTCCATAACCACAATGTTTTGAGTGCGTTGAGAACAATGAGTTTTACCGTAAAACGTGATTGTTCACCCCAATAAAAAAGTTGTTTCCCAGCAATAATTTTTGCGCGGAGTTATTTAGTTTGATGTACAGCATGCTTGGTTGACGGCTTCGTGAAGGGACTGTTTACACCCTGTACTTTCACCCCTACGCTTCAAGTCATAAGGTTCAAAATTGCTCGGCCGTCAGTGAGCGCGGTAGTACGAACGGCGACACATCAACTTATACATATCCAGTATAACCTGACCTCGCCGTGTATGAGCTTTCCGTACAATTAGAAATCAGCTTAATTTGGTTTTGTATAGTTTGGTTAGTCGTCGAACATTATGTCACCGTAAAATTGTAAATACCGGTAGATTATAATGTATCTCGCGAGATTGTAAACTGTTGAAAGATTGTGAACTTGTCCCTGATTGGTCGGTCTTACAGTAGGCCGTTCTGTTTCTTTGGTTAATCACAGATTAATTTGACTTCCACCACAATTTCATAAAACTAATTCTAAAGCTGTGAGAAAATACTGTTCGTTTACATTCGACAACAAACGAATTAACAAACAAATATGGCGGCGCGGGGCACATGACGTTCAACCAATCAGCGCGCGAGGTGCGTTCCAGGTTTACAATCTTTCGAGAGTTTACAATCTCGCGAGATAGATTCGTATTTACAATTATAAGTTGACACATACCTACATTAGATTTTGCTGACTGACCAGAATATGTGTAGTCCCGTCTCTTTAAAAATGAAACGCCAGTACAATAGGAGCCTCAAAACGTCGTCGAATATTAGTATTTATCTTAAGTAAAGCTTTAAAGCTGGATGTAACTCAACTAAACGACTATTTTCTTTACAACATTATGCTATTTTCATGTCTTAACATCCATAATAAGGCAAAATTCTGTAATTCTATTTATTTTTTAAAATTTCACTGTATTATCGTACAACGGTTTCGTTTTAATTGTAATTTTATATTTTAATGAAGATTCCTGATGAAATAGGGACGTATATATTACAATTATTGACTAAATCAGTTACAACAATCGACATAGCTCAGTAGATCCTGCAGCCGAATCGCGTCACACGCTCTTAATTACTCGAGTAAAATTAATTATTTATGATACGATTTTATCCTGTAGTTTAGTAATGGGGGCTATCGTTTTTGAGCTCACCAGATGGCGCCACTGTCGAGTAAGGTCCTGTCAATAATTATATTTTATACTTTAAAGTACCATTAACTTCATAAAAAGTTTATTTTATTACGATAACAACATAGTGTGAACTTCAGATACATATTTAAAATACTCTCTATGAAATTAACAAGCATGAAAAATTTAAAAATCATTCTACCTCCAAGTACTAACAAATAAGATCCTAAGTGTAAGTTGCTACTTAAAATCTTCAAGTCATAATTAATCGGGAATGGCTGTCTAGAACAGTGTTCCGCAAACTTTTTGAGTTCAAGGTACATCTAGGAAATCAGAAAATTTAGGAGGTACACCATAAATAAAAAAAATATTTTTACTTAATATTAATCAGCATTTATTATTAAAGTTTTGCGGCTGTTTAAGTAGGTATTTTTCTTCCGTCTGTCTATTTAGCTTTAAGAAGATAACCTTATTTTTCCGAGGCACACCAAATAACGACCACGGTACACCAGTGTGCCGCGGCACACCCTTTGCGGAACACTGGTCTAGAACACAATCGTAAGTATTAGTATAAATACGTGCACGCAACGCGCGAACACTGTATGACATCTGACATTTCGGAAGACCTTACTCTACACGAACGCCTCTAGCGGCGAATTCATGTACGATAGCCCCCATTGCCTGCAGTTAGAAACTTAGAACTGTCAAAAGTTAGAATTCTTAGCTTTGCTTTCTTTGACGGTTCTTACTTTGTTTAAATTCTTGATTGCATAAACATGTTTGCATTAATTACTTAAACTTAAGCAATTACTTGTAACTTGACTATAGATACTAGTGACAGCGTCGTCGGTCTGTCGAAGCAGTATAGTTGAACTGTCAAAATGAAAGCGATTGCGATTGGGAGCGTGTGACGGAATAAGGCTGCAGAAGCCACCACTTCTTAATAGCAGGTGGCATACGAATGACTCGCAGTCGTTTTACCTCTAACCGCAGCAACCGAACATCATCCTTATGTTAACAGAAATAAGGATCACTGTATTTCAACAGACGTGTCTGTCAATCCAATAGCAACCTTATCTATACGAAATTAATGATCAATACTATTTGGACAGTGATGCAAAAAAGCTGAGAAAGATAAACTAGAAATTTTTGTTCGAAAGCGATCATTTCAATGTCAAGATAATGACTACTTATAAGTACAGTCGTGGTCTTTTCCGCCTGATCAGTTTAACATTTTTTCGCTTAAATCTTGCAGAGGCGCCGAGCCACGCCCCCTTAAAGTTTAGGCCTATTAGGAAAGCGTCAACTTTGGCGCGCTAAATAACAATAACTCTCGTTTGGCGTGCGTCGTCAGTGCGCTCGAGCGATCGGTGTCTTTTCATTCATTATTTCTATACAAAGTCAACGGGGTGGGGCTAGAGAGCGTTTCTATGTAGTAAGTGCAAGCAAAGATTAGCTTAGTGGTGATCAGGCGGGAGTGTCCTCGATAGTACTTACTACTTTCTAGATATTAAAAGTTCCTGCAATGTACTAATCGTAAACGTTTTATTTACTAACACTGGCGTTTGCCGAGCAGTGAAATCATTGTCATTATCATCTGCCTAGCCTTTTCCCAACTATGTTGGGGTCGGCTTCCAGTCTAACCGGATGCAGCTGAATACCAGTATTTTACATGGAGCGACTGCCTATCTGACCTCCACAACTCAGTCAGTATCAGGTAATACGATACCCCTTGGTAAGACTGGTCGTCAGACTTTTGGGCCTCTGACTACCTGTAACGACTGTCAAAGATCTACAAATTACAGCCGGGACCAACAGCTTAACCTGCTTTCTTAGGCACGGAGGAAACTCGGTATGTAATGGGTCCAACCCATCCACAGACCAATGAAGTGAAATAGTTGTATCACTGTCAAAATAACAGTAATTTTAGTGCTCATAACAATAAGATTACTTTTGGGAAGTTAGCCCTGACAAGATTGTCAAAATAGCTGTGATCGTTATCATCTTAACAATAAGGTTCAAATCAGAGGTAAAAATAGCTGTGCAAAGTCTCGACGTAACGAGCCACATCAACAACCGCGAACAGCAAAGACAAAACTATTTACAAGATATGTATATTTATTATAAAAACAATACTTAACTATTTCGTACAAGCGCATTACCGCAAGGCATCATTGGAGCAGACTCTTAAGGTATTTCGATTTTCTTTTGAGAATATTACTGACGTCCATGAGCATCTCGTTTCGTCCATTTTTAAGTTTATTTTCTACAGGGCTTTGGTATTTTTCTTCTAGAGTTAATTTAGCGAGTGTTTGGTCTATGTTGTAAGTGAATTCGTATTTGGGCCATTCATCGAGTATATTTTCTAGGAAGCTGATGGCTGTTTGAACGGTTTCGTTGAGTTTGTTCAGAAGTTCTGAGGTTTTGAGTTCGTCGGGAGAGTGTTGGGTCTTCTTTTTTGATTTCTTGGTGCTGGCCGGTGAGAATAGCTCGTTGCAGACTCCCAGCAAGAAGGTTATGATTCCTATGAACTAGAAAGAAAAAAAAATTGTTTAGAATAGTGTCATCTTATGTTTTGAGTGTGAATTCTCATTTCGGATAGGGTTCATTTTTAAACAGCGGTTAAAAATTCTACTAATATGAAAGAAAATAATGTAAGGAAATTGTAGATCTCAATGATAATGAGTTGTCGAGAACAGAGGCGAGTCAGCGCCAAGTTCTATGAACTCAGTTATATTCTGGTAAGAAGGATATAGTGAGAGAAAAACAAGAGGTTTGAACCAGAATTATTGTCGACTTCATAATTGCCCGAGGTTGAATGTTTATTTATTTATTTATGTACACACAAAACATTATATTAACATAGAAGAGCACGAAGGTACTTCTTATTTCATAGATTTGTTTTATTTGCTCATTTTGATTTTTTCTTGCACGTCATAAAACAATTAGGTCTGTTATTGCTTGAAAACCGATGTGACGATGGGTTTGATGGTCACAAACTTAGTAAAGTTTCAATTTACTAGAGACTTTTGTAAACATTGCATAAACTAATTGCGAGGACGACTCTTTATTACATAACATAATCAGTATATAATGTTCCCACTGCTGGGACACAGGCCTCCTCTATGAGAGAGATTGGGCTATAATCCAACACGCGGGCCCAGTGCGGATTGGTAGATGTCACATGTCTTCGAATTTTTGGTTCTAGGACATGCCCGGTTTCCGCACGATGTTTTCCTTAGTTACTTACATTAATCAATATCAAGAACAAAACAATCAATGGAATAAACTTACCTCTAAATAATTCGACAAACTTTCAAGACAATCTCTCATACTCCAGACGGGGTCTCCTTTGAAAGCTATCTCGGTTTGCAGCTGCGACTGCGCCTTAGGCAGCAGTCGCACGGCCGCGTCGCAAGCGTCGTGCGTCGCAGTCGTGCGACCGATCGCCAGCTCGCCGACTAGTCGCAGGATTGTCGCGTACAGCTCCCGGTAGGGGACCGGTGAGTTTACAAATGCTGGAAAAATATGTGTGACGTTTAAAACTAGAGCAGTGTTAGCAATTAAGTGTTTAGTAGACTAGTTTATGCCCTCCGCTTCGCCTGCGTCGAGTTCAATAATAAATTGTCCTACGGGATCATATTACTGGGATAAAAAGACCCTATGTGTTAATCCAGGATATAAACAATCTGAGTGCAAAATTTCTTCCAAATCCATTCAGTAATTTTTGCGTGAAAGAGTAACAAACTTAAACAACACTATTTTTAGGCATTTTAAATACTTTAAGGGCGTCTAGTACTCATGAAAATGAACAACTTTTACTATGGGACCGACTATAAAATTTTAATGGCTTTTTAATGGCTTTTTATTGTACTATTCTGTTTCCGCACAGACAAAATTAATATTGAGACAAAACGATATCATGTATAACTTTGGATGTACAGTCTTTTCCGCCTGATCAGTTAAAAAAATATCCGCTTAAATCATGCGAAGGCGCCGAGCCACGCCCCCTTAAAGTTTAGGCCAATTAGGAAAGCGTCAATTTGGCGCGCAAAATAACAAAACTCTAGCTTGGCGTGCGTCGTCAGGGCGCTCGGCCGATCGGTATCTTTTCATTCATTATTTCTATTCAAAGTCAACGGGGCGGGGCTAGAGAGAGTTTCTTTGTTGCGAGTGCAAGCAAAACTTTAGCTTAGTGGTGATTAGGCGGGAGTGTCCACGATAGTACAGTGTCAAACAGTGGAGTAATATCCTCCCGAAATTTCTATGGAAAAAATGTCGACAAGTGTCACCATAATGGATAATCATTGACGATATCCCGTAAGCGACAGTATAAGCTTAAAACAGTATACTGATACTGTTAGCCTGCGTCATCCCACTGCTGGGCAAAGGCCTATCCCCATGACTTCCAGTTTTCTCTATCCAGGGCTAATGTGGACCACTGGTCGTTGGTTTTATCCAGCTCGTCCCGCCATCTTCTACGAGGTCTGCCGCGACGCCTCCTGGCTGTGTCAGGGCTCCAGAAAGTGGCTATTTTGGCCCACAGCTCATTGGGCATGCGGCAGACGTGGCCAGTCCAGTCCCACTTCAGCTTAGCGGCTTTTTGAGCAACGTCAGTAATTTGTGTTCTCCAGAACACAAATTACTGACGTTGCTCAAAAAGCGCGCGCGCGCTTTGCTGTTGTCGCTCCAGCGCAGTGTGGTGTTGCGTACACGGTCGGTTAATTTGACGCCTAGAATGCTGCGCTCCATTGCACGCTGGCAGACCTTGAGTTTGGACTTTTGATTATTTGTCAAAGACCAAGTCTGGGATCCATAGGTCAAAATGGGAAGAATGCACATGTCCATGATTTTTCGCTTTAGTGACAACGGAAGGTTTCCCTTCATAAGCTCTTTCATGGACCAGTAGCTCTTCCTTCCTTCCTTCTTAAAACAGTATACTCACCAATAATCCTAGACGGGAACGGCGCTGATATGCTTATCCTCTCCTTCTCACAGTAGATCTGCCGACACTTATCCATGGCAGCACTGAAGGCCTCCGCACACGTGTTCAACTGCTCATAATGCCCCTTCTTCTCCTCCACCGGCCGACTGTCGGCCAACTCTATACAAAGCGCTATGGCCGACACTAGAGCGTCCTTTAGCCGGAGATACGACACTTCTTGGTCGAAAGTTCGACTCTTTAGTTGGTCGTCTTGAAATTGTGGCGGCTCGAAATTTACTATGACGTTTAGATCGCGGTTGTCTCTGGAACGTTAAAATAATTATTAACAACACATAACATTATGCCTGTTATTCCTAAAGGGCCAGGCAGAGGTGTGACTATAGTGCAAATAATAATTAATAGGCTTGTCAACTGAAACAATCTAATTGGTCTAATTTGTAGTCATTAGATTGTCAAAAATATTTGACATGTATTTTTTCCAACCACAAAACCAAAACCAAGATCGACGAAGATAATGACGCTTTTAAATTCTCAATACGTCACGCCTTGGTATAATTTTAGTGCATTCTTACGTCACGAGCCCCCACTCCCGAGTTTTGATGCGTTTTATCTTTGTCAATGGTCATTAATTATTTACAAAAAAAAAAAATACGTGTTCTTCCAATACTCTAACTGACGGACTAAATAGATTTGCAATTTTTTGATACTGTAGTCATGCCTATTGTTGTCGCGACACGTTTCATGGTATGGTACGCTGCGGGGTAGACTTCTTTAAAGCTCAGGGTTTGTATCTTGCAGATACTTTAGACCAGGGTTTCTCAAACTTATGGCTCCACGTACCCCCATTCAAGTTTCTAGATGACAGCGAACCCCCAACCCTCCCCCCCCCCAACGAAAAGAATAACATTGTATAGATAATAAAAATAAAGTTTATTAATTGAAAAAAGGTAACAAATACAGACCAAAAACAAATATTAATGCGATGGATGGGCTTGTTTCTTGTCTCAAATAGAGTAAATTTTTGGAATAATATTGGACAATTTAAGCCTTAATTGCGCGCACCTTCATGCTTTCCGCCCGCGCCTGCCAGTCACCCAGCCGCCATTACGTATATTTTGTCGCGAACCCCCCCCCCTACCGTCGCATGGCAAACCCCACTTTGAGTAACCCTGCTTTAGACCACTGGACTCGCAGTATACTCACGTAGCATTCAATGGCAGGCGGGTGGGTTGGTGCAGCAGCGTGGGCGGGCCCGCCAGCTGAGACAGCAGCGCCTGGTCGCGGGCGGCCGCAGCGCCCCAGGCGCACGCCTCCAGGCGCGCCCCCCACGCGCCCAGCTCCACCAGCTTCTCGAACGTTCCGTACTTGTACGCGTATGTTAGGTGTTCTACGCTCTGAAATGGAGACCAGAGGAGAATAATATATTAAAAGAGAAAATTTAAGAAGGGTTGTTTTATATTTGTGACGGTCTTGTTATAGACAACCTTTTATTACCTAATACTGCATTTCTAGATTTTTACGTATTTTACGTCTGATTCAGGGAGTAATTGATGAGCCTGTCTGTATACGCCATGTTTTCGGACGATATCGAAAACTTCGACCGGTAATAAATATCGCTGGACATTACACACAGCACCATCTACTGCCACACTAAGCAACGCGGCTTGTGTCGTGGACACCAGATAGTTGATATACTACATAATATATTTCTTGTTTGTAAATACATACTTATTATAAAGGGTGTAAATCACCTCTTAACGAAGCCGAAAGGCACTTGTTCTCCCCGTCATTGCGATCATTTATTTTTGTTCTACACCATACCTGGGAACTTTTTAGTTACGGAGATATTGGGGGTCAAAGTTCAAAGGTTGTTTTATCTGTATCGGTCTTCTTACAGAAAACCTTTTGTGTATTACCTAATACTGGATGTCTATATCTTTACGTATTTTACGTCTGATTCAGAGAGTAACGAATGAGCCTGTCTGAATATAAAATACATTCAATTTCCGACACTTGACTTTTATTATTTTATAACAATTTCTTTTAGGAATCGGACATGTCAACGCGAACATGGTCGAAAAGCTTATTGTTCCATCCAGAGCCATCGCGGCGATATTTTTTCAACCTAACTCCGACCCCGCACTACTCGTCTCCCGCGCACCTCATACCGACTAACGCGACAACATTGAACGAAAAATAGTGTTCAAAAATTTCTTAAATTTGTACCAGGAAATACATGTTTTTGAATAAGTCTTACAAATTTGGGAAATAAATATTTGTCATTTAGAATCTCCATTACATGTGCAAGGGTTTTATCAGGATGTTTTCTTTACTTTTACCATTTTTGAGTACATTATGAACGGCCAAATTTCCGGTAAAAATTGTGCAAAACAGCAATTTTTGGAGACATATACTGAATTTGTTTCTACAATTTTTTTTTTTTTGCTTTGATAGAAGCCTAGATATACTGCACAAGATATCTATTAGTTCAAAAAATTCAAAGATATATATCTTTGAATGTTTGTGTAACAACGGCGTAATCACGTACAAGCGTTAGTATGAAAATTATGGCGAGTTGGTCGCTCTTAAGACTGTTTTTCTTGGTAGCGCTAATGGCTTGACGAACACAGCACTGCGAAAGAAGTCCGTTCGGTAAGTTGCATGTACAGCACAGAGGTGAAGCTGCAAAGCGCCATTCGGTTTACATTCATCATCATCATCATTTCAGCCGAAAGACGTCCACTGCTGGACATAGGCCTCCCCCAAAGGGGGTTTTTTGCCATAATCGCCACGCTTGGCAGGCGGGTTGGCGATCGCAGTACGGTTGTTACAAAAGCACAGAGAACGCTGCTGCCCATTCTCTGGTAAGTCCCTTAGTCGCCTCTTACGACACCCACAGGAAGATATTCTAGTAATAGTGCTATTCTTTTGCGTCCGACACCATACAGTTTACATTAACATCTATCTTATTAAGGTAGCGGGTATTGTATACTAACATCTTTGCCATGGTGCTTGAGGAAGGCCCTCGTATCCGCCAACAGCTGCAAGGCCCGACTGGCCACACAGGCGGGCGCTAGGCGGGCGCAGTGCAGCCAGCCTATCGACACCAGCTGTATGTGCTTCACTTCCAGACGTTGGTATATGCTGTCCGCTGCCCACGCGTTACCTGGAAGGAAAAGCTTCAATTTAACATGGACTCAAATTAGATTTGTGTCTGAATAGATACTTTCAGAGGACCATGGGCATTTTTCGTGGGCGTTAGATCAACACAATTCAAATATAAAAGGTGTAAAAAACTTTTTAACGAAGTCGAAAGGCACTTGTTCTCCCAATTCCAACTTTTTGACAAGTTTTTTTTTTAAATACATGTTTTTAATGAAGATTTTTACTTTAAACACCTCCACGACCCCCGTACTATTCGATCCATCCATCAGCACAATGTTTTGAGTGCGTTACATTGAGTTCTATCACAAAACATGATTTTTCACCCAAAAAAAAAGTCGTTTCCCATCAATATTTTTAGCGTAAAGTTACTTAGGTTGATGTACAGAATGCTTGGTTGACGGCTTCGTGATGAGGTAGTTTACACCCTGTATGTATCTCAAATAGTAGCTGATAATTAGGACTCTATTCAGTCTAAAACAGGGTTACTCAAAGTGGGGTTCGCGAACCCCTAGGGGTTCGCCATGCGACGGTAGACAAGATTTACGTAATGGCGGCTGGGTGACTGGCAGGCGCGTGCGGAAAGCATGAAGGCGCGCGCACAATTAAGGCTTAAATTGTCCAATATTATTAAAAAAAAATTACTCTATTTGTGACAAGAAACAAGCCCATCCATCGCATTAATAAGATATTTGTTTTTAGCCTGTATTTGTTACCTTTTATTCAATTAATAAAGTTTATTTTATTCTCTATTCAATGTTATTCTTTTCTTGTTGGGGGGACGGGGGTTGGGGGTTCGCTGTCATCTGGAAACTTGAATGGCGGTACGTGGAGCCAGAAGTTTGAGAAACCCTGTTCTAAAACAACAAGTACCTAAATAAGACTTTTTAAGTCCTAAGGGAGAAGCGCCAGAGTTAGTGTTGCCCAAATGCAAGACCAAGACGAGACCTTAGCCAGTCTTGGTCTTGCGTCGATACACCTGGTCTTGGTCTTGGTATTGCGCTCTCAGTCTTTGAAAGATAAGTATCTACATAATGTTTACCAACCTACTAACGTTAGATCTACACATTAGAGAGAGACTACACATTAAATATAATACTATACAGGTAGATATACCTACACGGTATGAAATGAACTTTGCTAGAAAGTTATACAAGGTACATTTTTATCACATGGGAACATATTTGTAAGTAACAAATAGTCGAAATATATAATAATCAATACAATACCTTTTAGTGTTATGACGATATGGTTTTGATACTGGGGAACGTCTATCAAAATCGGGATTGAAACCAAATACCTAATATAACGTCCAAATATCAGTTTGACTTAACTGCGAGACGCAAGAGTCTTGCAGGCTTAGTCTTGTTCTTGCTCAAGTCTTGCAGGGTTCAGTCTTGGTCTTGGTCTTGCTACAATAAGTCGGTCTTGGTCTTGGTCTTGCAAAAATGCAAGAACAAGACCAAGACCGATTTTGGGCAACACTAGCCAGAGTAGCCCGCGAAATTCATTTTTTTCTTAGGTTTTTGTAATTTGCCACTTTACACACACACATAACACTTTGTCCAACCCGGGAATCGAACCTAAGACCTCATGCTTTACACTCGGCCAACGAGGCAGTCCGCATAATCATAATCACTTACCTAATAAATGATACAACTTGACAAGTAGCAGCTTGGCGTGGAAGTTGGCTGGCGAGTGATGTAGCACCAGCTCTAGCAGGCACAGAGCATCCACCACTGGCGCTGAACTCTGTTGCAGTATTCCTGAATATAGAAGGTTTCATTACATACTTTATTACTACCCGTTTACATTTTCTCTGGACCTGGCGTCGTCGATGACTTTTATAACAATAACCGTCAGCGTCAAGCGTCAAAAACAAATGTATGTCTATTATCTACAAGGCCACAAAGCAGCGCAAGCACCAGCGAAGTTCGCTACGAGCGAATTTGCACGAGCGTTGGATGATCCGACGCGCGTTTTATATGAGCGTCGAAAACAATTGTATGAGAAAATTCTACAGTGTGCACGAAACAGTCGCTCCACGCTCTCCGAGAGAAGCGGTCGCTCCGCGTGTCTGCGTCTAAAACAAATTATTTTGTTTTTATCGCGTTTAAAAATATCAAAGTAGCTGTACCGTTGTCGTATCTCAACATCAACATGAATGATGTAACCAAGATTTTGTAACAATATTTTGATTTAAAAGAGTGTCCTTGGAGTTTCTTGCCCGTTCTTCTCCATCGAGATCTACGCTAGGGAATGGGCAACTACAGTACTTTCTCAAGTTATTATGTCTTGTGACTGGGACTGTAGCTTTGTTTTTTTTTTGTATTTTTGACATTCAAAAGTGCCGTAATGGTCTAATTGAAATAAATGCTTTGAGTTTGAGTTTGACTTGCCTTGCAATGCGTTGCAATGAACTTTTTTCTACCTAGGTACCTCCCCCCCTACTTTATTTATTTATTTCTTTTTCCAACAACCAACTGGATACTATTATTTTTTTTTCTTGCTGAAACGGAACTATTTTGTTTTTCAACAAAACAGATCAAAAACATTGGACCCCATACTACAGCTACGAAACAGACAAATTTCTGAACGCACCTATAAATTAATATTTGACCCCACCACCCTACACGCTACAGGCGAACATTTGAAGTTCGTGGCCTTGTTTTTGGCGCTTAGAAATGACGCTTGTAGCGAATTGACGCCCCAAGCGTAGCGTTACTTTCGTGGCCGAGCCATAAGGGGCCGCCTCCACGAGCGAGAGAATCGCGGCGTTATTTTCGTATAGAAATACGTTGAATCGCCACGATTCGCTCCAAAAGCGAGTGTATAGAAAAACGTGACGGACGATATCGCCGTGATTCTCTCGCTCGTGGAGGCGGCCCCTAAAAGTCAAAATGTAATAATGAAATTTTCAAAAACAAGCACTCGTTGCCGATACACGTCGTGATATTTTCGTGACTGCTTTATTTTTGAAAATTTCATTGACTTTTATTGTTATAAAAGTGATCGACGCCAGGTCCTGAGTTAATGTAACCGAGTTGTATTTTGTATTCATAAATGTTGATACCTATTACAATTATTACGAAAAATTGATACAAATAATTATATGAGATTACTGCCAGAGTTAAAAAAACCGGCCAAGTGCGAGTTGGACACTTGCACCGAGGGTTCCGTCCGTATAAACTCGTAGGTATTTTGTTATTAAACTACATATTAACGGGTTTCAGATTTTTTCCTTTACTTGTGCTGTAAGACATTGCTTCTTGTCAAATGTCATGATTTTGGATCAACAGGAAGTACCCTATAGGTTTTGATTCCATTGTGAAATTACAAAATATGCGACATAAACGGTCATATCTTTTAATCGCGTTGGCTTACAAGTTTGATTTTTGTGCTCCAAGGGGTAGCAGACCTGAGTATTTGATATTAATTTCAGCGAGATACCGCCACGCGTTCCTCAGAAAAAGGGTCTTAGTAGACGGATAACAAAGTGATACTACAGGTCGCGGCACGAAAGTCTAGCGGTGAACGAAACGTGGAGGGGATATCTGCGCATGTTATACGACTGGAGAGCCAATCGGCGCAACGCACCCCCCAAGACATTCTTATTTTTTACTTCTGCGCAATAACGGTCACCGCTAGACTTTCGTGCCGCGACCTGTAATAAGGGTTCTGTTTTTGCCGACCAACGCTAAAAAAAACATTAAAATCAGTCTAAATTCCGGTCAAGGAGCAGGAAGAATCTTGCACATATCTGCGCGGCTCCGCCCGTCTTTGTTTTGGTGAAAACCCGGCCTAACAGTCCCTATTGGATTCAAGCAGAGGCTCAATCTACAGTGACTTTAATACAAGGTGTAGTTTTGCATCCTAGTCAGAATTCAGGAGCTTGTCACAAAAGACATGAATCATCATCATCATCATCATTTCAGCCGAAAGACATCCACTGCTGGACATAGGCCTCCCCCAAGTGTCGCCACATTGAACGGTCCCGTGCGACTCGCATCCAGCGGATTCCCGCAACTTTCACCAGGCCATCGGTGAAGACATGAATAATCAATTTATATTACGATACCGGGTCAAATAATTAATAAAACTGCTATTTTAAATTGTTTAAAATTGACAGTATTACAGAATAACACGAAAGTAATAGAAGAATTACCCATCGCGCGACATGTCTCTGTGTGCGTTTATTTGTGTGTGTGAAGGCGCGGTTATAGGGCCAGATACAGACGGGCTGCGTTTTAATACGGGTGGTTTACACTTATCGATTTCCGTGAATAAGAAAAAAACCTACCCACTTTATTATGAATTCGGGTCGAGAATCATTAGCATAGATACCTCCTTGAATTGGATCAGGATTAGGGCTTGCAATCCGTATATCCGTATTATCCGGATATCCGCCGATTTTCAAATCCGGATTTATCTTGCATCATTATCCGGGTTTTTCGGATGTTACAGATAGTTGTATTTCTATTTTAAATATTAAATAAAAAGCTGTCATCTGCAAAGTACATAACTGTTATTACTTTATTTATTATTTTATTATAGAGCTAATCACTCTTGCAATTGTTTATTGACTTCACAAATCACAACACAATAATTCAATTTACGCACGTATTGTTAAGATTGTATTGTATTGTATCGCACGCACGGTCGCTTCTCACTTAAAACCAGTTCTTGTTCTAAAGTGATATTTTTATTTAATGATTATGTTTTAAATAGGTTGATTTGATTAGGATTTTGTGATAAATGTAAGATCTCATTTTTAATTGGAATTGTTTAAGTATGAGAAGAATAGATACAAATTATTTGTGCGGTATCGGGTTTATATTGTATAATTTTAGAGAGCGGACTAGTTTTCTTATGTGATTGTTACTTGAAATATTGGTATAGTTTATTATTCCTTTGTCATTTTGCTTGAGACTGATTAAAACGAGTTACAAAAGTGTATTATTTTATCTAGAATAAAAACTAAAAAATATCCGTATTATTCGCATTATCCGGATAGTAAAATATTGATATCCGTATTATCCGGTATTAAAATTGAACGGATATTGCAAGCCCTAATCAGGATGCACAGTGACACCTTGTATACTTGTGCAGCGAGTGGACTGTATTATCACCTTTTTTGTAGCAGCTCACTGGGGACTCCAAGAGAGGGTTTTTCTTAAAGGGTATGCACTGAATGAAACACTGACTTTGTTAAATTTGTAGCAGACTGGGACTCAAAATACCGTATTACTGAGGAGCCAAACGGGCATAGTGATATTCTTGACGTTTCGAAAAATACTGGTTAAACTACCGTCTAGTGCGGCGTCTTTTATAATAAAATGCTTCTAGAAGGTTCGTGCATCGCGCGCTTTCTCACACACGCGTGCAACGCTTCCTATTGGTTATTCTGAGTCCCCGTTACGTAATCCTTTATTAATATTTAAAACGTGCTTGCCAGCGGACCGCACACATTAAAACGGCAAACTCGCGTCGAAGCTGGCAGCATAGGTACATAATAGAAAATAGGCATAACAAATCTTATAACTAACTATCCTAGTGTTTTAGTATCGCTACTCGATACTAGATGGCGTTGTGCATTGACGTCACATTTCTGAATCGCGGTGTTAAGATTTTCAAACATGGAATGACCTCCGCGCGGTACATTATTTGATTTACAATGCGGCGAGAGATTTTTGGTACTTTTGTACGATGTCGATCCTACTATCGAACAGGTATGACCTCGCCGCCCGAGTTCACGCCGCCGTCGTGCACATTTCTCCCGCCGTCGCCGTCAGGCGACTTCCGTCGGGAGCACGACAATCTTCCTTGTTGGTCTTCGGAGGACATGACCTTTGGTTATCACGTCTACGACTCGTACCTCTCCGTCTGCGCCTGGTAACACCTTCGTTACCCTTCCCTTGGGCCAAGTGTTACGTGGGAGGTTGGGGTCGCAGATCACGACGATGTCTCCGACCTTGGGTGGGGTGCCGCTACCGTAGGGCTCCCGCCGGTTTTGTAGGAGCGGTAGGTATTCACGTACCCATCTTCGCCAGAAGATGTCTGCCAGTGCCTGGGCGCGTCGCCATTGTTGCCGCGCTGTGACGTCTGCTTCAGTGAAATTACCCGGTGAGGGTACATGTGAGTTAGGGCCGATCAGGATGTGGTTAGGTGTGAGGGCTTCGGGCTCGTCTGGTGCTACGTTGACATGTGTAAGTGGCCTGGAGTTCACCGTATTTTCTACTTCTACGAGTAGCGTAGCGAGGGTTTCATCTGATGGGTGAACTTCTTTCAGTGTGACGTACAGTGCTTCCTTGACTGCCCTCACCATCCTCTCCCATGCTCCGCCCATGAACGGCGATGCGGGAGGTATGTATCTCCAGCTTATGGACCGCGCATTGGACTCACTACCTAAAGCACTTAAGGCGCTTTCTCCTAGTTCCCTATCAGCCGCTTTGAAACAAGTAGCGTTGTCACTCCATATTTCTTTTGGACAACCTCTCCTACCTATAAATCGCCTGAGAGCGGCGATAGCTGAATCTGCACTAAGTGAATTTGCTATCTCTATATGTATAGCTCTACAAGTAAGGCAGGTAAATAAAGCTCCATACCTTTTTTCTTTATGTCTACCTACAGTAACAGTTATGGGGCCGAAATAATCCAAACCAGTGAAAGTAAAAGGTCGTACATGATGAGCTAAACGGGGGTACGGTAAGTTTCCCGTAGAGGGATTGGCTGGCTTTGCCTTCTTTATTCTACAATATAAACAGCCCTTTAAAACATTTTTTACAGACGGACGCAGTCTCGTTATCCAAACACGCTGTCTTAGCTCGTTTACCGTTATCTCGGTTCCACTATGATGTAAATTTTCATGCACGTGTGCTATGTATAGCTTCGTATATCTGTGCTTACCCTCAAGTACGATAGGGTTTTTTATTTCTTCATTTACGTCTTGTACCGCTGTGATTCTCCCGCGCAAACGTAAAACACCTGTGTTGTCTAGGTATGTACTTAATACGGATAATGGGCCGTCGCCGGGCACCGCTTTGTTTTCATTTATGGCAGCAATTTCTTTTGTGAAGCTCTCGGCTTGTGCGCCTTTGACCCATTGTTCCTCGGCGCGTAGAATATAAGTTGCTGGTATTGGAATGTAGTTTACTGTTTTTTCGAATGTTATTTTTTGCGTAACTTTTTTATTAAGTTTGCTTTTATTTCTTTTTTCCCACGTTGGATCTTTTAATGCATTTTTCTTAGTACTCTTATGTTCGACAGTGTGTCTGCTTGGTCTACACAGGTCAATGAACTGAAGTACTCGTGCGGTTGTTCTTATCAACCGTGTCCATTTGGAAAATCGTGTAATATTTGGCAGATGATCGTTTAGTTTTACGTCGTTAATTACATGACATTTGACGCGTTCTTCGCCAGTGTTTGTGGGCGCAATGACCTTTTTGTCTTGCGGCCATTCATCTCTGCACTTTCTAAGGAATTCTGGACCGTTGAACCATCTGTGCTCCGAATTAAAATGTTCCGGGGTGCCGCGTGTCGCGTCGTCTGCTACATTGTATTTCGAGGGTAGCCACCGCCATTGGTTTTTCTTGGTGAGTTCCTCAACTTCCATAACACGATGCGCCACAGAGGTCTTGATGTTCTCGTCCTTATCTAGGCCCTGTTCTAGATTTTCTAGCCGGTTTAGGGCATCTAGGTAGTTGTTTGGTATTTGAGGTACCTCTTGTTTCCACAATAGTCCGGTCTCAAAGCTGCCATCAGGCAATCGTCGATTCTTTTGTTCTAGAATGTCTAAGGCTCTCTGTTGCGGGTCATCTCTAGGTATCCTAGGTTCTATGCCTAGTGATTCTAATTTGAAAAAGTTTCTCTTGCTTTCTTCTATTTGTTCCAGATTTTCTTTCATTTTAATGTTGCCGCAAAATGTAGCTATAACTTTGTTTACAGAGTACTGACATCCATGCAATACCCATCCAAGTTTTGTGTACGATGCTACCGGTTAATCACGCGCGCCTGTTCGTGTTTCTGTGGCTACTAACAAATGCCAGTTATCTTGGCCTATTAAAATCATTGGCCGCGCGTGTTCATAAACAAGAGTGCTATGAATGTCGTTCAAATGCCTACAATTATTTATGTCCTCGGTATGTACAGTTTGTGCCATAATTTCAAGCCTATCTACGGTGCGCGCTGCCTCTATCTTCTGTGGCTCGCCATGGTGCTTGCCTTGTATGTGAAAACTCACGGTTCGGCTATTCTCATGCCTGATCTCCGTGCCTATTCCTTGTATCCACATAGGTTTTGCTGGCCCATCTGCACCTAGGACATCTGCTATTGACGCGTCTAACAAAGTGACTGTACTTCCATCATCTAACAAAGCATATGTGTCTACACTTGTATGTGGTCCGCTCAATGTGACAGGTACTATTTTCAAATACGCGCGGCGATTCTCAGGTGATGTCGTTGAAACTGTTTCCCGCGCTGACGTAACAGCTTCGTGTGTGATAACGAGCGTCGGCGCAGGAAGCGGCGCGGGCGATGACGTCGCTGCATTGTTGTGTGTCACCTCCACTTTACGCTCTTTATGTAATAGTTTGTGATGTTTCATGTTGCATTCTTTTTTGTCACAAATAGGTGCTTTACACATATACCTTCTATGCTTGTTTCGTCGACATCTAAAACACATGTTGGATTTTTTTGCTATTTCCCATCGTGCGTCTATGTCTAACTGTTTATATTTATAACAGTCTGGTAATTTGTGGCCGTGTTGCTCGCACGCCGGGCATTGTTCGTTTGATGTTTCTTTATTTACGTTGAACGTGCGTTCTACTCCGCGCCGTTGTCGTGTATTGTTAGCGTTGTCATTGTTTCGTTCGGGCTGTGCGTACGCACCACACTTGTCTGCCTCTTCATTCATAAACATAGCTAAGCGCTTTAACTCCGGAATATCTTCAATCTTTGTATTTGCCGCATAATCATACCATTTGTTTTTTAGTATCGGCGTTAGTTTTTCTACTATACAACGCGACATTTCGGGGCTATGTAAATACTGTATTCTTTTTAATGCTTCTACCGTACCCACCGTGTTTGCTATACGGCTAGCGAATATACATATGTCCCTAGGATTATCATTTAATTTAGGTAATGACTTTATTTTATCTAACTCGGCTATAATCAAGGCCTCGGGCCTACCGAAACGTCTTTCTAGTGCGTCTATGATGACCTGGGGGTCAGATTGACTAAACAATAGGCAACCTACAGCTTCCTTTGCGGCGCCTCTGAGGCTTATCCTAATTCTAGCAACATTTTCTACACAGGAAAAATACATTAGTGAGTCACAATACGCGGCCTTAAAAGCTATCCACTCACCGGGTTTTCCATCAAAGATTGGTAGCTGCTGGATGTACTTGGGGGGCTCTCTTGTACTGCGCGCGGCCTGTGCTAGGGCTGCGGCGAGCGTCCCCACGTCTATCAATTTATCACTCACTACGTTACCGTGTAACACTTTATCACTCGCGATATTGCCCTTGTTTATATTCGCACTCAATGGATTACGTACACTTTCTTCGTGGTCGTCGTCCCACAGCGGTTGAGCGCCAGTCGCGACGCCGGTGTCCTTCGCTGCGTCTCTGCTTGTCCTCCCGCCGCTGACGTCGTGTGGCAGTGGTCGATTCTCACCTCCGGGTGGCGGCGCCGGTCGCGCTAGCCACGTTCCAATCCTTACGGAGGAGAGTTTGTCCACCATGTCATCGTCGTCCTCACTTGAGTCAGCTTCGGCTCTGACACGCTCCAGATGTATCTCTTGCAGATTCACTTTCATTTCAGCCAGCCGCTCTTTAGCCTCAAGCTCCGCGAGGCGCTTCTTCTTTGATGCTGTAGAGCGGCGTGACCTGGTGTCGCCAGGCTTAAGCGTAACATGTGAACCAGTATTCTTGGTGCCACGCGTCGTAGTCTGCGTGGCGTTGGAGCTAGTAGTCTCCGTAGATCTGCTACCTGTGTCTGTTTCAGCGACCACGCTCGTGCTGGTCTCTGGTGCCGGCTCGCTGGCACCTGGTTCGGTGGTCACTGACGGCTCTCGCTGGGCCTGTTCTCTCTTAGAGTCTCTGCTACGGCTGCGAGTCATCATCTTCCTGCTGGCTCTTTATGATTTGGCTACGAAGGACCAGAATGTGCAGCGAGTGGACTGTATTATCACCTTTTTTGTAGCAGCTCACTGGGGACTCCAAGAGAGGGTTTTTCTTAAAGGGTATGCACTGAATGAAACACTGACTTTGTTAAATTTGTAGCAGACTGGGACTCAAAATACCGTATTACTGAGGAGCCAAACGGGCATAGTGATATTCTTGACGTTTCGAAAAATACTGGTTAAACTACCGTCTAGTGCGGCGTCTTTTATAATAAAATGCTTCTAGAAGGTTCGTGCATCGCGCGCTTTCTCACACACGCGTGCAACGCTTCCTATTGGTTATTCTGAGTCCCCGTTACGTAATCCTTTATTAATATTTAAAACGTGCTTGCCAGCGGACCGCACACATTAAAACGGCAAACTCGCGTCGAAGCTGGCAGCATAGGTACATAATAGAAAATAGGCATAACAAATCTTATAACTAACTATCCTAGTGTTTTAGTATCGCTACTCGATACTAGATGGCGTTGTGCATTGACGTCACATTTCTGAATCGCGGTGTTAAGATTTTCAAACATGGAATGACCTCCGCGCGGTACATTATTTGATTTACAATGCGGCGAGAGATTTTTGGTACTTTTGTACGATGTCGATCCTACTATCGAACAGGTATGACCTCGCCGCCCGAGTTCACGCCGCCGTCGTGCACAATACTAATGCCAAATAGTCTTTCGTACAAAACGCGCTTAGGTAAACTAAACATATAGGAATCTTACCAGCATAATAATAATGATGCGCCGCTAGTATCCCATACGTGTCCGCGGCGCAGAACTCTGTAATACTGGCGGTGACCAGTCCCTTCTGCAGGCAGCGCAGGTAGTGGGCCCTGAGTGTGGTGGCCAGCGCTAGGGCTCCGTCTACGGGCAGCGGCGCCGCCACCAACCGCCACGCGGATAAACAGGACACGTGGCGTTGGATGTCGTCTGCCTAAAAATAATGAAGCGGTTACAATAGGCTTGTGTAATCTAATTCGTCAGATTCTAAAAAAATATTTGACACGTGTTTTTTCTTTTGTTACGGAAACCAAAATTGACGAAGATACAACGCTTTTAAAATTCTCAATGCATCACGTCGTGCTATAATTTTTAGCGCGTTGTGACGTCACGTGCCCCCACTCTCGAGTTTTAATGCGTTTTATCTTTCTCAATATTCATTGATTTACAAAAACAAAAAATACGTGTCCATTATTTTCCAATACTCTAACTGAGGCACTAAATAGATTTGCATTTTTTAATACTGTCGTCATGCCTATTGGCTTTCAAAACTGTATGTGGCTTTTAAACGCAGACCAAATAAAAAGGTAAAGACGAAACTCTGCCAACAGCAAAGTGAGGCCCGTCAAATTACGTCTCGCCGTATACACTCAGACCAAAAAAAAGTTAAGACGGAACTCTCGAACAGAGAAGTGAGGCCGGATTCGTAAACATGTTGTGCGTTTATTGAGGCATAGTTTAATTGTAGTTTGATGTAAATGTGTGCGTGTGAGCGTGTATGAACAGAGCGAGACGTAGTTTGCGCTGGCCTCACTTTATTGTTCGCAGCGATATGTCTTGGCTTTTTAGGTGGTCTGAGTTATTAAAATACAGCCATATCTATTGTATTGGTATTTCATAATGAGATGAGTAGAGAAGTTCTGTTATTTCCCCCTACCAGCAACACTTGGCTTATTTTTGTTTACGTGACTTTCGTCATACTAGTAGCGCTTACAGCAGTTCGATCGACTTACTTACGAGAAGGGAATACATTCTAGAGTCGAGATGGGTAACTCGAGATTTCGAGTGATATGGCGGGGTCGAGATTGGTTAATCGGGATCGGCTCGCCTATCTGGTGGGATTACTATTTTGAAAAAGACTTCTCAAAAGTTGTTTTCACTTTCAAAATCTCGATAAGTACGGCCGAGATCTCAACGAGATTTTGTCCCACAAGATTGAACCTCGATAAATGGATATTGAAGCCAATGAACACGATACGATTCTAATACCTTAAAAGTTGAATGTTAGCTGTTATCTCAATTGCTGCTAGCGATTGTGCTTGCTCATACGTTTACAGCTACAATATAGTTGACATCACCACCTTATCCCGTGAGGGTAGGCAGAAAAGGCACTTGTTACACATTACATTTTTTATTAATTTTGATTTTAATTTATGTAACGTAAAATATGAATTTTCATGTACCTAGCATAACATTGTATTTAAATAAGAAAGTGCTGCTTCACCTGAACCTATTCAGTTTTTTTTTTCTAATATGGCATTTTTGTATCATCCTAACATAAGGCTGCGACCTAACCATAGCCATTTAACCATAGCAATTTCCGAACCAATGGCTGCGCAGATTGCCTATTCACGCTACCGATCGATTTGGTTAGAAACAGGGCTACAAAAGAATCTTAGAAAGTTGTTAACAAAAATATGTATAAGAATTAGCGACGCCGCCGTTGATTTGGTGTATTACATATATTTATGAAGTAGAGGACCAGATAAATACTTTAAATACAACTTACCAACTCAGGTTCACTGTTCTCATCAAAACCAAGACACGTTAGGAAGTCCCTGCAATGTTCTTCTCTCTCCTTCTGCGGTATCATTCCGAGGTACGGCCTCAAATCCGGCACCGCACAGGGCTTGTTGGCAAACACCCTTAAGTACTGCACACACAACGCCAACCCACTACCGATGAGAGAAGTTGGGTCTCCATTAACAGCCAAACGTTTCCACAACTCCAACCTAGCTAAATAGGGACCTCTTAAAGCTCTTCCTGATGTCATACTTTCTACTAACGTACAAATGAACTCGTGACATTTTTCTGCAGAGTTATCAATAGCGCTTTCAGAGTCCTCTTGATTTTCCTCAATTAAACGAAAGACGGAGTCAAAGTATGGGACGTAGTAGTCCCAGCGGTCTTGATTGTCCCATAGTAACTCTTTACAGACCATGTTTAGTCGTTTCCATTCACCGAGCTTCTTTAAGTATGGGATACAGGCTTGAGCAGTGTTTCCTGGGAGTAGTTGGGAGTATAGCGGACTTTCAATGAATTTCAAGATGTCTTCCCATTTTTCCTGAAGTTCTAGAATCATGATGTAGAGGCGGGCTTCTTGTTCGGCTTCCATTTTGTTCTCGGATATAAAATTGTCGACCATTCTTTGAGCGAGGGCAAGAAGGATGCCTCTTTTCGTGTTGTCTTCTGATGTTTTGGCCTGTTGGCGTAAATTATAACATGAAAACAGTTTTAAAAAAACGCTGAAAATTCGGATGCGAGCATACATTCAAATTTAAAGAAGCAAGAATCATTTCCTGTGCAAAGATATTGACACACAATAAAAGATGAACTAAAGATTTTATCAATACTATACAATTGTATTGTTATTCGAATTATTATTGTTATTAAAATTACATGTAACTTAATAGTTTGAACGCCAGTGCATAAACGCATGCCTTTTCAAAAGGTTAAACATAACTGTCAAAACATGTGTACTATTAGGGTACACTACACCGCTGCTTGGCCCTTATGAGGGGATTTGGCGTGACGCCAAGTCACAGTACAGTTAGGCTGGTTTCACCAGCTTTGGGCAATTTTGTATCTCCTTATTAACTTAATGGCAGATAATTTCTTACGGTATCTTAAGGAAACAAGCTATTAATACCCACAAAATATTAAAATTTATATTAACAAACCTGCAAAACGATACTCATGACTGCCCAGAAGTAGTACGGGTTCTTGGGAGCAAACTTGTACAATGCCATGGCAGCCCGTTGCTGTGACCGATAGTCTCCGACCCTCACATATGACATGAAGAGGTGAGAGTGCAGTTCTTCACTTGCTGGTTCAGACTTCACCGCATTTTCGTATAACATGCACACTTTGTGTACTGGGGAACAAAGGGAAGAATGATGAGGATAATTGACTTTTGTTTTAAAATATGACAATCTGTTGTTTTAATATATTTTTCACAAGAGTTTTGAAATCATGTAAGCACCTTTTATTCAGAGTAGTAACTCAAGCACTGATGACATTTAACTTTTTGTCACTTGGTTAATTTTTTTTTTTCCTATGCATAGTTTCTATTTTACCGATTGTTTACGAATATGTAAACATTGGAGGCCATGTAGATTCCTAGATGCAATGACATTGTAATCTATACTAATATTATAAAGAGGTAACATTTGTTTGTAAGTTTGTATGTTGTATGTAGGGGGTAATCTCCAGAAGTAATGAACTGATTTCAAAAATTCTTTCACCATTAGAAAGCTACATTCACCCTGAGTCACATAGGCTATATTTTATCCCCGTACTCCCACGGGAACGGGAACTACGCGGGTGAAACCGCGGGACGTCCGCTAGTATCAAATAATAACTTGTTACCGTAAATTAGGTGTTCTAGCATTATTTAGGTATATCTATATCTGTGGTAATATAGTTTAATTAGATCTTTTCAGGTAGGCAAGTAGGTAGTGTCTACCTGCAATGCACACACCTGGGTTTTACTGAGATGACAACTAATAGACAGAGATGGAAAGTATGGACGACAAAGACATGCTGTGTCAACACCAAGAAACTAATAGGGAATAGGATAGAGAATAATTTACGATTCTACCCATCAAATCCATACTAATTTTATAAAGAGGTAAAATTTATTTGTAAGTATTTAAGTAAGGATAATCTTTGCAAAATTCTGTCACTAACGGGAAGCTTTATTATCCCTAAGTGTCATCATCATCATCTGCCTAGCCTTTTCCCAACTATGTTGAGGTCGGCTTCCAGTCTAACCGGATGCAGCTGAATACCAGTATTTTACATGGAGCGACTGCCTATCTGACCTCCACAACCCAGTTAGTACCGGGTAATACGATACCCCTTGGTAAGACTGGTTGTCAGACTTTTTGGGTATCTGACTACCTAACGACTGTCAAAGATCTACAAATGACAGCCGGGACCAACAGCTTAACGTGCTTTCCGAGGCACGGAGGAAACTCGGTATGTAATGGGTGGTCACCCATCCACAGACCAACCTAGGCAAGCACGGCTTAACCTAACGATTGATCCGAGCGGCTGTTATTATTTAGCCACGAGCTCCTCCAGTGTCCTAAGTGTCATAGGCTACATTTAAAGTGATACCGTGAGTTAATTTACATACATAACGGGAGCAAAGTTTCGAATAAACCACTAAATAACTTGAACACTACTAAATTGTACTTGGTAGATTAAATCTAAGGATTTTATAATAATATAGGTATTATATTACTATAAGTAGAGGTATTATGGGATTGTGGGTTTTAATAAGATTAGACGATTCATTAAACACCTACTTAGACTACAGATACTGAAATGTCAGATTTGTTCGAGTTAATCTTAATCCAATTTGAATAAATGATCTGATTTATAATGAAAGAGAATGATGGTGATGATGAATGAAGATGATGTCTATACTATGAGTGGACTGCTGTGATCTAATTTTGAAGATGTTCTACTTGAAACTCAATCAAAGATCATATTTGTTTACTTATTACTTATCCTGCATGGCATGGTTTATTGGTTTTTATTGCATTTTTCCTATTAGTTTATCTGTGAGTCTACATTAAGGCTATATTCCCTAGTTCAATATTAAATACAAGGTTAAAAAACTTACATTGTTGAGATTCTCTGTAGGATATTGTCATCGCCTGCAGCGTGGTATCATCGCTCGGCTTCTCGTCAGCCAGGGCGTCGAGCACTACGTGCGCTTCGGGACCTTTTCCTAACCTAAAAAGTGCTAGGGCTTTCAAAGCCCGGGCCGCCTGCAGAGTAGGGCTCTTTTTAAGCACCTTTTCCGCTTCTTGCAGCGCCTTCTTATTATTTCCATTGTCCAACCAGTCTGAAAAATTCATAAATATACTTATCTTCACTGAAAAACATCCCCATTTCTGAAGAGGTTGTCTGAAGTATTGAACACTTGCTCAAGCTAACTTGTTACCGTAAATTGGTCGCAACCGACGCTCCACAATTCCACCGTCGTGCATGTGCTGTGGCCGCACCGCCATTTTTCATTTATAAAGTTTTTTTCGCAAAATAAATTGCCTTTCGGTACTTTTTTAGGCTTTTTCACAGCACGTTTGTTTTGCGATTTTTGTCTGTGGTTGACAACTGACAGTGACATATTGAATGAAAGTTGCCATTATAAACAAACATAGACAAAACCGATTATTTAGAAACCGTAACCTAAAAAAAAACTAAATGCCACGCCACCACCGTTGCCATTGCCATCTTAACATGCCATGCCATATTAAGATCGTTCATCCAAAAAGTTGGCAAGGTCGCGAATAGATGTCTTTTGTAGAAAGAAGAAAATGGCGATATTTCACTCAGAACACAACAACTTGAAGATTACTCGTATGCAGTGTTGCCACGTTGTATTGGTGGATGTCCCTAGACTGCCATTCGAAAGTCCCTAGATATAGGTAAACTTAGTAACATAAAAAGTCTCCAGATGTCGCTAATTTTTTTTAAAGAAAGAAACAGTAAAACGAAGAAAAAAAGACTACTAGTTGGACATGAGTGAAAAAAATTGCAAACGGTTTAGAGTTAGAAGTTATTTTTGAAAAATTTTTTTTAACCCTTTAGATTTATTCCGTATTCGGTACAGCGGGGCTCAAGGCATGTTCGTTATTTGTACCGAATATGGATCTTCCGGACCTGAGAGGTGCTGCGTAAGGGGCTTCGCTTGCCCATGAAAGCAAAGGAAATTCGCTTTTTATTTGAAAATCTCCTGTCAGGGGTCTTTTTATAGTGAAGATTTATTGATATTTTAAAATAAATAAATTTATCTACAACTATGTTCATCGTTGGATACAATATTTTAAATACCCGGGCGTACGCCATCTTTTTTGACCCATGTGCTCGGCACTCAATAACTACTAGCGCCGCGTATCGGAAGAGAGTCAATAACAGAGTAAAAATAAAAGAGAGTTGGACAGGGCTGATGTAGATTATGCAAAACTCGCCAGAAGTCGCCAGAATATATTTTCCCGCTAAGCTTTAAATTTAACTCCCTAAATTAACAAAAATCTCGCTAGATCTAGCGACAAAGTCGCTAAAGTGGCAACACTCGGTATGAGTCCACTCATGGTCCACTCGGTCCGAGCATACTCTGATCGTGTCAACGCCGTTTTAAGAATATAAGCAACCCATACAAGCTCGTATTGTGGCAACGCATCCCAGTGCGCTCAGATTATTTAAGGATTACCACAATACGAGTTGCGTCCGAGTCCACTCGCTCGGTCCGAGCGTACTCTGATCGTGTTGCTTCTGATGGTGTTTTCTCGCACACTTTCGTCTGGCACCGGGATCTGATGCCTTGAACAAGCCCAGCCTGCGTGCGGGCTTCGTCCCGGGGGGGGAGGGGATGGCTCCGAATACGTCTCCCCTAGACCTATTTAGGGCAGCTGGAAGAGGGTGTTGTTCACCCTCTGTCGACACCCGGAGCGTCTGCTGCGAGATGCACGGGAGCTCGTCATCTCCTTCTCCCTTTCCGCAGCTTCCTTCTGCGACATGACGGTTTTGCAGAAGGACATCACCGCGTCCCAGGACTCTGCGCTACTAACCATCGAGCGAACGACGGTCGGCAGCGACAGGTCTCCTCCTACCTCTTAATAACGAGCGCACAGCTCGGATCATCCCACGTGGCACACTCGGCCAGCGTATGCCGCGCCGTGGCCTCCAGGCAGTGGACGCAGTGATGGCACCGGGTGTCCGGCATTCGCCTACACCTCACGCAACTTGTGTTTGTCAGAAGGAAGCAAAATGTAGTTATTTTAGAACAGATGAGTCTGTGTGTACGTGTGGCGACGACAGCAGCCGCAACTGTTAGTGGAACTGCGTGCTCAGCCCAATCTTTTAGAGTTAGACTGGCTTCACAGCTATCCGGGAGACCCGTACGGGCTGTCCGCATGTCCGTGCGCCTAACAAACGTTGTTCTAGCGCCTAACATGTGCTCTCCGGGCGCCTGTACTGACAGCCCGTACGGATCGTCTGTACAGCAGTGAAACCAGCCTTAAGGCAGGCAGGAGGCATCGCTGACGCGTGCACTCCGCACTTTCAATCTCATAGCGACCGAGGCGGACTTTATTTTGCTGTTTTCTGAGTGAATTCAAAAGAAATGCAATTGTTTGTAAATTGTAATTAGCTATTTATGATCAATTAAGTTACGATTCATTAATGCGCATTGATTGCATTGAGTTATCCGGTAAAGGTAGATGTAGCTAAGTAGATAAATAAATAGGTAGTCTTAATTACCATCAGCTAATAGCTACTAGTTCTAGTAACTAGACCCAGTTTCGACCAAAGACGAGACGGGCAAAGTGGTGCGGAGATGTACAAAATTAAATGTGGATTTCCATCGATTAGATTATCGTCGCCTCTCCGTTCCACTCGTCTCCACTTGAGTGGGTTGGAGGATTAGGTACATATTTCAGTTTCGACACAAATTAAGGTAAGTACTGAATTCTTATTAAAACTTTAAGGTACCAATAAGTTTATTATCTTTATGCTATCTCGGGAGGATGCATCCACTTTACACAATGTTTGTGATAATACCTATTGTCCTCCGTGTGTTACATCGTGGCCAAGAAAAAAAAAGTCGAGAGACATCAATAAAACATTTAATTTAACATAAATATCTACATATATAATTTACAAAAGTAGATTTAACCTAAATTAAAATTAAGTTAATCACCTAACAACCACTTCGCAGTCGAATCTCTAAGTAATTCAGTCACACAAGACTTAATATCACTAGGTAAAGGCAGTTTAGGTAGTTCTGCTTATTCTAATAGCCTCTCTTCTTCTATCATTTAGCTCTTAGGTCAACAGTCTCAAATCCTGAGTCAGGGAACATCCCTATTTTTGGTGGTGTTAGTTCTGGAGGATGTTCTCTTGATAGAGACGCCCGCTTGTGTCTTGGTGGAGGAACAGGCGCCGGGGGAGGCACCTTCGACCTCAGGAGGTTCTTAATTTTAATGCCACCTCTGTAGTAATACAGGTACAGGCCTGCTAGAACGCCGATAGCAACGAGCAACGTGACGATAGCGACCACGAAGCCGTACCACGAGCTTCCAGTAGATTCCTCTGGGGTTGGCACCGTTGGCCTTCTGCCAGGAGGCACGTACGTAGGTCTGGGGCGTCTGGTTGTAGTGGCGAAACGTTCTCCTATAGCTATGTCGGCACAAGCTCTGAATTCTTCTTGTGGTCCACATCCCACTGCCTCGGTTCCGTTCCCACATGCACCCCAATTGTTGCCAGCGATATATCTCCATTGCATGACGCAATGGGAACAATTTAGTCCTTCCGGTAGTTTATACTTCATCTCGTAGATTTTGTTGCCGTCTTTAGGATAGAATTTTGTTCCTTCTCTTCCGTCTAACTTTAGTACGTATTTGTCTAAACAGTCTTGAGTGGTTCCTTTGGGTTCTTCGCAGACTCTGAACTCGAAGAAGCCGTTGTGGTTGGCTGTGAGTTCTACTTTGATGACGATGGATTCTTGCGGCGCGTATTTGCGGACGATAATGCCTTTGCCGAACCTGCCTCCTAGTTCGTGTGCTCTTGGGACGGCTGCGTCCCAGGCGTCTCCACACACTCCGCACTTGCCATTGTTTTTGGTCCACTGTCGTGAGAAGCCTCCGCAGTACAGTTCATGGTCGTTGTAGTTGTGCGGGGTGTCGAAACCGAAGCGCCAGGCGGAAGCGCGGGAAGGGGGCTCGATTAGTCTGCCGTGACCACTCGCGGTCTGCCATGTCACTGCCAGCACCGCCAAGCACCAGATTATCTGGAACAGAAATAGGGTTACATTAATGACATGTTTTTTAAATACGCACGGCACGTTGCACGTTACACTGGTTGTTTGCACTTTGCCTCGGTTTAATTCGAATCAATTAGTTAGATCCGGCATCGCTTGCAGGAGTTCAAGAACCAACCAACGAATCTTAATTGTATCTCTTATCTATGCATGTTTGTCAAAATGTTCGAGAATGCTTTATTATTAATAAGTACTTCAGGGTACGCATTGCAGCAGCATACGTCAATGAAACGGATTGGCAATAATTAGCGATATCGCACTAAAATGCTAAAATATTTGCTAACGAGCGAATCGAACACTTTTAGTGACCGACTTATTAGTTGCTTAGTGACGATCCGAATGAATCGTTGAAATCGAAAGGGTTTATTAAGACCTCCATACGAATACGTAGAACCATCCCGTCCTGACAATGCCTTTTGTTTTAGAACCACCAGACTTAGCACTAGATAGTAGGTAACCAGGTCATTGCTTTGCTGTTATAGGCAGGTCAACCAGGGTTAAAATTTAGGTACGTATTAGGGGTCCTGTGGGTACTTCAGGACCTTGAAGAATGTAGAAAGTATTCAATATTATGTAGAATTGATTGATGAGAGATTTTTACAGTTCCAACATAGATTGTAATTTAAAAAAAAAAGTATATCGCGTGATATTCAGAATGGTCAATGGAAAATATGGTCTTAAGTCGCTTCTGAGTTCTTGAGCGACCTACCAAACACCCCCTCCCCGAACCGCTCCCTAGATTTGATTCCCTTGTTTATGCCCACAAAATCCATGCAAGTAAGAAGTAAGAACATTAGATGCCAATGTCTTCGTAGCCCGCAGATGTCCACAAAGTAATTTATTCCATAACTGTGTGCGTATTATATAAGCATCAATTTCACTACCTCGGTCGTTAGAAACCAGTGTTTCGAACCTATCATGATGATCTTGACTTGAAACAGTTGTTTGATTAAAGTGATATTAGGTGAACCAACTCGATCAAGATCAATACAGATGGTGGCCACGGTTTTTACAAATTATATATAGCTAGAATTAGACAAATTATTGATAAATAATGCTGAGTTTTCGGCTTTCCCCGTTTGTATGGAAGAATAATCGGTTTGCGCAGCCTTGCGTCACATCGACTTTACCTCTAATGAACTGTTGCTGTCTAATCAATTTCTAACAGAAATGGTCCCAATGATGATGAAGTCGTAAGTGTCTTTTCTAATTATTGAACTTCGATATTCATTTGACGTGTTGATGTCAACGTAGACTTTATGAATCGACCTACGCCGTGGGAAAAAGATAAGTACAGTCAACAAACCAAATAAGTAACCAGGGTCGATGTTTTCGAATGAAATGAAATGAAATTGATAGAAATATTCAAATTTGTTAATGTAAACTTTATCTGAAGACGTGAAATAGTTTCTAAAAAAAAACAATCGGTGCAGTCTTTGGGGACTGCCGATAGTGAAAACAAAAAGTACACAGGCCCCTCCCCAGTCATAGTACTGGTTATACCCCGCGCATGCCTATGTGGTGCTAAGCCGTAGCGGATCGCCTACAAGTGCTACGAAGCGTGACCGCACGTTATGTCAAGTGACGATGAATTCAATGTTTTTCCTTCACCCAAAAAGTGCTCAACGCGCTCAAAAAAGTTTTTACTTCAAAAACTGCAACTGCATCTGACAACCATGGTTACTTATTAATTTTGTTGACCGTGCCTAGTAAAAATACATGTTACCCACATAATCACGAATTCACGATTACGGCAGTGCTTTGTTTTATTACTTAATCAAATCTAAATTGGGAGTCCTAGGTACTTAAACCTACCAGAAAGGAAACGATAGTCCGTTAGTTACGTTTAATATCAAATTAATTACTTACTTAATTTATTAATTTAAATTAAAGATGCCAAAATTGCCACTAACCCAATTAATCCGGGTCCATATTGGCTCACATAAAGTTCTTTACCCGAAATTGTTCTTCCTAATGATTTGTAATCCGAATGATCACTCTTCCTAAAATTTTTCATCCTAAAGTTTTCATTCATACTATTTGTAGTGCTACCGGCGATGTTCATAACACTCATGTTTCCGAAAATTGTAATTAATAATGTCTAATCAATGTGAATATATTTAAACTCCTACTGTTTTTTATCATAACGTTTTTAGCCCTATAAACATAATTACCATAATATTTTCACTCATACTCAGAAAGAAACATTTAACAAGTGTAATAAAAAATATATGTGTCGAGGGAGACCCGGTCGACGGAGCCCCGCTTCGCGGGGCTCCTACTTCTGAATGGTTTATAAAAAAATAACCACGAAGGGTATGGCGGGGTCTATTCGCTCGCTTTGCTCACTCATTCGACCCCGCCATACCCTTCTAACCTAATCTATCCGTGTCGGGGTGCCCCAAGTCGGCCTTGGCAAAACTAGTTTGTAATCAACCAGCTCATTAAAATTTGGTGCTCAATTTACTAAATTTGGTGATCAATTGATATTTTAGGTGATAGATGTTAGTGGTCACAAAGTTAATTTTGGTGGTCATTATATTTTCCCCCCTATTATTTTGTATGGTACTATTATTCTTATATGTTATACCTACATGTTATGTGAAAATAAAGTTACGCAAAATTAATTAATACTGATTATTATGAATAAAAAGAAATCTAAATAAAAAAGATATGTCTTTGAATAATAGTGTAAAAGATGGTTATGTTGAGAAAATATAGGAAAACAAATAAAAGTATAATAGATGTTTATTGCTACTGACATTATGAAGTTGAACGCTTCGGAATTATGAACATTAAAGACAGAGTAGTTAGGAATTGTGATTGTTAGGATGAAAAATGTTAGGAAGAACATTTTCGGATTTCCAATTATCGGAGTTGAAAATTTAGGTGAACTTTGGCGCACCCAATTAATCCATCTAAATCCGCCACACTCAGTGTAAATCATCGTCTCGGTCAGCAAAATGTAATTCTATTTATTTATTACATAAAGTTACGTCATGAAACGGATCGTTTATTTATATAATGGGTCACTTTCGCTCTCCGTTGTAAATTGAAAATTGGTTTTGTTAAGGCCTAGTTACGGGCCATCAAACTCTATGGTTTTTGTTTAAGGGCGATTTTTTTTTAATAACTTTGTAACGAATTTGTGTTTGCATCATATTTGTTTTGTTATGCAAGAAAGAATTCATTTAATTTCTGTGACTAGCTGACTGCTGATAGGTTGTATCTTCTGCGCTTGTACTCATGGTCGATTTCCACTCTAACAGAACAAATATTTCCATATAGGATTGTATTCAATACAACTCTCCGAGGCCAATTCAACTTCAAATTAAACTATTGTCTACATTAATAATACGAGGAAATCTAAGTTTTCTGAAACACAACCGTTGGTTTAATCTGGGTCTACAAGTTATTTAGGCAGAACCTAAATAATTGTTTTATTTTAACCAGATACCTCAACAGAAAATCTCAACAGCTTAAAAAAATATCATAATAAAAAATATCTATTGTAAAAAAAACATAACCTGTGCTATTTTGTGGGGAAAATCAGAAACATCTTTATTAGAAGTAGGGGTATCTACTAATTGCGAAGGAACTAACTTTCGCTTAAAAAATCTACGCATACATTAATTCATTTATTTCATAAATAAAAGAGGTTAACGCATTTAAATTCGCGCAACTGCTTTTTATTTAACGATTATTTTCTAATTATACAACTAAACATGCAATTATGACTTGTCAACTAGTAATCAGTCATCTTAAAGCCTACCATTGTTAGAAAATGTGCACGCAATTACTGAGATGATGTTGTAATACTTACTAATTTACCGTCTTGGCGCCTGCGAATTTTTGCATCTATTGAATGCGTGTTACCTATCTCATTTATGTTTTTGCTTGTTGCGTATGCCAAAACATCTTGCTCAAGCTGTTTATAGGAGAAATTAAGAGAATCATGTAATGTTGTCGATTCTGTTGTGCACAAACTAAACTTAATTTAGGCTATTGTTATCTTTTTCTCTCTAATAAAACGAGAAAGAGTTGGACGTAATTTAGAGCTGTCAAATTTAGTTGGAACTAATATTTCTATACAAATGAAGGGTGCACGTAAAAACATGTCGACTAAAAACACGGTAAAGCGCAAGGCATAAACTAGTTTGACATCTCTACTAACTTAGTTCATAGCTATAGCCGTCCTTTTCTCGCACTGCCTTTTAGCAAAAGATAGCAATAGCCTAGATAAAGTTTAGTTTGTGCACAACAGAATCGACACCAGTGTCCCAACATTTGAGACTAGGACTACGCTACTAAATTACAATCAATCTTTATGCCAAAATATGAATTACATAGGGGTGTCTCGTATGGACCATTCTAGTCTAGTAGTCAATAAGTCCTGAATTATTTTCTCAGGAATTGGAATTTCTCAGTTACAGCTCGGAGTCTCGATTTGTGACCGGTGAGCGGTGACCACAGGACGTATAATGCGGTGACAATTCAATGGGGAAACTGTGGAGCGAATGGCGCTGGCATAGCTGGTTCCCAACATCGTCATTGGTTGAAAATAAGGTAATGTCATTTTATATTTCAAAATAGTTTAACCTCATTGGTCAGATTGAGACCAACTATGGTGGCGCCATCTGAGATTTACTTTGCCTTGGCCACCCCATTAGGCTCACTCCGAAATAGGACTAAATATAACCGGTGAAATGTGGGTGTATGTACTGTAAGTACCTCGTCCGAGCTCATAGTACGTCTCTACCCAATCCTCTAAGGATTGTAGGCTAGGCGTGCTAGCCTTTGGTCAGTAAACATAATAAACATAACAGTTTGAATTTAGAACACAAACACCCACAAATACGTCAATGCATAAAACGGCCTTGTACAAAGTGATGGTCAATGTTTTCAAATAGAAATCGTTAACGATGCAGTCAGGTTAACGACTTTATAATGGCTCTATGACATAAGAATTCTTCTCCTACTCATAGTGATGTGAATGATCTTGTAATAAGTCTAGGTATCGGTATCTGTAACTAACTAGAGTGATTATTATCTAATCGATTGGAGCGGATTGAATAGAGTCTATCTATTGAAATCGTTAAGCACATAAGTTACGGTATGATTTTGATCTTGAGATTTTTGTGATGTGTTAAGCTGACTTGCCATATTTTATCTTTGTCATCTTTAGTTTTGTATTTGACAGTAAGTATAACTTTACTGTTCCTGGGGGCGAGACACAGTCATGTTCTTATTATTATCTTCTTACGAAATGTGTTTTCTCTGTACTTTTGAAGTGAAAACTTCTCTAGGCGCGTTGAGCACTTTTTGGGTGAAGGAAAAACATTGAACTCATCGTCACTTGACGTAACGTGCGGTCACGCTTTGTAGCACTCGAAGGCGATCCACTACGACGTACCACCACATAGGCATGCGTGGGGCACAACCAGTGCTGCGACTGGGGCGGGGCCTGTGTACTTTATGTTTTCACTTCTATCGGCAGTCCCCAAAGACTGCCCCGATTGTTTTTTTTTTTTGATAAATCTATTTAATGAATATAATACTTAATCGTACATACTCTTTAATTAAATAGGTACCTACAATGCAACCCAAATCTAAACTAGATATCTATAACTAAGTATATGTAGTAGGTGTAGAGTTGCATTTGTAATGGTAATTTTCGCACGTTTTGCATGTGCATATTTTCAGGGATGGTGCTGCATTCTGCCCTTAGTTTTTGCGGAATTAAAACTAAATATTACTGCATTTTATTTTACGATAGAAGATAGTCTTAATCTCGACTCATTATTATGCAAATCTCAAAGCACATCACTAAATGATTTCGCACATAATTATTCCATTCACTCAACACTCCGTATGCGGTCGTGACATTGAATCGTAGTAGGTAAAGATGCAAATCTTCTAATCTACACATAAATCGTGCGAATACCGGATTCTCATTAGCAATTTTAAGTAGGTGTATAGAGTAGAAATGAGCTCATTTACATAGAACATCTTTTCTAGTAAGTATTTTTCGTGAGTTTCGATAATTTTCCCTTTGGACTTGGGAATGACTGAATGACGACACCGGGCAGTCTCGACATAGATAACGACAAAATCGCTAACTTTTGACTCACGAATTAATTCGGTTGCAATAATGATGCTTGCGAGAATCGCATCTTGGATGTAGAGACTTGCATTTCCCGCAAGCATCGTTATTGCAACCGAATTCTTTCGTGAGTAATTAGCAATCAAAAGTTAGCGAATGTGTCGTTATCTGTGTCGAGACTGCCGGCGGCGGCGTCCTGAGGTATCTCAATCTCGAAAAAGGGTACCCACATCTGCATTATCTTGTCCTTATTCCAATTTACTTGGATCTTCTTCTGCCATAGCTACTTCTTTAGAAGTCACCCCCTTTCTAACCATATCATCTTTCAGATAGACCAACCGCTGATTTTTGGTCTTCCCCTACTCTTGTAGCCATCCAGGCTCATGTTCAAAACTTTCCATTTGGTCACATAGCATTATTTTGTTAATTTTAATTCCTATCACCGCCCAGTCCTAAGGGGCCGCCTGCACGAGCGAGAGAATCGCGGCGATATTATCGTCCTTGCTACGTTTTTCTATATACTCTCTTTTAGGCCGTCTCCACGAGCGGGAGAATCGCGGCGATATTTTCGTATAGACATACGTTGAATTTGCCGCGTGGTATCCGGCAGAGTAGAATAGAACCAACCCATTACACTCACGGGTGTCGTATAAGGCGACTAATATCTGAGGCAGAACACCTTGCGCCTCCGTAGACCAGAGAATGGGCAGCAGCGTTTTCTGTTAGTCTTTCATCACTGCGATCTTCAATCCGCCTGCCAAGCGTGGAGATTACGGCAAATTCCTCCCATCATGGGAGAGGCTTATGTCCAGCAGTCGATGTTATGGGCTGATATGTAGTAGTAGTGTAGTTTAGGTTGAATCGCCGCGATTAGCTCGCTCGTGGGGGCGGCCCCTTAGAGATACCATATATTCTCATTTTGCACCTTAGCACAAATACTAATATAGCATTCATCGGCGGAACTCCCATTCTTATTAAGTTTTTCATGGCATTTGTTTCTTTCAAGAATTCCTAGCTAGGGCCAACAGCCAGTAAATCTACTTCAGATCATTGGCCTACAGTCCGCTATGAAGAACGGTCGGTAATACCGAAATGACAGTGACTATACTATTACATGGTACCGCTATCTACGTAAATGTCCCCCGAGACGGACAGTAACGAGGCGGATCCACTGGATGTTATTATAAGTGGCCAGTTTGATAAACAGTTAAGTTTTTTATAAAGGTTAGGTTAGTTAGGTAAATAATGCCTTTTTAGACACTCACCCTCAAGCGAATACCAATTTTTAAAAATCTCTGAGCGAATTTTACATAAATGTGAGAGTGGTGCTGGAAAGTTAGGTAAGTAGTCGTCAAGATTATCGACAGCTAAGTAAGACTCTTGAATACTTGCCGAGGTCAGTGGTCATCATCAGAATGGGCTCTGAATAATATCGAAAGTCATTTTAAACTAAGCACTTGCTTGTCATACAATTTACATTGCTAAGTACAAACACATTTAAATAAGAGAAATTCTGAAGACCTTCGTCACCTTGCTACGAAGACCATGCATCTAACCTTCATTACTAGGATCAATAGACCATACATCTTTATCATCCATCTTCAAACCCATATTGTCTTCATTGTTTCTTAAATCTATAGCCACTATTAATAAACCTCTTGTACACCTTTTTACGGCCCTTTGTTAGAATCTTCCCATACGCAGAATCCGAACCATGACCCAAAAAATACGTCTTTTAGTGGAGCGAGTGTTTTACAGCTGTAATAATTGAATTATGATGATGTAATACTTATTCACTTGAGAAAGTTTAATTACTTCTTGTGTTTATGTTACCCTGGTACAAGATGAGAGATGTTGCGCATTTTGATCTTTTTATAAGTTGGGAAAGAAATTTGAAATTCTGGTTATCTCATCATCATCATTTCAGCCGAAAGACGTCCACTGCTGGACATAGGCCTCCCCCAAGTGTCGCCACATTGACCGGTCCCGTGCGACTCGCATCCAGCGGACTCCCACAACCTTCACCAGGTCATCGGTCCACCTAGTGGGAGGCCTTCCAACGCAACGTCTTCCGGTTCGCGGTCGCCACTCCAGAACTTTTCGGCCTCATCGGCCATCCGCTCTGCGAGCAATGTGCCCTGCCCATTGCCACTTAAGTTTGGCAATTCTCCGGGCTACGTCGGTAACCTTATCCTACCACGTCTGGTTATCTATATCAGATAAAAAACTAAAGTAGATAATAGACCTCGGAATCAAAATCTACACTTATGGTTTGTTTGTTTATTAGAAGTAATCTCTTATGAATACTTATTCGATTATAAAAGTTTGTTCACTGATATAAATTAAGCTTTGTCGAATGACATGAGATATGCATCTACCACGAAGACGAAGTCGTGGGCTGAGGAAATTTAAATACTAGAGATTATACACATTTACCGTTATCAACGCATCGGACCAGCGAAGCATGTTCGTTTAAAGATTATAGTAAAACAGCTAAATCAGAGAAAGAAAATGCCAGTCTCGTTTCTGCTCTTCATGACATAATAAAATTATGAAAATATGTTTAATATAAACAGCTCGTGATTGTCCTAGGATCACAATCGTTCATCTCTCATGTCTTAAAACAACGTATTGTATCGAATATCTTCGTGAGAACCTGTCGAGATCCCATATTGTCTGCTGATTGATGTTTTATCAGCAAAGTTTCTATTGAGAAGACATGAATAATGCATACTTTCTGTTATGCAAGCAGTTTGGGGTTGGAAATGTGAAGAATTTTCTGATGGATGTCAAGAATAAAATTGTGTATGGACAACAAACCTCGTGTAAAGGATAGCATCGAACAAGTGCCTTTCGGGTGCTTTCGGGTTTGTTGAGTAAAAAAAAGCACCTAAGTGGCACAAAAAACTGGAGAAATTAACTGTGTTTGGTTTCATACTAGTTCTTCTCCATAGTCCGTAACGACAATTGAGACCTAGTTTGACGTTTCCTAAGTGCAGGTGTAGCCTTAGGTAGGAATGCAAAATAAAATAATAATTTAAATGTAGACTAGTGAAAATAAACCGATATTCGTGAGTGAATCAGACTGGCACACGTGTTAGGGCAAGCAAATGATTGTCAAAACAATAAAAGCATTATAATAACGATCTCTATGTGAATATTTTCAATATGAATGACAAAGCTATTGCCTAACCCGTCACAATGCGTTACATAAACCTACTTTATGAAACTGGATGCGGTCCTGAATACCATTCATTAAATGAATTTAAATGCATTACGCATCCTTTAGGCTGTGGTTGTGATTGATGGAGCGTGGAGCGGGGCGTTTTGTGAGGTACTGAACGTCCCACATTTTATTTGTTTAGTAGCCTTGAATGTCCCAATGCTGGGCTATGGCCTCCCACATATCCATCCCTGCGCCACCTCGGACCAGCCTTCGTGATGCGCTTCCAGATCATCTCGCCACGTCTTTCTGGGTCGACCTCGTCGGCGCCGCGTCCATCCTCAGATTTATGATTTCTTTTAATTTTTTTTATTTGATAGTGTGTGTTGATGGAAAGTGGTTAGTATTTGACGAAAGTAATCAAAATCTTAGAAATGACACCACTGGATCTTTGGAAAAGCCTTTCAACTAGGAATTCTATTCTAGCACTTAGCAGGCTCTTCTGTATACTGGTAAGTACTACTAACGTGCTAAATTATAAAGTACAGTATAACCACTTCAAGTGTACAGTTCAAGACGGTGCTACTTGTCAAGAAAAAATGCATCGTTATGTCAAACTTGGTACGTTTATTTTAGCTCTGTGGTCTCCCGCCTGCACAGATAAGTTGGCTGAAGTGCAGGTTGATGAATTCAAGAAGATAGTCTTCACGTCATATGATTACAAGACTATAGCTTATGCCTCGCCCGCGTGCTCTTCGATAATAGGGTTTAAGCATGATTTTTTTTATCACTCTAAACAAAGCGTATTAACATCAGAAATAGCAGTTATAAGGATTTGAAACTGCAGATTAGACAGAGAGATCCGATACAGCGAATGACGTCATTCTCTGCATCGGCGTACAAAATCCATACTAAATTCCGTTTATCTATAAAGCTTCGATCAATAATAGAACTAAAGAGTGTAACGTTACATTTTCCTGGATAGGATCCACAAAACTGTAAGGTCACTCTGAGCACTCACCTACCTAACTTTCAGTCTGGAGGGGAGCACTATTAAAAGAAATAAAGGGGACGAGTTATAAGAATTTATTAACAAAGATAATCTAAAGGCTGGAGCTACTTAATTACTAATGCCAGTGAAGCTGGCGGAAAGTACTGAAGATGAAACGCAGAATGAAATAAATAACTGAAGAACGTCCGTCTTCAGACTGTGGAGGAGGACCGAGGAACCATCAACTCTCAGGCCGTAGAGAAGGGCCTAGGGCATCTGTCTTCAGACGGTGGTGGACGGCCGAGGACCGTCAATCCTCAGGCCGTAGGAGGAGGGCCGAGGGCATCCGTCTTCAGACGGTGGTGGACGGCCGAGGACCGTCAATCCTCAGGCCGTAGGAGGAGGGCCGAGGAGCATCAAATCTTCATCAGGCTTGTGTAGCTCAAGGATCAATGTTTCCAGGTGTTCTTGGTGAGGGTGCGGCACGGAGAGAGGCCGACTTAAAACCGAAGAATAAGGGAAACTGCCCTTTTAAATATAATTTTATGGAGCTTCTCAGAGGTGTTACTGCTCTCAGCTCTGAACGTAGACTGCCCATTCCACCACCAGGCTCCTGTCAACTCCACATAATTTACATTTTAAAATTAGAAAATTATTAAAAAGAAAATCGAATGAGGTCGATGTGATTTACCTATACAACCTACAACTAGCTCCAGCAATAAATTAAAAATAAAACTAGGGTTGCCACTAACTGACATCACAAAAGTAAACAAAGATTTAATAAAGATAAAAACTTAAATAACATAAATTACAAGGTAAAAAGGCCAAAGCCGTTGCTAAGCCTCCAAGAAATGACCATGAAGCTACCTAGGGAGGACGAATGCTTAAATTTTCAGGTTAATAATATCCAAAAATGTAAGTGAAAAACATGTAAAAGACATACACATTACATTACCCCGAAAACCCCGGAAAATTTTTGAATACAATGAAAAAATTTTCTTATTTAGCATTAAGAGAGCGTTAATCAACAAAAAATTAAGCTAAATACAGTGATAAAGTAAGTTTATAAACAATTAATTAATGTGTATGTCTTTTACATGTTTTTCACTTACATTTTTGGATATTATTAACCTGAAAATTTAAGCATTCGTCCTCCCTAGGTAGCTTCATGGTCATTTCTTGGAGGCTTAGCAACGGCTTTGGCCTTTTTACCTTGTAATTTATGTTATTTAAGTTTTTATCTTTATTAAATCTTTGTTTACTTTTGTGATGTCAGTTAGTGGCAACCCTAGTTTTATTTTTAATTTATTGCTGGAGCTAGTTGTAGGTTGTATAGGTAAATCACATCGACCTCATTCGATTTTATTTTTAATAATTTTCTAATTTTAAAATGTAAATTATGTGGAGTTGACAGGAGCCTGGTGGTGGAATGGGCAGTCTACGTTCAGAGCTGAGAGCAGTAACACCTCTGAGAAGCTCCATAAAATTATATTTAAAAGGGCAGTTTCCCTTATTCTTCGGTTTTAAGTCGGCCTCTCTCCGTGCCGCACCCTCACCAAGAACACCTGGAAACCTTGATCCTTGAGCTACACAAGCCTGATGAAGATTTGATGCTCCTCGGCCCTCCTCCTACGGCCTGAGGATTGACGGTCCTCGGCCGTCCACCACCGTCTGAAGACGGATGCCCTCGGCCCTCCTCCTACGGCCTGAGGATTGACGGTCCTCGGCCGTCCACCACCGTCTGAAGACAGATGCCCTAGGCCCTTCTCTACGGCCTGAGAGTTGATGGTTCCTCGGTCCTCCTCCACAGTCTGAAGACGGACGTTCTTCAGTTATTTATTTCATTCTGCGTTTCATCTTCAGTACTTTCCGCCAGCTTCACTGGCATTAGTAATTAAGTAGCTCCAGCCTTTAGATTATCTTTGTTAATAAATTCTTATAACTCGTCCCCTTTATTTCTTTTAATAGTGCTCCCCTCCAGACTGAAAGTTAGGTAGGTGAGTGCTCAGAGTGACCTTACAGTTTTGTGGATCCTATCCAGGAAAATGTAACGTTACAGACTGGCGCCCAAATATTTACTAACCCACCCCTCTTTAATTATTTCTAGGCATTCTGCACTTCTCAAAATTCGAAAATAACACTTCCCCAAGTGAGTATATTTGGTAAGCATTTTATTATTTTCATCTTTTCATCCATCTCAACTCTTACTCAACTCTTTTACAACTAAACATCATCTAGGTATTCCTCACCTCACACACATTCCATTATCGAAAGATAATTGGCACCCTTTCGGCCTCTTGGTTGTGTTAACCCACTTGTGGGCATTGCCAAGGTTGGAGATTGGTTACTCTACGACGGTTATTGGACAATATCCCGTAATCGTTCATCTCATATTATATGTACTTACTCTCTACCAAAACATCGCTATACTGCATCCCACAGACTTGCACACCACTACGTTTACCCTCTGGTATTCGTACCCAATGGTCGCTTGATGTGTTAATCCATTCGTGGACACTCCCAAGTGGGTCGTTGGGACACTTCACGACTGAAACAGGAGAATATCCTGTGGATGTTTATACAACCCTAAAATACTACGTTACACCCACTACAAATACTTTACTAATATATTCTAAACTACTAACACTTTAAACACGCTTCATTTTTGATTTGATAACACGGCTAGTGCAATCTATAAATTTTCACTGAAAAAATACTTGATCCTAGACTATAAATTTGTCATACGCGAATTTTGCGTAAAATTGAATCCTTGGGCTATAATAAAATAACTAAATCTAGATTTTTCTAAGAAATTCTAACGAATTAAATCTAGACTAAGTTATGATAATTTTGGGTGATATTCTTATTCAATAACACCAAAATCTTATAAACATACTCGTTAAAAAATCCCTCATTTTTCGATAAAAAACGTACAAATAATATACCTAACCTCCTTTTTGAGTTTCGCCCTAGTCGGGTAAAATTGCATAAAATTATTTTGGGTTGACTTGTTATTTGTCACGCGTTGCTAGTTGCTAGGTAACAGGCCCATAGAGATCTAATCCTTTTGCAGTAGCAAAAAGTTTTTATCAAATTTTGCGGTGGCCAAAATAGGTACTAAAAATAATACCAAACTTTTTATGCATTAGTTCCAAATTTTACCACCATACAGTTTTTATTGGTTTACGATATTTTTTAATCAAACCTCTTTGCACCCCGAGTCGTACTCTTAATATTATTTTTTAATCGAACCTCTTTGGACCCTCTGTGTCTTATAAATTTTTAAACATTCTTATGCCCTCTCAAGTACTCAGACCCTCTTAATGTTTTATTCGGAGCTTACCCGACTACTGTATTACGGGAGCTGCCCTGACGTTTACTCAGTTTACTGAATACGGTGTTACGGTCCTGACCTGATCCCTCTTTCCCTTCTCCTCTTAAACACGAGTCCACACTCTTAAGGGCTAGTCCACACTCTTAAGGGCTAGTCCTCACTCTTAAGGGCTAGTTCTCACTCTCAAGTGCGGGTCCTAAGCACGGGTCCACACTCTTAAGGGCGAGTCCTAAACACTCTTAATCTTGAGTGCTCTCTTAGACTTGAGTGCCCTCTCAAACGCTTTCGTGGACTTGAGTGCCCTCTCAAACGCTTTCGTGGACTTGAGTGCCCTCTCAAACGCTTTCGTGGACTTGAGTTCCCTCTCAAACGCTCTCTTGGATTTGAGTTCCCTCTCAAACACTCTCGGCCTCCGTAGATTTTTTTTAAAATTTCTTTTATCACTTTCATAATATTTTATTTATTTATATTTTTTTTCGATACCTGTTACTTTTGAATTTGCTATCGCCTTATTTTCTGTCTGGAGTTTCTTTACGGTTTTTATTATTTTATAACTTCAATGCCTAGCCTCTTTAACTCATTCCTTGTAAAAACCATTTACATTTTAAGTTTTGTAAATACTCCACAAGGTCTACCTTCTCTAAAACTTTTGGCTTATTTAGATCCCTCTTTTTATTTTGTAGAGCGGTGCACAACTCTTTAAATAAGCCATTGTGTTGAGCGGTGCACAACTCATTAAATAAGCCGTTGTGTCGAGCGGTCGCATTAACTCGTTAAATAAGCCTTAGTGTACTTTTTTAAACTTAGATAATAATTTTTTATCCTTGACCCTCCTTGACCCTTGACTTAAAGCTTAAAGGCTTCTCTTAAGCGCTTTATGCTCTTAAACCTTGGCTGCTTTTCTAAAGCAGAAAAACTTTGTAAATATATTCTTTTAATTTTAACGGGTTTTAGAACAGGTGCGGATTACGACACCTAAATTAAATAAATAAGCCTTCGTAAACCTTAAAAATAATTCCTTGTGGAGTATGCGTCATTGAATGTGAACCATATCCCCTAAGTATGCTGGTGATGTATGATTGAGGAAGTGTGTAGGGTAGGTTGATGAAAGGTGTATGAAAGTGCAAGGTCTTATTTACAACCTCGAAATTTTTTCTAGTTAGTAATTTTCTGGGGTTATGGGGAATCTTAGTTTTAATTGTTTTTAAACTTACTTTATCACTGTATATACTCATTTAGCTTAATTTTTTTTGTTGATTAACGCTCTCTTAATGCTAAATAAGAAAAATTTTTCATTGTATTCAAAAATTTTCCGGGGTTTTCGGGGTAATGTAATGTGTATGTCTTTTACATGTTTTTTTTATTTACATTTTTGGATATTATTAAACCTGAAAATTTAAGCATTTGTCCTCCCTAGGTAGCTTCATGGTCATTTCTTGGAGGCTTAGCAACGGCTTTGGCCTTTTTACCTTGTAATTCATGTTATTTAAGTTTTTATCTTTATTAAATCTTTGTTTACTTTTGTGATGTCAGTTAGTGGCAACCCTAGTTTTATTTTTAATTTATTGCTGGAGCTATTTGTAGGTTGTATAGGTAAATCACATCGACCTCATTCGTTTTTCTTTTTAATAATTTTCTAATTTTAAAATGTAAATTATGTGGAGTTGACAGGAGCCTGGTGGTGGAATGGGCAGTCTACGTTCAGAGCTGAGAGCAGTAACACCTCTGAGAAGCTCCATATTATTTTATTTAAAAGGGCAGTTACCCTTATTCTTCGGTTTTAAGTCGGCCTCTCTCCGTGCCGCACCCTCACGAAGAACACCTGGAAACCTTGATCCTTGAGCTACACAAGCCTGATGAAGATTTGATGCTCCTCGGCCCTCCTCCTATGGCCTGAGGATTGACGGTCCTCGGCCGTCCACCACCGTCTGAAGACGGATGCCCTCGGCCCTCCTCCTACGGCCTGAGGATTGACGGTTCTCGGCCGTCCACCACCGTCTGAAGACAGATGCCCTCGGCCCTTCTCTACGGCCTGAGAGTTGATGGTTCCTCGGTCCTCCTCCACAGTCTGAAGACGGACGTTCTTCAGTTATTTATTTCATTCTGCATTTCATCTTCAGTACTTTCCGCCAGCTTCACTGGCATTAGTAATTAAGTAGCTCCAGCCTTTAGATCATCTTTGTTAATAAATTCTTATAACTCGTCCCCTTTATTTCTTTTAACAGTGCTCCCCTCCAGACTGAAAGTTAGGTAGGTGAGTGCTCAGTGACCTTACAGTTTTGTGGATCCTATCCAGGAAAATGTAACGTTACAAGAGATAGAAATAAAAGTTTAATTATAACTTTTGTGTTGTTAAGCCGATTTATGACTTGTTTTCGCTTTTTGTCATTATTTTTATAGTACTTTATCATTCCGTATCGAAATGAAAAAAAAAAGAAAATTTATACATATTCCCTATTGCCATACTAGCGGGATTAAAAGTATCCTGTGTTATTTCAGGTTATAAACCGTGTGCCAAATTTCATCCAAATCCATTCAGCTATTTTTGCCAGTAAGAGGAACAAACATCTATGCATTCATGCTCACAAACTTTCGCATATAAAAAAACCGGCCAAGAGCGTGTCGGGCCACGCTCAGTGTAGGGTTCCGTAGTTTCCCGTCCGTCACAATAAGTGTTCCCACTTATGAGTTTAAAGGTGGGTATCCATTATGTAAAAGTGCTTGCATATACGAATATACTACAAACTTAGTCCAGAAATTATTTTGTACAACTTTTTGTCTTTTTTGTACAAAAACTGTTGTTTCCATCAAGTTCAAAATGATTTTCCTAGAAAGTCCTTATAAAGTTCTACTTTTCAGATTTTTTTCATAGTTTCTAAACTTATGGTTCAAAAGTTAGAGGGGGGGACACATTGTTTTTTACTTTTGGAGCGATTATTTCCGAAATTATTGACATTATCAAAAAATTATTTTAGGAAACCCCTATTCATTTTTAAATACCTTTCCAACAATATATCACACGTTAGGGTTGAAATTAAAAAAAAAACACTTCCCACTTTACATATAGGGGGCTACCCTAATAAAACATTTTTTTCCAATTTTTATTTTACCACTTTGTCGGCGTGATTGATATACATATTGGTACCAAATTTCAGCTTTCTAGTGCTACCGGTCACAGAGATTAAGCGAGGACGGACAGACGGACGGACGGACGGACAGACATGGCGAAACTATAAGGGTTCCTAGTTGACTACGGAACCCTAAAAACGATTCATAATATTTTGTCGGAGTACCTACGCAGAGAAATTAAGGAAAGAGCAATGACCTTTAATTGGGAATCAAACGAGCTTACCTGTTAAGCGAAGTCTTGATTCAAATTTTATGAGTGGCAATCTGAAAAATAATTATTATAACTTGGTAGTATTTCTTATATCTACGTTACTTCACCGCGGTTTTTAGAGAATTAAAAAATAATATTTTTTAAGAATTGCAACCTTCGTATGCCTCTCTCATCTGACACATGACGCGGTACGTCACTTATTTTAGAGATCTTATCATTGGAACAATCTCTGTTTTATGTACAGAGTAGTTCCAAATACCTATATTCACTATATTTTCCTGAAAGGTTAAAATTGAATTAGGTAGACTAATTATTGCAGCTTTGGGGCTGTTAGTGTTAACTATATTATAGCGGCGGGTGGGTAATTATTTTTCAGATTGCCACTCATAAAATTTGAATCAAGACTTCGCTTAACAGGTAAGCTCGTTTGATTCCCAATTTTACTTCGTGGCAATCTTTCAAATAATTATTATAACTTGGTAGATGTTCAGAGTTGGCTGCAATAATTAATTTATTAACTGATTAAAATGCAAGTAATTCTGAGTGTTGATCTGTGATAATTACATTGGACCTTCTTCTGTAAGAATATTAAAGCTTCCATATTAAAGCTTCAAGGATACTTTACAATAAATATATTACATTTTGTAAAATAACTTTGATAACCATGTAATCCACATTATGTCTGACTTCGTTGATGCCAGCTCTAATTTGAGCTGTTGTTTTGGTTGTATAGTGAGAGTTTAATTCTGGAGTTTAGATGCCCCTTTCACTTGAAATCTGACAAACTTACGAATATTAGGGTTTGATATATTTTAATAACTGTTTTATTGCTCCAATGGGTTAAAGTTAGAGCTAGGAGAACAATCAATGTCTTTGTTTTCTAAATTTTGCTCATATTATCAAACTATGACGAAATTAATTATACTTTTGATAGATTCTATGATTGAGGCAATGATAGCCTCAGATCTCTCAGTAAGTAATTTTATAATTTGAAATCCAGTTGTAGTGTTAGTATTTTATAGATGTGTCTGCAAATAAAAAAGGCTCATCAACTCCATTATTTAGTGTTGAATTGTCTGGAAGTACTATCAAGGAATGCCACTGGCATTATTTTTATTCACTTAGGGCCTTTTGTTAAAATACTTGCAACAGAATAGTGCAACCAAGGCAATGTTTATTCACTTAGGGCCTTTTGTTACAATACTTGCAACAGAAGAGTGCAAACAAGGCAAGTATAGAGTTCCATAGATATATTGTCTCAAAAGGTGATTGTATAACTATAAAAAATTTAATGTAATGATTTTATGATCACATACAATGTCTAACTATTGTTCAATAGTAGAAGAGCCCGAGTCCATTCAAAACACTGTTTCCAATTAATATTACAGCCAATTAATCAGAATACAGAAATCTCTTCACTTTATTGTCGTGAGAATTAAACTGATTTTATTAATCAGTACCTAGTAGTAAGTACTTCTTATCAATAAAGCTCAGTCATTTTTTAAGGGTCTAGGTAGATCCTTGATCAAATATTATGGATATTAAAGTGTTCACTCTATCATCACCAATTAATATAGTTACATACAATTAATAAGAAAAGAAAGAGAAACCTCTTTATTACAGTGTGGATTAAACTGTTTTTATTATTAATTAGTACCTAGTAGTACATAGTATAAATAAAGCTAAAAATTTTGCTAAGGGTCTGGTAGTCTTATGACTAAATATTATGAATGTTAAGGGATTCACTCCTTACTGGTAAAACAGAATTTGAGATTTAGTCAATTGGCTCGAAAAGGACAGTTGAGCTATTTTCTCAAAACTGTTTGTATTTAAGTCTTAGAAACTGATTTCTGCTTAATACTTTTAGTCTGGTAAATTTTGTACATTATGATTTCGTTTATAATTCATTTTTTAACCTATTATTCCTATAATGATAGAAACAATATAAATAAAAACATTGTTATTATTATGTTTTCCCAGGCACCTTGTAAAGGAGCAATAAGTTTTTGCGGTTTCATAGTAGAAAAAATATAATACTTAGAGGTCTGGTCTCCACGATGAATATTTGCTATATTAGTATAATTTCCCAAACTATTTCAAATATTAGGAACTTCTACAAGAATCAGCAGTGTTTTCATGACAATGTCTTTCAAGGGTCTCGAACACTCCTGTTTAATCATCTAGTAATTCTAAAGAATTGACTAAATGTTGTGCAATTAGTGGATATGTGTTGACCATATTCAGTCAACATTGTGTAGGTAATTGGCTACATTGCCGTAATGTACTGTCAATTCGTTATGAATTTTAGTTGGATTTTATTAGCTCTACACGAAATGTATGGCATTTTATCTTCTAGTCACAATCCATTGATCTCTGCACTCGCATGCACCCCCCCCCCCTTTTGTTTCACTTTATGGTTATTTTCAATAGAAAGCTATGAAGCTATTAAAGCCAATACTCCAATTGGTAATGAAAACTGAGAATAAATGAGATTTCTTAGTTAAAATTTATTTTTATGAGTTTGTATAAATCTCACAATAATGTCTGCCCATCTATCTTTTCGGGTATTTTAATTGTGATTTTAATTTTATGTTATGATTCAATGTAGGTAGATGACATGTTGTTATTTGATAGGGATTAATTTGTTTTCAGCATGGTTCATTTTCTAGTAGGCTACAGCTGATTATAGGGGTCAACGCCCGGAACCAGGGAGCAATGAAGTTATGTTTTACTACTGTCTTCATAAGGTAGTCAAAGTAATAATTATATTTCATTTTAGTTTTAAGGTATGAGTCAGCAACAATATGATTAAGAAAGGTGCTTAATTATTATGGGTAAGGTTTAAGTGATTTTAAAATGCAATGCAATGCAGGAAAAACTATCTGGTCATGAGAACCCTTCCAAAAATACTCTTGGACTTAAGGGGTACTTAAAAAAATTGCATGATTAATATACCCATAATTTAATATTGTATCTATGGATTGCTAGATAAAGCAATAGGTTACTATTGGAGATGTTATTTTAGATTGGGCTTATACATAATGATGATAAGAATATTATCTTTGTTCGAAGCTGGGGTGGGATTTAGTTCCACTTTGCAATTTGATTTAACACTTCAATACCCGCAATTACAGACACAATTAAAATAACAATGCACTGTGCCTCACGAGGCACGGCCGGGACCATACGGGTTAGAACTAAAACAGGTTTAGTTGTTAATGTCATTTGTACATTGACAGGCTGTTATGACCTCCAAACTTTGTAAGTCTATAACCCTTTCCCTCTCAATACTAATAGTTTTGAGTATTATGACATTATGGTGTATAGATTTGATAACAAATGGTTTCTTGAACCATTGTACTTAAACCAAGTACCCAGATCATTACTTTATAACTGGTATATAATATGGTTAAATCATTCCGGTACCATCCTTGATGTGTTCTCTTTTGGGGGTACTGACTTAGCACTCCAGTATCTATTATTGTGTTCAGTCTTGAAAGATTTTTGTTAACGGGATACTTTTTTGGGTGTTGAATTTTATTGTGCTAGGCACAAACAGATTAATTGATCTTCTTGTTGTTGGTGGTAAAATCTCTTTGGCTACATGTATTAGTTATTTGGAAATATACATAATAAGCTAAGAATATAACTATTGTCCTTATAGGTTTGGTGTTTCATTTCATTAAAGGAAATATAAATAATATTAATTTAATCTCGAGGTTGACATTGAACATTGGTAGGTTGTGTTATGCAGTGTCATTCAAGCCATTCATCGGTTGCTTTGCTTATGATAACAGTAACATTCTAATTTGGTTTAGAACATCTCAATACCTTGGTTCACTGGTTCACCATATGTATAGTAGTGAAACAGAAGTCTGTCATAAGTGTCTGGAACATTTTCCATCAGCTGTTCTCTCATAGTATTAAGTGAACAAAGAATCTTGTTCTATTATTTGAATGAAAAGTTGTTATATTTAAATGTAAATATTACTTCATCGCTGAAAGATCAAAATTACAAGTTTATGGCATAGCCACAGGGTTCTTTGATAATATCATACTTGACGTCAAAGCTTACACACATAGTGTAGATTATAACATGCTGTAAATATCTCGTATTTAGGCATGTAGATATTATAAATATCCTGTATAGTCTGACATAACTTCCACCAAAATAGAATAAATACACTTTTTGGGCTGGTGTTTTCATTAGTTAAACGTATGTGTAACATTAATTTATACTTGATGTTCAAGCTAAATCTGCGCCAGTCACTTTGCAGCAATGATGTCACAATCTGTTTTCTGTTTTATTTTGTTTGTAAATGTATTACTAACATAGTTTGTAAGTATATTGTTACTAACGCTGAGTCTTGTTGCTCGAAATAAATAAGTTATTATTATTAAAAACACATTATATGGGCTTAACATGCTGTTAGTATCTCGTACTTAAGAATGTGTGGTCCTGACAAATGTATGTCAGCCAGCCAGCAACTTTACTCCCTGATGGGAATCCAGGCAAGGAATGGTTCCACATTCACTGCGAGAGTATAATGCATTTGCAAGGTTATAACACACACGGGATGTGCTAAGTTAAGCAGGGTCGTCTTACGACCTGCATGGTCATGGATATATAGCTCAATTTTGTAATTACCTGATCAAGGTAATGAAAGTACCTGCCCTTTGCTAGCATTGTTCGATAAATTTAGCTGGACACCGCGTGTCAAACTGATAATTTACCATGCAGCTAGTAACATGAGGTGTTACTGGTCTTGAAAATGGCACTTACCTGCCGTTGAATGCTATGCCATTAGATTTTCAGTGTTAGCATCGTTCAAAGACTCAGCTAAAGGATATCTCGTATCTCCACTGATAGATCACCATCCAGCTAGTAACCAGTAGTAGTGTTACTGAGGTATCGCGTACCCACTGGAGGAAAAAAGCTTTAACGAGCTTACAACCCCCTTAGTGCTTCGATGAGCACTGTGGATATCGCGTATCCGGGGGTCATTTAAAGTCGGGCATCCAAGTTGTTGTCAGGAATACACTTTTCCTGCTTCGTCTCTGATGTCTTCTGATAAATAATGTCCTTCCAATTTACGTCCTGGTCGGTAGCGAGCGTTATTTGTAAATGCTTGGATTTCTGTTTCGGGTTTACGAATTTCACTAAAGATGCACTTAGTACACTTCCTGTCACTCGACATTTTGTTATTTTGGTAAAATGTAATGTAAACTTAGTTATAAATGAATAATTTGACGAGAAAGATTTTTTCTTGCGGTGTCGATAACGCGCCAATAAAAAAAGTGACGTACCGCGTCATGTGTCAGATGAGAGAGGCATACGAAGGTTGCAATTCTTAAAAAATATTATTTTTTAATTCTCTAAAAACCGCGGTGAAGTAACGTAGATATAAGAAATACTACCAAGTTATAATAATTATTTGAAAGATTGCCACGAAGTAAAATTCCTATTTATCCTGGCGCAGACTATAGTTGCGACTAAAATGCGTAAACTTCGCTGCTGCCTATTACCATTGCTCTAGCACCTATACACAAGAAGTGCTCCAACCAGACCGTCACCAATTCAGGCAAGTTTTGTATTTACGTTTAGCAAATGTAGCGATTTCAATAGCGACGCAGGTTTACTGAGGAACAATCGGCAGTGGAAATCGATTCTGGATACTGAAAAACATTTCGGTATTCAGAAACGATCAAACATTCAATCCTCGTACAACAAACAATTGAATGACGTCAGAAACGATCCGAATCACATCAAGAGTGAATCAAAGTTTTCAGAATTTATGCGGCCGGGTAGCCCGCGAAATTTAAATTTTCTTATGTTTTTTACTATTTGCAGGTCTGTGTCGGTCGGGTTGTAAGTTGATTAAAATTGTATTTGGAAGCACGGGATGACAGCTATAATTCAAATTTTCCTTCGATTTCTAGGTCAGGCAAAGTGGTTCGGGGAAAATCATTCATCTGTGCACAAGGAGTATGCTAATAAATTCCGCAATTGTTTGATTACTATTTCCCAACTTTTATTCTTAACCTGGCCCGAACATGTACCGAATATTGCCCAAATATTTGTACAAAGGCCATTTGCACAAGTGTTGCCACACTAATAAATTGTTTATTGGGCAACCCGCAATGCCTAGACGTGAGATGCATGCAGCAATGATTCAGGTGGACATACATTAATTTTATTTTGTAACCACAACAATCGTTTTTATACAATACCTATATCAGTCATTACTCTGTTTAACAATATGATTCAGTATGATTCATCGATTTTTTAACATGAGTAATTGCAAAAATAGGCCGGAGAATAATCGTTGTTGGTTTAATTTTGATTATTCAAGACACATCTTTTAGTAGGAAAATGAATGAATAATATTATTCGGAAGCATGGATCAATTAAGTACATACTAATTCGGAAGCAACTTGAATGATTTGTTTTTAAAAAGGTTCGACAAGGTCTCCGGGAAGCAATTTCGACCACTTCGTGCGGATGCTATGTTGGTTCCGAGTTTCTCACATTCCGAATTGCTTGGGAATTTTAGGTACGGTATGGGTACCTTCAAACACAGGAATGTAACTAGTATAAGTAGGTACTTACCAGTCTTTGATGAATAGGTATTCAGTAATGTTTAAACTACGTAACTTAAAATTCTGTGTTACCCAACCTCCTCAAGGGATTAAGGTGAAGTCTAAGTCATTCTAATTAAACCCAAAAATTCACCCACATTCGCCAGGTATGTTGAAGTAGTTTTGTAAGTACCTACCAGATTTTTAATCTCATACATCCAGATTCCGGGCTGCTATACGGATGAACTATTGAGAAAACTAAATTATCTATACTTTGCTCGACATGGGGATCGTACAGGACCTACAGCTATCGTGCTTGCGAACACTAGACGAAAGAAAGAGTTTATATTTTTCCAAAGAACATGGCCGCCACCATTCTTTTCTTTTTTCAAACAAGGAACTCCAAGGCCGCTGGGAAATAGGGCTGTGCTTCGCTTTGAGTGGTCATCGTTGTTAGTCGATTAGTATTCACGCGAGCATGTGTCACGATCGTGAAATGAATTGCAGATGAAAGTGAAAACGCTTTGGGAGATGCGCAACGAAACTTTCGGACTATTGTCATGGTATTAGCGATATTCACCATTACACTAAGCTAGCGTGTAATCGGGAAGCACTTACTTTAAGCGTTAGAGAATGCATTATGTTATGAATATCACTGCGGTCCGTATGTAATGTAAATATAGACTTTCTTTTGGTGTTTTCTTGTGATGACGGGTTTTAAGTTGATGGCTGTGTCTTGTACTACAGCACTTTGCTAATTTTAACATAACATCACGCTTGTAATCCCCGAAGGGTTAGGCAGAGGTGTACCTAACAGTTATGTTTAGGTCCCATGTAATAGGGCGCGAGCCTATTGCCACCAAACGTGTACAAATCCAGATTCCGTGGCTGTAACTACTTAGGAGTTCCTGGATTGATGGAAAACCCCAATAACTCTTTACCCGACCTGGCAATCAAACCCAGCACCTCATGCCAAGCCATGCAATCGTGCAGACCACTAATTATAATATACTTGGAATTTTTACGAAAAAATAAAGTGCTCTGCAGTAAAACAACTTTTTGAGTCGCCAAGTTACATACAAATGTCAAGTGTCAAAACATAACATCAGAAAAAAAATCGGAGCAGTCTTTGGGGACTGCCGATAGAAGTGAAAACAAAACACAGGCCCCGCCCCAGTCGTAGCACTGGTTATGCCCCACGCATGCCTGTGGTGCTACGCCGTAGCGAATGCTACGAGTGCTACGAACGGCTACGAAGCGTCACCGCACGTTACGTTACGTGACGATGAGTTAATGTTTTTCCTTCACCCAAAAAGTGCTCAACGCGCCTAAAGAAGTTTTCACTTCAAAAATTAAAAGTTATCATCACCAAATTCTGGTAGGATCAGCACAGGTTTGAAGCTTTCACAATTAATCTTTATCAGTCCACATTAATAAATAAAAAAACCCTCGACAAGACATGCTTAACCTCAATTAGACACCGATTAGGAAGGCACTTCGAACTGACTAAACAGTTGATGAGTTCATGACAAAGCTTACAAATGAATAGATCAGACACGATGTTTGCAACACCGCCACAGCCATTCTTTCTAATCAAATCGAGACGGCCACACAAATGACAATGTTACATGAGTCGAGTTAAGCTTTCTCTGGATTATTTTGTAATGTAGATTAGTCTGTGGTTCGTGTAGTATATCTCTTGATCTTCATCATCACACCAATCCTCGCACCTCTCCACTTTTAGCCGTTTCCCGCCATTCGTCGTGTCTAGGGTTGCCATACGTCCGGAATTTTCCGGACAAGTCCGGAAATATAGGTCTTTGTCCGGAATGCGGGGGGAATCTTAAACCGTCCGGAATTTCTACAAATAAGTGAAGAGTGAAATAAAAAATGAAAAAACCAAATTATTTATTAATTATTTTTGATGCCTGATGCCATTGTCGTAATCTTCGACACATACACTATGAATCCGCAATACGTACGAGTACGTACGAACTTCAAAATCACTTCCATCTAATCGCTGCAAAGACAAACGCTAGACTAAATCAAAACAAACAAACTCAAAGCAAAAGCACACGGTGCGCGGGTGTATCATGTGCGCGGGCGAACGCAGGCGACGGAGAGGCGCTTCCCCCTCACCCCTTACCACATACCACCGCGCGCGTGTCAAAATTCAAACGATTTGGCAATCGATTTGGTTAGTTTATTTACTTGCACGATGCGTAACGATTTTAATAAAAAAATAACAAGATTGTCCGGAAATTTCATGGAATGTCAGGAATTTTCTCCGGATTTTTGATATTTTGATCTGGGAACCCTAGTCGTGTCTGACAGTAGGTAATTGACATTAGTGACAGCTGCAGTTATTCCGGGCGGTGTACTTAAGAGATAGTGTTTGCTAACCATGGAACTATTATGTACTAAATAAAAGTCTTTGGAGTTGTCATACATTTATCGAACACTAGGTAGGTACAGTTCGCTCAGGAAGTCTTTGAGTGGGAGTTGGAAGAATAGAGGAAGAACGCAGAAATGATGGGTGCATTGAGTAGATGACATGTCTAGAAAAGGAGAGATACGGAATTGATGGATGCTCCAAATAGTAGGTTTCGAAAACAGTCTATTAAAGCCTTAGTTGCCACGATATATACTAATATCAAGACTAAGTATTGTTTTTTTTAAGAAAAGGAAAGCGTTTCATAACACCATTCGATCTGATTCTTATAATAAATTATCGGATAAACAAAAGTGGAAGATGGGAGAAGCTGATTGACCCAAATCAGATTAGGAAATCAATTAAAGAGCTTTCATTCTAAATCGGGGAATCGGGAAGTGATATGAGGCATTAAATAGATCTCACTTTAAAATAACACAGGCCAGCTTGCATCACTTAATACTTACTGCACGTATTAAAAGAAAACCTGTTTTTACCCATCATTTGAAGTTATCATGTTTATCTTTGGTATAAAATTAACGAACCACCAGATTTACCAAAATGTTACGGCAAAAAAATAACTTTTGATTGTCAAAATTAGTAATGATCACCAAAATTAATCCCCATTTTATCGTGAAATTAGAACCAAAAATGTATATTTTTAGTTTAATGACCACAAGAAATTTAAATGTTATGCTCTTGCATCCGAGTCAAGGGAGACCAGCCCGCTTAGTATGAACGCCGTAGACACGAAAGAGAATCGATAAATCTTTTGTTCATCTGTCATTTTGTCGATTCAATGACAGATGAACAAAAGATTTGTCGTTTCTCTTTCGTGTCTACGGCGTTCATGCTAAGCGGGCTGGTGGGCTCCTATTTCTGAATGGTTTATAAAAAAATAACCACGAAGGGTATGGCGGGGTCTATTCGCTCGCTTTGCTCGCTCATTCGACCCCGCCATACCCTTCTAACCTAATCTATCCGTATCAGGGTGCCATAAGTCGGCCAAGGCAAAACTAGTTTGTCATCAACCACCTCATTAAAATTTGGTGCTCAATTTACTGTTAAATTGAGCACCAAAATTAAATGTTAGTTGTCACAAAGTTATTTTTGGTAGTCAATAAATTTTCTCCCTTTATCTTTTGTGGTGCAGTGGCAAATCTGGAAATCGTGAGCTCAGGTTGGCCGCTGTAGATATAATCTGGCTAAATGGGGTTATCCTCGAATGTCCTCGTTTCATCCGTAATAGATTGCCAGTGTGGAACCCCTCTGCAGGATAAATGCTCCATCTCCTGTCTTGCCCATCCTCTTGCACCCATCAAGATCTAATCGAAGCAAATGCAAGCTGTGCAGGCTACATACTGGTCTAACACAATTTGAGTTCATCGACACGTAAAGAAGAAGAAGGTACAAGCAAGTAGGTAATAAAGGCATTGTTTTGAATGCTTGAAATAATTCAGCAATGAAAACAATGCTATTCGTTTTTCCGCAAGATTTGAGCACGTGTTTCTTCATATCGAGATTGCTATAAATTGTTATTGAAAAGAGATTACGAACTTAGATTGAAACTGCGTAAGGTTTAGTGTATGTTTCATATCCATTTCGATTTTTTTAACATTCTTTTTCTAGCGTCTGTGGTTTCTTTACGTAAACGATTGATTTGAAATAAGATTATAATGATGATTTAAAATTGAATATTGATTGACTGATTGAATTCATAGAATAATTTAAAATATTGGTGTTACTCGATGGAACTTGATGGCTCAACAATAGGTATTATTTTGACTTTTTAAATGTTTGTTAGGTTTTCTTTTCTGCGTTGGTGATTTTTAAAATTTTTCAATTTATGAACATAACACATTGATGAGTCAATTTTAAGTGATATAACATCAATTTACATGATAGCAGACGAATTAAACGTATTAATAGGGAAAGTAAGAGGAACCCTCGCCCGTATAACTGGTCCTACGAGCATAATAAACTGTGGAGAATGTCGACGCAGGTGAAAGTGTTTACCTTTAAATGACTCTAAACACTATTCATTTTGATGTCGTGTGACAGGTGGAACGTTTAAAGGAAATAAGGACTTATGGTGAATGCTCAAGGGTAGCCCGCGAAATTAAAATTTTCTTACGTTTTTTGCAATTTACAGGCCAGTATGTTGATTAAAATATTATTCACGGTTGTAAGACGTACGTAGTTACAGACTTATATTCAACAAAATCATCAATACAACCCTCAAAGTTCTTAGAGGTGTAAAAATGACTTTATCAAGGTCAAAATCATTCCTGCACCTTTATGAACTTGGAGGGTTGTACTTACTGATGATTTTGATCATTATAATTCTGTAACTACATACGTCTTACAGTCGCAAACAATATTTTAATCAACATACAACTAAGCACTGGCCTGCAAATTGCAAAAAACGTGAGAAAATTTGAATTTCGCGGACTACCCTTGAGCATCAGCCTTAATATGATTATTATAAGCTACACTTTCCCAATGAAGGGCAGATGCCTCTTTTTATGCGGAGAAGGCATGAGTATTCACAACAACAACAGCCCATAACGTCCACTGCTGGACATAAGCGTCTCCCATGATAGGAGGAATTTGCGTAATCTCCACGCTTGGCAGGCGGATTGGAGATCGCAGTGATGAAAGACTAACAGAAAACGCTGCTGCCCATTCTCAGGTCTACGGAGGCGCAAGGTGTTCTGCCTCAGACATTAGTCACCTTATACGACACCCGTGAGTGTAATGGGTTGGTTCTATTCTACTCTGCCGGATACCACACGGCTTATGAGTATTCATTGTATCATATTCATCCTACGACTTCTCAAGTTAGTTATGAGATTTCAGAATAATATTGATACTTATAGCTTCTGGTATTCAACAGCATCCGTCTCTATTGTTATATTTCACTGGAAGCCGACTCCAATATCTGTGGTAGACGGGATGAGACAAGCAAGGCGTAATTATTATGATGTCAATACCAAGAATCCAAAATAGAGGAAGGAGCTCGTGGCTAAATAATAACAGCCGCTCGGGTCAATCTTTAGGTTAAGCTGTACTAGGTTGCTCTGTGGATGGGTGACCAGCCATTACATACCGAGTTTCCTCCGTGGCTCGGAAAGCACGTTAAGCAGTTGGTCCCGGCTGTCATTTGTGATCTTTAACAGTCGTTACAGGTAGTCAGTGGCCCAAAAAGGCTAACAACCAGTCTTACCAAGGGGTATCGCATTACCCAGTACTAACTGGGTTGTGTCAGATAGGCAGTCGCTTCATGTAAAATACAGGTATTCAGCTGCATCCGGTTAGACTGGAAGCCGACCCCAACATAGTTGGGAAAAGGCTAGGCAGATGATGATGACCAAGAACCCAAGATAGATACGGATTCTCCGGCCCTTATTCCAATTTATTTGAGGTCGGTCACGGTGTAGCATGTCTTCTTTTTTCATACTTCTCTAATACTTGCCATCTCAAACACCTTTCTTGTCACAGATAAATGAAAATTAAGTTGATAAAATCAAGGATATAAATTCTTCAGATAGAGATTGTAATTTCCACGCAAAACGTTTCGATTAGGTAGGTACTAAAAAATATGTCGGACACGCACAACGCTTTGTCGATTTAGTAAAGCTATTCACTTTTATAACTATGTAATTACTACCTGCACAGGTACACGACTCGATGCATCGATAACATTTTTGGTAATATTTCATGTTTGCCTTCACTCTGTTTCCTGTTTCTTATAATTTATTGTTGATTTCCACTAATTAATTTAATTTTTGTATTATCTTTCCGAGATATAGAAGATAATATAGGTAGTTTTGCATGGACAGAGGACATATAAAACCTTTAGGTAAGGGGTACCTCAAGGTTCTATAATCGGCCCCATTGCGTTTGAAACTGAACAAATGAGAAGAAAACAATTGTTGAACTAAATTTTGAGACGAAATAATTGGATTTTCATGTGTCTTTAGTGCGCGTGACTGACATTATTAGGAAGCTGGTAAATGCAGTTCATTTACCAGCTTCCTAATAATGTGAAATGTAGAAGTCAGAGGAAATGTAACTGGTGTCTAGTATGGAATGTTGCGCTTGCGCTTAGCCCGAGATAGCTAACGTAATAAGCCGGGTGTACGTTACAACACTTGCGCTTACACCATTCAATGAGAGTTTCCATTCAGTTAACGTGTGCAATATTATTTGTCGTATATTTTTTACAAAATTATTCTTAACAATTACACACCTGTCCCACGACATCAAAACGAATATTTCCATAGGTACACTCTAAATATAAATAGGATCATCAGTTCAAGGTTGGTCATTATTTAAATGATTTTGACAATTGGGAAGTTTTATTTTTCATTGGTTTGTAAAATTTGAACACTGTCTCGGTCAAGGATTTTAAATAATTCTTTGACTTTTTAAATGTTGATAATAAATCAGAGCGTGTTTTTTTTTATTTGACTAAAATGCACTCTTCTCCACCACATTTAAATGTGTGAGGATTAATCCATAGGGGAGGCGAGTATCCTAGCAGTTAATAACAGCATAACCTACAGCACTCTAGTCTATAATTTTCTCACATTATTCATAGACGGATTAGGTACATTACCTGTACACATTTTTAGCTAGACTACCTAAATGGCTAGACAAGAGGCCATGTTCTCATTCATGATCATAAATTGGTAAAGCATTCATTAGTAGCCATGTTGTAATTTTCTAATAAAAATTATATTGATGCTCTATGAATTTTCTTTTCTCGAACTCATAAGTTTTTGCTTCAGAACAATAACGTTTTTGCCAATTGTCGTCGATGACATCCGGCCAGCTTCCGACTTTCTTTGACATTTATTTTTTGTATGTCCGAACCAGTGAAGGTCAAAACCATAGACAATTCTTTTTACCGCGTTTTTATTAGAAGTCACCTTAAATCCGTTGTTTTGAAATGAAATCGAATTCGATGGATGAATGATCGGTGATCGTGAATTCGTGACCAACGGTTGTTTCTTTTTAAATCTAACGACTTGGATATCTTTTTAGGGTTCCGCAGTCAACGAGGAACCTATAAAGTATCGCCATATTTGACCGTCTGTCTGTCCGCAGCTTAGCAGACTCTTAGTACTAGAAAGCTGTAATTTGGTATGAATATACAGATTAGTTTAGTTACGCCGACAATTTGTGGTAAAATAAAATCAAATCTCTAAAATATTTCTTTTTAGGCTAGGTAGGTATCTCCTATAAACCTGCCCGCTTAGCATGAACGCCGTAGACACGAAAGAGAAACGACAAATCATGTTCATCTGTCATTGAATCGACAAAATGACAGATGATCAAAAGATTTGTCGATTCTCTTTCGTGTCTACGGCGTTCATGCTAATATATATATATATTATATATTGCTGCTGGACATTACACACAGCGCCATCTAGTGCCACACTAAGCAACGAGGCTTGTGTCGTGGACACCAGATAGTTGATCTACTACATAGATACTTTTTGTTTGTAAATACATACTTATTATATATAAACATCCATGACTCGGAAACAAATGTCTATGCACATCACACAAACATTTGCTCCGACCGGGATTCGAACCCAGGACCCTAAGAACGTAAGGCAGCCTTACTACCGCTGCGCCAATCGAGTCGTCGCTAAGCGGGCTGTACACGTAAAGTGGGGATTTTTTTTTCTCGAGGTCTTTAAAAAATATTACGAGTTTGTTTTTATAATTTTTGATTAATTATTCGTTTGTGAAACAATAATTGTTAGACTCAAGTGTCCCCCCTACTACGGAATCCTAAATTTTGCGTAGCCCGACACGCACTTCGCCGGTTTTTAATTCTTGACAACGCAACGGTAACGAATCGAAAGTAACGTTCGAGTGAAAGTTTAAAACTTTTTTTAACTTTTTTGTTTCTTTTTATTAATATTTAATAGAGAATAAATACCTACCTATTTTAGATTTACGTGTTTGTGCTCTTAAATTATAGCTATTTTTCTATAAATAGCTTCAGATTTCAGATCAGGACTATAGATATTTTAATTTCTCATAGATCCTACTTACTCGTAATTTTTGCTATAAATAAAATAGTAACACATTAATGATTGAATCGTAAACCAGTTCTAAGTTTTCTCAAATTGTTTAGATACATAAGTAGATATGCTTATGTACCTGAGTATCTGGCGAGAAACCTAGTATTTAGAATTTCTCTTTAGAGTACCGTTATTTAACGACAAGAAATGTACTCGTAGTTGACAGCTAATCATTTGTGGTTTCAGAGGTAATGACTGCCATTAAATACTAAACTAAGTTAGTAGTTAGTTTAAAAAACTAAGTATTTATCAAGCTTATTTAGGTTTATTTATTTGACAAACTGCTACTTTCTTTCAATGGGTTATTCCCTAAGTACCCCGATCCCCGAGGCTCCCGTCCCGGAGGACCCCGAAAACGATAAATATAATAAAAATTATAAGTACGATGACTTTCCTTTTTTCAATTGTTTGACCAATAGGTAGCTAAAATACGATTTCAGTCTTTTAATTTTTTCTTCTCTTTTTTAGGTAGCTTGTGTTAAAGACAGACTGAGAAAAAACAACCTCATTTAACTAAATAATTATTTTTTTCTTTAAATCTCTGTGAAAGGACTTGTAAGTAGTTAGTTTGGTATCCAATGATATTCTATTAAACAGCTATATGTTATGAGCGCGCAATCGTGAAGACTCGAAAACTGGCCAATTGGCTTGTTTTGCCTTTATTCTGCGTCACTGCGTGACATGTGAGCTGGCTCTGCCCCGCGTCACACTTTTTTCGGTGGTTTTGTAGGTGTATAATAAATCTGTTTATTAGAATATTATTGTTGGTATCTATGAGTATGATCTGGGTATTATTTCAGTATTCAGTCAGATTTCAACCACCAGCTTTCATGTTCTTTCTTATCCATGGAGTTATTTGCCCGTTTTTCTCCGTAAAGATCTACGTTTTGAAATGGGCAACTACAGTACTTACAGATCTTATGCCTTGTGACTGGGACTGAAGCTTCATTTTATTGTCTTTGTTTCGACAATTCAAAAGCGTAACTGGCCTACTTGAAATAAATGCTTTGATTTTGATTTCTTTGCAAATTACATTTTAGGGCGGGTAACACCCAGCCATTCGTATTACCCGGTACTAACGGGGTTGTGGACGTCAGATAGGCAGTCGTTCCATGTATTCAGCTGCACCCGGTTAGACTGGAAGTCGACCCCAACATAGTTGGGAAAAGGCTAAGCAGATGATAAACACCGAGCCAGGGCATAACTGGAGAATCTTGTAATGTAGAAATAGCGCTTAATAGCTAACTGCTAAATAATAGCTCTCTGGATTTATTCACGACTTGAGCGTCTTTTATTTAAATCCACTTTCAGAACTACTTTTAGCGGATCTTAGTTCCGGGTGATTTTTTAAATTTCGAATTTAAATAATCGATCAATCTCTACGATTGGCCATCAGTCTATCATCTTTATCTTAAACATATTCTAGCACTGCTTATTATTACTTTCACTTCTCGTGTTTTATCTCAGTTATGTAAAAAAAAATACTGTTTCCCGTAGATTTCAATACCTACCTACTCGGTCCAAATGTGTGCCCAGAGGCAGATTTCTTTTTCGCGATTACGTAGTTGTTCCCATGGAGAAAGTTTTTCAGTTTGATGGTCTTTAACTCTTCACCCACCACATTATCAATATGTATACCCACATTACCCACAGTAGCCCGCGAAATCCAATTTTCTTAAGTTTTTTTGCAATTTGCAGGCCAGTGCTAGGTTGTATGTTGATTAAAATATTATTCGCGGCTGTAAGACGTATATAGTTACAGAATTAAGTCTAATAAGTCATTCCTGCACCTTTATGAACTTGGAGTTTTTTGCAGTAGTATCAGTACAACCCGTACTGATACTACTGCAAAAAACTATGATAATTTGAATTTCGCGGGCTGGTTGGATCATTCACCTTAATATGATCCTTAAACACCTTTCATCCTGAAATACGTATGCGTACCTACCTACACGCTGTATACAGTCATTTAATTAATATTATTTATCAATATTATTCATGGTCATTATTATTAGAAGAGAACTCGTAACTGTGCAGTTTTTATCAAAACTTTATCATGTTAATTAGTTGTGTTGCGGTTAGCGGTGACTCTACAGTTGTGCGCGATAAGATTTGCTGATATGAGTCAGGTAAATGCAATTTTATAATTTGTTATTAAGGTTGGCAATACTGGGACACTTTATATTTATCATTTTCTTTCCTTTATTTATCTTTTTACAAATTACTTACTTACATTCAAAAATATTAATTTTAAAAAATGTAAAAATACATTAAATAATATATAAAAATTGCAGCCCATAACGGGAACAGGGTCCAAGTCTACGCTACCGGCGGTTAGGGCTCCAGAGAGAGGAACCTCCTAACAATACGAGCCGTGGTCCAGGGGTACCGCTTTCTGAATCAAGCGCTTGATCCAGCTGCCTAACGAGAGCATCCTCAGGTATATAGCATTATCATTAGCTGAAATGACTATCGGCACAATAATCCCTGAGCTTACATCCCACTAGTCGACAACCTCGCGAGCCAAGTCAAGATACTTCATTTTCTTATCTTTCTCGGCTTTCACGAGGTTCTCATCATGCGGGACCGTTATGTCAACAATCATTGCGCGCCGCTCTGATCAATCCACCACCACTATATCAGGCTTATTGGCTACAATAGTCCCGTCAGTGATAACATAATCCTAAAATGTGAAAATAGCAATGTAATACACTCGTAATGCTCCAACCAGCCCCAGCAACTTAAAAGTCACATATAAAAATACATTAGCCACCTACCACCCACCTATCTACCTACGGTATTACATAGGTAAAGCAGTTTGTCTCTTTTTGATCGTTATAAACTTAACTTCCTATTTGTTTATGTGACTGCTAACTGCTGGGTACGAAAACTAATACAGTTATAATTACCTAACGACCGTTGTACCAGCTATAGAAAAAAGAAATTGGTCCAATTTTCCTCACGGATGGTTATTATAAAATAAAAACAGACACTCTTTATTATTGTATAATAATAGCAAGGTAAGCAGTAGCCCTACCTAGCAGTAGAAAGTTACACAAATGTCTTACGGATATTACGTATAAAAGGTGGGAAAAAATTCTAAAACTAAGATATAAATTAAAGATTTAGTTATTGTTTGAGGAGATTGTTCCACTTCCTGAGAATGTTGACAATAATTACTTATGAGAACTTAGAACTATGGAAGATAATGAAATGGCACTCCGAAGCTAGGAATGAGATTTGCCTGAATGTCATGCGGAAATATTAACTTTGGTAACAATCAGGGAAATTGTTGCAGAATATTGTTTAAGGCAATTAGGGCAAAATAATGGTATCAAAACATTCCGTTTTTAATTCTAATAGAAATCATAGTGTAGTGTAGTCGACATTACGGCAAAGTCAAAAGGCAGGGTTATGATTTTTTCTGTAACAACCCTAACACGATCAGTTGTGGAGTTGGTGGTGGTAGTGTGGTGGTTGGGGGTCAATGAACGACGTTGACAAGGGGCGCTGTTATGGGCACTTTTTTATTTTAAATACAACATGGCGGCGGTAATTTCGATTTTGGCGCCAAAAGATCCTAACCATATTCTAACATTACATAAAGGTCATTGCATAGATAGAAATAATCATAGATAGGTATAGGTACCTATTTAAACTTAAAGCTTCAATCGTGTAGTAGATACTCAAGCGCAGGGGAGGTGTATACCTACTTATATACTTACTTTAGTATTAGGGCATTGATTAGGCCCTTCACCGGTTCACCTTCGTTGATTTTTTCACTTCGTTTCATTTCTTCCGTGGAAGGAGAAACTAGTTGATTTCATTTTAATCGGGCATTCTAACCGACTTGGCTTCAGGGAAGTCACGGATTGATTTATCTCTAATTTTTAATTTTATTTAAAACGCGATTTTCTTGATCAAAACTTCTTGTTTTTTTTTTGGACCTAATTGTGAATTTGTTACATCTAAACAACTCGCAAGAATCAAATCAAAGCATTTATTTCAAGTCTCTATAATCGAAGCATAGAAAACAATGAAATGTAGCGATAGTCCCAGTCACAAGGCCAGGCGCGGATACAGGATTTCCCTTAGGGGCGGCCAATTTTTGGAAAATTCATTAAAAAAAATTGATATGCTTACTTTTGATAATAAATGAGTGTTACTGTAAAGTAACACCCATTAAATTAGCGAGCGCAAAATTTTTAGGACACCTTGCCTTGGACAGGTTAGAATGGTTTCGAACGTTCAAATAGGAGTTACTTGGTCGAATTATAGATAAATTCCAAGAGAAAGTAGTTTGTAGCGAGCGAAGCGAGCTCGAAAATTTAAACACTCTTCCTACCGACCTACTGGAGATACCTGGGCCAGGGGCCTCTTATAGACAAAGTTAAGACTCATGAAAAACTAGGCTTCAAGAGCGAGTGAGCGAGCTCGAAATTTTTTACACTATGTTGTAAAAAATTTCGAGCTCGCTACGCTCGCTCTTGAAGCCTAGTTTTTCATGAGTCTTAACTTTGTCTATAATTATGCTATAATTGCATAATATATTTACCTATTTATGACCTCGGGGCAAGGGGCTCCTAATTTATTTCAGGCTCTGATTGTATATTAACCTATAGATCGATCATTCAAAAATCCAATAGGAGTGCCAATCCAGAGGTAGAAAAAATGAGCCTTTTTGATAAATGTTTTTTCGCAGGGTTAAACAATATCTTATTTTAAGTGATTCCATTTTACGCTACAATTTAACCATAATACCATTCTATGGCATCGGGCAGGAAAAGCTATAACTTTTAAAAATCCTGAGCCTCTAGGAGCAGCTGCCTCCTCCTGGAGACGCCCATGACAAGATATACAACTAGAACATTTAGTTTCAATTCCGTCAAACTAGTTCAAGCTTGGCTAATGACGTATTTAGTCCGGTTCAGGGGGGGGCAATTGCACCCATTGCCCCCCCCTGTATCCGCGCCTGCACAAGGCATATAAACTGTGAAAGTACTGTTGTTGCCCATTCCCTATAGCGTAGATCTCTATGGAAGAAAACGAGCCAGAACAAGAAGCTCCAAGGACACTCCATTGAGTTGAGCTATTACTACTACTTATAGTAGGTAATAGCTCAATGCTATTCCATGACATCAGCAAAGTTTCAATCTAGAGTTTAACATTGTACCTACCTAGGTACTGTATTTTCTTAAATTCCTAGAACTGTGCAAAATATTTCCCAGTGTTTATCTTGTAAGAAAGTTTTGCATATTAATACCTAATATGTACCATAACTTCTGGGGCCCGAGGAGCTGACCTTATGCAAATGTTAGCTGTTGTTAGTTAATGTTGCACGAGCGCAGGCTGTTTATAAATACTGTTCCGGGTCAGACCTACGATTCAAAATTGACTTATTACAAAACGAACCTTATAAACGAAACCTACAAGATCGAGATATAATAAAATTGTATTAGCAAGTTACAGCGCGCTGAACAGAACAAAAAAAACAACGAACCATAGACACTGTCATTTCAAATCAGGCAAAGGCACAACTCAAAAAGTTCTTTGTATCCATTCGAAAAGAGAAATAACTAACTGTCGACTATCACGGTTGAAAGGCTTGATAAAGTTGCGTATGCACTTGTGCAATCTATTATAGGTCCTATACATGTTATTATTAGAGTCACATTGGTTGCACAATTAATCGGTGACGGTCGGTCACGGCATTGTGGGCTTAATACGATATTTGCGATTTCCTTGTGTTGCACTCTCACTGGGCATGTGGAAACAAGGAAAGGAAGAATGTCGTCACATGATAACAAACAACAGGCGGCAGTCTAACCGTTTATATTGGAAAACGGAAATATATTTCCGTAGGTCTATAGACCTGATGTTTTTTTTCCGGCAACACATGATTAATGACAATCAGTTTTTTTTTTAAATGAACCTTTCTTTTTTTCCAATTTATGTCAAAGTTTAGTTCATCAAAGATGGTGAATGAGGGATTTTCTTTTTAGCTCTTCCCTAGTCGCTGGATAGATGGCGCTAGGAGTAAGTATGATAATGCAAGGAACGGAACCTAAACAAACTGATTTTAACAAAGAGCGAGAAATGTTGGTTATATTCGGAAGGTTAAGCAAATGAAAGTGTCAGTCAACGAGAGTACGTGACGTGACACAATGTTTTTTTTTCAAGCGTTTTGGCTTTGGCATAGTAAGTTCAACGCCATCTATAGAGTTCTTGGAAACTAAGTTTTTTTTTAAAACCTCAAAAGGAAAACCTCTCATTGATTTAATGTGAACTCTATTAGCTGATGAGCATTTTAATCTATTGAATTAAATTTCGTAAGTGTTTATTGTAAATACCATTTCAGCTATTATCAGACTGATTATTAGGGCGAAACAATCTGTGTGTACAATTACGTAATTTGTCAATTTCACACTAGTTTTTAGACCAGAAAGATCAAAATCTAGACGCATTCATTCAAGCAGATTTTCCCACGAGGTTATTTCGGAGATGATAATGGCAACAGTAGTTTTCAAATAGGTATTTCAATTTGGAAATATAGCAACATCCTTGCAAGTTTATTTTAACACTGACACGATTCAAATTCAGCCTTAAAATTCCTCAACTATAGGAAAGGAAAACATTATATTCTTTTATTATTACCTAATTATCAGAAGATATTTTAATTATGCGCAAATACAACCTTCTTTTAATCGCTATAACCATACCTTGTGCGAGGCGTCTTCAAGACGATATTAAAAACAATGGTTTGCTCGCAGTACAATAGAAATCGGATATAGGATGCGGATCACGTTCAAATTCGGAAGTGATCAAGGAGTGTGCGACCTCAGTACCGCGCTATTTAATTTGTGCGTTTGTTTCCTCTCTAACAAATGAATGATGATTTCTTTGAAGTTAATGATGCCTTAATAATTATCACACCAAGAGAACATCAAAGGCGAAATTGCCAAATAAACTTGTCTTAGAAGACAAAAACGGAATTCCACATGTTTTACACAATTATGACAAAATTGTCAAGTCAGTCAGAAATGTATGGGAACGGAATTGACATCTATTAAATCGTCACGCGATCCATAAATGCAATTCCCATAGGTTTTATTTAGTTATGTTTTTATTCTTTGTCAATCGTAATTGTTATCTTAGATTTTTCACGTAGATACGCACGACGATCGAACAAGCTAAAAAAGCCAGTCTAAGCGGATCTCTTATTGTTCGAGAAAAAGTTTTTTGCAAAAAATAAGACTGACTTAAAAAAAAAACACAAAAAAGTGCAAAATTACTTTGGCTTCAGAAGCCGGTGACAAAAACACCAAATCAATCAAACAAAGGTCAAGTTTCGAAGTCGGTGACCTTTGTTTGATTGATTTAGTGTTTTGTCACAATCGGTCGTGATTGCTGCAATCGCTTGGATGTTTATTGTTTATACAACATCATGACGTAACATCACGCCTGTATGCTCTCATGACATGTATTGTTAACAATGTAAAATAAATGCATAGCATATATTTGTGTAGGATATTACAACTAATAATGGAAAAAAAAAACATTTTTGCATAAAAATAAAACCGACTTAAAAAAAAAACAAAAAAGTGAAAAATAACAATGTTTTGAGTGCGTTACATTGAGTTTTACCATTGTGAAGGATCTGTTTTCACACTGTATTATATTTTAGCTTATAGAGATCTATGGGCCCTTAGGCACAGCCTTAGGTAATCTGCCCAGGAAAGCTATAGAAGGTCTGTAACTCTGGCACTACAGATATTTTTTATTGAGAAGCAATTTTTTCCATATATTGACGACACGAGATTAGGTTCCGTAGATTTTTGCTACGAAAAACCGTAGCACAGTATAAAGACACTGTGACCTGTGAACTTAGCGACTGCTACGAGTCTACCACGAATGTAAATCAGTGATACAAGAAGGTAGGTATGTAATATTTCGGCGCAGTTGCAAGCACCATGATCACGGACAAGCTGAAGTTATTGCGGGTGGGTGTAGTGCATAAACAGTTAAAGCTGACAAGCTGACATAGGAAATCGATTCAGCTGTTTGCGAAAGAAAATTGTAATAAATGATTTGAGTTTGAGTTTTTTGAGTTTAAGTTTGATGTAGGGTACCGTAAAACAGTGTGAATAGAAACGGAGGGGTGACTCGGGGGGGGGGGGGGGGAGGCCACGCCACAATAGTATAAGTCCCCTTTTTAGGAGTGGCTTGAAAGACGCCACGGCGTCCTCACCTTCCGCCTGACGCAGGTCCTCACCGGACACGGAGTGTTCGGGAGGTTCCTGCACCGAATCGGGCTGGGAGGAAACGCCCGGGTGCTTCCATTGTGAGGATCAACCGGAGGACACGGTGGAACACACGGTGGAGGTGTGCCCCGCGTGGGCGGAGCACCGCCGTGTCCTCGAAGCGGCGATCGGCGGCGGCGACCTCTCGCATCCAGCCCTGGTGCAAGCCATGGTACGGAGCGAGACGGAATGGGACGCCGGCACCTCCTTCTGCGAAGCAGTAATGCTAGAGAAGGAGGTGGCGGAACGTGAGAGGGAGAGAACCTCTCAACGTCCTGGCCGCCGCGGGAGACGTCCCGGGCGTCAGGGGCCACCACCACGTGGCCCCCGGCCACCGTAGGCACGGGCCTGTGGACGGTGGGCTATGGGCTAGCTCGCCGTCCGTCCGTCTCATGACGACAGGCCGTGTCGACGGCGCGTTCGTGTTCCACGCGCGCCTCAAAGAGAGTCAGCAAAAAGGAAGGGGTCCGTAAGGACCGATGCCTGTCGGGGTTGCGGGACTGTTCGAAAGAGATACCGTGGCCCCGGAACACAAAGGGCGATGAAGGAACATGGATGGGTTTTAGTCAGTAAAAGTCTGACACTCCCTCCTGCTCCACCCAGAGCGGGAGGAGTTATTTGATGATTTCCCATCCGAAAAAAAAAAAGGGGGTGACTCGGGACAAAACTTTACAACACTAAAGCTAAGCGGAGACGAGAAGTGTATGAAATTCTATTGGTGGTTTAAAACACACCTCTTCGTATCGTCTCCGATTCGGTGGAGTTGGGCCCTAAAGGCCCGTCGTAATCCGCTGCGAGTCTGCGACATGGTAACGTGTTCTAATAACACAAAACATTAAGAACGAACAAGTTAGCGGAACGAACTAGTTGGTGGGCGGGGTTAAAATGCATGCTATTTCATCCGACATCACGAGCGAAAGGGATAGACGCTGTAAAGAGCAGAAGGAAGCTACTGCGCGTACACATACACACTCCTAACGCTGAGTGACGCATGCATGCGCAATTTCATTGAAGACGGGACGACATTGTTACGGCGGCGCGCGGCGCGGGTGCCATTGTGTAGTATCATCGTTGGCACGTGCTGGCGTATTATGCGATTTATGTTTGAAGGAAAACATAAACTCAAACTAATAGGTGTTGGAATTTACAACATAGGACAATCACTCAGTGAAACGTAATTATTATGCACCCAATTTAGTTGTTATTATGAAAGGACAAGCTCCTACATACATCCTATAATATTCCTAATAGGTAGACCCGCGACTTTGCGAGACGTGGCAATGAGTTCGCTTGCGAAAATGTAGGTAGGTGTAGTAATGTAGGTAGATATTGTTATTTAGTTTGAAAAATAATTTCATTGATATGACTTTATTTCTATACTTGTTTTATAGGTTGTGCAACTATGTTACTACTTATGTTAAATACCTAGGTATTTACTTAGCCTAGCTAGTTACCTATAATTAAACCACAGGCGACTCTTGATTAGTACAGCCAGAGTCAGGATAATTGCTTTTTCGACAGCGTGACTTTGATCTGACTGTGAGTTTTGTTGTTGATTCATCAAATAAAAAATTATGTTATTTTGTAAATTGTTTATTGGCTGTTTATTTATTTACAATAGCGGTGTGTAATATTGTCTTATTATACATTTATCAACAATAGGCATTGTGCCGCTGACGTAGTATTGTAGTAAACTAGCGTAATGGATGTTGTTAAAATATGGAGCCAGTACCTATTTATTGTGTGGGTCAAGTAGAGATTTTTTAAATATTTTTATAAATATATACCTACCTACTCAGTAAAAAAAATATTTCGTTGCTATGGCTTCGTTATAGCTGTTGGATGATTCTCTGAAAATATTTCGTGTATGAATAGGTTGACCTTCTATCCAGACAAAGAGTACCTAAAGTAGGTACCTAAGTAACCATTTTTATCTTTGAAATTTTATTTAAAAATATGACGTAGGTACCTACCTTTTTTTTTTTCGGATGGGAAATCATCAAATAACTCCTCCCGCTCTGGGCGGAGCAGGAGGGAGTGTCAGACTTTTACTGACTAAAACCCATCCATGTTCCTTCATCGCCCTTTGTGTTCCGGGGCCACGGTATCTCTTTCGAACAGTCCCGCAACCCCGGCAGGCATCGGTCCTTACGGACCCCTTCCCTTTTGCTGACTCTCTTTGAGGCGCGCGTGGAACACGAACGCGCCGTCGACACGGCCTGTCGTCATGAGACGGACGGACGGCGGGCTAGCCCATAGCCCACCGTCCACAGGCCCGCGCCCACGGCGGCCGGGACGTTGAGAGGTTCTCTCCCTCTCATGTTCCGCCACCTCCTTCTCTAGCATTACTGCTTCGCAGAAGGAGGTGACGGCGTCCCATTCCGTCTCGCTCCGGACCATGGCTTGCACCAGGGCCGGACGCGAGAGGTCGCCGCCGCCGATCGCCGCTTCGAGGACAACGTAGGTACCTACCTTATTTGCAGTATTAATCCTTATCCAAATAAGTATGTCCATTATCTTGACAATTGAATTTAGATTAAAATTGTCTTTTACAGCTTAACATTTGATTGAATAGTTTAGAAATTATCACAGAATTAAAAAAAAGAAAAACACAAAAAGGTGAAAAATAACTTTTGCTTCAGAAGCCGGTGACAAAAACACCAAATCAATCAAAGTGTTTTTTATGTTTGTGTTTTTTTTTAAGTCTGTTTTATTTTTTGCAAAAATTATTTTTACTTAGGTATTTATTTTTCCATTTTTAGTCGTTCCTAAACAAGCGGAGCTCGTGGCTAAATAATAACAGCCGCTCAGGTCGATCGTTAGGTTAAGCCGTGCTTGCCTAGGTTGGTCTGCGGATGGGTGACCACCCATTACATACCGAGTTTACTCCGTGCCTCGGAAAGCACGTTATGCCGTTGGTCGGGCTGTCATTTGTAGATCTTTGACAGTCGTTAGGTAGTCAGAGGCCCTAAAAGTCTGAGTTCCAGTCTTACCAAGGGGTATCGTATTACACGTTACTAACTGGGTTGTGGTGGTCAGATAGGCAGATACTCCACGTATACTGGTATTCAGCTGCATCCGGTAAAACTGGAAGCCGACCCCAACATAGTTGGGAAAAGGCTGATGGTGGTAGTCGTTCCCAAACAAGTCGCCATAAATATTTATTATACCTACATTATTAACAATACATGTTATGGTAACAGACTTATCCACTATAAATGAAACATAACATTTATTTATCTACTTACAACGGTTGTATTTAAACTAATTACTGTAACTAAAACTAGAACTAAAAGAGTAAGAGATAACATTAAAATATACAAAATAACAAAGTAAAGGTTCACACATTCATAAATTGCTCTCACAATACATCTGACATGCCAACAAAATCTCTGTCCATCCATCCGCAAACATAGGTAGGTACCTAACTTTCGAAATCTGGGGGTATTGTACAAATCTGCGTACTCCCTCAAAGCATACAGGCGTGATGTTATGTCATAAACAATAAAAATCCAAGCGACAATGACTACAGATTTCCGTCTATTTTTTTAAGAGTTCTCTTGTATATCTCCGAAGATCAGCATCAGATCTTGGCCAAATTTAAATGGGACAAAAAAGAAATAAAAAAATAATTTTGAGAATCGGTCCACAAATGGGAGAGAAATCTGCTAACATTCATAATAAATAAAATCGAATTCAAACGCCACCCGTAAATCACTATCAAATCGGAATCCAAAGTCCAATGCCAGGGTCAGTAAAATTTGAAACAAATTCAAAATAATAAACACAAACTATCAATAAAGAAATATCGGTATCCAAAATTCAAGCCAGAGTTCAATGTTATAAAATAGTATACTCGTAATACGACAGCATGACGTGCCGGGCGGCAGCTAACCAAGTGAGCATGTGTGCACCCACAGACACTGCGCACACTCACGCGCTGCGTTCTTCCCCTCTTCCCCACTGACAGGGGTGGCAACTTGTAGCGAAATGCAATATGATTTACAACGAAAACGGGCGCGCGAAATTCTTTATGCAGACCATTGGGAGTACGGGTATCATGAAAAATCTATTGGATGTATCTGTTCAAAATAAAAATATTTTAACTTTTGAATAAATTATCTATTCTTGTATGGTTTTAGTTTTTCCATTTTCATACTACTTAGGTCATTTATTTACGCCCAAAGATGAGTTAAAATTAGTGTTGAAATATGAAAGATTCGACGGTCATAACTTCCAAACCAATATTTTTTTTCCAATTCTGCTTCCATACAGGGCTAGATAATGAAAAAACCAGTTGATACAATTTTTAATTTTGAACCTACACCGTCAAACAAACGAGTAATCACCAGACTACGTTTGTATGGAAGAATGACTGACTTGTGCAACCTTAAGGGGCGTTGCCTAACACAATGTTTGCCGCGTCGAACTGATAATGTTTAGGATAACATGTTTTGTTAGAAAATGGGCGCAGCGGAGTGCCGCGTTAGCCTGCGGGGGGGGAGGGGAGTGAAGTCAGTGAGAAGTCACTCATTTCGTGTCAGTGTTCGCCAGATACAAACGTTTCGTAATAATTTGTGCAGTGATGGAGTGGACTCAAAAAAAGACTTTGTTTTCTAAACTATTAATCCGAGAAAGACCTGTGATTTGTGACGCTACAATAACTGAACATAAAGATAGGCAAAAAAAACTAGCTGCCCTATTGGAGATATCGAAAATAATAGGAATTACAAAAAACGAAGTCAGCTTAAAATGGATCAGCCTCAGGGGACAATACGTTAGAGAAAAGAAGAAAGTAAACGGTCTCAAAACGGGAAGCAGAGCAGCCGACATTTATGTTTCAAAATGGTTCGCTTATCAGGAAATGTCTAGTCTTGTGGATTTCAACATTACTCAAGATTCGATATCCAATTTTGCAGACAATCCGGTAAGATAAGTACCTAGTTAGTCGAAATCATATACTTACCTAGCTACCCTATATTTAGTCATTGTATTTAAGCAATCTTGCAATCCATATTCCATTCATAAATGAGTCGGGCGGCAAACACCTTAGTTAGAACGTTGGACCACACGAAGGCGGAGCGTAGACGGTAGATGGCGCTATCGTGTATTTTTCGCGGGATTTTTTGAATAGTTGAATAGATTTATATACTTCTTACACTAGCAAAATTCAAAATACAACAACAATTTAAGATTTCAAAGAATTATTATACCTACTATTACAGGGTAGATGACACCTTATAACAATAATTCCAAGACACCAATCTCTTAAAAAAAAAAACCGGCCAATTGCGAGTCGGACTCGCGCACGAAGGGTTCCGTACCATTATTTAAAAAAATTAGACAAAACTGCAAAAAAATCACGTTTGTTGTATGGGAGCCCCCCTTAAATATTGATTTAATTCTGTTTTTAGTGTTTGTTGTTATAGCGGCAACAGAAATACATCATCTGTGAAAATTTCAACTGTCTAGCTGTCACGGTTCATTAGATACAGCCTGGTGACAGACAGACGGACAGATAGACGGACAGACAGCAAAGTCTTAGTAATAGGGTTCCGTTTTTACCCTTTGGGTACGGAACCCTAAAAATCGGAGCAGTCTTTGGGGACTGCCGATAGAAGTGAAAACAAAAAGTACACAGGCCCCGCCCCAGTCGTAGCACTGGTTATGCCCCGCGCATATGTGGTGCTACACCGTAGCTGATGCTACGAGTGCTACGAACAGCTACGAAGCGTGACCGCACGTTACGTTACGTGACGATGAGTTCAATGTTTTTCCTTCACCCAAAAAGTGCTCAATGCGGTTAAAGAAGTTTTCACTTCAAAAACTTTATTTTTGGCCCGAAAATCCGATTTATTTTCAATGAATTGCCAAATTCGATTTTTAGTTGCTTTTCAATAAATAGTTGAGTCATTGAGTTGACTGAACAGTGATGTCACAGCGTGCTATTGCCATACAAAATTATGAGAGAACCGCGTTTTGACAGCTCTTAAAAAGTATGTCAAATGATTGGTGTGTCATCTACCCTAATATCACCCACTAGCTGACGTCCCGCGGTTTCACCCGCGTAGTTCCCGTTCCCGTGGTAGTACGGGAATAAAATATAGCCTATAGCACTCACGAATAATTTAATAGCTTTCTACCAGTGAAACAATTTTTAAAATTGGTTCATTACTTCCGGAGATTACCCCCTACATACAAAATTACAAACTTACAAACAAATGTTACCTCTTTATAATATTAGTATAGATTTAGGCTGAATATCCGCTCTGTCGTTGGAATAGGAGTAGAGAGGAGGGAAGTAATATTATTTTGTACTCACTATACTATAGGTAGGTACTGACCTTTCATAGTAATTTTATGAACTTCTGATTTTGCAGTGACTTTTACCCTCGTTCACATAAGGTTTATAATATCAAAGGTACACGGTACACCTTTGACAAAAATAATGTCCTATTGGCCCAAATGCCCAAAAAGGATTCAGCGGCTATAATTTTGTTTTTGTTATGGCAACTTTCTCTACCTACGCCGGAAATCTGTGATCTAAATTAGTCTCATAACGGCATCTATTTCCTTACGAAGAGATTTAAATATTCTTACGGTTTTCTAGTTTCTCAAACAAACTTGGAAGTGGGTCACTACTACTACTACTATTATATATGCGAAAGTTTGGATGAAAGATGTTTGTTACTTACTCAATCACGTCAGAACGGCTGATAGATATCTAACTGACTGGAATAGCACATATCCTACTATTTTCTCATACTTGAACAGATCAAAGTTTTCACGACTCATGGACATAAAAGTTACTTGCCAGCACTTGAAACGTTGTTATTGATACGTTTTATGTGTTTACGAGCGAGAGTTTAGTTTTATAACTTAAATTATTAAATCTTTACGTGCCAGAATAAATATTAATTATGAAGAAAAAGAAAACATTGTGAAATGCAATGATCCTAAATAAATAAGAAAAAGTTAGGACAATATTGAAGGGGCGGGTAATTAATCTGCACGTCGGAATTTATTGTATCCAAGTAAGTAGACTCAATTTGTGAATTACTGAAATGCCAAAAAAAATCTCGTGACATAATATTACACCTACCTACGTCCGTATGTGACGTCATTAAGCTAACACAAGTCGGTAATTCTTCAATACAAACGTAGTATGGTGATTACTCGTCTGTTTGACGGTGTAGGTTAAAAACTAAAAGTTGTATCAACTGGTCTTGTCATTATCTAGCCAGAAGTATGAAAGCAGAATTAGAAAAAATATTGTTTTGGAAGTTATGAGCGTCGAAACTTTCATATTTCAAAATTAATTTTAACTCATCTTTGGGCGTAAATAACTAATGTCTAAAAAAGGAAAAAGTGAAAACATACCGGGATAGATAATTTATTCAAAAGTTCAAATAATTTATTTTAAGCAGATACATCCAGCAGTTTTTCCATAATATCTATACGGCCAAAGGCCAATTTATGAAATTTTACGCACATGTTTTCGTCGAATACTATATAAATTAAACTAAATAAATTAAAAACTTTACTAAATAGAATTCATATTAGCCACGGCCCACGCCCGCCAACGAGTTCGAGCCGTCGACTTATGCACCCTTAACATTAAAAATCTGCAAGTGAGCTAGTCACGACAAATTTTATATTTAGCCTTGTAACATTATCAAGTTAGAAGTCTATGACGGATGCTAAAAATTGAATACAGTATTATGCAGCCAAAGCGTTAAACGAGACGATTTCATTTGTGTCTGCTTTATCATAGGATCTACCGTACAGCCTACTCAATGTGATTATAAATATAAGAATAAACGAGGAGGGTCTAGTACCTACCCTATGACCATGAAAGATGGATCAATGTCCACTTCTGATGTAACAACAATATGTGAGATGTTTGCTACCAACTTCTCTTCTGTTTATAGCCCCGAACCAGAATTGAACAAGGAATTTGATACCAATATCTTATTAAAATCTTTCGAAAATAGTAGTTTGTGTTTAACAAGTCCAACAATTAGCAGTGAGACATTGCTTAAAAAACTTAAAAGTTTAGATACTAATAAGGGAGCGGGCCCTGATGGCATACCGCCAATATTTATTACGTCTTGTGCGGAGGAGTTAGTGTGCCCTCTTATTCTTATATACAACAAATCCTTATCTTCTGGTGTATTCCCTCAAACATGGAAAATGGCTAAGGTAGTGCCTATACATAAATCAGACAGCAACGATGACATAGCTAACTATAGGCCTATCTCAATTCTTTCAACGTTTGCTAAAGTGTTTGAGTCACTGCTCTGCCCGTATTTCCAAAACCATCTAAAACTATTCATTAGCGATCATCAGCACGGTTTTGTTGGATCACGATCCACAAGTTCTAATTTGGTCCCTTTCACAGAACTTTTGATTGAAGCCGTTGATTCTGGTCACCAAGCTGACGTCATTTATACTGACTTCAGCAAGGCTTTTGATAAAGTTTCCCACAAAATCTTGTCTTGTAAGTTACGTGCCTATGGTATTACTGGTGGTTTGCTTGAATGGGTGATTTCATACTTGGGAGGTAGATCTTTTTATGTTGTGGTAAACGGTTTTCAATCTAACGTTTATAATATCTCATCTGGAGTCCCACAAGGCTCTCATCTAGGTCCAATATTATTCAACTATTTTATAAACGACATTCCCAAGTGTTTACGCCACTCTAAAATTTTTATGTATGCGGATGATTTAAAGTTTCTTAGAATTGTTGAATCTAACAGAGACTCTTCACTTTTACAGATGGACCTTAATAGTCTTATTCAATGGTGTAAAAGCAACGGAATGTATTTAAATTCGAAGAAATGTTACCACGTTAAATATACAAGAAAAAATAATCCAATAAAGACAGTGTATTACATAAATGAGGACAAAGTTAATGAGTCGGACACTATTCGTGACCTTGGAGTTCTGTTTGATCAAAAACTGACCTTTGCACCACACTTAGATTCCATTTCTAAAAGAGCATCCAGGATGATGGGTTTTGTCACTAGACAATGTAAGGGTTTTCGTCAAATTAAAACTAAAATCTTACTGTATCAGAGTTTAGTTCGTAGCATATTAGAGTATTGCAGTGTGGTGTGGCGGCCACACTACGCTACAAATAGTTTGCGTCTAGAACGCGTCCAAAAACGTTTCGTTTGGCATCTGGCCTTTTCTGTGGGAATAACCAAAAAAGTGCGTTCTTACAAAAATATATTGAAGTACTTCAACATGCACACTTTGGAAGAACGAAGATGTCTGACTGACGCAATGTTTGCTAGCAAAATCTTGAAGGGAAATATCGACTCTCCGCCACTGCTCGCACTCATTAACTTTCGTGCTCCGGCGAGGATTCCACGCAAACCGATTACTCCATTTTGTCCTCCAATGAGAAGAACGGTGTTAGGATCTAACTCTCCATGTGCTAGGTTCTGTAGGGTTTTAAATAGTTGTAGTGAAATAGTTGATTTTCACTTTGATTCTCTCAAAAAGCAAAAAGTTAAATTTTTGAACTGTTTATCAGACTTGTTGTAAAAGTTGTAAAAGTTTTTGGACTGTGTTCTTTTCAAATAAATGATGCTTTTAATACTTAGCCTATAAGTTATTGATTCATAGTTGTATATTTTACTGAGTTTACTTGTAGGTACAATATGTAGCTTACGATATTACTTACTTAAAATTGTTTCCTTTTTGTCCATGTGGTGTTTACCTTTAAGTAATTGTTACACTGTGTAGAGTTGAAGCGCATGTTTATCTTTGTTTGTAAATTTGTGTACTTAAACAATTGTTGGTAGACCTAATAAAAAAAATAAAAAAATAAAAAATAAAAATAAATAAACTTTCTTATAATAACACGTACTTAATTAACGTTAATTACTATGAGACTACCTAAGCTGCTAAGTAGTCGAAAAAAATACTCTAAGTAATGAAGTTTTACAGCCAAAGTACTAGTGTGCCATTTGAAATCAAAATTATTATAGAATACTTAGGTGACATTATGCCGAAAAAATCAATTCGTAACTCTCTAGGATCTAGTAGTGTCTGAATTCAATTCAGTAGGTTTTTTCTATGCAAGCTAATGGGCCCGCCTTACCCTCGACCATATAGCTACAAGATGCCTTCGATTAAGGTTTATGATTTGAATCACATCATCGTCTGATGTGATTCATGTTCGGATTGTTGTTATGGCTACGGAATAGCAACTGTAGCAACCATCTTTTCTCTCTCACTGAAATCGTCAAACAGTTATCTCAACTTTAACACAAGCTGAGTAAATTAACTTACTTCTCCTACAAAAAAGATCAAGTTGACAGAGCTTGCGCGGGAAAATAAGTCAATCAAAAAAGTTTTAACTTACCACAGAATAAAAATTATATCGATTCAAAGAATACATCGAAATTACGAAATTACATCACGTAATACTTTTTTGCAAAAAATTAAACCGACTTAAAAAAAAAAAACAAAGAAAAACACAAAAGTGACAAGTTTCTTATTTGACTTCTCACTTCCAGTATTTATGTTCTGCACACAGCAAGAATCTTCGTTCGTCCAATAATCGTCTTCTACGATGTCCTTCTCACCGCTCTGGTTTTCTTAAATTCTCTTTTCCTATCCAGGCAGTTTTCCTTTGGAATGCGCTCCCTTTGAATACAAGGACGGCCACCAGTCGGTAGAGATGGGTAACCACCCGGGTTAAAACCCACTAGTGGGTTAAAACCCAGTTATCACCCGTTTCATTCCACCCACTGGGTGGTTTGGCTGGGTGAAAACGAAAATATTTTATATTTATTATTTAAACATGTAGCGCGCTACGGCCGGTGTACGGGGTGGCAAGACCGAGAGGGGAAGGGATGTCGCCCACGCGCAGCTATCCCCGCGCCCCTTCCCCGTACAAACTTGTCATTCTATAGTTTACCTCGCTGGTTAGAGTGCGCGCGGTTTTAAGTGAATTTTGAGTTTTACTTACGACCCGGAACTGTTATATTGCGATCTGATCCTGTTTTTACCTGATTGGCCTTGGCTTGAACACATTGACTACGATTTGCTTATGAACTGAATTTATCAACACGAGAAAACAATCGACGTAAGTAAAAGAAATATTAAGTACTATTTATTATACTTACTTAATATATTCTAAAAAGATGTATTCAAGATATTAGGTACATTAATTTGTTCGCCAAAGTTTTACTCTAGTATTTCAAGTGGTAAATAAGTAGTAACACTAGTAACTATATAATAGGTATTTTCGTTCAAATTTGCTACCGACCGCCCCGGCTTCGCACGGGATCTATTAACTAATATGGTGTCATTTAGGTTTAAATAGCATAAAGTAGATACTTGTAAATTACCAATTGATTTAAAATTTTAGACATTACTTATGTAACTTATTAAACTTCATTGTTTTAGGGCAACAGGTGAGACCAAAAATCAAATGATATGGAAACATTTTCGAGAGAGTGAGAATAAATCGGCTACATTATATACTTGCATATTGCGAGATAAAATACAAGACTAACTTGCAAAAAATGGCTAGATATTTACAAAAATGTCCTCGTTGCCCCGAAAACTGCAAACACATCGCAAACTTCGTCAGTATCTGCAGTCGGAAACACGATTTTGCAACCAAGTGGTAATAAAGAAAATGAGAGACCTGAGTATTATGGAACCTATTTCTGATGCAATATTTCAATTAGAAGGAAATGATAAAAATATTCATAAGCTATTTTTGACATTAAAAAACATGAAATCGAAACTATTTTTCAGTTTACCGGATGTCACAATAATAGAAAACGTTTTAATCGAAATGTGTTTGAAACCGATTCACTTTGCAGCGTACTTATTAGACCCCACAAACCAAGGATCTAAACTTTACGAAAGTCAAGAAGTCGACGATCAAGGAGTTCATTTACGAAGTAGGACAAAGTATCGGTTTGAATGTAATGTCAAACTTGGCATCGTATAGAGCAAGAGATGGTTTTTGTAGTCGGAGATTTCTGTGAGCTAACGTCAACGATGTAAGCGCATCAATCTGGTGGAAGGGAATATGTGGGTCTACTGCATTGAACAAAGTCGCTGTTCGTATTCTTGCAGGACCGTGCACTTCTGCTACTGTAGAGCGATGCTTTAGTGCTCATACGACGGAAAGAACAGCAAAACTAACATAATTAAGTATACTTGAACACAATTGGAATTTATTGCACAAGCATGTGGATGATTTAAGTGACTGAATACCTGATTCACCACCAACCAATACTCCAAATCCTGCAATCCCGGAGATATAATATACAAACCACGTCGCCACGTACAAATAGCCCTGAACCATCAACAGTCACGAGCAATGAAATAGCTGATACACTTAGCAAAATTCAAACACGATTTTCTCCTTTTGCACTGATTAACGTTTTACGTTTCTACATACATAGTATTTTGGAAGCCATACTATTACGAAATAGGTCTTATTCAAAGAAGAAACCGTTGTTTCACGAGAAAATCGCTTTTGAATTTTGCTACGTGTTTACATTTCATTGCTCGTGACTGTACATCCTACATTAACAATTTCCATTTTTTTTATTGTAACCGTGTTTCCGATGCTAACGATGATGGTGATGATTAAACTGCCTACTAATTTGTTGTTATTTTCCAAATAAATAATAAATGTATCTGATTTTGTGTTTAGGCTTATATTTTTGACAAGTAACTAGTGAACTCTACTTCACACTATTTAATAATTAACAATACTCATTATCACCCAGTAAAAAAGGTGAAAATGGGTTAAAACCGGGTTAAAACCCAAATCACCCAGTTTTAACCCAAATGGGAAGAATGGGTTTTAACCCACTACCCATCTCTACCAGTCGGTTCACATTTAAGGTCAAAGCTCGTGAACACCTACTCAAGAAGTTGGCAGATTCGTCCCACAATTGATTTGTTGTTTTTCTCTATCTGTTGTTTTGTATTTTTTATCTTTCTTCACTTTGTATATTTTGTTGTATGTATGTATTTAAGTATTTATTATTATATTTTATTCTGAAATGTTCGGTTAGTACTATTGCACCTACTGTTTTGTCTCTGCATCACCTTAAGGTAGACTGGTAGAAAATGCCCAAGGCATTAAGGTGGATGCTCAAGCGTAGCCCGCGAAATTCAAATTTTCTTACGTTTTTTGCAATTTGCAGGCCAGTGCTAGGTTGTATGTTGATTAAAATTTTGTTTGCGACTGTAAGACGTATGTAGTTACAGAATTATATTCATCAAACTCATCAATACAACCCTCAAAGTTCATATTGGTGTCAAAATTACTTTTCCAAGGTCAAAATCATTCTTGCACCATTATGAACTTGGAGGGTTGTATTGATGATTATAATTGTGTTACTACATACGTCTTACAGTCGCAAACAATATTTTAATCAACATACAACCTAGCACTGGCCTGCAAATTGCAAAAAACGTAAGAAAATTTGAATTTCGCGGGCTACCCTTGAGCATCCACCTTAAGTCCGCCTTTGTACTATAAGTGCATAAAGTTTTAATAAATAAATAAATAAATAAAAGTGAATTGTTTTCCAAAAAAGTTTTTTTTTGCAATTTGTAACCGACTTCTAAAAAAGGAGTTTTCTCAAGTCGACCATATTTTTTTTTAATTAGTTTAGTCTATACAAATATTTTCTATGCATTTATTTTACATTGTTAACAATACATGTCATGTAATAGGCTTATCCCTAATAAATGGAACATAACATACCTAAACTGTCAAAATCTTTCAAATATAAAAAAAAATGAGAATCGCTCCACAAATGGGGGAGAAATCGGTGAACATACTTACCTACATAAAATTAGACCACACGACTCGACTGAAGTAATAATTTTAAAATGGACAAAAAATGATAGTGCGTTGGATGTCTTTTTCAAGTCCCTTTCTTGGTTATCTCTATGTTTAGACCACACGACTGAAGTAAAAAATGTTAATAAAATGAAAACTACTGGGCCAAACTATGTTAAATTTTTATGGGACCAAATGGCAACTATTCCGCATGAGACTAAAGAAGAATTTCGTGATTCTTCTTTAGTCTGAATCGGATCATAAATCTTAGCGTAATCGGTGTAAATACATTTAAAAAAAACCAGTTGAATTGAGAACCTCCTCCTTTTTTAAGTCGGTTAAAAATCATTCAATTTCCTTTCTGTTGAGTAACATAATGACAAGGTTAAGTCGATTGTCGCATTTAGTCTACGTATATATTATAGTCGCGTATAAACTGAATGGTGTTCTTGTGAAAAAATATCACAATACAGACCACAGAGTAATATAAAAATATATATGAAGTTTGTTTCTGTCTCCTTAGACAGTATAATTTGTTTATAAAAATGTAAGAGAAATCGTAAACAGTTTCTAGTAAGCACGTGCATTAGGAGATTTAGGACACAAGTTGGACAAACTGTGACAAGTGTTAAAGCCAATCAAAAACATTTTAATGAAAAACAAATGATATAACTGCTACGAGCCAAAATCAAAAATCGGAATCATCTATAAAATCCTGAAAAGCGATAATTAATCAGTGACCGGCTAAAATTACGACTAATTGTTCTTAGGTTAACACTCCACTGCGTTTGAAACATTCACTTCCCAAATTACCTATAACTAGTGTTTTTTGCTTGGCGCAAACTTATGTTACGCATTGTATAATACTGATTGATTTGCTTCGGTCTTCAGGAAGCGTATTATGAGCTAATCTTCACTTTTTGCTGTTATTGTGCGCCTTATATATTAGTGTTATCAGTGGTAGTCTTACATAGTTTACGTCGTAATATAATAACCGTGTTTTTGTTGCTTTATGCTGCAGACGTTGCAGTCATCGACCTTTTTGTTTAGTAAAAACTGGTGATGCCAGGATGCATGATGGTCCGACAATTTTGCTCAAAGTACCTATTCGGAATCTTCAAGCTGATAACCTGACTCGCTCACTCAACCCAATATTTGCTCAAATGGCTTAGCATGATCCTCCGTTGCGCCTAAAATACTGCAGAATTAAGTTTAGTTGAGGATTAATGCTAAGTCCTATGTGTAACGAAAACACGATTCCATAAAATTTTCTCGATAGAAAAAAAATCCAAAGTTACCTCCAAATCGAAAAATAAACCGCTGGTATTCAAAAAGTACTTCAAATTAGATCATGAATCTTTGCATAATAACTGAACTAACTATAAAGCAGGTCTTATGTTTTATTTTTTTAGTCCAATCAATAGATTTTTTGTAAATTGCAAAAAACCACTCATTTCGCACTATTCGGTGATCCGCAGTGACTGACGTAATAACCGCTTTGTAGTGCAAGCTGATTAGAACTTTATTCTAACAGTATTTCAAACGAAGTTTGAACCACCACAAATAGAGTTGCTAATTTTAGGGTTTTAATTTACACGTGATGCTGTAACAAAAGACCGCTCACAGACATACAGATAAAAATTTAAACAATGGTAGAAATGGGTTCTGTTAGTGATCCATTAACACTCCTACTATTTTTTTCTAAATATTTTCAATGTAGGTACCTACTGAAACGGCACGTCTACAGATTTATTCTAAATAATTAAATGTACCTAGATTAGTATACTCTCCAGAAATATTAGTTGATGATTTTGGCAAGTAACAGGAATGGTTGTGAAGCGTCTTCAGAGACCTACCTGCATTGCTTATTTCTAAGTTTTCAAATAGGTACTTACCTATCCCATAATATTGGTTTGTATATGTACACTACAGACTACACTTAGTTTATTTAACTTTTAAGATAAAAAAACCAAAGCGATGAGAATGCGATTAGGCACGTTTTCCGGTGCAGTACAGGTTAGTGTCTGACGAATCCAATGACTCACTGTGGTCTGAACAGCTTACTACCAATCGATTTAAATTTACATGAAGTCAAGTTCCCCGAAACAAAGGACAGGTCACCAGAGTTCACATTAATTTAGCAGAAAATAACTAAAACAAAAATGTATTTATAGGTAACAGGAAAACGCAATGCCTGTTTTATTCTAAAAGAAAAAGTTCTCACAGTTCTTCTTAATCATTCAGAAAGTGTAACCTAACGATTGGCCAGATCAGAGAGAGAATTTTAAAATTAGTATTCAAAATAACCCCATTCAAATCAATTACTTGTTTTAAAAAGTTCTCAGCATTTGTTGCTGTTATGGTCAGTCGAACTAATGACCAATAAGTGATCAACACGAACGGAACGAATAGAATTGCAATAGGTATTTGGTAGGTATTTTTGTAAAAAAAATTGTTGCCTGTAAAGTCGGTTTACGGACAATAATTTTACGTGATAACGGTATTTTTCATGATATAAGTGAATTTAACTTAAAAAAACAAATTTTAATTCCCCTTTGATTGAAATTCTAACAACAAACAACTTATCTAGGCGTATGGTTGGAAGCTAACGCAACGGGCGTTAGCTTCCAACCATACGCCTAGATAATAAATTTTGTGATTTTTACTTTGAAAATTAAGGACTTTCCATACACAACTTCATCCCCTTTGGGGGTGGAATTATCAAAAACGCTGAGACACGTATAAATTAATTTTCGATCGACAGCCTAATCTCAAAAGTTTAAGATCCTAACTATAAAACTGACGGACTTTCATCCCCGATTTAGCTCCCTTAGGGGTTGAATTTCGGAAAATCCTTCCTTATTCCTTGTCTACATTATAAAGGGAACAACTGTGCAAAATTTCAGTTTTAGAAAAATAGACCAGTCGATCAACACCCAGACCTCTAAGGTCTGGGCGTTGATCGACTGGTGCGCGGAACGGTGCACGGTGTGACACTTTTTCGTGCGTGCAGCTGGTGTTCATCGGTTTATAAGACGTTATCACGTCAAAAATTAACATCGTGAGGAAAGTTTGAATGTGGAAGGCTATATGAGAGTAGGCACCGATGAGATGGTAGGTATGTGAAAGATGATAGATAAAGCTAGAAAGGACACAATGAGATGAGGACTACAAGAAAAGTACTTATCTCGGGTTCAAATTCCGGTGGGAGCAAATGTTTGTGTGATGAGCATTTTGTTTTCGAGTCATGGATGTGTATACTTATGCTTAATAAGATTCCTTGTATGTATTTACAAACAAAAAGCATCTGTGTAGTATATCAACTATCTGGTGTCCACGACATAAGCCTCGTTGCTTAGTGAGGCACTAGATAGCGCTGTGTGTAATGATTGATATTTATTTATTTATTTAGTATAGAAGAAGAACCTGAACCGAAAAATGTGAACTTTTTTTGGTCAGTGGGACGTCTTAGGAGCGGACCAAGCTTTTGTTATGTTTGTTTATTAACATTGACAGCGTATACCAAAGTTTCGTCCGTTGAGGAGTTCTCTCGTGAGGCAATCCTGGCTGCAGGATCAAATCATGCCTGTCTTAGAAATTTATTGTCACCAGATTATTTGCGGTTGGTGCAATAGCCGTTTAATGGGATCGAACAGCAAAGTTAAGTTTGTCCTTTAAAAAGTTAGTATGGAACCCTCCTCGGTGCGCGAGTCCGACTCGCTCTTAACCGGTTTTTTTGTATTATTGTTTTGTCCAAGTCGAGTCAAATGAACACGTTTATTTTCTATCTTTACTTATAACTAGTTTCAATCAGTGAAATGGCTGAATCTACTGAATGGTAACTCCGGTAATGGACTGAAGTTTGACCGTTTATTTCTTGACACCGAGAGGGTTTTCCTTGCTCTAGTGACCTCTTTTCTACCTCTAGTTTACCTACACATGACAAATTCTCACCACCCGCCGCTACCTCACCCAGCAGAAAGTCAAAAAGAAAATGTTCACATACCATTGCTTTTAATCAACGACTCGGATACATTACTACCATGAAAATTGGTGTAATGGTAATAAAACATTGCGTGTACTTCGTACCAGAGTGATCTGAGGTCGATAAAGGTAATTTCAAGTAATTTAAAGGCGTGTGAAAGTTTGTATGGTGAATGTTAAAGTAAGTACATATAAGAAGGCTTGTTAAAATTGTAAATGATTTATTTACGTGAGAGTAGGTATGTTACCGTTAGTCGATGTTTCATTTAATTGGTACTTAACATAATTTGCACAAACAACCACATTGAGTTGGTGGTTTGATAACAGAAAGTTGTTATTTAACTAATGGAATGATAGATCATTGCACATTATTATAATTTAATGAGAAGGGTCAGTAGAAAAAATAACCTTCCACTTTCCAGGACTTAATGAGGCAGACGACAGAGCTGATCTTGGTCTTACTGGTTGGAAAAATGAAGAATCGTCTCCTTCCTCTTAATTCGTCTCGCCCATAAACGTTCTACGTACTATAAGCGAAGGGAAGGCTGACTGACTCTAGCCAGACTTAATGGATGGCAATTAGCCGAATCACACTTGTAAGAAGAGTCTTTGAAAAGACGCCACCAGCAAGAAGGATTTTAACAGAAACAAGTTCACCCGTTCCATTTCTTTCGATCAGTTCCATCATTTCCATTCAGATGAATACAATATTAAACGGCACTGTATAAAATACTAGTACCTCTAAATCGTTGAACACGTTTCTCAGTGGATACTTGTAGATTATTCTAGTCATGCAGCTGCTCACTTTTTGCACATTTCTAGTTGCAAAGCAGGCATCAGGCAAGTCACAAGTGACATACATTTAAACTTCAAACTGGTTAGGAAATTACTACTTGCTACAGGGTTTTGTTTTTGCTGCATCTTGGGTATAAAAAGGTCTATCCTGGATCATTTTTGTAGTATTTAAATTGATTTCAAAGAGTGTCCACAGAGTTTCTTGCATGTTTTTCTCCAAAGTGAGATACGTTTTGGAACGGTACGCTTACACTTTCTATACCTTGACAATTCAAAAGTGATCTCAAAAATTCAAAGTCGTGTCTCCACAGACAATGGCCCATCTTCCATCTTGCGCCGCATGCCCTGACACCTGCACATTTGACGATCTTATGACTGCATCAGCGAGCGGAGTTCGCATAGCTAAATTTTGGGCCAAACATATTTGATAATATTGGCCATCGACACGCTAATAAGAAGAAGAAGAATTCAACAGTGTCTGTAAACAACTACCTAAATTGAAATATGGTGGGCCAATGGGCATTGGGTTTGACTTTAGGCTTCCTAAAGGTCGGCGGAGTTAGTTTTAAAATTAGCATCATCTTAGTCTGACTAATATGGCAAACTCAAATATTTACGCAAAATCGTGAGGTAGAATCATTCTGTTGTTGGTCTGACACTGACCGTTAAAGATTATTATGAAAACAAGCTGTTGTTTGAGTCAGTGTCTGGTGGCTGTATAGTTGCGTATTTCAGTGCCTCACAAGATTTATTAACTTTACTTGTTCTGAAAATCTTTTACGCAGAGACAAGCACAGCCAAATCGGGCGATCTACACTACAGTCACTGAATCATAAAGACAACTAACTGAGTAACTGTAGCTATATAATTGTAAATACTCTTAAACATACCTAAGCAAAGGCGCCCAAAAGGTATTTAGCAGGTCATAACGCTCTCATGTATAGGTACCTACAATGACAGCTGGGCAAGAGTAACAATGGGTGCCTGGTGGGTTGTGATGGACAGCAACACTGAACTCAGCCTAGAAAGACGTGGCTAGATGATCGGTCATCGGATCAGCACCGTGAGGGTCTGTTTGAAGTGACATCTGCCTGGAATGACTTAGGAAGGCCTTTGCCTCGCATTACGACAGTACGAGCTAGACAAAAATATGTCGCTTCATTAGTAATTTGTAAACTTTCCGCTTATACTGACAAAACATCTCCTTATGCTAAACCAAAATAGAAAAGGTCTCATTCGCGAAAATTCTAAGGAAATATTTTCTAAGCAAGCTTATGTGACAATTTATTAAGTAAAAGTAGGTACGGTCACACACCAATGTTAACGTTTAACGTGTAGAGTCGTTTTCTAGTGAACACTTTCTCTAGATTTTGACAAAAATGTTTTAAACGTTATTCGAAACATGGTCTGTTTGTGCAAATCGAAAGTGAAGAAACAAACATGTTACCATGGTTTCCTTTTACATGTTTCCTGGTTTGTTATACAGTAAAATTAATGTCATGTAAATGTTACTAGAGTTATAATCAATGTTATAATAGTGTAAGATTATCAGTACCTATTGGGTCTATTGGGTTTTCTTCTCTAGGTATATAATACCCATGATTCTCGAAGTTTGATGTTTTCTTTCAGAGGTATGGTTCCAAAAAGAATTCCTTGGCAGTTGAAGGATTAAGTATTTTCAAAGACATTCAAATATATGTCTATGTATCTTTAAATCTCTTTGATTATTTTATTTGGTTTCAAATTTGGTGTTATAACCATTGACTCTATCTAAGACACGTTTTTATTTACTTAGTATAATTTCTGCTAAAGCCTAGAATTTCTCGCATTTTTTTAACGGTGATAGATAAATCTATCACCGTTAATAAATGCGAGAAATTTTCGTTCTCTTTGACCTAAAGACCGTCAAAAATTTGCATAGGCAAATGACCTAGAAATGTTTCTGGCAACGTATTTTTACCGCTTCAAGGTAAATCAATAAAAATAAATACATTTGTCACATTATATTGTTGACCTTACTACACGAAAGCATTTTTTTCTCTATAGGAATGGAAACAATTACTTTGCAGTGCACTGTTTAGTTGTTATTTTGGTGAATGGGACCAGTTAGCTCTCAGTAAACAGTTCTAAAGTGCAACGGCCTCCACCTCCATGCAGCAGCACTCATTTTCTTTTTTAGTGATTAAGTACTAGAAGTTTACTTCAAGTAGTAGAACGATTTAATATCTTAATAATAATAATAATTTCTAAAAATTTTGGAATGTCGTATCTCACAAAACTTTGGATTTCTTCGCTTTGAAAATTGTACCTAATTGTAGGCTGTTAAAATTGTGGCACAAGGATTTCTAGTCAAATTATTTTTGAATTCAGAACGAAACGATTAAATTCAACTCCGAGGCAAAGGCACAACAATCACAGCCGAGTACAAAACAAATCTTACTGACTAATACACAATAGTGAAAATAAGAAAGTAAGAAAAACAACTTACATTCATTTTGAAAATTTCCAATATTCCTCAGATTAACATCAAAATAAATCACTGAACACAGACTTTCTTCAAAAGAATTTTAGTACTTATATTGATATTACGGAACCGGTTTTATTTATTGACAGGAACGCGCATGCACGCGGTGTGATGGCGGAGTGTGGACTGGCGCGCGGCGGTTGAAAAAAAATAAACTTTCTCAAACGACCGCGATTTTAGCCTGCTTATTGGCTGCCATAGCACGCCATACCTAGGTAATAGGTACTGCAGTTGACGACTATTTACATAATTACTGGCAGTTAAATTCGTATTAATTTGTTGTGATAAGGTGCTGTATTTAAGATAAGAAGTTTAAGAAGATTGAAGAAAAGCTAATTGCACTTGTACAACACAACACACAACAATATTAACCCGTTGTGTTGACCTTTGGGATACAAGCAAATTATCGCACTTGGGCCGTGCCATCAGAACTTCCCGGGTAGCCGGAAAAACGAAAATGTCAAAACAAAAATCATCATCATCAGCCTATTAATGTTCCCACTGCTGGGAAACAAGGCCTCCCCTCTATGAGAGGGAAAAAACAAAAATACCTATGTAAAAATAAATCGCAGTATCAGACAGACAACATCAAAAATATTTCAAGGGAAATAAAGACTGCTTTGACATTGACAGTGATGCTAATAATTGTGAAAAGGCTGTAGTTGACACTTCTAAATAAAATGCGGCAAATTGTAAAAAGCTTGAGCGAGGCAGTTACAGGGGTTCGAGCCCCAGATAAGTTAGACAATAGACATGATTATTTTATTTCGCGTCTACGTGAAGACTGAAGAGTTTGTGATGGTGATTAGATGTTGGAGATAACGTCGCCCGGGGGGTCCTAACGGTGCCGCGTCGTAATGGCCGTGCGTGGTATATAATATGTAGTAACTTTAATCGATGTGTAGTTATGCTATGAAACACTTGTTCTCCCCGTCTGTCGTCGTCCATCCGGAATGTTCCCAGTCCCACCTTCTAGTTAGAAATTGGCGGTCAAATTCCCAGTATTCAAACGTTTTTGAAGTGAAAACTTCTTTAGGCGCGTTGAGCACTTTTTTGGTGAAGGAAAAACATTGAACTCATCGTCACGTAACGTAACGTGCGGTCACGCTTCGTAGCCGTTCGTAGCACTCGTAGCATCCGCTACGGCGTAGCACCACATGGGCATGCGCGGGGCATTACCAGTGCTACGACTGGGGCGGGGCCTGTGTACTTTTTGTTTTCACTTTTCGGCAGTCCCCAAAGACTGCTCGGATTTTTCTTAAACACAAGATTTCAATGTTATCTAAATATATAAAAGAAGAAACTGACTGACTGACTGACTGACTCATCTATCAACGCACAGCCCAAACCGCTGGGTCTACAGATTCCAAATTTGGCAAGTAGGTTCCTTATGTGGTCTAGGGGTGCACTAAGAAAGGATTTTTCAAAATTCATCCCCTAAAGGGGTTAAACGGGGCTCCAAAGTTTGTATGGGGAAACAAGATTAGTTAGACTATTTTATTCGAAACTTCACAGGAGTGCTCCTATTGATAAATGAGTAGAAACGGGTTTCAGGTTTTTTCAGAATTCAACCCCTAAGAGGGGGAAATGGGGTGGCAAAGTATAAAAATCAATGCATAGCCCAAACCGCTGAGTCTAGAGATTCCAAATTTGGCGAGTAGGTTCCTTATGTGGTCTAGGGGTGCACTAAGAAAGGATTTTTCAAAATTCATCCCCTAAAGGGGTTAAACGGGGCTCCAAAGTTTGTATGGGGAAACAAGATTAGTTAAGACTATTTTATTCGAAACTTCACAGGAGTACTCCTATCGATAAATGAGTTAACGTTTGTGTTTCAGTTTTTTTTCAGAATTCAACCCCTAAAGAGGGAAATGGGGTAACAAAGCCTAAACTTCAACATAGGTATTGTTTTTATGGTGAATTGGGTCGGGTGTATTACAAAAACAACTATTTTAAGATTTAATGTGGCAGACCTAAAATACTACCATTCCCTGTTGGGGTGCGATGGGGTTGAAATGTCTAAAAATCAATATGGGTGTCGATACCGAGATTATCAGGGGTGCTCATTACGAAAATGGCATTTATTTTGAGATCCAGATGATAATGATTGTGATTACGATGATGATGATTGTGATAATGATGATTGTGATAACGATGATAATGATTGTGATTACAATGATAATAAGAGTGATAACGATGATGGTGATTGTGATAGTGATTGTGATTGTAATGGTGATTGTGACAGTGACGGTGATTGTGATAGTGTCGGTGATTGTGATGGTGATAGCGATGGTTGTGATAACGAGGACGGAGATTGTGATGATGATGATTGTGATTAAGATGATAGTGATTGTGATTACGATGATAATGATTGTGATAACGATGATGGTGATTGTGATAGTGATTTAGATGGTGATTGTGATGGTGATGGTGATTGTGATGGTGATTGTGAAAGTGGCAGTGATTGTGATGGTGATAGCGATGGTGATGGTGATTGTGATTGTGACAGTGATGGTGATTGTAATAATGATGTAGATTATTGTTATTACTATGATAATGATTGTGATAAAGAGGGTAGTGATTGTGATGGTGATGGTGATTGTGATGGTGATGGTGATTGTGATGGTGATGGTGATTTTGATTGTGATAGTGTTGGTGATTGTGATAATGATGGTGATGGTGATGGTGATTTTGATTGTGATAGTGTTGGTGATTGTGATAATGATGGTGATTGTGATAATGATTGTGGTTGAGATAGTGATGGCGATTGTGATCATGATGATTGTGATTAAGATGATAGTGATTGTGATTACGATGATAATGATTGTGATAACGATGATGGTGATTGTGATACTGATTTTGATGGTGATTGTGATGGTGATGATGATTGTGATAGTTATTCTGAGAGTGGTGGTGATTGTGATGGTGATAGCGATGGTGATTGTGATGGTGATTGTGATAGTAATTGTGATGGTGATTGTGATGGTCATTGTGATGGTGATTGTGATGTTGATTGTGATGGTGATTGTGATGGCGATTGTGATTATGATTGTGATTGTGATGATGATTGTGATGATGATTGTGATGGTGATTGTGATGGTGATTGTGATGGTGATTGTGATGGTGATTGTGATGGTGATTGTGATGGTGATGGTGATGGTGATGGTGATGGTGATTGTGATGGTGATTGTATTGGTGATTGTGATGGTGATTGAGATAGTGATGGTGAGTGTGATAATGACTGTGATTACGATGATAATTATTGTGATAACTTTGATGGTGATTGTGGTAGTTATTTTGATAGTGATTGTGATGGTGATAGTGATTGTGATAGCGATAGTGATGGGGATTGTGATGGTGATTGTGATTGTTATGGTGATTGTGATGGTGATTGTGATAATGATTGTGGTAATTATGGTGGTTGTATTAATGATGATAATTGGTGATAATGATGGTGACTGTGATAGTGATGGTGATGGGGATTGTGATGGCGATTGTGATTGTGATAGTGATAGTGATAATGATGGTGGTTGTGATAGTGATGGTGATTGTGATAATAATAATTGTGATGATTATGAAATGTGGCACATAGATAGTTTATAACCTGGATTAACATGGAGGACACTATTATCCCTTTAGTATGATCGAGTGGGACAGTTACCGAACTTCACGCGGGCGAAGCCGCGGGCAACAGCTAGTAACTTTATATACCTCCATGACCCTTGTACTATTCAATGAGTCCATCATCATCATCAGCCTATTAATGTCCCCACTGCTGGGACACAGGCCTCCTCTCTATGAGAGGGAATGGGCTATAATCCACCACGCGGGCCCAGTGCGGATTGGTAGATGTCACATGTCTTCGAATTTTTAGTTCTAAGTAGGACATGCCGGTTTCCTCACGATGTTTTCCTTCACCGTTTTGAGAGCAGTGGTGATGAAATTAATTACACAAAGTAATGCGCCTGCCTGGGTTCGAACCCACGACTTACTGTTCGTAAGTATGAGTCCATCGTGGGTTCCATTGAGTACCTTGATCTTGACGGTAAACTAAACACTACACAGTACCTACCTAGGTAATTTTTCACCCAAAAGAAAAGTCGTTTCGCAGTAATATTTTTTGCGTAGAGTTACATATTATTTTGATGTAAGTACAGAATGCTTGACGGCTTCGTGAAGAGTCTGTTTACCTACACCGTGGTAGTCTCACGCAGTGTTGCCAGATGCAATCTGAAGAAATCAGTAGAAAAGTTAAAGTTTTAGCAGTAGATCGAAGGAAAAATCAATAGATTAAAAAAGTCATACCCACATGAGGTAAAAAGGACTTGAGTACAGTACTTTCACAGTTTGTATGCCTTGTGACTGGGGTTTTATGCCTTGTGACCAGATTGGCATACTCGGTAAGTAGTACCACAGGTAAAATAGTACCTACCGTCTGCGATTGGTCGGTCTTGCACACACTACAGATAAAAATACCGCGAATTCACAAAAAATGTTGAACAAATGTCATGTTATTTAGGCCTATAAGCCAGATGACACGACACGATGACAATAACTAGATGATACGATCTGATTTGAAAAAAAAAGCAGGTAGATTTCCAATCAAGGCAGTAGATCAGTAGATTTTTTTTAAATCAGGTAGATCTACTGCTAAATCAGTAGATCTGGCATCACTGGTCTCACGTGAACTCACGTCCATCGATTCATGCGGGATGTGCGAGTTTACTTAGTCTCAATGTAGACATTGGCACGACCTACAGTTAGGGTTGCCAACATTTCTTAGGCGAAATATAGTATTTTTCAAAATAAGCTATAAAAAATATAGTACACCTCTAAAAAATATACTTTAGTATTTTATGGATATTTGTACCTATTATACTATATTTTTTGGCACTTCTTGCATTTTATAACAATATTATGTCTAAAATAAAAGTATCATTATGCTCTATTAGTACATTCAATTTTTAGATTAATGTAAATTAAAAGCTCACATTTTATTAATGAGATAGGTACTACCTACTTCTGTTTCTTTCTTCTCGCCATTTCGAATTCATAACCGAAAATATGCTTTCTGTAAATGCCGAAGTGGCGGGAATAGAGCAGGAATGAAATTACTTTAAATAAATTGGGTTAGTTATTTTTAGTATTTTTAATATATGCTGCCTTTTTTCATCTTTTACTTTTGCAATGATACACGCCTCACTGAAAAAGTTAATGTCTTTATTACATAATTTGTTAATGTCTTATACTTAACTTTTTGAGTGAGGCGCGTTCATAAAATTTTAAAATAAAGATTTGTTTGTTAGATTTCCGTGAAAATATAGTATTTTTGCGTACTATTATAGTTCTTCAACAGTATATAGTACGCAGACCCAAAATATAGTACAATACTATATATTATAGACATAGTACGGTTGGCAACCCTACCTACAGTACAGTGCAGTGTAACGCTACTGTCAGTCAGTCGTTATACTACTGTCGTTTAACTGTAATGGACTACCTACACACCAAAGTTACCGACCCGACATGGCAGCGAGCCGGGGCGACACGACATCCCGGCGGCGGTACGCACACGCGGTTGCATGTCATCGACATGATTCTATTTTGGACTCTATACTGTAAGTACAAACTAAAGCCCCCGGGCTGTGTCGGCGGGCATTGTCGGCGCCCGGCGCGGCTAGGCGGGCGGTGGCGCGATGGCGCTGGCCTTTCATGCGTAGCTGTAGAGTTCAGAATGGACTGGCAGCATGTCGGCGACGAACGGTCCCCGCGCCACTAGCCCGGCGGCACTCAACCCGGCGGCACTCAACCCGTATTGACGTGCATTTGCTTTTTTTTTTTCGAAATGGAGTGGACCGATGAAAATTCTCTTACGTTAATAAATCTTTACCATTTAAATGAATTACTGTCGAATCCTGAACATAGTGAGTACAAAAGTCGACCAAAACGTTTCAAGGCATTGAATGAAATAGCAAACAAATTAAATACACATGTTACAGAAATAGAAAGAAAGATTAAAAACTTGACTTGTCAGTATTACAGAGAGAAGAAAAAAGAGAATTACTCGAAAAAGGTTGGTACCGGTGCAAATTCGGTTTATCAAAGCAAATGGTTCGCATTTGAATCGTTAAGTTTTTTGGAAAACAAAAATAACCCTACTGCAACGATTGAAACGGTAAGTAAAAAATGCGAATTTATCCGTCTTTATTCGATGTACCTACCTAGGTATTTAGATTGTGATTCCCGTCGAGACTCATAAGTAGGTACTTAGATAATACATATTATTTTAATAAGGTACTTAATATGTAAGTACTGCTTATAATAAAGTTTAGCGAAACTCAGTGAATTGTAACCTAAAAATCAGATAGTAGGTATTTTGGATAGGTATTTCATAAATCTCAGTACCCTAATTTCCGAAAGCTTTTATTTTATTATAGGGAGGTATTTTCCTAGTGTTGCCAGAGGTATCATTTTTCTTTTCGGAGAAATTTCCGGCGATATGAAGAAAATTCCGGAGATTTTTCTTATTACTTATTAAGTATACCAATTTATTCATTTTATTTTAATGAAAATATGACAAAGACGTGTGACGACCCTGTATCATCCACATGAAGAGCACAATGTTAATTATTTCTTTAAAGTTTTGTACAAATAAAGTACCTACTTATTCCGATTTCTGTTCGTATCATACATAACACAAAATTTCACAGAAAGTACTCACTTAGGTATAATCATACAGTACCTAGTAATAGCTCAATGCTATGCATTTTACAATTCACCATCTAACTTGGGCTTGTTGTGGAATTGTGATCCGAAGCGGTTTTACAACATTGTGTTCTGTACAACAACGTTTACAAACTTGTCGATAAACTGGAACGTCTCACGTCTGCCTTCACAAACAAATTCTCTTTCTTTCGCACTCGCACAGCCTGTGTATAGCCAGCTGTCTCAGTCTCGCGAACGAGAAGGGCGGTTCTCTCCGGCCGGCTAGTTCGCGACATATTTGCGCACTGCACGCACGTGTTTCTTTTTGTTGTCCGCTGTTGTAAACATGACCACTTTCCATTGGACAAACGAGTTAGTTTTCGAATTAATCAAAAGGTTTGAAGATAAACCTGAGCTATGGGATTATTCATCAGAACATTATAGAAATAAAGACAAAAAACAAGAGTCTTGGAAAGAAATTGCAAATGCTATAGACACAAACGTCAGCACGATTGAAAGGAAAATGAGAATGCTTATGAGCCAGTACCGTAGAGAGCTACTAACGAGACGTAGTAGTAGCAAATGGTTTGCCTTTGAGAAGTTATCGTTTCTAAAGGCACGGCAAATGGCTGTGACATTTAAGGTAAGATTTGTATTAACATTGACATTAATGTGTCGTATAATTCGGTAATTTCATCGCCAATATAGGTACCTAAATATGCCAGGCGTACAGTGCTCAAATAGAAACAAAATGTTGAATAACCAATCCAAAAAAAAGATTGGTCAAAAGTTGTGGCCCAACTTCATCACAACTCGCACAATGCTCTAAGAACAAAATGTCAAAGAATATGATAAGCAATAATGATAAGCAAGTAGGTACTCTAAGTACAGACACAAATTGCAAACATGTTTGTGATAAGAATACAAATGTTGATAAACATTCAAACATCCGCGAAAATACTTAGTAACGAAATTATTTAGTTTACGGACACGGGTGTATTTAAATTGTCTAAGAAATCGTAAGGCCGTGGTGGGTCACTCGACCCACAATATTCGGAAGATTATACTGTTAGTTAGACAGATCGGTAACAACGCAACGGTATGTAACTGAGAACACTTTTCAATGCAAAATGTTCTTCTGGATTCAAATGTTCAGCCTCTGCGACTGAATTACAGGTCATGGCCACGTTCGTCGGATCCCGCACCCGCCGAGGCGCCGACTCTAGGCCCTTGCAACAAATACTACCATTTTACTTTGTCGCAGCAGATGTAGTGAATTCCGCAGCCCGCAATACAATTCACATTGTTTACTAAACATTATCTACAACTTCTGACTCGCAGACTGTAAACATTCAATGGAGGAGTAGCGGAAAGAAACGCATTGTAAAACTCCTATCAACCATTTTTCCACTACCGTCGCCGCCGTTCAGAATTGTATCTACTACCAAACTTAATTTTAAAATAAAAACTCACTTCTTTTCAGAATCGCCAAAGATCTACTAGTTTCGTTTCGCTGAATCAAGACCGACAGGCACAAATCAGCCAATCAAGACTTCAGGGCGATGGAATAAGAACAGAGAGGCCGGCTTTCAAACATAGAGTAAATGTTCTAAGACGAAGGGAGCATAAAAGTCAAGAGAGAGACGAATATGCCACATACGGGGAGCTTGTAGCAATGAAGTTGAAGAAAATTGCAAGTCCATACGCTCGGTCTACGGCTCAATACCATATAAACAATATTTTGTATAAAGCTGAGATAGGGGCGTATGATAAACACCCAAGGGAAAGAGACTCTTTTATTTTAAAAGATCATTTCAGAGCAGGAAGCTCCTCTGCACATAATGATTCAAATTACGACGTTCAGTCGCAAAGGTCATCTTCTCCTGCTAAATCAATAGAATATGATATGAAGTATGAGGAGATTGAGGAGTTAGATGAATAACTCGCGAGATAAATCCAGGTTTGACCTATAAATAGAACTAGAAGTTGAAGTTCGTCGGCAAACAAGGCATTAAAATTCAAAGATTTCTGATAATACTTCCTGAATGGCATACGGCGCGAAAAAACGGCTCTTGACAAAGATGCGTTGTTGTGTGATAAGTTGATAACTATCTCGGAAGAAATTCTTCGAGTCATCTTTACGGGAGTCTGAAGTTGGTTGGTGATTAAAATTAGTCAATAATAAACTATTTTTTTATAAACTTTCGTCTTAATCCTTTACTAAAATGTACGAGGCAGTAGTCGAGGTTTCTTAATGAACACTTTCAAACGATTGCAGTAAGTTACGATCGGATACATGTATAATTATTATCAAAGTACTTATCTCGCCGGCTTTAGAAACCAATCTATCTGTACCACAAGGGCGGATGTTGATTTAATGTAATTTCCTCCAACCTCCTTAATTAATCAAGCAATTTGATCGATACAAACGTGTTATCGATATCGACCATTCATATTATGAACGTATAGGTACTTAGATCTTATATTTTGTCATCCGTGATTCCGTTCTTCGAGCACCTTATAGAAGTATGGAAGAAGACATGCTGCGTTGTCGCCAAATAAATTGATATTCAATTATGTTGATACTTGATAAGTTTTTGTTATCATCATTTTAGCCGAAAGACGTCCACTGCTGGACATAGGGCTCCCCAAGTGTCGCCACATTGACCGGTCCCGTGCGACTCGCATCCAGCGGATTCCCGCAACCTTCACCAGGTCATCGGTCCACCTAGTCAGGCCAAGAACGAGCGAAACGAGCTCAAAAATTTTAACACTACCTTGGACAGGTTGCAATTGTTTAGATTTAGACCCTTCATAGAGGAGTTACTAGATCGACCCTCAGTCAAACAATGGCAACATTCAAGAGGAAGCAGGCTGCAATCCAGCGTAGCGAGCTCGACATTTTTAGGAAACCTTGCCTTGGACAGGTTAGAATTCTTAGAATGGTTTCGATAATTCATAAAGGAGTTACTTGGTCGACTCTTGGATAAATTCAAGAGAAAGTAGTCTCGAAAATTTTAACACATTTCAACACCTACCTTGAACAGGTTAGAATTGTTTCGACCTACTGGAGTTAGGGCCTCTTATAGGCGAATTTAAGACTCAAGAAAAACTAGGCAACAAGAGCGAGCGAAGCGAGCTCGCAATTTTTTACATCATTGCCTAAGATCGGTTGCTAGTCGTTTCAAAGTTTTCAATGTCTTGATTTATTGTATTCGCTTTTTGGCATAAAAACGCTTCGCTGAAACAAAATAAGTATTTCAGGAGACGGTCCTGTAGGTCACTTATCCAGAACAGGGATGTTTATGGCTCTGCGGAAATATTCTTCAGCAGATTGAGCAGGTTGGTTATTGGCCCTATGTATTTGTCTTGACACTATTCTGGTACATTATGTTTAACAATTATAATTAGTGGTCCACCTAGGTCCTGGACCCAGCCCAGGGGGATCATAACCCCCCCCCCCCCCCCCCCCTGGATCCGCTCTTGCACCTGAGTTCATCCCAAATTAGTATTTGGAATGTCACCGAAATATATACCTACTGACCATCGATCACTAATAAAAAACTAGATACACAATCCCATGCAAAAGTTCCCTAAAAACTGTCGCCAAATGTTTTGACGTACCTACCTACTTGTAGTTGAAATAAATATACTTACATTAATGTAAATTCAACCTTAGACACATTACCTAAAGTTGTATTCACAAAAGTACGGACAAAAAGTAATAACCTTTTACAACCGATACTCGCTGGTCAACCCATTTTAAAACAAAATCATCCTTACACGCATGTTTTAAAGTCAGAATTACAAAGTGCCAATAAAAAGCAATAAAATTTTACGACCGAGGCTGCCGGGTTGGACAAGGAATGAATGGAGTCGAACTGAATATTTTTTCTTACTGTAATTATATTTTTTTTTAAATGCTACACTTGTTTTAAAAAATTGGTGTAATGAAGCAAATTCTATTCTATTCTATGGTGTATAACTGTAATGGTAAGTGTAAAGGTTATAATTTAACCGAATGTAAATATGTTTTTGGATAGTGAAAGTAATTGAAACAGTCTTAATTATTTATTTAATCTTTATTTTGTGTCAAAAATTTAAAGATATTGCTTGACAAACAACTTAAATCTAAATTCAAAATATAAAAAGTAAGTACAGAAAGTTCGGAAAGAATATCGAGAATATCGAGGTACAGCTGTTTTGCGTAGCCTTCTGCAGGCCTATTACGTATCTTTCTGATATCCAGTGACTATCAAGCTTCGGTTCTACACCGAACTTTGATGACAACCGTGAATGTCAAAATATTGGTATTACGTAATACACAGAGTGGATATCACTTTACGGTGACTAACAGCCCGGGTACGGTGTAACGTCTTTCACGAAAGCCACTTCAAACTCAGTTGTCTTGAATTTGATGTCCACTATGCTTACATATTTGCAATATTAGAAGAATCGATACGAAAGCGTCTGTCAAAATGAGTTATGGTGACTATCAGCCACGATAGGCACCTATGACGTCATATTTGATAGCGACTGGTTATACATAATACGAAACTAACCTTTTGACAGTTATTTAATGGAAACTGAGCCCAGTTACTATCATATCGAGCTGTCGACAGAGATACGTAATAGGCCTGGTGATTCCTTTCGTAGTCACATATTCATCGCTTTTTAAAAAATGCTTCGAACATAAAACGCTTCCGGTCGGCTTGAAGAATTTTTCGGATCTTTGAAGTGCTATAACTGATATCCATTCTTCACACCTGACTGGATCTCGAGGAAAGCTAAAAAAAACTCACGTCTTTAATTTTATTACATGCACATATTCAAAATTAAATCTATAAAATGTTACTATAATATTTAGAGAAATAGTAAAGAAGTCTCATTAGACCAAAAAAAAAAACAATCATACTATAATAATAAAAAAAAGGAACAATAGCGTCTCCAACAAATGGAACAGAATCAACGCACATAACTCGAACAATTTAAGTGGGCATGCGATAGTATGATTAAATGCGTTTAGTAAGGGTCTTTACAATTGAGATGCCTTATAACTTCTGCTATTTATTACGACTTAATCTAAAAAATGATTTTACGATGATTTCTTGACAAAATATCAGTATTTACAATACAGTGATAACAATTAAATAATGATAATATTAATACTTACCGAAAATATTAAATTTCATCCTTTTTTAGCGTCCTGGATGTGTGATTTTTACACTTTTTAAACGAGCACTGAGGCATGTTTACCGTCGGAGCGTTCAAATGCTACTAGATTAAAAGCGCACCCAAATGTTCGAGTGGGCGCTCATTTGGTGAGGACACTTTTTGCCGCTGATTGTGTATCTAGTTTTTTATTAGTGATCGATGCTACTGACTTTCTTTTTGCAGTAGGTAAGCAATACTTACATTAGGATTTCTAGCTTTTTTTCGTGAGAAATACAAAGTAAAATAATTGATTACCTATGTAATTTCCATATAAAAGTCTTATTTCGTTTCTCAAGGATTAAAAAAATGGGCCTACAATCCAGATGCACATGGTTTTACTTCAAATTGGAGCGCTGCTATTATTTTACTAGGTAGGTATTTAGATATCCTATCGCTGCCGCTGTTGTAATGTCGACTGGGTGGGCCACAATGACTAAAAGTAACTTAGCTGGGATCGCTGGGGATTGCGCGGTCTTATCGTCCCAAGTGAGAACATTTCGTAAAATATTGATCTACAAGCTTACAATTCATTTTTCGACAAATTCAGTCTTCAAATTGACAAAAATAAATAGATCTCTGACCCATGTACTTACGGCATTTTCCATGGCTGGCTTGGCCGCGCAATCCTCTACGTTACGTTCGCGCGGTCAACTCAAAACCCTTAGCTTCATTATTTCTATTTAGACAAATTTTTGGTTTGTTCCCTTCAGCTTTGGCAAATTCCGTCAATTTTTTTGGCGTAGTATTTCTGTTTGGATAACTTGGCGGAGCAATCGTAAGTATCGTAACGCACACGATTTTGTACTGTAATATTACGGGGCGGGGGACCAATGACGTATTATATAAAGACACGTCATGAACCAACATCGCGGCGCTTAAAAACGGCGAAAATACTAGAACTACTTATAAGCGTGAAGAAAGAGCAAGAAAATATGACACCGAACGGAGGGATGCCTGTTGCGAGAGGGAGATAAATATACATCTTCAGTCACGTCACAGGATTTATTAAATAATAAACAAACGTAGCGTCGCGCGACAGGTTGGTGCGTAACTAAGCGCGATGTGGCCAATTGGCTTCATTTCATTTCATGTTGTCATTTTAGAGTGCGGACAACGTATCTATAGTTTATATATCATTGGCGGGGGACCAAGTTTAAATGCCAACATTAATTTTATCGCTTGGGATAAGCTTGTTATGTTTGGCAACTAATCTTGAAGTTCTGTGCTTCAAATAAATTGCAGTCAGCGAATAAAATGTTCAGAAACTTGTTTTTCATGAATAGAGAACAGTAATAAGTTACCAGTAACATTGCAACATGTTTACCGCGACAAAAAACATGTTGCTAAAATAACCTTGTGCAAATTGTGTTTCATCATGAAAACGAGGCATAATATTATGGTATTTGTTAAAGAAATGAAACCCATAACCCGATTCAACGATTTATTGATTATAGAAGTAGACAAAGCTCTAAACTGCAGCATGTAACTATAGTATCGAGGCACCAGTTGTTAGTTCTATTAAGAAGTATTATTATAAGGGCGCGTTTACACGAAGGCGTTTTTATTTGGCGCGACCAATCCTTTCAACTGACTTTGGAATTAATTCTTTATGTCTCACGTCATAACGTACATATTCTTGAATATCAAGCACCCGCACGGTCAGCGTTCAAATAGCAACCGCGTCGCCGCCGCCGCCGTCGTGCATTGAAATAATTAAAAATGTAAATTAAAAACCTACGCGTTATGACAAGACGCGTAAAGTATGTCTAACTTCTGAGGAAAGAGATTATAGGTATTCGTGTTATATGAACTGCCCTAACTGTAAGACACTTGGATTTCATAATACATTTTCATAATTGTTAGGAGTCAAGAGGCGTGGTAAACGACACATTTTATCATATTTTACGTTAAAATAAAACGACCGACGGTCTTCGTCAGCGCAGCGTACGCTTCTCTACTAACTTCAACCCCCTCCCTCCCCTTTTTTCGGATGGGTAATCATCAAATGACCCCTCCCGGTCTGGGCGAAGCGAAAGGGAGTCAGACTTGTACTGACTAAAATCCACCCATGATCCCTCTTAGCCCTTTGTAATCCAGGGCCGCGGTATCTCTTTCGACCCTCCTCCCCCTTGGGTAGTTTTAGAAAATTGATCATTACGATCTTAATTATAAGCTTCTAATCTGACATGGTCACTAACACTAAAAACGGGATATTTACCATGTGTATTATTTATTTTGAGTCCGATATTTCGGCACTGTTGCAGCACCATGATCACCAATAAACACTTTTCTGTTTATCCGTGATCATGGTGCTAAAAAATCCCGTTTTTAGTTTTGTCAAAATATAAATAACTAGCGGACGTCACGCGGTTTCACCCGCGTAGTTCCCGTTCCCGTGGAAGTACGAAGATAAAAAATATAGCCTATGTTACTCAGTGTGAATGTAGCTTTCTAATGGTGAAAGATTTTTTGAAATCGGCGCAGTAGTTTTTGAGTTTATTAATTACAAACATACACACAAAAATACAAATCTTTCCTCTCTATAATATTAGTGTAGATTAAAGAGAATACGATCTTTATTGTTTTCCGTATTTGTACTAAGTTGAGATCTTTCATAAAAAAATGTATTCAGGGTTTTCACCCCCCATCGATTAGCCAAGGGAAACATAACCTATAAAAGAAAGATCTGACATCATATAATCGCGGGCTACCCTGGCGGATGACTTCCAATACAAGTCATCTGTCTGCGTCAGGGTAACCCGCGAAATTCAGCAAATAAAGCAATAGGGAATATGCATAAATTTTCTTTACTTATTTCGATACGGAATGTTAAAAATAATTACAAAAAGCGAAAATAACACATAAATCGGCCAAACAACACAAAAGTTATAACCATTTAAACTTTTGTTTTTATCTCTTTATAGATCAACGGAATTTAGTATGGATTTTGTACGTCGATAAAGAGAATGGCGTCATTCGCCGTATCGGATCTCCCTGTCTAATCAGCAGTTTCAAATGCTTATAACTTAGTATTTTTTTTGATATTAAAAAAAATATTTCACTTTGCTATTATACGCTTTGTTTAGAGTGATAAAAAAACCATTCATATACCCTATTTACAGGTCAGTGTTTTAAATTTGATCGTGTGTTGTAGTCCAAACGTAGCTAAAGTATAAAGCTGTTGTTGTTGTGTCGCAATAAGGAGCTAAATAGAAGCATTAACTAATTTGATGCCAACGAGAGAATTCCAACCACGCGTCCACACGCATCCAGCAAGAAAATAAAAACAAAATTTATAGAAATCATATACATATATTTTGAATTAGTTACTATCTACTCAAAACATGGTTCTGGAGCTATTATAAAAACAAAATATATGAAAAAATACTTATTTACGTCAAGCATGAAAAGTACGCGTCAAATGCATAACCTCCTTCTGTTTGAAGTTGGCTAAAAAGGGCGCGGATTCGCATCCTCTCGTGTGTATAGTAAATAAGCCCTTATCCCGTATACAATAAGGATTACATTAGCGCTTTACACTTGCGCTTTAAAATAATAAAAGTACATATGTCAAACTGTAACTTATATTGGTGTACAAAAAAAAAAAGAGTTCAGCAAGTTACAAGGAAAGATAAAGAATGAACCAGCATTGCCAATCTTAACATAGTATAAAACAGTCAGAAAAGAAATCGATTTTTTACTTTCCCATATACTTTCGTAAATATCTTGCATTTGACATTTTCAATATTAACTTGTGTTTTAGCTAAATAGATAGCAGAAAATATGCAAATGCAGTTTCGAATTTCATATGAAACTATTTTATTAGTATTATGTATGCGAAAGTAAGATTGTTTGTCTTCACACCTTGATGGATTTTGACAGTTTGTTTAGGATAATTTTTAACCTACACAAGAAGTTAGTTACGCAATCTCAAAGATACAGTGCGTCACGAACCATAATGAAAGTGGCAAAATAGAGAAGTAACATGAAATGCAATGGATTTGAAATCTTCCCTTTGGGTCAACATTATCTTTACAATCAAAATATTTTTGTATAATAGGGAATATGCATGGAACAAAACTCTTTTTATTTATGAAAAAATGCCTTGTATTGGCGCATAAAAACATTGTGGTACCCTTGTTCAAGTTTCTAATACATCACTTATTTTACAAGTTACTGTTTTATGTAGCATGTTTTTGGTGAAACGGAACGCACTGTCAAAACACACCGTCCTCGAACGCCGGTATTGACGTCAAAGTTCATTGTGTCAAAAAAAACTTTTCTTTCAAGTGTTTAAAGTTTCACTAAAATTTTATTATAGTATAGTTATTGCAATTTTTTCTTGAATAAAGCACATACAATTGGTAAAATTACTTTATTATGCCAAAAAAATTAGATGTAAACAAGGCAGATTGTGGATAATGACGTCACATCATGGCCGCGACCTGAGTTTAATATTATTTTTGTGCGACAAGCAGTAGTTGAACTTAACTTTTAATACTTTTCTTGGGTTGATAGTACTGTATTTTGTTGATCTAAGTGAAGGAAAAATTACGTGCATATTCCCTATTGGTGTTAAAGGTAGTCTAGCGGGTCAATGATTTACAATATTAAAGTGCTTGAAATAATCCCGTAATCAATCTTCGCAGGGTGTTTGGTAGCAACTGGATGAGAGTTGCTGGAAATCGAGTTGAGTGGCGTGCCATTGAGGAGGCCTATGTCCAGCTGTGGACTGCTGTAGACTGATGATGATAATTATGAAATAATAGGGTAGATGACACCATACAACAATAATTCCAAGACACCAATCTCTAAAAAAAACGTTATTTTGGGTCTGAAAACCCGATTTATTTTCAATTAATTGCCAAATTAGATTTTTAGAGCCCGTAGCTAAATAATAACAGCCGCTCGGGTCGATCTCTTGCCTAGGTTGGTCTGTGGATGGGTGACCACGCATTACATACCAAGTTTCCTCCGTGCCTCGGAAAGCACGTGAAGTCGTTGGTCCCGGCTGTCATTTGTAGATCTTTGACAGTCGTTACAGGTAGTCGGTGACCTAAAAGTCTGACAACCAGTCTTACCAAGGGGTATCGTATTACCCAGTACGAACTGGGTTGTGGAGGTCAGATAGGCAGTCGCTCCATGTAAAATACAGGTATTGAGCTGCATCCGGTTAGACTGGAAGCCGACCCCAACATAGTTAAGACTAGGCAGATGATGCCAAATTAGATTTTTAGTTGCTTTGAAATCACTAAATAGTTGAGTCATTGAGTTGTCAAAACAGTGACGTCACAGCGTGCAGTCTATGAGAACCGCGTTTTGATAGCACTTAAAAAGTATGTCAATAAAATTGATTGGTGTGTCATCTACCCTATTCTCAAGGAATCTGAGTAAAGATGTTCTCTGAGTAAAAACCACGTAACCCTGCTGAACTCGTGACAAAGTAAAACGTAATACATAATTACAAATGAATACAATGTGTTTAATGTGGGTGTGGCTTGTCTAGCGCCTGGTAACGGGCTGCCATTCATCACCGTCCGGGTCGCGGGCTGCAACAAAACAAACATAATAATATTGTAAATGAGATAGATAATAATTATACAGTTAGTTTTCAATGACCAGCCAAAATTTAAAAATTAAGATCTAGATATCAAACCGAAAGTGCATTTTAAATATTATTGTCGAAAAATATAAAATAATAGCATTCATTTGAGTCCTAAATATAAACCTAGCGGGAATCAATGCATTTGTGTGCGTGCATGCACCGATACATTTTTTTATGTGCTAACTGCTACCTATCTAGGTTGTTGAATTGAATTGTGCTGTTGCAATATCCACACGTCCGCTTTTTAGTGGTGGACAAGAATGAAATTTCATTTAAAAAATGTTGATTTTTTTTTTCATTATATCGAAAATATTGTCGATTCTAAACCATCTCTGAAAATTTGGCCAGTCATTGAAAACTAAGCCTGTATGTTAGGGTTGTGCCACATATATCGGATCATTCGGAATCGCATTTTTCTATCCTTTTCTATTGCTTAGAACCTTCATTTACTAGAGCGAGAAAAAGGGCGTTGCCGAACTTTCAGCTTTTACAAAATGACGTAGGTGTGACGGTCACGGGATCGTCCTCTATAGTCTACACCCAATGCTGGAGCTACTTACGTTTGTCCTCCCGACGCGGCGGCGCACGGCGCGGGCCCTCCCTGTCCCTGTCGGTGCGCTCGTCACGTCGCGGCGCGTCACGCTCGTCACGTCGCGGTGCGTCACGTTCGTCACGTCGCGGCCCGTCGCGTTCGTCACGTCGGGGAGCGTCGCGCTCGTCGCGACGTGGCCCGTCACGGTCGTCGCGGCGAGGACCGTCGCTATGGGCAATTACAATTTGATCAGATTAAATGGTTCAGAAGATAAGATTATGCGACAAGAGGTCAATTCATTTTAATCAGTCGTACAGTTCCCGGCACGTAAGTTGGCAAGGTTTTGGCGTAGTGGGGGCAAGTTCGCGCATCGTGCACTTAGTGGAACAAAAAACTGGTCACTTTTATTGATTGTCATTATGCGGTTATTGCCATCATTTATTTTTAATCATGTAGTTAAACAAAGCAGAGGAATTCGTGACATTTAATAAGTGTTATAAATAAAATATAATATGCATTTTTTTTTAACAAGGAAAAAAAAAGTATCATTATTAAAAATTATAGGTTCTCGTCGTCACTATCGGTTAATAATACTGTTACCCCTGGCATCAAATTAGAACTACCACTTGAGCTGGCATATTATGTAATAAACATAACAACAACTAAATTTAAAACAATAACAACAACTCGTAATAAAAACTTAATTTAAAACTAAAACTGAACTCGTAACTAAAAGTCAACAAAAACAAAGGGCACAACTTTCGCGGCCGCAAGTGTAATCGGGAGCGAACGGAATGTAGACGCGGTGCGGGAGGCAGGGGTCGACTGACGCACCAATCGCGCGCTTGGATCGGCGCTACGTCATACCCCGCGTCCCGCTTGACCACCAAAGAGACCTAAAAAACGACTTCTGCGCATCTAACGACTCTTGCCAAGTTACGTGCCGGGGATTATATCTTGTGTAGATCTGATTGGAATCACATGTGAGAATGAGTTTGAGGAACAATCATTGTCTTCTATCTTAATTTTTTGGTATGTTTTCCTAGTTGTTTTTGCCAACATGAACATCTACTCGTAGCAACCATATCATTATACATACATAGAAGTTCAGCATTATGGCAGAATTTCTGAAAAGATTTCGTCCGAGCTGATGGTACCTAAAGCGGTTACATGGGGGATGGAAGGTCATCTTTTCCCTATGGGAATTACCATACGGTTTTTGTAGCAAATAAGCCGTATGTTCCAACTTACCGGTCATCCCTCCTGGCCGGGAAGCGGTCCCGGTCCCGGTCGCTTGCACGGAACCCTCCGTCGCGCTCTCCGCGTCCTCCTTCGCGGTCACGTGGCGCATCGCGGAACCGGTCCTCACGCGGCGGAGCGTCCTTGGAACGCCAGGCCGATGAGCGCTCCTGTTGGAAATAGTTTCATGTTAGTTTTTCATAAGTGTGTGGAATCTACTATACACTACAAGAACTACAAAGAATTTTAGATCGCGCAAGCAGAGTTACAGGTTATATACAACAGTCCGTCAACAACCGCCGTGGAGTAAATCCTGACTTTTCAATGGGCGATAAGGAACTTTACACATCATCTGCTTAGCCTTTACCCAACTATGTTGGGTTCCAGTCTAACCAGATGCAGCTGAATACCTGTATTTTACATGGAGCGACTGCCTATCTGACCTCCACAACCCAGTTAGTATTAGGGAATACGATACCCCTTGGTATGACTGGTTGTCAGAATTTTTGGGCCACTGACTACCTGTCAAGACTGTCAAAGATCTACAAATGACAGCCGGGACCAACGGCTTAACGTGCTTTCCGAGGCACGGAGGAAACTAGGTACGTTATGGGTGGTCGCCCATCCACAGACCAACCTAGAAACAGCCAACAACCTAAAGATCGTCCCGAGCGGCTGTTATTATTTAGCTACGTACTCCACGAGATGAGGAACTTTACACCTCGTTTCTATTTCTGTGTACATAGGAGTCTCTCCCATTTAGGGAATTACTACTACTGACGTATTTTCTTTTTGTGAGTTAACATAGTTACAATAGGGTAGATGACACCATAATACAATAATTCCAAGACACCAATCTCTAAAAACAACACTTTATTTTGGGCCTGAAAACCCGATTTATTTTCAATCAATTGCCAAATTTGATTTTTAGTTGCTTTGAAATCAATAAAGAGTCGACTAAACAGTGACGTCACAGTTTGCTATTGCCATACAAAATCTATTACAGAACCGCGTTTTGACAGCTCTTATAAAGTATCTCAATTGATTGGTGTGTCATTTTGATAGAAATAGTGTATTCAGGGGGGGGGGGGGGGAAACTCGCCTTCACGTACACAGCAATAGTTTTGGATGTTTTGGATGTGCCCCGAAGTTTTTTAGTTCATCTACGGCGTACTAGATGTCTCTACAAAATTTATATTCACTTAAAATGTACTAGATGTCTCTAAAAATCAACTTCGACCTATTAGTAGTTGAATATTGCGATTTTATTTTTTTATTTTCATTACATTAGTTTAATTTTCAAAACTTAAATTACGTGTTAAAATTTGATTTTGAGTTAATTTGATTTTAAGTTAATCGATTTATTTAATCGGATGCTATAGACAAAAAACAAATAAAAAAACAACTAACAAAATCCACCTGTACTCTTTGGTCAACATTCAAAACTGTCAAAAGAAAACTGTTGTGAGACTACGTTTTGCATATTTTCGTGTTAATTTTTGTTTTCTTTGCTGCAAATTCGTTTATCTGTCACTCCTATTTCTAAGTTTAACCTGAGCCAAAGTCATTATCTGTGTTGTGGTGTGTTGTTGTACGTCCGCTAGTTGTAAATATGTTTGTCGACATGCTTGAAGTGAAAAATGTGCAAACGAGTACATATTATGTTTAAAGCAAACGTAAAAATAAATCTATGTCTTGAGTATTCAAGAAGCTTGTTGCATTCAAAACTAAACCTTTACGAATTATCTAAAATAATAAATGTGCACATTTTCCATGCCAGATTGATTGCAATTCATGTGGAGTTTTTTTTATTTTCAAACTAATAAAGTCACGCCACCAAACGTGGTTATAAATCAATCTATAACTATGGAAAAAACATACAAAAGTAATGAAATGAAAGTATGCGTATATGTGTGTGGTGTGTGTATGCATGTGTGTGTAGTGTGTACGTTAGTTGCGGGGCAAGATTTCCAGAGAGCGCTACTCGCGACAGGTTGGCAAAAAACGCCCTAAAGAGGGCACTCTATTCCCCGTCTAGATATAGATGCTCTGTGAGTGTAGTGTACTTACGGATACTGCGGGCGGAGGGTCTGCGGGTCCACGTCGCCAGCTGCCACCCTCGGCGCTTGAGCGACCGCCGTAGCGAGGCCTGGTAATACAGTTTAGATTAAGAAACTTTTATTTGTAAATATAGGTAGTTACACGGTGTGTGAGATGTTGTATTATAGTTAGATTCTCTAAGTTTATCCGTGAAGCGTACAAATATGAACGAATAAATATATTGATTTAAAATAGCAAATAGTGCCATGTGATGATCCGTTACTTTTGGCAGGTTATTTATGTAGTATAATTAGAGGGGGACCAAGCACGCTCCCTTGCGGGCGCGGCACACCATATTTGATTGTTTTATCACGCGACCGATTCTTCTTTCGTTCTTTGTTTGTTGATCCATTTGTGTAATTTCCACATATAAGTTGTAGGGTATTGCCTCTTATTCCGTACGCGTCTATTTTATTAAGTAATATATTGTGATCTACTTAGTCAAAGGCTTGAGTCATATCACAGTAAATTGAATATACCGGTATATTGCGGTCAACATTTACGATTACATTATTTAAAAAGTCACATAATGGCCATATTAACGGTTTTGTTTTTCCTAAAACTTTTTTGATCTTCAGTCAATATCTTGCTGTACCAAATATTTATGAATTGAGTTCACGAAAGTGTTATTTTATTTAGTATACCTTAAATTTATAAAACCATAAATCTTGGATCCCGGTTTTTGATTATGCGCTAGGTTTCCCCTCGTCTTAACTAAAGCTATCGTTCGCGATATGCGATCGTCAGGTTAATTTGTTCAGAAAACTGGAAAGCGTCCTCGGTCGTCGCGGCATTCAAATTCACGGAACGAAATAAACGCAGTGGTCGCCTGTCACTCGATTCTTTTAAAATAAATGCTGATAAAAATCTCACCTCTCCCTCTCCGGCTCCCGTTCCCTCGGGGGCTCCCTGGCTGCGGATCTCCAGCCTCCCTCGTCGCGCGGTCTGTCGTCTCTCGGCCTCTCGTCCCTATCTCTGGGAGGTCCACGCTCTTCACGGATTGGACGTTCTTCGCGAGGCCGCTCTTCACGTCTACAAATAATCATTAGTATAAGAGATGAACGAAAACGGCTAGGGAGGTAAAGGTAGAACTAATAAAGAAGTGTGGACGAAAGTGTAGAGGAAAGGAAGGTGACGACAAACTACGATGATATCAAAATTGGGGTAGATACAGGACAATCACGCATAGCATAATCAGCCTATAATTATCCCACTGCTGGGACACAGGCCTCCTTTCTATGAAAGGGAATGGGCTATAATCCACCACGCGAACTCGGTGCGGATTGGTAGATGTCATATTTGTCTCAATTTTTGGTTCTAGGACATGCCGGTTTCCTCACGATGTATTTCTTCACCGATTTAAGAGCAGTGATGATGAAACAAATTACACAAAGTAATTCGCCTGCCGGGGTTCGAAGTCACGACTTACTGTTTGTAAGTCGGGGCCGCCACCACGAAATCATTAGACTAAAGTTGGATGCTTCATGTTGATGTGTTGACGGGAACTTTATAGCACTAGTATCCATAGACTCTCGTTAGAAAAAAGTTGTATCTCTCATTCTGTGATTTCACTAGCAGTTTCAATACTGCATCTCGTGAAACCATCCTTGGTGTCAGACAACTGACCAGTTCTAAGATACTATGCTATGTTAAGGGCGAGTGACGACGTAATGTCTATGGTTAGACACTTTAGACAGGCTTTATGGCCTTCTTTGACGATCTCGAAGTATTTTGTCTGTATATGCTATGCTATAGTAAGTACTATTCGATTCACTTTCATATGATTTTCATCACCACCTAAAGTGACCCACTTTAGTAATGGACATTAAATACGCAACAACGGCCGGTCAATTTTTGAAAAAGTGTTAGTTACCTTTCTTCTTTAACTGGAGGTCGTTCCTCTCTGGGCGCCGGCTTGTCGTCCCGCGCAGGCGCAGGCGCACGTCGCTCCGCCGAGCGCGGCCGCTCCTCACGCGCGGGGCGACCTAAACACGTACCAACAATTATTATTAATGTGTATAGTAAAAGAGAAAACTGTTACCTGTACATTTTTGTTATATAGGTACTCAGAAAACTATGAAAATTATGCCACCCTTATACAGTTCGATTCAAACTTAATGGCGGCTCGGAAGTTAGCTACCAGTGCCCGTTCGCGCATGTACAGTCAAGTCGAAAATCATCTAAGCTCGTTTAATTATTTTTATAACTGAAACTTGTGTGAATGTTTTAGTGCTGTTTATTACGTATTTATTTGTTAGTTTGTCAAGTACAGAGAGGGTTCAAAGCAAAATAAAATAGGTTTTATGAAAAATATAAGAAATATCTTCTAAATTTATTTTACAACGGCTGAACACCCTCCATAAAAACTTGTTTTCTTGTGGAAGGAACTTCCATGGAACTATCGCTTCCTTCGTCTTCACTTGAATCTAATTCCTTTTCAGATTCAGAGTTGAAAAAGAAAGAAGAAAGAGTTAAGAAAATGGATGACATTATAAACCATTTTTCTCGCTTGTCTGCGTAAAACGTATCGTCCGCGAGGCATTTTACAAATAAATACCAAAGTATTTTCCGTACAACCAAACACAGTCTTAACTTTACGTAAATAACGAACAACAAACGGAATAATAACAAAAAAAAACTTAACAAAACTATAACAAAAAAAAAACAAAACAGTTAACAAACAACAACAAATTATTATGAGCTCGACTGTACTTATGCAGAAATTCGCGCGCGTGTGCAGAATACAGACATAACTCACACACTAAAGTGACGACGCGTAGGGCGAGTGCGGGTGAGAGAGAGAGCGCGCGGGGATGTGCCCCGCCGGCACGCCCCTTTACGTCCCGCTGATACCTAAAAATTGCGATCTGCGCAGCGGCACGTACGATGTTCCGAGCTGCCATTAAGTTTGAATCGTACTGTACCGGGTTTGACGCAGAATGTGCATTTCGCAAAATAGCACTTCTCAAAATGAGCACTACAAAAATAAAAAACCGTTTGCCTACATTACTACTACATTTTTTTTTAATTGTTTTGACCGGCGTTTAGCATGATCATGCCAATTCTACATCAATTAAATGGGATCACCCACCAAAAAATCGTACAAAATATAAAAAAAAAAAATAGTTTTGACGCACTTGCTTGGTGCACATTCTGCGTCAAATCCAATTAACCCATGAAGAAACCATAGGAAATTATTTTGACATTTTCGTTATCGACGAGCTCAAAAACCCTGAAAATGACACCCATGACGAAAAAATTATGGTGGTATTTAAAAGGAAAGATGCTAATGGAATTATTAAAAAAGCTGTGTAACAGACCAGAGCGCCAGGTGTCGCCGGGAGCGGCGGCGGGCGGCTTCTTGTCGTCCTTGGCGTCCTTCCCGCGCCACGCGTCGTCCCGCGCGGCGGGCCGGGCGGCGCCTGCGCCTCCGTCGCGCCATGACGACGACGTCTGAGTCTTCTGCTCTTCTAACTTGCGTTGGATTTCGGCCTCCTTAGCCCGGATCTTCGCTTCGGTACGGGCTAACATTTCTTGATGTTCTCTGTGAAAGGAATAAATGTTTAAATGTTGTGTTTAAAGCGTGGGCCAGACTGTTGTAAACAAGCCCTCCACATCGGTCTCCACCGACGGTTTACAACAAAGAAAGAAAGAAAAATATTTATTCTAAAACTGAATAATATAAAAGACCTGTGCGAGGTCAAAAAGGCTCCTATCTCAGCATGATGCTGCGATAGATGGAAAACAAATACCGCAGCGCTGGTATACAACAGTGCATGCTGTTGTAAACCACCGGTGGAGACCGATGTGGAGGTGTGCGGAGGGCTTGTTTACAACAGTCTGTCACGGGCATAAGGTGAAAGACAATTTTGAACCAACTTTAGAAAAAGGAAGAGGTTATGTATCAGCTAGTATCTTTTTTTCCCATTTGTGTTTAATTCTGTTCAAACTTTATGTTAGCTCGATATATCGAACATAAAGCAGTGCACAACACCATTTTAGGTTTCAGCGAGGTACAGAATAGGCATCGTCTTGACTGTATACTCGCAGCTTACGACCCGATTGGCGCAGCGGTAGTGAGGCTGCCTTACGTTTTTGGGTCCCGGGTTCGAATCCCAGTAGGAGCAAATTTTTGTGTGCATGAGCATGGACATTTGTTTCCCAGTCATGGATGTTGATATGTATAATAAGTATGTATTTACAAACAAAAATTATCTATGTAGTATATCACCTATCTGGTGTCCACGACACAAGCCTCGTTGCTTAGTGTGGCACTAGATGTCGCTGTGTGTAATGTCCAGGGATATTTATTATTATTATAGCTAACTTCCGAGTCGCCTTAAAGTACTATACACCGCTTACTCCGTGATTACTGGGCCGATTTACGTGATTCCTTTATCATTTGGTAGAGAAACCCCGTGTGGTGGTCAAATTTTATTTTGTGTTTAAATACCTATATGCTTTTGCCCACAGCTTCGCCTGTGTGAATGTTGGATATAATCCCACGGGAACGTACATGTACCAGCCCGCGTAGTATGGCGACGTAGAAACGGGAAAGACTCGACAAATCTTTTGTTCATCTGTCATTTTGTCGATATTAAATAGACAAAATGACAGATGAACAAAAGATTTGTCGAGTCTTTCCCCGTTTCTACGTCGCCATGCTACGCGGGCTGAATAGAAAGTGTCCTGTTTTTCTCATCGAGTTTGTACCGACATATTATATTAACACAGAGCGGCCATGTCGGCGCACCCTGTCGCGTCAAGTCGAACATATCATGTACCTCCGAGGCCTACCACGACTGACTATGATACAGATAGCCGAGGGATTTATTTCGGAGGTATATTTTACGCAATTAATTAGGCAATATCAATCGAATTTATTCAAATATAGCCAGTTATATCCCAGAATTCATGTAGTTTTTAAGAAACGGTTAGACTGGAAGCCGACCCCAACGTAGTTGGGAAAAGGCTTATCAGATGACGATGTTAAATACCTGTCCTCTCTCTCCTTCCTCTCCCTGGCGGCGGCTATCTCCTCCGCATGTTTCTTCTCTCTCTCCTCCCGTTCTTTACGCTCTTCTTCTTCCTTGATGCGTTTCGCTTCTTCTGCGGCGCGTTCTTCTGCAAGGTGCTTCTGCTCCAGCCACTGAGAAGAAAAGTGTGTCAGTTAAATAACAAAACCACCATCATTTGTGTTCAGGCAACTTTGGGCCATAGATATACCTTACAGATTAACATACGTATGATGATATACAAATTGTGTTAGTAAATTGAACTTTAAAACTATGTTAGTCATCTATGTTAGTCACGTGCAATCTATTCTAGTATTTTTTTTTTAATCCGTGGAAAATAGTGTGGGCTATACGTTTATTAAATGAACCTAATTATTAATTAATATTATAAAGAGGAAAGATTTGTATTTTTGTATGTAAAGAATAAACTTAAAAAAATAACACTCCTTTTTTTGGGCAGTCTTGTAAAAACTACTAGACCGATTTGAAAAATTATTTCAGCAATGGATAGCTACATTATTAGCGAGTAACATAGCAGTCTTGTAAAAACTACTAGACCGATTTGAAAAATTATTTCAGCAATGGATAGCTACATTATTAGCGAGTAACATAGCAGTCTTGTAAAAACTACTAGACCGATTTGAAAAATTATTTCAGCAATGGATAGCTACATTATTAGCGAGTAACATAGCAGTCTTGTAAAAACTACTAGACCGATTTGAAAAATTATTTCAGCAATGGATAGCTACATTATTAGCGAGTAACATAGCAGTCTTGTAAAAACTACTAGACCGATTTGAAAAATTATTTCAGCAATGGATAGCTACATTATTAGCGAGTAACATAGGCTATATTTTATCAGAGAACTCTCACGGGAACGGGAACTACGCGGGTGAAACCGCGTGACGTCCGCTAGTATAATATACTTATGTACCCACGACATGTCGACGTCATTAATATTTTGATAGAACTGAAGGTGGGCTAGCCTGCCCGATTCAGCTAGGACAAGAATTATTTGGCAGACCTAACTAATACATAGCATCATCTCCTCATACAAAATTTTGGACAATATTTTCGATGGCAGAGCAATAAACTCAAAAAAAAAAATGTTACAACATTTACCAGATTATAATATTGGGGCCGCCTCCACGAGCGAGAGAATCACGGCGATATTTTCGTATAGAAATACGTTGAATCGCCACGATTCGCTCGCTCATGGAGGCGGCCCCTAAAGTACTGTAAAGATTTTATTTGAAAGTTTGTGCCGGCTTAAATTAACACAGAGTGGCCATGTTAGCGCACCCTGTCGCGTCAAGTCGAACATATCATGTACCTCCGAGGCCTACCACGACTGACTATAGAAACAGATAGTCGTGGGATTTATTTCGGAGGCAACCGACTTGTATGATTTTTCAATTACTAGGTAACGGGCATATGACAACATAAAAGCAATTTCGTATTCAGAATAGGATTCCTAGAAGAGGCAGTTTGAGCGCTTGTCTACATCATCCACCCAGTGTCTCAGACATCCACCCAGTGTATCAGACATCCACCCAGTGTCTCAGACATCCACCCAGCGTATCAGACAGCCACCCAGTGTTTCAGACATCCACCCAGTGTCTCAGACATCCACCCAGTGTATCAGACATCCACCCAGTGTCTCAGACATCCACCCAGTGTATCAGACATCCACCCAGTGTCTCAGACATCCACCCAGTGTATCAGACATCCACCCAGTGTATCAGACATCCACCCAGTGTATCAGACATTCACCCAGTGTATCAGACATCCACCCAGTGTATCAGACATCCACCAAGTGTATCTGACATCCACCCAGTGTCTCAAATATCCAGGTATTAATGTTGGGACCTCAGCATGAGTTCCAGCTATGTCCCACTTAACCAAGTTTCACTGTATAATAAAACCGCAGCTGCACGAGGATCCCTACAGTACCCACCTCTTGCCTCCGCTTCTCCACCCGCTGCTGGCGTCGCTCGGCCAGGCGCTTGTCGCGCTCGGCCGCCAGCTTGTCCTTGAAGGCGGCCAGGCGCTGCGTGTGCGCCGCGCCGCGCTCCGAGCGCAGCTTCACGGTGAAGGCCTCGCGGTGCACTGCCATGCGGGACAGGCGGGTCGACGTGGCTACGTCGCGGGTGCGGGCCTCTATGGATTCATATTGTTGCTGTTATTAATTTGAGCATGGTTGGATCAAGTATGAGTGGTCACAGTAATAATAATATCATCCAATTTATACTATACAAGGTGTATAAACGCACGACCGAATAGTGAAACAGACCATGACCACTTTTAGAAATTTATAACGTTTTTGTTTTACCATACAATCATGTTGATCAGCTCAATTATAAAATTGATCGCGTCCATTCCTATAGATAAATAATAATCTATTTTTTTTTCTAATTTCAAAAACTCATAGAACAAAAATTGTTTAGTTTCGTGGTCCAAGTCACCACACGAGAGGTCTTGTATGTTACACCTTGTATATTTAAAACAAGTTTAGGAATAATATCAAAAGCACTAGATTACAATTTATTTATTTATTTATTCTATACAATAAGATCTTATTTAAAAATCTTTGTTTCTGTGATCTTCAAACGATTGAAAAATAAATCTGTTTAGTTTTAAACGCGTTTATCAATTTGTGGTGCAAGTGAGCTTTCGAGCGACGGGATTAAGGGTCAACTCACACCGAAAGAGCGGCGAAGGGCAGCGAAGCGGAGTGCACATATGAATTTTAACTTTATTTTCATTACCATAATACTTATTACCGCATGAGAAACTCGAACGAGTCGCGGATGCCCGCGGCGCCGCGGGAATTCTGGCGAATTCCATAAACGAAGAGCCATAATAAGTATTATAGTAATGAAAATAAAGTTAAAATTCATATTTGCGCTCCGCTTCGCTGCCCTTCGCCGCTCTTTCGGTGTGAGTTGACCCTAAGGGTACTTGACTTACCAATAAGTTGCTGTATGCGCTCCTTCTCCTGGGTTTCAAAGAAGGCTTTGTCCTGCACCTGCTTCTCTTCCAAGCTCTTCTGCAGCAGAGGAATCTCTTCCAAGCGCTTAGCTCGCTCAAAGTAGTCCACCTAATAAGAAGCTCAATTTTAGCTTGCGGAACGGACAAAATCGATTAGGTCTAAAGATGTGCTGGCTAAAGGTCTTAGCCCACATAAACGACTCCGCTTCCACCCGGCAAAAAGAATATAATTAAAAAATGAAATAAGCAGTTCCTTTGTATTCATATTTTTAATGTATTTTCCTTCTGTTGTTTACTGTGTGTACATAAATAGTTAAATAAATAAATAAATAATTCAAATATAGGCAATATATAATAAAAAAGGAAATTTTGTGCCAACTTAAATTAACACAGAGTGGCCATGTTAGCGCACCCTGTCGCGTCAAGTCGAACATATCATGTACCTCCGAGGCCTACCACGACTGACTATAGAAGCAGATAGTCGTGGGATTTATTTCGGAGGTCTTCTCTTCCTAATAATGCTGTACTGGACAGTTATTGTAAATTTCGAACGTGATGTAACTCGTGAAGTCATTGACATAAGGTTTATATTGCAATGCTTGCGACTTGCTCGTCAACTTTAAGGTGAATGCTCCACGGTAGCCCGCGAAATTCAAATTTTCTTTCGTTTTTTGTAATTTGCAGGTCAGTGCTAGGTTGTTTGTTGATTAGAATATTATTCGCGGCTGTAAGACGTACGTAGTTACAGAATTATTTTCATCAAAATCATGCAGGAATGTGTTTGACCTTGAAAAAGTCATTTTTCCACCTTTATGAACTTGGAGGGTTGAATTAATGATTTTGATGAAAATAATTCTGTAACTACGTACTTTCGAGGACACTCCCGCCTGACCACCACTAAGCTCATTTTTGCTTGCACTCGCAACATAAAAACGCTCTCTAGCCCCGCCCCGTTGACTTTGTGTAGAAAAAATGAATGAAAATATAGCGAATCGGCCGAGCACACTGACGACGCACGCCAAACGAGAGTTATTGTTATTTTGCGCGCCAAAGTTGACGCTTTCCTAATAGGCCCAAACTTTAAGGGGGCGTGGCTCGGCGCCTCCACATGATTTAAGCGAAAAAAAATTAAAATAGTCAGGCGGAAAAGACCCCGATAGTACGTCTTACAGCCGCGAATAATATTCTAATCAACAAACAACCTAGCACTGGTCTGCAAATTGCAAAAAACGTAAGAAAATTTACATTTCGCGGTCTACCCTGGAGCATCAGCCTTAACAAGTCTAAAACTATAAAGGTTCAGATTCATTGACAGTACATTGTCTATTCGTTGTCCGCATTTGTCTGTAGCGGTTTGAGCAAACTTTGAGTTTTTAAGTAGATATGGCTTTAAGAGTCCGTGCACAAAGTTCAGTCGCTAGAGTTTAGGCAAATTCGTTGCGATCCTATGTTAGTGTGCATTGTTCATGCAGATACACGCACACACGGGTGAAGATCGAGCGTAGTGATCGCTTAAACCATTTTGATCCTGTAGACGATATTATTTTATGATACATAATTATAAAGTCAGTACGGTTTAGAAATAAAAGTCTGGAATGTGTGTCTACTGTATATTTATCACAATCAAAATAAAAATGGTTTAATTTTGTATTAGAAGAATTTAGATACATATAAACATTTTACAAAATGATAAATAAAAGTGCGAGTTGGACTCGCGCACTGAGGGTTCCGTACAAACTTTTTATAGGACAAGTTATTTTTTCTGGATCTGGGACTATTGCGCGAAAGACACTTGCGCGAAAAGACAAATGCGCGCATGGACTTTTGCGCGATTGGACTTATGCGCGAACGGACTTATGCGCGAACGGACTTTTGCGCGCCTGGACACTTGCGCGAATGGACTTTTGCTCGATTAGACTTATGCGCGAACGGACATTTGCGCGCCAAGACACTTGCGCGAATGGACTTTAGCGCGACTTAATGGCCACTGAGGTTCACTCTGTAGGGTAAACATAACATACCCCTGTTATTACTTGAAGGTGGTTTTTTCTTTTGGTTTTCTGTCATGGATGTCATTTTCATGGTTAAGGAGTAGCTGATAACGAAATGAGATCAAAATGAAAATCCAAGATGGCGCCGAGGAAAACTTCTGTTTTTTCCATCATGGGTGTCATTTTTATGGTTTTCGGGGTCGCTGATTACGAAAATGAGGTCAAAATGAAAATCCAAGATGGCGCACAGGATTTTTTTTGTTTTTTCCGTCATCGGTGTCGTTTTCATGGTTTAAGTGGTCACTGATAACGAAAATGAGGTCAAAATGAAAATCCAAGATGGCGCCAGGAAAAATTTTTGGTTATTAAGTCATGGGTGTCGTTTTCATGATTTTTGGGGTTGCTGATTACAAAAATCAGGTCAAAATAAAAATCTAAGAGGCGCCGAGAAAAATTTTTGATTTTCCGTCATGGGTGTCGTTTTTATGGTTTTTGGGGTTGCTGGTTACGAAAATGAGGTCAAAATGTAAATCCAAGATGGTGGCGAGGAAAATTTTTGGTTTTTCCGTCATGGGTGTCGTTTTTATGGTTTTTGGGGTTGCTGGTTACGAAAATGAGGTCAAAATGAAAATCCAAGATGTCACCGAGAAAATTGTTGTTTTTCCGTCATGGGTGTCGTTTTTATGGTTTTTGGGGTTGCGGGTTACGAAAATGAGGTCAAAATGAAAATCCAAGATGGCGCCAGGAAAAATTTTTGGTTATTAAGTCATGGGTGTCGTTTTCATGATTTTTGGGGTTGCTGATTACAAAAATCAGGTCAAAATAAAAATCTAAGAGGCGCCGAGAAAAATTTTTGATTTTCCGTCATGGGTGTCGTTTTTATGGTTTTTGGGGTTGCTGGTTACGAAAATGAGGTCAAAATGTAAATCCAAGATGGTGCCGAGGAAAATTTTTGGTTTTTCCGTCATGGGTGTCGTTTTTATGGTTTTTGGGGTTGCTGGTTACGAAAATGAGGTCAAAATGAAAATCCAAGATGTCACCGAGAAAATTGTTGTTTTTCCGTCATGGGTGTCGTTTTTATGGTTTTTGGGGTTGCGGGTTACGAAAATGAGGTCAAAATGAAAATCCAAGATGGCGCCGAGGAAAATTTTTGATTTTCCGTCATGGGTGTCGTTTTCATGGTTTTTGGGGTTGCTGGTTACAAAAATGAGGTCAAAATGAAAATCCAAGATGGCGCCGAGGAAAATTTTTGATTTTCCGTCATGGGTGTCGTTTTCATGGTTTTTGAGGTTGCTGGTTACGAAAATGAGGTCAAAATGAAAATCCAAGATGGCGCCGAGGAAAATTTTTGGTATTTCCGTCATGGGTGTCGTTTTCATGGGTTTTGGGGTTGCTGGTTACGAAAATGAAGTCGAAATGCAAATCCAAGATGGCGCCGAGGAAAATTTTTGATTTTCTGTCATGGGTGTCGTTTTCATGGTTCATAGGGGTGCTGGTTACGAAAATGAAGTCAAAATGCAAATCCAAGATGGCGCCGAGGAAAATTTTTAATTTTCCGTCATGGGTGTCGTTTTTATGGTTTTTGGGGTTGCTGGTTACGAAAATGAGGTCAAAATGTAAATCCAAGATGGTGCCGAGGAAAATTTTTGGTTATTAAGTCATGGGTGTCGTTTTCATGGTTTTTGGGGTTGCTGATTACAAAAATCAGGTCAAAATAAAAATCTAAGAGGCGCCGAGAAAAATTTTTGATATTCCGTCATGGGTGTCGTTTTTATGGTTTTTGGGGTTGCTGGTTACGAAAATGAGGTCAAAATGTAAATCCAGGATGGTGCCGAGAAAAATTTTTGGTTTTTCCGTCATGGGTGTCGTTTTTATGGTTTTTGGGGTTGCTGGTTACGAAAATGAGGTCAAAATGAAAATCCAAGATGTCACCGAGAAAATTGTTGTTTTTCCGTCATGGGTGTCGTTTTTATGGTTTTTGGGGTTGCGGGTTACGAAAATGAGGTCAAAATGAAAATCCAAGATGGCGCCGAGGAAAATTTTTGATTTTCCGTCATGGGTGTCGTTTTCATGGTTCTTGGGGTTGCGGGTTACGAAAATGAGGTCAAAATGAAAATCCAAGATGGCGCCGAGGAAAATTTTTGGTTTTTCCGTCATGGATTTCGTTTTCATGATTTTCAAAAATTTTCCTCGGCGCCATCTTGGATTTTCATTTTGACCTCATTTTCGTAACCAGCAACCCCAAAAACCATGAAAATGACACCCATGACGGAAAATCAAAAATTTTCCTCGGCGCCATCTTGGATTTTCATTTTGACCTCATTTTCGTAACCAGCAACCTCAAAAACCATGAAAACGACACCCATGACAATAAAACCGAAATTTTTTTTGGGCGCCTTCTTGGTTTTTTATTTTCACCTCATTTTCGTAATCAGCAACCCTAAAAACCATGAAAAGTACACCCATGACGGAAAGTCAAAAATTTTCCTCTGCGCCATCTTGGATTTTCATTTTGACCTCATTTTCGTAACCAGCAACCTCAAAAACCATGAAAACGACACCCATGACGGAAAATCAAAAATTTTCCTCGGCGCCATCTTGGATTTTCATTTTGACCGCATTTTCGTAACCAGCAACCCCAAAAACCATGAAAACGACACCCATGACGGAAAATCAAAAATTTTCCTCGGCGCCATCTTGGATTTTCATTTTGACCTCATTTTCGTTATCACCAAGCCCAAAACCCACGAAATCGACACCTATGAAGAAAAATATCGCTCGCTCACTCGACCCCGCCATACCCTTCTTGTATACCTCCTACTATACACACACACACACACACAACAACATACGGCATTTTCTTACGTGACGATTTCTACCAAATCGCACTTCCAAAATAGAAAATTATCTTTATTTTAAAATCAAATTGTAGGTAGGTACCATAGGTTACCATGAAAACCAATAATAATATGAAGTAGTGAAATCCCCTAAATGAAAGAATTTTCGGAATCGGATCAGTAGTTCCGCAGATTATTACCCTTACATACAACATATTAAGTACAAACAAAGAAACTTAACTTTAAATAATATGAAGACGAAATAAATTTTAATAAACAACCAACGTCAAAAAAAACTCTTATCTTAATACAATCAAAAAGTTTAATAATTTTAATATAAATACTGGATCGAAATGTGGTAGTCTGCGTATATCTCGGAAATATATTCACGTAATAACTCGGGAGCGCTTGCGAAGCAAAGTGATACGTGCTCACGCTGGGAGAGCCCTTTCGTTACTGACGGGATCGAGTTTGCGCGGTCGATTATATAGTTCACTTTGCATTTAATTTACGAAATGAAGTTATTGTTTATTTATAAATTAAAATTCAGATTCTATTAAAAAGCTACCTTGAGATTAAGAATTATTTTTTTAATTTTCTTTAAAGTGTTTCTAAGGTATAGAAAAAAATACTTATTTGTCCCGACGTTTTCCACAAATTACGTTTTTTCAACATTTTTTTTCTGCTATTTTTCGTATTGAAATCAATAATGTTTCTTGCTATGTTACGAGTAGACCATATAATGATGTTATTCATATTTTTGAATGTTCAGAATATTTTGTAGTTCTTTGTTCAGCGAACCACAAACATCACTCGCTCGTTACTTTTGCGGAAAAGGGGTTTTGAATATGGGTGATTGCCATTAATATATACATTATTTTAAAAAATTGTTCAAGCAGTCGACAAGATGAAGAACCTGTCTCTTATAATAAAAATAAATAAGGTTCAAATTCTTCTTGCCTTTCCCACAAGTAGTGATCAAAAATGTTCAAAATGCCTTAATTTTGTGCACGGGCCCTTAATATCTTACTTTCTTTTCCTGAGATTTGAGTCTAGCCTGCAGTTCACGGCGTTCCTTCATCAGCTCTTCAGCTTCACGCGCTGCGATGGCTTCGGCGTCCATCTTCTTGAGTTCCTGTTATAAGAGATAGTCGATTGTATTAAGGATTTCAAAACTACAGTATAGTATACAATGGTATGGACATGTAATGAGGAACGAGTCGTTTTTGACTAAAAGAGTGATGAGTATAAATGTTGATGGATGGAGAGGTAGAGGAAGAAAAAAAAAACGATGGATGGATTGTGTGAGTGATATAAAAGAAAAAGTTGTAAATGATTGTGTGACGTTAGCCGTGTGGTATCCGGCAGAGTAGAATAGAACCAACCCATTACACTCACGGGTGTCGTATAAGGCGACTAATGTCTGAGGCAGAACACCTTGCGCCTCCGTAGACCAGAGAATGGGCAGCAGCGTTTTCTGTTAGTCTTTCATCTCCAATCCGCCTGCCAAGCGTGGAGATTATGGCAAATTCCTCCCATCATGGGAGAGGCTTATGTCTAGCAGTGGACGTTATGGGCTGTTGTTGTTGTTGCTGTGTGACGGTTGACAGGGGAGAAAGGAAGAAGAGAACGTGTTGCGCCGACCACAAGTAATATGGGATAAGGGTAGGAACATGATGAGTATGGTGTACGATAGTACGGTCAAACAGGCTATTTGGATTACAGTTGAACACACAAATTACATTGTAAAATGTAAACCAAATAGCTTGTTCGACCGTACAGCTGCTCTGGATATAGAAAAATCTATCTAAATTCAGGTTTGGGAGCATTCTGCATCCAAGCCTGCATTACATTAAACTTTACATGTAAAATGGCTTTTCACACCACCTGCTCGAAAATGTCAAATTATATGTCAAGCCACCTTAACCTAAAGTGAGTCATTAGTGGCCGGGGGCACAGCCGGTCAATAATGTTGTACTGGATTTCATTATGACCCGCTGGTCAATAATGTGATTTGAATTTGGAATCTCACACATGCTCAGCTAAATTGGCAATATAGTACTAACAAACACCCTTTGGTGCCAGAAAGAGGAAAGCTATTCTCGATACCCTTACTACGCGTGGATGATATTCTCGATTTCCTACAAAATCATAACGACTGCTTCTTCATATCGTTGCCATGTTTTCGAAGACATAATATTGTAAGAATAATTAGATAACTACGAACCATTTTTTAAAAGGAATGGAATAACATTAAAACTGGCATTAATAATAACAAATACCGTACCGTGCCGTAATACCGTAATAGTAATTGGCTGTAACATTAGTTAATTATTCTTACTGTTTGTTTATTTAATAAATACTTTGTTTTTCGTACAATGGCTATTATTTTCTCACAGTAGGTGTAAAAAGTAGAGTATCCTCCTCTGGGCTAAAGGTGTCTTTGCCTTGGGCTAGCTTGAATCCCTCGCTGCATTCAGGATTCTTGTATTAACTCCCTCGCTTCGCTCGTGAGTTAAATCCCGAATCCTTCATTGCGCTCAAGATTCAATATGACGCCCGTGACATAAGACACAACTTTAGCCCTTCGGTGCATAATCTACTATTAATGTATGAAACATTTTATGGGCTTTTTTATTTCACTAGAAGATACAGGGTTAGATTTCAATGACCAGCCAAAATTTAAAATAAAGTTCTAGATATCAAACCAAAAGTGCTTTTTAAATATTACTGTCGAAAAATATAAAATAATAGCATTCATTTGAAAATGTCCTAAAAATTTCCTAAATCATAAACCTACTACAACAGCCCATAACGTCCACTACTGGACATACGCCTCTCCCATGATGGGAGGAATTTGCCGTAATCTCCACGCTTGGCAGGCGGATTGGAGATCGCAGTGATGAAAGACTAACAGAAAACGCTGCTGCCCATTCTCAGGTCTACGGAGGCACAAGATGTTGCCTCAGACATTAGTCGCCTTATACGACACCCGTGAGTGTAATGGGTTGGTTCTATTCTACTCTGCCGGATACTAATAAACCTAGTGGGAATCAATCATGCACCGCCAAATGTATGTGTGTGTTAACTGCTACCTATCTAGGTTGTTGAGCTGAATTGTGTTGTTGCAATATACACACGTTCGCTTTTTAGTGGTGGACAGAAATCAAATTTTATTTAAAAAATAATGTTTTTGAAAGTTTGTGCCGACTTAAATTAACACAGAGTGACCATGTCGGCGCACCCTGTCGCGTCAAGTCGAACATATCATGTACCTCCGAGGCCTACCACGACTGACTATAGAAGCAGATAGTCGTGGGATTTATTTCGGAGGTAAGCTATAAGATTTTACAAGCTTCTTAAAATCAGTTTAAGAAGTATCAGAGGTACTGCTAAGGTCTCGGATATGATTCCCACTATTCCATCTATTCCCAGGTCGGACAAAATGTTATTTGGGTTGTCCCCGAGGCCTAGAATCACATCAGGTTGATGGTAATAGGCTCTTCCCCTATTCTATGGAACTTAACTGAAGAAATATAGGTATACTGTAATAGATACAGCTCAGCCTATTCTGTAGATTTACAAAGGTTATGTTATCAGATGCATATTTTTATTTTCTCAAGTTCAATCGATTAGGCATTTTTATCTAAACTAATATTATAAAGAGGAAAGATTTGATTTTTGAAGTAAAAACTTCATTAGGCGCGTTAAGCACTTTTTGGATAAATAAAAATCATGGAATCGCGTCATCTTCACCGAATGCTTTCATAGAACGGTTAGTCAAAATCAATCTTATAAAATTAAAGATACAAGTTTATTTTAGATTGATTCTATTCAAACTTAGTTTTCACTTCTATCGGCAGTCCCCAAAGACTGCCCTGCATGTTTTTTGTTTGTTACGATTTAACTAAAGAACTACTCAACCGATTTGAAAAAATTCTTTCACCATTAGAAAGCTACATCTTTACCGAGTAACATAAACTATAAATTATATTGATATCATGCAAATTAGCGGAGGTATCACAATTTTCGCGGACGAATGCGCGGGCGAAGTGCTGGTCATGAATGAAGTAGTGTGTTCATTACTATTTATAAGGACCTGCGCAGACGACATACTTTTTGTGTGGATGAGTCTGTGGCGCACAAAATGTTTGCATGGCATACAAAAAGTCCGTCGCGGATTTTACGCAGACTCAACGCGCACGACGCACATCTTCGATCATTCTATTCGAGTGCAGATTGCATACTATAAAATAAAACTTTTTTGCCAAAAATAAAACCGACTTCAAAAAAAACACAAAAAGAAAAGGACAAAAAAATACACTAAAAGAAAAACAAAAAAAAAACACTAAAACAAAACCACAAAAAAGTGAAAAATAACTTTAGCTTCAGCTTCAACAGAAGCCGGTGAGAAAAACACCAAATCAATCAAAGGTCAAGCTTCAGAAGTCGGTGACCTTGTTTAATTGATTTAGTGTTTTTGTCACCGACTTCTGAAACTTGACCTTTGATTGATTTGGTGTTTTTCTCACCGGCTTCTGAAGCTAAAGTTATTTTTGACTTTTTTGTTTGTTGTTTTTTTTTAAGTCGGTTTTATTTTTGGCAAAAAAGTTTTATTTTATTTTTCCATTTTTAGTTGTAATATCCTATACTTACAAATATTTGCTATGCATTCATTGTACATGGTTAACAATACATGTCATGGTAATAGGCTTATCCCCAATAAATGGAACATAACATGCCATAACTGTCGAAATCTGGGTGTACTGTACACATCTATGTACCCCTCAGAGCAAACAGGTGTAATGTTACGTCATGATGTTGTTTAAACAATGAACATCCAACCGATTGGAGCTATCACAACAGATTTGCCGTCTATTTTTGAAGAGTTCCATTGTATATCTCCGAAGATCAGCATCAGATCTTCACCAAATTAAAATGGGACCACCTCAGGAGTATACTCTTTCAAGTAAAAAAAGAATTTTGAAAATCGGTCCACAAATGGGAGAGAAATCCGGTAAATTGTACACATCTGCGTACCCCCTCAGAGCATACAGGCGTGATGTTACGTCATGATATTGTATAAACAATGAACATCCAACCGATTGGAGCTATCACAACAGATTTGCCGTCCCTTTTTGAAGAGTTCTATTGTATATCTGCGAAGATCAGCATCAGATCTTCACCAAATTAAAATGGGACCACCTCAGGAGTATACTTTTTCAAATAAAAAAAGAATTTTGAGAATCGGTCCACAAATGGGAGAGAAATCAGGTAAATTGTACACTTCTGCGTACCCCCTCAGAGCATACAGGCGTGATGTTCCGTCATGATATTGTATAAACAATGAACATCCAACCGATTGGAGCTATCACAACAGATTTGCCGTCTCTTTTTGAAGAGTTCCATTGTATATCTCCGAAGGTCAGCATCAGATCTTCACCAAATTAAAATGGGACCACCTCAGAAGTGTACTCTATCAAATGAAAAAAGAATTTTGAAAATCGGTCCACAAATGGGAGAGAAATCAGGTAACATACATAAAAAAAAAAAAAAAAAATACATACACACGAACATATAACCTCCGCCTTTTTTGAAGTCGGTTAAAAAGTGTGCGCCGTCTGCGTTAGCTCGCGTTGAAACAAATGTTCTATTTTTTCGCGCACTTTTGCGCAGCGCGGCGTGATCTGCCAGAATGACACGGATTTTTTGGCCCCCCGGACTTTTTGCGCGTCGTATGCGTTACTGCATATACAGACTTTTCACAGACTAAAAAGTGCGTAACGCATAGTCTGTCATCTGCGCAAGCCCTAAAACACACAATAATATCTTTGGTAGTGACACATCATTTGTTTGTTTGACATACCTCCTCGTTAATGTTGGACAACATCTTCTGTCCGTGCGCAGTCTGGCTGATGTGCGCTACCCTCTCGCGCAGATGTCTCTCTCGCATGGCGGCTAGCTCGGACTCGTGGCGGCGACGTTCACGTTCCTCGCGCTCGGCCTCTTGACGCCGGGCCTCAGCCGCGGCTGCTGCACGAGATGCTTCTTCTTGACGCCTGTGGAATTGGACACATTTATACAAGGTGTTTAAGTGGCAGTGGGCAGGGCACATTGCTCGTAGAACGGATGGCCGATGTGGCCGAAAAGTTCTGGAGTGGCGGCAAGACGTTGCGTTGGAAGGCCTCCTATTAGATGGACCGATGACCTGGTGAAGGTTGCGGGAACCCGTTGGATGCGAGTCGCACGGGACCGGTCAATGTGGCGACACTTGGGGGAGGCCTATGTCCAGAAGTGGACGTCTTTCGGCTGAAATGATGATGATGATGATGACGATACAAGGTGTCGCTTTGCATACTGGTCAAATTCAAGAAGGTATCTGTGCTAATGAATCTCGACCCGAATCGATAGTAAAATGGGTAATTTTTTTGAAGTGAAAACTGTATTTAGGCGCGTTGAGCACTTTTTGGGTGAAGGAAAAACATTGAACTCATCGTCACGTAACGTAACGTGCGGTCACGCTTCGTAGCCGTTCGTAGCACTCGTAGCATCCGCTACGGCGTAGCACCACATAGGCATGCGCGGGGCACAACCAGTGCTACGACTGGGGCGGGTGTACTTTTTGTTTTCACTTCTATCGGCAGTCCCCAAAGACTGTTCCGTTTTTTTTTTCTTATTTACGGAAATCGGTAAGTGTAAACCATCCGTATTAAAACGTAGCCCGTCTGTAACTGGCCCTATAACCGCGCCTTCACACACACAGATACATGTCGCGCAATGGGTGATTCTTCTATTACTTAAATGAAAAAATAAAAAAAAATAGCAGCTCTATTATTAATTTTATTTGACCGTGTATCGTAATTTTGACTAGGATGCAAAACTACACCTTGTATATTTTTCATATTAAAATTGCCTGACATGGAATAGAGCGGATCATGTGAGCCGCATACATGATGACCTTAGGGCTGAAGTCTCCATAACGAGTACCTAAAAATAGGTTCGCTCAGAAAGAGTACCGAGAGAGCTAGCTTGAGGTAGAGCAGAACAAGAGCTCAAGAGAGTCGTGGTGGATGTCGCTGCGTCCCCGCAAGGGTACGTGGCTGGTTGGTTGTGTCCAGTACTCACGCCACGGCTACTGACAGGAGCCGCTCTCTTCACGCGCTAGAGGTCCGGGATGGGAACCCACCTGAGCTCCTCCTCCTCGCGCACCGTGTTGAGGCGCTCGATGTACTCCTTGCGCTCCTCGATGATCTTGTGTCGCTGCAGCACGCGGTGGTGCTCGGCGTGCTTGTGCTCGTGGTAGTGCTGCACCATGTGCGCGCGCGCAGTGGAGCGCTCGGCCGCGCGCCGCGCCGGGAACAGTACGGCGCAGGCCCGCGACAGCACCTCGGCCGCGCGGACTAGCTGCTCGCGCACCTGTACCAGACACGGTCACTTACAATAGGGATGATGACTGACTAAGGGCCATGTTCAACAACAATAAAATAACCGACTGTTTCGTAATCGGCCCGCTAAACGTGAACAGTCGTTTAATTTAAACATGCGGCGGAAATTTTGGTGTTCACCACAACGTAAACGAGCACATAAGGTAAACGAGCGTTATAGGAATGAAAAATCGAACGAGTGCCAGCAGGACTGCCTGGCGGAAATTCTGCGAAGAAACTGAATCGAACAACGAAGCCGCGCATGTGAGAGAGATCCTATCTACCGATCATGATCGCACCCTCGGGTCGCTGAAAACCTCAGACAACACATACACCAAGTCGGACCACGAAACAAGTTCCTTTTGGAAACCCACTTCCCAGACTGCAATCTCTCCGAGGACAGAATCTGGGCAAGTGAACCAAAGCACACCAAATGACCAAGACTGGTCCAGAGCCCGCAACATAGTAACCGCAGAGAGAACAAAATGGACAATAAAGACTTTTAAACCATATAAATCCGCAGGCTTAGACGAAATTTTCCCCGCTATGGCTGACCGTCATCTACCAAGCCTGCATAGCACAGATTTCTGTGCTATGCAGGCTTGGTAGATACCACTCGCCTGGCGAGAGGTGAAAGTCATTTTCATCCCTAAACCAGGCAAACCAGACTACACATAACCTAAGGCGTACAGACCAATAAGCCTAACATCTTTCCTACTAAAAACCCTCGAGAGACTCTGTGATCGACACATTCGGGACGGACCCCTTCGGGAGCGACCACTTCACAAACAACAACACGCGTATTCCACAGGAAAATCGACAGAATCTGCGCTGCATTGTGTGATCTCCAAGATCGAATGTGCAGTGGACCACAAATGCTCTTCACTGGCCTAGTCTCCATTGACATAGAAGCCGCTTTTGACAAAACCATCTTCCATAGGATCAACGCAACCCTCGAGGTGTGGACTCGACCCTGCGAGGATGGATCACAAATCAACTGAGAGCCGTCCAAGTTACGGTAAACGACACCACTAGAGCCATAGTGGCGAAGGGTTGCCCCAAAGGTGGTGTCCTTTCGCGATTACTATGGAACCTCGTAGTAGACAGCCTCATCAAACGTCTCAATAGCAGAGGCTACTACACGGTGGGCTATGCTGATGATCTGACCATAATAATAAACGGCACACACGAAGACACACTATGCAACCTTATGCGCCAAGCCCTAAGGATAGTAGAAGATTGGCAAGGAATACATACTAGCAGTGAACAAAATCGAACTCGTCCTTTTCACAAAGAAAATGAAGCTGGCAACGTTACAATTACCATGCTTCTTTGGGACAACCCTAAGCCTATCGACTGAAACCAAATACCTGGGTATATTTTTGGACAAACAGCCGAACTGGGTAAAACACACTGATTACATCATCACAAAAGCCAGTATAGCCCAATGGCAATGTAAGACTCCTCGGGAGAAATTGGGGTATAAGCTCCAAAAACACCTACTGGCTATACACCACAGTTATCCGACCAATCATTATATATGGCTCTCTAGTTTGGTGGCCCAGGACCAACCTAAGTACGACCCAAAAGGATCTAGAGAAACTACAAAGATTTGCCTGCGTAGCAATCACCGGCAGCATGAGAACTTCTCAACTGCTGCCTTACAGGTAATGCAGGGGCTACCTCCCCTACGCCTCGTTGTAAGAGAGCAGGCGGCCATAGCGACTTTCAGACTCGGATGTATCCGGCACCCTAAGCAATGATTCCAGAATCAAACACACACGCATCAGAGAAGATGCAATCAAAGAACAGCCGATGATGGCATCACCCATCGACAGAGCCCTGAACCCACTGCTTCCAAAAACACTACAACATAGAGCTCATAGCAGAGTTGTGTGACTACTCAGGTACAAGAGAGCTAAGGATTTACACTGATGGATCAAAAACCGACGATGGGACAGGCGTCGGGGTGTTCTCCGACGACCTAAACATTAAGATAATACTTGATGATGATGATGAAGATAACCACTTGGAATGCTCAACTCTGTTTACCAAGCAGAGAGTGTAGGTATTATCCAAGCGGCACACGCTATACAGGACACCAATATTCGAATACTCTCCGACAGTGCCTCAGTTCTTCAATCCCAAAAGAGTAATCAGATCACGTCGAGACTAACACTAGAATGCCACAAGGCCCTAGAACGAATCACGGTACTAAATCACAACACGGTAACGCTACAATGGATTAGGTCACAATGGATAAATTGGAAACAATGCGGCTGACGAACTTGCCAGAAGAGGATCCAGCACAAAACCCTACGGACCCGAACCCATTGTGCCCATTCCTTTCAAGCAGCTAAGAAGCTGGTTAAAGGATCACACTCGAATACAAGTGGAGAAATTGTGGACCTATACACCAGGATGTAGGCAATCCAAGGTAGTTATGCCATCCCTGGATGCAAAGCTGACCAGGCACCTAAATAAGATTTGACCTAAAGGTCCAGCTACCAGGTCATAATATTCCAAAAAAAACCAGGCACCTTCTGCGTCTGGACAGAGATAGCCTGCGTCTGGTGGCGGGGACCATCACTGGACACTGTTCACTGAATAAACACTTCCCCACCCTAGGAATCACTGACAGTCCCCTGTGCAGTGCATGCATGGAGGCGGAGGAAACGGTGGCGCATGTGCTCCTTGAGTCTACAGGCGTTACCAAGATTCGTGAGGAGACCCTGAGAACACCAACATCCCTTGCGCAGACCAGCAGACTGAACGTTAAATTCTCACAAAAAAACAACCTCTCCAACCTCGGTTAGAGAAAACAGTTGATTAGCGTGTTTAATCGGTTGATTTGTTTAAACAGCTGTTTTTAGATAATCAGACCGTTATTTTTTCGGTGAACATGGCCCTAAAAATATATTCTGTTTAGTCTGTCAGTTAGATTATCGAAAAATATTGGATACCTACGTATTGTTTGTTTTATCAAATTAATAAAAAATTACGAAGTTGAAACGTGTCTAAGATCAGCTTGCGACGTCACTTTCAGTAAAAAATGTACGAGATCTCTTCAAGCGATACTTAGTTTAATAACGATAACTGAATTTTAAAGTGAAGCCTTTTTTTTGCAACGCATTTACTTTGTGAAATTGACATGAATTATGTAATAACGATTTTCTTTATTTATGTTATCATACATGACTGTACTTTTTATTATTGTATGTGTACACATGTTTTGAGCAAATAAATAAATATATCTCAAGGTGAATGCTGCAACCAGCCCGCGAAATTGAAATTTTCTTACGTTTTATGCAATTTGCAGGCCAGTGCTAGGTTGTATGTTGATTAAAATAGTATTCGCGAATGTTAGACGCATGTAGTTACAGAATTATAAACATCAAAATCATCATTACAACCCTCCAAAAACTTGACTGAATGACTATTTCATGAAAAAGTCATTCAAACCGTCAGAAAATTTGAATTTCGCGGGCTACCCTGGAGCATCAGCCTTAATAAACAGCAGTTTACCTGTTCAGCGGGCGTGGCCTGCAGTATGGCGCCACCACAGGCCTCGTCGGCCGTGGAGCACCACTCGCCGCCGCCGGCTTCCACGCCGAAGTGAACGCATCTGCAAGGCAATCACAGCGTCACTATTTCATACATCAATCTTTGGGGGTATGAAGAACAGGGTGTAAAGATCTTCATTCCCGTCCTAAAGTGAGGATCCTCCGACCAGACCAGTGTTGTGTCTGGTGGGCTACTGCCCGACAGTTCTTGTCGGGTTCTTGTATATATGTCGCGGATAACTCTGCTTGCGCGATGTAGGATTTCTGACGTGTTTCGCTGTTAGTTCATCGTATGTGTCATAGATGGCGCTGTAGTACTTTTTGTTCTATGTTGCTGTAATATTTTTTGTAGTACTGCTACAAATCAAACGGCTGACGGTTATCACGAGGACTGGTTCGAGATGGCGTGGGGGATTGGAAGGACTTTTCCCAGCAGAGGCAGAGCAAATGTTGATTAAAAAAAAACATCCCCTTTAAATTAAGGCTGGGGTATCTGCTAAATTAGCAACTCTGTTTGCGGTGGTTCAAACTTCGTTTGAAATACTGTTGGAATAAAGTTCTAATCAGCTTGCACTACAAAGCGGTTGTTACGTCCGTCACTGCGGGCCTATTAGTGCGAAATGAGTGGTTTTTATTTAATTGTAGCCTAATAAATCATTAGATCAAAATTCCAATTGTACGCTTTGTGAAGAAAAACGTGACAAATATTTGTGTGAAAAAAAAATATTAAAACTTAATGCCGTTTAGGAGTAGTTACGAAATTTCAAAGAAAATATGCTTCACTTTGAAGATTTTTTTTATATAGTAATAATAAAGTTAGAATTATTTCAATTGTACCAATTAAAGTTTAGAGTCTAACAAGCAACATATTTTTTTTTTGGGCATTTATATTCACTCATCAAAGAGGAGTTACATGGAGAAAACCTCTCATTAGCAGGTACCGCCCCCTTAATACGTCGCGCGTCGTCGTCACACCAAAGTTTTAAAAGAAGCAAAATGTTTGTGCCGACATAAATTAACACAGAGTGACCATGTCGGCGCACCCTGTCCTACCACGGTGAGGCCTACCACGACTGACTATAGAAGTAGATAGTCGTGGGATTTATTTCGGAGGCGTATTAAGTTACGCTTCTTAAAATATTTTTGATTTCTTCTTATTGTTAGCAATCTTAAACTGAATCGTCCTAGATTTTTCGTCGTCTGAATCGACTGAATCGTCACAATTTACTCTATTTTTACGACTTCAAAAAGGATTTGTGTGATCAGATCATGACAATATTTCTATTTAAGCAACTTGAGAGTATACTCTTTCAAACAAAAAATAATTTTCAAAATGGATCCGCAATTGACCGAGAAATCGGTGAACATTCATAAAAAAAAGCCCTACAGCCGAACAATAGGACCTCCATGTTTGGCTGTATGGTTTTATTTAATGAAAAAAGGTTTTTTATCTTACATATTGAACGATCACGTATTGTTAACGGGCTGGGCCGTAGTCTCGACAGAGATACAAAATCGCTAACTTTCGATTGTTAATTGCTCACGAAAAAATTCGGTTGCAATAACGATGCTTGCGGGAAATGCAACTCTCTACATCCAAGATGCGATTCTCGCAAACATCATCATTGCAACCGAATTTATTCGTTGGTCAATCGAAAGTTAGCGATTTTATCGTTATCTCTGTCGTGTGTCCGCAACTCCACGTCAAAGCGCGTATTTTGCGTACGTGTGGGAAATTCACTCAATCCACTCCAACTCCCTGAGAAAGGCGCGCCCCGATGTTGCCGACAATCTCGCGGAGTGTACCTGGGTTACCGAAGTACTTTGCCCTGTATGTTGCAACAACTGGGCAGTGCAGAAGCACTTGGGCTGCAACTGTTCAACGATCACACTAAAACATTCCATATTTTCTCGCCATCCCTCAACATTTATATTCAACTATTCCGGTGGGCCATAACACTTACTTGTTAGCATGATCCACCCTAATCTGCATATCGTTGTGCCTCACGCAGTCGACGAGCAGTCTCTCCAGATGGAACAGGTCATCGGTGTGGGCCAGCTGCAGCAGGCGCGAGAACTGGATGCAGGCGTAGCACTGGCCGACTTGCCGGATCAGGCGGACGAGCGCCACGTCGCTTAGAGCCACCGTGTATTGAGCGAGGGGTGAGTCTGGAAGAGAGGGCGGTGGTTAGGTGATGGATACACGTACAGGGTGTAAACAGACACTTCACGAAGCAGGGGCCCTACTCTCTAACGCTTCGTCCGTATATACGGATCTATCCGTCTCCCTCGCGCACGTCTGCAGATGAGTGCGAGTGAGAGAGACGGATAGATCCTAATATACGGAGGAAGCGTTACGGAGTGGGGCCTCAGTTAACCAAGCATTCTGTACTATCGGGGTCTTTTCCGCCTGACCATTTAAAAAAAAAATCGCTTAAATCATGCGGAGGCGCCGAGCGGGGCTAGAGAGCGTTTTTATGTTGCGAGTGCAAGCAAAAATGAGCTTAGTGGTCAGGCGGGAGTGTCCTCGATAGTTCATCAAACTAAGTAACTCTACGCAAAAATTATTGCTGGGAAACAACTTTTTTTTTGGCGTGAAAAATCACGTTCTCACCCCAAAAAAAGGGTGCATTGGATCGGGTTATGGATGTTTTTTGAAGTAAAGTTATGACCTTAAAAACTAGTATTTAAAAAGACTTGTGAAAAAGTTGGAACCTTGACCTCCAATATCTCCGTAACTAAAAGGTTCACAGGTATGGCAAGACCAAAAAAATTTCAAACAGTTTGTTAACGAAATGTACGTACTACTCGAGTTTACTAATGGTGGACCACTTTTCCTATAACACCTTATTACTTAGAGCATAAGGGTGAAAAGTGGCAGACCGTCAGTGACCTCGGCAATACGTCTAATAAAGATTACATGAGATTTTTAGCGTTCGTTAGTTACAAAATTTGGGTTAAGCGTCCACATGTATGCATCGTAAGCATCGAACGTATCGCAAATGTTGCGTCTCGTAGCAAACGACCAGATTCGAGCGATCCGCAAGGTGCGGATCAGTGGACGGACTTATGTGACTTACTTACGTCTACAAAGAATACTATTATGCTATTATACTATTATCCGTTTGATGCGATGCATCCGATGCTTACGATGCGGACATGTTGTCGCTTACCTTTATTACTGCATAAAAAACCGATCGTCAATATCATTCGAATTCGAAGTGGGCATCGTGCTATGGCACTTACATGATGTACGTCTGTCGAACGCCTACCGCTCAAGTCCGCTAAGCCTATGCAAGCTTGGACCCTAAACCATGCCTTGCAGAAAACAGGGATAAAACTGACCCTTGCCAATGGAACGCAATGAGGGATTTTCTTTTTAGCTCTTCACTAGCCGCTGGATAGATGTCGCTAGGAGTTAGTATGGTAATGCAAGGAACGGAACCTAAAAAAACTAATTTAAACAAAGCGCGAGAAAACTAGGTTATATTCGGAAGGTTATGCAAATGAAAGTGTCAGTCAACGAGAGTATGTGACGTGACACAATGTTTTTTTTTCCAAGCGTTTTGGCTTTGGCACCAACTATCATAGTAAGTTCAACGCCATCTATAGAGTTTTTGGAAACTAAGATTTTTTTTTAATACCTCAAAAAGAAAACCTCTCATTGTGAGAAATATTAATTCAGTGTGCCGGCTTAAATTAACACAGAGCGGCCATGTCGGCGCACCCTGTCGCGTCAAGTCGAACATATCATGTACCTCCGAGGCCTACCACGACTGACTATAGAAGCAGATAGTCGTGGGATTTATTTCGAAGGTAAGCTAAGGTTCTTTTTAAAACTTAGATGATGTAATGAATTTTTGAAATTTAGTAAAATTTCGTCAGTTTAGCTATTTATTATCTACCTGGTTTTATCCGCAACCAGGGTTTGATTGGTGCATGTTCTTAGATAGGTGTTACGGTGACAACTCACCAGGGGGCGCTGCAGTAATAATTTTTTGTGCAAATACATGTTGCCATTTTTCTCCAAAACTACTAGTTGCAGCCCATGGCAGCCCCCGACGGATACTGTTGGGTTTTATACAAAATTGTTTTTTTTTTTAAATTACTTTATCCTTTTTCAATTACTTTTTAAACGTCGTGGGTTTAAAAACAATTTTTTTTTTGCTTTTTTGTATAAAGGATGTGTTTCTTATTTTTTTTTACTAACATTAGGTTTTTGTGCTGAAATAAATATTTATTTTAATAGATAAAGATACTCACTAGGCTCGTCCTCCAGCGATTTGACGACGCTCTTGACATTGTTGCAGAGCGTGAGCGGGTCGAACTCCACCTCCAGCCAGGAGTACAGCTGCTGCAGTTGAGGCGTTGCCAGGCCCACCACGTTCATACGTACCACATCTGGAGACAAATAATTATTGATGGTCAATATTCTTTTTTTAAGAGTTACGTCCCAAACTCATCTGCCTAGCCTTTTCCCAAGTTTTTATTGGGGTCGGCTTCCAGTCTAACCGGATGCAGCTGAGTACCAGTATTTTACATGGAGCGACTGCCTATCTGACCTCCACAACCCAGTTAGTACTGGGTAATACGATAGCCCTTGGTAAGACTGATAGTCGGACTTTTTGGGCCACTGACTGACCTGTAACGACTGTCAAAGATCACAAATGACAGCCGGGACCAACTGCTTAACGTGCTTTCCGAGGCACGGAGGAAACTCGGTATGTAATGGGTGGTCACCCATCCACAGACCAACCTAGGCAAGCACGGCTTAACCTAAAGATCGACCCGAGTGGCTGTTATTATTTAGCCACGAGCTCCTACGTACGTTACGTCCCAAACTCCCTAAGGGTAAAAACGGGACCTCATTACTAAGACTCCACTGTCCGTCTGTCGGTCTGTCGCCAGGCTGTACCTGTATGTCATGAACCGTGATAGCTACTGTTGAAATCTTCACAGATGTATTTCAGTTGTCACTATAACAAATAATAAAAAAAATATATGATAGTACGGAACTTTTCGCGCGAGTTCGACTCGTACTTGGCCGGTTTTTTTATAGTTAGGAACCCAGAGGATGCAAATACGACCCCGTTACTAAGCTATTTCGTATGTTCTTTAGGGGACTGTTTCTTTCAATTTATTTTACCTACACATTTAAGAGAATGTGTTACTATATGAAAAATAATTTAAAAAGCGAAGTAAAAAAAATAAAAAAATAAAGTAAGGTTATGCGAACAGCCGTTGCTAATGAATTCAAACAATCAAAACCATTAGCGTGCATTTAATTTTAAGAGCGCGCATCCAAAAAGTTGGCAACTTCGCAAATAGCTGTCAAATATTTAACAATTTTAATTAATTTGGCAATATTATACTGTATGGAAATTAGAAATATGGCTAACTAAAATATTAATAGTGAATTGCAATTAAAAGACTGAGTTTGATGTTGTAACCGTTTTAGGTGTAGAAAAGGCATTTGGAAACTTCCCAAATAGTTTCTTCTCATCTAAAACTGATTATTCGGTGTTACGATATTAATTATTGCATTTCATAATCAATATACTAGATAGTTAGCCATATTTCTCATTTCCATGCAGTAATATTGCGAAATTAATTAAAAGAGGTAATTAGTATTAGTATTCGACACATATTTGCGAGGTTGCCAACTTTCTGAATGCGCCCTCTTAACGCCTCGATAAGTTTCGTTCGAAAAACAGTTATTCAGGTAATAAGTTAGGTATGTTTGTGCCGGCTTAAATTAACACAGAGCGGCCATGTCGGCGCACCCTGTCGCGTCAAGTCGAACATATCATGTACCTCCGAGGCCTACCACGACTGACTATAGAAGCAGATAGTCGTGGGATTTATTTCGGAGGTATTTATTTATTATCCACAGCTCTTTGAAATTTCATCTTAAACTAATCCTACAGATACTAGTCTTTAGCGCGTCCCTGGTGCGTAGGGTGTGGGGCGGCCCCAATGCTGTCCTGGCGATGATCGCGGACCGGATGGACTGCTCATACATACGGCACTGCTGTGATTGGCATGTTGCCGTCAGCAGGGCCGGTTAGATGTTGCCTCTTTATTTTATTTTGGTTTTATTATTCTTTGTGTTGTCTGTCTGTATTTGTGTGTACTCCCACATACGAGTATATTGCTCGTAATAAATATATTTTTATTTTTTATTTTTACAGCCTTTTTACTTGTTTACTTAGGTTATTTCTTGAACTAAGGATAATTATATTACACATTTTTTAATTTTGTTTCTTTTGACTTCAATATTGATAAGCTCGCGATTGACTACTATCTCAACAGATGCTCAAGAAACAAAGGTTCGTGAACATGAGCCCTTCAATTTTCTTATATCTGAAGTAGAGCTATACAGTCTTACTCTTACCAAGTGGTATCGTATTACCCAGTACTAACTGGGTTGTGGAGGTCAGATAGGCAGTCGCTCCATGTAAAATACTGGTATTCAGCTGCATCCGGTTAGACTGGAAGCCGACCCCAACATAGTTGGGAAAAGGCTAAGCAGATGATGATGAATAAAATAGAATAGATGTTTATTTCTTTGGTTAATGTCTTACAAATAGGGATTAATACAGGTGTATTTGGCGCAGTTTGTCCGGGGGGGGGGGAAGGATCTTTTGCGACCTATTATGTAATTCTTTTCACACACGGTTGAATTATACAACCTGTTTTTTTATATCCCATAACTCTAGGGTATGATTGAGACCATATCAAAGAATTAACTAGCATTGAAATATGACAACGTCGCGTTTGAATTAAAATGAATTACTCGTATTTATCAATGAAACTTAGATACATATTTTATTTTACTATTTATTTTACCGCGAAGTTTGGCAACCTCGCAAAAGTAAAGATTCGTCATACTGTTCACAATTTTTGACCTAATTTAATTATGATTGATGGTTATCTCTGAAACTATGCATTTTTGGACCACCTATTCTAGGAGTTTTAGTATTATTTTGACCTACAGAATATAACCCTAGAGTTATGGGATATCAAAAAACAGAGGTTGTATATAGCAAGTGTAAGAAGTTTTGTATTTAGGATCCCATCAGGACTAGACCTGAAATTACTTAAAGACTAGGAGTGACTACGAGTCAAAGCCTGTGCTGACGGGGAGGGGAGGGATGGAGATGATGAAGAAGTAGAACTATAAATGATAATTATTAAATATATTATATAAATGAGTTATTATTTTTACATTTATGATTATTTCTAATTTATTGACTATAATTTGTTGACTGCCAATTTAATTTTCAAGTATAATAAGTGTTTTGTTTAATTTATTTTTCTAATAATTTTTATTTAATTTACTGCTATTATATTTATGATCTAACTGTTGATTGAAATAAAGGAATTTAATTGAAAAGCTTACCTTTCAGCAAGCTAGCCCTGGTCGGTGGCTGGGCGAGGCCAAGCAGAACTGCCAGTCTCTGGGCCTTCTCAACTGGACTCTTGTCAGTCTCCACAAACCGGTCAAACTCTGGGTGAAGAGACGGCAAGGGAACCGACAGCACGGCCACCAGCACTCGGCAAGCCATCCTGAGGAACGGAGAGAAGAGTTAGAGGGGCTAACAGAGCTCAGCTAAATACAGAGCAACCATTTCCTGTTGTTTTACTGCCTGTAATGTTTCGTAAGCAGGATTGATAAAAATTATAAAATATTTTTTTTCATAAATATCAAAAAAATCGGATTTATTTGATTTAAATTGTATTTTATTTTACATTCTGATCTTTTTTTTTTTAATTTGAAAGTCAGTTATTAGTTAAATAAAAACACAACTTATATACCTATATATCTTTTTTCACATAAAATCGTATCACTTATTAAAAAACAAAATTTTTAATGAACAAGGAAAATAATTAGTTTAGTTTTTTCAAAAGGAAGACTAATTTGGCTAACTTCTCGGTGACTAATCTATTTCTTATTTTGCTGTACACCAAATTGAATGCCGAAAATATTCTTTCGACCCCAGCGGAAGAAGCAACTGTACAATTGTACATAGCAGTTGCTTGATTATATCCAATTCTTGTTCGGTTATGTTGTATTGCGCGCCGTAGTTTATTTCGGGGGAATTATCTTGACACGTTTGGTCACGGTAAAAAAGTATTGATTTAAATAAAAGATTTTTATAAAAAAATCACTTGATTATAATAGCGATTTAAATCACTGATTTAAATCCATTTGATTTAAATCTTAACAACCCTGTTCGTAAGTTAATTTAATTTGATCGTATGGATAAATTTAAAAGAGTAGCCAGTGGCTCCAAAACTACGACTACCAGTCTTACCAAGGGATATCATATCACCTTGTACTAACTGGGTTGTGGAGGCTAGATAGGCAGTTGCTCCATGTAAAGTACTATGGTATTCAGTTGGATCCGGTAAGACTGGAAGCCAATCGAAACCAATGAAAAGGCTAGGCAGATGATGATGAGATGGCAAGATTTAAAATTTAATGATATAGTAGTGCATCATCACTATCACTACATATTATAAAACAAAGTCGCCCGCCGCGTCTGTCCCTATGTGTGCTTAGATCTTTAAAACTACGCAACGGATTTTGATGTGGGTTTTTGTAATAGATAGAGTGATTCAAGAGGAAGGTTTTAGTATATAATTTGCGGGCGGGCGAAGCCGCGGGCATCAGCTAGTATAATAAAACGAAGAGTTAAGACTTACTTCTGCAACTCCTCCTGAGTAATATTCTTCTTCATCTCCCGAGACAGTTGGAAGAGCTTGAGCAAAGCAGCAGCATGGAACAGGCAGTGTCCGGCCTTCCAGAACACCAAAGCCAGTTTCCCATAGTAATTGGCCATGGTCTTCGCTACAGGTGACTTCTTGGACATGTTCATCAGATTGTGGATGTCCTCAATGGCTTTGTAGGCTTCCTGTATTACGAAGAGGGGTGTTTAATGTTAAAATCTATACATAAATAACGTGTTTTATAGTACAGCTTTTGGCTTGAATGACATTTATAAAGGTTTTTGTGGGGATTCTAGAAAAACTAAGATGGTAATATTAGTTCAGAGTACGACCATGGTCATCATCTACCCAGCCTTTTCCCAACTACATAATAATATGTTGGGGTCAGCTTTCATTTTAACCAGATGCAGCTGTAATATTTTAACATGGGGCGACTGCCTGTATCTGACCATCACAACTTAGTACTGAGTAATACAACACCCCTTGGTAAGACTGGTTGTCAGACTTTCAGGCCAATGACTACATGCAACAATGGTCAAAGATCTACTAATGACAGCCGGGACCAACTGCTTAATGTGCTTTCCGAGGCACGGACGAAACTCTGTATGTGATACACCAAAAGAGCTATCATTTTGTTATTTGGCCCTCTAGCTAGACATACTGACAAAAATGATTCTATTCATCGCTTGTGTTGACTTACTAGACCTACGAAACATTTATATTCAAGGCTAAATGAACGAACCTGCCACAATTCCATCTGGATAGCACTGTCCAGCTGGAACAACCTCGTCTCCAGGTTGAGTTGCTGCGTCTCCGGCTTGCTGATGCTTACATTCCCAGTTTGTACCTGTAAAAACACATGACATTAAAAAAAATACTATTTATCCTTTAGGGTCCCAGCCTTGCCCAAATGGGCACGGTGCATTGTTATTTTAATGAGAGGTTTTCCTTTTCAGGTTTAAAAAAAAAACTTAGTTTCCAAGAGCTCTATAGATGGCGTTGAACTTACTATGATAGTTGGTGCCAAAGCCAAAACGGTCCCGTACATTTCCGAGATACATAATTGAAAAACCTTTTTTAGAAGTTGTTAATTTTTGTTCCCAAATTATATTGAAACTTTTTAAAAATAACAATTTACCGTTTAAAACTTACCGTAGGCTTGCAAATATCTTCAAGATGCTTCCTGAGCTTATCGCATAACTTCCTGAACTCCGTCTTCCGGGAGTACTTCAGACAGAATTGGAAGGCCATGCGAGCGATGTCGTGGTACAATGTCTCCACATGCGCGTTAGTACGGAGGAGCTCCAGGCATTGGCAGTATGACTCCCACAGGAATTTCACCTAGAAAAGAGTAGTAAATTAACAAGGGGGGATTCATTAAAGACTAGCTTTTTCTCGCTCACTTTATGGTCGGAAATTATCCCACCTGAACGTTTTTAATATTGTCAAGGATATACTGGGAAGTAGCTTCACATTTATTTTTTCTTACCCTGTCATGTTTCCCACAGCTGGGCAAAGACCTCCCATTTCTCCTTCCAAACCTCTCTACCTTATGCGTTACCTTATATCTGGCCATGTGCGCCCCGCAAACAAGATCAGGATCGTTACAGTACCTTTCGCCACAGTCTACCTTAATGGTAATTTCCTCCGTCAGGTGTCCAGTTAGTAATTTATTTACTTAAACTACAGACTGGTGGTTACATAATGTGTCAACAGTTTGACTTTGGTTGCACCTTTATTTAGTAACAGTGAAGGCTTCATCAAATACGAGTGGCATAAATGATTATTTTATATTTTTATGCTGTCTTACTGCTGAGCAAAGATTTCCCTCTATACTTTTCATACAAAGATCAAAATGAAATGTTACGAATTATTCTTAGATAGACACTACCAGAAATTCATAATAATATTCATAAGTTTCAATCTGAATGACGTAAACAAATATAAACAAACATCTTACCCATGGTGTAAGTATAGTCCTGTCAGACCTGTCCTGTGCGTCTTCCCCAGACACAGCACTAAGCAGGATGCTCTCGGGAGTGGCGAGGTTGTCCAGGTCATCAGTCTCAATGACCGCTGCTGTGGATGCGGCACGGGCTGCTTCTGTTCGTTCTTCGGCCATTCGTAAGTAGCCTCTGAGAAAATGAAGGATAATGATATTTAAATTGGTGTGACCGTCGGAGTGCAAAGTCCCAGGACACGCACCTCTGACTTTTCGGATTCATGTGCATATTGTAGGATTCGTATAATGGGCTGGTGTCCGCAACTCCACGTCGAAGCCCGTATTTTGCGTATGGGCTATAATCCACCACGCGGGGTCCAGTGCGGATTGGTAGATGTCACATGTCTTCGGATTTTTGGTTCTAGGACATGTCGGTTTCCTCACGATGTTTACCTTCACCGTTTTGAGAGCAGTAGTGATGAAATAAATTACACGCAGTAATGCGCCTGCCTGGGTTCGAACCCACGACTTACTGTTCGTAAGTCGAGGCCGCCACCACTGGGCCACCGTGGGCTTCTCTCATGCATATTGTATAATTAGCACTTTCTTTGGTGAAGGTAAACATCGTGGGGAAACCAACATGCCTGAGAAATATTTCTCAACAGCATGTAAAGCCAAGCCAGAGGTGGCGTAGCAGGTGGCGTAAAAACTTTGACACCAGGAAAGGCACTAACCACACGATAAAGTAGAAAGAAAGAAGCAAATTGGTTGTAAATACATAACCGTGGATGACATGGCTAGAAAGGAGGGGACTGCTGGAACGAATCAATAGGGCAGATGAAACAAAAATAATAATAATTAGTGCATCAGATAGATTTCCAATAATTATTGTTTAATCTTTTTTCACATAAACAAAAAATGAAGATACACGGACACACAGATAGATAGATAATGGAGATACAGTGCGTCAAAAACTCGTGCGATGAGTAAATTTTTTACTTAAATGAGTGGGGGCTTGTGACGTCATGATTTTTGACACGTTTTATCTTCGTCAATTTTTATTAATTTGATAAAACTAAAAACATGTATCCAATATTTTTCGATAATCTAACTGACGAACTAAACACAATCATATTTTTTTTTGTCAGTCATCATCCCTATTCCAGTTCCATTCGTAGAAAAAGCAGTCTGAAATAAGCAGCTGTAACAGCCAGACAGAGTGTCACTATGAGGTTGGAAACACACACATCTCTTTTTGTAGAGCCGCCATTGTAACAAATTCCATTTTGCATTGTCTATCATGTTTTAACTTTCTAATCTATGCATAATCTATCTTTGTGTGGTGCAAGAATTATTTATGTTCTTTACATTATTATTTATTAATCTTTGAACTGAGCTGAAGAAAAAAACAAGTTGCATGATATCAGTACATTCCAAGAATTGTAGTTTGTATTTCATAAGTTGGGAATCTAAGCTACAAGATAAGGCAAAAGAAAACATTCAATTGAATATTATGTTTTCATTCAGAGAATTTGTTGGGTATGGCAGTACTAATGAAATTTTAGTTACGAGAACAGGAGGAGGAGAAGGATTTTCATTTACATGAAAATTGGTGTCTAACCACTTCTACCAGCAGACACCGAGGCATCTTCATCATCTGTGTTCCAACCCTACTCACAACCATTACTTAAGTTTTTATTTCAACATGTTTCGTATCTTTTCCGAATCATTATCCTTTACCTTATAACCTGCTCCAAAGACCCAACATTGACCGACTGGAACATATTCCTGTACTGAAACAGGCCTTCCTTGGCTATGTGAGACTTGCGCAAGTCCACACACAGCTCCAAGTACTTGAACATGATCGGCTCCAGCACGGACTCGGACCAGTTGTATGCCCATTTCTTGTTGCGGAACACTTCTTGGAGAGTATCTAAAGCTCTTGCTGGCTTGTCCAAGTCCATAAACTCTGCGGAATGGAAGAGTTATTTATTGTTATACAGTTATTTACAATATTGCTAATTCTATGGGTACAGTGATAATATCACATAATATATATATATATATATAATATATTCTTACGGCTGATAATATCTTCCAGACCACCTTTGGATGGACTAGAGTAGTTTATTTATTTTTAGTGAATACTATACTGGTATATTCTTCATCCGCTACTTTTATACCTATTATAGACAGACCAGACGAGTACTTCGTAGCATAATAGGTACCGGTAAATGAAGTTAAACGAAAATATTCAGGTTATTTCGAGATGTTAATTACGCAAAAGCAATAGTGTATGAATGGCAGCTTTGTCCTTTGGTTATGTTTTAGAAACACTGAAGACTTTATTAGTTTTGAACCCAAATTATTGCATCTAACATCCTAAGTCATATTAGGGGTTATTTTTTATTTCAATATGTGTTTAATTTGCTGATGGGGCGATTCACGTAAGGTCATCCTCACATGCAACGTGGTATCATAATCATAGGACTTCGGTACTAACCATTGGCCCGTTTGAGGGCATTCTCCGGTCTCTGACCGTATCGCGCCATGATGAACACTACACTTTTCACTTCATCAACACAAATTCGGCGTCAAAAACGTGGTGTACATTAACAAAATCGAAATATTCTCAGTTCACCGGCCTGTCAAGAGACAGGAGAAATCAAAATGGCTGCTGTAACTTTTTTAATTTGGGTTCCACACGTTTTGCGAAACGTCAAATTAGAAATCTGGTCTTTTTGCGTGCTACTCAGCGTCGCGTCAGCGCCAGCACTGCGAAATTCAAACTTATGTTTTTTGCAATTTGCCGTTGCCGGTCAGTGTCAGGTTGTATTGTATGTCATCTGTAGCACTTAGTAGTTACAGAATTTAATCCCATCTCGTATTTATCATTGAATGACTTTTTCATGAAATAGTTTCTACGTATATTTCAGAACAAAAAGGTTGGAAGCACGATAACCAATAAATATTATTTTCAATACACTTCCTCGAAAACTGGTCCTTAACGCACTACGATTAGGTACAACATGCAATGTATTTCACACGCGTGCGACTTTTTCCACTTTCCCGCAGGTGTGCGGGAATGAAAATTACCACAGATAACCATACCTATACAAAATGGGACGGGCAACTTGTGGAACTAATGGCGCTAGCATCGCATGAACCAAACATCATCATTGGTTGAAAATCTGTCAATGTCATTTTATATTTCAAAATAGTTTGACCTCATTGGTCAGATTGGGTCTAAGCTATGGACGCGCCATCTACAATCAGCTTTGACCAGCCTTCCCCATTGGTTCAATGCCTATAGGGAACGTGCAGGAACTATAGGTGGCAGCACTAAATCGATAAAAGAGACACTATGCGGACAGTAAAGGAAACTTATCAGCTGTGTCACGCAGAATTATCTCTTCAAATATATTATTTTTTAATATGATTTATGGTATAAAATATGGGTTCCGGTCCATCAATAATGATCGTCAGCGTAACTTCATGACTTCTGGAATTTCATTTGTTTCGTCTACTTTCTCTGATGAAAATTGTGGTGCATTAAGAAATGGTGGCATGAACAGCTTTCTTATGTTCAACACATATTTTAATGGAAGAGAATCCATTATCAGCGGGAACAGTATCTCCAGGCTCCAACAAATCCACATTCATTTGATAGAAAGCAATCACTAGACGCCCTCCGTCCTCCGTAGCGTAGCATTAGACAAAACTTAAGAAACCACAAGGAGTGCAGCCAACTAAAAACTTTATTGTTTAACCATGTTTATAATCTGAGTACATGTGGAGTCTTTGTTTAACTGTTGAGGAATATTCGGTGTGAACTTCAGTGCAGTCTATTATAACATGTGTTCGCTTATCGAAGTTTAAATAGTACTGGCATGTTTGCTTGGACGGTTGATTTTGAAGGCCATTGAACTTTTTCAATGCAGAGTGTATTAAAAACAAGTTGTTTTCAAATATTTTTCTTTACTGCGTTTATCATTTTTTTGCGTTTTTCACATAAACATGATAGGAGAGTACTATTCTTTGGAAAGTAATAGAATTTTATTATTTTACGCTATTTGATTCATTTTCATTTTTGTGGATGTATTAGTACATCCAGAAATGCAATAATGCATTACTATTAGCTAGAATAATAATTTTCACTAATAAAATTAATTCTGTTTACTTGGTAAAAATGACAATGCCAAGTATTAATAGAGTACAAGATTCGGATTGGCGACGCCAGTTGGCAGCACCGTCGTTGTGCACGTTCCATAAAGTCTGAGGTGAATGTTTTTTTTTTAATTTTTGCAAAGCACTACGCGTCTTTACGGCATAAATATTTTTTGTAATATTCAAATTGTGTTTATAAATAGAATATCATAGACAAACATGATTATTTAAAACTAATAGTTACTTTTATACATAAATTAACATTTATTTGTGTTCTGAATGGGGAAGAAAACTGTCAAATAGTTCCACGTAGATGGCGCTGACTGTTTGTTACAAACAAACTGTCACACTCCATAGAAATTGAACAATATCTTATTATTTTGTGACTTTTTTCAATATTATGGGTCGTTGTGTAGCCTTTGGATGGAAAGAAATAGACGTTGTCACATTTCCAAGAAATTTGCGCATGAAGAGAAAGTGGGAAAAGGCACTAAAACTAAAAAAAAACGAATCTAGTTATTTTTCGAGGTTATGTGGGAAACATTTCAACGAAACAGACTACGAGACCACTTCAGGACTGTTACACACACTGTCGAAGTTGATATTTCTGTCGTAAGCTGAAGAAAAAATGGGTTCTTTTCAAATAACCTTACATCTTACATTACATAACAACCTTACATAGTACATTTTGTAACATGTAACCAACGATACCGACAACGACCGACGACTATAGTTTGTTTATCATTAGATCATTAAAAAGCAAAAAGTTGGTGAGTAAAGTTTATTTTACAACTTATAGAACCATAATATTGCCCAGAAAACAGCTCTAAGTCGATAAAATGTTAAATATAATGTACTTTTCGACAAGCTCCGCTTTCTTTCCTTGTTACGTTGCTTCTCGTTTTTTCAATTTCTCCTTCAACTGGATGATAAGCCAGGTATCATACATTGTACAGCAACACAAAGTGAGTAAAAAAACACGCAAATACTTGAAAAATCGTCCACACAATGCACACGTTTATATCAAAAACTTTTGACTGGTAACAAACTATCAGCGCCATCTTGCGGCGTAATTTCCGGGAAACAACCCCATTCAAAAATATTGTTTTAACGGCTTCATACCATTGCCTCTCTTTCAACCTGGCGAGACCAAAGCGCGTAAAAAAAGAAAATTTAAATCAATAGTTTCATAGTTCGTGACAAAAATATTATTCGTTATTTTATTTTATTTCTTCAAAAGTGTATTGAAAAACGTCGTTTGATACACATGGACATTTGTTATTGCAATTCTCGGCTCAAAAACACCCTCGCCTACGGCTCGGGTGTTATAATTCCACCTCGATTGCAATAACAAACTTTCTCCACTTGTATCAAAATGTACTATTATCCTTCTGACATCCTGACCCGAAGTCCTAACGCGGTTGCGGGTTAGGTAAGGGACTTGAAAAAAAAAAAACTTTGATGGTTGTATTTATGATTGGCTACCCAGGCATTTTCGCCTTTTTATTTGACGTCACTACCCGAGCAGCGACGTGTTGCCAATTGCCATTTAAGTTTTTTGGGAACGCAAGAAGAGAATGTTCGTTCCCTTTTGTTTCGTACTCACGACCTGAGCTCACGACGACGATGTTCGATGAAGATAAAATCAAACGTAGATTAGGTAATTAAATCATTTAATGTTGAAACTTTCTGATGGTATACAGTACACGTTTATCACTGGGAATATTGTAGTAATGGTTACAGTCTCAAATATTAAGATAAAAGCAATTCAGAGTTGTAATGTAACTTGTAACGACTGCCTGATCAAGCCTAGTGTCTCACAGACTATCTAGGCTGGTGTTGCCAGCGCTTATCGTTGCGTTCATAACCGCCACACCACCCCCCCACGGAGAAGGATGAACCGGTTATACCGGTTCGAAATCGGAGAGATCCTTAAACTTAACTCGTCTACCGGAACGAGTGGTATACGGCAGTTTTGGGACAGTTGGATTGCTGTCCCTGGATTTTGCAGGTTCTATAGGTCTCTTAGGGAGGTCAACAGTCGTGTGTATCGTAGGTTCTGAGGGCTTCTTTGGATTCTCATTTTCGGTAGGTGTCGTGTGATCTATGTGTGCCGGTTTTACTCGATTTACACTAACGGTCACGGTTTTGTGTTTGATTTCCAGTGTGATAGTTTTCCCATCACTAGCACGATCCACTATTCGGTACGGGCCGGTATATGGTGGCTGTAACGGTCGTCTAACAGAATCATCCCTAAGGAATACATGCGTCGCTGAAGAAAGATCTTTAAATATAAAAATAGATGGTTGTGTATGCCGAGATGCCGGGATGGGTCGCACAGTCGACATTTTACGTCGAAGTTGTACGACGAAATCTGCTGGGTCATAGAAATTATGTGGTTCATCGGATGCTACGAGCAATTCACCGGGCAATCGAAGCGGTTCCCCGTACACCATTTCAGCAGCTGTGGCTTTCAAGTCTTCCTTGAAAGCGGACCGCATACCGAGAAGGACAAACGGCAACGCGCGCACCCATGAGTCCTGGTGGCACATGAGGGCCGCTTTAAGCTGGCGATGGACGCGCTCGATCATGCCGTTGGCGCAGGGATGGTAAGCTGTCGTTCTAGTTTTTGTGGTGGCAAATTGTATCATCAGTCGGCGGAACAGGTCGGACTCGAACTGAGTTCCTTGGTCTGTTGTGATGACTGAAGGCACCCCAAAGCGAGCTATCCACTCCCGTGTTAGGGTTTCTGCTACTTCTTCTGCGGTGATTGAACGCATTGGCCATACTTCGGGCCATTTAGTCACTCTATCAATGGCAGTCAAACAGTACCGATAGTCGTTGCAAGTCGGCAAGGGGCCTATAATGTCTATGTGTACGTGTTTGAAACGACCTGGCGGCAGAGCGAAATTGCCAAGTGGTGACGAATTATGGCGCGATACCTTAGCGCGCTGACATGCTATACATTGCCGAGCCCACTGTTTGCAGTCCTTGTTGATTGACGGCCAAACATAACGTTCAGTCACGAGACGGGTAGTGGCTCGTGCGCCAGGGTGACTTAAGTTATGAAGTTTGTCGAATGTTGCTTTACGGAAGGAAGGGGTCAAGTATGGGCGAGGCTTGCCGGTCGACTTATCACAGGTGATAAGAATGTCAGATCCGGGAATGTTGACCTTTATGAACTGCAGGCTAGAGCCTTGCTGACATAAATTGGCTAACTCCTGGTCTACCTCCTGTGATTTTGCAAGCATTTGCCAATCCTGGTCAAGAGCGATCGCGTCAACGCGCGACACCGCGTCTGCGACAATATTGTCCTCTCCCCTAATGTACTTAATTTCTGTGGTAAACTGGCTAATAAAGGACAACTGATTCAACTGAGCAGGTGGCAGTTTCTCCCGGCGCTGAATGAAAGCGTAGAGCAGTGGCTTGTGGTCTGTATAAATGGTTACATGCTGAACTTCGAGAATGTGGCGGAAATGCTGCACGCTTTCATATACTGCTAACAACTCGCGATAATAAGCGCGCCACTGTGTTTGTTGGTCAGTCAGCTTTTTGCTAAAGAAAGCGAGAGGTACCCACTTGCCTTCGATTTCTTGTTGAAGGCAGGACCCGATGTGGACACTGGAAGCATCGGTAAACAGTCCCAGAGGGACACCGTGTACCGGATGATGCAGTAGTGTAGCGGTTGCTAAACTCTTTTTGCACTCTTCTAGTTGTTTGAGGAGTTCAGGTGACCATATAAATGGCTTCGCACCCTTACCTTTGGTAGCAATAACCGCTTTTATTAAAGGAGCCTGGAACAACGCGGCCTTAGGAAGGAATCGACGATAATAATTTAGCATGCCGAGAAACCGACGCACACCCTGGACAGTTTTAGGGGGCGGAAATTCGAGAATGGTTTGAACACGATCCCGAGGAGGTTGAGTGCCTTCGGGACTAATGTGATAGCCTAGAAATGTTACCTCACGTGCACCAAATACACATTTGGAAGGATTTATCACAACCCCATAGTCCCGTAAGCGTCTGAAGAGAATTCGCAGATGCTCGCAATGCAGAGCCACATCTGTGGAATGGACAAGGATGTCGTCCACATATGGAAAACAGAAATCAAGACCCCGTGTGACCTCGTCGATAAACCGCTGGAAGGTCTGGCCAGCGTTGCGAAGACCGAAGGTCATGAAGGGGAACTCGAAGAGGCCAAACGGGGTAATGATGGCGATGGTCTTTGGGATATCATCTTCTGATACCGGAATCTGATGGTACGCCTTCACAAGGTCGATAGTGCTGAAAATTTTAGCGCCCGTGAGGTTGTGAGCAAAGTCATTAATGTGCCTGACTGGATACCTATCCGGCACAGTTCGGGCGTTAAGCGCGCGGTAATCGCCACAAGGACGCCAAGTGTTGTCTTTCTTTAATGTCATGTGCAAAGGAGACGACCACGCGCTTTTGGATGGTCGTGCTGTGCCGGAGGAAACCATTTCCTCAAATTCCTTTTTAGCTGAATTCAATTTCTGAGGTGCTAGGCGACGAGGACGGCAAGAAACAGGAGGCCCATCCGTTGTCTTGATGAAATGGACAGTATCGTGCTTGATAATCCTAGGGAGACCAGGAGGGTGAGTGATTTCGGGGAACTCTGCTAGCACTTGTGCAACAGCAGAATTCGAAGGGGCTACAGCTTTGACACTGGGTTGTTCTGACGTCGCGGTGAAGGCAAGGGCAGAAAGGTTGGTGACGCCATCTATTAACCGCTTAGTGCGACAATCTGGAAGCAGGTGATAATATGCTAAAAAGTCCGAGCCAATAATCGCATTGTTGACGTCGGCGACAATGAATGTCCAGGTGAAATTACGACGGAGACGAACGTTAAGTGTCAATGTTATTGTTCCAAATGTCTGTATGCTGCTACCATTAGCAGCGCAGAGATCATAATCGGTAGGTTTCTTTCGATTAGAAAGCCAACAGTGGGGGTAACAGCAAAGATCCGAGCCAGTATCAATTAAAAATTGTCGCTTAGAGACTTGATCAGTTACAAAAAGGCGACGGCTGAGGGGTTGATTGTTTTCGCAATCAGTCGCCGCCGCTACTGACTGCTCCTTGGGTTTTCCGCCAGCCAATTACAGGGTGAGATGCATTTTTGGGCTCTAGTACCGTATTTCCGATGGTACCAGCAGCATTTTTCAGTCCGGTCAGGAGTACTGTTACGCGAGGACTGCCTGCTGCGGTTTTGAAATCGGGAGCGATCAGATCTCAGAGCAGCAATCTGATTGCCCAACTCATCTATCCGTTCCAACAGACTATTTAGTGTAGGTGTACTTGTAGCAACAAAAACGGTTGCCTGGCTTGGCTGAGCTTCAACAATTTTATCAGCAATGTCGGCTAACCTATCTAGACTGAGATCAGCCTGGGCTGCCAGGATGCCTTGTGCATGCTGAGGCAATCGGCGAACTCAAAGCTGGCGCAAGATGTTGTCATCTGACAGGGTGTTCCCAGCAATGGACCTAAGATGGCGGAGGAACTGGGACGGTTTTCTGTCTCCAAGCTCCTCATCACCTAGCAACTGTCTTACTCGCTGCTCTTCAGATATAGAAAACCGTTTAATTAATGTTTCTTTGAGTGTCTGGTATTTTCCTTCAGTCGGTGGGTTGATTACTAAATCTTCGATTTCCCCCGCTATCTTGTGATCGATTTGACTGAGAACATAACTGTATTTGGTGATATCAGTATTTATGCCAGCTAATAGAAATTGGGCTTCGGCTTGTGCAAACCATACAGTGACTCTGTCAGACCAAAATGGTGGCAGCTTTATTGCTACCCTACACATGGCAGCAGCTATCTCCGGCTTAGACTGAGTACTAGCTTGTTCATGCTGTGCACGCAGGGCAATGTTTTCAGCCTCAAGCATATTTAAACGTGCTTGGAGTTCATCAGACATAGTGACGAAACTCAAAATTTAATAAACCATGCAATAATCCAAAAACCACACAAAACACCAAGCTAGGGGTAGTAATTCTAAACGTGGGTAAGTGGTGAGGGTTAATGTAAGTACAATATCGGCATGCGAATGCGAAATAACACAGAAATAAAAATGTGCATACAGAAATAAAATAAACACAAAAATTAAGTATGCAGATGCCAATATTAAAACAAACCAAAATAATTTTGTAGACACAGTTAAGCAGACATTATTTAAAAAGTAAGTAATAACAAGGAAAGCAGAACATACCAAAATGTTTTTCCGCCTAACTTGAGACAAAATAAAGAAACACAAATAAACACAAGAATACAAATGCCAGTAAAATGATGATGATATTGTGTTTTAAAGCTTTAAATTTAAAATTATCTTTTCAGATTAAAAAAAAAAAAAAAAAGTCACTGTTTTTGGTAGATATTACGAGAATGTACAGCTAATAATTAAGTAGTACTTGCGTGAACCGGAAAGTCAGTTGATGTCAATGTCAGCTGTCACTGGAACTGTTTTTGTTATTATTATTTTTCGTCGGCTATCGATAGATGGCGTTCGTATTATGGTGTCTGACATTGACGCATGAAGACTTTTTTGTAGCGTTATGTGTCATTATATTTTTTCTTCGATATGATGCTAGGCAACTATAACTGTTGACTGTCGGTTTGACTTAAATACAAGTAATATATTTTTCGAATGTCTTTGGACTTTTAATTCATAAAAGGTGTAACCAAGCTCTGCTATCAGGTTATGGGCCCCAGCAACAGATCTTGAAGAGACTAATCATGGATTATTCTACTAAAATAGATATCGGCAAACTTATAGGAAAAGAAAACTGGTGCACATGGAAATATAAGATTTCCATCCTACTTGATGGTACTGAAAAAGCCCTAGAAGTAGTGGAAGGCCGTTTTCCTAAACCTATCCTCGCGGTCGGAGCAGGTGACGCTGACATCGCTAGATATAATACGATGATGGCCAATTATAAGAAGGCTGAAACTGGCGCTCTACTCACGTTGACTACTAATATGTCTGAGGATACACTTAAAAAAGTGATGAGATATAAGACTGCTCATGAAGTCTGGTTGGAATTACACAGATTATTTGATGGACAATCGGAAGATAGAGCTTACAATTTAGGATTGGAGTTCTTTGGACTAAAGCATGATAAGGCGGACGATATTCCAACTCACATGTCAAAGCTCAAGAACGTCTGGAACGAATTGAAGGTGGAAGTTGCCAAGATTGACTCCACAGCTAAGCTTCCTGAAATGTTTCTGATCTGTAAGGTCTTAGACACACTGGATGACAGGTTCTTCAACTTCAAATCTAGCTGGCTTATGCTAAAGCAGTCTGAGAGAACGATTGACAGTCTGACAAGTCATCTGTGCGCATTTGAGAGAGATCTGATTTGTCAAGAAAGCTCGAAGGAGGAAGCACTAGTGACTACACATACAGAGCGACAAATCAAGCGCAATAAAGATGAGCAACTGACCTGCAACTACTGTTCTGGCAAAGGACATAGAGTGCGCAAGTGCAGAAAGTGGATCAGAGATGGGAGGCCACCTAAACCAACTTCAAGCACGTCAGGCTCTAGCTCGAATTCCAAACAAGTGCAACACATCTCGCTGATGGTAAACACATGCTCGTCAGGACAAACACAAGATCTTCACAGCTGGTTTGTCGACAACGGAGCAACGACGCACATTGCAGTAAAGAGCGATTTCTTCACGGAATATCATGAATTTGACGCTGATCACACAGTTACAACTGCAGATGGGACCACAATTCCAGCGTTAGGAAAGGGAACCGTAGTGGTAGCATCAAATGTCAATGGCAAGAAGGACGAAATCAAGCTTAATGATGTGTGGCTAGTACCATCGTTAAAGAAGAACTTATTCTCTCCGTTAGCAGCGCAAGATAGGATGCAAAACAGCATTTTTACGGCAACAACTAGAGAGTGCAAGCTAGACATTGAAAATGTCACAAGAGTTGTTGGTAAGAGAGTTCGTTTTGGAGGACTTTACAAGTTGGGTATGGAGACAGTTATTCCTAAAAAGCAGAAAACCATAGAGGTTAATGCTATTACCGGGTCAAATATGCTGCAACTGTACCATGAACGCTTTGCTCACCAGGATAAGAACCATGTGATTCGTGTGGTGAAATGCGAATTAGGCATGAAGCTGAGTCATGACAAAATTAAATGTGAGGGCTGCATATATGGAAAGGCTCATAGAAATTCATTCGGAACTAGGGAAAGAGCATCGGCTTGTGGTGAATTAATTCACGCTGATGTCTGCGGACCCTTTGCAAAACCAAGCATCTCCAAGTACAAGTACTTCGTCTTATTTAAGGATGATTACTCTGGATATCGCTTTGTCTACTTCATAAGACAGAAGTCAGAGGTTAAGAATAAGCTGATACAGATGCTACAAGAAGCAAAGAATACAGGTCATGTCGTCAAAACGCTGTTGAGTGACAACGGTGGCGAATTCGAAAATCAAACCGTTCGGAATATTCTAGAGAAGCATGGCATCAAACAGCGACTCACTATGCCGTTCACACCGGAGCAGAATGGATGATCTGAAAGGGAGAATCGTACACTTGTAGAGGCAGCAAGGTCTATGATGTACTCAGGTGGAGAGCTACCTCAAGTGCTCTGGGCTGAACTTGTGAACACTGCTGCATATGTTCTAAATCGGACAGGACCATCAAGGGTTGAAGGAAAATCTCCATACGAGTTATGGCTTGGAAGAAAGCCTAGAATCTCACACCTCAGAGTAATTGGAAGCATTTGTTATGCTCACGTGCCTAAACAAAAGCGCAGGAAGATGTGCAAAAAGGCAATTAAAGGAAGACTTATAGGCTACGAGAATGATGACGGTTATCGCATCTACGACGGATCGCAGACACTGAGATCAAGGGACATAACGTTCGAATCAGACGTTGAGTTCAGGATAACGACAAGCGACCCCATTATGTCAGAGGGAGCTGAGGTCGGCGATAATGGACGTGTTCTCATTCAAGAAGTACCTGAGTCACTTGTCGAATACCAGGAAAGCGATGAAAATGATCTTGAGGGAGAAAGAGCTGAAGATCAAGTTCATGTTCAAGATGAAGCAGTTCAAGAAGATATCGAAGTAGATGATTTTGTTGATGCTAATGATGAGCAAGAGCAACTAATCGTAGCTGAGCCTCGATACAATCTTCGAGACAGGTCGACTATCGCACGACCTAAAAAGTATGAAGACTTCGTATGCTTCGTAGGAACAGAAAATTTTCCTGAGACATACAAACAAGCTGTTGAGAGTGATGATAGTGGCGAATGGCTTAAAGCCATGGCGAACGAGATCAAATCCCTAGGTGACAACAAGGTTTGGACACTATGCGATTTACCTCCAAACAGAAAGGCGCTACCTTGTAAATGGGTTTTTCGCATCAAACGAAATCCGGACGGTACAATAGACAAATACAAGGCAAGACTGGTAGTCAAAGGATTCAAGCAACGTAAGGGGATAGAATACGATCAGACGTACAGCCCTGTTGCCCGTATGTCTACCATAAGAGCTTTGTTAAGTGTCAGCGCCATGGAGAATTTACATCTGACACAGTTCGATGTATCCACAGCTTTTCTGAATGGGAAGTTGAAAGAGGAGATATACATGCAGCAGCCTGATGGATACTCAGATAAATCTTCAAAAGTCTGCAAACTTCAAAGAAGTCTGTATGGCCTCAAACAAGCACCTCGGTGTTGGAACTCATGTTTTGAAGAGATTTTGCTGGATAAAGGATTCATATAGAACGAAGCTGAACCCTGTCTTTTCACGAAGGTAGTGGGAGACAAGAAAATATTGATTACCCTATATGTGGATGATGGACTAGTAGCCACGACAGATGAAGCTCTAGCGAACCAATTCCTCAAAGAATTAGGAAACACGCTGAAGATAACCACGAAACCAGCATCCTACTATTTGGGATTGGAAATTGATCGATCGGAAGACGGTTCTATTTTGATTTCTCAGCAATCGTACGCTAAGAAGATTCTGGAACGTTTCCAAATGTCAGATTGCAATCCAGTCTCGACGCCCATTGAAAGGACATCTGAAGAAGGGAAAGTTGACGATACCCCTGAAAAGAAGTACTTTCCTTATCGTGAGGCTGTAGGAGCACTAGCGTACCTAATGACAGGTACCCGCCCCGACATTGCATACGCTGTCGGAGTAGTTTCAAGAAAATTGGAGAATCCTTCCTGGACTGATTGGCTCAAAGTGAAGAGGATATTCAGATATCTCAAAGGGACTATATCTTTCGGAATAAGATACAAGTCTGGAAATCTCAAAGCCATCATTGAAGGATACAGTGATGCAGATCACGGCGGTGATGAGCTCACAGGACGCTCTACCACTGGAGTTGTTTGCCTGTACGCTGGAGGACCGGTGTCCTGGCTTAGTCAACGGCAAGCATCCGTTGCCATCTCAACCACGGAAGCAGAGATAGTAGCTGCCAGTGAAGGTGCTCGCGAACTAGTTTGGCTACAGAGAGTATTTAGCCAACTTATGACGCTACAAGGCACACCGACGCTCAAAGTGGACAACGAAGCTGCAATACGTCTCGCTCACAATCCAGAATTCCATAAACGGACCAAACACATTCGTCTGAGACATTTTTTTGTGCGCGAGACAGTACAAGAAGGATTGATTGGCGTACAGAAAACCAGTTCTGCAGATCAGTTAGCTGACCTTTTGACAAAGGCAGTTCCAAAGCCAAGGCTTCTATTATTGAGAGCAGGATTGGGGTTGCAGTCATCATTGCAATGAGGGAAAGTATTATGGTGTCTGACATTGACGCATGAAGACTTTTTTGTAGCGTTATGTGTCATTATATTTTTTCTTCGATATGATGCTAGGCAACTATAACTGTTGACTGTCGGTTTGACTTAAATACAAGTAATATATTTTTCGAATGTCTTTGGACTTTTAATTCATAAAAGGTGTAACCAAGCTCTGCTATCAGTTCGATGCACTCCGTATGATATTGATCATATTGATTTCCCAAGAAACGAGTATACACTTGTCGGTATAGATGAATTCACACAATGTTTCCACAATTTCACATGCCTTTGCAATGACGTATGACGAATGTACTCGGGAAAACGGCTGGAATGCCGGAACCGACACTGATGATGCGAAAAACACGGAGTCCCGTGGTCCGCAGGGTAGCTCGTTTTTCAGGCAGCAATGTCCGTAGTATGGAGCTTTGGATCTCAGTCTCGTAGGCGGCAGGGTAGCTCGTTTTTAGGCGGCAATATCCGCAGTATGGAGCTTTGGATCTCATGTAGGTACAGCACGTCACAGAAGCTCGCTTCGCGAGACGTAGTCACAATCACGTCGGGGTCACCACTTTGGGAACGCAAGAAGAGAATGTTCGTTCCCTTTTGTTTCGTACTCACGACCTGAGCTCACGACGACGATGTTCGATGAAGATAAAATCAAACTTAAAATCATATAATGTTGAAACTTTCTGATGGTATACAGTAGGTACACGTTTATCACTGGGAATATTGTAGTAATGGTTACAGTCTCAAATATTAAGATAAAAGCAAATCGAGTTGTAATGTAACTTGTAACGACTGCCTGATCAAGCCTAGCACAGAACATATATACCCTAACGGAAGCCTAGTGTCTCACAGACTATCTAGGCTGGTGTTGCCAGCGCTTATCGTTGCGTTCATAAACGCCACAGTTTCCTCATTTTAGTACATTAATGGGGTGGGCAACTTGTGGAACTAACGGCGCTAGCACCGCATGAACCTAACATAGTCATTGGTTGAAAATCTGTCAATGTCATTTTATATTTCAAAATAGTTTGATCCCATTGGTCAGATTGGGTCTAAGCGATAGACACGCCATCTAGAATCAGCTTTGACCAGCCTTCCCCATTAATTTAATTTTCATCGGGATTTCTTTTTTACTTGTATTCCAAAAAGGATCCTAAATAGAATCTGCAATACCAAATAATACCCTCACGGATTGGACAGGTTTTTTACATATTGCTTAAATTATTACCTACCGCCACGGTTTGTTTTCATACTTTTCTTTGAATATACAGGTGGAATTTTTGCATACCACCTGGAGGGAAAGTACTCTAAATACCGGAGATAGCAAACTTTACTCAAAGGAAACATTCCTTTATTTTTTAAAAGAAATTAATCTGCATTCAAAGATTTTGAAAATTCGCTTGTCACACTTGGGAATCGAACCGGCTAAATTCCAAAAAAAATAACACCCTGTACTTTTATGGCACCAATCGATAGGGTCAATCATAAGGATCAAATTTCTCTAACAAACATTATAAATTAAATAAAAGGAAAACCATGAAATCTAAAGTTATAAATTAAATGGGAAAAAAACTTTTTTCTTTTCTTTACAATTAAAGAAAGAAGATTGCAATTTGCACGTGTTTGTTTGTGAAAATTGTAATCTTCCTACCTAAATAGTTCTTCGTAATTTTAATCAATAAATGTCGTCAAAACATAATTGTTTATTAGGTTCTAACAGAAGTAATTGGATTGGGACCTTTTATTGAATTTATAAGTTAAAATTTAATGGTTTTCCTTTCATTTAATTTATCATATTTGTTAGAGGGATTTGATCTTTATGATTGATCCTATCGGTTGGTGCCATAAAAAGTACAGGATGTTATTTTTTTGCAATTTCGCCGGTTTGATTCCCGAGTGTGGCACGCGAATTTCAAAATCTTTGAATGCAGATTAGTTTCTTTTTAAAAATAAAGTAATGTTTCCTTTGACTAAAATTTGCTATCTCCGATATTTAGAGTACTTTCTCTCCAGGTGGCATGCAAAAATTCCACCCTGTATTATAAGAGAAAGGAAATAATAAATTAAAAGGCAAATAAATTACTTTTTGTTATTTCTTTTTAGACTCACAGAACACTTAACAATCAGGTAAAAAATAATGTATCAAAGAACTTCTGCATTGGGTATTCTACCATAATCGTGATTGGTACTGCGACAGCATAAGTAATCAAATTCGTTGCACTCCAGTCCACCAACTGAAACAATTAAACCGATTAGTTAATCAACATCTTAGCAATAACTATGAGTTCTATATTTGTGATTTTTCCGTTTACATCATGGGTATCAATCAATAATATCCAACCTTAATCGTTTATTTGGGGTAGTGTTCTACCTACGGGACGGTCTCTGTACCGAAAAAAGCGTTATGGCATTGTTACCCTAGCAAAGTTTAGCAACCCAGTGTTTGAATTCCTGATCGATTACCTACCATTAGCTGGCCACATACCCACAGAGTACCCGAGAGGAGCCCGTGGCTAATAATAACAGCCGCTCAGGTCGATCTTTAGGTTAAGCCGTGTGCGCCCCATCATATCCCTTCCGAAGCCTACTTACTTGTAAATATCCTAAACACCTGACCCACCTAACTTCATTAGCGTCACATGGGAGAGAGAAGCTCACAAAAGGAATAAATTTTCTCCGTTGACAAACTTGGCAACTTTGTCAATCGAAAATGAAATTGCCGAAAACATCGACTTTGATGACTTAATAAAAGAGTTCGCCACTAGAAAGGCTAGAATAGTAGATTTTACAACAAGTGCACAAAACGAACCATTTTTATCCGAGACTAGGCGAGGGCTGATAGTAATGTCGAGGATAAAATGGTTTTGTCGACGAGTTATAAACTCTGCTTTTCACTTCGATTGCAAGGAGGTTATAAACTCTGCTTTTCATTTCTCATGCTCTGTTTAAACAGGAGTTTAAACAGAGCATGAGAAGGGAAAAAGTAATGTTTTATAAGTTAAAAAAAAAAATGAATTGTCGTTCCATAAACTTATCCTTTGCCTTTTTTTCGTATGGGTTTAAAATTGCACTTAGGGGGCGTGCTAGAAATCTCGCCCAGGGCGCTGGGAGTGCTAAAACCGGCACTGTGTGGAGGTCATTAGAGGCAGTCGCTCCATGTAAAATTCTCTAGTATTATTACTGTACTCTGTGGTACTGGTATTCAGCTGCATCCGGTGAGACTGGAAGCCGACCCCAACATAGTTGGGAAAAGGCTAGGCAGGTGGTGATACCCACAGAGAATATTATAACACATACCAGCCAGTTCAGAGCCAGACTTCGGGTGCTACTGCAATATTTCACGGGACCGATAGGACGTAGGAAAATATGAGTCTAGTTACATAAGGGTCCGTGCACAAAATTAAGACATTTTGAACATTTTTGATCACTACTTGTGGGAAAGGCAAGAAGAATTTGAACCTTATTTATTATTATTATAAGAGACAGGTTCTTCATCTTGTCGACTGCTTGAACAATTTTTTAAAATAATGTATATATTAATGGCAATCACCCATATTCAAAACCCCTTTTCCGCAAAAGTAACGAGCGAGTGATGTTTGGGGTTCGCTGAACAAAGAACTACAAAATATTCTGAACATTAATAAATATGAATAGCATCATTATATGGTCTACTCATAATATAGCAGAAGACATTATTGATTTCAATACGAAATATAGCAGAAAAAAAAGATGAAAAAACGTAATTTATGGAAAACGTCGGGACAAATAAGTATTTTTTTCTATACCTTAGAAACACTTTAAAGAAAATTTAAAAATTACTCATTAATCTCAAGGTAGCCCTTTAAAAGAATCTGAATTTTAATTTATAAATAAACAATAACTTCATTTCGTAAATTAAATGCAAAGTGAACTATATAATCGACCGCGCAAACCCGATCCCGTCAGTAACAACCGGGCTCTCCCAGCGTGAGATCACTTTGCTTCGCAAGCGCTCGCGAGTTATTACGTAAATATATTTCCGAGATATACGCAGACTACCACATTTTGATCCAGTAAGTATTTAGATGAGAGTATTTTTTGACGTTGGTTGTTTATTAAGATTTATTTCGTCTTCATATTATTTAAAGTTAAGTTTCTTTGTTTGTACTTATTATGTTGTATGTAAGGGTAATAATCTGCGGAACTACTGATCCGATTCCGAAAATTCTTTCATTTAGGGGATTTCACTACTTCATATTATTATTAGTTTTCATGGTAACCTATGGTACCTACAATTTGATTTTGAAATAAAGATAATTTTCTATTTTAGTAGTGCGATTTGGTAGAAATCGTCACGTAAGAAAATGCCGTATGTAGTTGTGTGTGTGTGTGTGTGTGTAGTAGTAGGAGGTATACAAGAAGGGTATGGCGGGGTCGAGTGAGCGAGCGATATTTTTCTTCATAGGTGTCGTTTTCGTGGGTTTTGGGGTTGGTGTCGTTGGTGATAACGAAAATGAGGTCAAAATGAAAATCCAAGATGGCGCCGAGGAAATTTTTTGATTTTCCGTCATGGGTGTGGTTTCATGGTTTTTGGGGTTACTGGTTACGAAAATGAGGTCAAAATGAAAATCCAAGATGGCGCCCAAAATATTTTTGATATTTTGTCATGGTTGTCGTTTTCATGGTTTTTGGGGTTGCTGGTTACGAAACTGAGGTCAAAATGAAAATCCAAGATGGCGCCGAGAAAATTTTTTGATTTTCCGTCATGGGTGTCGTTTTCATGGTTTTTGGGGTTGCTGATTACGAAAATGGGGTCAAAATGAAAATCCAAGAAGGCGCCGAGGAAAATTATTGATATTTCGTCATGGGTGTCATTTTCATGGTTTTTGGGGTTGCTGATTACGAAAATGGGGTCAAAATGAAAATCCAAGATGTCGCCGAGGAAAGTTTTTGATTTTTCGTCATAGGTGTCGTTTTCGTGGGTTTTGGGGTTGGTGATAACGAAAATGAGGTCAAAATGAAAATCCAAGCTGGCGCCAAGGAAAATTTTTGAATTTCCGTCATGGGTGTCGTTTTCATGGTTTTTGGGGTTGCTGGTTACGAAACTGAGGTCAAAATGAAAATCCAAGATGGCGTCGAGGAAATTTTTTGATTTTCCGTCATGGGTGTCGTTTTCATGGTTTTTGGGGTTACTGGTTACGAAAATGAGGTCAAAATGAAAATCCAAGATGGCGCCGAGAAAAATTTTTGAATTTCCGTCATGGGTGTCGTTTTCATGGTTTTTGGGGTTGCTGGTTACGAAACTGAGGTCAAAATGAAAATCCAAGATGGCACCGAGGAAATTTTTTGATTTTCCGTCATGGGTGTCGTTTTCATGGTTTTTGGGGTTACTGGTTACGAAAATGAGGTCAAAATGAAAATCCAAGATGGCGCTGAGAAAAATTTTTGATTTTCCGTCATGGGTGTCGTTTTCATGGTTTTTGGGGTTGCTGGTTACGAAACTGAGGTCAAAATGAAAATCCAAGATGGCGCCAAGGAAATTTTTTGATTTTCCGTCATGGGTGTCATTTTCGTGGTTTTTGGGGTTACTGGTTACGAAAATGAGGTCAAAATGAAAATCCAAGATGGCGCCGAGAAAAATTTTTGATTTTCCGTCATGGGTGTCGTTTTCATGGTTTTTGGGGTTGTTGATTACGAAAATGGGGTCAAAATGAAAATCCAAGAAGGCGCCGAGGAAAATTATTGATATTTTGTCATGGGTGTCATTTTCATGTTTTTTGGGGTTGCTGATTACGAAAATGGGGTCAAAATGAAAATCCAAGATGTCGCCGAGGAAAATTTTTGATTTTTCGTCATAGGTGTCGTTTTCGTGGGTTTTGGGGTTGGTGATAACGAAAATGAGGTCAAAATGAAAATCCAAGCTGGCGCCGAGGAAAATTTTTGAATTTCCGTCATGGGTGTCGTTTTTATGGTTTTTGGGGTTGCTGGTTACGAAACTGAGGTCAAAATGAAAATCCAAGATGGCGTCGACGAAATATTTTGATTTTCCGTCATGGGTGTCGTTTTCATGGTTTTTGGGGTTACTGGTTACGAAAATGATGTCAAAATGAAAATCCAAGATGGCGCCGAGAAAAATTTTTGAATTTCCGTCATGGGTGTCGTTTTCATGGTTTTTGGGGTTGCTGGTTACGAAACTGAGGTCAAAATGAAAATCCAAGATGGCACCGAGGAAATTTTTTGATTTTCCGTCATGGGTGTCGTTTTCATGGTTTTTGGGGTTACTGGTTACGAAAATGAGGTCAAAATGAAAATCCAAGATGGCGCCGAGAAAAATTTTTGATTTTCCGTCATGGGTGTCGTTTTCATGGTTTTTGGGGTTGCTGATTACGAAAATGGGGTCAAAATGAAAATCCAAGAAGGCGCCGAGAAAATTATTGATATTTTGTCATGGGTGTCATTTTCATGGTTTTTGGGGTTGCTGATAACGAAAATGAGGTCAAAATGAAAATCCAAGCTGGCGCCGAGGAAAATTTTTGAATTTCCGTCATGGGTGTCGTTTTCATGGTTTTTGGGGTTGCTGGTTACGAAACTGAGGTCAAAATGAAAATCCAAGATGGCACCGAGGAAATTTTTTGATTTTCCGTCATGGGTGTCGTTTTCATGGTTTTTGGGGTTACTGGTTACGAAAATGAGGTCAAAATGAAAATCCAAAATGGCGTTGAGAAAAATTTTTGATTTTCCGTCATGGGTGTCGTTTTCATGGTTTTTGGGGTTGCTGGTTACGAAACTGAGGTCAAAATGAAAATCCAAGATGGCGCCAAGGAAATTTTATGATTTTCCGTCATGGGTGTCATTTTCATGGTTTTTGGGGTTACTGGTTACGAAAATGAGGGCAAAATGAAAATCCAAGATGGCGCCGAGAAAAATTTTTGATTTTCCGTCATGGGTGTCGTTTTCATGGTTTTTGGGGTTGCTGATTACGAAAATGGGGTCAAAATGAAAATCCAAGAAGGCGCCGAGGAAAATTATTGATATTTTGTCATGGGTGTCATTTTCATGGTTTTTGGGGTTGCTGATTACGAAAATGGGGTCAAAATGAAAATCCAAGATGTCGCCGAGGAAAATTTTTGATTTTTCGTCATAGGTGTCGTTTTCGTGGGTTTTGGGGTTGGTGATAACGAAAATGAGGTCAAAATGAAAATCCAAGATGGCGCCAACGAAAATTTTCGGCTTTATCCTCATGGGTGTCGTTTTCATGGTTTTTGGGGTTGCTGGTTACGAAAATGAAGTCAAAATGAAAATCCAAGCTGGCGCCGAGGAAAATTTTTGAATTTCCGTCATGGGTGTCGTTTTCATGGTTTTGGGGGTTGCTGGTTACGAAAATGAGGTCGAATGCAAATCCAACATGGCGCCGAGAAAAAAATTCGGTATTTCCAACGTAGGTGTCATTTTCATGGTTTTTGAGGTCGCTGATTATTTTAATTTTTTTGCTTCCTGGGTGCCATCTTGGATTTTCATTTTGACCTCATTTTCGTAATTAGCGACCTCGAAAACCATGAAAACGACATCCATGACAGAAAAACCAAAAATTTTCCTCGGCACCATCTCGGATTTACATTTTGACCTCATTTTCGTAACCAGCAACCCCAAAAACCATAAAAACGACACCCATGACGGAAAATCTACAATTTTCTTCGGCGCCATCTTGGATTTTCCTTTTGACCTCATTTTCGTAACCAGGAACCCCAAAAACCATGAAAACGACACCCATGACGGAAAAACAATAATTTTTCTCGGCGACATCTTGGATTTTCATTTTAACCTCACTTTCGTAACCAGCAACCCCAAATACCATGAAAATGACACCCATGACGGAAAAACCGATTTTTTTTTCTGGCGCCTTCTTGGATTTTCATTTTGACCTCATTTTCGTTATCACCAACCCCAAAACCCACGAAAACGACACCTATGACGAAAAATCAAAAATTTTACTTGGCGACATCTTGGATTTTCATTTTGACCCCATTTTCGTAATCAGCAACCCCAAAAACCATGAAAACGACACCCATGACGAAAAATCAAAAATTTTCCTCGGCGCCATCTTGAATTTTCATTTTGACCTCATTTTCGTAACCAGCAACCCCAAAAACCATGAAAAAACGGAAAAAACAAAAATTTTCCTGGGTGCCATCTTGGATTTTCATTTTGACCTCATTTTCGTAAAAACCATAAAAATGACACCGATGATGGAAAAAACAGAAGTTCTCCTCGGCGCCATCTTGGATTTTCATTTTGATCTCATGTCATTATCAGCGACTCCTTATCCATGAAAATGACATCCATGACAGAAAAACCAAAAGAAAAAACCACCTTCAAGTATAAATAACAGGGGTATGTTATGTTTACTCTACAGAGTGAACCTCAGTGGCCATTACATCGCGCTAAAGTCCAGTCGCGCAAGAGTCCATTCGCGCAAGTGTCTTGGCGCGCAAATGTCCGTTCGCGCATAAGTCAAATCGCGCCAAAGTTCATTCGCGCAAGTGTCCAGGCGCGCAAAAGTCCGTTCGCGCATAAGTCCAATCGCGCAAAAGTCCCAGATCCAGAAAAATTAAGACGGAACCCTCAGTGCGCGAGTCCAACTCGCACTTTTATTTATCATTTTGTAAAATGTTTAAATGTATCTAATTCTTCTAATACAAAATTAAACCATTTTTATTTTGATTGTGATAAATATACAGTAGACACACATTCCAGACTTTTATTTCTAAACCGTACTGACTTCATAATTATGTATCATAAAATAAATATCGTCTACAGGATCAAAATGGTTTAAGCAATCACTACGCTCGATCTTCACCCGTGTGTACGTGTATCTGCATGAACAATGCAAACTAACAATGACATAGCATCGCAACGAATTTGCCTAAACTCTAGCGAGTGAACTTTGTGCACGGACCAGAATAGTTATTTATGCAACTGTTGTATAATGAGGGGTATTAAAACACGAATGTGGGTTTATCACACGAGGCGAAGCCGAGTGTGATAATAGTATCACATTCGTGTTTTAATACCTAATTATGTACAGTTGCATACAAGACTTTATCTTCATCCATGATATGAATCCTCCCTAAAAGGTTCTGAAACCATAGGGTGTTGCCAGGTGTTGCAGTGTTCTAAGAAGTCTATGTAAATTCATGGAAAGTTTAATTGCTTAAACCTTGTATAGGTAGTAATATAATTATTTACATTTTGGATTGTTCAATTACCAAAATTCACAAGACTTGTATCACTCATTTTTGTAAACAACAAAGTACATAATGCAATACTAATATCCAAATGTCGAACAAAAATGGCGGGATACGACGTGAATTCGAATTAACCTAAAAGTTTTTTTTTTAATTACGGCGCTGTGGTAGTGAATCGCACGTGCTAGACAATGTTCTTTTTTTAAAACGAGTTGCACAATGAAATTCAGTACAACATTATAACACTCGTTTGGGTGTTATAATGGTTATTATGACACTGGCTGTTTTAATGTTGGCCATAAGCTAACTGTTTCAGATACCTTTATAGAGGATTTATAGCATGGGTGTAGATAAATATGATTATGGGCGTGCCGCGTGGTGTCTGTATCGAACTGAACATAATTTGCACTGTTGTCTACTGTACTTACACTCACAGTACTGGAGATCGCATATTGCACAAAATTATGTTTGGTTAAGGCTCACAAAAGTTGTACTTTGTCCATATTTTTTATGGGCCAGTTTCTGAGCAGAGAAAAAAAAAAGTCGAAGGTTCATAATGAATTAATATTTTGTTTTCCATGTTAGCTATTAATAACTTGTTAATATTGGGCCTTTGAAATAGTGAATATATTTGGAATTTAACCAAAACGAACTGCTATAATTTAATTTCTTACTTCTAATTTCATTCAACAATAAAATGTGTCCACCCCAAGTCGAGTTCATTTTTTATTTATTTCATCCTATCTGTGCTTTTTATCGTGAAATTTATGTAATGTGTAAAATAAATGGAGTTAAAACTACTGTTTTAATGGAAATTATAATAAAACTGACCATCAATTAAATAAATATGATTTGAAAAACAAATGTGTCCAACACGTTTCACGTGTGTTACAATCAGTTTGTTACGTAGTAGTTTACTTGCATTATAAGCTAGCAACACCTGGTATCTATTTTTTGTGATGGCAACATTACTATTTTCAATATGACATGTCAGTGTGTTGTCGGACATCTTGGTTTTTGTGCAAGAGGCAGTGCTCCGTGAGTGTTACTTTTCGTCCTTAGATTTTCGAAACTTTTCGGAAGCAATTTCGCGTGGTAAGAAGTAAAAGATGTTTGTTTCGGATATGGGCAGTTGAAAAGGATAATTATATGATCAAATAAAGCAGTTTAGTACAGATTTGAATTTCATTTTAAAGATGCTAATGACTTTTTAGGTTATATTACTCACGAGTGTTTGTTCACGTGTGTTGCGTGTGTTACGAAATTGTGTGACGTAACACACGAGAAACGCAAAAAGCTTAGTTCATATGGCAATGTTATTGAGAAGTCCACTAATAGGTATGCATGCAGTCCTGAAATGTGCATTTGGATAAACTACCTACTTAGTATTTTATTCAATTAATAACATGTAAATTAACCCTAACAATATTTCCAGTGTGTTACATATTTCTAGTGTGTTATCGTGTGTTCAAGTTCCCGTGTGTGATGGTACACTTTTTATGAGCCTGAGCCGTTTATATTCAGCAGCGGGTGAAGTCAGGCTGGGAAAGCTGATGACCACAGCCGCAAATATGAAAACAGATTTTTGATAGATGCTGTTTAAGTACGTCAGGCCTGTCTTGTACCTTATGTTTCCAAACACCACTATAAGAAACTTACGATATCAAGTATAGAAGTGCCGTATGCCATTGATCTGCTCCCAATTGTCATATTGATGCACCAGTGCAGCATCATCACGGTCAAAGACATGCGACTTAAGCCGCGCCAGCCCTTCCAGCTGAAGAATCTTCTTATTGGACCTGCAATAGGAAATATGGGCTTTTGCATTAGCATCCACGTAAAGCCACGTTGACAAGATCGGAGTATGCTCGGACCGAGTGGACTCGGATATCTACCCGAACGCAACTCCTATTGTGGCAACCCATAATCCGAGCGCACTCGGATGGGTTGGTATGGGTTGCCCTGATCATTTTCTTCATTCTAGGTTTTATTTTTCACAGTCAACACCGAAAAATTTCGAATTTTGTGCGAAGAGTTGGCTAAACTAGAAGAATTGGGACTCGCCGTTGGATTCTACGTTGCGGAGAACAGGTAGTAACCTACAATTTTCTCCGAGAAATTTAACTCAAAGATCCTGCTCCATATATTTATTTATTTAGTACAGTATCTTAAACTATTAACACGAAATTAAATACATAATCTTTTTACTCGGTCTTCTCGCAGAACCAGAAACATTCCAACAATATCGTCTTCCATTCATTAGCAAACAAGTCCAATGGTTGCGTCGAGTTAGTCGAGTTATGTCCGAGTAGGTAGGTACTCGAGTAGGTATCCGAGTCCACTCGGTGCGAGCATACTCTGACCGTGTTAACGGTTTTGTGGGACATGGTTCATAAATTAAGACTTTTATAAACTTTTTTAGTAAATAAATAATAATATACGCTGCTTTTATTAGTCCACTTGAAGGATTAAGTGCGGAAAGTAAACCCAATAAGTATCCAGTATTCCAGTAGTGTCCTTACCGTTAACATGAAACGTTCCCATTAGAGTTATGGCCAAAATAATGCAGAAGAAAGGTCTGTTCAGCGCCAGGTAGGCCACTCTGAAGACATCAGATTTTTGTTCGCGCGCAATCATGCCTGTCAGTGACCAGACCAATAATAAAGGGAAACTTGAGTAATTGAGCTTGACGAACCACTGTAACAGATAAAATAGAAGTAAATTAGCGATTAATCAAAGTAATAACATAACATCACGCCTGTACAGGTCGCGGCACGTAACTCTAGCGCTGAACGAAACGTGGAGGGGATATCTGCGCATGTTATACGACTGGAGAGCCAATCGGCGCAACGCACGCCCCAAGACATTCTTATATTTTACTTCTGCGCAATAACGGTCAGCGCTAGAGTTTCGTGCCGCGACCTGTAATCCTCAAAGGGTTATAGACAGAGTCACAGAGGTATACAGTCACAAGCACCAATATGTTATGGTACGGTAAATGTGATTAATTGAAAATTATTAATAATTACCTACCGAAAGTCGAGGTAAAAAAAAGTAAGAAATTAATCACTTTTATCGGTGATTATTAAAAATTTAACCTTAGTACCGACTACCGATAAATGTAATAAACGCTGTAAATGCAGAAAAATGCGCGATTGTTGCAATTCTAAGTGCTAATTCTTATTTTATGTGTTTCGTAGTGAAAGAAAATAAAGCCCCCCCCCTCCCCGCGTCTGCCTGTCCTATGTATGCTTAGATATTTAAAACTACTTACGATACGATATTAATAAGTAGCTGAGTAATGCCCGCGGCTTCGCCCGCTTGACAAATTATATACTAAAACCTTCCTCTTGAATCACTCTATCTATTAAAAACCCGCATCAAAATCCGTTGCGTAGTTTTAAAGATATAAGCATACATAGGGACAGACGCGGCGCGCGGCGGGGGACTTTGTTTTATAATATTATTATGTAGTGATAACTGTTAAAAGTGATAAATTTCTATTTTATATTCACATTTATCAAATCATGAGGTAATTATTAATATTTTTGAAGTGTAAACTTTAGGCGCGTTGAGCACTTTTTGGGTGAAGGAAAAACATTGATTGAACTCATCGTCACGTAACGTAACGTGCGGTCACACTTCGTAGCACTTGTAGCAACCGCTACGGCGTAGCACCACATAGGCATGCGCGGGGCATAACCAGTGCTACGACTGGGGCGCGAGGCCTGTGTACTTTTTGTTTTCACTTCTATCTGCAGTCCCCAAAGACTACCCCGATTTTTTTTTTTAAATTAATCACTTTTACCGTAACATACATATACCTACACTTTCTTAAACTTAAAAGCAATTTTCGCGAGAAATTACTATTGTAACTTAAAGGTAGGATATTTTTCATAAAATATAATATTATTTAAAATATATTATGATAATATTATAAAGAGGTAACATTTGTTTGTAAGTTTGTATGTTTGTAAGTTTTTATGTAGGGGGTAATCTCCGGAAGTAATGAACCAATTTTTAAAATGGTTTCACTGGTAGTATGCTACATTATTCATGAGTGCTATAGGCTATATTTTATTCCCGTACTCCCACGGGAACGGGAACTACGCGGGTGAAACCGCGGGACGTCGGCTAGTTTTTCATAAAAATATGATTTCCAGAATTCGTAACAACATGAAATTTTAATCAGAACAAAAGGAGAAAAACACCTATACAAGTTGAAGTGTTTACTTATTTTGGTGCTCGTTACTGTACATACAGCGACATAGGTATCGACCTAAGTATACATTTCCAGTATAACATGGCCTCTACTCTATTTCCCATTCAATGAGATGATGTCAATACGATATACTAAGTTGTTGCGTTTTAGCTTGTCAAAAGCGGTCATTGCCCTTTCCCTAATATCTCTTTGTACAAACCAAAACAATGAACCATGTATCGTTTTTCATTAGAAAAAATGTTGAAGATCACGATAGATGACGATTCAAGAAAGAACTGTAGACGAGTCAATGACCGCTATTGACATCTTATCTGGCAGCAACTATCTGGGTAAACGCAAGTCTTTACATCCAAGATGGGTTTCTCGCAAGCATCATTATTGCAAACGAATTTATTCGTTATTAATTAGCAATCGAAAGTTAGCGATTTTATCATTGTTGTCGATTTTGTGCACAAACTAAACTTAATTTAGGCTTTTGCTATATTTTACTAAAAGGCAGTGCGCGAAAAGGACGGCTATAGCTATGAACTAAGTTAGAGATGTCAAACTAGTTTATGCCTTGCGCTTCAACGTGTTTTAGTCGACATGTTTTTACGTGCACCCTCCATTTGTGTGGAAATATTAGTTCCAACTAAATTTGACAGCTCTAAATTACGTCAGTCTCTTTCTCGTTTTATTAAAGAGAAAAAGACCAATAGCCTAAATTAAGTTTAGTTTGTGAATCGACACCATTGTCTCTGTCGAGACTGCCGGCCGGGCTGATGGTCGCGTGTCGTGCGAACCTTAATAGTACTGCACCCACTTAACTACAAACCACACAAACACACACTAATCTATACTAATATTATAAAGAGGTAACATTTGTTTGTAAGTTTGTATGTAGGGGGTAATCTCCGGAAGTAATGAACCAATTTTAAAAATTGTTTCGCTGGTAGAAAGCTACATTATTCGTGAGTGCTATATTTTATTCCCCTGTCAAACAGTATCCCTGTCAAACAGTTGTCAGAGGCACACACGCTCCACAATTAATTTCGCAATTTGTGACAAATACTGAGAAGTTGTGCCATAAAACATTACTAAAGTGTAGTTGAAGTGTTTCGGAAACTGTGTTATCGTTATCTAGTGATTTAATATCCTAAAAACGACAAAAACCTTATTCAAAACATTTGTAGATTTTATCAGTGAAAAAATTATACCCACATTTGGATTAATAATTTTCTGACACTTTCAAATCTAATAAAATGTCACTGTCAAAAGTGTTGCCATCTTCAATCCAGTGTTACCACATACAAACTTAAATTACCCCAGAAATTATGGATCATGTTACCGAAGACCACACAGGAGTAGGTGACCAGGCTCCTATGTTGGTGAATACTACTGGCAACAGCAGTAACAAAAAACTTGTACAACAAGCTTTCCATCCAAGCTTGTTCCTATCAAGACCAAGATCTTCCTCAGTTGGAAATAACCCAACAGTCAAACCATCCAAAGAAAATGTTGATGTTGAGCCCCTTAATTCCAGGGCGAACGACAATGTACCAGAACCCCCATCATGGCAAAGAGTACCATCAAAAAGTAATTCCAAAAAACGGAAAATGTCAAGCAGCCCTTCTCCTGATGCAGTTAAAACAGCCAATAGCTTCAGTGGCCTGTCAATTGACCTGACCCAAAATGATCCCGATGAACCAGCCAAAAAAGCTAGCAAACCTCCACCGATCATCCTTTACGGGATAGAAGATGTCAGCAAATTGACTGAACTTCTGGAGACTGTTGCTGAAAGAAGACAATTCACTTACAAGATTGTGAATAGAAATCAGCTAAGAATTAGTAGTGTGGACATTGACACCTACAAAAAGCTAATTGTTCTTGTGAGGGAGAATGGACTCATTGGGCATACTTTTAACAGAAAGGATATGAGATGCTTTAGAGTAGTTATTCGCAACCTACATCCATCTACGCCCACTAGCATTATTAGAGAAGAAATTGAGGCCACAGGGAATACAGTTACTGGAGAAATTATCAATGCTAAGTACGGCCCCGAGAAAAAACCAACCTCTACATTCTTTGTAAATCTGGCTCCTGGGTCAAACAACAAAGCAGTTAAGGAGTTGAAATATATATACCACCAATCTATCGTTATAGAAGATCCAAGAAAAAGAAAATCTATTGTACAATGTCAAAGGTGCCAACAATATGGCCACTCAAAGAACTACTGTATGCGCCCTTATCGCTGCGTTAAATGTGGGCAGTCGCACAAGACTTCTGAATGCCAGAAGCTTGATCGGCAAACACCTGCTCTGTGTGCACTTTGCAATGGCCCGCACCCCGCTAACTATAGAGGTTGTACAGTATATAAAGAAATTTTAGCCCGAAGAACAAAAAAGACCACATTTCCTTCAGGCGAGTCTCGTCAACAAGCAACAAATAAGTATGTTGCCAATCAGCCCTCTCAACAAGTCGGCGAAGCTGACAAAACCATCCCTGGTACCAAGTTCGCAACTTATGCAGAGTCATTACGACATAATACCCCTAACCCTACGCAAACAAGTATGACACTCGAACAATTACTATTAAAACAATCCGAGAAGTTTGACTCTATCCTCCACCAAATGAGTACTCTAATGAGCCTCATAAATAAACTCGTCGACAGACTGACAAAATGACTGCTTTAAGAATTGGAACCTTCAACATAAATGGGCTAACCCCCAAAAAAAATGAAGTTGAGCTTTTAATGAAAGAGCATAAGCTAGACATTTTACTGATTTCTGAAGCACATTGCACCTCAGCTACTAATGTCAAATTTGCAGACCATCAATGCTACCTGACAAATCATCCTGATGGGACGGCCCATGCTGGAACGGCAGTGATAGTGAAAAAGTCAATCAAACACCACCTAATGCCAGAATATAAAACCGACCACATCCAAGCTACAACTATAGGCGTGGAAGACGAAAATGGGTGTCTGAATGTGTCGGCTGTCTACTGCCCCCCGAAACATAAAATTAGCGACACCATGTTTTCACACTTCCTTATGTCACTTGGTAACCGTTTTGTAGCAGGAGGCGATTGGAATGCGAAGCATACATCTTGGGGTTCAAGGCTAATTACCACTAGAGGAAGACAACTCAAGCTGAGCATTCAAGAAAACAACTTGTCTGTAATTTCTACTGCTGAACCTACATACTGGCCGAGCGACTCACAAAAAACCCCAGATCTGCTGGATTTTTTCATAAGTAAAGGTTTGTCTAAGGACTATCTTAAGCCAGAATCGTGTTATGATACATCATCTGATCATACACCGGTATTATTAACAATAAGTTCAAGACTGATTGAAATTGAGAGACCATCGACATTAAGTAATAAGTACACAGACTGGGAGTGTTTTAGGGACTACATTGTCGATAACATCCAGTTAAAAATAGCATTAAAGACTCCAGATGATATAGATACTGCTACTCAGTATATAACAAATATGATCCAGGAAGCGTGTTGGAACAGTACTCCTCAATATCCAAGTAAAACCAGATCTTCTGATTACCCCCTGGAAATAAAAGAAGCGTTGCTAGAAAAAAGAAGACTTCGACGGATATGGCACCAAAGTGGCTTGAACGAAGACAAGAACAATTTTCGTAAGTCCGCTAGCAAGCTAAAAGAACTTCTTCAAACCTGTCATGATAGTACCCTAGAAGCCCAGCTCGAATCACTCACTCCTTCAGCCTCAACCAATTACTCTCTTTGGAAGTTCACAAAGCGATATACCAGACCCCAGGTAGCTGTACCACCTCTCAAAAGGAACCAAGGTTGGGCAAGAACACCTCAAGAAAAGGCTGATACATTTGCTGAGCATTTGGCAAACGTATTCCGTCCTAATGAGGCAACAAACACCGTATCTGAAGAAGAAATAAACTCATTTCTAAGTCAAGATTTTCAAATGTCACCTCCGCCGCGGTCCGTCACTGCCAGAGAAGTGTGGGCTACAATAAAAAACCTCAGTAGTAGAAAAGCACCAGGCTTTGACCTAATCACGAAGGAAGTCTTAATGCAACTACCAAAAAAGGCTATTGTGTTTCTAACGACACTTTACAATGGGGTCCTAAGAGTGCAGTACTTTCCACAAGAATGGAAGGTTTCACAGATACTCATGGTGCATAAACCAGGCAAACCACCCAATGTGGTGACATCCTACAGGCCTATTAGCTTACTACCAGTACTGTCGAAAATCTTTGAGAAACTCCTGCTCTGCAGAATTCAACCAATCTTAAAAGAAAATAACACCATTCCTTGTCACCAATTTGGATTCAGACCTGATCACTCCACCGTCGAACAGGTACACAGAGTGTGCGACAGGGTTAGGAAATCGCTGGAGGAAAAGGAGTTCTGTTGCTCAGTCTTCCTGGATATTCAACAGGCTTTCGACCGCGTCTGGCACAAGGGCCTACTTTATAAGATAAAAGCTTGTCTTCCCCACAACTTCTATGAGCTAATGAAGAGTTACCTAACAGATCGACTATTTCAAGTCAAAGAGGCTGAGGCAACGACAGAGCTATTTGATATAAAGGCTGGCGTCCCCCAAGGATCAGTGCTAGGACCAATTCTGTACACGCTGTATACATCAGACTTGCCAGCAGAGGACAACGTGACTACAGCCACATTTGCTGATGATACTGCAATTCTGGCTAGCAACCATGACCCCACAATTGCTTCACAAACGCTGCAAAAAGGTCTAGACAAAATATCTGACTGGCTCCAAAAGTGGCGAATAGCAGTCAGCCCATCTAAGTCGGTACAGGTCACTTTTACGCTACGCAGAGGCGATTGTCCGCCAGTAAAGCTAAATAACAACTTACTACCACATAAAGATTGTGTGAGATACTTAGGACTACACCTCGATCGCCGCCTAACGTGGAGACAGCACATAAAGACCAAGAGAGATGAGCTCAACTTGCGCTACAAAAACCTACACTGGCTATTAGGGCGGAACAGTAAATTATCGATTGACAACAAACTCCTAATATATAAAACTATTCTAAAGCCTGTCTGGATGTACGGCATCCAGCTATGGGGGAGCAGTAGCAACTCTAATATCTCCATCATACAGCGAATGCAAAATGTGATTCTGAGAACTATATACAATGGGCCTTGGTTCATTACAAATGCTGAAATACACAACCAGCTTCAGATGAACTTGGTGAAAGAGGAAATCTTGGCCATATCCAAAACATACTTGGAAAGGCTGGAGAGGCATCCAAATGAACTGGCCGCCGGATTGACAACACGCACGTACCAAAAGCGTCTCAAAAGAAAAGACATCCTGTCTATACCCTCTTGAGTGGCATAAATACATGCTACACCTATGAGTAGTTGCTCTCGCTGGAGAGCACACTCCAACTGCCAAATGTCACTTACCACATCTGCTTAAAGTACACAAGACTGATTGCAGATACAAAAGAAGAAAAAAAAAAAAAAAAAAAAAAAAAAAAAAAATTTTATTCCCGTACTCCCACGGGAACGGGAACTACGCGGGTGAAACCGCGGGACGTCAGCTAGTCTATACTAATATTATAAAGAGGAAACCTTTGTATTTTTGTATGTTTGTATTGAATAGGCTCAAAAACTACTGGACCGATTTCAAAATTTCTTTTACCATTACTTAGAGGGATTCTTCCGAATCCGTATAGGCTATATTTTATCACCGTACTCCCACGGGAACGGGAAATACGCGGGTGAAACCGCGGGACGTCAGCTAGTATTATTATAAAGAGGAAAGATTTGTATTTTTGTGTGAATGTTTGTAATGAATAAACTCAAAAACTACTGCGCCGATTTAAAAAATTCTTTCACCATTAGAAAGCTACATTCTCCTTGAGTAACATAGGCTATATTTTATTCCCGTACTCCCACGGGAACGGGAACTACGCGGGTGAAACCGCGTGACGTCCGCTAGTTATTAATATTGCCAGTTATGCTTATATCGCTTGCAATAGGGGACGAGCCAATAGGCATGACGACAGTATCAAAAAATTGCAAATCTATTTAGTCCGTCAGTTAGAGTATTGGAAATTAATGGACACGTATTTTTTGTTTTTGTGAATCAATTAAAATTTACAAAGATAAAACGTATCAAAACTCGGGAGTGGGGGCTCGTGACGTCAGAATTAGTTAAAAATTATACCTAGGCGTGACGTATTGAGAATTTTAAAAGCGTCATATCTTCGTCAATTTTGGTTTACGTAACAAAAGAAAAAACATGGGTCAGATATTTTTTGATAATCTAACTGACGGACTAATTAGTTTTTTTTTGTCGTCTCGCCTATTGCCATCAAACGGGCACAAGTCCAGAGTCCGAGGCTATTACCGAGAAATTCCTGATGGAAACACCTAATAATACTTTGCCTGACCCGAGAATCGAACTGAGGAGAGGACCTTATGGTCAACATTAATTTGAGGGCCCTTCCCGGCCCATCTATCGTCAACGCGAGCATGGTCGAAAAGCTTGTTGTTTCATCCAGAGCCACAGCGGTGGTAAAACCCCGACCCCGCACTACTCGTCTACCACCTAACGCGATAACATTGAACGAAAAATAGTGTTCGAAAATTTATAAAACTTGTTCCAGGAAATACGTGTTTTTACCCGACTGTCGTGCGCCAGAAGGAGGGTTATGTTTTTCGAGAGTATGTTTGTATGTATGTATAATTGTTTGGCACGCTCTGTGGCCTGAACGGCTCGATGGATTTTAGCTTGAGAGGTGTCGTTAGATTCGTATTTACTGTGAGAGTGACACTGGGTATATAGAATTAAAAATAATGGCATATTTTTGGCGCCAAATTCAAATGTTTGGCACACTCTGCAGCCGGAACGGCTCGATAAAAGGCTCATCATGAGGATTTTAAAATGGTATATCTAAGTAAGTAACTAAAAAGTGTAAAATTAAAAAAAATATATTAAAAAAATTAAAAACCCGACTGCGTAAAAAAACATGTTCAGGAAACAGGACATATTGACTGCAACAGTCGTGACCCATATTGGATGTAATGATTTTAGTCTAGATTATTTAATGGGTCCCGACCATTGCAGTCAATATGTCCTGTTTCCTGAACATTTTTTTTTCTTTTCAGTATTCATTTAAAGTTATTATTTATTTTTTTACGCAGGCGGGTTTTTTAATTTTATAATTTTTTTTTTTTATTTTACTCTTTTTAGTTACTTAGATATACCATTTTAAAATCTTCATAATGAGCCCTTTTTGAACCGTTCAGGCTGCAGAGCGTGCTAAACATTTGAATTTGGCGCCAAAAATCCACCAATTTGTTTTTTTTTTTTTAATTTTATTTTGATATACCCAGTGTTACTCTTACAGTAAATACAAATCTAATGACACCCTTCAAGCTAAAATCCATCGAGCCGTTCAGGCCACAGAGCGTGCCAAACAATTATACATACGTGTATACATACATACGTACTTACATACATACATACTCTCGAAAAACATAACCCTCCTTCTGGCGCAGTCGGGTAAAAATAACTTAAGTATACTTAACTTTAAATAAAAACTGAAAAGAAAATAACAAGTTCAGGAGGCAGGACATATTGACTGCAACAGTCGGGACCCATGAAATAATCTAGACTAAAATCATTACATCCAATATGGGTAGTTGGGTACCGACTGTTGCAGTCAATATGTCCTGTCTCCTAAACTTGATTTTTTCTTTTCAGTTTTTATTTAAAGTTATACTTAAGTTATTTTTACGCAGTCTGGTTTTTTAATTTTTGTTGCTTTATTTACATACTAACTCTATAATAGAAATAAAAACATTTACAAGTATCAAAAAGGGTTACAGGGCGTCGAAAAATTCGTCCACATCGCTGTCAACAGGAAAAGTGCCCAGAAGGCTGGCAGCATTGCCACGTTGGATGGCAATGCTGATTCTTTGGCCAAAAAATAGGCCCGCCCTCTGGTCACGTAAAGAGTCGACCAACCGTTTGGTAATTTCTCGAAAAACTAGGTGGGCACTCGGACCCCATGGCCCTAGTGTTTCAACCCCAAACGGTTCAAACACATAATTACCAATTAAATTATTGTATTTGCGCCGTTTGAGGTTTTCAGCACCTGCAGCAGCCGCCCCAGCGCAGCACACTGTGCTAGGAAGATGGGATGGCGCAAGGGTGTCGACGCAAGTTGCGTCCCACACCAAAGGCCTACCCAACTTCCATGGCATTAGGGTCATACCATCTGGTCTCTTGCCATCGACGCGTGCCAAGCCCGTGGGTTCTAAAACAGCTGGCACCCCGGCGGTGGCAAGAGCACGACGGATGAGATCATTAATGCTAGCGTGCCGCACTATCCGACCTGCACTCTTACTGCAAGAAAGGCCATGGTGTCCGAGGCAGTCGACAGTTATATTTACAGTTTTTTTTTTTTTTATTGAATACATAAGTCTTACAAGTTTGTGAAACAAATATTAGATAGATTTATTTATTTGCCTGAAATATGGTATTTTACAGATTTTATAACAAATAAACAATAGTTCTTCATATTCCGCCAACTATGTAAATTCGGCATGCAAATTTTGTGACAATAACAATGATTCTAATTTAACAAAATAATTAAATTCCAATGTCATAAATAAATAAAATAAGTACTAAATCAAGAATTGTCTAAAGTATCAAAATAAAAATGTCAAATAAAAATAATTAAATCACAAATTTTCTAAAAATGAACTTAAAAATATATTACTTTACTTATTGGTTATTTAGATCATCTCCACTACATTTGCAAGGCTTCTATCAGGATGTTTTCTTTTTTTTGTACAATTTATGAGTTACATTATGAACATTATGAGTACATTATGAACGGCCAAAGTTGAGGTAAAATTTGTGTAAAACAGCAATTTTCGGAGGCTTATACGTTACTTACTGAATTCGTTTCTACAAAATGTACTAGAATATCATTGCTAATAGAAAGAAATACGAAACTTTGTTAGGATTAATGGTTCGTTACTCTTTCACGTAATAACTACTGACCGAATTTGGATGAAATGAGAATGGCGAGATTGCATGTAATTCGGGACCCAGTGATATGGGTTGCGTACATTGTGGAAACGTATGAATAGTTAAAGAACTACTTAAGACTAACAAAAAAGCAAATGGAAAGTAGGTTATAGAATTTGGGAGAAAAAAGATATGAAAGGTAGAAAATTATAACCTAACTTAAGGCACGGACTTATTGGTTATTATTTAGTATTAGATTGGCATAAAATAGCTTTTATCCGTATTCCACGTAGCCGTTGAACACAAATAAACGATAGAATGATCCACATACAATGGTCCACAGATGAATTTGACAATGTTCTCAGTTGTAAAAGGTAAATGTCAAACGTTGCGTTCGGAAACTGCACGATGACTTATTTATAGATAAATTAAAATCATTCGTAACTTTTAATTCCCATCATCTAGTAACTTAATATTTTTAAAATAGAACTCAGATAAACTCGTTTACTATAATTAATATAAACTAGGCCGTGAACGGCGCTCTGTTGATTTTTAGGGTTCCGTACCCAAAGGGTAAAAAAGGAACCCTATTACTAAGACTTCGCTGTCTGTCCGTCTATCCGTCTGTCCGTCTGTCCATCTGTCCGTCTGTCCGTCTGTCCGTCTGTCTGTCACCAGGCTGTATCTCATGAACCGTGACAGCTAGACAGCTGAAATTTTCACAGATGATGTATTTCTGTTGCCGCTATGACAACAAATACTAAAAACAGAATAAAATTAATATTTAAGGGGGGCTCCCATACAACAAACGTAATTTTTTTATAATAATTGGTACGGAACCCTTCGTGCGCGAGTCCGACTCGCACTTGGCCAGTTTTTTTTTAATTACGTGGGTCCAACCTCGCCATTCTTCTTTGGCACACTGATAGTTTAACGTGGATTAACATTATATTTAGATGTAGTAAGTACCTAATACTTTCTATGCCGTTAGTAGGTAGGTACGATCCCGTGCGATAATTACGGAACTACAAGCGGCCGAAGCCGCGGACATAAGCTAGATAATAATAAAGGGTCCTCTTAACCAAGCTGAAAGGCACTTGGTCTCCTCGTCACAGCGATCATTTTTTAGGGTTCCGTACCCAAAGGGTAAAATCGGAACCCTATTACTAAGACTTCGCTGTCTGTCCTTCTGTCTGTCCGTCTGTCCGTCTGTCTGTCACCAGGCTGTATCTCATGAACCGTGACAGCTAGACAGTTGAAATTTTCACAGATGATGTATTTCTGTTGCCGCTATAACAACAAATACTAAAAACAGAATAAAATTAATATTTAAGGGGGGCTCCCATACAACAAACGTGATTTTTTTGCCGTTTTATCTAATGTACCTATATATAATGGTACGGAACCCTTCGTGCGCGAGTCCGACTCGCACTTGGCCGGTTTTTGTTCTACACCATACCTGGGGACCTTCTAGTTACGGAGATATTGGGGGTCAAAGTTACAACTTATTGACAAGTTTTTTTTTTTTAAATACTTAAGTACAAGTTTTAATGTAGGTAAGATTTTTATTTTGAACACCTCCACGACCCCCGTACTATTCAATCCATCCATCAGCACAATGTTCTGAGTGCGATGAAATAATGATTTTTCACCCCAAAAAAAAAAAGTCGTTTCCCAGCAATATTTTTTGCGTAAAGTTAGGTACTTACTTAGTTTGATGTACAGAATGCTTGGTTGACGGCTTCGCGCTTCGTGATGAGGTCTTTTACACCCTGTATAGGTACCTCATCATCTGCCTAGCCTTTTCCCAAGTTATATTGGGATCGGCTTCCAGTCTAACCTGATGCAGCTGAATACCAGTATTTTACATGGAGCGACTGCCTATCTGACCTCCACAACCCAGTTGGTAGGTTGGTACTGGGTAATACGATACCCCTTGGTAAGACTGGTTTTCAGACTTTTTGGGCCACTGACTACCTGTAACGACTGTCAAAGATCAGAAGTGACAGCCGGGACCAACTGCTTAACGTGCTTTCCGAGGCGCGGAGGAAACTCGATATGTAATGGGTGGACACCCATCCACAGACCAACCTAGGCAAGCACTACTTCTAAAGATCGACCCGAGCGGGTGTTATTATTTGGCCACGAGCTCCTCAATAATAATATACCTAAGTACCTTAAATTCCCAGTTAACACTTGTTTGAAATTCGCAGACTGGGGAGTCAAATTGTCAATGATAGGTATTTTGTTTATACCTAACTAGCTGACGTCCCGCGGTTTCACCCGCGTAGTTCCCGTTCCCGTGGGAGTACGGGAATAAAATATAGCCTATAGCACTCACGAATAATGTAGCTTTCTACCAGTGAAACAATTTTTAAAATTGGTTCATTACTTCCAGAGATTACGATTCCGATGATTCTGGGAACTATATAACACAACTTGTTACTAATCTCTAAACAATCATACGAGTTATTGCATAAGTCATATAAAAATGAAGTTTCAAGAAAAGTACGCCTTGAACTCAAAGAAAGAAGATTACATTTTTTAAGTAAGTCACTATAAGAGAGATAACAACTCTTTAAGCAGCGATAATGCATAGACTTCAAAAGCTTACGTTGTATGCTTTATATACACTCAATGTATTTATTGTAGTAAGGGTTCCACACAGGCACTGCATATTCTAATTGAGACCTAACTAGTGATCGATACAGATGTAGATATGTATTAAGGTGCTTAAATTCTGTGGCTGATCTCATCACCAAGCCGTACATGCGATAAGCATTATTAGCAATTTTATTAACATGCTAAGTGTAGTATAATGTCAAGTAGTATTCCCAGGTCACGGATCAAACACTCCCTTGCCAGAGTTAGACTGTGTATTGCATAGGGATATTTAAATATGTTTTTATTTTTGGTAAAGCTAATACAACAACATTTAGAGATACTAAGTTGGAGTTTGTTTTTAGTGCAGTAATCTGCAAGACGATTGAGGTCTTGTTGAAGTAGTTGACAGTCAAGCATTGTTTTGATGGGTCTAAAGACTTTAAGGTCATCCGCGTAAAGCAAGAATTTAGAATTAAGAAAGCACATGTCAATATCATAAACAAATATAATAAATAACAAAGGACCAAGTATCGAGCCTTGAGGCACCCCTGATGATACAGTTATGGATTTGGAATGGAAACCATTAACTACCACTTTTTGCGTTCTATTTGTAACATAGGAAGTGAACCAACGAAACAAGTCCCCACGAATGCCGTTAAATGCTAATTTGCCCAGAAGTAATTAATGATCGACCTTGTCAAAGGCTTTACGGAAATCAGTATAAATAGAGTCCACCTGTACACGTCTGTCTAAATTATTGAATAAATAATCGGTGAATTCAATCAAATTAGTAGTTGTGGATCTTTTCTTGACGAAGCCATGCTGTTGCTTAATGATCTGATCATGAATAATCGGATATAGCTGTTATAATAGCCTATAACCTTCCTTGATAAATATCCAATGCTAAAATAATTTTTCAATTTTGTTCTGTTTTTTTTTTCAGTAGTTCCTGAGATTAGCGCATTCAACCAAACAAACACTTCAGCTTTATAATATTACTAGCTTTTGGTCGCGGCTTCGCTCCCGTTTATGTATGGAAATTAGCACTCAGGGATAATGTAGCTTCCCGTTAGTGAAAGAATTTTTGGAATTGGATAAGCAGCGTTGACAGATTTTTTTTTTGCCAAGTCGGGATTTTAGAACTTTTTGAGTGAAAAAAGCGGGATACTTTAGTCGAAAGCGGGACATAGTAAAAAAACGTATATAATCACAAGTTTTTAAATATTTATCTTTTTATTTGAATTCAAATTAAGAGTCCTATTACATTTTTTTCGCAATTTTTAGATTTTTACTCCCTGGATATTTTTTTTTCGATCGGCGTACACGAGTCGATAATAATAGCGATCTCCGGATGATTGTCGATTGTTATTGACGAAAATTAGAGACGAGACTGACATGACACTGAGGAGCGACTTGAATTGACGCAGAATACTACTACTTCAATACTTCAACTTACTACTTACTTACTTACTTTTAGTACTTTTATTTATTGTAATTTTGTCTTATTATATTGACAAACGAAAACTAATGAAACTTATTCATTGTAGATTGAAGTTTTATATCATATTAATTTATTTGATAAAATTTAGTTTATTTGGAATATAATGGACGCTGAACCAAGACATTTATGGCTTTCTTTACGAATTTTTCCGTGAAAATTCAAGGAATTTAAAGAAATTCTAAAACTCCAATAAACAAGTAAAACATTCAGCTTATTTTTCAGTGATTTTAGCTTTTATAAGAATTGCATGTAACAATGTGAATTTGAGCGTCAAAGTTCCATCGCCGACGGTTTTTCTTGCAAACTGAGTTCGTAAAATATTTATAGTAAATTACACGAAAAGAAAAATGAAAATGTGTAACTCCAACTTACAAGAAAGAGAATGGCACTATTGTTATTCATAAGCAAATAATTAAAATATCTAACTGATGCTGAAAATTACTGCGTCGAAAATCACGAATTTGCGTAAAAAATGTAATAGGACTCATAAGTACGTTTAGGTACGTGACAATAGATAGCAAAAATAGCAATAGAAAATGTATAAAAAAATATGATATTTTAAATCTGATTTACGCTATCGTTAGATAGCCGAGTCTTATTCGTCTTATGAATAAAAAAAAAACAGAAATCAAAACGAAAAATGTTCTATTCATGATATTTCTGTGAAGATTTAACATCTTGTAAAGAAATTATATCTTTTTTCTCTTTTAAAAAGATGAAGAACTCTTACAAGATAGCTGTAGATTTAACTGGATGTGTAATAAATGCACGGTAAATTTAATTACCTACTTAAATCAGAAGATTTTATTAAATTTACGGTGCATTTATTTCTGGCATCCGACCATTTTAAATTCATCTGGTAAAAAACACGTTCAGGAAAGCAGTTTGATGTTGGGACACTAGTTTAAACATATTCCTGGTATGTTTGTTTGGAAACTTTTGAAAGAGTTGGTGCCATTTTTGTGCGGTGGTGGCAGTGGTGTCTTTGCAATTTCCCACTAAAATGTCCAAGGATGATTTATCCCGAAAAGCGGGACATTTAGTTTTGATAGAAAAAGCGGGACCGTCCCGCCAAAAGCGGGACCGTCCCGCCAAAAGCGGGACGTCTGGCAACGCTGGTCATCAGTAGTTCCGAACATTACCCCTCATACAAACAAAACTTCTTTATAATATTCGTATTTAATAGTACATAAAGATTAAATTACATTGAAATGTAAACAGATTTCCAAAATTAAAGTAAGTACGTTAGTAAGTCAGTAAGTATTAATTACGAACTAAAACTAGGTACACAAATAGGTAATTCAATCTCTGGCACTGTGCGGTTACAAGTTTACAACTTATCACATATTAAAATTAGGTATACTCACATTGTATTCAGAAAGCTTCATTTTTCTCTCGTCCAGTTCGAATTGTATGTGAGCAAGTATCAGGCCCAGGAAACAAGCTGGCAGGGCACCCCAGGAAGACATGTAGAACTCCGTAAACGACGGACTTTCTCGGAATATCCTACGTATTTGTCTGAAAAAACAGAACGTTTAAGAGCTATACTACCTCAAATTAGCAACTCTATTTGTGGTGGTTCAAACTTCGTTTTAAATACTGTTAAAATAACGTTCTAATCAGCTTGCACTACAAAGTGGTTGTTACGTCAGTCACTGCAGGCCGAATAGTGCGAAATGAGTGGTTTTTATTCTTTATAATTTTTTATTATTATAAATTTTCGTCTTTTGGAAAAAATAAAAAACATAAGACCTGCTTTATAGTTAGTTCAGTTAGTATGCAAAGTTTCATGATCTAATTTGAAGTACTTTTTGAATACCAGCGGTTTATTGTTCGATTTGGAGGTAACTTTGGGATTTTTTTCTATGAAAATTTTATGAAATCGTGTTTTCGTCAAACATAGGACCTAGCATTAATCCTCAACTTTACCATATATTTATTTCAAAATTAATGCTTCAGTATTTTAGGCGTAACGGAGGATCATGCTAAGCCATTTGAGGTAGTATAGACCCTTAACTTCATAGTCTAACTTGTGAGGATGTATGTATGTTTGTTACTCTTTCACACAATAACTACTGAACGGATTTGGATGAAATTTAGCATACAGATAGTTTACAACCTGGATTACCGCATAGGATACCTTTTATCTCCGTACTACGTTCCCGTGGGATAATATTCGACTTCCACGCGGTCGAATCCGTGGACAACAGCTAACAATGTTATATTTCTGTTTAATTATAAATTACATTTATTTCTGTAAATTGGTTTTACGAAATATAAGGGGTCACAGTCTCTTTTAAAGTTTCAGACATTGGTCAAGTCTTACGAGGACTAGGTATACAGAATAGTGTCTGAGATGGTCTTTTGAAGAAAGAACCACACAGATTTGAGTGGACCTGTCCAGTCAGTGCAAGCATTTGACAGTGATAGTGTAGCTCGACTCATAAGCAAAACCCAAGGAGCTCAACGACATGACGAACAATAGGTACCATAGGAAGGACATTTGTTTTATAGAGTGACCTAGCTACCACACATTATCGATGCCGAATCGATCTTCAGCCGGACAGGCAGAGCTTTATGTATTATCTATACGTATACAATAACAGCGAAAAAATAAGAACTACCTAATGAACCTGTAATGATTGTGGAATTGCAGTTGTCCATTAGTGGCGGTCAGTGGCCAGAGTAGCCCACCATTTGCCATTGGGCGTTTTCACATTAGGCGACTACACTATTTAATGGGTTTTATTTTGTTACATTTATCCGACAGTATCGAGACGACATAACCAACAGCTTGTATTATGCCACTGAGCAGTCTCGCTCGAGGACCTAGTCGCGTTCCGCCAGCAACTTACATCCACAATATGTAGTAACGTATGAAACTACCAGTCCCACGATATCCTGTCCTTGTCGTTATCGCCTAATGTGAAAACGCCCATTAGTGTAAAAATCAGTTAGCACGCCTCAGCTTTGACATTATACTTACTCAGGTGACGTAATGTATATTAAAGCCTTGTAGTCCTTGATGTATGCAACGACAGCGGTCATCAAACAAGAAGCGATGAATAGAACAGCGTAGAGTTTGATGGCGAAACTGCGCCGCCTCCAGAGGAGAAGTGTGAAGGTACATGCCAGGATGTACATGTGCATGTTCACGGGAAGAAACCTGGGGGAATTAAATTCAAGTCTCACGTGGCCGACCATGACTTGTGTTCAGTGTGGTAAAGAGAACGAGCCACACAGGATGGTGGCCGTGGTCCCACCGATTTGTCCTACTGGTTGGACTACGGGATACCAACATGTACTGTGGTCCTACTTGCTAGTACTGGACTATTTCTTTTGGGTTGATGGTGGGCCCAACAGGTCATTCCGTAAGGTTTTGTACGGGTTGAAATTCCTTTTTAATATTATAAGCTTTTATTTAACTTACCTTGTAACAAGGCAACTTAAATAATCCAATGCATACTAACTAATTAAAAATCTTGTAGTCCCCCCCCCCCCCAACTGATTGAGCTGAAGTTTTGCACACAGCTTTGGTTCTGGTAGCAATACGCGGCCAAACGCAAGCCTATCGCCAGGGTAGCCTGCTAAATTCAAATTTGCGTCCGTAACACGTATATAGTTACAGAATCATTATCATTAAAATCATCAATACAACCAATTTAACCCCCTAAGATCATTTAATCCCATTCAATAACTATTTCATGAAAAAGACTACTACTATTTCAACATACAACCTAAAACTGCCCTGCAAATTGCAAAAGACATTGAATATCGAATCAAATTTAAATTTCGCGGGCTACCGCTCTACCTTTATAATATTTTTTTATGATAGACATAACTTGATCCTGCAGCCAAGATCGCCGAGGAGGCGATCTTGGCGAGAGAACAGAGAACTCCGCAACACAACTACTACAACTCAATAACACGGACACGAAACTTTGTATTCGCTTTCAATGTTAATAGATAAACGTCTACTTTTCTTCATTTCATTTTAAAGAAGGCTTGTTTTTTTCTTTAAAGTTTAATTTATTTAGATAGGACTTAATTTGAACCGCCGCACTATTGGATCCTCTGACAGATCGCTGCTGTGCTACGATTAAATTATTATTTCATATGATTTCCAGATTATAGTGAAAGACTTCTTCAAACTGACGCCACTTGATGAGGGTTCGTTTCCCTACTACGAAAACAGAAGCATTCTCACCAAGTCGGACTCACGCAGTAATTACTGACGTCCACAATATTGTTGAGGAAGAAAACATGAGACCAGAATTTAGTCTTGCAGGCTTCGCTTTCCAGGCCTATGGTGGTAGTGACAAGAGGGCCATCCCGGGAGTACATCCACCAGGTCGCCCCGTAGCCCACAACCAGAAGGTGCACTGGAGTTATCCTAGAAGATAATTTAAGTTTAAAACCGAGGGATTAGAAGCGGCGACCTGTCGCGTCCGGCCCTGGTCCAATCCATGGTCCGGAGCGAGAGGGAATGGGAAGCCGTCACCTCCTTCTGCGAAGCAGTCATGCTAGCGAAGGAGGTGGCGGAACGTGAGAGGGAGAGAGCCTCACGTCCTAAATGGGCTAGCTCGCCGTCCGTCATCTTGAGAAGACAAGCCGTGTCGACGGCGCGTTTGTGTTCCATGCGTGCCTCAAAAAGATGTCAGCTAACCGGAAGGGGTTCGCAAAGGCTGATACCTGCCGGGGCTCCGGGACTGTTCGAAAGAGATACCGCGGCCCTGGAACACAAAGGGCTAAGAAGGAACATGGATAGGTTTTAGTCAGTACAAGTCTGAAACTCCTTTGGCTCATTTGACGATTTCCCAACTGAAAAAAAAAGAAAAGGTCCAACATAGCTATTCACAACGCTTGGATTCGATTTTCGATTCGGAAAGTCGTATGTCCATCTCGCTCGATTTCGTAATGTCAAAAAAAGATAGACATACGACTTTCCGAATCAAAAATCGAATCGAAGCGTTGTGAAGTAGGGGCGAGATTTTAAACCTGATTGATTGCGTCAGCGTAAACTTCAATTTGTGCTGAAAATGAACTTGCCTTCTGTGTTAGTATTTTTTTATCAGCGCTTAATATCCCGCAGCTTGGAAAGGCCACCCCCACATTATTCCTGGTACTCTTTCGAACCAGCCTTCACAATACTTGTCCAGGTCATATCTCCTCTTCTATTTTGGCTGGCCTTGTTGTTTATTGTATTATTGTGCCAATTTATCATTCCACACAAGTTGAAGTTTTCTCTAAAGCGATCGAGTGGGTTTTGTCAGTGATAAAAACTCGCATCAGGGAAACTGACTCGCATGAGGAAAACGAAATAATACTTGGTGTACCTACAACACCAGGCCGAAGAATATACGCACCTTACAACCCGTTTTATGATACACAGCGGTAGCATATGTGCGCCGATCTTTTGTTTTTGAGAGTATATCAGGAGATTGTAGCCGGTAAGAAACGTGGACATCATCACCAAACCTTGGATCAGTGACGTTCCATCAGACAGAAAAACTCCATCAATTCGTCCAGTCATCTGTATGAGTGATAATCATCTGGACTTTACAAGACATTCTAAGACTCGAGAATGACGAGACAGATAAAAGGATGAATGTAGCCGACTACAAATGAATAAAACTGATTTATTTAGCGTTGTCAGTCTATTCTAACCTATTGTATAACATCCTGGGGTGGCGCGGCAAATTCAATTCTTCTCCCTTTGGAACGTGCTCGTACTTTTCGTCCTTTTAGATTTACTACACATCAGCTCTACAAAGCAAAAGCATGTAATGTATCACAATGTTCGGCAATTATATTATTCTTCACATAATACTACACCAACACTTTACACTTCCCTATGACCCAGTTCCTTCCGATAGGTAGGAAAAGGAAGGACCTAGTTTGCATAAAGCCTCAAACTAGACATACGTTAATTTGCGAATAGATTTTACGTGTTTTTTGGAACATTTCTGTATGGCCAATCGGCCATATGTGTGAGGACGAGGGTGGCGATAAATGGAAAGCCAAACTTAATAAGGAAGGTGGTCAAAGGATAACATTTAACATCATTGCATGCAATGATATTCTAATAAACATTTAAGTTGTGAGCGCGCAATCGTGAAGACTCGAAAACGGGCCAATTGGCTCGTTTAGCCTTTATTCTGCGTCACTGCGTGTATGCTGGCGCTGCCCCGCGAAACACTTTTTTCGGTGGATTTGTACATGTATAACATAATATGTTTGTTAGAATATCATTGATTGCATGCATATTTTATTAGAACAGGTACCTACCTCTTCTAAGAATTCTGGATTAATTGTGTGAAACATGTAATGTAACACACTAGTATGAGCATATGTTGTGAAGCCCATTGCCATGACCCTGAAATAACGCGAAATGTATATTGACATAAAGTCCCAATATGGTTGGTTATGTTGCTGCCGTCAAAAGTAAATTATATCAAAATACCTGACTCCTTCCATTGGAATCAGGGCTGTCTGTCGCGGATCGCCACCTTCACGGATAAATGTCAGCCGGCGCCAGTTGGCTGGTATTGAGAAGGCAGATATCAACTTGCTTTCTGAAAGAGAAGAAGGTTGTGAGGAGGTTTAGAAAAATGTAAAGACTATAAGAGCAGAAGAAAAAACAAAAAAACAACGACTGATGATCTATGTTCAAGATGATATGACTGTACAGGGTGTAAAGAACCCCATCACGAAGCCGTCAACCAAGCATTCTGTACATCAAACTGAGTAACTTTACGCAAAAATTATTGCTGGGAAACGACTTTTTTTTGGGGTGAAGAATCATGTTTTGTGGTAAAACTCAATGTAACGCACTCAAAACATTGTGTTGATGGTTGGATTGAATAGTACGGGGGTCGTGGAGGTGTTTAAAGTAAATATCTTACATTAAAAACTAGTACCTATTAAAAAAAAAACTTGTCAAAAAGTTGGAACTTTGACCCCCAATATCTCCGTAACTAGAAGGTTCCCAGGTAATGACGGGGAGAACAAGTGCCTTTTGGCTTCGTTAAGAGGTATTTTACACCCTTTATGTAAGGGGATGACTACATAACACATATAATAGAGTTATAGAGTAGTATGGGAAGAAGAAGACAATATACTGCTCTGACCTGAGAGAATGAGAAGAAACTTTTGACTTACTATTGGGTCCGTCTTCAGCGCAGACATCATAAACAGTCCCAACAACATTGGCTAAGACAAGAGCAAAAATGACTTGTTTAAATATGAGTTCTGCATTTGTTGGTGGTCGTTCAGAGATGTATTCAGCATGAGTGCGACAGTAGTGGAGCGTGTGGAGGGAAGCTCGGAGCTCGCTCCGTTGGGCGTAGTAGTCGGCACAGCGCTCGAACAGAAGGGAAGCGTTGCGTTCGGCTGCGAGGGGAGAGTGGTCCGTAGTGGCCAAGGTCGAACTGCGCGAGCTCAAGCAGTAGCCGCGATGTATTCGCGTGCGGTTGAAGTGGCGGTACGATTCATCGGAGTATGCCTAGAAAAGTAAGCGGCCTTTTAGTTAAACTGATGCAGTTCTGCAGGATATTTTAATATTATATGTTGGGATCACACGTCAATAACCCACTGTGTCAGTATGCTAAGGCCCAGTTATCATTAGATGGTGGTTTTTCCGCAGACGACAACGAGAAAACAAAATAAATTTTTCGTTCTTTTATTTTATTTCTTCAGAAGTGTATTGAAAAACGTCGTTTGATACACGTGGACATTTGTTATTGCAGTTCTCGGCTCTAAAACACCCTCGCCTACGGCTCGGGAGTTAATTCCGCCTCGGATGCAATAACAAACTTTCTTCACCTGTATCAAAATGTACTATTGTGGCAGTGCGCTGCGTGGTCGGGCGGTGCACGTAAGTATTGGCTTGCAAGAAATCCGTTGATGCGTGTCTATGTTGTTGATCAATGCGACGTGAGATTGACGTGTGATTTTTATAAAGGGTAATCATCGAGATCCGTTTCCGGTCCCGGATTTTCAACTTTGGCCGCTGTGCCAAACGATGCTAATCGCTGTTTACTCAATGTTCCTAACGGCAATTCGGAGGAGATCATTCATGGCCCGAAAACGTGCCAGCCAAAAGAAATAAAGTAATCTTAACTTAAACGTTAGGTACCTACTTACTTTCGAAGGTGTTTGTTTTTTCTGTTATCAACTAAGCTGTACGACTAACACTAGCGTTGTTTGTGAAATCAAAAATGGAAGGGGGTTCTTCCTATTTTTATAAGTATAGAAGAGTTTATTATAATAGAAATAAAATTATTTATTTCAAAATTTTTTATAAAAATTATTTTAATTAAAATGTTGAGGGTGGTATTTCTTTTAAGAAAAACCGGCCAAGAGCGTGTCGGGCCACGCTCAGTGTAGGGTTCCGTAGTTTCCCGCCCGTCACAATAAGTGTTCCCACTTATGAGCTTAAGGCGCTACCGAGCAAATGATCCGTAATTCCAAAATAATTGCATTCGCTTGATCCCTTACTGCATCGTTATTACTTATCCTTCAGTTATGCAATTAATATGTAAGATATTTAAGGATTCACTCAATACATCGTACGCTTTAGAAACACGATTACTTTTAGTTTCCTCGATAGAAAAAAAATCCAAAGTAATCTCTAAAAAACAAAATAAACCCTAAGTACGGCGTAAATACTTCACGGAAGATCATCAGATTTTGAATAATAACAAAACTACATGTTTCCTATAACGTATACGTTTTACATTTTCGAAATGTGTCTTTGTTTGAATATTATGAAGGAAATACCTAAATTAGCGTGCGTGCCGCCCGTTCTAACCAGAGCCGCCACGCTTCCCCCCTATCCGCTTTAGTCCTGCTTCGGCTGTTGGACGGGGAGCTTGTGTCGCTTGTTGATTTTTGCGGCGCGCCATAGAAATATAATTTATTAAATTTCGACTTTCGGACCGCGATCGTAACAACAACAACGTGACGGCTGTACTATTTTTGCAATAAATACATTGCTCTTTGACCACTACGTAAGTTTGTCGCTAAGTCACTGGACAAGCAATGTAAAAATCACACAACGATACTTCATTAGGCGGATACTTCGCGTAGTACAGCCGCTTCTTCTTGCGACTAGTTAGGGATGTGCGTGTGGAGATCCACTGACGTAGGCTGTCGACAATATCGACTGACGAATGAAATATTGCTATTTTAGTCGATTTTTTTTTAATTTGTCAAACGTTTTAACCCGGTTGGAATATCGATTTGTAATAATGTTTTTACGTATTTTGATTATTTTACAGCATAGAGAAACGCGTAACCTACTTTCGTAAAGTAAGTTAATTAAATTTGAGGTTAAATCGGTGGAGTGTTTTTGGCTTTGAATTATCGTATATTATGCCTAATCCTCGTGCTACTAACTACTGTTTCAATAGGCCATGACAGCCTAAATCAGTGGTCGGCAACCTTTTGGCAGGCAAGGGCCACAAGGTGGCAAAATAAACTAAAGGCGGGCCGCACTTGTGATATTAACTTTATAAGGCCAATATACCTACGTATCATACCCATAGAAAAAATGAAAAGCGCTTGTTGAGGTTGCACTTGTCGCGGGCTCAAAACTCACTGTTGCGCGTGCCCAAAAAGCACGCTGTCTCACCTGGCATCGTGCCCGACAGAATGAGCTCAGTGAGATGCAAGATAATTCATAGTAAAAGGTGCCTAAAAAAATACGAAAAGAACTTTGGAAAATCGAGTTTTATGAAAAAAACCAGCGCATAAATCAAGTACAAATCAAAGTTGCGTTAAAATTGGCAATAAAAAGCAAAACGAATCTTTGGTAGCTCGTAACTCTTTAAGGCGAATGCTTCAGGGTAGCCCGCGAAATTCAAATTTTCTTACGTTTTTTGCAATTTGCAGGCCAGTGCTAGGTTGTATGTTGATTAAAATATTATTCGCGGTTGTAAGACGTATGTAGTTACAGAATTATATTCATCAAAATCATCAATACAACCTTCAAAGTTCTTAAAGGTGGAAAAATTACTTTTCCAAGGTCAAAATCATTCTTGCACCTTTATGAACTTGGAGGGTTGTATTGATGATTATAATTCTGTAACTACATACGTCTTACAGTCGCAAACAAACAATTTTAATCAACATACAACCTAGCACTGGCCTGCGAATTGCAAAAAACGTAAGAAAATTTAAAATTTCGCGGGTTACCCTGGAGCATCAGCCTTAATGGCTTTTTATTTTACTATTCTGTTTCCTGTTGTGCTGTTCTGTGTTGTGTGTGTGTAAAATTATTATTGAGACAAAACGATATCATGTATAACTTTGGAGTTTGTAATGTACAGTATCCAACAGTGGAGTAATTCCCTCCCGAAATTTCTATGGAAAAAATATCGGCTACCTTAAGGCTGGATTCCCACTATACGGTCGATTGTGGTTTGTTCATGCATTTATTTTATTTTGATAATTATAACTTATTTAAAAAACTTTTACGGGCCGCAAGTGAGACGGCCGCGGGTTGCCGACCGCTGGGTTAAACCAACGTAACCGGATATTTTATTGTTTTAATTTACTTATTAATATATTTTTTAGCTACATATTGTTTATTTTTATTATAATATTATTTTCCGGACATTATTTTTTATCTAATTATTTTCAGGATCCCAAAAAAATAATTGTACAATTATAAATGGAAGATTCGATATCTTTCCGATTTAGTCAATCACTAGCGTACAGTGCTTTTGCGGGTGTGCCTTACGCACACATACGTGGAGCACATAGAATACCTAAAATCTATTAGCGCCAGAAGCTCGGCCCGCTCTTAAAGGTGGGTATCCATTATGTAAAAATGCTTGCATATACGATTATACTACAAACTTAGTCCAGAAGTTATTTTGTACAACTTTTTGTCTTTTTTGTACAAAAACTGTTTTTTCTATCAAGTTCAAAATGATTTTCCTAGAAAGTCCTTATAAAGTTCTACTTTTCAGATTTTTTTCATATTTTCTAAACTTATAGTTCAAAAGTTAGAGGGGGGGGGACACATTGTTTTTACTTTTGGAGCGATTATTTCCGAAATTATTGACATTATCAAAAAATTATTTCAGGAAACCCCTATTCATTTTTAAATACCTTTCCAACAATATATCACACGTTAGGGTTGAAATTAAAAAAAAATTACTTGCCACTTTACATATGGGCTACCATAATAAAACATTTTTTTCCAATTTTTATTTTACCACTTTGTCGGCGTGATTGATATACATATTGGTACCAAATTTCAGCTTTCTAGTGCTAACGGTCACAGAGATGAAGCGAGGACGGACAGACGGACGGACGGACGGACAGACATGGCGAAACTATAAGGGTTCCTAGTTGCCTACGGAACCCTAAAAACGATATTTTTTCTGACCGGCCTTTTAATTTTTTGGTACGATTTGAATGAGACCGTTTCTACCGACGATATCGAAACATAGTAGGTGCCTTTACTTACTTCAGAACATAAAAATAAAATCAGTACCTTCATCAGTTCGTAAGTAGGGTGTGGCTGTTTAGCCGGGGTGAGCTCAAAGGTTCCGAGACAGTACACCGCATCGACCCTCGCGAGGCATCGCTCATATTCATCCAGGTGGAACAATTTTGGAAAACTGGCTAAATCTTCATCTGGAATTTAGACACATACAACAAATACAAAATAGTTTATTGCTTCAGTTTACAAAAAGTTTAGTGTTTGAAGCTTCTGTGTTGGGCTCTTTCACAGCAAAGCAATACAAATTCATACAAAATTTTGCTAAAACTGGGAATTTACAATAAAAATAAAAAAAAACAATAGGTACAGAAGTATGATATTATTAAACAAGAAGTTATGATTTAATTTCAAACTAAAGAAAATCTTGCTTGCAGGTGTGTGTTCAGTGTTATGTAAGGTAGTGTGTTGTGTATGAAGGATAGTAGCACAATTGATAGTAGTGTTATGTTGTGTGTGTGCGAGTGTGATGATATTGAATTAGTGATGGATATTTACGACATCCATGGCATGTGTTCTGTGTGTTATTAGTGTTTTTGTTTAGTATTATTTTACTTACTTATATGTGTGTGATATGTGTGCGTGTTGTGCATTTGGTGTTTAGAGATATAGTTGTGGGTGTGTGTTACTACTTATTTAGTATTTACTTAATGTGTTCCAAGAGTGCCTCCGTGTCATCATAGGTTAGTGATTTTATCCAATCTATTAAAGTTTTTTTACTATCGTAGTATTTTTTTGGGTAAGTGTAAAATATGTATATTTTCCTGTTGACTTGGTTATAAAGAAAAGCCGATCGCTTATTGTATTGTCTCCCGGCAAATACAGTTTTTGTATGAGGGATTTGTACAATTAAGTCTTTTCTTCTTCGAGCTGTTATGCTTGAGTCATATTTTAGGGATTTATGTATCTTTGTAATAGTTTGAATTACGTATAACTTACGAACTGAGAGTAAATCACTAATCTGATATATAGGTTTTCTGTAGGGTGTCTCAACTTTTTAAAATACATGATTTTAATTAGGGCCCGTTGGGCGCGTTCGACATTGATAAAAATAGTTTTTGCAGCCCCCCCCCCCCAAATGGGGATGCAATATATTAGGACCGACTGTACCAGAGCTAGGTACGTAGATTTCATTTAAAATATTTCTAGACGGGTTTCGGGCACTGTTCGTATTTATTTTCTTTATGTCTGAGAGTCTTGAATATCCAGCTTAATCTGCTAAGTCTATTCGTGACTTGATCAAGGTGGGGATACCAGGATAAACGTTGATCGAGTATCACTCCTAGGTACTTTGTCTGTACAACCTGTGTAATGAGCGAACAGTTACAATGTCTATTATTAATGTCACCGCATACATGAACTTTTATGTTTAAGTCTTTACTAGGTTAATGTGTACTTTTGCTAATACTAAAACATATGTAGTTTGTTTTAGACGTATTAAGTGTGAGTAAATTGATGTTAACCAGTTAGCTACTTGGGCCGTTCCCAACTCTGCCTTTTGTTGCAAATCGTGCCAGGAGTTTCCTGAGAAAACTATCGCGGTATCATCAGCGTATGAGAAAACCTTTGCATTATTGATGTTCAAGTTGCACAGTTCATTGACATATACCAGGAAGAGTGTTGGGCCTAGTACACTTCCCTGTGGAACGCCAAATGATACATCCGCTTGATCACTGGTAACCCCTCCCACCCTAACTTTCTGTGTTCTCTTCGAGAGATAATCTTCTAGTAAGTTGAGCGCCGTTTCCCGTATTCCAGCCTTTTCCAGTTTTCTCACTAGGACAGGGACAGAGACGGTGTCAAATGCCTTCATGAGGTCTAAGAATATAGTTAAGCTTTTATTCCCAGAGTCAAGTTGCTCAGTTACTAAAGAAGTCAAAGCAGTGACTGCGTCCTCAGTGGATAATTTTTGCCTAAAACCGAATTGCGAATGGGATAATATGTTGAATTTAGTTAAATATTGCATTAATCTATAATTTAGTAATTTTTCGATAATTTTTGATATACACGGTAAAACAGCTATAGGTCTATAGTTATTGACATCGTCTCTGTCCCCCCCCCTTGTGTACTGGTGTGATAATGAATTGTTTTAACAGATCAGGGAAAACACCTTTTTGGAAACAAAGATTAGTCAGGTGGGTTATTATGGGAACAATTACGATTCTAGCAAATTTTATAAATTTTGTGGGGATATTGTCCCAACCAGGGGCACTGTCAGACTTAAGGGCTCATCAATGTTTTATCAACTTCATCAAAGTTGGTGTCTAGAAGAAAGAAGGAGTTTTTTTGGGACGGTAAGTTATTTAGTTGATTATTAGGGTTAGAAATATTAATCTGGATTTATTGAGCTAACTGTTTACCTATATTTGCAAAATGATTGTTTATGAAATTTACTGACTCAAGTGGCGTTATTTTTGTATTTAGTATTTCAGAGTTATGATTTTTACATTTACTAGAATAAGTTAGATATTTAATATTTTTCCATAGCATTTTATTGTTCGTAACTGAATTTGTAAGTAAATCTCCTTCATATTTTCGCTTTATTTTTTAAATTAAATAATTACAATGATTCCGGTATCTCGTATAGGTTATTTTTAAAATGTCATTGTGTGGGTCAAGTCTAAATAGTTTTTGTAGATTATTACGATTTCGTATGCAACGTAGAATACCAGTGATAATCCACGGCTTAATTATACGCTTACTAATTGGTACCGTTTGGATAGTAGTGTTATTTTTTAAGGTGTTGATCAGTTTATTAATGAGAAGATTAGTCAATAAATTTGGGTCCATTACAGAAGAGTAATTCAGATAAATTTTGTTGCTGTAAATCTTTCAAGGCCTGTTTATAATCTAGGATAGTAGTAGTTTTGTTAGGAATGTGAATGTTTTTTAATTTATTTAGACACAGAAAGGTAGTATTATGGTCAGTAATTGTGGTATTTAAAATAGCAATAAATGGCGATACCTTTTTCCTTTGTATTTTTATCATGAAAACATCACTAATATTATGCTGTTTAAGGTTCCGCAGCCAAACTACAGAAACGGAAACAGGGACAAAAACTTTTTCGAGAACAGACAGCCTAAATTTGCCAGTTATGAGTATCTACTACACAAAACTACACAAAAATTCAAAGTTCTTACCGGTATATGCTCTAGCTCTTGCAGTTGCAACTGACACCACTAAAAACAAAAATGTTATTTGACTTATTTGTATCATGGTAGCTCCAACACTGAATATATGAGGTAGGTATCGTCGTATCGTTGAAATTTTCGTTGTAGTTAGTCATATCGTGCATATTTTACAATAAATGATTTTTAATGTATGTACGTATTTAAGAGGGAACCGGGGCTGCGATTCTAAATACAACTGTGTCAGCTTTTTTTTTTTCCTGAATTCCTGAAATGCCTCTAGAGCAGAGATAGGTTCCCAAACTTGTTTTTGTGGTAGACCACTTTCAAAATTTTCTGGTTTTGCTGTATTTTGTTCAAGCCCGTGGTCCAAAAAAGTAAAGCAAGAAATTTGAAACATATTTTCTTCGCGGGATATAATTCCTCATGCATAGGATTGCATGAGGAATTGGGGACCGTAGCTCCTAAGATTTTTTTTTTGGTAAAAAAATTGAAAATTAGAATCGTAAAATAGTTTCAAAATGCTATTTTTTTAAGTCTCAATACGACCATTTTCACAGAAATACAATCTGTCATCACCGGAACATTAGTTTTTTTTGCTTTTTCGAGTAACTTATTATCTGCCTACATTGATTCTTTAGTATCGAAACCAGATAAATTTTCATGTACCCCCTGTGGACCCCTGGGGGTTCACCTGGACCACTTTGGGAATCACTGCTCTAGAGCAATTATTTTTTGGTAAAATCAAGGTCTACAGTATACACGTCCATGTTATTTCCTTTTTTTCAGCTACTGTTGATTGACCGGATTGACATAAGCTTCCGAAAAGCCTAATCGACAGTCTTATCGAAAAAGTCCTTTTTTTTATTTTTTATTTTCGGATGGGAAATCATCAAATAACTCCTCCCGCTCTGGGCGGAGCAGGAGGGAGTGTCAGACTTTTACTGACTAAAACCCATCCATGTTCCTTCATCGCCCTTTGTGTTCCGGGGCCGCGGTATCTCTTTCGAACTGTCCCGCAACCCCGGTATCGAAAAAGTCCTCTAATCGAAAACGAAATAATCAGATATTGTGATTCTATATGAAGACAGCAATCCTACTGACAGCTATTAGTCGAGTGCAATTAAGGTGGAACAAAGTTTATAGTGGTCGGATTTTTATGGGACTTTTTTATTGAGATCCTAGAGGGGTGGAGAAGAATGTTGAAAAAAAAAAATCGCTCGCAACTTTTTGAAATATTTTTTTTTCTGAATAACTTCAAATTCGACAGATTCATATTGCAGCGTAATAGTGTGACCTATGTGCATCTATTAAACGCTAATTTGGTCTGTTTCTTTGTTTATTGTTGTCCATTTAATGTATATTTCAAGTATTTTTGAACATTTCCTATTTTCCGCAATTATTTCTAAAATATCGAATTTTAAGACTAAGATTTCTTCTTTTGAAATTGGTAACTGATGCTTTTTCACAGATAACTGGACCAGAAAGTATTAATGAAGACCACTTTCATTGTAGGAAATGTTAGAAAATCCTCGTGTTAATGAAAGCATTTTTTTTCCAAATACTGCTATGAAACTTAATGTGCAAGTTGTTGCCTTAATCTTCATTTTATTAGCTATGTAACGAGGTATAATAACCAGAAATATATTTAAGGATACTTGTTAAATATTGGTTACTGCTGAAAAAGTAAATCATGACAAAAAGGCCTCTATCGCTAAGAAGTGGGAGTGGTATCGGTATCGGTATTGATATTAAATTGCGCGCAGAGACCCAACCTTGCAACTTATCTCAGATAGAAAGCGTGAGAAATGGGTACGTTATAATTACGATAATTTTTGTAAATTTACCAGCGGCCCCATTCCACCTTTGTCAGCACTAATCAACCTTTATCGAGTACCACCATTTTTTTTAGTTTTTTTGTTATCTATGGATAGCAGATATAATAATGATATTTTCAGGATAATATTTACTTTGACCGTGATATAAATATTTTGAGAAAAATGGCCTTCTTTACTTTTATATAGACGATTTCCTCATAATTGTGAATACATTTTTAATCACTTTACTCGTAAACATGGTTTTCTTGAATATTTTTACATCCAATTATCTGTGAAAAAGTATCAGTTACCAATTTCGAAAGAAATCTTGGTCTATAAATTCAAATTAAAAAGAATTCCAGAAAATAGGACATTTTCAAAAAATACTTGAATTATTGCATTACAGCGACTACAATGAACAAAGAAACAGACTAAATTAGCATTTAATGGATGGACACAGGTCACAATATGAATACTACAATATGAATGAAGGCTACATGAATACGTCGAATTTGAAGTTGGTCGTAAACGAAAAATAAATATTCCAAAGAAAAATCAAAAAGAAAAAAAAAGTCGCGAACGGCGGACTTTTTTTTTAACTTTCTTCTCCACTCCTCTAGGACCTCAATAAAAAAAGTCCCATGAAAATCCGACCACTATAAACTTCGTTCCACCTTTTGAGTATTTTTTGTCTAATTGCACTCGGCTATATTTGTTGTCTGAAGTAAAAACGAACGAAAAGTGAGCTGCATTGCCTGATGAAAGAATATGTATTTTTGTGCAACTTTTACTATTGTTTTCTCCGCTACATACATACTTACATTTTTTTTTGTGGTTAAATGGATGGATGGATTGAATAGCACAGTCGTGGAGGAGTTTAAAGAAAAAACCTTACAATTAAAAACATTTTTTTTTACAACTTGTGAAAAAGTTAGCCGTGTGGTATCCGGCAGAGTAGAATAGAACCAACCCATTACACTCACGGGTGTCGTATAAGGCGACTAATGTCTGACGCAGAACACCTTGCGCCTCCGTAGACCAGAGAATGGGCAGCAGCGTTTTCTGTTAGGTAGTCTTTCATCACTGCGATCTCCAATCCACCTGCCGAGCGTGGAGATTGCGGAAAATTCCACCCATCATGGGAGAGGCTTATGTCCAGCAGTGGACGTTATGGGCTGTTGTTGTTGTTGTGAAAAAGTTGGAACTTTGACCCCTAATATCTCCGTAACTAGAATGTTAAAGTCGGCAATGGCTTGTTCTTAGTGGAAATAAAACTAAACTCACCATTCAGCCCCCTCACTGCTACTGCAAGTGTTGCGATGCAGAAGCCTCGCAGGCTGTTCATATTGGTATACTAATAATTGCTCTCCTTATCGATTTTACGCTCGTCGAGTACAACCGCTGTGATCTTCAATCTGTAGAAGTTTTCAAAATGGAAATAAAAATAGAATCAGCTGGTTTGACTCATCGTGGTGAGAGTATCAGTCAGCTAGCACGCGGTAACCTAGAGTCTAACTGTCTTTTCATTTCCAGGTCCGGAGAGCGACGGCGGGTGTGGTTTTAGAGTATTCCACTCTGCTCTACCAATTGGTCCAACCAGTGGCACAAAGTTGTTGCCTAAAATTTGGGTGCGTACTAAGTACTCGTTTTCAGTGTTTAAAATTAAACTAGGACTGAAAGTTATGAATTGAGGAATGGAAATTAAAGAAAACTTAGCCGGATAGCCGCGACCAGAAGCTCGGCTGCTGCTAGCTAGCTATTAGTTATCTAGCTGATCCCGAACCGATGCGATATCGTTACAGTGCGTTGCAGTACGGAGTTACATAAAAGAATACCTACCTAAGAATATCTACTCGAGTTGATACGGATACCGGGCAGAGCTGAAATGTGTGCGTTTTCTTTTATTTTTTCGAAAAGCTTGGAATCGCTGTCAAAATTCAGTGAGGTTTTTGTTAGTGTAGCTGTGAGAGCTAAAATAAGAATGAGAGGTAATTTAAAGGACTGTATAATAGTACATTATGCACCAAGGGGATAAGACAGTGTTTCACGTCACGTTCGTTATTTGTAATTCCGAATGCAGCGAGGAATTCTAGGGCAATCGAATCGAGGGAGCTTTTAGGAGTTAAGACTAGAATCCTGAGAGAGGTGAGAGATTTGATATAATGCCCGCCCAAGATAAAGACACTTTTGACCCCGAAGAGCATTTTCTACTTTTCACACCTACTGCGGTGTACGTAACCCCAGCAGGAAAGTGTCTCCTAGAGTTATATGAGTGGAACGTTTAATTAGTGCCTTATCTGCTGTCAATGTGCCCCCACATAAAAAATGTGTGCCCCCTGTCGTTTTGGAAATAAACGGGAAAAACGATTCCTGCTGGGGTAACGTTTTTCTAGCAGGAAAATTCTAAACGAATGATCGGAGAGAGAAATATTGTGCATGGCCTTGTAGCTTATGTTAGTGCCACAATGTGCCCCCAAAAATAAAATGTGTTCCCCTTCAGGTTTTCGAGATATTGCGTTTCCTGCTGGAGTAACGTTTTGCAGAATCGTATATCTCTGAAACCATTGTATGTGCCCCTGTAGAATAAACATACACGAGTAGCTCTTAATGTGTGCCCCTTAGTGCCCCAATTAGATTTAAGAAAATATTTCTAATCTCCAAGTTATCGCGGTTTTATGAAAACTCGAAAAAACATCGCAGCGCCTAAATGAGACAAGGTATAAGCTCGCTGAAAACTGTATTCTGTCCGTCTTGACACTAATAATAACCATACAAAGTTTCAAAACTGTTCATGCATGCGTTTTTGAATTATCTTGTTATAAGTCAAAACGATGGTGACATAACTTTGACGGCAAAATACAAGGAACCAGCTCAATCCCAGATGTGTAGGTGTAAACCAATAATGTGTGCCTTTAGTCAAAAATATATGGTGAAAATATTCAGCTTGGAATGATTCACAATAAGTAAATATCGACAAAAAACTAAACATGTAAATAACGGCTGGTTATCCGACCAAATTCGAATGACTACTAAAAAGCGACGGATTCATACATAACGATGACCCTCTTTATTGGAAGTATTATACCTAAACTGTTGTCCATACGCATACCACAGTATAAATATGGACAGTACGGAAACTACCTACAAATGCTCAAAACCGCACACTAACACAAACATACGCATTGACGGGGTCCCCATAGTCTAAGATCCCTTACAAAACGACCTTCACCGAGCTGGTTAATGGATGAAAAGTATTTTATATCAAATTAAATTATGTCAATAAATATATTACAAATGGTTTGACTAAAAAAATTCAGTTAAGAACATGATTTAGCAATTTAAAAATTATATTTTTTTTAAAACATTTCTCTAGTTTGGTTAATACTCAAATTCCATACCAATTGAAAGTATGAAGCTTACAGAATATGCAAAGGTTAACCGGGTATGTATATTCTACAAGCTTCATACTTTCGATGGGTATGGAATTTGTTGTAGTTGGTTTACACCTACACATCTGGGATTGAGCTGGTTCCTTGTATTTTGCCGTCAAAGTTATGTCACCATCGTTTTGACTTATAACAAGATAATTCAAAAACGCATGCATGAACAGTTTTGAAACTTTGTATGGTTATTATTAGTGTCAAGACGGACAGAATACAGTTTTCAGCGAGCTTATACCTTGTCTCATTTAGGCGCTGCGATGTTTTTTCGAGTTTTCATAAAACCGCGATAACTTGGAAATTAGAAATATTTTCTTCAATCTAATTGGGGCACTAAGGGGCACACATTAAGAGCTACTCGTGTATGTTTATTCTACAGGGGCACATACAATGGTTTCAGAGATATACGATTCTGCAAAACGTTACTCCAGCAGAAAACGCAATATCTCGAAAACCTGAAGGGGCACACATTTTATTTTTGGGGGCACATTGTGGCACTAACATAAGCTACAAGGCCATTCACAATGATTCTCTCTCCGATCATTCGTTTAGAATTCTCCTGCTAGAAAAACGTTACCCCAGCAGGAATAGTTTTTCCCGTTTATTTCCAAAACGACAGGGAGCACATATTTTTTATGTGGGGGCACATTGACAGCAGTTAGGGCACTAATTAAACGTTCCACTCATATATCTCTAGGAGACACATTTCTGCTGGGGTAACGTACACCCTACTGCGAGGAAATAAAAACCAATTATATTTTAGTAATGCGGTGTCGCGCCGCTCACGTCTCAGCTCACAGTACGCCGCGTGCCGCACCGCTCACGTCTCTGCTCACAGTACGCCGCGTGGCGCGCCGCTCACGTCTCAGCTCACAGTACGCCGCGTGCCGTACCACTCACGTCTCTGCACAAAGTACGCCGTGTGCCGCGCCGCTCACGTCTCTGCTCACAGTACGCCGTGTGCCGCGCCGCTCACGTCTCTGCTCACAGTACGCCGCGTGGCGCGCCGCTCACGTCTCAGCTCACAGTACGCCGCGTGCCGTACCACTCACGTCTCTGCTCAAAGTACGCCGTGTGCCGCGCCGCTCACGTCTCTGTTCACAGTACGCCGTGTGCCGCGCCGCTCACGTCTCTGCTCACAGTACGCCGTGTGCCGCGCCGCTCACGTCTCTGCTCACAGTACGCCGTGTGTCACGCCGCTCACGTCTCTGCTCACAGTACGCCGTGTGTCACGCCGCTCACGTCTCTGGACATAGTACGCCGCATGCCGCGCCGCTCACGTTTCTGCCGCAGTGCGGAGGCGGGCCTAAACAAATAGGTACGAAACATCTCCTCTCCTCTCCGGTCAACTGTTTCCACTACAGCTGGACGAAATTCTATTGGTGATTTACAACACATCTGTCCTCTCGTCTCGTCTCCGATTTGGTAGAGTCCGAGCCTGATTTAACGATAAAAATACCATTATATTTTATTATAGACGGTTAATTTTAGGTCGTTCTGGAACCATATGCTCGATCATCGAACTCAAAACGATTGACTATTTTGTTTAAAAAAATAACAAAAAAAAATACTTTTTATAAATTGAATAAAAAAAAAAAAAAAAAAAAAAGTATTATTCATTAAATTTTTCGTGAAATTTTTTCTGTTATTAAAAAAAAAAAAACATGAAAAAATTTGTCCTAATCAAGCCGAGTTCGATAATCAAGGTTATGGCTTTCGGTTCCGGAACGAGCTAAAAGTAATGCTGTACATAAGGTGTTTCTATTCATACACGATCATTATTAACAACTTTTACTATGGGATCAAACCATGTATCGCGAAAAATAATCAACTGTTCTGTTCCCTACAATATGCTCGCATAACTCGCAAAAATGAGCAGATTATTGTGATTTTTTTTCGCGATTCAGCGTTTGATCCTATGGGATCAAACCGTGAATCGCGGAAAAAAATCACAAAATCAGTAAAAGTTGTTGTTGTTTATAAGTTATTTGAAATTAAAGGAAACATTTTGGGTATCGATTCATTTGAAAAAAAAAAACATATGTAACCAACCATGACATTTAGGACATAGGGTGTATGGGTAGAACCTAGCTAATGATCTCGCAAATCCCTGGAAAAATTGTGTCGGTCCATAAGCCAAACAACCTGTATATTGACCTAAAAGTAAAACTACCACTTTTATTTATAAGTTAATTTAGGTACCTATATGGTATTTTCCCTGGACTTATCCATCATCAATAAGGAAAGTTTGAGTTCAATTATAGACATTTCAGTTTTGTCCTCACAGAGCAAATATTTATATCAGTGTTCATAATAAATGAACACTGATATAAATAAAATGTTATAAATAATGAACTCAGTACCTACATGTTGTTATTACATCGCATTAATCAACAAACCAAATATGTAACCAGGGTCGAAATGTAGTGGAAGTTTTCTTAGAAACCGATGGATGTTTTTGAATGAAATGAAATTAAATTGATAGAAAATAAATATTCAAATTTGTTAATATAATTAAATTTCCATGGGAGAGGCTTATGTCCAGCAGTGGACGTTATGGGCTGTTGTAGTGTAGTGTGTAGTAATTAAATTTCATCTGAAGACGTGAAATAGTTTCTAGAAAAACTGCAACTATATCTGACGACCATGGTTACCTACTTATTCATTTTGTTGACCGTACTAATCTCTCATTTTTAGGGTTCCGTACCCAAAGGGTAAAAACGGAACCCTATTATTAAGACTTCGCTGTCTGTCCGTCTGTCTGTCACCAGGCTGTATCTCATGAACCGTGACAGCTAGACAGTTGAAATTTTCACAGATGATGTATTTCTGTTGCCGCTATAACAGCAAATACTAAAAACAGAATAAAATTAATATTTAAGGGGGGCTCCCATATAACAAACGTGATTTTTTTGCCATTTTGTCTAATGTATAGATAATGGTACGAAGACCTTCGTGCGCGAGTCCGACTCGCACTTGGCCGGTTTTTTACTTTTACAATAATAATGTTATTGTAGGTATAATCATGTCAAAAAAATCTATCCCTTGGAATTTAAATATTTGGGATTTACTAATAAAACGGACTGACTAACTTAAGGGTTTCCTAGCTGGATTAAATGTTTGCGTATACACAACATTGATTTTGCTCACACAAAAATTATTCCATGATATTTAAAATAAAACCGGCCAAATGCGTGTCGGGCCACGCAATGTAGGGTTCCGTATACAACGATTCTCTAGCGGCAGCTTTGTGAAACTTAAGACAATTTATTATGCATGGTCTTTTATTTTTTTTGTTTTAGATTTTATTTTTCAATGCAAGTCTTTACCCGATATAAACAAGGATTCTAAGGATATTTGGTACAAAATTATCCAACACCTAAGTTCAACGACTATTACTGCTAAACTAATAAAGTTATCTTAACCGCTGTAATTTTCCTTTAAAGTTAATGAAATGCACTATCATCATGAATTTTTACAGTGCTTTTAAGCCAGCAGTTTAGCTTTAAGAGGGGGGCGGGGGGACGCCCTATACTGAAACAAATATTTCTAATTTAAAGTTTAACATTTCGTAAATAGAGCATTAAATCGAAAAATAGTATTAGCAACCCTTAAGTCATTTTAAAATACCTATTCAACGATATCCCACACTATGGGTGCTATGGGATAGACGACGAAAAAATGTATCCCCGTTTCACATATAAAAGAACTACTTACCCTAAAAAAAAAAACCCAAAATTTTATTTTACCACTTTGTCGGCGTAATTGATATACACATTACACACCCCTACAAAATTACAGCATTATAGTACAAACGGTGTCTTAGCAAAACCTCGGACAGACGGACGGTCAGACGGACATGACGTCATTGTCATGTCAGGACTACGGAACCCTAAAAAGTGAAAAGTGTGATTGAGTTACCTAGGTACTTATTTGATTGACATTTGTCACTAATAAATATACAGAGTGATTTTTTCAAGATGGCCAAATCCGAAACGTGAATGTAAATCCGGTTTTACTTTTTCGAAGACTTACAAAAAATATAAATGTTTCCGTTGAGTACCTGCATCAATATTTAAGGTACTTCTCCTCCACGCCCCGCTTCAACTTTCCACCAATAATTAATATAGTATTAATTGAATATTACCTTCACTATAATGTTGATTCCTGGCTGTGTGTGGGACACCTCGCTGTGACGATGTCGCGACACTTCACCACGAACTGACTGACATGGACATCAAGCCATCTCTGCACATTTACCTAGGCCTCTATTTATCCTCAAATATGACATACATTTCGAATAGTTTATCCTCAAATCAGCAGTGTCGTAGTAGTCCTTTTTTGTGAACAAGCAGTTGCTAATTGACCGATTATTCAGGTACATTTGCTGACTAATATTACGTCCGCCACAACGGTTTCAGCCTGTTTTTTTATATCCCATAACTCTAGGATATGATTGAGACCATATCGCCGGGTTAAAAGCAAAACCAACTATCGTGATTTTTTGCAGTTTTTCCTTTTAATATACCATTCGAATCAGTATTCGATTCTCTATCTAATGGTAAAACCAACTAAACCGCAAACTTACCGTTCCCGAGTTACCGAATGTAAAAACCGATTGTAGATATAATAGGCTGAAATTAGACTGAAGTAAGAAACAAATAAATAAAGATAGTGTATTTATAGAGAGTTAAAATAATTAATTTATTAATTCGTAATAATTTTTCTAAATATTCCGAAATATAGATGCAAAAAATACCAAACTTTTTTAGTGGTTTTTACTCCTACAATAATGTCAAAGGAAGGTCATATTCACTATTGGTAAAAAAAAAAATATCTTGGATTAGGTCCTTTTTGTTCTTGAACATTCAAACTAAATAAATATAGTCGCTGTCGCTGCTGACTACAAACCGGATGCATCACCCACAATCATCGGTGATGAGACTGTACATGCCGCGGAATTGCGGAGGTCGAGGCTTACTAAAGGCAAAGACCCTCCACAACCGCGAGGTGTGCAGTTTCCGAGAATATTTTTTAAAAGCCGAGGTGGGTATATGCACCGCGCTGTCCATGACTAAAGAAAACTGGCGCAAACTTGAGGTACTTATTACAGACAAAACTTTCGGTTTCCCGAAGAGGTCACCGAAGCGAAGCCAGGATACCGGACGCTAAGAAGTCTACATCAGGCCCATTTAGGGCCCGGTAAAAGCGCCCGTGAAGCTATTTGCCCTGCCACACCTCTTGCGGTCATTCGTGTCTAATGCTTTAGGCTCTCGCCAGTTTTCGTTAGGTAGGGAGAGCGGGGTGAGGCCTTTGTCCACTGAGACCATATCTTGGTACATCTCCACGTCGTCGGCTTCTAGGAAGTATTCCCTAAACCTCATGGTTGTGCAGGGTCTTAGCATTTAAGAAGCCTCAGACTTTCACCCTAGAATATTCCGCGCTCGATCCTTATCGGTTCGCTGTTCCTCTGGATCTGTCGACATGTGACACAAAAAAAATGTCAAAGAAAGACAAAAAAGAGGGTAGACCGATTAGTGTGCTAATAAACACCCACCCGCATTAACTTTAGTTTATCCGTGATCATGGTGCTTACAACAGCGCCGAAATAAAATAGACAGTTAACAACTGTTATTTACCTTGTGAAAAAAACGGGATACATGCCGTTTTTTTAGTGTTAATGACAATCAGTGACGGTTACTTTTTAAAATGCAGAACAAAAACTTTGTATCGTTTACAATTTTTTAAAACCTAGCCAGTGAATAGCAAGATAGTGTTGTGGTATGTCGTGAAACCAGTTTAAAGAATTGTACAGTGCCAAATTCGTGTACGTCGTACGTCATTAACCTGCGTAGTGACAAACAAAAGAAAAATATGCGCACTGACGCCGGGAACGAGATACGTCAGTAGTTCTCATCGTTACCACCAATCAAGTGTCGCGCATTCGGCAAACAAGGACAAACAAGCGGATTTTCGGACGAAGACGACCGCCGTCAAGAAGCCGTTGCCTGTGCCGGCTGCTACAGGCGTTGGGCGGTGACCGCAGGCCAGCAGCAGCTCACTTCGTCAGTCGCTGCGCAGCAGGCCAGCGCTGGTCCAGTGCTGCTGTACTGGTCGAGAAGCGAGTCGACCTTTGCACCATCGAGCCGGAACATGAAAGTAATTTGGCGAGTCATTTTCATTTTGTTATGATTCTGGAGCAGAGTGCTAATTCTGTTTCGTCTAGACTTAAGAGTGAGCATATTTATCCTGTCGTTACTATAACTGGGTGTAGTTCAAGGTTCAGTAAATGGTAATTCGAAGATTTTAGCCTGTGTGAGAAAGATCCCCGATCACAAAGTTCCTCGAGAATTAGATGTCATAGTTGATGACAGTAGTAGTGAGACCAAATCTGATTAAGAAAGGCTTGTACACTCATACTCGAAACTTTAGACCGCACCACATGAGTGACATGTGGCGATGGGTCAGGCAGACCGCACCTCATGAGTAACATGATGGCGAAGAGTCTGTTATCTGTTGACCGCACCTCATGAGTAACACGATGGCGATGGGTCTGTTATGAGTTAGACTGCACCTCGTGAGTAACACGTGGCGATGGGTCTGTTATCTGTTAGACCGCACCTCGTGAGTAACACGTGGCGATGGGTCTGTTGGACCGCACCTCATGAGTAACATGTGGCGATGGGTCTGTAGGGATTCGTTGGTGCGATTTCGGTCTGTGTTGGTGCACAGAGCACTTATGAAAGCTTTTTGAGTTGAGTTTGCATTGCCTAAGAATTATGGTAAAGAGAACCAGAATTGTTAGAATTCCTGTGTTGTAACTTTTTGATCGGACCTTTTCCAATGTTGGTCGGACCTTTTGCAATGAGAGAGCAGGCATCGCGCAATATAGTTGAATGTTCCAATTAAGACACACTGCGAGAAATAACTGACGTTGACATGCACGTAGGTGACATTGACGAGACTAGCCATGACGAAAATGATAACGCTGACGAGACTAGTTGAGTATCAAGTAGTCAACTTAACATTGTAGTGTGAGTACCCATTACCCAGCATAGTAAGAGTTTTCTTATAATCTTATTTTCTAAACTAAACTAACTATGATGATTTTAATTGTTTTGATTTTAATGGATTCACTGTTTACAAGTACAATGCTTTCGATGGACTGAAAGCATACCCGATGGCTGGGTATTCTTGTGGCCGCATCAGAAGCGCCGGAGCATGTAAGAGGTGCACGTTGACTGCTTTTTATGTGCAGTATACTCTTTGCGAGGAGTAGCACTTACGCGACTGAGATGGTTAGCTTCTGACGATGGGTTCACATTTTACGTTGTGACTTGCCGATGGACTGGCAATTGTGTCTAGAGTCACGTGTAGAGTGACGTGTAGAGTGACGTGTAGAGTGACGTGTAGAGTGACGTGTAGAGTGACGTGTAGAGTAACGTGAAGAGTGACGTGTAGGTCTAATTTTCCGACGAGCTTATTATTCGAACGTCAGATACACTTTGCTATCATTACATTGTAATTGCCGGTATGAATATGCTCACGAACTCTCGAATCACGTTCAATTGTAGAAAATACCGGTAGGGAAGTGCCTCCACACAAACATTTTAATAACGATCATCTTTAAAAACTGAAAGCTTTGAATTAAAAGGGTGCCCACAAATATGCACAGGGTAGGCTAAGAAAGATGCCAGTGGGTCACGTACCAGTCGATATTGATAAGGATTTTGATGATGTTGAGCAAGCTTATGCGGTAGCAGCCTGTGTGGCAACCTGAGCCTATGTGGCACTTGTAAGCCTGTGTGGCACCTGTAGGGCGGGGAGCTATAATGGTGTACATACGTAGTGTATACGTAGTGCATACGTAGTGTGAACGTAGTGCATACGTAGTGCGTACGTAGTGGATGCGTAGTCTATGAGATACATACGTAGTCCATGCGTAGCTTGCGTAGTGTGTGCGTTACATACGTAGTGTGTGCGTTGCGTACTGAGTACCACTGTTTTAGTACCCTTTCGGTTTTTAGTAGTGTGTTTGACCGAACCAGTAGTTATAACGTAGTCGTGGTCTGTGGGACGCGATGCGTGTTTAGCTCTGGCAGAGGTCGGGGTCTGGAAAGACCGTAGTGTGTAGTCACTGGGTAATGCACATGGCAGATCCATTTAATGGATGTGAAAGCTATGCGATTGCTGGTCGGCTGGAGAGCCGTAGCGTTAGAGGTTTTACTCGAGGGTTTCTGTAAGCTTGGTAGTTTTTAATGCTGTAGAGTTCTAAAAGTTGATTCAAACGACTATGGTACATGGCCCAAGGGTTGACCTATTTTCGATTATTCCCAATTAACCGTGTTTGATTTAATCAACTGCCTCGTTGGTATAGTGATGGCAAGCGTGACTGCTGAGCATGAGGTCCTGGGTTCGATTCCCAGGTCGGGCAAAGTGTTATTGAGTTTTTCCATCAGAAATTTCTCAGTAACAGCCACGGTGTCTGGATTTGCGCCGGTTGATGTCAATAGGCTCGCCCTTATTACATGGGACTTGGACATAACTAGCGAACTGTGACTGTACTATTAAGTACACCTCTGTTAAACCCTTTGGGGATTACAGATGTGATGTTATGAGTTTGGTCAGGAGTGACCGAGTGGAACAAATTTATGTTGTGGACTTTTTGTTTGCAAGGTTACCATCACACGAGGACGTGTGAAAGTTTGATGGCCGTGTCGCATCCGGTCATGAGTACGGACCGCCAAATGAATCGAAAGCGCGCCAGTGGTGACATCACGCGACCTACTTACCAGTCTACCCCACCATGGCGGCTTTTACAGAGTCCTGATGTTAAGACCTCGCGGCGAGGTGGACATTCTGGGTCTGATCGCAGCGGAGTTAAGACATCTTGAAACTGTACCCGATTCATTGTGCCTAGTGTTAATGTGTGAATGTGTAATGTCAAGTTATTTGTTAGACTCAGTGTATCTGTTTGAAAAGAGTAACCATGGAGTTTCTTGCCGGTTCTTCCCCATGGAAACTACCAACCCGAACCGTGCAATGCGAAATGAAATAGTGAACCGCATCCAGTGTGTTTTCATAGCACGAGACCTGTGTTCTGCCCACATAAGCTCGAGCCTAACGAAATAAATTCCTGACAAACCCGACATATAAATAAGTCATCATCATCTGCCTAGCCTTCTACGTATACTTATATAAGTCTTTATAATGTTTATTTCGTTAAAATCTGGCAAGTGAAATTTAAATTCAAATTAAATTATTTTAGGCTAAATAAACATACATAGGTACCTACAATATAATTGGATATGGGTGAGGAAAATAAAATACGAATCAATCGACAAAAAAAAAAATTGATAAAATAAATCACAGATAGTTTTTTATTTTTTGTAGCGTGTTATATCATTATAATTATGTGTTTTCGTGCCTTCAATTTACTGAACTCCTCAATGACTTCCGTGAAATCGATTTCTTTGGAATGTTTTCTTTCTATTGAAAGCACGGCTAGATTAACCAGTCGCTCTTGACCCATTGTAGATCGAAGATAATTTTTAATTAGTTGATGTTTCGAAAAACTCCTCTCGGATGATGCAACTCAAACTCAAACTCAAACTCAAAGCATTTATTTCAATTAGACCATTACGGCACTTTTGAAAGTCAAAAATACAAAAAAGAAAATCAAAGCTACAGTCCCAGTCACAAGGCATAATAACTTGAGAAAGTACTGTAGTTGCCCATTCCCTAGCGTAGATCTCTATGGAGAAGAATGGGCAAGAAACTCCATGGACACTCTTTTAAAATCAAAATATTGTTACAAAATCTTGGTTACATCATTAATTTTGAGATTATACATAAATGTGAGAACGATGTAGAAAGACGTGCACACTAAGAGCATCCAGAGTGAAAGATTAGATTAAAAATGTATGAATAAAGTAATTAAAATGAACCTTGGCAGCTAAGAGATGACCAGTCCCAACTGACAGCGCCCGTTCACAGACATGACGCATGTACCGGCGCCATTCAACTCAACCATATTGAAGGGAACTAAATGACCCGACACACCCGCCACCATCAGCGAGACATTTAAGTGAGCATGACATTCTCTCAGTCACCAAGGCATATTCAAGTCAATGAAAGATAAATAAATGTAAATGGTGGCTGAACAGTACAAAGTACTCACACATGTGCTATGCAATTATATAATACTAAGAACTGGAATCTATACAATGCAAGTATATTTTTACAATCTTCTGCAGCTTCCACAATACATTAACATGGGAATCAATTCTTCATCTTCTTCTTTACGTGTCGATGGACTCAAATAATGCCCGTCCAGTACAAACAATTAGTTTGCCCCCCTCCCCCCCACCTATGGTTGTGGAGCAGGACCAGCATTTAGCCAAGCATTTTTATCATCAATGTAATCCCCCAACTTATAATATGCTTGCCTACATAGTGTGCGTTTTATACAAGATTTAAATTTCGTCTCATTCAGTTGAAGAATGTGGGGAGGTATTTTATTGTAACATTTCAAACAGTACCCCATGAAAGATGAATCCACTTTAGCAAGCCTGAAACCTGGCTGAACTAGTTGGTCCCTATTTCTAGTGTTATAGTGGTGTCTGTCCCCTCTCTTACTGAATAAATGCCGATTTTTTCTAACGTACATGATGTTTTCATAGATGTATTGACAAGGTACTGTCATGATATTAATTTCCTTAAACAGTTCTCTTAGAGAATCGCGTCTTCGTAATTCATAAATGGCTCTGATGGCTCTTTTCTGCAGAATAAATATAGACTCGATGTCTGCAGCCCGTCCCCATAGTAAAATACCGTATGACATAATACTATGAAAATAACTAAAATAGACCAGCCTCGCGGTATCAACATCAGTAAATTGACGGATTTTTCTAACAGCATATGCTGCTGAGCTTAGCCGTCCTGCAAGAGATGTTAGATGAGGACCCCATTGTAACCTTGAGTCGAGCGTGATTCCCAAGAAAACCGTTTTATCGACAAATTCTAGTTTCTCTTGATTCAATATTATGTCACAATCACTACTTTTGACATTTGGTAGAGCAAATCTAATGCATTTAGTTTTTTTCCCATTTAGTACTAAATTATTAGCGGTAAACCAATCGTGGACCTGCAGTAGGGCGTTATTTACGTCATCAAGATTAGTGGCACGTCTGTTTATTTTAAATATTAAAGAAGTATCGTCAGCAAACAACACCATATGCGGATGGTTGTTAAATAGATGGGGTAGGTCATTAATATATACTAAAAAGAGGAAGGGACCCAATATCGAACCTTGTGGTACACCCATTTTTACTTTTAAACCCATTGAGTTTACTCCATTTATTTGTACCTGCTGCTGTCTATCATTCAAATACGATTTTATTAAACTGAGCGCAAGTTTACCTAAACCGTAATGCTGAAGTTTCAAGATCAGGGTTTCGTGATTTACGCAATCAAATGCCTTCGAAAGGTCACAAAAGATTCCTATGGCATCTTGTGCCTCTTCCCACGCAGTAAATATGTGTTTTAATAAAGTGACACCGGCGTCAGTTGTACAACGTCCTTTGGTGAAACCATACTGTTGCTCATGTAATATTTTATTAGTGTTAAAATGGTTAAGCATTTGATTGAGCATTATCTTTTCAAACACCTTGCTGAAAACCGGCAACACGGATACGGGCCTATAGTTATTGGTGTCTTTACTGTCCCCGGATTTAAAAAGCGGTATTACCTTACTGAATTTCATTAGATCCGGGAAGACCCCTTGATCCACGCACAAATTAAATATTGAGGCTAAATACGGCGCTACAGTCTCAATAATTGAGGTACAAGCTTTGATAGACATACCCCATAGATCTTCCGTTAATTTGATCTTGATTTGCTTAAAACCTTTTATGACTGTTATGGGGTTTATATGCTGAAATTTAAATTCATTCGGACAGGCTGAAACGTTCGCTTTCAATAAATCAATAGAGAGCAAGGGAGAGGAATTTAAGGTTTCTGTAGTTTTAAGTGGGATACTGGTAAAGAAATTTACAAATTCTTGAGCAACTTCATTGTTGGAGCTCACAAGGCCACGCGATGTCTCTAGTGTGAAGTCATTGCCTTGTTTTTTATTTCTATTTGTTTCACTGTTGATGATTTTCCAAACCGTTTTTATTTTGTTGTCGGCTGATTTAATCTTGTTGCTAATGAATAAGGATTAGGCTACCTTGCAAGTGTTTTTAAAAATTTTCGAGTAAGTAGCAACATATTTATTAAAAGCTTCAGTGTTGATGTAAGGCTTAAGGCCGTACAGCTCAAACAATCGTTCCCTACTTTTCCGAATACCCTGTGTTGCCCAGTCACTGAAAATAAACTTTGGGCCAATAGTTTTAGATTTCTTTTTTAAAGTATTATTAAATTCGGTGTGCACTACCGAAAAGAATTCTTCATAAGAGATGCAAATAGTCAAGAAGTATTAAGGCGCTGTCAACATCAAAATCGCGCACACTGTCTATTTGTATGGGAGAAAACGAGACGTCACTATCACTGGGCGGCCAGGTTTTAGAAGAAAATAATGAATAAATATTGATATAAAAAAAAGTATGGATTATTTGTGAAATATGACTCGTTAGCAGTTTAGGTATGAATATGTTGACTTCATGTTTTTAATTGCAGACCCATACGTCAAAAAAATAAAGACATAGGACCGTTAATGATGATTTTAAGACCAATCTTTGCAATTATTTTCTATCGAGCCGATTTCGTCGAAATATATATCGAGTCCATCCAAGGTCTTTGAAATATGATCAATATTAACATATATTTTTTTGCCGTGCTAGAAAAAATAGTTTTTCTTAAAAAACTGCTTAAATAAGATTCCTTGCCCGTGGTACAGTTGGCTAGTACAGTTGACCGGACAGCGGGAAAATTTTTTTTTCCTTGGTACTGTTGACTGGACTACAAAAAAACATATTTTCCTTGGTTCAACATCAATTTCAACAAATTAGTTGTTGTCAGCCCCTTAAAGTATAAGCCATATACAGGGTAAAGATTCACTCATATGGCTTTTACATGGCGGTCCGTTCGCGAAAATATCAGTGGTCAGTACACTACACACTCATAAACTACACACATCAAAAGTATCTAGGGATCAACATATATTTTTGCAATAACTTTTCTCCTGATTGATATTAATTAAAATTTTCTTTAAGGATTCATCAAATAAAGTGTTTTCGTTTGTCACAGTAACGATAAACCAAGTCACCTTTGCATTAATAAAGAAATTTGCCATTTTCCTAATAAAGGGATTTTTGACATTTGAACCACTAACATTAAAGTTCGAAAAAATGACTGAAAACACAGTTTTCTTTAAAATTTTATTGGGTAACTTAAACAATTAAAAATCCGTGTTTCTACCGCGAACACTAACAACACAAGAACATCGGTTTGGCATACTCAAAATGAGTTCATCCAAATCACGCTGTGGAATGGCCGCCCATGTTCGTTGCAACAACAAAAAAAGGTCTTCTTGCGACTGGATACCCTCCATATTCGGCAGAGCTCTTCTCTGTAGCATATCCCATGCATGCTCAATCGGGTTCAAGTCTGGCGACTGAGCAGGCCAGGGCAGGACATTGATGTTAGCTGCGGCGAGAGTCTGTCTTACAACTCTTGCGGTGTGCGGTCGTGCATTATCATGCATTAACTGAAATAAGGGACCGATTTGCACTTGTAGAGGAACGATGACGTCTGATACAATCATCTCAGCATAAATTTGAGCGTTGAGGTTGCCTCTGATCCAAATCAACTCAGTTCTTCCGCCGATCCAAATACCCGCCCATACCATGATGGTTCCACCACTATAAGGATGGACTTCCTGGCAGGATTTTAATCGCTGTTGGCGTCCAGGGGTTCTCCAGTGTCGTATACGTCTTGTATCCGGTCTCATACCAAAACGAGACTCATCAGAAAAGCACACGAAACGCCATTGTTCTTCTGCCCAATTTCTGTGTTCAAGAGCCCATTGATATCGAATCCTACGATTGTGCATTGCTATAGGTGGTACCCGTAGCGGTCTTCGGGAATGAAGGTTCACTTCATGCAAGCGGTTTCTGACTGTTTGGTCGCTAATTAAGTTCCCTGAAGAGTGATGAAGCCTCACGGCTAACATCATGGCGGTTATTGTTGGAGCTCTTCGAGTTAAGATTTGAATGTATCGGTCTTGTCTCCGTGTGGTGCAGCGATACCGTCCTCCATGGCGCTCAGCCACGGTACCAGTGCTTCGGTAACGTGTCCAAAGTCGACTGATAACACTCTGACTTGTATTCAGAGCTAAAGCTACAGTACGTTGCCGGGAACCAGCTTCTATCATTCCCACGGCTCTGAGCATTTCTTCCCTGCTTAAATGACGTCGCCGCTCCATAATAACGTTGGTTTTAATCAGTAGTAGGGAAACAGTAGCACTAATAATGTCTTCAATGCGTTGTATGTTTTTATAGGGACAATATTGACAGCTTATTTTCATCTTTTACTCGAATTTGATTGAGAGTTCCTGATTCAAATTATGAAATGCACCAAAAAGGATCCATATAAATTTATAAAATCATAAATTTATTACAAAGCCACATCTCAATCTCCAGAAATCCGCATAAAAATGCTTGATCCCTAGACACTTTTGATGTGTGTATTTAAAAATGAGGTCAATGTTTATTTTTCGAATGTAAATCTAGGCGTACAATAGTGAATTATTTGCACTTCATTCATTCAGGGATTCCTGGGGAAGTACCCGATACAAAGATGGGAATTCCCCAGCGTATTGGACGCGTTCAGCTAAGTTAAAAGAATGTTAGTACCGCGTAAAAAGTCTAGATGGCTGTAGTGTTTTGATCTTGATGAAATTATGTAGGTAATAAGCACACTTTTAAAGTCTTGTTTAGGATTTGATCAGGTATTGCGGAAGTATTTGGGGGCCCCCCAAGACCTGAGGCCCGGGGCGGGCCGCCCCTACCGCCCCCCTGTTAGACCGCCACTGAAAGTTGTATTGTTGTATTGAGTTGAGATGAGGAATCACTGTTATTTTTTGCTTGCTCCAAAGCATTTATTTGCATATTAGCTCACTTTTCGGTATCCGTGAGAACCGCGGGTGTATAACTCGCAAATATATAAAAAATAAACTATTTTTTCGCTTGTAATAGTTGTTGGGCTAAATCTGTCATTTGTTTTTCCAGTCCTTGGGCTCTAGTATATCAGGCTCAGGAGATTGTGTAGTTGGTTCAATGGAATTATTTTTTCTCTCCTTGGGACAATGATTAGTAGGACATTGGTGTCGATTCTGTTGTGCACAAACTAAACTTAATTTAGGCTGTTGCTATCTTTTACTAAAAGGTAGTGCGAGAAAAGGACGGTTATAGCTATGAACTAAGTTAGAGATGTCAAACTAGTTTATGCCTTGCGCTTCACCGTGTTTTTAATCGACATGTTTTTACGTGCACCCTTCATTTGTATAGAAATATTAGTTCTAACTAAATTTGACAGCTCTAAATTACGTCCGTCTTTTTCTCGTTCTATTAGAGAGAAAAAGATAGCAATAGCCTAAATTAAGTTTAGTTTGTGCACAACAGAATCGACACCATTATCTGTGGTATCGTTCTTTCGTTCCATCAATAGTGTACAGTAGTTCCCTAACATAATCCTCTTTATAGTGCGAGCGGGATAGAACAGTCTAGGCTGAGGAAGCGGGGGCAAAATATAATGTTAGCTGTGAGCCGTGTACCTGTGTAACTTGTTGGAATAGGGTACTTAGATGACAAATAAATTCGAATTAGTCCGTCAGCATGAAGGTATTCCGTCAGATAGATTTCCAAAAAATATTGGACACATTTTTCTTTTTACACGTTAACAAAAAATTTAAGACGTATTGCGTCGAAAACTCGTGTGACGTCACATTTGAGTGCATCTTTTACTCAAATGTGACGTCACAAGCCCACTCATGATCTTTGACATGTTTTATCTTCGTCAATGTTTATTAATTTGATAAAACAAAAAACACGTATCCAATATTTTCTATAATATAACTGACGGACTAGGCAAACAGAATCATATTTTTTTTAGTCAGTCATTTTCCGTATACGAGGATTATTAAAACATAATATTCTGTTTTTGTATGTTTTTATTTACATATACCAATACCATTTATTCGTAACGTGGAACTTGCCGAGATCTAGTCGATAAAAAGTTGGCCACCACGCTGTCGTGGGCGCCCATACCTTGAATGGATCCGGGATGAACCTTGTCTTCTCTTCATTACCGTACACCGAGATTTCGATTTTCGCTCTGGTGGAAAAATAAAACCGAATCTCGATGAAAGCAGCTGTTTTGAAGTATAAGAAACACGACATTCTGTGAAAACATAAAATGAAACGTCAGTGGTGTCAATTCTGTTGTGCACAAACTAAACTTAATTCAGGCTATTGCTATCTTTTACTAAAAGGAAGTGCGAGAAAAGGACGACAATGGTGCCGATTCCCTTGTTTACAAATAAACCAAATTTAAGTTCAGTGCATCTTTTTCTTTCTATTTCATTAAGAAAAGGACAGAAGATAAATTTTAGTTATGTTCTGTCAAATTAATCAGCGCCATACAAGTTTTAGACGCGATTAAAAAGTTGACTACTAAAATTACATCAAATTACGTCAGGTGCTAACTAATTTGACAGGATTTTCATAATGAAATAGAAAGAAAAAATTTAGTTTAGTTTGTGAACAAGGGAATCGGCACCAATAGCTATGAACTAAGTTAGAGAAGTCAAACTAGTTTATGCCTTTCGCTTCACCGTGTTTTTAGTCGACATGTTTTTACGTGCACCCTTTATTTGTATGGAAATATTAGTTCCAATTAAATTTGACAGCTCTAAATTACGTCCATCTCTTTCTCGTTTTATTAGAGAGAAAAAGATAGCAATAGCCTAAATTAAGTTTAGTTTGTGCTGTGTGCACAACAGAATCGACACCTATGTACAAACACGGTCGATCGACCATGAAGTCGCTTCCTCACAGTTCAGTCAGATTCGAGAGTAACATCAATGAGTGAGAAGAACCAATTATGGCATTGGGCAATAGTGGTACAGCTTGACGTGACAGTCGAATCTTGGTTTACTACATTACGGGCGAATGCTGCGGGCCTGTTATTTCACCGAAAATTATTTTATAATTTTTCATTTGATAAGCTAAGCATGAATGTGTATTAATTTGGCAAACGATAAAATGCAATAAAATCCATTTTTTTTTATAAATTAAAAATATTGTAGACTTTTTTATGTGTTACAGAAAAAATATCAAAAAAATTAGGAGCTTCAGATTTCCTGAAAAACAAAGTATGTCACAGCATACATTGCCAAATGCACGTAAAAACATTGAGTAAATGTGTTGTATGTCGGGGCATACATTGCTAATTACAGTACAAAAATAATTCTAAAAAAACAAGATAGACAACGCCTAGAAATTGCTAGCTCTACAAAACACGTGTAATGGTAGTCTAGTTGACAATTTATAGGGCTTTTATCGGTTACAAAGCGCAGACGGACTTAGAAATTCGTGCATAACACTAACGTGAGCTTGGAGAATATAGCCTACATTGATCTTGAAAACTCATCGTCACGAAATGGCCAACATTATCATAACGGGTTTTACAATTTTACGGTGACATATGACGGTGGCGGTGGTGGGTTTGCGGTGGCTGTCACATATATTTTAGTAATTATCTACACGGTGTAAAAGACTTAATCACGAAGCCGTCAACCAAGCATTCTGTACATCAAACTAAGGAACTTTACGCAAAAATTATCGCTGGGAAATGCGAAATGCTTCTCCTATCTCTAGCTATCTCCGAAACTAGAAGGATCCCAGGTATAGTGTAGAACAAAAAAAATGATCGCAATGACGGGGAGAATAAGTGCTTTTCGGCTTCGTTAATAGGTTTTTTACAGCCTTTGATGATTCTAACGGGTTGGCTTGGGCGCTTGGGTTACACGCTTTGTTCATCAGTGTTTTCACGGGTGCATTCAAAATTTTTAACTCCTCGTAAAGCTCAAATCGAAAATCCTTGATCAAATTGGCTTCGTAATGGTATCTGTACCGGAAACTGCAACAATCAGTATACGATGGCGAGGGTATGAGGATTACTGCTTCGCAGAAGGAGGTGACGGCGTCCCATTCCGTCTCGCTCCGGACCATGGCTTGCACCAGGGCCGGACGCGAGAGGTCGCCGCCGCCAATCGCCGTTTCGAGGATATGGCGGTGCTCCGCCCACGCGGGGCACACCTCCACCGTGTGCTCCACCGTGTCTTCCGGTCGATCCTCCCAATGGAAACACCCGGGCGTTTCCTCCTGCCCGATTCGGTGCAACCGTGTCCGGTGAAGACCTGCGTCAGGCGGAAGGTGAGGACGCCGTGGCGTCTCTCAAGCCACTCCTCATAGAGGGGACTTATCGCCACTATTGTGGCGTGCCCTGCACGGGGTTGTGACAGTCGCTCTCTCCATGTCGCCATGAGATCCCGCCAGAAGTCTGTCCGCTGAGCGACAATTTGCCGCGGCAGCGGAGTTTCCCCCAGGCGTAGCGCCTCCGCGCGCCATTCATGAAGGCGCACGAGGACTATCGCCTCCAGATCCCATGGCGGCAATCCGGCAAGGAGGCTCGCCGCCTCACGGGCGATCTCTACCACCTTCTCTGGCTACCACCATTTGGGGCGCGTTCAGGTAGTGGGCCGCACGACTCCCGCGTAGAGCCTCCGGCAGGAGGCGTTTGGCTCCCCCAGGTTGGGCAGGAGCGGCCTGAAGGCAGCCCTGGTCCGTTCCAGTTTGGGGGCCAAACGTCGGAAATGTTCCCCGAAGTTCCACCGGCTGTCGAGGACAAGTCCCAGGTACTTCAGAGTCGACTCGACGCCGATGGATACCCCTCCTACCGTCAGTGAGGATCCTGGAGGTGGCGCATTCCGAGGCCCATGAAAGCACATGGCCTCGGACTTGTGCAATGCCACCTCGAGACCCAGTTGCCGGATCCTCTCAACGACTATCGCAACCCCGCGTGTCATGATTTCGGCCGCCACCTCGTGCGACCCCCCCTGTGCCAGCACCAGCGTGTCGTCTGCATAGTGAACCACGCTGACGCCGCTAGGGAGGTAAGCGCGCAGCACCCAGTTGTAACCGATGTTCCACAAGGACTGCCCTAGGACCGATCCCTGCGGAACACCGCACGACATCTTTCGCCAGTTCCATTCTCCGCTGCGACCGGGTTAGATGACGACTCTATGCGTCACGTAGTCCCCGACCACACGACGTAGGTAGGTCGGCACCCGGTGATACCGGAGTGCCTCGCTAATGCAGCTCCAGGGCATGGTGTTGAAGGCATTGGCGATGTTGAGAGACACCGCCAAGACAACCCCACCCCGGGACACTGCATCCCCCGTCGTGAGGGCTCTCACGCGCATGATGGCGTCCACCGTAGAGCGCCCCTTGCGGAAACCAAACTGGTGTTCCGCAAGATCCGGCGGCTCCGTCCCCGCAAGGTGCTCGGCGAGGCGGTTTGCAATGACTCTTTCAAAGAGCTTGCCGACCTCGTCGAGCAACACTATGAGCCGGTATGCGGACGGGGAGTCCGCAGGGCGCCCCGGCTTCCGAATGAGGACCAGCTTCCCCGTCTTCCAACGAAGCGGGAACTGGCCTCTCTCCAAGCATGTGCTTAAGAGCCCGTCCAGTCGGGGCCCGAGAACCTCCGAGGCCAGGACCCAGGCTTTGCCAGGCAAGCCGTCGGGTCCCGGCGGTATTTTTGGCGCTGAGCCTGCGTACCGCTGCTCTAAGGTCTACCCTAGTCACTTCCGGAGTGTCATCGTTGTCGTCCTGGTGGTCCGCTTCCCGCACCGCAGGCGGCGGAGCCATAGGCGGGGGGGGGGGATGTTCCCCCCGCGTAGGGAACAGAGTGCCCACCACGTCCTCCACGAGCTCAGGCCAGAGACTCTGCGTCAATGGGGGGGCTCAGGGGCGGAGTTTATCCCGCACCATCTTGTAAGGGCGCCCCCACGGATCTCTGTCGAGAGTCCCCAGCATCTCCTCGCGGGCCAGATCTTTGGCCCGGAGGACAGCCTCGCGGAGGTCTTCGCCGCTCTGTACCCCTCATAAAGCTCCGCCTCGATGGCTGTCGCATTCGGTGGGCGAATGCGGAGCCTGCGATGCCTGGCGTACAGGTGTCGCGCAGTCACGCACGCCTCGCGCAGAGATGTCAGCTCTCGCGACCACTAGTACACCTGACGTCGGGCGCTTTTTAGCCGGGCTCGGGGCATTGCCACGTCACATTTGTCGGATATGGCCTCCTGGAACCACCCTGCCTCATTGTTGATGTCGGCAGGCCTGTCCGGTGATGTCACCCAGGCCTGCACGATCGAGGCTTCCAGGAGGAGCTCCCGGTCCAGCTGCTTTAGCGCCCAACGCGGACCACTCGGGGCCTGTTGGACCGGCGCGCTTGAGGTCTGGGTGGAGACATCGAACCGGATGTACCGGTGGTCGGAATAGGTCTCCACCCCCTCCATGACACGCCAGTCAACGACACGCGGTGACAGAGCGGGGCTAGTGAACGAAATGTCCACCACCGACTCGCCCCGCATCCGCACACACGTGGGGACAGAACCCCGATTTAGGACGACCAGGCCCTTCTCTAGAGCCCAGTCCTCCACCATCCTTCCACGCACGTCTGTGCTGCGGGAACCTCAAGCCAAGTTCTTGGCGTTGTAGTCCCCGAGGACAAGTACGGGGAGGGAAATTGTGGAACTCGGCAAGAGTTCGGTTCGGGGAGAAGTAGACTCCCGCCACGACAATCTCCCCGAACCGTGCTGCTACGCACCCCCAACCCCTCCTGACACTTTCAAGGGTCGGGGTGCCGGTGGCGGCCGATGACACTATGGTCACTGAGCCGCTCAGGTCCACCACCCAGTCTTCCCTGGGCAGGACAAAATACGCCTCAGCGACCACAGCGATGTTAAACTACCACTGCGCCATGCTCTGGAGCAACAGATCCTGAGCGCAGCAACAGTGGTTGATTTTCGCTTGTAGGAAGCGCAATGGGGCCGTTATAGGCATTCCATTACCACTTCCTCCACGCGAGCCCCCTGTGAGGGCCCCTCTGCAGGCACACTTGTCGCGGCAGCGGTGGCGGTGACAATGGCAGCGGCTGCGGTTGCGGCTGCGGCGGTGGCGACGGTGGTGGTGGCGGTGGAGGGCCTTTCCTTGCCTCTGGTGGCCTTGGTGGGCGGGGCGCAGGCCTTGCTCCCAGCCCGGGAGATCGGCCGGCTTGCCAGCCGCCGCACATTCACCGCAGTGTGGCGTGGCGCAGCAAGCTGCGGACACATGACCGGGCTGACTGCAACGGAAGCAGAGTCCGCTGCGGTCAACCTCCAAGGCGCACTGTACTGACACGTGGTGTCCCACGTGGCAGCGATAGCACCTCAGAGGTCTAGGCTCCAGCAGCTTCACCTGCGCTGAAACCCAGCCCACCAGTAGCCTTCGGCCCTCCACTATCGTTTTGGCCGCTGTCACAGGGCAGCATACCGTAACGGTATGCCGTGAGGTCCGGACGTAGGGCGCCTGCCCTGACCTGCTCAGCAGGACACCCACCGGACCTGGCGACGGCAGCCACCACCTCCTCCTTGATCGCCGAGTCGTCCAGACCTAGGATGCGCAGGTCTGCGCATCTGATGGCCCTGGACACTCGGGCGTCGTCCGCATTCAAGGACGCTCTGAGCTTTTCAGCCAGAGCGTCAGCGGACGACCCACTGGTTTCGTCGGGGATCTCCAGCATACGAGCCCCCGTCGCGGTGACTTTAAGCCGGACGCCCCCAGCGATCTCGAGCTCTCAGAGATCCACCGTTTCCTTCGCCTTTGCCAGCAGGTCGCGATAGGACACGCCCCTCTATTCCGCTTCTGGCTGTAGTGTGATCACTACAGCTGCGGTCTTCGAGGCGGAGAGCCTAGCCGCGATCTTTCGCGCCCTGTGTTGGCGCTGCCGCTCCTCATTTCGGGCCTTTTTGCCTGTCTTTCGCCCCTTCCTCTTCTCCCCAACCACCTGCCATCCGGCTTCAGCCGCGGGAGGTGTAGGAAGCTGGGGGGCGGTGGCGGCGGCGGCGGCTGTCTAGCCGCAGGCGCTGGCCCACACGCCGCTGGCCCTGGCGCTGGCACAGTCACCGCCTGTTCAGCCACCTTGCCCCTTCTCCTCTTGGGCGCCTTCTTAGCCAGCGCAGGTTTCACCGGAGCCGGCTTTTCGGGGGAGGCCACCACAGCCCTGCCGGAAGAGGGCTGGCTGGACGGCCCCGGTTCAGGGGCGGCAGCCGCATACGAGGCCGCCTTCGGGCTCGTGGCTGCTTTACTTGCCGCCAGGGGGGGGGGCGCAGAACCATTTCCTCCAGGACGGAGAACCGCGCCTGGAAGGAAGCCAGCGCCTGCCGAACCAGGTTCAGGACCTGGTTCTCCACCGGCGCAGGCTGGCTCTGTCGCTGCTGCCGGCCCCCATTTTGAGGCACCACGCGAGAGCCAGGCTCACGCAGACTGGCAAGGTCTGCTTGGAGCTTGGCATTCTCCTTTTGGAGGACCTCCGTGGCGGCCGTCAGGCGGGCCACCTCCGCCCGGAGTTTGGCCACCTCCACTCCATCAATTGGAGGAGGAGGAGAAGGAGCACGAGGCCCCGCAAAGCTTGCCTCCGCTGCCGCCATGATAGAGGCGGAAGCCGCAGGTTTGGCTCTGAGTTTAGACGATGTCTTTATCTTCAAGGCCACGCCCCTTATCGCCGCTTCCACCTCCTTTACGAACCTGGCCTTACGTTCCACCTCGGAGCCACCAGGTGCGCCTGCCTCATCACCAGACCGGGCAGTAGTCCCCGGGTGGCGCCCCTCCTCGGCAAGCCTTGCCGACCTCACGGAGGCAGAGAGCCCCTCCCCTTGCCCCGGATGCCACTACGCTTGTTGGTGGGGATCTTTCGGGCAGAAGCCTCCTCATCTCCGGTTGACGACCTCGGTCGCCATCCCGCCTGGGCCGCTTGCGGAAAAACTTAGCGTTCTCCGCGGGCGTCCCGGCCGTCAAGCGGCGGGAGCTCCCTGAGCCTCCCGCGCTCACCTCACTGGATGCTACGTCGGACTCCGACCCCGCATCCCTCCTTTCCTCTGTTTTGCCCTTGCTGGCGGTGTTGTTTTTTGTTTTAAATCATCCATACTTAAATCCACGAGTATGGGGGAAATATTCTCAATCTGGGCAGAGACCCCTGTACCTAGAAGGGCAGATTTTGAGTATTTATTACTCGCCAGGGGGTCTGCAGGTACCCTGGCGAGGAGCGCACTAACGACTGATTTTTTCCATAGAACACCCGTCAGCCATACATCCCCTCGCGGTGCGTCGCCGCTTGGGATTCGGGGTAACTTTTATAGAGGTTTTCTACCTCGCGGTCCGGGCGGTTAAGCCAAGACCCTCGGTCCCCTATCGAAGCCACGAGACGTGATCCACAGCATTCGATAATGGGATTACGGGATTGGCGATGACAGAAGAAAGACGGATCCTTCTCTGTCTGCTCGGAGGCAGGGTGAGTGCACACCGAGCCCGTCTTCACTGCTCTGCTATGCCCTCTGCCTTACAGAGGGTCACGCAGAGGAACGCACCGGTGGTCCTGGTAGGTCCCCACCTATGTCAGAATAATTAGCCGCGGTAGTAACACTCCCCGAGGGATAAAAGGAAATTCTCATTTCCTCTCATTCCCCGGAGTGGGATACTGCCGCGCCCAGGGTGCACCGGCCCAGCAGCTGCTCTTCCCTCCAGAAGTATCGAGAGGGACCAGCAGCCGCCAGACACACTTGAGGACTTCTGACATCGCACCCCATCTGCTAAACGCCTGGGGAAACGAACTTGTAGAAATAACCCAGTAAAGTTTCATTTTGAACGTCGGTGTGATCTGAATCTTCTTCTATAGTTTTCCTGTACCGAAATACTGCTTTTTTTCATTGAAAGCTCTGAGTGAACTTTGTGATTCGTCTTGGTCGTTTAGTAACAGAAACAGTGGGACGTTGCAAACCGGTATTTTTGGGACGCTACTTGGAAGAAGCCCTCATGTGAGCTGCAGCTAAGTTAATATTCATATAGAGCCACTTGCTGTTGGTTCAGGTTGTGTTACAAGGGGTGCAGGGGTTATAGGAGTAGCGGGAGTTGATGAGAGTGACGGAATGTCAGTCAGTATCGGCACTTTCTTACAATTTGGTTCTAAAGAAGAGTGAGAGATGAGATCCTACTCGCACTTGGCCGGTTTTTTTCTTCTTCAAAATCTTGATGATTTATAGACTATTTGACGTGTAAGTCTGACAACCAGTCTGACCAAGGGGTATCGTATTACCTGGTACTTACTGGGTTGTGGAGGTCAGATAGGCAGTCGCTCCATGTAAAATACTGGTATTCAGCTGCATCCGGTTAGACTGGAAGCCGACCCCAACAAAGTTGGGAAAAGGCTAGGCAGATGATGACGTGTATATTTAATCTTCCCTCGCTTTCGAGGAGACATAAGTACTGTCTCCGCACAGTCCACACGACCAAACAACGAAACTTAACAATAAAACAAAACTGAACAACAATAACAAACAGGTAACAAGGGAAAAATAGCAGAAAAATATAACAAGGAATTCGTAAAAAGGATCACTGAGCGCGTCAAGACAGCGTGGAAGCAATTAGCAAATCAAGACTATTTTTTTCTGTTTACGGTACGCGCGCGAGTGAGTAATTGAGTATAGACGGCACTAGTGTGCGAGCGAGAGAACATGATAAGCGCCGCCATATAAGATTCCTTTCTTTAATGAACCGGGTTTACCTATAACCATTTTTTTCAAGTTAGGTATGTCAAAATAAACATTGCTAGATGTGTGTTTTATTTTTTCCATCAAGTTAGTTTTTCAATTTGAATTTGATGATTTACCACACGCAAGTTGTCATTTTTTTAACAAATACAATGGTGCCGATTCCCTTGTTCACAAACTAAACTAAATTTAAGTTGAATGCATCTTTTTCTTTCTATTTCATTATGAAAAGGACAGAAGATAAATATTAGTTTAATCCTGTCAAATTAGTCAGCACCTGACGTAATTTGATGTAATTTTAGTAGTCAACTTTTTAATCGCGTCTAAAACTTGTATGGCGCTGATTAATTTGACAGAACATAACTAAAATTTATCTTCTGTCCTTTTCTTAATGAAATAGAAAGAAAAAGATGCACTGAACTTAAATTTGGTTTAGTTTGTAAACAAGGGAATCGGCACCAATACCAAATTAAGGGTTTAAACGTGATTTTGCCAATAGAATCAAAATATGAATGGAAAATGCATGAATGATTAAATATCATATGGAACATTTGTAAAGAGAAGCATTTGCCAAATGAATGTTTGTAAAGTGCGTGCGACTAAGGCACCGGCCACACAGAACAGACGCAAGGCACGGACCCGTCGCAGTCGCGGCGCCCGTTGAATCTACTTGCATATAAAATGTATACAGCCGTCGCGACGTAAAACATACAGAAAAGACGGGACGCCGTCACGACGTTAACTCGTCGGCGCCCTATTGGAAAACATATAGAAAGGACAGGGCGCGGGCACGGCGCGGGCCTGCACGGGCGCAAGCGGGGGAGCGGAAAGGGCGCGGAGGGCAGGTTCTCACAGCGCTCGCGCTCGGCTGGCTCGCCCGCTCGCCATTGTGCATCTTGCGTCGGAGTAGTTAGAACGTTACGTGCGAACGAACGTTAAAATGCGTGACGACTTTGAATTTAACGTTACATTTTGTAATTTAATTGAAAATAATCCAGTAATTTATGATTACAACAGACCAGATTATTGTAACAGAAATGTCCGCCACCGTCCGGCGCCCTGTCTGCGACGCGTCCGTGTCTTTCCTATATACCTATGTTAAAAAGTCGTGACGGCGCCCTGTCTGCGACGGGTCCGCGCCCCGCCCTCGTCTTGCGTCTTTTCTGTCTGGCCGCTCGCTAAGGCGCGGGACAAACACAAGACGCGACGGGCGCGGGCGTGGCGCGGCGGGCGCGGGTGGGCGTGGCGCCACTTCTCTTAAATTTCATTCAAAATGAGAGGAATAAGAGGTGAAGCGCGAGACATACTACAAAGACGACATGGCGCGGGCGCCACTTCATCACCCTCGGCGCACCCCGCCACGCCCTCGCCGCGCCATACCGGCGCCGCTGTACACTAGACGCGGGTGAACTAGACCGAAAATGCGTGATGACTGATGATATAGAATTTTTCATCCCATCTATTCGAAAAGGACGACTTGGTTCGCCTTTAAGTGCACCCAAAGGTGGTGTTTTCTATAAGAAACTTTTAGCGGGCAGTAATGAGTTTTTAATCCTCTTTATAGATGTTCCAAATTCAAAAAGTGCGCCGCAAAGATAATTGCGGCGCACTTTTTGAATTTGGAACATTTTAGTGTTCAGCGCCGAAAGAAATCGAACGCAAATATTGTTTGAATAAAGACTGGCTGGTACGACTGGCTGGCTGGCGCGACGGCCCAGTCGCGCCGCCGGCCGCCGCGCTGACTGAATAAAATAAAGAAATCAAATTAAAAACGCGCGAACTACAGACCGCGTTTTCGTCAATTTTCATGAATTGTTAGAAATTCATGGTTTTGTTTTGAAAAATGAGTTCTTCAAGTGACAGTGAATAAAAAACACAATAAAGTGAAAAATAACTTTAGATCTTCAGAAGTCGGTGACCTTTGTTTGATTCATTTAGTTTTTTTTTGTCACCGACTTCTGAAGCTAAAGCTATTTTTAACGTTTCTGTGTTTTGTGAAGTCGTTTTTATTTTTTACAAAAAAGTTTTTTTTATTTTCCATTTTTAGTTGTAATAACCTATCCAAATATTAGATATGCATTTATTTTACATGTTGAAATTAGACCACACGACTGAAGTAAAAATGTTCATAAAATGAAAACTACTGGGCCAAACTATGTTACATTTTTATAGGACCAAATGGCAACTATTCCGCATCAAACTAAAGAATAATCAAGTCAATCGGCTCATAAATATCAGCGTAATCGGTGTAAATACATTTAAAAAAAACAGTCGAATTACCTCCGCCTTTTTGAAGTCGGTTAAAATTATGAGGCGCCTTTTATTTTCTCATAGTGGGTGATGAAAAGTAGAGTGTATCACTCGGGCGCAAAATATATTTTTGGCTCGGGCGACGTACTTTGAATCCCTCGCTACGTTCAGGATTCTATTAAAGAATCCCTCGCTACGCTCGGGATTCTACTCTAGAATCCCTCACTTCGCTCTGGATTCAAAAAAGCGCCCTCGCCGTAAAAATATTATTTTTCATTACTCATACTCTGAAAGTAGGTCTGAAGTTGCCTGAGGAGCGGGTTGAAAGTAATACTTTTCAGCCCTAGGGAGAATTGTTTTCAACTGACAGCTGTCAATTTATTTAAAAAAAAAATGGTTCATTTTTCTATTGAACCATGTTCCAACTTTCTATACAGCCACGATGTAAAATTGAAATAACATAAAGTTAAGTATTAATTAAAGAATATATATATTTTAAATATCTTTACTATAATTAAGTTTCAACTATTTCTTTAAAATAACATAGATTTGGGAAAAATATTTACCATTTTTCGATGATGAAAATGAAAAATAGGTATTGGCTGAATAGCTGGCCGGCCACAGAAAAAAAAAGCAAAATAGGTGGGAAAGCGGCAATAGGGTAGATGACACCATGAAACAATAATTCCAAGACACCTTTCTCTAAAAAAACACTTTATTTTGGGCCTGGAAACCCGATTTATTTTCAATTAATTGCCAAATTCGATTTTAGTTGCTTTGAAATCAATAAATAGTCGAGTCATTGAGTTGAATAAACAGTGACGTCACAGTAGGCTATTGCCATACAAAGTCTATTAGAGAACCGCGTTTTGACAGCTCTTTGGTGTGTCATCTACCCCATTCGAATTCCGATCTTCATTAGTTTTTTCGAATTGTATGTTTTTTTTTTACTTTCCTTGTATTCGTAATGAAAAGCACAGTGTTTACCTCGGGTTAAAGACTTATTTAGTCCCTCGAACTATTAGCGCCCTCGCTTCGCTCGGGCACCAAACCCCGTCTCGGGACTAAATAAGTTACTTTCACCCCTAGGGTAACAATGTACTATTGCTCCCTTATGATACAATCTACTATTAAACACTAGAATTCCCCAAATGCATCCCTGTGATCGCCCGCGCCTCGCCTTTCCGACACCGTTAGCGCGAGTGTTCTGCGCTGCACCGGCGCCACACCACCGCCCGTCGCCTCTTGTATTTGTCCCGCGCCCTCTGTATAGAAGAGGTGAGACGCGAGACATAGGTACTGAGATGGCGATGGCGTGGCGCCCCACTATGGAAAATCGTAGAACAACTGCTGATTAAAAATGGTTTTTGTCAATGTCGCTACTGGCCTGCTTTATTTATTTTACTCAATAGTTTAAGGACCAAACTAAACTAATATATCAAAAAATTATACATATTTTAAGAAATGATTTTTTTACAACACCACAAACTTTATAGTTTTGACGGACGTCCATGTTAAGCCCGTTCACTTCATCACTTTCAAATTGATTTTAACCTCTCGGTACCCGCGCGAAATAACGGTATATCTCCCTGTCGCACCATGCCGCAACACTTAGTTACGTCATCGCATGCGTCATCGGACACCGATAACGAAAACACTTATCGTTCGAGTTCCAAGAGCCCTTATCTCGAACCGTAAACATTGTCGTCTTTGTTATGAATCAGACTGCGTTTTATAATATAAACAACACTTGTGAAACCACTTCAGTATTATAAACAAAGGATATGAGATAGATGACATATGAGAATTTGCCTCGCTAAGACCTGTGGGCATATTTTATTTAATTTTGGTAAAACTACTGATTCAATTTACACGAAACTTTAGAACCAATGTAACAAATACACAAGTAACCTAATACATAATTCATATAAGAGTCTTACTGATACATTCTAATCAGATTTCAACTAGATTGTAACTAAAAATTCTTATACGGCGAACTGTCATTTTATTGTCATTGACCTCGATTTGAAAACACTTGAAATCTATATAAATATGAATATGTATGCTTATTCTTATATTAAATAATGAATTATGATTATTACTTACCTTGTTTTTGCTGTTTCCAAGACCATATTTCATTTTAGAACAGTCAAATTCACATTTTCAATTGTTTACTCCACATTGACAAAAAAAACGGTCGACGAAAATTTTGTTGGCTCACAAAATAATTTTGGTTCATTGTTCTACCTAAGTATCTTGCTACAAAGTAGCATTATACATTAATAAGGTAATAAACATTCACTTCACAACGTTTTCAAGCACATAACTAAACAAAAACATAATAAATCACTCGCGTGGCACTAAATGTTTACCTAAACTGACGTTTCAACGACTAACGCGCTTCTATATTTTTTTTTTTAAAGTTGCCCGTTATAAGTTACTAGTGTTTGGCATCGTTCGAATCGACTACTGTCAGGCACCAGAGGTAAAAATTGCCTAACGATTTCGAACCATAGGTTAAGTAAAAATAAGGTTTGAAGTTGTTCGTACGAGGTGGCATGAATTCATGCCAGCGGGGCTCAACGGTATGTTCGTTATCTGGAACGAATCACGGCACTCCGGTACCGAGAGGTATGTCATACATTACAGGAAAAGGTATAATGTATTATATATTTCTGGAAACCTCGTCTTTTGAACAATATGAAATAACTAATATGTATTTATTATGTTAACGTTTACCTTAAAATAATTGCAAAATAAAAGGCATGTATTTAAATCGATATCTATATATTCCCTTTTTTCGATCAAAATATTTCAAAGTTAAACCAAAAATACTGACTTGCACTCAAATTGTGCACACTAAATAAATCAAATTCGATATACTGTTTAACCCGTATGCTCCCGGCCGTGCCTCCAGAGGCACAGTGCATTGTTATTTTAATTGTGTCTGTAATTGCGGGTATTGAAGTGCTACAGCGCAGGCCACACCGCCAGCTAGCGGGCGGGCGAGCGAAGCGAACGAGGCCCTTTTCATACTTCGTTCGGCTTTTTCGGTAGCTCGCGGTGTGAACCGAAGTATGTAAAGAGGTGAAACGATGTTCGCCCACCCGCCAGCTAGCGGGCGGGCGAGCGAAGCGAACCATACTTCGTTCGGCTTTTTCGGTAGCTCGCGGTGTGAACCCCGAAGTATGTAAAGAGGTGAAACGATGTTCGCCCGCCTAGCCCGCCCGCCCGCTAGCTAGCGGTGTGGCCTGCGCTTAAGGCGGCTCCCCGAGCAAATGACCTTGAGCGAGCAGTTTTTTGGAGCCTACTCCTCTTTATCCAAAAGAAATACTTACTACATATTCTTGACTCCAAAATTGTCGTTTAATTTTTTTTTTAAGTTGCTTAATGATTAATAAATCCCCTCACAACGAAACCACAGAAATGAGAAATAATGATTTATAAAATGTTACTCCTCGTAAAGTAACCATTATTTTGATTTGCTACTTATACTAATGGATAGGCAATTTAATAATGAACTTAATTGTCGTTTTATTTTTTCCAAAAGACGTAAATTTGATTTTTTATAAAGAATAAAAACCACTCATTTTGCACAATTTGGCCTGCAGTGACTGACGTAACAACCACTTCGTAGTGCAAGCTGAATAGAACTTTATTCTAACAGTGTTTCAAACGAAGTTTGCACCACCACAAATAGAGGTTTTTGCTTAGGGTCATGTGTCCAACAATGAAACACTAAAAATTCATAGTCTCATACACCTTTTGTTTCTACAGATATAACTCTAATTTTTTACAGGTGTATAGGGAATTTCATTGGGTACCGGATGTCGTTTATGGTTTTTTAAAATTAAATTGTAATCAATCAGCAAAAAAGAAAAACTTAAAAATGGGTAATGTTTCAATGTGTCCACTGTGGGGTACACAATGAAACACTACAAATTCAACAATGAAACATAATATTGAATAATGGCTGTCTCATGTTTTGTGGAACATAAGGAGTAGGTGAATGTCAAAAAATACTTGAGTTCAATCAAAAACGGTTTTATTCTTAATTTCACTTAACCAGACTCTTCACATTACCTTTATTAGTTAATAACGACACACTATAAAAAATATATGAAAAAGTAACTACAACTTACTAGCTATATTTATGGCACTCATTAATTAAACTCTAGTTAGGCAATAATGACTTAATTTTTTCTAGCACTACAATTAGTCAGTCTCAGAATTATAAATCACAAACATTAAAATATTGTTTATAAAAATTATCAAAGATCACTTTACATTATCACATAGCGACAAATAAGTCGCAAAATTACGAAAGAACCAGTAATTTGCATTATTATAATATCTAACAAATATTAAATGCAAGTGTAGGACAATTACAAATAAGAATAAAAAATAAGAGAAGAAATAATACCAAAACAAAAGAAAATAAAAAATTAACGCAATTTCATATTATTACAAGATAGTACACAATGAAACAGTGTTTCATTGTGTCCATTATGCAACTGTTTCATTGTTGACTACCTTAGGTTTATTTTATTATTCTCAAAAAAAAAACTACTTAATTGTAACACTTTAAATTACGATATATTCCACGTTAATCTACGAAATATATTGAATGCTAGGTAATAATGAAAATTATGAAGTTTCTAACCATAATTTAATGAAAAATCAATAAAGAATTTTGAAAAACCTACATTTTTATCGAAAAATTAAAAAATTCGCCGCAGACACGTCCTCTCCCACGCGGCGCCGGTGCAAACTGGGTGGGGTAGTGCGGGGGGTTCACGTGACTGTTTTAACGCGACATAATGCGCGATCTGGCAACGCAGTATTTTAGAAATATTTCAGTGTTTTATTGTGTACCACTGTTTCATTGTTGGACATCTGACCCTATCTGTTTTAGAAATTCCGTAGTAAGATTGTATAATTTAGAGTGCAAGTTAGTATTTTTGATAAACAATTAGTTTTTTTGTTTTTGTATCATATTTCCGATGTACGAACCACATTTTTGGTGTGAATTCGATAAAAAAGGTCATCTCGTTTTGTGTTATTTTTTAGTTTTTTCCTACATGTTTAGTTAATCAATTGCACAGATAATATCAATTGGTTTTTTTGCATTTATTCTTCTTTGCATTCATTTTTCTGGTATGCATTCAGTTTCCTAGTTTGCTGAAAAATTATACAGATGTGCATTTAAAAATATCCCAAAATAAAATATGGTGAAAATAACGTTTTTTTAAAGTTCATTGAGACTTTTGACAGTTTGCCACGTTTACCCATGCTTTACATTTAATGTTAATTTGTAGCCTAGCTATCCATAACCAATATCAAATAAAAAAAACCGGCCAAGTGCGAGTCGGACTCGCACACGAAGGGTTCCGTACCATTGACTATATTTAGTATTTGTTGTTATAGCGGCAACAGAAATACATCATCTGTGAAAATTTCAACTGTCTAGCTATCACGGTTCATGAGATACAGCCTGGTTACAGACAGACGGACAGACAGCGAAGTCTTAGTACCTACCTAATAGGGTTCCGTTTTTACCCTTTGGGTACGGAACCCTAAAAAGCTGCGGATATTTGCGATCTTTGCAGTAATTAGTAAAAATGTGATAAAAGTCAGAAAACGGAAAACCGCTCGCTATCTATTGCGGTTTGAAATGTTGCTGTTTACATCAATAGTTTGCAGTATTTATTAATTAATCTGTGTTCGATTTTAATCACAACATTTTTTCTTAAAAAATATATATATATATATTATTATTATTTAAATTGATTTGTATTTTGATGTACTATATGATATTTGGTTTTTGTAAACATTAAAATAATAGTATTCATTGTTAAAAAATAAATATTGGACATTTTTGATAATTTTGAATTTGTTTTATTTTTTAATGTATGGTTTTAAATTCAATCATAATAAATTACATTCCATTTGAAGCCGCACTATTCTGCACTATTCTGTGTGCAAAATTTTAGAACATGATATTCAGAAATAGAAAAGTTATTGATTTTTAATCAGAAACAGACCTTTATTTTCCATAGTGCGCCCGCGCCACACCCCCACACCTCGCCTCTTGTATTTTTCCCGCGCCTAGCGCGACATCATTTCTACAAAAAAACGCAATGGATGAAGGGTCTTACCTGTCAAATGCGGGTCTGTGATGTCCCACATGTTTCCCCATGGCATCTCTATGACAGTTGTGTTCAACCCACAAGGCGGCGTTAGACTGCCGATCTACATCGAGTTCAACGCGTGCACACGTGAATTCTGCCATCATTGATATCACCAACTGAGAACACAAATTATTATCATCATCATTATCATCATCGTTGGCAGCCTTGTTCCTCTCACTGCCGAGTATAGGCCTCGTACCACTTGTGGGCGGTTGTGGCATGCAGCATGCCACAAGTGATGACCGGTTGACACTCGCGCAGACCAGGGCAGCATGCCGCATGCTGCCCTGGTCTGCGCGAGTGTCAATCGGTCATTTTTATAACAAATGACAACGGTCTTACTCTTAATATTCGTAAGAAAACAAGCAACCCATCCCGACTTCATACGGGTGCAACTTACTATTAGAGGAAATGCGAATGCGCTAAGCAAAAACTAAAGTCATCATCCGCCTAGCCTTTTCCCAACTATGTTGGGGTCGGCTTCCAGTTTTACCGGATGCAGCTGAATACCATTATTTTACATGGAGCGACTGCCTACCTATCTGACCTCCACAACCCAGTTAGTACCGGGTAATACGAAACTTCTTGGTAATACTGGTTGTCAGACTTTTTGGGCCTCTGACTACCTAACGTCTGGCAAAGATCTACAAATGACAGCCGGGACCAACGGTTTACGTGCTTTCCGAGGCACGGAGGAAACTCGGTATGTAATGGGCGGTCACCCATCCACAGACCAACCTTGGCAAGCACGGCTTAACCTAACGATAGACCCGAGCGGCTGTTATTATTTAGCCACGAGATTCTCAAAAACAAAAGCAAAAACTAAGTCAAGCCAAGCCAAGTCAACTTATGAATAGCTATAGGACGATTTAAGACTATCAAACAAGCAAATATAAAGTAGGTTATAGAAGTTGGCAGAAAAAAGACATGAAAGGTAGAAGTTTATAACCTAACTTGAGGCACGGACTTATTGGTTGTTATTTAGTAGTAGAATGGCATAGAATAGCATTTATCCGTATTCCCCGTTAGTAGCCGTTGAATACAAACAAACAATGGAATGATCCATAGACTATGTCCACAGATGAATTTGACACTGACGTTCCATTTCTTAGTTGTAAGAAGGCCTACTTAAATGTCATTTATATAAATTAAAATCATTCGTAACTTTTAATTCCCATCGCCTATTAACTCAATATTTTTTATATAAAACTCTGATACACTCTTCACTATAATTAATATAAAGTAGACCGTGAACGGCGCGGCGGCGCTCCGTTGATTTTTAAATTATACGTGGTTCCAACCTCGCCATTCTCCTTGCGACCAATATACCAACGAGTCAGGGGGTCTAAAATGGCCGCTTTAGCAGAATCGTAATAAGAATTACGTAAAAAATTTAAAAGTCATAAAATGGACTATTATTATTATGAGCATAAAGTCTATTTTAAGAATTTAAATTTTTGACCGTGATTCACACTAAGATTCTGCGTGGATTTTGCTAAAGCCATTTTAGACCCGCAGTCCTTTGCTATCATCGATCACTAATAAAAAACGTTTTTTATTAGTGATCGATGTTTGCTATGGCTATGGCCGTCGTGGCGGTAGACCCTAGTGATTGCTTGTATTTGTATAACTTCATAATATAATTAGAAAATTACAAATACTCATATTCTTATTCTTTATTGCACACAAAATTAAAAAATATACAAACAAATTAAAATTTATAGCCTAAGTACAACAGCGAGCTTAACCCAGAATTGGGTTTTCTTACAGCAAACCTTATTTCTGTTGCGAGATTTGCAGTCCTAGTTTTTTAATGAATGAAATGTCTCATTGGCCTTATAAATCAATGAACTTTAATAACGAATTATTGCCTGAAATGAAATTAGGTGAGAGAACAATTACTTATGTGCACAAACAATACAGTTATAAACTTAAATTAACTTATTTTATACACTAAACTAATACATACAATAAATATATATATAAATACTGTATAATATATATCTTTCTTTATATATATATATATATGTATATATATATATATATATATATATAAAAATAAAGAAGAATGAAAAGCAGCAGTATAGTAGGTACATAGACATCAACAAAGACGTCGAAATACTTACAAAATAGAAACCTTGAATGTAGTTCTTATTCGCCTTAATATCCTCGGTGTCCTTATATAGGATGGTACCCCGATGTTTAGACTGTTCGCATATTCCATAAAATTTCGGAATTACACCAACAGCTGAAATTTTAATTTAGTTGAAAACTTAGAAGTCGCCAGTCGCCAAGTTATAATTTAAAAGAATGGACTGTACATTTTCCGTCACATATTTGTGTCGTTGGCGTACAGTAGCACGCGCTGACAATTGCATTAGTAGGCCATTTTTCCATTATATTTTTATCTGAGTTACCTAATAGTAGATTATACAACAAGTGAATAAAAAGGGAATTTAGTTCGAGGTACGAAGTTGGATCCCGAGAGCAGCGAAGGATTCTAGAGTAGAATCACGAGCGTAGCGAGTGATTCTAGATTAGAATCCTGAGCGGAGCGAGGGATACAAATACCGAGATAAATTTTTTATTCACGTGTTGTGTACTCTACTTTTTACCATTGACTGTGAGAAAATAAAAAGGAGCATGGTATTTATATTTATCAGTTTTTATTATATAATCAGTATTATAACAACAAAGGATTAAATATTAAATTAAAATTAAAAATTTATAGTAAAATTAGAACAATTTTTAAAATTTAGTGTTATAGGCTGGTTTTGGTTTGAAACTGTTGTATTAGACAACACTTGGGTATTTGGCAAAGTCGCCGTATTTTGTGGTTGCTGTTGCTGAGACAGCTGTAATGTAGTCGTTTCACAACCTTTCGAAGTAGAAGGGCGCGCCGGAGATAGTGGCGCAGAAGGCTCAACAGCAGACGGTTTTAGATTTATACTTTTAACTTTCCGGCTGCATCTTTTCGATTTATTTTCGATTGAATCCTCGATATAACTTTCTGCTACTGTGCTGGACCTCCACCCTCCGTGGCGTTTTAGTTCTATAAGATCAGCACCTGAATTTGCTAAAAGGGTGGCAGAGCTTCTGCGGAAGCAATGTCCTGTGTACTTTTCGGGATTCGATAGATTTAAGAAACTGGCAATCTCTTTTGGCATCGCACCTATTTTGTTGATTCCAATAGGTTGGCGAATACATTTTTCGCCATGGTATTGTAAGAAAAACCTGTCGGTTTTTGTAATAATGGGCCGTAAAGCTTGATATTTTTCGACGATTTTTACGTATTCTTGGCGTATTACAAACGTTCTATCAATTTTAGTTTTCGTATCAGTTAAAACGATAAGTAATAAATTATCCGAGTGTTTTTGGATGTCGTTTATAGTTATCTGTAATCATTCATTACTGCGACAGGCTCCATTCACGCCGTAAATTAGCACAACCTGTGAACGATAATTGAAAAAATATGTATTGACAGGAAAACCTTAGAAGCACAGTAGGTTTGTAAATAAATATACATATATTAAGTAGGTACTTACTTTTACGGCCAGAAAACTGTGGTCAGGCGCATCATTTAGAAAACGTTCAATGTTTTCGGAGCTAAGCACTCTAGATTTCTTTGGCTTATTACCCTCGGATAGCCGTTTTAAGTATGTCACTAACTTTGAGTAGTATGAAATATCAATGTTGTGATTGATTCTCACTGTGGCTTTTAGCATAGAATATATGCTCCAAAGTGTCGACGGCTTCTTAGTCTTGGTTAAATCATTGAAATAGTTAAGAAATATGCACTCAGAGAAGGAATTGGCGCCATTCGTGGTTTTCCAGTCGCAGAACAAATTGTATGTTTTCAGGTACAACTCCCGAGATTTTGGCGGCAACAAATCATCTACTATAACTGCTGCTTTAGAACGAAATGATTCCGGAGTCAGTCTCTCATTTTCGATATCGGAAGAACTCATTTTATTATAATTACTTAAGTTAATAGATTTTCCAATAACACAAAACAACCACAATAACAGATAAAAAAGAACGTAACTAAATTGGCGGGTTTTTTTTTAAATTTGGAATAGAATAGCTCCATTCAGCCTCCCAGTACGTACTTTCAGCAGCAGCGTTTTTTTTTTTGTACGTAATTCGTGTTTGTTCCAAATTCAAAATGTCTTTATTCACTCAGTGAGTAAAAGAGAGTTTTATTCACTGTTATCGATGAATAAAATGCCCTTTTTCGAGTGGCAATGGTAAAAAATATATTATGTCGGGTTGTCAGGATTTATTCCGTTAGGCTCGAGCATTATTGGGCAGAAGACGGGTTTCGTGCAATGAAAACACACTGGATGCGATACAACTAACTAATAAATTACTTGAAATTACACTTTAACAAAATAACACGGGGCACAATGAAATGAGCAAATTAAAAAAGTGCTCGACGGAGGGCTATCGTTAATGCTAGGCCTGTTGTAGCTCTCTTTCTCAATTCTCAATTCTTTATTTGCGTAAGTACCTACCATAATGTCTAAAAGGTGGAAGGAAAATTATACTTAGTTACAATTATGGACCCTGTCGGGCACAGCATAGATTATAGTAGGAGAGAGGAGGAAGACTACTTACTGGCTGATTATTTCAGTTAATATACAGGGTGGAATTTTGTAATGCCACCTGGAGGGAAAGTACTCTTAATACCGAAGATAGCAAATTTTACTCAAAGGAAACATTCCTTCATTTTTAAAAAGAAATTAATCTGCATTCAAAGATTTTGAAAATTCGCGTGCCACACTCGGGAATCGAACCGTCTAAATTCCAAAAAAATAACATCCCGTACTTTTATGGCACCAATCGATAGGGTAAATCATAAGGATCAAATCCCTCTAACAAATACGATAAATTAAATGAAAGGGAAACCATGAAATCTTAACTTATAAATTCAATGGGATATTCCAAATTTGGCACATTGGTTCCTTATGTGGTCTAGGGGTGCACTAAGAAAGGATTTTTCAAAATTAACCCCCTAAAGGGGTTTAACGGGGTTCCAAAGTTTGTTTGGGGAAACAAGATTAGTTAGACTATTTTATTCGAAACTTCACAGGAGGATTCGGATTCATAAATGAGTAGAAACGGGTTTCAGATTTTTTCAGAATTCAACCCCTAAGAGGGAGAAATGGGGTGACAAAGTATAAAAATCAATGCACAGCCCAAACCGCTGAGTCTAGAGATTCCAAATCTGGCACATAGGTTCTTTATGAGGTTTAGGGGTGCACGAAGAAATAATTTTTCAAAATTCACCCCCTAAGGGGTTGAAACGGGGGTTTCAAGATTACATGGGGAAATAAGATTAGTTAGACTTCTTCATTCGAAACTTAACAGGAGTACTCCAATCAATAAATGAGTAAACATTTGTGTTTCAGGTTTTTTCAGAAATCAACCCCTAAAGGAGGAAATGGGGCAACAAAGCCTGAAATTCAACATAGATATTGTTTTTATGGTGAACTGGGTCGGGTGTATTACAAAAACAACGATTTTAAGATTTAATGTGGCGGACCTGAAATACAATCATTCCCTGTTGGGGTGCGATGGGGTTGAAATGAATAAAAATCAATATGGGTGTCGATACTGAGATTATCAGGGGCGCTGATTACGAAAATGGCATTTATTTTGAGATCCAGAAGATGGCGGATTCGACTTCTATACAGGGTTATTGTTGATTTATTGTGGTGATTGTGATAACGATGACGATGATTGTGATAATGATGCTGATGATTATGATGATGATGATTGTGATTACGATGATGATTGTGATAATGATGATTGTGATTAAGATGATAATGATTGTGATTACGATGATAATGATTGTGGTAACGATGATGGTGATTGTGATAGTGATTTTGATGGTGATTGTGATGGTGATTGTGATAGTGATGGTGATTGTGATTGTGATTGTGATTGTGATTGTGATTGTGATGGTGATTGTGATAGTGATAGTGATGATGATTGTGATGGTGATTGTGATAATGATTGTGATAATGATTGTGATTACGATGATAATGATTGTGGTAACGATGATGGTGATTGTGATAGTTATTTTGATGGTGATTGTGATGGTGATTGTGATAGTGATGGTGATTGTGATTGTGATTGTGATGGTGATGGTGATGGTGATTGTGATAGTGATAGTGATGGTAATAGTGATGGTGATTGTGATGGTGATTGTGATTGTGATGGTGATTGTGGTGGTGATTGTGATGGTTATTGTGATGGTGATTGCGATGGTGATTGTGATGGTGTGTGATAGTGATGGTGGTTGTGATAGTGATGGGATTGTGATAATAATTGTGATTACGATGATAATGATTGTGATAACGATGATAGTGATTATGATAGTGACTTTGTTAGTAATTTTTATGGTGATTGTGATAGTGACGGTGATTGTGATGGTGATAGCGATGGTGATGGGGATTGTGATGGTGGTTGTGATAATGATGGTGATTGTGATAATGATGGTGATTGTGATAATGATGGTGGTTGTGATAGTGATGGTGATTGTGATAATGATAATGATTGTGATAATGATGTTGGTTGTGATAGTGATTGTGATTGTGATAATGATGGTGGTTATGATAGTGATGGTGGTTGTGATAGTGATGGTGATTGTAATGATAATAATAAATTGTGATTATTATGAAATTTGGCACATAGATACTTTATAACCTGGATTAACATGTAGGACACTTTTATCCCTTTAGTACGATTCAGTGGGACAGTTACCGAAATGCACGCGGGCGAAGCCGCGGGCAACAGCTAGTATTATCAAAGTTGTGCGTGGCTCTAACGAGTATTTGTTGAAACAAATAGTGAAGTCCTCATAATTTATCATTTAAGTATTCGCTTATACTATAGTAGCATTTGCTTAGAAGGAAGAGCTTTAATTTATTGATAAAAGTGTTATATTTATCTAAATTCTTTATTATTTCGGGTAACTTATTGTATTTTTTTATGCACATGACCAAGGTACTATTGGAGTGCATTTTTAGTCGCGATGTTGGTAAGTTTAGCCTATTTTTAACCGACTTCCAAAAAGGAGGAGGTTCTCAATTCGAGTATGTACACCGATTACGCTGAGATTTGTGATCCGATTTACGTGATTCTTTTTGGTTTGATGCGGAATAGTTGCCATTTGGTCCCATAAAAATTTTACATAGTTTGGCCCAGTAGTTTTAATTTTATGAACATTTTTACTTCAGTCGTGTGGTATAATTTCATGTATGTTCACCGATTTCTCCTCCATTTGTGGAGTGATTTTCAAAATTATTTTTTTATTTAAAAGAGTATACTCCTGAGATGGTTGCATTTAAATTTGGTGAAGATCTGATGCTGGTCTTCGGAGATATACAATGGAACTCTTCAAAACTAGACGGTAAATCGTTCGTGATTTTTGCAATCGCTTGGATGTTTATTGTTTATACAACATCATGACGTAACATCACGCCTGTATGCTCTGAGGGGTACGCAGATGTGTACAATACACGCAAATTTCGACAGTCACCCCAAAAAAAAAAGTCGTTTCCCATCAATCATTTTTGCGTAAAGTTACTTAGTTTGATGTACAGAATGCTTGGTTGACGGTTTCGTGATGGGGTCTCCATTTATTGGGGATAAGCCTATTACCATGACACGTATTGTTAACAATGTAAAATAAATGCATAGCATATATTTGTATAGGATATTACGACTAAAAATGGAAAAATAAAAAAACTTTTTGCAAAAAAAATAAAACCGACTTCAAAACACAAAAAAGTGAAAAATAACTTTAGCTTCAGAAGTTGGTGACAAAAAAAAACTAAATGAATCAAAAAAGGTCACCGACTTCTGAAGCTAAAGTTATTTTTCACTTTTTTGTGTTTTGAAGTCGGTTTTATTTTTTTTGCAAAAAGTTTATAAGTCTTAAAACAATTTTCAATTGTATATCCTCTCTTGTTGTAAAGAATTCTGGGTAGGTACTTTCGCACGAACTTACAAACTTCGAATATGTAGAGACAGGATAGGGATAAAATCTTTAGTTCCTGGAAATGTGATTTACAGCTATCGGTGACTTCAATATTTACTAAGATTCTAACTAGTTTTTTTTGTAGGGTAAATAGCATGGGCGCGTCAGTGCTGTTGCCAGGTTCCGTTCAGCAAGTCTCCTTCTCACGATATCTGAACTTATGACCACTTGGCGTTCGTCACGCAGACTTTGTTGGACTAGAACTGCTTATAGGCGGCAATTTCCCAGAACAGTAAGTTGGATATAACGATCATCTGCTGCTGATGTAGCCTTAGTTCTGCCCGTACCAGGACCGCAATCCAATGCTCCAGTCTCTAGGTATCGTTTGTAAACTCGTTGCACCATAGATCTGCTGATTCAAAGTCTTAGAGCAACCTCACGTTGCGCAACGCCTGCTTGAAGTAGTGCTACAGTTTGAGCTGCTTCCTGAGATATCGTATCCATTATTGACCGAAAAAAGTAGCAAAAATACACGCGTCAGAGCAAATGATGGACAAAAACTAAAGAAATGATAAGAAATATCCGACTATCTTTATTGTAGAAAAAAAAAGTAACGAAAATCGTGAACTCTAGTCCAAACAGGGCAAATCCAGGGCTGTAGCTAAAGTTGAATTTGAGGTAGGGCAGCGGTGGTAACAGGTAGGGCGGAACTTCTGCCCTTCCTGTAACCAAAATTTGTATAGGAATCTGTCAAAGACTCCTGAATGACAGATATATCAATGCACAGCCCAAACCGCTAGTCCTAAATACTTACTTACATGAAATTTAGAGGGAGAGGATTTCTTTGTGAATAGTAGGTATCCATAAAGGATTTTTCGAAATTCCACCCCTAAGAGGGTGAAATGGGGGTTTAAATTTTCTCTAAAACTTTATATTCTCTAGGTTGATTGACGTGAAAATTGCTGCACGCACTCTTTAGTTAACAGCAAAAAAAAATCAATTTTATCGATTTTTGACAAAACGTACACTTTATTAACCCAAACTACAAACAGTAACGGGTAACGGTAACCTCTAGTTTGTTTATTTTAGACTATAAGGGGATTTACCGGACCATAGACTACAATGTGGGCTTTTGCACCATAGACATTATAATTCTATTCTAAACAAAATAAAGAATTATTATAATATGATTTTCACAATTAACGGTTGAGCTAGTTTGTAGCAGTGTTGGGCAGATTTTAATTGCAAGAACAATTAAAGATTAACAATTGATTAATTGGTAAATATAACCACAACAACTAACAATAAAATTAATCAATTGTAATTGTGGAAAAATACAATTAACAATTATTTAATTGTTAACTGTAGTAGTAACAATTAACAATTAATTAATTGTTAGTTGTAATTTACTACAATTAACAATTAATTAATTTTCAATTGTTTTATGAATTTTAATTAAAACTAACAATTAAACAAATACTGCTGTATAATATACAGCCGGTATATATAAATAATTAAAATGTGTGGTTAGTCGTCTGAGATTTCCAGCTTTATTTTCCTAAATCTTTTACTAATTTCGTTTTGATACATAAAATTAATTGTTAGTTTTAATTGTTTCATAAAACAACTAAAAAAGTTAATTGCAATTATTTTAATTGTGAGTTACAATTGACATACGTTAATCAAATTAATTTAATTGCAAGGTGCAATTAAAAGTTTAATTGCGATTAATTTAATTGTAATTAATTTAATTGCAATAATTTTTTTAGTCAATTAATAAGATAATTGACAAATTAATTGATTAATGCCCAACACTGGTTTGTAGCGAGACGTTCCCAGGTGCGGGCTCCATGGAGGGTGGGAAGCCGGAGAGATGAATTTTTTATACTATACTATGGATACTCAAAGACCATACGACACCACACACACACACACACCACACACACACACAACAACCACACAAACTCACAAACCTCACACACATTCACACGCACATACTGCACAAACACACACCGGAGAGGAGGCAAAAGCCAAGGATTCTCCCAAGAGGGGTGCATGCAGCACCTCTCTAGCCCCCGGATGCTCCGCTGCTAACGTAGCGAGCTCCAGTGCGGGTACAGGTCCGGCAGTGGCGAGAACCGCTGCCAGGACCAAAACCAGGTCCCGTAATAAACGGAGGACCGCGGCGCTGCTCGGGACCAGTACCGCTCCTCCCTCTTTTTCAGGCGCGGAGCCCGCCACGACGGTTAATTCCTCTGGCCGGGCTCCCCTCATACATCTTCCTCCGCCTACTGCTCCCCCCCCGGTGGCCGTCACTGGTCAACCGGCGGAGACCAGCACCACAGGTGACGCGTTCGCGCTCACTTGGCAGGTGCAGAGGAGCAGGCGCAAAGGCAGGAAGGAGGATTCCGGCAAACAACGCCACAGCGCTGAACCCTCAGTGCAGGCTGCCCCGGTCCCTTCGACGGGTAAACCGAGAAGGAAGAACAGGCCGTCCCTGAGGCAGCGGCAGACACTGAGGACGGGTAAGTCCCCTCAATCTATACAGGCTAACGCCACGGGCCGGGTTAAACCGACCCATGGCAATGTCAACTTCTCCACAGGCAAGCGGTCGCAGGCCGTGGCCGGCAGCAGCCAACCGGGACCCAGCCAACCAGCAGCCAGCGGCGCGAGTGGACCAGCCACGCAAACGCCACCGCAACCCGTTCGGATGGATCAGGCCGCGGCCAAGCGAGCCCTCAACGAGACTTTAACACCTCGAGGAGAGCGCAAGCGGCCGCGTCTTGATAAATCCAAACGGGACGCAAAGCGTAGCTACGCCCAAGCTGTAAGCTCCGACCTTGATGTCGCAGTCACCTGCGGCCGTACGGGGCACATCAGCAAGGAGGTGTCAACCCTGGTTCTCGCGGCTATCCAGAAGAAGATACTCGTCGAGGCCTCTTCTCCTACACAAGACTCACCTGCACCGACCTTCAATGCGAGGCCGGTGTTCAGCAGCGGGGTCCTCAGACTGTGGTGCGGGAACGACCACACCTTAGCATGGCTAAGGAAACTGATCTCCGAGTTGCCTCCCCCCCCTAGCACCCTGATAGTGGTCAGGAGGCAGGCGGACATCAAGCGCCGGGTAAGATCAGTACATCCTCATTCCTGATGAGCAGGGGATCTTCGCGGAGCCGTCCGACATCGGGCGTGCTCTGTGTTACCAGAACTCTTGGGTTGGCATCAAGGAGTGGATGTTGCTGGGCGCCAACAAACAGGCCGAAGCGTGGTATGTGATGGTCGGGGTCCCTGAGGACCAAATTCCGACCCTGATGGAAGCCGAACGCCGTCTCTCATTTGGTGCAGGGACGGTGTACGTTAAGTTCAAGGGTCCGAACGGCAGATTTGTCGACGTCCCTCAGGGATATCCGGGCGCCGCCAGCGCTGGGACACAGGTGGAGGAGGCAACTCCCCCCCCAACAAACACCGCGGAAACACCCGTGGTTGAGCCTGCAGTAGCAGCGCCAGCCGCCCCTACCGCCGCTAGCGTGGGCGCCGTCCTCTCGGGGGAGGAGCTCGAGGACATCATCCTGTCCTCGGCCTCTGACCTGGAGGGGGACGGCTTCGATGCGGGTGACCTGTTTGCTGGGCTGCGGCTGGCAGGTGACGAGGAAGGAACGTCCAGTGATGGCGTCCCCTTCGTCGACCTGTAAGGTCCTGCAGGCCAACCTCCACCACAATCAGACCGCGACGGCTCAGCTGCGGAAGTGGCTGGAGGTACAACATACGGCCATTGCCTTGATCCAAGAGCCGTGGATTAGGGCGGGCCAAATACAAGGACTCTCCAATCTTGGTGGTAAGCTCTTAGTAAGTACAGATCATGATAAACCAAGATCATGCATCTATGTGACACGTAACATAAAAACACAGCCACTAACAGATTTCTGTTGCAGGGATGTCTCTGCAGCTAGGCTACTGATACAGCGGGGGGACACAGTAGCAACTGTGGTCTTCGCCTCCGCTTACATGCCCGAGGCAGAAGAGCCGCCGCCGCATGACCTCGCCCGCCTCGTGACTTACTGCGAGAGCACTGGGCTGGAGCTTGTCATAGGCGCCGATGCGAACGCTCATCACCCTCTGTGGGGCATGGACACACAAAATGCAAGGGGTAAGGCGCTAGTAGATTACTTATTTACAACTAACCTAACCCTACTAAATACAGGTTCCGAACCAACCTTCGTAAACAGACGTAGCCAAACAATCATAGACCTCACTCTGGCATCGGAGGGTGCTGCGGCCATCACCACTGGCTGGCAGGTCTCCAAGGAGGCCTCCTGCTCGGACCACAGGTGGATCCGCTTCGATATTGAGGTCTGTGTGACACCAACACTGCCACGGCGAAACCCGCGAAACACTGACCGTGCTGCTTATACACGCATCCTCGAAACCAAACTTGCGTCAGTAAACTACGGAATGACCTACGAGGACACGCAGCAGATCGACGAGCGTGTAAGTCATCTCACAAAATCAATGCTAGACAGCTACCATTCATCCTGCCCGGAGACCACTCCGCCCACAACAACAGGGAAGCAACCATGGTGGGGTGCGGATCTGGAACGTAAGCGCGGGAAGGTAAGGTCAGCCCTAAACAGAGCCATGAACACCTGTGCTGATGAGGATTGGGACGCGTACTACGCGGCCAAAAAATCATATTAAAAATGCATCAGATTCAGGAGCTCCACTGGATGGCGCAAATACTGTGGCAACATCGAATCCTGCCAACAAGCAAACAGGGTAAGGAAAATATTGGCACAGCAGAACCCGACTGGGCCTGCTGTCCTCCGTAAACCTGACAACACACTTACCACCTCACCAGAAGAGGCGACGCGCGTCCTTATTGAAACTCACTTCCCAGGCTGCGCTTTTACACAGGCTATCGACTGGACAGAGGTAAATCAAACACCGTCAGAAAACGACTGGCGCTATGCACACAAAGTCGTCACGCTGGAAAAACTCCAGTGGGCGATTCGGTGCTTCCATCCTTTCAAGGCGGCCGGTCCAGACGGGGTCTTTCCTGCCTTACTGCAGTGGGGTGGGACCTCTGTCGCCAACAGACTGGTACCCATAATGAGAGCGTGCCTGGCCTTCAGATACGTTCCAAAAGGATGGAGGGAAGTGAAAGTCATATTCATTCCTAAGCCAGGTAAGAGTGACTATACCAACGCCAAACACCACCGACCAATCAGCCTGACCTCCTTTCTCCTTAAAACTTTGGAGAGAATTTGCGAGAGAGAGCTGAGGGAAAATTATCCCACTCCACACTAACCAACACGCATACAGCTCGGGCAAGTCCACTGAATCCGCCCTCCATCTAGTGGTCGGCCGGATAGAAGAGGAGATTCACCAGAAGGGCATCTGTCTGGGCACCTTCATAGACATCGAAGGAGCCTTCGATAAAACAAACTTCGCCAGCATCAACACCGCGCTCTCCCGTCACGGAGTAGAACAGGTACTGACAGACTGGATCACCAATATGTTAAGCAAACGAGTGGTTCGACTTGAAGGGGAACAGCAGATGGCCTTGATAGCCAGAGGCTGCCCCCAAGGTGGAGTACTATCCCCGCTCCTCTGGAATCTGGTGATAAATGACCTCATCACAAAACTCAACGCGAACCATTTCTACACAATAGGGTATGCTGACGACCTCGCTATCCTCATTTCAGGTAAAGTGACAGGGATAATCTGCAACCTCACTCAACAAGCACTACGCATCGTTGAGCGGTGGTGCAGAGAGTTCGATCTCTCAGTGAACCCCACGAAAACTGAACTAGTCATGTTTACCCAAAAACGAACACTAGGCCTAAGGGCCTAGTGTTCGTTTGTTTGGGTAGGCGATAAGTCGCCTACCCAAACTTTTCGATACGGAACTCCAGTTAGCCGACGAGGTCAAATATCTGGGAGTCATCCTGGACAGTAAGTTAAATTGGAGTAGTCACTTAGATAATAAAATAAACAGGGCCTGCATCACCTTTTGGCAATGCAGGAGGATGATAGGTAAGAAGTGGGGCCTATCCCCTAAAATTATACTTTGGTTATACTGCGCGGTTATCCGACCTATGATCACTTATGGGGCAGTGGTCTGGTGGCCCCGTACCAAACTAACTACAGCCTCCATCAAACTGCAACGCATGCAAAGGCTTGCCTGCATGGCGATCACAGGCTGCATGAGGACTACCCCGACTGCAGCTCTCGAAGCCATGCTGGGGCTCCCACCGCTTCATCTGTTCATACAGCAGGAAGCGACGATGACGGCTGTACGCCTTAATACACTTCAACTATGGGGTAAGAAAAAAACACAGCACACCGCGGTACTGGAGGGATTCCACAACGAGTTCCCCCTGACGAAAGCAATAAACGATCGGATACCAAAACAATTAGTATTCGATAAGAAGTACAAAATCCAGCTCCACGAGGATCACCACTGCGAGGGATTAAACCCCGCGGAACTACGGATCTTCACGGATGGATCTAAAACAGGTACTGGCACAGGTGCTGGAGTCTTCTCCGAGGATCTCAACATCCAGATAGCCAAACCTCTGGGGGCCCACAACACGGTATTTCAGGCAGAATGCATGGGCATTTCCCTGGCGGCATCTGCCATCTTAGCCAGGAAGGTTGTGGACCACTCAATCCGTATACTCTCAGACAGCATGGCTGTACTGCTGGCACTAAACAACCACACAGTCAACTTTGGGTTAATACACGAGTGTCACCAACGCCTGAACCAGGTTGGTAATCTCAATAATATAACCATCCAATGGATTAAGGGACACAGCGATTCCCGTGGCAATGATGCCACGGACGAACTCGCTAGAAGGGGATCGAGCATGGCAGCGGTGGGACCCGAACCTATCGTGCCACTCCCTTTCGGATACCTACGCACACTGGTAAGGAACCGAACTAGTGAACAACACCACAAGCTATGGCTAGACCACGGCGAGTGCAGGCAGGCCAAGGAAGCACTTCCTACTATCGACGGCCGCCTCACTAAACGCGCGCTTCGGTTGACCAAACCGCAGCTGCGCACAGTTACAGCTGCCATTACTGGACACGGCTCTTTTAATAAACACCTCTTTGTCATAGGAGTCACGGACAGCCCCCTGTGCCGTGCCTGCATGGAGGAAGACGAGACAGCAGCCCACGTGCTTCTGCACTGCCCAGGGGTTGCAACATACAGGGCAAAGTACTTCGGTAACCCAGGTACTCTCCGCGAGATTGTCAGCAACACCAAGGCGCTGCTGGCCTTTCTCGGGGAGTTAGGGTAGATCGAATAAAATTCCCACCCGCACGCAAAATACGCGCTTTGACGTGGAGTTGCGGACACCAGCCCGCTATACAATACAATACAATACAATTGTCACAAATGTGGTATAATAAACGGAAAAGTTTAGATAGCCCCTGTAATTTATTTTTTCCATATCAAACTATGAACTAACAGTTTACTTAAAATAGCATATTATTAATTATCTTAGTTTTTGGTATTTTTTAAGGTAGGGCATTGCTGTTTTAAGGTAGGGCATTGCCCTACAATGCCCCCCCTAGCTACGGCCCTGGGCAAATCGTTAGCATCGTGTTTATTGCTTGATTACAAAGTGAGTTGACGGTACTTTAGAATAAATGTATAGTCATTTTAATCAGCATGAAACGCACTCTCTGAAGTTATAGCTTTAATAGTTGTAAGTTTTATATTTTTTGAGAAAATCGAATCAGCGTTCTAAGGAAGCGGGTGGCCCGGTTTATTTGCTGGTCAGTGTACGTATATGTAAATTTATAGACAAATCAAGATTATCCATTTCTAAAAACGATCGGAGTACACATAGAAGGTCTATCTATTCATACACGAAATCTCTTAAAGGGTCATTGTACACATCATTAAGAATAACTTTTACTATGGGACCAAACCCTGAATCGCAAAAAACAATCAGCTGTTCCAGTATATACGTAAATTATATTGACGATTATGCGAACTTATTGTAGGGAACAGCTGATTTTTAAAGGTTGGTAGTGTCCTTGCTCTTCGCTAGGCTCGTTGGCGGGGGCACCTCCGTACCCCAGACACAGGTGCTACAAGTACCTACTTGACCTGTTTTTAACCAACTTAAAAAAAGTTTAAATGTATTTACCGTTGTAGATGTAAAGTCTGTACGGATTCGGTGACTGTCTGCGTATGCCCAATTTCCACGTGTTCTGGGAATCTTGGTAAGGCATCGGAGAAATAATGTCATTGATCCAAGGTAGGTAGTCGTGTATGTTCAGGAATCTTGTCGGAGCCCCACAACCGGGGCCGCGGACCGCGAAGCCCAGCTAAATGTATAATAATCAAGTATTAGTTGAAAATTAGGACTAATTGGGCGTAAAAATACCCTAAACGAAACCGAAAGGCACTTGTTCCCACAATCATTGCGATATCTTTTTTGAAACCCCCATCTTCCCACGTATTCCGCTTCCCACGTATGGTCCGGAGACGTGGGAAGCGGGAACCTCCAAGTTGCAGAGATATGGGGGTTCAAAGTTCCAAACTTTTCACATTTTTTTAAGGGTTGTACCTCTGTCTGCAAAATCGGAACCTTTATAAGCAGGATCACTTAGTTGTCCGTCTGTGAAGACCCCTTTTCTCAGGAACAATCAATGCGGATTAGTGTTGATGTCCCATATTTTTCGATTTCACAAGTGTAACGACAGTGGTAAGAAATAAACTGCAATATTTATTTAAACTTTTATTCGGGCAGAGTTTTCCCTTTCAATGATTACTATTAAGTAATCCCACAAAATCATCGCTCCGGGCTTTTATAAGACTGGCTGGCTGGCGGCTACTTCACCTCCCCCAGCTCGCAGTTTGGCAGGGCTAGGCTCTCGTCGTGGGGAAGTGACGTAGCAGCTAGGCGTGGCGGGCTTGACGGCTGTCAAGTCGGGTGGCTTAATGGCTGGCTAGAGGTATCTGGCGTTACACAAGGGAATCAAAACCTATAGGATAATATTTCCATTGACATTTGGCAAGAAACAATATCAACAACAGTACTAAAAAGTCCTACAACTCACCAGTCTCCAATATCCCCACGATTGTCTGGTGATGAGTGCGGTACCAGCGTCCCAGACGCAGGGCGTTTTGGCAAACTTGGATACTGCGCAGAGCGGGTTTATTGGGTTCATGCTGGTGTATGACAACTGTGAAAATTATATCATCAGCAATGCCGAAACATAGGCCGGTATGCATGTGTGTATAATGGTGAATACTTATAGACATCGCATCAGAATAAAGAAAACGAATAGACAAAAAGCGGACCTAAGAAAATAGACTGATTATATGAACTATGATATGGCTAGGAAAGCATATACCAACTGTTGATATAATTTCTTTAGATATAACATTTATATACTCTAAAACATAATTCGTATAACGTTTTTGGATTTAACGTTTATTTAATCGAAAAGCGTGACAGAAACGAATCGCTGCAAAACCGACTCCACGTAGTCTTGTCTGCCCTGCCCCTAGAGTGTTATTTAAAATCGCGTAGGAGCGGAGGGGCGAGGCGGCCCGCGAGCTGAGGAGTAGGTGGTTCTAACATTCACCGGTTCTAACACTCGCTGCCGCGGCTGAAGTTGGCCGCGGTGGTGAGCGTGAACCACATCTGCGACGATAAGCTCGCATGGGACCACCGGAGCCCCGCAACCCCGGAGCCGAGACAGAAACAATGCCTGCTGCATGTTGCATGCTTGCTGCATGCTTAATTGCATGCTGCATGCTTGCATGCAGCAGGTATTGTTTCTGTTCATGCTTTGCATGCAAGCATGCATGGTGTATGCTTGTTTGCATGTTTTTTACAGGGAAATAAAAACCCCGCGTTTTATCGTATTAGACTAAATAAGTTTTATGTCTTTTGAGTTGTATATCAAACGATTTTATATTCAGTGTAGGTTAAGCATATAAAAATTTGTAACTTTAAAATTATATCCATTGTTTATTATATTAACTGATCGTTATATCAAATAAAATTATAGATTCATTTGTTATGTCTTGTAAATATTAGCTATTTTGTAATTATATCATATATTACTTACCCCGTGTGATATAAATGGACATAATCTCTACGGCCCTACAGAGATCTCTAAGAAAACCATGGATCTATGGCACCAATCAATTAATTAATCAAGAGGACGTTGACGATAAATAATGAATTTAAACATACCTGGGCTTTATAGTAAAACTCTTCGCAAGCTTGGTTTTCCACGTATTTCATATGTATAATCTCTTTTTCCAATGTGCCAGACGCTGCAATAGAATCAAAATTAGCATCAACAACAATTGTAGCCTCCTGTAAAATTAGCATCAACAACAATTGTAGCCTCCCGTAAAATTAGCATCAACAACAATTGTAGCTTCCCGTAAAATTAGCATCAACAAAAATTGTAGCCTCCCGTAAAATTAGCATCAACAACAATTGTAGCCTCCCGTAAAATTAGCATCAACAACAATTGTAGCCTCCCGTAAAATTAGCATCAACAACAATTGTAGCCTCCCGTAAAATTAGCATCTACAACAATTGTAGCCTCCCGTAAAATTAGCATCAACAACAATTGTAGCTTCCCGTAAAATTTAGGTTACGGCGGCCAATTTCGACGGAGTTTAACCAATTAATCAGCAGCAAAAACATATTATGTACCTACCTATACTTAGTGCACAAGTTAGACATCTCTGTTCTCTCAGACCAGTGATTCCCAACCTTTCTTGGACCAGGGACCACTTTGGTGTCTTCATTGTTAGCAGGGACCTCATGGTTTTAGATAAATATGGATACCGACAGGATTATTTACCTGCCACAATACAAAATTTGGAAAATGAGATGAATTAAGGCTGATGCTCAAGGGTAGTTCGCGAAATTCAAATTTTCTCACGTTTTTTACAATTTGCAGGCCAGTGCTAAGTTGTATGTTGATTAAAATATTGTTCGCGACTGTAAGACGTATGTAGTTACAGAATTATAATGATCAAAATCATCAGTACAACCCTCCAAGTTCATAGAGGTGCAGGAATGATTTTGACCTTGATAAAGTCATTTTTACACCTTTATGAACTTTGAGGGTTGTGTTGATTATTTTGATCATTATAATTATGTATCTTACAACCGCGAATAATATTTTAATCAACATACAACCTAGCACTGGCCTGTAAATTGCAAAAAAACGTAAGAAAATTTGAATTTCGCGGGCTACCCCGGAGCATTCACCATAAGTAAGATAGTGAAGGATACAAAAGCGATCGAAGTGAGTTCGAAAACTTTAGCAAATATTTATAAAAATAATATGAATAAGTTAGTAGAATTTGGCGAAAATACCTACTTATGAATAGTCTCCAAGAGAGAGCGCAGCAAGAGTGCAGCAACCTCAAAAAAATTAACACCAGCAAGAGTGCAGCAACCTCAAAAAAATTAACACCACGACTCTGATAGGTATTCAATTAATTTGGGTTGAGCCTGCATCTTCTGTGCAAGTTAAAAAATACGAATAACCTTTCGCGGACCATACTTTAAGCTCCTGTGGACCACCGGTGGTCCGCGGACCATAGGTTGGGAACCACTGTCATAGACTAACAGTCCGATGATGGGACGGCAATATGAGTCGATGTTGGGGAGATCAGGGGCAGGGTGAAGGCCATAACGTGCTTTCCGAAGCACATCATATGCACAGCTTTATGTATAACACCAACAAACTTTGGGTTGAGCTTATCATAATCAGCCTATAATGTTCCTACTGCTGGGACACAGGCCTCTTCTCTGTGAGAGTGAATAGCGGGCCCCAGTGCGGGTTGGTAGATGTCACATGTCTTCGAAATTTCTTTTTACTGCTACTACTGCTTGTATTAATTAAGTTAGTGCCGCCACCACTGGCAGTGGCGTAGCTAGCATGGGTGACACCCGGTGTGGATATTGTAGGTGTCACCCCAAAAATCAATCAAAACAGTTAAAATAAAAATTACGTTTGTCTATTCGTACAAGGAGTCATTTTCGATTTATACATAAAATTCTATCAATTGAAAAAAAAGAATAAAGTGGTAAACTCAATATAAGACTGGTATTGTACGGAACCCTCTCCACGCGAGTTCAACTCTCACTTGGCCGGTTTTTATAGGTGGCATTAGTGATGTTCACGGTCGGGTGTCACCCCTAAGCGGGTGACACCCAGTGCGGGCCGTCCCTGCCGCCCCCCCTAGCTACGCTACTGACTACTGGGCCACCGCGGTCTGTCGTTGCACACGACCGTTGGTTGGCAACTACAGTACTTTCACAGTTTTTTGTCTTGTGACTGGGACTGTAGCTACATTTAATTTTCATCTTTGTTTCGAAAATTCAAAAGAGCCTGTAACTGGCCTACTTATAAATGCTTTGTTTTTGGTTTTAACGTGAAAGGTCTATATTTGTGCTACTCTCACATCTGTATGTTGGCGGTTATGTTTGCTCGATTTCTTATCATCTTTAGCATTGCAATAATTTGCACTGCTTTAGGTATTTGCCACAAATGGTATGAATTGTTGGACTACAGTTCGAAACTATTGTCAGTACAATTCAAACGGCTTAAGAGCCATTTCACAAAATTTAAACGCTCGAGTTTAGGTAAAAGACCGCAGCTTTGTGTATGTGTGCGTAGCTATCCACACTTACACAACGCGAACAATGCAGCGCGAGTGTCGAGATGAACTAAACAATCTTGGGCCGTTATATATAATCGTAATGCACCTTGATTTGAGATTTAGGCAAAAATATAATTTATTTATTGAGTCTTTAATCTATTAAACCCTTCTAAACTAATAAAACACAAATATATGTTAAGTAAATATGTGTTTTATGTGTATGTTTCTATTACATATTTTTTAACACACTTGCTCGTAAAGTGAGCCTTATTACATCGTTATTAAGGCCTTATACCGAACACACACGTGCATAATATAATTATGCCTACAATGTTAAGTTAGTAGGTACCTAACTGCAAATAATATGCGAGTACACAGAGCATTTTCAATGAGGGATTTTTTTTTTAGCTCTTCCCTAGTCGCTGGATAGATGGCGCTAGGAGTAAGTATGATAATGCAAGGAACGGAACCTAAAAAAACTAATTTTAACAAAGCGCGAGAAATGTTGGTTATATTCGGAAGGTTAAGCAAATGAAAGTGTCAGTCAACGAGAGTATGTGACGTGACACAATGTTTATTTTTTCAAGCGTTTTGGCTTTGGCATAGTAAGTTCAACGCCATCTATAGAGTTCTTGGAAACTAAGTTTTTTTTTAAAACCTCAAAAGGAAAACCTCTCATTGAACCGGGTAATACAGTTTTGTTTTTGTCACCACAAAGAGGTTTTATGTCGCTGAAAATCCATTAACATTTTTGGAATAAATAATTAATGTGTCCATAATTAAGACGGAAAAACATTTATATCAAATTATTTATAACCACTTCGCAGCTAAGCGCGCGGATTTGCAAATACCGTAACCGCTCACATGCAAAAATTTTTGCAAGTTTTCAAAACATTTTCTGCCCGATCCGATAAAAACACCTGTAGCTCAAAAACTACAAGTCCTAGAGCAATTTCAAAAATACTGTTGTCAAGCTGATTAGATAAGGAATTTACTTATCTAGAAATCAAAATGAAATACTTTAATTATATACTCCAAGTCATAATGTATAGCAAAAAATAGTTACAAAAACTGATATTTCGCTAGAAATATCAGTTTTTTCTTAGTTTTTTATCCATTTTAACATTAAAGAAATAAACTAGACTATATTTCCTTTCCAACAAGACCACAATCTCATTTATAGCTCAATAGCATCATATCTAAATATACTTATGAAACTAGATACTCACTGTTTGTTTACATCTGGGAACTAATTTTTGCCAGCCGGTGTTGGATGAAAAAACACACAAACCCACATGTTTTTTGGTGTAGATAGTTGAACAATCTAATCACCTCACTAATTAAGCACTGTTTTTCCCATTTCACACACGTTTTAGTCACTAAATCACGTATTTCTTCACACAACACAATCACTATAGGTACATATAATAACTACTTTTTCACGGGCGAAATATTGCAACTTCGAGATTCCAAAACGAATTTACGTTGACAAAATAATGAAGCACGGTTCACAAGGATAATTTTGATATATAATAGTATCAGCTACCATTAAAAATACCAGAGTTATCACGACATTTGCTGCGCAGGTAAATTTGAGTGTTCACCGTCTGTCAAATGAAAGTTTTTTTTTTTTTTTCGGCAAGTTGTCTATGGAGTAGTGTTGCGATGTTCGATTTTATTATTGAGGAATTTAGTAACGAATTGAACACAGAGGTATAAGCTCTAGAGGAGACAGTTTTAGACGGTTTTTAATGCAGTTTTTTGGGAGGCGGGTGCGCGTAGTACAAGTGTGACAGATAGCTATCAATTGTAGGACAGCGATGCACATGTGTGACAGATAGCTGCGGAGAGGATTTACAATAATTTGTTATAGGTGAAATGTATTTGTATTTTATCACTAAAATTATAATTTCGAAGTAGGCTGTATGGCTATAAGTATCACCTGACATTTGGCGCATTTGTTGCTGTGAGGTAAATAATTAACGATTTTTGCAATAAGTACATGTTTGTTTTTTCCTCGCAAGTGTGTTGAAAAAGCTCGTATGAAACTCGTGAGCAACTTGCTCACTAGACACTCGGCTGATTTACGCCTTCGCCTATGGCTCGGGCTGCAACCCACAGCTTCAGGCGCGGATACAGGATTTATTTTAGGGGGGGGCAATTTTTAGAAAATTAATTAAAAAAATTGATAAACTTTTTATAACAAATGGGCGTTACTTTACAGAAATCCATGATATGCAAGATACAAGGGGGCAGCCAGCTTTTGGGCCAGGGGGGGGGCGGAGCGTAGCGAGAAATTCTTACGACACCTTGCCTTGGACAGGTTACAATGGTTTCGAACGTTCATATAGGTTTCTTGGTCGAATTTTAGACAAATTCAAGAGAAAATAGTCTGTAGAGCGAGCGAAGCGAGCTTGAAAATATTAACTCTTTTTCTACCGACCTACTAGAGTTACCTGGGCCTCTTATAGACAAAGTTAAGACTCATGAAAACCTAGGTTTCAAGAGCGAGCGCAGCGAGCTCGAAATTTTTTACAACATTGCCTCAGATAATTATGATATAACACCATTCTATAGCATCAGGCAGGAAAAGCTATAACTTTTAAAAATCCTGACCTTCTAGGGGCAAAAATTTATTTCCCCTCAAAAATTTACTACGAGTTCCTATAATAGGTATTAAAAAAAAGAAGTACTTACTAACAAGTTTTTATTAAAATTAACAGTAAGCCAGTTTATTAGTATGTTGTTTTGTAGAAGATGTCAGGAATATACTACGACTTCACGTTCTTATGTAATGTTCCCTGATAATGCCAAAAGAATACGCGCTGACGTGAGCGAAGCCGCGGGCACAGCTAGTTGTAACTAAAACAATCAATTTTATTGAATCAGACTTTCCACTAGTACCCTGCACGGCGGCGTCTCTTCTAAAAGTACTACCCTCCTATAATCGATTCACGCGATTTCTCATTCTAAAATGAAAACAAAATAGCTATCAAATTTCGGACCCCAAATATTTTTAAAGGAGTGTTATGTGTTTTCAAACCCTTCAAATTGTAATTACGGTTCTATGTTCCATGTCGATATAATTACATATACACACATCAACAGAATCTAGGGATATTTTATATTTCATCAAATATCTAAAAATCTATGAAGAATTTTCTGATATAGTAAATGGAAGAATGATAGGTTATTTTAAGGTCTATAGTAAAAAATAAAAAACGTTTCGTGATTTTTTTGTTTTAAATAAAAATGTTTACTTTTTTAATCGCCGTAGCAAATTGATATGGTAAAAAATCTTCATTTCTTCTTATAAAGCTATTAATTTTAATGAAAATTGAAAAAATCTTATAAAATCTAATTATTAATAATCAGTGTTGCCACCTCTTACATTAATTACACATCAACATCGATAGTTCATGCTTAAAATTAGATTGTCAATGTCTTGCTGCGGTATGAGGTCCCATGTTCTTTGCAAGTGTTCGTAAAGTTGTTGTTCTTCCGTCAAATTTGGCGGGAAATCTCTCAAAGCTTTTCGTTGTAACATGTCCCAGGCATGCTCGATAGGATTTAAGTCGGGCGACTGTGCAGGCCAATCCAAAACTTGAATATCATGGTCTCGGAGAAGGGCCGACACCAGCCGCGCCGTATGGGAAGGAGCATTATCGTGCATGAGTAGAAATTCCTGGCCCATTTGGATTCTGTGTGGAACAATAACAGGCTCTACTACCTCCTCGTGGTATTTTTGTGCAGTCATGATACCTTGGATCCAAATGAGCTGGGTTCGTCCGCCAAGACGAATTCCTGCCCACACCATGAATGTCCCGCCTTGGTATGAGTGGAACTCTTGAGGGTGACGTAGACGGCTAACTCTCCCTGGAGTTCTCCAAACGCGTGTTCTTCGTGAATCCGGATGAAACCCAAACCGGGACTCGTCGGTGAACAGCACCAAAGACCATTGTTCGTCACTACATGGTAAATGCTCCCGAGCCCACGAAAGTCGCCGACCGCGATTGCCACGTCGCAATGCTGGAACACGTAGCGGTCTTCGAGCATGAAGACCAACTTCATGCAACCTCCTTCGCACGATTTGGTCGCTTACCAGCAGCTGGTGGTCCTCCTAGAGCCTTTGTACTAGTGGCATCGCTGTGATATTGGGTTGACTTCTAGCGGTCATTTGGAGAAATCGATCCTGTCTCTGCGTAGTAACGCGATATCTACCCGTGTGCCGTTTAGCTACATCCCCAATACTGCGATAACGTGACCACAACCTTGATATCACGTTTTGGCTGGTGTGTAGGGCCTCAGCAACGACGCGTTGAATAGCACCATTTTCTAGCATGCCCACGGCTCGTAACATTTCATTTCGACTCAAATGACGACGTGACATGACTCCTAAAGCTGACACGGCACGTTAAATTAAAAAAGAATAACAATCTAATCCCTTTTCATTAATTAATATTAATAAAACAATTTTAATTTTCCTTAACGTAACGAATTACTAACAATTTTGCCGCCGTATTTTGTTTTTTCTTTTTTTTTTAATATTTATTATTTAAATTTTGAAAATAGAATAAATGAGGTTTCAATCTGTATACAAACTTTTTATAAAAACTAAAAAGATTTTAAACTAAAAATTCGTAAATAATTTAGGATTAAGGTATCCCTAGATTCTGTTGATGTGTGTTAAGAAAAGAAAATTTAGATGTCAGTGTCAGGTTGTATGTTGAACAAAATATGATTCGCGATCGTAGCAAATAATGGATTTGCGGAGTTACAATCAAATCATCAATGAAATAGTCTTTAGAAATTTTGAATATCGCGGGCTACCCTTGCGCTTTCACCTTACGTGATCGATAACTATGTATATGAATTGCAAATATAAATAATATCCACCTCGCTTCTGTTTCTTTTTTCTTTTATTCTTTCCGTATATTGACACAATGATAATACAACCCTTACGCCCCATTGCTATAACTAATAAAACAGAAATATAACTATTCATTTACAAACTACTAAAATAATACTTTACTTGATATAAAACGAAATTCTAACCTAATGAAAAATAAAATACAAAGAGAATCAAAATGTTGTAGTCGTAGTATAACAATGCGTTTACAATAGATACGCTCGAAAATCGGGACGCGGAAAAAAATGGCACAGGTCCTTCGTCGATGGGCGCTCGGGCCGTACTAATCGGTGCTCGCTTATACGTCGTAATTTATTCTAATTTAGAGTGAAGTTAAAAATTATATTGTATCTGATTAAATGAATTGATTTTAATAAAACTTTGGAATTAGTTTAGTAAAAGAACATAGTTTATTTTTACATTCTTTTTTCAATGTAATTACGCTTTATTCAAACCAAAAAATCACGATAAAATAGCAGTATAAAACGTAAAAATTGACCTATGACTTTATTTTTTTACTAATTTATGTTATTAATTATCGTTATTCTAGTACATTATGTGTCGACAAAAGTATATGTCCGATGCTTTGTGTATTGTTTTGAATGAAATTTATAAATATTTATGATAGAATTAGGAGTCTGAAATTGACTCTGCGAAGATTTTTTAGTAAACTAGTTGTGGGAGATTAATCACTACATAGTAAACAAAAAAGTTTTTTGTAAATGTGTTACATTAAGTGTCAATAAGAAAAACTGATCTATTTTTAACATGTATTCAAAAATGCCAGGTTGTTCGCTAAGATGGTAATTTAGGCGACTAAAGTCTTAGAAATTTGCGTGAAAACGTGAAATGGCTCTTAAGATAATAAAGCGCTTTCAGCGGATTACCAAGCATGCTGCGTCTTGCGGCACCAAGTAGAATAAAGCGATGGAAGCGGTGTAACGCGGCTCGCTTAAAACTTCGCGACCCAAAGGTTGTAAGCGACGTGGAATACGCGTCACATACGCGTTTTGGCCAACACATCAATTCTTTACATTACGGTCGGGTTTTCTGACATGGTACCCCGGGTGTGGTACTGATTGTAAAGACGGTTCACGTTAAAAATCAAGAAAGCTCAATATCACTGGGCGTGGGCAGCTAACAAATCGTCGTTAAAGGTAATGAAGACAGTCCACACTTGAGTTTGTTACATAATGCTTAGATTAATACTTACAATCCCCCATTTTGACTGCATAAATCTGTTCTAACGTCCCGGAACCTTTGACAGGCAGGCAGACGGGGAGAACCGGAGCTGTTTTAAAAAAAAAATTAAAATTCTTATAACGAAATATGCTTATATAGGTAACAGTATTCAGTTCGTATTAGTTCAATCATACCATACGTGACTCTTTTTGAAATGAAAACTTCTTTAGGGTGAAGGAAAATCATTGAAATCATCGTCACGTGAGTCACGTCCCGTCCGTCACGCTTCGTAGCACTCGTAGCCGATGCGCTACGACTGAGGCAAGGCCTGAGGGTGAGTGGTGGAGGGGGAGGGGTTTAGGGGGGACGTGAGGTAAGGGGGAGAGTGGACGGGGAGGGGGGGCCATTAAATACCTCCCTTCCCCTCAGGTCTACCTCACCCCCGTCAACTCCCCACGAAACCACCCCTCCCCCTCCCCCCTCAGGGCTAACTCACCCCCCCGTGGCCTAACTTCGCACCCGTTGGAGCTAGGAAGCCGAGTTTGGGCTGATTTCAAAGAGCTTGAAGAGATCTTTCATCTGCCTCCAACAGAATTATGAATTTTTGTTTTGGAGCACGATCGCATCACGTAAAGTTATCGTCCGTAAACCGACTTTACAGAAAACCATTTTTTTTTTAAATAAGTTAGTTTAAGCTAATTTCTTTTAGTTTTCACTTCGGCACTATCACTATCGGCAGTCCCCAAAGACTGCCCAGCATGTTTTTTTTTTGCTAATAGGTGATGGTGGTACATGATTACCTAAACAACACCTTGGTCGAGAGGTTTATCTGTTAATAAACAATAACACTATTATAAATACGGAAGTTTGTGAGGATGTATGGAGGTTTGTTCCTCTTTCACGCAAAAACGGTTTTGGGTGGAATTTGGCACGCAGATATTTTATATGCACTAACATAAATATAATTTGCGTGGGTGCGCGAGCTGCGCGCAGCTCGCGTGTTGTCGTGTTCTTGAGAAGTATCCTTACCATCATAAAATTTTGAGCATCCATAGGAATCCTTAATTTTAATTAGAAAATCCGTTACAACTACCCCTAAATCAGTATGAAAACCCTTAAGAACCCCTAAAACATTATAAAATTAATATAAAAAAAAAACATTATAACATAAAAGTAAAAAACCTTACTTAAAATCTGAGACCCATTAAAAAAAACATAACCCTAAAGTTGCTTGTCGTCGCCCCTGAGTTACGCTTCACCCACTCGACCTTCGTTACGCTACGGGGGTCGCCGGCTCGCTTCGCTCGCCACCTCCCCCCTTCTCTCCACTCGGTCTCGCAGGTTCGCTCCACTCGGGACTTGGACAGGTATCGACACCCACTATAATATTTGTTAAAACACCCAATGGCTATCTCTGACCGTTACGAAGTTATAGCCTTTTTATTTTTAGGGGAGGTTGGGGAGAGGAGGATACCCTCCGTATACAAATTTAAACGCTCCTCAATAATAATTTATAGTAAAAATCAAAAAGCCGTTACGTGTCCTAGTTTCCGAGATACGATGGGGGGAGGGGTGAAGGGGGGGAGAGTGGGGAGTTTTGAAAACTGATTTTGACTAACGCGTTGCCCCTTTATATGAATCTGAAAAAAAAAATGTTCCAAGTCTTTCAATTTCCGAGATCCGCCTAAAGGGGGTGAAAAGGGGGGCAAGGGGGGAAATTTTGAAAACTGGTTTTTACTTTCCCGAGCCTCCTCTATACGAATCTGAAAAAAAAACGTTCCAAATCCCTTGGTTTCCGAGATACGATAGGGGGGGTTGAGAAGGGGGGTGAAAAGGGGAGGTTTGGCACTTTTCCCATACTCGCGAGAGTCACTTGTTTACGAATCTGTCAAAATATACCCACCTCCCCATCCACCATCTGGGAGAACAATTATGTCAGTCAGTGAGTGGTAATCGAGCTTTATATAGTATAACTAGTATTTGCGTGAGTGCGCGAGCTGCGCGCAGCTCGCGTGTTGTCGTGTTCTTGGGAAGTATTCCTTACCATCATAAAATTTTGAGAATCCATAGGAATCCTTAATTTTAATTGGAAAATCCATTACAACTACCCCTAAATCAGTATGAAAACCCTTAAGAACCCCTAAAACATTATAAAATTAATATAAAAAAAAAACCTTATAAAATAAAAGTAAAAAACCTTACTTAAAATCTGAGACCCATTAAAAAAAACATAACCCTAAAGTTGCTTGTCGTCGCCCCTGAGTTACGCTTCACCCACTCGACCTTCGTTACGCTACGGAGGTCGCCGGCTCGCTTCGCTCGCCACCTCCCCCCTTCTCTCCACTCGGTCTCGCAGGTTCGCTCCACTCGGGACTTACCACCACCAGACAGGTTTCGACGCCTACTATAATATTTGTTCAAACACATAATGGCTATCTCTGACCGTTACGAAGTTAAAGCCCTTTTATTTTTAGGGGAGGTTGGGGAGTGAAGGATACCCTCCGTATACAAATTTAAACGCTCCTCAATAATAATTTATGGTAAAAATTAAAAAGCCGCTACGTGTCCTAGATTCCGAGATACGATGGGGAGAGGGGTGAAGGGGGGGAAAGTGGGGAGTTTTGAAAAATGATTTTGACTAACTCTAGGCCCCTTTATATGAATCTGAAAAAAAAAATGTTCCAAGTCTCTCAACTTCCGAGATCCGCCTAAAGGGGGGAGAAGGGGGAAAAAGGGGTCAATTTTGAAAACTGGTTTTTACTTCTCCGAGCCTCCTCTATACGAATCCGTAAAAAACGAAAAATACGGGTCTCTTTGTTTCCGAGATACGATAGGGAGGGGGAGGAAGGGGGGCGAAAAGGGGAGGTTTGGCACTTTTCCCATACTCGCGGGAGTTAGTTGTTTACGAATCTGTCAAAATATACCCACCTCCCCATCCACCATCTGGGAGAACAATTATGTCAGTGAGTCAGTCAGTCAGTCAGTGAGTGGTAATCGAGCTTTATATAGTATAATAACTAGTATTTGCGTGGGTGCGCGAGCTGCGCGCAGCTCGCGTGTCGTCGTGTTCTTGAGTATTTCTTACCCTTATAAAATTTTGAGAATCCATAAAAATCCTTAAAATAATTGGAAAATCCGTTACAACTACCCCTATATCAGTATGAAAACCCTTAAGAACCCCTAAAACATTCTAAAACCTAACTCAATAAAAAAAAAAGTAAAAAAAAAAGAATTCATTAGAAACGTTAAAAGCTGAGTTACGCTTCACCCACTCGACCTTCGTTGCGCTGCGGAGGTCGCCGGCTCGCTTCGCTCGCCACCTCCCCCCTTCTCTCCACTCGGTCTCGCAGGTTCGCTCCACTCAGAACCTACCACCACCGGACAGGTTTCGACGCCTACTATAATATTTGTTCAAACACCCAATGTCTATCTCTAACCGTTACGAAGTAACAGCCCTTTCAATTTTAGGGGAGGTTGGGGAGGGGAGGATACCCTCCGTTTACAAATTTAAACGCTCCTCATTAATAATTTATAGTAAAAATCAAAAAGCCGCTACGTGTCCTAGTTTCCGAGATACGATAGGGGGAGGGGTGAAGGGGGGGAGAGTGGGGAGTTTTGAAAAATGATTTTGACTAACGCGTTGCCCCTTTACACGAATCTGAAAAAAAAAATGTTTCAAAGTCTCTGAATTTCTGAGATCCGCCTAAAGGGGGTGAAAAGGGGGGCAAGGGGGGCAACTTTGAAAACTGGTTATTACTTTCCCGAGCCTCCTCTATACGAATCCGTAAAAAGAAAAAAATACGGGTCTCTTGGTTTCCGAGATACGATAGGGAGGGGGAGGAAGGGGGGCGAAAAGGGGAGGTTTGGCACTTTTCCCATACTCGCGGGAGTTAGTTGTTTACGAATCTGTCAAAATATACCCACCTCCCCATCCACCATCTGGGAGAACAATTATGTCAGTGAGTCAGTCAGTCAGTCAGTGAGTGGTAATCGAGCTTTATATAGTATAACTAGTATTTGCGTGGGTGCGCGAGCTGCGCGCAGCTCGCGTGTTGTCGTGTTCTTGAGAAGTATTCCTTACCATCATAAAATTTTGAGAATCCATAGGAATCCTTGAAATAATTGGAAAATCCGTTACAACTACCCCTATATCACTATGAAAACCCTTAAGAACCCCTAAAACATTATAAAATTAATATAAAAAAAAACCTTATAAAATAAATTAAAAAACCCTGAGACCCCTTTAAAAAAAACATAACCCTAAAGTTGCTTGTCGTCGCCCCTGAGTTACGTTTCACCCACTCGACCTTCGTTACGCTGTGGAGGTCGCCGGCTCGCTTCGCTCGCCACCTCCCCCCTTCGCTCTACTCGGTCTCGCAGGTTCGCTCCACTCAGAACCTACCACCACCGGACAGGTTTCGACGCCTACTATAATATTTGTTCAAACACCCAATGGCTATCTCTAACCGTTACGAAGTAACAGCCCTTTCAATTTTAGGGGAGGTTGGGGAGGGGAGGATACCCTCCGTTTACAAATTTAAACGCTCCTCATTAATAATTTATAGTAAAAATCAAAAAGCCGCTACGTGTCCTAGTTTCCGAGATACGATAGGGGGAGGGGTGAAGGGGGGGAGAGTGGGGAGTTTTGAAAAATGATTTTGACTAACTCTAGGCCCCTTCTTACGAATCTGTAAAAAAAAATGTTCCAAGTCTCTTAACTCCCGAGATCCGCCTAAAGGGGGGAGAAGGGGGGAAAAGGGGTCAATTTTGAAAACTGGTTTTTACTTTTCCTAGCCTCCTCTATACGAATCTGCAAAAAAAAATGTTCCAAGTCTCTTTGTTTCCGAGATACGATAGGGAGGGGGAGGAAGGGGGGCGAAAAGGGGAGGTTTGGCACTTTTCCCATACTCGCGGGAGTTACTTGTTTACGAATCTGTCAAAATATACCCACCTCCCCATCCACCATCTGGGAGAACAATTATGTCAGTGAGTCAGTCAGTCAGTCAGTGAGTGGTAATCGAGCTTTATATAGTATAATAACTAGTATTTGCGTGGGTGCGCGAGCTGCGCGCAGCTCGCGTGTTGTCGTGTTCTTGAGAAGTATTCCTTACCATCATAAAATTTTGAGAATCCATAGAAATCCTTAAAATAATTGGAAAATCCGTTACAACTACCCCTAAATCAGTATGAAACCCCTTAAGAACCCCTAAAACATTATAAAATTAATATAAAAAAAAACCTAATAAAAAACCTTACTTAAAAACTGAGACCCATTAAAAAAAACATAACCCTAAAGTTGCTTGTCGTCGCCCCTGAGTTACGCTTCACCCACTCGACCTTCGTTACGCTACGGAGGTCGCCGGCTCGCTTCGCTCGCCACCTCCCCCCTTCTCTCCACTCGGTCTCGCAGGTTCGCTCCACTCAGGACTTACCACCACCGGACAGGTTTCGACGCCTACTATAATATTTGTTCAAACACATAATGGCTATCTCTGACCGTTACGAAGTTATAGCCCTTTTATTTTTAGGGGAGGTTGGGGAGAGGAGGATAGCCTCCGTATACAAATTTAAACGCTCCTCAATAATAATTTATAGTAAAAATCAAAAAGCCGCTACGTGTCCTAGTTTCCGAGATACGATGGGGGGAGGGGTGAAAGGAGGGAGAGCGGGGAGTTTTGAAAATTGATTTTGACTAACTATAGGCCCCTTCTTACGAATCTGAAAAAAAAAATGTTCCAAGTCTCTCAACTTCCGAGATCCGCCTAAAGGGGGGAGAATGAGGAAAAAAGGGTCAATTTTGAAAACTCGTTTTTACTTTTCTGAGCCTCCGCTATATGAATCTGAAAAAAAAAATCTTCCAAGTCTCTTAACTTCCGAGATCCGCCTTAAGGGGGTGAAAAGGGGGGCAAGGGGGGCATCTTTGAAAACTGGTTTTTACTTTCCCGAGCCTCCTCTATACGAATCCGTAAAAAAAACATACTACGGGTCTCTTAGTTTCCGAGATACGATATGGAGGGGGAGGAAGGGGGACGAAAAGGGGAGGTTTGGCACTTTTCCCATACTCGCGGGAGTCACTTGTTTACGAATCTGTCAAAATATACCCACCTCCCCATCCACCATCTGGGAGAACAATTATGTCAGTCAGTGAGTGGTAATCGAGCTTTATTATATAGTATAATTATAAATAATTATATTATTTAAAAATATAATTATGTAATAAATATAATTACTTATATAATAAATATAATTATATAATAAATATAAATAAATAATTTAAAAGTATAATTATATTTTTTACCCCTTTATTACGATCCCGTGGAATGATTACCGACCGCGGCGCGGGTATAAGCTAGTTAACATAGTATATCACCTTGCCATTCGCTCATTGGAGACTCGCCCCATGCGATGAGGTCCACTAGAGCAATGGTGGCATATGTTACTTTCTCTTCGTACTGCGGGTGTAGAACATAATCTTTAACATCTAATACGAATTTATTTGAACGGCTGCCCCAAACTATTAAGTGAGTGTTGTTCCTGGAAATAAAATAAAACATATGTTAGTGCTTGTTGCGATTATAACGTTTATCCAGCTACCAATAGGTACAGTCGGGGTCTTTTCCGCCTGACCATTTTAATTTTTTTTCGCTTAAAACATGCGGAGGCGCCGAGCCACGCCCCCTTAAAGTTTGGGCCTATTAGGAAAGCCTCAACTTTGGCGCGCAAAATAACAATAACTCTCATTTGGCGTGCGTCGTCAGTGCGCTCGGCCGATTCGGTATCTTTTCATTCATTATTTCTATACAAAGTCAACGGGGCGGGGCTAGAGAGCGTTTCTATGTTGCGAGTGCAAGCAAAAATAAGCTTAGTGGTGGTCAGGCGGGAGTGTCCTCGATATACCTACTTGCAGCTGGGGTTTGCTCCGTCACTACTTCTCCCAGCTAAAATACTCGTAGGGCCCTTCTAACCCTAAAATTAGCAACTCTATTTGTGGTGGTTCAAACTTCGTTTGAAATACTGTTAGAATAAAGTTCTAATCAGCTTGCACTACAAAGCGGTTGTTACGGCGTCAGTCACTGCGGCCGAATAGTGCGAAATGAGTGGTTTTTTGCGATTTACAAATAATCTATTGATTGGACTAAAAAAACAAAACACATAAGACCTGCTTTAAAATTATTTCAGTTAGTATGCAAAGTTTCATGATCTAATTTGAAGTACTATTTGAATACCAGCGGTTTATTGTTCGATTTGGAGGTAACTTTGGATTTTTTTTTATCGAGAAAAGTTTATGGAATCGTGTTTTCGTCACACGTAGTACTTAGCATTAATCCTCAACTTCACCATATATTTTTTCAAAATTAATGCTGGAGTATTTTAGGCGTAACGGAGGATCATGCTAAGCCATTTAAGGTAGTATAGGCCCTTAACTATTGAAGGGTACGTTTTGAGAGACGGTCTTATGTAACTTTTCATGCACCTTATATGAAATTCCGTATAATTATTATAAGCATGATTTTGATTTTTACCTGGCGTGGGTACTACAACATTATTTTATTCACGTGCTTTTGAAACACAGTCGTAACAATGGACGCCACAATTCAATTCGTATACAGGGTGTAGAAGGGTTAATCTCCAAAACGGGCGTATTCGTGTGATCGCTCTGGTGCTTTTCAGATATTGATATTTAATGGTAATTATGTAACTCATTAAAAATAATGATATTCAAATGGTATATTTTTACTATTGGCCCTCAATTTACACAATCAGTTATGGAAATATTTAAGTTCAAAAAATTTCTCGACCAGAGCAATCATAATTGGTGCCAGAGCGATTATAAATGGTGAAATCAGTGAAATAAAAAAAAATATATTGATAAAATATTATTTATTTAGCCGTTTTCAGTCATATTCAGTGTACGTGTACAAGATTATATATTATGTAAGAGAAATGTGTTATTTTAGAAAAAGGCAAGGCATATTATCAGTCATACATATAAAAAATACGGAATCTTTTATATAAAATAATCGCTAAAATAACTAATTAACATAAATATAAAAAAAAACAACTTTTGGCTTAGTTTCATTTCTTTGGACTTAATTAAATCACTTCTAGGTAAATGAGACAAAATTAAAAACCTTTTGAAATAAACTATTAATACAGTCTTTAAAAGTTATAAAATGATTTAGACTCATTAAATATTAGTTTTCAAAAAGTAATTAAAGAAAACTAACGTTTATAAAGGACATGATAAAATTCTTAAAAATAAACAATTATAAACGTAACTATTTGTAATCATAATGCTTATTAGGACTTAGAATCATGACTAAAATAACAGTATTTTCAAGATTATCTAAGAGATTTGTAATAATCACATTTTCCTTAACTATATTTTTAGTGGAAAATAAAGAATTAAAAAGAACAACACAAAGTAAAATGTAATGCAGATGATCAGATCAGATTAAAATATTGTTTTCAAATTATAATGGTACAAATTTTCACAAGTAAAAAAATTATACAATTTTTTTATGGCTTAGGTGATCAACAAACTAAGAAAATAAGGTTTATTGGAAGCTCAGAAAATTGAATAGTCATCGGAGTCGGAGTCGGGTAAATGTTTTGCTGCAGCAACCTTTGTCAAGGTGTTATCGTTATGCAACGAAGATAAAACTACCTCGGAAAAACTTGGAAAAATTAAATTATTATAGTCAATAGATCATTTTTTATCTTGGCCATTCTACGACGCTCAGCCAATTTCTTCCTAAGACGTTTTTCTTCAATAAATAATTTATTTCGAGGCATGATTTCAATCTGCAACAATAGTTGCCATTAAATTTTAGAGAAGGGTTTACAGTTGTGGTAGCTAAATGCAAGGTATCGTCAAGGTAAAATACGCCAAAATCTGTTTATGAGTTTAGGTTATCCGAAGAAAGCCAGGAAAGGTTATAAATTAAAGGTTCTATGCATAGTTCATCGTTTGTCATTGTTACAGTTCGGTACTGCTACTTAAAGTAGAATTATAACGTACAATTAATGCAAAATATCACCACTCTGGCCTTTTTAGACAGAGCAATCGGAGCCATAACGATCAGAAAAAGTCACAAAATCATAAATTTTGCCGAATTTAAAAGCAGTAGAAAGTTGTGATTACGTCTCATAAAAAACATCATAACGATCACTTAATTCACATAACAAACACATTCACAAGCTTACTATTGAATTTAAATAACGTGCCATAGCAATAATAAAATTCGAGAACCAAATCCAGAGCAATCATAAACTTACCTTCGTAATGTTCGAACGCGGGAACGTGGCACACAAGTATCCTCCTCGATGGTTAGACCACTACTGGCGTTGCCCCGCGGAAGGGGAATAGAGTGTCTATAACGCGTAACTAGGGATGAGCGCGATATTTTACCTCAGCGCAGAGCGATGAGATAAAATGCCCGGTCACGATTTTAAATTCAAATTGTGGCAAAAGTATTGTTAGTATAACTAAAAAAAAAATATTACTATTAAGATTAACTATTTGTTATGTAATCTAAATAAGCTTTTTCATTAGGATCCTTCTCATTAAAAAGTTAAAGAAGTTTTTTTCATTCAATCGGGTGTTGGGTCAACCCAGAGCGATCAGGATTTTAGGGTCTAAGATTTTTTTTTAAATATTTATAATAAACTTATTCATAATATTAGCCTTGTACCACGTAGATTAGAAACCGAACTGACTATAAAAAAATATTTTGAAAACGTTTTACGATTTTAAAATGGGTTTATCCAGCCCGACAAGAAAAAAAATGCCTCTGAAGATCGACCCAGAAGACCTCATCACGAAGCCGTCAACAAAGCATTCTGTACATCAAACTAAGTAACTTTACGCAAAAATTATTGCTGGGAAACGACTCTTTTTTTGGGGTGAAAAATCATGTTTTGTGGTAGAACAATGTAACGCACTCAAAACATTGTGCTGATGGATGGATTGAATAGTACGGGGTCGTGGAGGTGTTTAATGTGAAAATCCTACAAAAAAAAACTTATTAAAAAGTTGGAACTTTGACCCCCAATATCTCCGTAACTATAGAAGGTTCCCAGGTATGGTGTAGAACAAAAAAATGAGCGCAATGACGAGGATAACAAGTGCCTTTCGGCTTTGTTAAGAGGTGTTTTACACCCTTTATAAAGATGTGTTAGCATTATTGAAAACTAGTGACCCGCCCCGGCTTCGCGCGGGTGCAATGTAGCATCATTATACATAATTATAAACCTTCTAGAATCACTGTATCTGTTGCTGAAAACTGCATTAAATTCCGTTGCGTAGTTTAAAAGAACTAAGTGTACAACAAACAGCGGGAGCGACTTTGTTTTATACTATGTAAAGAAGATGAAAAATTAATGCTTTATCCCAGTGTTTTTCAATCCTTTTTCGAAAAAAATATTTGGCGACCGAGGGTCGGGACCCTTTGCATTTTTTTCATTTATTTTATTCTAATACAAATAATAAATCCATACAAAATGTTTATGCATTTGCATAAGGTTCGCATTTTTTTTTTAATTTGGAATTCGATTTTATTCTCAATGTAGCGGATCCACGATGGGAGAAATTAGTTATGTAATGACAAACAAGCGAAATCTCATTAAGATGGATAAGTATTAATAGGTTTTTATTTTGTTAATTTCTATGAACATACAAATGTTTATATCTTGTTAACATTTTCTTATTAGATATATCTTTCTAGGCTTTATTGTTTTGTTTATTGGTAGTTTTCGCGACCTCTTGCGACCTTCTTGTAGAGGCTTCGCGACCCCCCTGGGGGGTTGCGACCCACAGGTTGAAAAACACTGCTTTATCCCTTGGGATCAGGGCCGTCTTTACCTAGTGTGCAGGGTGTGCGTTGCACACGGGCGCAGCGGTCCTAGGGGACGCCGAGAGCCGCTCGCTACGGACGGAGCCCCACTCGGCGCGCGCGTTGGCCGGCCGCGGCACTTTCAATGACCAACGTAAAAAGAGCTCCGCTTTGCATACATTTTGTAAAGCATCTGGAGATGTTCTTATGTTTGTAGAATTACTTTGCTATAATTCCAAAACGTACCCGTGTTAATTAACATTAACAGGTAACCACCAGAACACGCTGTATAATTCTAAACACAGACAACAGCACATCATGGTATCCAAAACCGACCAATTTCTTCTTCAAATTGAATCTCCAAACAATACGAGTATAAATTATCCATTGGGGAAATTGTCAGTTGGTGGTAACTTGATGTGCTGTTACTTGTACTTTGTACCCATTCAATTTTGACCGCTCGCTTACAAGGGGCCTCAGGGTAACGTTTGCACACGGGCGCTACATGGGCTAATGACGGCTCTGCTTGGGATAATGGTAACATATACCTAGTTCCGAGATGATACATAATAACAATACTTACAAGATCTCTTCAGGGGGTATCTTTGCGATGTCATCAGCTGCGGCTATGGCGAACCCGGGGTGAATAAGTACTGCACCGGTCACAGCATATCGAGTCTTACCCCCTACGTCTACAAAATGAAATGGTGGATTCAGAGGACGTTACTTCTACATAACTAATGTTTAGAAGCAGCAATTTCACTTTCCGAACAGTAGGTATATGTAGGTAATAGTACTCTTCACTATAAAAACAGTTACCTAATGTCCATTAAAATCTACAACCACATCCCGAAAGCTATAAGAGAGTCACCACTGCATTTCTTCAAAAAGAAGTTGAAATTGTGGTTACTTCAAAAGGCTTTTTACTCAGTAAAAGAATTTCTTGAAGATGTTAAATATTTAAAATACCTAGGTACCAGATATTATTATACAAGTTTTCATGTTAATTTTTTATACTTATGGTTAATGTTGTGTTTTATATTACTTTTATTAGAATATAGAGTTTTACACGTTTTAGTTTTGTTTTTTGATTTTATATTTTATTCGAATGTAAGTAGGTAAGCTAAGATTAGATAAATGTGCGTAAAAAGTTAAAATGTAAAATTATTACACTTATGTGCTATATGTATTTTAGTGTTAAGTGTAACCATGTAAATATTCGTATGCCGCGTCTGGCGGCGGATATGTCCTGTCCTGCTATTTTTATTTAACAACTGTGTGCCTACCATATCCGACGAATAAATATCTTTGTCTTTGTCTTTGTCTTTGGTACCTGATTTATTAATTCATTATAGAGAAAAATATTAAACAATTTAAAAGTTTATTTTTATTTTTATTTTGAATCAGAGATTAGGGAATATGCATGTAATTTTTTCTTCACTCAAATCTATAAAATACAGTACTATCAAAGAAAAGTAAAAGAAAAAAGAAAAGTATTAAAAGTTAAGTGTTAAAGTAATTTTCTACGACAGTTCAAACGCCCGTGACTGCCGCGGCCATGATATGACGTCACTTACCTCAATAATTGATGTAAGTGACGTCACATCATGGCCATAAACAAGGCAGATTGAGGCTCATTCGGCCTTTTTCACATCTAATTTTTTGGCCATAATAAAATAATTTTACCAATGAGGGATTTTCTCAGGGACTGAATTACCCAAAAATTAAGGTACCATTAAATTTCGGTATGACGTCATACCGAAATTTAATGGTAACCGAAATATTACGATACCGTTTTTTTTTTCAGTAACGGAATTTTGAGGTTGGAAATGCATACCGGTATATTTCGGTAGAAGTACTATAACCTTTACAAATGTTTCGGTAGCAGTACCTTTACCTTTATTAATGTATCGGTAGCAGTACCTAAATCTTAATAAATAAGGGTTTTCTTTGACGCACCGCCTAGCCACTGTGTCCTTCACTTTGAGAGGCCCCGAATGCTATTGCAGCTATTGCCATTTATTTTATATTAGGAAACGAAGCATGTCGAAACACGTTAGATTTATCACCAATTATTACCCACGACAGAACGGAGACGTTTGGGGTGAGAGGATGTTTGTTTGTTTGTGTGTTTGTTTGTTTGTGCATATACATGTTGCCATTTTTCTTCAAAACTACTGGTCCGATTTTGATGCAGTTTTCAATGATGGGTTTGGGTTTTATTGGTGCATATTCTTAGATAGGTGTTACGGTGACAACTCACGAGTTGTCTTCTCACGAGGGAACTCCTTAACGGTAAATAGCACGGATACGAAAATTTGTAGACGCGTTCTATTTGATAGATAGACCTGATTTCTATCATGACCTGATCCTACAGCCAGGATTGTCTTCTCGCGAGGGAACTCCTCAACGGTAAATAGCACGAATACGAAGATTTGTAGACTCGTTCATATTTGATAGATAAACATGATTTCTATCATGACCTGATTCTACAGCTGGGATTGTCTTCTCGCGAGGAAAGTCCTCAACGGTAAATAGCACGAATACGAAGATTTGTAGACTCGTTCATGTTTGATAGATAAACATGTTTTTTATTATGACCTGATCCTACAGCCAGGATTGTCTTCTCGCGAGGGAACTCCTCAACGGTAAATAGCATGAATACGAAGATTTGTAGACTCGTTCATATTTGATAGATAAACCTGATTTCTATCATGACCTGATTCTACAGCCAGGATTGTCTTCTCGCGAGGGAAGTCCTCAACGGTAAATAGCACGAATACGAAGATTTGTAGACTCGTTCATATTTGATAGATAAACATGTTTTTTATTATGACCTGATCCTACAGCCAGGATTGTCTTCTCGCGAGGGAACTCCTCAACGGTAAATAGCACGAATACGAAAAATTGTAGACGCGTTCATATTTTTGATAGATAAACATGATTTCTATCATGACCTGATCCTACAGCCAGGATTGTCTTCTCACGATGGAACTCCTCAACGGTAAATAGCACGAATACGAAAAATTGTAGACGCGTTCTAATTTTTGATAGATAAACATGATTTCTATCATGACCTGATCCTACAGCCAGGATTGTCTTCTCACGATAGAACTCCTCAACGGTAAATATCACGAATTTAATGATTACGACAAAAATAAAAATTTATAAAATTATTAAGTAATTGAAAAACCTTTTTAAAATATCTTATTAAATAAGCTTTTATAAAAATGCACTGAAAAGAAGAAAATAAATCTTTTAGGAAATGAAAACGAAAAGCTTTCATAAAAGCTTGTCCCGACTTGGTGTCGGCTTCCAGTCTTATTGGATGCAGTTGAATACCAGTATTTTTACCCACGACGGAACGGGGACGGTAGGTATATGCGTTTAGGGTGAGAGGATGTTTGTTTGTGTAAATTCATGTTTTTCTCCAAAACTACTAATCCGATTTTGATGCTCTCTAAACAGTTTAAAATACAAAGCAAAATTAAAAAATTTGAAACACCCACGACGTTAAAAGTACTTAATTGAAAAAGGATAAAAAAAAAAAACAAACTTATTAAAAAACCCACGAATATCCGTCGGGGGCTGCCATCACTATTTTAAATTTCATCATAAATAAAAATAAGTATAATCATCAACTTCTAAAGGTGGGCCCACTGTAGGGGCACGGCCTGCCCATTAAGGGCCTATACTACCTCAAATGGCTTAGCATGATTCTCCGTTACGCCTAAAATAGTACAGCATTAATTTTGAAATAAATATATGGTAAAGTTGAGGATTAATGTTAGGTCTTATAATTGGCGAAAACACGATTTCATAAAAATTTCTCAAAATAGATCATGAAACTTCACTGAACTAACTATAAAGCAGGTATGGCTTATGTTTTTTATTTTTTCCAAAACACGAAAATTTGATTTTATAAAGAATAAAAACCACTCATTTCACACTATTCGGCCGCAGTGACTGACGTAACAACCGCTTTGTAGTGCAAGCTGATTAGAACTTTATTCTAACAGAATTACAAACGAAGTTTGAACCACCACAAATAGACTTGCTAATCTGAGGTAGTCTAAGCTCTTATGGGTGTAAGTATAGCGCTAAAAATCTCCAATTATTCAAGTTACTATAAAACTGCAAAAGGAGTTCATTTCATGGCAGCCCCCGACGGATATTCGTGGGTTTTTTATTAAGTTCCGTTTTTTTTTGTACAATTTGTTTAGTTTATTGTTTTTTACATAACTGTTAATTTCTTGCAGACTGTGTGCCGGCCGGGTAATACGTTTTTATTTTGTTGACCGCGGATCTTTCAACGTAATAAATATTTTCAAAACACTTCCTCGAAAACTGGTCTATAACGCACTACGATCCAAACGCACGCGTGTGAAATATATTGCCTGTTGTACCTACAACAGGCAATATATTTCACACGCGTGCGTTTTTTCAATTTTCCCGCACGTTTGCGGGAATGAAAATTGGCACAGATAACTATACCAATACTTAGTCCAAATTGGTTCAATGCCTATAGTCTGAGGTCAGAGGTGAATGTTTTTTTTTAAATTTCGGCAAAGCACTACGCGTCTTTATGGCATAAATATTTTTTGAATATTCAAATTGTGTTTATAAATAGAATATCATAGATAAACATGATTATTAAAAACGAATAGTTACTTTTATACGTAAATTAACATTTAAATTATTTGTGTTCTGAATTCAAAAATATAAAATTAATCAATTTTTTATATTAGGCTGTTTAACGGCTTCATACCTTTCCTCTCCTTCAACCTGGCAAAAGCGAAGCGCGAAAAAAAAAAGAAAATTAAAATCATAGTTTCTTAGTTCGTGACAAATATATTTTTCGTTATTTTATTTTATTTCTTCAAAAGTGTATTGAAAAACGTCGTTTGATACACGTGGTCATTTGTTATTACAGTTCTCGGCTAAAAAACACCCTCACCTACTGCTTGAGTGTTATAATTCCGCCTCGAATGCAATAACAATTTGACAGTTTCGGCACAGTGGTTTCGGGTAGCTTGATGTGTTGGCGTCTGTACCTACCTACTGACAATTTTCGAACGTTGGCGTGTGTGGTTTGGTAGGTAAAGAGGTATATTTATGGTACGAAGTTAACAACACAAAATTTAATGTAGTAATAAGTACAGAAACTTGACTCTACGAGTGAAGTAGGTACCCAGTCATTAGAGTAGGTAGGTATGTTTTGTAGCCTAGGTAGGTACCTATTGGCCGAGCAGCCCTCACGAACACACGAAACGAACAGAAACAATTTCCGTACCTACATTGTGTAGGTACCTACTTACCTGAAGTTATCTGACATTACGATATAATCATATAATGCACTGCACAGTGAATGTGCCAATAAGCAAACAAAAGAAAAAGAAGGTAATATATCAAAGTAAGTTCCTACAGTCAGCACGTCAGTGGTGGGTACCTACTTACCAGTGTTACCACCGATCATGTGCAGTTGACTGGTACTAACCCAGTTTCAATACAGCCTACCTATAATACTACCTAATAATTTTAAAATAGGTTAACGAAGAAAGTTGGTAGGTACTTACTTTTATAACTGCTGAACATCCGATCACTAGGCAAGTAGAGGCATTATTTTCCTTTGAGAATGAAAAAAATGCGTAAACTGCGTTTTTTCGCTTTCTTCCCATTTTAATATTTACCTACAAATAAATAGTACATTTTGATACAAGTGGAGAAAGTTTGTTTTTTGCGTTCGAGGCGGAATTATAAGTGTTTTTGAGCCGAAAACTGTAATAACAAATGTCCACGTGTATCAAACGACGTTTTTCAATACACTTTTGAAGAAATAAAATACTTACTTAACGAAAAATATATTTGTCACGAACGAAGAAATTATGATTTTAATTTTCGTTTTTATTTCGCGCTTTGCTTTCGCCAGGTTGAAGGAGAGGCAAAGGTATGAAGCCGTTAAACAGCCTAATATAAAAAATTGATTAATTTTATATTTTTTAATTCAGAACACAAATAAATGTTAATTTACGTATAAAAGTAACTATTCATTTTTAATAATCATGTTTATCTATGATTAGGTATTCTATTTATAAATACAATTTGAATATTCAAAAAATATTTATGCCATAAAGACGCGTAGTGCTTTGCCGAAATTAAAAAAAGAAAAACATTCACCTCTGACCTCAGACTATAGGCATTGAACCAATTTGGACTAAGTATAGGTATAGTTATCGAGGAAGTGTTTTGAAAATATTTATTACGTTGAACGATCCGCGGTCGACAAAATAAAAACGTACCTATTACCCGGCCGGCACACAGTCTGCAAGAAACTAACAGTTATGTAAAAAACAGTAAACCAAACAAATTGTACAAAATAGGTTATAAATCTAACGTGTTTCGACGAGCTCCGTTTCCCCGAATCGACTCCGTCGGCGCCGCGCACCCGCTGCGGCCTCTCGCATGTTTTTCGGTACCGAAATCGTGTATAGGTTAAATAACGATATAGCCCAACCTTTATTTACTTAAGATATCGGTATAGCTCAACCTTTATTTTAAATCGGTACCGATATACTTTTGCGGTATCTTAACCCCTAACCGTAACCGCTTACAGTACCGAAATCGTGTATAGGTTAAATAACGATATAGCCCAACCTTTATTTATTATGGTATCGGTATAGCTCAACCTTTATTTTAAATCGGTACCGATATATTTTTGAGGTATCTTAACCTCTAACCGTAACCGCTTTCAGTTTCTTTTTAGCTCTTCCCTAGTCGCTGGATAGATGGCGCTAGGAGTAAGTATGACAATGCAAGGAACGGAACTTAGAAAAACTGATTTTAACAAAACGCGAGAAATGTTGGTTATATTCGGAAGGTTAAGCAAATGAAAGTGTCAGTCAACGAGAGTATGTGACGTGACACAATGTTTTTTTTTCAAGCGTTTTGGCTTTGGCATAGTAAGTTCTACGCCATCTATAGAGTTCTTGGCAACTAAGTTTTTTTTTAAAACCTCAAAAGGAAAACCTCTCATTGTATGTGCTCTATTCAAGCAGGAGGTCCATGCGTTCCATTTCACCAAAAACATGCTACATAAAACAATAAATTGTAAAATAAGTGATGTTTTAGAAACTTAAACAAGTGTACCACAAAGTTTTTATGCGCCAGTACAAGGCATTTTTAATAAATAAAAAGAGTTTTGGATTTGATGCATACCTATTCCCTATTGCAGGACTTTTTATGTTCAATCACATCGCTGTCAACGGGAATTGTAGCCATCTGACTAGCTGCGAACTTACCGTACCTTCATATAAAACATTGTATCATACGACTCTGTGGTATTTCCCTCTATATTATCGGCTCTCAGACGTGCGCACGTCCGTTCACTCCCGAAGCTCAAAGCTAACTGCCCCTGCCATCGTACGCGCAACAGAGACGACATAACGCTTCCCTCTCCTTCACTCACAGACACTACAGACTCAAATCACATTTACACCCTTATCCTATTATACTAACAGAAGGCATGTTGCACCATGCCCAGCCAGGGGAACCGCCCTATGTCCGCCACTGAGCCTTCGGTCATATCCTGATTAGAGTCAGGTGCGCAGTGCAGGTGATCCCACATTAAGCATTCGATGTCATGTGCTAAAAATAAAAACACAAAACATAACATCACGCCTGTAATCCCAGAATGGTTAAGCAGAGGTGTACTTAAGAGCCTATACTACCTCAGATTAGCAACTCTATTTGTGGTGGTCCAAACTTCGTTTGTATTACTGTTAGAATAACGTTCTAATCAGCTTGCACTACAAAGCGGTTGTTACGTCAGTCACTGCGGCCAAATAGTGCGAAATGAGTAGTTTTTATTCTTTATAAAATCAAAATTTCTACTTTTGAAAAAAATAAAAAAACATAAGACCTGCTTTATAGTTAGTTCAGTTAGTATGCAAAGTTTCATGATCTAATTTGAAGTACTTTTTGAATACCAGCGGTTTATTGTTCGATTTGGAGGTAACTTTGGAATTTTTTTCTATCGAGAAAATTTTATGAAATCGTGTTTTCGCCAAACATAAGACCTAACATTAATCCTCAACTTTACTATATATTTATTTCAAAATGAATGCTGCAGTATTTTAGGCGTAACGGAGGATCATGCTAAGCCATTTGAGGTAGTATAGGCCCTTAATAGTTCATCCACATTTCACCAGTATTTTTTTAAAAGTCCCATTTAATCAGGGGCGAACCTGTTGCCATCAACGGGGCATAAATCTAAACCCCGTGGCTGCTACTGAGTAATTTCTGATAGAAAAACACAGTAACGCTTTGCCTGACCCAGGAATCGAACCTAGGACCTCATAGCAGTCGCGCTTGCGACCACTCGTCTAACGAGGCAGTATCTGATAGTATTTTTAATAAAAAAAACTCAATAACACTTGGAAAAAAAAAAAATTGCCTTGGGCCCGTTGGCCCAATCCAGCTCTTATAATACAAAATAACTTACTATGAATTGCCAGCAACATTAATACTATTTTTTTTCTAAAATCCAGCATGCTGAATTCCTTTAATTTGTGTTTCTTATCCTTTTTAGTACAATTTAGCTTTTTTTTTCAGTAAACGTTCAGACGATGTTCTGTGTTCAGACGTTTGACTCTATAATGGAACTCTTACAGGAACGCCTCGACTATAATATTGAATTAAACTGTTTACATTGCGTTCCGTTTGTTTGCTGAAAAACTGTTCCTATTCCCACCGATTTGTTGATTGCTTATTTCCTGTTTGTGAATGAAACTAACTTTTAGTTTACCTTACATAACGTGCGATAGGCCTATTGTCTCTAAAAAGCAGGAAGTAATAATTGTGTTGATGTTGTAGGAACGTTCAGTGGATGAGATTGTAGACTGTTTCAGTTTTCACCACAGTACCTCTAGAAGATGGCCGATAGAGTAGTTTATCGAATGGCGGCTGGTCAAGCCAGGCGCGGATACAGGGGGGGGCAATGGGTGCAATTGCCCCCCCCTGAACCGGACCAAATACGTCATTAGCCAAGCTTGAACTAGTTTGACGGAATTGAAACTAAATATTCTAGTTGTATATCTTGTCATGGGCGTCGCCAGGAGGAGGCAGCTGCCCCTAGAGGCTCTGGATTTTTAAAAGTTATAGATTTTCTTGCCTGATGCCATAGAATGGTATTATACGTAATAAATTGTAGCTTATAATGGAATCACTTAAATTAAGATAAGTATTGTGCCTCTTCGACACCCGCAATTACAGACTCCGCGCTCTAGATGGCCGATAGAGTAGTTTTATCGAATGGCGGCTGGTCAAGCTTGGCATAAAGCAGCCTTTTTCAACCTTTTTCATGACACGACCCCCCATAGTATGAAAAAATATTTGGCGATCCCGACCCTTCGCTTTTTTTTCATTTAGGTATTTTATTACGGTACAAATATTAATAATCCATACAATTTTTTTATGCATTTGATTAATGAGGATTCGGATAAATATAATTATTAATGTAACTATTTTTTTTTAAAATTTGTTATTCGATTTAATTCTCAATGTAGTAAAAACGGATCCACAATGGGAGAAATTAGTTATTGTTAAACAAGCGAAACCAATAAGATGGATGAGTAGTTGAGGAGTTGAGGACTAGTACACTAGGTAATAGGTTTTTATTTTGTATGAACATACGAATGTTTATATCCTTTCGTTAACATTTTCTTATTAAATCTATCTTTCTAGGATTCATTGTATTGAGGTAGTTTTCGCAACCTCTTGCGACCCCCTTATATACGTAAAGGCTTCGACGGATGGATGAGGAACGCATAGACTGAGAACTAGGTATGGAAGAAAAAAAGGAGGGGCTAGAAACACCCAATAGTGGATTCATTTTAATGATGATGATGATGATGATGATGAGAAGAGCGTAGACTTAACAAATTATTAATACCCTTACATTATGTCACGGCATTTATATGATACACCCAACTACGCGTTAGAACTCTGCCTACCCCATCCTACCTGGCGAATTGCCATCATAAAAAAATTCAAAGCTACAATTTTTGACAAAAAAAATTACTTTCAGTCAGGACTCAGGCTGCATTCCGTATTACAAAATAATCGCTTACATCTATATTTTGCGTTCCGATTTAGATATCACGATTAGAACAGCTAAGAGCTGTCATCAATTCAGAACGCTTGTGAACGCGTTGACAGCAGGCGCGGATAAAGGATAGGAAGGAGGAATTTTTGTTTGATATTACCTATGTAACGGAAAAAATAAATTGCACCCATTGCCCCCCCTGTATCCGCGCCTGGTTGACAGTGAACATAACCCCAAACCAAAACCTTTCACAAGACCTATAATTGAAAATGGAAGTTATGTTGGTTGATTCTATCGACTCTGATAACTCAGATTTTGATTTTGAGATAGAGAACGATGATACGTCCAGTGATGAAAAGGATGATGGAAGTGTTTATATAAGCGTATTTTACTCCCGGCAAAGATTTACCCCTTAAAAAAATACCACGAATAACAAAGTACATAGATACAACGTTAATTAAATAGAATGCATATGAAGATGCGACTCTATGTTCTTATCAAAACAACACAACCTGTCAACAAAACTGTCCTTTTTGACAGCGCTCACGGTGATATTTATTTGGGGCATGGTCGGTGTAATCGCAAGATGGCGCATGTCATGACGTCATCTATGACGATTCAAGGGACATCGATATCGCGCCCACTGTAATTCGAAACGGGTAAACGGACGCTCAAATCGATTACAACGTAATTCGGAATGCAGCCTCAGGCATTTGACATTGACATTTGACAGCAATGACAAGACAAAGACAAACTGATAATTAAACTGACATTAGTATTTTCTTTCTACGAAGGTGATAATCTAGCAAAATTGTGTGAATAAATTAACAGCAAAAACCTCGTGATTCCGAATTAATTACTCAAAACTGTTGATTTAATTGCGAATCATCATTGCCGACGTTGATTTTATTTCCTAGAAAAAATATAACCTATCTGAAACTGAAATGCAGGTGGTAGCGAGAGTTCGCCTGTTTAAAAGTCCGTATACAATATTATTAATTACCGAAGACCTGAGTGTCTTGCCTGATGAACAATATTACAAATCTATTGGTGTGAAGACTGGAGACTGTTGTGAATTGGAAATAGATGGTGAAGACGAAGTTATGAAAAAGCTACGATTCAAGACTAGTGCATTATTTTTGCAGCCATTCGTCAGGGAGTGTGTTAATTCTGATGTGTACAGATTTAACGTGGTATCACATTTGAACCGGCTTGGCGGATATCCTGAATGTGGGACAGTGTTTTTGAAGTTGATTCTAGAACCTCCAGATAGAGAAATCATTGACTATGCATGGTAAATACAACAATCTAACCAACTACTCTGTGGTATCTTTTCCTGCCATTGGTTTGAGACCAACAGAAACTTATTTTGAACAGTTTTGAGCTAATCATGCATTATTATTTAAATGAATATTAATTTCATGGATCAAAGGTTGTTTTTAACTTTTTCCATGGCAAACTTTAAAATTTATATTTGCATTTTGTTCTTATCCATACTACATTCAGCATTTTGTTTTTGTAATTTCAGGAATGAAAGGATTTTGCGACTGATTTGGACAAGGGTAGAAATAGAGAATGCATTTTCTTGGCTATCAACACTTGGAGGTGCTTATTCTGCTCTAGGGGATTATTTTGATCACTGCGTAAGTATGCTTGGTATTCCTAAGGGAATTCTTAAAAGGAAAAATGACTTAGATTTCTCTTTGTTTTGTGTTGTTAGAATTTTGTTTATAACCCAAACAGTATTTATTCAGCATTAAAAAATAATCTTTTGCATTGTAGGTAATTTGTTAGAATTTTGTTTATAACCCAAACAGTATTTATTCAGCATTAAAAAATAATCTTTTGCATTGTAGGTAATATAAAATAATAATCCCTATATCTTGATTAATAACTACCGATTAATAGCATCCCATGGTTTATGTACATGTGTGGGGCATGCCACTGTCTAAGTTACGGCCAATGGCCTCATGGCGAAAAGCCTCGACGAACTGCTGTCGAGGCTCTCGCTAGGCGGTTGGATCAAGGGCCTAAATCAGAAGGTATTAAATACTTCTCTATATGGCCACATTGTGAGGTGGTTCTGGTCTCTAAAGCCCTAACCACCAGTATCTTGGTCTGACACAGGCCGACCATTGTTTTTTATAGTTTTAAATGTTTTTTTTTATATATGTTAAAAGAAACATTTAAAAATGAAACAAGTGTGTATGGATGCCAAGTAAAGGAAATACTAGTCTCCAATATTGGCTCTTCACAACACTCAGCACACTATTTTGAATAGCCATATAGCAACTAAATTAAACAAAATTTATCTACTACTACTAACTACTTCTAAATACCTTCCAGGCTGAGGAAGCAGGCAGGATATCCTTGAGGCAGTACAAGCTCTCACAAATGCTTGGTGATGATGGCTTAGCAGCAAGAAGCCGTCTTTACTCCGCACTCTCACAAGCTCAGAAAGGGAACCTTCATATATCAAGGAACATCGTGAGGAACATTGCAGCCTTCGCTAGAGAAACACATGATAAGCGATTGACACGTATGTGCCAAGGAGTTTGGGCCAAACTCAAATATTTGAGATCGTTAAAACATGATGCTGAGGGACTAGGTAAAGACTGTGATATCAAAAATGGAAAAGTACTGTGTGCTGAGATAATATGAAACATGTTGAAAGATGTACGGCTGTCTTAAGTTCCCTATGTCTAAGCATTATCCCGTTATAAGTGATCCTAAAAGATTGATTAATCTTTTCAACCAGCAATGTGTAAGTGCATTTTCAAGGACTACTGGTCCCATAAATAAATGAATTATATAATTAGTAATATTAAATAAACATGTAAAATATGTGAACTGTAATGCCATAATATTGAAACTGGACAGGGGTATCTCTGAAATAAAAATCTGGATAAGCCATGCTGCCGTACTGTGAGGTTTTATTGATTGTGTGTAAGGCACTGTTCTCTTAATAAATACAGACAGAGAATGTATGTGCCGAGAAACCACCAAGCTAGTTAGCAACATTAAAATTTTCGTTTTGTTGCAATTTTGCAGGCCAGTATGCAAAGACAGATTTCCATTTTTTTTTTAAGACTAATTAATGTCAGTTCAGTTCCTATTTTGATTATAGCTTTACTTCTGTGCAATCTTAGAGATAACTATGGGTAGTTTTACAAGAAGTAAGTATGTATATTATTGCTTCGTAAACTATTCCCATATTGGAATGGGCCTTTGGCCTATAAGGGCGTCTGCTGAAACTCGCGCGAGTGCACGGACTCATGCGGGTAAAGCCTCGTATCAGGCAACAATGGGAGACAGGCAAAGATAATCTAAGATGGCCCCACCATAGCTTGGTCTCAATCTGACCCCAATGAGCGCTGTCAACACCAAAATCGCGCACACTGTCTATTTGTATGGGAGTAAACGAGACATCACTATAACTGGGCGGCCTTTTAGAAGAAAATAATGAATAAATATTAAAAAGTGTGCATTATTTGTGAAATATGACTCGTTAGCGGTTTAGGTATGAATATGTTGACTTCATGTTGTTAAATGCAGACCTTTTTTTTTCGTAGAAAACTCGTCACACGCGCCCGCGTCTTTTAGAGTGCCGCGCATACGCGGGCGTGCATCCGCGCGTGTTTTAGTGGACGCCCTAAATCTCAGTCAGAACAAATAAAATGTGATTATAAAATTATGATATTTATTTTTGTAAATTGGTTATAAAAACATTTGTACACATCAAATAAACTTTATGTTTTAAAACGAGATGACGGTGTTTCATTTCGACAAATCTGAGAAGAAACAAACTCAGTCACAGTGAAACAGTCATTTAAAATATAATTTAAAACTCACAAGTCAGATTCTAAGAAAGTTGCAAGCAATATATTTTTCAATACACTTCCTCGAAAAATGTTCCTTAACGCACTACGTTTAGGTACAACATGCAATGTATTTCACACGCGTGCGATTTTTTCCACTTTCCCGCACGTGTGCGGGAATGAAAATTGCCACGTTACAGATAACTATACTTATACTTAGTCCAAATTGTTTCAATGCCTATAGTCTGAGGTGAATGTTTTTTAGGGTTCCGTACCCAAAGGGTAAAAACGGAACCCTATTACTAAGACTTCGCTGTCTGTCCGTCTGTCTGCCACCAGGCTGTATCTCATGAACCGTGACAGCTAGACAGGTGAAATTTTCACAGATGATGTATTTCTGTTGCCGCTATAACAACAAACATACTAAAAACAGAATTAAATCAATATTTAAGGGGGGCTCTCCCATACAACAAACGTGATTTTTTTTGCAGTTTTGTCTGTTTTTAAATAATGGTACGGAACCCTTCGTGCGCGAGTCCGACTCGCACTTGGCCGGTTTTTTTTTAATTTTCGCAAAGAACTACGCGTCTTTACGGCATAAATATTTTTTGAATATTCAAATTGTGCTTATAAATAGAATATCTTTGATAAACATGATTATTTAAAACTAATAGTTACTTTTATACACAAATTAACATTTATTTGTGTTCTGAATTCAAAAATATATAAATTAATTTATGTTTTATATTAGGCTGTTTAACGGCTTCATACCATTGCCTCTCCTTCAAGCTGGCGAAACCAAAGCGCGAAAAAAAAAAAAGACAATTCAAATCATAGTTTCATAGTTCGTGACAAAAATATTTTTCGTTATTTATTTTATTTCTTCAAAAGTGTATTGAAAAACGTCGTTTGATACACGTGGACATTTGTTATTGCATTTCTCGGCTCAAAAACAATTCTTTTCCCTAGTTATAATTCCGCCTCGAATGCAATAACAAACTTTCTCCACTTGTATCAAAATGTACTATTTCAATACACTTCCTCGAAAACTGGTTCTTATCGCACTTAGTTCACATGCAATGTACCTATATTACACACGCGTGCGTTTTTTTCATTTATCAACACGTGTGCGGAAATTAAAATTGCCACAGAAAACCTATACCTAAACTTAGTAACATTCCTCTAGTAGGCGGTGATTTTTTTTTATCTCGGCAAATAAAACAAGATCCCAGGGCCGCCAGACCTTACTTAGGCTGCAGTTCCACTGAGGCGGAGCGGAGCAGAGCGAAGCGCGATTCACCAATCACATGGCTTGAAATCCACATCTCTTCTCCACTCCTGCCATGTGATTGGTGAACCGCGCGTGTGGCTGACTCTGGCAGAGCCACCATCAGGGATTTTAATTTTGATGACACAAAAATTTAGTCGCTAATTAGTCGAAATTAGTCGCCAAATATCAGATTTGGTCGGTCACTGGTTCAAAAGATATAAGGGCTTATTGTTGGCCCTGCTGGAGAGAGCCTACCCCAGCAGAGCCACATTAATAACTCAAAAACTAGGGCACCTAGCGAAGATCTGTTTTCTCCCATATTTACTCGCTAATTAGTCGAAATTAGTCGCCAACTATCAGAACTGGTCGGTCACTGGTTCAAAAGATATAAGGGCTTATTGTTGGCCCTGCTGGAGAGAGCCTACCCCAGCAGAGCCACATTAATAACTCAAAAACTAGGGCACCTAGCGAAGATCTGTTTTCTCCCATATTTACTCGCTAATTAGTCGAAAATAGTCGCCAAGTTACAGATTTAATCGGGTCCTAGTTCAGAAGATATAATGAGTTCAATTATTAAGGTATAGTCCAAGAGCTAGATCGAAGAGTTCACGAAAAATTGCCAAGAAAAAATATTTCTATTAATATGTGTAATATACTTCTAGTTTTATCGGTCTAAAGTCCTAAGAAATGACCGAGAGAGATAAATTCTCTATTAAATACATGTTAAATGTTTTTAATTATTAAGTTAGAGTGGCTTAAATTTCTTTGAAACCATTAATCCTTGCTCTTGGTCTATTTAGTGTCAAGATGTAGGTACAGTCGCATGCAACTGTTTTACTAATTTACAATGTTGAGCTCTAATTTACTTTAGAATAATAAATACGTTAAAATTATCGTACCTATCTTTAGTAAAATGTAATACTTAAACGTTGAAAACGTATTGTAAGTATGTAGGTAAGTATCAACCCATTGCTTGAAATACATTACAAAAAAATACATACTTAAATCAAAGATGTAAATACTTACTATACCTAATATGAGCATTAATTTACCTATTTTTTTTTTAATAGTTTGAGCGGCGCGAACACCGCCGACGCGCCGGTGCTCGCTCTGGGGGTCTAAAATGGCCGCTTTAGGAGAATCGTAATATGAATCATGTTAAAAATTTAAAATTCTTAAAATGGACTTTATAATCGTAGTCATAAAGTCCATTTTAAGTATTTTATTTTTTTAACGTGATTCATGCTAAGATTCTGCGTGGATTCTGCTATAGCGGCCTTTTTAGACCCGCTGTTCCCCGTTTTTGTATTTGCGGAATAGGTACCTAAAGATAACAACATTCGAGTTCCTAACTATTCTTTAAGTTCCACTTTAAACTGGCCGACTTCAACTTAGGTACGTCACGGGCAACTCGTTCTAAGTAGCTCGTCTGTACACGCGCATCTATCTCTTTCTTACTTACCGTGTAAATGTAACGGAGCGCAGCGATCGTGTAAATGTAACGGAGCGCAGCGATCTATCTGCCAGCGACTAAATGCACACATTTTGTTCGATACCTAAATAATTACATATATTTATTGTAAATCTTGTTTTTAGGTAATGAATACTGCTTTCCTTTGGTGGGTTGAAGTTATAGAATTCCTCCAGACGTCGTATAGATACACCTGTCTAAAAACTACTTTAAGTATTTTGTACTTGGTTGTACCACTGTATGGGGAAATTGAATTCTTTAATATCTTTTTAATGACACACCGACTGAATCTGTAACTTGGCGACTAATTTCGACTAATTAGCGAGTAAATATGGGAGAAAACAGACCTTCGCTAGGTGCCCTAGTTTTTGAGTTATTAATATGGCTCTGCTGGGGTAGGCTGTCTCCAGCAGGGCCACCAATAAGCCCTTTTTGAACCAGTGACCGACCAAATCTGATATTTGGCGACTAATTTCGACTAATTAGCGAGTAAATATGGGAGAAAACAGATCTTCGCTAGGTGCCCTAGTTTTTGAGTTATTAATGTGGCTCTGCTGGGGTAGGCTCTCTCCAGCAGGGCCAACAATAAGCCCTTATATCTTTTGAACCAGTGACCGACCAAATCTGATATTTGGCGACTAATTTCGACTAAATAGCGACTAAATTTTTGTGTTATCAAAATTAAAATCCCTGATGGTGGCTCTGCCAGAGTCAGCCACACGAACCGCGCTCCGCTCCGCCTCAGTGGAACCGCAGCCTAACTTTCTCATTAACAAATTGTGCGGCATCTAGCAGTATTAGTACTCGTATGTACTGTGAATGTCTGTAAACGTATACCTGCTAACTTGTGCCGACGGCCAATTTTTCAATATCAGTTGCAGCAGTATAATTACAACAATAACAATTTTATTCAACTCTAATTCTATTTTATAGGTTTTGTAATGTTAACATTTTAATACTTACTATTTTTATACATAATTAAATAAAACAACATGTAGGTAGAAATATTTTTCAAATGTTTATTTATCAAATATGATATTATATTCGCATTCTATAACGACGCTGCCACCTAAAATTGACAGCAGTTTAAAATGGATTAAAAAATGAATAATATGGCAATATAAAAATAAATAAACTTATCTAGCAACATGGTTTTGGTAACATACTGAACACAATAATAATTGTAAAAAAAAATGTAAAATATAAAATTATTTTATTTCCATCTCCATTCATTGAATGTGTTGCTTTGATATAATGTTACCCGTTGAATTTGATTTAGGTAGGATTTACGTTGCTGGTGTTACCAGGTGCTAGTTTGGGGCTCACCATAAAATTATTTGGTAAATATTATATAGTAATTAATGGGCAAATAAGTACAACTTAGGCTTAGGCGATTTTCCAATTTTTAAGAGATTCGTGAACATTTTCTGAAAAAAAATCATTAAATAAAGTATAGGTATTAAAAAAAAAAACTTTAAAAGTTGCAAGTTACACGCACCTGATGCAACTGGCTGTCATTTTTACAATTTTTTTCCAGTTTCTCTGGTAATGGCAACACTAGTTAACTCAGTATTGGCTAAAATAATATAATGAAATGGAGATGAATGACATTTCAGCTAGTTAAATTATTTATCTAGTGTAAATAAACTACACAATGTAGAATGATGTATAGCTATCGTAGAGGGAAATGAATTGACAAGTAAATTGACAGCTTACGTCATGCTGAATGACAGTTGTGATTTGAATGGGGTTCGCCGGTGAAAGCTGAAAGCAGATGGCGCTAGCATAGTTTGTTCCCAATCTGACCAATGAGGTTAAGCCATTTTGAAATATAAAATGACATTAAGTACCAGATTTTCTAACAATGACGATGCTTGGAACAAACTATGCTAGCGGCATTAGTTTCACAGTTGCCATTCCCATTATCGGACTATTGGTAGTCAATTTACTAACCAATCGATTTCCCTGACCATTCTTTGTAACAAAATAACACATAATGCTTCAGTACAAAATGCCTATACTAGATATTATGTCCATTTTTCCATTCAGAATTGAAATATCATTTAAAAGGCTATAGTTTAATATTTTACTTCTTACAATCGACATACTGACATATTCGAATGGTAATTTGTTATCTTGATTAATAGGTATAATGGAGTATCCACCAACCACATTTACAGAACTCTTTCAACCTAATAAACATAAAAAAAGGAAACTGGTGTCGATTCTGTTGTGTACAAACTAAACTTAATTTAGGCTTTTGATGTCTTTGACTAAAAGGCAGTGCGAGAAAAGGACGGCTATAGCTATGAACTAACTTAGAGATGTCAAACTAGTTTATGCCTTGCGTTTCACCGTGTTTTTAGTCGACATTGTTTTTACGTGTACCCTTCATTTGTATGGCAATATTAGTTCCAATTAAATTTGACAGCTCTAAATTAAGTTTAGTTTGTGCACAACAGAATCGACACCACTATTTTGTAAGGTCAAGGTTTTAATTAAATTGGTTAATTTATCAGTGCACACTCAACCGGTTTTCCTATAACACGTGAAATGGAACTGTAACTGACTTGTCAAACGCTCCAAACACTTATCATAATTCAAAAGCTATTTAGATGTGAGATAGTAAGCTATGGAGATATCTGTTTTAAACTCTATGTACAACTGATTACGGTTGAAATTCACTGTGTAGGTTATTATTTTTGTATCAAGAACGTTTGAGTTATACTTTACTTCCCCTTTTTAAAAAAAAGACAGATATGCAACCTTTTCGTAGTTAGATACATACACTAGTTGTTACCTATTACATCGAAGCGCTATTCTTTGTCACAGTAAGGGCAAGCGAGCGTACCCATTGGGTCCCATGCTGGCAACACTTTAGGCTCCTGTTTGAATACTTGTAACACGTCATCTGGTACGTACTTTTTGTCGACTACCACCTGTGGAAAGAGAAGTAGCATAATCAGTCTATAATGTTCCCAAATCCCACTGCTGGGACACAGGCCTCCTCTCCATGAGAGGGAACGGCCTATTATCCACCACGCGGGCCCACTGCGGGTTGGTAGATGTCACATGTCTTCGAATTTTTGGTTCTAGGATATGCCTGTTTCTTCACGATGTTTTCCTTCACCGTTTTGAGAGCAGTGGTGATGAAATAAATTACACAAAGTACTTAATGTGCCTGTCTGGGTTCGAACCCGTGACTTACTGCTCGTTTGTTGGGGCCGCCACCACTGGGCCAGCGCTGCTGCGATAGAGAAGTAACAATCAAGTATTCAAATCTTTAGATTCCTTCATCATCTGTGGTGCGTACAGACTATGTAACATATTATATAACTTGTGTTTTATAACAATTCCACATTATTTATTGACGACCCGATTGGCGCAGCGGTAGTGAGGCTGCCTTACGTTCTTAGGGCCCCGGGTTCGAATCCCGGTAGGAGCAAATGTTTGTGTGATGAGCATGGACATTTGTTTCCTAGTCATGGATATGTATAATAAGTATGTATTTACAAACAAAAAGTATCTAAGTATCTGGTGTCCACGACACAAGCCTCGTTGCTTAGTGTGGCACTAGATGGCGCTGTGTATAATATCCAGCGATATTTATTTATTCTGACATTGACATATATAACATTCAGTGTCCACATTATCTGAAACATGTTATATAGCAATGTTATGTTATGTAGTCTGTGGCAACTTTACGTTTCGTCCGTATATTCGGATTTATCTGTCTCTGTCGCGCACGTTTGCAGATAAGTGCGAGTGAGAGAAACGGATAGATCCGAATAAACGAAAGTAGCTCTGACTTCACCCACTGTTGGACTTCAGCCTCTTTGTTAGATGGCCACGGCCACGTCACAAAATAACCACGTTTCTGTTTCTAATAGTTCGCCGCCCTAGTGCTTGAATGGCCAAACGACCAACTTTACCAAAATAGACTTTTTTATATCAAACTATAGCAACCCTTATTACACGCTTTATAATGTATATATTTTTTAATTTTGGTATAAAAAATACTAGTCAGGTTTCAAATTCATAAAAGATTTTGGTAGACTTTTCGTTATATCCATTACGTAACTTTAAAAAATGTCTCCTGTAAAATTTGTCAATGGTCGTTTGGCCATTCAAGTACTAGGGCGGCGAGTTGTTGTCTCGCTCACTCGCACGCATATCCATATCTATCGTTCCCTGCGGGATGTACGAGCTCACTCTGCTCCGTGTAAGCTACCCGAAACTGTGTTCCCAATCAACCTTGAACCTAATGCTTTAGCGTTAAAGTTGAAAATCTATTAAATAAAGGGCAATGCCCATTTGATGAAGAGGTTTTGGCTAAGTGACGCCCATGAAAGAAACCAACTGTAGATATTAGGGTTGACATCACAGATGAAGAAACAAACACTATTTTGTACATAGAACTCAGTTGGACTTTTTAGTTTTTTTTTCTTTAGGACTAGCGGACGTCCCGCGGTTTCACCCGCGTAGTTCCCGTTCCCGTGGGAGTACGGGGATAAAATATAGCCTATGTTACTCAGGGTGAATGTAGCTTTCTAATGGTGAAAGAATTTTTGAAATCGGTCCAGTAGTTTTTGAGCCTATTCATTACAAACAAACAAACAAACAAAGTTTTCCTCTTTATAATATTAGTATAGATTAACAACGACCGGAAGTGTTATGGGGCAATAAACGATTGAGTTTCTTGATTACTTCAGCTTTTAATTCCGGAGGATTATTTGCAAATAAGTAATAGCAATATTTTAGTTAAAAAACGGGTATCTTTTTTGTACTTAACACAATAGGTGTTTCCCTTTGACAGATTGTATGTATTTGTCTGTACGTTGAGGGCACATCGTTATTGCCAAAGAGTTAGTAGCAGCGCAACCTCTGGATTCGTGCTTCGGCTTATGGCAGTAGTCCAAATATAAATCAATCAATATCGCTGGACATTACACACAGCGTCATGTAGTGGTATGACTAAGCAATGAGGCTTGTGTCGTGGACACCAGAGAGTTAATATACTACATGGGTACTTTTTTTGTTGTAAATACATACTTATATAAACACCATTCATATCAAATCATTATCTTTGAAACACCCATGATTCAAACTCAAACTCAAAGCATTTATTTCAATTAGACCATTACGGCACTTTTGCAAGTCAAAAATACAAAAAAGAAAATCAAAGCTACAGTCCCAGTCACAAGACATAATAACTTGAGAAAGTACTGTAGTTGCCCATTCCCTAGCGTAGATCTCGATGGAGAAGAACGGGCAAGAAACTCCATGGACACTCTTTTAAAATCAAAATATTGTTACAAAATCTTGGTTACATCATTAATTTTGAGATTATACATATATGTGAGAACGATGTTAGATTCGGGGACAGATTTTAATATCCATGCTCATTTGCCCCTACCCGGATTCAAACCCAGGACGTTAAGAACTTAAGGCAGCTTCACTACCGCTGCGCCATTCGGGTCGTCAAATAACATCACACCCACATTTGGCCCGTTATAATAGAAGCGAAAATTCGAAGACATGTGACATCTACCAATCCGCACTGGGCCCGCCTGGTGGATTATAGCCAATTCCCTCCCATAGAGAGGAGACCGTGTCCCAGCAGTGGGGACATTAATAGGCTGATGATGATGAATAGAAGCGACCCTATTGTCAATCAACCTGTTGTGTAATCAACCAGACTCCGACTTATACAGGGTGGAAACGGTTAACGGGGTAGTTACAGCTACACGAAAATGGTCAGAGACTATCCATAATTGTTCGTGAAATTTATTCCCCATTTACAGATTTTCGACAAAAAAAATGTACAGTTAGCAAGAAAATGGCCATTTTACACAAAACATTATTTTTGATGCCAATCGATTCTGTATAACTGCCTAAATGTGGATGTAGCTACTGAGGTACAAATCTGCCCAAAACTTTGGAATAACAGGCGTGCTGTTATGGTAAAAAAAAAAATAAACTAGAAGTACATACCTCGAAAACGAATTCTCTGAACCAAGGTTCAGTGAGCAGTAGGTACCCCTTATCATACTCCTTGTCGCTGTAAGAGTTCTCTACGCGAAACTTCTTCGGGTTGCCTTTTTCCTGGTAAACATAAATACACTAATAGAGTAAATGACAAAAAAAATGTAATTAGTCCGTCAGTTAGATTATCAAAAAACATTTGACCCGTATTTTTTCTTTTGTCACGTAAACCAAAATTGACGAAGATACGACGCTTTTAAAATTCTCAATACGTCACGCCGTGCCGGTGCACCGCAGAACAGGCGCGCTAACGGTCTCGGAAAGGTGAGGCGCGGGTGAACACAGGGATGCATTTGAGGATTTCTAGTGTTTAATAGTAGATTGTATCATAAGGGAGCAAAATAATATTTTTACGGCGAGGGCGTTTTTTGAATCCAGAGCGAAGTGAGGGATTCTAGAGTAGAGTCCCGAGCGTAGCGAGGGATTCTTTAGTAGAATCTTGAACGTAGCGAGAGATTCAAAGTACGTCGCCCGAGCCAAAAATATATTTTGCGTCCGAGTGATACACTACTTTTCATCACCCACTATGAGAAAATAAAAGGCGCCTCATATTTTATTCACTGTCACTTGAAGAACTCATTTTTGAAAACAAAACCATGAATTTATAACAATCCGTGAAAATTTAAGAAAACGCGGGTTTTTAATTTGATCTTTTTTTTCTTTATTCAAACAATATTTGCGTTCGATTTATTTGGCGCTGAACACTAACACGTTCCAAATTCAAAAAGTGCGCGGCAAAGATAATTGCGGCGCACTTATAAAGAAGATTAAAAACTCATTACTGTCCGCTAAAAGTTTCTTATGTGAAAAATTCAAAAAGTGCGCGGCAAAGATAATTGCGGCGCACTTATAAAGAGGATTAAAAACTCATCACTGTCCGCTAAAAGTTTCTCATAGAAAACACCACCTTTGGGTGCACTTAAAGGCGAACCAAATCGTCCTTTTCGAATAGATGGTATGAAAAACTCTATATCGTCACGCATTTTCGCCGTCTAGTTCACCCCTGTGTACAGTCAGCATGCTACTGGTTACTGCAGGCGCATAGGTTGAGGAAGTAGCGCCTGCGCCACGCCGGCGCTGCGCCGTCTCAGTATTTCTCGCGCCTCACCCTCTTCTATACATTTTGTATGAAATTTGAGAGAAGTGGCGCCTCGCCTACGCCCAACGCTTCTTGTATTTGTCCCGCACCTATTGTTTATTTAAGTTCAGAAATAGATAGTCACATCAGTGCCGACTGCGGTGAAGACCATGGCGTGGGTCATCCAAGAGTCGCTGTACATTAGCCGGTCGGCCTTGCTCAGCCCGATCTGCACCTCCGTGTTGAACAGCAGACGGTAGTCTTGGCTGTGGGGGAGAACAGACATCTTCACTACTATGACTACCCCGAGGAATAATATGATAAAGGGAATCGGAGGCCCGAATAAGAACCCTAAAGTAGGGCCAATAAACGATATAATTCGTTGTGGCAAAATGAATGGTTTTATTACCAATTAAAACAAAAGACATACAAACCACAGACAATTGAATATAGAACATAGAGCTGCATTGAGTTAGTTGTAGGTGCTAGTGAATTTATTTGATGTAACCTGCTTTAAATAATAATATTTCTAACACCCCAACTACAGTTAATATAATAAATATTAATAATAAATAATAAAATTAATGTATTAACTTTATTAAATTTAATAGATCACATTTGACACAACAACGTAACCTTGTAACGGCTGGCATAAAATATTATTTATTTTTTCGAAGTTAGAACTGCACATTTTGGAGGCTAACTGTGGAACTAATGGCGCTAGCATAGCTGGTTCCCAACATCGTCATTGGTTGAAAATGTGGTAATGTCATTTTATATTTCAAAATAGCTTAACCTCATTGGTCAGATTGAGACCAACTATGGTGGCGCCATCTGAGATTTACTTTGCCTTCGCCACCTCATTGCTTAAGTGTTTTCAATGAGAGGTTTTCTGTTTGAGGTATTAAAAAAAAAACTTAGTTGTAGGCGTTGAACTGACTACGTTACTTGGTGCTAAAGCCAAAACGCTTGGAAAAAAAAATCATTGCGTCACGTCACATACGCTCGTTGACTGACACTTTCGTTTGCTTAAGTTTCCGAATATAACCTAGTTACCTCGCGCTTTGTTAAAAATCATTTTTTTTAGGTTCCGTTCCTTGCAGTAACTTACCAAGTTCAGCGCCATCTATCCAGCGACTAGGGAAGAGCTAAAAAGAAAATCCCTCATTACGATTACATATTTATTGTAATAATGCCAAAAGAAAGTAACCTTTACTTTGAAGTGACAGATGTCAAATGTGATCTATTAAATTGGCCCTACTGTAGGAGTAAGGTAAGGTTATGGAAGTACTCACGCATCCAAGTCTTCGAAGCCGTTCTTCCTCTCGAATCTCTTGGACACCTCACAGCCGAACCAGACGGCTTCTCCGCCGGCGATACTGTCTTTGACAACCCTGAAACAGAATAGTTTGAAATTATAGAGTTTCTGCGTTCTTAAAAGTTCTCTCAAATGGTGTAATATCTTATTGCTATTGGTTACCCAGAAAACCTTAACTTCGGTGCTCAAATAGTCACCTCTTTTAGTCAATAGCTCCGAACGGACTAGCCGTATCGGAGATCAGCCGGACTAACAGAAACAAAAATAAAAAAATGTGTTTATGTTTTATGTACCGTATACCATATCATATGCATATCTTATACAGTAAAAACACAGTATAATTATAAGCAGTAGTTTGACTTAAAAAAAAACGCCCGAAACGCTGACGTAATTAAACGAACGCCCCTTCCCCCGCCCGTAAGGATACTTCAAGGTGCGAACAGACTGATAGTCGCGCGCACCGCGCCGTTTTCTTAACGATAATCACACAGTATATCCGATAGTACCTAGCAACCCTAACCCTCTGATTGGCATTGAATTTAAGGACACGTCCGAGTCATACTACTGCTTTTAATTATACTGTGGTAAAAAGCTGTTATTTTGAAATTACAAACAGACACTTCAGTTGTATTTATTTGTATACAGGGTTAGCTTTCAATGACCGGCCCAATTTTCAGAGATGATTTAGAATCGATAATATTTTTGATATAATGAGAAAAAAAAACATCTTTTTAAATAAAATTCCATTCCTGTCCACCACTAAATAGCGAACGTGTGGATATTGCAACAGCACAATTCAGTTCAACAACCTAGATAGGTAGCAGTTAGCATACACATAAATTTGGCGGTGCATGCACGCACACAAGTGCATTGATTCCCACTAGTTTTATGATTTAGGATTTTTTTAGGACATTTTCAAATGAATGCTATTATTTTATTTTATACTTTTCGACAATAATATTTAAAATGCACTTTTGGTTTGATGTCTAGATCTTAATTTTAAATTTTGGCTGGTCATTGAAAACTAAGTGTACGGCCTGAGTGCGGCGTCGAGCGGCCGACCACGCGTTCAATGAGTGGCCATAGTGCACGCTCTTCTTTCGGGGAGGTTCGGGTGAATTATTAATTAAAAACATTTTTCTTATGTATACCTAACCTTGCCTTGTTTAGGTACGTTTACTGTTAATAAATCGATATATTTACTTTCAATTCCCAGTTTTATTATTCCCAGTTCTCTCCATACTTTTGTTCTATTCTATTTTTGTATAAACAGTGAATAGATAACCATATTTCAGGTTTATTTTGTTTCATATTATAATTTCTTCAAACGACAACGCGCACGTTCGTCTCGCCGCCCGCAGCTCCGAAACAAACAGGTTTGAACTCGCTCGCGACGTGACGCCGGACGCTCCGCAAGACGCAAACACGCTGCAGCCGCCGCGCGGCGGGCGTCCACTCAGGCCACTCATGTATAAATGCATGTGTTTGACATGAACGTTGCACGCGCCGCCCCGCCGCACGCTCGATTCGAGCGGCCACTGTGTTCGTACACTAACCCTGTAGATATACTAACTTCATGAGGGTCTCAATGGGCTGGTTGTTGTACGCAGTCTGTCGGCCTCCCACGACGTTGCCGAGGCAGTGCAGCGTGTACAACTGACCGAACGGGTTGGACTGCCGCGGGTCCGATACAAGGCATACCTGCAAATTACAATAGGGTACATGACAAAAAAAAATCTAATTAGTCCGTCAGGGGTCTAAAATGGCCGCTTTAGCAGAATCGTGATATGAATCACGTAAAATTTTTTTAATTCTTAAAATGTACTTTATGATCATAACTGTTATGGGTGGACTGTATTTTTATTTATTGTTCCCTTCTTCGATAGCTCAGGTGGCTATGGGATTTCCTTTTCAATTAAAACTCTTCGATGGTTTAACACTGTTTAATTACTTCGTCTATATTTTAGAGCGGGCACGTTATTCTAACATAAACTGATTTACACAAGTACACAATAATCATAAAGAATATAGTCAGAACATAATAATCACAAGAACATAATATACTTAGGGCACGTGGGACTCACAATAAACACTTAAAACTAGATACTTGTAAATAGAACACTGTAAAAATATAAAACTGTATCGACTGACTTTAGTCGCCTATCTTTATATCAAAATATCATGTCGCAAGTAGTGGCGGGGCCTCGTTGTACTCAACCCTTTTGGCTAATCGTTCCCTCTATAATGGACTTTCCCATCTTTCTGCGGGTCGGTCAAGTTTCGACCTGTCGGAGGCTCCGCCTACAACACGCGAAATGATGATTCGTTACCTTATATGGTAACGTTTTTGGTTTGTTATGAAACCGTCAGTTTCGCTACCATATAAGGCAATCGTATGTCATGATATGTGGTTCTAATAAAGTCTACACCTTTTTCCCGCCTTGTGCGGGCCTGTCTTTTACTTTATTAATCCTTATCTTAGCTAGTTATCTCCTAGTGATACAATGGAGCTCGGCGTCTGTTACATCTCTCCCCCCGGCGTAGCCTGCGCAGCCTCTTCTTCTCTGTGCAGCACGACGAGCTTGCTGATGGGACGCTTGAAGACGCCGGTTCTCGTTCGCACGTCGACCACCCTGATGCCGCCGTCAGGTCCCGGGTAGAGCTTCTCGATGACTCCCATTGGCCACACGTTCCGTGGCAGTGTGCTGTCGACGACGATGACGACGTCGCCGATCTCCGGCGGCCGTCGGTTGCTCTGCGGCTCGCCGCGGGGTACCAATTAGATATGAGCGCCGCGCCGGCGCGCCGCCGTCGCCGTGAATTCATGTCGGCGAGTCGTCGTCGAGAAAAGCGCGCGGCGCGCCGTCGTGACGAGTCGCAACTTGCTTTCTCGCTCGCACGCGCGGCCCTACCGCATACTTATGTGCTCATTTACGGAGACGCGGCGCGTCGTGCGGCGCGTTGTGCGGCGCGTTATGCGGCGTGTTGCGCGTTTTCCCGTTTACGGAGAGGCGGTGTCATCTGCGATATAGGTACTTATTTGTATTTGCGCGTGTGAAGCCACGTGCACCGCCGCGGCCAACGCAACGCTGCATTTCAATAAACACGCGTAAAATTGCTTCCTCGTAAACACTCCCATACATAGTCAATCGTCATAATATGTTTGAATTGAAAGCGAGCCGTGCCGTATAACGCACCGCGCGACGCGCCGCCGCGCCGCGTCTCCGTATTTAGTAAGCCCAGTCGCTTCGCCACACTCATCGCTAACGCAGTCAAGTCGAATATTTTACCGAGTAAACGTGTATTGTAGTGTGGTGTCAACAACAATCAAAATATATGATACCTACTACTTAAAATACTTATTTTCTGTTTTTTTTTTAAATAGTTTTTATTAAATAGATAGATAGTGCTCTAATTAAAAAAACTCGGTTTCACTTCAACTCAAAATGCTGAAATGATTATTTTTCAATAAACGTGATCTCCAATTATTATTTAGAAGACTGTAAACTTATTTTTGTAACAACAATATTGTTGTTACAAAAATAAGTTAAAAAAAATTACAAAAATATTATTTTTAAGAAATCTCTCCCTGATAAAAAAAAAAAAACTAAGGCCCACGGCAGGCCATGCCGCGCCGCCGCGACGCCGCCGCCGCCGTACAAATTTCCTGGCTACGCCGCCGCCGCGGAATCGGCCATCGGCGCTCATATCTAGTACCAATGTGGGGAGGTACTCTCGCAGCCAGCGTCGCCAAAAGTGGTCGGCAAGGGCCTGGCTGGCCCGCCAAGCACGTCGGTCGGCCTCGTCACAAGGCCCGGTCGAGGGTAGGCCCGTGGAGGACCCCAACAGGAAGTGGTTGGGGGTGAGGGCCTCTGGATCGGTGGGACTCACGCTGACATGAGTCAAGGGGCGCGCGTTGATGGCGAACTCCGCTTCAGTGAGCAGAGTTAGCAGCACCTCTTCTGCAGGTGCCCTTTCGCGCAGAGTCGCAGCGAGGGCAGTCTTCACGGAGCGCACCAGCCGCTCCCACGCACCTCCCTGGTTGGGTGCGCCGGGAGGGATGAACCGCCACTCCATCCTGTGCAGCAGTCCCTCTTCTTGTAGCGCTGGTGCCCATTCTTCATACGCTGCTCGCAGTTCGTGGTCGGCTCCCCTGAAGTTGGTCCCGTTGTCTGAGTACATGAGCCGCGGCCAGCCGCGGCGCGCGGCCATCCTTCTCAGCGCCATGATTGCTGAGTCTGTAGATAGCGATGCGACGAGCTCGAGGTGCACGGCGCGGGAGGTGAGGCACGTGAATAGTGCGCCCCACCGCTTCTCTCGGCGCCGGCCCACCTTCACCATCATGGGCCCGAAATAGTCCACGCCGCAGTTGGTGAACGGACGGTGGAAGGGGTCCAGGCGGGCGCGCGGCAGGTCTCCCGTGGCCGGCGGTTGTGGCGTTGCTCGCATCCTCCGGCAGTACGTGCAGGCCTTCTCGATGGCCCGCACCGTGGGCCGCAGGTGGATGATCCAGTATCGCTGCCGCAGGTCGTTCGTTACTCGTTCTCTGTTGGCATGACCAGCGGCGCAATGCTCGCGCATTACTATTAACTTACTGACCTGATGGCGACCATCCAAAATGATAGGTCGCTTGACCTCCACTGGCGCGTTTGAGGCTTCAATACGTCCTCGCACGCGCAACAGGCCGTCTTCGAATATGGGGTCCAGTCTGTACAGGCGACTCGCCCGAGTGAGGGGGCGGGCAGACTGGATCTTCTGTAGTTCATCCGTGAAGCTATCCCGCTGTGCTTTTAGCAGGAGCTCCTTCTCGGCGCGCTCTATGTGCCGATGTTCCAGTCGAGTCGAGACGCGGCGGCACGCGTCTATGAATGCCAGCACGCGTGCAGCAGTGCGCACCAGCGTCTCGTACTTAGAGAAGCGGGCAGGATCGGGCAGCCAGCTGTCTCGTTCAGGGCCCGGCGCGATGTGCAGGACCTCCTCTTCTGTTTCTTCTGTCGCCGGCTTCCCGGGCCAGTCTTCTTCCGGTAGATGCAGGAAGTCCGGCCCGCGGAACCAGCGGTCGGTCGCGCTGATCGGCGCGTCGGTGAGTCGGGTGGCGTCATCAGCCACGTTGTGCTTCGTAGGCACCCAGCGCCATTCTTCCTTACTGGTGAGCTCGGCGATTTCACCCAGTCGGTGCGCGACGAACGGTGTGTACCTCTTCATGTCGTGGTGGATCCAGTGGACCACCGTAGAGGAGTCTGTCCAGTAGGTCGTCCTGTCGACCTCGATGCGGTGTTCCTTCTTGATGGTGTCGGCGAGTCGGGCTCCTATCACCGCTGCCTGCAGCTCCAGACGTGGTATCGTCTGGGCTCGCCGCGGTGCCACCTTTGCTTTGGCCGCGACCAGCACGACGTCGATGCTTCCATCCTCGTTCACCGCTCTCCAGTAGGCCACCGTCGCGTACGCTTGTTCGCTGGCGTCGCACAGCACATGTAGCTCTATGCGCTGTGTGTTTTTCTTGAGGTAGCACCTGGGCAGCCGCAGTCTGTTCACCTCCTGTAGTTGACCCAGCCAGGCCGGGAAGAGCTCGTTTTCCTCCTCCAGAATTGGCGTGTCCCATGTTGTTTGCAGACGCCACAGGCTCTGGAGTACTATCTTCGCTCGTACTGTGAAATGACTCAACAGACCCAGCGGGTCATAAATTGACATAACGGCGCTCAGTGCTTCTCTCTTGGTGGGCGCACGGATCCTCTCTCTCACCTCGGATGGCACTCGGTTCATGGACGTGTTGAACCCGAGTTCGTCTAGTTCTGCGTTCCAGTACAGCCCGAGTATCTTGCTCTCCGGCTGCTCCCCTCCTAGCTGCGTTGGGGTGGTGGCGTGGAGCGTCTGGGGCACGTCGCGCAGGACTGTCGCTTCGCTGGAGCTCCAGCCTCGCAGTGTGAAGCCAGCGGCCGCGTGCACCTTTCTTGTCTCTTCTACTGCCTTCCACGCCTCTTCTGGATCGCTGTAACTAGCCACTAGATCGTCCATATAATGACTCTTTGTTATGGCCTCCAAGGCCCTGGGATACTCACTGCCGTGAAGCTCTGCGTTGTAGTTCCGGACGTAGTGAGCCATATACGGGGAACTTGCTGCTCCGAAGATCATGCTCTTCATCTTGTAGTGGCGCGGGGGCGACGTCCTGTCTTGTCCTCTCCACAGGAACTGCTGAGCTGGCTGGTCCTCCTGTCTTATCTTCACCCGCAGGAACATTTCTTGGATGTCTGCGGTGACTGCTACTTCCCGCTCTCTGAACCGGAAGACTATTCCCGACAGGGACAGCAGCAGGTCTGGACCCTCCAGCAGCTCGTCGTTGAGACACTTCCCGTAGCTCGTCGCCGCCGCGTCGAAGACTAGCCTTTGTTTCCCCGGCTTGTTCGGATTCTGCACGGCGAAATGAGGGAGGTACCAGCAGACGTTGCTTTCTTTCTCTGTTCCGTCGCATGGTACTGCGTATCCTTTGTTCAACAGATTGTCTATCTGTGTAGTGTACTGCACGGCGAAGTCCGGTGACGCATCCATCTTCTCCTCGATCTTTTTCAACCTTCTCAGCGCTGCTCCGTAGCTGGGTGGCATGACGACGTCGTCTGTTCGCCACGGCAGCCCTACCTCGTAGCCTTCATCGATTTTCTTGATTGTCTTCTGTACGATGTCCGCCGCCCTTTGGTCTACCTCGTTCACTCGGGGTTTCCTGGCGACGCCCAAGGCTTCTATCTTGAAGTGCGCTTCGACTAGATCGTGCAGTTGTTCGTCTCTTCTTCCGGACTCGATGACGTGCAGCACATCTTCTTCATCAGCGATGATGCTTCGTGGCGCTGTTCCGTGCACCACCCATCCCAACTTTGTTCGTGAGGCAGCTGGCTGATTGGGGCCGCCGACTCGGAGTTCCCTGGTCACTATACACTCCCAGTGGTCTGTGCCCACCAAGAGTCCGGGGCGGGCCTGCTCGTAGCAAACTTCTTCTTTCGGCAGGTCTCGCAGGTGTTCGTGATCCAGCAGGGTGTCTGGGATGGTTTGTTGGTGGAGCCTCAAGTCCTTGATGGTTCTTGCTTGAAGCTCGTGCGACTGGCCGTCTTCCCGGATGCTTCTGACTTGCACCCGTACTACCGCTCTGCTGTCCCGCTCCTCTGAAGACATGTTCACGCCGCGTATGCGCAGCGGGCGTGAAGTTCCCTTTGCTCCGATGCTGGTCGCCAGGTCTTCATCAATGAGGGTGACGGTTGCTCCTTCATCGAACAACGCGTACGTCTTGACCTCCCCCCGTGACCCGGTGACTATGATGGGGCACATCTTCAGCAGCACCTTCTTTGAGCCGGCGGCGGACTTGCTTGCCACCGACAGTACTGCTTCCTCCTTGCTGGGCTCTGCGGTAGATTTCGCGGTCGTCGCTTCTTCCTTGTTTGCCACCCTCTCTTGATGGAGGGAGGCGTGATGAGGTCGGCGGCACTGGTTCACGCCGCACGCCTTGGCCTTGCAGCTATACCGCCTGTGGTTCTTCTCGGCACATCGAAAGCACATGCCGTTGGCCTTCAGGTACTCCCACCGCTGGTCGACACTCATGCCCTTGTACTTCGGACACCTTGGTAGCACGTGGTCTTGTTTACAGTTGGGGCACTGACCCTTCTCCTCTTGATTTTCGACGGCTGTGTAGACGGGGCTGGCCTTCTTCTTCGCTGTCACTGGCTGCCTGGTTTCCTTCTTCTGGCTGGCGGGCGCGGCGCTGGTAGGTGGGGCGTATGTGTATCTTAACGCCCTGTCCGCTTCCCGCATCAGAAAACGAGACAGCATCACTATCTCCGGCTCCGTTGTGTCGTCGTTGTCGTAGGCAAAGTCGCACCATCTTGACCGTATGTGCGGGCTTAACTTCTCCAGTACCTCGCGTGTCAACAATGGGTTGTACAGGTATCCTCTTCGGTCGACCGACTTGATCATGCTTACTGTGTTTTGTACTTTGATGGCGAAATTATTCAAGTCCGCGGCTGATGCAGTGGGCTTCGTCATCTTCTTCAGTTCGTCGATAGCGCGATCGATTAGTACTTCCGGTCGGCCGAAACACTGTTCGAGTGTCTTCATGATGACCTCTGGATCTGTAGCGGTGTGTAGGAGGGCGGACACCGCCTCCCTTGCTTCCCCTTTAAGGCAGCTTCTTAACCGCTGTATGTTTTCTGCAGGCGATATGTTGTACATATTTGTAGTGTCGTTCACGGCCGCTTTGAATGGCAGCCACTCGTTGACACCACCGGAGAACGCTGGTAAATCCGTATGCCGTAGTCGGGGTCTTGCCATCCTTTCTAAGGTCGCCGCCAAGTTGTCGATGCTGTTCCTATGCCTCGTCGGTGTCGGCGACCTTCCCCGTGGCATGTCGAATTTAATACGTCTTGGGTCCTCCCGAGGGGCTCCCGTGCCCCCCTCCCCCCGTGCTCTGAGGGGGTTCGTATGAAGCCATTCGTCCACTCGACTGTGGTGGCTTTCCTCCTGGGAAACGAGGGGCTCGTCCCGCAGGCTCTCCTGTTCGTCCTGTATGACGGACATTTCGGCGGCTAGCCTCTTCTTGACTAAGTCTGCTTCTAAGTCAAGAGACTTCTTTTGTATGGCTGCTAGCTTTTCTGCAGCCTCTAACTCTGCTAGCCTTATGCGCGTTGTAAAACTATTCGTTGACCTTTGTGACCTCTGTGACCTCTCTGACCTGGCGGGTGACCTCCTTCGTTGTCCATGGTCTTCACTCATTAGAAGTCCCGATGATGGTCCCGCCGTGGCCGTGTCTAACGTCGTAAGAGGCGCGGTATTTAGTCGTAAGTTAATAGTACTTTGGTCACTTGTTATAACTGGTGATTCTGGCGGCTCTAGTGAAATCCTCCGTAGTCTCTCTCTTCGAACCCGTTCCGCTTCTTGGCGAAGAACTGCCTCCCTCTGCTCCTCTGCCCTCTTCTGTAGGGCCCGCCTCTGGTCCTCTGCCTCTGCAGCATCACCTTGGCTTCGGGTGATCACCATCTTTCAAACTGATGGGCCTACTGCACTTGACTTTGAGCGGGGAGCGCGGCGCACGACAGTTCGTAGCTCGGTTTGGACTTGTCCAGATTCGTTTACTACGACGTTACACTTTACGCGCACTTTGACACAGTTATTATTTTACGACTAGCCCTATTTACCGCGACGACACTATATACTTCCGACGAAAGACGCGGCGCGCACTGTGTATAGCGCGCGCTTATTTACTTCACGTATTTACTATTTACGCGACGGTCACTTGTTACACGCGCACAGTCTTATTTACACTTGTTATTTTACTGTGAGTCCCACGGTTCTGCCGGTCCCCTTAACGCGCACTATGATCGCGATTTTCGACACAGAGAACACCACTTTGCTTATTACAACACTTTATTCACTCGCGATACACATAAGTTATTATTGTTCAGTACTTACAGTTTTATGTAACCGCTCACAACACTTATTTACGCGCTATGTATTTGTTTTCGGCACTTTTTTCACTTATCCGGCTCGTATGGACCAGCTGTTATGGGTGGACTGTATTTTTATTTATTTTTCCCTTCTTCGATAGCTCAGGTGGCTATGGGATTTCCTTTTCAATTAAAACTCTTCGATGGTTTAACACTGTTTAATTACTTCGTCTATATTTTAGAGCGGGCACGTTATTCTAACATAAACTGATTTACACAAGTACACAATAATCATAAAGAATATAGTCAGAACATAATAATCACAAGAACATAATATACTTAGGGCACGTGGGACTCACAATAAACACTTAAAACTAGATACTTGTAAATAGAACACTGTAAAAATATAAAACTGTATCGACTGACTTTAGTCGCCTATCTTTATATCAAAATATCATGTCGCAAGTAGTGGCGGGGCCTCGTTGTACTCAACCCTTTTGGCTAATCGTTCCCTCTATAATGGACTTTCCCATCTTTCTGCGGGTCGGTCAAGTTTCGACCTGTCGGAGGCTCCGCCTACAACACGCGAAATGATGATTCGTTACCTTATATGGTAACGTTTTTGGTTTGTTATGAAACCGTCAGTTTCGCTACCATATAAGGCAATCGTATGTCATGATATGTGGTTCTAATAAAGTCTACACCTTTTTCCCGCCTTGTGCGGGCCTGTCTTTTACTTTATTAATCCTTATCTTAGCTAGTTATCTCCTAGTGATACAATGGAGCTCGGCGTCTGTTACAATAACCATAAAGTCCGTTTTAAGAATATTGTATTTTTGACGTGATTCATACTAAGATTCTGCTAAAGCAGCCATTTTAGGCCCGCAGATAGATTGCCAAAAAATATTGGAACATATTTTTTCTTTTTTCACGTAAACCAAAATTGAAGACGATACAGTGCGTCGAAAACTCGTGTGACGTCACATTTGAGACATACATACTTTTTTTACCGGAAAGTGACGTCACAAGCCCCCACTCATAATCTTTGACGCGTTTTATTTGATCTTCGTCAATTTTTATTAATGGATGGATGTTTGTTACTCTTTCACGCAAAAACTCCTGAACGGATTTGGATGAAATTTGGCATACATATAGCTACCTGGATTAACACATAGGATACTTTTTATTCTTTTCAGGTCATTGACCTTTCCCTAATATCTCTTCGTACGAACCACAACAAATAAACCATGTATAGTTTTTCGTTACAAAAAATGTTGAAGATCACGATAGATGACGATTCCAGACTTGAACAGGCTTATTTTTGGTTTTCAAAGTTAAGAAGTTTAATAAATGTAGGTGGGTCAATGACCGCTATTCTCATCTTAACTGGCACCAACTATAGTCGTTTATATAAATAAAATACCTTATCATTGACATCGAACGCGGGACGGACATGTTTATCATAGAACTCTTGCGGGCTCAGCAGACCAAAGCTCTTGTACGCTTTCTCTTTGTTGTAGTACTCGAAGTTGAACTTTTCTGGTGGGGTACCTGAGAGAGGAGAGAAATAATGTTATTTACTTATTTTTACAGTTTTATGTAGTATGTTTTTGGTGCAGGCGCGGATACAAGGGGGGGCAATGGGTGCAATTGCCCCCCCCTGAACCGGACCAAATATGTCATTCATTAGCCAAGCTTGGTTTGACGGAATTGAAACTAAATATTTTAATTGTATATCTTGTCATGGGCGGCGCCAGGAGGAGGTAGCTGCCCCTGCCCCTAGAGGCTCAGGATTTTTAAAAGTTATAGCTTTTCCTGCCTGATGCCATAGAATGGTAGGTATTATACCATAATTATCTGAGGCAATGTTGTAAAAATTTCAAGCTCGCTACGCTCGCTCTTGAAGCCTAGTTTTTCATGAGTCTTAACTTTGTTTATAAGAGGCCCAGGTAACTCCAGTAGGTCCGTAGGAAAAGTGTTAAAATTTTCGAGCTCGCTACGCTCGCTCTACAGATTAATTTCTCTTGAATTTATCTAAAATTCGACCAAGTAATTCCTATATGAACGTTCGAAACCATTCTAACCTATCCAAGGCAAGGTGTCGCAAGACTCGCTACGCTCCCCCCCCCCCCCCCAGCCCAAAAGCTGGCGGCCTCCTTGTATCTTGCATATCATGGATTTCTGTAAAGTAACGCCCATTTATTATTAAATCCATTTTTTTTAAGAATTTTACAAAAATTGCCCCCCCTTCAAGGAAATCCTGGATCCGCGCCTGTTTTGGTGAAACGTAACGCACTCTCAAAACGCGTCGTCCTCGATAACGCCAGTAGTGACGTCAAAGTCATTTGAAAAGTAGGTAAAATTTCACTAAGATTTTATTATGATATCGTTATCGCAATTTTTTCTTGAATAAAGCACATGCAATTAGTAAAATTACTTTATTAAGGCCAAAGAAATAGATGTAAAAAAGGCAGATGGACGTAAATGACGTCACATCATGGCCGCGACAGCTACGGACGTTTGAACTGTCATAGAAAAATGCAGGAGTTTAATATTATTTCTGAGCGACAAGCAGTAGTTGAACTTAACTTTTAATACTTTTCTTGGTTTGATATCAATGTATTTTATTGATTTAAGTGAAGAAAAAATACATGCATATTCCCTATTGCAATAAAATTAAAAAATAATATCAAGGACCAAGATTATATAAGTGAAGTATAAAATCGAACGCTCAGAGTGGTTCAATGTGTGATGTTGCTGTGTGCGTATTTAGATACCTACATTTGAGTTGAGAAAACGTAACAGCGTCTTTAAATGGTCGTCATGACCTAATTAATCATCGATCATCATTCTGATTTCTCTTGTTGTGGTCGTCGCAGTATCTTTTCTTCTTCCATACGTCTCTGTTACTCGTCATCTCATCAGACACCTCCTTTCTAGCGTCGACGTGGAATGTAATATACCGCAGAAATATTTACCTAAGCAAGTGGCGACAATGTTGTATATGACGGCCATCTGCCCCTTGATGGTGCATTGGATGTCCTCGTCCGACGCGTTACACGCCACCTTGTCGCGCAACTCCTTGGCGTACTCGCGAAGCTGCAACAAATAATATCTATACGTAGGTATACATATAATAAAACAGTAACGAAAGAAAAACTGTACATTGAGAATTTTCGAGCAAAATGAAGTGAAGTGAAGTCATAAAACGTGAGGTAAGCTCCTACTTACTTTTGATACCCTGGTACTTCATAAGCATGACACGTATTTAGGGTATGTTGATATGCATGTTTATGTCAGGAGCACAGTCCTCGTAGAACCGCAGACCGGATGTCTGATAAGGACGTTCTATAGTGGTGACCGCATATAGAAAGGCGCAGTGATAAGCTTCCCACAAGGTGGACTGATGACCTGGCTAGGTTCGTGGGAACCCGCTGGATGAGGTAAGACGAAAAAATGAAGACAAGACAATGCTTCGAAAACTCGTGTGACGTCACAATTGATTACATTTTTTACACAACTGTGACGTCACAAGCCCCCACTCATGATCTTTGACACGTTTTATCTTCGTCTAATGTTTATTAATTTGATAAAACAAAAACCACGAATCCTATATTTTTCGATAATCTAACTGACGGACTAAACAGAATCATATTTTTTGTAGTCAGTCATTATCCCAATTGCCTTGACAAATTAGAGCACAACGGGGCCGTAACCACTGGGTATAATAGCCACTATTATACCCAGTGGTTACGGCCCCGTTGTGTCGTAGGCCACGGGTTCGAACCTAGACAGCAACATCACATTGAGTAATTTCATCATCATCATATCAGCCGAAAGACGTCCACTGCTGGACATAGGCCTCCCCCAAGGGAGGATTTTGCCATAATCGCCACGCTTGGCAGGCGGGTTGGCGATCGCAGTACGGTTGTTACAAAAGCACAGAGAACGCTGCTGCCCATTCTCTGGTAAGTCCCTTAGTCGCCTCTTACGACACCCACGGGAAGATATGGGATGGTGCTATTCTTTACGTCCGACACCATACAGACAATTTATTTCATCACAACTGCTTTCAAATGGTGAAGGGAAGCTTCACGACATGTGACATCTAGCCAGGTGTGATAGTCAGCTAAGCCAGCCGAGTCAAGTTATACCGAGTTACTCAGATACTGGGTTGTGGAGGTCAGATAGGTCAGACTTGAAACCGACCATAACGTAGTTGTGCAAGGTTAGGTAGTTTTATGTGACCAGTAAGCCTATTATGTATATTTCTTCACACGTTGTACACCGAACTTTGATGACAACCGAGAATGTCATAATATTGGTATTACGTATCGCACTGAGTGGATATCACTTTACGGTGACTAACAGCCCGGGTACGGTGTAACGTCTTTCACAAAAGCCACTTCAAACTCAGTTGTCATCAATTTGTTGTCCACTATGCATAATTAGTCGAAATAATTTAAGTATCGATACGAAAGCGTCTGTCAAAATGAGTTACGGTGACTATCACAGCCACGATGACAACTAAAGACGTCATATTCGATCGCGACTGGTCATACATAATAAGAAACTAACCTTTTGACAGTTAATTGATGGACACTGAGCCCAGCTACTATCATTTGGAGCTGTCAACAGAGATAGTAATAGGCCTACTGGTGAAGGTTGCGGGAATCCGTGGATGCGAGTCGCACGGGACCGGTCAATGTGGCGACACTTGGAGGAGGCCTATGTCCAGCAGTGGACGTCTTTCGGCTGAAATGATGATGATGATGAGGTAGATGATGACGTTATTACCTTTGTTTTAATAAGTGCGTTCATGTGCAAACTGCGTCTGGAACTAAAAGACTCAGCGAAACATTTCTTTGGAATGACGCCATATTTGTTGACCAAGTTTACTATCATGTCCCATTGCCCACCATCGTTGATTGGGTCCTGCAAATAAGAATAAAAAAACTTGTAATTTACGGTTGATAAGTAAATGGTTCCGACGACTTTGTAGGGAGATGAGGGTCCATTTAAGCTCATAGCACGCTTATATCAGTGGCGGGCTTAGGGGCCAACAAGCCATCTGTCGGGGCTGCGGGACTGTTCTGCCGGGGCTGCAGGACTGTTCGAAAGAGATACCGTGGCCCCGAAACACAAAGGGCAATGAAGGAACATGGATGGGTTTTAGTCAGTAAAAGTCTGACACTCCCTCCTGCTCCGCCCAGCGCGTGACGATTTCCCATCCGAAAAAAAAAGGGGTCAACAAGCCATCGACAACCATCCTAGAAAGCCATCGAATGCAGTCGCTGTAGCCGAAATCGGCTGGAGCAAAATCATCAATAGGGGGCGAGCCTATTGCCATCAACCGGGCACAAATTCAGACTCCGTGGCTGCTACTGAGAACTTCTTGATAGAAGAACCCAATAACACTTTGCCCGACTCGGGAATCGAACCCAGAACCTCATACTCAGCAGTCAACTAATCAGGCAATAAGTTTTTTTTATAATAAATAGCAGTCGACTAATCAGGAAATGAGTTTTTTTTTCATAATAGATAGCAGTCGACTAATCAGGAAATGAGTTTTTTTCATAATAAATAGCAGTCGACTAATCAGGCAATGAGTTTTTTTTCATAATAAAATAATACATAAGTATCAAATCTATGCTTATAATATCTTACATTATAAATAAGAAAGGAACTCTGTTCGTTACCTTTTAACACTTTAAGGGCTGAACGAATTTGGATGAAATTTGGTATGTGATTAATAATAACACGGATCATGACCTAGGTTAGAACAAAGGACAGTTTTTTATCCCTGGAGAACTTCAGCTGGGCGATGCCGGGGACAAAAGCTAGCCTAAAATAAAGGTTACCTTCAGCAAAAAGTTGACAAGTCTTCCCTCGAGTTGTTCTCCCTGCTTGGCAGTGACGACGATGTTGTTCAGCCAGTAGTTGGCGCGCTCGATCTTATCCCAGAAGAAGAGATAGCTTTGGAGAGAACGACCAATTATGAAGAAATAAAAAAATACACTTCTTGGCACATAAATCACAAAAGTGCACACAAAAAACCAAACTAATGGGGAAGGCTGGTCAAAGCTGATTGTAGATGGCGCGTCCATAGCTTAGACCCAATCTGACTATTATATATATTAGAAACATAAATATACATATTATATATTATATATATAACTATTTTGAAATATATAATATGACATTGACAGATTTTCAACCAATGACGATGTTTGGTTCAAGCGATGCTAGCGCCATTAGTTCCACAGTTGCCATCTCCATTAAAGAAAAAACAAAACATACATTTAAACAAGTTGCTGTGTCTCCTGAACAGGCGCGGATACAAGGGGGGGGGGCAATGGGTGCAATTGCCCCCCCCTGAACCGGACCAAATATGTCATTCATTAGCCAAGCTTGGTTTGACGGAATTGAAACTAAATATTTTAATTGTATATCTTGTCATGGGCGTCGCCAGGAGGAGGTAGCTGCCCCTGCCCCTAGAGGCTCAGGATTTTTAAAAGTTATAGCTTTTCCTGCCTGATGCCATAGAATGGTAGGTATTATACCATAATTATCTGAGGCAATGTTGTAAAAATTTCAAGCTCGCTACGCTCGCTCTTGAAGCCTAGTTTTTATGAGTCTTAACTTTGTTTATAAGAGGCCCAGGTAACTCCAGTAGGTCCGTAGGAAAAGTGTTAAAATTTTCGAGCTCGCTACGCTCGCTCTACAGATTAATTTCTCTTGAATTTATCTAAAATTCGACCAAGTAATTCCTATATGAACGTTCGAAACCATTCTAACCTATCCAAGGCAAGGTGTCGCAAGACTCGCTACGCCCCCCCCCCCCAGCCCAAAAGCTGGCGGCCTCCTTGTATCTTGCATATCATGGATTTCTGTAAAGTAACGCCCATTTATTATTAAATCCATTTTTTTTAAGAATTTTACAAAAATTGCCCCCCCTTCAAGGAAATCCTGGATCCGCGCCTGCTCCTGAAGAAGCACAGCATAATCAGCTTGTAATGTTCCCACTGCTGGGACACAGGCCTCCTCTCTATGAGAGCGAGTGTACTGTAATGCGGGACCAGTGCGGCTTGGCAGATGTCAGTCGTCTTCGAATTTTGGTTCTAGGACATTCCGGCTTCTTCACGTTTTCCTGCACCATTTTTGGAGCTGTTGTGAAGTATCTGATCGTTAACATAACACTTCGAGTTTTAACGGCTTTGCAGAGCGTTGTCTCTGTAAATCAGGCTTGGTTTTACCAAAGCGAGCCAGGTGAGCTATTCGAATAGTCTATTTGCTCACTTGGCTATTACGATTGGTCTATTCAATAGACCTATCATAATCTGCCTAACCTAACCTGTGATTAGTAGAATCTTGTCTCTGCTTTAATGGATACCGGGTCTGACTGAGAGAGCTGACACTCTAAAAACTCGTAATTTTTATGTCGAATTCTATGTCTTACCAAGGGGTATCGTATTACCCAGTACTAACTGGGTAGTGGAGATCAGATAGGCAGTCGCTCCATGTAAAATACGGGTATTCAGCTGCATCCGGTTAGACTGAAAACCGACCCCAACATAGCTGGGTAAAGGCTAGGCAGATGATGATGATTCTAAAGCTCGATGTGATTTCTAAAGCTACCTGTGTGAAGTGTGACAGTCCCCGAGGTAAGTTAATAACAAGTTTAAATCTCCTTGAAGCAAGCAAGCATCTATGAGTTAATTGTGGTAACGAAATACTTCTTTTGACATATATGTTTAGGTCGTAAACCATCTTCCTACTTTGTTTTACCTCGAGACATAATCAAGAATTCACAAAGTTTCACTCGTTTCAAGTGTTGTGACAGGTCTCATCGTTCGAGCACGGTGTGTACCGACGTTTCAGCAATCATAATGCATAATTACCGAGTAGATATTTATCGCTAAACGTAAACTGTAAACTTGATATGTTATTATCATTAGATTCAATTTCATATTTGCTTGGGTTTTATGAAGTAGGTAATGTTGAAGATGAATCAACAATATATCAAGTAAGTTAAGGTAGACATAACAAGATAATACTAAGTACCAACACGTTTTGTGTATCGTGACTGTAAGAGCCCTAGCACACGGCGTATTTAAACGCGCAGACGACGCACGTTTCAGGAACGCGCGTTTTCTGCTCCCTATATGCCGATTTTTGCGTTTTTATAGATTCAAACGCGCGTAAAACGCGATAATAATGCGATAAAAACGCGCGTTCGAAACACGTTTGAAGCGCGTACAAAGGGTCAAAATCAGCGTAAGCAGTGTTGTCTCAAACGACGCCATTGTACAACTGACGAAGAGTCTGACCAAAACGCGGAAGCTACGAGCAACAACAGCGCGTCTGTATCGCTGTATCTGCGCGTACGCAGACGCGCGTTTCAGGTGCCCCGTGTGCTTAGGTTACAAGGATGTGTTCAAATCACGTTTAAAGCGCGTATACGCGCGACGTCTGCGCGTTTAAAATACGCCGTGTGCTTAGGCCCTAAGCACTTGACAAAATGGTGAAGTTGTTTTTAAGGCCTTTGTACACTGGTGATAAGCTCGAGAGTGTTAACTGTTAATGCTCTAAAATCTGAATTACTAATACTCGTAATTTTCTTGTTCTTCGTAAAACCATAGAGAGGATTCATTAAGGCGATTACAGGAGCTAAATTAGCAACTCTATTTGTGGTGGTTCAAACTTCATTTGAAATACTGTTAGAATAAGGTTCTAATCAGCTTGCACTACAAAGTGGTTGTTACGTCAGTCACTGCGGGCCGAATAGTGCGAAATGAGTGGTTTTTTGCATTTTACAAAAAATCTATTGATTGGACAAAAAAAGTAAAACACTATGATGCTAATATGTTGCTAGTAGAATTATTTGCCAAAAAATCAGAATGATCGCATGTATTTTAGTATGGTTTTTACTCGTTAAAATATTTTTTTAGAGATAAGTTCGTGTATCCCTAAGAATATCATATATATTTTCTGGTTTTGTTTATTGCAGTGAATCGTATGCTTTTTTGCAATATAAAACTCGCGTTTAGCTCGCCTTAAGTTAGTCGCCATAAAAAAGAGTCTACTGTCTAGGCCGAAATGTAGAAGCACCCTAAATAGTGTAATTGACTTGCTGCCCCTGTCCTGTATATTACTTAGGTTCGGCTCAATATATTTTTTTCTACCTTTTTCCCCTGTCAGCTGTCGTTCTATCATTCACTTATTTTGAATCATCCCACACACAATGCTCTCAAAATGGTGAAGGAAAACATCATGAGGAAACCGGCATGTCCTAGAACCAAAAAATTCGAACACATGTGACATCTACCAATCCGCACCGGGCCCGCGTGGTGGATTATAGCCCATTCCCTCTCATAGAGAGGCCTGTGTCCCAGCAGTGGGAACATTAAGAGGCTGATGATGATGATGATACACAATCCATGCACCTTCGGTCTTCTTCTAATTTTGTTGGATGGAGAGGGCTCCATTCATCAAATTTATATTGTATGACTGTTTTAGTTTCTTCCCTGCTCATTACATACCCATACCAAGACAAATAATGTTCCCCTAAAAGTCTAAACACCAACAAAAAAAAAACACATTCATACATACCCCAACCCTGAAAATATAATCTTCTATAAAAAAACCGGCCAAGAGCGAGTCGGACTCGCGCACCGAGGGTTCTGGACAAACATTTTGAAGGACAAACTTAACTTTGTTGTTCGATCCTTAGAAATGGGTATTGCACCAACCGCAAATAATAAGTTTGTGATAGTAAAATTGCCTTTTTTTTGTTATTAAACTATATACTTACGGACCTTGTTTTTTGCCAAATTTCGTGATTCTAGGTGAAAAGGAACTACCATATAGGTTTTCGACCCAAAACCTATATAAGGTAAATCTAAATTTATTCAAATCTGAAATCTAAATTTGCCCATATGTTTTTATAATGTTGACTCAGGACCTTGATTTTTACTATAGACCTCAGTATCTGGTATAAATTGCAACTTGCTAGGTCCACCCGTTTCTGAGAAAATCGGTGGTGACAGACGGACAAGAAAGTGATCTTATAAAGATTCCTTTTTTTACCGTTTGAGGTACAGAACCCTTAAAAGGGAAATAAGTCTTACCTCTGTGAGAACTCAAACTCCTCAATGCCATATTTCTTCATAAAGGGCAGACGCATTACATTGAGCGCAGCAAACAGCCAGCAGCGTCCCGAGTTCTCTTGGTTTGTCACCGGTTTAGCTTCGGATTCAATCTGTCAATAGAGAATGTACTTAATAATCTAGAGAAGATAGTTTAGTTTTGTTTATGTTGATGTCAAGAGATCTGTCTAGCTAGAAGATTATACATATACGGGTTAGTTTTCAATGACCGGCCAAATTTTCAGAGATGGTTTAGAATCGACAATAAAGGGTGTAAAACACCTCTTAACGAATCCGAAAGGCACTTGTTATCCCCGTCATTGCGATATTTTTTGTTCTACACCATACCTGGGAACCTTCTAGTTACGGAGATATTGGGGGTCAAAGTTCCAACTTTTTGACAAGTTTAAAAAAAAAAAAATACAAGTTTTTATTGTAAGATTTTTACTTTAAACACCTCCACGACCCCCATACTATTCAATCCATCCATCAGCACAATGTTTTGAGTGCGTTACATTGAGTTCTACCACAAAACATGATTTTTCACCCCAAAAAAAAAGTAATAGCAATAATTTTTGCGTAAAGTTACATAGTTTGGTGTACAGAATGCTTGGTTGACGGCTTCGTGATGAGGTCTTTTACACCCTGTATTTTCGATATACTTAATGAAAAAAAAAAAAAAAAAATTTCGGTCCACCACTAAAAAGTTCAACAACCTAGATAGGTAGCAGTTCTTCCTTCTTTTTCATCTCACCATATTTGCGTCCACTGCTGGACATAATATGCCTCTTGCATGGTCCCCCGTTAGCGCACACATACATTTGCCGGTGCATGCACGCACACAAGCGCATTGATTCCCACTAGGTTTATGATTTAGTTAGTGACATTTTCAAATGAATGCTATTATTTTATTTTATATCTTTCGACATCATCATTCTCTTGCCCTTATCCCAATTCATTTGCGGTCGGCGCAGCATGTCTTCTTCTTCCATACTTCTCTATTTTTCGTCATCTCAACAGACACTTCTTTTCTTGCCATATCATTCTTTACACAGTCCATCCATCGTTTCTTTGGTCTTCCTCTACTCATATACCCATCCACATTCATACTCAAAACTTTCCTCACGACATTTTCCTCATCCCTCCGCATCACATGCCCATACCACGACAACCGATTACCACACAACGTTTCAGTCACCGGCGCCAATAATATTTAAAATGTACTTTTGGTTTGATATTTAGATTTTAATTTTAAATTTTGGGAGGTCATTGAAAACTAACTCTATTTAATGGACCAATAAACCTATGCAGATATTAGCAAAAGAGGTGGCTGATGTTGCATCAGCATAATTTTGTCTGAACAAGTTCCTGCTCAACTATCAATTTCCAGTTAGAAGCTTGCTTTGTAAAATATGATTAAAAACCGATGCAGTGAAAACCAGCATGTGAAATAATTTGTAGGACAAGTGGGGTGGCTATTCTCAGGGCAACAAAATTTTTGAGTGGCCCTGCAGTTTTTAAACAATTTTACAAAACATAACATCACGCCTGTAATCACCGAAGGGATAGGCAGACGTGTACCAGTGGTAGGTACACCCACATTTCACCAGTTATTTTTAAGTCCTATGTAATAAAGTAAGCCTATTGCCATGAATAGGGATCAAACCTAGACTCTATGGCTGCTACTATCAAATTCCTGATGAAAAAACATGATAACATTTTGCCCAACCCGGGAATGGGGTAGATGACACACCAATCAATTGAGATACTTTTTAAGAGCTGTCAAAACGCGGTTCTGTAATAGATTTTGTATGGCAATAGCAAACTGCGACGTCACTGTTTAATCAACTCAATGACTCAAATATTTATTGATTTCAAAGTAACTAAAAATCGAATTTGGCAATTAATCTATACTAATATTATAAAGAGGAAAACTTTGTTTGTTTGGTTGTAATGAATAGGCTCAAAAACTACTGGACCGATTTAAAAAATTCTTTCACCATTCGAAAGCTACATTATCCACGAGTAACATAGGCTATATTTTATCCCCGTACTCCCACGGGAACGGGAACTACGCGGGTGAAACCGCGGGACGTCCGCTAGTTTAAAATAAATCGGGTTTTCAGGCCCAACATAAAGTGATTTTTTCCCGACCCAACATAAAGTGATTTTTTAAGAGATTGGTGTCTTGGAATTAATGTTTTATGGTGTCATCTACCCTATTCAACCCAGGACCTCATGCTGTGTTGCACTTGGAACCACTAGACCAAGGAGGCCAGTCAAGCAAAAAGCATTTAACCTTTTAAACGCTAGAGCATAAACACACGCGCGTGCCCTACACGACAAAGCCAAAATTCACCTGTCATTTTTATGCCATTCTTATATTTATGTTGTTTGGGTTACCCGCTTGCTTGTCTGGTGTCCAAAAGGTCAAACAATTTTAGTTAGGTGATAATCTTACTTTGATGTTGTAGACATGCAGGGTGGTCTCTGTCTTCTTCCTACTGATAGCAACCTCGAATGGATCAAATCTTGTGCATGCATTCTGTGCAAGTTCATTTTTGGGGTCCGCATAGAAGTCAGTGTGGAACTTGGAGAGTGTCTCCAAGGTTAACGGGACTGGAAGAAAAAGTTTATTTAGTTTGTGGAATCATAAATCATCATCAGGTAGTCAGTGACCCAAAAAGTCTGACAACCAGTCTTACCAAGGGGTACAGTATTACCTAGTACTGACTGGGTTGTGGAGGTCAGATAGGCAGTCGCTCCATGTAAAATACTGGTATTGAGCTACATCCGGTTAGACTGGAAGCCATCCCCAACATAGTTGGGTGTATATTAAATATAATTTTAATTTAATGTACTTCACTGGCCTGCAACACTAAGTACTACATTTTTAAAATTTCAATATTTTCTAAAGTTCAAGAAGTTAGAGATTTAAAATTAAAATAAGTTTTATAGCAATTTTTATCAGCTTTATTAGTTTTTATGTACAAAATTAAACTCTTTTTCGAGTCCTTTTTGTTTCGAAAGTATATCTTGTGTACTTACTTAAAAAGTTATTGCAATTTTAAAAGTGTGATACCTAGTTTTGCAAGCCAGTGTATTTTGTATAGTAACAATATTAGGACGATTATGAAATTAGCCTATAATTCCCATTGGACTCCCAGATGAGGAGTGGAGTGTTCGCCAGATTGTTAATATTTCATGTTTTGAAGTATTTGAAAGAGTTTTATTTCTTATTTTAATTACTTAATAACAAAACAAAACTCATGGCAGTCATGCAGTTTTTCTACTGAAAAAAATACATATTGATCTGTATGTACACAGAAAGTTTACCCCATGATTATGTAGATTCGCAAATGTAAGTGAGACCTACACCCAGAAATGGCTGAATTCAGGCTTTGGATGATAATGATTAGGAAGTTGTTGGAATTGTATCCGTTTAAAACCAGAGAGGAAGGAAATTTAACTAAATAGAAAATGTTAAGAAAATAACCAAGAATCTGACTTATGTTTGCAATAGATTTCAATATTCTCAGTCTGTTTAGACTAGTGGTTCCCAACCATTCTTGGACCAGGGACCACTCTGGTGTCTTTATTGTCAGTATGGGCCATCAGGTACATGGACACTGACAGAATTGTATCCAAGGGGAGTGAATATTTAACTCTCACAATGCAAAAATGGGATTAAAACCTTTAGATTAAGATAGTAAGTAATTCTCATTCATTAAAACCTCACCTCTGATAGGTTCAATTAGGTTGGGTTGAGCTTCCATCTTTTGTGCAAGTTATAAAGTACAAATAACATTTTACGGACCATATTCGAGACTCCTGCAGACCACCAGTGGTCCGTGGACCATAGGTTGGGAACCACAGGTTTAGACAAATCTGTACTTACTACATCAAAACCATATGTTATACATATTATGTACCTATCATATTTTAAACCATACCTACCATATTCTATATATGAGACACAATCTATCAGTTTGTTTGTTACAGACTTTTATCACATTTCCTGGGAAACTGTCACAGTTTGGTACTGGCTAGTAGAGATTTCAGATTTTATACCAACCAGCGTGAAGTAACTTTAAGTCAGCCCCATCGTTAGAAGCTTCCGTAATTGTGGAGTATTTTGAAAACAAATTGTGGTTGTGAGGTACAATAGATTATGGCAAGGAAAACTCACTTTTATGGTCTACTTGTGTGCTATATCTTAACAATCTTACAATGAAGCTATTGTTTACCGGTAACTTGATTATATTATTCATTTCATGGTGAGAGGATTATTGTAAAAATTACATATTTTTAATTTACTTGGAACTGTACATGAATTTGGTAAATCAATTGAGACATACCTATTTTTTATTATAATTATATGGTATTCAACCTCACCTGTGGGTGATTCCGAAAAAAAGGTTTTACTTTATTTAAATTAATGTGTTGTCAAATAAGGTTTGATACTTTTAACCCCTATCGTAGGTTAGAACCACTTATCTGATGTGGCAAGCAAAAATGACACAGCAATTTTCTGTTTACTCATGTACTTAATATCTACATTGTATATTAAAGCCCGACATGAAAATGAACACTCGGCAGGCAAAATAAACGTTTTACAGAATAAAGAAAAAAAATCAATTTGAAGCTCAAACTATAAGACGAAAGGTAGGTTAAGTTTGAGGTTCTAAGTTAAAAAGTTTATAAATTACCTGTAGACATGGCTGCAGCAGAAGCTTTTCGTAGCAAATGACGCGTCCGGCACCTGAATAACACTGTTGAAAGTGATTTAACAAGCATTTATTTTGAAATCATTTACAAGATAACCACAGAGTACATAGTTTCGATCAACGGAAAAAAATAACAAGGAATTTCCATTTTCCCGATGCCGGGTAGCGGTAGCAATTATACAATTTAATCTTTATGCCTTATGTGTTAAGGGTCATGACAGTTGCTGTGTTTATTTAAGTAGCCAAATCGAGTACGAAAATATTGCTATCTCTTTCGAATCCATTCATTAGTCTGTCCCAAAGTGGTTCAAAAGTTCATTCTTTCGGCTATTGACCCTACGAGCAGCTGATTTGCAGAAGTCTATGGTCTTCCAAATCTGTCTTTATTGCTAATTAGATTGCAAATTACTTACAAATATTTTATAATTAATAAATAGAGTAGCATTAGCATAATAAGTCTGTATTTAATTATTTCCTAAAATACTTGATTTTAAAATTGCGTTGATTGAGTATAATTTTATTCATTCGGCTCTGGTAACATTAAAAAATTAGCGCGAAATTCGAAATAAATCCTGATTATTTTAAAAAATTGATAATTTTAACAATCGTAAGCCATAATTATGCAAGTCAAGTATATTAAAGGTCGAAATAATTATATTTAATTCCTACAACGTGTGTATTTGACGAAAACAAGCGAAGTTAATAATATATGATTATCAGTACCTCGAAAAATCAATAACTCTAGCAACCGAAGGTCTAGTTTTAAGACGACACTTGCACCAAAAAGGTATTCCTGTCATAGATTTCTTCTTCCCTTGGATAATTTATTAATTTACAATAAGAATTTTCAACTAGAAAGTGCCTATTTTTAATCGTTAGTGAATTTCAATTATGTCGTTGAAGGCATACGAAGATGCTTGCACTAGAGCTGAGTTATTCGGCCAACCTTTGCCTGATCGAGAAGACTTTCTAGTAAAACATAAACACTTGGATGTCGTTGAATTTGAGGAAGTAGAAATTCGGACAGCAGAGGTAAATAACCTTTTTTTTCTTAAAATTGAAAGTGTGTTTTAAAATAATTGTGTGATTACTTATTTTTCATGATTATTTAACTTTTGTGTAAGTAATTGAGGAGTGAGTGCCAAATAGGTCAAGGATTTTAATAATCAAGTTGGTAAAATTGCAATCCTTGTCATACCAATTTAGGAATGTCAAAAAATGCAAATGACTCCTATTTATTAACCGACTTCACAAAAAGAAGGAGGTTCTCAATACAGTTGTTTTTTTTTTATTCTTTTTTTTTTTAAAGGTGAAACTTCCTATAGAAATTTCATTTTCATTGCTCAGTAATTATTTGTTTTTTTTTTGTTTTCAATAATGCGTTTTTTTCTTCTTGGGGTATGTTGATGACAATGATGATCTCATAATAACTTCTAGTTAGAATGTAAAAAATAATGTAGGTTAAAAATTTGTGTATTTGTTTGTTCTGCAACTAAAAAGGGTAAAATAAAAAACTTTCTGACAAAAAAAAAACCCGACTTCCAAAAAAACACTAAAAAGTCTTTCGGTAGTCGGAGACTTTGTTTGTTTCATTGACTTTTTGTTACCGACTTCCGAAAGTAAAGTTATTTTAGACATTTTTAGTGTTTATTTGGTAGTCAGTTTTATTTTTTGCAGAAAGCTTTTTTGTTTGACTTCTCCTTTTTATTTTAATTAAAACTAGCTAACGTCTTGCGGTTTCACCCGCGTAGTTCCCGTTCCCGTGGTGTTCCCGTATGGGGATAAAATATAGCCTATGTTACTCATGGTGAATGTAGCTTTCTAATGGTGAAAGAATTTTTGAAATCGGCGCAGTTGTTATGGAGTTTATTCATTACAAACATACACACAAAAATACAAATCTTTCCTCTTAGTGTAGATAACTTGAGTAATTTTTAAAATTGCATCCCTGTTAAAAAAATATTATTGTTGTGTTTTTCAGAACACTGCTATGCTAGATGACCAACTGAAGGAAGGTAGCGGTGGCCTTTCAGAATTAAACACAATATTGGATTCTACTCAGACTAAAATAAATAAATTGAAGGTAATTTATGATGTCATCTTAAATACCTATACCTAATCATAATTTATATTTTTATTTTAGGTAACGTCGTCAATGTTTGCTTCGACTCGAAATTATCATACTGATTTCACACTAAGTACAAACTTATTATTAACAAGGGTTTTTTTAGTCAGATAGATACACCCGGAAAAACAGGGAATGGGGAGACACAGACAAAGATAATCTAAGATGGCGCCACCATAGCTGGTCCAGGCGGGGATACAGGGGGGGGGGCAATGGGTGCAATTGTCCCCCCCCCCCCTGAACCGGACCAAATACGTCATTAGCCAAGCTTGAACTAGTTTGACAGAATGGGGGCTATCGTTTTTGAGCTCACCAGATGGCGCACTGTCGAGTAAGGTCCTGTCAATAATTCTATTTTATATTTTAAAGCACCAATAACTTCATAGAAAAGATTATTTTATTACGTATAACGACACAGTGTAAGCTTTAGATATATATTTACAATATTCTTCCTAAAATTAGTAAGCATGAAACATTTAAAAATCATTCTACCTCCAAGTACTAACAATATTATGGTCCTAAGTTGTTACTTAAAATCTTCAAGTCATAATTAATCAGGAATGGCTCAATCTAGAACACAATCATGAGTATTAGTATAAATACGTGATAAAAAATCACACAACGCGCCAAAATTGTATGACATCTGACATTTTGGAGGACCTTAGTCTACACAAGCGCCTCTAGCGGCAAATTCACACGCGATAGCCCCCATTGAAACTAAATATTCTAGTTGTATATCTTGTCATTTGCGTCGCCAGGAGGAGGCAGCTGCCCCTAGAGGCTCAGGATTTTTAAAAGTTATAGCTTTTCCTGCCTGATGCCATAGAATGGAATATTATACTTAATAAATTGTAGCGTAAAATGGAATCACTTAAATTAAGATATTGTTTAACCCTGCAAAAAAAAACTTATCAAAAACCGGCCAAGAGCGTGTCGGGCCACGCTCAGTGTAGGGTTCCGTAGTTTGTTTAGTTTGTTTCCGTCCGTCACAATAAGTGTTCCTACTTATGAGTTTAAAGGTGGGTATCCATTATGTAAAAATGCTTGCATATACGAATATACTACAAACTTAGTCCAGAAATTATTTTGTACAACTTTTTGTCTTTTTTGTACAAAAACTGTTGTTTCCATCAAGTTCAAAATAATTTTCCTAGAAAGTCCTTATAAAGTTCTACTTTTCAGATTTTTTTCATATTTTCTAAACTTATGGTTCAAAAGTTAGAGGGGGGGGGACACTTTGTTTTTTACTTTTGGAGCGATTATTTCCGAAATTATTGACATTATCATAAAATGATTTTAGAAAACCCCTATTCATTTTTAAATACCTTTCCAACAATATATCACACGTTAGGGTTGAAATTAAAAAAAAAATCACTTCCCACTTTACATATAGGGGGGCTACCCTAATAAAACATTTTTTTCCAATTTTTATTTTACCACTTTGTCGGCGTGATTAATATACATATTGGTACCAAATTTCAGCTTTCTAGTGCTAACGGTCACAGAGATTAAGCGAGGACGGACAGACGGACGGACGGACAGACATGGCGAAACTATAAGGGTTCCTAGTTGACTACGGAACCCTAAAAAGGCTCCTTTTTGCTAGCTCTGGTTTGGATTCCTATTGGATTTTTGAATGACCGATCTATACAATAGACAGAGCCTGAAATAAATTAGGAGCCCGTTGCCCCGAGGCCTTATTTATATATGCAATTATAGCATAATTATCTGAGGCAATGTTGTAATTTTTTTTTTTTTAATTTCTTGAAGCCTATGTCTATAAGAGGCCCAGGTAACTCCAGTAGGTTGGTCCAACCTACAGGAGGTTGATAGGAAAAGTGATAAAATTTTCGAGCTCGCTTCGCTCGCTCTACAAACTACTTTCTCTTGAATTTATCTAAAATTCGACCAAGTAACGCCTCTATGAACGTTCAAAACCATTCTGGCTGGCCCAAAAGCTGGCGGCCCCCTTAAATCTTGCATATCATGTATTTCTGTAAAGTAACACCCATTTATTAAAAGTATATCAATTTTTTTAAATGAATTTTCCAAAAATTGCCCCCCCTTAAAGGAAATCCTGTATCCGCGCCTGAGCTGGTCTCATTCTGACCAATGAGGTTAAGCTATTTTGAAATATAAAATGACATTACCACATTTACAACCAATGACGATGTTGGGAACCAGCTATGCTAGCGCCATTAGACAACTCGGAGACTGGATTTGTGCCCGGTTGATGACAATAGGGTAAAAAGTAAAAAAAATGTCATCAGTTGCATCCGGTAAGACTGGAAGCCGACTCTAACATAGTTACGGAAAAGGCTAGGCAGATGAAGATTTTATTATGGCAATAGACAATTGCATGTATCTGAGATGAGAATGTTTGGGGATGTGTGGTGTACCTACCTACTTAACGCGAATGGATGAAATAAGAAATCAGTTCTTGAAGTCTGTGGCTTCCGGTGTGGCGCCGGTGGCTGAAATATTGTTGTGTTTAGTCTCTTCAACATTGTATACCTATTTTGCAGGGTGTTTGCGGAACGATCACAAACTTCTTTCGAGTAAAAATGTCTGCAAAAGACAACCTATCCTATTCAAGCGAACCCAGCTACGTGGGGCAGACAAACTATGACAAAGATTATGTGCCACCAACTTCTGACATAGGCTCTATAAACCAAGGCCTTGGGCCAGATGACAACGAACTGACACCGCGCGCGGGAAAATCAAAACAAAACAAAAATGGCGGCGACATAAACACAGCTTTGAACGACTTAAAAAATATGGAGGATCTGGAAAACACGTCGTTGTTGGGTAAAGCGGCTGTGAAAGATATTGGGCAGCAGTTGAATACACAAATGAGTAAGTTGGATCAGATGATTAATAAGGCAGATAGGGCTCAGTCGTCGCTGAATAAACAGAATAAGCAAATGCGGACATTCTTACGATAATTTTGCATATAATTAAGTTATTTTTTTTTATTTTTCATGCGTGGCTGCTCCTTGTTCAAGACTGCATAGTTTCTTATGTGTCTTTCTCCTCTGGTGATAGCTTATGAATGATGCTCATTCTATCGAGGGGCTTTAGTACTCGTAATTCTTGATACACATTTAAAATAAATAGCTAGCTACATTTAATTTGAGAAGGCACAGAAAGTTATTTGCCTAAGACAGCATGAGTAGAGATGAATCTTATGTTGAGACTTGCAATACCAGTTGCAACAAAATGCCAGGCAAAGACATCGCTTTCAAGTACGAACCAGAGACTGAAAAAGTTACTCGTATAGGGGTATTTTTAAGGGTTAGGCTAGGTGAAAAACCGGGCCTAGAGTAGGTGAAGGTTAACCCGTGTTATAGCGTTAAGGCGACTACAGGAGCTAAATTAGCAATTCTATTTGTGGTGGTTCAAACTTCGTTTGAAAACTGTTATAATAAAGTTCTAATCAGCTTGCACTACAAAGTGGTCGTTACGTCAGTCACTGCGGGCCGAATAGTGCGAAATGAGTGGGTTTTTTGCGATTTACAAAAAATCTATTGTTTGGACTAAAAAAATAAAACACTATCATGATAACATGTTGCTTATAGAATTATTTGCGAAAAAAATCAGAACGATCGCATGTATTTTAGTATCGTTTTAACTCGTTAAAATAATTTTTTAGAGATAAGTTCGTGATTTGTTTTTATTGAGTAAAATTAGCTGTATTATGTTTTCAAAACACTATCGTACTAGCATATATCCTGAAGAATATCATATATTTTTCTGGTTTTGTTTATTGCAGTGAATCATATGCTTTTTTGCATTATAAAACTCGCGTTTAGCTCCTGTAGTCCCCTTAATTAGACTATATTACCGGTTCACGCGCAGTGTTCATTGTTGTCCATAAAAATATGCAAGAAAGTGACACAGTTAGCCTGCTCTCCATGTTTTGTTTCTTTCATTCTGGTTCATCAGCTATTTTAGATTGATACAAACGCGATATAAACCGCCTGAAATTTTTCCTAGAGCACGCAAGTGCTCTTAGGAACATACTTTTCATAAATAAGTCAGGCTGATTAGGAACTCTGTTCAGTTCTTCTCTCTCTTCTAAGAATACGCAATTAAACAACACGATTGTTGTGGGATGATTTAAATGTTTGCCCATCTCACTAAATTGCTGTTTCTGAAAGCCTGGGTTTTTGATCCGTACCTAATTCTAGCTCATGTTGGCTGTAGCAAACGGCGGATGATCAGAGTTTTCGTTCCCATGCTTTAACTCGTTGTTCCAGTCTTTACAATTGAGAACTGAGACTGTAATATCTCCACCTCTTGCAGAACAGAGATGGATTTATGCGTTTTGTATAACTCTATCCCTTTTCAAAGTCGGGAAAGATGGTGAAGATAGTGCGTGTTTTAAGAATTTCTCTAAACGGTACCAAATCGTGAGAAGATAGTGTATAGATAAAATATTTAGGCAGGTTTAATGTGCGAGATGGTCTGACTAGATCTAGCACAAAATACCGCTGTTGTCCTCGGAACAGGGGGGGTCTAAAATGGCCGCTTTAGCAGCATCGTATTATGAATAACGTTAAAATTCTTAAAACGGACTTTATGTGATTGACTATAAAGTCCATTTTTTAACGTGATTCTTAATGATTCTGCTAAAGTGGCCATTTTAGGCCCGCAGGAAGTGACGATCTTGAAGATGATAGAACGGTGTGTTTTACTCGACCGACAGGTGTTTGTCCGAAATAGTTTTGCACTTTTTTAACCGACTTCAAAAAAGGATGAGATTCTCAATTCAACTGTATTTTTTTTACTTACGAATAGTGCATGGCAACGTCGCAAATAATTGTCAAGCATTTAATTGTATTTAATGCAGTCTTTTTAAAGTATTGTAGCGTTCCGTCGAGTATTGCTCGATTTAGCACTCCGTGGTGGTCATGTATCAAGTTTCGAATTAAGAATTATGTTCAGGGAAATTAAACATCAGCTTCCAAGTTCCATTGTTTTCATTTGCTTTTGTGAGTAGGGGTTCATGAGGAAGTGTAGCAGTGCGTAACGACGGAATTTCAAACCTTTTGTGTCATACTTCAGGCAGTTTTTACAGTCACCGGTTTCCTTAGCACTTGGCCACGAACTCCATTTTCAAACGACATGCACGCGTGTTGCGACAGTAACTACTGAAAAATAATACAAGTGAAAGAAATTGCTTGGAGCATGCTAGGAGTCATCGCGACGCGAAGAAATCAAGTGATGCAAGCGCGTGTCTCTTGACGCTGGTCGCATCGCTTGAGGTCGCTGAAAGGGGCGTTAGGCTGTACTCCACCAAAGCGAAGACGAGTAGAGCGGAGAGAGATGTGCAAGATTCGACTAATCACAGGAGAGACGAGAGACGCGATGTAGACTTTAAGGCCCTTCTAACCCTAAAATTAGAAACTCTATTTGTGGTGGTTCAAACTTCGTTTGAAATACTGTTAGAATAAAGTTCTAATCAGCTTGCACTACAAAGCGGCTGTTACGTCAGTCACTGCGGCCGAATAGTGCGAAATGAGTGGTTTTTTGCGATTTACAAAAAATCTATTGATTGGACTAAAAAAATAAAACACATAATACCTGCTTTATAGTTAGTTCAGTTAGTACCTATGCAAAGTTTTGAATACCAGCGGTTTATTGTTCGATTTGGAGGTACGAGTAACTTTGGAATTTTTTCTATCGAGAAAAGTTTATGGAATCGTGTTTTCGTCACACAAAAGACAGCATTAATCCTCAAATTTACCATATAAGTATTTATTTCAAAATAAATCCTGCAGTATTTTAGGCGTAACGTAACGGAGGATCATGCTAAGCGAATGTGATTGGTCGATTTCCGCACGTCTCCGCTCCGCCGCTGGTAGAGTCCGGGTCTTAGGATGTATTCTAGAAACTATGTTGATGACATTTTTCTGGACTTGATTGACATTCGTTGACGCTTCTTTTGCGTCGCCTATACAGGGTGTAAAGGGACCCTTCACGAAGCTGTCAACCAAGCATTCATGTACATCAAACTTACGAAAAAATATTGCTGGGAAACAACTTTTTTTGGGCTAAAAAATCACGTTTTTATTGTGCTGATGGACGCATATAATAGTAAACGGGTTATGGAGGTATTTAAAGTAAAAGTTTCCTTATAAACTAGTACCTACTTAATTGAAAAAAAAAAACTTGTCAAAAAGTTGAAACTTTGACCCCAATATCTCCGTAACTAGTAGGTTCTCAGGTATGGTCCAGAACAAAAAAATTATCACAATGACGAGGAGAACAAGTGCCTTTCGGCTTCGTGGGTCTATTCACACCCTTTAGAGTTTTAGATGATTATATGACAGTGAATGTCATGCTGTCTTGGTAGATAGCAAAATGGATCAAGGAACTTTTGGTGTTTAAGAGCATGTTGTTGGTAAATATTTAAGAAAACGTTATTATAAGATGTTCACGCACCAAAAGATCCATGACAAACGCTAGCACATCAAGCTACTAAAATCTGACAATTTTTTTAACGGATTTTCATCTTTATTGGCTATAGCATTAGGTGCAGGTTGATTGTGAAAATTTGACAGTTTTGGGTAGCTTGATTGATGTGCTGGCTGCTGTTATAAAATGTATGAAGTGAAGTTTAATCCTGTATTGATGAGATATTTTCTAAATGTAATGCTCAATTATATTGTTTATAAAAATCACTGCTTATTTTGTTTTGATCACGTGTATATTGTACTAGTAGATAATACATATATCCCTCTTTTGATAATGTTTAAAGTCATATAATAGGTAATGCCCTTGTTCTTCTTCCTAGCCTATACCGGCTCATTATTATTAATTTTATGATACAACCGAATTAATTTAGATTTATGTTATAAAATATGATTGCTCGTAAATGTGAGACCATTCCAATAGGTAGTGTAACTTTTTCTATAAATCACTCGTGTAGAATGTAAAAAAAAAATTAAATTAAATATTAAGAAATTGGTGCTTTTAATGTGAGTGTGATTGTAATAAAAATCATGTATTTGCATTAGTTGACAATATTATATTATCTGTATTTAATATAACCCTTTTTAAAGGTAATAACAATGTAATTATGTAAACCTATAAATTATAATCTTAGCTAATCCTGATATTCCATTTAATGTTGTTAGTGTCAAGATCGTGGGTAAATAGGCTTATGTAGGGCAATATTTATTTAGGTCTGTACGTGGTTGTAATAGGAATTGCTTTATTAACCTTTACTGTGATGATTACATTATCTAAATGGGTTCAATCTAGATTTCAGTTATTGCAATCCAATCAATTATTTCTATAGATAGGTACGTACTTAATAATATTCAAAGCCCTTTATCATACGATTTTGACATATCCATTTCTTCTTGTATCCCTATCTTAGCTTGATCTTCAAATCTATCCTGTTCGCAGAATTCTTAGCATTGCGATAAATTGTTAGTGTCAAACACAAAACATTTGTAATATTTTTATGATTAATAGCATTATTAAAAGAAACCAAGCTGTGATTAAACATATGTCTTTTATTTCTGTCCATTTAAAAACACTTAGATTGTAGTCACAATATACATTCTGGAAATTCGACAATTTTCAGCCAGTATTACGTCCTAGGCCGATTTTAATAACCAAGCATAATTAAGAAAGATCAAGAAAACTTAAATTTAAGTTATATTAAATTAAAATTTTCTGGTCAATTACATGCGTTAATTCTCTACTTCTTAACAAAGAAAAGTACCAAAGCATCAGATAATTGGATAAACTTTTTCCTGATTCCAATTATTATTGAAGATACAGTTGACATTGGAGGCGTCACGCTTCGCCCAGGGCCACACAAAAACTGAACGGAATCAACCGTGAAACAGCGTTATATAAGAATCTGATTATCGTACCATGACCCACCATTAGAAGCCAAACAGTCGAGATGCTACTAGCACTAATCATTTGTCAACTATCAGTACTTGTGATCGCGAATCCGTTCCACAAATATCCCACTGTGTTCCTACTCGATGTCGGTAATGAAGAATTGGAGAAAACAAATACTGAACAGATTAGATTATCAGTTCCCGGAGGATCTGTAGCTTTGCGATACCCAGCGATCGGAGATGGTAACACAATAGGACACCTTCGAGTAAGTAGCATAGACTACGGAACAGCTTTCAAAGCGAACATAGTTGACGGTGGACCTGGTTACAGATACGCTGTTCTAGTATTGATGGGTAACCCAGGCGTTCCGTTCGATGCCGTCGTGACAGTGCAGACAGTGAGTGACCAAGCCTTCGGTGTACCGAATATTGGATATGTTCCAAACAGTGGCGGTAATACTGTTGAGGTTGAAGAAGATGCTAACAATAGTGCAGAAGATTTAAGTGATGATGGTCCACAACCGAACAATTATCAAAGTGAAAATATTGCACAGAATGGTAACTCTGAACTGATGCAGTCATCTGAACATGTATATAAGTATGCTGAGAACGAAGTGATGGAACAAAGTGATAATTACGGTGAAAATAGCAATCCTGAAGATAACAATGATGGGTCGAGCGATGAAGTAGATGTCGAAGCAGATGATAATGAAGTATCAGAAGGTGGCGAAAATGAAGGTAATGACGAAAACTTTGAGAGAGACATACACAAGGAGTATACAGATGATGTAGATCAGATTGATGATTCAAATGTTCAAGTTAAAGGTATTGACACCGACGACTCAGATAATGACGGAGAATCAAGTCCAGAATTGGCACAATCTATACCGATTGATTTCGAAGAAGACAATGAAGAATCAACTGGTGTTAGTAGTAGGATTTACTCAAACAATGATGGCTTAAGACCTTATTTAAGCGGTGGACAAGTTTATTATGAAGATGAAAGGAGGCCTGATTTTCAGCAAGAACCATTGGATTACGAAAGTCCTGATGAAATACAGCAGCTTTTAAATGATCGAGAAGAACGCAATGGTGGTGCTGATGGTGAAAAATATAGGGATTCAAATAATAACAATTATATAGATTCCGACGATAATTATGCTGTAGCATATTAATAAACTATAGATAAGTATAATTCATGATATGTAAGTAAAGTCATTATGTTTATTTATGTAGGTAAGTCTGTAATCTATACAAATATAAAATAATTGATACATGTTTATTGAGTAAAGATTCGAAATTGTTTTTTAGTATTTATTTATGCTTGCTTTCTCCCTTTTTTTAGGTCGTCGGATCTGGTACACTTGCGCAAAAGAAAATTTTTGGTCGAAGTCCTGTTACAAGGTAGTCTGAACCTTGCTGACCATTTAATATTTTTATTTGTTATAGTAGGTAGGTACTAAAGGTAAGTGCAAAAAAAAAGTACTAAAACGAGAGAAAGTGACAAGGTAAGATTTTAATAATATACACTCACAAAAACATCGATTTGGCATGTGTTTCAGGTAAACATGAAGAAAGGATTAATCGGTTCGATCAATCACTACAAAACCTTGATTTTTATTAAATATTTATGTCTGTTACGCCCCACAATACGCTATGTTTTATTTTAAAATGTTGCTTATAAACATGTCATCGGGAGATGCAATACGAAATGACGACAGACCTTTTAAGAAAACTGTTCTTGAAATTGTTTTCGGGATTGATAGCGGGCTTAGAACTATATAAACACTTTTAAATACCTACACACTGTCTTAGGCTGTCATCGAAAAATGTTAATTGGGGCAAAGGGCGGTTGTTTTAATTGTTTCATCTACAAGAAAACGATTTCAGGAGACTAACCGATCTGCATTCGCGTGTATTTCGCCTTAGCCACAATGACATGTATCAAAATGTACTCTAATAAGTTTTGGGAACTGCGGCGGGGTTTTCGTAATCGAAACAAACTCGCATTTTGTTTTTCAAATTTCTGAACATGCTTTTAGTTTTACTACACACCTAAACAGCATCAATCCTATGCAATTACAAAATAAAAACTCAATCCATTAAACAAAAACGTTTCCAAAGAAAATGGCGCGCATTTTCATAACATTTTAATGGCACACACGAGCATCAGAACCTCGTGTCCTTTTCCACGTGGATCGCCTCAAGGTTCAGCCTCATCATCACAGCTGGAGGCAGATTGATATAAAGATATAAATAAATTAACCACAGAATCGTTCTGCTCTCAATTTTTGTACGCGCTGTTATTAAGGTGATTTGTTTCTCTTTCATAAGTTAAAACCGCCTTGGAAAACTTTTTTTGGAGTTGTGTGTTTGAACCGACTTTTTTTTAAGTTGTGATGTATGAATTTGAATTTGGAATTATTAAGCAGATTCTAGGTACTACGTACAAGTCTTTGAGGAATTCGAGTACGATTTCCTAAATTACGAGACGAAGACTGTAATAGTTTTGTAATTTAAAATAAATTAACCTTTACAATAAGTTGCTTGAAGCAGATTTTTGTTGTAAAGTATAATATATTTGTTGAATAATAACATATTAGGAACTTTGTTTCGAGTTTGTTTGCTTTGCATCACAAATTCACAACACGTTCATTTCTAAGAGCGTCCATTCACGCTAAAATTCAAAGAAAAATTCGAATTGTTTCGTCTTTCGGCATAAAACAAACAATAACAGGAGCAAAACGTTTCCTCTTCAAACTTATTATTAGTAATTAATCTGTTTGGTTTTAAAACTTAACGATATGCAGAGATTCTCAGAAAAATATTCATTAACCAATATTTGTTATACTGTGTCGACGCTATGACCTGGATGAAGATGCATTGACCATTATTGTTTATAGACCAACAATGTACACAAAAAATATTATTGATGGAATAAAACCGTTTTATTGAAAAACTTCATGATTCATTCAACTTTTAGAAGTGGATTTTGAGAGTAGGTAAATAACTGGACGATTTGGTGTGAGAGAATTTATAATTGGCTTGGCATCAATCTGTGGAAGGAATTTCTAGAATGTTCATTTGAAAATTGAATTGTAAACTATTAGGACAAGACAACCAGCTTATAACGTCCCCACTGCTGGGACACAGGCCTGTGAAAGGGGGTGGGACGACGGGGACAAGTGCGGGTTGGTGGTTATCATGTCACATTACTTCGGCTATTTTTGGTCTAAGATATCACGCTTCCTTACGATGTTTTCCTTCACCAACTGGTTACGTTTCTTCATCTATCTTGTGTTTGTCTCTAGTGCCGTGTTCATCAACGTAAGATTTTCATTTGTAAGTTCTAGATTTTTGCATTTTGTCAAAAAAAAACCTGTGTTCTGCCCCGGTTCTGTATCTTAGTACTTAGGTGTATTTCACTACATTTCTTCTAACTATCTCTCAATTCACTTGTTTGCACAATTTGTCTTCTCTATTCCATAAGTTCCTATAGTGTTATGAAATTTAATAAATTGCCCACATCATAGCCCACACGCAAAGCTACTGAGGCCAACGCCTCGTAGTTAATTGTCCCTTATCCCAAATATTTTTTGTTTTTTTAAAAACACGCAAGTTTGTCGACATCCAAAACCTCATTCTCGATATTTATGCAAAATAAAACACTCAAGTGCTTGAACCCTATATTTATGTTTTATTGTTGATATTAGAATTAGCCTGTCCAGACTAATAGCACATACAGTTTGCCGTCAATCATTGACGGAAAATATTTTGAAAAATTCCTTTATTTAATGTTGTTATGATTTTATTAATGTGTTAACCTGATATCGATTAGTTTTTAGGTCAAATAGTTTACGGTCTGTGAGTAAAAGAAAGTGTTATCGGCTGAAGCAGCTAATTCTGGCAAGATAATTCCTCAATTGATACTAAATCCAGAGCGTGTAAAAGTACGATTACATAGATCATTTTAGGATTCACAAAAGCTAAACAGTATTTTATGATTTATTCCTAAAAAGCGGTCATGTCCTAGAATAAAAAAATCGATGACATATTGTGACATCCACTACTCCTCATTGGGCCCGCCATAGACTAAAAATATAATATAGGGCCCCTCTCTGTCAAAGAGAATAGGCCTGCGCGTGTGTGTGCAGTGGAGACATTTTAGGTTGAAGTGATTATGCTTATGCTTTATGTAGTTGGTATACCAACAGCCATGGATGGATCATAATTATCAGGAGATCGCGGGTAAGACCTTGTCGAGACTCTCGCAAACCTGTCAAAAATGGTACAAAAAACAGGAGGTCATGGCAATGGCCGCACCAATGATGATGATGAGGGGTGTGGGTCAATGAATTTGCTTATCCTTCTGTGGGCAGATGGACGGAATCATCATCATCATCATATCAGCCGAAAGACGTCCACTGCTGGAGATAGGCCTCCCCCAAGGGAGGGTTTTGCCATAATCGCCACGCTTGGCAGGCGGGTTGGCGATCGCAGTAGGATTGTTACAAAAGCACAGAGAACGCTGCTGCCCATTCTCTGGTAAGTCCCTTAGTTGCCTCTTACGACACCCATGAGAAGATATGGGATGGTGCTATTCTTTATGTCCGACACCATACAGACAATGATGATGAACGGAATATTATTTATGTATTTCATTGTTGCATTAAGTATGTTACACTGCTCACTGAAAGGATAAAACTAATTGTTAGCGACGGACCACTTGGATATCCTTCTGATGGGTCATATAATGCTAAACACTTTGGAGCTGCTGCACCCACACCGCCACAAGCTTTAGTAGATCAACTGAAACCTGGCCGCAGGTTTATTGTACAAGTAGGACTAGATGGTGGGGAGCAACATCTGACTCAGGTTGACAAGGCAGCTGACGGTACAACTGTCAAGAAACTAATGAGTTTGATCTACGTACCCTTGACCGACAAGGAGTAGGCAGTGCGAGCCTTTTATTATTGATCGTAAGTGTACCTTTGAGTAATTCATCAACTCGTCCCACATGCCTACGGCCCATTTGGGACGAGTTGATGAAAATCAAAATAAATAATATTAACATTTTGCAACTTGTCATCAGCGAGACATTTGAGTGAGCATGACATACTCTCATCCGCCAGGGCATATTCAAGTCAAGATCCACATTTAGGTACCAGTTTTGTCTGATTTTTAGGTATAGAAAATTCAATTAGGGAAACGCTTTCAACCCCTATTATCAGGCCTGACAAGAAGTCCCCGTTAATTAACGATAACAATGGTATAGCGATTTTATCACGAATTACGGCGAAGTAAATGAGTTCCTAATATGGGTTTGTGTGGGAAGCAGGGTAATAAGCATGTTTTTCTCCCTATGAATACGAACACGTGTAAGGATTTAAGTGGCGACTTTGTTTAAGCAGGTTATAGAACATGCCATGTTTTCTAAAGCACTTTGTCTTCGTAATGTTATTATTTTGTATTCATTCAAGCGCCAAAATAAACTTTCGTGAAATTGTCTGTGGAAATTTTATAGTACATATTAGTTCCATGGAAAATTTTCCTTGGAACTATTAAGAAAAAAGAAACAAAAGCGTCAGATCACGAGCCAAAAGAAACATGAGGCAATAGAGAAGAATACTGTCATAGATTATCCATTATTTATTTATTATGCTCGTACTATCAACGTCAATGCTTATTAATAATAGGCCTATCGGATTAAGCTGCACAATCTAACAGTAAACATACTTAATTTGACTTTTTAAACAACAGTTCTGTTTAAAAATTGTAATAAGTAAATACCTACCAGGTGCTATTATGTAACTCGATCAAAAATTGCATCTGTGTACGGTTAACGGTTAATAGAAATTCAAATATGGATATTCGAGCGAACATGGCGCCGCTCTACAATTCTAAATACGAATAGTCCGTGAAACTGTTTCGAGTGGCGCGTTCATATCTTGTTCCAAATACATTTTGATCTTTATACAAAGGATGCGTTCTTTTTTGAGGGATGGATTGGTACTAATAAATATGATCTTAACTACTTAATAAGCTTTTGCGAAAATAAATAACAGAATGCTGCGAGTTTATTGCCTACTATACGGCTTAAACTTACTAGAGCAAAGCGATCACGTTTTAACGTAAAATGCTTATTACATTACAATTAATCAGGGTCCCTAAACCCTTAATAAGAGAGGTGTAATAAGAGTACTGCCTAGTAAGGGTCCCTAATTAGGGCGTCAGAGTGGACCCTGCCACCGTGCAGTGCAATAATACTTAGGACAGTTATGGCACTTATTAGATTCGCGACAAGCGCGGAGAGCGGTCGTTAGTTTTGTTTCGTGTTTTCTTGTCTCCTGGAACTCCTTTTCTGGCATTCTCAGGTAATTTTGGAATTCGTTTAGCTCCAGAACTCCGAAAATCTGCATACTTGAGTGATTTTCCCTAAGTTTTAAATATTCTTTCACCCATATTTTTCGTCTCCTCCTCTTTTCTTTTAAAATTCATTGTTGTCGCAAGGATAGCCATAGCAATAGCGACTTTTTTTTTGTTTGGTTAATTTAAGTGTCATGACGTCCAGCCTCTCCAAAATTCTCTCTCAGACTGAGTAAGGGCATAATACTACTGTGGTAAGGGCGTAAAATCGGTGTAGTGTAATGCCGGACGTCTCTAATATCCACGATCTATTTCACGATGTCCGAATAGCCAGTACTTATCGAATAAATTCAAAAATGGAACAGACAGAATTTGTATGAAATTATCTACCAAGAAGGTAAATTAACGGGAACTTAATCGCAGGTAAAAAACAAGCCCTAATACTATTATAACAAACAAAATAGTTGGTTTTAGAAAAACCCAATGACACTTTGCCCGACCCGGGGATCGACCCAGGACCTCATGCTTAGCTGTCGCGCTTGCAACTACTTGACCAACGAGGTATCATCATCTGCCTAGCCTTTTCCCAACTATGTTGGGCTCGGCTTCCAGTCCAACTGGGCGCAGCTGAATACCCATATTTTACATGGAGCGACTGCCTATAAGACCTCCACAACCCAGTTAGTACTGGGTAATACGATACCCCTTGGTAAGACTGGTTGTAAGACTTTTTTGGCCTCTGACTACCTAACGACTGTCAAAGATCTACAAATGACAGCCAGGTGCTTTCCGAAGCACGGAGGAAACTGGATATGTAATGGGTGGTCACCCATCCGCAGACCAACCTAGGCAAGCACGGATTAACCTAACGATCAACCTGAGTGGCTGTTATTAATTAGCCACGAGCTTCTTGTAACGAACGAGGTATCTTGGACTAAAATTCTAAAGTATTATGAGAGTTACCACAAAGCTATTCCACGTTAAAATAAAATTGCTTATAGATGTCCTGAAACCAGAGAACCGTTAATACTGACCTATATGATATCACACAGTGAATCACAATTATTTGAATTATGCAAAGTCTGAATAAAACTGTTATTTTGATAAACTATACAACCTCCTTGCGTGTTTTCGAAGAAACACGGTCGTCTCCGCGTGGGTCAATGTTTCCTATAATAACAAATGACCTGGTATAATCAAAAAACCAGCCAAGTGCGGGTCGGGCCACACACAATGTAGGGTTCCGTAGTTGCCTATTAAAATACGCGGAAACTTCCTACGGTCCGATTTGCCTCCGAACGATGATTTTTATAGTAATAATAAAAACAATTGTGTGAAGAATGATATGAAAGAGAAATGAGTAAATGATGCCGTGACGTCTGACAGGGAAGAATGGACGAAGAAAACGTGTTGTTGGAGTTTTATTTTATAAGTATCTAGCCTAATAAGGCTAATAAGCAATTTAAATCTAACTTAATTTGGTAAAAGTATAATTATATCTAAGAGCACGTCCGTCTATTAAGGCGAAGTCACTGTGTTCTTGTGTCCATTTAAATATCTAGGTACTATATTACACTCACGGTAAAGTCACAATTATATTACACTACACTAACTCAAAAGGTTTAGTCCTTTTGAGCCTTCTCACTATGTCCGTGTTATCGAGGAGCTGGATGGCCTCGACATTAACATGATGATGAAGCCGATGTTCATGAGCTTCTGCATATTTTTGGATTATACTGTTTACGAACTCTATATTCAGGTCCCGATGGATGTCGTCAATTCTTATATACCAAGGCGCATTCACGATGTTCTTGAGTACTTTTTTCTGGAACTTTTGTATAATTTCTATATTGCTTTCTTTGGTGCAACCCCATAGTTGTATACCATAAGTCCATGTTGGAACATGATGACGACTAAAAATCGAACTAACATTTGCAGTTGAAAAACCTGTGCTCAACTTATAAACAATATATGAACAAACTCGCGATATTTTTTGAGAGACCTATCCAACGACATCCCCCACTACGGAGTACGCGGGAAAACAAAAAACCCCACTTTACGTGTACAGGAGATACCCTAAAAAAATACTTTTTGAGATTTTATTTTACCGTTTTTTAGTTTTTATTTTGGGACAAGCCCGCCACACTATTCCCAAACCACTGTAACTCCTGAAAGCCAGAACCAACACGCGACATCAGAATCAACGCCGAGACAATGAAGCCCGACGAAGTCCTAGAGAATGAATTTAACTGTCTTGGATCCCGCAACGAAATTAATCAGAAAACTATAGCGGAGGAGTAGGGAAAACACGTAATTTCCACTTCCCTCCATATCAGCAGGAGACAGAACGAAACAAGGCCAATAGGCACAAAGGGACGTTTACAACTGGGATTTTACCACGTTGTCGGTGTAACTATTAACTGTATATTCATGCCAAATGGGGGCATCGCGTGTGAATTTGTCGCTAGAGGCGCTTGTGTAGACTAAGGTCCTCCAAAATGTCAGATGTCATAGAGTGTTCGCGCGTTGTGTGCTTTTTTATCACGTATCTATACCAATACTCACGATTGTGTTCTAGATTGAGCCATTCCTGATTAATTATGACTTGAAGATTTTAAGTAGCAACTTAGGATCATAATATTGTTAGTACTTGGAGGTAGAATGATTTTTAAATGTTTCATGCTTGCTTATTTTAGGAAGAATATTGTACCTAAATATATATCTAAAGCTTACACTATGTTGTTATACGTAATAAAATAATATTTTTTAAGAAGTTATTGGTGCTTTAAAGTATTGAATAGAATTACTGACAGGACCTTACTCGACAGTGCGCCATCTGGTGAGCTCAAAAACGATAGCCCCCATTACAGTTTTCTAGTACAAAGAGTCTTTGAGCTAAGTGGACAGACGGACGGACATGGCGAAACTAAGTATAAGGGCTCCTTGTTGAATATGCAACCCTAAAAATTACCAGTAAATTAGTTGTTGTTGTAGGTTGTGTGATCTCATTAATTAAGCTTGTCCCTAAATTATATTGTGCTCTTTGGCTAGCCCTGTTAAGGCTGTTACCTATTTTTTTTTAATCTGGGTCTATACTAGGCGACGCAAGCCCCTATTTTTAACCGACTTCCATAAAGGAGGAGGTTCTCAATTCGATGGGTATTTTTTTTTTTTTTTTTTTTTTTTTATCGATAATGTTCTCTGATCTCACGCTAGGCTCTTAGTGAAACGTAATTGGGAACGAAGCAATAATTATGTTGTTATAATAATAATGACGACGATGTGATATTTTCTTTAGTTTCTTATTTTAAATTGACTTTACAGGTTTTTATCTTGTATGTCTTGTTTGCAGAAGTTTTGAATAAGTACCTGCTTATTTAAAGGAAAATAGTATATATTTTATAACGAAAGACGTATTTTTAAAGAAAATAACTCGACCGCTGATTATCCTCCCCCGCATTTCCGTCTAATATTGACTTGATAAGGACCACCCGGAATGATCCATGAACGAAATGATGAATTTATACGATTTATTACTTATGAATGGACGTTGCGTCGTGAAGAGGTAAAAGGTAATCTCGACACATGTAAAAATTTAAAATAGGGGACGTTTTTTTTTTTTTCGACTATAATTTTGCCAGTTTCAGGACCAAAGTAGTGAATATTTTAGAAAATCACAATCGTTGCATATTCCAGGCGTTTTCTCATTCAGTTCAGCATTTGCATTAGGTAATCATTTACCATTTACATTGTAAACGTCTTCATATAGGGGATTATTTATTTATTGTATGTTTATATTTCAATAACATAACGCATGCCCTATAAAAACTGTCATAACACTTTATAAAACCCGCCATAATATGTGGACTGCGAAAATATCTCACCGGATGGTACAAGCTACAGTATTTTACTAAAAACATCGGTAAACACTTATCACACTAGGTGCTCATTGGACCGAGTTGTGCCAAAATGTTCCACCCCACAATGAACACATTTTGAGTTATTTCAGTTTAAACATTCAGACGATGTTTTTCCATATAAACATTCCGATTTTGTTACATATGAAGGTATCAATATTTGGAATATTGAATATGGTTTCTAATAGTATGTTTTACAATATACAGCCACTGCTACTTTTTAAGATATTGAGAGAAATATCGTCTGAATCATTTCTGCAAAAAATAAATTTGTATGACACTGTGTCAAAATTAATTTTGGAATAATGATCCAAATCACTTCCATAAACAGTTTAATATCTACGCAAGATTTTCATATAAAGAGTGACTATGAATAATAAAACTCAATTTTTTTATTGTAAAACACCTCATAGCGAAGCTGAAAGGCACTTGTTCTCCTCGTCATTGCGATATTTTTTTTGTTCTACACCATACCTGGGAACCTTCTAGTTACGGAGATATTGGGGGTCAAAGTTCCAACTTTTTTTAAATACAAGTTTTTAATGTAAGATTTTTAAAAACCTCCTTCAAACACCTCCACGACCCCCGTACTATTCAATCCATCCATCAGCACAATGTTTTGAGTGCGTTACATTGATTTCTACCACAAAACATGATGTTTCACCCCAAAAAAAAAAGTAGTTTCCCAGCAATCATTTTTACGTAGAGTTACTTAGTTTGATGTAAAGAATGCTTGGTTTACGGCTTCGTGATGAGGTCTTTTACAGCCTGTATATTTGTGGAGAAAAAGAACGAAATCGTAACGTTAACTGTCATAACAGAACTAATCCTCTTCAATGTCAAAATCAAGGGTCCCAAATCCGTTAACATCATCAGTTACCTTTTTGTACCCTTTTAAATTTTTGAAGAAATTTTTACAGTCATCTGGGATTAAATGCATCATAGACTTGATGTCATCCAGCTTTGTTTAGGCTATCTCTTTCCCATGCAGCCATAGTGAACCCAGATTCTTTTTGTCAATTTTCATGACACGTACTCCTTTTCCAGTTTTTTTATGTCGAGCTCTTGAAACTCTTCGTCAAAACCGTTTCTCATAAAAATTGAGTAGTGGTGATCCTTTTTTAAGAGAATTTCTTTCGTCGCCAGCCAGTTAACTTTGGTTTTATTTACATAAATCTTTCTATTAACTATATACTTCTCAATATCACTGCAGCTTAAAAACAAATCTGACTTCATTCTCACTACCTGTAACGGATTTTGTTTTTTACAATGCTTCATGACGTCCATGTACTCTTCTACGGTGTAAAGTCTTTGTATACCTTATAAGCGCGTCTCAATTTTTGAAAAGTCCGTGTCGTTGAGTAAAAATGTATGTCCGGGTTCTAAAAATCTTATCGGAATGGTCTTCAAATTAATATGGGAGTGTAATGCTGCTTTTAACATTAAAGTTAACTGAATATTTCTGTTCTCACCCCCACAGGAATCACTCCATTAATTTCAATATCTAATTTGCAACAATGATTCAAGCCATTTGGAACAAAATATTTCTGGTAAATTAATAAAAAACAGTTTTGCAACAACGATTCAAGTGTACCTGAATCATTGTGACAAAACCGATTTGTATTAATGTACCAGAAACATTTTGTTCCAAATGACATGAATCATTTCCGCTATTTATTTTCCCAAAGTCCCATAGATGTGGATTGGTATACTTTCAGTATATCTTTTCCTAGGGAACAGATAATTAAATGAGTCTTTGCTATATGAAAATAAGGCTCATTTTAGATTCTTTGGTATAGATAACTCAATTTCGATAAATATGTGGGTTGGATCATTTTGGCACAACTCGGTCCAATTGTGCGTACCTATATACCTGAAAACTGCTAATAAATAAAAAAACTGTCGTAATATAGAAAATATTACAACAGTTATTTTGAGGACGTGCGTTATTAATGTACAAAAAAATAAGAAATAACATAAACCTGCTGTACATCAAAATAACAGAACAACAACTACTTAACATCTGCTAAATAAAACAATGAAAACTTTTTGGATTCAATTAGGTATACTGGCCACTGCATAATTTAGCACAAAAACGGTCGCTGTGGAACGATTCGAAATTCAAATTCGTACTTTAAAAATAGAACGTCGCTGTGCGTTCGGGAACCGCTAACTGAATATATAGACCTATTTTATGTTACCGTTATCAGCCTTACCTTACCAAGGGGTTTCGAATTTTACTCAGTACTTAAATGGGTGGGTAGTAGAAATCAGAAAGGCGGTCGCTCATGTAAAATACTGGTATTCTGCTGCATCCGGTTTGAATGGAAGCCGACTCTAACCTAGTTGGGAAAAGAGTAGGCAGATGGTGGTAATTGTAATCATGGTACTATAACAACAAGCATGAGTTATCGGTAATGAGGGATTTTCTTTTTACCTCTTCCCTAGTCGCTGGATAGATGGCGCTAGGAATAAGTATGATAATGCAAGGAACGGAACCTAAAAAAACTGATTTTAACAAAGCCCGAGAAATGTTGGTTATATTCGGAAGGTTAAGCAAATGAAAGTGTCAGTCAACGAGAGTATGTGACGTGACACAATGGTTTTTTTTCAAGCGTTTTGGCTCTGGCATAGTAACTTCAACGCCATCTATAGAGTTCTTGGAAACTAAGTTTTTTTTTAAAACCTCAAAAGGAAAACCTCTCATTCACAAATTTTTCTAGGTTTTTTAGGAACCTACTGTTGGCATCCCCAACATTTTATTAATTATATTTGTTGTCTTGCAACACTTAATATGCTGTCATGTTGTGTCAATGTCATTTTTATGTCACATCAACTGTCAGTCAGTTCAAGAAATATAGCACCTCAGTTGTCTCCATGAACAAGTCACGTTTTTTATTCCAAAAACCTCCTCTCAATTCTACCAGCCTTAAACCCTGGAAATACAATCCTCAACACCTACGCGATTAAATTTAAATCTAAAAGACAAACAGCGCAGCTGAGTTTGACTTTCAGAAATCGTTATTCAAAATCCGTTCAAAATCTGGGATTTTTTTTCTAGGAAAATCACTGAAAATCTATCATTCAGGGATTTATTATTTATTCACTAGCGATCCGCCCCGGCATCGCACGGGTAGCACTAATCTATAGCCGATGACTTCTGCAGGATGGATGGGGTGGTCATAAAACCTATGTCAAAGTTTTAGCAGATATCTTTTGTCTTAAAACTAGATTAATTTAGGCACAGTTTCGGTTTGAGTGTGTGAAACTGGTCGAATGAGGTTAAAAGCGGCTCTTACTCAGATCAACTTTGTTTACTAATAATGATTTTAGGGCTATATTCTATGCTGTTAGTCATAGCCTGAGTAAGATTGGCAAAAAAGTTGATTAAAGAGCATAGATTTTTTATTTTTACAAGTCATGTTTTGTGTGGCTGTCATTTGTAGATCTTTGACAGTCGTTACAGGTAGTCAGTGGCCCAAAAAATCTGACAACCAGTGTTACCAAGGAATATCGTATTACCCAGTACTAACTGGGTTGTGGAGGTCAGATAGGCAGATCCAATATCTGACCCAATACCTGACACAATGTGACACAATGTGTCAGGTATTGGGTCAGGTATTAAGTCAGGTATTGGTTCAGGTATTGGGTCAGGTATTGGGTCAGATATTGTGTCGTTAGGTATTGGTTCAGGTATAGGGTCAGGTATTGTGTCAGGTTTTGAGTCAGGTATTGGGTCAGGCATTGGGCCAGGTATTGGGTCAGGTACCGGACCAGGTAGTGGGTCAATTATAGGGTCAAATATTGGGTCAGTATTGAGTCAGGTTGGTGCAGTTTTTTGGCCATATATCTATTCTCTCTCTATATGTAATTCAGTACAGACCCTAACCTTGACATTGAAGCATCATTAATATGAATTCAAACGGGATTTAACGCGTCACGTGCGCACGAGTATAAACAAACTCTAAAACACGGCCAATTAACCCGCTCCTATTGGCTAAACATTTTGGTACTGGCTGGATGCAAGTGGGCGATGAATCAAAAGGAATAAATAAGGGAATTAAGCTATTTTAGTGAAGCATTAGGTGCATGATTGATTGGAAAAAAATGTCACTTTGTGCTCAGTCTGTACATGATATTTTTCCTAATATTACGAAACTTTAAAACCCGACCTATATTCCAGAATTCTTCTCTTATAAATCCATCGATCAATGTTAAGGTAGACAGTAGTCGTATGTAACAGTTACCGTCTGTTGACCCCAAATATTAATGTATGTCTACACACACACGGCCTATTTAACTTTATCCGAATCATCTAACCCAATTTGTTAATACGACATTGTTGTTTAAAAGCTTAACGGTGTTCTAAGTAAACAAGGTAATTTTCCTCCTATCATATATTCAGGGAGATATGACGTCTCCCTGTCTCACACTTCGCAGAAGGATAGGTTCCGAGGTCTGGTTCTGAAGTCGGACTGACATGGTGGCTTTTGTACAAATACTTCAATACCTCGATGTACCAGTAGTCGATTTGGCACCGTTGGAGACATTGCAGCACAACCCAAGTCTCGATCGAATCGAAAGCTTTCTCGTTGTCCACAAACGCTAAACAGAGAGGCTACTTTTCGGTCTTCTGTATAACCTGCCGCAGCGTATGTATGTGGTCTACGGTGCTAAAACCTTTTCGGAATCCGGCTTGTTCGGGAGGCTAAAATCGTCCAACCTGCGCGCGAGACGATTCGTGATGAATCTTGAAAATAACTTGTAGACATGGTTTAGAAGTGAGATGGGCCTATAATTCTTCAGCCGGACATTGGCGCCCTTCTTGAAGAAGAGTTCCACCACACTCCTGCACCGTGCCTGTGGCGTTTTCCCCTTGCGTATGACGGCATCAAACAGTTTCTGTAGGGCCTTAAGTACCGGTGTTTTACCCTCCTTTAGGAGTTCGGCCGTAATTCCGTCATCACTCGGTGCCTTGTTGTTTTTAAGCTGTTTCGCACTCTTTCCACTTCTCTAGAACGTGTTCTTCGTCTCGCTACTTCACATGGAAGCCATTTAAGGCATCCCGCTAATTCCCTTGGTTTTCGAGACCCCGCGTCTGGCTGTCTCAGGGCTCCAGGCTTATATTTAATTTTCTCTCCAGAAGCCTCTTGTTTAAATATACCTTTTAATATCAAATAAGTTTATCGACCTATTATTCCACTTAGCAGCTTTATTGTTTCGATAACTGTTGTTAACACAACTTGTGTAAGTATTCCTTTTATTATTTGTTCAATAAATATTTTACCAAAAATTAGACAATTACCGAATGAAGACCATCAACCACAGCCACCGGTAGCCAGCGACAAGCAGTTCACACGCTTTTTCATTCATTTTGTTGAAACTCGCCGCACACGTGTTGCCGGTGGCGGCCACTCGTTACAGCAGTGACGGCACGGCATATATAGATATCTGTGAGTGACGGCGACTCGCGGTAGGGGGTACAACCGGTGGCTGTGGTTGGTGGCCCGTTTGCATCGAGTAATTCATCAACTCGTCCCACGAGCCTAAATCGGTGAAAAAAGGGGAAAAAGAAAACACGCGGAGTACGTCATAACCTCATTTTTAGGGTTCCGTACCCAAAGGGTAAAAACGGAACCCTATTACTAAGACTTCGCTGTCTGTCCGTCTGTCCGTCTGTCCATCTGTCCGTCTGTCTGTCTGTCCGTCTGTCCGTCTGTCTGTCACCAGGCTGTATTTCATGAACCGTAACAGCTAGACAGTTGAAATTTTCACAGATGATGTATATCTGTTGCCGCTATAACAACAAATACTAAAAACAGAATTAAATCAATATTTAAGGGGGGCTCCCATACAACAAACGTGATTTTTTTGCAGTTTTGTCTAATGTTTTTAAATAATGGTACGGAACCCTTCGTGCGCGAGTCCGACTCGCACTTGGCCGGTTTTTTTTGTAATTTTTCGGTCAAAGTTAGCTTCATTCTCCTGTCCTTAAATTGAGGTCAGCGCAGAATGTCTTTTCTTCAATTCTTCTCCATTAGTCGTCATCTGCTGCAGTCACCTCCTCAAAGATATACAACAACAACAACAGCCCATAACGTCCACTGCTGGATATAAGCCTCTCCCATGGTGGGAGGAATTTGCCGTAATCTTCACGCTTGGCAGGCGGATTGGAGATCGCAGTAGTGATGAAAGACTAACAGAAACGCTGCTGTCCACTCTCAGGTCTACGGAGGCGTAAGGTGTTCTGCCTCAGACATTAGTCGCCTTATACGACACCCGTGAGTGTAATGGGTTGGTTCTATTCTACTCTGCCGGATACCACACGGCTCAAAGATATACAGTTCGGTCGAAAATATACCTACAATGTTTCAACAGCCGTTTTCGCATTCAAGCAAACAGTATTATTATTAGTCTGTCTGGATAACAAGCGGGAAACGCCTTGTGGTCTGCCAGGGCTCATGTTTACCGGTTCTTGAAGGTGAAAACATACATAATAATCACGAATTGAATCTTGGTGAAGAAATTTCCATTTTCTTACCGTAGTACGGTTGAACAAGCTATTTGGTTTACAGTTTTAGCAACAGATTACATTGTAAATAGCTTGTTCGACCGTACCTGCCAATTTCCGTTTGGTTCCATGACAGATGATGCATTACTCCAGGGGATCCCGCCAAAATCACATTTTGACAGCTTATGCATACGGCGATGGAAAAGTGAAAAATTACGAAAAAAAAAAAAATTGACGAAAGTTGCCGAAGAGCTTACGTCACATAACATCATGACTGTAATCCCCGAAGGAACCCACATTTCGCCAGTTATGTTCAAGTCCCATCTCTGGACATAAGCCTCTCCCATGGATGGGAGGCATTTGCCGTAATCTCCACGCTTGGCAGGCGGATTGGAGATCACAATGATGAAATACTAGCAGAAAACGCTGCTGCCCATTCTCTGGTCTACGGAGGCGCAAGGTGTTCTGCCTTACACATTAGTCGCCTTATACGACACCCGTGAGTGTAATGGGTTGGTTCTATTCTTCTCTGCCGGATACAACACGGTTTCGGACTTCGGAGTCACGCTCAGCAGTCGTGATTTTTGATTTTTATTTGTTTATAGTTATACTATGTAAAGATTTTATGATGAAATTAACAATACAAGGCTGAGCTGAGATCAATGGCCTCCGCACAGCCTTGTTGAGCCATTTCTGATGTTTATTCTCCCAAATATTACAAAATGTCCTTACACGTGTATGACATCTCAAAACCAGTTCATATCATAAAAAAATTACTCTAATGATCACGCAAAACACATTATGTTCATATTTGATTTGCGTTATTTGCTTTTTAATATCTATCAAGGACAAGGCTGATCTAAATTTACCACGTTTTAGTTCACCGGTCATTTTGTTCATTCACAAATTCTAACTTCATTGAATGACCTGGATTTTAATGTGAATATGTAGATCTAAATTATGATTACTGCAAAGATACACCTACGGAATTGGATACAAAACTGTTAAGTAATTACGTTTATGAGAGAGTATTTTTTATGTTTTCTTCTATAATTGGAAAGTTTTCTCTCGAAATGGAAACTAATTAACCGTCTTTGCGATGTATTTCTGGGTTTCGTGAAAAATAAAAGCATTTCCATAATGTTTTGCTTCAACTCCAAGAAACATTGGGGTTTGTGGACGTAATATTGTATGTCAGGCTATTATCACACTAATATTATAAAGACGAATGTTTGCATGTTTGTGTGTATGTTGGGGAGAAGCCACGGGCATATTGTATAAGCTATTATTTTATCTAAAAATTCAAGCGGTGATCGTCTTCAGCCAGTGTAACGAAACCAGCCTACTAAAACTAGGATCTCTGATACAATGGGTTGAACACAGCTGTCAGTTGTTCCTGAAAGACTCGCAATTGACCCTCTGTGTGGGGCTTATAACATTTTTTTTGACGCGATAACGATAACGTGTCTTATAAATCGATGAACACTGGCTGTACGCACGAAAAAGTATCACACTGTTATGCACGCCGCGATCAACGCCCAGCCCAAACCCTTGGACCTAGGAAACTGAAATTTGAATATATTTATAAGACATATGTCTCAGTTTTTTTGATAATTCCACCCTCAAAGAGTTAAAAAAGGGGATAAAGTTGTGTGTGAAAGTCCTTAATTAACCGACTTCCAAAAAGGAGGAGGTTCTCAATTCGATTGGGTTTTTTTTTTATGTATGTACACCGATTACGCTGAGATTTATGATCCGATTTATGTGATTCTTTTTTAGTTTGATGCGGAATAGTTGCCATTTGGTCCCATAAAAATTTAACATAGTTTTGCTCAGTAGTTTTCATTTTATGAACATTTTTGCTTCAGTCGTGTGGTATAATTTCATGTATGTTCACCGATTTCTCCTCCATTTGTGGAGTGATTCTCAAAATTATTTTTTTATTTGAAAGAATATACTTCTGAAATGGTTGCACTTAAATTTGGTGAAGATCTCATGCTGATCTTCGGAGACATATACGTACAATGGAACTCTTCAAAACTAGACGGTAAATCGGTCGTGATTGCTGCCATCGCTTGGATATTTATTGTTTATACACCATCATGACGTAACATCATGCCTGTATGCTCTGAGGGGTACGCAGATGTGTACAATACACCCAAATTTCGACAGTTTAGATATGTTAAGTTCCATTTATTGGGAATAAGCCTATTACCATGACATGTATTGTTAACAATGTAAAATAAATGAATATAATATATTGTAGAGGATATTACTTACAACTAAAAATGGAGAAATAAAAAAACTTTTTAACAAAAAAATAAAACCGACTTCAAAAAACACAAAACACAAAAAAGTGAAAAATAACTTTAGCTTCAGAAGTCGGTGACAAAAAAAAACTAAATGAATCAAACAAAGGTCACCGACTTCTGAAGCTAAAGTTATTTTTCACTTTTTTGTGTTTTTTGAAGCCGGATTTATTTTTTTGTTAAAAAGTTTCTATATACAAACTAATATTAATTTTTTTTCAATAAAAAGATTGAGCGTTATTGTTTTTGTATTAAACCTCAGATTGCTTAAGGAAATAAATAGTTTCATTTTTTTTAATGAAAGTAGATTCCTAAAATCGAAATGTAGGTAAGTATAGGAAACACTACTTATAGGTATTTAGATTTCAGGAATCTACTTTACTTTAATCCTCTGCAGTAGTACTTACCTACCACTATGGTTGCTCATCAAACAGACATCAAATAGCACTGCAGTACTAATTTTAAAAAACACAAAAAATTGAAAAATGAGTTTAGCTTCAGAAGTCGGTGACCTTTTTTTCTAAATAAAAATGACAAAATTTATTATCTAGGCGTATAGTTGGAAGCTAACGTTAGAATTTCAATCCTTAAGGGGGCTGAAAAGTGGGATGCAAATTGTTTTTTAAGTTTAAATCACAAATATCATGAAAAATTACGTTATCACGTAAAATTATCGTCCGTAAACCGACTTTACAGACTGCCAGTTTTTTACTTTTGTTTCTTATTCTTAAATAAGAATATGAATAAATTTAAGATGACATAAATTTTCCTTGTCGAGGAGCTCGTGGCTAAATAATAACAGCCGCTCGGGTCAATCGTTAGGTTAAGCCGTTCTTGCCTAGGTTGGTCTGTGGATGGGTGACCACCCATTACATACCGAGTTTCCTCCGTGCCTCGGAAAGCACGTTAAGCCGTTGGTCCCGGCTGTCATTTGTAGATCTTTGACAGTCGTTAGGTAGTCAGAGGCCCAAAAAGTCTGACAACCAGTCTTACCAAGGGGTATCGTATTACCCGGTACTAACTGGGTTGTGGAGGTCTGATAGGCAGTCGCTCCATGTGAAATACTGGTATTCAGCTGCATCCAGTAAAACTGGAAGCCGACCCCAACATAGTTGGGAAAAGGCTAGGCAGATGATAAATTTTCCTTGTCCTATAGCTCTGCATCTATGCTCTGCTAAGCACGCCTTGTTACGTTAATTTCAGACTGCGAGCTGCAATGAAAAGCTGCAAAAGCACTGAAGTGATGCCATAGGCATGGACCTGAGATACTTTTTAGTAACACGATAAAAAATATCGTATGACATATTTTCCTAGAAATTGTCATAAACTATTTTCAAATAGTTTCGAGAGCAAGGTTATTGAAAACATTAAAATTAATAAAACTTTTCAGCCTAGTTTTTTTTCTTTTTATTTCGTCTCGAAAGTGGAAATGTCACAATTCTGACATTAATAGAAGTTTTATTAAGCTGAATGAAGTATGTAGTTCAAAGAAAATTTGCGAATAAAATATTGTAGGAACGTGTTATGGAGTATTTCGTAGAAAACTAATATTTTTATATGTTTTTTGTTGATAATGACAAAATACAGGTAATCAGTTTCGCCTACGCGGTTTATTGGAAGCCATTATTCTCGGAAGATGGTTATTAGCTTCCACACAGTGGCCTACATTGACCATTCTCGTACGCCTACTCCACAGTTTATGTGAAAAAACGTTTTTACATGAAAATAATAGCAGCATGACTTAATTGTTCTAGTTTATGGAAAAACAAAAGCGTTGATCAGTACGCTTGTTAATGGTGTGAGATATCAAGTTTTTTGGTAAGGGTTGATACGATTGTAAAGCCAAATAGATCATGATTAATTATTGTTCTTTGTTTCTTTCATTATTATTACACTCGCCGCATATTCCAGCCACATTGGGTCTAACGCATCGCATTTTAATACAAATAGTGCAAAATCTACAAAAGTAATGTAAGAGAATTGTTCGCCGATATCTGTGTCAGTCGTATTTAGATTTTGACGCCAAATAGCTTTAACCACTAATATCTTTAGATAAAACCGGCCAAGAGCGTGTCTGGCCACGCTCAGTGTAGGGTTCCGTAGTTTCCCGTCCGTCACAGTAAGTGTTCCCACTTATGAGTTTAAAGGTGGGTATCCATTATGTAAAAATGCTTGCATATACGAATATACTACAAACTTAGTCCAGAAATGATTTTGTACAACTTTTTGTCTTTTTTGTACAAAAACTGTTGTTTCCATCAAGTTCAAAATGATTTTTCTAGAAAGTCCTTAAAAAAGTTCTACTTTCGCAGATTTTTTTCATATTTTCTAAACTTATGGTTCAAAAGTTAGAGGGGGGGGACACATTGTTTTTTACTTTTGGATCGATTATTTCTGAAATTATTGACATTATCAAAAAATGATTTTAGGAAACCCCTATTCATTTTTGAATACCTTTCCAACAATATATCACACGTTAGGGTTGAAATTAAAACAAAAATCACTTCCCACTTTACATATAGGGGGGCTACCCTAATAAAACATTTTTTCCAATTTTTATTTTACCACTTTGTTGGCGTGATTGATATACATATTGGTACCAAATTTCAGCTTTCTAGTGCTAACGGTCACAGAGATTAAGCGAGGACAGACGGACGGACAGACATGGCGAAACTATAAGGGTTCCTAGTTGACTACGGAACCCTAAAAACGGGCAGTTCCGGTCGATAACCGCGAAAATCGCTTACATCCGGAGTTTGAGCGCAAAGCAAAAGAAAATGTATTTATTTCCAGGAATGATTCACCTATTGACTGAAAAGCCTAAGCTTTACCTTACAGGAGTAGGTATATTAAACACTAACATGGTGCTATCACTCCAGAAGCTGTTATCAGCACCATCACTAACGTTACATAACATCAATAAACAATCCATATCTTAAAATAACACATCTCTTGTATCCTCTACGTGAAAATACAAAATTGTCTTCGGGGGAAACCAGTGTCTCTTTGTAGCACATAATAAATTAGATGCTTTATTGCTTCAGCAACGGACATTAGGTGCGAGGGTACCCGGTTAATTATACTGTACTAGTGAGAGCGCTTGTTTTCGTCGTGGAATTCAGGGAAATGCTTTACTTTTACACTTTTTATAAATATTCTAATGAAAGTGTAGATTATTTACTATACAAACCTTAAAAGAGTACATATACATATACACTAATATTATAAACAGGAAAGATTTGTATTTTTGTGTGTGTGTATACAACAACAACAGCCTATAACGTCCACTGCTGGACATAAGCCTTTCCCATGATGGGAGGAATTTGCCGTAATCTCCACGCTTGGCAGGCGGATTGCAGATCGCAGTGATGACAGACTAACAGAAAACACTGCTGCCCATTCTCTGGTCTACGGAGGCGCAAGGTGTTCTGCCTCAGACAATAGTCGACACCCGTGAGTGTAATGGGTTGGTTCTATTCTACTCTGCCGGATACCACACGGCTTTGTGTGTGTATGTTTGTAATGAATAAACTAAAAACTACTGCGCCGATTTCAAAAATTCTTTCACCATTAGAAAGCTACATTCATCCTGAGTAACATAGGCTATATTTTATCCCAGCACTCCCACGGGAACGGGCACTACGCGGGTGAAACCGCGTGACGTCCGCTAGTGTATCATAAGCAGAAGAGAATGAAAAGGCGTCAAAAAGTTCGTCCGCATCGCTGTCAACGGGGAAAGTGCCCAAAAGGCTGGCAGCATTACCACGTTAGAGAACCATGCTGATTCTTCTTCTTCTTTAATCGGTCCCTCATTACTGAGGATCGTGGTCACTGGAACCCTTTAATTAAACGGACAATCTGCCTCCATTTACTCCGGTCCAAAGTTGCCATCACCACCTGCTGAAATTTGCTTGAGGACATAGCCTCTTTTACTTGGTCGGACCATCATGTTGGCGACCGGCCTCGCGCTCTCTTGCCTTCGGTATTACCAACAATGACCAGCTTTTCAAGGCTGCTATCTCCTCTTCGCATTATGTGGCCGAAATAGGTCAAAATACGCTGAAGGCAAACTGTAGACAATCGGGTCATGCCATGCTGATTATTTCCTCGTAAAAATACCTGTAAAAATACACAGACATTACATCTTATTTCAAATGCGTGAAATATTTAAGCTGGCAACATTTTAGTGACGTATTCAGTTTAGGATAGGGAAAAGTCGGACGTTTGTCTTCTAAATGGGCTAAAACGTCTTCTCACTGACCTGGCACTGAGAGAGATATTTAGTTAGGTTTACGTAACACACCTGTTGCTTTAATATTAATAACGCTGTGGAAAATCCCTTGAAGATCAAACGGAGTTTCGAGTTATTTAATCACTAACTCTCCCGCTTTTTCAGAAATGTCAGGTGAGTGTACTCGCAACCAGCGTATGGCATGGCCAGATGTATGAACGTTGACAAGTCGAAGGAGTAATATGGATCGTAGCAGGTGGTGCTCTGTAGTTTCACCTTATCGTCATGGGAAATGGAGTGAGTTTATTTATATAATTACTATAGTCTGCGCCAGATTAGTAGGAATAAAAGGTCATCGCTCTTTCCTTAATTTCTCTGCGTAGGTACCCCGACAATACATTATGAATCGTTTTTTATTACAATAAAAAGTCAAGGATCACGATAAAGGTCGTTTCGGGACAAGTTTAAGTCATTATTTCTGTTTTCGGAATTATGTATTTGAATAAATGTATGCGGGTTAATGACCTTTAATTCCTACTTATCTGGCGTAGACTATAGCTGGTGCCCGTGATTTCATTAGCGTGGAAATTTGATGTGCATGCAGTGTAGGTATGTGTGAGACTAAAAAAAAAAAAATAGCAAATATTCTGAAAATAGACAGCTTAGCATAGAAGACTACATTCATCTGAAGCTTTAACATGAGTTGTCTAGGGAAATCTGTAAGGGATCGTTATCGACTCCTAAAATATATTTCTTAAATTGTATTTTAAAAGAAAAGAATAGTGATGAAAACTTTTAATTTTTGGTCATTACTCAGTGTTGAGTACAGTATGAAGGTCTCGATGATGGTGATGAGAAATAAAGTGGACTGTATAATTTGCTGGTACAAACTGAATTTAATAACTGAAACATATATACAACGCGGTGGCCCAGGGAGAAGTGGTCTATGTGGCGCGAGTGCGTGACGCCGGCCGTTCCGCGCCGCCCGTCGCCCGCGCAGCCCGTCGCCTGCGTCCCCCGCGCGCCCGCTCCGCACACAGCACCGCCTGGCTCAGCGGCTCGCGCGCGCTGCCTGCAGCACCCGAAGATGTCGAGGTTCGATTCTCGACATATTCCCGCCCACGTTGAGATGAGTGTTGAGGAAGTTAAATATCTTGAGCTGGAAGAGGGCAAATGTTATTGTATGCTCTCCGAATGTTGCCCCTCCTCGTCTTCACTTCAGCAACACGGTTGATCCCATCGACACCAGGATAAACGTTAATGATTCTTCCTAATGGCCATAATAATGGTGGAAGAGTCTTGTCCTTTATAAGAACTAAGTCGTTAGGCTTGAGCTCATTGTTAGAGGACGTCAACCACTTGGTTCTCTGCTGCAGAGTTGAGATATATTCGTCTCGGAATCGGGCCCAGAAATGTTGCCGGATATATTCGATTCTCTTATAGCGCTCTGTGCAGCTAATATCCTTTTCTAAAACTTGTGGATGTGGAATTGACGTGAGTGGTCGTCCTATTAAGAAATGGGACGGGGTGAGTGCGGTGAAGTCGAAGGGATCAGTAGACAGGACAGTAAGTGGGCGAGAGTTTAAAATAGCCTCAATTTGAGCCAAACATGTGGCCATCTCCTCATACGTAAAATGAACTGCTTGTAATAAACGTCTAAGGTGATGTTTAGTCGAACGGACAGCTGCCTCTGCCATTCCATTAAAATGAGGACTATAAGGAGGAGTAAATTTAAAATCAATACCTTCTTGTGCCATGTCATATTGAATATTAGAACTGATGAGAAATTTATCCAGATCATTGGATGCACCAACAAAGTTCGTCCCATTATCAGACGAGATGCTTTGTGGCTTCCCCCGGCGAGCAATGAACCTGTTTAGTGCGGCTATGAAAGCTTCTTTCGTAAGTTCTGTAACAAGCTCCAAGTGAATAGCTTTAACTGACATACACACAAAAATACACAGGTAGGACTTCAAGAGCCTGCAGCCTCGACCCTTACGATCTGCTATCAACACTGGCCCGGCGTAGTCCACACAACAGTGTAGAAAGGGAAATTCTAAATTAGTTCTATCAGAAGGAAGTTGGCCCATTATGGGTTGAATAGTCTGAGCCTTGTATCTTAAACATTTTAAACATTTGTTCACAGTTGATTTCGATAAATTTCGACCTTTTAGTGGCCAATATGTTTGACGTATATTAGATAATAACAACTGCGGTCCTGCATGTAATGACTTTAAATGGTACATACGAAATAATAATTTTGTTACATGATGTTTGCTACAAATGAGTATGGGATGCTTAACATCATAGCTATACGGCGAGTTGTCCAACCTGCCACCCACACGAATAATTTCATTTCCATCTATGAACGGTGACAAACTGAGCAATCGATTATTGCTTGGTAAAGCCTTGCCAGCCTTCAAGATAACAGACTCAGTGGGAAACATCTCAGACTGAGCTTGGCGAATAATAATGTATAAAGAATCTTGTAATTCTAGAGGAGTGAAGGTGCCGCGGTAAGTTTATTTGATTTATTTTTAGTATTATTTATAAATCTTTGTACATAAGCAATGATTATTTGTAATTTATTGAAATTAGAATATTTTTGTAATAAATTTGATATTATATTAATGTTTTGATTGTTGTTGTTTATTTTATTTGTAGCTAGACATATTTTTTCTTCGGTTTTCGGTTTTTGATTTTGATTTGTGTTTGGCATTGTTGGCCACATAGACTCGTTTAATTTTAAAAACTGTGGTCCATGCCACCATAAAGATGACTCATTACATAACTGATCAGCAGATAAGCCCCGCGATACTAAATCTGCGGGATTTGATTTAGAAGGTACGTAGCTCCAAGTGTTACCGTGTGTTTTCTCCTGTATTTCGTTTACACGATTACTAACAAAATGTTTAAACTGATTGGGTTGAGACGATAACCATCCTAAAACTACTGTCGAGTCACACCAGAAACGACATTTTTGAATATTTAATGTTAACGCTGTTTTTACTTTTGCAAACAGTCTTGCACCTAGTAAAGCTCCGCACAGTTCCAGTCGCGGAATAGTGACTGGTTTTATTGGTGCAACCCTATTTTTCGAAGCAAGTAACTGTATATGAATGTGACCTAAACTGTTAATGGACCTAATATATAAACACGCGCCGTAAGCATTCTCTGACGCGTCAGTGAAAACATGAATTTCACTACTACTATGATCATTGCAAACAATCCAACGTGGTATTTTTAAATAGTTAAGATATTTCAATTTATTAACAAAAGAAATCCAACGATCACTTATTTCTTTGGGCAGTTTCTCATCCCAAGAATACCTTTTTACCCATAATTCTTGCATAATGATTTTTGCTTCTACTATACAAGGGCCTACTAACCCTAAAGGGTCAAAAATTTGACTTATAATTGATAAAATATGCCTTTTAGTTGCATTTTTACTATTATTAATATTTATAGAAAATGACAATTTATCTGAACTTGGTTCCCAACTTAAACCTAAGGTTTTAGATACTTCATTTAACTTTGTGTCTGTAAATTCATGAGTCACAGATGCTTCACAACTAGAAATTGCCTTTAATACGTCATGACTATTTGACTGCCATTTTCTTAAATTAAGTTTGGCATCTGACAAAGTTGTGGCCACGCCTTTAGCTAATTTAATTGTGTCTTCGATTGACGATGCTCCACTCAGAAAATCATCGACATAAAAATCATGTTGAATGGCATTCTTTATTTGTTGGTCACTTACAGTAGAAGCTAGACTTGTCAGACACTTAGTGGCTAAATAGGGCGCTGATGCTGTCCCATAAGTTAACGTGTTTAGAGTATATGTTTTCAATGGTTGACTAGAATCATAACGAAAAACTATTTGTTGTAATGACCGTTGACTAGGATTAATTTCTATGGCCCGGTACATTTTTTCAATATCGCCGGAAACCACATATTTATGCTGGCGAAAACGTATAATAATTGAAAATAGGTCATCTTGGACGACTGGGCCCACCATTTGTAAGTCGTTCAGTGAAACACCGGACGTGGTGGCCGCTGATCCATCAAATACAGTACGTAATTTTGTAGTGGTGCTTGATTCACGAATGACACCGTGATGTGGAAAATAATAATTAATTCTGGAGTTATCCTCGGACGAGAATCTTTTATTCTCTGTCATATGTCCTAAGGATTCATATTCTCGCATGAAGTTTATGTATTTTTCTTTAAAATTTGGATCACGTGAAAATTTTCTTTCTAATGAGGAAAACCTAATTTTGGCCAACTTTAATGAATCGCCTAAGGCGTTAACTTCTCGTTTTAGAGGCATTGAAACAACGAAGCGGCCGTCAGCATTACGAAATGTATTTGCTGAAAAACTTTCTTCGCATGCAATTTCTTCCACTGACATATTAGAATGTGGTGAATCTAAGGTATCCAGTTCCCAAAAACGCGTAAGATCGGGATTGGAATCGCCTTGAGAAAACATACATATGTTAGAAAATTGTTGTGGCGCTGTTACATGTCTAGTAACCAACCAGCCTAATTTTGACTCGCGTAATGTTGGTTTATTTGTACCTAACTTGATAGATTCTCTTCCCAAAATATCCCAGAATATATCTGCATTTAAAAGCAAATCTATGTTTGATGGTGTATTATATGTAGGGTCAGCTAATGTAATACCTAGTGGTAAACGTATGTTACTTACGTCTATATAAGAAGATGGAATGGGTGGTGTAATGTTGGGGAAAACAGTACAGTTTATATTAATTTTGTAATCACTACAAAGAGACTTCACTGTTACGGTGCAAGACTGCGTGCTATTAGTAACATGATTATTAAAACCTGATACAGCTGTTGACACGCAGCGCTTCGGCAGTTGCAATTGGTCACAGAAGCTTTGAGTTACCAAGTTAATTGCACTCCCGTTGTCCAGCAGTACTCTTGCGTTGTGTTCCTTACCATTTTCGTCCATTACTCGCACGATAGCTGTGGATAGAAATATACGAGACGCAGTAGATTCTGTGATAGTACCACTAGTAAGTACGACACCTTCACTATTAGATTTAGAAGTGGAATTGGGTTTTTCGAGATGTAACAGCGTGTTATGTTTGTATTTACAATACTTACAACCCGTCAAGTTGCATTTGTTACTCGTATGGCCTGGACGAAGGCAATTCAAACAAACTTTTAATTGTTTAGCCTTTTCTATGCGAGATTCGATTGAAAGAACTTTAAAAGATTCACAGTTAAATAAAGAATGAGATTGATCACATAACAGACATGTTGTCGTAGATGACTTGTCATTATTTTCATTAAATTTTGTTTTATTTTTATTATTTAAATGAGTAGGATTAGATTGGTTCTCATGATCTTCTAAACTTTCCAATAAGTCAGCTCGATTTCTTAAAAAGGTTATAAACATATCTAAATTCGGATGATCATTTAACTTATTCTTTTGTTCTTCCCAATGACGTAAAGTTATTTTATCTAGTTTGGAAGACATCATAATAACAATTAAAGTATCCCAATATTGCGTAGGCTGCTTCAATGTAGTAAGCGCCCTTATATTTTTGGTTGTTATGTCAACCAGATAACGAAGTGACTTACAAGATTCCTTCTGTATACGTTCAAGGTTGAGTAAGGCTTGTACGTGGTTATTAACAAGCAGACGATTGTTGTCGTACCGCTCAAGTAACGAATCCCATGCTATATTATAAGTATCACTAGACACGGTAATATGTTTAATAATTAAAGCTGCACTTCCTTTAAGCGAAGCGCGAAGGTAGTGGAATTTGGTAATATTGTCAATCTGTTTATTATTATGAATGACGGAAGCAAAAACATCCCTGAACTCAAGCCAGTGCTGATAGCTACCGCTGAAATGAGGCAAATCAATTTTAGGTAATCTCACATTAGTACAGGCCTTGAAATCCTCACCTGATTGTGCGTCATTGAAGCTCGCTGCAGAATCACGACGTTTTGCTGCAAGTAGACAGCGCGCACTTGCTAACAGTGCAAAATATTCGTTTTCGAACTGCTCACGCTCAGAAGGTGACTCCTCATCCTCGCCGGACGATTCATCACAAAGCATCTCGATTTCATCCTGCAAAGTGTCAAAGTCACTATTTAACGCTTCAATTTTACTTAGTCGGCACTCCAATTCAGCGATCTGCATATCGCTAAGCGCTTTGCAGCTTTTAAGGACATTTAAATATTTATTGAAAGTTGTAAGCTTAGCCTTCAATGATGATCGTTTCTTTTTTAAAGTTTTGAGATTATCAGGCATTATGAAAATTTGAAGGTAGGAAGAATATAAGCAAGCAAAAGTTATCTAATACACTAATAACTTTGAATAACAAGAATTGTGACTTAAAAAAAACGGTAATTAGGTACACAATAGAACAAAGGAAGCAGCTGGCCGTTCGCATGTGTTCGCGCCCGATGCCTATGTACATAAAATACCGGTTTGTTATAAGCGGCGAACGAGTATGCAACAGCGACGATGATTTTAAATAAAACGAAAACGTGAATTTAGCAAGCTTGACGATTCAATGCTATATGTGTGCTATAATTATATTGATGATGACGAATGAACTAGCGTAAATAAGATCGCCAAATGGTGGCTCAATTGGGCTATTTTTGAAGCTAGGCAAGGAAGGAAACAGAAATATTTGGTAAAAGAGATAAGCGGGATAAAATAGGATAAATGGAACGAACTCACAACAACGTCTTATCCAAACCACTAATATTTCTTCTCTTCGCCTTTGTTCTTCAAACTGTTCTTCGTCAAATGTGAATGTCAACCGACGCCGACGTGCCGCCGAGCCTTCTCGAACAAAGAGGGTCCAAAGTCCGCCCGTACAAAGCGACTATTCCAGCTGTTTCTTCAGTTTCGCGAAGGACCAAAAACTGTTGAGTACAGTATGAAGGTCTCGATGATGGTGATGAGAAATAAAGTGGACTGTATAATTTGCTGGTACAAACTGAATTTAATAACTGAAACATATATACAACGCGGTGGCCCAGGGAGAAGTGGTCTATGTGGCGCGAGTGCGTGACGCCGGCCGTTCCGCGCCGCCCGTCGCCCGCGCAGCCCGTCGCCTGCGTCCCCCGCGCGCCCGCTCCGCACACAGCACCGCCTGGCTCAGCGGCTCGCGCGCGCTGCCTGCAGCACCCGAAGATGTCGAGGTTCGATTCTCGACACTCAGTTTGTTTTTCTTTAATCTTTTGCAACTGTACGGTGATCATTACTCAGTGTTTCGATATTATTAAAGCTTTGAGTACCTAGTGCACGTGAAATGTTGTTGACATTAAATTATCACCAGGTGTCCGCAAACATTTTAACTCTGGCAACCCAGATTTTTTTTTTGTTTTTTGAAAGAAATCGAAATGTGTCGTCACATTGACGTATTCGCCGTTGTTATCACAACACGTTTTTGACGATTTATCCATCTCTTACCGGACATGTCTGTGGGTTTATGTTAGGTATTTCGATACCTATTTGTTATGTATGTCACAGTCAAAACTGTTAATTAGTCAAAACTACTTTTGACCGGTGAAAACTATGTATTTTACCAATAACTAACATTTACTTACTTAGAAACTTATTAGTTTTTGTGACCCTTTGAAAAACATCATGTAATTCTAGGACTAGGTAATAACAACTGAGGCGTTTTAAAACAACATATTTTTAATGCAGAAAACGAACTTGAGTTTCATAATAAGGATTTTGACTAACACCAGTCAAAAGTGGTTTTGACCGATTAACAGTTTTGACTTGTTACATGTACATTAATTTTGCCTGGAAGACAAAACAATCGCGTCGGTTGCTAAAAAAACTGTTTACGACTCTGTACGTCAATGCATTTTAATTTTAAATTTTGCTAAACGATACCTATTCATTGGTTAGTGATGAGATGTGATATTATTCCCTTTGCCCAGAGAGCCTACATACTCGAGTATTTTGCCAAAAATACTATCCTACTAACAAATTTTACGTGTCCACGTTGAGAATCAAGGTGTAAAATGGTAAAGAAAGAAAGAAATAAAAAGCATTTATTAGCCCGCACAGGACAAAACACACTTGTGTAAATTAAAATGGTAGGCGGGTGGTGGTTGGTTGGTTGGTATGGTGGTGGTGGTGGTGGTGGTGGTGATAGAATGTTTCTTATTTTTTTATAGTAAACTACGTTACTTGGTGCAACTAGGGCCACATTTTTTGTTGTTACAAGTGTTTATAAATAATCAAGAAAAAAAAATTGCCTTAAAATTCAAGTTTGGTGTCTTGTCCCTGTTCTATTTTTTGATATAACTGCATTCACCAAAGTAATAATTTAAAGAATAAATCATTTCATTAGTTTATGCATTATACACATTATCTAAAAATAATCAAACCACATTAGAAAAACTAATTTAAAATCACAGGACACTCGATCAAAGTTTGTTCAAGCAAAACACAAAATTTTGGTGGCACTTTTTCAACTTAGTCAACTTAGTACGAAACTTCTTTTGAAAAAATCTAAGATCTTTTTTTTTAGTAAAAATTAGTTGTGTTAATATTTTAGGTAAGTATTCCGGGGCCCGTTTTATCCTTTTATCGGGTTATTCACCAACTGGACACGAGAGACTGAACACACGTGTGTCCAGTTGGTGAAACTCACAATTAGTATCACTTATTATTTCGTCATCTGGACACGCCAAATATCTCTCAACTCGGGTCTTCGAACCTTTTTGAAATCTATATTAAAAAAATATATTTTATTTAAAACAGGGAAAGCTTCTCGAATAAAAAAACAAGATTGAACGTCGCTTTAGTGTTTTTTCCCACTCTAATATTAGTTCAAAACTTTCGACTATTGCGGTTACATTATTACATTTGAACAAACAAACCTAATCTTTTAAGACACTCAAAAGAAAAATTTGATCATTTTCCTTAAAAAAACCTTCGAAAATGGATAATATTTCCTTATCGGCTGGATGGGTCGCAGTGTCAAATATTGAGTTATTTTTAGACAGTATCCTTGATTTATACACGTGGTAGTCAAGGTAAATGGTCGACGACTTTGAAGATCAAAGTAAGGGCATAGTGGAGAAAGTAGAAAGGACATGTATTTCATGTGGATTTCATCACATGAAATCAATGTCCAATCAGACACATTCAATAAGTGCATGATTTTCTTTTATCACTATAAATAAAGCGTTTAACGTCAGAAATAGCAAAGTGAAATTATTTAATGAAATTATTTAATGCTTATGCATTTGAAACTGGTGATTAGATATTCCAGATCCGATACCTTTCATGACGTCATTCAACATATCGACGGACAAAATCCATACAAAATTTCGTGTATCTAGAAAGAGATAGAAACAAAAGTTTCATTAGTTAAAAAAATTCTGTTGTTTGGCCGATTTTGGACTTGGTTTCACTTTTGTCATTATTTTTTTCTGTATTTTTACATTCCGTATTGAAAAAAAAGATAATTTATGCATATTCCCTATTCGAATATGACATACTCTCTCAAATGGCACACCTTTTTTTTTCGGTTGTGAAATCATCAAATTACTCCTCCCGCTCTGGGCGGAGCAGGAGGGAGTGTCAGACTTTTACTGACTAAAACCCATCCATGTTCCTTCATCGCCCTTTGTGTTCCGGGGCCACGGTATCTCTTTCGAACAGTCCCGCAACCCCGTCTAGGTACCCTTTGCGATTGGTTTTATACTGAGCTGAGGCTATTTTGTCATGAAACACACTTTTCTTTTTTTAGAATGATATTTTGAATTTATTTTTAAAAATAATTTCTTATTCCAATGCACCACAATACTCAAATTAGATAGGGTTTGTTCGCTTTAGGACAGATTCGCCTGACAGATGTACATCTTTTTACAACAACAACAACAACACACCTGTAATCCCCGAAGAGTGAGGCAGAGGTGTACCAAATAGTACATCCCCACATTTCGCCAGTACCCATCATTTAACGGGGAGCGAACCTATTGCCATCAACCGGGCCTAAATCCTGACTCCGTGGCTTCGATCTATTCTTGTTAGAAAAACCCAATAATACTTTGCCCTACCCGAGAATTGAACCTAGGATCTCAAGCACAGCAGCCGCACTTGCGACCACACAACCGACGAGGCATCTTTTTACTTAGTCATATTTACCTACTGGTTATTGTATCATCATCATCATCATTTCAGCCGAAAGACGTCCACTACATAGGCCTCCCCTAAGTGTCGCCACATTGACCGGTCCCGTGCGACTCGCATCCAGCGGATTCCCGCAACCTTCACCAGGTCATCGGTCCACCTAGTGGGAGGCCTTCCAACGCAACGTCTTCCGGTTTGCGATCGCTACTCCAGAACTTTTCGGCCCCATCGGCCATCTGTTCTGCGAGCAATGTTCCCTGCCCACTGCCACTTAAGTTTGGCAATTCTTCGGGCTACGTCGGTGACCCTCTCGGTGGTGGTGGTCAGTGGTTCTCTTGCGGATGTGATTCGATCGCGCAAGGAAACTCCGAGCATAGCCTTCTCCATTGCCCTTTGGGTGACTTTAAGCCACCCAAGAGGCGAGTTTTGGGTGGTTTTTGTATGAACCTTTCAAAACCTTGATTATTGGAATTGAAATCAGTCGTCTCATTCTTGTAGATATATATGTACTTACATGTAGACATTTAAATGTATATATACCACTTTATAATCCACGTCAAAATTGGTACATTTATTTCAGTTCTGTGTTACCGCCTGCACAAAATAAGTAGTTGGTTGCAGTGTAAATGTGTATGTTATTATGATCGCGAGTTTCTGTTTTTAACGTGGTTTTCCGCAGATTATGACAACGTTAAAGTTAAAATTACTGCTTGCAATAAACGGCGGTAGCCTCGCCGATCACCTTGCCTCACAGGTCATTCACCACGTTGACTGCAGTTATTTTATAACTAACTAGCTGATGTCCGCAGCTTCGCCCGCCCGCTAATTATATACTAAAACCTTCCTCTTGAATCACTCTATGTTTTAAAAAAAACCGCATCATAATCCGTTGTGGAGATTTAAAGATCTAAACATACTTAGGGACCGACGCGGCGGGTGACTTTGTTTTATAATATGTAGTGATAGTGGTAGTGATAGTGGTAGTGATGATAGTGATAGTGACTTGCTCTTCACCCACGACTTCATCCGCAAAAAATGTGATAGCTCAACTAATATTATGCATGATAAAAATATAGTTTACTAGCGGAAGTCACGCGGTTTCACCCGCGTAGTTCCCGTTCCCGTGGGAGTACGGGAATAAAATATAGCCTATAGCACTCACGAATAATGTAGCTTACTACCAGTGAAACAATTTTTAAAATTGGTTCATTACTTCCGGAGATAACCCCCTACATACAAACTTACAAACATACAAACTTGCAAACTTACAAACAAATGTTACCTCTTTATAATATTAGTATAGAAAACCTATAGTAGCACTCGCGAATAGGTAATGCAGCTTTCTAACAGTAATGATTTTTTAAAATTGTATCATTACTTCCCTTTACATTTATTGTACAAACAAATTTCCTCACCTCTTTATAATATTAGTATAGATGGTATAGACTACAGTTTTATTATTAGCCACAGTTTATTTTAACGACTCATCAGTTTAATTGCGAACTTAAGAACATTAGTGCCTAAATAAATATTTATTCTCCTACATGATACTTTCTAATATTATATTTTTTCACAATATCCATGCCCTTATGTTTAGATAGATGGATGGACCTAATTGCTTAAGTTTTGAAGTGTGATAAATTAGTTTTGTTTGTTTTTACTTCTACGCTTTTTTTTACGCCTTGCTCTATGTAACTGAAATATATATTATGTATAATTATGCGAACCAATTCCTAAAAGAGGTTTTTTACACTCTCTGATCTTGAAATCGAATCCAGGAGGTCATGGTCAGCGTGTAGGACCACTAGACTAGGGATGTTACGGAGGTGGTTTTATTGGAACCGAAATCGGAGTCGGAATTTTTAAATTTGGTTTTTCGTAGTCGGAACCGGAACCGGAATCGGAGTCGGACGCGGAGTCGGAGATGGTGGCAAAATAGGACAAACATTAATTAGTCAGCCACTTTAATTACAATGAAAAAATAATAATTCATAGGTATAGTAAGGTATCACAAATAAAAATAATCGTCAATCAATTAAATTAAATTAATTGACTGCAAAAGTAGCAAATTATATTTCGACATCCGATTAAAACCTCCGATTTAAAAGTATCGGTACCGAAGTCGGAACCGGAGGTGTAAGATCAATCGGAAGTTTCGGCATATCGGAGTCGGAGTCGAAGCTCCGTAACATCCCTACACTACCCACCAACCAGGTATATATAAAAAAAAACCCGACTGCCTAAAAAATAACTAATAACTTTAAATAACAACTGAAAATAATAAAACAAGTTCAGGAGATAGGAGATATTGACTGCAACAGTCGGGACCCATATTGGATGATGGTTTTAGTCTAGAATTAGATTATCTAATGGGTCCCGACTGTTGCAGTCAATTCCTGTTTCCTGAACATGATTTATTCTTTTCAGTTTTCATTAAAACTTATTTTTTACTCAGTCGGGTTATTACATTATTTTATTATTATATACCTTTTAGTTACTTAGATATACCGTTTTAAATCCTCATGATGGGCCCTGTTCGAGCCGTTCAGGCTGCAGAGCGTGCCAAACATTTGAATTTGGCGCAAAAAATCGGGTTATTGTACATTCGTCACAAAGTTAATTCGCCAAGAAAAAAAGTATGTGTAAACTCGCCACAACTCTATTTTCATGAAGGAAAATCCGCCATATTGGTTATTTCCGTACAGATAGCAGAAAAATCAAACAAGTAGATTATAACGTTATTTATTTATTTTTAATAATCACAGAAATTCACATATAAATCACAGTTCTACTTGCAGCTAAAATATACGCTAATATTGTCTGGTTTTGTTCTATTTTAAGACCGCGTTGTCAAGGACATCGTGACCTGCGTGACACGCCTAATCCTTACTTCCTTACTAATATCACAGTTTTCTAATATTATAAATGCGAAAGTAACTCTGTCTGTCTGTGTGTTACGCAATCACGAATAAACTGCTGAACCGATTTAAATGAAACTTGGTACAGAGATAGTCCAGAGCCTGAGAAAGGACATAGGCTACTTTTTAATGCGAAAAAAGGGCTGTAAGGGGTTGAAATAGGGGATAAAAGTTTGTATGGAAAGTGCCATATACAATGAGCGCTGCGCAGCCGTCGCGCGGGGGCGTGGAGTGGCGCGGTGCGGCGTAGGTGGGGGAATATACCTAAGTGTGTCAACCCGAACGGGCAGACACGTGAGGGCAGGCGACTGTGCGAGACGTATGCCCTTACTAATATTATAAATGCGAAAGTAACTCTGTCTGTCTGTGTGTTACGCAATCACGCCTAAACTACTGAACCCATTTAAATGAAATTTAATATAAATAGAGATAATTAAATCACAGTAATAAGCACGTTTTCTTTAATGTTAATTTACGTCTACAAAAATAATCACAGTTTTACTTACTATTAAATATATATATTGCAATAATTCCCTTCAGCTTCTAATCGACTTGTATCTTTACTACTTAACTATCGAAATTTTTTCCACTACTAACCTCTACGAACCCGCCTCAGTCAATATTCTAACGTTTGTAGTAATCGTATCCATCTTCAAACAGACTATATCCAGTAAATATCGCTCCGAAATAAGTTTGACTCAACTTAAGAGCTTCGAATATTTTCTTTTAAATACTATAAAAAAATCTTCCACTACTAACCTCTCTGAACCTCCCCCAGTCAAGTCTATCACTAGTAGTAATAGTACAGGCCTCGAAACAGTATTTACGTCATAAAAATCGTTTTCAAACAGATACTCCAAATCTTTTTTTTCTGTTTTACTTCCAACGAATGTGGCCCAAAAAGTCTGACAACCAGTCTTACCAAGGGGTATCGTATTACCCATTACTAATTGGGTTGTGGAGGTCAGATAGGCAGTCGCTCCATGTAAAATACTGGTATTCAGCTGCATCCGGTTAGACTGGAAGCCGACCCCAATAAAACTTGGGAAAAGGCTAGGCAGATGATGACTTCCAACGAATACAATCCACTGCTAACGTTTATCTATGATAAACGGCCGAAAAAACAGTTATTTCGGATTTTGCGGAATGAAACGGAAGGACCTAATTGCCTCGTATATTCCCAACAGCTCTTGATCGTACGGGCTGTACTTCCTCTGCAAAGGGTTGAGGTTCCTCGACAAGAATGGCAGTTGCTGCCTTTCCGCCTTACTCCGCTGCTGCAGTACGGCTAGAAAAAGATAGATACAGCGAGCGAGCGAGCGTGTGATAGCATGTGCAGGAGCGCAGGAGAGAAGAAAGATTTTAGAAATCATTTTCATTACGAGCGCTAAAAAACCAATAACTTTGTTTGCTACCAGTAAATTATGTACCTATGAAGACTTGTGACGAATTTACACATAGTTTTTATGCATGTGACGAATATACTTTCAATGTATGGAGTTTACAAAAATGTGACGAATTAACTTTGTGACGAATGTACAATAACCCAAAAAATCCACCCCTTTTGTTTTTTTATTTTGATATACCCAGTGTCACTCTCACAGTAAATACGAATCTAACGACACCTCTCAACCTAAAATACATCGAGCTGTTCAGGCCACAGAGCGTGCCAAACAATTATACATACATACATACTTATACATACATACTCTCAAAAAACATAACCCTCCTTCTGGCGCAGTTGAGTAAAACCCATATTGGATGTAATGATTTTAGTCTAGATTATTTAATGGGCCCGACTGTTGTAGTCAATATGTCCTGTCTCCTGACCTTATTTTATTCTTTTCAGTTTTTATTTAAAATTATTAGTTATTTTTTACGCCGTCGGGTTTTTTTATTTTTTAAATTATTTTTTATTATTTTACACTTTTTAGGTACTTAGATAATAATATATCATTTTGAAATCCTCATGATGACCCCTTTATCAATTTGAATTTGTCGCCAGAAGTCCGCCATTTTTTATATTTTTTTATTTTGATATACCCAGTGTCCCTTTCGCAGTAAATACAAATTTAACGACAACTCTTTTTTTCGGATGGGAAATCATCAAATGACTCCTCCCGCTCTGGGCGGAGCAGGAGGGAGTGTCAGACTTTTACTGACTAAAACTCATCCATGTTCCTTCATTGCCCTTTGTGTTCCGGGGCCACGGTATCTCTTTCGAACAGTCCCGCAGCCCCGGCAGGCATCGGCCCTTCCTATTGCTGACTCTCTTTGAGGCGCGCGTGGAACACGAACGCGCCGTCGACACGGCCTGTCGTCATGAGACGGACGGACAGCGAGTTAGCCCATAGCCCACCGTCCACAGGCTCGCGCCTACGGTGGCCGGGGGCCACGCTGACACCGCTAGGGAGGTCGGCGCGCAGCACCCAGTCGTACCCGATGTTTCACAAGGATGGCCCAAGAACCGATCCCTGCGGAACAACGCACGACATCTCTCGCCGGTTCCACTCTCCGTTGCGACCAGGGTAGATGACGGCCCTATCCGTCAGGTAGTCCCCGACCACTCGACGGAGTTAGGTCGGCACCCGGTGATACCGGAGTGCCTCCCTTATGCAGCTCCTGGGCATGGAGTTGAAGGCGTTGGCGATGTCGAGAGACACCGCCAAGACAACCCCACCCCTGGACACCGCATCCCTCGTCGTGAGGGCTCTCACGCGCATGATGGCGTCCACCGTAGAGCTCCCCTTGCGGAACACCAATTTGGTTTCCGCAAGGGGCGCTCTACGGTGGTAGGTGGTACGATGATACGATGGTGGTACGATGGTGGTACGATGGTGGTACGATGGTAGGTCCGATCCGGCCCCATCCCCGCAAGGTGCTCGGCGAGGCGGTTTGCAATGACTCTTTAAAAGAGCTTGCCCACCTCGTCGAGCAGCACCACGGGCCGGTATGCGGACGGAGAGTCCACAGGGCGCCCTGGCTTCCGAATGAGGACCAGCTTCCTCGTCTTCCAACGAAGCGGGAACTGGCCTCTCTCCAAGCATGCGCTTAGGAGCCCCTCCAGTCGGGGCCCGAGAGCCTCCGAGGCCAGGACCCAGGCTTGGCCAGGCAAGCCGTCGGGTCCCGGGACGGTATCGCGCATCCGGTGGGCGGATGCGGAGCCTGCGATGCCTGGCGTACAGGTGTCGCGCAGCCACCCACGCCTCGCGCAGAAACGTCAGCTCACGCGACCACCAGTACACCTGACGCCGGGCGCTTCCTGGCCGGACTCGAGGCATTGCCACGTCACATAATATATCGGACATGGCCTCCTAGAACCACCCTGCCTCATTGTTAACGGCGGCAGGCCTGTCCGGTGATGTCACCCAGGCCTGCACGATCGAGGCTTCCAGGAGGAGCTCCCGGTCCAGCTGCTTCAGCGCCCAACGCGAACCACTCGGGGCCTGTTGGACCGGCGCGCTTGAGGTCTGGGTGGAGACGTCGAACCGGATGTACCGGTGGTCGGAATAGGTCTCCACCCCCTCCATGACACGCCAGTCAATGACACGTGGCGACAGAGCGGGGCTAGCAAACGAAATATCCACCACCGACTCGCCCCGCATCCGCACACACGTGGGAACAGAGCCCCGATTTAGGACGACCAGGCCCTTCTCCAGAGCCCAGTCCTCCACCATCCTTCGTCTGTGCAACGAGAACCCCAAGCCAAGTTCTTGGCGTTGAAGTCCCCGAGGACAACCACGGGGAGGGAATGGTTTCCAACGACGACGCTCAACTCTGCGAGAGAGTTGTGGAACTCGGCGAGAGTTCGGCTCGGGGAGAAGTAGACTCCCACCACTACGATCTCACCGAACCGTGCTGCTACGCACCCCCGACCCCTCCTCACATTTTCAAGGGTCGGAGTACCGACGGCGGCCGACGACACTATGGTCACTGAGCCGCTAAGGTCCACCACCCAGTCTTCCCTGGGCAGGATAAAATACCGCTCAGCGACCACAGCGATGTTAATCAACCACTGTGCCATGCTCTGGAGCAACAGATCCTGAGCGCAGGCGCAGTGGTTAATGTTCGCTTGGAGGAAGCGTAATGGGGCCGTTATTGGCACTCCATTACCGCTTCCTCCCTGGCCCCCTGCGAGGGCGACAGTGGCAGCGGCGGCAGTTGCGGCTGCGGCGGTGGCGACGGTGGTGGTGGTGGCGCCGGAGGGCCTTCCCTTGCCTCTGGTGGCCTTGGTGGGCGGAGCGCAGGCCTTGCTCTCAGCCCGGTGATCGGCCGCCGCACATGCGCCGCAGTGCGGCGTGGCGCAGCAAGCTGCGGACATATGACCGGGCTGACTGCAGCGGAAACAGAGTCCGCTGCGGTCAACCTCCGAGGTGCACTGTACTGACACGTGGTGTCCAACGTGGCAGCGATAGCACCTCAGAGGTCTGGGCTCCAGCAGCTTTACCTGCGCTGAAACCCAGCCCACCAGTAGCCTTCGGCCCTCCACTATTGTTTTGGCCACCGTCACGGGGCAGCATACCGTAACGGTATGCATACCCGTGGTGTCCGGACGTAGGGCGCCTGCCCTGACCTGCTCAGCAGGGTACCCACCGGACCTGGCGACGGCGGCCACCACCTCCTCCTTGGTCACCGAGTCGTCCAGACCCAGGATGCGCAGGTCTGCACATCTGACGGGTCTGGACACTCGGGCGTCTTCCGCGTTCAGGGACGCTCTGAGCTTTTCAGCCAGAGCGTAGGCGGACGACCCGCTGGTTTCGCCGGGGATCTCCAGCATACGAGCCCCAGTTGCGGTGACTTTAAGCCGGAGGCCCCCGGTGATCCCAAGCTCTCCGAGATCCACCGTCTCCTTCGCCTTTGCCAGCAGGTCGCGGTAGGACACGCCCCTCTTTTTTTCAGCCGAGGGAGGTGTAGGGGCCTGAGGGGGCGGTGGTGGTGGCGACGGCTAGCTTGCCGCTGGCGCTGGCCCACTCGCCGCTGGCTCATTCGCCGCTGGCGCTGGCGCCGGCACAGTCACCGCCTGTGCGGCCGCCTTGCCCTTCCTCCTCCTGGGCGCCTTCTTAGTCGGCGCCGGTTTTGCCGGAGCCGACTTCTCAGGGGGGGGTGCCACAGCCCTGCCGGAGGACTGGCTCGACGGCCCTGGCCCGGGTGCGGCAGCCGCAGCAGCATACAAATCTAACGACATCTCTCAAGCTAAAATCCATCGAGCCGTTCAGGCTGCAGAGCGTGCCAAACATTTGAACTTGGCGCCAAAACTCCGCCATATTGTTTTTTTTATTTTGATGTACCCAGTGTCACTCTTACAGTAAATACGAATCTTACGACACCTCTCAAGCTAAAATCTATCGAGCCGATCAGGCCAAAGAGCGTGTCAAACAATTATACATACATACATACATACTCTCCAAAAACATAACCCTCCTTCTGGCGCAGTCGGGTAAAAAACCAGCTATTTCCTATAAAAAATACAAATCCAACACGGTCAAAATGTATGTATAAGCTGATTTTGATTCAAATTACCGATGGAACATTCCTATGTTTGTGGTTCAAAGAATGATGTACCGAATAGGTACAGTCGGGGTCTTTTCCGCCTGACCATTTAAAAAAAATTTCGCATAAAACATGCGGAGGCGCCGAGCCACGCTCCCTTAAAGTTTGGGCCTATTAGGAAAGCCTCAACTTTGGCGCGCAAAATAACAATACTTCTCGTTTGGCGTGCGTCGTCAGTGCGCTTGGCCGATCTTTTCATTCATTATTTCTATACAAAGTCAACGGGGCGGGCTAGAGAGCGTTTCTGTGTTGCGAGTGCAAGCAAAAATAAGCTTAGTGGTGATCAGGCGGGAGTGTCCTCGATAGTACTTCCTACCTCGATAGTACCTACGTGGTAACCGTTTTAGTATCGCCGTCGGTTTCCATTCCACCTTGTATACAGGGTGTAAACAACCTCATCACGAAGCCGGCAACCAAGCATTCTGTACATCATACTAAGTAACTTTACGCAAAAATTATTGCTGGGAAAAGACTTTTTTTTTGGAGTGAAAAACATTTTACGGTAAAATCAATGTACCGCACACAAAACATTAAGCTGATGGATGGATTGAATAGTACGGAGGTCATGGAGTTTAAAGTAAAAATCGTCGGTTAAACATATGTATTTTTTAAAAACTGGAAAAGTTGGAACTTTGACCCCCAATAACTCCGTAACTAGAAGGTTCCCAGGTATGGTCTAGAACAAAAAAAAAACCGGCCAAGAGCGTGTCGGGCCACGCTCAGTGTAGGGTTCCGTAGTTTCCCGTCCGTCACAATAAGTGTTCCCACTTACCTATGAGTTCAAAGGTGGGTATCCAATATGTAAAAATGCTTGCATATACGAATATACTACAAACTTAGTCCAGAAATTATTTTCAACAACTTTTTGTCTTTTTTGTACAAAAACTGTTGTTTCCATCAAGTTGAAAATGATTTTCCTAGAAAGTCCTTATAAAGTTCTACTTTTCAGATTTTTTTCATATTTTCTAAACTTATGGTTCAAAAGTTAGAGGGGGGGGGGACACATTGTTTTTTACTTTTGGAGCGATTATTTCCAAAATTATTGACATTATCAAAAAATGATTTTAGGAAACCCCTATTAATTTTTAAATACCTTTCCAACAATATATCACACGTTAGGGTTGAAATTAAAAAAAAAAAATCACTTCCCACTTTACATATAGTGGGGCTACCCTAATAAAACATTTTTTTCCAATTTTTATTTTACCACTTTGTCGACGTGATTGATATACATATTGGTACCAAATTTCAGCTTTCTAGTGCTAACGGTCACAGAGATTAAGCGAGGACGGACGGACAGACATGGCGAAACTATATAAGGTTTTCTAGTTGACTACGGAACCCTAAAAAAGTAAAGACGGGGAGAACAAGTGCCTTTCGGCTTCGTTAAGAGTATTTATACACCCTTAATAACATCAATTCCAGTATTAAATGATTAGACTACAGAAACCAAACACAAACTCGCTGTGGTGAAATCTTTACTGATTTCTATCTTTATTAGAACAGGAAATGAGATTTCTCCACGTGGCTTAAACTAAATGTTTGTAAACAGTCGTTTTGCTTTCAGTCTGAAATGACTCAATCAAATTATATAAAGTCAACGCAATCGTGCATAACCAGTTCGTAATTGTTTCTGGGGTACCAGGAAAACAGGGCGTAAGGGAAGTGTGTTGAAGCCTTGAAATCCCTCCACGTGTAGAACAGACGGGTATGATTTTAGCTCAATAATAGTAAGAAAACTATATATAGTACTGACTGGGTTGTGAAATCAGATAGGCAGTCGTTACATGTAACATACTAGTTTTCAGCTTAATCATGCATAACCATTGTAACAGCTCGTAAGCGTCCGTGGATTAGGCCCCCAGTGGTCGAGGCACCCTTGCATTGGGTACCAGGAGACAAGAGAACTAAGGAGGTGTGTTAGAGGCTTTGTGCCGTGCAATGGGGTAAAATAGGTTTGTAAGGATGCTCAAGCTCAGCCCCAGGAAAGTTCCAGAATTTTATTTGAAAATTGTTTGGACTCTAAATTATATTTAGAGTTTTAGACGTTATAATATTTGTTATGTTCAGGAAATACATATTTGAAATATTTCCTTGTTTTTAGTTAGCCCGTATTGACCCACTTCTGAGCAAAGGCCTTCCACCATTCCTTCCACTTCTCACGATGGTGTTTTTCTTGTCGCCAATTCGCGAGGAAGCCATCCAAGATAACCCGTCAAATTCTCTTGTTTCTTGTCACATTTTTTTTAAATTTTACAACCATAATGTAATACAGTCCAGGTGGCCTACCATGACGTCTTAAAATAACCCTCCTTTTGGGCTTCGCCGCAGTCGGGTAAAAAGCAGGATTGTTTTAATCTTATTCCAGAGTGAGAAAGAGATGGCGCTAGACGTCCTCTATAGCTCCGTCTCTTTCCCACACCAGAATGACATTAAAACAATGGTAACCCCCCTGAACTTTATACATAATACAGTATTCCGAGAAACTGTTCCAGGCTTGGTTTAGACATTTAATAAATAGCGTGCACTTGACAGTCGTTATGACGCAAATTATGGAGGATAGGATAAGCAGCACGCGGACTGTTAAGGGGGAGACATTGTTTTGTTTCAGGCAAATAAGTGGGGCATGCATGAGTGTAAACTTTGACAGCCGTTACACCTAGTCAGTGGTCCGAAAGTCTGACAACTAGTCTTACCAAGGTGTTATCGTATTGCCTGAAAAATGGATTGTGTAGGTCAGATAGGCAGTCACTCCATGTTAAATTCAGGCGTTCGGTAAGACTAGCGGCCGTACATAGTTGGGAAAAGGCTAGGCAGATTGATGATGCATGAGTGCAGTGGCTGCAAGTCTGGCTGTGGAGTGACAGATTTTATGTTTTTGAAAATCTAATCTAAGGTAACAGTCTGAAAGAATTGTGCCTGGTTAAATCAAATGGCAATGAGAAATATGGATGACTTCATCACCTTAAACGATTTCTGTCGATGTCATAACCGCTTTAACATTATATTACGCTTTCTTTTATTTAAGAGAAGTCTCAACATTGCTGTTTTAAGAAACTATTGTATTAAACAGCAAGTTTTTGAAGTGAATACTTCTTTAGGCACGTTGAGCACTTTTTGGGTGAAGGAAAAACATTGAACTCATCGTCACTAGACCTAACGTGCGGTCACGCTTCGTAGCACTCGTAGGCGATCCGCTACGGCGTAGGACCACATAGGCATGCGCGGGGCACAACCAGTGCTACGACTGGGGCAGGGCCTCTGTACTTTTTGTTTTCACTTCTATCGGCAGTCCCCAAAGACTGCCACGATTTTTTTTTGTTATGAATAACACGATTTCCTTTATTACTTGACTACGGCGAAGCCAAAAGAAAGAGTTATGATTTTAGCATTCTATGTATGTATATTTGTATGTATGTTTGTATTACGTGTGTTCCACCGTAGCACCTAAACTATTAATCCAATTTCGATGAGTAAGGTGTCAATTAATTGACCTGCCCGCTTCGGGCTGGGTAACATATAGACTACGTTTTATTCAGTAGTTGGGTTTTTAGTGGTAGTTTAACACACAAATTCTTGTTAAATCTAGTTGTGCGGCTGTGGATCATGAGATCCTAGTATTACTTATGTAGAGGACATAGACAAAATGTATATTCTACCAGAGATAATGACGATGGAAAAATACGAGCACCGATATGCAAAATTCTAAAGTGATTTTCTTGTGAAATAACGGTTTCTACTGACCTACTATTGAGATAAGATCTATTTCGTAAGACTATAGCATCCAAAATACTACTTTCGTGAAAATGTAAAACGTTAATCAATACAGTACATGAAAATCACTTTTAAGAGTTGCTGCGTGTATGCATTGGTGCTCGTAACTGTACTCAGTAGCAGCCACGGAGGCTGGATTTGTGCCCGGTTGATGGCAATAGGCTCGCCCCCTATTACAAGGACTTGAACATAACTGAAGAAATCCTATCTGCGGGAACGCTTTTCCTACTCCCGTCCCTTTGATGCACCTTGCCGGTCGCATCTTAGGAACCTCCTTAAATCCCCTCCCGATTTCTACTCCTACTCCTTTACTGTACACGCTGTGCGGTTGTGGAATTCTCTTCCGCCTGATATTAGAGACTGCCAAACTATTGCAGTATTTAAAAAAAGAGTGAAAGAACATTATCTGTCCAATTCGTCATAGTTGCATAAGTATTTATTAATATATATTATTTTGTAGTTTATATATTTGTGTTGTATATATTATGTCTTGTATGTATGTACGTATATTCTTGTATTGTATGTTATATTTAAATTCAATATTTGCTTTAAGTTTTTATGTATTCTATTATATATATATTATTTTCTCATTTTTTACACACTATGTCTACATCTCTTTGCAGGTCTCTTTTTCTCTCCTTTTGCAGGTATGCTGGAAGAGATTTCTTTAGAAATAAGCATCACCTTTGTACCTATTTTTCCATTCCTTTCTTCTTTTCTGTATTTAGTGTGTACATAAACCGTTAAATAAAAAATAAGAAATGTGGGGCTGTGCTAATGGGTACACCTCTGCCTAACCCCTCAGGGGTTTTATAGTCGTGATGTTATGGTCTATTGAAAGTAGTACGAAACGCCTTGAAAGCAATTACAACTTGTTTAGGTACTTCGGGTTTTTTTTTCTTTCACGTTTACTCATAACGAAGTGGACTTAAGTTTAGCTCGTGATCGTCAAGGTCTTCAATACTAGGTCGGTCTGTATACAGAGCTTCTTTTGTGCCCCGGAAAGTAAGCCGTTGGTCCCGGCTGTCATTTGTAGATCTTTGACAGTCATTACAGGTAGTCAGTGCCCCAAAAAGTCTGACAACCAGTCTTACCAAGGGGTATCAACCGATTTCAATGAATTTTTTTGAATGTGTATGGTTGGTTCCAGCTTGAAAGACACGATAGGATTTCGGACCCGATATGGTGGCGCCGCGCCGTGCAAAGCAGCCGAAGCAGGAGAGCGTTGCTAATATTGAATACTTATACTATACGAGGCAATAAAGCGTACCTCGGAAAGCACGTTAAGCAGTTGGTCCCGGCTGTCATTTGTAGATATTTGACAGTCGTTACAGGTAGTCAGTGGCCCAAATTGTCTGACAACCAGTCTCACCAAGGGGTATCGTATTACCCAGTACTAATTGTGTTATGGAGGTCAGATAGGCAGTCGCTCCATGTAAAATACTGGTATTCAGCTGCATCTGGTTAGACTGTAAGCCGACCTGAACATAGTTGGGTAAATGCTAGGCTACTAATAAAAATATATACTTTGTCTTTATGTTATCTTAATACACATTTAATCACTAAACGAGAATAAACAGCCATGTTCATTGTGGCGTTAATTGTTTTTAATTGCAAAAATTATGTTTTCTAGAAAAATTTAGGTCAGCAGAAGGCAAACCAATCTCAAGCAATCAGTAAAATACTGTAATGTATCTTCCTCCGTCTTATACTTGTTAAAAGGCCTCAATGGTTTCGTGAACGCAAGTGCGACTGCTGAGCGTGGGGTCCTAATCTCTGATCCTGCCCGCTTAGTATGACCACTGTAGAAACGAAAGAGAATCGACAAATCTTTTGTTCATCTGTCATTTTGTCGATTCAATGACAGCGAAATGACGGATGAACAAAATATTTGTCGATTCTCTTTCGTTTCTTCGGTGGTCATGCTAAGCGGGCAGGGATCGATTCCCGAGTCGGGCAAAAAGTGCTAAATGGGTTTTTCCATCAGAAATTTCTCAGTATTACCCCGGAGTTGGGAAGTTCGCGGTATGATATCCCCGTGCCTCGAAAAGTCGTTGGTCCTGCGCCTGATCTTTCTTTGGTCGTGCGGATTGCCGTCCCATCGGACTATGAGAGAAAAGAAACAGAGAGTGGACCTGTGTCTGCGCACACACGCCTGCACTATCATATCTCCAGCGCCGATGGCTAATCTCCGCTAAGATTACGGTTTAAGACATTTATTTCTCAAAAAGAATACAATTCACTTAATATGAGAAATACAAGCTAATCTTAAAACAGGATTGGCGGCCATGACCGAACAACGGTCAGGAGAACTACTCGTATATAAAAAGTAATTAAGATTTTTAACGACCGACAATTCCTTATTCAAAAAATTCCACAACATTCAAACTAAGCTTGTATTCTCGACGTCTCGTCGATCCCATAAACAATGACAATTACTTTTTAAAACTAACCCGGACTCTGTCAAGTAGGTAATCTTGAACATATCTTTTTAAATAAGGAAGACACTTCATTTTGAGAACATCATACTTTAAAAACAACCTCTTTTCCGCCTCTCAAAACTTAATGGACATGTTTATAAGAGCGTTATTTACGATTTCTCTTGTATCAGGACAATGATGCATTGTTATTTATTTTTGTTTGGCATCATAAGGCTGTGATGGTACAGCGAAAATATTAACTGTTTTCAATTACGTTTATTATTTTTGTAACCGTTTTGGCTATCTGTATATATACCATAAAAGGTTTTTGGGTAAAAGTCAAGGAGATTGGAATGGTGTGATGTTTCTTTTTTCATCTGGCAAGCCTAAAATGATGATGATGATGAGTCACAGTGAAAACTGTAATGTGAATAGTGCAAAGTAATTATTTTTAAAGATATTGAAGAGAAGTGAGGTAAATTTTACTTACAAGTTTCCGCGATAATCAAAATTTGCCCGTATCTTTTTATCGTGATGACTCAGGTTTTTATACACCTAATAGGGACTATAGACCTCAGTATCTTAGATAAATATATAAATTTAATTTCCTAGATCCACCTGTTCCTGAGAAAATCGGTGGTGACAGACAGACAGACGGACAAGAAAGTGATCATATAAGGGTATTAAGGGTTCCTTTCTTACCTTTTGAGGTACGGAACCCTAAATAGTATTTGGAAACGTTTCAAATGCCTTTTCTCACCTAACACGGTTACAACATCAAATTCAGTGTTTTAATTGCAATTCAGTTCACTAGTTAGCCATTTTTCTTATTTCATACAGTAATATTGCGAAATTAATTAAAATAGGTAAATATTTGACAGCTATTATTTTGAGACTTGCGAAGTTGCCAACTTTTTGGATGGGCGCTCTTAAGCCGAGGGTACTTTTACACCCATTATGATTCCCATTTCTATTAATACCCATAAAAACAACATAATTGCGCACTTCTTTTGTCATCATTAATTTGTCGTAAAAAGCGATCAAGGGCTCAAATAAAAACCGTTATCAAATAGACTTTTTGTCTATGCTCGGTAATGCGGCTCGTGTACGGTTTTTAATTTCTTTTTTATTCCTCAATCAGCCGTGCGTAACGGCCTTGCCACTCTTCCTGAAGATACAAGATGTATTAGAGTGACAATATGGTGTATTATTAGGCCTTCCCGTTTACGGTTTTTTGTTTAAGAAGTAAGGTAGTTACTTAGTGAAATTGATTTGTTTAATTTACCGTAACATTTCGTTTCATGGTTGATTTGGTTTTATTTTGATTGAGTTTTCTGTTGACAAACAATGTGTTGATTGTTGGGAATCTGTGATTTGTTTATTCTTTCTTTTGGCTTTTAAACTTTATGGTACTATCTCGCTCACGCAGCTTATTGGTTTTCATACATGTACAGGGTGTAAACGAAACCTCACGAAACTGTCAACCAAGCATTCTGTACATCAATACTAAACTAAGTAACTCTACGCAAAAAATATTGCTGAACGACGTTTTTTTGGGGTGAAAAATCACGTTTTATGGTAAAACTCAATTTAACGCACTCAAAACATTGTGGTGACTGCTGATGGACTCATTTCATTCAGTAAACGGGTTATAGAGGTATTTAAAGTAAAGTTATGACCTTAAAAACGAGCATAAAAAAAAAAACTTGGAACTTTGACCCCCAGTATCTCCGTAACTAGAAGGTTCCCAGGTATGGTAGAACAAAAAAAATGATCGCAATGACGGGGAGAACAATGCCCTTCGGCTTCATTATGAGGTGTTTTACACCCTTTATACACACGGAAAACCGATAAAGCTGCATAAAAGAAAAATTCACATAACCTAACATCACGCCTGTAATCCCAGAAGGGTAAGGCAGAGGTATATCTAATAATACACCCACATTTCGCCAGTACATTTAAGGGCTCAACTTTAGAAACGTGCTACCCGAATTTGAGTATATTGATGCATGGGGGGTGTAGAGAGGGGTTTAAATAACTGCCCCCAAGCATTTTTTTTTGCCGGAACTCCATTATTTTTGTAACATAAATTTGACTTGGACTTGGGGCACCCTGACACGGATATTTTTTTTTTAACCGTTCAGAAGTCGTCCGTCGACCGGCCACGGTGAGTGGTATAGGATATAATAATGATATATTTTGACCCTATTACGCCTTAAAAGCGACTATAAAGTGTTTTAAGGTTAGGCTACATTAATCGATTTTCATTTAGTATGCAATCTTTCAAAAATCATAAAAAGGAAACGGTTGCTTTCCGGCAAGGGGGGATTATGGGGTAGGGTCCCTCCCCCCCCCCTCCACCCCTTTCAACTCTTTCCAAAGGTAGCACGTTTCTAAATTTTTACCCATTTTTTTTAACAGATTAACTAATTTAGTCATCATCTGCCTAGCCTTTTCTCAACATGTTGGGGTCGGCTTCCAGTTTTACCGGATGCAGCTGAATACCAGTATTTTACATGGAGCGACTGCCTATCTGACCTCCACAACCCAGTCAGTACTAGGTAATACCATACCCCTTGGTAAGACTGGCTGTCAGACTTGGACCTCTGACTACCTAACGACTGTCAAAGATCTACAAATGACAGCCGGGACCAACGGCTTAACGTGCTTTCCGAGGCACGGAGGAAACTCGGTATGTAATGGATGGTCACCCATCCACAGACCAACCTAGGCAAGCACGGCTTCACCTAACGATCGAACCGAGCGACTGTTATTATTTAGCCACGAGCTCCTCCTCCCTATAAACCAATATATATGTGAATGAATATATAAAATGGTTTTCATAACAGCAGAAAACTCAAGTTCCAAAATAAGATACATTTTACGACTTAAACTCTTGGAAATTGTACCGCAGAACACAGATTAAATACTCCCATATAATATGTTGGCACAGCATCTCTTCCTGAGCGATTATTTTCATTGTTTACATCGTAATCATTATTATAGCTTGGTATACATATCCCAAGTGGATTCGAAGTGTAAATAAGGGAAATTTCAGATCACATGATTACTATCTGAGGAATTAAAATTACAACACACAAACAAATAGACATAGGTAGGTAACAACATTACGACTGTAACCCCCGAAGGGGTTAAGACTACAGGAGCTAAATTAGCAACTCTATTTGTGGTGGCTCAAACTTCGTTTGAAATACTGTGAGAATAAAGTTCTAATCAGCTTGCACTACAAAGTGGTTGTTACGTCAGTCACTGCGGGCCGAATAGTGCGAAATGAGTGGTTTTTTGCGATTTTTAGAGATAAGTTCGTAATTTTTTTTTTATCGAGTAAAATTAGTTGCTAGGGCTGAAGGGAATCATATGCTTTTTTGCATTATAAAACTGGCGGTTAGCTCCTGTAGTCCCCTTAGGCAAAGGCGTACCTAATGGGTGTCAAAATATCTTTAACGAAGTTAAGGGCCTATACTACCTCAAATGGCTTAGCACGATCCTCCGTTACGCCTATAATACTGCAGCATTAATTTTGAAATAAATATTTAGTAAAGTTGAGGATTAATGTTAGGTCTTATGTTTGGCGAAAACACGATTACATAAAATTTTCTCGATAAAAAAAATCCCAAAGTTACCTGCAAATCGAACAATAAACCGCTGGTATTCAAAAAGTACTTCAAATTAGATCATGAAACTTTGCATACTAACTGAACTAACTATAAAGCAGGGCTTATGTTTTTTATTTTTTCCAAAAGACGAAAATTTGTTTTTATAAAGAATAAAAACCACTCATTTCGCACTATTCGGCCGCAGTGACTGACGTAACAACCGCTTTGTAGTGCAAGCTGATTAGAACTTTATTCTAACAGTATTAAACGAAGTTTGAACCACCACAAATAGAGTTGCTAATCTGAGGTAGTATAGGCTCTTAAAAGGCACTTGGTCTCCTTGTCACGACTGTGCGATATTGTTTTTTGTTCTAAACCATTTCTGGGGAAATTCTACGGAGATATTTGGTCAAAGTTCTAAATTTTTCACAAGGTATTTTTTAATACAAGTTTTGGCTGCTATTACTTCACTTTAACATTCCTCTACGACCCGCATAACTATTCAATTCATCCATCAGCATAAATGTTTTGAGTGCGTTACTTTGAACCCTACCGTAAAACGTGATTAACAACCTAAAAAAATCGTTTCCCAGCAATAATTTTTACGTAAAGTTCTTAGTTTGATCTCTGTTTTAAGCGTTCACGGTTTAAAACTAAACTTATATTGTCACTTACGGGATATCTTGCGTGATTAGTAATTGTTTTGAGCTCCCGATATTTCGACGCTGTTGCAAGCGCCATGATCGCGGGTTGACAGACGGAAGATATCCCGTAAGTGACAATACTTAGTTTGATGTACGGAATGTAGGTTGACGGCTCCGTGAACGGTCCGTTTACACCTTCTTTAATGCACCTACTTTAGGCCAGTTATGTTTTAGTCCTATCGCCATCATGTACCTATTTTCAGTGGCATATCATGCAATGCAAACAGTTTTTAGTTTTTTTTAAAACAAAGTACCTAATTAAAGTTAGCGATATATCTTAGGTACTATATAAATAACATAATAATACTAACCTGTTTGGATCATATGCTTCCTACCCGTATGTCCCCAGCCGTTCCCGAAAGGGAACGGTGCATTTTTATTTTTATTGTGTCTGTAATTGCGGGTATCGAAGAGCTGCAAAACTTACGGTTTTATTTTGAAACGTCTTGCATACCTACAACATGCGTTCGGTCAGTGATGTCGAGTGCGTATTTTAACAGACTTATTACATGCTGGAACGTATTTTTAAATTACCTACTCATAAGATTATGAATGTTATTATCGAGGAAATAGCTAACTGATGGTTTTTATTTTGGGAACTCAAGTACCGAAAGATCGTTGACCATGGCGCGTAACTGTGTTGCAAAATTTTAAAACATTTATTTCGGTGTTGCAAGCTTTTTAATGTTATATCATAAATTCACAAGCATGATAAATATTCAAACGCTTTTAGGGTTTATAACTAAACTTATAATGTCACTTACGGACGGCGGTCGGCGGTCTTCTTATCGGGAGCTCAAAACAATAAATTATCACGGAAGATATCCCGTAAGTGACAATATAAGTTTAGTTTTATACAGGGTGTAAAAGACCTCATCACGAAGCCGTCAATCAAGCATTCTGTACATCAAACTAAGTAAGTTTACCCAAAAATTTAATATAAGTTTAGTTTTATACAGGGTGTAAAATACCTCATCATCACGAAGCCGTCAACCAAGCATCTAAGTAATTTTACGCAAAAATTATTGCTGGGAAACGACTTTTTTTTTTTGGGGTGTAATATCATGTTTTGTGGTAGAACTCAATGTAACGCACTCAAAACATTGTGCTAATGGATGGATTGAATAGTACGGGGGTCGTGGAGGTGTTTAAGGTAAGGTGTAAAATCTTACATTAAAAACTAGTATTTTAAAAAAAACTTGTCAAAAAGTTGGAACTTTGACCCTCAATATCTCCTTAACAAGAAGGTTCCCAGGTATGGTGTAGAACAAGAAAATGATCGCAATGACGGGGAGAACAAGTGCCTTTCGGTTTCGTTAAGAGGTGTTTTACATCCTTTCTAATAAATATTTATCATTATGCTAATAACTATTGATTTTTCACAGCTACAGAACACGGTTAATACTTCAAAATATCTATAATATTATTAAAAAGAGTTAAAGTTTGGATGTAGTGGGTAATCTTCGGAGCTACCGATCCGATTCCAAAAATTCTGTCTCTAATGGGGAGCTACATTATTCTTGAGTGTCATATACACTAATATTATTAATAGTACTAATATTATAAAGAGGTAACATTTGTTCGTAAGTTTGTATGTAGGGGGTAATCTCCGGAAGTAATGAACTGATTTCAAAAATTCTTTCACCATTCGAAAGCTACATTCACCTTGAGTGACATAGGCTATATTTTATCCCCGTACTCCCACGGGAACGGGAACTACGCGGGTGAAACCGCGTGACGTCCGCTAGTAGGAAGGATTTGTATTTTTGAGTGTATGTTTGTAATGAATAAACTCAAAAACTATTGCACCGATTTCATAAATTCTTTCACCGTTAGAAAGCTACATTCATCCTGAGTAACATAGGCTATATTTTTTCCCCGTAATCCCACGGGAACAGGAACTACGCGAACAACTTATCAATTGTATTCGGAAATTAAATTTAGAAGCATCATGTGACATCCACCAACCATCACTATAGAGCCGGTTGGTGGAATGGCCCACTCCCTCTTAGGGTTCTTACAGACGAGCGGCACGATGCCAACTGCAGCCGACGACATATGTCGACGGCTGCCGTCGACGCTTGCAGTTGTAGTGTCGACGGCTGCCGCCGCGCCGGTGCGTCGACGGCTGCCGTCGACGCTTGCAGTTGTAGTGTCGGCGGCTGCCGCCGGCGCGTCGACGGCTGCCGTCGACGCTTGCAGTTGTGGCGTCGACGGCAGCCGTCGACAGGTGGCGACGGCTGCAGTTTATCTGCAGTTGGCAACGTGCCGCTCGTCTTTATGAACCCTAAAGATATTAGTAATAGTGCATTGTTTTTGTCCGAAATCATTTTAATTATTATACAACCTGTCCGAATTAACCGGTAGGTAGGTAGGTACTAGATTGATAGGTAGTAGGTAGGACATTTGCGCGAAGGACACTTGTGCGACTAGACTTTTGCGCGACTTAATAATGGCCACTGAGGTTCACTCTGTAAACATTCACGCCTGTTATTTATACTTGAAGTTTTTTTTTTTGGTTTTTTTGTCATGGGTGTCATCTTCATGGTTTCGGGGTCGCTGATAATGAAAATGAGGTCAAAATGAAAATCCAAGATGGCGGCGACGAAAATTTTAGAATTTTCCGTCATGGGTGTCGTTTTCATGGTTATCGAGGACGCTGATTACGAAAATGAGCTCAAAATGAAAATCCAAGATGGCGGCGAGAAAAATATTTGGTTTTTCCATCATGGGTGTCGTTTTCATGGTTTTCGTAGTCGCTGATTACAAAAAAGAGGTCAAAATTAAAATCCAAGATGGCGCCGAGGAAAATTTTAGATTTTCCGTCATGGGTGTCGTTTTCATGGTTATCGAGGACGCTGATTACGAAAATGAGCTCAAAATGAAAATCCAAGATGGCGGCGAGAAAAATATTTGGTTTTTCCATCATGGGTGTCGTTTTCATGGTTTTCGTAGTCGCTGATTACAAAAAAGAGGTCAAAATGAAAATCCAAGAGGCGCCGAGAAAAAATTTTGATTTTCCGTCATGGGTGTCGCTTTCATAGTTTTTGAGGTCGCTGATTACGAAAATGAGGTCAAAAGGAACATCCAAGATGGCGCCCAAAAAATTTTTAGTTTTGCGTCAACCCCGAAATCCATGAAAACCACACCCATGACGGAAAATCAATAATTTTCCTGGGCTCCATCTTGAATTTTCATTTTGATCTCATTTTCCTCAGTAAACCATGAAAATGACACCCATGATGGAAAAATAAAAAAAATCCCCAGCACCGTCTTGCCTTTTCATTTTGAGCTCATTTTCGTAATCAGCGTCCTCGATAAACATAAAAACGACACCCATGACGGAAAATTCTAAAATTTTCCTCGGCGCCATCATGGATTTTCATTTTGACCTCATTTTCGTTATCAGTGACCACGTAAACCATGAAAATGACACCCATGATGGAAAAACCAAAAATTTTCGCCAGCACCGTCTTGCCTTTTCATTTTGAGCTCATTTTCGTAATCAGCGTCCTCGATAACCATGAAAACGACACCCATGACGGAAAATTCTAAAATTTTCCTCGGCGCCATCTTGGATTTTCATTTTGACCTCATTTTCGTTATCAGTGACCACGAAAACCATGAAAACGACACCCATGTTGAAAAAACCAAATATTGTCCTCGCCGCCATCTTGGATTTTCATTTCGATCTCATTTTCGTAATCAGCATCCTCGAAAACCATGAAAACGACACCCATGACAGAAAACCTAAAATTTTCCTCGGCGCCATCTTGGATTTTCAATTCAACCTCATTTTCGTAATCAGCGTCCTCGAAAACCATGAAAACGACACCCATGACGGAAAACCTAAAAGTTTCATCGGCGCCATCTTGGATTTTCATTTTGACCTCATTTTGGTCATCAGTGACCACGAAAACCATGAAAACGACACCCATGTTGGAAAAACCAAATATTTTCCTCGCCGCCATCTTGGATTTTCATTTTGACCTCATTTTCGTAAACAGCAACCCCGAAAACCATGAAAACGACACCCATGACGGAAAAATCGAAAATTTTCCTCGCCGCCATCTTGGATTTTCATTTTTACCTCATTTTCATTATCAGCGACCCCTAAACCATGAAGTTTACACCCATGACAGAAAAACCAAAAAAAAAACTTCAAGTATAAATAACTACTACCTATCAATCTACTACCTGCCTACCTACCGGTTAATTCGGACAGGTTGTATAATAATTAAAATAATTTCGGACAAAAACAATGCACGATTACTAATATCTTTAGGGTTCTTAAAGACGAGCGGCACGTTGCTAACGGCAGATAAACTGCATCCGACGACATATGTCGACGGCTGCCGTCGACGCGCCGGCGGCAGCCGTCGACACCACAACTGCAAGCGTCGACGGCAGGTGTCGACGCGCCGGCGGCAGCCGCCGACACCACAACTGCAAGTGTCGACGGCAGCCGTCGACATATGTCGTCGGCTGCAGTTGGCAACGTGCCGCTCGTCTGTAAGAACACTTACATAGGTACAGGAGACGTTTGTCCTAGCAATCCAAACATTATAGACTGACTAGCTGTTGCCCGCGGCTTCGCCCGCGTGAAGTTCGGTAACTGTCCCACTGGATCATACAAAAAGGATAATAGTGTCCTCCATGTTAATCCAGGTTATAAACTATCTATGTGCCACATTTCTTAATCATCACAATTATTATTATCACAATCACCATCACCATCACAATCACCATAACAATCACAATCACAATCACAATCACCATCACAATCCCCATCACTATCGCTATTACAATCACTATCGCAATCACCATCACCATCACAATCACCATCAAAATAACTATCACAATCACCATCACAATCACCATCACAATCCCCATCACTATCGCTATCACAATCACTATCACAATCACCATCACCATCACAATCACCATCACAATCCCCATCACTATCGCTATCACAATCACTATCACAATCACCATCACCATCACAATCACCATCAAAATAAATATCACAATCACATTCACCATCACAATCCCCATCACTATCGCTATCACAATCATTATCACAATCACCATCACCATCACAATCAACATCAAAATAACTATCACAATCACCATCATCGTTATCACAACAATTATCATCGTAATCACAGTTATTATCACACTCACCATCACTATCTCAATCACCATCACAATCACCATCACAATCACCATCACAATCACCATCACCATCACAATCACCATCACAATCACCATCACAATCACCATCATAATCACCATCACAATCACCATCACAATCACCATCACAATCACCATCACAATCAACATCACAATCACCATCACAATCACCATCACAATCACCATCACAATCACCATCACAATCACCATCACAATCACCATCACTATCACCATCACAATCACCACCACTCTCAGAATAACTATCACAATCATCATCACCATCACAATCACCATCAAAATCAGTATCACAATCACCATCATTGTTATCACAATCATTATCATCGTAATCACAATCGCTATCATCATTATCACAATCACTATCATCGTAATCACAACCATTATCATCATCATCACAATCTCCATCCTCGTCATCACAATCATTATAATCGTCATCACAATCATTATAATCGTAATCACAATCATCATGATCACAATCGCCATCACTGTCTCAACCACAATCATTATCACAATCACCATCATTATCACAATCACCAACACTATCACAATCAAAATCACAATCACCATCACAATCACCATCACCATCACAACCACCATCACTACCACAATCACCATCACAATCACTACCCTCGTTATCACAATCATTATCATAGTAATCACAATAATCTACATCATTATTACAATCACCATCACCGTCACAATCACAATCACCATCGCTATCACCATCACAATCACTGCCACTTTCACAATCCATCACAATCAGCATCACCATCACAATCACCATCAAAATCACTATCACAATCACCATCATCGTTATCACAATCATTATCATCGTAATCACAATCATTATCATCTTAATCACAATCATCATCATCACAATCTCCGTCCTCGTTATCACAACCATCGCTATCACCATCACAATCACCGACTTTATCACAATCACCGTCACTGTCACAGTCACCATTACAATCACAATCACTATCACAATCACCATCATCGTTATCACACTTATTATCATTGTAATCACAATCATTATCATCGTTATCACAATCATCATTATCACAATCATCATCATCGTAATCACAATCATTATCATCTGGATCTCGAAATAAATGCCATTTTCGTAATCAGCACCCCTGATAATCTCGGTATCGATACCCGTATTGATTTTTAGACATTTCAACCCCTTCACAACCCAACAGGGAATGGTAGTATTTCAGGCCTACCACATTAAATCTTAAAATCGTTGTTTTTGTAATACACCCGACCCAATTCACCATAAAAACAATACCTATGTTGAATTTCAGGCTTTGTTACCCCATTTCCCCCTTTAGGGGTTAAATTCTGAAAACAAACTGAAACACAAACGTTAACTCATTTATCGATAGGAGTACTCCTGTTAAGTTTCGAATAAAGTAGTCTAACTAATCTTATTTCCCCACGTAATCTTTGGACTCCCGTTCCAACCCCTAAGGGGGTGAATTTTGAAAAATCCTTTCTTAGTGCACCCATAGACCACATAAGGAACCCACTTGCCAAATTTGGAATCTCTAGACTCAGCGGTTTGGGCTGTGCATTGATTTTTATACTTTGCCACCCCATTTCCCCCTCTTAGGGGTTGAATTCTGAAAAAACCTGAAACCCGTTTCTACTCATTTATCAATAGGAGCACTCCTGTGAAGTTTCGAATAAAATAGTCTAACTAATCTTATTTCCCCATACAAACTTTGGAGCCCCGTTTAACCCCTTTAGGGGATGAATGTTGAAAAATCCTTTCTTAGTGCACCCCTAGACCACATAAGGAACCTACTTGCCAAATTTGGAATCTGTAGACCCAGCGGTTTGGGCTGTGCGTTGATAGATGAGTCAGTCAGTCAGTCAGTCAGTCAGTCAATCAGTCAGTTTGGGGTCGGCTTCCAGTCTAACCGGATGCAGCTAAATACCCGTATTTTACATGGAGTGACTGCCTATCTGACCTCCACAACCCAGTACTGTAAACGATACCCCTAGGTAAGACGTCTGGTTGTCAGACTTTTTGGGTCACTGACTATCTATAACGACTATCAAATATCTACAAAGGACAGCCAGGACCAACTGCTTAACGTGCTTTCCGAGGTACGCTTTATTGCCTCGTATAGTATAAGTAACCAATATTAACAACGTGCTCTTGCTTCGCACGGCGCCACCTATCGGGTATAATATCCTATCTTATCTTTCAAGCTGGAACCAACCATACACATTCAATAATAGTACATTGTTACCCTAGGGGTGAAAGTAACTTATTTAGTCCCGAGACGGGGTTTGGTGCCCGAGCGAAGCGAGGGCGCTAATAGTTCGAGGGACTAAATAAGTCTTTAACCCGAGGTAAACACTGTGCTTTTCATTACGAATACAAGGAAAATAAAAATAAAAACATTCAATCAACAAATGAAGATCGGACCACGGAAGACCGCTTTCCCGCCTATTTTGCTTTTTTTTCTGTGACCGGCCAGCTATTCAGCCATTACCTATTCTTCATTTTCATCATCAAAAAAATGGTAAATATTTTGCCCAAATCTATGTTATTTTAAATAAATAGTTGAAACTTAATTATAATAAAGTTATTTAAAAAATATATATTCTCTAATTAATACTTAATTGTATGATAATTGTATTTTACATCGTGGCTGTATAGAAAGTTGGAACATGGTTCAATAGAAAAATGGACTATTTTTTTTTAATAATTTGACAGCTGTCAGTTGAAAACGATTCTCCCTAGGGCTGAAAAGTGTTACTTTCAACCCGCTCCTCAGGCAACTACCTACTTTCCGAGTATGAGTAATGAAAATTTCATTAAAATCGGTGAGTGGTTTCAGAGATTAGCGTGTCCAAACATATTGACATGTGATTTTCATATATTAAAAATTTGATTTTCTTGTTAGTTGTAGGTTTATTGAACCTAAAATTCACAAGTAAATAAAGTTGCCGTTTTCCCTAAACACTCAAAAGTAATTTATTTCTGTAGAAGACCCACAGAAACTTAACTGAAAAGGACGCGAAAACAAAACAAAAACATTACATGAAATTAAATCACATTTCTTATTATTCTCGAAACACATTGTGAAACATTTACCTTACAGGAAACCACAATAGCGATGTCAAAAGTTGAAATTATTCCCGAGAATGGTTCGTTTAGTTTTCCCTAACACCCAAGTTTGGTTAATTTTCTCCGAAATGAAGGACTAAGAAAACATAAACATACACAACTTCTATGATTGGCTAATATTAGTCCGAAAATAAACTGCCAGTTCTTTGTTTAAAAGATTCCAGAATTTTCAAACCGAGCGTGTAGTCTTTTCACGGTTTTACGCTAGCTGGCTTCGCAGTAGCAGAGCATATTATTATATGCCTTTTTTTAGACATCGTTGCTACAGTTTAATATATATTTATAAGAGAAATAATTCCGTAATTTTCATATAACTCTTTTAGTTTAGGCGTTGCCCGCCAGTTTTTCAGCAATTATCATCTAATCTTAGCTAATTTACATAAAAACTTTAGTGAATAAGACACCTAAGCCTTTTCATGAATCAATCAATCTATTGGTGAAAACTGAATGAAAATCCATTGGTAGTTTGAGTTTATCTCATTCAGACAGAAATACAGACTCGGCGGGACTTTGTTTTTTGACAGCTGCAACCTTATAACAAGCTTGTTGCAAGTGCAACTGACATAATGATCACTGTCATCTTGACAGACGTGTCAGTGAAGCATCCCGAAACCAACCTAATAATTAACGACAATAATTTTCGACCCTATTGCCATCAACCCACTAATCCAGACTCCCTGGCTGCTACTGAGCAATTTTTTATGGAAATACTAGACTATAGTCTGCGCCAGATAAGTAGGAATTAAAGGTCATTGCTCTTTCCTTTCATTGCTCTTTTCTTCTTGGCCGTGTGGTATCCGGCAGAGTAGAATAGAACCAACCCATTGCACTCACGGGTGTCGTATAAGGCGACTAATGTCTGAGGCAGAACACCTTGCGCCTCCGTAGACCTGAGAATGGGCAGCAGCGTTTTCTGTTAGTCTTTCATCACTGCGATCTCCAATCCGCCTGCCAAGCGTGGAGATTACGGCAAATTCCTCCCATCATAGGAGAGGCTTATGTCCAGCAGTGGACGTTATGGGCTGTTGTTGTTGTTGCTCTTTCCTTTATTTCTCTGCGTAGGTACCCCGAAAATACATTATGAATCGTTTTTTATTACTAGAAAAAGTCAAGGATAAAGGTAGTTTCGGGAAGTTTATGTCAAAACAAAAATTATATTGACACTTACGGAATATCTTCCGTGATTGAAGATATCCCGTAAGTGACAATATAAGTTTAGTTTTAAACCGTGAAAGCTTAAAACAGTGATCAAACTAAGAACTTTACGTAAAAATTGTTGCTGGGAAACGATTTTTTTACGTTATTAATCACGTTTTACGGTAGGGCTCAATGTAACGCACTCAAAACATTATGCTGATGGATGAATTGAATAGTACGGGGGTCGTACAGGTATTTAAAGTGAAGTAATAACATTTAAAACTTGTATTAAAAAAAGACCGTGTGAAAAATTTAGAACTTTGACCAAATATCTCCGTAGAATTTCCCCAGAAATGGTTTAGAACAAAAACACTGTACAAGTGTTCGAAGTTTATGTCATTATTTCTGTTTTCGGAATTATGTATTTGAATAAATGTATGCGGGTTAATGACCTATATTTCCTACTTATCTAGCGCAGACTATAACATGAAAATATTCAATATCTATCTATGGCTAATATTGAAGTTTTTCTACTTTTTCCCACCTATGTTGAGGTCGGCTTCCAATCTAACCGGAGGCAGCTGAATACCAGTACTTTACATGGAGCGACTATACACATCTGATTTCGACAATGATTGGCCAATATTCCGCGAAGAAGAAACGAAAATAGAAAAATAGTTTCGTCACCATAATGTCGGCCATTTTGTTATTTTTCCAGAAAGTCCATGGAGTTCCCGATTACACAACTTTCGTATTACTTCATCGTTTCGAATACATGAATACATACTTGAAAAGAGCAATGAGCACAGTTCTGAACTGTGTTGTTATAATTAGAAATTGTAAATAGCTTCGCTTTATTTGTTTGTGATTCTGTGAAAGAATGAAAGATTTGAAAATGTAGATTTGAGGTTTTGTATGGGTGAAAGAAATGAATTATTCAAATGTGTTTCCAAACGAAAGCGGATGGATTTAGACTTTGATAAGTGCATTTACGGGCATGGAGCAGCGGTGGCCCAGTGGTGGCGGCCCCGACTTACGAACAGTAAGTCGTGGGTTCGAACCCAGACAGGCACATTACTTTGTGTAATTTATTTCCTCACAGCTGCTCTCAAAACGGTGAAGGAAAACATCGTGAGGAAACCGGCATGTCCTAGGACCAAAAAATTTGAAGACATGTGACATCTACCAATCCGCAGTGGGCCCACTCCCTCTCATAGAGAGGAGGCCTGTGTCCCAGCAGTGGGAACATTAATAGGCTGATGATGAAGTGCATTTACGGGCATAATGGCAAACACTCTTGGCTCTTGTGATACAGGAACTCCTAGTACAAGAGCCAGGGCTACACTGATGTGCGCAATCACTTGTCAATAAAGATTTTATTTATTTATTATTTACTCTTGAATAATTTGCTTGTGTTTTGTAATAGTAAACTCGTGGCTAACTCGTGGCTACTTGAGGAGCTCGTGGCTAAATAATAACAGCCGCTCGGGTCGATCTTTAGGTTAAGCCGTGCTTGCCTAGGTTGGTCTGTGGATAGGTGACCACCCATTACATACCGAGTTGCCTCCGTGCCTCGGAAAGCACGTTAAGCAGGTGGTCCCGGATGTCATTTGTGATCTTTGACAGACGTAACAGGTAGTCAAATGGCCCAAAAAGTCTGACAACCAGTCTTACCAAGGGGTATCGTATTACCCAGTAGTAACTGGGTTGTGGAGGTCAGATAGGCAGTCACTCCATGTAAAATACTGGTATTCAGCTGCATCCGGTTAGACTGGAAGCCAACCCCAATAAAACTTGGGAAAAGGCTAGGCAGATGATGTTTTGTAATAGTAAACTAAATATACTCCAAAATTTTGAGGTTAGTTATAGCCTTTCGCCTGACGCCATACTTTTTGGATTTTAACTCTATTCTTCGGTCATAATATTCCCCGTCAAACTATAATACCAATATACCTTTACGAAAGGTGTATTTTCAGCCTTCAGCCTTGCACATCTGAAAAGATAAATATGTCAAAGTCAATCCATTTGAAGGCTAATACCCGGTCAGATTATGTACCCGAACGAACTTCAATGTCAGATGGTAGAGTAACATTAGCTTCTTAAAAAGTTTAAGGCCGCTCTCACGGCCTCGGGTGATGCGACTCAACGCGACAAGCACAACGTGAGTACCTACCGCGGCTCTGCAAGACGCGTCGCGGTGTATCGTGGCATTTTCGGAAAAACTTCTTTCATTTGTTCTCTCCGCGGGCGCTGCGCTGTCCGTATCTCGGATCGCACGATAAGCTGTTGGTCGGACCTGTCATTTATAAATATACTTTGACATTCGTTACGGGTAGTCTGTGGCGCGAAAGTCTGACAACCAGTCTTACCAAGAGTTATCGTATCACCCAGTACTAACTGGTTTGTGGAGGTCAGATAGGCAGTCGCTCCATCTAAAATACTGGTATTCAGTTGCCTTCGGTTATAATGGAAGCCGACCCCAACATAGTTGGGAAAAGGCTAGGCAGATGATGCGTGCTGTCGCAAGCCGCGTGTCGCTCGCTAGCCTGTAGCCCGTGGCCAAGAGCTAAGAAAATCGGCGCAACGCTTTAGTTATTTAAGGATTACCTAAGTGCCAGGCTTAAGATCAAAACGAGGGTTAAACCAAAGTGTTTATGATGGAAACATTACCAGGAAAATACTAGTTTTAAAGGTAAGTGGGCGTAAATCCAAAGGTGGGTGTTTTTTGGTTGGAAAAGGCTGAAAGGGAACTGTCATCATCTAATAATCTAGGTCCAGAAATAGGTAGGGTGGAGAAAGGAGGCCGTAGCCAGGCGGGGGATTAAGAGGGATTGACCCCCCCCGAAATGTAAAAAAAGGTATTTCTTTTAGGAAGTAGCAGCGCGCCCGTCTCAATTTGTTGTTATACATAACATAAAAGTTGATCACTACAAACACAACTTCTCTCTATGTCAATCCACCGCAGAATTGACATCGACACCGAGGAGGTAATTGATTTGTTCGCTGCAAAGAAAGCTATAGAAGACAATTTAATTTTGTAATAAGGTGTTAATATTTCTGTAATAGTTTTCTAATAAATAATATACATACTTATACCCATATGATAAGTAACACAATTTAATTTCTTTTACTAAAACAATTTTATGTTTTTCTACTGTTCCACCAAACCAAATTGTTTTTTGGCTACGGCCTTGGGTGGAGAAAGAGCTTTTCATGAGGGATTTCCTGGAATTTAAGACGTAACTAGAGATTTGGTAGATATGGAAAATATCGGCTCAGCAGTTGAAATCTAGAATTCATAAGAAAATATGAAAAGACACATAAACCTTTTGAGAGCTTTAGCTAAAAAAAAAATAAGACAAGAGTTGGATGTTTAAATGTCATAGGCTGCAAAAAAGATAGCGTAACAGAACAAGACGTTTTCTCCGAACCTGTTGAACCCGATAGTTGTGTTGATTTTTAGTAACATCTACGGAGTCTGGATTTGTGCCTAATTGATAGCAATAGGCAATATGTCGATTTAAAAATTATTCTCGGTTGTAAGACGTATGTAGTTACAGATTTATATTCATCAAAATCATCAATACAACCCTCAAAGTTCATAAAGGTGTAAAAATGAATCATTCCTGCACCTTTATGAACTTGGAGGGTTGTACTGATGATTTTGATCATTATAATTCTGTAACTATATACGTCTTACAGTCGCGAACAATATTTTAATCAACATACAACTTAGCACTGGCCTGAAAATTACAAAAAACGTGAGAAAATTTGAATTTTGCGGACTACCCTTGAGCATCAGCCTTAAACATAACTGGCTAAATGTTAGTGTACTATAATAGGCTTGTGTCCTGAAAAAATCCAATTATTCCGTCAGTTAGATTATCAAAAAATATTTGACATGTATTTTTTCTTTTGTTACGTAAACCAAAATTGACGAGGATACGACGCTTTGAAAATTGTCAATACATCACGCCGTGCTATATTATTTACTAGCTGTTGCCCGCGGCTTCGCCCGCGTGCAGTTCGGTAACTGTCCCACTGAATCATACTAAAGGGATAAATAGTGTCCTACATGTTAATTTAGGTTATAAAATATGTATGTGCCAAATTTCATAATCATCACAATTTATTATTATCATCACAATCACCATCACTATCACAACCACCATCATTATCACAATCATTATCACAATCACCATCACAATCACCATCACTATCACAACCACCATCATTATCACAATCATTATCACAATCATCATCGCAATCATTATCACAATCATCATCACAATCACAATCACCATCACAATCCCCATTACCATCGCTATCACCATCACAATCACTGTCACTATCACAATCACCATCACCATCACAATAACCATCAAAATCACTATCACAATCACCATCATCGTTATCACAATCATTATCATCGTAATTACGATCACCATCATTATCACAATCAGCATCATCGTTATCACAATCATTATCATCGTAATTACGATCACCATCACTATCACAATCATCATCACAATCACCATCACAATCACCATCACAATCACCATCACACACAATCACCATCACAATCACCATCACAACCACCATCAAAATCACCATCACAATCTCGATCACAATCACAATCATCATTTTAACAATCATTATCATCGTAATCACAATCATCATCATCACAATCCCCATCCTCGTCATCACAATCATTTTTTTTTTTTTTTTTTTTATTTATTTACCACTAATTATAGCATCATTACAGATTTGTCCAATACGATGCTATAATACTTACATACAATATAGAAAACATACAATAACAACACATAAAATAGAAAAACACACAATTACCCAGTAAAATTAAATAATATTATTATAATTGAATACGACAATATGTTCATAGTTGAACCCCATTTTCAATAATTATTTGTGCCCTCTGGATAAATGTCGACAGGTTTTGACCAAATATATCTTCCGATACCGTTATAATATTAATAATTCGTGCAGCTCGCGACATAGGGGCAAACTTGAGTAGGTTAGTCCTAGCCGCTGGCACGTCTAACAGTGCGGGGCGACGACGCGCTCCCACGCACCCATCCGGCGCGCGCAACCGCAGCGCAGCCAGCACCTCGGGGTGCTGCAGCAGCCCTAGCAGTACGCTCGCCACGTACTTGACTAGCGCCACGTCTCTTCTTACTGCCAGCCTGGTGTACCCAACCATGCCCAGGACGAACAGACTTGGGTACATCAGGGGATAAAAGGGATAAACTCCATATTGTTGGAGGTAGAGGAACCTACATAATTTATTCTGCATTTTTTCCAACATGAGGCTGTATTTTTTTTCATGTGGATTCCAAATGAATGCACTGGTTTCCAGGTGACTTCTCACAAGTGCATTATATAAAATCTTAACAGTGGCAGTATCGGTAAATTATCATCGTAACCTCAATCATTTTCATCTTAATCACAATCACCATCACTATCACAACCACAATCATAATCACAATCACAATCACCATCACTATCACTATCACTATCACAATCACCATCATTATCACTATCACTATCACAATCACAATCACCATCACAATCAACGTCACATCACCATTACAATCACCATAACAATCACAATCACTATCACAATCATTATTATCGTAATCACAATCACCTTCATCATTATCACCATCACGGTCACAATCGCAATCACTATCACCATCGCTATCACCATCACAATCACCGTCACTATCACAATCACCATCACCATCAAAATCACTATCACAATCACCATCATCGTTATCACAATCATCATCATCGTAGTCACAATCATCATCATCGTAATCACAATCATTATCATTACAATCACAATCTCTATCATCATTTTAACAATCATTATCATTGTAATCACAACGACTATCATCGTAATCACAATCATCATCACCACAATCTCCATCCTCGTCATCACAGTCATTATCATCGTAATCACAATCATTATCATCTTAATCATTATCATCTTAATCATAATCATCATCATCACAATCTCCATCCTCTATATCACAACCATCGCTATCACCATCACAATCACCGTCACTATCACAATCGCCATCACTATCACAATCGCCATCACTATCACAATCACTATCACAATCACCATCACAATCACCATCACAATCACAATCACCATCACAATCACCATCACAATCACCAACACAATCATCATGATCATTATCACAATCATCATCGTAACCACAATCATTATCATCGTAATCACAATCATCATCATCACAATCAACATCATCATTATAACAATGATCATCATCGTTATCACAATCATCACAATAAATCAGCAATAACCCTGGAAGTTAAATCCGCTATCTTCTAGATCTCAAAATAAATGCCATTTTCGACATCAGTACCCCTGATAATCTCGGTTTCGACACCCATGTTGATTTTTAGACATTTCAACCCCATCGCACCCCAACAGGGAATGATGGTAATTCAGGTCCGCCACATTAAATCTTAAAATCGTTATTTTTGTAATACACCCGACACAATTCACCATACAAACAATACCTATGTTGTATTTCAGGCTTTGTTACCCCATTTCCCCTTTTAGGGGTTGAATTCTGAAAAAATCTGAAACACAAATGTTAACTCATTTATCGATAGGAGTACTCCTGTTAAGTTTCGAATAAAGTAGTCTAACTAATCTTATTTCCCCATGTAATCTTTGGACCCCCGTTTCAACCCCTTAGAGGGTTAATTTTGAAAAATCCTTTCTTAATGCACCCCTAAACCCCATAAAGAACCTATGTGACAAATTTGGAATCTCCAGACTCAGTGGTTTGGGCTGTGCATTGATTTTTATACTTTGCCACCCCATTTTCCCCTCTTAGGGGTTGAATTCAGAAAAAACCTGACACCCGTTTCTACTCATTTATCAATAGAAGCACTTCTGTGAAGTTTCGAATAAAATAGTTTAACTAATCTTGTTTCCCCATGTAATCTTTGGACCCCCGTTTCAACCCCTTAGAGGGTTAATTTTGAAAAATCCTTCCTTAGTGCACCCTTAGACCACATAAGGAACCAATGTGCCAAATTTGGAATCTCTAGACTCAGCGGTTTGGGCTGTGCATTGATTTTTAGACTTTGTCACCCCATTTCCCCCTCTTAGGGGTTGAATTCTGAAAAATCCTGAAACCCGTTTCTACTCATTTATCAATAGGAGCACTCCTGTAAAGTTTCGAATAAAATAGACTAACTAATCTTGTTTCCCCATACAAACTTCGGAGCCCCGTTTAACCCCCTTAGGGGGTGAATTTTGAAAAATCCTTTCTTAGTGCACCTCTAGACCACATAAGGAACCTACTTGCCAAATTTGGAATCTGTACACCCAGCGGTTTGGGCTGTGCGTTGATAGATGAGTCAGTCAGTTTCTTCTTTTATATATTTAGATTTTTATTTTTAGTGCGTTGTGACGTCACAAGCCCCCACTCTCGAGTTTTAATGCGTTTTATCTTTGTCAATATTCATTGATTTACAAAAATTAAAAATATGAATCCATTATTTTCCAATAGTCTAACGGACGGACGACGAACTCACGGACTAAATAGATTTGCAATTTATTGATGGTGGAAACTAGCCAATAGAGTACACCTGTGCCTAACCCATCGGGGCGTTTACTGGCGTGATGTTATGTTATGTTATTCATGTACTATCGGGGTCTTTTCCCCGAGTCACGCCCCCTTAAAGTTTGGGCCTATTAGGAAAGCGTCAACTTTGGCGCGCAAAATAACAATAACTCTCGTTTGGCGTGCGTCGTCAATGCGCTCGGCCGATTCGGTATCTTTTTATTCATTTTTTCCACACAAAGTCAACGGAGCGGGGCTAGAGAGCGTTTTTATGTTGCTAATGCAAGCAAAAATGAGCTTAGTGGTGGTCAGGCGGGAGTGTCCTCGATAGTACGTGTCGTCAAAACAGCAAGAGATCTAACTAATAGTTATTTATGCGACTGTTGTATAATGAGGGGCATTAAAACACGAATGTGGGTTGGTTGGTTGATAATAGTATCACATGAGTGTTTTAATACCTAATTATGTACAGTTGCATACAAGACTTTATCTACATCCATGATATGAATCCTCCATAAAAGGTTCTGAAACCATAGGGTGTTGCAGTGTTCTAAGAAGTCTATGTAAATTCATGGAAAGTTTAATTGCTTGTATTTAATACAAACAAACCGTGTATAGGTAGTAATATAATTATTTACATTTTGGATTGTTCAATTATCAAAATTCACAAAGCTTGTGTCACTCATTTTTGTAAACAACAAAGTACATAATGCAATACTAATATCCAAATGTCGAACAAAAATGGCGGGATACGACGTGAATTCGAATTAACCTATAAGTTTTTTTTTTAATTACGGCGCTGTGGTAGTGAATCGCACGTGCTAGACGTTCGATTCACTACCACATTCGATGTTCTTTTTTTAAAACGAGTTGCATAATGAAATTTAGTACAACATTATAACACCCGTTTGGGTGTTATAATGGTTATTATGACACTCGCTGTTTTAATGTTGGCCATAAGCTAACTGTTTCAGATACCTTTATAGAGGATTTATAGCATGGGTGTAGATAAAATCCATTATTTAAACATGAGGCTAAGCAAACATATACAACAAAGTACTACGTAAGTCGAAATAGGTCAGGAGGTCTCACGTGTGCCTTGATCTAAACATGTAAGTCAACCTCGGTAGGCCACGAGACATAATACCTCATAGGGTGGGTATGGGTACTGGCACTTACTAAAGTGTTATAATATTGTCAAATGACACGTTTTCTATAAAACACATGTGATGGCTCGGAAGTATTTTTGTAAAAGTTAGATACAGAAGTATTGATTTCTTTGGTCTTTGCATGGATCGGTCGAATACGGTGCCAAAAACATGTTGGAATCTTATCTGGAGTAACTACTAAATTAAGCTACAAAGGAATTATAAAAAATCTCCAGTTTATGATATCGATTAAAATTGGTAAAATATAAAGGCAATCTTCCATTTTGTCCTGGGTACAAATCTAAACACAAGTACTACAGTACTTTCTTGATACAAATCATTAGACGGGTACTGGCGATCATTAAAGTACTATGTTTGGACATGTAAAATGTCACTTTTTCGATACACTCTAATGTTAGACCGAAAGGTATGACATTGCAATAAAAACTAGGTACTTACAGGTCGCGGCACGTAACTCTAGTGCTGACCGTTATTGCGCAGAAGTAAAAAATAGGAATGTCTTGGGGCGTGCGTTGCGCCGATTGGCTCTCCAGTCGTAAAACATGCGCAGTTATCCCCTCCACGTTTCGTTCAGCGCTAGACTTACGTGCCGCGACCTGTAAATAGTAAAGTTGCATGCAAGTGCATAGTAAGAAGTCCTAATTTTTATTATGGGGCCTAGAAATTAAGGTCGCAGAATTCCTCAAACATTGATTATTGAAATTAGGAGATTTCATCCAAGATGTCTGAGGAACTTTCCTTCGAAATTCGTAATAGTTACCTACATGAAAATATTTAGTTTTTTTCTATTTACAACTTTCACAGACAGGTAAACAGGAAAATATTTACCAAAAAGCTTTGTTACAAGGTTACATAATTTAAAGGCAAGTCAATCTACACTAATTTTATAAAGAGGAAAGATTTGTATTTTTGTGTGTGTGTATGTTTGTAATGACGAAACTCAAAAACTACTGCGCTGATTTCAAAAATTCTTTCACATGCTACATTCACCCTGAGTAACATAGGCTATATTTTATCCCCGTACTCCCACGGGAACGGGAACTACGCCGGTGAAACCGCGTGACGTCTGCTAGTGTGACATAAATGACTGTGATCCTCATAAACGTGACTTGACAGATATCATCATCATCATCATCTGCCTAGCCTTTTCGCAAGGTTTTATTGGGGTCCGCTTCCAGTCTAACCGGATGCAGCTGAATACCAGTATTTTACATGGAGCGACTGCCTATCTGACCTCCACAACCCAGTTAGTACTGGGTATTACGATACCCCTTGGCACCACTTGACAGATATATGGGTAGGTTATTCATAACATTAAGGTAGAAGCGCAAGGGTAGCCCGCGAAATTCAAATTTTCTTACGTTTTATGCAATTTGCAGGCCAATGCTAGGAATGCTAGGATGTAAGTCGAACAAAATATAATAATATGATTACGCGGCCGTAATACGTGTGTATTTACAGAATTATAATCATTCAAATCATTAATACAATACAATCCTCTAAATTTAATCTCATTGAATGACTATGTCATGAAAATGTCATTCTAATGTATTATTAAAAGTTCGGCCGCTGAGAGAATGCGTTCCTGACAGTTCGCGAGTTTTAGTATTATTGGTGATGGTAGATAACTTATTGCTTATATAACTTAAATATTATTACCCTTTTTGCCCTTCTATCAAATAATATTATTAAAAACGATATCATTAAATGAATTATCAATAAATGTTATAATTTCGCGCTAAATTTTTGTACCAACTGACAGACGTCAGGAACGCATTCTCTCAGCGGCCAAACTTCTAGTAAACATATTCCAACATTCGTTTCATGGCCGTCTACTTATTGTGTTTTGTTTTTGAGAAGCTTCCGCGAGCGAAAAGTTTTCTCAAAAAATGCTTTCTTATGCTACGATAATTTTATTGTTAAAAATAGGTGTTTTGCTTGTTTCTAATTGTAAATTGAAAGTTTTGTTTGTTAATTTCTACGGGTTCTTTTTTTTGTTGAAAGAGAAAACGAGAACGTTGTAAAGAGAGAGAGAAAACGAGATAGCAACATAGATTATGTGAATGTGTCGCCAGTGGGAACACGCTGTTAGAATTAGAAACACTGGTGAAGATTGTATCGAAGGTAGTTCCAACCGAGGGTCTACCTCAACGCAATGATATTCTAATAAACAGATATGTTATACACCTACAAATCAACCGAGAAAAGTGTTCCGTAATATGCGTGTATGTGAGCTGCCGCTGCCACGCGGAACACTGTGACGTTGTGACGCAGAATAAAGGCAATACAACCCAATTGGGCCGTTTTCGTGTCTTCACGATTGCCCGCTCACAATAAATCTTTTTACTAGAATGTCTTTGCCTCAACGTGGCATTCTATCACCTATTTAATTAAACAATGATAAAGTCTAAATGTGGGTGACTGACATGAGCTACGTAAAAGCTTATGTCAGTCCTGTTAAAAGTCCTTGTAAGTAATAATATTATTTTTGGTAAAAAAAAAACACGCTTTAGAGCAATGAAGTATTATATATAGAGACGTCATGAACCAATATCCCGGCGCTTAAAAACGGCGAAAATACTAGAACTACTTATAAGCGTGAAGAAAGAGAAAGAAAATATGACACCGAACGGCGGAATGCCTGTTGCGAGAGGGAGATAAATATACATCTTCAGTCACGTCACAGGATTTATTAAATTATAAACAAACGTAGCGTCGCGCGACAGGTTGGTGCGTAACTAAGCGCGATGTGGCCAATTGGCTTCATTTCATGTTGTCATTTTAGAGTGCGGACAACGTATCTATAGTTTATATATCATTGCTTTAGAGTGTCGTTATTTTATTTCGAGAGCTTTCCCAGCAAACCCTCATTTGACATCCTTATCATGGGAATGCATAAAAATAACTAGTCCGCCATCTTTGGGAGACGGCCATATTTTATTTAGAAAGACGTCAGTTAGCTAAGAAAAAAATAAAAATAAATAGTAATATTGGGTGCTCAAAATAAACAATAATCACGGAAGATATTCCGTAAGTGACATTTTAAGTTTATAGTTAGGAATCGTGATAGCTTAAAACAGTACCTACACGCATTGGGCCTTGCTCGGCCCCACGCTACGCATTGAGCGTTGCTCGGCCCTTAAATCTTGTTCGTAAAAATGTTTAATCTAAGGAGAATTTTATATTATGAATAAATAAATTAATAATTTCGAGCCGTCTGAAGAATTATTCATTAAGGACTTCTTTCATGAATAATAAAACGGTCCGGAGTGGGCCTCACAAATTGATTTCATAGAGCTTCCTCATGCTATTCTTAGAACATCCCTTATTTATTATTCATTGTTTGTTTATATTTTCCTGGATGATTTAGGTAATAAAACGATAGGAAAATCTTGTTATATGATTTAGAGAATTCGGAGATTTTTCGTTTTTCTTCTGACAGTTTATTCACTGATAAACTTTTCCGTACATGCCAGAATAATTACATTTTCAAAATCTGCCTAGCCTTTTCCCAATTATGTTGGGGTCGGCTTCCAGTCTAACCAGATGCAGCTGAATATCAGTATTTTACATGCAGCGACTGCCTATCTGACCTCCACAACCCAGTTAGTACTGTCGAAGACGATACCCATTGGTAAGACTGGTTACCACTTGTCACACTTTCGGGCGACTGACTACCTGTTACGACTGTCAAATATCTACAAATGACAACCTAAAAGATCGACCCGAGCGGCTGTTATTATTTAGCCTCGAGTTTCTCCTTGGTCATATTTTCCGGGATCTATCCATCGATAATATTCCCACTGCTGGGACACCGGCCTCTTCTCAGTGAGAGTTTGCCGTATCCACTAGGCGTGCTCTGTGCGGGTTGGATGTCTCGTTATGACTTTGATGTCACGTAAGACCCGTCAAAGACTCGTTTCTTAAATCGGTTACCATTGCTCATGTAGGTAACAACAGCCCATAACGTCCACTGCTGGACATAAGCCTCTCCCATGATGGGAGAAATTTGCCGTAATCTCCACGCTTGGCAGGCGGATTGGAGATGAAAGACTAACAGAAAACGCTGCTGCCCATTCTCTGGTCTACGGAGGCGCAAGGTGTTCTGCCTCAGACATTAGTCGCCTTATACGACACCCGTGAGTGTAATGGGTTGGTTCTATTCTACTCTGCCGGATACCACACGGCTATGTAGGTAATATTTATTAGTAAAGATAATATAACATTTACCGTAGGACTGTTTTCTACACCTGTACTACAATAAAGAGAGCAAATTATTACCATTATCCAAATATATGTCAATGCTATGTGTTCACGTTTGTATGCTGATCTCTGCTTCAATTGTCTATGATAATGCCACAGATGTAGCATTATGGTAATTTTTTTATAACTCTGTGTGTGTTTGTTGTGTGTCCTTTCGTGTATTTTCAATGTTAGTAGGGCTCAATTTGTTTTATTTATTAATGGGTTGGTTGCGGTAAAACGGTGCTTGTTTTATTTAACTACTCTGTTTTATTTTATCGATTCAGATCGAGTTTAGATTTATTTTACACAAGCGGACGTCACGCGGTTTCACCCGCGTAGTTCCCGTTCCAGTGGGAGTACGAGGATAACATATAGCCTATGTTACTCAGGGTGAATGTAGCTTTCTACCAGTGAAACAATTTATAAAATTGGTTCATTACTTCCGGAGATTACCCCCTACATACAAACTTACAAACTTACAAACAATTGTTACCTCTTTATAATATTAGTATAGATAATAATAATATTAGTGTAGATATTGTCATGCCATTAGGTCACGGTGTCGTTTTTAGAGTTCCGTACCCGTAGGGTAACCAACGGGACCCTATTACTAAGCCTCCGCTATCCGTCTGTTTGTCTGTCACCGGGCTGTCTGTCTCTCATGATCCGTAATAGGCAAACAGTTGAAATATTCACAGAATGTGTTTTCTGTTGCCGCTACAACATCAAATAATAAAAATTACAATAAATTATATATATAATCTATATTATTATTATATTATATACATATAATAAAACAGTAGAAAAACTGTGTCTGTACATTGAATATATTAAAAAATAAATAATTGAGGGGGGTTTAGAAACAGTAATAGAGCACGAATCCAAAAAAAAAGTTCTGTCTGTTTGTCTGTTTGTCTGTTTGTCTGTTTGTCTGTTTGTTTGTACACGCTAATCTTCGGAACTACTGGACGGATTTGAATGATTTTTTTGTTGTTGTATAGGTATTAAGTCTGGGCAAGATATAGGCTATAATTTATCTTGGAAACTTGAACACCTGATGCAGAACCACAACAGACCATCTGAACTATAAGAGATACAAAAATGGTACCATAGCAAAAATTGTTCCACGTGATGGGCATTTTCTGCTGAGAGAATAAATTTGAAGATCTGGAACACCTGTTGTGGAACTCCGAGAGCCCAGCTACACCATAACACATATAGGAATGACGTCTTAGCAAAAGTTGTTCGGTCTGATGGGCATTTCCTATTGAGTTTTATGTTGGAAAAAACATAAACACCTGATGCAGAACCGCAACAGACCAGCTAAACTATAAGAGATACAAAAATGGTACCATAGCAAAAATTGTTCCACATTTTCTGCTGAGAGAATAAATTTGAAGATCTGGAACACCTGTTGTGGAACTCCAAGAGCCCAGCTACACCATAACACATAGGAATGACGTCTCAGCAAGTGTTTTTTGGTCTGATGGGCATTTCCTGTCGACTTATAAAAATGTTTAGTCTGATGGGCATTTCCTGTTGACTTACAAAAATGAAAGATCTGAAACGTCTCGAATCGTCTCGCGCATCCCGTTGTATTCCCGTCCCCGAGCTCTTAAAATTCGACATCAGACGTTTCAGATCTTCGATTTCGACGACCCCGTTGTCGCTGGCATAAGCAACAGGATCCGCGTACGAAGTCGCGGGCAGAAGCTAGTTATATTATTATATACATTATATCTATACATATAATAAAACAGTAGAAAAACTGTGTCTGTACATTGAATATATTAAAAAATAAATAATTGAGGGGGGTTTAGAAACAGTAATAGAGCACGAATCCAAAAAAAAAAGTCTGTCTGTTTGTCTGTTTGTCTGTTTGTCTGTTTGTTTGTACACGCTAATCTTCGGAACTACTGGACGGATTTGAATGATTTTTTTGTTGTTGTATAGGTATTAAGTCTGGGCAAGATATAGGCTATAATTTATCTTGGAAACTTGAACACCTGATGCAGAACCACAACAGACCAGCTGAACTATAAGAGATACAAAAATGGTACCATAGCAAAAATTGTTCCACGTGATGGGCATTTTCTGCTGAGAGAATAATTTGAAGATCTGGAACACCTGTTGTGGAACTCCAAGAGCCCAGCTATGCCATCTAAATATATAAAAGAAGAAACTGACTGACTCATCTATCAACGCACAGCCCAAACCGCTGGGTCTACAGATTCCAAATTTGGCAAGTAGGTTCCTTATGTGGTCTAGGGGTGCACTAAGAAAGGATTTTTCAAAATTCACCCCCTAAGAGGGTTAAACGGGGCTCCAAAGTTTGTATGGGGAAAGATTAGTTAGTCTATTTTATTCGAAACTTTACAGGAGTGCTCCTTTTGATAAATGAGTAGACACGGGTTTCAGGATTTTTCAGAATTCAACCCCTAAGAGGGGGAAAAGGGGTGACAAAGTCTAAAAATCAATGCACAGCCCAAACCGCTGAGTCTAGAGATTCCAAATTTGGCACATAGGTTCTTACATGGGGTTTAGGGGTGCATTAAGAAAGGATTTTTCAAAATTAACCCCCTAAGGGGTTGAAAAGGGGGTCCAAAGATTACATGGGGAAATAAGATTAGTTAGACTACTTTATTCGAAACTTAACAGGAGTACTCCTATCGATAAATGAGTTAACATTTGTGTTTCAGGTTTTTTTCAGAATTCAACCCCTAAAGGGGGAAATGGGGTAACAAAGCCTGAAAGTCAACATAAGTATTGGTTGTATGGTGAATTGGGTCGCGTGTATTATCAAAACAACGTAATGTGGCGGACCTGAATTACCATCATTCCCTGTTGGGGTGCGATGGGGTTGAAATGTCTAAAAATCAATATGGGTGTCGAAACCGAGATTATCAAGGGTGCTGATGTCGAAAATTGCATTTATTTTGTGATCCAGATGATAATGATTGTGATTGTGATTACTATGATAGTGATTGTGATAACGAGGGTAGTGATTGTGATGGTGATTGTGATTAAGATTGTGATAGTGTTGGTGATTGTGATAATGATGGTGATTGTGATAATGATTGTGGTTGTGATAGTGATGGCGATTGTGATTATGATGATTGTGATTAAGATGATATTGATTGTGATTACGATGATAATGATTGTGATAACGATGATGGTGATTGTGATAGTGATGATGATTGTGATAGTTATTCTGAGAGTGGTGGTGATTGTGATGGTGATAGCAATGGTGATTGTGATGGTGATTGTGATGGTGATTGTGATGGTGATTGTGATGGTGATTGTGATGGTGATTGTGATGGTGATTGTGATGGTGATTGTGATGGTGATTGTGATGGTGATTGTGATGGTGATTGTGATGGTGATTGTGATGGTGATTGTGATGGTGATTGTGATGGTGATTGTGATGGTGATTGTGATGGTGATTGTGATGGTGATTGTGATGGTGATTGTGATGATAATTGTGATGGGATTGTGATGGTGATGGCGATTATGATGGTGATTGTGATGGTGATTGTGATGGTGATTGTGATGGTGATCGTGATGGTGATTGTGATTGTGATGGTGATTGTGATGGTGATTGTGATGGTGATTGTGATGGTGATTGTGATGGTGACAGTGATGGTGATTGTGATGGTGATTGTGATTGTGATTGTGATGGTGATTGAGATAGTGATAGTGATGGTGATTGTGATAATGACTGTGATTACGATGATAATGATTGTGATAATGATGATGGTAATTGTGATAGTTATTTTGGTGGTAATTGTGATGGTGATTGTGATAGTGATAGGGATTGTGATGGTGATTGTGATTGTGATTGCGATGGTGATTGTGATAATGATTGTAGTAATTATGGTGGTTGTGTTAATGATGGTAATTGGTGATAATGATGGTGACTGTGATAGTGATGGTGATGGGGATTGTGATGGTGATTGTGATTGTGATAGTGATAGGGATGGTTATTGTGATAATGATGGTGGTTGTGATGATAATAATTGTGATGATTATGAAATGTGGCATATAGATAGTTTATAACCTGGATTAACATGGAGGACACTATTATCCTTTTAGTATGATCCAGTGGGACAGTTACCGAACTTCACGTGGGCGAAGCCGCGGGCAACAGCTAGTAACACATATAAGAATGACGTCTTAGCAAAAGTTGTTCGGTCTGATGGGCATTTCCTGTTGACTTTTATCTTGGAAACAAACACCTGATGCAGAACCGCAACAGACCAGCTGAACTATAAGAGATACAAAAATGGTACCATAGCAAAAATTGTTCCACGTGATGAGCATTTTCTGTTGAAGATCTGGAACACCTGATGTGGAACTCCAAGAGCCCAGTTACACTATAACATATTTAGAGGAATGAAGTTTTAGCAAAAGTTGTTCAATCTGATGAGCACTCCCCAGCTAGCAAAATATAATCTTACAAATATCCCAAGACCATATTTTTTTCAGTCTTAAATCAGACTTATAGACACTTATAAGTATGGATTTGGGCGCACTTTATAAGTGTATTCTCCCTTGCAATTGCCTTGTAATGGTCTCGCGAAGTGTTTTTCCAAACTTACAAGACTCTTGCTGATGCTTTTATAATGACAAATAAACTTACAAGTGACTTACAATGGTGCGCTGTAAGGGTAAATAACCTTAAAGTCCTCTTACAAATAAAATAAAATACTATTTGAAGTGTAATATCGCTTGTAGTCCTCTTTGTGATTTCCTATAATGAGTGTTATTATCACAAACCGCCCTGAGGTTGCGAAGTAATAAAAACATAAGTATTTTATATTTTATTACACATTTCTACAAAACGCTAATGTGTATATTTTCTAATTTCTTACTCATGTATTTTTCACACACCATATGCAATTATTAGGTTGCGAAGTACTATTTCTCGATTATTTTGAAATTTTAATCACAATATTTTCACGGGCCTTTTCAAAAATGTGTCTTTTACTATATTTTTTTTTTTATTATTTGTAAAATAATATAAAAATGTCGCCATTACGACTAAACCCGACTCAAAAGTGCTTTATTAGAGTAATATAAGACCAGTACTCTTGTGTAAGGTTTATATCGCACTCCAAAAAGTCAAATTAAACCTAAAAACACACGTTTACACGACCATGTTGCTCATAATTATAGGGTTCCTTAATAAGGCAAAGCAAGCCATACGACGAAGTCGAAGGATTTAACAGAAACCTAATGATAATATGTACTAAATATTAAAATGGTCTATTTCCTGATTTTATAACAATTTCTGGAGTCAACACAACAAAGAAAATAAATAACCCTTAATAGGGAATTGTTTAAGACACTTGTAGGACTTTTGAAGTGCTACTACTCTTTAATATGTCTTAGGTGAGATAAATCACACTTTTAAAATACTAGTTTCACAGAAGTCTAATGAAACACTTAGTATAGTCACTTCTAAGGTTGACTATACTTATAAACTGTATTTATAAGTATTAAATAAGAATCAGACTTGTAAAAAGTGCTTATAATGCCACTACTCTTATGAATATTATATAACGTTTTCTTATATACGTCTATAAGAATATGTTACAAGTATGAATGCTCTTAAAATTTAAATAGACTTATAAAAGAGCACTATTAGAGTTTCCGCCTTAATCAGAACACATATAAATCTTATATGAAACCATAGCTCTTATAAGCGTTTGTTTGTAAGGGTATCAAGAGTTTCTGTCTTAATCAGAACACGTATAAACCTTCTATGAAACCATCGCTCTTAAAGCTTTTGTTTGTAAGGGTATTTTGCTAGTTGCTCTGTTGATTTATAAAAATCGAAGATCTGGAACACCTGTTGTGGAACTCCAAGAGCCCAGCTACACCATAACACATAGGAATGACGTCTCAGCAAGTGTTGTTTGGTCTGATGGGCATTTCCTGTTGACTTACAACAATGAAAGATCTGGAACGTCTCGAATCGTCTCGCGCATCCCGTTGTATTCCCGTCCCCGGGCTCTTAAAATTCGACATCAGACGTTTCAGGTCTTCGATTTTGACGACTCCGTTGTCGCTGGCATAAGCAACAGGATCCGCGTAGGAAGTCGCGGGCAGAAGCTAGTAATTAATAAATTACAAATTAAAGGGGCTTCCCTACTACGACACATGGAACCCTTCATGCGCGAGTCCGACTCGCACTTGGCCGGTTTTTATAAATATCAAGCTTTTAACTTTTCTTAAAAAATATGAAATTTGTATTAAACAGTTCCATAATCATTGACACCTGCTGCTTACCTGATGACTGCCTTGTTGGTATAGTAGTCGCAAGCGTGACTGCTGAGTAAGAGATCCTGGGTTCGATTCCCGGGTCGGGCAAAGTATTTGGGTTTTCCATCAGGAATTTCTCGGTAGCAGAGTCTGGAAACAATAAGAGAGCAGCGGTGGCCTAGCGGTGGCGGCCCGACTTACGAACAGTAAGTCGTGGGTTCGAGCCCAGACAGGCGCATTACTTTGTGTATTTTATTTCATCACCACTGCTCTCAAAACGGTGAAGCAAAACATCGTGAGGAAACCGGCATGTCTTAGAACCAAAACATTCGAAGACATGTGACATCTACCAATCCACACTGGGCCCGCGTTGTGGATTATAGCCCAATTCCTCTCACAGAGAGGAGGCCTGTGTCCCAGCAGTGGGAACAATAATAGGCTGATGGTGATGATGATGATGATGAGAGTTTGGATTTGTGCTCGGTTGCTTGCAATAGGCGCGATCTACATGGGACTTAAACCTAACTGGCGAAATGTGGGTGTACTTGTTAGGTGGACCTCTGCCTATCGCTTCGGGGATAACAAGGCGTGATGTTATGCTTTGTATGTAATCTTTGATACTTCTAGTGACACGATTTAACTTTCCCATAAAGTTGGAAACTTCGAGATGGCAGCGAGCCCAAAGATGACTGATATTGGTGTCGTGTCACTAGAAGTACTAAAGATTACATAATCTTTGATAGGTACTTCTAGTGACACGATTTAACTTTCCCATAAAGTTGGAAACTTCGAGATGGCAGCGAGCCCAAAGATGACTGATATTGGTGTCGTGTCACTAGAAGTACTAAAGATTACATAATCTTTGATAGGTACTTCTAGTGACACGATTTAACTTTCCCATAAAGTTGGAAACTTCGAGATGGCAGCAAGCCCAAAGATGACTGATATTGGTGTCGTGTCACTAGAAGTACTAAAGATTATGTAATCTTTGATAGGTACTTCTAGTGACATGATTTAACTTTCCCATAAAGTTGGAAACTTCGAGATGGCAGCGAGCCCAAAGATGACTGATATTGGTGTCGTGTCACTAGAAGTACTAAAGATTACATAATCTTTGATAGGTACTTCTAGTGACACGTTGGTGTCGTGTCACTAGAAGTACTAAAGATTACATAATCTTTGATAGGTACTTCTAGTGACACGATTTAACTTTCCCAAAAAGTTGGAAACTTCGAGATGGCAGCGAGCCCAAAGATGACTGATATTGTTGTCGTGTCACTAGAAGTACTAAAGATTACATAATCTTTGATAGGTACTTCTAGTGACACGATTTAATTTTCCCATAAAGTTGTAAACTTCTAGATGGCAGCGAGCCCAAAGATGACTGATATTGGTGTCGTGTCACTAGAAGTACTAAAGATTACATAATCTTTGATAGGTACTTCTAGTGATACGATTTAACTTTCCCATAAAGTTGGAAACTTCGAGATGGCAGCGAGCCCAAAGATGACTGATATTGGTGTCGTGTCACTAGAAGTACTAAAGATTACATAATCTTTGATAGGTACTTCTAGTGACACGATTTAACTTTCCCATAAAGTTGGAAACTTCGAGATGGCAGCGAGCCCAAAGATGACTGATATTGGTGTCGTGTCACTAGAAGTACTAAAGATTACATAATCTTTGATAGGTACTTCTAGTGACACAATTTAACTTTCCCATAAAGTTGGAAACTTCGAGATGGCAGCGAGCCCAAAGATGACTGATATTGGTGTCGTGTCACTAGAAGTACTAACGATTACATAATCTTTGATAGGTACTTCTAGTGACACGATTTAACTTTCCCATAAAGTTGGAAACTTCGAGATGACAGCGAGCCCAAAGATGACTGATATTGGTGTCGTGTCACTAGAAGTACTAAAGATTACATAATCTTTGATAGGTACTTCTAGTGACACGATTTAATTTTCCCATAAAGTTGGAAACTTCGAGATGGCAGCGAGCCCAACGATGACTGACATTGGCTACCATATTATTTCCTACAAACATTTACTTCAAATAAACCTGTCCTCGAGGATGTCCAGACATTTAAAATCGTTCGCATCAGACTATTGACTATTTGAAATTGCAAACAGACGTAATGTTAGTGCAAGTCTGTGGAACATTGACTTTTAGTGTACTGTTACATATTATTATTTCGCCTTGTCTCAACCTCGAGGCTGAGTGCTGGCTGATATCGATAGTGTTGGGATGGGTGCATCGATATTTTGTGTTTTAGTTAAATGTGTTTTTCAACCTTTTTCATGACACGAACCCCCTTTTTTATTTTTTTGCTTAGCCTATATTGTCCCACTGCTGGGCAAAGGCCTCCCCCATAGCCTTCCACTCCTCCCTACGTACGGCTCTCTCCGGCCAATCTCTCATAAATGCCTCTAGGTCGTCACGCCAGCGTTTTCTAGACCTCCCTCGGCGACGACGCCCGTCTTTTGGCACCCACTGTGTGGCGACTCTGGCCCATCGGTCCTGATGCATTCTACAGACATGGCCCGCCCAATCCCACTTCAACCCAGCAGTCTTGTTCCCCACATCATCGATTCCAGTTTTGGAGCGTATTGTAGTATGAAAAAATATTTGGCGACCCCTTCGCTTTTTTTTCATGTATTATCTATACAAAATTTTATATTCATAAATGTTTTTAACACATTTTTTTTTAAATTTGGAATTCGATTTATTTCAATTTCAATTCTCAATGTAGCAAAAATTGAGGTTTCCGGCGACTGGGACCGCAATTAACTGGGACCGCGGTCCCAGTCGCCGGATCCGTAAAAAATAAATATTTTTCTTCCAGCGACTGGGACCACTCATAGATAACTTAAAAAAATCTATTATTCAAGCCAAAATTAGTACAGTCAAACGAAAAATTGACTGTACTCATTTTGGCTTGAATAATAGATTTTGTTAAGTTATCTTGACTGTACTAATTTTGGCTTGAATAATAGATTTTTTTAAGTTATCTATGAGTGGTCCCAGTCGCTGGAAGAAAAATATTTATTTTTTACGGATCCGGCGACTGGGACCACTGTCCCAGTTAATTGCGGTCCCAGTCGCCGGAAACCTCAAGGGATCCACGATGGGAGAAATTGGTTAATGGTGCCGATTCCCTTGTTCACGAACTAAATTAAATTTAAGTTGAACGCATATTTTTCTTTCTATTTCATTATGATAAGGACAGAAGATAAATATTAGTTTAATCCTGTCAAATTAGTCAGCACCTGACGTAATTTGATGTAATTTTAGTAGTCAACTTTTTAATCGCGTCTAAAACTTGTATGGCGCTGATTAATTTGACAGAACATACAAAAAAATTATCTTCTGTCCTTTTCTTAATGAAATAGAAAGAAAAAGATGCACTGAACTTAAATTTGGTTTAGTTTGTAATCAAGGGAATCGGCACCAGTGACAAACAAGCGGAACCTCAATAAGATGGATGAGTACTAATAGGTTTTTATTTTGTTAATTTGTATGAACACACAAATGTTTATATCCTTTAGTTAACATTTTATTATTAAATCTATTTTTCTAGGCTTTATTGTTTTGTTTATTGAGGTAGTTTTCGCGACCTCTTGCGACCCCCCTATAGAGGCTTCGCGACCCCCCAGGGAGTCGCGACCCCCAGGTTGAAAAACACTGTGTTATATTATGTTATTGGTATACTAACGTCATTCATTACGAATGCATGCCGTGACACCTGCGCATTTGACGATCTAATGTCTGCATCAGCGAGCGTTCGCATAGCTAAATTTTGGGCCAAACGTACACAAAAATTTGCCATCGACACGCTAAATAATGAAGGCTGAAGGTATTTCAGTTAAAGTAGCATTAGCGCGAAATATCGGGAGCTCAAAACAATAATCACGGAAGATATCCTGTAAGTGACAATATAAGTTTAGTTTTAAACCGGGAAAGCTTAAAACAGTGTAGGTAACTGGTCATCATCTGCTTAGCCTTTTCCCAACTATGTTGGGGTCGGCTTCCAGTTTTACCAGATGAAGCTGAATACCAGTATTTTACATGGAGCGACTGCCTATCTGACCTCCACAACTCAGTTACTACCGGGTAATACGTTACCCCTTGGTAAGACTTTTTAGGCCTCTGACTACCTAACGACTGTCAAAGATCTACAAATGACAGCCGGGACCAACGGCTTAACTAGCTTTCCGAGGGACGGAGGAAACTCGGTATGTAATAGGTGGTCAGCCATCCACAGACCAACCTGGGCAAGCGTGGCTTAACCTAACGATCGACCCGAGCGGCTGTTATTATTTAGCCACGAGCTCCTAACGGAAGATATCCTGTAAGTTACAATATAAGTTTAGTTTTAAACCGTGAAAGCTTAAAACAGTGTAGGAACTTATTGTGCCCTTGTGTATGTACCCTTGTGGGTTGGCTCACTAGTTTTCTATTAGTACTTTTTAATAAAATATACATTGAGGACAACACTGCACGATATATAGTTTTATTAATACAATTGTGATAATAAATTGAAATTAAATACATTAAACAATCGCTAATTAACTCACAATTTGAACAAAAAATCACAATTTGCACCAAACTTTCAACTGTTAGAAATTATCGACAAATTGCCATCACTAATACATAAAACCGCCATTACAGAAGACGCTGTCGATAATAGATGTCGGCCAAATGTTGAGTGTTTTAGACGTCGCGTCGATCGCAGTAATACACTTTGTCTAAACTACGTCGTCGCTCAGTTCTCGTGGTCGAAACTAATATTTAGACAACATAATTATATCAAGGAAGAAATTGTGTTTTGAGGAAAGATGTACACGGCGACATAATCACGATATATTTTTGATCTCCAAAGCGGCTGGACCGATTTTGACAACTTTTACTGGCACGGAACGAAGAGCGGCTGCACCGAGTTTTACTGGCAGATAGTTGATGTTATATGGAGTAACTTAGGCTTACACGTGTTAAAAAAATAAAACAATTGAAATTGTTAACAAAATCCGATTAAAAAAGGAAAGTAATTATTTCACGCGGAAGAAAATCGTGAGCAAGAGCTAGTAGAAAATAATAACATAACAACTTTTTAAGCTTACCCATAGCACAAATTGAGAGTGATGCCCACTTACGTAGAATAGAACGTAGATGCAAGCATAGCCTGTATACCAAGTAGTTTGTTCGACTGTACATGCAGAACCTATCTTACCGTTTATTTTGAGGAAAGCCTTGTCGAATTTCTTTCTCAAGGATTTTATAATTTCAAGATTCACCTTCACCGATTTCTATCAATCTTATTATTTTCCATTGTTTGTTTTTTTTTCAGATTGCTTTTTCGTTTCGACGAGATTTAACAGTGTGTTCGACCAATAGTAAATAGTAATACCTTTTACAGTAAGTTAAACATTGTTTTTTTTTTCAACTAATTAAGGCACATTTATTTCTCCCACAGCGCATTGTAACGCTAATGGATTCTGTTCACGACTGGTTGTCAGTTGTCACTTCGTGTCCACTCCTTGATTTAATCTGTTAGTAGAATTTTATGAGGCACCTGGAAGACATGGGTTCGGTCTTCTGCGTAATTGAAAATCACGCCACCACACGCATTCAGTGGTTGTATGTGTCGCAGGATAATTCGAAATAGTTTTTCTGTGAAAATTCTAGGATTTCGCAAATGAACCTCACCTTAGGGAGAATTCACACGTTGGTCATGCAGTGATTAGGTGTGAATAGTGCCGCTGCAGCTTTACAATTCATCATCATCATCATCAGCCTATAATGTTCCCACTGCTCTGGGACACGGGCGCTCGTCGTTGCATCTTGCGATGGGGCCGGAGGCCAGTGCGCGTTGTGGTCGATATTGCTCACACTACGGTTGAAATTGGCGGCAAAATGTGGTCCGTGTGAATTAAATTATATTTTATTATACAAATTAGTGCCTGCTCACGTCGTTGTTATAGTGTGGTTGTGATACATGTGAAACAAGCCCTAGGTTAAGAGGCCGTCGGTAGGTATACGAAATATTAACGATTTTAATTTAACAACAAAAAAGTGTAGAGATAATAAAATCTAAAGCAAACACAAGGCTAAGTGTTTGTTTTAGCTACTCAAGAGCGATAAATAAACTAAATATAAACGAGGAAGATCAAATTTTTATTCCTCAAGGATCCATCCACTGCGAAATTAGTTACAGATTTAGACTTATTTATTTACGTATATACCGACTGCCTCATTGGCTGGGTGGTTGTCAGCATTACTGCTGAGAGTGAGGTCTTGGATTCGATTCCCAGGTCGGGGAAAGTGCTGTAAGGTTTTTCCATTAGGAATTGATTTGTGGCCGGTTGATGGCAATAGGCATGAGCCTAAGGATGACCTTTATCATGGGGTTTAAGCATTACTGGTGACATGTGAGCCTAGGTATTATCTACAATAAATATGTACTAAGTATCGAGGACACTCCCGCCTGATCACCACTAAGCTAATTTTTGCTTGCACTTACAACATAGAAACGCTCTCTAGCCCCGCCCCGTTGACTTCTATAGAAAAGAAATAATGAATGAAACATACCGATCGGCCGAGCGCACTGATGACGCACGCCAAACGAGAGTTATTGTTATATTGCGCACCAAAGTTGACGCTTTCCTAATAGGCCTAAACTTTAAGAGGGCGCGACTCGGCGCCTCCGCATGATTTAAGAGAAAAAAAAAATAACTGATCAGGCGGAAAAGACCACGACTGTACATATCTACCGAACCCTTCACGAATTATATGCGTGAAACTACACAAATATACGCATATTAAATTCCTTAGCCATTTTGGTGAAGTTTTCCTTGATTATTTATAAACATTTCCAGTGCAACAATGATGTTTCAGATTGATGGCTCATGATTATAATATTTTGTTGAATGGTACTAACAGACCGAGATGCATTTAATGTTGCTATTATTGGAATATGAATCTGCAAGGTTTTCCCCTGGTGTGGTGTCCCGTTCCACGTTCACAAGTTCGTTCGTCACTTGTTTCTTCGACGCGAATACCGACGATTTGCAAGTAGCGTCGTGGTGACAGGGCCGGACTCTACTAAAGCGGAGACGAGAGATGTGCTGTAAACCACCAGTAGACTTTCGTTATTTATACTTCTCGTCTCAGAGCTCGTGGCTAAATAATAACAGCCGCTCGGGTCGATCTTTAGGTTAAGCCGTGCTTCCCTAGGTTGGTCTGTGAATGGGTGACCACCCTTACATACCGAGTTTCCTCCGTGCCTCGGAAAGCACGTTAAGCTGTTGGTCCCGGCTGTCATTTGTAAATTTTTGACAGTCGTTACAGGTAGTCAGTGGCCCAAAAAGTCTGACAACCAGTCTTACTAAGGGGTATCGTATTCGCCAGTACTAACTGGGTTGTGGAGGTCAGATAGGCAGTCGCTTTATGTAAAATAGTGGTATTCAGTTGCACCCGATAAGACTAGAAGCCGACCCCAAGATAGTTGGGAAAAGGCTAAGCAGATGATGATTCTTCTCGTCTCCGCTTAGCTTTAGTGGAAACGGTTGAGCACAGAGGAGAGGGATGTCTCGCTATTTTTTAGGCCAGTGCTGCAGTGGAGACGAGAAGAGACATGAGCGGCGTGTGGTGAGCGGTGAGCTGTGAGCGGCGCAGCGTGCCACTTTGCACACCTCCTCACAGCTTCGGTGGATACACCTTTGGGGGTATGATGAACAGGGTGTAAAGCACTACATCACTCATAGAAAAGGGAGGATTCTCCGACCAGACGGGTGTTATGTCTGGTGGGCCACTGCCCGACGTCGTTGTTGTCGGGTTCGTAAAAAGTAAACGTGCCAACACCAGTACCTACTGATCCGTAGGTGCCGTTTGTGGAATAAAATGTTAAATAATAAACTATTCCACTAATGGCACCTGCGAAAAATATTGATAGGTGCCTATGTGGAATACCTCAGGTGTGATTACCTCAGGTGCCGTTAAAACGGGTGCCCAATGTGGCGTAGGTATTACGTCGCGGACGATTCTTGCGCTATGTAGGGTTCTGATTCTGACGTATTTCGCTGTTTAGTTCATCATCTTTGTCATAGATGGCGCTGTAATACTTTTTGTTCTATGTTCTGTAGTACTTTTTGTAGTGCTGCTACACACCTTAGCTTTTGCACACCTCTACTCATCTCCGCTTTGGTAGAGTCTCAGGCCTTTCGTTTGTTTTCTACGTCATAGCTGAGGCTAGACACGTGGTCATTGAACGTGTAACTCTTAACGAAGTGGTTAGATCTGCCCACAATTTAAACGTCAAGTCAGACTGAACACAAATATGTGTGGGGAACAGTGGAACACTAATATTGGGTTGCCCCATAAACTGGAGTCCAAAATTAGTTCGTGCGGTTAAGAATATGGTGGGTGTTGATTTTGGGAGATAATTTAATTTTTAAAAGAGGTCAATTAATTTCGCTGCCGTCAAAACAGAGGCAGACACGTGGACCGTTTGTGCTTACAAGACTTCCCGTGTGATCTCTCGAACCATGAAACTGCATTGAATTTCTATAGGAAGGACCTGACGCGATTTTTCTTTTTTCGGATGGGAAATCATCAAATGACCCCCTCCCGGTCTGGGCGGAGAGGAAGGGAGTGTCAGACTTTTACTGACTAAAACCCATCCATGTTCCTTTTTAGCCCTTTGTGTTCCGGGGCCACGGTATCTCTTTCGAACAGTCCCTCAGCCCCGGCAGGCATCGGCCCTTGCGGACCCCTTCCTTTTTGCTGACATCTCTTTGAGGCGCGCGAGGAACACGAACGCGCGGTCGACACGGCCTGTCGTCGTCACAAGATGAACGGACGGCGAGCTAGCCCATTCCTCACTTTCCCGCGCTTACGCCACCTCCTTCGCTAGCATGACTGCTGCACAGAAGGAGGTGACGGCTTCCCATTCCCTCTCGCTCCGCACCATGGATTGAACCAGGGCCGGATGCGAGACGTCGCCGCCGCCTATCGCCGCTATGAGGACACGGCGTTGCTCTGCCCAAGCGGAGCAAACCTCTACGGTGTGCTCCAACGTGTCCTCCGGTCGATCCTCGCAAACTGATGCGATCAGCTGATCAACATGTATGGTAAAACTAAAAAAAAGGTTATGAGTCTCCAAAAGTCATAAAACAAATAAAAGTTATTTAGTTTCATGATTTGAGACACCACACGAGAGCTCTTGTGTACACCCTGTATATAATTCTTATTGTTTTAGCAGCAGAGGTTAAACACCTTTTCCTTACTATAGCTGCAATATACTTCGTAGATTCATATAGTTTTGTGATACACAGCATTTCAATACAGTAATATAACAAACACCTACAGTGTTTAACACTCATGAGTCTGTAATTTCACATTCAAGGGGTGGCCTTGCAAGCCGGAATCTAAAACGATTTCGAAAGAAAAGCTCAGAAGATTGATTACTAGTCTATTGAGTGAGAAACACCATAATAACATTCTTTCCCACACGTGGACTTCCTAAAAACTGTTACTCACGATCTATTCTTCATTTACAAATCGGTTAAAAAACAGTTAACCGTATTTATAACGTTGTTTGAGAGTTCGCTTTCAGTTAATTTCGTTTCGTGAGTCATTCTGAAGGATTGTCTGTATAAGCTTCATTATCTCAAATTCGAAATGTTTTGAAATGTATCGTGTAAGAGATTTAAATGGGCCGACGGAATTGTGTACGTGGACTCGTTCACAATTAGGTCTTATTTACTTATTTAAACTTCATGTACAATAGTGGTACATAGGTGGACTTAATGCCACAAGGCATTCTCTACCACCTTTACCTTTTCTTTTTACCTTTGGGTTCAATAGGAAAACATAGTGATAGGGTACAAAATAAAATAATGTCTAAAAAAACTAACTTGTTAACGAGAATTTAAATACTTATATTGATATATACAGATAAAATAAACTAATAGATATTCTATCAAATACCAAAAATTAAAAACAAAATAATAAGAAAAATAGTAATAATTATTATGACTAGACTTCAAATTGAGAGCTATTTAGTCTGAATTAAATAGTAGTTACGAACTTTTCTTTTGAAAGTGAATTTGCTTATCAAGGGGATATCTTATTAGGGAGTTCTACCGTTACTATTTGCTCTTTTATCACATCAGATGTTATCATCAATAACACATCAATATCCAATTTCCCATTAGGTACTATTGGGGTAGGCGGCAATAACACTTTGCTCGACTGGGGAATCGAACCCAGGATATCTCCTAGAGGTTTATCACTGTTGATATTCCAGAGCAACGATGCCCCTGCATGAACACAGCTTCAATTAGCTGATCGAGTTCAGTTTTATTGTTGAAATTTGCTCTAAAAAGAGGAATACATTTACAAAACCAGCCTATGTTTCGTCAGAACCCAGTTACAGGCCGACGCGACGTCACACATACGTGACTGATAGGTACCTAATCAGTTAATCTATGGAGCGATGTAAAGCAATATTAATAAATCAAATAAGCTTATGATAATGCTTATCTTATCCGGAAACAATTGAGCTAGTTAAAAGCTGTGTCATGATGTCTATACACTAGACACTAAGTATAACGAAGTCCTCGAGGCTATATAATAACAGGCGCTCGGGTAGATCATTGGGTTAAGCCGCACTTGCCTAGGTTGATCTGTGGATGGGTGACCACCCATTACATACCGAAATTCATCCATGCCTCGGAAAGCACGTTAAGCCGTTGGATCCGACTGTCAATTGTAGATCTTTGAAAGTCGTTAAGTAGTCAGTGGCCCAAAAGTCTGACAACCAGTCTTACCTAGGGGTATCGTATTACGTATGGTTAGATAGGCAGTTGCTCCATGTAAAAAACCGGTGCATTTGGCTAACCAAATGCACCGGCCCTTTCCCAACTATGTTGGGATCGGCTTCCAGTCTAAACTGAAAGCCGATCCCAACATAGTTGGGAAAGGGCTACGCAGATGATGATGACTAAAACGAAGTCCTAAATTAAAATATAACCAGTTAATCACATTTCAGAACATAAGTTCTGAAATGTGATTAAATATAAATAAATATTGCTGGACATTACACACAGCGCCATCTAGTGCCACACTGAGCAACGAGGCTTGTGTCGTGGACACCAGATAGTTGATATAGTACATAGATACTTTTTGTTTGTAAATACATACTTATTATACATATAAACATCCATGACTCGGAAACAAATGTCCGTGCTCATCACACAAACATTTGCCCCGACCGGGATTCGAACCCGGGACCCTAAAAACGTAAGGCAATTAAATCTAATCATCATCATCATTTCAGCCGAAAGACGTCCACTGCTGGACATAGGCCTTCCCCAAGTGTCGCCACATTGACCGGTCCCGTGCGATTCGCATCCAGCAGCGGATCCCCGAACCTTCACCAGGTCATCGGTGCACCTAGTGAGTTCACCTAGTATTGAATGTAATACACAGGGTAAACGTTTGTGAGAGACTGGTGCCCGAAATACGCATACAATACCTGCAGCCCTATTACGTATTTCTGTTGACAGCTCGAAATGATAGTAACTGGGCTCCGTGTCCATCAATTAACTGTCGAAAGGTTAGTTTCGTATTATGTATGACCAGTCGTGATCAAATATGACGTCATTGGTTGTCATCGTGGCTCATAGTCACCGTAACTCATTTTGACACACGCTTTCGTAACGACATACACTTACATTATTTCGATTATGTAACCATAGTGGACAACAAATTGATGACAACTAAGTTTAAAGTGGCTTTCGTGAAAGACGTTACACCGTACCTGGGCTGTTAGTTACCGTAAAGTGACATCCACTCAGTGTGATACGTAATACCAATATTATGACATTCACGGTTGTCATCAAAAGTTCGGTGTACAACCGAAGCTTGATAGTCACTGGATATCAGAAAGATACGTAATAGGCCTGCTGGGACCTGTGTTACGGGTCACCATGAAACTTATTTAGATTAATTACTTAACAACTTATGCGTTATGATTTATGTACATAATGTTGTAAATAAAAAAATAAGACCATTATAATTACTCTAGCTAGAGCGACATTGTGTGATTTTTTTTTGTATGGGAAGCGAAGAAATAAACTGTCGTTAATAAAAGACAATAATAAAATAACTGGAGTTGGCGTGGTAAATGACCTGCACAGGCAAGGTGATCGGCGAGGTTACCGCCGGTTTACTGCAAGCAGTAATTATAACTTTAACGATGTCATAATCTGCGGAAAACCACCAGAAGTAGACACTCATAAAAGTATAACAAACTTCTTAATGAGAGATTTCTCAAACTTGTTCCAAAAAGTTATAGGGCTGATAGGGACGATCCATATCGCGCATATGCTGTGTGATGTGATAATGTGATGAGTCATATTATGATGGATAGTAAATTATCATCTTTGGTGTAATTAGCATCAACAATTAAAATAAATGGTAACTATATTTTCGAGCCATTTGGGGTTGAAACTCTGGGGCCGTGGGGTCCGAGATCCCATAACCTGTTCAAGGAAATTTCAAAACACTTAGTTGACGCTTCCCGTGACCCAAGGGCTGGGTTTTACCTTGACTAGAGGCTTTAGTGTTGCCATACAACGTGGAACGCCGCCAGTCTCTTGGGCACATTACCAGCTGACAGCGTTGAGGAGTTTTTCGATGCCCTTTTATAGTTTGTTGTTAGTTAATTTATTTATTTAATAGATTTTAATTTATTATAATGTATATAGTTAATTAATGATAAAATGAAAGGAAACAAATAGCAACCTAAAAAACGGCAAAAAAATCACGTTTGTTGTATGGGAGCCCCCCTTAAATATTTTATTCTGTTTTTAGTATTTGTTGTTATAGCGGCAACAGAAATACATCATCTGTGAAAATTTCAACTGTCTAGCTGTCACGGTTCATGAGATACAGCCTGGTGACAGACAGACGGACAGACGGACAGACAGCGAAGTCTTAGTAATAGGGTTCCGTTTTTACCCTTTGGGTATGGAACCCTAATAATAAAAATGAATCAAATTGAAGTATCTGTTTGTAATTTCAAAATTACAGGCTTTTACTGGAAGAATCAACAAATCTTTTGTTCATGTCATTGAATCGACTTTGATGATAGATGAACAAAAGATTCTATCGCGTCTTTCTTCGAAGAAACCCGTTTCTTCGGTGCTCATGCTATGCGGGCTGAGAGATGTAGCTTAATACCAATATTTAGCTGCATCTAGGTTTTAGCTGCATCTAGGCTCAACTCAGATTGTGACTAAACAACATTAAAATCAGCCACACCTAGTATTGTTTACTATGACACCATTTATTATTATTTATTGGCGCCATATACAACTAAAGGTAAATTATACAATTTATGGGCACAATATTTCTTTATCAGTCTTTGTTGATATCATTACAGCTGCCCGACGCGAGACGTCTGGAAACCTAATAATAAAGTTCGACCAAAATGAAGTTCATCGAACTGCAACAATACTCTGACAATAGTGACTGTAATCGTATTTATTGTAATTTTTAGGGTTCCGTACCTCAGTCGGCAAAAACAGACCCCGTATTGTCAAAAACCTTTTTCTCAAGAACGCGTAGAGGTATCAAACTGAAATTGACATCAAATACTCAAGTCTGTTACCCCTTAGAGCAAAGAAAAAATCAAACTTTTAAGTCAGCGTGATCAAAAGATATGAATGACCGTTTGTGTCACATATTTTGCGATTTCACAAGGGAATCAAAACCTATAGGGTACTTCCCGTTGACGTAGAATCATGAAATTTGGCAAGAATCAATGTCTTGTAATCATGTAAAGTAGTTTTATAACACATTTGCTCGTAAAGGGTCTCTTATTTCACCCATTTCAATATCGTAATGTATCTCATTACGTACTTGTGCAGTAATGTAATGTGCAACGCACGGTTTATGAAGATGCTCTGTCAAAAATGAACGGTACTTTTTTAAATCTTAGCAAAGAGTTTTATATCAGAAAAGTGGTCAACATTTTATGAATAAAATTGACTGTGGGAGATGAAATATAATAAATAAACATTTAATTCTTTAATTTAATTAATTTTGACAATAAATTACAACCATGTAACTGTAACAAAAACACAAAAATATTAATTTACTTTATTAGTAATACTGGCTGTTTTTTGTGTCTTTGCCTTAAAAAAAAGCGCTGATGCGCGCGCATCGCTAATTTGTGAACAAGTAAAAGATTTATTCGTTTAAGAAAGTCCGAGTTTTATTTATTTCCTCGCAAATATGTTATAAAACGTCGTATGACATACGTGCGCTTTGATAATTACAGCCTCTGCTTTATAATTTTCAACTTACCGCAATTATATCATAATGTACTATAATCACAAAATACCTACAAGTTTATACGGAACCTTCGGTGCGCGAGTCCACCTCGCACTTGGCCGGTTTTGATTCCCTGACTCTTCATCTTACTGGGTTATGGAGGTCGAATAGACAGTCACTCCATGTCAGCTTGCAAGCTGATTCGAACTTTACTGCACTACAAAGTGGTTGTTACGTTAGTCACTGCAGGCCGAATAGTGCGAGTGCGAAATGTGTGGTTTTTTGCGATTTACAAAAAATCTATTGATTGGACTAAAAAAGTAAAACACTATGATGCTAATAAATGTTGCTTGTAGAATTATTTGCCAAAAAATCAGAATGATCGCATGTATTTTAGTATGGTTTTTACTCGTTCAAAGAAATTTTTAGAGATGAGTTCGTGATTTTTTTCATCGAGTAAAATTAGTTGTATTATGTTTTCAAAACACTATCATACTAGCATAATATCCTGAAGGATATCATCTATTTTTCTGGTTTTGTTTATTGCAGTGAATCATATGCTTTTTGCATCATAAAACTCGCGTTTAGCTCCTGTAGTCTCCTTAAATACTGGTATTCACCTACATTCGGTTAGCATTTGGAAGCCGACCTCAATATAGTTGGGAATAGGCTGGGTAGATGATGGGCTCTTTACTCAAATGCCTGACTGATCAGTTTTGTTTCATTCCACATTCTTACGACACTGATAAAATAATAAATGACATGAATACTTGGTTCTACTACTACTACTACAACAGCCCGTAACGTCCACTGCTGGACATAAGCCTCTCCCATGATGGGAGGAATTTGCCGTAATCTCCACGCTTGGCAGGCGGATTGGAGATCGCAGTGATGAAAGACTAACAGAAAACGCTGCTGCCCATTCTCAGGTCTACGGAGGCGCAAGGTGTTCTGCCTCAGACATTAGTCGCCTTATACGACACCCGTCAGTGTAATGGGTTGGTTCTATTTTACTCTGCCGGATACCACACGGCTATACTTGGTTCTGTAGTTTCATTTTCCGATCATTCGTTAGACGAGTGAAAGATGCTGAGTACTGAGGAAATTAATATTCGGTTAGGCTCGCCTTCTATTTCATGGGACTGAAACATAACTTGCGAAATGTGGGTTTTGTACTATTAGGAACACCTCTGCCTAACCGTTCCGGCATTACAGGCGTGATGTTATGGTATGTGTAATCAATTTCAAATCATTCGAAAGAAAACGGTTCTTCTTTTTTTAGGGTTCCGTACCCAAAGGGTAAAAACGGAACCCTATTACTAAGACTTCGCTGTCTGTCCGTCTGTCCGTCGGTCCGTCTGTCCGTCTGTCTGTCACCAGGCTGTATCTCATGAACCGTGACAGCTAGACAGTTGAAATTTTCACAGATGATGTATTTCTGTTGCCGCTATAACAAAAAATACTAAAAAAACCGGCCAAGTGCGAGTCGGACTCGCGCACGAAGGGTTCCGTACCATTATTATCAAAAAAAGGGCAAAAAAATTACGTTTGTTGTATGGGAGCCCCCCTTAAATATTAATTGTATTCTGTTTTTAGTATTTGTTGTTATAGCGGCAACAGAAATACATCATCTGTGAAAATTTCAACTGTCTAGCTGTCACGGTTCATGAGATACAGCCTGGTGACAGACAGACGGACAGACGGACAGACAGCGAAGTCTTAGTAATAGGGTTCCGTTTTTACCCTTTGGGTACGGAACCCTAAAAAAGAATAAAATTAATATTTAAGGGGGGCTCCCATACAACAAACGTAATTTTTTTATAATTATTGGTACGGAACCCTTCGTGCGCGAGTCCGACTCGCACTTGGCCGGTTTTTAAAAGGTATGGAGTTTTCCTGCTCCAGAACTTTTTAAAAAAAGAAGAACCTTTTCCCATCATTTCACACCGTAGTTCTTTTTAGGGTTCCGTACCCAAAGGGTAAAAACGGAACCCTATTACTAAGACTTCGCTGTCTGTCCGTCTGTCTGTCACCAGGCTGTATCTCATGAACCGTGACAGCTAGACAGTTGAAATTTTCACAGATGATGTATTTCTGTTGCCGCTATAACAACAAATACTAAAACCAGAATAAAATTATTTCAAATAATGGTACGGAACCCTTCGTGCGCGAGTCCGACTCGCACTTGGCCGGTTTTTAGGGTTTCGTACCCAAAGGGTAAAAACGGAACCCTATTACTAAGACTTCGCTGTCTGTCCGTCTGTCTGTCCGTCTGTCCGTCTGTCTGTCACCAGGCTGTATCTCATGAACCGTGACAGCTAGACAGTTGAAATTTTCACAGATGATGTATTTCTGTTGCCGCTATAACAACAAATACTAAAAACAGAATAAAATTAATATTTAAGGGGGGCTCCCATACAACAAACGTGATTTTTTTGCCGTTTTGTATAATGTACAGATAATGGTACGGAACCCTTCGTGCGCGAGTTCGACTCGCACTTGGCCGGTTTTTTTTATAAATCCCACACAGCTGAATTACGGTAAATTATCTACAAATACTGTAAGAAAAACTCCCATCAAAACCGGTTTCAGCCTTCAGCAAGACAATAGGCTTGTTTTTCCGTATTTTTTCCGCTTCAATTACTGTCAGATGTTAGTCCTGAAGTAGAGTCATTATCTAGATTGTTGGAAACAAAAAATCTTAGGGAAATTCAGTTTTTGCTGTCACTTGCTCTAGAAATTAGTTGTTGTTGCTAGTGGGAATTGGTAGTAATTGGTGTCGATTCTGTTGTGCACAAACTGAACTTAATTCAGGCTATTGCTATCCTTTTCTCTCTAATAAAACGAGAAAGAGACGGACGTAATTTAGAGCTGTCAAATTTAGTTGGAACCGATATTTCCATACAAATGAAGGGTGCACGTAAAAACATGTCAACTAAAAACACGGTGAAGCGCAAGGCATGAACTAGTTTGACAGCTCTAACTTAGTTCATAGCTACAGCCGTCCTTTTCTCGCACTGCCTTTTAGTAAAAGATAGCAATAGCCTAAATTAAGGTTAGTTTGTGCACAACAGAATCGACACCAGTAATTGTCTGTGGTTAGTTAGTTTAGCACAACCAATGAGTTTACTCTTGACAGAGTGGTTACGTGGTGACGATATAAGAAAAAGTAGGTGTAGTCAATTATTTATTGCATATTGGTTATCTTAAACATTAACTTGATTGCACTGACTAACTTGACTGCTGCTTGATTGGCTTCTTGCTGACGAGGCAGCCGTGAGGATAGGCATTTAATATTGATTTTTCTCTTAAAGGCCTTTATGGCATGGAAGTCTCTACAAACCTCATCTTTTTGTGGATTTTAACATATGATCGTGATGAAGAGGTTAGCTAGGCACTCGCTTCACTCCCTAATCTAATATCTCCCTAATACGGGAGTGATATGATATGAAAACTTTACGAGTGGTACGCCAGTTCGAAAACACATACTGGTATTATTAGATCCGTTTAGACTGGAAACCGACTTCAGTATAGTTGGGAAAAAGCTTGGCAGACGATGAATGTAAGGTCGTGAAGTCTAGTTCTAGGAGATGGTAGGTCACTGGTAGAATCTGGGTCCTGAAAATCGCAGCCACCCAATCAGATTGCGCTAAAATGGCGCTACGAGGCAAAAGAAGTATAATTATCTTTGCGGGTGCGTTCTGTAGTTTCTGCGTACTTCCCTATGGGAAAGGCGTGCGTATATATACAGGGTGTAAAGGGACTCTTCGCGAAGCCGTCAACCAAACATTCTGTACATCAAACTAAGTAACCCTACGCAAAAATTATTGCTGGGAAACGACTTTTTTTGGGGTGAAAAATTACGTTTTACGGTAAAACTCAATGTTACGCACTCAAAACATTGTGCTGATCGATGCTTTGAATAGTGATCGGGTCATGGAGGTAATTAAAGTAAAGTTATTACCTTAAAAACTGGTATTTAAAAAAAACTTGTTAATGGAACTTTGGACCTCCAATATCTCCGTAACTAGAAGATTCCCAGGTATGACCCGGTACAAAAAAATATCGCAATAAAGGGGAAAACCAGTGCGGGTCGACTTCGATAAGTATATTTTTACTCCCATTATGTAGGTATGCTATAATGACGCTCTTTGTAAAAATAATTAAGTTGGTATTATGCTGCTGCCAGTGCGTTTTAATTGATGTAAACGTGACTGTAAATCTTGCGTGTCCTGTAGTTAAGAAGATCTGCAGGAAAAGATTAAAAAGCTATTATGGAGTTAGTTATTTAATCCCAGCTTGCATATACAGAAATAGCTACTCTATTTATAGTATACATAAAGCAGCAGAATAAACATTCATGTCCACCTTGTTTGGGGGACTTATTTTTTTATTAGCCCCTGTTGTCTCTCCGCTGACGTCGTTCCCCGCGCCGTCTCGAACCAGCCCTCATGGTAAGCGTCCATCTAGTTCATCAAAGCTACAGGTAAAATAAAAGCATTAAAAAAAAGGTCTAGAAAGGCAAATTTTTCCCCAGTATCCCTTTTTTGTTTTTCTGATGGAAAATCATCAAATGACTCCTCCCGCTCTGGGCGGACGGAAGGGAGTATCAGACTTTTACTGACAAAAACCCATCCATGTTCCTTCATCGCCCTTTGTGTTCCAGGGCCGCGGTATCTCTTTCGAACAGTCTCGCAGGCCGCAGCCCTGGTTCGCATTGTCCCTCAGATCCGTATATTGGATTCAAAATCAATGCATTTGCATGCAACGACTGCAATTGGGACTGAATTTTATCTGAATGTTTGGCAATTTGCCCTGATCGAGTGCAGTAGGTAAGACATCTGTTTCGACCAAATTGATATTTTATAGGGCCTACATACTTACATACCCCAGGGTAATTCCTGTTTCGTAATGTGAATTCGTTTTACGTAACATAACATCATCCATGACCGAGCTGAGTAAAGAATATTGTAAACACTTGTTTTTGTTATAACATTTACTTAGTTTTAAAACTTTATTCTTACCTACAAATGATATTACGGGGACTGTCCCCGTAACAGATAATAGATGATTTAATAATTTCTTCTGATTTCAGCGGATAATGATGCAAGGTGAACAAGAAAAACCCAGTGATTATAGTTCTCATTGTGTTGAAGACATCGATTGTCATGCTTTTCTCTCACCGGACAATAATAGACGTATTTTTTAATCACTGCATCCGAGATTCTTTCTAAGAAAATTAATTACACGGATGTGCCTAAAAACGTAAGAAGTGTTTTTTCAATGATTTTGTTTGTCTAATATTATAAAGAGGTAAAAGTTTAAAAGTTTGTAGGTTTGTAAGTTTGTATTCTTCGGAACAACTGATCCGATTCCGAAAATTCTTCACTAACGGGTCCCGTGTGTTTTTTCTGAACATTACGGGAGCGAATCCGCGAGCAAAAACTAGTTAATAGTATCTTGATAAAGAAAAGTCTCGAGTAGAGTATTTTTTGGGTTGCTAAAGACATATTGATAAGAAAATTCTGTTTCAATCTGAAATAATTTTGCCAATTCCACCAAAATACCTATTACACAAACCACTTACTTTCATTAAAAACATATACCAGTAAGCGCACACCTACAAAACCTTATGCTGTCTTACCGCCCGCTATTGCAACATTTTTAGTGGCCACTTCAATATCACTTACAGCCCCTGACTATCAAAATGTAAAGAAAACACTACATAAAATGGTTTTTCTACTTTATTAAATTATAGGTCTGAAACCTTTACAAAGGACAGAGATAAGGGGTCAGTTTATGATTACGAAATGTCTTTTGATCATTTGATAAGCACAACGTTATCAGACTATTGTTGCTTCTGATTGCTGCAAATTGTAAAATGTAGGTAAAGCATGTAAAATAAAAATCCTATTTGAAGATTTAAAAAAATATTATACATATTGCAAAAAAAAAAAATGCTCTTTTGATTGCATGGATCTCAGAATGAATTTAAACAGGACATGTAGACAAGACAGACCCTACCACTCATCATCATCATCAGCCTATTAATGTTCCCACTGCTGGGACACAGGCCTCCTCTCCATGAGAGGGAATGGCCACGCGGGCCCAGTGCGGATTGGTAGATGTCACGTGTCTTTGAATTTTTTGGTTCTAGGACATGGCGGTTTCCTCACGATGTTTTCCTTCACCGTTTTGAGAGCAGTGGTGATGAAATAAATTACACAAAGTAATGCGCCTGTCTGGGTTCGAACCCATGACTTACTGTTCGTAAGTTGGGGCCGCCACCACTGGGCCACCGCTGCTACACCACCACTGCTTCCATAAAATCATGTTCCCACTGCTGGTCCTCCTCACTGTGAGGACCATAATCCAACACACGTTCCCAGTAGGTACGGCTTGTTGGAAATAACATGTTTTCGAATTATTGGTTCTAGGACATGCTGGTTTCCTCACGATATGTACTTATACCTCAAGAAATAATCCCGGTTATTTCTGAAATCAATAAACCTAGAACTAGGGCAGAGTGTTGCAGCATCGCTGATACCTGAGTACACAGACCTGATGGTTTCACCTTGAGGTATAGGATGATAATAAATAGATATGTCGAACTGTGCATCCTGGCCACGGCAACCATGAGTGTTCTTTGATTTGCGACTGTCTTCATTTACATAATTAGAAACCTACCTTCACGTTTATGTTTCAAGAACGAACACATGAATTATTAAACCTGAACTAAGTGGCTGGTATGTTTTGTGTTTTTAAGGCGGCTCCCCGAGCAAATGACCTTGTGCGAGCAGTTTTTTGGAGCCTACTCCTCTTTATCCAAAAGAAATACCGACTAATGAAAAATACATTAAATTGCTACATATTCTTGACTCCAAAATTGTCGTTTCATTTTTTTTTTTAAGTTGGTTAATGTTTAATAAATCCCCTCACAACTAAACCACAGAAATGAGAAATAATGATTTATAAAATGCTACTCCTCGTAAAGTAACCATTATTTTGATTTGCTACTTATACTAATGGATAGGCGATTGAATAATGAACATAATTGTCGTTTTATTTTTTCCAAAAGACGTAAATTTGATTTTATAAAGAATAAAAACCACTAATTTCGCACAATTTGGCCTGCAGTGACTGACGTAACAACCACTTCGTAGTGCAAGCTGATTAGAACTTTATTCTAACGGCATTTCAAACGAAGTTTGAACCACCATAAACAGAGTTGCTAATTTTGCTCGGGGAACCGCCTTAAATCATAAAATATCAAAAAATCATCATCACAAGTTTGCGGGGCTACTAGAAAAGTTTTTCCAATTTAGTTAACTCTTTACGTCAAAGAAAACATGGAACATATTCATAGCAATTAACCATTCAAGTACACTATTTTGAAACCGTTATTATTTTCTTTTGTTTATCGCTTTTTTTTGTGGCGATTTTCCCTGTGAAAAAGCCTAAACGGTAGCCTTAATTTTTTTCCTTCGTTTTATTTTCCACAAAATTGATCTTTGACAGTCTTTCGAGAGTCAGCATCCCGAAAATCTGACAACCAGTTTTACCAAAGATACTTATTAGGTACCTAGGTTGTTAAAGTTGGATAAATAGTCAGACAGTCGCTCCGTGCAAAATATTAATATTCAGCTGCATCCGATATCCGGTCAGACTGAAGCTTTTTTCCAACTATATTGGGAGGTACTCCCTTAATTCTCCTAAAATTTTTTGTCCGAAAATCATTATCCTTATAACGTTTGCTATAAACTTCAGTAACCATAATGTTCAAAATCCCGAAATTTTGTTTTACATAATTATCTTTATTTCTAAAACTGTTCTGTCATAATATCGAATACTATATTAATTGAATCTTCTAATTTTACATGCCATAAAGTCAAATGTTCTAAGTATTTTATTATATAATGTGTATTATTCCGAATGTTCATATAAATATAATTAAATTTTTGGTCCTAAAACATTTGCTAAAAATTAGGTTTTAGTGACAGAAACGAATCGCTGTAAATCCGACCCCACGCAGTCTTGTCTGCCCTACCCCGAGAGTGTAATTTAAAATCGCGTAGGCGCGGAGGGGCGAGGCGGCCCGCGACTTGAGGAGCAGGTGGTTGTAACACTCGCCGCCGCTGCTGAGGCTGGCCGGCGAAGCCGGCCAGCAAGCCGAAGCTGCGGTGGTGAGCGTTAAACACATCTGCGACGATAAGCTCGCATGGGATCGCCGGAGCCCCGCAGCGCCGGAGCCGTGACAGAAACCATGCATGCTGCATGCTTGCTCGCTTGCATGCTGCATGCTGGCTCGCTTGCATGCTGCATACTTGCTTGCATACTGTATGCGTGCTTGCATGCTGCATGCTTTCTGCAAGCTTGTTGCATGCTTGCTGCATGCTTGCTTGCTGTATGCTTGCTGCATGCTTGCTGCATGCTTGCTGCATGCATGGTGTATGTTTGTTTGATTGATTGATTTTCTGCCTTTTAGTGACTACCGATATGAAATGTATGCCAAAAGAAGATTCTAACTGTGAACTTTCTGCGATATTATGATGGTTCTACTTTTTAATTCTTACAAATTTCATAAGAGCAATATTGTATAAAAATGTGTTATGTTGAGAGATGTTCATAGCATAGCAAAAGCTAAGTAATACCCGTAATTACAGACACAATTAAAATAACAATGTTCTGTTCCCTTTTGGGAACGTATGGGAACATACCGGTTTGTTTTAAAAATATTATTAAGATCAAAACATTGAATATTTTTTTGAATTTAGGATTTATAACTATTATTGAAAACGATTTTAAGTGTTTTGTATATTATTGATTGTAATATTTATGACAAACGGGTTTAGAGCATATTGTATTTAGGGATTTCAATTTTATGGCATGTGATATTATGTGATATTAAGTTCGGGTAAGTTATCATTCGGACAAATGATGATTAGGACAAAAAAAGTTATGGCACTTTAAATTATGAATAAAAAAGTTAGGTAATACAATAGAGAACCATATTGGGATCGTCCATAATAGTTAAAAAAAATGCTTGGCAGCTGATGAATTTCCACTAAAAACTATCCTCACTATCCCATCATCATATCCCCCCTAGCGCTACGTATAACCCGGCGCACGCGCATACTTGACAGCGTGCCAGCTGTGTCACGACGCAGACGCAGCTCTATTTCAACGTGGCTTGCAAAATGTATCAATGGCCGTCGCACTGCCACTGCGCCGGTTTACGTCTGGCCGTAGTAAAGAGCTAGAGTTCATTAATTTGTGGCTGAATAGATAGTAATTCTGTTGGTCTTCTGTACTAATATTAAAAAGAATTGAAATTTGTTTGTGAGTTTTTATGTAGGGGGTTATCTCCGGAACTCATGATCCAATTTTAAAATTTCTTTCACTGGCAGAAAGATACAATATTTGTGGGTGCTATAGGCTATAATTATAGTCATATGATCCATAGAGCAGCGGTGGCCCAGTGGTGGCGGCCCCGACATACGAACAGTAAGTCGTGGGTTAGAACCCATTGGCAGGCGCATTACTTTTTGTAATTTATTTCATTACCACTGCTCTCAAAACGGTGAAGAAAGACGTCGTGAGGAAACCGGCATGTTATAAAACCAAAAATTCGAAGACATGTGACATCTACCTATCCGCACTGGGCCTATATATATGGATTATAGCCCATTCCCTCTCATAGAGAGGAGGCCTGTGTCCCAGCAGTGGGAACATTAGTAGGCTGATGATTTTTTTTTTGGTTTTTATTAGCCGAGCTATCACATTTTTTGCGGATGAAGTCGCAAGCGAGTGCTAGCAATTAATAAAGGAATGTTGTTGATGTTGTAAACTGTGGAATGTAAGATGAAGCCTGGCGTAATGCACTACTCTCTGAGGCGGCGTGGATTATAATTCAACACAGGTTCTTTGTTCACGGGTTGGCGGACATAACATGTCATGTCTTCGATTTTTTGGTTTTAGAACTGAATAACTAAAGGCTGTTTTAGGGTTCCGTACCCAAAGGGTAAAAACGGAACCCTATTACTAAGACTTCGCTGTCTGTCCGTCTGTCCGTCTGTCCGTCTGTCTGTCACCAGGCTGTATCTCATGAACCGTGACAGCTAGAAAGTTGAAATTTTCACAGATGATGTATTTCTGTTGCCGCTATAACAACAACTACTAAAAACATACAACAAACGTGATTTTTTTGCCGTTTTGTCTAATGTATAGATAATGGTACGGAACCCTTCGTGCGCGAGTCCGACTCGCACTTGGCCAGTTTTTTTTTTTTCTTTCGAATGGGAAATCATCAAATGACTCCTCCTGCTCTGGGCGGAGCAGGAGGGAGTGTCAGACTTTTACTGACTAAAACCCATCCATGTTCCTTCATCGCCCTTTGTGTTCCGGGGCCACGGTATCTCTTTCGAACAGTGTCGCAACCCCGGAATAACTAAAGCCTTTAATAACTAAAGGCTTTGGTGTAAAGGGGATGCTAACCAGGAAATTCTGAGTAGCAGCCACGGAGTCTGGATTTATGCCCGTTTGATGGCAATAGGCTCGCCCCCTAAACATAACTGGCGAAATGTGGTTTTTTTTTATTTATTTTTATTGATATTATCAAGAAACTTATTTACATTACAATCGACAAAATATACGTTCCAGAAAACCACAGAGGTTTGTTAGGAACGTTGATTCAGCTCATAGAAATAGGATACAATATTTAACTATTGGTGTACTATTAGTAGGTTAGGTATGGGTATTAAGTATGGGTGTACTATTAGGTATACCTCTGCCTAAGCCTTCGGGGATTACAGGCGTGATTGTTGTGTGTTATTACGAGTAATGGGGTAGATGACAAAAAAAATCTAATTAATCTGTCAGATTGATTTCCAAAAAATATTGGTCACATATTTTTTCTTTTTTCACGTAAACAAAAAATGAAGACGATACAGTGCGTCGAAAACTCGTGTGATGTCACAATTGAGTACATTTTTTACTCAACTGTGACGTCACAAGCCCCCACTCATGATCTTTGACACGTTTTATCTTCGTCAATTTTTATTAATTTGATAAAACAAAAAACACGGATCCAATATTTTTTGATAACTGACGGACTTGTAAACAGAATCATATTTTTTTTAGTCAGCCATCATCCCCATTAGCAAAATGGCAGTCTGAACACTAGTACTGCTCAGGGGTATGATGCTGTGTTGTAGAGGTCAGATAGGTCGCAGAGGTCGCTCCATGTAAAATACCGGTATCCAGCTGTTTGGTTAGACTTACAAAAGTCTAGAGAATAAATTCGAAGATTCTGAAAACTGAACGCTGAAAATTATATCATACTGTGTAAATTCACATCATTTGTTTGTGACTAAAATATTTTTATTTATCTACTTAGTAACATCATCATCATCATCAGCCTATTAATGTTCCCACTGCTGGGACACAGGCCTCCTCTCAATGAGAGGGCTATAATCCACCACGCGGGCCCAGTGCGGATTGGTAGATGTCACATGTCTTCGAATTTTGGTTCTAGGACATGCCGGTTTCCTCACGATGTTTTCCTTCACCGTTGTTTTCTTAGTAACAGTTTACTTAAATTCTATCATTTTCCTTGATCAGTTTTTAAACAATGGTCTTTCAATAACAAAAATGTCTTAAGTGTATGAGTAGGATTTATGAAGCACCTACTCATAGTACAGGTAATCATACTTATCACACTTCAGGAATGTGTAAACGTCAACACACGTCATTAATATTGCACGACGGACTTGTGTTCATCAGTAACAGCTGATATCTGTGGAAAACAATTGAAAACATAAGCGCTTCATAATGGATGAATTGGACACGATGACAATATGTCTAATTTCAAGAAAATATAATATAGGTACCTTGGGAAATCCATTTGGAAATGCGAAAAAGGATTTCTTGGAGAGTGGTTACGTAAATGACAATAGTCGCATCAATCTTCGAGGTTAAAGCATCACTGACGACCCATCTTCATCACATCATCAACCATCACTGAATCGTATTAACCAGTAACTAGGTTAAAGAGAGTGAAATGCAATAGGGAGACAAACTGTGGAACTAATGGCGCTAGCGTAGCTGGTTCCCAACATCGTCATTGGTTGAAAATGTGGTAATGTCATTTTATATTTCAAAATAGCATTCCTCATTGGTCAGATTGAGACCAGCTATGGTGGCGCCATCTTAGATTATTTTTGCCTGTGTCTCCCCATTAAGCTGCATCCAGTTGGACTGGAAACGGACTTCAACGTATTTAGGGTTTTAACTAGTACTGTAGAGATGTCGGTAAACCGCAACGGTTATTTTAGAAGTGACTGGCGTTGAATTTCGTCCAAGAACTGGTAAAAGAAATGTGGGTCTTCCGGCGGCGAGATATAGGCAGACGACATATAGTTGATAGTTGCCGTCGGGGGAAAAACCTGGATGTGGCTTGTACTTGGCTCACGGCGGTGTTTTTTTAGTAGGTGCAAGCCCCACATAACCAAACCGTCTCCCCGGACGGTGCCGTATGCGTTAGGCATTTATCATGGCTTAAAAAGAATGGCACAAGATTTTTTTTTCCCAGCAATGGGTGAGTTCAGACTATGGATGATGATGGTGCCATATACAGGAAAGGACGTAAACGCTTACTTTTTAAACAGCACCCCTAGCCAAGTTGACAATCTACAATCGTTAACGCTAGTAGAAAACTATTCAAATGAATGGGAATGACATCATCTCAACGTTAAATCACGTGATCAACACAAACGAATAGAAAATTCGTAGACAAGTTTACATCGCTCAAAATAATAGAATAAAATGTTAACGTTTCTACAATGTTGATCGCTTAACTCTTTGGTAGGAACGCTCACGTAGACTAAAGTGTAGGTTTTTTCTACAGACATTAGAGAACGAGCGATCGACTCAGTGTCAACTTGGCTACCAATTTAGCGCTTTCTACAATCGCTTACGCCGAGGCGTTTACGATTGTAGAAAGAGAATCGATACGAAACGTTTGTAACTTGGCTAGGGGTGCAGAAGATAAAAAAAATCTGGTACAGTCTAGGCGTGAATCAAAGTGATATGTGAAAGAATGATTTAATTTAATAATAATCTTAAAAAACTGCTCAAAACGCCTTTTATTTAAATACAAACATACACATCTGAAGTGTGAATAGCATCGAAACTATGCCTAGACGAGGGCGTAAGGGACTTGAGATTCAAGTGTTCAAGACAATTAGTTCTTAGTTACAGATTGCTACAACTGGAAAATATTGTGAATTCTCAGATTATAGCAAAAAATACAAGAACAATGAGCTGAAACACTTAGACCAACGGGTCCAACCACTCACTGCACATGTGGCTTCAAGGATGCGGCTGAGTCTTTACGTGACCAGAGGGGCAGCCTATTTTGTAAACAAAGAAGCGGTTACCCATCCTAATGACAGCGATGCGAATGATGTGATGTCCAATAAAACAGATGGAAGGACTTTTGCGTAAATAAATGTAGTTAAACTATATAATTCATCCATCTCCAGTCTTGCATAAGAAATGGAAAACCAATCTCAAAGCTTTTTCTAATCTCCACATTCCAAGATCGTGACTCAAACACGTGAATCACACGTGAATGTCCTACCCTCCTCACATCTTCCAAAAATACCTCCTTAATAACAGTAAAGACACCCTACATAAGCATGTGCGACATTCCTGAAGATAATCGTCTTTTGTGGACACGTGAGTACCAGGCGTCCAGGACTGGTCGAGTGGTCGCGTGAACCTCGGTCATTCGAAGTGATTAATCATTCGATGCTTTGATATGTAATCGATTAGCTTACTATTGTTTAATCGATTCTTGAATCAATTTTCGAATGTTTTGGAATTCTGCATATTTGGCTTTGATAGACACAGATGATTTTCGGTTACTAAGAAGTCTTCATAGATCGCCTTTTGTGGTCACGAGACTACTAGGAGAGCAGGACTGAACGCGTGAACCTTGGTCATGCGAAGTAATCATTCGATGCTTTGATATGTATAATCGATTAGCTTACGATACTGACATTGATTTTCAGATGTTTTGGAGTTTTGCTATCCTTCCGGCCATTTTCGCAACTGCGATTCGCAACCAGTTGCGAATTAGGAATTTTTATTCTTTGTTCGCAACCAGTTGCGAATCAAGAAAACTTTTTCCTTATCCGCAACTAAGCATCCTGAAGTTTCGTAAAATTTGTTTTTCTTATTTGCAACCATCGTTCTGCGACTTTGGTGGACAGAGATGCTTTTGCAATGAGGTAGGGCTACAAAAGATTTTTCAAAGATCGCCTCTTCACATAAAAACTTTCACCTTTATAATATTAGATTAGCTGTTGCCCGCGACTTCGTTCGCGTGTAAATTTTGATTAGTATATATGTGAGACTAAAAAAAAGTATACTACCTTATTATCAGACCTACCAAATAAAAACAAAAAATTCCATAAAAATCGGTCAAGTCGTTTCGGAGCAGTTCGATAACAAACACTGTGACACGAGATTTTTATACATATAAGAGATGTTGTGATGATAGGTGCGATATAATAAATTAATATCATTTTGTGGTGATAAAGACAAAACTAGAGCATGAACGGAGACTGTTGAAAAAAAACAACATGTTAATAAATACTTTTCTTTCTTTCTTTTCTTTTTTTTTCTGGCTTATCTTTCTTTTCTTTTTTTTCTTTCTTTCCTTTCTTTGTTAAAAGTACCAGGATCACATAACCCCGTAGGTGTATCACCATTCAAAGCTGATTTTATATTGGTTCAGTACAGAAGCAGCCAAAGTTTGTAAACCGTGACTAAAACGTGCCCACAATCGTGATCGCTTGACACACTTTGTTTTGTCTTTGGCGTTTTGATCGGCTGGCTATTTGGCTATTTTAGTTAGGAATGGTATGCGTTTCCCCGATAGCCATAAGAGGCGTTTGTGGAAGTGCTTTGGACGGTTTTGAGTGTGGTACGAAAATGAACACAGTTGTATCAATATTTGATACCTAGTTTCTATTCCCCGCTATGGATTTTTATCGGCTAAAATGTGTTATTGAAGATGGCGACCTAATAGCTATGGGAATCATCAATACGAAGAAGAAGAAGAAGACTATCAGGATAAAAGTTGTCTTACATTTTAGCCTATGTTAGGGTTTACGTAGCAGTTCAGTCGTTAAGGTGTAAGAAGGTAACATACATACAGAGTTTACCATCACATTAGCAGGGATTGAAGGACCTCCAGAGCCCGTCCCAAGTTAAACATTGAGTTATTTCTGCAGCTATTAAGTCCAGAAAGATTAAAAACAAAACCAATAATATCTGTCAGATAGACGGAACGGTTCGAACCAAGGCCAGAATGATCTAGACCAGTGGTTCCCAATTAGTTTTTGCTGCGTACCACTTCAAAAAAGACCTCAAACCTGTGCACCCCTTATTGTACCAATGATAAATAAAAAAATAAGTCAGTTAAAATAACATTTATTATCTTCAAATTACAGTACAATAGTGAAAATTAGAATAATATGATGTATTGGTGAAGACGCTAATGTGACAAATGTGCACGTTTGTCTTTGTCTGAAATTGTTCTTGTTTTTACTGATAGCCGCGCGTACCCCTTGATGCAACTTCACGTACCCCTGGGGGTACGCGTACCACTAAATGGGAAACACTGATCTAGACCAATCCATCTATAAGCGCTTTAGTTTGTTATAAACCAGACATTGAACCACCCCAACTTCCGTATTAAATATTAATAGCTTCCTCAACACAATAGTAAACACTTGGGTAAGGTCAAGTAAATAAGCCATTAGTTAAGCCCAATATATTTTTCTTACATTCAGTTTGTTTTTGGTCTATTGTAGGCCTAAGAATGAGGAACTAAGGATTAATATTTTGCACATGTGAGGAAATCTGGAAACATTCATCTTCTGTTGAGTGCAGGGTCAAATTTAATTCTGCATATAATAAAATAATAATAAATAATCATAAGCCTTTTTATTTCCTATAAACACAATACTTATTCTAATGTTAGTAGTTATTTTATTTTAGTACCTATTTTTTTTTTTTTTTTTTTTTTATGTATTGTTATAGGAACCCCTTGATAGGGTATAGGCCTCCTCCAATTTCTTTCATTTCTCCCCGCTTCCCCGGTCTCCCTGTTCTGCGCTGTACTGGTCCAGTTTTTCCCCGCTACCGATTTTATGTCATCCACCCATCGTTTTTGCGGTCTGCCCACTTTTCGCTTTCCTTGTGGACCGGATTCTGCATATATTCTATTCTTATTGGTGGAGTTCATGGAACAGGTCAGGTGCCTAGTACGGTCGATCTAGCTATTTGGTTTACAGGTTAGCCAACAAATTACATTGTAAAATGGAAACCAAATAGCTTGTTTGACCGTACAACAACGTGCTTGCTTAGGTTGGTCTGTGGATGGGTGACTACCCATTACATACCGAGTTTCTTCCATGACTCGGAAAGCACGTTAAACCATTGTTGGTCCCGGCTGTCATTTGCAGATATTTGACAGTCGTGACAGATAGTCAGTGGCCCAAAAAGTCTGACAACCAGTCTTACCAAGGGGTATCGTATTACCCAGTACTAACTGGGTTGTGGAGGTCAGATAGGCAGTCGCTCCATGTAAAATACCGGTACTCATCTGCATCTGGTTAGAGTGGAAATCGACCCCAACATAGTTGGGAAAAGGCTAGGCAGATGATGAAGGATCGTTTGTTCATGAATTGGCGCGTCTACCTGTCTACGAAGTTTTCCATTGATGCATTATTTCAGGAAACTACTTACTATACGACTAGCGACTATTGCAAGAATTGCACGGTGTGGGTGTCTTCGAGAAATAATACCAAGTTTAGTACCTGCCAATAGTTATTCTCTCATAAACTATTGTTTTTAGTAGTTCTCGTGATTTTTAATAGGGTTAAAGGTATGAGATACTTTGGCTTTTGTCTGGCTTCGCATCAAAACGTTCCGGGTGCAAAGAGCGGCTTGTCATCACCCAAGGTACCTTTTTAGGTATTGTACATGATTTTATTTGTGATCTTTGACAGTAGTTACAGGTAGTAATTGCCTAGGTTGGTCTGTGGATGGGTGACCACCAATACATACCGAGTTTCCTCTGTGCCTCGGCAGCACGTTAAGAAGTTGGTCCCGGCTGTCATTTGTAGATCTTTGACAGTCGTTACATATAATCAGTGGCCCTAAAAGTCTCCAGTCTTACTTAGGGGTATCGTATTACCCATTACTAACTGGGTTGTTGAGGTTAGATAGGCAGTCGCTCCATGTAAAATACTGGTATTCAGCTGCATCTGGTTAGACTGGAAGCCGAGCCCAATAAACTTGGGAAAAGCTAGGCAGATGATGACATGATTTTATTTCTTTAGTTGTGTTCATCAAGATTTTAATGATAAAATAACCACACGTCTGTAATTCCTAGTTGCTACTCAGAAAAACCTGATGTAAAAACCTAATAAAAATTTGCTCGACCCGGGAATCAAACCCAGGACCTCATGCTCAGCAGTCGTGAATCCGACCACTAGACCAATGAGGCAGTCACTAACCAGTCTGTCAGCTTTTAACGATGTACGTATTTTAATAAAGGATGAGTGAAAGGCAATTCATTGCATGCAGTGGATATGAAATTGCATACCCCTTTTTTTTCGGATGGGAAATCATCAAATGACTCCTCCCGCTCTGGGCGGAGCAGGAGGGAGTGTCAGACTTTTACTGACTAAAACCCGTCCATGTTCCTTCATCGCCCTTTGTGTTCCGGGGCCGCGGTATCTCTTTCGAACAGTCCCACAGTCCCTGGCTGGAGGCCTTACACACATGGCACCCACAGAATAGTCCGGATACGCAGGAGCCAGCCTCACATCATAGGTTGAACTGCGAAATTAATAAAAAAAATTGCTAGGGCTTAGGACGCACCTACGTCAATCGTGACGAAGCAATGCGTAAAGATTCGTGTGTATGACCGAATTATGGGTTTCCTGACGTTTCTATGCTAATTAGGCTCTGTGACTTTCCACCCAAGATATTCGCAAACGGTGAGGGTGGGTCCAGTTGTGTGCCTGCCCTTATTCGCGTTGACGTCATGACAATAATACGGTAGGGTAAACAGTTTGCACTTATACACTCCTAGTACTTGTGGCTTGCTTACGGTTTCTGAAAACTGGATTTTACTGGTGTAGCTATCAAGGCTAAGTGTGCAGCACGGGTGGATCGATCAAGGCTCAGCTAAATTAACGGGCTTGCGTTGGTGGTCTTTGGATAGGTGAACACTTAATTTGTAAAAGGGCCGTCGATCTTGCAGGTCGTTCGTAGATCTTTGTAGACTTTGGACCGAATCCGATCCTGGTAATCGAATCGGATTCGATGTCTTAAGGGCGTATACATGTAGAATGCTTTCTGCCGGCGCCGACCCGCCAGCGCTTATCGGCACCGGTCCGCGAAGGTAGTCGGCGCAGGCAGTCTCTATACTTTGTGCCGACCCAGCGCCGATAAGCGCCGACAAGCCGCCGCCGTAAGCAGGTCGGAACTTGTCGGCGCTTATCGGCTCCGGTAGTCAGCGTTCTACGTGTATACGCACTAAGGGTATAGGTAGTCGCTCCGTCTAAAATATAGGTATGAAACTATACTGCTAGCTCATCCTACACGCAGCATGATATTGTTAAAGAGGTTGACAGATAATGTTTCGTAGGTATCTTGTTTATTTGATTTACTGTCTGCTAAAAAGTCACGAGACTGTCGACAGGCGACACGAGACATCCCCTACAAGGCAATAAATAGTCTGCTCTCAAAGATCAAAGAATGTCAGTTATATATTTCCATAAATCTTTGGCCATATATCCGCCATGTCAATATTTAGATTTATTTCAGTACAAAGTAAATTCTCTTCACCTCGACCGGTCATATCTGAAGCGTGGCAGTCGTATATCATTCGAGGAGATTCTAACTTGACAAGTAGCATCGTGGAATCCTGTGCAGTGCCAACGTCACCTCTGGCGCCAATAATAGATATATGATGCATTGTCTGTCTCTATATGCGGTAAGTAGTATTTTATTAGGTATTAGAGCTCTGAAAGAGCTCTAAACGGTCATGGTAATAACTTTCACTATTCTTTTTCAGTCATCTTTGTCCGACTCAAGAGCAAATATTTCACATGTTTTACGAAGCAAACGTCACGTGCCTGTTATTTTAAAGAATGAGTACTATCCATACGTATTTGCGTCATTACTATTGCAGCCTGACGTGATCCACTACTGCCCGCGTGACGCGTGACCACCGTAGAAACGGGTTTCTTCGAAGAAAGAATCGAGAAAATGACAGATTTATTTTGTTCATCTGTGACTTTGTCGATTCTTCGTCGATAAACCTCCGTTTCTACGGTGGTCATTCTACGCGGGCTGGAATTTGTATCAATCTAGTCCAGGATTTAAAAATGTCATGTGTAATGTGACACGTAACATTATTGATGTGATACGTGACATTATTGAAGATTTTACAATTTTGTCTGAAGTAAGATAACCTCACAAAATATGTAAACCATAAGGCGGCGTGAATATAGTGACCTTATTGGTAACTATATTTTTGAGCCGTTTGGGGTTAAAACTCTAGGACCGTGGGATTCGAGTGCTCACAGCCTGTACAAGGAAATTTCGAAACCCTTAATTGATACTTCCCGTGATCCAAGGACTTGCCAGAGGCTAAATGTTGCCATACAAAGTGGCAATGCCGTCAGTCTCTTGGGGACATTACTGTCGTAATACATAGACATGACATAAATATAGGTACAAATCTAATTTAGTGACATACACAATTTGCGTTGTTTATAAGATGGGTAATGAATACTTATGTCTTGTGCTATTTTAGTCTCATTGTAATTATGGTTATAAGTGGTTTTTTGATTCAATCAGTTTTGATGGTTACCGGTCAATACTGGCTTCTTTAATGAGGGTAATAGAATCTGATTCTTCTGCAATGACAAAACTTATTAACGGGACAAAGTCTGTGGTTTACTGTTCAAATAAATTAGAGGTGAGGTTCATTTCTAAAGTGTTTTATTTATTTATCTATTTTGTATTAGGTGTTAAAACATCCTTAAAGAAGCCGATCGGCACTTGTAGAGACCTGGAAACCTTCTATTTACGGAGATATTAAAGTTTGAGGAGAAAGTTTCAAAGTTTTTTTTTACATTCACATGGGCGTAATGGCTCTACATGAGATCTGATAACTTTTTGACAGTGCGACTCATATGGTCTCGTCTTGGCAACATTTTACAAGAAAATGTTTTTGGTGGGATAAAATATACTTCACACCTCTGAGTTAAATATAACTTTACCTATAGATGATTTTCCTATATTTGGGTACTTTGCGGGCTCGAAACTTTCCTATCCAAATCGAACTCCGTGGTCATGTTCAATGAGGTAAGTTTTCCAGTGCAAGTTGCAAGCTTCAAATTTTCCCATTCTAATAATAGCTTTGTACGTATTGTAAGCTTTCCACGGGACTTTGACGTACCTAAGCCCGTGTTGTCCGGTCATTCCACCCAGCCAATCATGTGCGACTGTTTATTACAGGTACAGTCACAAGCTCTAATATCAGCTCTAATAAGAGCTCGTGGCTAAATAATAACAGCCGCTCGGGTCAATCGTTAGGTTAAGCCGTGCTTCCCTAGGTTGGTCTGTGGATGGGTGACCGCCCATTACATACCGAGTTTTCTCCGTGCCTCGGAAAGCACGTTAAGCCGTTGGTCCCGGCTGTCATTTATAGATCTTTGACAGTCGTTAGGTAGTCAGAGGCCCAAAAGTCTGACAACCAGTCTTACCAAGGGGTATCGTATTACCCGGTACTAACTGGGTTGTGGAGATCAGATAGGCAGTCGCTCCATGTAAAATACTGGTATTCAGCTGCATCCGGTAAAACTGGAAGCCGACCCCAACAAAGTTGGGAAAAGGCTAGGCAGATGATGAGTCACAAGCTCTAATATGTGTTACAGTAAGCTAGTTTTAAAAGAGATTGTATTGTTATGAACAAGGTATTTTTAAAATTTACTGTTATGAAACTAATATGGAACTGCATGGAAAAAAAAGACATGCTTCAGCACCCCAAATGAATTGGGATAAGAAAAGAGAATAAAAAAACTAATAGTTGAATGTGATGTCGGTGGTGTGTGTTGTATTGAATCATAGCGTATCAATGGCAAGATTGCCATGAAGTTCGCCAGGTAAAGTCCTTAATTTTCGAAGTAAAAATCACAAAATTTATTATCTAGGCGTATGGTTGGAAGCTAACGCAACGAATGTTAGAATTTCTAATCCTGACGGGGGTGAAAAGAGGTTTGATATTTTGCTTTTTAAGTTAAAATCACTAATATCATGAACATTTGTATTTAGCCTTTGGGTTGGTAATTAATAATTACATGTATCAGCGTTTTTGAAAAATCATCCTAGAAGAGAAATAATGATAGTTCAGTGATATTCAATTCATAAAAGCACGCAATTTTTCATCAATGTTTTCCTAAGACGTTTTCACGTAAAATAAAATTCATCCGTAAACCGACTTTACAGACAACCATTTTTTTGATTTGTTGATCGTATCCAAGCGTGCTCTGTGACTGTACTTTTCTACTCGTGGATATTGAGGGAAAAGTTTTTAAGAAGGGCGTAAGGACAGCGAACTGACGTGAAACACGTGGGTGGTAGAGATAGTAGGCAAATTCATGAATGTATTTTTAACAGCGTTGAGTAGGGTTTGGTGACAGATTTCAGGCATTTTTCATGAATTTTTTGACTCTGGAAAAGGTATCTGAAGTGATGAGTTTTTTAAGGTTCCGTAACAAAAGGGTAGTCAACGGAATCCTATTACTAAACCTCCTCTGTCTTTCCGTCTGTCCGTCTGTCTTTCAGCATGCTGTCGTGCCATGGCATGCTCTCTCACTAGGAGGAGCGGTCACTGTGACGCTGGATGCGAGTCGGTCGGGACCGGGACATGTGGTTGGGGGAGAGGCCTATGTCCAGCAGTGGACGTCTATCGGCTGAAATGATGATGTTGATAATTTTTCTCCCCGCAGGTGGTGAATCTAGCAGTGACATGGCACATGGCCAGTGACATGTATCTCATGATCCGTAATAGGTAGACGGTTGAAATTTTCACAGAATGTGTTTTTCTGTTGTCGCTACAACAATAAATTAGAAATTAAAGGGGATTCCGCCACTACGATGGTCCGGAACCCTTCATGCGCGAATTCGACTCGCACTTGGCCAGTTTTGTAGTCTTGAATTGAAGTTCAATAATCTACAAGAAGAAGAAGAATTGCCAAACTTAAGTGGCAGTGGGCAGCAGGGCACATTGCTCGCAGAACGGATGGCCGATGTGGCCGAAAAGTTCTGGAGTGGCGACCGCGAACCGGAAGACGGTGCGTTGGAAGGCTCCCACTAGGTGGACCGATTACCTGGTGAGGGTTGCGGGAATCCGCTGGATGCGAGTCGCACGGGACCGGTCAATGTGGCGACACTTGGGGGAGGCCTATGTACAGTAGTGGATGTTTTTCGGCTGAAATGATGATGATGAATCTACGATGTAGGATAAGGTAAGATGTCGTTTGGAAATTGCAACTGGATCACAGACGTCATCGTCATCGTCGGGCGTCACGGATTCATTTACTTCTTTATCTTTCACTAGCGGACGTCACGCGTTTTCACCCGCTTAGTTCCCGTTCCCGTGGGAGTACGGGGATAAAATATAGCCTTTGTTATTCACTGATAATGTAGCTATCCATTGCTGAAAGATTTTTCAAATCGTTCCAGTAGTTTTTAAGTTTAATCGTCACATACAAAAATCCAAAAATAAAAATCTTTCAGGGTGTAAACAACCTCATCACGAAGCTGTAATCGTTAACCATCAAACTAAATAACTTTACGCAAAAATATTGCTGGGAAAAGATTTTTTTTTTGGGGTGAAAAATTACGTTTTGTGGTAGAACTCAGTGTAATGCACTCAAAACATTGTGCTGATGGTTGGATTGAATAGTATCTATATAAATATAAAAATCTTGCAATAAAAACGGGTGTTTAAAAAAAAACTTGTTATAAAGTTGGAACGTTGGAACGTTGGAAGTTGACTCTCAATATCTCCGTAACTAGAAGGTTCCTAGATATGGGGTAGAACAAAAAAATGATCGCAATGACAAGGAGAACAAGTGCCTTTCGGCTTCGTTAAGAGGTGTTTTACACCCTTTAGATATAATTCTTCACACAATCTATCCGTCTTTTATTTGGCGTTCCTCTCCTTCACCATTTCTCCATCCATCAACATTCATGTCCGTTTCATCCCTCCTCATTAAGTACATGTCCATACCAAGACAAACAATTTCCCTTAAATTTTTCGCCATTTACAGATTTCCACTAATAATCTCATTCCTCGTTCTTCATAGGTCAGTGTTGTTTACTAATTGAATAGCGGTACAAATCGACCGGTCATTGCCCCTCGCTCACAAACAATTATGATTACCTATATCTTTTCGTGGAAATGGTTGTGCACACTTTATTCCTGGATGACGCGTGTTTCTGAAGAATCGTTAGTGACCTTTTGTTTTTCGTTCAGAACGCATTGTTTTATAAATTAAACTGAGAAATAAAGAAAATGTTAAAGAAATATGTGGATATTTAGTTCCGGGACCACGCCAGTATCTTGAGTAGGTAACTAGGTATAGTTTAATTCTAGAGTCATCTATAATTTAATTGGTTTCACAACGACCGACCGCTGGTTACCTACACGTATTTACAAACTAATGGCCTTTGTTCGCCATCGTGTGAACACGCGTGACTAAAGACTGTGTAGGTCTACATGTTTATCTAATCTTCGGGGACTACAGCGTGATACAATTCATCATCAAAACATAGCTTTTTATTAATTGACATCTCGCAGTCCAACTTTTGCAAAGTTTTGCCCACGTTTTACAAATCACTCAGTATATTTACCGACTAATCGTAAACACTGTTAATTAGTCTAGCAACAACCGACCGCTAGCTCTTTACAAACGATGAGCCATTGTCACCATCGTGTGAACGCACGTGACGAAACACTGGTCACTACTGGATGAATGACTGATGTCTTCTCACATGCATGGAGTTTGATATGTAACAGGTTTGTACCTATTTACTCAGGAAGCCAGTAGGAGGATCTGGTACATGTTTCATCTGTACTGTGACGAAAGGTTTCTTTAGAAGGCATTACTTATTAGTAAAAGGTACTCTAAAGAACTTCCCGTACAGTTCCCTTGTAGTACATAAGTTGGTAAATGAGGGGCGTGGGTTTGTAGCAGCGTTTAATGCGAACTGATATGAGTACCTGCGACACCTTATCTTCTAATATACCAGATGATTTTTTTATCACTTTCCAAAAAAAATGGGTGTATTAGGTTTCTACTTTTTTTTCTTTTTTCCACAGCTTAGAAAAAAAATGATCGATTATCAAAAAACGCTACAAATTTCAAGTTAAACTTTTCATATTAGAACAAAGAAATAGAAAAAAAAAATGATCGATCATCAAAAAACGCTACAAATTTCAAGTTAAACTTTTCATATTAGAACAAAGAAATAGAAATTTTGAAAAAAAAAATGGAAATTTCAAATTTCAAATCATACACAATACTCGTATGATTTGAATTTCGATTTTTTTTCGCAACAAAAAAAAAAAGCTAAGTAGGTATGCCATTTGCTTCTACTCCGTTCACCTAATACACCCATTTTTTTTTAAATGTTATAATAGTCACTTATATAAAAATCTCGTGTCACAGTGTTTGTCATCGAACTACTCCGAAACGGCTTGACCGATTTTTATGTTTCATTTTTGTGTATTTGATAGGTCTGAGAATAAGTCGTAAGCTATTTTTAGTCCCAGCCATACACATCAAAACTTCCACGCGAACGAAGTCGCGGGTAACAGTTAGTATTTGTATAATTTACTAAATGTGGGTAACCGAAATACATCACAATATGAAAATAAGTCTGAGTGTTCGTATTCGTATGTTAGATAAATATTGATACTTAGACAATTATGTGATAATTTATGGTCGCCAGTAATTATTGCTAGACATGTCACGAGACATACTGAGACATTCACCAATCTGCACTGAACTCGCGTGGTCGATCACGGCCCACTTGCAGGGAAGCCTTGTGTCGACTAAGGGTCAGCGCACACCAAGAGCAGAGCAGAGCCATTGAGCTATTACTACTACGTATAGAGAAGACAGCGCGAACAAAATCTGTGCTCCGTTCAACTGCAGTCGGCCGGCCGCAGTTCACTCAGTCGCTTGCTCGCGCTTGTTGCAGGAGTTAGCCACCCCCCACGTGCCCCGCACTGCGCACAGATTTTGTTCGCTCTTCTCTATACGTAGTAGTAATAGCTCAATGAGCAAAGCAGATCATTTTCTGAGACTGCTGAAAAATGAATCTTATGACAACTGCATACGTTGCAAAACGCGTCGAACTGCATCTTGCAAGTTCGAGCTTGGTCGAGCATCAAGTTTGGACGTGAATTTTGCAACGTATGGAGTTGTCATACGATTCATTTTTCAGTAGTCTCAAAGAATGCTCTGCTTTTGGTGTGCGTTGAGCCGCTGACCCTATGTCGCGTTTTAAATTACAAACTTGACACTGTACAGATTGAATTTTAGTTTATCTTCCTATATTTTCCTGTTAAGTAATTTATTTTGTTCTAAGATAATAAATATCCACGCAATTTAAAATAGGTCGCAGAAATAATTAAATTGACAAAGAAGATCGCTGCCCTCTTTTCCTCCAACATTTTAAAGAAAATCAGCTAGCGAGAGGAACGCGCTCTAATTTGTTACAAATTCCAATGTACCAACTTTAAGAGGTTAATGAATGTCAATTAACGCCGAACCGACAAATTGACTCCGATAATGAGTTTAAGGACACCAGTTTTACAAAAAAATGTTTTATTTGTGTTGATATGGCTGATGTCATTGCTAGACATTATTGTAACGAGTGTAACGAGTGTGCCCCGACACAAGTACTATTGTAACTTACTGGGGCTGCCTCAATTTATGTATGACACAATGTTTGAGAAGTAATAAATATTTTTGTATTTTTTTTTTTGTATAATAGTAATTGTATCATAAGGGAGCAAAATGATATTTTTACGGCGAGGGCGCTTTTTTGAATCCAGAGCGAAGTGAGGGATTCTAGAGTAGAATCTCGAGCGTAGCGAGGGATTCTTTAATAGAATCCTGAACGTAGCGAGGGATTCAAAGTACGTCGCCCGAGCCAAAAATATATTTTGCGCCCGAGTGATACACTCTACTTTTCATCACCCACTATGAGAAAATAAAAGGCGCCTTATAATTTTAACCGACTTCAAAAAGTAGGAAGTTCTCAATTCGACTGGTTTTTTTTAAATGTATTTACACCGATTACGCTAATATTTATGAGCCGATTGACGTGATTATTCTTTAGTTTGATGCGGAATAGTTGCCATTTGGTCCTATAAAAATTTAACATAGTTTGGCCCGTAGTTTTCATTTTATGAACATTTTTACTTCAGTCGTGTGGTCTAATTTCAACATGTAAAATAAATGCTTAACTAATATTTGGATAGGATATTACAACTAAAAATGGAAAAATAAATAAACTTTTTTTGCAAAAAATAAAACTGACTTCACAAAACACAAAAACGTTAAAAAATAACTTTAGCTTCAGAAGTCGGTGACAAAAAAAAAACCAAATGAATCAAACAAAGGTCACCGACTTCTGAAGATCTAAAGTTATTTTCCACTTTATTGTGTTTTTTATTCACTGTCACTTGAAGAACCCATTTTTCAAAACAAAACCATGAATTTCTAACAATTCATGAAAATTGACGAAAACGCGGTCTGTAGTTCGCGCGTTTTTAATTTGATTTCTTTTTTTTTATTCGGCCGGCGCGGCGGCGGCGCGACTATGGGCCGTCGTACCCGCCAGTCTTTATTCAAACAATATTTGCGTTCGATTTCTTTCGGCGCTGAACACTAAGATGTTCCAAATTCAAAAAGTGCGCCGCAAAGATAGTTGCGGCGCACTTATAAAGAGAATTAAAAACTCATTACTGCCCGCTAAAAGTTTATTAGAGAAAACACCACCTTTGGGTGCACTTAAAGGCGAACCAAGTCGTCCTTTTCGAATAGATGGGATGAAATAGTAGATTGTATGACAAGGGAGCAAAATAGTATTTTTACGGCGAGGGCGCTATTTTGAATCCAGAGTGAAGCGAAGGATTCTAGAATAGAATCCCGAGCATAGCGAGGGATTCTAAAATAGAATCCTGAGCGTAGCGAGGGATTCAAAGTACATCGCCTGAGGGAAAAATATGTTTGCTCTCGAGTCATATACTCTACTTTTCATCTCGTTCTATGAGAAAATAAATAAGAGACAGTTTTAAGTAATTACTTAATAGTTTAATTTAAAAAATGACATGAATGTAAAAAAGGTCAATTACAAATTTATATTTATATACACTGGCGAAATTTTGAAAATTTATTGTCACTGTGTGTTTTATTTGGTATTGATATAGTTGTGGATTTATTTATACAGGATGACATTTTTATCACTTTCCAAAAAAAATGGGTATAATAGGTGAACGGAGTAGAAGCAAATGGCATACTTAGTTTTTGTTTTTTTAATTCGAAATTCAAAAAAAAAAATGTTTTCGTATGATTTGAAATTCGATATTTTACATTTTTGTTTTTTAATTTCTCTTGCTTTGTTCTAATATGAAAAGTTTACTTGAAATTTGTAGCGTTTTTTGATGATGGATCAATTCTTTTCTAAGCTGTGGAAAAAATAAAAACAAAACTAGGTATGCCATAAGCTTCTACGCCGTTCACCTATATACCCATTTTTTTTCGGAAGGTGATAAAAAAGTCATCCGGTATTTTGAGTATTTGTGATCTCAGTATCTTGCTGGTGCTCAGGAAAAGGCATTGATGCCTTTGCTGTAGAAGGGCGCGGCGACAATGGTATGTACAATGCGTATCTGTGTATCTGTGGAGAACGTTGTTAGTTGCACATTTACATGACTCTTTGTATTCTATTTTTTGTATTAAATAATGTGTAATTGTTGGTTCTTCCGAAAAAATAAAATAAAAAAATAAATAAAAATGCGGGTGCTGACCCCCGCACCGTACAAACACTTACAGCCAGTAATTTATACAACTTTCGTTCGATTTCAATGAACGATTCATGTTCCAAATTCAAATCTCATTACTGCCCGCTAAAAAGTCTAGTAGAGAAAAGAGCTACTTTTTTACAAAACGACACTTTTCGAATAGAAGGGATGAAAAGTCAATTTACGAAGTCGAGGATCATAATGCTCTTCCCACCAGTTGATTATTTTGTTCAAGATACTTGGAAACTTTCTGTTTTTTCTGAGATGTGTTCAAAGTTACTAATTGTTTAGACGTTTTTAAGAAAACAAGTTTTAAATGTTATAACTTAAGTTTAAGGGCCTATACCCCCTCAAATGGCTTAGCATGATCCTCCGTCACGCCTAAAATACTGCAGAATTAATTTTAAAATAAATATAATATGGTAAAGTTGAGGATTAATGCCAAATCTTATGTGTGACGAAAACACGATTTCATAAACTTTTCTCGATAGAAATAAAATCCAAAGTTACTTCCAAATCGAACAATAAACCGCTGGTATTCAAAAAGTACTTCAAATTAGATCATGAAACTTTGCTTATAAGCTGAACTAACTATAAAGCAGGTCTTATGTGTTTTATTTTTTAGTACAAACAATAGATTTTTTTAAATCGCAAAAAAACCACTCATTTCGCACTATTCGGCCGCAGTGACTGACGTAACAATCGCTTTGTAGTGCAAGTTGATTAGAACTTTATTCTAACAGTATTTCAAACGAAGTTTGAACCACCACAAATAGAGTTGCTTATTTTTGGGTTAGAAGAGCCATAAGCAATCGTTATGCCGGCTGCGTGCACTGTCCATTTTTCTAACCAAAAAAGTAGTTTTCCAGCAATAACTTGTACTTCATTTCAGTTAATATGATGCACATGACGACAGTGATATACCTTTTGATACGCTTTTACTTTTTATTAGGGTTCCGAAGTCAACTAGGAACCCTTATAGTTTCGCCATGTCTGTCCGTCCGTCTGTCCGTCCTCGCTTAATCTCTGTGACCGCTAGCACTAGAAAGCTGAAATTTGGTACCAATATGTATATCAATCACGCCGACAAAGTGGTAAAATAAAAATTGGAAAAAAATGTTTTATTAGGGTAGCCTACCTATATGTAAAGTAGAAAGTGATTTTTTTTTAATTTCAACCCTAACGTGTGATATATTGTTGGAAAGGTATTTAAAAATGAATAGGGGTTACCTAAAATCATTTTTTGATAATGTCAATAATTTCGGAAATAATCGCTCCAAAAGTAAAAAACAATGTGTCCCCCCCCCTCTAACTTTTGAATCATAAGTTTAGAAAATATGAAAAAAATCAGAAAAGTAGAACTTTATAAGGACATTCTAGGAAAATCATTTTGAACTTGATGGACACAACAGTTTTTGTACAAAAAAGACAAAAAGTTGTACAAAATAATTTCTGGACTAAGTTTGTAGTATATTCCTATATGCAAGCATTTTTACATAATGGATACCCACCTTTAAACTCATAAGTGGGAACACTTATTGTGACGGACGGGAAACTACGGAACCCTACACTGAGCGTAGCCCGACACGCTCTTGGCCGGTTTTTTATTTTATGATCTCCAACAAAACATACACAAAACATTAGTGGGTCTCCCTTGTTTGACCGAAAGGAATTTGACAAATTTCCACTTCCCATAAAATGTTTCGCATAATTTCATTTGCCAAATTATTACTTAGCAAAAAATCTATTTACAAAAAATTGTAACGCAAACCTAATGTTTGGGAAATGAACGTTTAAACTATAACTTGATTACCAACTAGTACTTTTAACATTTTTTATTTAGTCAAATATTTCAGTTGGAATAACAGTTTTACGCAAAATCAAATAAGCCAAATATTTAGTATCGTCAGTTTTCAATTCACCCTTCCATTCCTATTCAGTCAAATGCTTCAATGACAAAAATTGGAACTGCTAAGTGGGTAGGAGGTAAATCATAAATGTCGCTCAATTTGGGTTAGTCAAGCAAAACACTATCACGGTGTTTTGTAGCGGAAGTTTCTTGACATTGTAAGAATATTAACTAGTTTTTTTTAGTTAGTAGCGTTTTTTTCCATATTTTTTTTTCTATATCATGTAGTCGTTCCTGGGTCTGGGTCTGAGGTCACAATTTTAACCTAACCTTAACATTAAAAAAAAATAAGTAATCATCCTAATCTAAATAGTTCAGTTCCGGGTAACCTACTTAAAACAATCTATTTTTTTCTATTAATGCAAGTCGTTTCTGGCACTCGCCGGCCGCTGCCGCGGCACCGCTCGCTTCGCTCGCTCGGCTCGTGCGTAGGAGGTCACAGTTTTAACCTAACCTAACCTACCCATTTTGTTTAAAGAAAAAATTAACCTAATCTAAATAAGTGAGTTCCGGGTAACCGACTTAAAACAATCTCTTTTTTCTATTAATGCAAGTCGTTTCAGGCACTCGCCGGCCGCTGCCGCGGCACCGCTCCCTGCGCTCGCTTGGCTCGTACGTAGGAGGTCACAGTTTTAACCTAACCTAACCTACCCATTTTGTTTAAAGAAGAAATTAACCTAATCTAAATAGTTGAGTTCCGGGTAACCGACTACAAAAAAAATATATCTTTTTTTCTATTAATGCAAGTCGTTTCAGGCACTCGCCGGCCGCTGCCGCGGCACCGCTCCCTGCGCTCGCTTGGCTCGTACGTAGGAGGTCACAGTTTTAACCTAACCTAACCTACCCATTTTGTTTAAAGAAGAAATTAACCTAATCTAAATAGTTGAGTTCCGGGTAACCGACTAAAAAAACATTTTTTTTTTCTATTAATGCAAGTCGTGTCTGGGACTCGCCGGCCGCTGCCGCGGCACAAAAAATCTTATTTTTGCTTTAATATTTTTTGTCTTAACAAATCATTTCACCAAACGTTTATTGTCTGAAGATTGTTTGCTGTAATAAATCATTTGATTAAAGACCAAATGCCATAATGACATTATACTTGGTAATATTTTACCAAGTAAAAATTTGACCAAATAAAAATATGCGTACTAAAATCATTCGAAATATTGCAATGGTATAAAAAAAATTTGTTTGGGTAATGAAATTTTGGCAAAATATTTTCGGCAAAACGGCAGGATCCCAACATTGGTAGATTCATAATGTTACGGGTATAACGCTAGAAGAAGGAGTACCTAAGAAGAACCTAGTTTTACACGGGTAAACTTAGTATTACCCGAGATTTTTGGGTAAAGTTCGAAAGCAATAAAAATAATACACCTAAGTTTAACCAACTGCTAAAAACCGCGTGGCTGCACCTGGTATAAATATAACCGGCTAAAACTAGTTGGAACTGTACTTCGTCTTTAGTCGTCACAGTTGCTTTACTTTACCTAAAAAGCTTGGGTAATACGAAGTTTACTCGTGTATACCTAGGTTTACTTCTTCAAGCTGCATTTCCCGTAACATATACATACATACATCGTAGACTACTGTTTAAAATATTTTTATTATTTCCTTTATTCATTTTTAAACAAATTTGTTACATTTTTAAATATTAATTAAAAAATATATAAAAAACATTTAAAAATATAAAAAATTGTAGCCCACCGGTATCGGGAACAGGGTCCAAGCTACCGGCGGTCAGGGCTCCAGAGAGAGGAACCTCCTAACAATACGAGCCGTGTCCAGGAGTACCGCTTTCTGAATCAAGCCCTTGATCCAGCTGCCTAACGAGAGCCTCCTCAGGTATTGATCGAGGCTCTTGGCAATTAAGCCATGGGCTGATACGACTATCGGCACAATGATTGCTGAGTCCACTTCCCACATGTCAACAACCTCGCGAGCCAAGTCAAGATACTTGATTTGTTTATCTTTCTCTGCTTTCACGAGGTTCTCATCATGCGGGACCGTTATGTCAACAATCATTGCGCGCCGCTCTGATCGATCCACCACCACTATATCAGGCTTATTGGCTACAATAGTCCTGTCAGTGATGATGGATTGATTTATTATTATTATTATTATAAGCCTGTATTGTCCCACTGCAGGGCAAAGGCCTCCCTTCCCTCCTTCCAAATAAAATAAAATATGGTACTCGTATAATCAGTTCCTGTGATTCTCTCTTCGTCGTGTCGATGATTTCCTGTAATGTTAACTACTGCACTTCAACTTCAATTCAGCCATTCCGATTACAAGAATAAAAGATGTGGTTTTAAAAACACAAGGTCATTTTACTCCAGTCTTCAGTTCAATACCCTGAACATTCCAACGCTAACCCACTGACCGGTGACCGGCAGGAACTGAAAAATTGGCACACAAATAAGAAAAAGATCTCACATTAATAACTGATCAAAAATATTTACCCATCAACGACTTTTTGTAAGCTCTGTTTACGACTAAAGAGATGATGAATCATATCAATCAAGAATCTTAAATGGAAATACAAGAAAATAAACAGACCTAGCCCAATTTTATTTTTTATAATTTTGGCGCGTGTAATTTGTAAAAGTCATCTCGAGAATTTGGGGCTTTGTGTTATTTGAAGTCGTTAACCTTTTAATGCTTCTCATTCTAAATAGGTGAAAACTTAATCATTGTCTGTTTATTAGTTTAGTAATGATAGCCTAATGGTATGGCCGATCGGACTGCCAAGTCATACGTCTCGGAAAGTGATAAGAATACAATCATCATCATCAATCAGCCTATTAATGTTCCCACTGCACAGGCAGGCCTCCTCTCTATGGGAGGGAATAGGCTATAATCCACCACGCGGGCCCAGTGCGGATTGGTAGATCTCACATGTCTTCAATTTTTTTGGCACCACTGGGCCACCGCTGCTCTCTCCTGGACTTTCATTTTGACCTAATTTTCGTAATCAGCGACCTCAAAAACCATGAAAACGACACCCATGATGGAATAACCAAAAATTTTCCTCGGCGCCATTTTGGATTTTCATTTTGACCTCATTTTCGTTATCAGCAACCCCGAAAACCATGAAAACGACACCCATGACGGAAAAACCGATTTGTTTTTTTTTTTTATAGCAGTGGTCTCAATGGCAGTGGTGAACAAATAAATTGCACAAAGTAATGCGCCTGTATGGGTTCGAACCCACGACTTACTGTTCGTAAGTTGGGGCCGCCACCACTGGGCCACCGATGCTCCTCTATAAGAATACAATACGCACATGAATCCGAAAAATCAGAGGTACTATGTAGGATAAAAGAAACGAGGGGATTATAAGTTTTGTTGTGTTCAAGGTTTTTTGGATGCTGGTTGGGTAAATTGTGTGTTAGATAAGCGATCGTATTCTGAGTATCCCCTCGTTTTTTTTATCCTACAATGGTAGGAGGACTTCTGATTTTTCGGATTCATGCGCGTATTGTATAGTTATCACTTTCGAAGGTCAATCTCGCGAGGAAACCAAACCAGCATGCCTGAGAGATATTAATTCTCGACAGAATGTAAAGCCAATTCAGAAGCCAGGTTAGATTCTAACTAGAACCACACGATAAAGAAGAATGAAATAATGTTTAGCAATATAGGTAACGAGTCAACAAAGCCTGGTTGACGGCCATAGGGCTCAAATATAACTACCGGAATATGGATGAATATACAGGCTGTCCGGTAATTAATGGATAACTTTGAAATGGCTTATGGTAGAATTTATGGCCATTTAGAAAAAAAAACGAAAAAAAATCAATCATAAGTAGTACCTGTATGGGCCATTTCAAGGTTATCCATTCGTTGCCGGACACCTGTCTATATAAATATGCTCTATAAATGTACACCAAAAAACCCAAAAACCTTTCATTTGCAAAATTTCCAGTAGGTACCTACTAAATTGCAATAACTGGAAAATCTTTATGCAGAAAATATGATCTAATACTAGATTGAAATAGCCAAATGCGATGACAAGCGATAATAAAGCGCCGGACGTCTCTTTCTATAAAAATACAGCAAACAATAACATTGAGTTAATAAATTAATATTCTATGATAACAATTCACATATCGTTTTATTTACTCTGCAGTGCGACGATGCATGACTGACGGGACAGTCGCCTACACATGTTGGGAACAGATTTGTGGAGAAATTTGCATGGAAACAACAGGTATTATACTTTTGGAAACGTTTACAACAAACACTATTTAAAGCCTTCAGAGTTTACAACTTAACTTACGCTGTTATTTACGGGATATATTCCGTGATTTACAATTTTCAATTATTTTCAAAAAATATCGCCGCGATTTTCTCGCTCGTGGAGGCGCCGCCTATATTATCGTCCTTGCCAAGTTTTTCTATACACTCTCTTTAGGGTCGTCTCCACGAGCGAGAGAATCGCGGTGATATTATCGTCCTTGCCACGTTTTTCTATACAGTCTCTTTTGGGCCGTCTTCACGAGCGAGAGAATCGCGGCGATATTTTCGTATAGAAATATACGTTGAATTGCTGCAATTCTCTCGCTCGTGGAGGCAGCCCCTAGTCTGAGCACAATTGCTGCAATGGGCGCAGTTTTTCAGTCATCCCGCGATCATGGCGTCTGCAATAGCGTCGAAATATTGAAAGCTGACAATAATTGAAAATCACGGAAGATATTATCCCGTTAACGTCAAACGTTTACCACAGTTCACCACCGACTAAGATTGAAAACTATTATGATGGTAATACCATCTGCCTAGCATTTTCCCAAACTATGTTTAGATCAAGCTGAATACCAATATTCTACAACGAGCGACAAATAATCTGACCTCTAGGCTACAATCCTGAAGTTACTGGGTAACACGATACCCGAAAATCAACAGTAGTTCCATCATGGAACTGTTAATCTTACTAGTGGAACTAGTGATTAAAAAAATCAACACTAGTTCCATTATTTTCAGATTCTTTAAAAATGGAACTAGTGATTATAAAAAACAACACTAGTTCCATCATGGAACTGTTAATGGTACTAGTGACAATGAAGGTTGGTTGGCGGGTTGTCCTTTCTTGAATCGGATTTTGGACGTATGCCATATTGGGCACCCGCTTTAACGGCACCTGAGGCAATGGCACCTGAGGTATTCCATTTAGGGCACCTATCAATATTTTTCGCAGGTGCCATTTGTTACCAATTTCAAGAGTTTTGTTTTTTTTTGCACGGGATTCTTTACCTTTTTTCTAAAATAAAATCGTTACTCCCTGTTACATCAGCTATCTGTCCGTAAGTCCTGTCAAAATTGGTCCAGCCTTTCTAACCGAGCCAGACAGACGATAATAAAAATAAAGTGTTTATGTTATAAGTGCTGTATGTACTTTCATAAATATGAATTAATTTAGTAAAAAGGTGTTATTTTGAAATTACAAACAGACACTTCAAATTTATTTATTTGTGTGGATGTAGGTATTCCCAAACTATTTTAGGAAAGAGTCCCCTTTTTCCCTTAATATGAACTGATACCTCAGCTCAGACAACTATAGCCAAATTACCACTTTGGTAATCCCTGGTAGAGATAGATGGTGGGACCACGAACCGACCTCAGCAAGCGATGCTTGATCTTGAAGACCGACCCATGCCGCTGCTTTATTAGGCGACGCGCCACTTACACAAGTACATAGTATAAAGTTCAGAAGTAAGGAGGCGAAATAAAGCACTGTAAATACTTTTCTATTTCTTCGTTGTATATTTCTTCAACAAGTATAATTACACTGATTATAAAATAATGTAAGTCGCAGCGGCTGGAGAAAGAATGACGCGCGCTCAGTTCAGAACGGCTCCCACCTAAACTATTCCCGCCATTGCTTTACCGCCAATTTTATTTAATTTATTTAAAAGCGTAACTTCCGGAATCAGTCATTTTACGAACACATTTAAATCAATTGATCAACTGATATGAAACTGCCACAGATAAAAATAAAACACTTAATCAATTGAGCAACTGAAACTAAACGTAAAACAAATAAAATATAACAGTCGGCCATTCTGAACTTTGCGAGTCCTCTCGTAATTGTTAATTAAATTGAATTTTAACAATACAATAATGAACCTTAAAGCATGAACTACATTTAAGTAAACAATCAGAAACTGAAATCGTACAATCATTCATGTTTCTATTTTCATCAAACTTTACTGCTTCGGCCATCTAGTAAAACTAAAATTGTTCCATCAATTTAAAAATGAAGTGTGTAATTCTTATACAAAAAGTGCCTAGTAAAAAAAAATAAACATAGAATAAGAAATAAAATAAAAATTCATCTATACAAATAATTTTCATTTTCACAAAATACCGTACTCAATACAATATGTGGCTAATCAAAAAAAAGGTTAAACAAACTATAAAACTTTTTTTTTCAACAACTATTCAACATCATTTTCATTAAGTATCACTCAACGTATTTGCACACTCCCTTATTGGCTTATCGGCCTCATATGTGTGGAAATACCGTTGTCACAATATCTTACATACTCCTTCGTTTGGCTTATCGGCCTCATGTGTATGTAGATACTGTACTTATGTTACTCAGATACACGGATGCTCCCAAAATTGGCTTATCGGCCTCATATGCATCTTGTACCTTTCAAACTTATGTTTATAATTTAAACTCTACACGGATGCTCCCAAAATTGGCTTATCGGCCTCATATGCATCTTGTACCTTTCAAACTTATGTTTATAATTTAAACTCTACACGGATGCTCCCAAAATTGGCTTATCGGCCTCATATGCATCTTGTACCTTTCAAACTTATGTTTATAATTTAAACTCATTTAAAATTTTCTTTAAAATTCACATATTCAATTCACATTTTACATTCAATAATTTAAACTCTCAGTATGTCGTAAAACTAATCAAAGTACTTCCAATCAATCAATATTCATACAATCAATATTCATACAATCAATATTCATACAATCAATATTCATACAATCAATTTCATTTGCAAGTTAAAAAAAACATTATGTTAAACAAAATAATTATTAATTTCACATCTCAATTATTAGTTATGTCTTGATTATAGTCATTGTCTACTTCAGATTCTTTGTTGGACTGATCTGAACCCTCATCTGTGTCATCTAAGTACTTTTGGGTATATGTCAACCAAGGATAAATTTTATCTATTGATATAACTGCCTCATACCTTCTATTTTGTTTTCGCGTCAAAGGAGTGTCCTCCACGACATATCGATCATGATCTAATGCTTTAATTATTCTATAGGGACCTTGTATTTTAGGTAAAAGCTTTTTTGATTTTCCGTTATTATTTGTTATTTCCCTCTCTATCCTAACCAAGTCTCCCGTTTTATAAATTGTAGCCTCTTTTCTCTTTTTATCAAATCTGTTTTTCTGCTTAATTTGTTCATTCGACACCCTTAAATTTACTTCATTCCTAACTTCACTTAATGTTTTTGATTCGTTTCCATCGCAATCTAACAATGAAGCTATCATCCCATCTCCCTTAGTTCGTACCCTTATACCAAATAATACTTCGGATGGACTTTTACCTGTAGTTTTGTTAACCGTTGTATTTATAGCTAACTGTATCTCCTCTAAGTGTCTATCCCATTCGTTTTCGGAGCAATTATGGTTTTTAGTGGCAAGTGAAGCTAAAATTGTACGATTAAAACGCTCAACTTGACCATTCGCTCTAGGAGTTGCAACCGCATTTAAAACATGACGTATACCAAGTTTATTTATGTAATCTTTGAAACCCTTACTAGTAAAGGACGTTCCTCTATCACTTATTATCCTACTTGGAACACCAAACAGACTAACGTAATTGTTTAAAACTTTTAAAGTTGTCCTCGATTTAGTATTTTTAACGGCATATAGATTGATATATTTTGTGTATGCATCGATTAAGACTAATATGTAGGTATTTTTGGATTTACTTTTGACAAACGGCCCTAAATGATCTAAATGGATGGTGTGAAAAGGTTGATCGAGTTTTGGGATAGGATGAAGCATTCCCTGTTTTTTACCGCCGGGTATTTTGTGGTAAGAACACTCCAGACAAGATTGAACATATTTCTTAACAAATTTCCTCATTTTAGGGAACCAATACAGATCTTTTAATTTATCTAGAGTTTTCTCCATGCCAAAATGACCTAATTCGTCATGATTTTTTTTCAGTAATTGCCACCTTACCCCTTTTGGCACCACCCATTTAAGTTGGTCATTAACTACACGATAAACCTTTCCATTTTTAACCTTGTAATTTTGATAGATATCCATTACATTTTTAGCGTCAGGATCTTCCAATATCTGTTTAATTTTTTTAATCTCATCATCTACATTTTGCATAGTAGCCAACCAGTCCTCTGTCTCAACCGCTAGAATATCGAATACAGGTTCCGACTCAACATTTTGGTCGATCGCATTTCTGCTAAGCGCATCTACGTGATTCATTCGAGTTCCTGGCCGGTATTCGATACTGCAGTCATACTCTTGCAATTGTAACCACCACCTAGCTATTCTGGGTATTATATCTCTTTTGGACAGGGTTGTTCGCAGTGCATTACAATCTGTAACTATGGTAAATTTTATACCTAGAATATAAACGCGGAATCGATTTAAAGAGGCAACTACCGCTAGCGTCTCTAGCTCAAAAGAATGATACTTTTGCTCTTCGAAATTAGTCTGGCGACTGTAATAAGCAACAGCTCGCCACCTACCCGATTCGTCTTCTTGCAGAAGTATACCAGCAATACCCGTCTTACACGCATCAGTATGAACTTGAGTTTTAGCCTGGTAATTATATATTGCCAAAATTGGTCTTTTATTAGTTCCGACTTTAATAAGAGAAATGCTTGGTCTTGGTCTGGGCCCCACTCCCATTTAATATCCTTTTTTAATAATTTTGTTAGGGGTGAAGCTATTATTGCAAATCCTCTGACGAAACGCCTAAAAAAACTTGCAAGCCCAAGAAATTGTCGTACTTCATGTTGGTTTGTGGGTGCCTTGTATAATCTTACGGCTTCGGTTTTCCCAGAACCAGGTCTAACGCCATCCTCCGAAATTTCGAACCCCAGATAGTCAATCTTAGTATAAAAGAATTTACATTTGGCAACTTTAAGAGTAAGGCCAGCATTCCTTAATAACTGAAGTACGGCTTCCAATCGCTCCATTCCTTGTTGAACATTTTGTGACGGTATTATAATGTCATCCATGAAAGCAAAGGCCTCACTGTTTCTAGTATTTTTTAACATTTTGTTGATAGTTTTTTGAAAAACAGACGGCGCATTGGCTAACCCGAATGGCATACGAGTAAACTGATACTGCCCATCAGGTGTTACAAATGCGGTTTTGTCTTGAGAGGAAGGAGCGATTGGTATCTGGTAATATCCAGACGCCAAATCTAATGTAACAAAATATTTATAACCCCCAAGGCTGTCAATTTGGTCTTCCACTCTAGGTAACGGATAGTGCTCTTTGACAGTCTTGGAATTCAATGCCCTGTAATCTACACATAGACGCTGGTCGCCAGTTTTCTTTTGTACCAGTAATATCGGACTAGCGTAAGACGAGGTGGATTCCGTTATAATTCCGCTATCTAACATTTCCCGTATCATACCCTTAACTTTCTCTTTTTCAACATGAGCTAACCTGTATGGCCTGTACACAACGGGAGTCGTGTCATTTAAAGTTATGGTCATTTCTGTTAAATTTGTCAACCCCAAGTCACTTAAACCAAATGAAAAACAATCGCTGTATTTTTGTAACAAGGTTTTTAATTTTAAAATCTCGTCAGATGTTAATTCATCTCCTAACGAGATCTGATTTATAATAGCGTCAGGTTCCTCAACTTCGACTTTGTTTATATTTAAAATATTTTTATCTTTAATAATCGGAGCTCTTGTCAGTAAGATGTTTTTAATTAATCTTAAGGGTTCCAAACCCAAATTTACTAAGAGAATACATCCAAAACCATTAGTGATTGTATAAGCGCCGGGCATTATATAATAATTATGTTTGTTTACCGCACGTACTGACCCACGTACATAAACAGTGCAAGTCCTATTTTCTTCAACCTTTATTGGAACAGCTGCCATAGAATTAATGCTAGTATCTGATTCAATAATTAATTTTAGTTTTTCTCCTACATTATCGTACATTTGCTTTTGTAAAATTAAATGCTCATCAGTCTTAATAATGATTATGCCTGCTTGTTCGGTAAATGTATGACCTAATAATATTGGGTACTTAAGCAGGTCGTTTTTTACTATCAATACTTCTGTTGCAGCAGAAACGCCTTGGACAGTTAAATTAACAATTGATTTACCTATAGGACTAATCAATGTCTCACCAAAACCTTTAAGGGATGGCATATGTGTATCTGTATATGACAATCCTAATGTTTCAAAATCCCTTTGTCTAATGAGAGTACTCTGACTTCCAAGGTCAACATAACATGTCATTAATTTACCGTTAACATTAATGTCTAGTACGTATTTACTGTCCAAGTCACCTGCTATTTTCACTTCAGACACCGCCTTGTCACCATTTTTAATGCTAGTATTATTATTATTACTACTTGTATTATTATCAATGGTGTTCCTCAAGAGTCGTCTACAAGAAGATGACTGGTGTCCAAGTTTTTTACAGATGTTACAGGTTACAAGAGGTTTCGAGCATTTAAAACTAGGATGACCTAATTCACCGCAATTAAAGCATTTGATCGTACCACTATTATTACTACTCTTATTGTCACATTGCCCTTCAAACCGCTTCTTTAAGAATGGTCTCCTAATTTCTTTACTATCTTCTAATTTAACCGTTTGTAAGTAAGCTAATAACTGTTCAGGCTGGTTATAGTTAGCTGCTTGAGCACCTAATCGCATACTCCTATCTTCTAACCCGTTTATAATACAGTCTATCGCTTTTTTATTATATATTTCACATCTGTTTAATAAATTCATCTTGTGGTAAAAGTATGTCTCTAATGTTTCGTTGGGTTTAACTTTTCTATCTAACATTTCTTGTAATAATTGTGCATAATTTTGAACGGATGGAAATGTTTTAATTAATTTATCTTTCCATTCCGACCAAGTGAAATTGACAGAAGGAAGTCCCTGATACCACACCTTTGCTAACCCCATTAACTTGGGTAGGGAATAATGCAACAATTGCGGTTCACTCCATCCATACAATTTAGAGCATTCTTCTAATTTATTAATCCAAATATCAACAGTCTGTTCTTTGTTAGAGGGGTCAAATTCAGGAATAGCATTATTATTTATAGAAAAATGGTTCTGTGAAGTAGGCAATGACTTTAACAAATTTAACAGCTCACGGGCAGAAACATTATTCACAGATTCCTCGGTTTCTTGTTTAGTGTTACGTTTTTTTGAACGTCTTGCACTAGATTTTGTAGCAGACTTGCTTCTTGAAGAGGCACTATCAGTAGAAGAAGATGATGTACTTACAGTCGAAGACCGCCTCTTGTTCCGCTGGTGTCGATTGTGATGCTTCCGGTTTCGGTCATCACACCTGCTGCGACGATCCTTGGGTGTTCCACTTTCGTGACGCCTGCGTCGCCTACGTGGCGAAGATTCGCTGCCACGATCGCGACGTCTTCGTGATAAACTCCGCTTTCTCGATCGACGCTGATGCACTGGATTAGGAGGGGTCCCCGACTCCCGGTTAAATCCTCGTTCAGCTTCCTCAACTTCAAACATCACGACGACCGTTAGATCTTGAGTTAATATTCCGCTTCAAGTTTTAAGTTTTTAAACTGTCACTAGTTGTAGGCGCGGGAGGAATCAAATCCTTTTACAATCCCACTTCTGAACTATAAAGTTCAGAAGTAAGGAGGCGAAATAAAGCACTGTAAATACTTTTCTATTTCTTCGTTGTATATTTCTTCAACAAGTATAATTACACTGATTATAAAATAATGTAAGTCGCAGCGGCTGGAGAAAGAATGACGCGCGCTCAGTTCAGAACGGCTCCCACCTAAACTATTCCCGCCATTGCTTTACCGCCAATTTTATTTAATTTATTTAAAAGCGTAACTTCCGGAATCAGTCATTTTACGAACACATTTAAATCAATTGATCAACTGATATGAAACTGCCACAGATAAAAATAAAACACTTAATCAATTGAGCAACTGAAACTAAACGTAAAACAAATAAAATATAACAATAGATTAAAATAACAAACTCAACCAGTTACAGGATATAATATTAAGAACTCCACCGAAGCGTTACCACAATGACAGGAACGACCCAACTCCTACTCACTATGCACTCATAACCAATGGAAACAATCGTTATATTCAATTTTATTGGAGTATAAAGTCGGCCGTCCACTGCACACGCCACAAGAGCACAAAGTTTATAAAAAAAAAAACGTAGAACTAAACAAAAAATAAAACAATGTGACACTGTGTGCCTAAAGGCTGCGCCAATAGGCCCAGTTCAGCAAAATGCCAGACAACTAGTGCCCGACGCTGGTTTTCAACTGGACCTGGACTAGTGAGGTTACGAATGTGAAGCAGTTTTATGTTTTGTGTCAATGGTGGTGGTGAGTAGGTACATAAATATGTGAAATAGATCTGTATAACTCTAATCCGATGGGGTTTGCTACGCGATTCATTTGTTTGCCAGCCGCGCAACCATCCAGGTTTCCCAGAAGAAATATGAGCTTCGGGAATATTCGTCTATCTTCGGAAATAGGAACGCGTGATGATAAACTCTAATCTAGCTGCTGTACATAACGTGGCTATAGGTCGCAGTGGATGATCCCGCCAGCAACACGTGGGCTGCTGTGGAGCGGCGGTGACCGTTTCGCAATGAAATACGCACACGTAAAACAGATAAAATCAATTGCTTAGAGCACGCCACGAGCTCGAGGCTAGGATGAGCTTGTGGTTAAATAATAACAGGAAATAATAAAGCTTCCGAAAAACTAAAAATAAAAATGAACTTCCAACGACCTGTAATACTAGCTTGGTTAAAATGATTTAGCCAAAAATTAATACAAAATTAACCACCAAAAAATGTTGTATAACATGAGCTTATTCAAATTACAATTCTTCGCAAAATCATAAGCTAAACCGCAATATATAAAAAAAAAAAAAAAAAAAAACGAAAAAAATTCTAAGTTAGCCAAAAAAGTACCAAGTTTCCGAAAAAAAATACTAGGTTTTCGAAAAAATATCTAAGTTAGCGAAAACAATTTTATTGTCTTTTTTTAAACTTACACGATCAGAACACATTATAATACACATGTAAACGGGTAGGTATTTATCGCGGATTTTACCTTTAATATTAGCCCGACGCACGTTTCGACCGGATTGCACCAGCAGACTGTGTGAAGTATTGGAGGTACCGCCACAGCAAAGCGAAGGTGTTCATTCAACTACCCTCACTTGATCTATATAAATGTTAATTAGGGCCGGTTCACACTAGGACAGAAGACTACACTAACAGTGTCCGCATACTGAGATGATTTCACTTGACGAGTACACTTAGTGATCACTGGATTCCAAGCGGGAGAGAGTCGGAAGCCGTCTTCAGGATTGAAATTAGGATACTTCTTGATCTCAATCGCTTCCCGAACCATTTTCTTGTAGTAGTGCTTCTCATTTGCAAGGATTTTTTGGGTTGTGCAACTCCATCCAGTGGTTGGGTCCTGAGTCTATCACATGCTCCGCTATAGCGGACTTGTTTATGTGTCGATTTTTGACCGCTGCTATGTGTTCCTTGACCCTTTCAGCGACTGTTCGCTTCGTTTGGCCTATGTAGGAACGGCCGCAGCTGCAATCGATTTTATAAACTCCAGGAACCTGGAAAGGTACTACATCCTTCGGTGTACGCAGACGCTTAGCCAATTTGTTGAATGGAGTATAAATCGACTTTATTGAAAACTTCTTGAAAAGGTTCCGATCAGAACACATTATAATACACATGTAAACGGGTAGGTATTTATCGCGGATTTTACCTTTAATATAAGCCCGACGCACGTTTCGACCGGATTGCACCAGCAGACTGTGTGAAGTATTGGAGGTACCGCCACAGCAAAGCGAAGGTGTTCATTCAACTACCCTCACTTGATCTATATAAATGTTAATTAGGGCCGGTTCACACTAGGACAGAAGACTACACTAACAGTGTCCGCATACTGAGATGATTTCACTTGACGAGTACACTTAGTGATCACTAGATTCCAAGCGGGAGAGAGTCTGAAGCCGTCTTCAGGATTGAAATTAGGATACTTCTTGATCTCAATCGCTTCCCGAACCATTTTCTTGTAGTAGTGCTTCTCATTTGCAAGGATTTTTTGGGTTGTGCAACTCCATCCAGTGGTTGGGTCCTGAGTCTATCACATGCTCCGCTATAGCGGACTTGTTTATGTGTCGATTTTTGACCGCTGCTATGTGTTCCTTGACCCTTTCAGCGACTGTTCGCTTCGTTTGGCCTATGTAGGAACGGCCGCAGCTGCAATCGATTTTATAAACTCCAGGAACCTGGAAAGGTACTACATCCTTCGGTGTACGCAGACGCTTAGCCAATTTGTTGAATGGAGTATAAATCGACTTTATTGAAAACTTCTTGAAAAGGTTCCGATCAGAACACATTATAATACACATGTAAACGGGTAGGTATTTATCGCGGATTTTACCTTTAATATAAGCCCGACGCACGTTTCGACCGGATTGCACCAGCAGACTGTGTGAAGTATTGGAGGTACCGCCACAGCAAAGCGAAGGTGTTCATTCAACTACCCTCACTTGATCTATATAAATGTTAATTAGGGCCGGTTCACACTAGGACAGAAGACTACACTAACAGTGTCCGCATACTGAGATGATTTCACTTGACGAGTACACTTAGTGATCACTGGATTCCAAGCGGGAGAGAGTCGGAAGCCGTCTTCAGGATTGAAATTAGGATACTTCTTGATCTCAATCGCTTCCCGAACCATTTTCTTGTAGTAGAGCTTCTCATTTGCAAGGATTTTTTGGGTTGTGCAACTCCATCCAGTGGTTGGGTCCTGAGTCTATCACATGCTCCGCTATAGCGGACTTGTTTATGTGTCGATTTTTGACCGCTGCTATGTGTTCCTTGACCCTTTCAGCGACTGTTCGCTTCGTTTGGCCTATGTAGGAACGGCCGCAGCTGCAATCGATTTTATAAACTCCAGGAACCTGGAAAGGTACTACAGCCTTCGGTGTACGCAGACGCTTAGCCAATTTGTTGAATGGAGTATAAATCGACTTTATTGAAAACTTCTTGAAAAGGTTCCCAATTTTGTCCGTAACCCCTTTCACATAAGGCATGAACGCTGGCTGTCTTGGGGGGTATTCGTCGCGGGTATAATAAACGGGTATCCGTACCCGTTTACATGTGTATTATAGCGAAAACAATACCAAGTTTCCGAAAAAAATACTAAGTTGGCGAAAACAATATGCTCTGCTAAAATAATCGTATTCGTAAGCTCTATAACTTAGGACGCAAGAGCGAGCGAAGCGAGCTCGGGACTTGGGGCACCCCGACTCCGGATAGGATAGGTTTGAATGAGATGACAATCTTCAGAGCGAGCGACGCGAGCGAACTAAGACCGATCGAAGCGAAGGAGACTGAGGTCGTGGATGGAGCGTTAGAAATAATGTTTTACCACAGACATACGTTTTATCTTTCACGAGTCTTGGGTATTAAAAGCCTCTTTGTTTTATTAGTGTGTGGGAACGGTTAAGGGCATCAATTGACTCAACTAATTAAGTATGCGTCATGGTGGGTGTTACGTTAACGAAGTGCTGAAAAGAAAATTGTGCAATGCTTTATTAATGGCTTCGGCATTTTCTGACTGAAAGAAAATTTCCATATGTAAATATTATGAGTTCTGAAATAACTTATCAGTTAACTTGGCGTACATGGCATACCTAGGTTGATACCTGGAAGTTTATTGTCAAGTTCATTGAAACATAATTATTAATTTAATTATTTAGGATCTCCAACAATGACTAAATAATATAATGAGAAACCTCCTTTTTTAGAAGTCGATTAAAAAGAGGTAAAATGTATTTGTAAATTTGTATGTAAGATCTTCGAAAGTAGTGATTCAATTTACCACCAATTCTAAAATTCCTTTTACTGGCAGAAAGCCACATTATTCGTGGTTACTAAAGACTATATAAATTATATTTATATCATGCTTATTAGCCGACCTGTCACAACTTTTGCGGACAAAGTCACGGACGAAGTTCTAGTGAGAAATAAATTATTATATTGGCTTAAACAGCAACAGAAAACTGGTGACTAAAAATAATCAGTATTAATAAAATTCATCATCATCTGCCTAGCCTGGCTTCTAGTCTGACCAGATGCAACTGAATAATATAAAATAAAATAAATAAATAATAATATATACTATTAATAAAATTACGAGCACAAAAATATAGATAATCACTCACAGGTATCATATAGAAATGCCATAAATTACCGGTGTATTGTATATACGTGCTGCAAAAGTATGCATTATAAAAACTTAACCTCTACACTCACACAGTCATAATATTACATATTTTAATAGTATCCAAAAAGGTGCTCACGGCTAAATAATAACAGCCACTTGGATCGATCTTTAGGTTAAGCCGTGCTTTGGGTTGCAGGTTGGTCTGTGGATGGGTGACCACCCTTACATACCAAGTATCCTCCGAGCTTCGGAAAGCACGTTAAGCTGTTGGTCCCGGCTGTCATTTGTAGATCTTTGACAGTCGTTACAGGTAGTCAGTGACCCAAAAAGTCTGACAACCAGTCTTACCAAGGGGTATCGTATTACCCAGTACTTACTGGGTGGTGGAGGTCAGATAGGCAGTTGCTCCATGTAAAATACTGGTATTCAGCTGCATCCGGTTAGACTGGAAGCCGACCCCAAAATAGTTGGGAAAAGGCTAGGCGGATGATGTTGAATAGTACCCAAGAAAAGGCATGCTGTACTACTTGAGGCCGAAAACAAGTGACGAACTTTTATACCCCTTACACAAGTTGTAGCTATATTAAACCAAGGGTGATTGAACACCTACCGACCACTCCAGACAGGTCAGTGATTCAGACGTAGTGACCCAATGAAGCAACTTTGATGAACAAAAGCTGGTTTACTATAAATCCTAGACAAATCCGGCTATAAGCAGATAGATGCAGCAGTGCCACATTGACAAAATAAAGGTGCTAATGTGACAACAATAAAACCAGGGGTAAAGCAATAATTATCACTTGCTTCGGTGAAGAAAAACATCATGAGAAAAAAACCAGCATGCCTGAGAGATATTTCTCAACAGCATCTAAAGCCAAGTCAGAGGCCCATGGGCGGTATAAAACTCTGACACCAGGTTAGGCACTAACCAGACGATATAGAGAGTCCGCGTAACATTCGTCAGTTTCCCTCACTCGTCAGTTTCCTTGATTCGTCACTTTCGCTGATTAAACAGTTGTGTGAATTCGACAGTTAATTTACCAGTTTCTATTAAACTGCTCATTTGCCAGTTTCGTCGATAAAGGAGTCCGAGTAACACTGGTCAGCTTCATGTGGATGTTTTTACATGGTTATTTTACTTACATTTTTGGACATTATAAACCTGAAAAATTTAAGCATTCGTCCTCCCTAGGTAGCTTCATGCTCATTTCTTGGAGGCTTAGCAACGGCTTTGGCCTTTTACCTGGTAATTCATGTTATTATTCAAGTTTTTTCTGTAGATTTTTATCTCTCTTAAATCTTTGTTTACCTTTGTAATGTCAGTTAGTGACAGGCCTAGTTTTATTTTTAATTTATTGCTGGAGCTACTTGTAGGTCGTATAGGTAAATCACATCGACCTCATTATTTTTTCTTTTTATTGTGTTCTAGTGATAGGAGCCTGGTGGTGGAATTGGGCAGTCTACGTCTGGAGCTGAAAGGCATCACAAGTCTTGAAGAGTGACCAGAGGAAGTTTTCCTCTACTGTGATTTACAAGTTAATGTGTACCTGTGCCATGTCTTAGCATCTGTGGCCCAGGCTACAGCAGTGGCGACCCTCCATCCTCCCTTACGATCTGATTAAACTGACCGTCTCAGCAGAAAGAAAAAAACTGACGTCCTCCGGCCTTCCGGGAGGAAGATTGACGGCCTCCGCCTCCTCGGCTGCAATGACGAAGCCTCGACCAGTTTTACTGATGGAAGACGAAGCATGATGAACCTCGATCAGTATCCCTGAAGGAAGACTGAAGCCTGACGTCCCTCGGCCACTACTACAGCCTAGAGGCCCGCCTTTCTCCAGTTCATCTCACGTTTATTTTCATTTTCATTCACCCACGTCTGACCTAGTTTAGTTATCTTCTAGCTCCAAATAGGTAGGCCCTAGGTTATTTCTCAATAATAAATTCTTATAACCTTGACTATTTCTTTTAACCTTACTCTCCTCCAGACTGAAAGTTAGGTAGGTGAGTGCTCAGTGTGACCTTACAGTTTTCTGGCTCCTACCAGGAAAATGTAACGTTACAGACTCCTCACTCGTCAGTTTATTTAATTCGACAGTAAGAAGCAAGTAAAACATTTTTCTTCTTGTCCGTGTATTATTTTGACTAGACCTTCTGAATTCAAACTCGTCCTTAAGTTGTAACATTTTCGTCCAATTTAACAAAGTCCTGTAACTTATTGACAATCATAACGTGAGAAATTAGGTCCCCAGCCTTTTGTTTCCACGACCCATTGGCTATTGACTCGGAACACTATTTGTTCTTCAAAGAGATATTGTTTTTAGCTTAATGGGTTTCTAGAGAAAGGGTTTGGCTACTGACCTGAATAATTTGACGTAATTATTCCTTCTTTATTTAAATGGGGGCCAGACAAGTCATTCCGTGTTAAGAATTAGTAAGCAAGGGGTCGAGTGGGCGCTGACCGTAACAGTTTGAGGTTAAAACGTCGTTTTTTAGCGTTCCGTACCCAAAGGGTAAAAACGGGACCCTATTACTAATACTCCACTGTCCGTCTGCCTGTCCGTCTGTCACCAGGCTGTATCTCATGAACCATGATAGCTAGACAATTGAAATTTTCACATATGTATTTCTGTTCCTGCTATAACAACAAATTAATAATAAAATGAAAGATTAAATGGGGCAGCCCTACTATGATGGTACGGAACCCTTCATGCGCGAGTCCGACTCGCACTTGGCCGTTGTACGGTGTTTCACTGCCAGATATTTAATTGCTTAACCCGTCATGACGGTGGAGAATTGTTATACGGACGTGGGGGCTGGGTCATTATGACCCACTTATATAACCTAAGATATTTTCGTATACTTTTCAAACTACGATACCTACTTTTTTATGAGAATAATAAGTATATTTTAGTCAGCAAATAAAACACATTAACAGAATTATATATGTATAATCATTATAATAGAGCTTTTATAATAAGCATTCGCAATAATCTACAAAATTGGTCTCTCCTCCCAACTTAATAAGGCTTAAAATTTAACAATATTCTATATACATTTTAAAGGCATATTTACAGTCTTCAATGTCGTGTCTTACTGCAACAAAAAATAAAAATAAATAATATTATGAAAAACTTAATAAAAATCACGAGTGTTTACAATCGTCACAAAGGTGCGATATGTCTATTAAAATTAACTTTGCTGTGCCCGACAGGGTCCATAATTATTGTTTCGATAATATGTACAGTCGTGGTTTTTTCCACCCGATCAGTTAAACATTTTTTCGCTTAAATTATGCGGAGGCGCCGGAGTCAGGCCCCCTTAAAGTTTAGGCCTATTAGGAAAGCGTCAACTTTGGAGCGCAAAATAACAATAACTCTCGTTTGGCGTGCGTCGTCAGTGCGCTCGGCCGATTGGTATCTTTTCATTCATTATTTCTGTACAAAGTCAACGGGGCGGGGCTAGAGAGTGTTTCTATGTTGTAAGTCCAAGCAAAAATTAGCTTAGTGGTGATCAGGCGGGAGTTTCCTCGATAGTACATATTATGGAATGCAGTAATGTATTGAGTATCATGTTCAAATACGTTGCTTTTTAAGTACGTGCTGCTACCTGCGATGTAGACCCTGAGCTGAGTACGCATCAAATTCAGTTACACAAACTCTACAACTTCAGCTACTGAGAAGTACAGCTACGTGGTATTCGTAGTTTCAAAATTATAAGCAATCTTAAACACGTCAGGTCATTTTGACCCAACCCTAGGTTAAAAAGACAGTCAGTAAGTGGATCTGGCGTGATTTTTACGATTTGACAAACTTGCAGGTTTTTTTTAGCACACTCTTGTTTGATGTACACTTTATTCTCTTAATTTACGGTATGACACAAAATAAACTCTCATAATAAAACGTTACATTATACTAAAATAATTTCTGAAGTTCATCTGCCAACGGCTTCCCTTGCGGTAGTCGTAAATATAGAGTGAATCAGCGCGATCGTTTGAAGGCAATGATCTTGAAGCCATACTGTGTAATGCAAGGACCTAATATGAACATTACAAAATGTAGAAGCAGTCAGTTCGCAGAAGCAGATATTTTACTTTGTAATATTTAAATTATTTACATACTAACTCTATAATAGAAATAAAAATATTTACAAGTATAAAAAAGGGCTACAGGGTGTCGAAAAATTCGTCCACATCGCTGTCAACAGGAAAAGTGCCCAGAAGGCTGAGGCAGTATTGCCACGTTGGATGGCAATGCTGATTCTTTGGCCAAAAAATAGGCCCGCCCTCTGGTCACGTGAAGAGTCGACCAACCATTTGGCGATTTCTCTAAAAACTAGGTGGGCACTAGTGTTTCAACCCCAAACGGCTCAAACACATAATTACCAATTAAATTATTGTATTTGCGCCGTTTGAGGTTTTCAGCACCTGCAGCAGCCGCCCCAGCGCAGCACACTGTGCTAGGAAGATGGGATGGCGCAAGGGTGTCGACGCAAGTTGCGTCCCACACCAAAGGCCTACCCAACTTCCATGGCATTATGGAAGCAGATTGTTTTAGATTTTTATCAGCCTAGCTTTTTCCCTATGCTGGGGTCGGCTTCCAGTCTAACCGGATGTAGCTGAATACCAGTATTTTACAAGTATTTACTGCATATCTAACAACCACAAACCAGTTAGTACTGGGTAATACGATACCCCTTGGTTAAGACTAATTGTCAGACTTTCGGGCCGCTGGCTACCTGTAACGACTTTACTTCGGCTTAGACTTCGGCTTTTGTTTCGATTTTCATTGAGCTCAGCCTGTTAACACCCAACACTGAGATACAGCCCCCCCCCCCCCCCTCCGCTGTGAAATCCAGTGGACCGTATTCCTAGTTCAGATAATTAAATGCCACATGTATTCTCATTTTTGGTTCTAGTCTTCCAGGACATGCTAGTTACCTGACGATGGGTTCCTTCACCGTTTTGAGTGCCAGTAGTGGTGATGAAATAATTTACACTAAGTACCTGCACCTGTACCTGACTGGGTTCGTACCCACGATATGCAATTCATAAATCGAGGTCGTGAACCATCACAGCTCTCAGTAGCACAGAGCGCCACAACTTTCTGTTTTTATGCGATGCATACGACTGAAGTCTTAATAAAAAGTGGTCGACTAGAGCTTTCGACCCAAACTGATGAGTTGTTGGGTAGTTTGTTCCGCCAGTTCTGCTCCTTAAGCATGAATGATAGGAAGCGGTGAAGGGCAAGCAACAAAAGGAATGGTCATTCTGTCTTTCAAAGAGTGCCGATTTTGAATAAAACTTTTAATTTTGACTTGGCAGTCCCTATTTGAATTGTATGCAAAAAATTGAAAGCTGATGACAACTTTCTGTAAAATCTATTAAACCACTATGGTTGGATGGCTAAAGTTAGTTAGTAAAGTTTCTATCTATCTAATCAACGAAGTGCGCACGTGTCTAGAGTTGGGATCTTTGTTCTAGATCTTACTTACTTCATCTAGAAGTTGAAATATTGTCACAAGTGCAATAATTGGGTTAACTTTAGATCAAGTCACTTTTACCATTCTTTTTTTTCTCGGATGGGAAATCATCAAATGACTCCTCCCGCTCTGGGCGGAGCAGGAGGAAGTGTCAGACTTTTACTGACTAAAACCCATCCATGTTCCTTCATCGCTCTTTGTGTTCCGGGGCCACGGTATCTTTTTAGAACAGTGCCGCAACCCCGGCAGGTCACTTTTACCTTAGCTTTTGTTATTTTCTGCAGCAGTTGCACCACTGCCCGACTGGCATTATAGGTCTTTAGATTCATTGGGATTTTAGAGAATAGAATGTACAGTCGTCATCAGAATGGGACATTTAATATTGTGAACAGTTGACTGCACATTATAAGAAGACATGGACGCTACAGAAGCGCCACACTTGTAGCCAAATTCTGGGTCTATTCAATTTAGCCATTGACACAGTAAGAAAAAGAGAAGGGATCTGATATGCCAATAAAAATATATCAACTTACTGTTCATACAAAAAAGCAGTACCTACCCTAGTACTAAAAATAAAGAAAATAATGGTATGAAACGGATACATTTCCCGGTTTTCTTTGATAATCAAATATTTGTTATTTCATAACAATAGCATTACGTCTGTAATCCACATTTCGTTAGTTATGGCGAATAGGGGGCGAGTGTATTTTTATCAACTGGGCACAGATTCAGACTCCGTGGCAGCTACCAATCATCATCAGCATCATCAGATTTGACGACCCGATTGGCGCAGCGGTAGTGAGGCTGCCTTACGTTCTTAGGGTCCCGGGTTCGAATCCCGGTCGGAGCAAATGTTTGTGTGATGAGCATGGACGTTTGTTTCCGAGTCATGGATGTTTATATGTATAATAAAGTATGTATTTACAAACAAAAAGTATCTATGTAGCATATCGACTATTTGGTGTCCACGACACAAGCCTCGTTGTTTAGTGTGGCACTAGATGGCGCTGTGTGTAATGTCCAGCAATATTTAAAAAAAAAGCAGAATCATCAGAATCAGCAGCAGTCGCGCTTGCGACCACCAACCAACGTGGCAGTATACATTTGTAATTTCACTTCCTAAAAACTCAAACCTGATGGTTTGAGTTTTTGATTACATGATTGTAATCAATCCAGATTTAGAAAGCCACACGTGGGTAGATAGCATATTGCATGCAGTAGGAAGACTAGTAGATTTGATGTATTTGCCTATCTCCATATCTCTATTGCTTGCCAAGTAAATGCGTCGTAGACTGAATTATTGGGCTCTCGTGTACCTATCGCTCGTTATTCATTACTGTGTATGTTTTGGCATTGAATTTAAACGTAGGTAGGTATTGAAACTAGTTTGTCATTCGGTTTTGGTTACGATTAGAAAGAATGAAGAAACTTATAGTTATGAGTTTTTTATCAAAATTCAATTACTCAAATCTCTTCTTTTAAATAATAGCATCTTGTCGTATCAGTGTATTGTTTTTATCTCAAACGATTTTCAATCCAATCCTCAAAGTGAACAACTTATTATTCCGTATATACGTACATCTATTTACTCTTTAACATACCCTGTTTTTTTTTTTCATTTTTTACCTTTATCTTCATCTCACTTTCTCCTCTATTTGCAAAACAAACAATTGCTAGACCAAGCATGACATTTCCGGATTAGATATGAGCTAACGACTAGTTGAAATGTTGATTCTGCAAAGAGTAACAAAAAAAACAGGTGCATAAGGTTGTTTTGCTTTGAGCTCGATGACCGACGTAGATTCATAGCAAATATTATAAGATAATCTGTCTGTTATTGCGTCCCGAACGAAACATTTTTGCTCGACTGGATATAAAAGCGAATCTCTCGAGGTCCGTACCACCATCTCTTGTAGAAAAGAAAGAGTTAGAGCTAGACTTCCCGTATAGTTTCATCTCGTTTTTGCTTTAAGAGGTCATGGTAGGCCCTTAGATTCTTGTCGCTAGTTTAAAAATTGTCTTACCATAAGCAAGTACATAAATCGTTTGATGCTGGTGCCTATCAACTCAGTCTGTCGCAGTCCAATGTTAGGCATAGGCCTCTCCTAAACTGCTCCTCAACACAATTTAGTCTAACCGGATGCAGCTGAATACCAGTAATCATAATTTCAGCCGATCATGACCATATTTTTTCATAGCAAGAAGAATAGTAAAAAAGCATTAAACTGAAGTAATAAACAAACACTTATGCACTACTCTGAAGAAAAATGACTATATCATTATCTGTGCTCTATCTATGTAGAAAGTTAGAATATGGAGAAATTTGCGTTAATTTAATCGTTGCAAATTGCTGCGTTGCCGCCAGATTTGCTTACCGCGAAGAACACATTGATTGACGTGAAACGTGAAACATATCTAGCATCTACATTTGTCCACAAGTCTAAAGACATTACTCATAAATAGCATCAGCAGACAGTTCACGAACCACGGTAATGCGGCAATTTCCGATATCTTTAGACCATGAAATGTCTTTAATCTCAGAATAGTTCATGCTATGTTTATGCACGAGGCTGGAATGTGACATCAGATAGATGGCGATATAATTAATCTTTCTGTCGTCATTTCTAGGATAGATACTGTCAGCTTGCAACTTACCTGGGACCCCCTGGTCCTAGGTAAGTTGCAATCGGTTTACAAGCGTTTCATATTTTTCTGCAACGACTTTCAATAGAACCGGGATTTAATTATTAAGCTTTTCAGTAGCATTGGTTGCCGATTAGTGTATTTTTGGGGCATAGAAATTCGTTTTTGGAAGCGCGTGTGTGCGCGCGTTTCGTCACACGCGCAACTTAATCGAGCGTTGACGCGCTTATAAGCGCGAGCCGCGAGAGATACTGCAAATTACTAATTACTGAACACACCGGAATAAGCGCGAATGTGGCACAAAATTTAGCGCGCGTGTGAGCGCGTAAGCTGACACTAGCGTATACGCGCCAAAATACGCCAGTTAGAAACCGCTGAAAGTTAATTCAATACATTTTTGCCTTCCAATCATCGTCCATGCCGATGGTTTGTCACTTCTATAACAGACCTTGATGAAAAAACACAAACATTAATGTTTCAGCACACTTAGTTGATAATCTATTAGCTGAAATGGTGTGTCCAGATTTATAGTTCCCTGACAATTTAGTAACGAAGCAAATTACGTGGAAATATGATCTAGTAGTTGTATAAGAGTTGTGTTACTAGTACTTGGCAATGGATCTAAGCACGTTCGAAGAACACATTGTAGACAACGTGAGTATGACTAAGCTAGTAACTGTAGAATCGAAGTTTCATAAGAAGACGGTCTTAAGTAAATCTAGATGTTTGTGTACCGTCGTAATTAATTTGTTTCTCTTTGAAGATGCTATCCTTGACCATGAATCTGGTTTTTAACAGGATGACTAATTTTCAAAATTTACGCCTGTGCTATTAATTTACAAAGTTAAATTATATGGTTATAACTCTACTATCTAAACATGATAATAATATAATGTGAAAAAAGTGCTTTCAAAGTATCCTATCTTGCTTACCTCGGTACCTCTCGGTAGCTTATGTCAATACATTGTAATCTAATGCATTTTTGAAGCGAGACTCAGAGATCTCAGAATAATATACGGATATTAGAAAAACAATAGAAAATGACAGCATCCAAAACTGCATCACTATTATTAACATCATTTGCAGGCTTGTTCCACCAACGTCCGTAACGTCAATCCAGTGAACACATGCATCATATCTACAGTCCCTGGCCAAATTATTAGACGCACTATTAGATTTTATGCAAAATGTAAATTTGAGGTGATAGGTACTTTATAGTTTTCAACACAAATAAAACATCATTATTATTGAAAAAAATATGTATTTATAACACATTTGCTCGTAAAGGGTCTCTTATTTCACCCATTTCAATATCGTAATGTATCTCATTACGTACTTGTGCAGTAATGTAATGTACAACCACAGAGTATCTATATGACGCACGGTTTATCAAGATGCTCCATCAAAAGGGAACGGTATTTTTTTAAATCTTAGCAAAGAGTTTTTATGTCAAAAAAGTGGTTAACATTTTATGAATAAAATTAACTGTGGGAGATGAAATATAATAAATAAACATTTAATTCTTTAATTTAATTAATTTTGACAATAATTTACAACCATTTTATGTAACAAAAACACAAAAATATTAATTTACTTTATTAGTAATACTGGCTGTTTTTTGTGTCTCTGCCTTAAAAAAAGCGCTGATGCGCGCGCATCGCTAATTTGTGAACAAGTAAAAGATTTATTCGTTTAAGAAAGTCCGAGTTTTATTTATTTCCTCGCAAATATGTTATAAAACGTCGTATGACATACGTGCGCTTTGATAATTACAGCCTCTGCTTTATCTCGCCTACGGCTCGAGCTAGCAATATCGCCTCGGCTGTAATTTTCAACTTACCGCACTTATATCATAATGTACTATTATAATCGCTTTCATTGCATCTGTTAAGGCCCTTCTAACCCTAAAATTAGCAACTCTATTGGTGGTGGTTCAAACTTCGTTTGAAATTCTGTTAGAATAAAGTTCTAATCAGCTTGCACTACAAATCGGTTGTTACGTCAGTCACTGCAACCGAATAGTGCGAAATGAGTGGTTATTTGCGATTTACAAAAAATCTATTGATTGGACTAAAAAAATAAAACACATAAGACCTGCTTTATAGTTAGTTCAGTTAGTATGCAAAGTTTCATGATCTAATTTGAAGTACTTTTTGAATACCAGCGGTTTATTGTTCGATTTGGAGGTAATTTTGGATTTTTTTTCTAATGAGAAAAGTTTATGGAATCGTGTTTTTGTCACACATAGTACCTAGCATTAATCCTCAAATTTGTCATATATTTATTTCAAAATTAATGCTGCAGTATTTTAGGCATAACGGTGCTCCGTTACGCCTAAGTGTACGAACACAGTGGCCGCTCGACGCTATAGCGTCGGGCGGCGCGTTCTGCGGGGCGTCGAGCTGCCGACCAACGCGGCTGGCGTCTACTGTGGCCACTCACGTATAAATGCAAGTGTTTGACATGAACGCTGCACGCGCCGCCCCGCCGCACGCTCGATTCGAGCGGCCACTGTGTTCGTACACTAAAATACTGCAGCATTAATTGCTAACTCATGCTAAGCCATTTGAGGCATATAATAATATAGCCCTTAACTTGGGCTTCCTGACGGAGCGGCAGGCCTTAAAATCTAATAATTTTAATTTACTTCGAACAGTTCGCTCAAAAGCATTCACATTTAGCATCTTGGAGTTGCGATGTTATCAGTTTTGTGGTAGCAAATCTATTTTCCAGACAAATTTTCGTTAAATATCTTTCTGACCTTGCAGTGAAAACAATTTTTTTCAAGAGTTAATAAATACATATTTTTTCTACAATATTAATGTTTTATTTGTGTTAAAAATAGATTATTACCTACGTGGATACTAAAAAAATATAAATTGTATCTCGTAAAACAATAACATAAAATCTTATAATACGTCTAATAATTTGGCCAGGGACTGTACATACATACATCTTTAATATCTATGGAATGCTTTTTTTACATGCACGTGCCTCAGTAACAAATAACCGAAATCCCATGATTATTCCTCGTAACCCATTTTCCTCACAAACAACGTCTATTAACGATACACGCGTACAAATCGATGTTTTTCCTATAGTTACCATATAATATCACAGCATTCATAGCTACGAATGGAGGTCAAAAAGTTCGCGGAACGTAGGGGAAGGGGGTTGAAACTTTAAATTAAATTATTTTTCCTCTTCAATATAATAGGCTTGTGTCCTGAAAAAATCTAATTAGTCCGTCAGTTAGATTAACAAAAAATATTTGACACGTATTTTTTCTTTTGTTACGTAAACCAAAATTGACTAAGATACGACGCTTTTAAATTTGGGTTATTCACCAACTGGACACGAAGGACTGGACACGCGTGTGTCCAGTTGGTGAAACTCACAATTAGTATCACTTATTATTTCGTCATCTGGACACGCCAAAATTTTTACGCGTGTCCACTTAGTGAAACTTAAATTAAATCACTTTTATGTTTTCGCCAACTGGACACACGTTCGCATTTTATCTGAATTCATGAGAGAGAGTACAGTCACGCAGATTGATGTTCTGTATCACAATCATGTTCGGCCACGTTCCACAGTTGGGAACGGGTGATTTTGACAATTTCTGAATTAAAAAAAATAATATCAGAAATGGTGAATATTGAAATGAAATGAAATGAAATTGTTTATTCAGTAAAAAGGATGTAGGTATCACTTTTACACGTCATCACATTTTAAACTTAAGCTAGATGGTGTCGACATTTCGTATCTGACTACCCTGAGAAGAAATGGCGAAACAAACTCAGGGATCAAAGTCTGTTTTAAAGCATGTACAATATGTTTCATGTTTTATAATGAATTAAATAATAATTTGAACATACAAAATAAAATAATAATTGTAATGTCAAATTTACATGTTAAAAATTGTAAAATAATTAATTATAAAAAGGAAATATACAATAGGATATTCTATCAGATTTTTATGTCAATATTATAGAGGAATTACACAAAGCTTAGCAGAGCGAGCAGTTCAATCCCAAGCCTTTTTGTCATCTAAATAATCAATTATTTTATAGTACCCTTTCTTACATAGTTTGGTTTTAATGCAAATTTTAAATCGATTGATTGATAAATTTCTAATGTCAATGGGAAGTTTATTGTAAAAGCGTATGCATTGGCCCATGAATGAGTTGCCTATTCTGTGGAGGCGAGTGCGGTGTACAGCGAGGTTGTGCTTATTTCTAGTATTCAAGCTATGAATATCGGACATTTTCTTAAAATTAGAAATATTTTTATGAACGTACAATAAATTTTCAAAAATGTATTGAGAGGCTACGGTCAGAATATTCATCTCTTTGAACTTCTCTCGAAGGGAATCCCTAGGACCTAGATTGTAAATGGCCCTAACAGCCCTTTTCTGTAGAACAAAGATAGCGTGGATGTCCGCACAGGCACCCCAGAGAAGAATCCCATACGACATGACGCTATGAAAATAACTGAAATAAACAATTCTGGCCGTATCAACATCAGTAACTTGTCTAATTTTCTTGACAGCGTAGGCGGCCAAACTAAGTTTTTTTGACAATTTTTCATTATTATATTTATTTTACATTGACATACAAAATCACCTGTTCCCAGTGGAATGTGGCCGAACATGATTGTTGTTCGCGACGAACGTCACCTAATCAGCATACAGTGTTTTTGTTATAGTAAAACAGTGTAGAGTCAGTGTATAGGCTATATAGTGACAAATATTAAGTGCTTTCAGTGATTAGAATAGTAAAAAACAGTAATTTACATAAGCGCTAGACTCATATAAACTCGCAAGTGGAGTTTATAGTTTAATTTAGTATTTTAGTAAGATCCAGGTAGCCTAGGTTGTGACCTAGGCCTGGATATAGTCTTTTTTAATAACTTAGCCCTTCAGGAAATCCACTTTGACGAGAGTATGACAATCTAGGGCAGCTATACTCGTCAGTAATAGGAAAATTTGGTCTAACAGAATAACAATTGAAGGATCGTTACAGGCTGAAAAATACAGACACGACAAAATAAGTAACAGTTTTCGATAGGCCATGTACTCGTCTAGTATATGGCAATTATATACTTATAGTCACAGCAACAGTTTTCGTGTAATTCAGCCTGGAAGATCCTTCAACCAGCTACTGTTGGAAAAGTTGTCTGGTTTTTTGGAAATAATTTCCTAATTACATTAAAGATTATTGTGATTTTCATGTTTGTACATAAACAACTTTATGTAGAAGCCATATCATGTATATAATGTACTTAGATATAAGCACAAAATTGTAATTTTCCGAAAAGATGCATGTATCGATAATCAAAATTTTCATTAAAATTTTCCAAAATCAGGAAGCGAATCAGGGTTCTCGTTACAGTAAAGTTCCGGAGTACCTTAGTAAACACAACATTTCTAAGAATTGTGGTCATCAGTACGGCAAATATATTATGAAGAAAAACAGTGAAAAAGTTGTGCGCGAAAAGTCCTGAAGCTCCAAATCGCTTCTTGAATAGTTATGAAAGTTTATCAGTGTACTATTTCCCAGTAAACCCCCTTCCCTCGTTAGGTTCTACGCCTGATATTGCGTAGATTGGCTACAGTTAATTAAGTGTAGGACGTCAGCGCCGTCTGAGAGTGAAGTATAGTGTATGCGTGCGCCCGGTGTAGAAAGGTATAGGCAGACCGCTTGTGATACAGAAAATCAATCTGCGTGACTGTACTTTCTCATGAATTCAGATAAAATGCGGACGTGTGTCCAGTTGGCGAAAACATAAAAGTTATATAATTTAAGTTTCACTATGTCGACACGCGTAAAAATTTTGGCGTGTCCAGATGACGAAATAATAAGTGATACTAATTGTGAGTTTCACCAACTGGACACACGTGTGCCCAGTCTCTCGTGTCCAGTTGGTGACTAACCCTTAAATTTCTCAATACGTCACGCCGTGCTATAATTTTTAGTAAGTTGTGACGTCACGAGCCCCCACTCTCGAGTTTTGATGCGTTTTGTCTTTGTCAATATTCATTGATTTACAAAAATAAAAAATACGTGTCAATTATTTTCCAATACCTACTCTACCTGACGGACTAAATAGATTTGCAATTTATTGATGGTGGAAACTAGCCTAATGCAGTTCTCAGGACATATTCGTCAACTGGCGAGTGTAAAACTCGCGAGTGCACGCAAATTGGCACCTTCCGATTTTAATTTTTTTTTGTCGTCAACTTGATCGACCTTGAAAATCTGACGTAAAATACGTCAAATGATCAGCTCCAAGAACTTCTTATAAAATGTATAAAATTTGTACCCACTTTAAATGTAGATATTATAAAGACTTCACTTTAAAACAAATATCAATCATTTTTATTTTACTGTACTTATTATGTGCGAGGTATTATTATGTGAGAGGAGGAGCTCGTGGCTAAATAATAACAGCCGCTCGGGTCGATCGTTAGGTTAAGCCGTGCTTGCCTAGGTTGGTCTGTGGATGGGTGACCACCCATTACATACCGAGTTTCCTCCGTGCCGGAAAGCACGTTAAGCCGTTGGTCCCGGCTGTCATTTGTAGACAGTCGTTAGGTAGTCAGAGGCCCAAAAAGTCTGACAACCAGTCTTACCAAGGGGTATCGTATTACCCGGTAATAACTGGGTTGTGGAGGTCAGATAGGCAGTCGCTCCATGTAAAATACTGGTATTCAGCTGCATCCGGTAAAACTGGAAGCCGACCCCAATATAGTTGGGAAAAGGCTAGGCAGATGATGACTTATTATGTGCGAGCGAGAAATTTTCATCGGTAATTTAAAATATAAAATAAAAAAGTTGCTGTTTCCTATAAAAGACCAATACCTACACAGTTAAATTGTACTTAAGAATAGAACAAATATTTAAAAAAAAAACTATGAAAATATTGCATCAAGGGTTCTGAATGATGTGATGACCACTGGTGCGTGGATTTTTCCAGCATGTACATAAGCGTAATCAACCAACCTTCAGTTAGTATGCAAAATTTCATATTTTTTGCAACCTACTTCTTCACAGACAATATAAAATTATCGAAGCACGCGTACAAACCAACATTTTTCCTATACCATGGCATTTATGGCTAGGTACTTACCAAAGGGGGTGAACCAACTCTCGTTAGATCTTCACGTGGTTATCCTCCACGTGTAACGATCCAGTTTACGGCTTTTTTATGGGAATTAAACGGTTGTGGCTTGTCAGTAAGTGGACTGTGTTGAAATAAGGTCTAGAATTGATTAGCAGAAGTAGGTAAACCTATTATGGTTCGCTTGGAAAACTTTCTGCTACACTTTTTGACGAAAAAGTGAACTCTGACGTGTTTATTTATTTATTTAAGGACAAACAACAAAGCATACACCGAAAATACTTGTTTATGGCTGATGCTCAAGGGTAGTCCGCGAAATTCAAATTTTCTCACGTTTTTTGCAATTTGCAGGCCAGTGCTAGGTTGTATGTTGATTAAAATATTGTTCGCGACTGCAACACGTATGTAGTTACAGAATTATAATGATCAAATCATCAGTACAACCCTCCAAGTTCATAAAGGTGCAGGAATGATTTTGACCTTGATAAAGTCATTTTTACACCTTTATGAACTTTGAGGGTTGTATTGATTATTTTGATGATTATAAATCTGTAACTACATACCTCTTAAAACCGCGAATAATATTTTAATCAACATACAACCTAGCACAGGCCTGTAAATTGCAAAAAACGTAAGAAAATTTGAATTTCGCGGGCCACCCTGATGTATTTAACATTTTATAGTGTAGCCTTAATTAAAAGCTGCCACGGTATGCATTAAACATTAGAGAAAGAAAATGCTGTTACAAAACAGATCTTACCCGTTCAGATCTATATAAATAAGTAAAATCCGCTTTGCGCTGCTTTACCTGCCTGTTTCTGTGTTTATTAACTGTATTTATAAACCAATCTATTGGTATATAAATACAGCCAATCGAAACAAACGTGTCGTAAGCGTAACGTGTCGTAGGCAATCTGTGTCGTAGGTACGGTAAGGGGCATTTCAAGGTGGCTTCATGTTCTATTGAATCTCTATACGTGTGGAGGTCAGAGCAGTCGCTCCATGTAAAATACTGGTAGTCAGCTGCATCCTATTAGACAGGAAGCTAACATAGCTGTGAAAAGGCTAGGCAGATGATAATGCCAGGCCAGCTCAAGTACCAAGCCGCGGCTTATTGTAGTATAAAAATATGTATTAATTATATATTAAAAGTAAATAAATAAATATCGCTAGACATTACACACTGCCATCAAGTGTCACATATAGCAACGAGGCTTGTCATGGACACCAGACAGTTGACATACTACATAGATACTTTTTTTTTGTAAATACATACTTGTTATTATTAATAACTATATAAATAAAAACAAAAGGCCTTACTGACTGACTGACTGACTGACTCATCAACGCCCAGCCCAAACCCTTGGACCTAGAAAGCTGAAATTTTGCACAAAGGTTCCCTTTATAATGTAAACAAGGAATAAGGAAGGATTTTTAGAAATTCAACCCCTAAAGGAGTTAAATAGGGGATGGAAGTTTGTATGAAAGTCCGTCAGTTTTGAAGTTAGGATCTTCAAATGTTGTGTTTAGGCTGACAATTAAAAATTAATTTATACGTGTCTCAGCATTTTTCATAATTCTACCCCCAAAGGGTTAAAAAGGGGATGAAGCTGTTGTGTATGGAAGTCCGTCAGTTTTAAAGTTAAGATCTTGAAATTTTGTTTTTAGGCTGACGATTAAAAATTAATTTATAGGTGACTCAGCGTTTTTGATAATTTTACCCCCAAAGGGTTAAAAGGGGGGATGAAGTTGTATATGGAAAATCGTCAGTTTTAAAGTTAGGATCTTCAAATTTTGTGTTTAGGCTGATGATTAAAAATTAATTGATACGTGTCTCAGCGTTTTTCCCAATTCCACCCCCGAAGAATTAAAACGGGGGATGAAGTTGTTTATGGAAAATCTTCAGTTTTAAAGTTAGGATCTTCAAATTTTGTGTTTAGGCTGATGTTTAAAAATTAATCGATACGTGTCTCAGCGTTTTTCATAATTCTACCCCCAAAGGGTTAAAAAGGGGGATGAAGTTGTATATGGAAAATCGTCAGTTTTAAAGTTAGGATCTTCAAATTTTGTGTTTAGGCTGATGATTAAAAATTAATTGATACGTGTCTCAGCGTTTTTCACAATTTCACCCCCGAAGGGTTAAAACGGGAGATAAAGTTGTTTATGGAAAAGCGTCAGTTTTAAAGTTAGGATCTTCAAATTTTGTGTTTATGCTGATGTTTAAAAATTAATCGATACGTGTCTCAGCGTTTTTCATAATTCTACCCCCAAAGGGTTAAAAAGGGGATGAAGCTGTTGTAGATGAAAGTCCGTCAGTTTTAAAGTTAGGATCTTCAAATTTTGTGTTTAGGCTGATGATTAAAAATTCGTGTCTCAGCGTTTTTCACAATTCCACCCCCAAAGGGTTAAAACGGGAGATAAAGTTGTTTATGGAAAAGCGTCAGTTTTAAAGTTAGGATCTTCAAATTTTGTGTTTAGGCTGATGTTTAAAAATTAATCGATATGTGTCTCAGCGTTTTTCATAATTCTACCCCCAAAGGGTTAAAAAGGGGATGAAGCTGTTGTAGATGAAAGTCCGTCAGTTTTAAAGTTAGGATCTTCAAATTTTGTGTTTAGGCTGATGATTAAAAATTAATTGATACGTGTCTCAGCGTTTTTCACAATTCCACCCCCGAAGGGTTAAAACGGGTGATAAAGTTGTTTATGGAAAATCGTCAGTTTTAAAGTTAGGATCTTCAAATTTTGTGTTTAGGCTGATGTTTAAAAATTAATCGACACGTGTCTCAGCGTTTTTCATAATTCTACCCCCAAAGGGTTAAAAAGGGGATGAAGCTGTTGTAGATGAAAGTCCGTCAGTTTTAAAGTTAGGATCTTCAAATTTTGTGTTTGAGCTGATGATTAAAAATTAATTGATACGTGTCTCAGCGTATTTCACAATTCCACCCCCGAAGGGTTAAAAAGGGGGATGAAGTTGTTTATGGAAAATCGTCAGTTTTAAAGTTAGGATCTTCAAATTTTGTGTTTAGGCTGATGATTATTGATACGTGTCTCAGCGTTTTTCATAATACCACGGAGGGTTAAAAAGGAGAATGAAGTTGTTTATGGAAAGTCCTTAATTTTCGAAGTAAAACTCACTAAATTTATTATCTAAGCTTATGGTTGGAAGCTAACGCAACAGCGTTTATAAAAATGTCAACCCCTAAGGGGGTGAAAGATGAAAAGGGGGCTTTATCTGTACAAATAAATAAAATTGAAGTGTCTGTTTGTAATATTAAAACAACCGCATTTGACTACATGCATATGAATGTATATAGGGTACATATACCAAAATAACATTTTTTTCAATTTTCGTCTGTTGTCTGTTTGTTCCGGCTAATCTCTGGGACGGCGGGACCGATTTTGACGGGACTTTCACTGGCAGATAGCTGATGACATAAGGAGTAACTTAAGCTACTTATATTTTAGATAAAATCTATACAGTAACCTTCCTTCTGACGCAGTCGAGTAAAAAGAAGAAGAAACTGACTGACCGACATATCAACGCACAGCCCGAACCACTGGGTCTACAGATTCCAAATTTGGCAAGTAGGTTCCTTATGTAGTCTAAGTAAGTAGAATTCAACTCCTAATATGGAGACATGGGGTGACAAAGTCTGAAAATCAACTCACAGCCCAAACCACTGGGTCTAGAGATTTAAAATTTAGCACGCGTTCTTAGGAGGTGCACTAAGAAAGGATTTTTCAAAATTTACTCCCTAAGGGGGTGCAACGGGAGTCGAAAGTTTGTATGGGGAAACAAGATTAGTTAGACTGTTTTATTCGAAACTTCACAGGAGTACTCCTATCGGTAAATGGGTAGAAATGGGTTTCAGGTTTTTTCAGAATTAACCCGTAAAGGGAGAAATGGGTTCGGTATTGTTTGTATGGTGTATCGGGTCGGGTGTATTACAAAAACAGCAATTTTAAGATTTGATGTGGCGGACCTGAAATACCATCATCCCCTGTTGGGATGCGATGGGGTCGAAATGTCTAAAAATCAATATGGGTGTCGATTCCGAGATTATCATTGGTGCTGATTACGAATATGGCACTTATTTTTAGATTCAACAGATGGCGGATTCGACTTCTATACAGGAGTATTTTTGATTTATTGTGATGATTGTGATAACGATGATGGTGATAGTGATAGTGATTGTGATTGGAATAGTGATGGTGATGGTTGTTGTGATAACGATGATGGTGATGGTGATTGTGATTGTGACAGTGATAATGATGGTGATAGTGATGGTGATTGTGATAGCGATTGTGATGATTATAATTGTGATGATTATGAAATTTGGCATATAGTTTATAACCTGGATTAACATGTAGGATACTATTTATCCCTTTAGTATGATCCCGTGGGACAGTTACCGAACTTCACGCGGGCGAAGCCGCGGGCAACAGCTAGTAGAGCATAAATAAAAAAAAAAATCTGTTTGTCTGTGTCTGTTTGTTTGTACACGCTAAGCTTCGGAACTACTGATCGGATTTGAATGTTTTTCTTTTGTTGTATAGGTATTAGGTAAGTGTAGAATTTAGGGCTCGTCTGGTTTAGCTCTAAATCCTGGGTTGGTTGATATTTAATTGATTGGTTATGGTTTGGTTTTTGGTTTATGACTGGTTAAATTATACGAAATTATATGGTTTAAAGTTTATATTGAGACTGGTTATAAAATGGTAAATCTAAGCTAAATTAGCACCAAGATGGTTTGATAGGATTTGGTTGAGTTACGCGATTGGTGTCCGAACACGCACTAACTGGTAATACTTGCGATACATGCATTTATGGAAATGCACGGAGGCAAAAGTGCTGAGCTGTTCGGTTGAAAATATTGTACCGAACATATTCCCGAGCACAAGATGAGATAAACAGATAAAGTATAATCATCAAATCATCTTAGTTAACAAGTAAAATGGTAAACAAAAGTAAAATTTAGTAAATGGGCAACATATAGGCTATAATTTATCTTGGAAACTTGAACACCTGATGCAGAACCGCAACAGACTAGCTAAACTATAAAAGAAACAAAAATGGTACCATAGCAAAAATTGTTTCACATGATGAGCAGTTTCTGCTGAGAGAATTAATTTGAAGATCTGGAACACCTGTTGTGGAACTCCAAGAGCCCAGCTACAGCACCATAAGTGCTCATTTCTGGACACGCAGCGCGTTGCGCGGCGCGTCGTGCAGCGCGTTGAGCGGCGCGTCAAGCGGTGCGTCGGGCGGCGCGTTGTGCGGCGCGTCACGCGGTGCGTTGCGCGTTTTTCCATTTACGGAGAGGCGGTGTATGCAGCGGCGGTGTCATCTGTCATTATGTTTGTATATGCGCGCGCACTGCCGCGATGACCGCGGCGGTGCACGCGGCGGGGAACGCTGCATCTCAAGCAAACGCGCGTAAAAACGCCTCTCCGTAAACGCTCTCATACATTGTCATAATTATGTTTGAATTTTAAGCGGGCCGCGCCGCACGACGCGCCTCGCAACGCGCCGCGTCTCCGTAAATGAGCCCTAACACATATAGGAATGACGTCTTAGCAAAAGTTGTTCTGATGGGCATTTCCTGTTGACTTATCAAAATGTTTAATCTGATGGGCATTTCCTGTTGACTTACATGAAAGATCTGGAACCTCTCGGATCGTCTCGCGCATCCAGTTGTTTTCCCGTCCCCGGGCTCTTAGAATTCGACATCAGACGTTTCAGATCTTCTATTTTGACGACCTCGTTGTCGCTGGCATAAGCAACAGGATCCGCGTACGAAGTCGCGGGCAGAAGCTAGTTAAATAAATAAAAACATCCATGACTCTGAAATAAATGTCCATGCTCAAGTAGTCAACCATCATCATCTGCATAGCCTTTTCCCAACTATGTTGGGGTCGGCTTCCAGTCTAACCGGATGCAGCTGAATACCTGTATTTTATATGGAGCGACTGCCTATCTGATCTCCACAACCCAGTTAGTACTGGGTAATACGATACCCCTTGGTAAGACTGGTAGTAGTCAACCGTCAGTAGCAATTTTTTTCGCTGCGTTTTTGTTGTGTTATGTCATTATGGAGGTACCCAAAGCTGCTTCCCCAAAAGGACCTTATCATCGTTCAACTTTTCTGATAACAACAATAGGTCCCAGGTCTGTAGTTTCCAGTGTACATTACCCAATCAGAGTGCAGATAAATAAAACAAATTAGGTGCTTCGAAGTTCAAATTGAGGTCAATCGCGAGTCATTTAGAAGTCGCTTCTACGACCGTCATTTGTTTTTATTTTGTGTAGCACTTCAATACCCGCAATTACAGACACAATTAAAATAACAATGCACTGTGCCTCTGGAGGCACGGCCGGGAGCATACGGGTTAAAATTGTATTCATTAAAACTAGGCTAATTTTTCTCTACAATTTGGTTTCGCGAAATTTCAGCATTTGATTTTATAATAGTACTAGCTGTGGATGGGTGACCACCCATTACATACCGAGTTTCCTCCGTGCCTCAGAAAGCACGTTAAGCAGTTGGTCCCGTCTGTCAATTTGTAGATCTTTGACAGCCGTTAGTCAGTGTCCCAAAAAGTCTGACAACCAGTCTTACCATGAGGTATGTATTACCCAGTACTAACTAGGTTGTAGAGGTCAGATAGGCAGTCGCTTCTTGTAAAATCCTGGTATTCAGCTGCATCCGGTTGGATTGGAAGCGGACCCCGAAATAGTTGGCAAAATGCTAGGTACCTGAATAGTACCTACCTAATAGCTGTTCCCCGCAACCTTTAGCCGCGTGAAGTTATTACAAACATTTTACTTCCTTATTGAAATCGGATTTCGTTAACAATTTCTTAGTTTTTATTTTTTTGCACTGAAACCTAATTTCTGATTTGGTAAATAACTATTTTGAACCGTCCTCCCGTCAAAGTCGGTCCAGCCGTTTCGAAGATTAGCCGTAACATACACCATTACTTTTAGGTCGTTCTGGAACCAAAATCCATATACTCGAACATCGAACTCAGCACGATTAGGAGTGTTTAAAAAAAAATACAATAAAAAAAATTTGTTAATTATATTTTTCGTAATTTTTTAAATATTTTTTTATTAGTTCGATGATCGAGTTTATGGCTTTTGGTTCCAGAACGACTTTAAAATAATGGTGTAATAGACAGACAATCAAAAATTCCAATTTTTTTTTGTTAGTATTACCGTAATGTATACATTCAAGCATTCATTAAACAGCTGTTACGTTTAAATAACAAACGGACACTTTTTCTTAGGCCTCATGCGGCGGCGGGGCATCAGCGGCGCGTTCCAATGTATACATTTATATGGAACTGTTAACGAAGTCAGCGGGGCGGCGGCGGCGGCGCGGGCGCGCTCCCCGTGGACGGTTTGCTAGAACCCGCGCCCGAGCCGCGCCCGCGCCGCCACCGGCGCCGCCGCCGCCGCCGTCGCTGCCGCTGCCGCTGACATCGTTAACAGTGTTTATTTTCCATTAGTAAACGTTATGGTCTAAGCGAATCTTAAAACACGCATGTGTTCTTGTTTTGTAATATATCATTAAAATATGACTCGTTAATAGCTTGTTACGACTATAAACACAGAATCGAGGCACTTAAACGAGTGCTCGGTATACGAGCGATTTTAAAACTAAAAATATTTGTAAGTACTCAGAATATTTCCTTAATTTTAAGAATTTATTTATCATCTTATTGTGCCTTTTGAAACAATTTTCTACTAAAACGCTTTTTCATAGTATTTTGTCAAAAGCAGTAAAAAAAGGCCTCTGGCTTGTAAAACTTGGACTGGAACAGCGGTCTCACTCAGTGGCCTGAATACTCCTTGTATAAAAGTTTACAATAAAAAACCTTTTGAAAACAACAAAACACGTACATTTTCAGTACAAATAAGGGTCGGAGGGTAGCCTAAGTAAAAAAAACAGGTCCCTACTAAATTACGAACCTCAAATCTAGGCCACGACTCCAAGCAAAAAGTTTCTAATAGAAAAAGTAAAATAATATTTCAACTGAACACCTAGACTACAGTGCGTTTTGGGCTAAAGTACTGGCAATAAATTATGTCGTAGTCCAATACAGTTTTATTGCAAACTCCTTGTGACCAAATAAAACAAAAGCAACCGTTGAGCTAATAACAAAAGTTTGTAAAGCAAAAATATAGGTCGGTCGATGGTGGAGAAAGTCGAGTGCTTTGACCTTTGTTAGTAAGATTTTTTGTAAAACATTTTCCAGGTACAGTCGGGGTTCTTTTCCGCCTGATCAGTTAATTTTTTTTTCGCTTATTTCATACGGAGGCCACACCCCCTTAAAGTTTAGGCCTAAAGCATCAACTTTGGTGCTCAAAATAACAATAGCTCTCGTTTGGCGTGCGTCGTCAGTGCGCTCGGCCGATCGGTATCTTTTCATTAATTATTTCTATACAAAGTCAACGGGGCGGGGCTAGAGAGCGTTTTTATCTTGTAAGTGCAAGCAAAAATTAGCTTAGTGGTGATCAGGCGGGAGTGTCCTCGATAGTACATAACATAATAATTATCACGCCTGTAATCCCCGAAGGTAAGCATAGGTGTACCTAAAAGTACACCAACATTTCGCCAGTTAAGTTTTGAAGTTCCATGTAATAGGGGCAAGCCTATTGCCATCAACCGGACACAAATCCAGGTTCTGTGGCTGCTACTGAGAAATTCCTGATATAAAAAATCACTAGTACTTTGCTCGTCTCGGGAATCGAACTCAGGCCCTCATACTCAGTAGTCTCACTTGCGACGAGGCAGTACTACTGTTATACATAAAGAAGAATGGAGAGGTTGGATCCATGTAACTTAAAAACCGGCCAAGTGCGAGTCGGACTCGCGCACGAAGGGTTCCGTACCAATTATTATAAAAAAATCACGTTTGTTGTATGGGAGCCCCCCTTAAATATTAATTTTATTCTGTTTTTATTATTTGTTGTTATAGCGGCAACAGAAATACTTCATCTGTGAAAATTTCAACTGTCTAGCTGTCACGGTTCATGAGATACAGCCTGGTGACAGACAGACGGACAGACGGACAAACGGACAGACGGACAGACGGACAGACAGCGAAGTCTTAGTAATAGGGTTCCGTTTTTACCCTTTGGGTACGGAACCCTAAAAATCAACGGAGCGCCGTTCACGGTCTAGTTTATATTAAAGCAAGTTTGTAACAAGCTATTAACCAGTCATGTAAAGAGTTTTTCAGAATTCTATATTAAAAAATATTGAGTTACTAAGCGATGGGAATTAAAAGTTACGAATGGTTTTAATTTATATAAAAATAAGTCTTCGTGCAGTTTCGGAACGCAACGTTTGAAATTTTACCTTTTACAACTGAGAAAAGTGTCAAATTCATCTGTGGACAGAGTCTGTGGATCTTCTATTATTTTTTTGTGTTCAACAGCTACGTGGAATACCGATAAATGCCATTTTATGCCATTCTACTAGTAAATAATAACCAATAAGTCCGAGCCTCAAGTTAGGTTATAATCTTTTACCTTTCATAATAATATCTTCTTTCTCCCAACTTATCTATCCTACTTTTCATTTGCTTTTTTGTTAGTCTTAAGAGTCCTATTACATTTTTTAGGCAAATTCATGATTTTTGACGCAGTAATTCTCAGCAGCAGTAAGATATTTTAATTATTTGCTTAAGAATAACGATAGTGCCATTATCTTTCTTGTAAGTTGGAGTTACACATTTTCAGTTTTCTTTTCATGTAATTTACTATAAATATTTTTCGAACTCAGTTTGCAAGAAAAACCATCGACGATAGAACTTTGACGCTCAAATTCACATAGTTACATTTAATTCTTATAAAAGCTAAAATTACAAAAAAATAATTTGAACGTTTTACTTGTTTATTGTAGTTTTAGAATTTCTTTAAATTCCTTGAGTTTTCATGGAAAAAATCGTAAAGAAATAGTAATTTAAGCCATAAATGTCTTAATTCAGCGTCCATTATATTCCAAATAAACTCAATTTTATCAAACAAATTAATATGATATAAAATTTCGATCTACAATGAATAAGTTTCATTAGTTTTCGTTTGTCAATATAGGTAATAAGACAAAAATACAATAAATAAAATTAAAGTACCTACTATAATTCTCAATTCAGCTCGCTCCTCAGTCTCATGTCAGTCTCGTCTCTAATATTCGTCAATATCAATCGACAATCGTCCGAATATCGCTATTATTATCGACTCGTTTACGCCGACCGAAATAATTTGATCCAGGAAGTAAACATCAAAAATTTGCCTAAAAAATGTAATAGGACTCTTAAGTCGTTCTTTGACTATTCATAAGTTTCTACATGTACGCTACCCATATCATTGGGTCCCGAATTACATGCAATCTCGCCATTCTCTTTTATCATCGAAAAGATTCTTTAAAAGAAATGGACGATACTGACTGAGGAGAGGTTTGCCATTCCTCACACAGTCCATCATCTTTTCTTTGATCTATTGCAAAATAAATCCGATGCTATTTGCTTTTTTTTAATCTCTTCCACACAAATTGTTACGTACTACATCGGAAATGGGGAGGAAATTGCTTATTTGTTGGCGGATATTTGGGCAATAAAAGGACACGAAGCTTATTTATTTATTAAAAGGAGAACCAACCGCTAAAATAAGTAACAATTATTTTGTACTAGCTAACGTCCCGCGGTTTCACCCGCGTAGTTCCCGTTCCCGTTCCCTCACGAATAATGTGGCTTTTTACCAGTGAAACAATTTTTAAAATTAGTTCATTACTTCCGGAGATTACCCCCTACATACAAACTTACAAAAAAATGTTACCTCTATAAAATATTATAGTATAGATTAGTATAGATAAGCAACACAGAGCCAATTACAGGTTCTCACGAGTAGACACAGAGATGGTAATAGAAACCTTAGGATCACCAAATAGCAAGCACGATAATAATACAAATAAAAGGAATAAAAATCAGCAATAAGCACTACAATAAATAGACTCAGACACTAGGATAAGCATTGTTATGATATGAGGAAAAAATAAAATAAAAATAAAGCACTACGCGCTTTTAAAAAAGTTTGCATTCAGCCGAGTGCGTGCAGAATAGGCTTTGATGGCCTTGATTTACTTGAACATAGTTATATATATTCAATATATATATATAGTATTTAACTTGTTAGTATAGATACACACAATAGATACATATCTATATATAAATTGTATGTATATTATATATATACAAGTTAATTTGATTGGACACTTGTTTATTCCTGAAATTATAAGGTAATAAATGGATTCAAACCTGTGTCTTGGGCTAACTTGCGCCAAAACCAAGGACCAAGCACGTGTCCAAACTTTTGGTTCAGGGGGGGGGGGGGGGGGGACAAAAATTGAAACAACCATGTGAACTGTGTAATAAATCGCTGTAATCACTGTTACTATAAAAAAATAGTGTTTTATTGCAGGCAAAAATACCCATATACAAGAAAAATACAATTGAAACAGATAAAGATACTATATTTTTTAATAACTTGAAGTACCGAAGTTTAGTCACGAAATTTATTTTCAGTCAGATTTCGGGAGGGGGGGGGGGGGGGGAAATTTCAATCCCAACTATCACCAGTCTGTATTCACGTCTTTTTTTTTTTGGGTTGGGACGTCATCAAAATGAAATGACTGCTCCCACTCTGGGCGGAGCAGGAGGGAGTGTCAGACTTTTGCTGACCAAAAATCCTTGTCACCTTGTGTTCCGGGGCCACGGTATCTCTTTCGAACAGTCCTGCAACCTCAAAGACATTCAAATATTTACGAGAGATCTGTTAGCGGCAGACAGGACAAATGAAGAAAATTGCAATCCACGAGTACTTGTTACTGCTTAGTAGCAAGTTGGTTTGTCTATTCAAGTCTAAGTGTCTATACAGCCGCTTGTCAAGTGACATTTATTCGTGTGTCAAAATCGAAAATGTTCGGGATCTAAATATTTGTATGATTTTATTCCTATAATTTAAATCTCTTTGATTTTGGTCAGTTTTGTTACGGTCAATCGTTTGAAGATAACTGATTTTTTAAACCTTATTGATGTCGATAGCTCTTAATTCCGTTTAATTGTGCTGATGCAGTTCAGTTTCAATACTGAAACTGCCCTATACTAGTCAGTCTCCTTAACATTAGTACCTTCTCATAAAATAAACACCAAATATGTAATCCGCCATTTAGTGGCGGCGGCGGCCATCTTGAATTGTATTGTCATCAGAACTAAAGGCGTCAATCTGTCAACAGAAAAGGTGTATTTCAATGACTAAATTTGACCCAAAACCAAACAGTACAAGCTAAATAAAACCGTTTAAAAAAATAGACCGACACACGCAAAACCTATTATATTTTTCCATCAACTTCGTACCTTCTAGTTAACCCCAGGGTGCCCCAGGCTTTACATTTAAAGCCACAAAAACACGTGTAAACAAAATAACATCACAGTTCATTGACTGGGAGGCCCACACGTGTATGTCTGAATGCAGTACCCACGCCCTTAGGGAGTGAACAAAGTTATGATTAGTGCTAGAAAAATGACTGGGTGGACGATTGCCTAGGTGCAGTTTGTTTGTCTATCAGCTCTTTATAGAACGGGGTCAAATGAGGTCGGATATGGGTCGCGTGTATTGTTGAGAGATGCAATTTGAAGTTGGTTTAAATTTACATTTGTACAAAAACAATGAATAATTATTCTGTACTACAGCTTCTGCTAGCGGCTTCGCCCGCGTAAAGTTTGATAAATGTACCATGGGCTCTTACTACTGCGATACAAAGTATCCTTTGTGTTAAAACAGGTTATAAACTATCTGTGTGCAAAATTTCATCCAAATCCGTTCAGTCGTTTTTGCGTGAAACAGTAACAAACATCCATACATCCATCTCAAAGTTTCGTTTTTTTTTTTTTTTTTTATAATAGGATTCTGTAATTCTGTACTAGTTTTCAAATGGATGTCATACAGGGTTAGTTTTCAATGACCAGCCAAAATTTAAAATTAAGATCTAGATATAAAATCAAGAGTTCATTTTGAATATTATTGTCGAATCTTCTATATCTATATCTATATATCTATATCTATATCTATTATTACATATAATAAAACAGTAAAAAAACTGTGTCTGTACATTGAATATATTAAAAAAGAAATAATTGAGGGGGCTTTAGAAACAGTAATAGAGCACGAATCCAAAAAAAAAAATCTGTCTGTTTGTCTGTTTGTCTGTTTGTCTGTGGGTCTGTTTGTTTGTACACGCTAATCTTCGGAACTACTGGACGGATTTTAATGATTTTTTTGTTGTTGTATAGGTATTAAGTCTGGGCAGGATATAGGCTATAATTTATCTTGGAAACTTGAACACCTGATGCATAACCACAACAGACCAGCTGAACTATAAGAGATACAAAAATGGTACCATAGCAAAAATTGTTCCACGTGATGGGCATTTTCTGCTGAGAGAATCAATTTGAAGATCTGGAACACCTGATGTGGAACTCCAAGAGCCCAGCTACACTTACATATATATAGTAGCAAAAGTTGTTCAATCTGATGAGCACTCTCTGTTGACTTATAAAAATCGAAGATCTGGAACACCTGTTGTGGAACTCCGAGAGCCCAGCTACACCATAACACATATGAGAATGACGTCTTAGCAAAAGTTGTTCGGTCTGATGGGCATTTCCTGTTGACTTTTATCTTGGAAACAAACACCTGATGCAGAACCGCAACAGACCAGCTGAACTATAAGAGATACAAAAATGGTACCATAGCAAAAATTGTTCCACGTGATGAGCATTTTCTGTTGAAGATCTGGAACACCTGATGTGGAACTTTAAGAGCCCAGCTACACTATAACATACTTATAGGAATGAAGTTTTAGCAAAAGTTGTTCAATCTGATGAGCACTCTCTGTTGACTTATAAAAATCGAAGATCTGGAACACCTGTTGTGGAACTCCAAGAGCCCAGCTACACCATAACACATAGGAATGACGTCTTAGCAAGTGTTGTTTGGTCTGATAGGCATTTCCTGTTGACTTTTATCTTGGAAAAAAATACCTGATGCAGAACCGCAACAGACCAGCTGAACTATAAGAGATACAAAAATGGTACCATAGCAAAAATTGTTCCACGTGATGAGCATTTTCTGTTGAAGATCTGGAACACCTGATGTGGAACTCCAAGAGCCCAGCTACACTATAACATATTTAGAGGAATGAAGTTTTAGCAAAAGTTGTTCAATCTGATGAGCACTCTCTGTTGATTTATAAAAATCGAAGATCTGGAACACCTGTTGTGGAACTCCAAGAGCCCAGCTACACCATAACGCATAGGAATGACGTCTCAGCAAGTGTTGTTTGGTCTGATGGGCATTTCCTGTTGACTTACAAAAATGAAAGATCTGGAACGTCTCGAATCGTCTCGCGCATCCCGTTGTATTCCCGTCCCCGGGCTCTTAAAATTCGACATCAGACGTTTCAGGTCTTCGATTTTGACGACTCCGTTGTCGCTGGCATAAGCAACAGGATCCGCGTACGAAGTCGCGGGCAGAAGCTAGTATAAAATAAAATAATAGCATTCACTTGAAAATGTCATAAAAATTCCTAAATCATAAACCTAGTGGGAATCAATGCACTTGTGTGCGTGCATGCACCGCCAAATTTATGCGTGTGCTAACTGCTACCCAAAGAGATAATATAATTTAATGTCTTTGCTGCTACCTATCTAGGTTGTTGAACTGAATTGTGCTCTTGCAATATCCACACGTTCGCTTTTTAGTAGTGGACAGGAATTAAATTGTATTAAAAAAGTTTTTTTTTTTCATTATTATAGCGAAAATATTATCGATTCTAAATCATCTCTGAAAATTTGGCCGGTTATTGAAAACTAACCCTGTATGGTTTGGTAAATTAGACACTGTTTCTAGGCATTATTGAGTTTTTCTATCAGGAATTTCTCAGTAGAAGCCACGGAGTCTGGATTTGCGCCCCGTTGATGGGAGTAGGCACACGTCCCATAGCATGGGACTTAAGAGGGCTGTCAATTTTTTTTCGCAAATTTTTGATTTTTACTTCCTGGATCAAATTGTTTCGACCGGCCTACACGACTCGATAATAATATTGATCTCCGGACGATTGTCGATTGTTATTGACGAAAATTAGAGACGAGACTGACATGAGACTGAGGTGCGAGCTGAATTGACGCAGAATTATAGTTCTCCAATTTTATTTATTGTAATTTTGTCTTATTATATTGACAAACGAAAACTAATAAAACGTATTCGTTGTAGATCGAAGTTTTATATAATATTCATTTATTTGATAAAATTGAGCTTATTTGGAATATAATGGACGCTGAAAATGCATACATTTTAGATCAATATTGCTTTTGAATATCGTTTTTGTTGCGTCGATTCAATTTTTATTTTAATATTCTAATCAATCTACAACCTTGAGGACTATATGACCAGTACATTTATATTTTTTTTAGATTTTTTCGTGTTACCAGTTTGATACAGCAGGCAGGAGAAATCCTAATGTTTAACGTTTGCTTGAAATTGGCTGTCGGAAAATTGCTATTTCTCGTAATATTAACTATTATAACAAAATTCTAATCAATCTACGAACTAAAACAAAGCCAGATTTATGAGTCTTCATTGAAATATTATGCCATTATCTTTATATAACAAATATCGAGGACTTGGAAAAGTACGTATTTTTGGTCAAACGCCCAAAATATGCGAGCACGCTCTTAAACAAACCTGGCGAAATGTGGGTTTACTACTAGGTACACCTCTGCTCAACCCTTTTGGGGATTACACGCGTGATGTTATGTTGCTAGTGTTTGGTATTCTGAAAAAATATGGTTTGGGATGTTCTAGTATTCAGCCTTAATTGAGGCGTTCCACGGGTCAGAAAGGGACTTTAATTGTCGTCTATTCATAAAATAGTAGTCTGTATTGGCAAAATACATTGTTAGGTGGTTTTTGTAGAATTGATAATCCTATACTATTAAAAAGGTATTTTAGGCTAGGTAGAAAGCTGATATATTTTTATTTTTATTTCAAATGTTGTCACTTGTAAAAGATATACGGGTGTTTACAGTGTTACGAAAATTGGGGAATATTGAATATTTTAATTATTTATTTAGTACAACTAAATTAAATAATTCTTTTACTCGGTCTTCTCACAGAACCACAAACATTCTAACATTATCGTCTTCCATTCATCAGCAAACAAGTCCAATCCAGGGTTGGTCTCCACGAGCGCGTTGAGCATCGTTAGCTAGGTACGCGGTACAGGGGAATTATATTGAATTGAAAATTGCCAATATTATTTTGTTTTATAATATCTCGACATCAGAAGCATAAAATCGGATGTGCAAATACAGAGAGTTTTGTGAACTTATGCTACTGGGTGGTGATGATGATGATTTTTGTGAATTGCTTTGAATTAAATTTATCGGATCCGGGGCGTCGGCCATGGGTGCCTCGACCACTGGGGGCCTAAGCCACGGACCCATGTACCTACGCGTGGTGATGTCGAGCGAGATATATTATATTATGTAAATTGTTAGTTTGGAAGTTATTGTCGGTGTTAGAAAAATGAGAGCTGCAGTAATTTTGTAAATTGTTTATGGAGGTCTTTTAGTCCACCCGCAATCATGGCGCTTGCAACAGCGTCGAAATATCGCAAGCTCAATGAATATCAACAATGAACGATTACGGAAGATATTCCTTAAAGTGAATGCTCCGACCAGCCCACGAAATTCAAAATTTCTTACGTTTTTTGCAATTTGCAGGCCAGTAAAGGTATAGGTCTAGCAATGACTTTGACCTTGAAAAAATCGTTCCTTGACCTTTATGAACTTGGAGAGTTGTATTGATGATTTTGATGATTATAATTCTGTAACTACATACGTCTTACAATCGCGAACAATATTTTAATCAACATACCTACAACCTAGCACTCGCCTGCAAATTGCAAAAATCGTAAGAAAATTTGAATTTCGCGGGCTACCCTGGAGCATCAACCTTAAGTGACAGTACTAAGTTTATTTTTAAACCGTGAAAGCTTAAAACAGTGTTTCTTTTAGTTTTATAGAACGGGGTCAAATGAGGTTGGACATGGGTCGCATAGACAGGGTGTAATCTTTCAACGCCACCTGGAGGAAAAGTACTTTATGTAGATACTGGAGATAGCAAATTTTACTCAAAGGAAACATTCCTTTATTTTTAAAAAGAAACAAATCTGCATTCACAGATTTTCGAAAATTCGCTTGCCACACTCGGGAATCGGACCGACTAAAGTTCGAAAAAATAACACTACTTTTTTTACATCAATTGATAGGGGCAATCATATGGATCAAATCTCTCTGACCGGCTGTTACCAGCTTATCGGGTCTGGATGAAAAGCGTACAGGTACACCATGACCTGAGTTAGGACAAAGGATACAGGATGGGCAAATACAGTACTTTCTCAAGTTATTATGCCTTGTGACTGGGACTGTAGCTTTGATTTTCTTTTTTGTATTTTTGACTTTCAAAAGTGCCGTAATGGTCTAATTGAAATAAATGCTTTGAGTTTGAGTTTGAGTTTGATACTTTCATCCCTATAATATATTCCCAAGATAGATAGAGAGAGAGATTTCCACCCAACAAGGGTTATAGCTAGTCGGAGCTGCAGGACTGTTCGAAAGAGATGCCATGGCCCCCTTACACAAAGGGCTAAGAAAGAACATGGATGGGTTTTATTCAGTAAAAGTCTGACACTCCGTTCCATCCGACCAGACCGGGGGGAGTCATTTGATGATTTCCCATCCGAAAAAAATAACAATATAGCAAGTCATCAATATATTCAACAACAGCATATCATTGACAAACACCGTATCCTGTTTAGATCCCCTATGATTTTGACACAAACAGAATTATCTATACTAATTTATACTAATATTATAAAGAGGAAAGATTTGATTTTTTGTTTATTACGATTTAACTCTAAAACTACTCGATCGATTTTAAAAATTCTTTCAGCAATGGATAGCTACATTATCAGCGAGGAATATAGGCTATATTTTCTCCCCGTACTCTCACGGGAACGGCAACTACGCGGGTGAAACCGCGTGACGTCCGCTGTAGTATTATAATAATAAAGTTACCTTTAAATCCTGACAGACTTCGGTCAAATCTATACATTATAATGCGGGTACAATTTTTTATCCCATGTGTCGTATTCCGTTTGGTCATGGTCAAGGTCACCGTCATGTAGACCGTGTTTAATATTAATATGGTCTTCAGTAAACACTGTTGCTGGAAAACCAGTATAAATTGGGGTTTTCCGTCAGCCTCACTAACTTGGTAACAAAGAACGCAAGAACTGTTTAGATTGCCAGGAGATTTTTAGGTTGCTTGTATTTTTTTTTTGGGGCAAGCCCGCCACAGTAGGAGCACAAGCACGCCGAGGAGCTCGTGGTTAAATAATAACAGCCACTCGGGTCGATTTTTAGGTTAAGCCGTGCTTGCCTAGGTTGGTTTGTGGATGGCTTACATACCGAGGTTCCTTCGTGCCTCGGAAAGTACGTTAAGCCGTTGGTCTCGGCTGTCATTTGTCCATCTTTGACAGTCGTTACAGGTACCTAGTCAGTGACCCAAAAAGTCTGACAACCAGTCTTACCAAGTGGTATCGTATTACTGGGTTGTGGAGGTCAGATAGGTAGTCGCTCCTTGTAAAATACTGGTATTCAGCTGCATCCGATTAGACTGGGAGCCAACCCCAACTTAGGTGGGAAAAGGCTAGGCAGATGATGGACCATCCCGCCACACTATTCCCAAACCACTGTAATTCCTGAAAGCCGAATCAACAGTGGCGACCACCAGAAAAGCGCCGAGACAATGAAGCTCGACGAAGTCCCAGAGAATGAATTTAATTGTATTGGATCCCGCAACGAAATTAATTAGAAAAGTATAGCAGAGGAGCAGGAAAAATCATAATTTCGCTTCTCTCCATACCAGCAGGCGAAACAAGACCAATAAGCACAAAGAGACGTTTACAACTGGGATAGGCCCAGTTGCCTAGCAAGAAAGAATATCGCTTGTCTGTAGTTTTTATTTTAGCAAGAACCAGCTAGATCCTATGGTTATTTTTTAGGGTTCCGTACCCAAAGGGTAAAAACGGAACCCTATTACTAAGACTTCGCTGTCTGTCCGTCTGTGCGTCTGTCTGTCACCAGGCAGTATCTCATGAACCGTGACAGCTAGACAGTTGAAATTTTCACAGATGATGTATTTCTGTTGCCGCTATAACAACAAATACTAAAAACAGAATAAAATTAATATTTAAGGGGGGCTCCCACACAACAAACGTGATTTTTTGGCCGTTTTGTCTAATGTATACATAATGGTACGGAACCCTTCGTGAGCGAGTCCGACTCGCACTTGGCCGGTTTTTTTAAATGACGATGTAGAAAACATTGAGCTATTACTATTACTACTACTAGTGATAGCTCAATGGTAGAAAATTACCAAGCTGCGCTGACCCTAAACAAGCAAGAAGGTGATGAGGGAGAATTTTCTTTTAAATGACGATGTAGAAAACATTGAGCTATTACTATTACTACTACTAGTGATAGCTCAATGGTAGAAAATGACCAAGCTGCGCTGACCCTAAACAAGCAAGAAGGTGATGAGGGAGAATTTTCTTTTAAATGACGATGTAGAAAACATTGAGCTATTACTATTACTACTACTAGTGATAGCTCAATGGTAGAAAATGACCAAGCTGCGCTGACCCTAAACAAGCAAGAAGGTGATGAGGGAGAATTTTCTTTTAAATGACGATGTAGAAAACATTGAGCTATTACTATTACTACTACTAGTGATAGCTCAATGGTAGAAAATGACCAAGCTGCGCTGACCCTAAACAAGCAAAAAGAGAAAAAGAGAGAGAAAGAGAAGAAGAAAATGAGAGAAAAAGAAAATTCTCCCTCATCACCTTCTTGGTGATGAGGGAGAATTTTCTTTTTCTCTCACATCTTTGAAGGTCAGTGATGAAGAAATCATGACCAAACGCGTCACACACTTCTAACACCAGCCTAAAAGTGGCTGTAGTACAGTACACTCTCGCAGAGACACACTGAGGCAGTTTGAGTGCGATGACTAGGTCACATAGGTGTTCCTCGCTTATCATAAAACTTATGTAAACGGGTAATTTCGCGAATTTTAACTTATTTTATTTATTTATTTATTTGCTAACATGTAATACACTGGTTAGTAGGCATGCATTAAAATTTCATGACACAGTGTTAGGACATGCACCCTGTAAGGGCACTGCAAATTTTATATATCTATTATATACTAGCTGTTGCCCGCGGCTTCGCCCGCGTGCAGTTCGGTAACTGTCCCACTGAATCATACTAAAGGGATAAATAGTGTCCTACATGTTAATCCAGGTTGTAAAATATCTATGTGCCAAATTTCATAGTCATCACAATTTATTATTATCATCACAATCACAATCACTATCACAACCACCATCACAATCACAACTTACTACCATCATTATCACAATCATTATCAAAATCACCATCACTAACACAACCACCATCATTATCACAATCATTATCACAATCACCAACACTATCACAACCACCATCATAATCACAATCACCATCGCTATCACCATCACCATCACAATCACCATCACCATCACAATCACCATCATAATCACAATCACCATCACCATCATAATCACTATCACCATCACAATCACCATCACAATCTCGATCACAATCACTATAACTATGACTATCAGTATTACAATCACCACCACAATCACTATCACAATCATTATAATTATCGTAATCAAAATCACCTTCATCATTGTCACCATCACTGTCACAATCACAATCACCATCACCATCGCTATCACCATCACAATCACCGTCACTATCACAATCACTGTCACAACCACAATCACCATCACAATCACCGTCACCATCACAGTCACTATCACAATCACCATCACCATCAAAATCACTATCACAATCACCATCATCTTTATCACAATCATCATCATCGTAATCACAATCATCATCATCGTAATCACAATCATTATCACAATCACAATCTCCATCACTATCACAATCACTATCACCATCACAATCACAATCACAATCACCATCACTATCTTCATCACAATCACCATAACAATCACGATCACAATCACTATCATCATTTTAGCAATCGTAATCTTAACCATTCTTGTCATCATAATCATTATCATCGTAATCACAATCATTATCATCGTAATCACAATCATTATCATCGTAATCTCAATCATCATCATCTTAATCACAATCATCATGATCACAATCGCCATCACTATCACAACCACAATCATTATCACAATTACCATCACTATCACAATCACCATTACTATCACAATCACCATCAAAATCAATCAATCAATCATTATCAAAATCATTAACCTCGTTATCACAATCATAATCATGGTAATCACAATCATCTTCATCGTTATCACAATCACCATCACTGTCACAATCACAATCACCATCGCTATCACAATCACCGTCACTATCACAATCACCATCACAATAACCATCAAAATCACTATCACAATCACCATCATCGTTATCACAATCATTATCATCGTAATCACAATCATTATCATCTTAATCATAATCATCATTATCACAATCTCCATCCTCGTTATCACAACCATCGCTATCACCATTACAATCACCGTCACTATCACAATAGCCATCACTATCACAATCATCATCATCGTAATCACAATCATTATCATCATAATCACAATCATCATCTTTATAACAATCATCATCATCGTTATCACAATCATCATAATAAATCAACAATAACCCTGTATAGAAGTCGAATCCCCAATCTTCTGGATCTCAAAATAAATGCCATTTTCGAAATCAGCACCCCTGATAATCTCGGTTTCGACACACATATTGATTTTTAAACATTTCAACCTCATCGCACCCCAACAGAGAATGATGGTAATTCAGGTCCACCACATTAAATCTTAAAATCATTGTTTTTGTAATACACCCGACCCAATTCACCATACAAACAATACCTATGTTGAATTTCAGGCTTTGTTACCCCATTTCCCCCTTTAGGGGTTGAATTCTGAAAAAACCTGAAACATAAATGTTAACTCATTTATCGATAGGAGTTTCCTGTTAGGTTTCGAATAAAGTAGTCTAACTAATCTTATTTCCCCATGTAATCTTTGGACCCCCGTTTCAACCCCTCAGGGGGTTAATTTTGAAAAATCCTTCCTTAATGCACCCCTAAACCTCATAAAGAACCTATGTGCCATATTTGGAATCTCTAGACTCAGTGGTTTGGGCTGTGCATTGATTTTTATACTTTGCCACCCCATTGCCCCCTCTTAGGGGTTGAATTCTGAAAAAACCGGAAACCTCTTTCTACTCATTTATCAATAGGAGCACTCCTGTGAAGTTTCGAATAAAATAGTCTAACTAATCTTGTTTCCCCATACTAACTTTGGAGCCCCGTTGAACCCCCTTAGGGGGTGAATTTTGAAAAATCCTTTCTTAGTGCACCCCTAGACCACATAAGGAACTAATGTGCTAAATTTGGAAACTCTAGACTCAGTGGTTTGGGCTGTGCATTGATTTTTATTCTTTGCCACCCCATTTCGCCCTCTTAGGGGTTGAATTCTGAAAAAACCTGAAACCCGTTTCTACTCATTTATCAATAGGAGCACTCCTGTGAAGTTTCGAATAAAATAGTCTAACTAATCATGATTCCCCATACAAACTTTGGAGCCCCGTTTAACCCCCTTAGGGGGTGAATTTTGAAAAATCCTTTCTTAGTGCACCCCTAGACCACATAAGGAACCTACTTGCCAAATTTGGAATCTGTAGACCCAGCGGTTTGGGCTGTGCGTTGATAGATGAGTCAGTCAGTTTCTTCTTTTATATATTTAGATAAGATAGATTATTAAATTACATAATTATTATAATATTGATTCTAATTATTTATTACAATTATTGCATTACACAATTACAATTACAGTTTTATACTAAACATTAATCAATCATTATTTTATTACATTTTATTTTAAAATAAGTCGTTATCTATACATATAATATAACAGTAATTATCAATAAAATTGGTTCATTCATTTTAGTCATAGGTGTAGGATCGATCGAATTACAATTTGTCGGTTTTAAATTCCTCAACGGTATAGTAACCTTTCTTTATTAACAGAGATTTCAACTGTTTAGAGAAGATTGAGTCGTTTGGTAGCGATTTAAAACTTTCAGGTAGCTTATTGTATATGTTAGCTAGTCTTGAGTGTGGGCTTTTCCCGATAACTTTTAAGTTTGTGATGGGTAAACTTAGTCTGTTCCTGTTCCGTCGGTTATAGTTTTCATATAGCTCGATGTTAGATTTGAAGAGGATTGTTAGGTTTACTAACGAATAAACAACTTTGCAATATATATATTGCTGGTAGTGTGAGAATTTGTTGTTCAATAAAATGTGGCCTACAACTTTCTCGTTTAATATAAGCTCGACGTTCTGGATTTCACCAGCCGTAGGTAGCCCTTCTTCGTGCCTTGAAAAGCACGATAAGCCGTTGGTCCCGGCTGTGATTATTAATCTTTTACAGTCGTTACAAGCAGAAAGTGGCAAAAAGTCAGTAGTAACTGAATTATGGTCAGATAGGCAGTCGCTCCATGTAAACTACTGGTATTACCGCGTTATATTTACCCGCGTCCGATAAGACTGGAAGCCGACCCCAACATAGTTGTGAAAAGGCTAATCTGATGATGTCTATGTTAGTCGTTCTATATGTCTGTGTGTCTCGATTTGCTTAGATTATGTTACTCGTATGTTTGGGGTGAATAATTAGGTGATCACGTTTGCCTAACGTATGTGCGGCTGTTTCTATGCTAGGATTGGAGGTAAAATATTTATTTTATTATTATACAATGGATGAATATCCTGTGCCGTTGCTAAGAGGAGATTTTGTGTTTCGTTTGCCGATAAGCGAAAAGTTATTATTTATTGTAGCGCAGGAGCGCCATCACAATTATTTACAAAGCTCAAAAAAACAGGCCCTACCCCCTCTCTCACTCGTACTCATCTGCAGACGTGCGCGAGAGAGACGGATAGATCCGGATATACGGGTGAAGCGTTAAAGAGTAGGGCCCCTGTTCTTTCGTCGGGCACCACTGTGTGTATATGGCATTTCGTTAAAAGCTAGTTATATATTTTTTAAAAACGTATTTAGGGGACAACTTCTGTAGGGACGGGCTGGGAGACTCTTGTCTCGGAGAAAGAACTTCGTATAATTATGATAGAATTTCACTTTAGGTAAGTTCTTTTTCTAACAATACTCACTCCTTCTCTGGGGCAGATTACATGATTCATTAGTTGTAGTTGTAATTATTATATTCAGTATGTCCTGCAACCAAAAAATCAACATATTTATACTACACTACTACTACAACAGCCCATAACGTCCACTGCTGGACATAAGCCTCTCCCATGATGGGAGGAATTTGCCGTAATCTCCACGCTTGGCAGGCGGATTGGAGATCGCAGTGATGAAAGACTAACAGAAAACGCTGCTGCCCATTCTCTGGTCTACGGAGGCGCAAGGTCGGGAGGAACATATTTATGTGACACCCAAATATGTGTCCGCCTGTCTTCAATGCAAGAGTGAACAGGCATCTTCTGGGCACGCTCGTTCCATCATAGATCTCATCCATCGCTTTCCATCAGGCGTGATCGAGGTCAAGAGCAGGCCCATATTGTAATAAAAAACCCATATGTGGCACCGGGTCGGCTCGGAGGCCTATTGTCCAGCAGTGGGAACGTTGCAGGCTGATTTTGCACACACAGAGTTATAGCTAACTGAGTGCGTATACGCAGTAATGTCTTGCATAAATAAAACTAACTCTTTTTAGGGTTCCGTAGTCAACTAGGAACCCTTATGGTTTCGCCATGTCTGTCCGTCCGTCCGTCTGTCCGTCCTCGCTTAATCTCTGTGACCGTTAGCACTAGAAAGCTGAAATTTGGTACAATATGTATATCAATCACGCCGACAAAGTGGTAATATAAAAATTGGAAAAAAATGTTTTATTAGGGTAAAGTGTGAAGTGATTTTTTTTAATTTCAACCCTAACGTGTGATATATTGATGGAAAGGTATTTAAAAATGAATAGGGGTTTCCTAAAATCATTTTTTGATAATGTCAATAATTTCGGAAATAATCGCTCCAAAAGTAAAAAACAATGTGTCCCCCCCCTCTAACTTTTGAACCATAAGTTTAGAAAATATGAAAAAAATCTGAAAAGTAGAACTTTATAAGGACTTTCTAGGAAAATCATTTTGAACTTGATGGAAACAACAGTTTTTGTACAAAAAAGACAAAAAGTTGTACTTACAAAATAATTTCTGGACTAAGTTTGTAGTATATTCGTATATGCAAGCATTTTTACATAATGGATACCCACCTTTAAACTCATAAGTGGGAACACTTATTGTGACGGACGGGAAACTACGGAACCCTACACTGAGCGTGGCCCGATACGCTCTTGGCCGGTTTTTTCTCATTGAAAAGGCCTAAAGAACAAAACTCCACCTGCTACGAACCTCATATACTTCTTTTGCCACGTTACGTCCACCTTCTTAGATCTGGTTATACACGGTTGCCGGTTGCAACTATTAATCAGGGTGTGAACAGACTTTTCACGAAGCCGTCAACCAAGCATTCTGCACATCAAACTAAGTAACCCTACGCAAAAATTATCGCTGGGAAACGACTTTTTGGGGTGAAAAATCACGTTTTATGGTAAAAATCAATAACGCTCTTAAAACATTGGGCTGGTGGGTGCATTGATTAGTACGGGAGTCGTGGAGGTATTTAAAGTAAAGTGTTATTATATTAAAAACTTGTATTTCTAAAATTTCACAGATGATGTATTTCTGTTGCCGCTATAACAACAAATACTAAAAACAGAATAAAATTAATATTTAAGGGGGGCTCCCATACAACAAACGTGATTTTTTTGCCGTTTTGTCTTATGTACCTATAGATAATGGTACGGAACCCTTCGTGCGCGAGTCCGACTCGCACTTGGCCGGTTTTTTTTTTTTTACTAGAAAAAAAAGATCGTAATGACGGGCAGAACACGCGCCTCTCAATTTCGTCAAGGGTCTATTACAGCCTTTATGCCTGACCTTTCTGAAGAATCTCACCATGTCCTACAATTGAATAAATTACTGCTTGATTGAATAATAAAATTGTTGCAAGGTTCGTTACATTTCCTTTACCTTATCAATTTGAAACAAATCAATTCGTAACGGAATCATTTTATTGATTAATCTTTATCGTTTTTTATATTATATTATGTAAACAATGTGATTGCAAAATATTACAAAAGATAACATTTTGCAATCACATTCTTTTTGTTAATCCACAAGGAAAACACTAATTTCTGGTTCTTCAATTAGATAATGTATTTTTATCTATACGTTTTAATCTGTGCTGAAGTTTATGTGATTTGCAAAAAGTAATGTTTTTTTCTGTTTGCTAACATAGTATAATTAATTATAAGAATTTAATTATAAAAAAAATAATAATAATAATAATAATAAAAAGTTAAATCTTTATTATAATGTACCGAACTACAATAAAATCGAATAATAATAATGTTATAATGAAATCTAACAATGTAATCTTGTATAATTTTAATTTATTTATTTAACTGGTAAGAAATAAAAGGCTTTTTTATTTTTATTTTATTTTAACATAGTATGCTCGTCTTGAGGTTTTTGTGTACTGGCAAACAAACATTCAATGGACCCATTTTAGCACAACACAGTCCACTGATGGATACGAGCTTCTTCCAAGCAGCGCCAAAGCGTCTAAACAGGCTCCGGCGTTGACCTTGAGGGCCAGAACACGTGGCAGTCTCTCCCAAGGCGGTTCCTATTCTTATATACGTATATGGTGTGGCTAGTGCCTAACCTGGTGTTTTATGCCACTCTTGGGCCTCTGACTTGGCTTTATAGGTCGCGGCACGTAACTCTAGCGCTGACCGTTATTGCGCAGAAGTAAAATATAAGAATGTCTTGGGGCGTGCGTTGCGCCGATTGGCTCTCCAGTCGTATAACATGCGCAGCTATCCCCTCCACGTTTCGTTCAGCGCTAGACTTACGTGCCTTGACCTGTACATGCCGTCAAGAAATTTAATATCTCTCAGGCATGCTGAGATGTTTTCCGTCATCGACGCAAGTGATAATTATTCAATACGCACGTGAAGGAGCTCGTGGGTAAATAATAACAGCCGCTCAGGTCGATCTTTAGGTTAAGCCGTGCTTGCCTAGGTTGGTCTGTGGATGGGTGATGGGGACCCATTACATACCGAGTTTCCTCCGTGCCTCGGAAAGCACGTTAAGCCGTTTGTCCCGGCTGTTATTTGTAGATCTTTGAAAGTCTTACCAAGTCTTATCTTATTAACCGGTACTAACAGGATTGTGGAGGTCAGATAGGCAGTCGCTCCATGTAAAATACTGGTAATCAGCTGCATCCGGGAAGTCTGGACGCCGACCCCAACATAGTTGGGTAAAGGCTAAGCAGATGATGATGGTGCACGTGAATTCCGAAGGTCCGAAAATCAGAGGTGCGTATCTTGGGTTTCCTATTTATACAATGACTTAACATAAGCATCATAATGGCTTTTGTCAATCCAATGTATACCATCGTTTTCGCTAATGGAGTAATGTGCTACTTTTGTCTAGACCCTCAGATTTTAAAACTGATTATAGTTGGTGATCATCATTTGTATGGGAATAAAGAACAGGGTGTAAAGTTCTTCATCAACCCATAGAAAAAGAAGGATTCGCCGACAAGACGGGTGTTGTGTTTGGTGGGCTACTGCTCAATTACAGTAGTCAGGTTTTTTTAGTCACAAGTCGTGGATAACTTTAATCCCAACTATGTTGGGGTCGCCTTCCAGTCTAATCAGATGTAGCTGAATACCAGTATTTTACATGGAGCGACTGCCTATCTGACCTCCACAACCCAGTTAGTGCTGGGTAATACTATACCCCTTGGTAAGACTGGTTGTCGGATTTAATCGGTCAGGGGACTACAGGAGCTAAACGCGAGTTTTATAATGCAAAAAAGCAAATGATTCACTGCAATAAACAAAAGCAGAAAAAATATATGAGATTGTTTAGGATATATTTCCAGTGTTTTGAAAACATAATACTTACAACAAATTTTACTAGATAAAAAAATAACGAACTTATCTCTAAAAATTTCTTTTAACGAGTTAAAACCATACCAAAATACATGAGCTCAAAGGCTCATTCTGATTTTTTGGCTAATAATTCTACAAGCAGCATATAAGCTTAATAGTGTTTTATTTTTTTAGTCCAATCAATAGATTTTTTGCAAATCGCAAAAAAAACAATCATTTCGTACTATTCGGCTCGCAAAGACTGACGTTACAACCGCTTTGTAGTGCAAGCTGATTAGAACTTTATTTTAACAGTATTTCAAACGAAGTTTGAACCACCACAAATAGAGTTGATAATTTAGCTCCTGTAGTCGCCTTAATAGCGTGATTTACAATTTTGATGTTAGTTCTTCACTTGTGTCATAGATAGCGCTGTAGTACTTATTGTAGTGCAGAAGAGAAGCGGTCGGAGCTACTTATTTCTTGAGGTAATTCCCCAGATGTCTCGTTTGACATTAACGTACTAGGTACCTAGATAAAAAAGGTGTGACCGGTTGGAAAACACCGGATTATTTTATTGTTTTTGTGATAAGATAAAAAAATGTCTTCCGATGATTACTTTCTGATAAGTTTACATTATTATGTCTGGACGGCAACACAAGTTCTCTAAAGATCATCATCTTCATCAACAACAACAACAACAGCGCATAACGTTCACTGCTGGACATAATCCTCTCCCATGATGGGAGGAATTTGCCGTAATCTCCACGCTTGGCAGGCGGATTGGAGATCGCAGTGACGAAAGACTAACAGAAAACGCTTCTGCCCAATTTTTGGTCTACGGAGGCGAAGGTGTTCTGCCTCAGACATTAGTCGCCTTATACGACACCCGTGAGTGTAATGGGTTGGTTCTATTCTACTCTGCCGGATACCACACGGCTACATAATCTTCATCATCATCATCATATCAGCCCGGAGTCACCCACTGCTGGGTATAGGCCTCCCCTTTTTTCTGCCACACTTCCCGGTTCAGTGCGTCCCTTATCCAGGTGTTTCCCGCGACTTTGACGATATCGTCGACCCAACGAGCTTTAGGACAACCCTGGTTTCTTTGGCCTAACCTTGGCCACCACTCTGTCAAAGCCTTGCTCCATCGGCCATCGCCACGTCTAGCCAGAAGAAATAGAATTAATTTACATAAATCTCAAATAACGTAGTACCTATTTAATATGTAGGTATGTTCATGTATCACCTGAACCAACTTGTATAAACAACTTATTTATTTTACTACAATTATTAGCAAAAATCGTATCCAGTTTGTCGAGTCTAAAAATAAAACGTTGCCAACATGTCTGCGTTTACCGAGGTAGATACATAGCATTGAATTTTAAAACGAACTCTGCTATTATACCTATCAAGAATATTCATATTTACATTCAGAAGTCATCATTGCTAGCTATCAAGGAGCTCGTGGCTAAATAATAACAGCCACAGGTCGATCTTTAGGTTAAGCCGTGCTTGCCTAGGTTGGTCTGTGGATGGGTGACCACCCTACGTACTGAATTTCCTCCGTGCCTCGGAAAGCACGTTAAGCTGTTGGTCCCGGCTGTCTTTTAAAGATCTTTGACAGTCATTACAGGTAGTCAGTGGCCCAAAAAGTCTGACAACCAGTCTTACCAAGTGTAGCGTATTACCCATTACTTACTGGGTTGTGGAGGTCAGATAGGCAGTTGCTTCATGTAAAATACTGGTATTCAGCTGCATCCGGTTAGACTGGAAGCCGACCCCAATATATTTGGGAAAAGGCTAGGCAGATGATGATATTCAGAAGTCATCATCATCATTTCAGCCGCAAGACGTCCACTGCTGGACATAGGCCTCCCCCAAGTGTCGCCACATTGACCGGTCTCGTGCGACTCGCATCCAGCGGATTCCCGCAACCTTCACCAGGTCATCGGTCCACCTAGTGGAAGGCCTTCCAACGCAACGTCTTCCGGTTTGCGGTCGCCACTCCAGAACTTTTCGGCCCCATCGGCCATCCGTTCTGCGAGCAATGTGCCCTGCCCACCGTGGCCTTAAGTTTGGCAATACTTCGGGCTACGTCGGTAATCTTGGTTCTCTTCAGAAGTGTATAAATATAACTTGTGATTATGTGTTAATAACAGTGAAAGTACTTCTTTTTATTGTTTTCCTTTGTTTCGAAAATTCAAAGGTGTCTGACTGGCCTACTTAAAATAATTAATGCTATTTTTTTTTAATAAATTTCAGTATTTGTAAAAAGAAAACTCATTTTGTGATTTTTATTTTAGCCTTCACCAAACTGTTTTTCGTGTTGTATAGTATTTCATCTCACATTTTGACATAGTTAAAATTCAATCAAATATCATATTATAATATCGTACCATGTTTTTGGTGAATTCCAAGGGACATAATTAATTGTTTCCGGTGAAAACCTTGGAAATCTATATCGTCATTTAGGAAGAATTCAGATGGAAAAAAATTGAGTCACGACTATATAATATCAAAAGGATAAATAGATAGATAATATTAAGCTCTTGTAGTTTTTCCTTGATTTTGGAGATTCCTCAAATATCTCCTGATGTGCCAGTGACGTTATTTTTTTTTTCTTTATTCTTTCCATTTTGTCACTTCATCTACGGTTAATACCCTGACGTTTGATAGTAATGGCGTCATAGGTACATAATAGTGCCGACACCTCGTATTGAGAACGTCTTATTTTATTTTTTGAAAATGACGAGATTTCTCTACAGTCATCATTTTACAATTACTATATGACGGCAACGCTCTTTTTGTTTTGTACATGGAGGTTTAGACAACACACATAACAAATAATCCCTGTAATCCCCGAAGGTAGGCAGAGGTGTACTTTATAGAACACCCACATTCACCAATTATCTTTAAGTCGAATGTAATAGGGGACGAGCCTATTGCCATCACAAATTCAGACCCAATGGTAACCATTGGGTTGACTGAGAAATTCTAGATGGAAAAACCCAACAACACTTAACTAGCCTAATGTTACTTTGTCCAGGCCTTCAGGTACTGGTAGATATCGAAACAAGAATTTGTGTTGTCTACAACTAAAAAACCCGACTACTGAAAAATCACGCTCGATTCAAAATCGGGGTTTACAAAGTAAAATCGACTCCTCCTATTGTTGAATTTGGATAAAATGTAGCTTAAGTTACCCAGGCCATAATAACTAATCGATTGGCACCTTATTCATCAAAATCGGATGAATAGTTATCAGTTACGTTATAGGTCTAACTTCGAGAAACAGGTCAATCGTCGAATCCGACTCGGCTGGGCAGCGTTCGGGAAGTTGCGCGGTATCTTCTCGTCCAACTTACCGCAGTGTCTCAAGACGAAAGTCTATGACCAGTGTGTATTGCCAGTGATTAATTACGGGACCGAAACGTGTTCGCTCATAATGGGCCTCATCGGAAGGCTTAAAATCACCCAAAGGGCAATGAAGATCGAATCAGAAATGAAGACATCCGCAAGAGAACCAAGGTTACCGACGTAGCCCGAAGATCGAATTGCCAAACTTAAGTGGCAGTGGGCAGGGTACATTGCTCGCAGAACAGATGGCCGATGGGGCCGAAAAGTTCTAGAGTGGCGACCGCGAACCGGAAGACGTTGCGAGGAAGGCCTCCCACTAGGTGGACCAATGACCTGGTGAAGGTTGCGGGAATCCGCTGGATGCGAATCGCACGGGACTGGTCAATGTGGCGACACTTGGGGGAGGCATATGTCCAGCAGTGGACGTCTTTCGGCTGAAATGATGGATGAATAGTTTAGGTGCTACGGTCCACCGTATGTATGTTTGTATTTACGTATGTTCTAGATATGAGCGCCGATGGCCAATTCTGCGGCGGCGGCGTAGCCTGGAAATTTGCACGGCGGCGGCGGCGTCGCGGCGGCGCGGCATCGCCGGCCGTGGGCCTTAGATTTTTTTTATCAGGAAGAGATTTCTTAAAAATAACAAAGAAAACCATATTGCTGTTACAAAAAAAAGTTTACAGTCTTCTAAATAATAATTGTAGATCACGTTTACTGAAAAATAATCATTTCAGCATTGTGAGTTGAACTGAAACATAGTTTTTTTAATTAGAGCACTATCTATCTATATAATAAAACGTATTTATTAAAAAAAAACAGAAAATATAAGTATTTTAAGTAGTATTAGTTTTAGTAGTATTTTGTTTGATGTTAACACCACACAACAATACACGTTTACTCGGTAAAATATTCGACTCGACTGTGTTCATAGACTAATATATACTGTGATAACGACGAGTGCGGCGAAGCGACTAGGCTTACAAATTACGAAGACGCGGCGCGTCGCGCGGTGCGTTGCGGCGCGGCCTGCTTTCAATTCAAACATAATATGACGATTGACTATGTATCAGAGTGCTTACGGAGAAGCAATTATACGCGCGTTTGCTGAAATGCAGTGTTGCGTTGGCCGCGGCGGTGCACGCGGCTTCACACGCGCTAATACAAATATATCGTAGATGACACAGACTCTCCGTAAACGGGAAAACGCGCAACACGCTGCATGACGCGCCGCATCTCCGTAAATGAGCACTTATGCGGTAGGGCACAACGCGCCGCATGACGCGCCGCGTCTCCGTAAATGAGCACTTATGCGGTAGGGCCGCACAACGCGCCGCACGACGCGCCGCGTCTCCGTAAATGAGCACTTATGCGGTAGGGCCGCGCGTGCGAGCGAGAAAGCAAGTTGCGAATCGGCGCGACGGCGCGCCGCGCGCTGCACTCGGCGACGACGCGTCGACATGAATTCACGGCGACGGCGGCGCGCCGGCGCGGCGCTCATATCTAGTATGTTCCAACATACGTAAATAAAAACATACATACGTACAAATTTGCTTGGGTAGTTTCCGTAACCGACTTGGCAACAAAAGAGGTACGTACTTATCGGTTTCTTATCGTGCATGTTTAAGTGCTGATTGAAGAAAACCGGGTTATATGTGCACGAGTAATTTTAGTTCATGTGAATTTAATCGTTTTGTGGTTTAAATTTAAATGTAACGTGAAATGGCTACACTCTTTTTAGTCCGGTCAAATCAGACCAAAAAATGGGAGTGAGGGTAAAAATGACAAAAACCTGTTTTTGTGACTTTTGCCCCCGAGTAACCCGAGGAGCTCGTGGCAAAATAATAATAGCCGCTCGGGTCGATCTTTAGGTTAAGCTGTGCTTGCCTACGCGGGTTTCCTCCGTGCCTCGGAAAACACGTTAAGCCGTCGGTCCCGGCTGTCATTTGTAGATCTTTGATGGTCGTTACAGGTTGTCAGTGACCCAAAAAGTCTGACAATCAGTCTTACCAAGGGGTATCGTATTACCCAGTACTAACTGGGTTGTGGAGGTCAGATAGGCAGTCACTCCATGTAAAATACTGGTATTCAGCTACATCCGGTAGACTGAAAGCCGACCCCAACATAGTTGGGAAAAAAAATTTAAAAAACCCGACTGCGTAAAAATGCGTAAAAATTATCAATAACTTTAAATAAAAACTGAAAAGAATAAAGCAAGTTCAGGAGACAGGAAATATTGACTGCAACAGTTGGGACCCATATTGGATGTAATGCCATGATTTTAGTCCAGATCATTTAATGGGTCCCTACCTACTGTTGCAGTCAATATTTCCTGTCTCCTGAACTTGCTTTATTCTTTTCAGTTTTTATTTAAAGTTATTGATTATTTTTACGCAGTCGGGTTTTTTTAATTTTTTTAATTATATTTTTTTATTTTCCTTTTTGTAGTTACTTAGATAAACCATTTTATAATCCTCATGATGAGCCCTTTATCGAGCCGTTCAGGCTGCAGAGCGTGCCAAACATTTGAATTTGGCACCAAAAATCCGCCATTTTGTTGTTTTTTTTTTTTATACCCAGTGTCACTCTTACAGTAAATACAAATCCTACGACACCTCTCAAGTTAAAATTCATCTAGCCGTTCAAGCTGCAGAGCGTGCTAAACATTTGAATTTGGTGCCAAAAATCCGCCGGTTAGTTTTTTTTTATTTTGAAGTACCCAGTGTCACTCTGACACTAAATACGAATCTAACGACACCTCTCAAGCTAAAATTCATCGTGCCATTCAGGCTACAGAGCGTGCCAAACAATTATATATACATACATACATACACACACACATACCAACATACATACATACATACTCTCGAAAAACATAACCCTCCTTCTGGCGCAGTCGGGTAAAAAGGCTAGGCAGATGATGATGATGACCCCGATTATTTTTATTTCCAGGTATCGAATCGATAAGGACTTTTTAGTTTTTATTTATGATGGTGTTTCGAACAATCCTACCAACTTTGAGTTGGGTGCGAATTATTGTACCATCGGATGTCTAAATTGACCGGACTATTTACTGTAAAGGAATATATGCTTATCTAAACTACCTATAAGGATGTAAACAGCCCCTTCACGAACCCGTCAACCAAGCATTCTGTACATCAAACTAAGTAACTCTACGCAAAAAATATTGCTGGGAAACGATTTATTTTTGGGGTGAAAAATCTCGTTTTTCGGTAGGACTCAATGTAACGCACTCAAAACATTGTGCTGATGGGTGGATTGAATAGTACGGGGATCGTGGAGGTGTTTAAAGTAAAAAAAACTGACATTAAAAACATATATTAAAAAAAAAAAAAACTATTGGAAAAGTTACAACTTTGACCCCCAATATCTCCGTAACTAGGGGGTTCCCAGGTAAGTTCTAGAAAAAACAAGTACCTTTCAGCTTCGTTAAGAGTCTTTTTACACCCTTTATAATGATACTAGCTGATGCCCGCGGCTCCGCTTGACAAATATATCTATCTATCTATCTATATAAATAAAAACAAAAGGCCTGACTGACTGACTCATCAACGCCCAGCCCAAACCCTTAGACCTAGAAAGGTGAAATTTTGCACAGAGGTTCCCTTTGTAATGTAGACAAGGAATAAGGAAGGATTTTTCGAAATTCAACCCCTAAGGGAGTTAAATAGGGGATGAAAGTTTGTATGAAAGTCTAAAGTTAGGATCTTCTAATTTTGTGTTTAGGCTGAAAAGTGAAAATTAATTAATACGTGTCTCAGCGTTTTTGATAATTCTACCCCTAAAGGGTTAAAAAGGGGGATGAAGTTGTGTATGAAAGTTCGTCAGTTTTAAAGTTAGGATCTTAAATGTTTAGGCTGACGATTAAAAATAAATCTATACGTGTCTCAGCGTTTTTGATAATTCCACCCCAAAGGGTTAAAAAGGGGGATGAAGTTGTGTAATCCTTTATTTTCGAAGTAAAAATAATAAAATTTATTATCTAGGCATATGGTTGGAAGCTAATGCAACGGTGTTGTTAGAATTTCAATCCTTAAGGGGGTGAAAAGGAGGATGAAATTTAGTTTTTAATTTTATTATAGTTCTTTATTTTTTAAATTAAAATCACTAATAATTCTTCTTATGTTTGGAAACTAACACAACGTACATGGTTGTTCTTTTTTTTAATTTCAACCCACAAGGGTGTGAAAAGGGGGATGAAGTTTGAAGCTTAATTTTGAATTCAAATCTTCTAAATATATAAAAGAAGAAACTGACTGACTGACATATCAAAACAGCCCTAACCGCTGGGTCTACAGATTCCAAATTTGCAAATTGGAATGGATGGATGGATGGATTTGGATTTTTTTTGGGAGGTTTTTCTATTTTTGGGATTTTCTTTTTGGTTTCTGATGTGGTCTATGGTTGCATTTTGAAGGGGATTTTTAAAATTCACCTAAGGGGGTAAAACAGGGCTCCAAAGTTGGGGTGTGATGTCAGAAGTCCTCCACGTGTGTCTGGCGGCTGCTGGTCCCTCTCGATACGTCTGGAGGGAAGAGCAGCTGCTGGGCCGGTGCACCCTGGACGCGGCGGTATCCTTCTCCGGGGAATGAGAGGAAATGAGAGTTTTCTTTTATCCCCCGGGGAATGTGACCGCCGCGGCTAATGAATCTGACAAAGGTAGGGTCCTTTCAGGACCAACGGTGCGTTCCTCTGCGTGACCCTCTGTAAAGCAGAGGGCACAGCTGAGGAATGAGGGCGGGCTTGGTGTGCACTCACCCTGCCTCCGAGCAGACAGAGAAGGATCCGTCCTCCTCTGTCACCGCCAATCTCGTAATCTGGCTATCGAAGCGCTGTGGATCAGGTCTCGCGGTTTCGATAGGGGACCGAGGGTCTTGGCTTAACCGCCCGGACCGCGAGGTAGAAAACCTCTATAAAAAGTTACCCCGAATCCCAAGTGGCGACGCACCGCGAGGGGATGTATGGCTGACGGGTGTTCCATGGAACAAATCAGTCGCTAGTGCACTCCTCGCCAGGGTACCTGCAGACCCCCATGGCGAGTAATAAATACTTAAATCTGCCCTTCTAGGTACAGGGGTCTCTGCCTAGATTGAGCCTTATTTCCCCCACACTCGTGGGAATAGTTATGGAAGAATTAATTAAAACAACAAAAAAAAACAACAACGCCGGCAACGGCAAAACAGAGGAGAGGAGGGATGCGGGGTCGGAGTCCGACGTCGCATCCAGCGATGCCAGCGCGGGAGGCTCAGAGAGCTCCCGCCGCGCGAGGGCCGGGACGCCAGCGGAGAACAGCAAGTTCTTCCGCAAGCGGCCCAGGCGGGATGGCGACCGGGGGTCGTCATCCGGAGAGGAGGAGGCCTCAGCCCGAAAGATCTCCACCAATAAGCGTGGTGGGATCCGGGGCAAGGGGAGGGGGCTTTCTGGCTCCGTGAGGTCTGAGGGGTCAGCAAGGCTGGCCGAGGAGGGGCGCCATCCGGGCAATATTGCTCCCGGGTCGGGCGACGAGGCGGGTGCACCTGGCGGCTCCGAGGCGGAGCGTAAGGCCAGGTTCACAAAGGCGGTGGAAGCCGCGATAAGGGGCGTGGCCTTGAAGGTGAAGACATCTTCAAAACTCAAGGCCATACCCGGGGCTTCCGCCTCCATCATGGCGGCAGCAGTGGCCAACTTTGCGGGGCCTACCCCTCCTCCTCCTCCGATAGGTGGAGAGGAGGTAGCCAAACTGCGCGTGGAGCTGGCCCGCCTAACGGCCGCCATGGAGGTTCTCCAAAAGGAGAATGCCAAGCTCCACGCAGACCTGGCCAGTCTGCGCGAGGCCGGCACCCGCGCTGCGCCTCCGAAAGGGGGCCATCACCAGCAGCAGCAGCGACAAGCCGAGCCCGTGCCGGTGGAGAGCCAGGTCCTGAACCTGGTTCGGCAGGAGCTGGCGTCCTTCCAGGCGCGGTTCTCCGTCCTGGAGGGAATCGTCTTGCGCCCCCCTCTGGGTGCAAACAAGGCAGTCGCGGGCCCGAGCACGATGCCGAGCACGGCGTCATACGCGGCTGCTGCGGCTGCCACACCCGGGCCTGGGCCGTCGAGCCAGTCCTCTGGCAGAGCTGCGGCACCTCCCCCTGGGAAGTCGGCTCCGGCGAAACCGGCGCCGACTAAGAAGGCGCCCAGGAGGAGGGGGAAGGGCAAGCCAGCCGCACAGGCGGAGACTGTGCCGGCGCCAGCGCCAGCGGCGAATGGGCCAGCGGTGAGTGGGCCAGCGCCAGCGGCACGCCAGCCGCCACCGCCGCCACCGCCCCCCCAGGCCCCTACACCTCCTTCGGCTGAAGCCGGATGGCAGGTAGTCGGGGAGAAACAGAAGGGGCGGAAGGCGGCCAAAAAGGCCCGTAATGAGGAGCGGCAGCGCCAGCACAGGGCGAGGAAGATCGCGGCTAGGCTCCGCGCCCCGAAGACCGCAGCTGTAGTGATTACACTACAGCCGGACGCGGAAAAGAGGGGCGTGTCCTACCGCGACCTGCTGGCAAAGGCGAAGGAGACGGTGGATCTCGGAGAGCTCGGGATCACCGGGGGCCTCCGGCTTAAAGTCACCGCGACAGGGGCTCGTATGCTGGAGATCCCCGGTGAAACCAGCGGGTCGTCCGCTGACGCTCTAGCTGAAAAGCTCAGAGCGTCCCTGAACGCGGACGACGCCCGAGTGTCCAGACCCGTCAGATGCGCAGACCTGCGCATCCTGGGTCTGGACGACTCGGTGACAAAGGAGGAGGTGGTGGCCGCCGTCGCCAGGTCCGGTGGGTGCCCTGCTGAGCAGGTCAGGGCAGGCGCCCTACGGCCGGACCTCACGGGTATGCATACTGTTACGGTATGCTGCCCCGTGACGGCGGCCAAAACAATTGTGGAGGGCCGAAGGCTACTGGTGGGCTGGGTCTCAGCGCAGGTAAAGCTGCTGGAGCCCAGACCTCTGAGGTGCTATCGCTGCCACGTGGGTCACCACGTGTCAGTACAGTGTGCCTCGGAGGTTGACCGCAGCGGACTCTGCTTCCGCTGCAGTCAGCCCGGCCATGTGTCCGCAGCTTGCTGCGCCACGCCGCACTGCGGTGCATGTGCGGCGGCCGGCAAGCCAGCCAACCACCGGGCTGGGAGCAAGACCTGCGCTCCGCCCACCAAGGCCACCAGAGGCAAGGGAAGGCCCTCCGCCGCCACCACCACCACCGTCGCCACTGCCGCAGCCGCAACTGCCGCTGCCGCTGCCACTGTCGCCGCCACAGAGGGGTCGCAGGGGGCTAGGGAGGAAGCGGTAATGGAGTGCCAATAACGGCCCCATTACGCTTCCTCCAAGCGAACATCAACCACTGCGCCTGCGCTCAGGATCTGTTGCTCCAGAGCATGGCGCAGTGGTTGATTAACATTGCTGTGGTCGCTGAGCCGTATTTTGTCCTCCCCAGAGAAGACTGGGTGGCGGACCTTAGCGGCTCAGTGACCATAGTGTCGTCGGCCGCCGCCGGTACCCCGACCCTTGAAGGTGTCAGGAGGGGTCGGGGGTGCGTAGCAGCCCGGTTCGGGGAGATCGTAGTGGTGGGAGTATACTTCTCCCCGAGCTGAACTCTCGCCGAGTTCCACAACTCTCTCGCAGAGTTGAGTGTTGTCGTCGGAAACCATTCCCTCCCCGTGCTTGTCCTCGGGGACTTCAATGCCAAGAACTTGGCTTGGGGTTCTCGTTGCACAGACGTGCGGGGAAGGATGGTGGAAGACTGGGCCCTGGAGAAGGGCCTGGTCGTCCTAAATCGGGGTTCTGTACCCACGTGTGTGCGGATGCGGGGCGAGTCGGTGGTGGACATTTCGTTCGCTAGCCCCGCTCTGTCACCGCGCGTTATTGACTGGCGTGTTATGGAGGGGGTGGAGACCTATTCCGACCACCGGTACATCCGGTTCGACGTCTCCACCCAGACCCCAAGCGCGCCGGTCCAACAGGCCCCGAGTGGTCCGCGTTGGGCGCTGAAGCAGCTGGACCGGGAGCTCCTCCTGGAAGCCTCGATCGTGCAGGCCTGGGTGACATCACCGGACAGGCCTGCCGACGTTAATAATGAGGCAGGGTGGTTCCAGGAGGCCATGTCGGACATCTGCGACGTGGCAATGCCCCGTGTTCGGCCAAGAAGCGCCCGGCGTCAGGTGTACTGGTGGTCGCGTGAGCTGACATCTCTGCGCGAGGCGTGCGTGGCTGCACGACACCTGTACGCCAGGCATCGCAGGCTCCGCATCCGCCCACCGGATGCGGCAGCCATTGAGGCGGAGCTTTATGAGGGGTACAGAGCGGCGAAGACCACCCTCCGCGAAGCGGTCCTGCGGGCCAGGGATCAGGCCCGCGAGGAGCTGCTGGGGACTCTCGACAGAGACCCGTGGGGGCGCCCTTACAAGTTGGTGCGGGACAAACTCCGCCCCTGGGCCCCCCCACTGACGCAGAGTCTCCGGCCTGAGCTCGTGGAGGATGTGGTGAGCACTCTGTTCCCTTCGCGAGGGGAACACCCACTCCCGCCTATGGCTCCGCCGCCTGCGATGCTGGAAGCGGACCAACAGGACGACGACGACAACGCTCCGGAAGTGACTGGGGTAGACCTGAGAGTGGCGGTACGCAGGCTCAGTGCCAAAAATACCGCCCCGGGACCCGATGGCTTGCCTGGCAAAGCCTGGGTCCTGGCCTCGGAGGCTCTCGGGCCCCGACTAGAGGGGCTCCTTAGCGCATGCTTGGAGAGAGGCCAGTTCCCGCTTCGTTGGAAGACGGGAAAGCTGGTCCTCATTCGGAAGCCGGGGCGCCCTGCGGACTCTCCGTCCGCATACCGGCCCGTGGTGCTGCTCGACGAGGTGGGCAAGCTCTTTGAAAGAGTCATTGCAAACCGCCTCGCCGAGCACCTTGCGGGGACTGGGCCGGACCTTGCGGAACACCAGTTTGGTTTCCGCAAGGGGCGCTCTACGGTGGACGCCATCATGCGCGTGAGAGCCCTCACGACGGGGGATGCGGTGTCCAGGGGTGGGGTCGTCTTGGCGGTGTCTCTCGACATCGCCAACGCCTTCAACTCCATGCCCTGGAGCTGCATTAGGGAGGCACTCCGGTATCACCGGGTGCCGACCTACCTCCGTCGAGTAGTCGGGGATTATCTGACGGACAGAGCCGTCATCTACCCCGGTCGCAGCGGAGAATGGAACCGGCGAGAGATGTCGTGCGGTGTTCCGCAGGGATCGGTCCTAGGGCCGTCCTTGTGGAACATCGGTTACGACTGGGTGCTGCGCGCCGACCTCCCTAGCGGTGTCAGTGTAGTGTGCTACGCTGACGACACGCTGGTGCTGGCACAGGGGAGGTCGCACGAGGCGGCGGCCGAAGCGATGACACGCGGGGTTGCGACAGTCGTTGAGAGGATCCGGCAATTGGGTCTCGAGGTGGCATAGCACAAGTCCGAGGCCATGTGCTTTCATGGGCCTCAGAATGCGCCACCTCCGGGATCCTTACTCACGGTAGGAGGGGTATCCATCGGTGTCGAGTCGACTTTGAAGTACCTAGGACTCGTCCTCGACAGCCGGTGGAACTTCGTGGAGCACTTCCGACGTTTGGCCCCCAAACTGGAACGGACTGGGGCTGCCTTCAGGCGGCTCCTGCCCAACCTGGGGGGGCCGAACGCCTCCTGCCGGAGGCTCTACGCGGGAGTCGTGCGGTCCATGGCCCTTTACGGGGCCCCGGTGTGGGCGCGTTCTTTGAGGCGGCGTGCCGCCCACTACCTGAACGCGCCCCAAAAGGTAGTAGCCGTAAGGCTGGCCCGGGGCTACCGCACGATTGCCCGCGAGGCGGCGAGCCTCCTTGCCGGATTGCCGCCATGGGATCTGGAGGCGATAGTCCTCGCGCGCCTGCATGAATGGCGCGCGGAGCCGCTACGCCGGGGGGAAACTCCGCTGCAGCGACAAATTGTCGCTCAGCGGACAGACTTCCGGCGGGATCTCATGGCGACATGGAGAGAGCGACTGTCGCAACCCCGTGCAGGGCACGCCACAATAGTGGCGATAAGTCCCCTCTTTGAGGAGTGGCTTGAGAGACGCCACGGCGTCCTCACCTTCCGCCTGGCGCAGGTCCTCACCGGACACGGAGTGTTCGGGAGGTTCCTGCACCGAATCGGGCGGGAGGAAACGCCCGGGTGCTTCCATTGTGAGGATCGACCGGAGGACACGGTGGAACACACGGTGGAGGTGTGCCCCGCGTGGGCGGAGCACCGCCGTGTCCTCGAAGCGGCGATCGGCGGCGGCGACCTCTCGCGTCCGGCCCTGGTGCAAGCCATGGTCCGGAGCGAGACGGAATGGGACGCCGTCACCTCCTTCTGCGAAGCAGTAATGCTAGAGAAGGAGGTGGCGGAACGTGAGAGGGAGAGAGCCTCTCAACGTCCCGGCCGCCGCGGGAGACGCCCCGGGCGTCGGGGGCCACCACCACGTAGCCCCCGGCCACCGTAGGCGCGGGCCTGTGGACGGTGAGCTATGGGCTAGCTCGCCGTCCGTCCGTCTCATGACATGACGACAGGCCGTGTCGACGGCGCGTTCGTGTTCCACGCGCGCCTCAAAGAGAGTCAGCAAAAAGGAAGGGGTCCGTAAGGACCGATGCCTGCCGGGGTTGCGGGACTATTCGAAAGAGATACCGTGGCCCCGGAACACAAAGGGCGATGAAGGAACATGGATGGGTTTTAGTCAGTAAAAGTCTGACACTCCCTCCTGCTCCGCCCAGAGCGGGAGGGGTTATTTGATGATTTCCAATCCGAAAAAAAAAAAAAAAAAAAAAAAAAAAAAAAGGGCTCCAAAGTTTGTTGTATGGGGAAACAAGATTAGATCATATTAGAAACTTCACAGGAGTACTCCTATTGATAAATGAGTAGAAACGGGTTACAGTTTTTTTCAGAATTCAACACCTAAGAAGGGGGAAATGGGGTGACAAAGTCTGAAAATCAACATGGTTATTGTTTGTATGGTGTATCGGGTCGGGTCATCGGGTGTATTACAAAAACAACGATTTTAAGATTTAATGCGGTGAACCTGAAATATCTACCATCATCCCCTGTTGGAGTGCGATGGGGTTGAAATGTCTAAAAATCAATATGGGTGTCGATTTCGAGATTATCAGGGATGCTGATTACGAATATGGCATTTATTTTGAGATCCAGAAGATGTCGGATTCGACTTCTATATAGGGTTATGGTTGATTGATTGATAATGATGGTGATTGTGATAGTGATTGTGATAGTGATTGTGATAGTGATTGTGATAGTGATTGTGATAGCGATAGTGATAGTGATTGTGATAGTGATTGTGATAGCGATTGTGATAGTGATTGTGATTGTGATAGTGATAGTGATTGTGATGATTATAATTGTGATGATTACGAAATTTGGCACATAAATAGTTTTTAACCTGAATTAACATGTAGGATACCATATATCCCTTTAGTATGATCCCATGGGACAGTTACCGAACTTCACGAGGGCGAAGCCGCGGGCAACAGCTAGTTATATACTAAAACTTTTCTCTTGCATCACTCTATCTATTAAAAAAACCCGCATCAAAATCAGTGGCGTAGTTTTAAAGATCTAAGCATACATATGGACAGACAGACACGGCGGGGGACTTTGTTTTATAATTTGTAGTGAGTCAATAATAACATGGATTCTACTACTACTACACTACATCAGCCCATAACGTCCACTGCTGGACATAAGCCTCTCCCATGATGGGAGGAATTTCCCGTTATCTCCACGCTTGGCAGGCGGATTGGAGATCGCAGTGATGACAGACTAACAGAAAACGCTGCTGCCCATTCTCTGGTCTACGGAGGCGCAAGATGTTCTGCCTCAGACATTAGTCGCCTTATACGACACCCGTGAGTGTAATGGGTGGGTTCTATTCTACTCTGCCGGATACCACACGGCTGCGGAATATGGATTCAAGTGCACTTAAAACAACGATTAAAAGTTCAAAGTCAAGTTCTGTAATGACTTCATTAAATCCGTTTTTAATCAGTGTTAATCCGTTTAACAGACAACCAAGGCACTAATGTCTTTATATTAATAACTATATAGCTTTCGCCCGTGGTTTCACTCCTACGGCGGTCGGAAATTATCCCGAAGGAACGACCAATCGGGATAAAAAGTATTCTATGTCCTTAACCGTGTCTTGGTTAATCTGTATGTCAAATTTGATCCAAATCAGTTCAGCCGTTGAAGCGTGAAGCGGTGGCAAACAAAAAAAACTCGCTTTTACATTTATAATTATGATTATAGTTAGGTTAATTATTATTGTGTTTAATAATAACAACACAAACAATATTAATTAATTTGACAAGACATAATGACAAGCATGCATGCAGGTGTGCGTGGTTAATGATAATATTCTTTACTATTAATCAATTTTTAATCAATGCCAAATATGTACCTACTTTGTCAAAAATAAGTGCTGTTAATAACCTATTGTTAGTAAGACTTATTTGAAAAAAGTAACTCGGCAATGGGTAGTCACCCATCCACAGACCAACCTAGGCAAGCACAGCTTAACCTAAAGATCGACCCGTGCGGCTGTTATTATGTAGCCACGAGTTCCTCAGTCAAAGAGAAACATCATCATCATCATTTCAGCCGCAAGACGACATAGGCCTCCCCCAAGTGTCGCCACATTGACCGGTCCCGTGCGACTAGCAACCAGTGTATTCCCGCAACCTTCACCAGGTCATCGGTCCACCTAGTGGGAGGACCTTCCAACGCAACGTCTCCGGTTCGCGGTCGCCACTCCAGAACTTTTCGGCCCCATCGGCCATCCGTTCTGCGAGCAATGTGCCCTGCCCTGCACTGCCACTTAAGTTTGGCAATTCTTCGGGCTTCGTCGGTAACCTTGGTTCTCTTGCGGATGTCTTCATATCTGATTCGATCGCGCAAGGAATCCGAGCATAGCCCTCTTCATTGCCCTTTGGGTGACTTTAAGCCTTCTGATGAGGCCCATTGTGAGTGATGACAAAGAGAAACATATTCGTTATAAAAATCCCATCCCAATTCAAACCCACTCCTAGCAACCTAGCAAAGTTCAATACACCTATTGCCCTTAAAAATAGTCCATTTACCGTCCAACCAAGGCCCTTGTTAAATTTTATGTCTCTGCCGTGGAAATCTACGACGTATTCTTTTGTTTCTCCATTCGGACTTGGTATGCAGTGAGGGTCTTTACTATTTACATCAACATAATAAATATTTATTACATGTTTCGTGGTATAGTTTCACGGATGGGTAGATTAATGTGCTCGTGAGGTGGTGTTCAAGGTCGTTGACGAAATATGAGGTGTTTTGGATAAAAGAACTGATCACCATAATTGAGTATTTGACGACCCGTATGGCGCAGCGGTAGTGAGGCTGCCTTACGTTCTTAGGGTCCCGTGTACGAATTCCGGTAGGGGCAAATATTTGTGTGTTGAGCATGGACATTTGTTTCCGAGTCATGGATGTTTGTATTCAAAATAAGTTATTATTATTTTATTTCCAAAAAATAAATCTATGTAGTATATCAACTATCTGGTGTCCACGACACAAGCCTCGTTGTGCGGCACTATAGTTGGTTCCAGTTAAGATCGCAATAGCGGTCATTGCCCTTTCCGTAATATCTCTTCCTACGAAACAAAACAAATGAACTATGTATCGTTTTTCAAACTCAAACTCAAAACTCAAAGTATTTATTTCAATTAGACCATTACGGCACTTTTGAAAGTCAAAAATACAAAAAAGAAAATCAAAGCTACAGTCCCAGTCACAAGGCATAATAACTTGAGAAAGTACTGTAGTTGCCCATTCCCTAGCGTAGATCTCTATGGAGAAGAATGGGCAAGAAACTCCATGGACACTCTTTTAAAATCAAAATATTGTTACAAAATCTTGGTTACATCATTAATTTTGAGATTATACATATATGTGAGAACGATGTAGAAAGACGTGCACACTAAGAGCATCCAGAGTGAAAGATTAGATTAAAAATGTATGAATAAAGTAATTAAAAATGAACCTTGGCAGCTAAGAGATGACCAGTCCCATCTGACAGCGCCCGTTCACAGACATCACGCATGTACCGGCGCCATTCAACTCAACCATATTGAAGGGAACTAAATGACCCGACACACCCGCCACCATCAGCGAGACATTTAAGTGAGCATGACATTCTCTCAGTCACCAAGGCATATTCAAGTCAATGAAAGATAAATAAATGTAAATGGTGGCTGAACAGTACAAAGTACTCACACATGTGCTATGCAATTATATAATACTAAGAACTGGAATCTATACAATGCAAGTATATTTTTACAATCTTCTGCAGCTTCCACAATACATTAACATGGGAATCAATTCTTCATCTTCTTCTTTACGTGTCGATGGACTCAAATAATGCCCGACCAGTACAAACAATTAGTTTGCCCCCCCCACCTATGGTTGTGGAGCAGGACCAGCATTTAGCCAAGCATTTTTATCATCAATGTAATCCCCCAACTTATAATATGCTTGCCTACATAGTGTGCGTTTTATACAAGATTTAAATTTCGTCTCATTCAGTTGAAGAATTTGGGGAGGTATTTTATTGTAACATTTCAAACAGTACCCCATGAAAGATGAATCCACTTTAGCAAGACTGAAACCTGGCTGAACTAGTTGGTCCCTATTTCTAGTCGGTTTCATTAGAAAAAATGTTGAAGATCACGATAGATGACGATTCAAGACTTGAACAGGCTTATTTTTTTGATGACAAAGTTAAGAACTTTAATAAATGTAGGTGGGTCAATGATCGCTATTGCGATCTTAACTGGCACCAACTATAGTGCCGCGGTGTGTAATGTCCGGCGATATTTATTGATTTATTTATTATACTTCTTGATCCTAATGTTTACGGTTTCTTCATGTCACAGCTAACTTCGAAAATGAAGATTTTCTGAGACCACTTCTTCTTCGATGTAGATGGTAGGTACACTAAGTACAACTGTATTGTGGGTCACTGAACTTAGCTAAAATCTGAACTTTCGGCTTCTCTTAAGACTTATAAGGTCACGTTCACGTTTGCTAAAACTCAGGTAAACATGGGCTCACTGAGCAAATATTTACTTGTTTAGAAATGTATGAGGCATTTATGGCAATAGGGTATATGCATGATTTTTTTTATCTCACTAAACAAAGCATATTAACATCAAAAATAGCAAAGTGAAATTATTTTTTTAAATTCTATAAAAAATACTAAGTTATAAGCATTTGAAACTGCTGATTCGACAGAGAGATCCGATACAACGAATGACGTCATTCGCTGCATCGACGTACAAAATTCATACTAAATTCCGTTTATCTAGAAAGAGATAGAAACAAAAGTTTAAATGGTTATAACTTTTGTGTTGTTTGGCCGATTTTTGTATTGTTTTCGCTTTTTGTCATTATTTTTATAGTACTTTATCATTCCGTATCGAAATAAAATAAAGATAATTTGTGCATATTCCCTATTGTCCTGAGAATTTAACAAAACTCTTCTATGGTTTTGTTGATCACTGATACATGGATACCGGTAACCGGCTTGATTATAACAATAACGGGACGAGCCTATAATATTAACCGGGCACAACCCAGACTCCAGGTTGCTACTGAGAAATTCCGTATGAAAAAACTCAAGAACACTGCCCGAGACGGGAATCGAAGCAAAGATCTCATATGCTCAGCAGTAGTGCTTGCGATCACCACATCAACGGGAACACGAAACTCGTTGATAAATACCAAATTAATGATACTCTACTATTCTAAAATTAATAATAATTTATACTAAAATAATCCACACATCTGCAAACACACACGCACATACACTCACAGATACACGCATGTGCACTCACACACACACGCATTCACACATACACACACAATTCTTTTTATTATTTTTTATTAATGTAATATCATTTTATTTTTGTAAAAAGGTGTTTCTCATTTACCTGCTTACCTCACATGTATCACATCAACAAATTATATAATTGTGTTTTAGTTTTAAGTAAACGCAACTCCGGCCCCCAAGATACAGGCGCAGCCTAGTTTGGGGACCTCTGTTTTCTAAATATTAATGTTAAAATTTTACTCGTTACGATTTTGTCAAAGTGCTAAGTTAGTTTAAGAAAATGATTGTAACAATGATTCAATAAATTTATTCTTATTCTTCTTATTCTTATTCAATCCAGCCATCAGCACAATGTTTTGAGTGCGTTACATTGAGTTCTACCACAAAACATGCTTTCTCACCCCAAAAAAGAAAGTCGTTTCCTAGCAATAATTTTTGCGTAAAGTCACTTAGTTTGATGTACAGAATGCTTGGTTGACGGCTTCGTGATGAGGTCTTTTACAACCTGTACCCAGACAACACGACAAAATCATTTTAGAGCCCGAGTCATGCTATAATAGTTTATGCCCGCGGCTTTGCCCGCGTCTAGTTCGATAATTGTCCCACGGGATCATACTACTGGGATAAAAAGTATCCTATGTGTTAATGCAGGTTATAAACTATCCGTGTGCAAAATTTCATCTAAATCCGTTCAGGAGTTTTTGCGTGAAAGAGTAACAAACATACACACATACAAACTTTCGCATATAATATACGAGTGTGATATCGCGATAATGGAGAACAGTAGACATTTTAATCATTTTTATCTATCATAATACAGACAATAGAAAGTAAGTATGAAATCAAAGGCATGTCCTGGCCGTAATATCACGTCTGTCGCGTGTGTGCGACAGGGACAAAAGATGTGATATCACGTATTCCGTGATTGTGCGGCAGAGACAGAATATGTCTAAGTAGGACGTACGTGACAACAATGAACAAAATACAACACATACAATTGGTGAACGATAGTTTTCGAATCAGTTGATGTATGGCAAAAGCTATGTCACAATTATTTATGTTTACCATGTTATTATTTGTGTTTATTTGTAAGCCTGTCCAGTGACCCACTGTTGGGCAAAAGCCCCCCGTTCTCCTTCCAAACCTCTCTATCTTTGTGATATCTGGCCATGTTGGCCCCGCAAACAAGATCAAAACGTCACACCATCTTTGCCGCGGTCTACCTCGATGGTCCCGTCCTCCTCTCCGGGAGCATTCCCGCTAACGAGGCCAGAAAAAACAGCCAAGCTAAAATGGGAGTAATATTAGCTTGGCTGTTTTTTCTCCGACATCTGCACCCTGAGTTATGGAACCATAATATTAAAGAAGCCAGAAGACACTTAAGGGCTATATATCCCTCAAATGGCTTAGCATGATCCTCTGTTACGCCTAAAATACTGTAGCATTAATTTTGAAATAAAAATATGGTAAAGTTGAGGATCAATGCTAAGTCTTGTGTGTGACGAAAACACGATTCCATAAATTTTTCTCGATAGAAAAAAAATCCAAAGTTACCTCCAAATCGAACAATAAACCGCTGGTATTCAAAAAGTACTTCAAATTAGATCATGAAACTTTGCATACTAACTGAACTAACTATAAAGCCGGTCTTATGTGTTTTATTTTTTTAGTCCAATCAATAGATTTTTTGTAAATCGCAAAAAACCACTCATTTCACACTATTCGGCCACAGTGACTAACGTAACAACCGCTTTGTAGTGCAAGCCGATTAGAACTTTATTCTAACCGAATTTTAAACGAAGTTTGAACCGCCACAAATAGAGTTGCTAATTCTAGAGTTAGAAGGGCCTTAAATTAATGTTTAAAAAGGCATGTTGTTGGATTTTCAACTCAGCTCAGCCCCGAAACTTGAGATTAAAGTGACCAAAACACCAAAACACTGAGAAAGATGAGAGTAAAATGGGCAATAGTTTCATACTTCCACACCCATTGCCTGGGTTATCTATACTATTTTGTTCGTTAGTTTGTACCGAATAAACTTCAAAACTACCGAACCGATTTTTATTATGCAAATTAGCCGAGCTATCACAATTCTTGCGGACCTAGTCGCGGGCGAATTGCTAGTTTATTATACAAGTCAAAATCTGGCCTCGGCGTTGGTTGTGAGGATTTTGACTCAGGTTCAGGCTTGAAAGCTGGTTGGCTGGGGACACCACGGCACCATTAGACACATTGACAGTAGCTACATTATCCGGCAGTCTGGTGTTAGAGGAGCTCGTGGCTAAATAATAACAGCCGCTCGCGTCGATCTTTGGGTTAAGCCGTGCTTGCCTAGGTTGGTCTGTGGATGGGTGACCACCCATTACATACCGAGTTTCCTCCGTGCTTCGGAAAGCACGTTGAGCCGTTGGTCCCGGCTGCCATTTGTAGATCTTTGACAGTCGTTATAGGTAGTCAGTGACCAGAAAGTCGGACGACCAGTCTTACCAAGGGGTACCGTATTACCCAGTACTAACTGGGTTGTGGAGGTCTGATAGGCAGTCGCTCCATGTAAAATACAGATATTCAGCTGCATCCGGTTAGACTGGAAGCCGATCCCAACATAGTTGGGAAAAGGCTAGGCAGATGACTAGTCTGGTGTTCAGAGCTGCGTCCACAGTTTCTCCATACCGGTCTGACCGAAACTTAAAATAATTCCATCGATTACATACCATGACATAATTATAATGATTCGTTTCTGTGAAGGATCATAAGGATTACTATTGTCAACAAGGAAAACCCCAAAAGTGATTTTATTAAGTCACACAATGTTTTGTCATTGTCTTTTCCTTAATAATTCGGAGATAAAGAAGATGATTACATTGATATATACAGCGATTAGTATTCTGTGCTGATGATCAGCGTCAAATGACGTAACAGAATAATGTTCAAATGTTTAGTACACAGTAAACAAGCTACGTATATATGTGATTGTTTTACTTTTAATAACTTACTCCCCTTCCGCCAACTGGATTTGTGCGATTTGTACACTGTTTAATGAAAAATGATGTTTATTTATATTAGTTTGCAAGTAGGCTTTTACAAACACTTTTACAAGTCATTTTTTAAAACTAGATGGGGCCGCCGGTGTTTCGTACCAGACTACTCTGAGAAGAAACAGCCGAAATAAACTCAGAGGTCTTTTTTGAAGTCCAGACATAATCTTGCTCAATTCACATGAGAACTATGCAGATTAGTGTCTGAGATGGTCTTTTGAAGAAAGAACCACACAGATTTGAGTGGACCTGTCCAGTCAGTGCAAGCATTTGTCAGTTCTCGTGTACTTTGACTTATAACTCAAGGAGCTCAACGAAACGACGAACTATATCAAAGAAAGGTCATTGGGTAGGTCGCTTTAAATAGTACTCAAACTTTCCAGACAGCTAGGTAGTTGTGGAAAAAAAAAAAACAAAAAAAAATGTGACCCACATGGTCCCCACATTCACAATAATGAAATGACAATGTGGTTGATGGCAATAGGCTCGCCCCCTATTACATGGGACTTTAACATAACTGGCGATATTTGGGCGTACTATTAGTACACCTCTTCCTAACGCTTCAGTTATTACAGGAGTGATGTTATGTTTTATAACTTATTCGCCTTACCCTTTTCTTTTTTATCATCATATGCAGGTTTTTGGACAAATATTATGGTACATGTTGTATGGTACCAAGGGGCCGCCTCCACGAGCGAGAGAATTACGGCAATATTATCGTCCTTGCCACGTTTTTCTATACACTCTCTTTTGGACCGTCTCCACGAGCGAGAGAATCGCGGCGATATTATCGTCCTTGCCACGTTTTTCTATACACTCTCTTTTGGACCGTCTCCACGAGCGAGAGAATCGCGGCGATATTATCGTCCTTGCCACGTTTTTCTATACACTCTCTTTTGGGCCGTCTCCACGAGCGAGAGAATCGCGGCGATATTATCGTCCTTGCCACGTTTTTCTATACACTCTCTTTTGGGCCGTCTCCACGAGCGAGAGAATCGCGGCGATATTATCGTCCTTGCCACGTTTTTCTATACACTCTCTTTTGGGCCGTCTCCACGAGCGAGAGAATCGCGGCGATATTATCGTCCTTGCCACGTTTTTCTATACACTCTCTTTTGGGCCGTCTCCACGAGCGAGAGAATCGCGGCGATATTATCGTCCTTGCCACGTTTTTCTATACACTCTCTTTTGGGCCGTCTCCACGAGCGAGAGAATCGCGGCGATATTATCGTCCTTGCCACGTTTTTCTATACACTCTCTTTTGGGCCGTCTCCACGAGCGAGAGAATCGCGGCGATATTATCGTCCTTGCCACGTTTTTCTATACACTCTCTTTTGGGCCGTCTCCACGAGTGAGAGAATCGCGGCGATATTTTCGTATAGAAATACGTTGAATTGCCGCGATTCTCTCGCTCTTGGCGGTGATCCCCAAGTGACGGTGGGGTTCCTTGCCCCTGTCCTGTGTTACCTGGGGTTGGAGCAACATGTTTTCTTCTACCATTCTCCTCTCTCAACCGTCACGCTATCATTTACTTCTTTATCTTTCATAATTATCCTCACACAATCCATCCATCGTTTATTTGGTCTTCCTCTCCCTCTCCATCACCATCATCCACCACATGCGATTCTTCCCTCCTCATCACATACCCATACCAAGACAGTCGATTCCCTTTCAACTTTTCTGTAACTAGCGCATCTTTCAAACTTCCTTTAGTTAATATCAAAATCATCATTTCAGGCGAAAGACGTCCAATGCTGGACATAGGCCTCCCCCAAGTGACGCCACATTGACCGGTCCCGTGCGACTCACTTCTAGCGGATTCCCGCAACCTTCACCAGGTCATCTGTTCACCTAGTGGAATGGAAGGTCTTCCAACGCAACGTAAAAATATACTCTCATTTCTATAATCAACTATTACGTCTTCAAAAAGCTCAGGCGCAAAATGTCGCTTTCGCAAAATGTCGACTGGTAGTAAAATGTCTCTTTCTCATAATGTCGCTTTCGCAAAATGACTCTTTCTCAAAAGGTCGCTTTTACACAATGCCTCTCATTGTCCCAGAATATCTCTTTCGCAAAATGTCGCGTTAGTAATTTAGAAAAAAAATTAGCCAGGTTTAAAAAGGTAGATAATCGTCTACGATTCAAAATTGGAAAGTTCAAGGTTAGAACCGATAGCAACAACACAATTTTATTATACTATTCAATCCCAAAATATATTAAAATTTCATATACTTTTTTTAACGTTCAGAACTATAGTTTACAAATTGAATTCGGTTCATATTGACAGAAAAACAGTGCATAATAATATCATCGATTGAAATTCAATACATTATATCAGTGGTTCCCAACCTTACTTGGACCAGGGACCACTTTGGTGTCTTTATTGTGTGTATGAACACCGACTGGCTTATATCTGAATGGGGGTGAATTTTTCACTCACCCAATGCTAAAATTGGAAAATGGGATGAAAACCTTTATAATTAAGATAGTGAAAGATACAAAAGCGATCGAAGTGAGCCCGAAAAATTTTGCAATAATTCATTTGAAAAAAGGAATAAGTTCATTCTCAAAAAATCTTAGCACTTCGCCTCTGATGGGTTTTATAGGCTTGTGTCCTGAAAAAATCTAATTAGTCCGTCAGTTAGATTATCAAAAAATATTTAAATCAAAATTGACGAAGATACGACGCTTTTAAAATTCTCAATACGTCACGCCGTGCTATTTTTAGTGCGTTGTGACGTCATAAGCCCCTACTCTCGAGTTTTGATGCGTTTTATCATTATCAATATTCATTGATTTACAGAAACAAAAAATACCTATCCATTATTTTCCAATACTCTAACTGACGGACTTCATAGATTTGCAATTTATTGATGGTGAAAACCAGCTTGCTGGTGGAAACTATGTTGGGTTGAGCTTGCATCTTTTAAGCAAGTCAAAAAATACGAATACCATCTAATGGTCCGCGGACCACCAGTGGTCGGCCGACCAAAGGTTGGGAACCACTGCATTATATAAACGTAGGTAGGTATAAGAGTTTTTATGAAATGCTCGAAGATCACGTTTCTTCAGATATTAAATTTGTGTATTCAAACAGATTTGGGAAAGGTGCACGTGTCATTCAGTAGGAAAGAAGATGCAGAAGGCATATTAGACGAAACGGACGGTTTTGTTTGTTATTTGAATTTTATGAAGGAAAATGGGTAATGTAGTGTATATAGATATCAATATAATATCGCACTACAAACCGATAATAGTATTGTGACGTTGCCTCGGGCGCGCACGTCGCTCGGTTATAAGTACCGGTCCGAGTGGTGGGGCGGTCAGTCGCATAGACTAATATGTCAGTCGTTGTCAGACTGTCGGCCTAAGCGGTGGTGCGTTGGCGATTCAACTAGTTATGTTAAATGTGCATATTTTACAGGTAAAAACTGGCGAAATGTGGGTGTTATACTAGGTACACCTCTGCCTAACTCTTTGGGGATTACAGTCGTGATGTTATGTATGTTTAATTCGACTTTATCAAGAACCAAAGATTTACCACATTGCATAACTGAACCTTTTAGCTAACCTATAATGTGTCCCGGTCAATCTCGAGCTGACGACGAATGTTTTATTTATTTGAAATGTTCCATACCGATGCGAAATGGACATGAAGAGTAAGTTGTTTTTCTTTCGCCAGCACGTGTCCACGGTCAGCTATAATAACGGACATTATTTTGGCACGTGTCATTAACGATTTGATGGTGAAACGGGAGAATTTGTAAAGATAAGAAGTTTGCAAAGATAACAAAGCAAGTAAGTCGTGCGATTCATGCGGTGCGGTTACACCTATATGTCGACGGAAATGTGTGAAATCCGTCATTGTATAGAATTCAGATAAAATACGAACGTGTGTCCAGTTGGCGATAACATAAAAGTGATTTAAGAGCGGGCCGAGCTTCTGGCGCTAATAGATTTTAGGTATTCTATTTGCTCCATGTATGTGTGCGTAAGGCACACCCGCGCGCCGCAGGATATAATAAAGAAGGAGATATGCCCCAACCACAGGGCAACTACTACACATGCAGATCAGTAAAAGTAATAAATACAAAGCCTCGCACACACCCGCATTTTTTTAAACTGAACGTATTACACAATCTATTATAAACCTTATGCCATCAAACGCAGCGTCTATTTACTATGCACCGTACAACTCACTCACACAAAAACATCGGCCGCTATCGTTGTGCTGTGCAAAATCACTGTACGCTAGTGATTGACTAAATCAGAAAGTTATCGATCTTCCATTTATTATTGTACAATTTTTTTTTGGGGTCCTGAAAATAATTAAATAAAACATAATGTCCGGAATATAATATTATAATAAAAATAAACAATATGTAGCTAAAAAATATATTATTAAGTAAATTAAAACAATAAAATATCCGGTTACGTTGGTTTAAGCCAGCGGTCGGCAACCCGCGGCCGTCTCACTTGCGGCCCGTAAAAGTTTTGTAAATAAGTTATAATAATCAAAATAAAATAAATGCATGAACAAACCACAATCGACCGTATAGTGTGAATCCAGCCTTAAGGTAGTCGATATTTTTTCCATAGAAATTTCGGGAGGGAATTACTCCACTGTTGGACACTGTACATCCAAACTCCAAAGTTATACATGATATCGTTTTGTCTCAATAATAATTTTACACACACACAACACAGAAAAGCACAACAGGAAACAGAATAGTAAAATAAAAAGCCATTAAGGCTGATGCTCCAGGGTAGCCCGTTCATAAAGGTGCAAGAATGATTTTGACCTTGGAAAAGTAATTTTTCCACCTTTATGAACTTTGAGGGTTGTATTGATGATTTTGATGAATATAATTCTGTAACTACATACGTCTTACAACCGCGAATAATATTTTAATCAACATACAACCTAGCACTGGCCTGCAAATTGCAAAGAACGTAAGAAAATTTGAATTTCGCGGGCTATACTCTGAAGCATTCGCCTTAAAGAGTTACGAGCTACCAAAGATTCGTTTTACTTTTTATTGCCAATTTTAACGCAACTTTGGGCGTAAATTAGTAATAAAAGATGTGTCAAATTTCCAAAACAAGTCGGTACTGACAAAGCACAATATTATCGAAGAATTCAATCAATTTGATTTGTACTTGATTTATGCGCTGGTTTTTTTCATAAAACTCGATTTTCCGAAGTTCTTTTCGTATTTTTTTACGCACCTTTTACTATGAATTATCTTGCATCTCACTGAGCTCATTCTGTCGGGCACGATGCCAGGTGAGACAGCGTGCTTTTTGGGCACGCGCAACAGTGAGTTCGAGCCCGCGACAAGTGCAACCTCAACAAGCGCTTTTCATTTTTTCTATGGGATATGATACGTAGGTATATTGGGCTTCTAGAGTTAATATCACAAGGGCGGCCCGCCTTTAGTTTATTTTGCCACCTTGTGGCCCTTGCCTGCCAAAAGGTTGCCGACTGCTGGTTTAGGCTGTCAAGGCCTATTGAAACAGTAGTTAGTAGCACGAGGATAAGGCATAATATACGATAATTCAAAGCCAAAAACACTCCACCGATTTAACCTCAAATTTAATTAACTTACTTTACGAAAGTAGGTTACACGTTTCTCTACTATGCTGTAAAATAATCAAAATACGTAAAAACATTATTACAAATCGATATTCCAACCGGGTTAAAACGGTTGACAAATTAAAAAATCGACTATAATAGCAATATTTCATTCGTCAGTCGATATTGTCGACAGCCTACGTCAGTGGATCTCCACACGCACATCCCTAACTAGTCGCAAGAAAAAGCGGCTGTACTACGCGCAGTATCCACTTAATGAAGTATCGTTTTGTGATTTTTACATTGCTTGTAAAGTGACTTAGCGACAAACTTACGTAGTGGTCAAAGAGCAATGTATTTATTGCAAAAATAGTACAGTCGTCACGTTGTTGTTGTTACGATCGCGGTCCGAAATTTAATAAATTATATTTCTATGGCGCGCCGCAAAAAACAAGCGACACAAGCTCCCCGTCCAACAGCCGAAGCAGGACTAAAGCGGATAGGGGGGAAGCGTGGCGGCTCTGGTTAGAACGGGCGGAACGCACGCTAATTTAGGTATTTCCTTCATAATATTCAAACAAAGACACATTTCGAAAATGTAAAACGTATACGTTATAGAAAACATGTAGTTTTGTTATTATTCAAAATCTGATGATCTTCCGTGAAGTATTTACGCCGTACTTAGGGTTTATTTTGTTTTTTAGAGATTACTTTGGATTTTTTTTCTATCGAGGAAACTAAAAGTAATCGTGTTTCTAAAGCGTACGATGTATTGAGTGAATCCTTAAATATCTTACATATTAATTGCATAACCGAAGGATAAGTAATAACGATGCAGTAAGGGATCAAGCGAATGCAATTATTTTGGAATTACGTATCGTTTGCTCGGTAGCGCCTTAATTTAAGTTTCACCATGTGGACACGCGTAAAAATTTTGGCGTGTCCAGATGACGAAATAATTAGTGATACTAATAGTGAGTTTCACCAACTGGACACACGCGTGTCCAGTCTTTCGTGTCCAGTTGGTGAATAACCCGTTCTTAGCAAATGTATACAATTGCTAAAATAGATAGGAAATGTATAATATATTTTATAATATGCATTTTTCGTAGGATTTCTATACATTTCCTAAAGAGCGATCGGAAATGTGTTACATTCTTGATGTTCTTAAGACGGAATATATAAACGCACTTTAAAAATAATGGTTCACACTTTAAAATGTTTAGCTTTAATTTTTTTGTTATACAGACTTTTGCACCACGACAGCTTATAGGTTAGAAGGGTATGGCGGGGTTGAATGAGCGAGCAAAGCGACCGAATAGACCCCACTATACCCCTTCGTGGTTATTTTATTTATACCATTCAGAAAACCTATCAATCAACCTCAAACAACCAAAAAACCAACCCAAATTGAAATTTCGAAACAGTTTTATTGCAAACCATCTTAATAAAAATTCTGATTTCAGTTCTCAACAGAGAGTATTCGTTTTTATACATTTCCTGGTATCATTTCGGAATTACCTACAATTTCTAGGAAATGCATACATTTCCCAGGAGATGTGTGTATTAAATAATCTTTGAAACATTATTTTAAACATTTCTTAACTAGGCTCGGAATTGTATACATTTCCTAGGAATTGTGTACAATTCCTAGATTTCATACAATTCCGGTAACATTAAAGTACATAAAAGTACCCTCATGGACTATGAGTAGTACAGATTAGCAAACGAATTATTTTCATACACTTTCGAAAAAAAGACACTTTAAAACTTAAATAAATGTACAAAACAAACAATCGATTTGTTTCTTTTCAACGTTTCCTTCGTTTCAAGACAAGATGAGACATTTTAAGACAAAATAGGTTATTCCGTGAGCTAACAATGCCTATTTACAATCTTATTATACTTCGATTCCATTGTATTCTACTCATTATTATGTCATCACTAGATTCGTTCAAAGAAAATGTATTTACCGTAGACTGACAGATAATACCTACTGCTACCATTTTCATAGACAATGGATAACCCACCCACGTAGCAGAAATACCTACTTAGATTCAGACATTGTTCTCTGTAATAAGTAATATTTATTCATATTCATTTTATTTTGCGTTCCATAAGTTTAAAAAGATTTTACAATGGGCTACAGCTAAGATCATTTCTAATCGTTGTGTCTAACCTTTTTTTAAGAAGCCCGTGGCTAAATAATAACAGCCGCTCGGGTCGATCTTTAGGTTAAGCCGTGCTTGCCTAGGTTGGTCTGTGGAAGGGTGACCACCCATTACATACCGGGTTTCCTCCTTGACTCGGAAAGCACGTTAAGCCGTTGGTCCTGGCCGTTATTCCAGATCTTTAACAGTCGTTACAGGTAGTCAGTGGCCCAAAAAGTCTGACAAACAGTCTTACCATGGGGTATCGTATTACCCAGTACTAACTGGGTTGTGGAGGCCAGATAGGCAGTCGCTACATTTAGAATACTGGTATTCAGCTGCATCAAGTTAGATTGGAAGCCGACCCCAACATAGTTGGGAAAAGGCTAAAGGCAGTTGATAATGTGTCTAACCATTTAATAACTATGTTTGGGTCGGCTTCCAGTCTAACTGGATGCATATTAGACACATAAGTGTGAACTGTTTTTTATCTTTAAGTACTTAGACTTAATTACTTACATACTTTCTATTGTTTAAAAAAAAACAAAAAGAGAGATACCGCGGCCCCGGAACACAAAGGGCGATGAAGGAACATGGATGGGTTTTAGTCAGTAAAAGTCTGACACTCCCTCCTGCTCCGCCCAGAGCGGTAGGAGTCATTTGATGATTTCCCATCCAAAAAAAAATAAAAAGGAAAATAACTGTTAATACCGTAAAGTACCTCTGACAGCCCTAGCAGATTGAAGCGAGACGGCAGACAGTTATTGTACTATGAACGCTATGCGCAATGCAAAAGGTTGAAATTAGCTTGTTTTCCAGAATAGTAGGTAAATATCTCGGGGTTTTTGCGCCGCTTGTATGGAAGTGAGACAGGCCTGGTTTAATTCCACATACATCCCTCGCTACGCATCCCTGCCCATCTCTAATAGAAACGCCGCATAAACGACGACAATAGCTCGTGGGTAAATAAATAACGGCCGCTCGGGTTTTTAAGGTTAAGCCGCTCCGGTTAGCTCGCCGTCCGTCCGTCTCATGACGACAGGCCGTGTCGACGATGCGTTCGTGTTCCACGCGCGCTTCAAAGAGAGTCAGCAATACGAAGGGGTCCGCAAGGGCCGATGCCTGCCGGGGTTGCGGGACTGTTCGAAAGAGATACCGCGGCCCTGGAACACAAAGGGCTAAGAAGGAACATGGATGAGTTTTAGTCAGTAAAAGTCTGACACTCCTGCTCCGCCCAGAGCGAGAGGAGTCATTTGATGATGTTCCATATACAAAAAAAATAAAAATAAGGTATTCTAGCTGTGATTGGTTAGTTCCACACACTTCCCTCGCTACGCATCCTTGCTCATGTCTAGTAGAAACGCAGCCTAAGCGACGACTAGCTCGTGGACAAATAAATAACCGCTGCTTGGGCTCTTAAGGTTAAGCCGCTCTTAGTTAGGTTGCTCCGTGGATGGGTGACGACGTCCTTTTTATTTCCATGTTTGTTTAAAAAAATAAACGCCTCCTTCAAATAAATTCGTTGACATCTATTCATCTTCATTAATAATGCTACACGTGGGTGTCTAATTTGCAAGAAGAGTCTCGCAACCATGCTGAGCTGAAATATACCATAAAATTCAAGCCGAGATGGTTCGATTTAGCTTGTAGGTTATTTTAAATCAACTAGTAAATGTTTAAACTAACACCAGTAGAAAACAACAGTGGTTAATTGACTTAAAAGTGAAATTGTGGTACAGTTGGTGACATAATTGTTTTGGTTTCTTCAATTAAGTTTCTTTTTCGTGACATTCAGTTTATTATGGAAATGTATGAAATCCTTCATTGTATACAATTTCTAGGAAATGTATACAATTCCTAAAATAGATAGGAAATGGATGATATATTTTATAACATGCATTTTTCCTAGGACATCGATACATTTCCTAAAGAGTGATCGGAAATGTGTTACATTCTTGATTCATACTTTAAAATGTTTAGCTTAAAAAAAAAATATATAGGTACAGACTTGGGGCACCCCGACAGCTAATAGGTTAGAAGGGTATGGCGGGGTCGAATGAACGAGCTAAGCGACCGAATAGACCCCGCTATACCCCTTCCTGGTTATTTTTTTTTTAAACCATTCAGAAAACCTATCAATCAAGATATAAAAAAAATGCAAACATTTCCCAGGAAATTTGTGTTGTAAATTATCTTTGAAACATTATTTTACACATTTCCTAAGTAGGCTCAGAATTATATACATCATCATCATCATCATTTCAGCCGAAAGACGTCCACTGCTGGACATAGGCCTCCCCCAAGTGTCGCCACATTGACCGGTACCGTGCGACTCGCATCCAGCGGATTCCCGCAACCTTCACCAGGTCATTGGCCCACCTAGTGGTAGGCCTTCTAACGCAACGTCTTTCTGTTCGGGGTCGCCACTCCAGAAGTTTTCGGCCCCATCGGCCATCCGTTCTGCGAGCAATGTGCCCTGCCCACTACCACTTAAGTTTGCCAATTCTTCGGGCTACGTCGGTAACCTTGGTTCTCTTGCGGATGTCTTCATTTCTGATTCGACCGCGCAAGGAAACTCCGAGCATAGCCCTCTCCATTGCCCTCTGGGTGACTTTAAGCCTTCTGATGAGGCCCATTGTGAGCGATCACGGAATTATATACATTTCCTAGGAATTGTGTACAATTTCTAGATTTAACATATATATTGTACACATGTATGACACACACACACATTCCTGTCTTACTGAACGGATCGGAATGCTGATGGACTGTGAAGGAGATGAATGAAAAAAGGTTGCGTGTGAGTGACGAGAAAGAATAAAGTGAGGAATGAGTATAGCAGAGGAAGTTTGGAAGTTTTGCCTGTAAAAGAAAAGTTGAAAGGGAATCGACTGTCTTGATATGGGTTTGTGATGAGGAGAGACGAATTGCAAGTTACTAAAATGGTCATCATCTGCCTAGCCTTTTCCCAACAATGTCGGGGTCGGCTTCCAGTCTAACCGGATGCAGCTGAATACCAGTATTTTACATGGAGCGACTGCCTATCTGACCTGGAGGTCTGGTACTAACTGGGTTGTAGACACCCCGGTTAGTACTGAGTAATACCCCTACCCCTTGGTAAGACTGGGTTGTCAGATTTTTGGGCCACTGACTACCTGTAACGACTGTCAAAGTCTACAAATGACAGCCGGGACCAACGACTTAACGTGCTTTCCGAGGCACGGAGGAAACTCGGTATGTAATGGGTGGTCTCCCATCCACAGACCAACCTAGGCAAGCACGACTTAACCAAAAGATCGGCCCGAGCGGCTGTTGTTATTTAGCCGCGAGCTCCACAAGTGACTAAAACGGTGATGAATATAAATGGTAATGGAAAGAGCGAGAGAGAAGAAGATCGAGGAAAATCTAGACTGGAAGCCGGTCCTAACATAGTTGGGAAAAGGCTAGGCAGATGATGATGAGATGATTAAAGAAAACTATTAAAACTCAACCATAGTTTGGAAAGCTTTTTGTATTGGTCTGTACTCGGTCAAACAATTCGCTGTGGATAGAATAGACAATAGCACATAAATATTCACACAATATTAAAATACTTATAGTAAATACTAGCATTAAAATAGACAAAATAAATACATATCTCATTGATTAACATTCATCGCTGTTGCTTAGTGGTTAATTTGATTTAATATGTGTATTACCTACATAATGCATTTGCAATATTTCTCCCTTTTTCTGTGACACTAGTGTCAAAGTTCACTCTGATAGTCATTTCATTTGAACTGTCTGTCATTACCGAACAACGCTACTTATCAACGTTTGTAATCCAACTCGTCTCAATTACAAGCGGTATCTACTATGAAGTACTTGTATTATTGTATAACAATATATATTGGTCGGTAGATAGAGGAGCTCGTGGCTAATTATAACAGCCACTCGGGGTCGATCTTTAGGTTAAGCAGCGCATGCCTAGGTCGGGCAGGCGATGGGTGACCACCACTATCATATCGAATTTCCTCCATGCCTTGGAAAGCACGTTAAGCAGTTGGCCCCGGTTGTCATTTGTCCATTTTTGACAGTCGTTACAGGTAGTCAGTGGCCCAAAAAGTCTGACAACCAGTCTTACCAAAGTGGTATCGTATTACCCAGTATGAACTGGGTTGTGGAGGTTAGATAGGCAGTCGCTCCATCTAAAATACTGGTACTCAGCTGCATCAGGTTAGACCGGAAGCCGACCCAACATAGTTGGGAAAAGGCTAGGCAGATGATGAATTTATTGCATAATCACTCAATCACGCCTGTAATCCCCGAATGGTTAGGCAGGGGTGTAGCTAGTTAACCTCCAGAGCCCCAAGTTAATAACGGTAAACTCCCTCCCGCCCCGCCGTCGCAGCCGCAGTTACGTCATCGCATGAGTCATCTGACACCACTCAGTAAAACACTTATCGCGTAGTACACCCAAATTTCGCCAGTTATGTTCTAAATCCCATGTAATAACTTATAACCATCAACCAGGCACTAATCCAAATTCCGCGGCTGCTACTGAGAAATTCCTGGAATGGAAAAACCTATTCTGTGGACATATTCTTTGGATCATTCTATTGTTTGTTTGTGTTCAACACAACGTTGTGGCTACGTGGAATTCGGATAAAAGCTATTTTATGCCATTCTACTATTAAATAATAACCAATAAGTCCGTGCCCTACGTTAGTTTATAATCTTCTACCTTTCAAACCTTTTTACTCCCAACTTCTATAACCTACTTTCCATTTGCTTTTTTGTTAGTTTTAAGTCGTTCTTTAACTATTCATAAGTTTCCACAATGTACACTACCCTTATCACTGGGTCCCGAATTACATGCAATCTCGCCATTCGCCTTTTGACGAGCTAATGCGAACATATTGTAATACTTAGCTGATTTTTTTTCGCGATTCAGGGTTTGGCCCCATGGTAAAAGTTGTTCATAATGATTAGTACAATGACCCCTTAAGAGATTTCGTGTGTGAATAGAAACACCTTATATAAATCCATACAGTTCACCGCATTCACTATGCAAAACACAACATAACATCCCATCTTCTTACGTCATAGGGTGATGAATTGATGATAAGATGTATTGATTGATTCTTAAAGAGATGAGTAATAGACGAATACCGTTACCTTTTTTCTCGATTGTACCCATAATAATTATTTACACAGAGTGAAAAGAATCTGTCAGTCTGTTGAAACACACGTCCTACCAAAACGTGATTCCCTGGTAGTTCAAAATAAACAGCTATTTTTAATTTCGTTTGTAAGTTTTATGTGTGATGTCAGAAACGGCTGTAAGAGATAAAAATAGATGAAAAGTTCTATGTGGGAATGGGGTATTCTAAAATTGTAAGGCAAATGGCTTAGCATGATCCTCCGTTACGCCTAAAGTACTAAAACATAAATATATGGTAAAGTTGAGGATTAATGCTAAGTACTCTGCGTGACAAAAAACATCCAAAGTATAGAAAAAAAATCCAAAGTTACCTCCAAATCGAACAATAAACCGCTGGTATTCAAAAAGTACTTCAAATTAGATCATGAAACTTTGCATATTAACTGAACTAACTATAAAGCAGGTCTTTTATGTTTATTTTTTCCTAAACACGAAAATTTGATTTTATAAAGTAAAAACCACTCATTTCGCACTATTCGGCCTGCAGTGACTGACGTAACAACCACTTTGTAGTGCAAGCTGATTAGAACGTTATTCTAACAGTATTTCAAACGAAGTTTGAACCACCACAAATAGAGTTGCTAATTTTGCTCGGGGAACCGCTTTAATAGAAGAACTGCCGCGTTTGTACTGAGTTCGATTCCCAGGTCGCGCAAGGTGTTTTTGGGTTTTTCCATCACGAATGTCTGAGTAGCAGCCACGGAGTCTGGCTTTGAGTCTATCATCATCAGCCTACAGCATTCCAGTGCTGGACATAGGCCTCCTCAATCGCACACCTCTTTTTTTTCAGATGGGAAATCATCAAATGACTCCTCCCGCTCTGGGCGTAACAGGATCCTGTCAGACTTTTACTGACTAAAACCCATCCATGTTCCTTCATCGCCCTTTGTGTTCCGGGGCCACGGTATCTCTTTCGAACAGTCCTGAAACCCCGGTAGGATCGCACACCTCTCAACTCGATTCTCAGCAACTCTTAACTAGTTGTTACCAGCCACCCTGCAAAGATCGTTGCTTCACCGAGCCTGAAGTCAACCCACCTTCTTCCGGACATCCGGGCATCGGATTTGTGCCCGGATTATGGCATTAGGCTCGCCCTGTATTACATGAGACTTAAATGTAACTGGCGAAATGTGTATTTACTATTAAGACCCTACACGTCTGCCTCACCCTTCGGTGATTACAGGAATGAACTTATGTTGAGTCTCACTTAGGTCATAGGGCTAGGATAAATGTAAATGCAGACGAAAGACTAATGAGGCAATATTAAGCTAGTTTCCATCATCAATAAATTGCAAATCTATTAAGTCTGTCAGTTAGAGTATTGGAAAATAATGCGCACGTATTTTTTGTTTTTGTAAATCAATGAATATTGACAAAGATAAAATGCATCAAAACTCGAGAGTGGGGGCTCGTGAGTCGTGACGTCACAGCGCACTAAAAAATTATAGCACGGCGGGGCGCCCCGGCGTGAAGTATTGAGAATTTTAAAAGCGTCGTATCTACGTCAATTTTGGTTTACGTAACAAAAGAAAAAACACGTGTCAAACTATTTTTGATAAATTACCGATGGACTAATTAGATTTTTTTAGGACACAAGCCTATTCCCTTTCTTTAACAATGGTACATCTCTCAGCTGATTCTAAAATTACTCTATGTACTTGACGATATATAGACGATCACATGCCTTACACTCCACATAGGGGTGTGGGGTGTGAGGGGTGTCCCACCACATAAAAATGGAATAACGTTTTGTGATACGGGACGGTAGTAGCCAAAGTTTGTATGTGTACACACACACACGTGTATGTTTGTTACTCTTTCACGCAAAAACTGCTAAACCGATTTGGATGAAATTTTGCACACAGATAGTTTATAACCTGGATTAAACATAGGATACTTTATATCCCAGTAGTATGATCCCGTGGGACAATTGTTGAACTCGATGCAGGCGAAGCCGCGGCATAAGCTATAAGCCATAAACTAAACCATTTGTCAGGTTCAACAAACAGGTACCTAAGCAGGTAGGTCGTAAGTGAGATGTGACTGAAGTGGTTATATCAGAACCAAATCCGGAAGCAGTGTTTTTAAATTTGGTTTGTCGGAACCGGAATCAGAGGCGGAGGCAAAGAGAGTTGATGTGAGATTTAAATTGTATTTATTGTGCCAATTCTAATTTTGAATAAATATTATTGACTAGCTTCTGCCCGCGACTTCGTACGCGGATCCTGTTGCTTATGCCAGCGACAACGGGGTCGTCAAAATCGAAGATCTGAAACGTCTGATGTCGAATTTTAAGAGCCCCGGGACGGGAATACAACGGGATGCGCGAGACGATCGAGACGTTCCAGATCTTTCATTTTTGTAAGTCAACAGGAAATGCCCATCAGACCAAACAACGCTTGCTGAGACGTCATTCCTATGTGTTATGGTGTATTTGGGCTCTTGGAGTTCCACAACAGGTGTTCCAGATCTTCAATTTTTAACGTTAAGTCAACAGAGAGTGCTCATCAGATTGAACAACTTTTACTAAAACTTCATTCCTATATATATGTTATAGTGTAGCTGGGCTCTTGGAGTTCCACATCAGGTGTTCCAGATCTTCAAATTTATTCTCTCAGCAGAAAATCCCCATTAAGTGGAACAATTTTTGCTATGGTACCATTTTTGTATCTCTTATAGTTCAGCTGGTCTGTTGCGGTTCTGCATCAGATGTTTGTTTCCAAGATAAAAGTCAACAGGAAATGCCCATCAGACCGAACAACTTTTGCTAAGACGTCATTCCTATATGTGTTATGGTGTAGCTGGGCTCTCGGAGTTCCACATCAGGTGTTCCAGATCTTCGATTTTTATAAGTCAACAGAGAGTGCTCATCAGATTGAACAACTTTTGCTAAAACGTCATTCCTATATATATGTTAGTGTAGCTGGGCTCTTGGAGTTTCACATCGGGTGTTCCAGATCTTCAAATTTATTCTCTCAGCAGAAAATGCCCATCACGTGGAACAATTTTTGCTATGATACCATTTTTGTATCTCTTATAGTTTAGCTGGTCTGTTGCGGTTCTGCATCAGGTGTTCAAGTTTCCAAGATAAATTATAGCCTATATCTTGCCCAGACCAACCTATACAACAAACAAAAAGTCATTCAAATCCGTCCAGCAGTTCCGAAGATTAGCGTGTACAAACAAACAGACAAACAGACAAACAGACAAACAGACAGACTTTTTTTTTGGATTCGTGCTCTATTACTGTTTCTAAACCCCCCTCAATTATTTATTTTTTAATATATTCAATGTACAGACACAGTTTTTTTACTGTTTTATTATATGTATATAGATTATTTTCTTTCTTTTTATTTCCTAACTTACGATATACCTAACTTTTTTTTCGAATTCGCAAAATAAATCGGAAGTTCCGAACTTACTTATCAAACCTCCGGAACATCTCTAGTCGTAAGTACCGATTACGTCGTATTTACCTGTCTACAAACAAGCAATCCAATTCTCGTGTCACTTATTACGGAAACTACAAAACAATACATTTGAGCTAAACATGACGCAATCAACGAAAGTGGGGCGGCTAGAGCTCTGGGAACTAAGATAACAATGTGCCATGTGCTGCGAACGAATGCGAGCCAATATGAATTACTTATTTGTAGTGTACGTACTGTGTACTACTTGGAATGAGGAAGGTTTCTTGAAATGCGGGTATTTAGGAGAGATAATATTTTTTAACCGAGTCTATGTAAATATAATATCTATGCTTCAATACAAGTCTATACTAATATTATAAAGAGGTAACATTTGTTTGTAAGTTTGTATGTTTGTAAGTTTGTATGTTGAAAACTACAAACTATAACTACGAAACTATAACTTTGTAACAACTTGTAAACTACATGAATGCAATAAATAATGATTATGATTATGATTAGGGGGTAATCTCCGGAAGTAATGAACCAATTTTAAAAATTGTTTCAATGGTAGAAAGCTACATTATTCGTGAGTGCTATAGGCTATATTTTATTCCCGTACTCCCACGGGAACGGGAACTACGTGGGTGAAACCGCGGGACGTCAGCTAGTTTATTATAAAGAAGTAAAATTTGTAAGTTTTTACATTATGTAGGGGGTAATCTTCGGAACTACAGATCCGATACCGAAAATTCTTTCACTAACGGGAAGGTACATTATTCCCGAGTGTTATAGGCTACACTACGATCCAGTCACTACATTCCGTGCAAAACGTAATAAGGGTACTAAATATTGCAAAGAGCGAGCTGAACTCGCGCTCTAAGGGTCCTATCTCTTATAAACAGTGAAAATTTAACTATTCTTAAATTGAGAACCTAGACCTGATCATTCGAATTTTCAATATTTGAAGACTTCAATTCTTTCCTACCAGTCTTCAACTACCTGGATAACATAAGCTTTAAGTACGACCAATACGGATTTTGTGATCACTCTACTGGTTATGCAACTATTAGGTACAGACAGCTTCACGATGTGGGTACTCCCCTTGAAAGCGTTCGTTAATACAACTGGGGTACCCAATTGATTCAGCCCACCGTAAATAACGTTAAAAGAAATTTTAATATCCTTGTGTCAAATACACTGACAGATTATTAAAGGGGGAAAATATAATGACCACCAAAAATAACTTTGTGACCACTGACATCTATCAACTAAAATATAAATTGATCACCAAATTTAGTAAATTGAGTACCAAATTTTAATGAGGTGGTTGATGACAAACTAGCTTTGCCTAGGCCAACTTGGGGCACTTTTTTATAAACCATTCAGAAGTAGGAGCCCCGCCAAGCGGCGCTCCGTCGACCGGGTCTCCCTCGACTCGGATGCAAGAGCATAACAGTTCAATTTCTGGTGGTCACTAACTAAAAAAATATTTTTTTGGTTCTAATTTCACGATAAAATGGGAATTAATTTTGGTGATCATTTACTAATTTTGGCAATCAAAAGTGATTTTTTTGCTGTTACATTTTGCTAAATCTGGTGGTTCGTTAATTGTATGTCATTATTAAACAGACGTGGGAACCGTGATATTTGTGACGAATTAACACATATTTTTTATATGCATGTGGCGAATACACTTTCAATGTATGGAGTCTACAACATGTGACGTATTTACTTTGTGGCGAATGTTGGATCCTCGTTATTACCTCTTCTGTAAAAATATTGACGTATTCATATGTTTATAGCTATTAAAATTATTTCCCCATTCATTTTCAGTTGAAACTCTACAACGCAAACAATGAGAAATTCTAATAATTACTGTTGTTGATTTCAATAACCGAATGGATATATTTTCCGTAGAACTATAGAATTTCTTCCTAATTACAACGGAAAACAATAACAGAAAACAGAGATGTCATAATTATTTATGAATTATTACAGGAACAGTAAATAAATCAAAGTGAATAACCTATTATTAGGGCTTGCAATATCCGTAAATTTTTACTATCCGGATAATACGGTTATCAAAATTTTCACTATCCGGATTATCCGGATAATACGGATAATACGGATATTTTTTAGTTTTTATTCTAAATAAAACGAATACACTTTTGTAACACGTTTTAATCAGTCTCTGAAGCAAAATGACAAAGAAATAATAAACTATACCAATATTTCAAGTAACAATTACCTAAGAAAACTAGTTCACTCTCTAAAAGGTTTTTTTCTTCTTCTCATACTTATAACAATTCCAATTAAAAATGAGATCTTACATTTATCACAAAATCCTAATCAAATCAACCTATTTAAAACATAATAATTAAATAAAAATAACACTTTAGAACAAGAACTGGTTTTAAGTGAGAAGCGACCGTGCGTGCGATACAGTACAATACAATCTTGAAAATACGTGCAGTACCTATGGATGTAAGTTTAACTTTAACAAGTGGTCAATGTTGTTATGATCTCTGTCACTAAATTGAATTATTGTGTTGTGATTTGTGAAGAGAATAAACACTTGCAAGAGTGATTAGCTGTATATTAATAGTACATTATGGCACAAGTGTGTAATGTTGGTGATTACCGCTGAGGCGCTATTGAAACCCGAGCCGTAAGGCGAGGGTCTTAAGAGAGCCGAGCACGGTAATCATTAATACACACGTGTATCATACAACGTTTTTCAACACACTTGTGAAGAAAATAATACTAAAAAATAATGTTATTTAGTAGATAAAAGATATTTGTCCTTGGAGTTTTCAGGTAGTAAACTTTCCATAACGTTAAGGGCTTTACATCTTATATCGGGCGGTGTACAACATAAATCATTTTCGTCATAACTAGTACTTGTAGACATTTTAATTAATAAATAACTATAATTTCAACTGTGAAAACGAGTTGTGAAAAATGTTTCGCAATGGCGGGAAAAATTAATCAGTTTTCCTATGCGCGCGCATGAAACAATGGCGATCGGCCATAGACTAAAATAATGAGGTTTTTGCTTTTCGCGGATAGCTTTTCAGCCACGTACAAAATGGGGAATTCAAAGTTAGAAAACAAAAGTTACATTTGAATGAAAGTTTTATTTATTTAAAACGTACAAGTTTAAATTATCTATTTAAATACGAAGTTGCATAAAATGAGCAAGCAATAGGTTACATTAATTTATTTGTACTATTTATTGAACATGATTTTTTGTATCGAAACTTTAAGAATAAAGCAACAACCACCTCAACTTATTAAAAAAAATACCCTATAACTCACTTGTGAATAATAGTAATGAAAAAGTCACAGTTTGATTATAGGTCTCATTACGTACCTAATTGTAGTAAAATTAGAGCCATTTTATGAGCAAGTGTGTTGAAAAATTATAAATAACGTAATAACAGTTATGCACTTTGCATATTACAGCTTTTTATTTAATTTTTAAAATAAAAATACAACTATCCGTATTATCCGAAAAATCCGGATAATGATGCAAGTTAAATCCGGATTTGAAAATCGGCGGATATCCGGATAATACGGATATCCGGATATCCGGATTGCAAGCCCTACCTATTATTCAGGTGACTACATTAGCTACATTAGCAACTCTATTTGTGGTGGTTCAAACTTCGTTTTGAAAACTGTCAGAATAAAGTTCTAATCAGCTTGCACTACAGAGTGGTTGTTACGTCAGTTACTGCGGGCCGAATAGTGCGAAATAAGTGTTTTTTTTTGCGATTTACAAGAAATCTATTGATTGGACTAAAAAAGTAAAGCACTATGATGCTAATATGTTGCTTGTAGAATTATTTGCCAAAAAAACAGAATGATCGCATGTATTTTAGTATGGTTTTTACTCGTTAAAAGAAATTTTTAGTTAAAAAGAATATTAAATTGAATTTGATTTGAATTTTTAGTTAGAAGTTTTTAGTTAAGTTTGTGATTTTTTTAATCGAATACAATTTGTTGTATTATGTTTTAAAAACACTATAATTCTAGCATATATCCTTAAGAATATCATATATGTAGTTTTCTGGTTTTGTTTATTGCAGTGAATCATATGCTTTTTTGCATTATAAAACTCGTGTTTAGCTCCTGTACTCGCCTTCAGGTGGGTAATTATCAATAGTGTGAGGTGCAACATTAAATTAATTTTGTTTTTTACTCGACTACAGCGAAGCCAAAAGGACAGGTTATGATTTTAGCAATATGTATGTATGTTTGTATTTACGTATGCTCCTCCGTAGTGCCTAAACTATTCATCCGATTTTGATTAATAAGGTGTCAATCGATTCGTTATTATAGCGGGGTAACATACATTACAACCGACTTCAACTATAGGACGAGTCGGTTTTACTTTGTAATCCCTAAATTTAATTAAAGCGTATTTTTTTAGTAGTGGGGGTTTTTAACCGACTTTCAAAAGAAGGAGGTTCTCAATTCAATTGTTTTTTTTTTATGTATGTACACCGATTACGCTGAGATTTATGATCCAATTTACGTGATTCTTTTTTAGTTTGTTGCGGAATAGTTGCCATTTGGTCCGATAAAAAATTAACATAGTTTGGCCCAGTAGTTTTCATTTTATGAACATTTTTACTTCAGTCTTGTGGTATAATTTCATGTATGTTCACCGATTTCTCCTCCATTTGTAGAGCGATTCTCAAGATTAGATTAGATTAAATTATTTGAAAGAATATACTCCTGAGATTATTGCATTTAAATTTGGTGAAGATCTGATGCTGATCTTCGGAGATATACAATGGAACTCTTCAAAAATAGACGGTAAATCGGTCGTGATTGCTGCGATCGCTTGGATGTTTATTGTTTATACAACATCATGACGTAACATCACGCCTGTATGCTCTGAGGGGTACGCAGATGTGTACAATACACCCAAATTTCGTCAGTTTAGGTATGTTAAGTTCCATTTATTGGGGAAAGCCATGACATGTATTGTTAACAATGTAAAATAAATGCATAGCATATATTTGTATAGGATACTAGCTGATGTCCCGCGGTTTCACCCGCGTAGTTCCCGTTCCCGTGGGAGTACGGGGATAAAATATAGCCTATAGCACTCACGAATAATGTAGCTTTCTACCAGTGAAAGAATTTTTGAAATCGGTTCATTACTTCCGGAGATTACCCCCTACATACAAACTTACAAACAAATGTTACCTCTTTATAATATTAGTATAGATAACAACTAAAAATGGAAAAATAAAAAAACTTTTTACAAAAAAAATAAAACCGACTTCAAAAAACACAAAAAAGTGAAAAATAACTTTAGCTTCAGAAGTCGGTGACAAAAAAAAAACTAAATGTACCAAACAAAGGTCACCGACTTCTGAAGCTAAAGTTATTTTTCACGTTTTTTGTGTTTTTTGAAGTCGGTTTAATTTTTTTTGTAATTTAGTTGTAGTATATACCACACAAATTTTTGTTCGATTTTGAGTTTTCCATTAGGAGGAAGAATGAAGGGAGGACTTTGCTTGCTTAGCATTGTGACATTATAGGCTAGCTATCTATCTTAACCATTATGAGCTAATTTTACTTCTCTTGAGGAAACCGTTTTAAGAATTCATACTATTACAATTTGGTAGACAACAGTCATCGTCATCACCATCTGCCTAGCTTGCGTTTCCCTAACAAAGTTGAGGTCGGCTTCCTGTCTAACCGGATGCATCTGAATACCAGTCTTTTACATGAAACAATTGCCTATCTAACTTCCAAAGCCCAGTTACTGATTAATACCCTTTGGTTTAACAGGTTAATAGACTTTTGGGCTTCTGAATAAGTATTGTCAAAGATCTACAATTAATGACAGCTGCAGGTGAGTCAATGTCTGATAGATTTACATGGATATGTCAAACTTGGTGCATTTATTTTACTACTGTGTTTTAGCCTTCAAGGTAAGTTGGTTGAACTGTAGCTACAGCAAGCTTCCAGCACGAAGGGGCTCTATAGACCATGCGCTTCTAATTTAATAATTGTCCAAAAAGGTTTCACAAAATTCCTGCAAGACTAAAGGTCTTCAGCCCTGTTACACGAATCCGCTCCCACCCGGCAAAAAGAATATAATTCAAATTAGGACTTACAATTAAAATTACAGCCCCCGCAGTTGATCACAGCCGTGAGCTCCTGCCGGAGTGGTTCTGCCAGCGGCCTCGACGGCCTGACTCCACAGCACTTGAAAGATTTGTTGAGGCGCCGGGGAAGCTGGTGAGTCACTCTTGAAGGAGCTTGCGGTTCTGATCAACTTAATGCTCTCCGGCGGCGTGAACGATGCCGTCGTCGACGTCTTGTACGGGGCTAACCTGTGTGCCCTGCGTAAGAGGGACGGCGGCATTCGTCCAATTGCCGTCGGTTGCACCTACAGGCGTATGGCTGCCAAAATATGTTGCAAGCTGTACAGTGAGACGCTTTCAACTAAGTTCCAGCCCCTTCAACTTGGTTTTGGTTCCAGAGGGGCTGTGAGGCAGCCGTACATGCCTTATCATCTTTTCTGCACTCAAAAAAAGGTGAGGTCATCCTCAAGGTTGACGTCAAAAATGCCTTCAACTCCGTGAATAGGGACATTTTGTTGGCTGAAGTCAAAAAAGTACTACCCGAAATTTATGGTTTTTTGTGGCAATGTTATAGGCACTGTAGTGTCTGTGAGTGAAAGAGAGGGAAGCATTGTGTCGTCTCTCGGCGCGTACAGACGGGCACTTAGGTTTGAGCTTCGAAAGTGAACGGACGTGCGCGCGTCTGAGAGCCGATAATATAGAGGGAAATACCACATTTTGGCGACGAGGATTAACAGGACTACTGTGTGCAATTATTATTAAATTACATTACATGAAAAACAAAAAGGAAAAAAAAAAGACGGTGTACGGTGTTTTAAGATTAAAGTTATGATTGCTCAAAATAATTAAAATCACAGTAAAAATTACGGTGAGGCCCCGTGAAGTACAATAATACAATTTCTTTATTTTCATTATAATAAACATAATTAATAAAATTAAAAACGTAAGAATAACTCTCACCTCGAATGAAATGTAGCTTACATACAATGCAATGGCTAATTCGAAAACTTAGATAAATAATTTATTGCAAAAATAAAAAAAATAAAAGTGTAGTGTAATGGATGTGAAGTAAACTGTCCAGTGAAATGTGCAAGTGAGATGAATAGTTAATGTGTGCAACTGAAGTGTGTGAGGAAAGGTAGGATGATGACCACCTTATTACTACTGTAAGTCACTTATTTGATCTCTTTAATATACTAAGAATGCTGTGTACACATATTGATAAATACATTAGAACTGTAATATGTGTACTCTTATCGGTAAATGTAATAGTATTGTACCTACTGTTGGTGCACTTATTTTAAATGAATAAATATGAGACTACCCACTGACCAAAATAAATAATAAATAAAGTGATGGTGTGGGCGTGGATGTGTTGGGTGACACAGTCACAAACTATTAAATGTGTACGCGTTATAGTAATTTACTCCGTATACCGATTTGTTGTGAAGGTTTATAAGTTTCGAGAAACACATTCCACTAAGATGCACTAAGTAGTTATGTTTGTTTAAAGTATGAGTAAGTTACAGTACTAGAGTAAAAGTGATTATTTCTCTCAGTTGTTGATGGCTACCCACTTGTAAGTTCACCATATTTTAATTCGTTACGCATGTTGTTATAATATGCTAAATTATGACGCGCATCGTTGGCCTATAAAGGGTTACCGAGTAAACAAAATAATGAACGGTGATAAATCCGTACAAAATGATTATCAAGGGTATGAGAAGTAACTGCTCTATAGTCTTGTTTTTGCAACTATGAGACTTTAATCTTGCAATGATTATTTGGTAATGAAGAAATTGACAAACTTTTATTAATTTTAGTTGTACAAATAGTTGGCAAAGAAAACCAAAATGCCGACGGGAGAAAGCGGTGTGGAAATGAGTAGTAGGACAAACTGCTTGTTTGCGTCGCTTTCCATCAATATTAGATTATTGTATCAAGTAATGATAGAGGAGCTCGTGGCTAAATAATAACAGCCGCACGAGTGACCCCTTGTTAAGCTATGCTTGCCGAGGTTGGTCCGTGAATGGGTGACCATCGTTACATACCGAGTTTCCTCCGTGCCTCGGAAAGCACGTTAAGCCGTTGGTCCCGGCTGTCATTTGTGGATCTTTGACAGTCGTTATATGAAGTCAGAAGCCAAGGGGTTTGACATCCAGTCTTACCAATGGGTATAGTATTGCCCAGGTACTGGGTTGTGGAAGACAAATAGGCGGCCGCTTCATGTGAAGTGCTGGTACTCGGCTGCATCCGGTTGGACTGGAAGCCGACCCAACATAGTTTGGGAAAAGACTAGGACTGTATCAAGTAATGATGTTCGTTTAAAAGAGAACATGAGTCTCCTTCTGTATGGATTAAATAACAGATGATGCCTGTTACTACATGGTGTTACCAAATAATGCCTGGTAGTCCGGAAACAGGTAACGCCTGTAAGGACTTTGCAATTTAATTTACTACAGGTGATACCTGTATGCACATGAGATAACAGATAATACCTGTTAGTACATGATGTTACCAGATGATGCTGGTAGTCCGAAAACAGGTGACGCCTGTTAGGACTTCGTAATTTAATTTACAACAGGTGATGCCTGTATGCACATGAGATAACAGATAATACCTGTTAGTACATGATGTTACCAGATGATGCCTGGTAGTCCGAAAACAGATGACGCCTGTTAGGACTTCGTAATTTAATTTACTACAGGTGATACCTGTATGCACATGAGATAACAGATAATACCTGTTAGTACATGATGTTACCAGATGATGCTGGTAGTCCGAAAACAGGTGACGCCTGTTAGGACTTCGTAACTTAATTTACTACAGGTGATGCCTGTATGCACATGAGATAACAGATAATACCTGTTAGTACATGATGTTACCAGATGATGCCTGGTAGTCCGAAAACAGATGACGCCTGTTAGGACTTCGTAATTTAATTTACTACAGGTGATACCTGTATGCACATGATGATAACAGATTATACCTGTTAGTACATGATGTTACCAGATGATGCTGGTAGTCCGAAAACAGGTGACGCCTGTTAGGACTTCGTAATTTAATTTACAACAGGTGATGCCTGTATGCACATGAGATAACAGATAATACCTGTTAGTACATGATGTTACCAGATGATGCCTGGTAGTCCGAAAACAGATGACGCCTGTTAGGACTTCGTAATTTAATTTACTACAGGTGATACCTGTATGCACATGATGATAACAGATTATACCTGTTAGTACATGATGTTACCAGATGATGCTGGTAGTCCGAAAACAGGTGACGCCTGTTAGGACTTCGTAATTTAATTTACTACAGGTGATGCCTGTATGCACATGATGATAACAGATGATACCTGTTAGTACATGATGTTACCAGATGATGCTGGTAGTCCGGAAACAGGTGACGCCTGTTAGGACTTCGTAATTTAATTTACTACAGGTGATGCCTGTATGCACATGATGATAACAGATGATACCTGTTAGTACATGATGTTACCAGATGATGCCTGGTAGTCCGGGAACAGGTGACGCCTGTAAGGACTTACTAATGTAATTTAGTACAGGTGATGCCTGTAGATACATACTGACGTAGGTATGTAAGAGAGTAAGTGGAATAAAACTGAAGTAAAGAGAAGTGAAGTGAAGTGAAGTAAAGCCAAGTAAAGGAAAGTGAAGTAAAGCGAAGTAAAGGAAAGTGAAGTAAAGTGAAATAAAGTAAAGTGAAGTAAAGCAAAATGAAGCAAGGGAAGTGAAGTAAAGTAAAATAAAGTGAAGTAAGGTAAAGGAAAGTGAAGTAAAGTAAGTAAAATGAAATAAAGTAAAGTGAGTAAAACGAAGTAAAGTGAAGTGAAGTAAAATTTATTTGCATAGATTGCAGGTACATAAAATAAGATGTTGGAATAAGATGGGTGAGTCTTGTACAATATACCTTATGTTAGACATGCAAACATTAATGGAATTGTTGAGTTATAATATTCGTTAATATTGAAAATAAAATAAAATTATGGTTTACAGTTAAAAACATAGTCAGACAATAGTTTGCATAGTACATTCAAAATACAAACGGGTGATGCCCGTAATATGAAGTTTTGTGTACGGATAACGCCCGTTTATTGAATTATGAAGACAATTCATACAAGATTGTTAGTTTCATTTGAACAATGGTATGAATAAATACTGTATGAAATAAATAATGAATTTGTCAGGTTAATAAAAGGATGATGCCCATTTGGTGACCAAAATTAGACATTCTTTATTTGTTTCAATGTCCATAAATTAAAATATGATGTCAAGTTTTACTTTAGAAAAATTGAGTACGATGGTGAAGCAGGATCTATTGGAGCTAGATGGGAACGTTGGAAAAGATATTGATATTGTTTACACTAACAAACTGCAATGCTATTCTTCCTGTGCCACAATAAGTTCTCAGCAATATAGAATTTGCATGATGTACACTGTACACAGTGATATTTCATGAGAACGTAAACAATGACTTGTCAGTTTATAAAAAATAAAAACAGAATATTTAATTTTTATCTTCGGTTTTGCAAATACCCGCGTTATCACTTATATACTAGAATTTCGTTTAATAGATCCAAACGAGACGGTACGAAGACGGCCTTATGTTTGCCCGCCGGTAGAAAGAAAATTAATGCGCGAACGAGTGAATGAATTATTATGATGCCAAAATCACAAGACATAGCAATTCACATTATGCAAAATATTTGTTGAAAAATCTGACTGTTGGAAACGTATGTGTATATATTATCGTGAGTTAAACAAAACCGGATAGATACCCGTTACAGTTGATTTCAGATCAGATTTCGTGACTTAATTGAGCTAATTACACTAGTTACAGCGTTTTGTTCTCGAGATGAAGGCCATGTGTTTGTATAGAAGATTTGATACTTGATTTGATTCTGAGGTCAGAGAGGGAATGAGACGTCCAGCTTTCGGAATATTACATTTGAATTTTAAAGTTTCAACGTGTCCATGCATTAACGGTGTTACAGGTTGCAAAGGTTAGGCTGGTTTTAGTTGTGATTTGTGTCGATGTGCTTTGGCTGTACCAACGGTAGTCGGATGACATGTTTTGTCCCAGATGCTGATCAAGGCCTTTCGAATTTTGGAGAAGGCGAACATCGTGTCCATTGTTTTCAGGGAAAAGGTTCGGGTGTGATTTTGGAAAGTGATTTGTTTATGTTGGAGAATAACATGCTAGCGCGCACCCGTTCGCCATACCTACTTCAATTCCCGTCGAATCGAGGCATCACTCATATGAGCTGGAGATGTTGGGCGTAGTAAATGGTGTAAAACAATAAAATTTCGTTTGTAATTACATGGAAGGAAGTTTGTTGTGGTAAGCAACTGCAACTCTTTATAGTCTTCTAGTAACAAGATCGCGTTACATGTTTTCGTTTATATTTACATGGAAGGAAGTTTGTTGTGGTAAGCGACTATAACTCTTTTAAGTCTTCTCGTATCAAGATTGCGTTACATGTAAAGAAGCAAAGTGTCATTCATGCAAGGTACAGGCAGAGTTGCACCCTATCACAAAGGTTGCGTTACCTTGGCACACGGTACACATCGATGCGACAAGTGAGCTCAGTGGAAAACGAGCTAAGAAGGAGTATGTGTTCGTACTCATTGATACGTTTACAGTTTGTCCTTTTACATCATACGATGCGTAATAAAATACAATACACATTACAATAAAGTAATAAAATAAAAGCTGTGACAAGGAGCGTATTATTGTTTGGAGCACCCGGTACGGATTATTGCCAGTCAAGGTCGTTGTTTCACATGTCAAGAGTTTAGGGAATTTTGTGAGAGTAAAGCATTAGGCTTCATTTAATAGCCACGGGATCATCGCGAGTTAACGGTCAAGTTGAGCGCAAAATGAATACGTTAAAATCTCTGCTTATCGCAGTTGAAGTAAACGAAGATAGGTCGTGTCATGATGCGTTAGGAGATGTGCAGAGGGCACTAAACTGTACGGTCAATAGGGTGGCAAAAGTGAGCCTGCTGGAATTACTAGTCGGTAGTCGCGCGCCTTCTTAGTCTTATAGCTTACGACGATGATACTGACGCAGATCTCGAACAAGTTAGGAAAAACTCAGCTCAGTTAATCAGAAAATCAGCGCTTTATATAAAAAAAAAGGGTGGAGAGCACTAAGGCACGACTGTAAATACTAAATTGGACCCCAACTATAAAGGACCTTTCACAGTTATAAAAGTGTTAGAGGGGATCGCTACACATTGAGAGCATTAACCTCTAAGCGTACTTACAAGTACGCGAATCATAGGTAAAGGAGAATGCCCGAGGGCCAAATACCGTTTGAAGTAGAGAAATTTAGAGTCGGAGATAGTGGGGAAACTTAGTTTAGTTATTTGGACCGTACCAGTAACCATTTCATAGCCGTAATCTGGTAGAAGTCGGTGTCTGCTTGTAGCAGTCTAAGGAAGCGCGGTGCGTGGATAGCTCTGGCGGAGGTCGGGTCTGGTAGAGAATATGGAATCAGGTGGGACTCGGCATTCTTAAGGAATGTAGTAAAACAAATAGAGGTTTATTGGACGGCCTAAATGTTGGCCGTAGGCCACGAATGAGATTCCGGCTTTGGGTGAGGATTTTAGATGGATGAAGTGAAAATTATCTCATCAAACAAAAATAATAAAATAAGGAAGGGATGTAGTGTCTGTGAGTGAAAGAGAGGGAAGCATTGTGTCGTCTCTCGGCGCGTACAGACGGGCACTTAGGTTTGAGCTTCGAAAGTGAACGGACGTGCGCGCGTCTGAGAGCCGATAATATAGAGGGAAATACCACAGGCACCCTTCTAAATAACTTTACAAGGACAATGTTTTGGAATCTGCAGTTGGTTGCCAACAAGGTGACCCTCTCGGGCCTGCCATTTTCAGTTTGGCTATTCATCCCATAATTCAACAACTAAATTCAAAATTTAATGTGTGGTATTTAGATGATGGAACGCTAGGAGGTGATGTTGACACGGTTTTGGCTGACCTACAACTCCTCAAAAATCAATTTAAATCTATTGGCCTGGACCTTAATACCTCAAATTGCGAAATTTACATTTCAGACATTACCGACAGACAATCGACTATAGATAAATTTAATGCAATAGCCCCAAAAATCAAAATTTTAGAAAAAAGTTCCCTGCACCTCCTGGGTTCCCCTATTTTTGAAGAAAGTTTTTCATCTTTTATCGACGACAAAATTAAACATTTCAATGATATTTCGGATAGACTTTCCAAAATTCATTTGCATTTGGCATTCACCATTATAACATATTGCTGTTTTGGTTCAAATTTTATGTATTTTCTCCGTTGTTCTCCTCTTTGAAAGAAACCACAACTTTTGGACAAAATTGACCAAATTATTCGCAACACATTAACATCCATTCTTAATGTGGCCCTGGACGACCGAGGGTGGCTGCAAACCACCCTGCCAATTCGTTTTGGTGGCCTTGGCGTCCGCAAAATTTCTAGTGTTAGCTTACCGGCGTTCCTGTCTTCTGTCCACAGCACTGAAAAGCTAACCAGGAAAATTTTAACTCTTTCCCTGGTTAGCTCGGAAGTGCCGTGCTTGACCGACGCAGAGGACGCCTGGAAAGTGGCTTGCCCGGACACGGATCGGCCCGAGAACCCGTTTTCCCAGAGACAGTTGGATGAGCCGCTCTGCAGGTTGGTACGGAATAAACTTATTAATACGTCTACCAATACTGCTGAGCGTGCCCGCCTGCTGGCTGTGGGTGAATGGGAGTCGGGCCTCTGGCTTCAGGCGCTACCGTCACCTAATATAGGCCCTATGTTAGGTGACACAACCTTCCGGCTCGCTACATGTTTGCGTTTGGGCGCTCCTTGTGGAGCTCCACATCGCTGTCAATGTGGTGAAGCAGTCGACTGCCTCGGACACCATGGCCTTTCTTGCAGTAAGAGTGCAGGTCGGATAGCGCGGCACGCTAGCATTAATGATCTCATCCGTCGTGCTCTTGCCACCGCCGGGGTGCCAGCTGTATTAGACCTCAAACGGCGCAAATACAATAATTTAATTGGTAATTATGTGTTTGAGCCGTTTGGAGTTGAAACACTAGGGCCATGGGGTCCGAGTGCCCACCTAGTTTTTCGAGAAATCGCCAAACGGTTGGTCGACTGTTCACGTGACCAGAGGGCGGGCCTATTTTTTGGCCAAAGAATCAGCATTGCCATCCAACGTGGCAATGCTGCCAGCCTTCTGGGCACTTTTCCTGTTGACAGCGATGTGGACTAATTTTTCGACGCCCTGTAACCCTTTTTGATAATTGTAAATATTTTTATTTCTATTTTAGAGTTAGTATGTAAATAATGTAAATATTACTGAAAATAAATACATATATAATTAGGACTTTAAGTAATTCTCTTTAGATATACTTTACATTGGCATTGACGGCGGTAAGCCCACTAACGGCGAGCTGTCTGCTAATTTGTTGCCAATGTAAAGTATATCTAAAGAGCAATACAAAAAGCCCATATTTGAATTATATTATTTTTACCGGGTGGGAGCGGAGCCGTTTATGTGGGCCTTTTTTTTTATTTTTCCGTAAGTATGGGAAATCATCAAATTACTCCTCCCGCTCTGGGCGGAGCAGGAGGGAGTGTCAGACTGTTACTGACTAAAACCCATCCATGTTCCTTCATCGCCCTTTGTGTTCCGGGCCACGTATCTCTTTCGAACAGTCCCGCAACCCCGGCAGGCATCGGCGTATCTTCTTTATAATATCATTGGCCTTAGGGCATCCTTTTTAATGTTTGGTGAATTGAAATCGTAACATTATCTCTACATTCGGTTGTCATTTTCAAAGTTCTTCTTTAGCCATGGCATTAGTGTCCCTAAGGTAGAAACCCACACTGTTTAAGTAATTTAAATGTGAACACGTTTTTCTAAAAATACTGCTAATCATCATGAACACTTATTTATCTAAGTTTAATGAAATAGTTACCATCACCGTGTTATTTTTACGACAAAGAACGAAGATTTTCCAAAGGTCGCCTTATGGAAATTTCTACTAAAGAATACCCGCCTTCTCTATCGTTTGATAATATGTTAAGTAGATGCAGCAGCATTTATTGCCACATGAAGTTTTAAATGCCCTTTGGCATTCGTTGAGTAATGATCCAGAGAGAAAACGACACTTCAGGGGTACAAGTAAAGGAAACTCTTAAGAAAATTCATCGCTATTTTTGCATTATAATATGCATGTTGTGATGAAACGTCAAGGGTGTACCCTTCACTTTTAAAAAAAGAATTGACAAAAAATACATCCATGCAACATAGCAGCATGTGATTGAAATTTCAATTTTCTACTACATCTTCTTAAATGAAAACATGCTTACAATAGACCATGATCAAATACAGACCATCGATTCAGAGTCTCCTTCACATTTTTTTTGCTGAATTAACTTACTTCCAAAAAAAGTTGCTTAAGCAGTGATAGCCTTTTGGTGTGAGCCCGGACTGCCAAGTCATAAGTCTCTAGTTCGAACCTAAGACAAGTTTGACGACACCTTTGTTTTCCACCTTTGGATTAATGTGCGTAATTATCACTAGCTTTGGTGAAGGAAAACATCGTGAGGAAACCAAACCAGTCGGGGGCCACGTGGCCCTCGGCCACCGTAAGCGTGGGCCTGTGGCCGGAGAGCTATTGGGCTAGCTCGCCGTCCGTCCGTCTTATAACGACAGGCCGTGTCGAACTGTCGACGGCGCGTTCGTGTTACACGCGCGCCTCAAAGAGAGTCAGCAAAAGAAAGGGGTCCGCAAGGACCGATGCCTGCTGGGGTTGCGGGACTGTTCGAAAGAGATACCGTGGCCCCGGAACACATAGGGCTAAGAAGGAACATGGATGGGTTTTAGTCAGTAATAGTCTGACACTCCCTCCTGCTCTGCCCAGAGCGGGAGGAGTCATTTGATGATTTCCCATCCGAAAAAAATAAAGCAAACCGGCATGCCTGACAGATATTTCTCGACGGCATGTAAAGCCAAGTCAGAGGTGGCATAAAAAAGGCGGCATAAAAATGACTACACTGGTTTCGCACTAGACACACGAAAAAGAAATACTTCCAAAAAATCCAAAATGAAAAAAGAAAAACAATCAATTCCTAACAAAAAACATTGCCTAAACCATTAAAAAAGTGAATTTCATTTAACGCTTCGCTTATTAAGTAAACAACAGTAAAAACTTCTAAAAGGAGACTGGGCACCTTCTGTGACCTCAATCCGGTGACAAAAAGGGACTGCGCAATACCATAGGAGGGTATGACAGTCGAATTAAGTTTTTTTTAATTGTTGTGTAGCGAATTTGTTCAGGAAGTATAAGTTTTGTTCTTGTTGTTTATAAGACCAGTCGTTTTCTGTGGGTTTGTTCGGTACCTAGTTGTAGGTCTGAATCGTTTTTCTTCAGGTGAACTTTATTTATTACTAGCGGACGTCACGCGGTTTCACCCGCGTAGTTCCCGTTCCCGTGGGAGTACGGGGATAAAATATAGCCTATCACTCAGGGTGAATGTAGCTTTCGAATGGTGAAAGAATTTTTGAAATCGGTTCATTACTTCCGGAGATTACCCCCTACACACAAACTTACAAACAAATGTTATCTCTTTATAATATTAGTATAGATTTATTTATATAAGTACACACAAAACAAATATCCTGTATATGTATGTGTTTTGTGTGTAAATAACATACAGTCAAAAGTGCTCAAAGCACCACTTATTGATCTACTTAGTTGAAATAGGCTTATCAACAACAACAACAGCCCATAACGTCCACTGCTGGACATAAGCCTCTCCCATGATGGGAGGAATTTGCCGTAATCTCCACGCTTGGCAGGCGGATTGGAGATCGCAGTGATGAAAGACTAACAGAAAACGCTGCTGCCCATTCTCAGGTCTACGGAGGCGCAAGATGTTCTGCCTCAGACATTAGTCGCCTTATACGACACCCGTGAGTGTAATGGGTTGGTTCTATTCCACTCTGCCGGATACCACACGGCTCAGGCTTATCATAAAGTCGAAAACACAGTCCATCTAAAACTAAATTCGTAGATTATTAAAACTTGAGATGGTAATAGTGAAACAGAAGACAAACAGACAGACAAATATCATACAAATACACATAATGACAGTCTTCTCCGTGACCGGAGCGATTTATGCCCCATTACCTTTATTTCCCACATAGCTACTTATTTGGGCAGTTTCGATTTTGATCACTCACCTTATATACATTTCACCATAAGATTAGTAATCAAATTTAAACCTGACCCTTGAAGTAATAAGAGACAGTTTTGTTTGGTCGTTTCGGTTTATCATTGATGTTTTAGTTATTTCAGGATTATCAATTACTTATAAACCTTACATTCATAGGAATAAGATATAATTTTGTCTGTTTGTTTCAATGTATGAATGATGTTTGTGGACATGCGCGCACGCATTATCTCAAATTGACGTAATATGTACAAAAATGTCTGAAATATTTTCTGTTGTATTGTCTTCTGATTCCGCATAGTTTCTTTATTAATTGTTGACAATTCTGAATGATTTTGAATTGTTGTAAATGTAATTTTAGTCTTTTTCAGTTCAGTTGTGTCTCTGTTTGTTTAGTTCTGTTGAATTGTACTTTTATGGTTATGTTAGTTTTATATTCCATCACGTAATATTAATTTCAACTAATTATTTTTTGTTAATTAGACATTATTCTTATTAGGTACAGTGCTTGTGGCACCTAATTATGTTTATGGGGAATGCAGTGCTTATAACCTGTAAGAAATTGTTACCTAAATTGTAACCTAACCTAACCTTAAATAATAGTAGAGACTTTAAATATTTACAGTGTAAACAAATTGTTGGTTGGCCAATAAAAATGAATGATACGCGCTCCTGTTTTGCACAGCACCACTGATCGTGTTCAAAACTATCCTATTATTTAAGCTGAAACCAACCAACCATATACATTCACAATTTACATTTCATAGAAATCATATAAGTTTCGAAGATTAGCTAGCATGTACGAACATACTGACACGTGATTTTTTTAAAGTTCCTTTTAGTAATTAAACTGGTATACTATCGCTAAAAGGGCGTCTATTGCGCCACTGTGCCATCTGTTGAACATATTGGTAGTAACTATCGGTACAACGTGCCATATTCAATGTCAAGAATTGCACACACTATTCTGAATTATGATACTAAAATAAATGTAAGTGGTACTTACACCCCGCGGGCCTGTGGACGGAGAGCTATGGGCTAGCTCGCCGTTTGTCCGTCTCATGACGACAGGCCGTGTCGAGACGGCGCGTTCGTGTTCCACGCGCGCCTCAAATAGATGTCAGCAAAAGGAAGGGGTCCGCAAGGAGCGATGCCTGCCGGGGTTGCAGGACTATTCGAAAGAGATACCGGGGCCCCGGAAAACAAATGGCGTTGAAGGAAAATGGATGGGTTTTAGTCAGTAAAAGTCTGACACTCCCCCCGCTCTGGGCGGAGCGGGGGGAGTGTCAGACTTTTACTGACTCATTTGAAGATTTCCCATCCGAAAAAAAAAGTGGTACTACCAGCACAATTTCATTATTATAATAATATGTAGGTCAATCGTCGAAAGTTAAAGGGTTAAAGATCGACCCGAGTGGCTGTTATTATTTTGCTAGAAATTTAGTTCCAATAATAATTCGAGCGCTAGTTCTTCATAAGTAGGAGCAATACTACATAGTTATAGTTTTTACAACACTCATTCTATGGCAAGATATCATTAAATCGCCAAAAATCCATGAACCACTACAATTATTATGATGACTAACCGTGTTCCGCCTTCTGTAACTTGAACCTAACCTAGGATGACGAATCCCTGATAAAAACAATTATCATCTTGTTTGTTTAACAATACCCAGAAAACATAAAACAAAAATATTACGTCGGTACTTGGTACGAATTTAGATGTTGTGTAAAACGATACGCGGTAAATACTGTTGGAAATGTCAATCGCATACGCAGTTAGATTTGATGAAATTCCTACTGGTAATGTAATATGACGGACGCCCACTTCCAGTTTATAATACGCCTCTTTATTGTGTATTGGGATGGAAAACAGGGAAATAATATGATAACTGAGATGGATCTCCTCGGATTCCTAAATCCATGTGCGTATTGTATAATTATCACTTGTTTCGGTGAAGGAACACAACGTGAGGAGATATTTTTCGACGGCATGTAAAGACAAGTTAGATGCCCATCATCATCATCATCATTTCAGCCGAAAGACGTCCACTGCTGGACATAGGCCTCCCCCAAGTGTCGCCACATTGACCGGTCCCGTGCGACTCGCATCCAGCGGATTCCTGCAACCTTCACCAGGTCATCGGTCCACCTAGTGGGAGGCCTTCCAACGCAACGTCTTCCGGTTCGCGGTCGCCTCTCCAGAACTTTTCGGCCCCATCGGCCATCCGTTCTGCCACTTAAGTTTGGCAATTCTTCGGGCTACGTCGGTAACCTTTGTTCTCTTGCGGATGTCTTCATTTCTGATTCGATCGCGCAAGGAAACTCCGAGCATAGCCCTCTCCATTGCCCTTTGGGTGACTTTAAGCTTTCTGATGAGGCCTATTGTGAGCGACCACGTTTCGGTCCCGTATGTAATCACTGGCAACACACACTGGTCATAGACTTTCGTCTTGAGACACTGAGGTAGGTTGGACGAGATGCCCATGGACGGCATAAAAACTCTGCCACCAGGTTAGGCATTCACATCACCTCAGCCGAAAGACATCCACTGCTGGACATGGGCCTCCCCCAAAGAGCGGTTTTTGCAGGCGGATTGGCGATCGCATTGCGGTTGTAACAAAAGCACAAAGAACGCTGCTGCCCATTCTCTGGTAAGTCCCTTAGTCGCCTCTTACGACACCCACGGGAAGATATGGGATGGTGCTATTCTTTACGTCCGACACCATACAGAACACTAGTTAGGCACTAACCACACAATAAAAACACAAACGTTAATCATGGATTCAGTAAGTTTAACTTTAGGCCCAAAAGCGTTGAAGTTTTTAGTCGGATATTATTTAAAATCATCATCATCATCAGCCTATTAATTTTCCCACTGCCGGGACACAGGCCTCCTCGCTATGAGAGGGAATGGGCTATAATCCACCACGCGGGCCCAGTGCGGATTGGTAGATGTCACCATGTCTCCGATTTTTTTGGTTCAGGACATGCCGGTTTCCTCACGATGTTTTCCTTCACCGTTTTGAGAGCAGTGGTGATGAAATAAATTACACAAAATAATGCGCCTGTCTGGGTTCGAACCCATGACTTACTGTTCGTAAGTCGGGGCCGCCACCATAAAATAATGTGTAATAAGTAAAGGATATTTAGATAAGCATGGCTACTGGGATCATGATTATTAATCGAAAATGTGAAGTAAATTAAGATTCGCAAGAGAACGATGATGTTAAGAAAATCTGTTGCTCTCATACATATTAGCGGTGTTCCTGCTAACACTACTAAAATGTATAACCTAAACCTAAACCTAAACCATAACCTAAACCTTAACCTAAACTTAAACAGAAACCTTAAAACTAAACGTATAAAACTCATATAAATGTAATATACAATACACATGCACTCACACACACACACACGCACACACACACACGCATTAACCCACTCACATACATCTCACGGGTATTTAGTCTGAACGGACCAAATCGAATGGACCGCGGTCCGTTCCGACGTAGACAAAAAATGTCTACGTCCGAAAGGACCGGTGTCAAAAAAAACAAATGAATAAACTTCATCAAGTACATTCGGCTGCAAAAGTTAAAAAAACAAAATGAAATGTTACTAGGCAAGCATGAATCCAAGATGGTATCTAAATGTTATAATTGTATTCCTTACTAGTAGACCGATTCTTAAAATAATTCCCACCTTGAACTGGATACCCACCGTACGCCTGGGCGTACCCCTGATGATACGGTGGGTTTTTTAAAGTTAAACGATACCACCACGTAATAGTGTTGTATTTTTTAATCCTTTATGGGCGGCATGGGAACCGGGCCGTAGGCCGGAAGGAGGCCGGTGGAGGCCCGGCACTTTGGGGACAGAAGTCAAAGAGTGTTATTTACGAAGTTTTCGCGAAGCAAGCACGCGTCATGGAGTCGTAGCAGGTTCTAAATTTGCTTATATCGCGAAAAGTCTTGCTACTAGGGGTCAGAAGTGGTTTTAACTAGAGTTACAACTTTACAACACTATAGCGTGTATGTAGCGTTTAACTTTAAAACACCCACCGTACTACCAGGGGTACGGCCAGGGGTACGGTGGGTCTGAGTGCCTTGAACTCATGCCAGCCTAGTACTTTTTTGGGGTGGATCTATTTACATTTATTTGTGTTCTAAACTCAAACATATTTGAATTTTCTATTTTTCATCTAGGCTGTTTGGCGGCTTTATACCTTTGCTTCTCTGTCTTTTGCTTGGCGAAAGCAAAGCGCGGAAAAAAAAGAAAATTTAAATCATAGTTTCCTAATAATTAATGACAAAAATATTTATATTTTTTTATTTTATTTCTTCAAAGGTGTATTGAAAAACGACGTTTGATACACGTGGACTTTTGTTATTGCAGTTCTCGGCTCTCCGCCTCGAATACAATAAAACTTCCTCCACTTGTATCAAAATGTACTATTCTTTAAGGGGGTAAAATAGGGGATGAAAGGTTGTATGAAACTCCGTAATTTTTGAAGTTTCGAAAAAGTGACAGTATACTTTTATTTCTAACTATGCATGAGCTCATCTACAATTTTTTACAATTCTAACTTCAAAATTGAAGAAATTTCATACAAACTTTCATAGGGGTATTATACGCTCTTATAGAATGTTTTTTTTTTTTTAATTCGTTTTAAAACTAGCCAAGTCAGACCTTAGGCTTCAATACGTGAGCAATGAAAACAACAACAATGTATGCGACTGTACCTTTAAACTTATTATTGTTTATTCATTTGTTTTTTTTGACACCGGTCCGTTCGGACGTAAACATTTTTTGTCTACGTCTGAACGGACCAAAATGAATTGACAGCGGTCCGTTGAGACTAAACACCCCATCTCACGAATGCGCTCCTCTTTAAGTTTTTAATACTTTAGTTTTAAAAAATTTAAAAATAACCATCAATCTTTGATTTTTTATAACTTCTTTTATATTTATGTTGTGTTTAATTGCATTATAATGTTAATGTTAATGCGGAAGAGCGGAGTCACCTAACACAAGCATCTCTTTGCTTAAAGGGTGATCTCCAAATACTGTTTCTTGAAGCCATATGTGATTGAAATAAACATTATTATTAATATGAGAGCGACTCTTCACATCATCGTCGGTGTATAGGTCTGACAGTGGACTTTTGTATGAAACAAGATATTTTAACTTTTACGAGTTTGCGTGTGAAAATGTCGTATATCTTTCTGGGTTATATTAAACAAAATTTAATTGTTATTTCCTCATACATAATACCTAGTACAAGAAATACAAATGCTGGTATTTTTTAAATTAAATTCTAAACATTGTGATGATAATTGGCTGCAGGTTGAATCATTAAGCCTACCTCAATGTGGCCCAAGGCAAAGACCTTGTCTCGTAATTGCGAACCTTTTCATCGTAATCGCATTTTATTTAACATAAAATACCTCAGTTTATTCTATTATAATTATATAATTATTCTCATTTCCGACTGTTACTACAGAAGAACCTCGAAGCTGACTGCTGACTGAGCAGAACTCTTTAACAAAAAAAAAAAAAAAAAAATAGGCTAGTTTCCACCACCAATAAACTGCAAATCTATTTAGTCCGTCAGTTAGAGTATTGGAAAATAATGGACACGTTTTTTTTGTTTTTGTAAATCAATGAATATTGACAAAGATAAAACGCATCAAAACTCGGGAGTGGGGGCTCGTGACGCAGACGTCACAACGAACTAAAAATGATTGCACGGCGTGACGTATTGAGAATTTAAAAAGCGTCGTATCTTCGTCAATTTTGGTTTACGTGACAAAAGAAAAAATACGTGTCAAATATTTTTTGATAATCTAACTGATGGACTAATTAGATTTTTTTAGGGCACAAGCCTATTGAGTAACAGTCCAGTATATTTTTTTTCTCAAAACAAACTTTTATTAAGAAAATTCTGTGGAAATCGCAAATAAATTCACAAAATACATCGAAACTACCAACAATATTTTTATTGATGTTGTTGTTGTTGATCACGCACAATGGTCCACTTCAAGGACTAAGTGCGGAAACCTATACCCCCATGATAGATATATATAGTTAGTGATCCCTTCTTTAAGATTTTTTCTGGTTTCTAGTCTGGGTCAAAGTATGACACACTTTGTCAAAATCAGTAATGGGCGAGCTAGTTAATTAAAAACTACAAAATAAATAAACAAACAACAAACTATTAGGCAATTAAAAAAACTTCTCAACGCAGTCAGCTGGTAATGTGCCCAAGACGCTGGCAGCGATGCCACGTTGTATGGCAACTATTGGCAACACTTATGCCCGTGCCAGACTGTTGTAAACAAGCCTCCAGACACCTCAACATCGGTCTCTACCGGCGGTTTACAACAGTGCGTCAACAGTGCGTGCTGTTGTAAACCGCCGGTGGAGACCGATGTGGAGGTGTGCGGAGGGCTTGTTTACAACAGTCTGACCCACGCTTTAGTCTCTGGCCAAGGTTAAATCGTGTTTCTATCTTAGAACACACCGTTTTCCGTCAGACTAGATCGCTCCCAAAACCTTTCAAATAATTATTTGAAAAAAGAACGGTTAAATCCAAGATGGCGCCATTCACACGTGGTGCACGTGGTAGGGTAACACGCGCCGCTATTGGGCAACGATTCGTAACGACATGCTATAATCAATTTAATATTTGTTAAACAAATTAACATGCGTTTGATAAAGTGCACAACTGCAGTCGGATAACGGTATGTGTGTGTAGTACGGTTTTATGAGTATTCCGTATAGCTTTAGGTATTGCATGGCGCTCTGAACTCATGCACTTGTGATTACAATTTTCATAGAATTAAAAATAAAACCTACTAAATATTGTAAATGCGAAAGTTTTTGAGCATGGATGAATGGATGTTTGTTACTCTTTCACGCAAAAACTCCTGCATGGATTTGGGTGAAATTTAGCACACAGATAGGTTATGTCCTGGATTAACCTATAGAATACGTTTTTATCCCGGTATCAGAATCCAGTGGGACAATTATCGAACTCTACGCGGGCGAAGCCGTGGGTACCTCTACCTACCTATAAGCTGTTTTTTTATGTTAATATAATGTAACAATAAAATCTAACAATGTAATAAAATCTAACAATGTAATCTACACTAATATTATAATGAGGAAAGATTTGTATTTTTGTGTGTAAGTTTGTAATGAATAAATCAAAACCTACTGCACCGATTTCAAAAATTTTTTCATCATTAGAAAGCTGCATTCACCTTGAGTAACTTAAGCTATATTTTATCTCAGTACCCCCACGGGAACGGGAACTACGCGGGTGAAATCGCGTGACGTCCGCTAGTCTTTTATAATTTTAAATTATGTACTTAATTTAACTGGCAAGAAATAAAAGGCTTTTTGATTTTGATTTTATTTTATTTATTTTTAAGAGAAAAGATGAAAACATATTCCTAAAGGATTGTCCCAGAAGACAGAATTTATTGGCCTCAAATTCCGTTTGGGGTAAAAGAGTTTCTAGTTGTTAATTTTAGACCTCACGTTTTTTTTTCTTAGAAAATAATGTTACTATAATAACAATAATCAAAGATATAATAACTAAATAATAGTATAGTATAGTAGTTTTATTCCTATTAGTTTGTCCCTAAAACTGCGAAAAGTGCTATCAAAACTTTATATTACTGTTTCTATTGCTGATCCTATATGTTAAGATTTTTTGACAGCTGATTGAAACAACTCGTTTCTTTTCTAACACTTGTAACATAAATAACATAACTTAGAGCGTTTGTTTACAATTTAACGGTAGTATTATTGCAACATTAGTCATTATGCGAATGAAGGACAGGGTCGAACTAAGGTCGGGCGAAAGATGCATAATAGGTTGATTATGCACGTATAAAAAACTGGAGGATTTAAAACTATAGAATGATATTCTGTTTTAGTAGAGATTTTATCAAGGTTTTTTTGGTATAGGTTGTGTTGGTCGGCGGGAATAGAGACCAGGAATGGAATTACTTTAAATTTTGATGAGTTGTTTTCAGTATTTTTTTAAGTATGCAGCCATTTTTGATCCATAGTTTTATAAGTAACTCACTACATTCTTTTTACTTTTGACAGATGAGTTCGGATACATGAGTACACCTAGTAAACTATGTATAGGTATGGAACATATTTTCAGTGCCGAATTTAGAGTATCTATCACTGACATTGCAACTGCTTTGATAGATATTCAAAAGTCAGTATCATGAAAACCATGAGCTTGTTGTTGTTTTTTATTCTAAATACGGCACTTATTACAAGCTTTTATTTATACTAAGAAGTTTTTACCCAATTTAGAAAGAGTTTCTAAAATGTTTACCAAAAAATGTTATGATATTGTACGTATGTGGTTATTAGAATACTTATTGAATTAATTAAATCAAGGAAGTCGGGAGTATATGCGGTTACAGTAATAAAAATAGATTGTAAATTCTACAATACAGTTATTTAATTTATTTGTTTATTTACCCTTTACAGTGACGTGATCGTTCATTCATTATTCTCCCAGTTACGTTTATTTATTGTTATAATGACGTATTATTACCGGGATTTTGGCTACAATTAGGTAGGTTACGTGACTTTTGTCTGGCTACAATAATTATGTAGGTTACGTGATTTTTGTTTGTGACTTTGTGGAAAGGGGGAATAACAATTTTAACAATATGACGAACAAGAAAACCGCAATAAAATGACACTAAAAAAGAAATGATGATACTCTAGTAGGTAGATACTTTTCAACTGTTGGGTAAAAACCAGCATTATTTTACATTAAAAACGTGTAAAAAACAACAAAAGTCTCTTGTCAGCATCGTCGGTTATTCATAGAGATGGAAAATTAGAAAAAAAAGACAATAAAAGTTTTTCTTCTGTTTATTCTAGTAGTTAAAATTCAGCTTTTTTTAATACTAATTGAGCTTGCGTTTAAGTGCCCTCGCCTAATGTGAAGCAATGACGCGAGTTATCTATCTATCTGTCGTAATTGTTTTGTGATATTTTATTGATAACTAGCAGACCCACTCAACTTCGTCTGCGTCACATAAGAGAGAAAAGGCTCACAAAACGAATAAATTTTCCCCGTTTTTGCAACATTTTTCAAAATTTACTCCGCTCCTATTGGTCGTAGCGTGATGATATAATTATACCCTATAACCTTCCTCAATAAATGGTCTATCCAACACAAAAATAATTTTTCAATTCCAACCAGTAGTTCCTGAGATTAGCGCGTTCAAAAAAACAAACAAACTCCTCAGCTTTATAATATTAATAGTATAGATTTTATTTTGAAAAGCAAAAGAAACGACGGTATCTGTAGTAAAGCGAACCAAACAAAGTTGTTTTGCATAAAATAGCGGTCAAAAGGTCAAATAAAATGAATTACTCAGCTTCAACTATATTTCACTGAACGCTTCCTTATGTCAAGGAAACAATTGCATCCACACCAGTCATCGTTCTCACAATTAAATTAAATTAAAATAAATCCCAATCTGCTTTCATCTTTTACCGATTTAAGGTTCCGTATCCAAATGGTGGTTGGTGCTATGGTGCTAATCACAACACTGAATCTTTTAAACAGTAACTTTAAAATTTATAGAGTACGTAGATAGCTATGACCGCTAAAGCAACAATAAAAATAAAATAAAGTACCCGGTGAAAAAAACATGTTTATTTCGGTAGTTTTAGACTTTTTGTATTCAATATTGTATGGCGTTAAGGAATCCTTCGTGTACGAGTCAACTCGAACAATTGAACACTGTAAATTTAAATTTAATTAACAGAAGTGTTGCTAATTAATGTTGTTTCCGATTGTTGCTAAATTAAGGTACATTATTTAGGTACTGTGTGCTGAAAATCAAAAGTAGGTATGCTACATAAATTATATTAGTACGAAATATTTAATGATAAACTATGCTCGCTCCAAATAGAGTCGGAATCAGTTTTTCAGGCTGAGTATTTAATATTTTCACTACACTATGAGCTATATTTATTTTTATGGAAAGTAATTATAAATGAAAATATGCATAATAATTACTGATTCTGGACCCTGTTCTCGATACCGGTGGGTTACTATATTTTATATCTTTAAACGTTTTTTTTTTAATGAAAGACCAGCATATCGAAGTATCCACCATGATGATGTGGTGGCCTGAATCCATTAGATAGCATCATTTCAATAGAAAGAAGAGGAAAGAGTAAATAAATAAATAAAAGGTACAATTAATCAGTACGTACCATTGCCAATTCATTTCTAATCAATTTCCGTAAACAGTAACAGATAGACATGATAAGTCATTGAACGATAGTATTCGACGGTCAATCATTGAGGATTCGCGGCCTTTGATAAAGCAATTAATTTAGTTTTTCCGGTAGCAATGGCACTCATTTTGTTATTGCCATATCAAAAATAATAATGCCTACTTTTCTGCACACTCATCTTGGTAATAAAAGATACATATAGTTTTCCTGTGTAAACTTTAATATTAGAGGCCATTACCTGGGCGCGCTGTGTAAACGTACTTACCTAACGTACAATAAGTACGTTGATTTTTAATCACAATACACAATAAATTATCCTATACCATTTTGGTTAAATTGGATTAGGATCGGATGTCATTCAGCTATAAAAGATATGTTGATTATGGTTGCGTAGGATAGGGCGCTTCCAATGAGTGATTTTATCAAAACTTTTGTATACCAAAAATCGTCCTGCTTCATACTGCCTTCATAAGTCTAATAGCCGTATCCGAAAATCGTTTTTTATTTACATCTGACAGTTAAAACATCTCTCACCAAATCGACTAATAAAAATAAAAAAAAACCCTGTAAGAAAAATATGCATATCATTTCTGTTCTGATAAAGAGATACATTTTCACATAATTATTCCATGTTTGCAAGAAACAAAGTTTCTGCTCTCGTAGACAGCATAATAATATTTTCAAGTCCAAAGCCCCCACCTTGCACCCAGCACCACCCTACTCCGGCCCTGTCGCCCCATCTAAATAACATGGAGATATTTTTCTAAGCATTTGAGAATAATTCTCCTCACCTACTTCCGTGAATTCTATGTGTATTTTAACCTGTAGTTATGCGTATTAATGTACTCATTAGTGCGACAGGAATTATAATTATTCGAGTAGCAACACAAAGAGTGCGATGTCACTGTGCAAGTACTTACGTGTTTAAGGTTCATTTGGAAATAATGTGTAATTTTTAGATCACAGGTCCTATTCTATTCGTTGGACGTTCCATCTGTAAACATGACATAATATTATACCTGTATTTCTCCTAAGGGTTAGGTAGTTGCCAATAACTGGGCTCTTGTCCAAATTCTGGGTTACTTCTGAGACATTCCTGATGGAAAAACCCGAAAAACCCAACAAAACTTTGCTCAACCAACTTGAGGACCAACTTGGAGGCGGGGGATTAAAAAAAAAATGTTTGAAAGATTGATACCCGAATCCTCATTATGCTCAGCAGTTGAACTTCCGATCACTAGACCAACGAGGCAATCATCATCATCATCATTTCAGCCGAAAGACGTCCACTGCTGGACATAGGCCTCCAAGTGTCCTCCTGCCCAACCTGGGGGGGCCAAACGCCTCTTGCCGGTGGCTCCACGCGGGAGTCGTGCTGTCCATGGCCCTTTACGGGGCCCCGGTGTGGGCGCATTCATTGAGGCGGCGAGCCGCCCACTACCTGAACGCGCCCCAAAAGGTGGTAGCCGTAAGGCTGGCCCAGGGGTACCGCACGATCTCCCGCGAGGCGACGAGCCTCCTTGGCGGATTCTCACCATGGGATCTGGAGGCGATAGCGCGCGCCTGCATGAATGGCGCGCGGAGGCGCTACGCCGGAGGGAAACTCCGCTGCCGCGACAAATTGTCGTTCAGCGGACAGACTTTCGGCGGAATCTCATGGCGACATGGAGAGAGCGACCATCGCAACCCCGTGCAGGGCATGCCACGATTGTGGCGATAAGTCCCCTCTTTGAGGAGTGGCTTGAGAGACGCCACGGCGTCCTCACCTTCCGCCTGACGCAGGTCCTCACCGCATCGAATCGGGCGGGGGGAAACGCCCGGGTGTTTCCACTGCGAGGATCGACCGGAGGACACGATGGAGCACACGGTGGAGGTGTGCCCCGCGTGGGTGGAGCACCGCCGTGTCCTCAAAGCGGTGATTGGCGGTGGCGACCTCTCGCGTCCGGCCCTGGTGCAAGACATGGTCCGTAGCGAGACGGAATGGGACGCTGTCACCTCCTTCTGCGAAGCAGTAATGCTAGAGAAGGAGGTGGCGGAACGTGAGAGGGAGAGAACCTCTCAACGTTCCGGCCGCCGCGGGAGACGCCCCGGGCGTCGGGGGCCACCACGTGGCCCCCGGCCACCGTAGGCGCGGGCCTGTGGACGGTGGGCTATGGGCTAGCTCGCCGTCCGTCTCATGACGACAGGCTGTGTCGACGGCGCGTTCGTGTTCCACGCGCGCCTCAAGGAGAGTCAGCAATGGGAAGGGGTCCGCAAGGCCCGATGCCTGCCGGGGTTGCGGGACTGTTCGAAAGAGATACCGTGGCCCCGGAACACAAAGGGCGAAGAAGGAACATGGTGGGTTTTAGTCAGTAAAAGTCTGACACTCCCTCCTGCTCCGCCCAGAGCGGGAGGAGTCATTTGATGATTTCCCATCCGAAAAAAAAAAAAGTGTCTCCACATTGACCGGTACCGTGCTCGCCTCGCATTAACGAAAAATTAATATTTTGTGTAACAATATCTTTGATAATAGAAATAAAAATATTTACAAGTATCAAAAAAAACCGGCCAAGAGCGTGTCGGGCCACGCTCAGTGTAGGGTTCCGTAGTTTCCCGTCCGTCACAATAAGTGTTCCCACATATGAGTTTAAAAGTGGGTATCCATTATGTAAAAATGCTTGCATATACGAATACTACAAGCTTAGTCCAGAAATTATTTTGAAAAATTTTTGTCTTTTTTGTACAAAAACTGTTGTTTCCATCAAGTTCAAAATGATTTTCCTAGAAATTCCTTATAAAGTTCTACTTTTCAGATTTTTTTCATATTTTCTAAACTTATGGTTCAAAAGTTAGGGGGGGGGGACACATTGTTTTATACTTTTGGAGCGATTATTTCCGAAATTATTGACATTATCAAAAAATGATTTTAGGAAACCCCTATTAATTTTTAAATACCTTTCCAACAATATATCACACGTTAGGGTTGAAATTAAAAAAAAAAACACTTCCCACTTTACATATAGGGAGCCCCCCATATGTAAAGTGGGAAGTGATTTTTTTTTATATTTATATATTACCCTAATAAAACATTTTTTTCCAATTTTTATTTTACCACTCTGTCGGCGTGATTGATATACATATTGGTACCAAATTTCAGCTTTCTAGTGCTAACGGTCACAGAGATTAAGCGAGGACGGACGGACGGACAGACATGGCGAAACTATAAGGGTTCCTAGTTGACTACCTACCTAAAAAGGGTTACAGGGCGTCGAAAAAATCGTCCACATCGCTGTCAACAGGAAAAGTGCCCAGTGTGTGTATCTTTGATAGATTTAAACTCCTAGTTATAAATGAGGCAGTTTAGTACCTAATAAAAAAACACTGTTTTGGATCACAGAGCTCCAAATCTTTCTAAAGAAGATTTAGATTTATGTAAGATTAACGTAAATGCCCAAGATCCTGATTTCATCTGATTTAAAAAACCGGCCAAGTGCGAGTCGGACTCGCGCACGAAGGGTTCCGTACCATTATCTATACATTTGACAAAACGGCTAAAAAATCACGTTTGTTGTGTGGGAGCTCGCCCCCCTTAAATGTTAATTTTATTCTGTTTTTAGTATTTGTTGTTATAGCGGCAACAGAAATACATTATCTGTGAAAATTTCAACTGTCTAGCTGTCACGGTTCATGAGATACAGCCTGGTGACAGACAGACGGACAGACAGCAAGACTTAGTAATAGGGTTCCGTTTTTACCCTTTGGGTACGGAACCTTAAAAACGTTTCAGTGATCTCTAGATTGAAAACGATTTTGTAGATTTGTACCTTCTGCATCTATCCATTTGGTGGCCATTTGTTTTAGCTTCACACAGTGTAAATCATTATTTTATTTTGTTTATAATATCTATATTAGATTTAAACTCCTTGTTAAAATTGTCGGCTGGAGCTTCCTAATCAACTAGTATTGTTATGGTTAAAAATAATTTATAACAAGCTTAGTTCAATGTAAATGTAAATATTTAAGTAGGTCTGGTCTGGTGTAACAAGTGGTTTCAATTTTAGATTTAGTTTAAGATCATTCTGAGAGGCATCTGTCCACCAATCTTTTTTAGTTTATTTTAAGATGACTTCATCTTTGGATAATTTGCAGTTATTATGTCCAGATTTAGCAGTGTAAACGAGATTCTCATAATATAAAAAAAAAATATTTTTGATGAAAGAATTTAAATGTTTGCGGAATTTTGCAGCTTTTGTGAGTTGCTGTAATGAGAGGTTTTCCTTTTGAGGTTTTAAAAAAAAACTTAGTTTCCAAGAACTCTATAGATGGCGTTGAACTTACTATGCCAAAGCCAAAACGCTTGAAAAAAAAAACATTGTGTCACGTCACATACTCTCGTTTACTGGCACTATCATTTGCTTAACCTTCCGAATATAACCAACATTTCTCGCGCTTTGTTAAAGTCAGTTTTTTTAGGTTCCGTTCCTTGCATTATCATACTTACTCCTAGCGCCATCTATCCAGCGACTAGGGAAGAGCTAAAAAGAAAATCCCTCATTAGAGATGATTATTCAAGATTCTTCAGAGAGATGTAAAGCGAACTTTATTATAACCCACGTCACGACCGTATTTACCACGTAGCAGGTGAGTCTATGCCACCGGCTGAGGCCCCACGCTTTGGGTAGCCCACGCGTGGACCAACTTTAGAACCAGAAAAACAAACAATGGTTCCTTTGCTAGAATTTGCTAATCATTCTCCACCATTTTCTTCAAAAATATTTTGTTTTCCAATTTTCAACCACTTTCATTGATTCCATTTTTTGGCATCCATCATCATTTCAGCCGAAAGACGTCCACTGCTGGACATAGGCCTACCCGCGCGTGTCGCCACATTGACCAGTCCCGTGCGACTCGCATCTAGCGGATCCCCGTAACCTTCACCAGGTCATCGGTCCACCTAGTGAGAGGCCTTCCAACGCAACGTCTTCCGGTTCGCGGTCGCCACCACAGAACTTTGTGTCCCCATCGGCCATCCGTTCTGCGAGCAATGACATTCACGACGTCATTATTAATGCATAACAGTAAACTACGAAGCTAAAGATGTAATAGGAATATCCTCAAGTCTGTTTTAGACGTCACAATATTAAAATGAAGTCATCATACCTACGCGCACGCTACCAAAAAATTACCTGAAAACGATAAAACACGAAAACAGGGTCATTCGCGCGCATAATAACATCATATACGTATTAACGGTCATAAAGTGACGTAAGAATGTATTCTTGACCAATTCAGCTTGAGTCACGGTAGAATTTGGAACTACGTTTGAAATGCACTGAACTTGACAGGTGGGTGACGTTTTTCTTCGAAAGCAACGCCACCCTAATGTCTCAAGCAATGCGTCTGCGCACGCGTTTGAGGTGTGCTTGCGAAATGTTGTCCTTTTCATACACGTGTGGTGACGTGTCTTTTGTTGTGCTTGGTTACGACCACGCGGCTATAACGGATGAATGAAATGTATTATTTTTATACTATGTACATAGAAATTTTTAGAATGATGTAAACGTAATGATAATCGTTTTCGCGTCGGAGTTTCCACCCCGTTTACTAGAGATAATAAAAAAAAACATTATTTATGTTGACTTTTAATCCTGTGTATGTGCCTAGGTCAACATTAATAATGTTTTTTTTTTTGAAGAAGGGACATCGAAGCACAAACTCGAATAAGTACCACGTATCTGAATCGTTATTGATTGTCGTTGTGAATCCGTATTCAGATACGTGGTATTCGAGTTAGTGCTTCGTTCATCATTATTCGTACATCATTCCGAACCACAGAAATTTTTCACGGGTAATTTAATACATTATACTCCTTTGTGCCTCGATGATTCCACCCTGTATTCTTGACATTATCAGATCAGCATCAGTTTAGCCAGGAGTCACACTCTGTTCCTTTCTGCCACTTCTATCATGGTCATGTGCGTCCTTCATCCACCTGGATGAAATGACGACATTGCTAAAATGTCTAGAACCACCTGGTTCTAGGACATTTTAGCAATGTCGTCAAGAATCTTTTTTTTTTCTAATACGTCTTTAAAATAAATTCATGTAATTGTTGATCACAATATTATTTCAGCTAACTGTACTCTAACTTTTGTTTTCTTGTGGTCCCAAAATACCACTCAAAAATATTTAAGGGGAATCTGGGACCGCGGTCCTGGTCCCGAAAGCCCCCCGACCCATTTAAACGCACAGCTCTTTTTGCACGCTTCTTAATTCGGAGATGCCGTGTGCAAAAACATGGAAAGTTGTGAGGTTCCAGAAGCTGTTAATAACCAAATATTTATGAATATTGCGCACTTCACGACATTACAGTAGTATTACCAAGATTTCAGATAAAAAAACAACAAGTCATATTACATTCATGATTGTATCTAATCATCATCTTCAAGCAGAGTAAATCCGAGTTAGCGCCTTCCTCGACTCTGTGCGCGTGAGATGATCTTGCTAAATCTTGTCGTTTATAAACACGTGTTTATGGCATGTTTATGTCGGCGTCACATTGTAAAAACCGTTAGATTGTAATCTGTCTAGCGAGATTGTAAACTGTCGAAATATTGTCAACTGAACATACTGTTTACAAAATGACGCATTATTTTTTGGCAGATTATAAGTAATCTGACGAAGTGAAACCGTAAAATTGTGAAAAGTATGTTTAGTTGACAATATTTCGAGAATTTGCAATCTCGCTAGACAGATTAGAATCTGACTGGTTTTACAATTTGACGCTGACATTTACAAAGTAATGTTTACTTGATCATTCGGGGTTGTCAGCCAGAGTCCGTCCTGTCTCGTTCGTGGTTCACAAATGCTACTGAGGACATCCAAAAGGTGGGTGGGTCAGACTTAAATTGATACAGAATGGGGAGGACCAGGTGTTGCGAAGCAGCTTGGGAGAGCCCTATGTCCAGCAGTGAGCTGCGATAGAATGAGTTGACTATTGAGTATGAGGTCTGGGAATCGATTCCCAGATAGGGCGAAGAGTTTTGGAGTGCTTCCATCCAGTATTTGGCCCGAAGTCTTGATTAAGTGCCTCTTCGATGGCTATAGGCTCGGCCTCTATTTTACATGGGAGTTAAACTTAAACATAACATAGCAGCGGTGGCCCAGTGGTGCCGGCCCCGACTTACGAACAGTAAGTCGTGGGTTCGAACCCAGACAGGCGCATTACTTTGTGTATAATTAATTTCATCACCACTGCTCTCAAAACGCTGAAGAAACCGGCATGTCCTAGAACCAAAAAATTAGAAGACATGTGACATCTACCAATCCGCACTGGGCCCGCGTGGTGGATTATAGCCCATTCCTTCTCATAGAGAGGCCTGTGTCCCAGCAGTGGGAATATTAATAGGCTAATGATGATGATGATGATGATGATGATGATGATGATGATGATGATGATAACATCACACGAATTGCCGTAAAGCAAGTAAAAAACCCGATTCCGGGCTACTACTGAGAAATCCCTAATGGCAAAGCCCAAAAACGTTCTGCCCGTCTTGGGAACTGAACACAGGACCATTAGTTCAGCAGTAGCACATACAATCACAAGACCAACGAGGCAGATAGCGACGTTTTGTTATGTTATGTTTGATCGTAAATTACTCACATTGCTGAGGATGTATCTAGCTAAAGGTTGTTCGAATTAATCATAATTAAATTGACATGTGCGTGTGCGCAGTGTCAGCACGCATCTAGATACACGTGACCTGCTATGATTATGGACTTACTGAATCTTGTCCTTTAAGGCCCTTCTAACCCTAAAATTAGCAACTCTATTTGTGGTGGTTCAAATTTTGGTTTGAAATACTGTTAGAACAAAATTCTAATCAGCTTGCACTACAAAGCGGTTGTTACGTCAGTCACTGCGGCCGAATAGTGTGAAATGTGTGGTATTTTGTGATTTACAAAAAATCTATTGATTGGACTTAAAAAATAAAACACATAAGACCTGCTTTATAGTTAGTTCAGTTAATATGCATAGTTTCATGATCGAATTTGAAGTAGGTACTTTTTGAATACCAGCGATTTATTGTTCGATTTGGAGGTAACTTTGAATTTTTTTCTATCGAGAAAAGTTTATGGAAACGTGTTTTTGTCACACATAGTACCTAGCATTAATCCTTAACTTTACCATATATTTATTTCAAAATTAATGCTGCAGTATTTAAGGCGTAACGGAGGATCATGCTAAGCCATTTAAGGCATGTTAGGCCCTTAAAAACACGTTTTCTTTACCGGTTGTGGTTACCGTCGTCTCTGTTTCCCGATCTTTACAATCAGGATCTTTTAAAGTTTTAATTTTAAGTGGGCCATGGTTTGGTTTTGAGACTCAGTCGCACACTGCTTCATCGGTATATCCCCATCCCCACCGAACCAAGTTGTACCTCTCTTTTACCTGCAGCCTGCAGCGGCCCAAAGTCGTGTTAGAGAATTCCAGGAGGGCATTGCATGATGAATTGGTAGTTTTTTTTTAAATATAAATATTTTAGTGCCTTTAGTGCCATGTACTAAAAGATGTGAGTAAACTGGTTTCCCGTTAGAATTATATCAATGAAATATCATTCGAGTGATTTAAATTCTCGCTGCTTTTAAATGTGTGTTTAAAAACATTTATGAAAACGATTTAAATAATCATGACGAGTATATACGGTAGTGTCCCAAAAGTCGTCAGTTCGAATCCAAGACAGGAACTTCAGCATATAATAAACCTAGAACAAGCCTACTGTCTGTGAGAGGGTCCCTCATTCACCATCCGGGCCCAATGCGGAATGGTACCGTAGAATGATATCTTTGAATTCTTAATTCGTCGTCATTGTAAGGAAATTCGTCGTCCTTGAACCGAAAATTCTAAATGATTGTGCTGATTATTATAATAAAAATGTTGATGTATTGCTATTGGAAGCTAGATTCTGTAATATTAACTTAGACACGTGTCTTCACAAGAACTAATTGCCTAATAAATATTCTACCAATAAAGAAGAAGAAAAGACCATTTCATTGACCAATGATTTATTGGACATCAAAACTTTTATTAACTCGATCATCAATACGACCCAATGAACTATGGATCAATTGGATGGCTACGTTAATAATTTGGGTACCATTAAGGCTAGCGTAGACAAGGGCGAGCATTTCTTACAACAAAAAAATCGAAGGCAGGATACTGACTACAGTGACTACAGATCATAGAAACAATTCTATGATCTGTGATACTGACAGAACTATTGTAGCCAATAAGCCTGAAATAGTGGTGGTGGATCGATTAGAGCGGCATGCAATGATTGTTGACATAACGGTCCCGCATGACGAAAACTTCGTAAAGGCCGAGAATGATTAGGAAATCAAGTATCTTGACTTGGCCCGCGAGGTTGTCGACATGTGAGGTGTAAACTTAGCGATCATTGTACCGATAGTTTTTTCAGCCAATGGCATAATTGCCAAGAGCCTCGACCAATGTCTGGGGAGGCTCTCTTAGGCTGTTGCGAAAGCGGTACTCTTGCACACGGCTCGTATTGTTAGGAGATTCCTTTCTCTGGAGCTTGGACACTGTTCCCAATATCGACCAAATAGCACTGGGCTCGTGTGGCGGATTATAGCCCACTTCCGCTCATGAGAGGAGGCCTGTGTCCCAGTGGATACATTATAGGCTGATTTAGCTCGGAACTCAATGTATTGCAAAAATCCTCCTCTTTCGTACATGGGAAATTGATCTGGTGACTTACCATGATGTCTAAAGCAATATTGTTTTAATATTATTCTAGAGAGAGATTGCGCTAGACGTCCTCTATAGCTCCGTCTCGTTCCCATACTGGAGTGACATTAAAACAATACGACTGTATGTCCCCACAGCCGTACCCGATCGGGTACGGTGCATTATTATTTTAATTGTGTCTGTAATTGCGGGTATCGAAGAGCTACGACGACATCCAAGGAAGATTTTTGCTGTGCATTGTGCAATGCAATGTCGACCTGACGAAATGTATAAGAGCCTATCAATTGCACTCGACTAAATTCGTATGATATACTCGATGACCCAGTACTAACTGGTTGTTGAGGTAAGACAGGCAGTCGCTCTATGTAAAATAATGGTATTTATTAGCTGCATCCGGTTAAACTGGAAGCCAACCCCAACATAGTTGGGAAAAGGCTAGGCAGATGGTAATGATGATACTCGATGACAAGAAGTGTGCTTATGGTGTGTGGTACTATGGGCTTTGGTGTTTCCCAAGGCGACGACTGTGACCGCCGTAGTTGTAATGTGCGCTTAGCTCAACCCGAGTAGGCAACGTGTACGCGTTTTTTGCCACGTGTCTCAAGATGAGCGCAAACCACGTGCTTTGTATGATTCAGTCCTCAGAGAGATGAATGAGATTAAATTAGAGTTAGAAGTAATATGAGAAAGTTTCGTCTGACTGTAGACAGTTGAAGAAAGAGACAGCTGTTTGAACTTTAATTTTGATAAAGTTTTAAATCTCCAAATTTGACTGTATTTCTGAACACCGAAGTTTAAATTACCGATGAGTTTGAGTCATCGTGGTGAATGAACCGATGGTACTGTATACATAATTATAAGAAACATTATTGTTGGCTATCGTAATTTGAATTGTGTGCGATAAAATCAATGATATTTTTCTAGGAAATGGTTTGAAAAGGCGTGTTTAACTCAAAGTATGTTGCTTTCAACAAACCTTTCAGTGAAGTACATAAAAAAAATCTATAGCTCTTGCTAAGATCTCTTGACGTTAAACAAATAAAAATAACAAAGACTAGTAAAAGTAATAAAGGAAGTAGCATAGCTGTAATAAAAGAACCACGTTCACTTGCGCCGGCGCCGCACCGACCTCGCGTTATTGAAGTTAACTACTCATTAAATCATTCGACGTACGCCAATCTCTGTTTGTATTGTTTTTTTTTATTGTTTTTTTTGTTTTTAATGGTTTTTGTTGTCTTGCTTTATTAGCTCAACTACATATTCACTAGTAAGTGTGCAAGTCTTTAAAGTTGTAAATTGTTGTTGTTGTGTTGTAGTCATTGTTGTTGTTGTAGTATTTGGCTACCGATAAGGTATTTTTTTAATGGCCGCTCGTAGTTTAACACTAGAAGCTTGTTTAATGCTTAACCGGACTATACTGTGGTGACCCTAAATGAATTTAAGGATCCCAACGATGGCTTAAAACGACCTCTCGCTAAGGGCATGTCCTGTGGGGTTTGGACCTTGGCTTAGGGCGTCATTGATAAGGTATAGATAAAGTCTTTTCGGTAAATAGCTTCATAAGTTGCTTGAACTGTGGCCAGCCTAAGCAACTTAAGAAGCCCGCTAGACTAAGAATTCTAGCGGGCCTAATATTCACTCTATCAAAAAGTATCAGAATCTACCCAGAATTACGAGAGCATCATGTCTTATGACCAATAGGTTACTTAATTTTCTTCCTGAATGTCTTGAAGTAAATATCTCGACAAGGTTTCATTGTTTGAAGGGTAGCCAGAGAAATTTAATTTTTCTTACGTTTTTTGCGATTTACAGGTCAGTGGGTTGTATGTTGATGTGCAAGCACGTATGTAGTTACACACGTTTTAATGATTATAAAACTTTAACTAAGTACGGTGTTACTTGAGTTGCGCGACTCATCTTGGCGCTTCCATCTATGATTGGCGAGCTTCAAGTCCAAAGCATACTTAGTCTAACACCAACATTGGCTGTGATATATCTTAGGATTGATGACAAGAACTTGTTATTGAAAGCAATTAGTCACAACACAAAAAGAATAGGTACACGAAGTAATACGTGATCAACGTTAAAAAAGTGGAATACCTCGCATAATTTAGTATCCGTTAAAAAAAAGAAAGTTATTCGAAAAGACAACAAGTCCATTTGTATTAGTTCCACTTCAGTTACAGTTCTTAATTCCTACAAAGTGAAAACGTTTTGAAAATGGGTCAAGCGTAATTGTTAATTTTCCACACAGCTTAGTCTTTTGAATTTGTACAAAAAGAGGGGACTTTTTCGAAATAGGTCAACTTAAATATTTTTCACCGGAATGTTCAGATGCAAAGAAAGACAACAAGTTAAAAAACGTGTTAATTTTTGTTATAGCTCCTAAAAATATGAGCGATGGGTCATTCGATTCGAAATGACGTCTAGAAAAATTAATTTAAGGTGTATCAAAATCTCAACTCTTAAAAATATCAAACGTTTACTAACCGGTTATTAGTGGTTCCATTCTCAATCCCCCAAATTGAATTTTTTCATCAGTAATTTAAAAAAAAAAACAATCAGCTCTTCTCTACAAACGTGCAATACCTACACGGTCAAATGTATGGAACAGATGATTTATTTTTCCTAGTAACCATCAATTTGACCATATTTTACCATTTTTTTTTTTAATCGTGTCCCTGTTCGTCAGTGGTGGACAAGCAGGTGGTGGACATCGGAAATCATCAAAACTAAAAGCGAAACACCCTGTCCTTGAAAGCGGCGGCGCGGCGGCAGTGGAGGCCCCTTTTTTTTTCGGATGGGAAATCATCAAATGACTCTTCCCGCTCTGGGCGGAGCAGGAGGGAGTGTCAGACTTTTACGTTTCTTCATCGCCCTTTGTGTTCCGGGGCCACGGTATCTCTTTCGAACATTCCCGCAACCCCGGCAGTGGCGGCCCCGACTTACGAATAGTAAGTCGTGGGTTCGAACTCAGGCAGGCGCATTACTTTGTTGTGTAACTTATTTCATCACCACTGCTCTCAAAATAGAGAAGGAAAACATCGTAAGCAAACCGGTTATAGATATCCTAGGATACCTAGAACTAAAAAAATCGAAGACATGTGACATCTACAAACCTGCACTGGGCCCGCGTGGTGGATTATAGCCCATTCTCTCTCATAGAGAGGAGGCCTGTGTCCCAGCAGTGGGAATATTATAGGCTGATTATGCTATGCTATATAGTTCCTGTGCTTGTCCCAAATAAATATTTTTCTTTCTTCTTCTTTCTTTCTTTCTTTCTATATGCTTAAAACACTGTCCTGTCTTTGCTGTCGAGTAAAAAGATCAGTCGGATTAATCGATTTAGGTAGGTACTCTATTACCTTTCATAGTAGAAATTCCCTCAGGAATGTCTACTATTACTACCTAAAATCTTGTTTGTAATAAAACAGGTCACTTCAACATAATACTTATTAAGTCCTGTGTAATTCCCTGGAGGCATAGCCTACCGTTCTCCTTTGTTTCGTAAAAGGTAATTAGGAGATTATGTCAAGGGACATTCTGTTGACATAATACCCACTTCAACTATTGTATGTTTTTTTTCTCTTACGTTAGAGGAGCTCGTGGCTAAATAACAACAGCCGCTCAGGTTGATCTTTAGGTTAAGCCGTGCTTGCCTAGGTGGTGTGTTACCCATTACATACCGAGTTTCCTCCGTGCCTCAGAGAGTACGTTAAGCCGTTGGTCCCGGCGGTCATTTCTAGATCTTTGACAGCCGTTAGGTAGTCAGATGCCTAAAAAGTCTGACAACCAGTCTTACCAAGGGGTATCGTATTACCCGGTAGTAACTGGGTTGTGCCATTGTTTTTGTGCTCATCAGAAGGCTTAAAGTCACCCAAAGGGCAATGGGGAGGGCAATGCTCGGAGTTTCCTTGCGCGATCGAATCAGACATGAAGACATCCGCAAGAGAACAAAGGTTACCGACGTAGCCCGAAGAATTGCCAAACTTAAGTGGCAGTGGGCAGGGCACATTGCTCGCAGAACGGATGGCCGATGAGGCCGAAAAGTTCTGGAGTGGCGACCGCGAACCGGAAGACGTTGCGTTGGAAGGCCTCCCACTAGGTGAACCGATGACCTGGTGAAGGTTGCAGGAATCCGCTGGATACGAGTCGCACGGGACCGGTCAATACAGTGGACGTCTTTCGGCTGAAATGATGATGATGATGACTGGGTTGTGGAGGTCAGATAGGCAGTCGCTCCATGTAAAATATATAATAATATAATAATAATTCAGCTGCATCTGGTTAGACTGGAAGCCGACCCTAACATAGTTGGGAAAAGGCTAAGCAGATGATGATTTTTTCTTAAGTTAACACTAGTGCACTCACTGCCCATGGAGTTTCTTGGTTCGCGTGAAATTAGGTATCTAGTTATCGCACAGGATCGCACAAACATGGTAAAAGTCATAAATCTTGTGTGTTAAATATATTATATAAAAACAGGCCAAGTGCGAGTCGGACTCGCGCACGAAGGGTTCCGTACCATTATTATCAAAAAAAGGGCAAAAAAATCACGTTTGTTGTATGGCAGCCCCCCTTAAATATTAATTTTATTCTGTTTTTAGTTTCTGTTATAGCGGCAACAGAAATACATCATCTGTGAAAATTTCAACTGTCTAGCTGTCACGGTTCATGAGATACAGCCTGGTGACAGACAGACGGACAGACGGACAGACGGACAGACAGACGGACAGACAGCGAAGTCTTAGTAATAGGGTTCCGTTTTTACCCTTTGGGTACGGAACCCTAAAAATCATCAAAATAAATAGGTAAAAAATTGGGAATCCCAGGATAGATTCTAAAAATATTTCGCAAGACATAGATTAGTGCCAGGAACCCAGCACAGGTAGGTACTCCCATTCCAGGGCAGCATTTGGACCAAAGTTGGGCAATCTCCTTTCATCGGAATCTGAAGGGTTGGGCAGAGGTGTCCTAATAGTACACCCACATATCGCTAGTTATATTAAGTGCCGTATAATAGGGGGTGAGCCTATTTCCATCAACCGGGTACAAATAGGTACAGACTCCGTGGCTGCTACTGAGCAATAGGCTTGTCCTAAAAAAATCTAATTAGTCCGTCTGTCTGTCAGATAGATTATCAAAAAAAAAAATTGACACATAATTTTTCTTTTGTTACGTAAACCAAAATTAACGAATATACGACGCTTTTAAAATTCTCAATACGTCACGCCGTGCTATAATTTTTAGTGCGTTTTGACGTCACTAGCCCCACTCTCGAGTTTTGATGCGTTTTATCTTTGTCAATATTCATTGATTTACAAAAACAAAAAATACCTACGTGTCCATTATTTTCCAATTAACTGACGGACTAAATAGATTTGCAATTTATTGATGGTGGAAGTAGTATGTATGAGTGAGTAGTGGGTATGAAGCAGTTAGCGACCGCATCATGTCAATAAAACTCAAAGCGTCACCTGTAAACCTTAACCTAATACAGGCATATGCTCCCACCAGTGAAGCTCTACCCTCCGTTCTGGAGAATTTCTACAAAGAGTTACAGGCAACAGTCGAAAAAATCCCCAACAGAGAGGTACTTATAATCATGGGTGATTTCAATTCGAAAATTGGCGCAAACTCTGCTCAGTATAGCAAATGTGTGGGAAATTTTGGACTTGGGGTACGAAATGAAAGAGGTGAAAGATTTATGCAGTTCGCAGACGAGAACAACATGGTGGTAGCGAACAGTCTATTCCAGCACCATCCCCGTAGACTGTTCACCTGGACGTCACCTGGAGGCAGAACTAAAAACCAGATCGACTACATCCTGATTAGATCACGTTGGCGCACCTCCGTTCTCAATGCCCACACACTTCCTGGGGCTGATTGTGGTTCCGATCATGAACTCGTCATCGTAAAGATGCGGTTGAAACACAAAGCTGCCCGATCCTCCAACAAAATAAGACGGATTGAAGTTGTAGATAACGAAAAGTTCAATACAGCCTTTGAGCGGAATTGGAAAGAATGGACCGATGTGAACCACAAGGAAGCTACACCAGACACGCTATGGAATAAGGCTAAACATCTCATCCAAAATGCAGTGGCGGAGTCTAATCCAAGATCAGAAACGCGCAAACGTCAACATTGGATGACGAATAGTACTCTTGCTCTAATAGAAGAGAGGCGCCATAAGAAAGCCGCGGGAACAGACATAAGAGAGCTAAATAAGTTGTCTGCTAACATCCAAGCCTGTTGCAGGCGAGACCACAATTCCCACCTTCGTAGCATTTGTGAAGAGGTTGAAAAACACGCTATGAAGCATGAGTCTAGAGACCTTTATCACAAAATTCGTCTCATTACTAAATCTCTACCTGCTAAAACCTGGACTATTGAGGACGACAAAAATGAAGTGGTAACAGAACTCGAACTAATCTCTGAAACGTGGAAGAGCTACTGTCAGTCATTATTCCTGGACCCGCAGTCGCAACAGTTTGAAAGTACAGACCCAGAACGAGAGAATTTGGAACCAGACATCCTTCTGTCCGAAGTAAGAGCTGCCATAAAACACCTGAAAAGCAAAAAAGCAACTGGTAAAGATGCAATTCCTATAGAGACAATTAAAGCCTTAGGAGAACGTGGCGACCAGATGTTTCATCTTATCTGCAACAAGGTATGGCAGACAGGAGTTTGGCCTTCAGAGTGGACACATACCGTATTCATACCCCTGCACAAGAAAGGTTCGACGAAGAAATGTAACAACTACCGCCTCATTGCTCTGATATCACACGCTAGCAAAATAATGTTACATATTCTCAACGAGCGATTGAAAACTTACCTGTCTAAGGAGATCGCTCCGGAACAAGCCGGTTTTGTAAAGGGGAAGGGCACTCGAGAACAAATTCTCATCGTACGCCAGATCATCGAGAAGTCAAGAGAATTCAATAAGCCCATATTCCTTTGCTTTGTTGACTTCTCCAAAGCATTCGACTCGGTGAAATGGCCGGTTTTGTGGAAGACCTTGCTAGACATGGGCACACCAAAACATCTTGTACACCTTTTGAGACGTCTATATGAAGAAGGCACAGCCTCAGTTCGCACAGATGATGTCCTGTCAAGTGACTTCCATCCTAGTGCCGGAGTACGCCAGGGGTGCATTATATCACCGCTCTTATTCAATGCGTACACAGAGATAATAATGCGTATCACTTTGGAAGACTGGACGGATGGTGTAACAATTGGTGGATACAAGATTGCAAACTTGCGTTACGCAGATGACACCACCTTATTTGCAACCAGTACGCAACACTTAGAAGAGCTACTGTCAAAGATGGAACGAGTGAGCCATGAGTTTGGACTAAATACTAATCGCAGCAAGACCCAGGTGATGATTGTTAACCGTGCCAGGAATAATTCGCCTGAAGTGACCCAAATCGCGAATTGCAACGTGGTCCAATCTTATATCTATCTTGGGGCTCTAATTTCGAACAATGGCCGGTGCATCGATGAGATCAAACGACGTATGGGCATCACAAGAACAGCGATGGACAAGATGCGGAAAATATGGAGGAATAGAAACATAACTAAAGCCACGAAGACCAGGCTCGTGAGGACGCTTATATTCCCCATATTTCTTTACGCAGCTGAAACCTGGACCTTGCGAGATGTGGAAAGGCAGAAAATAGATGCTCTGGAAATGTGGTGCTGGAGAAGAATGCTTGGGGTTTCGTGGACCGAGTTTCGCACGAACGTCTCGATACTTCAAGAACTCGGTATCAGGCAGCGTCTGTTCTCGATAGTACAATCTCGCATCCTGACATTTTTCGGACATGTTTCCCGGCGTGACAACCAGTCTATAGAACGCCTTGTCGTCCAAGGGAAAGTAGAAGGCACTAGACCGCGCGGAAGGTCACCCACGCGTTGGACTGACCAGATCAAGTCTGCCATTGGGGGTTCAATTAACGAATGCAGCAGGATGACCTCTAGCAGGCAGCGGTGGCGAAATGTCGTGAAGTGCATCACATCTGCCCCTTCCAATACTGCTACGAATACGTAACGATCACGACCGCTCTGTCAAGAGCGTACCGAATAAGAAGAAGAAGATGGTGGAAACTAGCCTATTCTTGGTGGAAAAACCCAAAAACAATTTGCCGGACCCGGAAATTTAGTAAATATACAAGCAGGGACATAGATAGCGACAAATTCGCTAACTTTCGATCACCGATTACTAACGAATAAATTCGGTTGCAATAATTATGTTTGGAAGAAACGCATCTTGGACGTTGAGACTAGCGTTACTATAGCAAGCATCATCATTGCAACCCAATTTATTCATTAGTAATTATCAATCAAAAGTTAGCGAATTTGTCGCTATCTATGTCGAGACTGCCTGCCCTGAGCTGCTGCCGTAAAAACCCAAATCCATTCACACTGTTAATAGCTGATAACCTAAATAATCTAAGAATTGTGATTAATAACAAAATGCCTATTTGGCAGTGACATGTAGGTTTTTCGGTTGATAGTGTAAAGATTAGCAATTTTGCAATTGTACTAGAAAAATCTTGTTATCAGCACGTACTCTTCAGCCTTTATGCCCTTTGTAATAAGGTTGAAATTTGGTCGGCCGTCAGTGAACGCGCTAGTACCTATCACGTCTTACAAGAATGTCTTTTATCCATAATAAATCTCATCGTTTAAACACGTGAACACAACTAATCTAGAATATTATAGCTTTTCTCATTTTATTATTATTGGAATACTATGGTAGATTTCACTGCGTGGCCTCAGCCACACAGTGACATACGAACGTATTGATATAGAAATACGATATGAATTGCTATGCTTTAAAATGATCCCGTTGCATGCCGTAGCATCGCAAGGGATTTGTATTGAAAGAAGCGCCACGGTCGTATTTCTATATCAAATACGTTTGAATGTCCATTGGCAAAAATTTAAATCCCTTGCCATGCCGTGCCGGGAGGTCGTGTATTGCCAAACTGTATGCTGACCTAGACCAGGGTTGCTCTGATTTCGATCGCATTTTGCCTTTGTAGTTGAAGAGCAAACTGTAAGCAACAACAGAGAGTCTGAATTAAAATTTTAAATACTACATACGCGCGGGTGCACGAAACCTTATCTTGCTTTGCATACAAGGGAGCAAAATGCATACCTTCTAATATTGCTCTGAACTCGTATGTACTTTGCTCCAATTTGTTTGTGATTCAAACTCAAACTCAAAGCATTTATTTCAATTAGACCATTACGGCACTTTGAATGTCAAAAATACAAAAAAGAAAATCAAAGCTCCCAGTCACAAGGCATAATAACTTGAGAAAGTACTGTGGTTGCCCATTCCCTAGCGTAGATCTCTATGGAGAAGAACGGGCAAGAAACTCCATGGACACTCTTTTAAATCAGAATATTGTTACAATATCTTGGTTACATCATTAATTTTGAGATTATACATATATTATGTGAGAACGATGTAGAAAGACGTGCACACTAAGAGCGTCCAGAGTAAAAGATTAGATCAAAAATTTATGAATAAAGTAATTAAAATGAACCTTGGCAGCTAAGAGATGACCAGTCCCAAATGACAGCGCCCGTTCACAGACATGACGCATGTACCGGCGCCATTCAACTCAACTATATTGAAGGGAACTAAATGACCCGACACACCCGCCACCATCAGCGAGACATTTAAGTGAGCATGACATTCTCTCAGCCACCAAGGCATATTCAAGTCAATGATAGATAAATAAATGTAAATGGTGGCTGAACAGTACAAAGCACTCACACATGTGCACACATTTCAATGAGCACCACGTAGTTTAGTACAGACTAGGGTGTCTGGGTCAGTACATAGTTTGGAAATACGCGTCCCGGTCTGCGTAGGCCCTAGCACTTTGCCCGACCGGGGAATCGAACCCGGACCTCATGCTCATCATGGCCTCATGCTTGCAACCACTAGACCAACTAGGCAGTCAGTTTCTTATATCCTTCTCACTATACGCGTTATACCATCTACATTTCTTCACGTAGGTACAAAATAAAAACTCGTGAACATTATATCAATTGATTTTTAAACAACACAATATCTACGTCAATACGTTATCGTAAATTAATCATCGATACTATCATACTATATGTTACGTGAACGTATAGTACGATAGTATCGATGATTAATTTACGAATTGTTTCATATAGAGATAGAAATCAAGGTGAAAATAACAGTCTGAATCATAATAGTGGAAATTCCGATTTATTTGGAACTAATAACAAAATTGTTATTTTTTTTATGTAGTTGGGTCAAGGGCTTGATGAGGAAAGCGGAACTACTTGCTTTGTATTGTTCAGACTTTAGAGGAGGTCTCTCTCTAAGACGGTTCCCCGAGCAAAATTAGCAACTCTATTTGTGGTGGTTCAAACTTCGTTTGAAATGCTGTTAGAATAAAGTTCTAATCAGCTTGCACTGCAAAGTGGTTGTTACGTCAGTCACTGCGGGCCGGATAGTGCGAAATGAGTGGTTTTTATTAGGGTTCCGTACCCAAAGGGTAAAAACTGAACCCTATTACTAAGACTTCGCTGTCTGTCCGTCTGTCTGTCACCAGGCTGTATCTCATGAACCGTGACAGCTAGACAGTTGAAATTTACACAGATGATGTATTTCTGTTGCTGCTATAACAACAAATACTAAAAACAGAAAAAAAATAATATTAAAGGGGGGCTCCCATACAACAAACGTGATTTTTTTGCCGTTTTGTCTAATGTATAGATAATGGTACGGAACCCTTCGTGCGCGAGTCCGACTCGCACTTGGCCGGTTTTTCATATAAAATCAAATTTTCGTCCTTTGGAGAAAAAACGAACATAATTGTTTATGTTCAATAATAAATATATTATTTTTTATTTTTTTTTATCTAAGGGCTACGTAGCAAATCCTGTTCTCTTTCGGGAAAGCGACGGGCCTGAAAGGTTAAAAACTTGTATTTGAAAAAAAAGTTGGAAATTTGATCCCCAATATCTCCGTAACTAGAAGGTTCCCAGGTATGGTTCAGAACAAAAAAAAAATTACAATGACGGGGAGAACAAGTGCCTTTCTGCTGCGTTAAGAGTATTGTTACAACAATTACTTTCGTATGCATTCAGTAAAAATGCTTGTTTTTTAAATTACAAAGAGACACTTCAATTTTATTTTATAGAGATTGGAATGCGATGCTATGTGAAAATGTGCGCCAGTTTTAAACCAATGTTTTGCCAATGGTCAGAAATTGGTATTTTTTTTGAGAATCGGCTTCGCCCATTAGTTGATCGCTCATTGCAGAGACGATTAGAAGCTGAACTGAACCCTAATACCACTTACTTACAATCGTTAATTATGCAGCTGTCGGCTGTTTGCGATTTGGTAGATAAGCCAATGACCATGTTTGCACTGATACACTGATCTTTGAGATCGAGATAGTAATGATGACAGAGTTATGCTGAAGTGGGTACCACGTAGGTAGTCATTGTAAACAAATAATCTACAATGATTTTCACTGCAGATATGATAAGGGTGAACGCTCTGAAATTATGGTGCAATCGAATCCTATTATGAATATAGAAATATTTTAAATACGTTGGCATTTGTTCACAGATCATAGAATCTATGATCTGTGGCATTTGTTACTGTAGTTCTCGGCTCCGTATAACAACCTCGCCCGCGGCTCGGGTGTGAATTCCGCCTTGAATGCAATAATAAAGTTTCTCCACTTATTTCAAAATTCTAGTCCCACGCAGTGCCTACTTTCCCAGACCAACCGTCCCACCATGATCGAAACATGAAGGAGCGGTCGATTAAATTAAAACACTGCAGTATTTTCAGTTTGAAAGATTGCAGTCTTATTGTCGACTGAATTTATACTGTGTGCACTCAACGGTACGTTTACGTTTTTTCTTATTTTCCAGTGTTCTTTTCTGAATAATTTCGTTTCAACAGTGTAATATTGTTTCTCCGGGAGTAGTGGAGTTTCACTGCCTTTATGAGTTTAAGTGGCTTATACGTATATAGTGTGAAGGGCTTGTTTGTAAGGTCAAAGGAATGATGATTAATTCATCATTCTCCTGCTCTTATCACAGTTTATTTGTGGTCGGCGCTGCATGACATCTTCTTCCATACTTCTTTATTACTCGTCACATCAGTAGTCACCTCCTTTTTAGTCTTATCATCCTTCACACAGTCCATCCATCACTTCATTGGTCTTCCTCTGCTCTTATAGCCATCCACATTCATTCTCAACATAAAAATATAATTTCTTTGACTTTTTTTTTATAAACGGAGCTCTTTAATAGCTACACTGCACTTGCCAACCAGTATATCAAAGTATTATTACGAATAAAAAAAAAATATACCGATTTCCAAAGCCTTATGAAAAGAAATAAACAAAAATCAATATGCAAGCACTCACTTTGATTCAGAAAAGATAATCAAGGAAGCAGCCAGACATGAAAGTGGGTGTGACGGAAAGGGTGTCCGTGGGGGTAAATAGAAGAAAACCACGGACCCAGGTCAACATAAAAAATGTATTAATAAAATAATTGGGTGTGGGTAGGTCTATGGTCACAAATTTCTCCAAGCCCGCCCGGGGGTTTGCACGGTACTCTCCTGGCTCAGCCCGGCGTGACGATGACCGTAGCGGTGTGCCACGCTGCAGACGCCAGGTAGGGTGACGGACGGCAGATGATCGCGCCGACCCGTAGAATTTCGACGCGGCCACGCAGGTTAAAGATACCCGCTGCGGAGCCCGCGGCAAATTGGATGCCGGTAAAACGGTTGTCAGCCGAAATCCTGACTGTCAGCCGGAATCTTGAACGTCAGCCGTAATCTGGAACCCTGGAAAATAACGTCCAGCGTGTCACGGAATGGCTAGCAGTCATCCCCGCTGATTGTGACACCAAGGCAAAAGCAAAGCGAGAAATACCCGTGCGCCAATGAAGGTGATGTGTGGTAGTCACAATCAGTACGGAGTTTACATGATGGTGGTGGTAAGCACGACATGATTTGCACATTATGAGTGTCATGAAAAATGTCATTGCACATTATGAGTGTCATGAAAAATGTCAAACACACTCGGCTGAAGGCTACAAGATTATGCATTTAAATATTAAGCATTTGAATGTGCATAGCAAAAACGGTGATAGAAAGTGGCTCACATGTTGAGACCACGTAGCTAGTGATACACAAAATATAAGAACGTGAATTGCTGTGAATTGCTGTTCAACACTTACCCAGTATGGGGTTTACGCAGACACAAAACAGAAAGAGTTAGGTTAATAACAAAAATTAAAGCTGCCTGCTTTAAGCCCGAATATTCTAGATCACGAATACTTCTAGAAATTTAATTTCCGATGAGAGAACGCGTCTAGTCACTGGGAGCAGAATATTTCCAAAAAAAGGACTCGTCACCGCGAGTCCGTGACATTTATACTGGCGTGTTTACGCATAGACAAGTCTTCACTCATTCGATCAGATACACGTAACGCGCGCACAGCACTGGTAAAAACAGCTAATTTTAGTCGTTTAGTAACTGAACGGCCCAATGAGTATGTATACTCTGTGGCGTTTGTTTTGACATTTAACTTAATTAAAGTGTTGAATTGGTTATGTTTACAAAGTAACGGTAGAAACTATTCTGAGTTTCTACAACGTTACAATACCCCCCCGCTTGGTTAGGGTTTTTACCTCAGTAAAAATCCTTTACTCCTACTATACCTCGCATCTGATTTACGACCCCTTTTATTCGTCCACAGTCATCCATCATATCACCAAATCGTGTCCTAACATATTTAACAGACCACCTAAACATGAGATGAGTCCGCTTCCTATCAAGTACGTGAGAGTATTATGTCCGTAGTTGACGTAATACTCGCGCAAAACAGACGTGCTAGCAGCTGCTACCGCTTACGGGCAAGTATACAAAAGTTAAAGAAGTCTACTGGGTTACTAAATTTGAAAATGGATTAAGGCTTAATTAAAGAGTATCCAACCGCTCCTGCATAGGCTTATTTAATGAGTTGCAACCGCTCAGATATATTTAATTGAACTGGATTAAGGCTTATTTAAGGAGTATCCACCCGCTCCTGCAAAGGCTTATTTAATGAGTTGCAACCGCTCAGATATATTATGAAGTTATAATTTATTACAATTATAAAAAATATAAAAAATGAACTACTTCTATGTATGGACACCTATTCTAACCTACCAATTATTCCAAGTCTTGAAAGTGCCAGGAACCTAAAATGTCATGACAGAGACATAAGTTTAATTGGATAAGCCATTCTGAAGATGTGACAAGATTTGTATGTTCTTTTTATCTAAAAAAATAATTTAAAAAAATAAAGTTAACCGTTAAGTGTTGAACAGCAATCAACAAGGAATGAATAGTGACAAGTACTCAGACTGTTACAAATCTAAACTAAAAATAACGTTTCGGTTGTTAACCTAATGAAATGATTAGATATTTAAGTAAGAAACACCAAAAAATATCTGAAAATAAATTAATTATGAAAAGGCATAAAAACAAAAAACAGGTGCAACTAATGTGTACGCGTTCAGTAAGTAATGAAATATTGAAAATAAGGTATAAGTTTTATGACAAGTTATAAATACAATTAGTTCCATGACTGTACTCAAAGTAGGTGAGTAACAAATAAAATCATGAAACTGTTAATGATACTTAATGATTATTAAGAATAACTAATATTGAGTTATCAATAACACGATAATTCACAAGAACAAAAGTGATCAAATTCCAAAGTTAAAAGTTAATAAAATTGTGTGACAAGTTAAAAGTTAATTGTCACTCCATACAAAGTCAATGATACAAGTGAATAAGTAAAATCCTGTGATTGTACAAACAAAAGAAAAAACTATGAAACGTTATGAATCTAAATTGTTGTTAATGAATAATTGTTTAATATTATATTTATAAGGAATGGTCTCCTTGATATGTGTTATTACTATTATTTGGAGAAAGGGAAAAAAAAGGAAAAAAAAATTGTCACCTAACGAGCAAACTTGTTGGTTCTATGAACTCAACAACCCGCATAATTCATTGGTGATAAAGACAAAGTTGTTATTGTCTTATAAATTTTAGCCAGTAATTAATACCCGGCACCCAAACTCTTCAGCCGGCACACAGCAATGCTGATTACCAGAAGAATTAAGTTTGGTGGTAGTACTTCCCCGGGGCGAGCCGTTACTATTGGCTCTACTACTACGAAGAATGATAAAATAATTAGTTACTTTTTTTTTCCTTCTACCTCCACTTATTTTTTTCAAAAAAAAAACGCTAACTATAATAAAAAAAAACGTAGAACACTGTACCGTTACGTACACCTTAGTTGCTGGCAACCAAAAAAAAACGTTTTACACAGCAAAGACAACCACACAAAAAAAAAAAACACCAACATAAAAAAAAACACCCTCAAGAGAACTTGAAGAAAAGTGACCATAAAACCACGTTTTTGGGCGCCAATGTGACGGAAAGGGTGTCCGTGGGGGTAAATAGAAGAAAACCACGGACCCAGGTCAACATAAAAAATGTATTAATAAAATAATTGGGTGTGGGTAGGTCTATGGTCACAAATTTCTCAAAGCCCGCCCGGGGGTTTGCACGGTACTCTCCTGGCTCAGCCCGGCGTGACGATGACCGTAGCGGTGTGCCACGCTGCAGACGCCAGGTAGGGTGACGGACGGCAGATGATCGCGCCGACCCGTAGAATTTCGACGCGGCCACGCAGGTTAAAGATACCCGCTGCGGAGCCCGCGGCAAATTGGATGCCGGTAAAACGGTTGTCAGCCGAAATCCTGACTGTCAGCCGGAATCTTGAACGTCAGCCGTAATCTGGAACGTCAGCCGTAATCTTGAACGTCAGCCGTAATCTGGAACCCTGGAAAATAACGTCCAGCGTGTCACGGAATGGCTAGCAGTCATCCCCGCTGATTGTGACACCAAGGCAAAAGCAAAGCGAGAAATACCCGTGCGCCAATGAAGGTGATGTGTGGTAGTCACAATCAGTACGGAGTTTACATGATGGTGGTGGTAAGCACGACATGATTTGCACATTATGAGTGTCATGAAAAATGTCAAACACACTCGGCTGAAGGCTACAAGATTATGCATTTAAATATTAAGCATTTGAATGTGCATAGCAAAAACGGTGATAGAAAGTGGCTCACATGTTGAGACCACGTAGCTAGTGATACACAAAATATGAGAACGTGAATTGCTGTGAATTGCTGTTCAACACTTACCCAGTATGGGGTTTACGCAGACACAAAACAGAAAGAGTTAGGTTAATAACAAAAATTAAAGCTGCCTGCTTTAAGCCCGAATATTCTAGATCACGAATACTTCTAGAAATTTAATTTCCGATGAGAGAACGCGTCTAGTCACTGGGAGCAGAATATTTCCAAAAAAAGGACTCGTCACCGCGAGTCCGTGACATTTATACTGGCGTGTTTACGCATAGACAAGTCTTCACTCATTCGATCAGATACACGTAATGCGCGCACAGCACTGGTAAAAACAGCTAATTTTAGTCGTTCAGTAACTGAACGGCCCAATGAGTATGTATACTCTGTGGCGTTTGTTTTGACATTCAACTTAATTAAAGTGTTGAATTGGTTATGTTTACAAAGTAACGGTAGAAACTATTCTGAGTTTCTACAACGTTACATGGGTTTAAACAGCCAAACCTCGCATGTGATAGGTCGCCTTTCCAGTTCAAGATTTATTTTTGTATCCAAGATGTACCTATACCTTAGTACGAGTATAATTATAAATTACGCCAAGTCAGGACTATGCTCGGAGTTTCCTTGCGTGATCGAATCAGAAATGAAGACATCCGCAAGAGAACCAAGGTAACTGACGTAGCCCGAAGAATTATCAAACTTAAGTGGCAGTGGGCAGGGCACATTGCTCACAGAACGGATGGCCGGTGGGGCCGAAAAGTCCTGGAGTGGCGACCGCGAACCAGAAGACGTTGTGTTGGAAGGCCTCCCACTAGGTGGACCGATGACCTGGTGAAGGTTGCTGGAATCCGCTGGATGCGACTCGCACGGGACCGGTCAATGTGGCGACACTTGGGGGAGGCCTATGTCCAGCAGTGGACGTCTTGCGGCTAAAATGATGAAGGATGACGCTAAGTCAGAGGCCCATGGGTGGCCCAAAACTCTGACACCAGGTTAAGAACTAACCACACGCTATAGAATATTATAAATTAAACACAGCTTAGACACGACCGTATCAAAAATGGATTACAGCTAAAAAATGTAAGATTTCTACGCAAAATCCGCATGTTTCCGGATGATATCGATAAACCTCAACCGGTCATTGTACTCATCATTATGAACAACTTTTACTATGGGACCAAACCCTGAATCGCGATAAAAAAATAGCTGTTTCATACATTTTGACGAGTTACACTACACACACTACACTACAACAGCCTATAACGTCCACTGCTGGACATAAGCTTCTCCCATGATGGGAGGAATTTGCCGTAATCTCCACGATTGGCAGGCGGATTGGAGATTGCAGTGATGAAAGACTAACAGAAAATGCTGCTGCCCATACGTTGACGAGTTATGCGAACAGAATTATTGTAGGGAACAGCTGATTTTTTTTTGTCCGGAAACACGTTGTATACGCCCTTTGGACGTACTTACTGTTGCGGATACAATACAGTAAAAACACAAGTCTTATTTGGCTCAAATTATTATATACCTTTATTGTGGAATTCAATATGAAGGTTTTAAGACTTCTGTAAACATTTTAAACAGTTGAGAACCATGTTAATATTGTTATGCCTTTTTTACCATATCGCAGTCATGTTATTATGAAAAGATGCATTCACAAAAAAAAGAAAAGATTAAAACAAAAGAATAATTTTATTATAATTAACGATTTTAAATACTGTTTTTAATGAAAATATGCGACCATTTTACAGGTTTGCCGACTCAATTTTAATTCGTATAAAAAAGATTTCCTTGCAGATTCTGCCCTCCTGGTACTTGATACGCCTCGCTATCGAACGGTGAATCTTAGGGAGATTGTTAAAAATCTTGTTTTGGCTCAAAAAGCTATCGATATGGGCGATTTGATCTTTGCCTACTCGGTAATAGGCCATTGGCCTTATGGTCAAGAGCTATGAACAATTTCAGAATCTCTTGTTGTGTGACTGAATTAAAAACCTTAGGCTGAGATTCAAATGTATGGGAATACTCCCCAGGTAGTGAAGTTTTGTACGGCAAAGTGGATTCTTTTTTTTGTTTACGATGTTAGACCCTTGAAGAAAGTGGTTCAGTTTGGAGTTCTATACCTCACCCTTAAAATTATGATCACTTATATATCTGATACACTTAATATTATACAAATATCACTTCAATTCCCTTTCAGGAAGTCTGATTGTAACGTACCAAATAAGACACCCATCCTCTTTTCACGTTCATTCAAGAATATTACTTAAAGGATAATTTAATTATGTTTTGTGGTATCGTCTGGCGTCATTGGCAGGAACTAATGGTGTGGTCAGTCCATTGATTAACCATATTCAATTGCATTATTACATTATTATGCACGTTCAAAAAGAATAAAGGATCATTGCTGTGACGACATTACCGAATTATTCAATTCGAATGCATCCGCTACCAATCATGGCGACCGTTCGTTAATGTATTTATTGTTTTATAAACAAAATTCTTTGAATTACAGAACTGAATGCAATTCAGTATCTATCAGTCATTGGTAACGCATTGTTTTATAGATAAGATTCATTAAATTTTATTAAAGAATGTACTTGAGCCATAGACTGGACAAACGATTGTTTGCAATACCAAGACTTGAGTCAGTCATACATACCGTCTTTATTCATTCTAAAGGGTGTAAAACACCTCTTAACGAAGCCGAAAGTCACTTGTTCTCCCCGTCATTGCGATCATGTTTTTGTTCTATACCATACCTGGGAACCTTCTAGTTACGGAGATATTGGGGGCCAAAGTTCTAACTTTTTGACAAGTTTTTTTTTTAATACACATTTTTAAAGTGCGATTTTTACTTTAAACACCTCCGCGACCCCCGTACTGTTCAAGCCGTCCATCAGCACAATGTTTTGAGTCCGTTACATTGAGTTCTACCACAAAACATGATTTTTCACCTCAAAAAAAAAATCGATTCCCAGCAATAATTTTTGCGTAAAGTTACTTAGTTTGATGTATAGAATGCTTGGTTGACGGCTTCGTGATGAGGTGGTTTACACCCTGTATATTTCTATGAATACTTGGATGGTATTGATGAATGACATAAACACCAACACAATCTCATACTACACATTGTCTAATATCGTCATCATCTGCAGCCAAGCCTTTTCCCAACTATACAGCTACAGCTGAATACCAGTATTTTACATGGAGCGATTGCCTAACCGACCTCTACAGCCTCTGGGCTGTAAAGGTGTGAGAGAGAGTCTTACAAAGTGGTATCGTGATACCCAGCTCAGTAGCTGGGTATCACGATACCACTTTGTAAGACTTGTTGTCGACTTTCGAGCTTCTAGACATCCGTAATGAACGACTGTCAAAGATCTACAAATTGCAGCCGGGACATACTGAGGCATGGAGCCCTCGTGCAATAGAAGGCAGGAAGGTAGGTGGGTGACCAATGGGGTAGATGACTCACCAATCAATTGTGATACTTTTTAAGAGCTGTCAAAACGCGGTTCTCCCATAGATTTTGTATGGCAATAGCCAACTGTAACGTCACAGTTTATTCAACTCAATGTCTCATGACTCAAATGGCTCATTTCACATACCTTTTATTCCATAACTGAATTTCTCAAAAAATCTAATTGTCAATCCTACCATTACCGGAATGTATTATAGAGAATTTCCTAAAATTATAATAATATTGTTGTGTTTGTATATTAGATAATATTCTATTTTCCTATTATTTTCCTTTTGTTAACAATTTCTTTGTTTGGTTTTAGTGTTTAACAGCAAAATTTTGTTATGTATTGAGTAACTTTGCAATACGCATAGTTAACTAATTTAATGTTTGTTTAACATTCAGTTATTATGTTTTGAAATTAGCATCTAATTCTTTAATGTTTGCATGCCAATTTTATGGCGAAATGTGTCATTGCACTACATATTATTTTTACCATCTTTTGTACCACATTTACTGCAAATAAATAATTTTGACTTTGACTTTGACTTTGACTCAACTATTTATTGATTTCAAAGCAACAAAAATCGAATTTGGCAATTAATTGAAAATAAATCGGGTTTTCAGTCCCGAAATAAAGTGTTCTTTTTAGAGATACTTAGGTGTCTTGGAATTATTGTTTTATGGTGTCATCTGCCCTATTGGTCCAACCTACCCCGTTCCAACAAATCTCGTCAACTTTAACCAAGCTTAGTGGGCTTTGTCTAGTTAGTAGTTGCCACGGCTTATTTAAATGTATTTTTTGTTTTAACTAATTATAGAAACTTTTAACGTGAACATACATCGTTCTCACATAATGTACCATCTCAATATGAATGATGTAACTGTTACGGGCAATTTGATAAGTCCGGGCACTATTAATAATGGCCGGTCTGTATTCATAATGCCCGACTCAATTGGGCAATGTGATTAAAACAGCATGATTAATCACTTTTTCCGGCCATTATGAATAACACCCACCCTATCTTGGGAAAAGTAATAAAATAGGTGAACCGTAGTGTTTTTGTTTATTAAAAAAAATTAAACTTACAAAATTTTCATGAAAAGTTAACAAAAAATAAACTATTGAACATAGTAGTTAAAAAATAAACAGTTAAAAATGTAATAACATAAGTAGTTACCTACTTTTATTTTGATAAAAATATTACTTTTCAAACACTATATTGTCATCATGTAAAAATAGAAATTACACTATAGAGATGGTTGGATCGGGCGGTCTAAAAAAATAAGCTGCCGCCCTATCTCCCGTCAGCTATGTCGTCGGAGCTCCGCCGGCCTTCGGCCTACGCTCCTCATGTCCCAAATTCGGACTTCCGGGACATAAAGTTGTAATTCTAATAAGGACCAATGATGGTGGTTTTTTTAAGTTTTTTTCTCTATTATCTTTAAAATTTAGACCGATGATGCTATCTCAAACACTGACTTATTACATGGACCACGGGCCGTCGGGCATTATTAATAATGGCCGGTCAAAGTGATAAATTAATCACTTTGCCCATCGCTCTTGGGCATTATTAATAATGGCCGGTCCTTATTAATAATGCCCAGTTAATCACGTTGCCCGTAACATAACCACAATGATTTTGTAACAATATTTTGATTTAAAAGAATATCCATGGAGTTACTTGCACGTTCTTCTCCATAGAGATCTACGCTAGGGAATGGGCAACCACAGTACTTTTACAGTTTTTATGTCTTGTGACTGGGACTGTAGCTACACGACAATTCAAAAGTGCCTGTAACTGGCCTTCTTGGAATAAATGCTTTGATTTTGATTTTCTACATTTTACCATTTGGAAGGAAAACAAACTAAATCATTATTAAAAGTTCAAACAGTAAACTTCCATTACAAAAACGTGTTATTATTTACTTCAATTTTTCTTCCAAAAGTCATTGCTCGATAGACGATACGGTTGTTAAAAATTGATGTCAAAAGTCTAGAGTTTCAGTCTCGCGAGTTTATACTTATTAAAAAGTTTACTTCACTAGTTAGTCTTGTGGTTCATTTAATGAAATGGCTGCCGATCGTTAAAGTTCACAAGATGACCTCTTCTTACCTCGTGTCATATTCATCATCTGCCTAGCCTTTTCTCAATTTTTTTTGGGGTCGACTTTGAATACCAGTATTTTACATGGAGCGACTGCCTATCGGACCACCACAACCCAGTTTGTACTGGGTAAAACGGTACCCCTTGGTAGGACTGGTTGTCAGACTTCTACCACTGTGTACCTGTAACGACTGTCAATGATCTAAAAAACCAGCCAAGTGCGAGTTGGACTCGCGCACGACGGTTTCCGTACCATTATCTATACATTAGACAAAACGGCAAAAATCACGTTTGTTGTATGGGAGCCCCCCTTAAATATTAATTTTATTCTGTTTTTAATAGTATTTGTTGTTATAGCGGCAACAGAAATACATCATCTGTGAAAATTTCAACTGTCTAGCTGTCACGGTTCATGAGATACAGCCTGGTGACAGACAGACGGACAGACGGACAGACGGACAGACGGACGGACAGACAGCGAAGTCTTAGTAATAGGGTTCCGTTTTTACCCTTTGGGTACGGAACCCTAAAAAGACAGCCGGGACCAACGGCTTGACGTGGTTTCCGAGGCATGGAGGAAAGTTACCCATCCACAGATTGCCATTTGGAACATACGAGGTAATAAAGAATTTAAAAAAAAAAACATACAAGAAACGCGCGAAAACAAGCTTGGCAGTCGGTGGGTTCCTCAACCTTGTTGTTCGTAAAAAATAAACAGCGTGATATACGCCTGATTACATTTATACAAGGCTCAATGTACTTCAGTGATATCAAAAACATGCAGCACTCAAATACAAGGGAATCAGTTTATTTTTCTAGCTTTTGAGTGGACTATAATAATCAGTTGATGTACCTATGTCACACGTCTTCAATTTCTTTTCTAGGACTTTCACGATTTTTTTCTCTCAATACTAATATTACTCCGGAAGCTAACACAAAACCCTCATGTCCCCAGCCGTGCCCGATCGGACAAGGTGCATTGTTATTTTAATTGTGTCTGTAATTGCGGGTATCTAAGTGCTACATACACAAAAGCATTAATATAATGACGATAAGTAATGATATAAGATGTTATCAGTTACAATTTATTAAACTATTACTAAACTAATCATTGATAACTTCGGGGATGTACATATTATTATAAATGTATAAAGTACAGACGTCAGCACATCAAGCTACCCAAAAACGTCAAATTTTCCCAATCAACCTTGAACCTAACGGGGTGTCCTGCGTGAGCGACTAATACAACGCGACGCGACGCTGCGTACCCTGCGTGCGGCCTATATGGCAGGCTGCGGCGAGACGCGACGTAACGCGTACTTGTTTTAAGAGCGACCAGACGCGACATCATGAACTACGAAATGGTTGATTCTTTGTACTTTATTTCTCCATGATTCGAGAAGTAATGACCAAAATCACGTAGGACATTTGTCGCGTGTAACATCGCGTCGTATTGCATCGTGTAACATCGCGTCGTATTGCATCGTGTCTTGTCGCGTCGCGTCGCGTCGTATTCGTCGCTCAAGCAGGACACTGCGTAAGGGTCACACCGAGACGCGACGCGACGCGAGAAGATATTATAACTTTATTTACTACACGAAAAATACACAACTCATAGTGAGAATTCAGAATACGTTAACCATGCAGCGCTGCGCCTCGAGGTGCCTCGCGGCGTAGAGCGATGCATCGCAGGTATGCGCGGCGCGCAAGACCGACGCTGCGCCTCGCGAAGTCGCGCAACACAGCGCGATGCCGCGAGGCGCAGCCTCCGTGGCGACTTGTCTCGTCGTTTTCTCATGCGCTTGCAAATGGTAGACTGTGAGTAGACGCGTCGGGGCACTGGCCTCTTCCAGTATCTTCTCGTCGCGTCGCGTCTCGGTGTGAACTGACGCTAATGCTTTAAATGCGAAAAAGTTGAAAATATATTAAAGAAATTTGATAGATTGTACCAGCTTGACGTGCTGGCTGTACATCCCCATTGTCATGTATATGACTAATTAAACAACCTTCGAAGACTGATAAGAGATTATGTACTTACAATTTTATTGATGTTAAGCATTTTTTCCAATTGTCCGATATGTTTCCAATGCTGATTCGTCATCCATGTATGGCAACATACCACAAGGTTTGACGGACCCTTCACGAAGCATTCACATCAAACTTGGTAAGTCTGACCAAAAAATATTGCTGGAGAACAACATTTTTTTTTAGGTGTAAAAATTGCTTTACGTTAGGACAATTTTTTTGCAACTTCTGACTTTTTCAGTATTGGGTTGGTTAGAAACAAGATCGATTGGCATCAATTAAATGTTTTCATTTTCTTGCAAACTACATTTTTAGGGTTCCGTACCCAAAGGATAAAAACGGAACCCTATTACTAAGACTTCGCTGTCTGTCCGTCTGTCCATCTGTCCATCTGTCCGTCTGTCCGTCTGTCCGTCTGTCCGTCTGTCCGTCTGTCTGTCACCAGGCTGTATCTCATTAACCGTGACAGCTAGACAGTTGTAATTTTCACAGATGATGTATTTCTGTTGCCGCTATAACAACAAATACTAAAAACAGAATTAAATCAATATTTAAGGGGGGCTCCCATACAACAAACGTGTTTTTTTTGCAGTTTTGTCTAATTTTTTTAAATAATGGTATGGAACCCTTCGTGCGCGAGTCCGACTCGCACTTGGCCGGTTTTTTTTTAAATCTGTGAATAAAAATCAAAATTTATGGATGGCCTCCCAAGACTATTTTCGTGTAGCTACAACAGTTCAGGTGGTTCCCCTTAGTACACCGTTGAAAGTTTCCACTCGGCATACTCTCCACAAGATCAAAAAATGGACAATAGTCTCGCCAGACAAAAAATATCCGCCTGGCTAGAGGATCTATGGAAGATTTGCCAGCCAAGCGGATAACTTCAGCAAAATATATTTTTAATTTTTCTGAGGAGTTCGTGGCTAAATAATAACAGCCGCTCAGGTTGATCTTCAAAGTTAAACCGCGCTTGCCTAGGTTGGTCACTGGATGGGTGACCATCATAACATACGCAGGTTTCCTCCATGACTCGAAAAGCACGTTGTTCCCGGCTGTCATATGTAGATCACGGGGCGCCGTCACCTCCTTCTGCGAAGCAGTAATGCTATTTATAGAGAATTAGGTGGCGGAACGGGAGAGGGAGAGAACCTCTCAGCGTCCCGGCCGCCGCGGGAGACGCCCCGGGGCTTCGGGGGCCACCGTAGGCGCGGGCCTGTGGACGGTGGGCTATGGGCTAGCTCGCCGTCCGTCCGTCTTTATGACGACAGGCTGTGTCGACGGCGCAGGAGTGTTCCACGCGCGCCTCGAAGAGAGTCAGCAAAGGAAGGGGTCCGCAAAGGCCGATGCCTGCCGGGGTTGCGGGACTGTTCGAAAGAGATACCGTGGCCCCGGAACACAAAGGGCGATGAAGGAACATCGATGGGTTTTAGTCAGTAAAAGTCTGACACTCCCTCCTGCTCCGCCCAGAGCGGGAGGAGTCATTTGATGATTTCCAATCCGAAAGAAAAAAAAAAATTGCCAACCGCAATATAGTCAGGAAAAGGCTAAACAGATTATGATTTTTTCGAACAGTTTTCAAATTATACGAAGACTTATCTTTTGAGCATCAAGCTAGCTTTTGCCTTAAAGAAAAGTCTAATTACTTTGACTTAAACTTTCAAACTGATTTAATTTCTCCCAGGTATTACCAGCAGAGCAATTTATGGTACAGGTGAACAGCCTATAAAGGTAATTGATGGGAGTAATAGTGCTTCAAGACAAATAGTTTCCAAGTTACACTAACATTGAATTGCTCAAAGTTCATAAACCTCAGTACCCTTTCATATAAGTGTAATTAAGCAATTTCGCTGTTTGTTAATTAATTACTATGTGCGAGCTTTTGTTGCTTGTTAGATGGATAAATTAAAAACATTTTCGTAGGTCTATGCACTATATTTGGGATAGAGACAAAAATTTTGAATTATTAATTTAATTAACATCATGCCTGTGTTAGCAAAGGGTGAGGCAGAGATGTCAGTGTAGTAGCTTTACAATTCGCTGGTATTGTTTGTCTTATCATGTAATAGGGCGAGCCTATTGCCAACAATCAGGCACATATTTAGATAATGAGCTGCAAGAGCAGGACCAAGCATCAGCATTCAGCATTTAGATTTTTTTTCCAGCAGTTTATTCTTAATCACTCTATTACTTAATTTTTATTTCCTTTGTTTATTTCTTTACATTTAATATTCATTAAAATATAAATTTACATTTTTAAATATTCTTAAAATTAAAACACTATAAAATAAAAACATTTAAAATATTAATAATATAATATTTATTATTATTTTTTTTTTTTTTTAAATTAAGTATTGTTTATTTTTGCTTTTTTTAGTTTTTAACGATGATAATGTTATAGTAACGAAGACGCCACATATGCCTGAGTACACGCCATACGTGGCACGCGACACTACCGTGTTTTCAGATACTGAATAAATCTTTAATCTTGAAGATCCTAATCTGAATAATCGGCAAACCTATTAAATTATTGTATTGTCATCGGTCTTCGATAAGTGTTTGTGTGAGTTTCAATTCAGTCTGACGTTTGAAGTGAGTGAAAATCACGTTCAAAGATTCCGTTACATAGATACGTAGATACATACCAACCCAATAAAAGCGGCTTCTGTTAAAATCTTCATGACAAAATCCAATAAACACGTCCTGACCTGAGAATCAACCCTTATGATCACTTGAAATAGGTACATCATCATTCATCATTTCAGCCAAAAGACGTCCACTGCTGGACATAGGACTCCCCCAAGTGTCGCCACATTGACCGGTCTCATACGACTCGCATCCAGCGGATTCCCGTCATCTTCACCAGGTCATCGGTCCACCTATTGGGACAATTTATCTAAAAAAAGTAAAATCTAAATCAGTTCATAAACGACGAAGTTATCCGCGAACAAACATAAAAAAAAAATGTTGTACACGGTCGAATTGAGAAACCTCGTTTTTTTAAGTCGGTTTAAAACATAACCTCATTAAAGTAAAAAATATAACTGAAAACCACAGAGTGCTTTCAATCAACATTTTTTAAATGCTTGCTTCGTTCACATTGGCCTAAAAATACTACAAAATAATCTGAACCTAAATTCCTATCCAAGCTGCTGAAGTATTTTTAATATTTTCTATAAATATACAAGATTTAGTTAAACTACTTATTTATTTTCATACATAGCCCAAATAACTTACTACCTACGTGGTTTTTACTTACATGTAATTTGTTATTTTTCAGAAGGCATTTATGATTTTGATGTTTGACTATTATATTTTTACATATATACATAACATCAACCCTGTAATACCCTAAAGGTTAGTCAGAGGCGTACCTAATAGTATACCCACATTTCGCGAAATATGTTGTGTTTGTTACTAGCTAAAAGGACTATTTTTAGTTTCTAATAAAATGTTGAAATTAGTCTAGATCAAAATGTAATGCTAAAATCCTTTACATTTCTTTTTCGGTACGTTCCTATAAAAACAAAAGGAAGACAATTCCATAATTGAGAGATTTAAAAGATCTGACGCAGAATGGACTTGGATGAGGCTGGCACAGGACCGTGGAGATTGGCACAAGAAAAGACAGGTCTATACCCAGCAGTAGGTGAGTTCGGGCTGTGGATGATGATGCAGAATGTCCAATTCGCAAAAAAACCGTTGACGTAGAATGTTTCATTCGCACGAAGTTCCATTCGCACTATGTCGCATACGCACAATGTCCCATTCGCATAATGTCCCATTCGGGAATGCTCCCGAATGGGACATTATGCGAATGGGACATTGTATGACTATGATGATAGGAAAATGTCGTGAGGAAAGTTTTGACAATATTATGTGTGTATGATAATATTTATTTATTTCTGAGTATAAAATGGTTCATTAAGATCATAATTTTAAACAGTTTCACATACACCACCGCTGCCGGTGTAGAAATATTAAAATTAACTTACGAAGTGGCCAAGTTCAACAATGCAAAGTCCCCATTATTGTGGATGGGTATAAGAGTAGAGGAAGACCAAGGAAACGATGGATGGACTGTGTGAAGGATGATATGGCAAGAGAGGAGGCCAATCAGAAAAAAATAAATTAGAAAATGTAGCTGATGAGATGACGGGTAATAGAGAAGTATGCAAGAAGAAGACACGCTGACCCCAATGGGGGTTATCGCGTGTAAATTTGCCACTAGAGGCGCTTGTGTAGACTGAGGTCCTCCAAAATGTCAGATGTCATAGAGTGTTCGCGCGTTGTGTGCTTTTTATCACGTATTTATACTAATACTCACGATTAATTATGACTTGATGATTTTAAGTCAACATAAGATCATAATATAGTTAGTACTTGGAGGTAGAATGATTTTTAAATGTTTCATGCTTGCTAATTTTAGGAAGAATATTGTAAATATATATCTAAAGCTAACACTGTGTTGTTATACGTAATAAAATGAACTTTTTTACGAAGTTATTGACATTACAATTTACCTTACCTAGACATTTATATTAAAAAAAAATAAGAGAGTCCCATTTTTTTTTCCAGATAAACAGCGACAAAGCTCTAGGCAGATGGACTCTCGCATGTTTATATAAAATGTTCGATGCTAAGACCATCGTGACCTGGCGACTTCCCACGTTGCATTCTGGAAATAATTGCAGTCACACTTTTGGCTGGTACCTTCGCGTTCCTCTCAGTCTCAATGGTCTCAGCACCGTTTTCTCCCTGAGAGCCGAAGAGTGACTGCACCGAAAAATGGTCCCTAAAAGTATCAGCAATATTCTTGTGGTCAGTAATACCCCCGACACTCACGGGGAGACTCGGCCTCACATTCATTTTATTTTCATTTCCAAAAATGCCTTAATTTTTTGCTTTCGTTGCCGTTCGTTTCAATCATCTCCCAACAGACAATGAACTTTGATATCGGTTGAAAGTTTGAATCATTTCGACAAAACTAGTTTTCACTGATATTCAAATCAGTTAATACTAGTTCTAACTAGGGCAGACCACTCCGGCGCTATCTGTCACACATTGTATATCGCTGTCCTATACATAAACGCTATCTGTCACGATATTACTACGCGCACCCGCCTCCCAAAAAACTGCATTAAAAACCGTCTAAAACTGTCTCCTCTAGAGCTTATACCTCTGTGTTCAATTCGTTACTAAATTCCTCAATAATAAAATCGAACATCGCAACACTACTCCATAGACAATTTGCCGAAAAAAAAAAAAACTTTCATTTGACAGACGGTGAACACTCGAATTTCCCTTCGCAGCAAATGTCGTTGATAACTCTGGTATTTTTAATGGTAGCTGATACTATCATATATCAAAATTATCCTTGAGAACCGTGCTTCATTATTTTGTCAACGTAAATTCGTTTTGGAATCTCGAAGTTGCAATATTTCGCCCGTGAAAAAGTAGTTATTATATGTACCTATAGTGATTGTGTTGTGTGAAGAAATACGTGATTTAGTGACTAAAACGTGTGTGAAATGGGAAAAGCAGTACTTAATTAGTGAGGTGATTAGATTGTTCAACTATCTACACCAAAAAACATGTGGGTTTGTGTGTTTTTTCATCCAACACCGGCTGCCAAAAATTAGTTCCCAGATGTAAACAAACAGTGAGTATCTAGTTTCATAAGTATATTTAGATATGATGCTATTGAGCTATAAATGAGATTGTGGTCTTGTTGGAAAGGAAATATAGTCTAGTTTATTTCTTTAATGTTAAAATGGATAAAAAACTAAGAGAAAACTGATATTTCTAGCGAAATATCAGTTTTTGTAACTATTTTTTGCTATACATTATGACTTGGAGTATATAATTAAAGTATTTCATTTTGATTTCTAGATAAGTAGATTCCTTATCTAATCAGCTTGACAACAGTATTTTTGTAATTGCTCTAGGACTTGTAGTTTTTGAGCTACAGGTGTTTTTATCGGAACGGGCAGAAAATGTTTTGAAAACTTGCAAAAATTTTTGCATGTGAGCGGTTACGGTATTTGCAAATCCGCGCGCTTAGCGTCGGACAACTAGTTTTAACTAGGGAAAACGCGTTTTTACTAAAAACGGGTTTTAACTGAAACATATATAACACAATAGGTATAATTAAGAAGATGTAGATTGATCACGAGACTTTATTAGTAAACATCATCAGAGATCTTCAAAAATAAATCGCGTGTTTGAGATATCTGAGTACCGCAATTGATAATATTATAATTTATGATGAAATAAGTATTATCAATTTATAAGCTGAGATTTCAATTGTCTTCTTGTGTTAATTTCATCATTCACGGATGATGTAATTGAACTCTCTGAACTTCTGGAGTTTTTTGTGGGTCTATTTTTAACTGTTTTGTTGGTAAATATTGGTTTTATAAAAACACATGAATAACATAATAATTATAATAATACAAGCCTATAATTATTGTCCCACTGCTGGCCATAGGCCTCTTCTCATACAGAGAAGGCACGAGCATTGATCTCCACGCTTTCTCAAGACGGGTTGGCGATTTCAGCCCTGACTAGCCCTAAAATTAGCAACTCTATTTGTGGTGGTTCAAACTACGTTTGAAATGCTGTTAGAATAAAGTTCTAATCAGCTTGTACTACAAACTGGTTATTACGTCAGTCACTGCGGGCCGAATAGTGCGAAATGAGTGGTTTTTTGGGATTTACAAAAAAAAAAAAATATTGATTAGACTAAAAAAAATAAATAACATAAGACCTGCTTTATAGTTCAGTTAGTATAAAAAGTTTCATGATCTAATTTGAAGTCTTTTATGATTGCCAGCGGTTTATTGTTCAGTTTAGAGGTAACTTTGGGATTTGTTTCTTTCGAAAAAAAATTATGGAATCGTGTTTTCGCCAAACATAGGACTTAAAGTTAATCCTGAACTTTACCATAATTATATTTATTTCAAAATTAATGCTGCATTACTTTAGGCGTAATAGAGGATCATGCTAAGCCATTTGGGGTAGTATAGGCCCTTAACTATATGTCCAGGTTTCTTCACGATGTTTTCCTTCACCGATGTCTGTGTCTAAACTTTAGAAAAGTACATAATGAATTAAAAAAGTCACATTGGTACTTGCCCGAATTTGAACACATGACTGACTCTCGTGAATGAGACGCGAGGTCTCTGGGCCATCACGACTATAAAATAAAAATACATGAGAGAAAAAATACAGACAGGACTTCTTAGTTACCCGACTGCGCCAGAAGGAGGGTTATGTTTTTCGAGAGTATGTATGTGTATGTATAATTGTTTGGCACGCTCTGTGGCCTGGACGGCTCGATGGATTTTAAGCTTGAGAGGTGTCGTTAGATTCGTATTGACTGTGAGAGTGACACTGGGTATAACAAAATAAAAAAAAACATAATGGCGGATTTTTGACGCCAAATTCAAATGTTTGGCACGTTCTGCAGCCTGAACGGCTCGATGGATTTTAGCTTGAGAGCTGTCGTTAGATTAGTATTTACTGTGAGAGTGACACTGGGTTTATTAAAATAAAAAACAAAACGGCGGATTTCTGGCGCCAAATTCAAATGTTTGGCACGCTCTGCAGCCTGAACGGCTGAATCATCATGAGGATTTTAAAATGGTATATCTAAGTAACCAAAAAGTGTAAAATAAAAAAAAATAATTAAAAAAATTAAAAAAACCCGACTGCGTAAAAAATATGAATATATTGAAAAATATAATGAAAATCCTATTGAATAATCTAGACTAAAATCATTACATCTAATATGGGTCCCGACTGTTGCAGTCAATATGTCCTGTTCCCTGAACATGTTTTATTACTTTCAGTTTTTATTTTAAATTATTAGTTAGTTTTTACGCAGTTGGGTTTTTTAATTTTATAATTTTTTTTTTTTTCTATCAGGAATTCTTCAGTAGCAGCCATGGAGTCAGGATTTGAGCCCGGTTGATGGCAATAGACTAGCCCCTTATTACATGGGACTGGCGAAATGTGGGTGTTCTATTAGGTAAAACTAGGCTTATCACTTCGGGGATTACAGGCGTGATGTTATGTGATGTTAGATTCTGACGTCATTCGTCATCATCATCATCATTTCAGCCGAAAGACGTCCACTGCTGGACATAGGCCTCCCCCAAGTGTCGCCACATAGACCGGTCCCGTGCGACTCGCATCCAGTGGATTCCCGCAACCTTCACCAGGTCATCGGTTCACCTAGTGGGAGGCCTTCCAACGCAACGTCTTCCGGTTCGCGGTCGCCACTCCAGAACTCTTCGGCCCCATCGGCTATCCGTTCTGCGAGCAATGTGCCCTGCCCACTGCCACTTAAGTTTGGCAATTCTTCGGGCTACGTCGGCAACTTTGGTTTTCTAGCGGATGTCTTCATTTCTGATTCGATCGCGCAAGGAAACTCCGAGCATATCCCTCTCCATTGCCCTTTGGGTGACTTTAAGCCTTCTGATGAGGCCCATTGTGAGCGACCACGTTTCGGTCCCGTTTGAAATCACTGGCAACACACACTGGTCATAGACTTTCGTCTTGAGACACTGCGGTAGGTTGGACGGGAAGATACCGCGCAATTTCCCGAACGCTGCCCAACCGAGTCGGATTCGACGATTGACATCTTTCTCGAAGTTAGACCTACCTAACTGGACCGTTTGTCCCAGGTACACATAATCGCCTACAACTTCGAGTGTAGAGTCCGATGATGATAGGAGTGGGTGTGACATAGGCATTCAACATGACCTTAGTCTTGTCCATGTTCATTTTTAGACCCACTCTTCCGGAAACTCTACTGAGGTCATCGAGCATTGTTCTGAGGTCCTCCATGGTCTCAGCCATTACCACTATATCATCGGCAAACCGAAGGTGAGTGATGTACTCGCCATTGACGTTGATGCCTAGCCCTCTCCAGTCCAGAACCTTGAAGACATCCTCCAGTGCAGCGGTGAACAGTTTCGGAGATATGACGTCTCCCTGTCTCACACCTCGCTGCAGGAGGATAGGTTTCGAGGCTTGGTCCTGAAGTCGGACTGACATGGTGGCGTTTTTGTACAAACACTTCAACACCTCGATGTACCGATAGTCGATTTGGCACCGTTGGAGAGACTGCAGTACAGCCTAGGTCTCGATCGAATCGAAGGCTTTCTCGTAGTCCACAAACGCTAAACAGACGTCATTACTATCATGCCCGCGGCTACAAAATTCCGAAGGTTAAGCCTAAGTAAATCCATCATAATTTTCACGAGTAAACACGTAGACAGGTTCTAGAAACTGAAAAATCTCCGCATTTTCTCTTTTAATCTTTTCAAGACTTAATCCTATAATTTCGTTATCAGTGGCCAGTTGATAAGTTAAGGGCCTATACTCCCTCAAATGGCTTAGCATGATCCTCCGTTACACCTAAAGTACTGCAGCATAATTTTGAAATAAATATATAGTAAAGTTGAGGATTAATGCTAAGTACTATGTCTGACGAAAACACGATTCCATAAACTTTTCTCGATAGAAAAAAAATCCAAAGTTACCTCCAAATCGACCAATAATCCGCTGGTATTCAAAAAGTACTTTAAATTAGATCATGAAACTTTGCATACTAACTGAACTAACTATAAAGCAGGTCTTATGTGTTTTATTTTTTTAGTCCATCAATAGATTTTTTGTAAATCGCAAAGAACCACTCATTTCGCACTATTCGGCCGCAGTGACTGACGTAACAACCGCTTTGTAGTGCAAACTGATTAGAACTTTATTTTAAGAGTATTTCAAACGAAGTTTGAACAACCACAAATAGAGTTGCTAATTTTAGGGTTAGAAGAGCCTTAACCTGATAAGTTGATAGCAGCAGTCTGACTAATGCCTAGGATTAAAATAACTGGGTCTAGGGTGAGGCTAGATTACAGACTGAAAAATACTTTATGAGTAATAATGATGGCTGCCGCTAAAAAACCCCGACTACTGAAAAATCATGCTCTAATTAAATTCGGGGTTTATAAGGTAAAATCGACTCCTAGTATTGTTGAAGTCGGTTAAAATGTTGCCTATGTTACCCGGGCCATAATAACAAATCGATTGACACCTTATTCATCAAAATCGGATGAATAGTTTAGGCGCTACGGAAGAATCTAAAATAAATCCAAATATATTACATACATACACACATAGACTACTACTACTACAACAGCCTATAACGTCCACTGCTGGACATAAGCCTCTCCCATGATGGGAGGAATTTGCCGTAATCTCCACGCTTGGCAGGCGGATTGGAGATCGCAGTGATGAAAGACTAACAGAAAACGCTGCTGCCCATTCTCTGATCTACGGAGGCGCAAGGTGTTCTGCCTCAGACATTAGTCGCCTTATACGACACCCGTCAGTGTAATGGGTTGGTTCTATTCTACTCTGCCGTATACCACACGGCTACATACACTGCACACATAGACTGCTGAAATCATAACCCTTCCTCTCTTCCCCTCCCTCCCCTTGTCCCCTTCCTTGGCTTAGGCGTAGTCGGTTATCATCATCATCTAAGTCGTTATCTTCATTATTGAAGGTCGTGTCTAGTCTGTGTCTGAGGTATTCATCACTCGGTGCACTATGCTCTTCCACGTTTGTCTGTCCTCGACGGTCTTAAAAGCTTCGGCTATTGATAGGCCAGTGAGCGACTTTACTCGGTCTGACCAACGGGTAGGTGAGCGCCCGCGTGGTCTTTTCCCGTCTACTTGGCCAACTACCATCAGCTTCTCGAGGCTGTCAGGGTTTCTACGAGCGACATGTCCAAAATACTTAAGAATTCGCTGGAAGCAGACAGTGGATAGTCTTGTGGATATTTGGAGCTCCTTAAGAATGGACAGGTTGGTCCGGCGTGCAGTCCATGGAATTCGCAGCATCCGCCTCCAAACCCACATTTCAAAAGCGTCAATTTTTGCCCTTTCCTTCTCCCTTATTGTCCAAGATTCGGCACCGTAAGAGAAAATTGAGAATACCAGCGCACGCACCAGCCTCATTTTGGTTTTGCGGGATATATTGCGATCTTTCCATATCCGAGTGAGTTTAGTCATCGCTGCCTTGGACATCTGGATTCTTCTGGCGATTTCTCTTTCGCTGCCTCCCTCGTTACTGAGAAGAGAGCCAAGGTATACGAACTGCTCAACGAAATCTAGGTCTTTTAGTTCATTGGAGCGAATCAGCGAGCCAGATCTATCCACCATCAACACCTTGGTCTTCGCCTTATTAATGGTAAGGCCAACTGCTTTACTCTCTTTCTCCACTCTAGAGAGGAGTTGAGATAGTTCCTGCTCAGACGATGCGAATAGAGTGGTGTCATCTGCGTATCTTAGGTTGCTGATTTTCCTGCCACCAATGGATATTCCACCCTCCCAACCATCTAAGGCTCGTCTCATTATATATTCACCGTATATGTTAAAGAGAATCGGCGACAAGATACATCCCTGTCTAACCCCTTTTTGCGGCTTAAAAGGTTTCGACAGAACATTGTTCACTTTCACAACTGTGCTCCCATCCTGATAGAGGTTTGCGATAAGAATGACGAGGTGGTCTGGTACTCCCATTTCTAATAGAATTTTCCACAGACATTCCCACCTAACACAATCAAACGCTTTTGAGTAGTCAACGAAACACATCAGCATTGGAATGTTGAACTCACGACATTTTTCAATAATCTGTCTGACATTCACAATCTGTTCCCTTGTTCCTCGCCCTTGAACAAATCCCGCTTGTTCTACTGGAATCTGCCACTGCAAGAATGCTTTAAGGCGTTCGTTAATGACGTACAGTAGAACCTTGCTAGCGTGGGATATGAGCGCCACCGTCCTGTAGTTGCCGCAAGATTTAGTTGACCCCTTCTTGTGTATTGGTATTAGAATGGATTCCTGCCAATCACTGATCCACTCGCCATTTCTCCATATCTGATTGCAAAGCTTTTGTAGAATGCATATACCGTCTTCTCCTATGAGTTTTAAGTTTTCGGCAAAAATATAGTCACTTCCGGCCGACTTGTTACGCTTAAGCTAACAAGCTTAAGCTAAAGCTTAGTCGGTTATAAACTTCGATCAATAATTAGTACTAGATTCCCGATGAGCGCTTCAAAAACGGTCCGAAAAATAAGACCACGAATACTTTTGTGGTCTTATTTCAAATTAGTATGGTCCAATCATAGCCAACATTAAGACGTCAAAATGCAAACGTCAGCAGTGCGCGTTCGAAACTATTATTGATCGAAGGTTATAAAGATCCTTGTTCAGCTATAGGTACCTAACTTACCTGCAGAAATTTTTGCTAGTCTTAATTAACCTCAACAACCACTAGCTAAAGCCAACTCTTGTAATTATTTAATTAAATATTGAGGAGGAGTTTTTTGACGTGATGTTTTAAATAAGTTTAAAGTTTAAGTTACATAATTTAGTTTATTTTAATTTATAATTATTGTCCTAATATGTAATGCTGATTGTTAAATTAAACTTAGTTTGATGACTTACATTAAATATAGAAAATATATTATTTTTGACCTAATTACACACTAGAAATTCTCACGTAGCAATGTAAAACACATTCGCAATCTATGTAAATCATTAACATCTGAAAACAACCTTTTCACAGATATTTGTATCCATTGCATGTTTTCTACTACAATATTTCTCATGACATCTTACTAACCCCGCAATGTGAGATGTATCAGGCGAATTGATGGAAATTCTAAAGTGAATTGCTAAGTTAGATTGCTAAAGTTGATAGCAATACCTCCTTCGAGGTTCAGTTTAAGTAAAACTTATTTGGAACAAGTATTATGCGTTCATTCAACTACAGAACTTGTGTAGGAGTTCGCAGATACGTTTAATATGTAAGGAGGCTTTATTTTATTTTTGTAAGGATTTTTGTAGGAATTTCTGGAAGGAAGACAGTAATTGTTCTGAGAAATGACGGAATTAGTCGAGTATGGTGGTTCTAAAAAAAATAAGTGAAGTAACTGATTGAATTAATTGACATTTAAGTATTCACAATATTAAGCACTTAGTCATGGGAACATTATACCATTACAACATATTTTTAAACAGACTTCAAAAAAGGAGGTGACCTTTGTTTGATTGATTTAATGTTTTTGTCACCGACTTCCGAAGCTTGAACTTTGTTTGATTGATTTGGTGTTATTTTCACCGGCTTCTGAAACTAAAGTTATTTTTCACTTTTCTGTGTGTTTTCTTTTTGTGTTTTTTTTTTTGTGTTTATTTTATAAGCCGGTTTTATTTTTTGCAAAAAAGTTTTTTTTATTTTTAATCTTTCGCTAAGTTTATTGTTCTATTCACCCCTAAAAAACCGTTACTCAAGATAAATATTACTTGTGACCAGACCAGCAGACATGTTAAAAATGTCCTACAAAGATTTTGATCGGTTTCAATTCTTTTAGGAAGTACTACAAATATTATCTATTGTACGTTTGTTTGTTTGTTTCCAAAAGCGTGTTTATTCTTAATTTTAATTTTGTAGATGTGTTATCAATGTTTTGATATTATGTATTAGTGATATTATCAGTATCGCGGTATCGATGATTTCTATATTTAGACTAACTGTCACTATCGATGTCAGAAATAGATGTGATAAAAATAAATCACTATCTAGAAAAAAATATTTTTAGAATGACAAATATAGGTAAAGTCAGCAACCAGATTTAAGTTTTATCTTAGTTTATTTGGTGACAACAATTTATTCCATCAGAAGAGTTTGTAAAGTTTATGAAGTTCAGGAAATATTACCAATTGCTGGCAATCATCTAGAGCAGAGTTTAATATTAATTTATCTAGTTCAGACACAGATGTCTCATTGATTTATTGTCAAAGCCTATAATGATAATTTGATCTTGTTTTTGTATTTGTGAAGTACTTAGAACTAATTCAATATCTGATGTTATCGTATCTAGGGCATCCAATCTCGCAGCATTTTTGTGATCTCGGTATCTGCGGGATTGATATTTCTCAATCCCGCAGGATCTCGGTATTTGCGGGATCCCGCAAGTGTGTAAAGTGTGTATGTGGTACATTAAATTGTATATTAGTAAATGTAGTCTAAGGATATAAAGATACAAATGAAATAAAAATCAACATAGCTTTTTTATTATACGAGTATTCAACCTAATTAAATGTTTAAATATTGACAAAAGTACGTTTATAATGTAAGACATCACTGAATTTAATAACTTTACCGCTACTACAATATAACTTACGACTTTTGTCTGATCTCAATTGTATAAATCAACATAGCTTTATTAGTTTTAATCATCAACTCAAGTTTTATTCAACAAATCAACATATTATCTTATATTGCTTTAAATATTGAAAGAAAGAAGTAGCGGTGGCGCGAGGCGCGGGCGGCGCGGCACGGCTACGGCGAGTCACTCGCGTCGCTTGTCAAGTTGTCAGTCAGTCGTCGTCACTCGTCGCGCGGCAGCGCGCGTATGAGGGTGTTTCTTTGCTGCTTGTCAGTCCCGCAAATCCCGCGGGATCCCGCGCACGTAATCTCGCATTGCGCGGGACTGGAAAATGATGCGGGATCTCGGAATAACGAGATCTCGGAATACCGAGATTGGATGCCCTAATCGTATCCATTGCAAGTGCCTATAGGAGACAGCGCCTTGGGGATGTGCTACACAAAAGTTACCATCATTTGCACAGGCAGAGCGGTACCATCGAATACAATAATATATATATATATATATAATAACATACTACTACTTCTACAACAGCCCATAACGTCCACTGCTGGACATAAGCCTCTCCCATGATGGGAGGAATTTGCCGTAATCTCCACGCTTGGCAAGCGGATTGGAGATCGAAAACGCTGCTGCCCATTCTCTGGTCTACGGAGGCGCAAGGTGTTCTGCCTCAGACATTAGTCGCCTTATACGACACCCGTGAGTGTAATGGGTTGGTTCTATTCTACTCTGCCGGATACCACACGGCTAAGCGGTACCATCGAATATGTAACATACACTCGCGGTCGAATATTACAGGTCGATGACGAAAAACTCCAAGAAAAGCCGGCCAAGAAATGAAATGAAATGAAATGAAATGAAATTGAAATTATTTATTTTTGCAAATAGGATAATAAACCACTTGTACACGTCAATATTTTGTTGTAAGAGAACGATGGCGCCGGCATTTCCTAACTGACTAGCCCTGAGAAGAAATGCCGAAACAAACTCAGGGATCGTGGTCTCTTTTAAAGTCCACACTATTATTTGAAAGGATATCAATAATATCAAAATATTAATATTATTATCATGTCATTGAGTTATGTCATCATGTCAGTGAAATATGTCATCATCAAAAAAAAAATACGATAAATTCATAATAATACAATATTTGAGGGAGGCAATTAATTCAATGTCGAAAATAAAATTAATAAATGTAGTATAACATGCAGAGGCATACGAATATCACAGGCTAAGCGAGCACCTCATTCCCAAGCGTGTTTATCATTTAGGTAATCTGATATTTTGTAATAAACTTTTTTTTAAAGTTTAGACTTAATGCAATTTTTAAATTTCTTGATGGGTAGATTACGAGTTTCAATGGGAAGTTTGTTGTAGAAGCGTATACATTGACCCATGAACGAGTTGCTTACTCTGTGGAGACGAGTTGCATGTCCAACTAAATTGTGTTTATTCCTAGTATTTATGCTGTGAACATCAGATATTTTGACAAACTTTGTTATGTTTTGTCAAGTGCGAGTCGGACTCGCGCATGAGGGGTTCCATACCATCGTAGTAGGGGGAGCCTTTTATTATTGTTTTGAAGTTATAGCGGTAACAGAAATACACATTCTGTGAAAATTTCAACTGCCTACCTATTACGGTTCATGAGATACAGCCCGCTGACAGACAGATGGACGCACGGACGGACAGAGGAGACTTAGTAATAGCTTAGGACCCGGTTGGTTACCCTTCAGGTACGAAACCCTATATAAAATGGAGTATTTTCAGGACGTTGGTTGGCATCAAGCTCATGGAATGGCCCGCGAGCACCCCGGACCTGAATCAAATTGAACAAGTATTCGTTGACCGCGAGTGTATTTCGCCGCTAAACTGGATCCAATCATGCCGAGACCCCAAACGAGTTTCTTCGAAGAAAGAATCGACAAAATTACAGATATTGGTGTCGATTGTGTAGTGCACAAACTAAACTTAATTTAGGCCACTGCTATCTTTTACTAAAAGGCAGTGCGAGAAAAGGACGGCTGTAGCTATGAACTAAGTTAGAGATGTAAAACTACTTTATGCCTTGCGCTTCACCGTGTTTTTAGTCGACATGTTCTTACGTGCACCCTTTACTTGTATGGCAATATTAGTTTCAACTAAATTTGACAGCTCTAAATTACGACCGTCTCTTTCTCGTTTTATTAGAGAGAAAAAGATAGCAATAGTCTAAATTAAGTTTAGTATGTGCACAACAGAATCGACACCAATGACAGATTTCCTTTTTTCATCTGACATTTTGTCGATTCTTTCTTCGAAGAAACCAGTTTCTACGGTGGTCATGCTACACGGACAGGTAGGCCATCATCACCAGCCAGTTTGCCAACTCACAATAACATAAAAAAAAACAATTGAATGCGTAATCCTTACTAAATAGACATCATTGTGTCACACTTAACGACTCTTTAACACCAATATGGCGCCGGTTACATTAAAATATTATCGCAGGTGTCAAAACTGATGATAATTACAACATCAAAAGTAATTATGATAATGGTCTTGCTAAATAAAATATCGATTTGATCGACCAAACAAATGACTGGATTGATGGATCGACAACAAAGACAAAAGCCTACACGTGCATACAGTCTTTTTTTCGGCGTTTCGCTGGTACGACAATACTTCAAAGAAGAATTAATAGCGGTAATAATTATATCGTACGGTCGTGGAGGTCAGACAGGTAGTCGCTCCATGTAAAATACTGGTATTCAGCTGCATCTGGTTAGACTGAAAGCCGACCCCAACATAGTTGGGAAAAGGTTAGGTAGATGATGATATACGTACATACACCATTGGATAGATTTCATCAAGAAGGATATTTTTTATTATATCGACTTCTTCTTATTTAGCAGACAGGTTGGATCTCGCGACCAGTCGTGAGTTCACAGTCGCAGATGACGAACGTTGCGATGTCGTAGATTCCCACGATGTAAAGAGAAACTACAGCTAGAGCTGCTCTAAATGTGAGTACTTAAGTATGTAAAATAAATACTGTTATTTTGTCAAGAACACTTAATTGGTTGCCACGGACTACGAATTGCTAAAAGTTATGTTCGTAGCTGAGGTTCTTCTAAAAAACTTTTTCTAGTGGTGTTTATCTTAGGCTATTAAGCCTTGGAGCGTAAAATATACCAGTCTTCCTGGCTTATTCTCCTTTTCTAACCACGACAAGCACTTATCTCGTCCTTTTAAACGCTGATGAGCATTACTTAGACAGACAAGGAAGGTAAGAAGAGCTGAAGCCAAATGGGAAGGCTAAGGTCCAACTGTGGACTAGAGTAGCAGCTTTGCCAGGGTGTAGCTTCTAACAATAAGTCACCTAAGGTAACATAAAAACTGATTGAGTTAATATGGAATTCTTGGAGTACTTACGATGAACTTGAAACTAAAGATCTTCAAACAGGCACAAAATAGTTTTGAGAACTGTACTCAGTTATTCAATACACTCCATGACAGCAAGCACAAACCGAACGACAAGCCCCTTTCGAATAAAAATCATATCTATTACAAACAAATATAATCTCTATTATCTCAGTTAGACACAGTAGTACACAAAAAACATTGTTTTGATGTTCAGGATTACGTGTGACGTCAGGACTTTGTTGTTGTTTCCAAAAAATGATCGAGTGTATAGTGTGTTTCGCGTATCTTATAATGCCCTGGTATCTGTATCATGGATTATTGGATGACAGACTTATTACTCGGTATTGCTAGGCTACTCGAAATCGGAATTGTAGAATTCTTTAGAGAATTCTGTTGCCAAGCAGCATAATTCGCAATTCAGACTTTTTAAAATAGTTTCATACTCTGGTTTCAAGAAACGGTGCCATAGTAACGTTTAAAATTGGAGTGTTTTTCAACACCTCGCCTAAACACCAAATGGAAACTTGGGAAAAGGACGGTTTTCATGGCACCAGCAAAAGATTTCGTGACAAATTATGCAAGAAAAAAGAAAGAAAATACATATTTTGAGTACAGACTAAAGCGCTGGCCACGCCGCCAGGGCGTGCATCGGTTCATCTCTTTTCATACTTCGGTTCATATCACCACGAACTATCGAATGTTCCGAACAGAAGTATGAAAAGATGAGAAAGGATCCTCGCCCGGCTCACTCGCTACCTGGCGGTGTGCGCTTTATGCCTGTAGCACACCTCCGCTGCGAAACCCAAAGGGCGAAACCGCAATAGTTTCGCTGTGAGTTGTGAGTTCTTTGGCGGCGAAACAAGAGCGAAATTCCCTGCTCTAACGTACAAAACTGACTATGATTTTGTCTCTTTCTAACATGATTTCGCTCATTTGCTCAGGCGCCGTCTACATCTCCACCCGTTGGCCGCTATTTTGGAGCGGTTCCACGGTCTATTTATGAGAGCGAAATATTAAAGATGGATTTGGAATTTACTGAAAAACTTATACAAGCAGTGAGAAATAGACCAGTTTTGTACTTACTAAATCACCCTGACTACAAAAACAACACAAAAAGCTATCATTTATGCAAGCATATATTATCATGCACCTAGGTACTACGCCTTTTTAAAGTTGTTAACCACAGTAAGATTAGTTCCTCCTCTGACTCCGAAAGCGACGACATTTTCTTTCGATTGTTATTTCTCAACTGTTCTAGTTATAGCTAATAGTTTCGCGTAAGTGAAGTACTGATGCACAGCGAAACTAGCGCAGCGGTTTCGCAGTTTTTGTCTCGCAGCGGAGGTGTGCTACAGGCATTATAAGCTATTCTTACGAGACATCGGTCGCCTGAGCGGTCCGGTGTATACAAGGCATGAATTCTACGATTTCATACAAGCCAACACTATGTGAAATCCGCTTCACGGGGGTGAGAATCGCCTAAAAAGCACACTTTTCTTTCGTAAACACACCATGGGTACCAGATAGTCGAGGCCTGATTTACGTGTAGATGAAGGAAAACATCGAGAGGAGGCCAAGCATGTCCAAGAACGAAAAAACCGCAGACACGGTGATAGCCACCAAGTCACACTCGGTCTGCGTGTGGGCGTGGAATCCACCAGGATTCCACTCTCACATGAGGTCTGTGTCTCAGCAGTGGCTAATATAAGCTGACTAGCTCATACCCGCGGCTTCGACCGCTTGACGAATAATATGCTAAAACCATCCTCTTGAATCACTCTATCTATTAAAAAAACCCGCATCATCCCGTTGCGTAGTTTTACAGATCGAAGCATACATAGGGACAGACAGACGCGGCGAGGGACTTTGTTTTATAATAATTATGTACCTAGTGATAGTATAATAAACAATGCTAATAGGAGTGGGTTCTCCTTACGGCCATTTTTAATAACTTACTCACCGGTATCGGTAGGTTACTATCTCTGTCTGTTTGACATTCTGCTTACTCATCTTCTTACACACCGATAGAAACAAAACTTTACAGAAAAGTGGTCTTTGATTTTTCGGGTCGGGGGGCTTTTGGGACCGGGGCCACCACGGTCCCAGATTCCCCTTTAATATTTTAGAGTGGTATTTTGGGATCATCAAGAAAAAAAAAGTTAAAGTAGGTACACTAAGCTGAAATAATATTGTGATCAATAATTACATGAATTTATTATTGAAGTGAAACTTTTTTAAAGACATAACATAAGAAAAAAAAAACTTCACTTGTCTCAAAATGTACTTACTATATTTGGTTATATAAAAAAAGTACTTATAATAGTAAGTGTATTTGGTTTTATAAAAATACGAAATATGTTTGGTTGACCGTACTTTCCCAAGACATCTTGTGGTCCCAAAATACCACTCAAAAATATTTAGGGGGAATCCGGGACCGCGGTCCTGGTCCCAAAAGCCTCCCGACCCTCTATGAATCAAGTGACAGGTAGGTGACGCGGATTGGATATTTCAAGCTATCTTTGTTTATAGAAACACCGATAGCTACGAGAGCAGGCACTAGGCATATTAACTGACAGTTAACTGACAAGTTAACTGACAGTTAACTGACAGTTATACGTTAGTAAGTTACAGAAAACGTCCTGTAGTAGATCAGCGACAAGGGATCAAACTCCCTAAGTTTTTCCTAATAGTAACTTAATTTGTGGCCACGATTTTAAGCTATTCTCGAACTCATATCTCTCATGTCAACACGGGAGTACAAGAATGTTACCGCTGACCCTTTACGTGATTCTATGATGATAACAAACAGAGTAATATTTCTTTGTAGTTATTCTTAGACTGGTTTTTCCGTATACGGGTGTAGAACCACGCCCTTCGCTTTGTTGAGACGTCATTGAATACTACGTCATGTCAATATTGTCAGTCAGTGAATAGTACTATGACGTCGTTTACGGTCAGGAAGAATAGCTTTGCTACGTATTGAACAACCTCTTGGTTTTCTTGATGGCCTGGTTTTTCGCCTTTAGAGCGTTTCTTATACAACGGATTTCAGCGGGCTTTCGCCACCTTAAAGACGGTCATAGACATAGACGATGGATAGGTTATGCATGTGCAGTCTGACCGTGCAGGCAGGCATGCATGAATGTGTAGGAGAAAACTTTTACAGTTATCGCCTATACAATGGGGTAGATGACACACCAATCAATTGAGATACTTTTTAAGTAAGTAGTAGTAGCGGTAGTGTGTAGTAGTGGTAGTAGTACTAGTGAGTAATTGTTTTTTTTTACTTTTTTTTTTAAGCGCGTTTCTCTCATAGATTTGATGATATGATTTGATTTGTCTATAGCAAACTGTGCCGTCACTGTTTGGTTTCAACTCAATGACTCAACTATTTATTGATTTCAAAGCAACTAAAAATCGAATTTGGCATTTAATTGAAAATAAATCGGGTTTTCAGGCCCAAAATAAAGTGTAAATGTAAATTTTTAGAGATTGGTGTCTTGGAATTATTGCTCTATGGTGTCATAACCTAGAGAATCTCGAAATAGAATTTAGGGCATGGCCTTTTTTTTCTCAACTATGTTGGGGTCGGCTTCCAGTCTAACTTGCTGAATACCAGTACCTATTTTACATGGAGCGACTGCCTACCTGGCCTCTATAATGGTTAATACGAAACCTTTTGGTAAGACTGGCTAGACTGGTTGTCAGACTTTCGGGCCTTGTAACGACAGCCAAAAATCTACATTATGACAGCCGGGGCCAACGACTTAATGCATATAATGAGTGGTCACCCATCCACGGAATGACGTAGGCAAGCGCGGCTTAACCTGAAGCTCGACCTGTGCGGCTGTTATTGTTTTAGCCACAAGTTATAAATACATAAATATGACATACAATAAACAATCATTACTGAGTGAGGGAAAATACATGACCGATTATGTATTATTAAATAAAGCAAATTAGGTATTGATTTTCCTTAAGGTAGAAACACCATTTTTAGAATTAGATGAATTCAGAAATGATACATGAGAGGAAAACCATGACTGATTCAACTTGGTTTAGGTGTTTCTGAGAAAAAATGGCATTGGCAGCTTTTTACGTTTTTATTTAATACTAGCTTCATTCTGTCATTTGTGATCTTTGACAGTCGTTACAGGTAGTCAGTGGCCCAAAAAGTCTGACAACCAGTCTTACCAAAGGGTATCGTATTACCCAGTACTAACTGGGTTGTGGAGGTCAGATAGGCAGTTGCTCCATGTAAAATACTGGTATTCAGCTGCATCCGGTTAGACTGGAAGCCGACCCCAATAAAACTTGGGAAAAGGCTAGGCAGATGATGATTTAATACTAGCTTCTGCCCGCGACTTCGTACGCGGATCCTGTTGCTTATGCCAGCGACAATGGGGTCGTCAAAATCGAAGATCTGAAACGTCTGATGTCGAATTTTAAGTGCCCGGGGACGGGAATACAATGGGATGCGGCAGACGATTCGAGACGTTCCAGATCTTTCATTTTTGTAAGTCAACAGGAAATACCCATCAGACTAAACATTTTTATAAGTCAACAGGAAATGCCCATCAGACCAAACAACACTTGCTAAGACGTCATTCCTATGTGTTATGGTGTAGCTGGGCTCTTGGAGTTCCACAACAGGTGTTCCAGATCTTCGATTTTTATAAGTCAACAGAGAGTGCTCATCAGATTGAACAAATTTTGCTAAAACTTCATTCCTATAAATATGTTATAGTGTAGCTGGGCTCTTGAAGTTCCACATCAGGTGTTCCATATCTTCAACAAAAAATGCTTATCACGTGGAACAATTTTTTCTATGGTGCCATTTTTGTATCTCAGTTCAGCTGGTCTGTTGCGGTTCTGCATCAGGTGTTTGTTTCCAAGATAAAAGTCAACAGGAAATGCCCATCAGACCAAACAACACTTGCTAAGACATCATTCCTATGTGTTATGGTGTAGCTGGGCTCTTGGAGTTCCACATCAGGTGTTCCAGATCTTCAATTTTTATAAGTCAACAGAGAGTGCTCATCAGATTGAACAACTTTTGCTAAGACGTCATTCCTATATGTGATATGGTGTAGCTGGGCTCTTGGAGTTCCACGACAGGTGTTTTAGATCTTCGATTTTTATAAATCAACAAAGAGTGCTCATCAGATTGAACAACTTTTGCTAAAACGTCATTCCTATATATATGTTAGTGTAGCTGGGCTCTTGGAGTTTCACATCAGGTGTTCCAGATCTTCAAATTTATTCTCTCAGCAGAAAATGCCCATCACGTGGAACAATTTTTGCTATGGTACCATTTTTGTATCTCTTATGGTTCAGCTGGTCTGTTGTGGTTCTGCATCAGGTGTTCAAGTTTCCAAGATAAATTATAGCCTATATCTTGCCCAGACTTAATACCTATGCAACTACAAAAAAATCATTCAAATCCGTCCAGTAGTTTCGAAGATTAGCGTGTACAAACAAACAGACAGAATTTTTTTTTTTGGATTCGTGCTCTTTTGCTGTTTCTAAACCCCCCTCAATAATTATTTTTTTAATATATTCAATGTACAGACAAAGTTTTTCTACTGTTTTATTATATGTAATGACTAGCTTCTGCCCGCGACTTCGTACGCAGATCCTGTTGCTTATGCCAGCGACAACGGGGTCGTCAAAATCGAAGATCTGAAACGTCTGATGTCGAATTTTAAGAGCCCGGGGACGGGAATACAACGGGATGCGCGAGACGATTCGAGACGTTCCAGATCTTTCATTTTTGTAAGTCAACAGGAAATGCCCATCAGACTAAACATTTTTATAAGTCAACAGGAAATGCCCATCAGACCGAACAACTTTTGCTAAGACGTCATTCCTATATGTGTTATGGCATAGCTGGGCTCTTGGAGTTCCACAACAGGTATTCCAGATCTTCGATTTTTATAAGTCAACAGAGAGTGCTCATCAGATTGAACAACTTTTGCTAAAACGTCATTCCTATATATGTTATAGTGTAGCTGGGCTCTTGGAGGTTCCAGATCAGGTGTTCCAGATCTCCAAATTTATTCTCTCAGCAGAAAATGGCCATCACGTGGAACAATTTTTGCTATGGTACCATTTTTGTATCTTTTATAGTTTAGCTGGTCTGTTGCGGTTGTGCATCAGGTGTTTATGTTTTTTCCAAGATAAAACTCAACAGGAAATGCCCATCAGACCGAACAACTTTTGCTAAGACGTCATTCCTATATGTGTTATGGTGTAGCTGGGCTCTCGGAGTTCCACAACAGGTGTTCCAGATCTTCGATTTTTATAAGTCAACAGAGAGTGCTCATCAGATTGAACAACTTTTGCTAAAACTTCATTCCTATATGTATGTAATGTAACTGGGCTCTTGGAGTTCCACATCAGGTGTTCCAGATCTTCAAATTTATTCTCTCAGCAGAAAATGCCCATCACGTGGAACAATTTTTGCTATGGTACCATTTTTGTATCTCTTATAGTTCAGCTGGTCTGTTGTGGTTCTGCATCAGGTGTTCAAGTTTCCAAGATAAATTATAGCCTATATCTTGCCCAGACTTAATACCTATACAACAACAAAAAAATCATTCAAATCCGTCCAGCAGTTCCGAAGATTAGCGTGTACAAACAAACAGACAAACAGACAAACAGACAAACAGACAGACTTTTTTTTTTGGATTCGTGCTCTATTACTGTTTCTAAACCCCCCTCAATTATTTATTTTTTAATATATTCAATGTACAGACACAGTTTTTCTACTGTTTTATTATATGTATATAGATATAGATATAGATAATGACTAGCTTCTGCCCGCGACTTCGTACGCGGATCCTGTTGCTTATGCCAGCGACAACGGGGTCGTCAAAATCGAAGATCTGAAACGTCTGATGTCGAATTTTAAGAGCCCGGGGACGGGAATACAACGGGATGCGCGAGACGATTCGAGACGTTCCAGATCTTTCATTTTTGTAAGTCAACAGGAAATGCCCATCAGACTAAACATTTGTATAAGTTAACAGAAAATGCCCATCAGACCAAACAACACTTGCTAAGACGTCATTCCTATGTGTTATGGCATAGCTGGGCTCTTGGAGTTCCACAACAGGTGTTCCAGATCTTCGATTTTTATAAGTCAACAGAGAGTGCTCATCAGATTGAACAACTTTTGCTAAAACGTCATTCCTATATATATGTTATAGTGTAGCTGGGCTCTTGGAGATCCACATCAGGTGTTCCAGATCTTCAAATTTATTCTCTCAGCAGAAAATGCCCATCACGTGGAACAATTTTTGCTATGGTACCATTTTTGTATCTCTTATAGTTCAGCTGGTCTGTTGTGGTTCTGCATCAGGTGTTCAAGTTTCCAAGATAAATTATAGCCTATATCTTGCCCAGATTTAATACCTATACAACAACAAAAAAATCATTCAAATCCGTCCAGTAGTTCCGAAGATTAGCGTGTACAAACAAACAGACCCACAGACAGACACACAAACAAACAGACAGATTTTTTTTTGGATTCGTGCTCTATTGCTGTTTCTAAACCCCCCTCAATTATTTCTTTTTTAATATATTCAATGTACAGACACGGTTTTTTTACTGTTTTATTATATGTACTACTCTGTCAAGAAAGTACCGGGAAAAGATCAATAATACACAAAATGTCTGTTATTCATCCAAATTTATTTTATCACCTTCAAAGTATGCTCCTTTAGAAAACATTTTTTAAACGCTGCTTCCGGAATTGAGTTCAGTTCTCGCCGCGAATTCTCCTTTATGTCTTCTATCGATTGAAAACGGGTGCCACGAAGTGGTAATTTGAGTTTAGGAAAAAGAAAAAAGGCAGCAGGAGCCATATCTGGTAAATATGGTGGTTGCTGGATGGTATTTGTTGAGTGTTTGGTCAAAAATTCGTTCACAATGATAGCCTTGTGCGAAGGCGTATTGTCGTGGTGCAAAACCCAAGAATTTTCTTTCCACAAATCTGGCCTTTTTCGTCGAATTTGCTCTCTTAAACGCCGCATAACGCTCAAATAATATTCTTTATTTACCGTTAGACCTTCTGGTAAGAATTCAGAGTGCACAACACCGCGATAGTCAAAGAAAACAGTCAACATGACTTTGACTTTTGATCGACTTTGGCGTGGTTTTTTCGGTTTCGGTTCAGTTGGAAGGCGCCACTCCGAAGCTTGTTGACTAGTTTGCATGTCAAACTCGTAAACCCACGTCTCGTCACCAGTAACAATGCGTTTCATGAATGTTGGGTCCGAACTGACTCGTTCTAGCATGTCCTCAGCGGCTTTCATGCGATTGAGTTTTTGGAGAAAATTCAGATCTTTTGGGACTAGCCGAGCAGCTGTTTCATACCCAAATGATTAGTTAAAATGGTACGGATCGACTCGTGAGATACAGAAAGTTCGGCGGCTATCTCTCTCAGAGTTGAATGGGGATTTTCAGTCACTATTTTCTTCACTTTTGCGATGTTAACTTCAGTTGCAGACGTTGACAGCCTACCAGAGCGAGGCAAATCTTCCATCACATCTCGACCGCTTTTGAACGCTTTGAACCACTCATAAGCACGAGTTTTTGATAAAGTCGATTCACCGTAAGCCTAACACCGTAAGCCTAACATTTTCAGTGACTCCGAACACGAAATTCCATTGGCGATGCAAAATTTAAGACAAACTCTTTGTTCGATATTTTTGTCCATTATGAAATTCGCAATAAACACTATATATGATACTAGCTGTTGCCCGCGGCTTCGCCCGCGTGAATTTCGGTAACTGTCCCACTGAATCATACTAAAGGAATAAATAGTGTCCTACTTGTAAATCCATGTTAATCCACTATCTATGTGCCAAATTTCATAACCATCACAATTTATTATTACTATCACAATCACCATCACTATCACAACCACCATCACTATCACAACCACCATCATTATCACAATGACCATCACTATCGCAACCACCATCATTATCACAATCACCATCACCATTACAATAACAATCACAATCACCATCACAATCACCATCACCATCACAATCAAAATCACAATCCCCATCACCATCGCTATGACCATCACAATCACCGTCACAATCACTATCACAATCACAATCACCATCACAATCCCCATCACCATAGCTATCACCATCACAGTCACCATCACTATCACAATCACTATCACCATCACAATAACCATCATAATCACTATCACAATAACCATCATCGTTTGAACAATCATTATCATCGTAATCACAATCATTACACAATCGCCATCACAACCACAATCATTATCACAATCACCATCACAATCACCATCACCATAACAATCACCATCACAATCACTATCACTATCACAATGACTATCCTCGTTATCACAATTATTTTCATCGTAATCACAATCATCTTCATCATTATCACAATCACCATCACTGTCACAATCACAATCACCACCACCATCGTTATCACCATCACAATAACTGCACCCTGCGTTATCTATCACTCGCATAATTACGGGATCGGGATCGGGATAAAAGGTTGCCTTTGTCCTTTTCCAAGGTTCCATCTATCTCTATACCAAAATTCATTTAGTAGGGATATACGATACACAACTGCACTCTGCGTTTCCACCCGTATAATTCCGGGATCGGGATCGGGATCTGGATAAAAAGTACCCTATGTCCTTTCCCAAGGTTCCATCTATCTCTATACCAAAATTCATCAAAATCGGTTCAGCGGTTTAGGCGTGAAAAGGTAACAGACAGACAGACAGACAGACAGAGTTACTTTCGCATTTATAATATTATATATAATATATAATATATAATAGTAGGGAAGTAGGGATTAGTAGGGATTACTAAAACCAGCACTGTATTTAATATAAATAACAGATGCAACTCAAACTCCGCGCCAAAATGGAAAACAGTTGTGCCAATCTAACAACTACAAAAAAAACAAAAATTTGAATTTGGAACCATAAACAAATCATCCATTCCCGATACTTTTTTGACTGAATGTATATATAGATATAGATAGCTGACGTCCCGCGGTTTCACCCGAGTAGTTCACGTTCCCGTGGGAGTACGGGGATAAAATATAGCCTATGTTACTCAGGGTGAATGTAGCTTTCTAATGGTGAAAGAATTTTTGAAATCGGCGCAGTAGTTTATGAGTTTATTCATTACAAACATACACACACAAAAATACAAATCTTTCCTCTTTATAATATTAGTGTAGACTAACTTCTGACAGCGGCTGCGCCCGCGTGAAGTTTGATAATTGGCCCATGGGATTTTACTACCGGGATAACAAGTATCCTATGTTTTAATCTAGTTTATAAACTATCTGTGTGCAAGATTTCATCAAAATCCGTTCAGTTGTTTTGGTGTGAAAGAGTAACAAACATCCATACATCCAAACTCTCAATCTTTCGCATTTATAATATTAAAGTAGGATATTTACGTATTCACGAACGAACAGTACCAACGTCACAGGTTCTCAATATTTAAAAGTTCATATAGGTCCATATTTAAAGGTTCCAAAACGGGCATAGTGGACGTTGGCATGAAGGCTGCTAGGCTAAAATGGGATTGGTCATCGTGCATGCGACTGACATGACGTCAGTCGCATGCACGATGACCGCGGGGCAAAAGTCTCCACACGATGGTTGCCGAAAGACGGACGGCGCCGCCGAGGCCAGCCTAGAAAGAGATGGCGGGACGATTTGGACGCGTACCGCAAGGATTGGTTCGAGGAGGCACGAGAAAAGAGCTCATGGAAGGAATGGAGGAGGCCTTTGCCCAGCAGTGGGACAGTACAGGCTAACAAAAAAGAATAGGTTAAATAAATGATATCACGTCTGTAATCCTCGAAGGGTGAGGTAAAGGAGTACCTGATAGTAAACCTACATTTCGCCATTAAGGCGCTGTGAACACCAAAATCGCGCACACTGTCTATTTGTATGGGAGTCAATGAGACGTCACTATTACTGGGCGGCCAGGTTTTAGAAGAAAATAATGAATAAATATTGAAGTAAACAAAAGTGATAAATAAAAAGAATAAATAAAAACAACAGTTCCCTTTATTATTATATATTACATCGCTGTTATTAATATTATCAAGATTTGTTTATAAATAATACAGTTACAAGTGCTACAATTTCAATTTAATATTTTATGGTTTTTTTTTTATCGAGAAAATTTACAGAAAACATGTTTTGAACACAATGGTCCACCCATAAAATATGATCAAGATTAACATATATTTTTTTAGCTGCTCTAAAATATATACATTTGGCTAAAAAACTGTTTTGTGAAGCCTATTTTGACTAAGTACAGCGCCTTAATTTTCAAGTTCCATGTGATAAAGGGTGAGCGTATTCCCGTCAACTGGGCCCAAATCTGCATCGGCTGCTGCTGAGAAATTCCTGTAGGGCTATAACGTATCTTTTTGATCTCCTGTGACTTTCAAGCTTCAGTTGTACACCGAACTTTGATGACAACCGAGAATGACAAAATATTGGTATTACGTATTACACAGAGTGGATATCACTTTACGGTGCCATACAGCCCGGGTACGGTGTAACGTCTATCACGAAAGCCACTTCAAACTCAGTTGTCATCAATTTGATGTCCACTATGCTTACATAATCGCAATATTAGAAGAATCGATACGAAAGCGTCTGTCAAAATGAGTTACGGTGACTATCAGCCACGATGGGCACCGATGACCTCATAAATTTAATCGCGACTGGTCATACATAATACGAAACTAACCCTTTGACGGTTATTTGATGGACACCGAGCCCAGTTACTATAATTTCAAACTGTCAACAGATACTTAATAGGCCTGCTGATCGAAAATAATACTCCAATAACACTTTTTTCGACCGGGGAATTAAACCCAGAACTTCATGCTCAGTATTCGCGCTCGCAACCATTTGACGAACGGGTCACGGTATCATTGAGTTATGTTTTGTTGTATCAATCAATAAACTTAGTTAAAATGAAGTACATCTGTCAAGAAATGACAGATATGGTAGTATAGTATGTACTTACTGTCGCCTCTGGTTCATAAATTACTGAGAAAACAGCAGTAACACGAGCATACCAGACTAGTATAACTTTAAAATATTGTTGATAGTTCAAAGTCCATGTTTTGGAATGATTTGCGAGTCATACTCATAGCTAGTAAAGTTTGATACCTGTTACAGAAGAATTGAAAGGGAGCCGTCTGACTTGGTATGGACATAAGTGATGAGGTGGGAACTGGGATGTAACGGAGCATCAACAACAACAACAACAACAACAGCCCATAACGTCCACTGCTGGACATAAGCCTTTCCCATGATGGGAGGAATTTGCCGTAATCTCCACGCTTGGCAGGCGGATTGGAGATCGCAGTGATGAAAGGCTAATAGAAAACGCTGCTGCCCATTCTCGGAGCATATTTGGAATCTATATATAGAGTTGAGTTCGGGTATACAATAAAAATGTATACGCCCTTGCGAGGAATTTCAAAATATACCGGACCGCAACATTTTTCTGGGGTATACTTTCATGATACTCCATTTTGCTATACTGTAATGTATACCCGTTTGTCTGTCTCTCTACTTTTAATTGGGTAGTATTTAAAGGCATAAAATTAACGAACCACCAGATTTAGCAAAATGTAACAAAAAACACTTTTGATTGCCAAAATTAATAAATGATCACCAAAATTATCCCCATTTTATAGTGAAATTAGAACCAAAAAAATATTTTTTAGTTAATGACCACCAGAAACTGAAAAGAGTGGAGTCGAGGGAGACCCGGTCGACGGACCCTCTGAATGGTTTAAAAAAAAATAACCACAAATGGTATGACGGGATGACGGATGTCTCGGACGTCATGAGCGTTGTGTTCACACAACGCTCATTACGCGTATTTGGAATCTATACCCTGTACTGTAACGCATACCTGACCAAAAGAGTGAACTTTGACGAATGGAGAGGTAGAAGAAGGCCAAAGAAAAGAAGGATGGATTGTGTGTGGAATGATATAAAAGAATGCATAAATGATGCCGTGACGTCTGACAGGGGAGAATGGAAGAAGAAAACGCGCTCTGCTGACCCCAAGTAAAATGGGCAAGGGCAGGAAGATGATGAGTTACTTAAGTAGTTTATTGGGGTTTTCATTTTACAGGAGAAAAAAATGAAAAAAGCAGAGCCGTCTGTAGCCCATGTAGCGCCCGTGTGTAAACATTACCCTAGCGCCCCCAAGTAAGCGCGTGGTCAAAGTGGAATGGGTACAAAGTACAAATAACAAATATCAAGTTACCACAAACTGACCAATTTCCCCAATGGATAATATAAGTACTCTATTGTTTGGAGATTAAATTTGAAGAACAAATTTGTCGGTTTTGGATACCATGATGTGCTGTTGTCTGTGTTTAGAATTATACAGGGTGTTCTGGCGTTTACCCTAACAAGCCAAAACGTACCCATGTTAAAAGGCATGTTGCTTTGCTGTAATTCTACAAATGTAAGAAGAGCTCCAGATGCTTTACAAAATGTATGCAAAGCGGAGCACTTTTTACGCTGGTCATTGAAAGTGCCGCGGCCGGCCAACGCGCGTGCCGATTAGGGCTCCGTAGTGAGCGGTCCTCGGCGCCCCCTAGGACCGCTGCGCCCGTGCGCAACGCACACCCTGCACACTAGGTAAAGACGGCCCTGAAAAAACATGCTGGACAAACTTATAGATCACACTATCCAAAGGTCAAAAAAACACCGTCCAATTACCTACTCTTGAAATAAGATATAGTAACGTATGCAACAAGCTTAACTCAAACCAAACAGGAACCTAAATAAAGAAACTAATTTAATCATACAACAAAAATAAATTTATTTCCCTTGCTTATAAAGTGCAAATAACAGAATCAACGTAGATTATTGGAATGGCTTCATATAACTCTTAGAACTCTAAAAATATCGAAGCAAGCAGAAGGTTATGAATGACGTAATGGAAAAGAAAATTGAAATTAGCCACATTGGAACCTGAAATATGTTACAAATCTACTTGATCCTATCAAAATAAAGGGATTTACATCCCTTGCAGACTTGTTCAATTAAAATTTAATAAGGGAATTATATTTACAGGTGAGATAAAAAATACAGCTAATTATAAAAAGACCAACCTAGCACGCACTCTTGGAAAGTATGAAGGTGGTGGCTTTATAGTTCACGCACTTAGTTGGTGACAAATCAGTTCAGCACTGTAGGAGAGGCAGGAACAGGCGTTAGGGTAGCACTGCAGGACAGTTAGCAGGACAACTTCAAGGATCAAACTTCAGGGAAACTCCGCTGGAAGGGTGTCGTGCAATTCTCAGAGTCACGCACCAGGCCAGCTCTGTAGGAAGGCACCAGTGTAGTTCTTAAGGCCAGACGTCAGGGTAGCTCTGCGAGACAGGCGCTTGGACAGGCACGACGACAGCTTCCAAAGATCGGGAGTAGAGGTCCCAGGTGACGAAAAGTGACCGTAAGAAAAAAAAATCGGAGCAGTCTTTGGGGACTGCCGATAGAAGTGAAAACAAAAAGTACACACTAGTACACAGGCCCCGCCCCAGTCGTAGCACTGGTTATGCCCCACGCATGCATATGTGGTGCTACGCCGTAGCGGATACTACGAGTGCTACGAACGGCTACGAAGCATGACCACACGTTACGTTACGTGACGATGAGTTCAATGTTTTTCCTTCACCCAAAAAGTGCTCAACGCGCTTAAAGAAGTTTTCACTTCAAAAGTGTAAGTATAGCGTAAATACTATAAATAAAACAAAGTTGGAAGCCAAAAAATTTAATCATTTTCCCTTTTTGTAAAAACTCACATTAGTAGCTCACGTTGGTATTTGGCAATGATTGTTTTAAAATCGGACTGATACCTATTTAAATCTCATTACTCCCTGTCCCACCCTCGTATTTATAAACCACTCTCAAAGAGTGTTTACTTTTTATAGAACTGCCACCAAAATGGTAACAAATCAGCATAAATTACACGAGACAACAAAAAAAGTTACATATGACAAGTTATATATGAATTGGATCAAAGTTTGGAAATTCTTAATTTTTCTTTTATTTTCCTTTCTTCATCCTAGATTATTGATTTCCTTGGCTTATTTATCTACATCACCTTATTAACACGCTTTTATAAGTTTCACCAGTAACTAACAACAGAAAATTTATCAGAAGTAAAATTTGACCCATTTCCAGATTTTCGATTGAGCTGAAATTTTGCAAACATGTTTAGTTTAGATGTCAATGTATGGTTCGCTAAGTGATGTCAATTCAATATCATCATCATAATCTGCCTAGCCTTTTCCCAACTACGTTGGAGTCGTCGGAGTTTTACCGGACGCAGCTGAATACCAGTATTTTACATTGAGCGACTGCCTATCTGACCTCCACAACCCAGTTAGTACCGGGTAATACGATACCCCTAGGTAAGACTGGTTGTCAGACTTTTTGGGCCACTGACTGCCTAACGACTGTCAAAGATCTACAAATGACAGCCGGAACCAACGGCTTAACGTGCTTTCCGAGGCACGGAGGAAACTCGGTAGGTACGGTGGTGTGGTGTTTTTTCTAAATTCAATATGTCGGAATTAAAAAGAAGGCGAGTTAAAGTTTCAACTTTTTCACAAGTTTTTTTGAATCCCATGAAATGGGTATCAAATAAAAGGGAAAATTTGCTGAGATATAAAATGACGTCACTGTAAGCGCGTTTTTTAGTTTTTTTTAACTATATTATTTGCCTCTTGTCTTGAAATACTTAGCATTTCATATAGGGATCCATAACGTTCTAACTTATACTTATACAACGTTAACTTCCTCTGGAACTGTCTTCATCTGCTTAGCCTTTTCCAATTCCCAACTATATTGGGGTCTAACCCGACGCAGCTCAATACCAGTATTTTACATGGAGCGATGCCTATTCGACTTCCAAAATTCTGTTACTCGGTAACACAATACTTCTTCCTAACTCTGGACGCCTGGTACTCTACAAACCAAATAATGATTTACAACCCTCAAAAAAACCACAACTATCACCCTTTTGGCCCGCTATTTTAATCTTGTTACCACGTAGTATCTTATTAAATCGCTTATTAATAGCTCCGGGCTATTTTAATCTTGTTACCACGCAGTATCTTATTAAATCGCACCTTTGCGAGCCATCCGACACCAAGGTATATTCCCAAGAACATTTAGATCAGCTTACAGTTTCACACGAAGTGACTGGAGACCGTATATTTTAGTATACAGTGTAGTGTGAGATCTTATGACCTCACGTTCACAAGCAAAGCGATCAGTCCATTGTCCGAATAAATTGTATCTCGGAATTCAACTTACTGTTGAAAGCGTACAACAATATTCGATATTTCTAGTGTTACGTAGTCCTTTAGTTCCTTTCAAAATGCTTGAGTTGAATGGTCCTGATTCATGCCATGGTGCTGGTTCCTGATATTGCCCCAAAGTGTCAGATAGGGACCAATAGGACTTAAACATAATCATAACTCCGTGTTTTGACGGTACAGTTTCTGTCTTACCCTAAGTGAAAACAAGCGTGATATTATTATGTTATTCCACAGTTCCAAAATTACGTTCTAAAGTAAAGTAACAAAACAAAAAAGTTTCTCATCACATCTTCGACAAAAAAATCACAAAAGCAAAGAAGTTTCCGTATAGAAAAGTTAAAAACTCCATATTTTCCTTTAACAAAACCATGTTTATTTACCCTTTGGGCTGTTATGTTAAGTTACCTAACATGAAATTATAGCAGTTTCTTTACAAAACTTCCATAACGATCATATAACTGAAACTCGGTCTTGTTTTCTCGTTCATTGTAAACCAAATGACAACAACAGGTTATTTCTGCCGGTTACCTGTTACCCGATAGTTATGGACGCTTGGATTTCACAAATACAGTTCATAACTCATTTCTGGAATAAATTATTAGGTATGTTATGAAACACTTTTTGCTTAGTATTGATCGATTTTCATGATACGGTGCAAGTTTAGGAGTAAAGAAAATCTTTTAAGGTTAAAATCTACATCTAAAATATCGATTGTTTTGAACAATCACATCATCATCTGTATAGCCTCTTCCCAACTATGTTGGGGTCGGCTTTCAGTCTTACCGGATGCAGCTGAATAGGTACCAGTACTTTACATGGAGCGACTGCCTATCTGACCTCCACAACCCAGTTAGTACTGGATAATATGATATCCCTTGGACTGGTTTTGAACAACCACATTTTACAAAAACAATAGCAATGGTAATAAATCGATTGCAAGTATTGCAACAGGTGCATAGGTAGCTACAGCAACGATATAATTTCCTCAACCACTTTACAACTTCCTTCTGAAGATAAGCATCAACTCTAAAATCTAATATTACAGCACGTCGCCAATACTTACTACTTACCAAGTAGCCACATGAAGCTCGTACAATCTGACCAATTCCTTTAAAAGATTTTCAAGAAGGTTGATTGTGAAAATTTGTTTCGGGTAGCTTGATGACTGGCTTCTGGCGTCTGTACAGTAAAAATTACGTTTTTAGTAAAAAATCGATGTTATGGTGCTTGAAACTTGTGAAGAAGCTGAAAATTTAGTGGTTAATTAGGAGTTGATTGACGATTAATCTTTCATTATATAACATAAAACAAATACCAACTCCATAACAGAACATGGCGCTTATAGTCCCCGTAAGGTTAGACAAAGGTGTACTTACTTACCTACATATTTTGTGGAAAAACCCAATAACACTTTGCCTGACCTGGCAGTTGAACCCAAGACCTGCTGCTGAGCAGTAGTGCTTGCGATCACTAGAGCAGTGAGGCAGTCCACAAGATTTTGTATGATGATGAAATCACAGTCTTGTCATCAACTGATACGTAAGAACAAACAGAAGTAGTTAATGATCATAAAATCATAATGAACAAGAACAGGGCCGCAGGGGATCAATGACTTGGTTTAATATATATTAAGTATAGAATTTGTAGCCTGTACTTATTTCATTCATAAAAATATTTATAAGTAAGAATTTGAAGAATCATCATTCATCGGTAAACATACGAGTTTATAACATATTAGATAAGATATAATAATTCAATGATTCAGGCGGTTTTCAGAACCAATGGTTTATTTCGCAACTGTGATAATAATTATGTAGTCAAAATCTCGAAAAGCCAAAGAATCAATTGCAAAACTCCTGAAATAGATTTATTCCAATTACTAAATATTAAATAAACGAACCCAAACAGCCACATAAACATCTAAAACCGTACCTGTTTTCTATTCAAACATTGATTCAATCAGCTGTATACCTAGGTACCTGACTGGCTTCTTTTTCATGTTTTAATCATTAAATCAATCAATCAATTTGTGGCTGTATTAAATTAACCTTCATTGCAATCCTTATTGGCTGCTCAGGACCTTCAGGCGATCTATTGTCTCAACATAATATATCTTTTGTCGCAATCACTAAAGTCTCATGATTACAAAATTTTAGAAGCGTTAAATTCTCGAGTGTGTCTGGCAAAGATTTGTGGCTGTTAATGAGTATATTTGAAACATAAGATGAAAACTATGACTGACACTAAAAGCAATATCGAGTGGGCTAATCCAATGATGATTGGGAAAGGTCCAACAATGTAATTAAGTAAGACCTAATACCAGAGTAAAAGAAGATGAGAGAAAAATAGTTTTGATTCATGCATATTCACTTGGAGTCAGTAGCATCTTCAAAACAATAGAAAATGATGCAAACAAATCTCAAAACAAACCGCACACCGCAAATTTCACAAGCGATAAAACAAAAAGCCAGGATGTTGACCGACATTAGTTGTAGATTTATATGTACTGTCGCCAGTGAAGTACTAGCGGCTGCGTGTGGAGGGGGCCGACACGCGCCGGCCGCGGCAGCCCCGCCGAGCGCTCAGCCAGCCAGTTGTCACACGACAGCCGAGCGAGAAAGACGCGGCCTAAACGACCAGCGTGTTCTCAAAACTTTACGCGACTAACAACTGCAGTATAGAAAAACATTATTGACTGAGAGTGTTCAGTTGCAAGTTAAAGTGTTGTGATAGTGATGACATTGTCTTGGAATATTTGGTTCTCATGTCTCCTGGACAAGCTTTGATGTCAGGGATGGATTTGAGAGACCGATTAGTGGAGGAGATTGTTCTCCTAGCGCTGTTCCTGGTGTCAACTGCGGCCAACTCGTTGGCTTTACTTGTTTTCTGCCGTCGACCGGGACTTAGAACTATATCAAATCGGTAAGTTCACCTTTATTTTTATGTCACCTTAGTATCTGTGTAAACTTTAATAGAAAAAGTCATCAGGATTTTAAATCATCAAGGCCAACAAGTTCCCAAATTCAAAACCGTTAAATATTAATATCGTTAGTTATAGACATGTTGTTTCACAAGTTTAGATGGCCTATCAGAAACTGTTGAACAAACACAAGAGAGAGTTGTAGATGTCGTAAATAATAATTTAAATAGACTAAACATGAACGTTACTGGCGAAAGCAATAGTAATAATCGACTTTCGACATTTCAGATAATGTTGATGATGCAAAAGCTAGGGTTGGTAGTTTGGAAATAGTTGAACAAGTACAAGAGGGACATAAAACAATGCAATGAAACTTAAAGCGAGTTATATTTTGAAATGAGAAGTGTACTTTGTTTAATGAGAGCCCTCCCTAAGTTGGGCCATCAGCCAAAACCAACAGTATTATTAGACTTAGTGCTGTAGTCTCTCTACCTGATGCCATACATCCTTTGGTTTATTTTGCGGCCGCTTTGCATGATTTATGATCTGTAAAGACAAATTTTGACGTATTGCAAAACAAAATTCACAATATCATTGTAATTCTGATTGATGTCAATCATTAATCATGAAGTATTGTAAAATATACTATAAAGTACGATATAACATTCCATCACGTATATTTTATCATTCGATTACATAAATGGTTAAGCTCACAGTTACTACTGTAACAATCTCTAGAATATGGGAATCTTCATCTAAATAATTATGTCAAAATGTATACAATCTACACCTTTTATAACATTAGTTAAAATTCCGTCCATGAGAAACAAAGAACCAAATACAGTAATTTCCCACATTAACTTTTATGACTTGGAAAATCCAGTGCTGATAACCAAAATTAAAATTATTTTCAAAAACTGGTTTTCAACATTTACCTCATCAAAATCTAGACTAATTCAAATCAATCGTTCCACATTACAAAAGGTTTATGTACGAAATCTATTTGGTCACGAAACGCTTATTTTACTTCAAGTCAAAACTTTTTGCAACATCCGAGACATCAATGTGGTCCACTGCTTTGTCCTGCTGGTTGCCTGGTACTAAACATTTTTTGCTCAACTCACTTCGAAGTTTCGTCAGAAGGTCAAGCTCATAGTTTCACAGTCCCAAAACTATTTAAATAGCAAAAATTAACTCATTCCATCATTTGTGTGGATAGTCTATCAAAATGCGCCTAGATTATTTTTTTGTATATATGGCATCGGTCGGTAGTAGTTTTAAGTGTATTGGAATCACTTGTATCAACAAATGTCCAGTTGCAGTTAATTTTGATTAATTTACCAAATGTTTACATATCGCACGAAAATACTGGATCAAAACGTGGAGAAAACATTAATAATCTTGGAAAAGCTTGTATACAAAACACGCCCAATACCTGCTACAAAAGTCCCAAACAATGTTTTCTAATACAGAAGTAATTTAAAACAAACTTTTCCTCAAACATTCCATTAAAATAATCGTTATTCCGCAACATTATTATCAGAATACTTGAAAACTAAAATTCCCAAACTGATAACTCGATTAATAAAATTGGCCTTTGGTTCCGGTTAAGGCCATAACTCGGTTCAAGTTCTGGCTGATATAGAAGATAAGAGAAACCCATTAGACACGACAACAGGCCGAAATTGCACAATGAGAAAGTAGTAGTTGGACTACAATCCATTAGAACCAAACTTGGCCCATAAACATCACAGCTGAAGTGAAAAATGGGCATATCCTAGTAATTGGTGCAGTTTATCAAAACATCAATTCAATATTTACAGTAGCAGGGCGTATCAAGGCAAAACAATGCTTATTTGCTTTGGCTGATAAGGAATCATTGGCCTGTGAAGATATTTAGGGCGATAGTCGTATTGGTTCTTTAGAACATAAACACGAAAGTGTATATTCAAATTTGATTGTTCGATGACAAAAATGGGACATGACAAAATAATGATGATCATGATTTAATTTAGAAAAAGCAAAAATCATCAACATTGAAAAACATAAAGTCCACATTCGAGAGCACCGAAAACGAAAAATTAGTCCTAAAAAGATTTTGACACTGATTATGATTATTGGAGTAAAGTAAAAACGAAAGAGATGACGGAAATACAGGCAATGATATCAGAGATGCACTGCTTCGAGATAATAGAAACAAAAACTATCTGTTCGCATTGTTTACTATATTTTTTACGTCTCGTCGAGAATTGGCGTATCATTCATTGTTGGTCAATAAAAGTCTGTAATAATCTTGTTTGTTGTGATTTATCAGGTTTTTAAACTCCGATGCACTTCTGTGTTCGAGATTTAAATATCACGTCTGAGATCATAGAGAGAAATCTTTGCTTGCTATTTTCACCTGTGATTTTCACAGTCACTCTGATTTGGCAGATACCGGTTTTTCACAATGTAAATGGATGTCTGATTAAATCAAGACTTTCGATACACTGAAAATAAAAATGATGTGCTACCACAACTGTTGTCTCGCGTTTTTTTATTATCTACTTACTTGGTTATTTGTTCTGACATCAAACGTGCCGGAGCCAATTGTTCCTGATTCTCTGAATCGCGTTTAATCGTCTTTTTAATTAGGATTCCTAACTAATTTAAGACATCGCTCAACAATGCCGATGATTTCGGTCTAACAGGCGTGAAAGTCTAGAATCTCGCCGGACCATGACTCCGATTTGCATCACGGTATAGATTAATCTAGAATAAGAAACGGAATTCCGAAGATTTAATCGAGATTACAGTATTAAAAACACTTGATTGATACTGACCTCAGTACGTGAGCTGTGTTATGAACCCGAGCCACTAATGCTTCTACATCGTTCTCACATATATGTATAATCTCAAAATTAATGATGTAACCAAGATTTTGTAACAATATTTTGATTTTAAAAGAGTGTCCATGGAGTTTCTTGCCCATTCTTCTCCATAGAGATCTACGCTAGGGAATGGGCAACTACAGTACTTTCTCAAGTTATTATGCCTTGTGACTGGGACTGTAGCTTTGATTTTCTTTTTTGTATTTTTGACTTTCAAAAGTGCCGTAATGGTCTAATTGAAATAAATGCTTTGAGTTTGAGTTTGAGTTTGAATCAAAAGAACAAATGACTTCTGCCATTACTAAAGAACTCATTAACGAACCCCTTGTTTATACCTAAACAAACAATTCTTTTAAAAGTAATGATAATGATTCTGCTCAATTTGGTGTCAAATGATTTAACGGTCGAACGGAGAACTTGAAAAAATAAGCCAATCAACGCCCAGAGCTGGATCACGCTATCCGATCATGGATTTGATTAAACTAGTTGATTCTTTCCTCATTTCTTGTTTCGTCAGTACTGTCAAAACTGGAAACCGCGCCTTCTTCATTCAATACTATGTCACTCTAATCGCTACAATAATAACATATACCTACTATTAAATTTGATATGCTAGCGTTCACTAACTTCATCAAACAATGCATCTACTTCATTAACTACTTCGATAACCTCTTTCGATAGTTATTCAAGTACGTGACTTCTATTAATATCCCATAGTAACTGCAGCGGTTGTTCCAAAACTGTTTCTCATGAACCGTCACCATGATTCATTCAATCCTGACCCCTAGTTATTAACCAGCCAATTGTGAATGGCTCAACAGGCGTGGGTACCTCAAACATTGGATGTAGTTTCGCAATTTGTCCGGGTGCCACGCAATCTAAAGGTTCAAATGCAATAAATATTCTGTCGCTCTCTTGTGCAGTCTTAACAGACTGTTCCTCATCGATTAATAATGATGCATTGGGTCGGATGGAAAATCACAAATACTTTTGATTGTGGGAACCAAGACAGCTAATGTAATTTCTTTCGTGTCCGTCAAAAATCTGCGTGCATTGACTACATTATAAAAACGTTTCCAAAATATTTTATGCGCGGTATCTCAAACAAAATTTATAGCTTTCCCTGCCACGTGTCCGTGCATTGATCGTGCATACAAAGTTTGATACTTAGATAATATTCACTTTCGGCTATCCTTTTGTCTGATTCCTCATACAAATCATAAACGCTATTTGTATTGACTTTAAATTTCCTTACTTTGTTTTTTATTGTCCATTCCTTATCTGTATCGAACACATTGTTTCTAAAATATTCAAGTATTTGTTAAGAGGAATTTGGTTTAATGTTTATTGTTGAATCACGACTAAAGAATTTCAACTCGTGTAAGCCTTATTTACAAAAAATGCTTCTGTTTGGTTAGAGTAGAAAAAAACGGCTTAATTTTTACCTTTGTATTTTTAAATTTTGTAGAAATTAGTTACACACCCGTTTAAAAGGGTCAGAGCCCATTCGTCCCCTAAGATTCGCACCCTGTGCCCACTCGTCCCCTGGAACTTTTGAGGGGCCCATTCGTCCCCTGAAGAAAGTTTAAAAGGTCTAGGTGAAATGTACAAATACAAGCGTATTTTGACAATTTCTTAATCAATATCCTCAAATCAAGTTCTAATGAAATCAAATCCCTAATTACATACTTAATTAAATTTATTCTGAAATAGAAACCCGTTTTCATTGATTACAAACAGACATGTCATTACAAATAGATGTTATATTCATTACCTTTACCTCGATTTCGTTCGGTTGTTTGATAGTAATGCAATTTATTTTATATCTAATCTATTAGCGAACGGAAGAATTAGATTGAGTGAGAGGATAATCTGTCATTACTTCTTGGCTCAAGGTTTACATAAATGTTTTTTGTTATTGTGGATTTTCTACATCTGCTTTGAGGAAACTAGTTCGTACAGTGATTATCACTTAGTTCGTAATGATATTATTATAGTTCATGTAACCTCATTAGTTCTTACTGGCATCATTACTTCACATAACCTCACGTGATCGTGATTTCTACCACCGCATCTGTTAATAGTGTGATCATTTTTATCACTTGCATAATAGTAATAGTTTTAAACTGTAACAACAGTTGTAGAGTATTGAAAGGTCGAGGTAATTATTTCTGGCTTCATGCCATTAGGTTTGTAGATTTAAAATATTCTTACCTGCTACATTTTGTCATTGGTTGCAAATTGTAATGACTAAGTACTGGTTGACAAGTTTCTTCTTTTCTTAAATCGCTGTCTTTTTTAAATAAAACATCAGCGTTTTCTTGTAGACTTAAATTTTTATATCAACTGACCGCTCGCCTCACAATTTATCTTACGCCTTCTACAAATAAAGTAAGTGTACCGATGAATCAGAGGTAATATATTGTAAATCAATGCAACGTACTGCCGGATAACAGTTATTATTGAATGGAAGAAACCTAACTAACCGCAGACGTAGGTATGGTTAACACGATAATCCTACTCTTGTTTACTTAGTCTTGTTTCAATGAATAACTATTATAGATTTTGATTGATGTGAAACGTCAGACGATGAAGTCCTGGCATGCCGCCGCTAGTGTTGAAAAAGGCGTACCTTTTGAATTTGGAACGACAAAAGAACATCTGGATAAATTAATGCATAGGACATGTGATAGAATGGAACATGTTCCAACTAGGTATTTTATCGCAACAATAATTAATTTATACCAAGTTACTTACTACTTTCTGAAAAATATGCATTATCCGAATATGACAGCTAATTATGTAGGTACCGCGATATCCAAATTTATTACATAATATTATTATTTTATCTTACTCTCTTTATCAGAGTTTTCCAATATTTTTTACATAATAGATTTTAATCGCGCTTCATTTTAAAAGTTAGACCAAAAAAAGACTGCAACGTTCATTCTCACACATTTCACAAGTTTGTACTTGACCTCTTATTTTGGAGATGTCAAAATTTGTACCGAGCCGAATTTAGCGCGAAAACTGACAACTGTCAACCGTTAAAAAACATAACATTTGTCTTTGAATAGTAACTTTTAAAAAGAAACCCAAAGCGATTACCCTAATGAACTATTTAGGAAATCAATCAGCAGTTACCTATCGGAACATTCGGAACACAATGCCGGTAACTTTGAGTTTTGTAAAAGTAGGCATTTAGCGCTGTAGGCTACGCCCGAAATACTTCGCGTGGACACAGCGCGTCAGAGAACTCGCATGACTCCGCGCGGCGACACAGTATAGAAATATGCAGTAGGTTATGTAATATTACTTGACTTTTATGAAATTATTTTTTATGATCAAAATTTGTTAGGTACTCGTAGTAGCGATAAATTAGAGCTTCGATATAAAATAATTGTCTATAAAATATTAGAATATAAAATAGGTAGTCATAATTGGGCAGTTGGAATAATTAATTGAAAATAAACAGCCAGTTTGCAGGTTTGAGAACTGTAAAGATAAAATTTTGATTTGTTTATGTTTTTGTATTATTGTTTTTTTTTTTCAAAATAATTGTATTTGAGGAAACTATTTCAATTTCAACTACGATTATTTACTTCAAAGATAGATTTGCATAAAAAGAACCTAGGGTGTCAAATAAAACAAATTTATAAAAGAAATCTATATAATAATATAAAAATTAAAATTAATTGCTGTTCGTTGGTCTCGCTAAAACTCAACAATAGGTCGAGGTTTGTATAAAAGATAAAAAATAGGGGGTAGGCAGTAGGTAGGTGGTTGGTAGGTAGTAGGTAAGTAGGTAGTGGGCAGGTAGGTACTGTAGGTAGTAGATAGGAAGTAAGTAGGTAGTAGGTAGATGGTAGGTGGTAGGTAGATGGTAGGTAGTACGTAGGTAGGTAGGTAGGCGGTCGGTAGTAGGTAGGTAGGTAGTAGGAAAAGGCGCATTTCAACGCATGCCGTTTTACAGTACAGCTAGTTTTAAATATTTTCGTGTACTATCGTGGTCTTTTCCGCCTGACCATTTTAATTTTTTTTCGCTTTTAACATGCAGAGGCGCCGAGCCACGCCCCCTTAAAGTTTGGGCCTATTAGGAAAACGTCAACTTTGCCGCGCAAAATAACAATAACTCGTTTGGCGTGCGTCATCCGTGCGCTCGGCCGATTCGGGATCTTTTCATTCATTATTTCTATACAAAGTCAACGGGTCGGGGCTAGAAAGCGTATCTATGTTGCGAGTGCAAGCAAAAATTAGCTTAGTAGTGGTCAGGCGAGACTGTCCTCGATAGTACTTTAGTCATCTTAAAATTGCCGGTTGCAATTCTTGAGGCTGCCCCACTGACCTATAACAAGAAGTAAATGAAGTACCTATTTCACAGATGAAATTGATAGGTAGATATTGTATTAGTATTTACTTTTCGTTTGCAAACGCCAGGCTGAGATATCGATATAGACAAAATATGATTTACTTTTATCAAAAATCTTAGCGTTCTCTAGTAGTACTGATATTTTTATACTGTGGATATGTTTCTTTTTCCCTTCTCTCTTATTGCTTTACACGACTTTTTTCGCCTGCGTTGTTTATTGCCCATTATAACTAACAAAAACACTCTCAAAAACAGACGATAAGGTGCGCGAAGTTGTCGCGGAAAAAACTGACACAGGTCCGTCGTCTATAAGCGCCAGCACGCGACTGAACGGGCCTGTCGGAGCCGCCGCGGGCGCTTTTAATTAATATTTAATCGTAGTAATTAAGAACAACATTTTATCAAGTCAAACTCTGCGAATTTGTCTATAACTAATTAGTTTCTTTAATATAGTACAAAAATGTAATGTAAAAAATCAGTAATATAGACATAATATTGAAAAAACGTTATAAAAAGGGGCCACTTTGCGATTTTTTTCTATCGAGTGAAGTTCATCAGGTCTTGCAACTGAATGCGATTTTGACTAGACAAGATCCTTAACTAATACATATATTTTTTTTAAAATTTAAAACACTATATTCTTTGTCTCAGATTGTTTTAAAAAACTTAAATTCGGGGCCACCTAGCCTTAAATAGCAACGTGATCTATTTAATCAACTATTATTTAAGTTACTAACAGTTTACATCAGCCTTCAATACTCTTTGGATTAGAACGAATTACATGTATTCAATTGGCAAAGTTAAATTGAATAAAATAGTATCTTTGATCACGCTTTGTGAATTATTTTAATACAATTTACTCGCATTGGTTGTCGTCTATGCTACAAAAAAATTACCTACGTACGAAAGCTAGTTTTGACAGCACTAAATTATTTTTTATGACAGACACAGGCTTTTATTTATCCAGCCTAGTCCAATTTATTCCTAAATGAAACTGTAAATTTATCTGTGCCCAGTTTACGTCTAGTGAATGGCCTCATGGAAATACTTAGTCGTTGACAAGAGGATTCACTCAAAATGTTACTCAGGATTTTAATCCGGTTGTCAGCGGATCTTGCGAAAACACTAATTTGTTGCCTGTGGAACTGTTTTCACTTGTTTCTTTTTTAATATATCTTTCCACGGACTACTAATAAGTGACGCTACAATCCATCTTTCTCGCAGTAGAATAATAGACAAAATTAGAGTAGTTTTTAAATCGATCGCCTGACATTGTCCAGACTGCGTGGTTTGACTTCTATGTCAAGTACTTTAAACTACTTGAAGTATCTATTAGAAGTGCTGCCAAGTTCAATAATAACCGGACATATAAGAAAAATTTCTTTATCATTGAATTGAATCATAAATTAGAAGAATTAACTATTAAATGGCCTATTATTAATATCATGAGTGAAGGAGATCTATATTATTATACTATTTTTTGGCAGCTCCCGGTCACTATGACTAATCGTAAAATTACTGTTTTGACCTTACAATAATACGAATGAGGCCAGAGAAGATCAATTATCTAGATTTAAAGCCGGGTTACATTATTTTTTAATTAGTTTTACTTCGATCGTGATATCGTTGAACAAAAATTTGAATGTCAATTTCGAAGTTTGACATGGAATATGTATGAGCATTGCCGGCTGTTTATTACTTTAATTTACATTATACGGCTAGGCCAACGTAAAGATCGCGTTCTTATAATATTTTGGGTTTTTACCTTTTTGATATTTTACGGGTAGTATTTTCTTTTAAAATTCCTAAATTCCATTGATAAAAAAATATTGACTCGTGGGAGATACGCGAAAAAAGATGGCTGTCTCCAAATGCAGATTTGGATCTGTCATCCATTTTGTTTGACAATAATTTACTACCCATATATTTATCAACTCACTAAAACACGAAAACATTTTAAATGTTTAAATAACTGAACATCTACTAAAGCTAAATTATAATTTCGTCTACCCTACATTAAATCTATTAAGCGGGACTTGGCACGATATTTTATTGCCTTTGCGCTTATAGTTTTAAAACATTTGGAGACCATAGGAAATTATTTAAAATTCTCTCTTTACAGTGAATAAAGAAACCGTAAAATGTATGTAAAAAGCTTAAGTGCAGCAGTTAGGTTGGGCAACACTAATGACGTTATCTCAACTAAAGTGACTTTCTCAGACATTTTCACCTTTTTTACTATCTAAATGGGCACTGTGTAGAACGCAGTCACTGATATACTGGCTGGAAGCAATATGTAAATGACGACTACATTTTTTTTCAAAAGTGGAACGCGTTGACAACTAGACGGAAACAAAAACATGCAATCGAAAAAGAAAATCCGTGTGACAGCTAAAAAGGCGGGAAAGTTTTGTACCATAGATAGAGCTCTACTATCATTTATCGACAGTATTTTAAAACGGAACTTTTTCTTTTGCGTTTTCAATGTTCATAATGTATTTTCAATGTACGTCAATCGTTCTTACTATAATTTAGAAACAGCTTATAGAATTCTAGAAGTTCTCGAAGAAGAAGAAAGTTCTCAAAGTTCAAATAAATCATGAAAAGTGACAATAAACTATATCCCTACGACGCAAAGACGTCACAGGGGATCTGTTTCAGAGCTACTCATTTATGGGCATGAGGTATTTATAAATTTGCTGGATGATTAACGACACCATGACGCGTAACTCGTCTAGATCATAAAGCTTGAGACGTGGGCGTCCACCTCTCGATTGACTGAGCAAAAACAAACGTAGAATATGTTCCGTTCTACGTGTGGAATCTCATTATTCATTATACATTCATAATAATAATGATCTCCTTGTTTTCAAAGGAAATAGCACGCGTAAACTAAATGGGAACGCTGAACCGGAGGATATCGCGTTCGCTTTACAAATCCGCATTAAATAACCTTCAGTGTATTCAAGGAACGTTTTCTTCGATAAAAACAGAAGTTACTTTGATCGATTATTTATCGATTAAGATAAATTAATCGATTCGTCAGTCGAAACTAGTCGTCTGACAAATGAGTGATGTAGCTTTCATTAGTAAGCCTGTTAGCTACTTTCCATTCTTTAGAATTCGACTTTATTGTTTTAGCCTTGATTGCTAGATTAATTACGAACGCTTACTGACGAAATAGAATTAATGTATCAAATTCCTTGTTGCGAACTCAGATATATTACGACAAAGGTAATAATCAACACCTATTATGTAAAACTACGCAAACATTGTAAATAGTAATGTCATTAATGACATGTATTGTAATTAAGAATGGTTGAAAAGATATTCACTCATCCCTCGTGCCAGGTTCAAAGAACTTGATGAGTTGTTTTACAATTAAGATTTATTCGACTTCTGACTTATATTGTATATGCACCTAGATTACACGAGAAAGCCCTTTGTCATTGAGATACAAAACAAATATTTCAAACTAACACTTAATAACTGTAAAAAAAATATGCATTTTTTCAAAAATTTTAACATAGTGTGATTAAAACAACCTGTAACTGTAACGTTATATCGATAGTTGCTACTTGTACTCATAACTAGTTGTAACGTCATGCTCTTATTGCTTACTGGGTGGGCAGAAGTCCCAGGCATCTATAATTACGTACCGTTCCCTTGGTTAAATTAAGGTTGACCTTGCTTTTAAAGATTACTGCAACTGTTAGTGTGTAACTCTGACCAATCTTCACAATGCTTTGTAAACCATAGTGAAGTTTTGCACTATCGACTTTATAGACGTACCTACCTCGTAAACCAAACCAACTGTCAATAGTGTCAATTTCATTTTGACAGTTCAGTTTTATCTGTTTCCCTCGCCTAGTATAATGATTTTAAAGTCTACGACTAATGCTTTCATTACCAGTATGACTAACACTTCAATCGAAATTATTTTCGTACTCTACAGGATGCTATGATTTACTGCAGCAACGGAAACGGCTAGAGCCACATTTTCGGAATGCATGAAGGTAAAATAAAGACTTTGTGTTCAAGAATTATCGACTTATACTTTACTTTGTCCGCAATTAAGGTAATTACGACCCTGAGTTAGAATAAAATGTTTTGTTTATGCAAAAAGAAAAAGGTTATGCCAGTTGGCATATTGTCTATGGAAAGTGTTGTAAGAAGTGTTGTAGGCTATTATAAGGAAACTTGATGTTAGATTGGGGAAATAAGCAAGGTTTTAGTCAAATGTGTACGAATCTTTGTTTCTTTTTTACAATTTACAATTTTATCATAATCTTAATTTATTCTTAAGATCTTTGTATAGAACAAAGCATTCTAGCAGATGGCATTGAAATGTCTGTGTAATTCAAACATTTGGATCATCATAAAACAAGGAATAAAATAATTGGGTCACAGCGCGCTTTAAATGTCTAAAAGAATCCTCATTAATAAATCACTTTACTCACATAAATGTGGGCCCAAAATATCTCGTTTGAAAAAGCATTTTACTCTGTAAAATATAATTACATAAAATAATTGCTGCCACATTATTTTCCACAAGAAAATGCCATCATTATAATTAGCAAGCATTCTAAAAATAACCAGCTTTTTATTTTATACGATTAAACCACGCCAAGAATAGACAATATGATTCGTTTTTTAGGCGACTTCTTGTGCGGCTTGTGCCAAACAAGCACCCGGTATAATTTGACAGCTCATACTGGCGCTGCAACAAAAGTAAACGTCAAAAATATTTGTATATAGAACGTTTAAATGTAGTTCCTTAAATTGCCGTGTCTCAAGATACTATGGTCAGTAAAGTAATAATTTAAATTTTAATCTATGTATAGGTAGGGCAACTTTTTTGGACTTTGCTCCTATTTTATTCATTGCGTGGGCAATACATTGGGTTGAAGCAATTAAATTTCTAATATTAATGGACATCGATTTTAACAGTACCTTACTATGAAACGATGCATTATTAAAACATACTTGAGAATACAGAAATAGATCGATGGTAATAGACAACACACAAGTCAAGGTACTTCATAGCTGTTCTACTTGAAACAATATTTTTTTTTTTCGTAAATTCAGACTAGATCACGTCATTTGTGTAAAATCAGGTAAAGTGATATTATTTTTATATTTTATGTTATTGCGTGTTGATTGCGTAGGAGTCTCTCAAGTAAACACACTCCCCAATCTCATACTTTAAACTCCAAACAAAAAGGATTTTCTTAACTAAGACCAATCAGTATTACAAGGCACTTATCTTGAATGAAAGAGTAATCTATATAATTTAGTTCCAAAGAAACCATTTAAATTGATTACAGTAATTAATATCGACTGTCAATAAGCCACAAGGCTGTTAGCTGCTGATTTCACGGTCAAGGCGCCATTGTTGTAAAAAAGATTATTTTTCGCCTGCTCATCGTTTTGCTTCAAAACCTCGGAAAGTTTTCTAGTTATTTGAGTACTTTTTTCAATTGCAGACATAGTAGGTACACGCTATTTGTCTATTAATATTTCAATACAATTCATTTTGTGTGTAGTTAAACTCTATTTGATGCCAAAAGGTCGTGAACTTGGCCATTACCAAAGGTCTTTATCTATTTAATCTTACAATAAACTTTTATATTATATTCTGTCAATGCCCTTACCTAAGCTAAGTATACACAATATCCTGAGACTATAAAATTTTGCAACAACCGCCTTTCGTCGCATTTAAGGACATAAAAATCCTAAAATAAACATCAATAAAATTAACGAAAGTATGGCAACTCCTATTCCGAATTCAAATATGGAAGGCAATGAATCAAGATGGTGGGTGCAGTCACGAAATTTATTCTAAATCGGGGTTTGCATGGCGTATAGTCGTTTAATTGTCCTTCAATAAATCGCTAACATCGATAGTTTTGAGGTACGTCTTTTTAGTATCGACTTTATATATTGTAATGAAGCAGGAAAATTCAAGTGTATTAAGTAAAATGTTCGAAATGACACATTGGTCCGCTTTTTTTCTGATGACATTTCCTAACATTTTTCAAATATCGATTGCAAAGTTCGTCTCACGCTTTACCAATTTCCTTTTACACTATTGCCGTACGGCCTTTAAACTTACAATCATATTGCTAGAATTGCTTTCGTATAGCCTTTGGCTGACATTGCGAACGCAATTAAATAATTTTGTAGTCCATGTAATTGCACAATTTGAAGGGAGCGGTGTAAATCGTTTCCTATTTGTTGTTAAAGCGTAATTAGACAAGAGTTGCAAAATAGTTACATGTTTTCTATCTTGACAGTTGACAACGGGAATAGGAAATATTTGTTAACTGAATTACAGATAATAATCATGGGTAGAGTAAACTAGCATAAAAAATAATATTTAGTTCAGATTTGTCGCTAAACCATGGTGTTTATTAATCAAGACAGTTTTTGTTTTAAAAAAATATCTAACTCGCCACAGTGCTTGATATTCATTTGTCTTCAATCGAACTAAAATGATAAACATCACATTAGAAAAAATATTGTCTGTTTCCTTCCAATTATTCTTAACACAAATACCTAACTAAGCTAAATTGTATTTGGCAAGGACCTGTCATTTACAGAGCGTATAGTCAGGATCAATGATATTTAATTAAACAGATATGTTATGAGCGCGCAATCGTGAAGACTCGAAAACGTGTCAATTGGCCTGTTTTTCCTTTATTCTGCGTCACTGCGTGTATGTGAGCTGGCTCTCCCCCGCGGCACACTTTTTTCGGTGGTTTTGTAGGTGTATAACATATCTGTTTGGTAGAATATCATTGAGTCAGGGTAGAATAATTAGATAAGTCAGGAGCTGTTCACGTCACTCATTGTCATTGCTGAATTATTTGGCAGCAGTGGAAACAATTGTTGCTTCACTTCACTAGTCTATTTAGATTGTATTTACTTCTACTCTCACTCATCATTCACACAATGGCTGAAATTGGGCCAGCTTTACCATAGAGTAAAAGAACAAGAGAGGACCAATACTCAAAAGTTGTCAACGTAGAACTTCACCACAATCTTTGAAAAAAAGTTTAACAGGAAAAGATTTTCTCATGAGAAAAAATACTATTTAATCGATCTACCTTCATTATCAGTTATAATATTCTGTACTTAGGTATGCCTGTTATTATGTTTAACGCATTAAAATCTCGGGACATGTTAGTTTGACGTCATTAATAAATCCGGGTTCTACTATTGTTTGTGGTCCAATCTGCGTCACGTCATCGTTTTCTTCTCAGATTTAATTGTCTCTGGGTAATTAGATTCAGTGGATAGTTAGTAAGAAACAATTAATTTTAATTGTTTAATCAATTTCTATGGCGACTTAGATGAGATGAGACTAGAATAGTAATGTGTTTAGAATATAATTTAGAAAGGAAAATGTCCCAAGTTTTATTTCATAAATTGCGTGAATATGCGAGGACAATACTTTACATAAAACTTAAATTAATGCTTAACACACATTAATCTATTATTTTGTCCTTAGCCATAGAGAAGATAGATAACACGATGACACTAAGTCCGCCTCTGTTGGTACTTTGTGCTTGAAGTGATAAATAAATAAATAATACAATTAAATAAAAACTGTCATTCTTCTCGTGAAAATCATCTTTTGAAATAGGAAGTGAATATAATGCGACAAAAAAAATATTGGTGTTTGTATTGATAGAGAACGGAAATTAAAACCAGTGTTTTCCGCCATTGTCAATAGAAACGCGTATCTTCTTTCATCTATTCAATATTTATTGCTTTGTTGTATACTTCCTGTGCATCTGACGTTTTATCAATGTTTTTACGAGAGTGACAGAAATGGAATTTAACTTACGCTCAAACTGCTTACATGATTACAAGACCACTAAATCTCTAGATAAGTAATACTGTGTATCAGTTTCCGAGCAAATAACAATCCCTCATTATTATGTAACAAACAACCTACTTTAGAGAATTTCCTAAACACCATTGTTTCTAAGACTCAGTCATCTGAACAATTCCAACTAAATCTAAGTTCTAACACTTGCAGTAGCAAATTCTTGGGGACAATAGTAACAATAATTAACACAATCGATGTTTTTTTCGATCGTGAGAACTTTGCACAATAGAATAGCCCGGATCACGTGTCGTCTAAACGTTGACAATTAGAATTGCTATTACAATTGCCATTAAGTTGTCATCGTCTGACATAGGTCGTGGAACATTTTTCTATCATTATAAAACAAAAAAGAATTGGTATAAAACGCAAAACATTTTGTATAGCAACCATCAAAAACTTACAAAGCTTCTTTTTCTGTTTGAACAGTATGACAGTATGATGAGCCACCTGCACAGCCTGAAAATGGATTTTAGCTTTTGATAAAAAAAAAACTCTTCGTTATCTGAACGATAGAACTATTTCATAAAATAATCTTCCAAATCCCACTAATGAATGACACAATACAATTTCAAATCCCCGTCTAAACCAACGTTCCAGAAAAACTTCATTTATGTTCTAAGTATTACTCTTTTCCACGTGTCGTGCGAAACGAGGTCTCGTGCACCAGGTAGATGTAGGTTTTGCCTTGATGGCCGCTTCCATTGACCCATTTAACTATGTGCATTAAGTTAGTGGCTTTTGCAAACGCTAGTTACGGTTTTTGGGTTAAGTGATAGGAAGTTAAAGTAACTAGCTACCATGTTTTGTCACATAACAGTTAAAAATCTATCACTACAGCTTCGTGTTCATAAATTATAATTCATGCCCTATATAATAAGAGGCAGTATAATTAAATGTCACAACCTATAGAACATCAAGTGTTCAATAGAGATTCTAGAAGTTTGCATTTACGCGCCAATAAATTCATGTGACATTAAAATTTTCCAACATAGATTCGTAGAATAAAGACTCCTTTGTTTTGTTTTTTTAATGGTCGGACTAGTTTTTGTAAAAGGCATCTCGGAATGGGAATACAACCCACAGGTATGTGGTCACCAATATGTATAGACTGCAGACCTGTTGCTAACCACACTAACCTTGCTATCTAGAATACTTAATCGGGTTTTTCATATATTTACGGACGGAGCTCATATTATTTCCAATGGTTTGTACGAAGATTCTTACGTAACAATAACCTTGCGGAATGAAAGCTAGCTTTCTTGAAAGTAAACTATAACTACGAATTGTTATTCGTGTAAAATTAAACGTGATTTACGTATAATTCATAATATGGCTCAATTTTTTCTCGCGACATAAGACTGTTTCTGTTTCTTTGTACCACAAAGAAGAACCATTACCTAAATTAATTTATGCATAAATGACTACCACCATGTTTACGATCACTCAAGCGGTCAAGCCCTATTGGATATGAGAGGAAAATTCCTTACAAAGTCTAAGTATTTAGAAAATAATTCACTTTGTTTTAATAGCTTCGCATTTACACGGTATAAAATGAAAAAACTGAAGTTTACATTAACTACTTGTAGACAGGGTTGGCAAATCTTTTCACTAAGTACATTCTATCACATTCAAAAGTTAAAAAAAAAAACATTAAGGGTTCGAAAAACATGCTTGAATATTTTCATAAGTAAAGTTTGAATAACTTTGACACATTAAACAAACTGTCAAGACTTCCCGCCCTTTCATAGACAATGAGAACCTTTTCAACCTTTTTGCTTTGCCTTCCTAATCAATTAACACCAGTCCATAAATTACCAAACTGCCGTCTGCGCTTAAACTTCAACCCTATATCCTCAGAATTAGGTCAGCTCAGGTATTCGTGTTACCAGGTGAAGGTGAATGCAACGTATTCAAAACAATAACAATTATTATAGAGAAAGCTTTGATGTATGCAGATTTTAAATTTAATGGGACTAGTCTTGAAAAGAGTTCGAGGCCCTTGTTTGATGGTGCTGCTGAAGGTAGTGCAAATAACGTTTTTAAGTAGGTTAGTTGGAATTCTTTGGAAATTTCTATGATTATGTTATGCCATTTGGGTAAGACAGTCAGACGGTGTAGGTTTAATTAGTTCTTTACTCTTTGCAACAATTACTTATTCCAGTGGGTTCAAAATCTGACTACATTTCTCCAATACAACAAAGAGGAAACTCAAACTCTCTGATTATTTTGACTTCAATTTACATTTTATCCTCCAAAATTTTCCAGACGATAACTCACTCAAATATCTCGACAATCAGTTTCAAAATTTAAACCCATGACATTGGAAACAATGGGGTTAAAAATAATGCCTATTTTGATTTTTTCTTATCCTTCACCGTCGCCATCTTGAAACGGCTGCGCATAACAATGGCGGCTTCCGTTCACCCATGCGCACTGTCACGCTGAGGTATAATGATACTTGGATTGTCACTATGTCAGTGTTATGCTTTTTGTTTCACGTCAACAGTTTTTCATGTAGTAACACTGTGACCCATGTTTACGGGTTGAAAATTACAATTGTCCATTGTTTAAGTGAATGTGTTAGGTTCATCGGAATTATGATAAACAAATTCGATTTATGAAGATTAATAATTTTGCGTATTTACGTACAGAAAATGTACTTTTCTTGGAAAAGGGCACAGATGTTTTCCTTTTTGAGACAATTGTTCAGGAATTTATTTTTATTCTTGGTAATGACAGTGTCACAGATTATAAAGCGAGTGGGCCAGTTAGTGACATTTCGGCTAGTAGCCAGAGCTCTGATCCCAGGGAAATTGTATGAAAACATAAATAAAAATGAACAAACAACAATACTTATTTTAAACTTGTTAGTGCTATGGTTTACTTTAATTAGCATTTTTATTATGTAATCGACCTTTGCCAAAACATTGTAAAAACCAGATTAGTTATTGTTATGATAAAAATAACTTGTTTCGACATTCCGAGAAAAATATAGTAAAAAAATAAAAAAAGCAAAATACTTTGTTGTGGTCGATAATCAAATGACTAATTAGAACTTAACAAATATTGTTTAACATCCGTCTCTGAAATAACTACCGCTAAATATATTACAATACAAAGTTCCTTTCACTCTTGTATAATTAAAAATCCTTTGTCCATACCACATACAGGACCTGTGTCTCGAAACTGAATATTTCCTCAATTCTTTTTTTTATATTTCGTGTCTACGAAGGTTGTTAACCCTTTTAATTTTACGAACATAGAATGTAAGCGTTAACGACATTGATCCTGGCAGGTTTGAACGAATAGATTGACATTTTAAATGTGTTATTTTTAATCTGGGAAACTTCTAAATGTCAGATTGTATTTTTGAATTGAGTGCCTATTAATATGAAATTGTAGGAGAAACTATTGCGAGCTTCGTGTTGTAAACTTTAATTACACTTAAACTTGAACACCACATAGTTTTAAATGTGAAGTACTAAGACCACTCGCTCATCTTTCTAAAGATTTAAGATCGAAACGTAACCTTGACTGTTCAATATGTACCAACTGACTGCAATCTTTTTCTAGATCTAAAATTTGAACATGCAAGAGGAAAACGTGTACCCAATCGGTATTCTTCGCCACAATATTATGCATATTTGTGGTAAGTAGGTACTACTCAATACTATATACTTGTATAGGCTGATAAGATCGCTACTGTACTGCATTATTATTAGCCGTTACTGCCGCCAGTGTTCTTAATTGAAAAGTTATCAATCGACTTTTTCAATCACATAAAAAATAATAAAAAAATATTTTATGTGATTAGCATAGATTAGATTATCTTTTTATTAATGCAGTGCCTTCCTTGCGTATTTGTGATTTGGCATTTCAATTTTATTAATTTTGATCAATACTCGTTATTTTATTAATGCAGCTACAGGTATTCGTTTAGGTTGCAATGCAATTCAATAGTAACTTCTAATAAATACTCATACACAGATGAGTTTCCCATTAATTTGTTCTCTTTGACGTGAAAACAATAATTTATGCAGTTGTATTACTTAGTAACAATAAAACATGTTTGTACAGCTGATCGAAAATGCATAGCTATAATATCATTTATTGACTTGCATAACTGTTTGCATTCCATAAAACGAATAATTGTTGTAGTCAAGTTTAAAAATAGTAAACTGTAACTAGGGTTTGCTCCCGGGAATTCTCGGTACTAAAAATACCGGGAATTCCCGGGAAATTTGAAAATGTTTAGTACCGGGAAATCAAAACTATGTCCCGGGAATTCCCGGTACTGCACAAACACTAAATCCTTGGTACGAAATTTTGATTATTAAAACTGCGTGTGTGGCGCGCGAACACAACCACGACAGAAGTACGTGCACGATTCGTACTCGAGGGTAGTCGGTACTATTCGGTAGTTTTCGTTTCGGATTCGCATCTTCCCCGCCGCCCGGTCCGCCTGCCACAGTGCCGCACCTAACTTGATACTGTGACGACGCGACGTAGTGAGTGTTTTGTAAAAAGACAGAGACATTGGACAGTCGGATTTACTTCAAGACCATCTTGAGCCACCGAGTGCATCAACCTCTGGCATATTTACCCAAGATAGGCAAATGAGCAATAAAGAGGAGTTAAACCTTGAAATCCAAAAAGCGATCGCAGCTCCCGATCCAAAATCAAACCAGCCAGAATCTGATACAGACAATTCACACATTGCATCCTTGGTAAAAGTAGAAATGGCTCTCTGGGAGAATGGCGGACACCGTGGACATTATCTTACCATAGCTCACAAACATTTAAGCACCATTCCACCAACCAGTGTTGAACCGGAACGCATATTCAGTTCAGCAGGATATATATGCAACAGATTGCGAACAAGACTAAGTGACGAAACCCTTGACGCAATTTTATTTTTACGTACTCACTACCAACAGTTACGGTCCTTTAAAAAAAACATTTGAAGTTATTCTCACTAGGTATGGCACTAAATGCATGACTGATTATTTTTAAAATTATTTTGTTTTCAACATCATTGATGCGATGATTGATATCTCTGGAAGAGTAAATATTTTGTTTGTTATTGTTAAAAATGATTTATGTTATAGTAGTAGAATTAAGGAACCTTATTATAGAGAGTGCTTGTGCATGGCACGACAGAAATGTTAAAATTATATTATTATTTCAATCGTTTAAAAACTTTGTTGATTATTATTAGATAGTTACTGTACTGATTGTAAATTTAAAGACTGATTGTGAAGTGGTACTGTGGTAGGTTGTGATTTGTAATCTCAATTACAAAATTTATAGCTAATTAGTAAATTACTAAGTTGATTAAATATTTTGAAAAGTGTCTGGGTGTTTAATTTTGTCATACTCATAAAATAATAACGAAATTAAAATATTTTTATCCAGTACCGAAGTTTCGAAATTTCCCGGGAATTCCCGGTACTGGGTAGGCTCCAGTACCGGGAATTCGAAAATCCAGTTCAGTTCCGGTACTGCAATCCCTAACTGTAACTGACACAACAACTTTTTTATTTTTTTTAAATGCTATATATTTGTTATATTGTTATATATTTTTTTAAATAGAGCATTGGAAACCTACCCTAGGTTTCCACTAACTTGATATCAAATTGAAAGATATGCTTGTTTGTCTAGAAAGCATATTCATTGGCACGTAATGCTTTGTCTACTAAAGTTAGATAATAAAAAAAACCTATATTATTCAACGTAGATCCCATTGAAGGTCTCACGTAGGACCACAATGATATGTTACACGTTTTAAATTATTTGTATTCTACGGCTGTCTGTTTAATATCAAACAAAGATCGATGACTTCAAAAGGTTTCGATATTTCATGAATATGTTTATTACGTGTTGAAAGAAGAAAAAAAATGTAGGCTGTTTTTTATGCATCAGGCGTATGCACGTGGATGGCCTCTTTTCGTATTATTTCTTTAGAAAGAAATGAATAAAACAAATGACGTTGGCAAACACTAGGCATAAAATAAAACGATTTAAGAAACATAAAAAAAGAAAATGAATTGTTCCAAATTCGAAACTACAAATTGCCGCGAAATTACATTTTGACATTTCTTTGAGAATTATTGTCATACATTTTTTACTTTCGCTAGGTACGACCTCTTTTCACGCATAACCTTCAGTGCGTTTGCGTTGCGGGTTCGTTCATTCCCGATTTGTGTCAAAATATAAACTTGACGTCATTATGTTAACAGATAATAAGGTCGTAAGTTCACGGAATCACGTAATACTTCGCCGAGAAAAACAAATGAAAATTGTTAGGAAAATAGACGCTTTTGTGTAGTAAGTTTACAGACATTGAATAAAATAGCATGATGTAATAACAGCTGTCTAACCAATGATTGAAACGTCATCTTATTTCTATAATGGCCATTTCACTGATATATTTTACTATAACATCTAAAGTTAAATAGTCTTGTTACCATTAAGTTTATTAACCCAGAGTTCGTTCAAGAGAGAGTGCAGTTTCTAGTGTAGACTTGCGAAGCAAGATTCCAAACAGGTTCTAACGACGTAAGCATTCGAAGCTCAGTTAAAAAAAAAAACAAATCTGCGAACTATTTTAATGAATACGTAACAAACAATGCAAAAGTGTGCACGTCATCATTCTAGTATAAAAATAATTTTTTAATTTACATGCCCCAAAATAACCTGTTGACGTTGTCGTGGAAAATTTAATTAATTAATTAGGTAGGTACTATGTTAATTTTGGAATATTTTGAGTATAAATAGCAACTTTTACAGGCTATTGTGTTACGACATTGGATTTTACGTTCTTAAGTTTAGGTTTTAATTATAAATTGCCGTTAATTTCTAGATGTTTCGCGAAAGATTTTTTAATGAAAATATAACAGTTGAATATCGTTTTGAGGTATTCACAAGAAAAGATAGTTAATCCTCTAATGAAATAAATAATACAGACAAAAACATTTTAGTCTCACTAAAGCAAAGGCTGCCAAAATGTTCCTAATAATTCTGCCATTACTAGCAAGACATGCTCATAATGGCGTATTACGGCCAAATCGGTTGGCAATTACACTTCATGACACCATAGCGAAGTTAATTGGTCATTTAGCTTTCGGCAAACGTTTTGCAGGGCTCCATATTATTTATCGTTTTTTTATGATGGTATGTTTTGTTCATACAAGGCTGACAGAGCTATCAATTACATTTTGAGGACCAGTGGCACCTAAATCCAAGATAGTCTTTGACGTATCTATCATAGGATGTCATTAATAATGCATTTTCATTGTTCTCTATAACTGTAAAAAAAAAAAGTTAAATTAACACGTTGGCAACAGGCATTTATCAAGATGTCTACAAAAAAAAAAACAATTTATATCAGAAAAAAAATGCCTTTCAGTTTCTTGGCACAATACTAATTTCAGTACATAAATTATTTCTAGATACTAACAACCACCTAGTCTTATTTTGACAGAGAACAACTGTAGACTGCCAGCTATCACTTTTCAAACGTTTACGTCAATTTCCCGTTGAAATTATTCTAACAAATTTATTTTCTTCTGTCTATTATCGACTGTAGACCATTTTTCCTTTGAAACTTTTTAGCCGACTTTGGCACAATTTCAATAAGATTTGACGGATGTCTAGCTATTTTAATTGTCTTGTCTATGACTAGAGCAATGAACTATTCTACACTTGAAATTGGCTAATGATGGTGTTAGACAGTTCAACAAAATTTATTGTTTTGCTATTACGGTGCAAACTGCAAATATTATGGCATGCTCACACGATTCAATTTGGTTGCTTTTTACAATATTGTCATAATATTTTTTATTTTTTTCTTTGATTAATAAAGCATCTATACGGATATGCACAAACGGAAAATCTTTACATCCCACATCCACAAGATCATTATCTAAACAAGTTATATTAATTAACTGGTTTGTGACATCGTTATTGTTTGCAAAGTTTATGTTCATGGTGGGCTGTAACCCACTGAAACGGCTTCCTAGTTCCTAGGTATTAGTAGTTTGAGTACTAAGTACCTACGAGGCCTACATTATGGTACGTAACTATTTATTGTGCAGTAAATAAGGATACAATTATTTATTTTGGTTTTATGGGTATTTAAATTAAAATTGCCCATGTTAAGATTTTGTATTCAGGGTAAAAAAAATGTCTGCATTTCGAAACGGTTGATCGTAAACCTGGTCCAATTCATTCCGAAAAAAAAAACAATGCCGTAATATCTCTTCCGTTGCACAAATATATTTTTAGCAGCCAGTTTGTTGACCTCCAATGTTTACTCACAGCTTCATAATAAAATTTTCAAATGACGTCATAAAATTTAAAAATTTGCAAACGCGTATACCGCGGCTAATTTGAAAAGTAGTATGTACTATCTGTTCATGTAGACCGTGTCGCATCCTACTTCTGAATTTGACCAGGTAACGCTGGCTTAATTAAGCTTAGTGACTTACAAATACTTAACACTTTTACATATTGACACGGTTAAGGTTAAAAGTATGGTTACAGTTTCCTAAAAAAAAAAACAAAAACTACTTCATTCTATACGGAAATAATGCCGAGTCGTGCATTTTATCATGTTTTTTTTTTGTAATCACAAATGGCACTGGCTACTTCCGAATAGGTATTTTATTTTTTATCTGTTGTCACTGCTACACAGATGACAAATGTCAAAACTAATAAAAAAGTCGTCACACAATTCATTCGTAGTATGAAATGTTGTTTCCGAGATAAAATGTGGTGTTTACAAACAAAATTATGATTGTAGAGGAAAAAAAATATCTACAATCGAATTTGTTAAAATTAGTTCAGGGTAATAGTGAAGTAATGAGTGTAGAGTTGTTTGATTGTTTATCTAATAATTGTTTTATTCAAGAGCTTTCCATTTATAAAATCTGACAAGCTAGCCACCCACTGCTTTCCATTATTCACAGTTAATTACAAAAACATTCCTCTAGCGAACAATTTACAATCGCGTGCACTTACGTTAACTGTCAACTCAAATGAACGACCTTTTAAAATAACTAAAAGAAAAAAACATATCAAAGTCACAAAAAAATAAAGATAAATATCAAAACATTTGTAAACAAAAATCGTAAATTCGCGTAATATCAACTAACTTCCTTATATGAGTCAAGGTTCAACAGCTCATCCATCATAATCAGTTCAACTGTTTTCGAGATTCGGCGACACATAAACGTAGTATTGCATCAGCGTCCTATTTGTGGCGAAACGGGATAGTTTTAGGAAAAAAAATGGCGAAATTTATTTATATCTAAATTTTATATAAAATATTTAATAATATAATGTAATATGTTGATAGACAAACGATTCTATCATTGCACGTCACTAAGTGGAATTATAAAATAAAATTTATATTACTATAAACCCTGTCCTCATGCATAGCAGCATCTTTCTTCCGGTACAATTTATTTATGATATAAAGTTTCATAGAAATCTGTTTATTTATAAAATATTGGCACCCGAAAAGATTTATGGCTCGGTGTTTTTAGACCAGTTACCGCGAGAAAGTTGCAAATCACAACTGATATTAATCAAAATAGTTTTCGAGAGTAACAGGTGATACCACAGGAATTAACGAACGATTTTTTACATCACATCCCCTTTAGAGGGGGGCCTCGGATCTTACAATCATCACGACCAAGCACGCCCGACATGCATGCTCAAGAAAATCCTAAAGGATGCAGCTAAAAATACACTGTTCTCGGCTTCCCTATTCAACTCGCAAACAGTATCTTTCCATGGTCCAATTTGTCCCTCTAAAACGCATCTAGGTAATTTCCTTCTCAGATTTCATAGTTATGTAACAGAGCAATATTCGTCTCCGACTTGACGTTTGAAATCGTTGAAAAACGTCACCTGTCTATTTGGAGTCTGTGAGCGACCTTCAATAGTGTCAAGCGATTACAAACTTTTTAGTTTCGCTGTTTTTTTATGAAATCCGGTGTTGGTTTTATAGTTCGCTTCCTGGGGTGTTTAGTTTCATGAAATATATGAAAAAAGGTATAAATATTATAGTAGCAAGTGCGAGTAATAGGTGCATTGGCTTACAGACATTCATTTGTTTCGTAAAGGACGCTGTACGAATAATATAGACAAAAGATTTTTGTAATAATAAGTAGTTCAAGATTTTATTCTGCAACAATAATAACATACTTGGAACCTCACGAGATCTAAAATTAACTGGCTAGGTAGGTAATGATTGTCGCTTGCAACCAGTAATGGACAAATAACTTCAAGAACTTTAGATTGTATCTTAAATCGGGGTTTCCCCGACCTTGCACTTTTATTTTTGGTAATATCGACCTTAAAACACAAATAAATCATCGTGTTTACGAAATTGTGGCAAATACGCAAGCTTATTTACATCTTAGCACTTGTTTTTATAAGCTGCGATGAAAACTAAATAGTTTTCAAGTAAATAATGAAAGGTCATTGTAGCAAGGTAACCGGAATGAAAAATTTACTGGTAGTTAGACTAGTAGTTTCAGAGAAAACATTACGATAAGGAAAAACAAACATCGATAGATGAAGCTGTCATAGCTAGTAGAAATAATAATAAAAAATAAATTTCATTGCCGTCATGAAAAAAACTAATGATCTAAAGAAAATAAATCTTACTATTTCACTTGACATACATATTCGCACATCCCCGGATGTAAAGGTTTATAACGTTTTGAATTCTGGGAAGTGACATTGACTGATATTTAATATTTATTCGTAATTTCAAGGATTTTATAGACCTAGAGTATAAACTTCCGGATCAGTGATTACACTCGCAATGATAGGAAAGTTAATATAAAGTTAGAATGTTAGATTGGTTGCAGGACCGTTAGGTAATTTCGTCGAAGTGTGTTTTTTCGACAGTTTAGTCTCGTTATTTATACTGGTTTCTGTATCAAACTTTCTTTTAACATCAATTAATTTAAACATTGCATAAAAAGATTCGATTAATTCTTTAATTTGTTTACATCTATCACTTCTTTACATTCAATCATTGTAAACAGCTTCTTCAAGTATTTTAAAACTAACCTTACTAATACTGATTACTCCAATGTGCATCCGACCATTAAATTAAATTGCGCTTACTTCCAAAAATTTTGCAAATCCGAGATCATAAACTTTGCATTGAGTGCGTCTTGTACGTAATTGGCCTCGACACAATAAAGAATTGCCTTTTGTTGTTAACATAGCAAAACAGTTTCTACTTTACTATGGTCATATGCCATTAAGACCACCTTCGCGATCATTATTCAAACATTAGATTTGTATCTATGGGAATATTTAAGGTTAGGTGAGCTTGCTGACTGACTGATAGTCTTGTTGGAGTTTTATAACTTTCCCTTGCCTAATATGTGTTATATGTATGTAGATTTAAAGGTGGTCCAAAGAGACATGAAGTCTTTCTTAATAGAACTTCATTTTCTGAACAAGTGCCAAAAACAGTCTTACAGCTTCTTTGATTATTTCTTCTACAGCAAGAAATTATGCTTCAAACTATTCTAAATCATTCCCAATTCATGGTAAAACAATCAGACCTCCATCAATGATGTATGCATTTTTGCAATATCGTATCCGCCTAAAAAGAAAAATACCATGAATAATTGCAATCTTTTCAATTGATTTGATTTTCAAATGCCAATTCTCTGTATTTGAAGGCCGATGAGGAGACAATGTCATGCTTTATATGATCTGCAAGGGCACTGGTTAACATTTATGTTAATACAGGAACAATCTGGACTATTGATAAAAAAAGATCGTGTTTACAAGGTTATTGAATAGGGTTGTAAGATGAGCGAGCTTATTATCTAGAATTCTAGACATGTCTGTTTCTAATCTGTGTTCTTACACAATCTCAATGCGAAACATGAACTCTGATCTTAATTATGACAAAATAAAGTAAATTGCGCATCTTAAGTTTTATGAACGGAATTTTTGTAGATAAAAAAAACAAGAATAAGTTTGGAAACCCCAACGTAACTGTAAGTGGTGTTATTCCACATGTTGATGCAAAAACTATTCCGAGACCCAAGTTTTTTTGCCCTTATAATGGATATCTTTCAAAACTTGTGTGTTAATGTTAAAACAGATGAACATGTTTTGAGGCGACTCTAGTGAATCAGAGCGCAACTGGTTTTACAATATTATACTAACGATGTTAAATCGAATAATAATGAGTTCGAATAAGATTTTGAATCGATTCGGTTTACCGCTAATTCTAGACTGTCAGAACTCCTTGGTTTTACTCATTTCTATTTTTAAATTAAACAACATGTTGTCCGGATAAAATCCTGAGAATTTATAAGAGGATTAAAGATTTGATGGAATATTACAATTGGTTTTTCCATGCTTTCAGTTCAGTTTGCAAAAATAATTCCGGTTATAAATTCCATGTTATAGAACCAGTTACACTATTCAACCTGCTTTTATAATCATGTCGATTTCACGTGGAATTATGAATAGAACTACTTCCCGAATGTTTGGAGTGACTAGCTGTGTATTAGACCGTCAGACTTTACATGTGTTTGTTTGTTAATATTATAGGCAACCTTCCCTTGAAGATTGTTGAAATATGGAGTGTTAAACCGTTGATTTTCCTTTGAGCAGCACTCTTCATTGACTATTTTAAAACTTAGTTTATGGAGAATCAATGTCTTATTTTACGATGTGTTCCATAATTAAATTACCTTATGGCCAACAAAACATTTTTACTATTAAATATTTACATCGTTGCAATGTAATTTTACTGATAAATATTTATAGGATCTATTTGCTTTAGAGCAACAAATAATTTCGGCATATAAAATAAGTGCTCTGTTAACCGATATAATTTACAGAATACAGATACGAACAATATAATAATGGTTCTAGATTTACAAAATCTTACAAGTTACAACTTCAGTTAAACATTTAATTAGAAACTTTACTTCTACAGTTAATTACGGATGTGCTTGCAAATTATTTTAATCAACTTGTTTTAGTCAATTCACTAAACTTGTCTCTATAGTCTTGTCTAGACAGGTCCATCAAAACAATGACATAACTTAGACAGAAACTTACAGAAATTCTGTTCGTCTGGTTTCTACTCAAGTTGTAAGTTGAATAAATTATAGCGTGTAAAGTAAATTAATTTTAATGTACGGTGGACGCATAATTAATAATGTTTTGAAGACTAAAAATTGGTTGCCTGTAAAGTCGGTATACGGGCGAAAGTTTTACGTGACAACGACTTTGAGTGGTAAAATAATTTTAATGTGAATATTCATTCGTATAGTAGGAAGAAGGATGAACGGACGCGACGCGTGCCTCTCACTCGCTCTCATTGTGAGCGCATAACGTGAGCGGAGCGTAACGCAGTTTCTTGAAGTGTCACCCGGCAAACCAATTTATAAGACGTTGTCACGTCAAAATTAAATCTAGATTGAGAAATATTCAAAGTCCAAATTTATAGTTGATGATTTCATGTGTTTATCACTTTTTTTGTCAGGAAATATTTAATGCAGAAACAACTAGCTATTAAACGTCTGACATTCACATTATTAGTACTAACAATAGTAATTATAAGTTTGTTATCAAATAATTCGTGAACATTGTAACTCGGTCGGATTGCGCATGAGTTGCGGTGTTGGTCAGTTTACGAAAGTTCTTGCACTTCAAATTGTTCAACATAATCTACGAACACATCTATTTCTTGCGACAGTTCGAATCACCAGGATTAATGGGGACTTACGTAAGTCAAGGCTTGTGTGTGTTGCCACTACGTGTTAATCAATATCTTTCCGCGGAATCGCTTGGTTGAACCTCTTTAGTGCCGCAACTGATCATGAACGTTCCGTACCCTGAGTTCATGGGTTACTATATTTGTGAACAATGTCGGATGACGTGGCAAACACAATGTATACAAACAATACCACCGACCTAATCGGTTCCCAATGTTATCGTTTGAAGCAAACGTCAAATTAATTGCTGTTGAATCAAATGGTACGAAATATGGCCTTTCTGATGCAACCTTGCGGTGCGCCAACGTCGAAACGTGAGGGGCCGCGTAAACATGACCCTACCGGTACATTGTGTGGACGTTGTACAAGTATGCTAACGTAGACTTTTCATTGTTACAGGTTCGTCATCAATCTACTTGCGACGAATCTTTTGACGACCTCCCTGCTGGCGCCCGCGCTGTTCGGCGAGCACTCGGCGAGGGAGGACATCCGCTCGTGGGTGGAGGCGGGCGACGCGATCGCTGCGGCCTGCAGCCTGTCCTCGCTGCTGTCCATCATGCTTATCGCGCTGGACCAGCACCACGCCGTCACCGACCCGCTGCGCTGCCACACGCGCCTACTGCAGCGCCGCCCGGCCGCGCTTTGCGCCGCGACATGGCTGGCGGCTGCATGCGCCGCCGCCCTCCGAGCGGCCATCGCCGTCGTACGCCACTTCTACCCGCTCGAGCCCATCGTGCAGGGAGTCGAGCAGGGCTATTACATCGTGTACTTAATACTTGGAGTCCTCACACCTATCGCCATCGTGTGCTTCATGTACGCAAGGATCTACCGCGCGGCGCGCTCCTCCGGCCTCCGAGCGCGAGCGCACGGCGCCAGCGCACTGCAGCTACACGAGCCTCCCAGCATACTACCCGATCTCGCTGAGGAGGGGGAGGGACTCACTCTTAAGATTGACGGGCCTGAGTGCTCCGTGACTATGGAGAACGACAGGAAATTCGGGCCATTCCTATTACCGCCTGAACGACCAGTTCGTTGCCCATCGGTTGCCAGTTTACGCAATTCCCGTAAGGAAGGAAAGTCTAACGAGGATCTGAGGAAGGGGCTGCCGGCCGTAAGCTCGGCGCCTTCACTAGCGGCACCGCTATTAGCCGTACAGCCGCGCACGCCGCAGCCTAGCCATAATGGATCCAGAATCACGTCGATCAGATGCCGCATATCAAACGCGTCATTGTTTAGATATAGAGAAGAATCTCGCGCGGCCCGCGTGGGGCTGCTGACGGGCGCGCTGGTGATGCTGCACGTGCCGCACGCCGTGGCGGCCGTGGTGTCGGCGGTGGCGCCGGGGCTGGCGGACTGCGCGCGCACGCCCTCGCTGGCGCTCTTGTTACTGGCGTCGGCGTTGTCACCGTTCCTATTTGCGCTGCGGTCGCGCCGCGTGCAGAGAGAGGCGCGGAGAATTCTTCTGCCAGAGAAGAGCGCGTGGGAGAGACCGTCGGGGGTCGCAACTGCGGCAGCGGTGGACGGGCAGCGCGCACGTGCTGCTCTCGAGCTGCTGCGCACGCTGACCCCGGGTAGCTCGGCGGTTGAGTCAGGCGCGGCGGGGAACGGGGAGGCCTGCCGCGGCTCCTTCAGCTCGGGTGGCAGCACGCAGCTGTCCTCCGCGTCGGACGAGTGACCGCCACCCCGCGCGCCCGCGCACCTATCCTCGCGGGTGCGCTTCGCCCCGCGTCCCACCGCTCTACTCATCTGTGATACTAGGCTAAGCCGCAACGCGCTCGGCGCGACCGTTAGACTGATTTAGTATTAAGTTAATTTATTAATGTGTCCATGTACCTTTCCGCTGAGCGGAGCCAATTTTTATTACCTGATAAACGTAAGAAAATAAAATGGTATTGAAGTGAAATTAACTTGTCGTTTTGATTACACGTGACCCTAATAGTTGTCGCGGTTTGATAGCAAACCGCAACGAACACAGTTTACACATGAGTGAAATAGAAATGCGAAGGTTGAGACTTGAGACCTAGTGAGGCAGTGACTCATTAAATACTAGGTGACAACACAACACAACTATACGAAGTAAAGTAGAGGCACTACTGCCAGTACCAATGTTGCCTAGTAACATCGAAAGATATTGATAATGAAATTGAAAAACACTATTTATTGCCAAGCCTTCTGAAACTAGTGATACATATCACTACTCTGCTATACTGAAAATAACAATATAACACAAAAAGAAAAACACTTGGAACGAGACATACTACACATATTGCAGCGACTGACAATGATAAAACTGAAGAAAGTAAGTATGAATCGAATATCGTAAGTATAGAGAAATAAAAAAAAGCGCTGAATGTTGATACCTAAAGGGTAGATATTACATAATTATATAAGGTTCTAGGTGCATTCAACGTTAGGAATGTAACAATTAATACAGTTTATATAAATACAGTTAAATAAATACTTACCATTAGAAATATTGCCTAGCTAGTAACATAAAACCGATAACGGAATTGTTACACACATAAGTGCCAACTAGTCTGTAACAAATGAACGACTATAACCGTAAGTATGGATAGTGGAAATGATGACTGAAATAACAGTATGACACTATAAACATAACATCATGCTTATGATCTCCAGTGGGTTAGCCAGAGGTGAACCTGTATTATACCTGTAGTAGTACAATATTTAGCCCCATAGAATAGGTGGCTAAACAATTGCTATCAACCGTCGTGTGGTCTCCGGCAGAGTAGAATAGAACCAACCCATTACACTCACGGGTGTCGTATAAGGCGACTAATGTCTGAGGCAGAACACCTTGCGCCTCCGTAGACCTGAGAATGGGCAGCAGCGTTTTCTGTTAGACTTACATCACTGCGATCTCCAATCCACCTGCCAAGCGTGGAGATTACGGCAAATTCCTCCCATTATGGGAGAGGCTTATGTCCAGCAGTGGACGTTATGGGCTGTTGTTGTTAGGGTATGAACAAAGACCTCTTGGGTGGGAACCTAATGTTTAGAAGTGTAACACTTTGTCGACCCTAGGCTTAAAGACTCAGCAGTACAGTATGCGTCCACTAGACCGATGAGTGAGACGTCAGAGAAAGATATCAATAACATTATAAAAATACTCGATATAAGAAATACTTCAAATGCGGCTGATGGTGCGAACAACAATCAAAATGAAGATAGTAAGTAAGTATAATGAAAAGATCGTAAGTATAAAAGCAGAAAGAGAAATCAAAACACGCTATGGGTGAAAAAGAAAGAAAAGATTAAAAATCTAGACACGATACGAACATGCAAGCGGATTCATGATCGAATCACGTTATCTACAAACAAGTGTACACACACACTGATAGGAGTAATCCTTTAATACCCTCTTATTGCCTGTACATGGTAAAAGAGTGGCAAATTAACGGCTGACATACATTATTACATACAGGGTGAATCCCAAAATCCCAGAATGACAAGAGTTGTGTCAATAACATTGCCAGATCAGAAAGTAAAATTAACTGATAAATTGGACAAAATTGATAACAGAAATTAGTTTTATACAATATAAAATCCACAGATTTATTTACAGAAACTTTCATTGAGGTAATGAAAAACGATACATGGTTTATTTTTTTTGGTTCGTACGAAGAGATATTAGGGAAAGGGCAATGACCGCTATTCTCATCTTAACTGGCACCAACTTATAGTACACTTTATAAGTAGCATTAAAGACGCTAAGATCGTGTTAAAAAAGAAAAATGAAAATGAAAATGAAATCTTTATTTGTAGACATTGGTTGTACAGGGGTGTTCCAAATCAATATTAATAGCGAGTCCATCTATGCCTTGCGTTGAAGCATACAAATTAAATCCATACTTAAAATCTATTATCAATTTAAATGATAATTCATTATAATAACAAAAGAGTACACAATGACAGAATAATACAAACATAAAATGGAATCAAAATAATATAAAAATAAGAAGATTACATGTCACATAAATAAATGGGTATTACAATTTGATTTTATTAGCTAATATTATTTTAATTTCAGTCAAGGTTTTACAAATGTAATAAATCGGATGTAGCAGGTCTAGTATCTTTCATTTAAATAATCATTAATTGTATAATAACATTTTTCGACTAGAAATTCGTTTAAGCATTTTTTGAACAGATCTTTATTGGTAATATCTATAATTTCTTTAAGCAATTTATTATAGATTTTGGGTGCCATGTGCCATACCTAAAAAAATTTTTACTGAACACAGCTTTTTTGTGTCGTGTTATGCATATTGTGTTTTTGTACCGTATGCTCTTTGGGTGGTTGTATAGATGTAGATTTGCTTTGACATAGGTGGCTACTTCATATATATAAAGACATGGAAGTGTAAGTAGCTGAAGATTTTGAAAATGTGGCTTACAACTGTCTGTGCTTTGTATGCCACATATTGCCCTTATGCATTTCTTCTGTGCTTTAAACGCCATTTCTCTGTCTGGTGAGTTCCCCCAAAACATAAGTCCGTAGCGTAATGTTGATGAGACATATCCGTGATAAGCCATTAATAGAGTCCAGCAATATTTATTTATTTATTATTTATCTATCCAGATGCCTAAGAATTTGGTATGATCCGTCTCGCGAATACTTTTATAAAAGAAAAATATTAATGTAAGTAATAGTTTTCGCAATGAAAATCCTTACACAAAGGACACAGACCACTTTCCATGAATAAGTTGTAATCAAATATAAGATTAGTGCTCTCATCGCAATAACAATAAAATTGTACTACCCTGAGTGCATTACTGCACTTCAGTATATTTTAATATGGACATTACCCAGCTGTTAGTACCCACGTGGCTTTGAACTTGAACGTACCAATAGTAAAATGTATATTAGGTACAATGTACGTTAGGTACAATGTACGTTGGAGTAGGTACTTTTTTTTCCAATGACTTAGCATTATTTGCTTGCTGATAATTCCTACTGGAGGCCTACGAATTAAATCATATTTATTTCTGTAAATTAGATAAACAGAATACTTTTACATGTCACATCATGGTATATGTTCTAAAACTACGTAGATGGGGCCGGTGTTTCGTACCTGACTACTCTGAGAAGAAACATCCGAAACAAACTAAGGGGTCATTTAGTCTCTTTTGAAGTCCAGACATTGGTCAAGTCATAAGAGGACTACGCAGATTAATGTCTGAGATTGTCTTTTGAAGAAATAACCACACAGATTTGAGTGATCATGTAGCTCGACTCAATTGAGACTATTGATGCCATAGAAGAACCAGCTTGAAATATTTGTTAACACAGCCGTATTTGACGGAAAATCAAATCAACTGGTATCCACCACAAGATTTTAACAGGACTTCAAAGATAATTCCACGACTGACAAATCGAAATAAAAATTGACATTTTTTTTAAAAGAAAAAACATAACGTTATAAGGTACATAATAATGAATTGAAAGGTTTTAAGCACCATTGAGCTATTACTACTACGAGAGAAGACAGCGTGAACAAAATCTGTGCAACAAGCGGGGCAGTGCGGGGCGTGCGGGGGGCGGCTTACCCCGTATATAGATGCTGTGGCGAGCAAGCCACTGAAACCCCCGACGATGCTATCACCCTCTTACAGGAAAGTAGTACAGACACCAGCACCGTTCGTAGAAAACACAAATACAAACCGGCAACATTCCGTCCTCGCCGCCGAGGTCCGGCGCGACGTCCCCGTTCAACCCCCCCCCCGACCCTTGCTCGAGCCAGCCCGCGATGCTGAGCCAGTAGTTTTAAATTAGCCCCAAATTAATAATAACTCAGATCCAGCCGTCCCCTTGCTGCCCCCCAGCGATGCCCTAAGCAGAGGTTCGTACCCCACAGGAGGTGCCCTTAGGCGTGGTCGCTTAGCTTATAGTTATGCCCCTGGCTGGAGGCCTTACACTCAAGGCATCCACAGGAATAGCCCGGTTAAGCAGTAGCCAGTCTCCTAGACTGAACTGCGAGATGCCACACATAAAAAAAAAAAAACTGTGAACAACTGTGTGTGTGAACTACGGCCGGCCGACCGCAGTTGAACGGAGCACAGATTTTGTTTTTTTTTTGGGCTGTCTTTTCTATACGTAGTAGTAATATCTCAATGTTAAGCACAGAGGCTTTCATGCAGGAAACACTGCAGTATGTACTTAGGCATCCTTCATCTGTATGAGAAGGTGTAGGCAAAATAATCCACTATGAGTTCGCCAACGTTGTGGGTTAGTGAAAATGATGATGATGGAAAGAGTAATGTCACAGTCATGTCTTCAAATTTTTGATCCTAGGACATGCCGATTTTCACATTATGGTTTTATTCTTACTATTTTCAGAACAGCTATACAATTTCACAATGCTGTGTATCACCTCGATAATTTTATTCCGGAAAATTTCGTTTTTCTATTAACATTGGACATGAGTATGAATGTGGATGGGTATAAGAGTAGAGGAAGACCAAAGAAACGATGGATGGACTGCATGAAGGATGATATGGCAAGAAAAGAGGAGTCTGATGAGATGACGAGTAATAGAGAAGTGTGGAAGATAAGAGACATTCAGCGCCGACCACAAATGAGTTGGGATAAGGGAAAGAGAATGATCAAATCAAAATCAAATCAAATCAAATCATCTTTATTTGTGAACACAGGTATTGAAATAAAGTTTGATGATGTATTTACAAAGCCGTGTGGTATCCGGCAGAGTAGAATATAACCAACCCATTACACTCACGGGTGTCGTATAAGGCGACTAATGTCCGAGGCACACAACACCTTGCGCTTCTGTAGACCTGAGAATGGGCAGCAGCGTTTTCTGTTAGTCTTTCATCACTGCGATCTCCAATCCGCCTGCCAAGCGTGGAGATTACAGCAAATTCCTCCCATCATGGGAGAGGCTTATGTCCAGCAGTGGACGTTATGGGCTGTTGTTGTTGATGTATTTACAGTGGTTTTGGCGCTACAACCCCATTGGTCCATCTGGAAACTGCGGCATAAAATATGTTGGAGTAAAAAAGATGCTCATAAAACCTGATAAGTTAATTCGTTGGATACTAATGACTTCTTGATTACTTGCTGGCTAACTAATCAGCCAGATTTGGTAAAATAAGCCGTTGACTGGAAAATTACTTTAAATCTGCAACAAGTCCAAAGTTCTAAATACAATAATAATTGCAGGTAAAATATAGGGTAAAATCCACCAGGAAATTACAGGTACAGTTTGCATTTCACTGAACTCACTCTGTCGGCCACGATGCCAGGTGAGACAGCGCGCTTTTTGGCCACGCCGACATCAATTTTGGAATTTGAAATTGGACTTTATACACGGAAAAATACTAGCCTTTTCAGGATGACCATGTCTTATTGCATGGAATTCGATTCTATCACCACAAAACAAAGTTCAAAGTTACCAATTTACCATTGATTACCATAAAATACATAAAAGTAAGAACACAATGCGATTTTTTTAATAATAACCTAGTCAAAATGATAATCTTAAAAAATGGGTTGGTACTTGGTTATCGTTACGATACCGTAACGTAGACGAAGCGTGGAGCTTTAGTTCGTGCTAGGGTTACTAAGACAGATCGAGGTACTTAGGTCCCTTAGAAGACAACAATGCCCAGCCCCTAGGTCATTGACCGGCCTTGAACACGTGTAAGTACTTACTGGATTTGATGAATTGCACGTTGTATTGTAAGATGGCCAACAATGGTAAAGCGGTCTTTACATAATAGTTGAATACCTGAGCTATGTAAAGGATTTTATCATAACAATTGGTTTGCAATTTAGGCCCCAAAAGGTGGACTGTTGACCTGGTGAAGGTCGCGGATATTCCATGGATTGGAGGAGCATAGGACCAGGCAGGCAGGCAGGTGGTGGGAGTTATGGCAGTTATGTTCTAAGCATAGAAGGGCCCTGGGCCTCAAGTCTGCTATTACGTCAATAGTGTCGGAATGGTCTATCATTGATTTCATAATTGTTAATTTTGACAAGTTTGGTAATCTACTAATATGATGGCGTCATTATGACTTTCCAATGGTCGTACATAATGACAAATGAATGACTGGTGCTATTTACGAACTTCTTATTATCTAAAACTTCAGATTTCTTAAAACAATAATAAATAATTTATTTAAAAAATTATATAATTCGAAATATGGCGGGTTTTATAATACAATGTCAATAAAACACAATTCAATTACGAGAGCATTGACCGACCAATGATCTACCATTATGATTTTAGCAGATTAAGAATTTTTAGCAAAATGACAATGGGATGAGAATGGGATCGGGTTGGAATGACGAAGTTATAAAAATAGCAGACTTGGGCCCCTGTTCATATGTCTATTGTCTAGCAGTGGATGTGTTTGGTTGAATGACGAAATTGAATTGATCTGTAAATTATGTTAAGAAATTGACAAAACAAAATATTTGCACATAGAAAGCCTGGTATATCTCCTGTTGGGACTAATGCTTTTTTGAGATAGCGGGTCATCTCTTAGTTCACCACGACTGACGACGTGAGAGGCATCTGCAACGTCATTACGTCAGTCAATTCTGCTGACGAAATGACGTCATCAAAACCTTCTAATTCTGGTCTATGTCATGCTGGTTAATTTCTTATGTTGATGTTTAAAAAAAGAAGTAATATGTGATTGGTGTCATACGAACGCTTTTTTTTAAAGGTAGTCGCGTCGATAGGATTCCTTATAGGTACTGCCAGAAATCACTATCACTACATAATATAAAACAAAGTCCCCGCGCGTCTGTCTGTTCCTATGTATGCTTAGATCTTTAAAACTACGCAACGGATTTTGATTCGGGTTTTTCTAATAGATACAGTGATTCAAGAGGAAGGTGTTAGTATATAATTTGCCAAGCGGGCGAAGCCGCGGGCATCGGCTAGTTATGAATAAAAGACCAAAACTTTCGGCTGCGCAAATTTTCAGTTGATTTATTGTATTATAGTAATACAATAAATCAGCTGAAAACACAATTTCATTCCGCTTTCGTTTCTTGTGTATAATGTAAAACTAAACAATCAACTGGATTACAAACTTTAGAACAATGAGCATTGTCTGTCGTGTCATGTAGGTATTCGCATTGATGACGGCGCATTCGATCTCTTTTATGAGACAAAATATTCTGTTTTATTACACAGAATGACTTATTTATTACTTTCCTATAAAAATTGGTATAATAGGTGAACGGAGTAGAAGCAAATGGCATACTTAGTTTTTTTTTTTTTTTTTTCGCAAAATGAAAACAAAAAAAAACTGAATTCAAATCATACTCGTAATGCGATTTGAAATGTTTCATTTTTTTTTTCAAAATTTCTCTTTCTTTGTTCTAATATGAAAAGTTTACTAGAAATTTGTAGCGTTTTTTGATGATAGATCAATTTTTTTTTCTAAGTTGTGGAAAAAAGTTGTGCAATGGAGCGCAGCATTCTAGGCGTTAAACTAACCGACCGTGTACGCAACAGCACACTGCGCTCCAAAACACAAATTACTGACGTTGCTCAAAAAGCCGCTAAGCTGAAGTGGGACTGGACTGGCCACGTCTGCCGCATGCCCAGTGAGCTGTGGGCCAAAATAGCCACTTTCTGGAGCCCTGACACAGCTAGAAGGCGTCGCGGCAGACCTCGTAGAAGATGGCGGGACGAGCTGGATAAAACCAACCACCAGTGGTCCACATTAGCCCTGGATAGAGAAAACTGGAAGTCATGGGGGGAGGCCTTTGCCCAGCAGTGGGATGACGCAGGCTAACAGTATCAGTATCAGTATCAGTGGAAAAAAGAAAAAAAAACTAGGTATGCCATAGGCTTCTACTCCGTTCACCTAATATACCCATTTTTTGGAAAGTGATCAAAAAGTCATCTGGTATAAAAAATCAGTAGATACCTAAGAAACCTAGCATCAAGAATAATTTTATTTTTGCATGTTTCAAGCTATACACCGTTAAATTTAGGTCGTTCTGGAACCTAAAGCCATAAACTAGAGCATCGAACTCGGAACGATTGGTACTGATTTTTAAAAAAAATACAATAAAAAATAAATTTAAATTATTCGTGATTTTTTTAAAATAGATAGGTAACAATAAAAAATATACATATAAAAACCCAGAAAAAAAACAAAAAAAATATTTTTAAATGTTTTTTTTATGTAGTTTTATTAAGAAATATTTAAAAATGTCAAAAATATGTGTTTAAATAAATAAATGGAATAATAATAATAAAATGATTTTTTTTTTTAAATTATAAGAATAAGAATAATTTTTAATATTTTTATTTTTTTGTATTTTTAAAACAAAAACAGTCCCAATCGTTGCGAGTTCGATAATCGAGTCTATGGCTTTCGGTTCCAGAACGATCTAAAAACAAGCGTGTATACAGTTTTCACAACCATTAAGTGGAATTAGCATCACACCAATCGACTCAGTGTAATGAACAATACAGATGAGTGATGACTGAATGGTGAAAACAGTGGCCGCTTTTCCGCATACCTACCACTTACGAGTTACAACACATTTCCAAACAGGTTTTGTTTGACAGCTACAGTCCTTTGACAGCGATTTTACCCCCGATTTTGTATCACTGTCAAAAGCAAACTGAATTTTATTTCTATTGCAATAAAGTTGATTTTGGTTTGCTGCCACTGAAAAGTCTGTCAAAATCAAAGTGATCTTTTAGTTTTGATAAAGCAGTGTTGCTAATAAGTTACACACCAATTTAAAATTAGGTACAAATTTACCAAGGTAAAATTTGTTTGTAAGTTTGTATGTTTATAAGTTTGTATGTAAGGGGTAATCTCCGGAAGTAATGAACCAATTTTAAAAATTGTTTCACTGGTAGAAAGCTACATTATTCGTGAGTGCTATAGGCTATATTTTATTCCCGTACTCCCACGGGAACGGGAACTACGCGGGTGAAACCGCGGGACGTCAGCTAGTTTATACATAAAACAATATTCACATGACTTCGAAGTTATACGGAAGAGTTTCAGTGTATTTTCAGTCACTAATAGAACGCTAAATGTTTACCGTGTGTTGAAAGTAAAGTTTCTAAGTTATGAGGGTACTAACTTCTAAACTGTTACTGTTGACATAACTCTTGCAACGGAATGTGACTTCCCGTTTCGTCTGGACTTTGGTCTTAACTTAAAAATAGAGGGAGAGAGAGAGAAGATTCTCTCTCTATTTTTAACCAGGTTAAAATTATTAGCCTTCTAAATTTGTAACAGAAAAAGAACATACCAGAACAGGTGAGCCATTAAAAACCAGACTTAAAATTCTAAAACAGCTATACACCCAATGATATTATAATATAGTAAAAAGAGGTAGATATCGCTAGTGCGCTAGTGCACTTTAGTAGTAGTAGTAGTGTACTTTAGTGCACTTTGATAGCTAGCTGTCTCTTTCTATCTTATACGTTCCGTATTATCTATCGCTGTCGTAGTTTTAAATTACTCGCAACGATATCTGAACGCCATTCAGTGTGAACATGGCGTATCTTCTTTATAATATCATTGTATACACCCGTGTTTGTGATATTTTTTTTCGCGATTCAGGGTTTGGTCCCTTATTAGTAGTTGTTAATAATGATGAGTCAATGACCGGTCGAAGATTATCGATATCGTCCGGAAACACGTCGTATTATTATGTTAGATAACCTTTTTTTTTTCGGATGGGTAATCATCAAATGACTCCTCCCGCTCTGGGCGGAGCAGGAGGGAGTGTCAGACTTTTGCTGACTAAAACCCATCCATGTTCCTTCATCGCCCTTTGTGTTCCGGGACCACGGTATCTCTTTCGAACAGTCCCGCAACCCCGGATATTAGATAACCTGAAACTAAAGTTTATTATATTTATTAAACGATATTATGGTGACGATACAAGTTGTCTAATTTTAAAAGGACTTCTATAATGTGTAGTCTGAAACAAACAGCTGTCAAAATCCTAATTGACATTCACATCACATCGCTGTCAAAATGAAACGTCAACTCAACTTCAAACAAATTACAACTTAAGAAGCGTTTAATTAATCACTTACTCAAGAGATGTCAGTTGAAAATCTCTTACATTTATGATTGATTTATATTAAGCCGAGCCTAAATCAAGCAGCAACTGATTAGGATTACATAATGATCGTTTAAAATAACACGTAAGTGAGTACGTAAAAAAACCTCTCTTAGACTTCTCTCATTCTAAAATAAAAAAAAATATTCCATTGAAAGAAATTCTAATCAAGCAAAACTGGAGAAAGTAATCTCTATATGCAATAAAAACATAAACAAAATGGTTATAGTGACGCTTAAGTTTTATGTGCTCCTGGTACCAATAGAAAATGAGGAGCTCGTGGCGAATTATAACAGCCGTACTGATCAATCTTCAGGTTAAGCCGCGCATATCTAGGTTGGTTTATGGATGGGTGACCACCCATTACAGTTTCCTTTGTGCCTCGGAAAGCACGTTAAGCTGTTGGTCCCAGCTGTGGTTGCTCTATGTAAAATGCTGGTGTTCAGATGCATCTGGTTAGACTGGAAGCCGACCCCAACATAGTTGGGAAAAGGCTTTATGCATTGAAGATACTAGAAGTGTTTTTTTTGCCAATTTGACGTCAAGGAATGATGATTATTGTGATCATTATACCAGACAGTCTATACAAGGAAATGCTTTTTCCGTTTACAGAAATAAAAACTTTCCTCAATTTAGCTTTATGTCCCAGATATTTGACAGATTTGGTCACTGTTTCTAGTTTTGTCGATGTGAAAACAAAACATTAACCTACGCCGAGACCAATTTTTAGCTAATACTCATTTTTGTTTACCAATTTGGAGAATTTCTACTTAATTAGTTTTGAATATTTATGTTTTTGGTATCTATGTCTTTTTGATATTTCGAAATCACACCATAAAACCGTGTTTTATGATCAGTGGTAATAATGTACTGTGTGATACAGATTCTATAATAACTGTTCGTTACTGAAGAAATTCTTGCAACAAATTCAATAAACTACCGAATTGCTTTGAATCCAACATAAAGAAACATTTTCTGATAGAATGTAAACAATTTCTGAATTCGAGCTTTTAGCATAACTTAAATATTTTCTAGAAACCTACAAATCAAAACTTACATATTTATAATGTTGGTAAAAACGAAAACCACTGACTCACTTTTCATGAAAATAGCTTTCAGACCAAAGCTTTTCTAAATATGTTAGTCACAACCAAGCACACTTTAGTTAAAAACACCGTGATAAAATAAAAGACGCATTGATGCCGAACTCTGGACGTGGGATCGAGAGTAATTGTACCATAGATACAAGAAAGAAGATATACATTCAAAGGAGAATTCAAAATCGTGGAACAATAGTATATTTCATTACAAGTGCGGAAAGGCTGTCATTGCAAAGAGTTCCGACCAATGTCTACCCGAGCCGAGGTGCAGCCGAAGGCGAGGGTTGACAGTCGGAACAAGTTGCAATGACGGTTCCGCAAGTGTACTGAACGACTATTTTTAATACAGTTGCGAAAAAATGAAGCAATTTAATAAAATAATAAAAACACAATAAACTCGCAAAGAAAATTTCTGGAAAATGGCGCCAACCGTAGAATATAAGCAGAGTTTTTTTTTCTTCACCCATTTTGGTAGACCTTGGATGGCTTTCTCGTTAATTGGCGAGAAGAGGCGCAAGACCGAGAAAAGTGGAAGGAATGGGGGGAGGCCTTTGCCCAGGAGTGGGACAGCTCAGGCTAACTAAAAAAAAAAAAAAAAATTTTGGTAGGCAAAGGGAACTATCCATACAGCTTAGTCTTCAGTAGATTTTTTTATATTGATATGAAATGAAATTTAATGAGATGAAATAAAATGAAACCTAACCTAACTCATTCAATTAAATCATTAAATCTGATATTGAAATAAATTAGTAGCTTCTTTTTAAAAATATACGTATTTGTATGAATCACAAAAACTCTTTAGTAAAAACTTCATGGTTGGTTTTTCTTTTTAATAGACATTATTTTGACAGTTGGGAAAGAGAACGCACTAGTTCGGGAAAGGTAAAAAACAAGCACTAGTATGTAATAGCCCACTTCCCGAACGCTATACGTCCCTGCAATACACCACTTTTTGAGCAACTGTATTAAAAAAATATTTATTTATTGGATGCGAGTCGCACGGGACCGGTCAATGTGGCGATACTTGGGGGAGGCCTATGTCCAGCAGTGGACGTCTTTCGGCTGAAATGATGATGATGATGATTGGCCTATCTACAATTGTTACACTTGTTAATCTAATAATACAATTTAAAATACACACCAAGTGTAAAATATGATGCGATAAACACAGCATGCATGAACAATTTAAAACTTATACGTACTTAGTTGTATAGTTACATGTAACTAAAGTGTAAAAAATAGTACATTTTGATACAAGTGGAGAAAGTTTGTTATTGCATTCGAGGCGGAATTATAACACCCGAGTCGTAGGCGAGGGTGTTTTTGAACCGAGAACTGCATTAACAAATGTCCACGTGTATCAAACGACGTTTTTCAATAAACTTTTGAAGAAATAAAATAAAATAAAACTAAAAATATTTATGTCACGAATTAAGAAACTATGATTTTAATTTTCTTTTTTTGCGCTCTGCTTTCGCCGGGTTGTAGGAGAGGCAAAGGTATGAAGCCGTTACACAGCCTAATATAAAAAAAATAGATTTATTTTATATCTTTGAATTCAGAACACAAATAAATGTTAATTTGTGTATAAAAATAACTATTCGTTTTTAATAATCATGTTTATCAATTATATTCTATTTATAAACACAATTTTGTTATTCAAAAAATATTTATGCCGTAAAGACGCGTAGTGCTTTACCGAAAAAAAAAAAAAAACAAAATCACCTCAGACTATAGGCATTGAACCAATTTGGACTGAGCATAGGTATAGTTAGTTATCTGTGGCGATTTTTTGGAAAATGGTAAAAAACGCACGCGTGTGAAATACATTGCATGTTGTACCTAATCGTAGACCAGTTTTCGAGGAAGTGTATTGAAAAATATATATAGGTTGAGAGTAACATAATAAGGTGTTGTGTTGATTATTTTTGGTGGACTTTTCGCTTGAATTTTTGTACTGATGTGCAACAAATATCCATGACATCATCACAATAAATTGAGAAGCCTGCAAAGTCTGGAGATCGGGAGTTAGACCCTGAAGCAGTTTTGCGAAATGGGGGACGTAATAGTTTGATAAGGTGATGAAATGATGGTATGATGTGCAACTTTTGTACCAATAACTACTTAGGATAAGTTTAATGGTGGCTGTACACTTTTGCTAGATTTCACCTTATAATAGGGATGATGACTGACTAAAAAAAATATGATTCTGTTTAGTCCCTCAGTTAGATTATAGAAAAATATTGGATACATGTTTTTTGTTTTATCAAATTAATAAAAAATGACGAAGATAAAACGTGTCAAAGATCGTGAGTGGGGGCTTGTGACGTCACAGTTGAGTAAAAAAATGTACTCAAATGTGACGTCACACGAGTTTTCGACGTAATGTTTACGTGGAAAAAGAAAAAAATATGTGTCTTATATTTTTTGGAAATCTATCTGACGGACTTATTCGTTTTTTTTTTGTCATCTATAGGCATAAAGTCAATTTGTATTGATCAAATAACTCAAAAACTTTGACAAATATGCCAAGTGAAGTTGTAGCATTAGATCTAAGATCCAACACAAACAGCACATTTAAAGATGGCGCAATTTTTAATATCGGCAGACTAAAACACCTGATTGATTTAGACTAAAATAAACTAGTTATTTTTTACCTCTGCAAATCAAGTAATTATGCTAGTTTTATAGAAATATCTTTTTATACCTGACGTGTGTTTTTTTTTTCTATTTTATTGATTGATAGAGATTTTGAAACTTATTATTTTGTAACGAGTTTCTTTTAAATATAGTCTTACATCCAGAACATTGTTCTAAAAGCAGATGACTCATAGATTTACCGACACCAGACCCTAAACGTGTTTAAACTCAATAAACTATATAACAGGAATTTAGAATCATAAAACTCGTATTTCGTCCCAAATAACTTTATGTACCGTACATACACTACGCTGACCTTGAATTTTATTAAAAACATAAATAAATAACTCTTAAAATAAGTGCTTTTAAAACATTAATTATGTTTTTAATATCGAGTCTTTATAGTTTTTGTGATGGCGTTAATTAACAAATTATGGGTCCATAAATTGTATTTACCTACCAACAGGGAGTAGGTAAGTACCTACCTGTACCTAGAATATTTTAATATTTTATTTTTTTAATATTACGGTTTTTACCAATGGCAAATGACTTCGCAATATATTTTTAAACAAAACAATAATCAATTAGGTAAGGAAAACAAATAACTCGTATATAAAGATGATATTATATTTCCATCTCAGTACCAAAAACAATATCTTATAAACAATACAAGAATACACAACAATAACAACATACACAAATACACATAACAATATCTTCTAATTCTTATAGTTTCATAATTTTCCATACTGAATTATCTCAATCAATAACCCTGTAACTATGTAACTATGTAATTTTCCACAGATTGACTGTCTGTCAATCAGGTTTTTTATTTGTTTTAAGCATTAATAACATGCAAAAAGCTGCCCGGCATTGCAGCTTTCTTTTTGTGAGCTACCAATCAATTTTGATAAATGTTTAGAAATCTGATAATGGACGTTATTTCAATGTTTTTTTCTGTGTTATTTTCTATGTTTTTCCTTATACTTACCTCACGTGATTTTTTTATTTAAATTCAGGTTAAAAGTATGCGTTTCATTCCTAACATAGTATGTAAGCTGCGTCGTAGTCATTGGGGTTTTTTACGGGTTCTCTGGCGAAAATATTTTCTTACAGGTAACAAATTAATTATCAGCCATTAACTGTTCTTCAGAAAGAAAGAAAGAATAATGTTTATTTGACGACAGTTCAGGGGGTCTAAAATGGCTGCTTTAGCAGAATCATAATAGGAAAATAATATGAACTACTGTTTTAAGCTTTCACAGTTCATAACTATACTACAAATGTCACTTACGGGATAATCACGGAAGATATCCCGTAAGTGACATTTGTAATATGAATTACGTTATACAATTCGTAAAAATTAACTGCATACAGTTGTGACTTGTGAGTCGTGACTTCAACTTTACACGGTTGGGTACAGTTGTGTAGTGTCGAGGCACGATGTCCATCGCTATATAATCGCATGTACATAGTTGCAACTGCACACTACTACATCGCGCACGCAGAGTTATCCGCGACATAAAACCATTCAGGGTGTAAAAGACCTCATCACGAAGCCGTCAACCAAGCATTATGTACATCAAACTAAGTAACTTTACGCAAGAATTAATGCTGGGGCTTTTGGGGTGAAAAATCATGTTTTGTGGTAGAACTCAATGTAAAGCACTCAAAACATTGTGCTGATGGATGGATTGAATAGTACGGGGGTCGTGGAGGTGTTTAAAGTAAAAACTTACATTAAAAACTTGTATTAAAAAAAAAACTTTTTTAAAAGTTGGAACTTTGACCCCCAATATCTCCGTAACTAGAAGGTTCCCAGGTATGGTGTAAAACAAAAAAAATATCACAATGACAAGGAGAACAAGTGTCTTTCGGCTTCGATAGGAGGTGTTTTACACCCTTTATACAATAACCCGACAACAACTGTCGGGCAGTAGCCCACCAGACATAACACGCGTCTGGTCGGAGGATCCTCCCTTTTCTATGGGGGATGAAGAACTTTATTGTTGAATGGCGCCGGTACATGCGTCATGTCTGTGAACGGGCGCTGTCAGTTGGGACTGGTCATCTCTTAGCTGCCAAGGTTCATTTTAATTACTTTATTCATACATTTTTAGGGTTCCGTAGTCAACTAGGAACCCTTATAGTTTCGCCATGTCTGTCCGTCCGTCCGTCTGTCCGTCCTCGCTTAATCTCTGTGACCGTTAGCACTAGAAAGCTGAAATTTGGTACCAATATGTATATCAATCACGCCGACAAAGTGGTAAAATAAAAATTGGAAAAAAATGTTTTATTACGGTAGCCCCCCTATATGTAAAGTGGGAAGTGATTTTTTTTTTAATTTCTAACCCTAACGTGTGATATATTGTTGGAAAGGTATTTAAAAATGAATAGGGGTTTTCTAAAATAATTTTTTGATAATGTCAATAATTTCAGAAATAATCGCTCCAAAAGTAAAAAACAATGTGTCCCCCCCCTCTAACTTTTGAACCATAAGTTTAGAAAATATGAAAAAAATCTGAAAAGTAGAACTTTATAAGGACTTTCTAGGAAAATCATTTTGAACTTGATGGAAACAACAGTTTTAGTACAAAAAAGACAAAAAGTTGTACAAAATAATTTCTGGACTAAGTTTGTAATATATTCGTATATGCAAGCATTTTTACATAATGGATACCCACCTTTAAGCTTAAGATACTGCCTTTACCATGTCTTTATATTTTAGAAATATGCATTTTTGTGAAAAAAAATTATAATTTATTCGAAAAAACCAGTTACAAAATAAATAGTAGAACTCGGCACAAAGACAAATTGAAATTACCCCAAATAAAATTAATGCTATTTAAAAGAAATACTTACTGCATGGCAATTATTATATATAACCATTTGCCAAATGGTATTCAAGACTTGCCATTGCCGATGTTCAAAAGGGTATTGTCCAGAATGTTATTAGAAAAAAACTATTACAGTGTTCAAGAATACTTAGAGGATAAGTCGGTAGTGACCATACAGCAAAATAATAATAGCCTTTAATACACCACATGACATAGTCATTGTTAATTTGGTATTATCACTACAATACAATCTATAACAATATATTTTGCATAATTGATTCCCTAAATTCATAATAATGTATTATACCTAGTAGTTTAACAATGATTAATGCTGTTGACTTACATAAATTGATTTAAAAATATTTTAATTGACATAATCTCCTATATTTTTATTTTTTGACATCTATCATTTTTGTTATCTAATAAATTTTATTGTTGACATTTCGAGACAATATAAGGAACACGTTGCTTTGACAGTATTGTTTTTATAGTATTAAGGGACAATGGTATATTCTGCACGTTCTAAATTTATGATAATATTTCTATACGCCATCTCAAGCACACTGTAACACGGGTAACACCTATATACTTTAACAATTATACATTCTGATTCTGGGTTAGTGACATAAGCTTTGTTTTTGTATAAAAATATTTGTACGCCATATTATGGCAGGATATGCTGGAACCAATATTGTAACATCTATATGTACCATGTCCTGACAAATAAACATTTTTGATTTGATTTGATTTGATTTGATTTAAACTCATAAGTGATAACACTTATTGTGACGGACGGGAAACTACGGAACCCTACACTGAGCGTGGCCCGACACGCTCTTGGCCGGTTTTTGATCTAATCTTTTACTCTGGACGCTCTTAGTGTGCACGTCTTTCTACATCGTTCTCACATATATGTATAATCTCAAAATTAATGATGCAACCAAGATTTTGTAACAATATTTTGATTTTAAAAGAGTGTCCATGGAGTTTCTTGCCCGTTCTTCTCCATAGAGATCTACGCTAGGGAATGGGCAACTACAGTACTTTCTCAAGTTATTATGCCTTGTGACTGGGACTGTAGCTTTGATTTTCTTTTTTGTATTTTTGACATTCAAAAATGCGGTAATGGTCTAATTGAAATAAATGCTCTGAGTTTGAGTTTGAGTTTATACCCTGTTCTTCAAACTCCCAAATGCGTTTTATTAAAACGGTTACCACGTATTCAATAGGTACATCATTCTGAACCCGTCTACAGTTATTAAAAAGAGAAACTGGCTGTTTTCTTAAAACTGCAATACCTGCACGCTCTTAATGTGCCTATGGTACAGCTGACTTTTTAAAAATTACCGGTGATTTTCTATGTGGTAATTGCACTATGTGGAAATTCACTTGCTTCGACAAAGGAAAACATTTTGTGGAAACCCGCATGCCTGAGAGATATATCTCGACGGCAAGTAAAGCCAAGTTTCTGACACCAGGATAGGCACTCATTGTCATCTGCGTAGCCTTTTCCCAACTATGTTGGGTCGGCTTCCAGTCTAACCGGACGCAGCTGAATACCAGTATTTTACATGGAGCGACTGCCTATCTGACCTCCACAAGTTCCACAACCCAGTTAGTACTGGGTAATGCGATCCCCCTTGGTAAGACGGGTTGTCAGACTTTTTGGGTCACTGACTACCTGTAACGCCTGTCAAACATCTGCAAATAACAGCCGGGACCAACGGCTTAACGTGCTTTGAGAGAGACGGAGGAAACCTGGTATGTAACCAACCAACCATCCACAGACCAACCTAGGCAAGCACGGCTTAACCTTACTATCGACCATCGACGTTAGGTTAGGCACTAAGTAACCACACGATTAAAAAAGAAGAAGATTATAACAAAAATGATCATTAAGGAAGGGTTTTTGTAAATTCATCAGGTCAATGGAAAATCCTATTGGTCGCACGGACCGTGTACTTATGTAAAAAAAATGTGTACATTAAACCGGGCGTACATTAAAAACATAAAACACAAATAACTGGACTATCACACAATCAAATAATGAATGATAAACAGAATCCTTTCAAACATTAAAATTCAATAAAAAGTGGGTTTCCTCACATAAATAACGTTAGGTTTTTTATTGATAGAATACCTATAATTAGATAATTTTACCGAGAAATACGTGTATGTAAACAAGACACGATTTGAGTCACTGTTTAATTATTTTAAAGAATTTTCTAGAAATAATAAATGGGTATTTGTATTGGCGAGGTAAATATCTTAAAAAGCTGGGATTTCAAATAGAAACCTTTAATTACAAATACCTATAATTTAAGGAAACTATTTCAGGTTACTTGTTCTACCAATAGGAGGTACCTATATATTGTGAGTAAGATAACATACACAATAGGCGTGATGTTATCACCACGCCCTTCGTGGATGGAAGGGTTGGGCAGAAGTGTCCTGATAGTACTCCCACAATTCACCAGGTATATTTGAGTCCCATGTAATAGGGGGGAGCTTATTACCATCAACCGGTCACAAATCCAGAAACCGTGACTGCTACTGAGAAATTCCTGATGGAAAAACCACTAGACTTAACTAGTAACTTATCTGATTTTATTTCTTCAGTTTTATCTTTAATGCCCGCGGTTTCGCCCGCTTGACAAATTATTTACTAAATCCTTCCTCTTAAATCACTCTAGCTATTAAAAAAACCCGCATTAAAATCCGTTGCGTAGTTTTAAAGATCTAAGTATACATAGGGACAGACAGACGCGGCGGGCGACTTTTTTTTATGTAGTGATAGTGATGATAGCTTAGATTAAAAAATGTCGATAGTGATTTAGTACTTAGTATAAATATACCAAAAATAATAATAATAATATTCCAAATGGAATAGCATGGATTTCTAAATGTTATAAAGCTTAACGTAATTATATTTGCATTTTAATTCTCTAATAAAGAAATAAAGTAAACAGGTATGTTGGGAGCGCGCAATCGTGAAGACTCAAAAACGGGCCAATTGGCTTGTTTTGCCTTTATTCTGCGTCACTGCGTATATGTGAGCAGGCTCTGCTCCTCGGAACACTTTTTTCGGTGGTTTTGTAGGTGTTAAACATATCTGTTTATTAGAATATCATTAACTATTTTGGAAAATTTACTGAAACCACGCCACGAATTTCATTCGGTCTCCATAATTTCCTGTCTAACATTTAGAATTAAACAATTTTTTTCTATATGCATTTATACTAACAACTATCACATAAAACACAATAAATAAAATTATCAAAACACAACATTAGGACTCTTAGTATCGAACGCGCCGCCTCTACCGCGACCGCTATATTTATACAACTGTCACGCCGACAGCACGAAGTTTCAAATATCATCTGCATGATATAGACCACAGACTATAGAGGGAAATCAGTCGCGGAGTGATGTAATCAATGATATTCTAATAAAAAAATAAAAAAAGTGTGCCGCGGGGGAGAGCCAGCTTACATACACGCAGTGACGCAGAATAAAGGAAAAACAGGCCAATTGGCAATGATATTCTATTACACAGATATGTTGTGAGCGCGCAATCGTGAAGACTCGAAAACAGGCCAATTGGCCTGTTTTTCCTTTATTCTGCGTCACTGCGTGTATGTGAGCTGGCTGTCCCCCGCGGCACACTTTTTTCGGTGGTTTTGTAGGTGTATAACATATCTGTTTAATAAAATATCAATAACTATTTTGGAAAATTTACTGAAACCACGCCACGAATTTCATGCGGTCTCCATAATTTCCTGTCTAACATTTATTTTTTCTATATGCATTTATACTAACAACTATCACATAAAACACAATAAATAAAATTATTAAACTACAACATTAGGACTCGTAGTATCGAACGCGCCGCCTCTACCGCGACCGCTATATTTATACAACTGTCACGCCGACAGCACGAAGTGTCAAACATCATCTGCATGATATAGACCACAGACTGTAGAGGTAAATCAGTCGCGGAGTGATGTAATCAATGATATTTTAATAAATAGATATGTTATACACCTACAAAACCACAAAAAAAAGTGTGCCGCGGGGGAGAGCCAGCTCACATACACGCAGTGACGCAGAATAAAGGAAAAACACGAGTCACTGCGTGTATGTGAGCTGGCTGTCCCCCGCGGCACACTTTTTTCGGTGGTTTTGTAGGTGTTAAATATATCTGTTTATTAGAATATCATTAACTATTTTGGAAAATTTACTGAAACCACGCCACGAATTTCATGCGGTCTCCATAATTTCCTGTCTAACATTTAGAATTAAACAATTTTTTTCTATATGCATTTATATTATCAACTATAACTTAAAACACAATAAATAAAATTATTAAACTACAACATTAGGACTCGTAGTATCGAACGCGCCGCCTCTACCGCGACCGCTATATTTATACAACTGTCACGCCGACAGCACGAAGTGTCAAACATCATCTGCATGATATAGACCACAGACTGTAGAGGTAAATCAGTCGCGGAGTGATGTAATCAATGATATTTTAATAAATAGATATGTTATACACCTACAAAACCACAAAAAAAAGTGTGCCGCGGGGGACAGCCAGCTCACATACACGCAGTGACGCAGAATAAAGGAAAAACACGAGTCACTGCGTGTATGTGAGCTGGTTGTCCCCCGCGGCACACTTTTTTCGGTGGTTTTGTAGGTGTTAAACATATCTGTTTATTAGAATATCATTAACTATTTTGGAAAATTTACTGAAACCATGCCACGAATTTCATTCGGTCTCCATAATTTCCTGTCTAACATTTATTTTTTCTATATGCATTTATACTAACAACTATCACATAAAACACAATAAATAAAATTATTAAACTACAACATTAGGACTCGTAGTATCGAATGCGCCGCCTCTACCGCGACCGCCATATTTATACAACTGTCACGCCGACAGCACGAAGTGTCAAACATCATCTGCATGATATAGACCACAGACTATAGAGGTAAATCAGTCGCGGAGTGATGTAATACTATTAATAGGTTGATAGCAATTACAAGTATTATAATTATATCCAACCGTAATAGGAATTAATAACCATATTAATATGATAAATGCGAATATAACTCTTTTTGTCTGTCAGTGTGTCTGTCTGTTTTCTGTTCACGCCCTAGTATACGGATTTGGACATACAATTGAATGACCTGGGTTAAAGCATTGTTATCTTGATAGTACTTTTCCGTGGGATAAAATCCGAATTTCACGCCCACGAATTTTGCCCATGAATAGCTTTAAACCAGGAGAAAATAATATCATCATCATCATCATTTCAGCCGAAAAACGTCCACTGCTGGACATAGGTAGGCCTCCCCCAAGTGTCGCCACATTGACCAGTCCCGTGCGACTCGCATCCAGCGGATTCCAGCAACCTTCACCAGGTCATCGGCCCACCTAGTGGGAGGTCTTCCAACGCAACGTCTTCCGGTTCGCGGTCGCCACTCCAGAACTTTTCGGCCCCATCGGCCATCCGTTCTGCGAGCAACGTGCCCTGCCCACTGCCACTTATGGTTGGCAATTATTGAAAAGACATCATTTAATCGAAATGTTACAACACATTTTGGCAGTTTTTAATGTACGCCACATTAAAAGACTGCCAAAATGTGTCAATATTGGTTGCCTTGTTCCGCCCACTGCTTCTTCTTTGTCGTGTCGATGATTCGCTGTCTTTTGTGCCATGCTTCACTGGTCTGAAGCAAAGTCTGTACCTATGTATGTATATAGGGTGTAAGCAAACTCATCACGAAGCCGTCAACCAAGCATTCTGTATACATCAAACTAAGTAACTCTAAGCAAAAATTATGACTGCGAAAAGACTTTTTTTTTGGGGTGAAAAATCATGTTTTGTGGTAGAACTCAATGTAACGCACTCAAAACATTGTGCTGATGCATGGATTGAATAGTACGGGGGTCGTGGAGGTGTTTAAAGTAGAAATCTTACAATAAAAACTTGTATTTAAAAAAACCTGTCAAAAAGTTAGAACTTTGACCCCCAATATCTCCGTAACTAGAAAGTTGCCAAGTATGGTGTAGTGTAGAACAAAAAAAATGATCGCAATGATGGAGAGAACAAGTGTATTTCGGCTTCGTTAAGAGGTTTTTACACCTTTATAAGAATATATTGTAATCCATGCGGGAAAAGTCGTGGACAAAGTACTAGTATAAAATAAATAAGTGACGCTGTGATAAGGCAATGACTTCTGTAATAACGTTATATTGTGTTTAGACCGTTAGTAATTTGAGGTTATCATGAAATTATGTCATTTTAATTTTAAAACAAGAGATAGGTCAGTCCGAGTAAAAACATATGGGCTGGTTTGGAGGCCCGCAGTAATCAGTAGGTAGAAAAAAATACTCTTCGGGAAAATTAATAATGGGTAGAAATTAAATATTCACTGCTGAATACATGCCATTGAGACCTCATTATAAATTTTTGATGAACTTTTATTTTTCGTACTGAAAAACGAAAATCCCGAGTCACTGTATTCCTGAAATCGTCTGATTATTCAAATATAGCCTGAAATAAAGGCCATGTAACTCTGCCTTGTACAGTGCCCTGAATGTAGATACCTACATATTGTATGATTTGGACATAGTTTATGGGTCTTGCATTCTATGTGGACTTTGAGTAGGTGTTATTTCTGGCTAGATATTCGTATTTGGAATACAGTGAATTCTTATATAAAGTCATACAATAGACTTTCGAAATATCTAATCATCACGATATAAAAACCGCATAAAAGGGCTATTAAATTTTTTCTTCAAACACTCAAATACAAGAAAAAATGTGATATTTATTTAGAACACTCCCGAGAGAAATAATCAAACATTCTCGGCCAATTTTTTTATTTTTTATTTTGTGGCCCTATACAGGATGTAAACCACCTCATCACGAAACCGTCAACCAAGCATTCTGTACATCAAACTAAGTAACTTTACGTAAAATTTATTGCTGGGAAACGACCTTTTTTTTGGGGTGAAAAATCATGTGTTGTGGTAGAACTCAATGTAACGCACTCAAAACATTGTGCTGAATGGATGGATTGAATAGTACGGGGGTCGTGGAGGTGTTTAAAGTAAAAATCTTACATTAAAAAGTTGTATTTAAAAAAAAAACTTGTCAAAACGTGGAACTTTGACCCCCAATATCTCCGTAACTAGAAGGTTCCCAGGTATAGTGTAGAAAAAAAAAATGATCACAATGACAAAGAGAGCAAGAGCCTTTCGGCTTCGTTCAGAGGTGTTTTACCCTTTATACATGTATATATTTTTTAATTTTGTTGCCATATCGTATCTAAAAAATAATCACACATCAAAGCTCTCAGTTTAGATGTGTGATTATGGTTTAGCTATTTTTTTAAAGAGTCAAACACTCAAATACAAGAAAAAATGTGATAACCCCTCTTAACAAAAACCGTTCACACATTGAATCATTACCACATATTTACCTTACTACACAAACAGCTATACACAAGCATCATGTACTAGGACGTCATCAAGGTGTGAAGATCACAAGTACATCGCACCAGCTGTTCTGACGTCAGCGTCAGCGACTCGAATCCATTCAACTGTGTATAAGTGTGACGTGTTTACGTTATAGCTTGCTAATGTTTATGGTGCCTTAGTTATTATTGTTGTTATTGTGTATAAGGAAAGGAATTTAGTTATAACGTGGGTTGACAAGGAGTTATCCTTGGAGGTGTTTCCATGGTAAACAGATATGGGACATGCCCTGACCACTCGAGAGCCTAATTAAGTCTCAGTGTCAAGTACTTGACAAACTTTAATGCATCTTAGCAGCTAAGCAGTATAGCAGTAACAGTATAAATAAATAAAGAAAGTAGACTCTCTTCACACTTTTTACTTCTTTATTGCTAACTAGCTGATGCCCGCGGCTTCGCCCGCTTGACAAATCATATCTAAAACCTTCCTCTTGAATCACTCTATCTATTAAAAAACTAAAGTCATTATAATTTGGTAAGTAGTTAAGGCGGTTCACCGAGCAAAATTAGCAACTCTATTTGTGGTGGTTCAAACTGCGTTTGAAATTCTGTTACAATAACGTTCTATTCAGCTTGCACTACAAAATGGTCCTTACGTCAGTCATTACAGGCCGAATAGTGCGAAATTAGTGGTTTTTATTCTTTATAAAATCAAATTTTCGTCTTTTGGAAAAAATAAAACGACAATTATGTTCATTATTAAATTCCCTATCCATTAGTATAAGTAGCAAATCAAAATAATGGTTACTTTACGAGGAGTAGCATTTTATAAATCATTATTTCTCATTTCTGTGGTTTCGTTGTGAGAGGGTTTTATTAAACATTAAGCTACTTAAAAAAAAAAATTGAAACGACAATTTTGGAGTCAAGAATATGTAGTTATTTAATGTATTTTTTATTAATTGGTATTTCTTTTGGATAAAGAGGAGTAGGTTCCAAGAAACTGCTCGCTCAAGGTCGTTTGCTCGGGGAGGCCCCTTAAGTGATTAATGTGGTTTTGTTTTTTTCAAGAGAATAGGATAGGTTACAGACCCCTTCGCTCTCCCAGGATATCCATTGAGGATTTCCATATCGAGAAAATAGGTAGTTTCAAAACTCAGTTTACTTAAACTAAACACTAAAACTTGATACAAAAAAAAATCAACCAGCAGCTACAAATCAGGGTATAATTTCGTATTAACTGACTCATAGTTTATTAAGCTGTCCAATTCGATATTCACTGAAGAATTATATATGGTGGAAAAGAAACTTCGTAGCAAAATGGGTAACTGTTATGGCGGAATAAACCTAGGCACTTCATTAATTACGTTTGATAGACATTACTATGCTCATCTCGGAGATTTCCATATTGATTGGAGAATACCAGGAATGCAGACATGCGGTGCATGCATGAATATGCTGATCTATGGGACCCGCGTTAAATCTTTAGCGCATTTTTTGGGCTACGATATCGAGGTGTTGATTTGGGATCAAATTGATCTCTATTAGGGTTCCTTCTGTTTTTTTTTTTAGCCATGCCATATACGTATATTTTCGTTACTTACAACTGTTATATTATATTGTAGTTATAGTTTACTTTTATACACTAATTATACAATTCTTTAAGAAATAACACTACTGCACCTAAATGTACACTTTTGTGATATCTACTTTATAAATAAATTATTCTTATTCTTATACCTTCTAAATAAGGAGATATTGGAGGTCTAAGTTCCAACTTTTTCACAAGTTTGTTTTAGAAATACAAGTTTTTAATATTATAACTTTAATTTAAATACCTTCATGACACCTGTACTATTAATGTAGGTATGTATTGAGTGCGTTACACTGAGTCCTACCGTAAAACGTGATTTTTCACCCCAAAAAAAGTCGTTTCCTTGCAATAATTTTTGCGTGGAGTTACTTAGGTTGATGTACAGAATGATTGTTTGACTGCTACGAAGCAGTTAAACAATCATTCTAAGAAGGGTCCGTTTACACCTTGTAATGCAACACCCATCTGACCACCAAAATCAAGTCACGAGGCAATCCCCAAGTGTTATCAAACAAATGCGTTAAACAATTAGCAGAACAATTAACAATTAGACACAACCCATAATCGATTTGATGATTTTGATAATTCAAAGATAAGACAGGATAAGATAAAACTTCTAATTATAAAACAGCTTCCATTGAGAAATCGAGAGTGAACTGTAAACAATGTATGTATTGTGGAAATGTGTAGTAAAGAGAATATTGTAAACAATCCTATTGTTAATGGAATAAACCAAGATTTGTATCGTATCCGTAGAATTGTCGCACTGTTGGTCATTATCATCGCTATTATTACAACGATATTACTCATTGGATATGTTATCGTTCAAACCCGATTTCAGGACAAACTTGATTTGCCTAGGCTAAACTTTACCGACTTGGGGCACCCCAACACGGATAGATTAGGTTAGAAGGGTATGGCGGGGTCGAATGAGCGAGCGAATAAACCCCTCCATACCCTTCATGGTTATTTTTTTTATAAACTATTCTGAAGTAGGAGCCCCGCCAAGCGGACTCCGTCGACCATCGACTCGGATGCTCGGATATACCGGTTTGGTCTAGTTTGTCCTGAAATTGGGTTTGGCCGGTAACAGATATAAAAATAACAATCAGTCTTCCTCTTAAAGTTCTAGACTGGTGATTTCTAGGTGGAAACAACCATGAAGCAACAAGTTCCTACTTAGGTGCTGTACAATAATTGCAGTATTAAATCAGACTTCAGTCGCCAATTATTATAGTCTTTATGATTGCGTAATGATATTGCATGGAAAACCTATCAAGTATGGTTTGATTACTGGAAAATTATTTTAGCGAGTACAAAGTTAAAGAACAGTTGGTACTGGTTGGTTAACATTTATGAAGATCAAGTGAGGGTAGTTGAATAAACACCTTCGTTTTGCTGTGGCGGTACCTCCAATACTTCAGTCTTCCCGCGACCACGGCTGGTGCAATCCGGTCGAAACGTCGGGCTTATATCAAAGGTAAAATTCGCGATAAATACTTACGTATTTTATAATGAGTTGGTACTTAGTAAATATTAACATGCATACTCAGTGCGCACGTTGTAAGTAGATACTACCAAATATCTACGTATAACGTGCGCATCTCAGCTGTGCAGGTCGCTCGCAGGTCAGTGTCGGGTTGCATGTTGATTAAAATATTATGATTCGCGGCTTTATCCCATTGAATGACTATTTATTTCATGAAAAAGTCATTCAATAGGATTAAATTATATGGAAAAATCATACGTGTTATGCTACTCCCACATCTGGGTTAGCGTTAACGTTAATGGAAATATGGCCAACTACTCGTTAATTAACGCATTAAAAATGCGCGTTGACTACATTTAGGTTACAATGCCGTTAAGAGTTAATTCTGTTGGCCACATCTACGTAACGCCTAAATTAACGTGCTAATTTACACGTTAACACGCAGGTGGAGCCATAGCATTACGGTATGTATACCTAATATTTAAATAATTTTAGAATAATAACCGATTTTTTATTTTGTTTCCCTATCTGTTAGGCGACCAAATTACACACACACACTCTATCGATCAATATTGCGCGTTTCAGTCCATTGACATTGAAACCACGACCAGCTGTGATGTGATAATGACTAATGACTTAACAAACCTTACAAAATATTGACTCATTCGTACGAAATAACGTGGTACGCATCTGTCCCGTCAATAATGTTCAATGAATTGTGAGCAATATTTACTTTAGTAATTATTACGGTTAAATAATTTGAAACAGCTTTATTATAATAGGCTAGTTTCCACCATCAATAAATTGCAATTCTGTTTAGTCCGTCAGTTAGAACATTGGAAAATAATGTATTTACACGTATTTTTTGTTTTTGTAAATCAATGAATATTGACAAAGATAAAACGCATCAAAACTCGGGAGGGGGGCTCGTGACATCAGAACGCACTAAAAATTATACCACGGCGTGACTTATAAAAGCAATTGAGAATTATAAAAGCATCGTATCTTCGTCAATTTTGGTTTACGTAATAAAAGAAAAATATGGGTCAAATATATTTCGATAATCTAACTGACGGACTAATTAGATTTTCAGTACGCCTATTGTGTATACTTGACTAAATTGCGACCATAGAAATGTATGGAAGAACACATGCTGCTACGACCCCAAATGAATTGTAATAAGGGCAACAGAATCATGAACATGACAATGCTTCATAATTATTTTCAACTTGACTAAATTGCGACCATAGAAATATAAAAAAACAGTAGCACGAACCGAGGTTTCTGATGAGAAAACTAGTAATAGAGAAGTATGGAAGAACACGTGCTGCGACAATCCTAAATTATTTGTAATAAGGGCAACAGAATCATTAACATGACAATGCTTCATAATTATTTTCAACTTGACTAAATTGCGACCATAGAAATATAAAAAAACAGTAGCACGAACCGAGGTTTCTGATGAGAAAACTAGTAATAGAGAAGTATGGAAGAACACGTGCTGCGACAATCCTAAATTATTTGTAATAAGGGCAACAGAATCATGAACATGACAATGCTTCATAATTATTTTCAACTTGACTAAATTGCGACCATAGAAATATAAAAAAACAGTAGCACGAACCGAGGTTTCTGATGAGAAAACTAGTAATAGAGAAGTATGGAAGAACACGTGCTGCGACGATCCCAAATTAATTGTAATAAGGGCAACAGAATCATGAACATGACAATGCTTCATAATTATTTTCAACTTGACTAAATTGCGACCATAGAAATATAAAAAAACAGTAGCACGAACCGAGGTTTCTGATGAGAAAACTAGTAATAGAGAAGTATGGAAGAACACGTGCTGCGACAATCCTAAATTATTTGTAATAAGGGCAACAGAATCATGAACATGACAATGCTTCATAATTATTTTCAACTTGACTAAATTGCGACCATAGAAATATAAAAAAGTGGTTTAAGGATGATAATAGCACGAACCGAGGTTTCTGATGAGAGAACGTAATAGAGAAGTATGGAAGAACACAATATGCTGCTACGATCCCAAATTAATTGTAATAAGGGCAACAGAATCATTAACATGACAATGCTTCATAATTATTTTCAACTTGACTAAATTGCGACCATAGAAATATAAAAAAACAGTAGCACGAACCGAGGTTTCTGATGAGAAAACTAGTAATAGAGAAGTATGGAAGAACACGTGCTGCGACAATCCTAAATTATTTGTAATAAGGGCAACAGAATCATTAACATGACAATGCTTCATAATTATTTTCAACTTGACTAAATTGCGACCATAGAAATATAAAAAAGTGGTTTAAGGATGATAATAGCACGAACCGAGGTTTCTGATGAGAGAACGTAATAGAGAAGTATGGAAGAACACAATATGCTGCTACGATCCCAAATTAATTGTAATAAGGGCAACAGAATCATTAACATGACAATGCTTCATAATTATTTTCAACTTGACTAAATTGCGACCATAGAAATATAAAAAAAAAAAACAGTAGCACGAACCGAGATTTCTGATGAGAAAACTAGTAATAAGAAGTATGGAAGAACAAATTAATTGTAATAAGGGCAACAGAATTATGAACATGACAATGCTTCATTATTATTTTCAACGTACGTTTTGTAGTTGAGTAATGTACAAAGGTAGGCCTTTGTACATTACCCAACTACAAAAAATACATACAGTCGAACATAGAACCTCCTCTTTTTTTAAAGGCAGTTAATGAATAGCATTGGGAATGCCAGTGTGTTGCGCAGTTACCCCGTAGAATCGAAACTCATAAAACCAAGTTTATGATGATGTTTATGTTGTCAAGTTGACACTACTCACTCGCAATAGTTGCTCATGCTAAACGTGTTTACTTGCGTTGTTATGATGCTCAACTTTATAAGTGACAGCTCATACATATAGACACGTGAGTGTTCCAATAAAATACAGAGGGAACTGATTAAAGAAATGTTTTAAAAAGATAAATACATCATTGTTCTGCCCTTATGCCACTGGGCCATCGCTGTCCCACCTCCTCCTTTTACACACTTCTCTATAACTCGTCATCTCATAAGACACTTCCTTTCTTGCTATATCATCCTTCACACAGTCCATCCATCGTTTCTTTGGTCTTCCTCTACTCATAAATATCCATATTCATATTCAAAACTTTCCTCACGACATTTTCCTCATTCCTCCGCATCACATGGAATAATTAGGAGCGCAATGTATTAAGAATTTCCTTCATAATTCTACGGATTGTGGTGGAAAAGTGAGTTAAGAAATTGGGGCTACAAAGCTAGTCTACACTAATATTATAAAGAGGAAAGATTTGTATTTTTGTGCTGCTGCGCCGATTTCAAAAAATTTTTCACCATTTGAAAGCTACATTCATCTTGAGTAACATAGGCTATGTTTTATTCCCGTACTCCCACGGGAACGGGAACTACGCGGGTGAAACTGCGTGATGTCCGCTAGTAATAAATAAATATGATTCAGTTTTAACTTCAAGCCAACTGACGTAGACTGATAAAAAACATAATATCTATGAAAGACCGCAAGATTTGATAGAAGTTTATCTAGCTGTCAAAGGTTAAAATGGGAGTGACAACTGCGATAACGATTAATGGAGAATTACGGAAGAAGAGATCACCGCGCCGACCTCAAAATAAATTGATGAAGATTATTCTGAAGCGGACGTTGAATGTTCCAAATATTGTTTTAAACGCCTGCGCCCCATCAACAGATGTCCAGCACGCGTAGCACGACCACTGTAAAACGGGTTTCTTTAAAGAAAGAATCGACAAAATGACAGTTTTATTTTTTACATCTGTCAATATCTGTCATTTTGTCAATTCTTCGTCGATAACACCCGTTTCTACGGGGGTCATGCTACCCGGGCTAAGAACCGTTCTGGTTTGATAAACAAATGTTCTTTTCATCAGTACGATACCAGTTTAGCCCGAAGAATTGCCAAACTTAAGTGGCAGTGGGCAGGGCACATTTTCTCGCAGAACGGATGGCCGATGGGGCCGAAAAGTTCTGGAGTGGCGACCGCGAACCGGAAGACGTTGCGTTGGAAGGCCTCCCACTAGGTGGACCGACGACCTGGTGAAGGTTGCGGTTAGTGAATTATTGCTATTAATGTAGACAAGGAGAAAAAATTACAGAATCAAAAAAAAAAAAAATATGGCCCCCCATTCTTATGCAGGCCCTACATCTGCGGATGAATTGTTTTATAAGATTTTTTTTTTTCGTATTCTTTTTTAAATGGCCATGGGTTCTGCTATGGGCCATTTCAAGGTTATCCATTAATTACCGAACACCCTGTATACAGCGGTAATAATTATACAACGGCCAGTAAGAACACGGTCACCTTAAGACCAAGATCATATTGAGACCTTCCTCAAGGAAGAGTTTTGGCCGAAGGGTGTTATGTGTATCGGCAATTCCGTGGAAGGCTACGCGACACCACGCAGTGCAACATGACGCCGTCTCTTCGTGTACAATAGTTTAATTAGGTTTTTGTAGTTTATATAAATATGTATGTTAGTCGGGGTATATAATTATGATATGGGTCTTTTGTTACCTGAAGTAAATGATATAGTATTATTAAGTTCTGTGTACCCTGAACTGATCCCAAATCTTCCTCTAGCAAAATCCCCCAGTATGATTTCAATGATATTTCCTAATTTATTGTCAGTAACCATTTATTAACCCACTAAGATAACCCCGCGACCTCTGCCGGTCCCACTGGGGAGCGGGGAGTTGATACTTCACATAAATAGACCAGTGACGTATTTACATAACGATGTTTATTTATTACATGACATAAATTAACGTCTTTTCCCTAAAGGGAACGGTAGGCAGAAACGGTACGCTTTTAGCTTACTTGGACCCTAAACTTTTTGAAGGTTATAAATAAACACGAGATAGATAAACGTATGTCCTTCTAGATTTTTTTTGAACTCCTTTTTATCTGAATTTGTTTAATACACATGTAAACGGGTATTTATCGCGATTTTTTTTACCTTTAATATAAGCCCGACGTTTCGACCGGATTGCACCAGCCGTGGTCGCGGGAAGACTCCTGTCCGCTGTTCCGCTGTCTGTCCTGACTCCTGTCTTCCCGCGACCACGGCTGGTGCAATCCGGTCGAAACGTCGGGCTTATATTAAAGGTAAAAAAATTCGCGATAAATACCCGTTTACATAATTGTATTATAATGTGTTCTGATCGTGAAATTTAAAAAAAACAATTGAATTTGTTTACTTTTTCTTCCCATTTAATGGGTATGGATGTTTTGGGAGCTCATCATCAGCTGCCTAGCCTTTTCTAAACTATGTTGCGGTCGGCTTCCATAGTCTAGATGCAGCTGAATACCAGTATGACCGTCTTCTGTAATATTGACGTTGAAAAAGTGTTAATTCTTAGCCTTATTTAAATAAATGAATTTTGATTTTTTTTCGATGAAATTAGCTTGTATTTAACTAAAGAATTTAGGGGTGTTTGCATCCCTGGTTCAATCCATGGTCCGGAGCGAAAAAAAAGGTGGTGTTTGAATCTGCCAAACTAATACTCGTTTAATAGCTAGTGCATAGTGACACTTTGTACAAAAGACGTCTGGTAAAACCTGAACGAGACTCACATCTACCAGGAAAACATGATACATAAAGAACGAGACCTATATCATCATTCTTATCACACTCTTTCCCACATCTGTATTACACGTCATCTCATCAGACACCTCCTTTCTTGCCATATCATCCTTCACACAGTCTATCCATCGTATCTTTGGTCTTCCTCTACTCTTATACCCATCCGAGAAATAATTATTATTATTTATTGAGTATTAGATAAGTAATTCGTCTGAAAAGAGTAGGCGTCAAAACCTGAGGGGGCGGTGTGGGAAAAAGATAGTTATAATAGTTATGTCTCTCTCTCTTTCTTAAAGAATAACAACAACATTGTAATAATTGGTTTGACTTGGCGCCACACAGATAATGTATGAACTTTGAACTAAAAAGAGGCATTTAATGTACTGAGGCGATGCCAATAAAAATGGTTTACATAATTATGTACATATAAACAGTTCGGTAAAGTACCTATACGTAGGTACTTACTTGACCCTGAAAGAGTCTGCCTCGTTGGTCGAGTGGTTTCAAACGCGACTGCAGAGCTCAAGGTCCTGGATTTGATTCCCGGGTCAGGCAAAGTGTTATTGTGTTTTTCCATCAGGAATTTCTCAGTAGCAGCCACGGAGTCTGGATTTGTGCCCGGTTGATGGCAATAGGCTCGCCCTAATTTCATGGAACTTAAAAACATAACTGACGAAATGTTGGTGTACTACTAGGTACACCTCTGCCTAACGCTTTAGGGATTACAAGCGTTATGAATGTACGCTCAAACACAGGTGGACTTCCTCGCATCACAACCATGAAGAGATCAGGTGCAGGTTCAATGGCTTGGCTTGCTTTCCGAGGTAAAGGTGCCGCATTACTACTACTACAACTACAACAGCCCATAACGTCCATTGCTGGACATAAGCCTCTCCCATGACGGGAGGAATTTGCCGTAATCTCCACGCTTGGCAGGCGGATTGGAGATGCAGTGATGAAAGACTAACCGAAAACGCTGTTGCCCATTCTCTGGTCTACGGAGGCGCAAGGTGTTCTGCCTCAGACATTAGTCGCCTTATACGACACCCGTGAGTGTAATGGGTTGGTTCTATTCTACTCTGCCGGATGCCACACGGCTCCGCACTACCGATTTCCAAACTCCGAGAAAAAACCGATTAAGGGCCTAACATGCCTCAAATGGCTTAGCATGATCCTTCGTTACGCCTAAAATACTGCAGCATTAATTTTGAAATAAATATATGGTAAAGTTAAGGATTAATGCCAAGTCCTATATGTGACGAAAATACGATCCCATAAAATTTTCTTGATAGAAAAAAAATCCAAAGTTACCTCCAAATCTAACAATAAACCGCTGGTATTCGTACTTCAAATTAGATCATGAAACTTTGCATACTAACTGAACTAACTATAAAGCAGGTCTTATGTGTTTGTTTTGTAAATCGCGAAAAACCACTCATTTCGCACTATTCGGCCGCAGTGACTGACGTAACAGCCGCTTTGTAGTGCAAGCTGATTAGAACTTTATTCTAACGGTTTTTCAAATGAAGTTTGAACCACCACAAATAGAGTTGCTAATTTTAGGATTAGAAGGGCATTAACTTGAGAATCGATCCCAGATCTTCAAACTTCGAACGTAGTGTCAGCAATAAGGCAAACATGACAGATAAGAAATAGTTCACGGTCATGTATTCATTCTTTTACCAAAGAGGAATAGTACGTACAGTACTTACCCCTACGATAAGAGCCACATTATCAACTATAATTGTGTGCATACTAGCCGGTTATTTTTAACAGAACTGAGTCAATTCAACGCCTCTATCAGTATAAAAATAACCTCATGCCGACTAAAATATCTCTAAATGTAAATAACACGACAAATGTACAAATAGTATGACTTTGTTATCATTGGTTTCTTTCCTTTACTGATATGTATATACATAGTCGTAGTAATATGTATTTTCATTGCATCATATTATACTGAGTAGTCTCCTAGCGGTTAGCGTCATCATCATCTGCCTAGCCTTTTCCCAACTTTGTTGGGGTCGGCTTCCAGTCTAACCGGATGCAGCTGAATACCAGTATTTTACATGGAGCGACAGCCTATCTGACCTCCAAAACCCAGTTAGTACCGGGTAATCGTATAGTAAATCATAAGCGAGTCGCACGGGACCGGTCAATGTGGCGACGACACTTGGGGGAGGCATATGTCCAGCAGTGGACGTCTTGCGGCTGAAATGATGATGATGATGATGAAAGCATAAATTTATAACATTCGCACTGATAGGAATAAACCCTTTCTATCTGAGAGGGAACGGCCCAAAAATTCACCTACTAGGGGTATCCCCTTCCTTGGTAAGACTGGTTGTCAGACTTTTGGGCCTCTGACTACCTAACGACTGTCAAACATCTACAAATGACAGTCGGGACCAACGGCTTAATATGCTTTTCGAGGCACGGAGGAAACTCTGTATGTAATAGGCGGTCATTCATCCACAGACCAACCTAGGCAAGCACGGCCTAACCTAACGATCGACCCGAGCGGCTGTTATTATTTAGCCACGACCACGAGCTCCTCTCAAGTCTCCTAGCGGTTAGCGTAGTATGGAATATGAATAGAACAAGAGGCCAGCTCATTCTGGTTGCTTACCATGGTTATACGAGTAGCGGAAGACCAAAGAAACGATGGATGGACTGTGTAAAGGATGATAATATGGCTAGAGGACGGGGTGTCTGATGAGATGACTAATTATAGAGGAGTATAGAAGAAGATATGTTGTGCCGACCACAAATGAATTGGTATAATAAGGGCAAGAGAATGTTGATGATGATGTTGTTTTATGTTAAAACTAAAATACTGTGTACTACTTTATTTTCTTTAAAAAACCGGCCAAGTGCGAGTCGGACTCGCGCACGAAGGGTTCCGTACCATTATTATCAAACAGGGCAAAAAAATCACGTTTGCTGTATGGGAGCCCCCCTTAAATATTAATTTTATTCTGTTTTTAGTATTTGTTGTTATAGCGGCAACAGAAATACATCATCTGTGAAAATTTAAACTGTCTAGCTGTCACGGTTCATGAGATACAGCCTGGTGACAGACAGACGGACAGACGGACAGACGGACAGACGGACAGACAGGAAGTCTTAGTAATAGGGTTCCGTTTTTACCCTTTGGGTACGGAACCCTAAAAATATTTATATGCTGTCTTGGATTTATTTATTGTTACCAGTGTTACGTTCGAACACAAAATAATACTTATTACTTACATTTTTCTTTATCCGAACTCGTAAATACACATTTAATTAATTTACTCGTTATCTATTTATTTGTAACCATTTATATAAATATTATGTTTCAAACTGTTTTTCCGTCACTTCCCTCTCAAGGTTCATTTGAAGACCAGCGTCAGACAGCATCAAATGGTCCATTTCAGCATTCATGCCAGACAGGTTACAAGTATGCTTTAATGGACCTTTTTGACACAGCCGTGAGGCACACAGCACATATTATGTTCTCCTCCTTATTTTGTATCTTTTTCTTATATTATTGTGTGTGTGTTTTATTAACTGTCTTCAAATAAATATTTTTTCTTTATTTCTTTCTTTATGATACCACTGAACCGACGATGACTGAGAATTGCCGTTAAAAGAAACTAAACTAACGATCTGACTGTCAGGCATCTTCATCATTTCAGCCGAAAGACGTCCACTGCTGGACATTATGCCTCCCCCAAATGTTGCCACATTGACCGGTCCCGTGCGACTCGCATCCAGCGGATTCCCGCAACCTTCACCAGGTCATCGGTCCACCTAGTGGCAGGCCTTCCAACGCAACGTCTTCTGTCAGGCATGGTGGATTATTATAACGGTTACGTTTGTTAAGTCTATGTTCAACTACAAATGTATTGAATTGTCGTCTCTTCTTGCAGAAATCCTCGTGACCCTTGCCAGGCTCCTAAGCTACGCAATTTGTTTGGTTAAACAGAAAAACTCATCATAATCAGTATTCTCCTGTCGCTCTCCTTATGTCAATATATTTGAAACTGCAGTATGTTTTCTCCTGGAAAATTTATCTATATGTACTTCGTTGCAGTAGCCAATGTATCGTTTCTTTAGAAATAAAAAAAATGACTAGAGAAAACACCCATTTTACCGTAAAATTACAAGGCGGATATATTTCTGAAAACTTCATTTAGTTAAACCTTCCTAATTAATGCATTATAGTCAACCAAAATTCCAATGACTACAGCTCCTCAAAGCCTCAAAACTCACACTTAAGTTTAACACGTAGTCATTAATGAATAAGCGCTAACATACCGTGTCATCCATACGTACATGAGTACATGTGTACTGATAAGCGGGGGGCTTGGCTTTACGTCACGCCATTCATTAGATAACAGAGTAGGTAGCTACGCAGCTTCATAGTGAGATATGGTGATGTTGACATACGGAGGGAATGGTTCTGTTTCTCATCTAATGTATTGTGTTTCGTTCTTTATACACCGTCTATATTTTTGTCTATGCTGGACTATCTCCCTGTATCCTGGGGATATCCTTCAACCGCTTCATTCACTTACACCCAATAGAAAAATGCTATAATTATCTAAATAGCTAAGTAGGCTTGCGTTTGGCCGTAACTCGCCTACAGGCTTAGCCAAGTTGACAATCTACAATCGTTAACGCTAGTAGAAAACGTTAAATCACGTGTTCAACACAAACGAATAGAAAATTCGTAGACAAGTTTACATCGTTCAAAATGATAGAATAGAATGTTATCGTTTCTACAATTGCTGATCGCTATACTCTTTGGTAGGAACGCTCACCATAGACTAAAGTGTAGGTTTTTTCTACACAGAGTGAATTTCTCAGGCGAAAAATTTACGTGTCTAGGCTGAAATCGCAATGCTGCTTTACAGATAATGCAACGATTTTTTTTCTCAGAATTAAAGTGACATGGATCTAAATGAAGCCACTTAAATTATATTTATAAGACTATTACTTTTTATGAAAAAAATCGGTAAATGATAAATTATCAATTTCTGTGTCTTGTCCACAATCACTTTCATACACAGCATTTACCTCTCAGGAAGATAATCTCCAACATATATAGGAAAAAGTATTTTGATTGCGTTAGGTAATAATTGACCTACATGACGTTAATTAGTTTTGAATGTTTAGACTCATAGTTAATGAGTACATGTCAACGGTAGGTTTGTCCAAGCGAAATTACTAATTTCTATGGTCATTTTGTTTCACCGTCCTGAGCTTCCACCAATGAGTTTAAACGAACAATAAATCCCTGCTCGGCAAGAGACAGTAGTGCGCTTACGTGGAGTAAGAATGGTAGTGCACCATATCGCCAGGTCTTTCCGCCAAAAATTTAAGAACATGATTTCAGTTTACTCGGAACGAAATTTTGCAATTTCGGTGATCAGGTTTTAAAAGGATTTTTGCAAGAAATAAAGGTATCACTTTTATGCATGCTAAGTAGCCTTTGGTACACATTTAATATTTTAGAAAATAATAGTCATAGCCTTGATAGTTTCTTGTAAAAAAAAAAATAGCCACGTTTCCAATTTCTGTGGGGCAATTTCTATGGTTTCCGTGGCATCTCGTGGCCCACGGAAATTACACGACTACACAGAAATTGTACCAATCAATTATTGTACTAATGTTAATGAAGATTTTTGAAAAGAATCAATACTTGTTATGCCGAAATTACTTTGACAGAACTAAGTCCTTTGCCCCCGACATTCATTAAAATAAAATTGTATTACTATTCTTGAAAAAGTCATTCAATTGGATTTACTGAACTTTGAGGGTTGCATCCTCCGGGAGCTCCTCCTGGAAGCCTCGATCATGCAGGCCTGGGTGACATCACCGGCCAGACCTGCCGACGTTGACAATGAGGCAGGGTGGTTCCAGGAGGCCATGTCCGACATCTGCGACGTGCGCAGATGTCGAGTCTAAAGCATCTCCATCATCATCATCATCAGCATCTCGTGGGCCAGATCCCTGGCCCACGAGGAGATGCTGGGGACTCTCGACAGAGATCCGTGGGGGCGCCCTTACAAGATGATGCGGGATAAACTCCGCACCTGGACCCCCCTACTGACGCAGAGTCTCCGGCCTGAGCTCGTGGAGGACATGGTGAGTACTCTGTTCCCTTCGCGAGGGGAACATCGCTCCCCGCCTATGGCTCCACCGCCTGCGATGCTGGAAGCGGACCAACAGGACGACGACGAAAACACTCCAGAAGTGACTGGGGTAGACCTGAGAGTGGCGGTACGTAGGCTCAGTGTCAAAAATACCGCCCCGGGACCCGACGGCTTGCCTGGCAAAGCCAGGGTCCTGGCCTCGGAGGCTCTCGGGCCCCGACTAGAGGGGCTCCTAAGCGCATGCTTGGAGAGAGGCCAGTTCCCGCTTCGTTAGAAGACGGGAAAGCTGGTCCTCATTCGGAAGCCGGGGGCACCCTGCGGAATCTCCGTCCGCATACCGGCCCGTGGTGCTGCTCAGCGAGGTGGGCAAGCTCTTTGAAAGAGTAATTGCAAACCGCCTCGCCGAGCATCTTGCGGGGTCGGGGCCGGATCTTGCGGAACACCAGTTTGGTTTCCGCAAGGGGCGCTCTACGGTGGACACCATCATGTGCGTGAGAGCCCTCACGACGGGGATGCGGTTTCCCGGGGTGGGGTTGTCTTGGTGGTGTCTCTCGACATCGCCAATGCCTTCAACACCTTGCCCTGGAGCTGCATTAGGGAGGCACTCCGGTATCACCGGGTGCCGGACCTACCTTCGTTGTGTGGTCGAGTCGACTTTGAAGTACCTAGGACTCGTCTTCGACAGCCGGTGGAACTTCGTGGAGCACTTCCGACGTTTGGCCCCCAAACTGGAACGGACCGGGGCTGCCTTCAGGTGCTCCTGCCCAACCTGGGGGGGGCAAACGCCTCCTGCCGGAGACTCTACGCGGGAGTCGTGCGGTCCATGCACATGCAGTCGTGGCCGGGGGCCACGTGGTGGGCCTGTGGCCGGGGGCCACGTGGTGGGCCTGTGGACGGTGGGCTATGGGCTAGCTCGCCGTCTGTCCGTCTCATGACGACAAACCGTGTCGACGGCGCGTTCGTGTTTCACGAGCGCCTCAAAGAGAGTCAGCAATAGGAAGGGGACCGCAAGGACCGATGCCTGCCGGGGTTGCGGGACTGTTCGAAAGAGATACCGTGGCCCCGGAACACAAAGGGCGATGAAGGAACATGAATGGGTTTTAGTCAGTAAAAGTCTGAAAGTCCCTCCTGCTTCGCCCAGAGCGGGAGGAGTCATTTGATGATTTGGGAAATCATCAAATGAATCCTCTTCATAGAAGTATAAAACATTATCAGTTCCTTAATTGCTAATTTTGTAAGACTGATTTATGCACACCACGTTGTATTTTTAGAAATGCTTATTAAAATGATCAAATCGTTTATTTGTGATACATGGGTTACATGCAGGTGTTCATTACATAATTACGACGATAATATATATATATATATATATATTAACGACGATATTCGTATCATATAATTTTTTCATTAAACCTTATCTTTCTTTACTTATTATTAAAAAACAATGTATATATATAATAATTCACAATTTCGGTGAAAACGCAGAATTTCTGTGTCACCAATACAATTTCGGTGGCAATAATAAAATTTCTGTGGCTCGCCAATTGACTTGTTCAAAAAAAAAAAAACATCGTTTTTTAAATATAATTTAAATCTTTATCATAAATGATAGTAATGTTAGAAGCGAAAAACTCTCAATTCTTTTTTATTTATTTATTATAGACAATTTAAAATTGATAAAATTTTGAAATTAGTCACGTGACTAGAAACGTGCCAAAATCGGTTGCCACGTTGGCTACGTCACAATGTTAAAGGACTTGCTCAACAATACAGTGTGAATTTTCATGAACTTTCAGCATTAAATTTTATAATGAAAAATATATCACGGTAGCTGTTTCATACAATAAGTTTGTAGTTAATATCTACAATAACGTGTTGAGGTCGGTAAAACGACAGCGACATCAGTTTATTGCCAAATATGTGTAAAATACTTAAATAGTACTACACCCTTCCTAAAATAGGTAACCTACATGCACTAAAAATATTGTACTTATAGAAGCTTCTCGTTTGCTAATAAAACTCGAAAGGTCAAAATGAAAACAGTAACATTCTATATGCGTTCTTATTTTCGTCATTATTCATACATAATTTTCATACACAAGCACAACACAACACAATCAAAGTCTTGACAATATTACAAAAAAAAAACCATGTTGCAACATAACACTTCTTTTAGTAGTGCTGACCGCAAACCCAAGTTTCGCAATCACGATTAAAAAGTTGCATTCAGCCTAATCGATACTCGCAATGAAATGAAGTCTGGAAAAAAAGAGTTGATACTGAATACTGAAAGCTCCTTGGTATAATTTTTACTAATTATTTTCTACTATCATTTTTAATAATGTAATTTAGTAATTATTCGATGCTTTTGATTGATTTCACGAGAAGGAGATTATATTAATGAGAAACAAGGCTACGGCTAAATTCGCGTCGATTTTTTAGTTTCTAAATTTAAACTTGGAATGCGCTCGCAATTAACATAATATATGAGTAATTTTATTTACTACATCATTTATTTATTGTGAATTTTGTTTTGTAATAACTGAAGGTTGGATATAGTGCGCCAAGGATCTTGGTAGGCATAGTTTTGAGTTATCCACCAAAGATAGATAAATATTATCAACTCTAAAACCTCAACAGATTTTTACAATACCTACCAAGAACCTTGGCGCACTATTTCCAACTAACGGGACGCTAGACTGAAGTGATAACTTAAATTAAACTAATCTATGTTGAACTACATAATTGATATTGAAATTGTTTAAAAAGAAACAAATTAGTGGCGTTAGTTCAGATTTTGTCCACGCGCCAAAAGATCCTTGTACAGTCAGTTTTTTTAATACCATCGGATTGGGTTTTTAGACATGTGTCAAAATAAAAAGTAATTTAAATCAAAAGCATATGGGGTAGAATTTCGGAAAATGCTTTCTTATCGGATGCCTACGTCATACAAAGAACACACCCTCTAAGTTTCAGGTCTCTACGATCAGCGGTTTGGCTGTGCATTGGTCCATCAGTCAGTCATTCAGGAACTACTTCGTTCCCGAACTCCTTCGTTACCGTTCCGAATCGAGTCACCCTCCCAGAAGAAGTTATCACTTCAAAAAATAGTAAATTTAAATACAATGTAATTTTGAACAGCGAGTGCATTTCTAATTTAAATTTTGATTTCGAAATAATCGGCGCGAATTTAGCCATGGATCAATCTGTACTGTTTATTGTTGGGTTGGTTTGAATACCTACGTATACAATATACAAAATACTATTAAGAGTACCTATAAAAAAGCACAATAATATCACACTATCATAAATATTTATTGTTTTTACGCTTAAAACAAGATTATTTTAATTTCCATTCGTCGATTATTACAACCCTTAATTTTACTCGAGTTAATCCAAATTTACAAAAAAATAATCGATTGGAATAATCGCTTTCACACATCACAAAGATTTAAAAAAAATTGTATCGGCATGTCATGTCGTCAACGTCAATAACAAATACAAATTGAGTAGTGGTAATAAATATTACGTGTTATTGATCCTGTGTTAGTAAATTACGCTAAGATCTGGGTATTTTCATGTTGTATAAAATATTTGGAATAATATTTGTCATATTTGTTTTCGAATCTATGCGTCTGTGTGATACAATGTGAAAAATGAAAATGTAAACACACAAGATTGCCGCGAAACTTCGACTTTAGATTTCAAAATCATCATTACCATTAATTATTTAAATGGAACTATGGATGAATTCGTCACATAATTAAATGACGAGTCAATTATTCTCAACATAGTGGAGCTTGGATGTCCGAAAACTATTTTTTTATGATTTCTAGCCTCGGCTCACAATATGGCGATGACCGTATTTACGCACTTGGATTTTATTAGGGTAAATTAAGAATCTTGCGTGCTAAATATATAACTTTTAATGTTGTTGACATATGATCCTTTTATCCAACTCTCTTAGTTAACGCACACTCATAGTATTTGTGGAACAGAATTTTAATAATAACAAGAAATCATCGATGCTAGGTCAAAACACTGTATTCAGCTGTATGGTACGATGAGTAAGTATTAACATTGTGACGTCACATACGCGCTCGGGTTTATTCGGGAACTGTCGGCGTGTTTTCGGTACGGGGTTCGAGAATGTATTTTTAATCTAATATAACTTTCTAATTAGAGCGAAAAAAAATAAAATAAAAATTGTTTGTTATAAAACATATATATGATCTTTCCATTTATGACAAAAAAAAAACTAGTATAATACTCAATTTCGGTGGCCCTAATAACTCACTAAGTAATTTAATTATATTATCCCCTTTCAGAAAATGTATATATAACGTGGATATGTTGCGCTTTATTATTAAAGTTTTTCAAAAAACCTGAAAATGAAAATGTCCATGGAAATTAGGTAAAAAATCGAGTTGTTGAAATTGACGAGCGATCGACTCAGTCATGTCAATTTGGCTGCCAATTTAGCGCTTTCTACAATCGCTTACGTCGAGGCGTTTACGATTGTAGAAAGAAAATCGATACGAAACGTTTTTAACTTGGCTAGGCCTGCTGATGTGAGGTGATGACGCGGCTTAGGGTGGAGCACGATAAAAAAAACGATTTTTGAAGATATCGAGATTATAATGACGCGGTGGATGCAGTGGCTGAGCGATTGCCTGCTGTGCTGCGTGTCGCGGGTTCGATTTCCGCACGGAATAAATATTTGTATGGCCAACAGGTAATTATTCCGGGTCTGGCTACTTGTGTGTGTGAGTTTAAATGTTTCTAAACGCACTCACGGTACAGGAGAAATTCCTAGGGCAACGTTTTAAAAAAAAACCGGGAAACATAAAAACCGCCAGCGAATTCCACAGACTAGCGGTTTGTACAATAAATGTCGAGGAAAAATTGCTTTGTTTGAGTCCGTGAGACTTCAACCGTATAACGTAGAAACGAACAAAATTATACTTTTTCAGTACAAATGTACTGCATATTATGTCTTGAGAATTTTCCAGAAAACCTGCGAAAGGAGAAATTAAAATCGAGTATGTTGTGTATTTGTAGATAATTATAGGCTGAAATTAATGCCTGAATGTGGAATCGAAATTAGTTAGACCTTATGCTTAATTTTCCGTCGCTGGTCTAGTGGTCTTAAACTCGATTGCTGAACATGAGATCCTATATTCGACTCCCAGTTTGGGAAAAGTGTCATTGGGGTTTTCTATCAAGAATTTCTCAGTAGCTGCCACGGAGTCAGGATTTGTGCCCGGTTGATGGCAATAGGCTCTATTAGGTACCTACTTAAGTTATGTGATGTAAAATTGTAAATATCAACGGTTGTAAGATAGTGACTGAAGTACAAGTTATTGAAACGATCATGGAAAGTAGGTCAGTGTTTGTTTGCACATTTTAAAACAATGAGTAGTTACATACTTACATTGCATGTTATCGGGTTTTCCTATTTTATATTCAAACAAAACACTGGTACACAGCTATACCTACCAATGGAGTGTCATCCTGAATTTCGACAATTAATTATTTCGACACAGTCCAAATTTCGAATAACACTAGTTCGACTATTCATTGCTTCGACAGAACATACTTCGACAACACACTCCTTCGAAAAACACTACTTCGACAGATCCCATTCTTCGTTATGCACTTATTGTTCGGCGGATTCCTATTTCGATAGAACATACCTTCGACATAATGTGTTTGAGCCGTTTGGGGTTGAAACACTAGGGCCATGGGGTCCAAGTGCCCACCTTGTCTTTCGGAATATCGCTATGCGGTTGATCGACTCTTTTCGAGACCAGAGGACTGGCCTATTTTTTTGGTCAAAGAATCGGCATGGCTATCCAACGTGGCAATCATCATCATCATCATCATCAACCTATTAATGTTCCCACTGCTGGGAGACAGGTCTCTCTATGAGAGGGGATGTCGCATGTCTTCAAATTTTTGGTTCTAGGACATGCCGGTTTCCTCACGATGTTTTCCTTCACCGTTTTGAGAGCAGTGGTGATGAAACAAATTACACAAAGTAATGCGCCTGTCTGGGTTCGAACCCACGACTTACTGTTCGGAAGTCGGGGCCGCCACCACTGGGCCACCGCTGCTAACATTGGCCAATGTGGCAATGCTGTCAGTCTTCCGACCACTATTCCTGTTGACAGCGATGTGGACGAATTGACGCCCTACATATTTTTATAATTATCTCAAGTTTAGTTACATAAAATACCTACATAATTATCTAAATGGGAAAAATAAGAATGTAACAAATCATGAAGTGACTCAATGTTTCTACATTGTTGCAGGATTTGTTTACCATTTATGCAGTAATTAACTAATTACTTTTGGCAAAAGACTTACCTACACGATAATTAGTAAGTGAATCGAATATTCTGGAAGATCTGCCGGAAAGTGGTGAGACATATGATCAAATTAACAGTGTTACAGAAATAAACGTTAAAACAGCTGTACCTATCACTGTAGACATGTCATGTTAATTAATTATGACTGCACCATTAATTAAAGTCACTAACGACTTATACTAGAAATAAGAGAAACAGAAAGCCAAATTGACGGCACGCGGGTTCGATCCCCGCACGTGCTGTTTCCGCTAATAGCAGAACGTAATGGACCTTCTGAATCTATTTTTGACTATAAGTATAACAAATGCATTTAAATAACGTAATAGGGAAAACTTTGGCTCTCAAACATTGTTTTATTCTTGTGATAATAATTATGCAAGTCAGAATAGCTTTTATTTATTTGATACGCATATTTGTATGACTTGCTATTCAGACATTTAATGCTGTGAAACAACCAAGTCTCTAACAACTAGTAACAACTCATCAATAGGGAATATACATCTTCCACTATTTTACTATAGGCTAATGTGTCTGGCTGCCCGGCTGAATTTGAATTTTAATACCAATGAACCCTATGACAGTAATTAAAGCTTTCCCGCATATGAAAGTCAAACTGACCGAAGATCTATGGGGAATGTCTATCAAAGTTTGTACATCCATAGTTGAGACTCATCCTTAACTTTAAAAAGTGCCTGTGTGTTTAAAAACTGGCCTAATAATTGAAATTGACTTTGAACTGGAGCCCTGGTATAAAAGATTGAACGATGTAAAAATAACATATTAAGTTATAAACATCGTTTAGAATTCTGCCAGGTAGCCCCACTACCTAGACGGAACAGCTGCAGGGTGTGGGCGTGAAGGTCTGTCACAAACTAATCCCTATCTTGGCCTCTGACCCCCAAAACATGCTGTCACTGACGACGCCGAGGCGGTGGCAACAAAATATATGTCGCATCCTGGCACATAGAACCCTGGCCAGGACGTACTAAGTGACGTACATAGTGTCAAACTGTTGTGAGCGTAGAATGGGATACGGGTAAACTAGAGAAATAGCTCCCTTAACTTGTACACAGTTTAATGATACAGAGTCAATTACCAACACTACTGTATACTAACTAAATACTCTGAATTTAAAAGGAAACACAGAGCAGTTCTTAGACCAGTATGTGTTGCGACTACGCCCGAACGATCACTGTCGATTCCTTGAGACTGAGGTCCGTATTCGGACACCATACCTCTAGATTCCGCACAACGCCAAACAAAGGCGCTTGTGTTTAATTTTAAGTGCATACTTATCAGGATCCGACATATAGGAAACTGTCATGTCAGCGGCACGAAGAAGTTAGTCAGATCCGCCGCCCAAGGCATACTTTAGTCGATCCCGATGACGCTATTACCCTCCTCCAGGAGAGCAGGAAGGAAACTAGCATGCTTAAAAAGCACAGACGCAAACAGCCGTCATTCCGTCCTCGCCGTCGAGGCCCGTCGCGACGCGGCGACGCCCCGATACGAACCCTCCCCGTCACTTGCTCGTGCCAGCCCGCGTGGCTGTAGCCTGTAGTCCAAAATCAGTCCCTAATTAATGACACCACTCAAATCCAGCCTGTCCCCTTGCTGTCCTCTCCCAGCGACGCCCTAAGCCCTCGAGGCCCGTTCGACCCTTAGCGTGTAGTCGTTTAGTTTGTAAGTCTTATGCCCTGGCTGGAGGCCTTATACTTAAGGTACCCACAGGATTATCCGGTTAAGCAGACGACAACCTCTCTAGGTTAAACTGCGAGATGCCATGTCGAAAAAAAAAGAAAAAACGACACGAAGAAGAAAATTTAAAAAAATCTAGTGGAAAGTCGGTAACAAGGTATGTTTGCCGAAAATAAAATGAACATGCTAACAGAGGGCTACGTTTTCTATCTAAATACGTCCGATTGAATGATTTATGACTACATTGCGGTTTGGGATTGACTGAATGGTAGAGGAGTGACCAACCTTTTGTAATTTCCTAGAATATTTCAATAAAAAAACTTGTAGTTATCATCATCATCATTTCAGCCGAAAGACGTCCACTGCTAGACTCCCCCAAGTGTCGCCACATTGACCGGTCCCGTGCGACTCGCATCCAACGGATTCCCGCAACTTTCACAAGTCATCGGTCCACCTAGTGGGAGGCCTTCCAACGCAACGTCTTCCAGTTCACGGTCGCCACTCCAGAACTTTTCGGCTCCATCGGCCATCCGTTCAACTAGCAATGTGCTGACCAGTGCCACTTAAGTTTGGCAATTCTTCTTGTTTATGTAAGACAAACTAAAGTCTACCTAAGTCCACAAAAAGTGCTTTTTATCTACCAAACACAAAATAAGTAAAATAGTGAAATAGTAAGTTGTCTATCTGGCCATGTTCGCTCCGCAAACAAGATCAGATCGTCACACCACCTTTGCCGTGGTCTACCTTGACGGTGATTTCCTCCGTCAGGCGTCCGTAAGTGACGATATTTACCCACCTCTATGGATTCATTCTTAGTAGCTGACTGATGTTAGCCGTGTGGTATCTGCATGGCAAAGTAGAATAGAACCAACCCATTACAGTCACGGGTGTCGTTTATGGCGACTAATGTCTGAGGCAGAACACCTTGCGCCTCCGTAGACCTGAGAATGGGCAGCAGCGTTTTCTGTTAGTCTTTCATCACTGCGATCTCCAATCCGCCTGCCAAGCGTGGAGATTACGGAAAATTTCTCCCATCATGGGAGAGGCTTATGTCCAGCAGTGAATGTTATGGGCTGTTGTTGTTGTTGTTATGTAGCTGACTCTTACTTTTTTATTTCTATAATTTTATTTATTTATAATAATTACCCATGTATTTTACCACTTGGTTATGCTGGGGTTCCCGACATTACCAAGTCTATAATATCTAGCAATATCGTCCTGCTAGCGACCCAATGCTCACAATCTCTGACATAGTATTTGTACCAGCTGCTTTTACTCTCAAAACCACTAAAAGTCTGTAAAAGTGGCTATAGGTAAAAATAAGCCAGTTTTACTACTCATTATCAGGTGTAGTAGTAAAATTAGTAATTCAGTTAATTATTGAGTTTATTTTGAAGATACATGAACTATTTTTATACCGTACGCAAATAAAATGTTAGTAAATACAAACGATGAGGTGGCCGACTTTAATAGCTTCCTCAATAGGCCAGTTTCCACCATCAATAAATTGCAAATCTATTTAGTCCGTCAGTTAGAGTATTGGAAAATAATGGACACGTATTTTTTGTTTATGTAAATCAATGAATATTGACAAAGATAAAAACGCATCAAACTTCGGGGGTCCGGCTCGTGACGTCAGAACGCACTAAAAATTATACCACGGCGTGACGTATTGAGAAATTTAAAAGCGTCGTATCTTCGTCAATTTTGGTTTTCGTAACAAAATAAAAAATACTGGTCAAATATTTTTTGATAATCTAAATGACGGACTAATTAGATTTTTTCAGTACACAAGCCTATTATGAGTTTGTTAAGTTCCATCGCGAAATATAGGTAATCCAGGACCTGTCTAACAATATTGCTTTAGGCATTTCCACAATCACCATGCCAGGTAATAAAGATGGATTGGTAAAGAAAAAGTATCCTATTCTAAAAGAAGGCGTAAAAAGATGTGCTGAAAAAGGACATGTCGGTACCTGTTGATATAATTTTATAGCGGTCGCTAACATCCTAGCGCAATTTAATTATATGTGACATTCTCAGCCACAACATAACAATCGTGTCAACTGCCAGGGCTCAGTACGCTGGACATAGCCTTTTTTTTCGGATGGGTAAAAACCCCATCCTCCATCCTCCTCCCGCTCTGGGCGGAGCAGGAGGGAGTGTCAGACTTTTACTGACTAAAACCCATCCATGTTCCTTCATAGATAGCCCTTTGCATTCCGGGGCCACGGTATCTCTTTCGAACAGTCCCGCAGCCCCGGCTGGACATAGGCCTCTCAAATTGTACGCAACTAAGCTTGGTTCTCGGGAACTCTAATCCACCTGATACTAGCTGCCCTGCGGAGATCATCGCTCCACCTTACCTGATGGCATCCTTACGCTTGCGGGATCGTTTCAAATAATAGTCTTGCTAATATAAATCATACAAAGTTCCCTAGGGCGAAAGTTTGTATGTGTGCATGTTTGTTACTCCTTCACGCTCAAATGGCTGAACGGATTTGGATGAAATTTGGCACACAGATAGTTTATAACTATGTTTTACACATAGGATACTTTTTATATCGGTAGTAAGATCCCATGGGACAATTATCGAAATTCATGCGGGCGAATCCGCGTGCTTAGAAGCTAGTAGTAGGTACGGTCGAACAAGCTATTTGGTTTACATTTTACAATGTTATTTGTGGGTACTGTAAACCAAATTGCTTGTTCGACCGTACATAACCGAAAACAGAATAATTATCAATCTACAGTTCTGCAAACCATTCCATGATATCACACTACATATATTTTATTACCCTTTGCTTCCCCGAAACACAATGACCAACAAAGGACCAACACTAAATACATTAATCTGTCCACATGAGGTCACTTCGCACTGTTTTAACGATGCAACTCTGACGCAAAATTTTCCTCTAACTAGTTAATTATAATTGCGTTCAATAGAACTATTTATACATATATCTTGTATTCATGTTGAATTGGAACTAGTAAAACCCTGGTACATAGGTCATCGTGCCTTAGAAGTTACTAATACTAGCTACACTGACTGGTTTCTGGGAGAATCAGGGAAGTCTAAAATAAAACGATGGTCATCATCATCTGCCTAGCTTTTTCCCAAATATCGTGGGGTCCCAGTATTTTACATGGAGCTGGACTGCATATCTGACCTTCACAACCTAGTTAGTACGGGGTAATACCATACCCCCTTTGTAAGACTGGTTGTCAGACTTTAGTGCCACTGAATACTTTACGACTGACAAATATCTACAAATGACAGCCGGGACCAACGGTGTAACGTGCTTTCAACCTTTGTAACTCGGTATTTATAAATGGGTGGTCACCCATCCGCCGACCAACCTAGGCAAGCGTGGCTTAAGAGCCTATACTACCTCAAATTAGCAACTCTATTTGTGGTGGTTCAAACTTCGTTTGAAATACTGTTACAATAAAGTTCTAATCAGCTAGCACTATAAAGTGGTTGTTACGTCAGTCACTGCGGCCGAATAGTGCGAAATGAGTAGTTTTTTGGGATTTACAAAAAATCTATTGATTGGACTAAAAAAATAAATAACATAAGACCTGCTTTATAGTTAGTTCAGTTAGTATAAAAAGTTTCATGACCTAATTTGAAGTATTTTATGATTGCCAGCGGTTTATTGTTCAGTTTAGGGGTAATTTTGGGATTTTTTTTTATCGAGAAAATTTATGGAATCGTGTTTTCGACAAACATAGGACTTAAAATGAATCCTCAACTTTACCATATATTTATTTCAACATTAATGCTGCAGTATTTTAGGCGTAACGCAGGATCATGCTAAGCCATTTGAGGTAGTATATATAGGCCCTTAAGATCGACTCGAGCGGCATAGATATCGTTACTTAGAAAAAAGTTGATATTGCTACCCCATCCTCTAGTTAACCTTCCAACCTCAAGAGTCCAGGGTCAATTCTCTACCAAGAAAAAATACACTACAATTCAACACCTCACATGTTACACTATATTGCAGATTCATCCTAACGCAGCAAGAAAATGGAGAATCCTCAGTCTTACGTAACTATTAATAAACTTGGTAATTATTTTAGTGTTTTATTAGTGTTTATTCACGTGAGCAATGCGGTATTTAATTACTTAACAATTATCATGAATTTCCATGTAGTTATACCTAATCACAGATAATATAATACTTCGTACAGATACCCAATCCCATACAAAGAAATGACACCTCCCTAAGTCAGGTAATTGAACTGGTTATTTTTTGTTTTCCATTGCTTCAACAGATAGCAGCACCAGCGTCTCACTAATTGCCACAAACTGGAGTTTTACAACGCCATCTACCATCACATGACATAGGTAAATAGATACAAAGTGACATCGATTTTACTAGATGGCGCTGTTTTTATATAGATTCCCACCATGATCCGTGCCTTCAAGGACGAGTAGGTAATAATAATTCAAAAAACCGGCCAAGTGCGAGTCGGACTCGCGGACAAAGGGTTCCGTACCATTATGTATACAACATTAGACAAAACGGCAGAAAAATACGTTTTTTGTGTGAGAGCCTCCCATAAATATTTATTTTATTTTGATTTGACTATTTATTTTTAAATTGATACACAACTAAATAATGTATGAATATTTGAAGGGTCTATCTGTTGCCGTTGTTACAACAGAAATACATCACTTGTGAAAATTTCAACTGTCTAGCTATCACGGTTCATGTAATACAGCCTGGTGATAAACAGACGGACGGACGAACAGTGGAGTCTTAGTAATAGGGTCCCGTTTTTACCCTTTGGGTACGGAACCCTAAAAATGTCTTGAGTGGGCGAAACAGTTTCATTTGTGCGAGTGAGCTAGCAATAAACACGCTCCAGCGAATGAATCTTCATGTGTTTTTGAGTATTTCAATGCATACGGAGCCCTTTTACATTTCGACGTTACGCAAATTTAGGTACCTATTTTACGCATCGAGTGGGCGGTGACCAACTCAAGCGATACATTCATTCATAATATCTATTCACTCGCTCGCACTAAGATATTGCGAAAATGGCGATGAAACGATCTTGATCCACTGTAATACAAGTTTTCGGTGAACGGAAAATCTTTTGATGTGATATTTTTATGTTATTTAATATTATTATAATTCGTATTACTTAACATATTTTTCACTAATTATTAAAGTGTTAATACATAAATATTCTAATTGTGACGCAGTAACCGAGCGTTGATAACCAACATCTGTAACATAGTGGTCTGGAAATCGTGCTTCAGAACTCATAGTCGAAATAATTATGGTACTATCGATACTATGAAAGTACGTGATATATTTTAAAAGAGAATAAAGTCTGCGATATTCGTATTATTTTAACGTTTCAATTACTGCTACATTTTAAATACGCGGTTAGAAACGAACGCGTTGAAAACGAACGTGTTTTCCAAGCAATCAGGTTTTAAATAGGTAAAAGGATAATTTAGCTTCAGAAATTTCTGCTCCCTAGGCAGACAAATATCTTTGTCTAACTTTTATGTGCACCTACGTAAATAAATAAATAGTACACAGGTTAACAAGTAAACAGGTTTTAACGTGTTTAAATAAATAATTATTTTATTTGGTGCTTCAATTAACATGTTTTTCAACTATCAAAACTGCAGTCGTAGTTTACGATGTTCTAGGATGCACACAAAAGCAGCGTCTATACGGCAAGACGCACACCACGATAATACCGACACGAAGAAACGCCAGGGTAGCCCGCGAAATTTTATTTTGCAATGCAATGCGCATGTCAGTGTCAGCCTGTATGTTGAACAAAATATGTAGGTATGATTCGCGACCGCATGTATTTACAGAATTATCATCATCATCATCATCATCAGCCTATTAATGTTCCCACTGCTGGGACACAGGCCTCCTCTCTACGAGAGGGAATGGGCTATAATCCATCACGCGGGCCCAGTGCGGATTGGTAGTCTATGTCACATGTCTTCGAATTTTTTGGTTCTAGGACATGCCTGTTTCCTCACGATGTTTTCCTTCACCGTTTTGGGAGCAGAGGGTCTAAAATGGCCGATTTAGCAGAATCGTACTAAGAATCTCGTTAAAAATGTAAAATTCTTAAAATAAACTTTAAGGTTATGAAAATAAAGTCCATTTTAAGAATTTAAATTTTTCATAATAATAAGGATCACGTTAAAAAATGTAATGTGGTGATGAAATAAATTACACAAAGTAATGCGCCTGTCTGGGTTCGAATCCATGACTTACTGTTCGTAAGTCGGGGCCGCCACCACTGGGCTACCGCTGCTTACAGAATTCTATTATAATAATTGAAGTGGTCTAAACATTCCCATTGAGTAAATATTTCATGAAAAGATCATTCAATGGGATTAAATGAATTTAGAGGGTTGTATTGATGATTTTAATGATTACAATTCTGTAACATACCTACATGTTACGGCCGCGAATCATATTTTTTAATTAACAAGGTGACACTGACCTGCAAAAAACGTAAGATAAATTTACTAGTGTGCCATTTGCGCAGCTTTACGGGTAGATGGTTCGAGCCGCTATAAAGTAGACAGTCACTTGCAGCACAGAATAGAAAATAGTACTTACTAGCTTGCAGCTCATAATACTTAAATAGGTATCATTAGTTCATTACCTACTCAAATCAATCAAATCGCTTGTAATTTAATTTAGTTACTGCAGCAAGGAAATAAAATGAAATAGGTAGGTACCTACTAGAAGTAGGATGAAAGATGGAAATAGGTACCTACTAGCACAGTACTAGGTAGCTACATCATTGTTTTTGTTTACTTGCTATAATAATTATTATTGGCGCCAAATAGAATAATAGTACCTACCTATTCTATTATGCATTTTGCAGTGCACTGCTCGGTCTATTTCTAGCTCGTTATTAACACGACGACTATCGAACTTCTACATTTTTTTTATAATTTAGGATTACTTTGGACAAAATTAGCTAAGTACCTACTTCATATTTAAATAAAGAAAGCAAACTTAAAACATTATGCTCAAAATAATATTGTTTGAGCTATCGATAACCTTTGACAAAACTTAGCCCTATTACCGTGGCCCTATGGCCCTATAATGCACTTTTTTTGGGACGTAATTAACATTTTGCTTATTGATAGTTTCCTCAGAATATAACGCCAATCCTTAAACCGACAATAAAACCGCATTCAGTAGGTAGGTAGGTATAATGGGTGCAAGTTTGTAGAGCGCGTAAGCAAGCTAAGGAATTGTTTTTTTGTATTCAAAAGCTTTGTTTATTCTTTTCAATGGAGATTTTTATCAATTGTTACACCTACAAATATTAGTCTACTTTTGTTTTCTCTCTTTTACTTATTGGGGTTTGGTGATGTTAAACGTTGAATGAAAAATAACTTTTGTTTTATTTAGGTTAGTTTTAGATGACGTTATAAACAGATCTTTGATACTTAATTAATGTTAGGGTTTGGTGATGTTAAACGTTGAATGAAAAACGGTCCGCGATTCGACCTTCGTGAAATAATTACAAAAATAGTAAGTACCTACCTCTATTTAAACAGCGAACTATTTAAATCGAACCTATTTTGTTAAAAATGACAAAGGTTTTAATTTTTTTTTGCACGAAGACTTAAGTACCTAATTATTATTCTAAAATAAAAGTAGTCTTCATTGATGTATTAAAAGGCGGCCTCCGAACAGCTATCTGCCAGTTGTCCCGTCAAACGCCGAAACACAGGCAGACAAAGACAAAAATTAAAAAACAATGTAGGTTTCATTCATTAAATTTCTTCATTCATTATTAAATTCATTCATTATTCATTCAGTAAAAAGACACTTTAATATTATTTATTTGTTTAGATTCTCTTAATCGCACCTTGCGTTCAAGGACAAGTAATAACAATGTAACAATGGGTACATAAAACCACTAAAAATATCTCGCTCGAGTTTTTACTGTGCTCAAGTTGACAACAGTTTCATTTGTGTGAGTGATAGCTCACTAACACAAACAAAACTGTTCCGTTGCGTGGGTGAGGTAAATTGAGTAAAACGCCATCTATACCAAATAGGTCTAAACAGAATGATTTACAGATGGCCGACTTTTGACAACTTTACCAATCTAAGGGTTCGATTTGAAATAAAAGGCCTCCTTTATCTTTTTTGTTAAAATAACGTGATTTATGAGTGTAAATAGATAAATTAGCATTAAACAGGGAACATATGATTTTTGCTAATCTTATTTCGGCCGAAATCTACCGTTTAACGCATTTTAGGGATTGTCAATTTCATTACTGTTACCTATGCTGCCATCTATTGATTTTTTTCAAGACTAATTATAATTTGTTCGGGTTGAGACCCCATGACCTAATGAAGACTCGTGTGCGTGACGGAAAAGGGGGTTTCTTTCACCTGATAGCCCATTTAATACCCTGTTTTGCACCTCTATCCTCACTTCAGCCTATTCATCATCTGCCTAGCCTTTTCCGGAGCGACTGCCTATCTGACCTCCACAACCCAGTTAGTACTGGGTAATACGGTACCCCTTGGTAAGACTGCTTGTCAGACTTTTTGGACATGTCACTTCAGTCTAAAATCTGCAATTTTATAAGAAACCTATCAGAAGTTCTGATAGGTTTCTTATAAAATTGCAGATTTAGATTTTCAGAGGTTCTGATTCAGAACTGACAGATGTTGTTCTGTAAATTTTCCAGCATTTTTAGTTTTTGCCTAATTTTGCATTCAGTACCTATGAAGTAAACATAGGTAGGCAAACCAATTTTCAATACACTTTGCATTACGATAAGGCACATGCAATTTATTTCAACACTAGCTGACGTCCCGCGGTTTCACCCGCGTAGTTCCCGTTCCCGTGGGAGTACGGGAATAAAGTATAGCCTATAGCACTCACGAATAATGTAGCTTTCTAATGGTGAAAGAATTTTTGAAATCGGTTCATTACTTTCGGAGATTACCCCCTACAAACAAACTTACAAACATACAAACTTACAAACAAATGTTACCTCTTTACAATATTAGTATAAGTATATAGATGTGCATTTTTTTCATTTAACTTGTGCGGAAATTAAAATTTCCACAGATATACTTATACTAAGTTAAAATTGGTTCAATTCCTATAGTCGGCGGTGATTGTTTTTTTACGGCGTAAATATTTTCTGAATTAAACTATGTTTACAAATACGGAACATCATTAATACGTAAACATGATTATTTAAAACACATATTTACTTTTATGAACAAATTAACATTTATTTGTGTAATTGTGTTATACTTAAATGCAAAAATGTATGAGTTAATTTTAAATTTTTCATATGAGGCTGTTTCGCGGCTTCCTCCTCCTTCCGACCTTTGCTTCTCCTTCAACCTGGCGAAAGCAAAAGCACGGAAAAAAAGCAAACTGAGTAAATAATAATTTTCTAATAATTCATGACAAAAATATGTTTCGTAATATTATTTTATTTCTTCGAAAGTGTGCAAATGTCGTTTGATACACGTGGGCATTAATTGTTTCTGCAGTTCTCGACTCCATAATAATTAGTAGTATTGTAGTGTAGGTAGGCATGATTATCGCTCTAATTATACAAATTAACTACTTTACAATGGACACGTGAGTAATTCTATTATTAATGCTAACTAACTACCAATCAAGATAAGAACTTGCTAGATTTTCTTCTCTGACATCCTGTGTACCTAGGTTTGTTTTATAGGTATTAAAGTCAAGTTAAAACAGACTTTAAGGTTTGTTTTCGTTGATTGTAAGACGAGCTTTGTCCAGTGGTACTTAATACGACTAAAATCCCGTCAAAAAGGATCCGGCCGTTTCGGAGATTAGCCGGAACAAACAGGCAGGACAGAAAAGATTTTCTGTTATAAGTACCGTATAATTATAATGGGTTGGGAGGTTTTTGGGACCAGGATCGCAGTCCCGGATTCCCCCTAAATATTTTTGAGTGATATTTTGGGACCACAGGAAAAAAAAAGCAATAAAAAATGTCTTCGGACCTTAAGCATTCAGTAAAGAGCTACTATTTGAAATTAGAAACAGACATTTTATTGATTTGTTTAGATAACTTATTTAATGAATGCTTTCATTAAATAAGTTATCTAAACAAATGCGATGCTCTCCAAGTGGTGAAGGAAAACAACATCGTGAGACACCAGCCAGCGCTAACGCAAGATGGGTTTCTCGCAAGCATCATAATTGCAACCGATTTATTCGTTAGTAATTAGCAATCGAAAGTTAGCGATTTTATCGTTAGTCTGTCGAGACTGCTGCCCAGCTGGCAGCGTGTCCAAGAACCATAATTACGTAGATTCAAAGACAAACTTACATCTATGTCATCTACCAACCCACGTGTTGAATTAGGTACTATGCTTCCCAGCAGTGAGAAAGTAATACAAATACAAAAAACCGGCCAAGAGCGTGTCGGGCCACGCTCAGTGTAGGGTTCCGTAGATACGTTCAGGATAATAAAATATGTAAACGAAGTTAAAAAAAATGCTTGCATATACGAATATACTACAAACTTAGTCCAGATATTATTTTGAACAACTTTTTGTCTTTTTTGTACAAAAACTGTTGTTTCCATCAACTTCAAAATAATTTTCCTAGACAGTCCTTATAAAGTTCTACTTTTCAGATTTTTTTCATATTTTCTAAACTTATGGTTCAAAAGTTAGAGGGGGAGGGACACATTGTTTTTAGGGTTCCGTATCCAAAGGGTAAAAACGGAACCCTATTACTAAGACTTCGCTGTCTGTCCGTCTGTCTGTCCGTCTGTCCGTCTGTCCGTCTGTCTGTCACCAGGCTGTATCTCATGAACCGTGACAGCTAGACAGTTGAAATTTTCACAGATGATGTATTTCTGTTGCCGCTATAACAACAAATACTAAATATAGTCAATGGTACGGAACCCTTCGTGTGCGAGTCCGACTCGCACTTGGCCGGTTTTTTTACTTTTGGAGCGATTATTTCCGAAATTATTGACATTATCAAAAAATGATTTTAGGAAACCCCTATTCAGTTTTAAATACCTTTCCAACAATATATCACACGTTAGGGTTGAAATTAAAAAAAAATCACTTCCCACTTTACATATAGGGGGGGGTTACCCTAATAAAACATTTTTTTCCAATTTTTATTTCAGCTTTCTAGTGCTAACGGTCACAGAGATTAAGCGAGGACGGACGGACAGACATGGCGAAACTATAAGGGTTCCTAGTTGACTACGGAACCCTAAAAAGGTTGATTAATCATTATGTCATGTCAACTCAACTCATTTGTGGTCGGCGCAGCATGTCCTCTTCTTCCATCATCATCATCATCATCATATTAGCCTGAAATCACCCACTACTGGGTATAGATCTCCCCTTTCTTCCGCCACACTTCCTACTCGTCATCCCATCAGACATCTCCTTTCTTGCCATAACATTCTTTATTCACTTGTATTATGTACCAGTGTGTATATTACCGTGTGTGTTAGCCGTGTGGTATCCGGCAGAGTAGAATAGAACCAACCCATTACACTCACGGGTGTCGTATAAGGCGACTAATATCTGAGGCAGAACACCTTGCGCCTCCGTAGACCAGAGAATGGGCAGCAGCGTTTTCTGTTAGTATTTCATCACTGCGATCTCCAATCCGCCTGCCAAGCGTGGAGATTACGGCATCCTCCCATCATGGGAGAGGCTTATGTCCAGCAGTGGACGTTATGGGCTGTTGTTGTTGTTGTGTATATTACGAATATTGTGTGCGTCTAGCATTTTTCAAACGTACTATCGGGGTCTTTTCCGCCTGAACATTTTAATTTTTTTTCGCTTAAATCATGCAGAGGCACCGAGCCATGCCCCCTTGAAGTTTGGGCCTATTAGGAAAGCGTCAACTTTGGCGCGCAAAATAACAATAACTCTCGGTTGGCGTGCGTCGTCAATTCGCTCGGCCGATTCGGTATCTTTTCATTCATTTTTTCTACACAAAGTCAACGGGGCGGGGCTAGAGAGCGTTTTTATGTTGCGAGTGCAAGCAAAAATGAGCTTAGTGGTGGTCAGGCGGGAGTGTCCTCGATAGTACACTTAGCCATTCGATTTCGTTGATTTATAAGGAAAGTTAGGGGAAGGAATCATTACAGAATAATAATAATTCATTAAAGATTATGTTGTATAATATGTAGTTATATGAAATGAAAATAATATTATCTTACATGAGCATATTGATAATACTAACCGATTAAATACAAAGAAAGAAAAGTATCTATTCTCTATTCTATTCTATGATTATTCTATTGGGTCGCTTACTCTCTATTACTAGGAACTTATAAAACATAACTGTCGATCGGTGTAACATTAGGTACACCTCTGACTAACCTTTCGAGGAATACATGCGTGATGTTATGTGTTATTCTATCCTATTTTATGTTTACCCTGGGTAACTATAACCACCAAATCAATGAAACTTCATCAATGACCTAGCAAATGGCGTGAAATTTATGAATATGTCATTTTAAATTTGGATTTTTAATCTCTACGAATGATTTTGTTGCATTTGCGTATTTATCTAATAGCTTTCACATCTAAATTAATAAAGGCAAACTAAGGGCGATTTGAACCAATAGAATTGAAAGTAAGAATGAAAGAAAAAGTATGTATTTGTCTCACACAGCACCATGTAAACTGCGTTCAAAAGCTATCAGCGTCATTATTGTTTTAGAAGATTGACACTGCTCTTGAACGCAGATTAGATCGCGTTTAGTTTGGTCGGCAAAATTCGGATTCTCTCGTTTATGATAATACACAAATAAAACCACACTCACGTTGCTGTGTAACTATTTACTCCAGGGTAACTAACTACAGAAACCAAATCACTACACTACACACTATTGACATGTCGGCTTCGGCATATGATATTACTGCAAATTGGGCTTCGGCCTAGGCGCCAGGTGTAGCCACGGTGTCTGTGGGTGTCTCGTCTGCTGGCTGCTGACGAAACTCCCTAATGGCGTTCATAGCCACCTCCCGTGGAATCAGCCTAGCCATAGCAAGCTGGGCTTCGCGCATGGTGATCCTCCTATGACGACGAGCAACCATCTCGCAAGCCATCTTCACCATCCTGCGGTACGTCTTGTAGATCAGATGCACCGAGTCATTAGAGTTAGCCCTCCTCTTCAACACTTTCTTCACCAATTTGTTTATGTAGGCTCGGGAGAATTGTTTGTCTCCCTTCTTCGATTTCTTTGTTTTTGCTATCTTGTTTTCACTGGGTTTCTTTATAGATTTCACACGCCTCTTCGGCTCAATTACAGGAGCCATTGTTAGATTCACTCCAAACTTATCTGACGGTGAAATATTATCGAAACACCGATGATAATTTTCTCTTCCGTCTTATGACTCAACACAAATGCACTTTTGACGGTTTAGCGCATGCGCCAACCATTGTCCTGTTCACCCCTATAACTCTACCCCTTACCCGCGTTACGTTCCGTTTTGCCCAAATTCATATTTTTGTTGTCCGACAAGCTTTAAACAATTAAATAATGAGTTCTAACCTTTTATATAAAAAATATTTTTTTTAAATCATGTATACTAAATCTTAGTTCTTGGTTAAATAAAGTAGCCGAATTAAAACAGGAATGTTTTTGTTTGTGACACTTGTTGAATGTTTTTCCTTTACGAGCAGCGTGGCGGTTCTACGGATCGATAGTACTAGGAGGGCATAGGCGTGAGAAAGTGACGCGAACAGACGCCTCCCCATACCAGCAGCGCCTCTATGGACTGACGAGAAATACTCCACGCGCTGTCGGTACCAGGTTCGCATAAGATGTGAGAAATTATTGCACAGACAAACAAGTTTTACCATCAACGCCTCTATGAACTACCAGACCATACATGTAAAGAAGTAATAATCAGAATGTTGGATAGCGCTGAAACATTCCAAACTTGTTCATAATTATGTGGGAACGTTATACATAGTAACTTAATTGTAATCCCTTCAAAGGGAAAAAAGACGTAACGCGACCTTGTAAGGTATCTATTAATTGTTGTATAACAATTAAAACACCGCGGTTGTAATTGAATACTTACGAGATAGACCGCGGAGGGTCCAACCGCGATGACTCCTTGAAAGGCATCAGTTACAAAACGATTGTCAGATTGATTACTATTGCGTGTGTCACCTTTAGTTTACTCCGACTTCAGATGACCTCTAACGTTTTTTTTTTTATTAGTTTTAAACGTCAATAAACAACTTCATTACAGTTACACAGCTGATACAACAAGCAACAGTTCAACTAGATACAAAGGCGTCGTCGAACTATATTACCCTGTCAACGTAAACTCATTTGCGATTTAGAACCTTCTCAGGGTGACATTGACGTCACAAGAAACCGGTCTTTCGGATCACAATCGCCAAATCCGAAGTAAACTGAATCACCCAAGGGTATTGTAAATAAATAGTTAAAAATAAACTGTAATGGAAATTTCTCCAAACGGATTTATTGAGTGGGGAACTTTATTGTAAAAAAACATGTGACTCATATGAATAACTTAAAGTTATGGAAATTATAGGAGAAAGGCGTTTAGTACATAATAATGAGGACTTTGTGTTTCCCCACGGAGATAAAGCTCGTTTTGGCAATTAAAACAATAATAATTTTATAACTATAAATTATACTTTATTTCTATTCTTTATACTTTATTTGAGCAGTGGTGGCCCAGTGGTGGCGGCCCCGACTTACGAACAGTAAGTCGTGGGTTCGAACCCAAGACAGGCACATTACTTTGTGTAATTTATTTCATCACCACTTCTCTCAAAACGGTGAAGGAAAACATCGTGAGGAAACCGGCATGTCCTAGAACCAAAAAATTCGAAGACATGTGACATCTACCAATCCGTACTGGGCCCGCGTGGTGGATTGTAGCCCACTCCCTCTCTTAAAGAGGAGGTCTGTGTCCCAGCAGTAGGAACATTAATAGGCTGATGATGATACTTTATTTCCGGGTTATGAATGTAAATGTTGATGGATGGAGAGGACTGATGACCTGGTGAAGGTTGCGGGGACCCGCTGGATGTGAGTCGCACGGGACCGGTCAATGTGGCGACACTTGGGGGAGGCCTATGTTCAGCCGTGGACGTCTTTCGGCTGAAATGATGATGATGATGATGGATTGAGAGGGAGAGAAAGACTACGAAAACGATGGATGGATTGTGTGAGGAATGATATGAAAGGAAAAGGAGTAAATGATAGCGTGACGGTTGACACAGGAGAATCTAAAAAAAAAATGCGTTGCGCCGAGCCAAAGTAACATGGGACAAGTATGGAAGATGATTGTATAATCTTGACCCGGTGAGAACTTTTTCTTCGTAGCGTGTCGATGGCAATCTAAATTGTGTCGCCCCAGATCTGACCTACTATTTTGGCGCTTTCGGTAGCATCCGTCAGTTCCTGATAGTGGACAAATAACAGGACACGCAGGACATGATATTAATTGCCCCGTGGTTTGTGGAACAGCACCACATTTACACTCATTCATAATTTTTTTTTCGATTATCTTTCTTTAACTGGCATGGGGTTTACCATCAGATTTTAAAAGTGCGATGGACCGATGCTTTAATGATAATTATAAGTGATGTTTATTTTCCAAGTAGGTTGTAGGTTTTTAAAAACACTTTTACACTTCATTTTTTAAAACTAAATGGGGCCGGTGTTTAGAACCTGACTACTCTGAGAAGAAACAGCCGAAACAAACTCAGGGGTCGCTTACATTGAGGATTTGATTGTCTTTGTGTATTAACATGGCAGAATTCTTGGGGAGTCAATTGATTTGTTAAAACAAATTTTCAATTTAATGGCATAGCTTCGTTGACCAACAACTGCTAGTACAAGATCCTGGGTTCTATTCCTAGTTGAAGGTAACTGTTATTGGTTTTTTTTCCAACATAAATTTCTCAGTAGTAGATAGATAGAATATTCTTTTATGTACACCATTGAAAATTTAAATGTATCTAAAAGAAAATTTAGGGTGACACAATTGGCGATCTTATAGATAAAAGCAATCTTTTCAAGACAACCTTTGAGATAATTGTCTGCCGAAGAACTAAACTAATTTTAATAATATCGACAAGTTACTCACAACCTATTAATACAAAATTAATTATCATCTTGGAACACTTCCATATCAGTGAAAGTGTCCAACCCATTGACATGTGTGATGTCAGAGCTATTCATAAACATCCAAATATAAACATGATTGTCATCGATATAGTAGTTCCCGATGGCAGACAGACAGACGGACAAAAAGTTAATACATCATCATAATATCACCTACTTCTGAGGTCGTTGACCTGACAGGTGAGTCGACGAATGTGGGCGGAGTCAATCTGCTGTTCATGAAGTATGGTTGCCTGGTCAAGTTTTCTGCCTAAATGTTTGGTTATTTGCGGTTTAGGTATTTTGTATCCGTTAGGCCAATACCTTTTGTTTTTTGTTTTCGGGGGGAAACCTTCAAAAGACGACCGGTCTGTGTGTATTATTTTTGTATGATCAGGACTTTTAAAAAGGCTATTTATAAATTGGTTTGCGGTTTTGCTCTCAAAATAGCCAATCCAGACGGATTAGCATAGGTACTTGTTGTTATTTAAAGCGATCTGGTGGACATTGGTTTTACCAGGCCCCCAAAATGGAAAAATACCAACGTGTCTTAAAAGTCAAATAAACAAGGTGATAAGCTAAACTGGTCATCGGACAAAACAGCCTGATCCATTTTTGGATTAGCTGTGTGACTGTGTCACACGTTTTCTATTTTTATTTTAAGGGTTGGATAAGTCTATACTATAATATTATAAAGAGGTAACATTTGTTTGTAAGTTTGTATGTAGGGGGTAATCTCCGGAAGTAATGAACCGATTTCAAAAATTATTTGACCATTAAAAAAGCTACATTCACCCTGAGTAACACAAGCTATATTTTATCTCCGTACTCCTACGGGAACGGGAACTACGCGGGTGAAACCGCGTGACGTCCGCTAGTTATTTATAATCCATTTGGTCGTAAATCTTATTGATCTTGAAGGTACGTACTTGACAATTTTTTATATAGGGTAGAACGAACACCGACGCAGAAATTTTTTTGTAGGAGACATCATATTATTTTAAGATTAGCGGTGAAAATTTTCTATGTAAAATTAAAAAAAATATGTGGGGGATTCGGAAAGATGTACTGGAAACGTGTCGTTTGGTGTCCTTTCCACCGAATGTATAGAAATAAGGTGCCGAGTGTTGATTTAATGGTTGTGTAGAGACATCTTCACATTCCTGTTATTCCCTTTTTTTTCGGACGGTAAATCATTAAATGACTCCTATCGCTCTGGGCGGAGTAAGAGGGAGTGTCAGACTTTTACTGACTAAAACTCATCCATGTTCCTTCATCGCCCTTTGTGTTCCAGAGCCACGGTATCTCTTTCGAACAGTCCCACAGCCCCGGCAGGATCCTGTTATTCCCTTAGTTAAGCATTTAACACAAAACGCCATAGTTTAATAAGACACAATCCGTTTTTTGAGCTAATTTACTCTTTTATTATTTTATTATTGTATTAATGCTTGCGAGCTATAACAGTATTTGAAATACTGTTAGAATAAATTTCTAATCAGCTTGCACTACAAAGGAGTTGTTATGTCAGTCACTGCGGGCTGAATAGTGCGAAATGAGTGTTTTTTGCGTTTTACAAAAGATCTATTGATTGGACTAAAAAATAAAACACTAAGATGCTAATATGTTGCTTGTAGAATTATTTGCCAAAAAATCTGAATGATCGTATATATTTTAGTATGGTTTTTACTCGTTAAAAGGATTTGTTAGAGATAAGTTAGTGATTTTTTTTATCGAGTAAAATTAGTTGTATTAACTTATGAAAGCACTATCATACTAGCATATTATATCCTGAAGAATATCATGTATTTTTCTGGTTTTGTTTATTGCAGTGAATCATATGCTTTTTTGCATTATAAAACTCGCGTTTAGCTCCTGTAGTCCCCTTAAGTACTTTCCAACGGTCATCATTTTGTGCACCTTCTTTTCCATTCTCAAGGAAGACATCCAAGTCGTCCTGTCATCTCCTTCGCGATCTCTCGCAACCACATGTCACTGTTACAGGTCACCAATCTTAAAACATAAACTAAAACTCAACTCAAACTCAAAGCATTTATTTCAATTAGACCATTACGGCACTTTTGAATGTAAAAAATACAAACAAGAAAATCAAAGCTACAGTCCCAGTCACAAGGCATAATAACTTGAGAAAGTACTGTAGTTGCCAGTTAACTCATACTCATAACAACGAACTTCACCCATTCGTCTCCTCTGCCCGATTAACAGTGAAAGTACTTAATCTTTGCGCACCGTGACTTGTCTGCAGTCTACCTGCGCCTGACCTTGGCCAGTGCAGTGCACGCGAAAGAAACGGGGCTCTGTGATTGGCTGCTTCTTAACTCTTAGTGAGAACGCCTTTTTATTGTAATACGTGTTTTGGTGACTTTGGGGGGTAAAGTGTCATAGCTAAGCTAAAGTCACATTGTGTTTGTATGGCCGGCCACACGCATCGCTTTATAGAATAAGATAGATTAGGTTTTTTTTTCAATGGTATCTGGATAAATCCGATGTAGCGTTTTGGAGTGATTGATGACTTTGTTCTCGCGAAATTTATAGCGATGACTGACTTTGGGCAGGCAGCTCCGTGTACTGTCAGCTTCACGATGTAGGTGGTACCTCTCCCTTTAAATCACCTACGTTCGAAGCTGGGGTACCCAATTGATGCAGCCTACCGTACATAGACAGATAGATGGAATATAAATACATTGTACATTTATTGTACACCAAAATTGTAATAGATATCTTTTACAACATTGCTAATTCTATGTTAACAATCGCGGCGTTATCGCTCCAGGCAACCTATGAACCTAGGTATCTTCTAACTTTGGCATAACATATTGTCTTGCTCCTGCTGTTATTATGAGAGAAACGTGGATGAGACGTGAAATTCTCGCAGAACTCTCCAAAAAAAACCGAATTTATGAAGAAGCACTAATCGTCATACTCATAATTATAGCTGTCCACGCGTCATTTCGGATCAGGTTCGGAATAAACCGTCAAAAGTTTCCCCAGAAAGATGGCGTTGCCCTTATCCACCAGTGGGTAGGCAGGTTGGTGACCGCTAAGCTCTCTCACAGCGACAAAAAGACTAATGTTCAAAACCGGAATAAATAATGGAAACCAGCAACCAGCAAGCCGCCATTAATTGTTTTCCAAAATATTTTTAGGATGAGTCACATTAATCTCAGAACGAGCCTAATTGAAATAAATGCTTTGATAAACGTAGGTTTCTTATTTTTGATGTTATTGTCTGTTAAAATGACACGAAGTGATGTGGCACCCACACAGCCGGAATGGCGGGACGAGCTGGACTAACCCAACGACCAGTGGCCTGGGAGAGAACATGGAACTCAAGGTGCATTTTCCCAGCATGATGCAGGCCTACCTCAACATAATCGCCAAAATTCGAGGTGGAAGATAATGGTGTTTTTAAAAATACCCACTTGCGTACATTTGAGACGGATTCGAATAAATTAATTTCAACCAATACTGATCTACAAAGATTGCGTCATTATGTTTTTTTTTGCAAAACGGATCTAAGATGGAAAAATGGGCTGCAAAATAATCACGGTAGAGAATGACTTGTATTTTTTAAATTAGCTTGATAATTTCCTTTATTATATATAACACAAGTATGAAAAAACACAAAATAAATACTAGCAAATCGACAGATTAAGGCTGATGCTCAAGGGTAGTCCGCGAAATTCAAATTTTCTCACATTTTTTGCTATTTGCAGGCCAGTGCTAGGTTGTATGTTGATTAAAATATTTTTCGCAACTGTAAGACGTATGTAGTTACAGAATTATAATGATCAAAATCATCAATACAACCCTCCAAGTTTAAAAAGGTGCAGGAATGATTTTGACCTTGATAAAGTCATTTTTCCACCTTTATGAACTTTAAGGGTTACACTACATACTGTAGGGTTATTAAAATAAAAATCACTTGATAACACCACAAGAATAGAATTTAATAGAAATAAAATATAATAAGTAAATTATTTAAATAGAATACATTAATGATAGGGATTTACACGTTATTTAAAAAAACTAGTGACAAATTGAACAACTAAAAAGATGAAAACATTCACTATGAGACAATAAAGATACCTAGCCTGAAGCTTCAGACGAGGTTTAAAATCTTGAATTTCTTATGTGGAAATTATAATTTAAAAATGAGGTTTATGAGGTAGGATTTTACAACTAACTATAATCTAGTCAAATATATTCAGCTAATTATGCTCATAAAGTTAAGTTATTTTTGTTTTTAAAGGCGCCACGCGCCGTTGGATCCGGGAGACGAATCAAAGTTTTTTTTAAGGATTGTACGTAGATCACTTATGCGTAATTAATAATCCTCACACATAGGAATAACATCGTTGTGGAACAATTAAACAGCAATTTGCATCAAACCTTGAAAAGGGTTATCCGAAGAAAGTTTGTGGGAACCCTTTAGATGTAAGTGTTGTGGGACTCTTTTCTAATCTGAACAGTCCATGCTGGTTGTTTTTATGTGACGTTTATTTTTAAAATGTATTTTTATATTTAGAACTGTCTCTTTGTCTTGTCTAGTATTATGTAAAAATATACGCTCTTTAAAATAAATAAATGTCTTTGATAAAATAATAGTATCCTCTGGATTCTGTGGACACCACCTGCAGAACGCTGTATTTCTACAGGTTATGGGCCCAGAAGACGCCCACAGAATTTGAACATAGAGCCTTTATTAGTGAGGCATGATCTGAGAGACTTTATTCGTGAGTACTGAATATATATATATTTTTTATTTTCGTATGAATCGAAATGAGTTGTGGAGATAGCAGTACCACGTCCGCGCAAAGTGTTTCATTGACCAGTATCAGAGTATTAACCTGCAAAGAGGGCTATTCGCAATGGAAATTCAAGATGCGTATGTACCTCCTACATGAGGACCTATGGTATTCCATAATTGGGTATCCAGAAGGTGACGCATCCTCGGAAGCGGTTAAGAAGGTCAAGGACATGAAAGCTTTGACAAAGATTTGTCTTTCTTTGGAAGGCGGCGCTATTACTCATGTTCGTAGTTGTGACACAGCGAAACAGGCTTGGGATGCATTAGCGAAAGCTTATGAAGATACTGGCATGGGCCGTAGATTATCTTTAGAGAGGAAATTATACCGCTATCAATTAGTCGATTTCTCTACGATTGAAGTTTACATTAATGCAGTTTTGAATACCGCCCAAGACCTCGCAGAAATAGGTAGACAGATTGATGACCTGTCGATTGGTGCAATATTGCTTGGTGGGCTTTCACCGGAGTTTGATCCACTCGTTATGGCGCTCGAAAATTCTAATGTTGTTGTTACATCGGAGCTTGTGAAGACAAAGTTACTTAATGAGAGTGAGAAACGTGCTTCTAAAGAGTCTGCTCTCGTGACAAAGTCAACATTATGCGAGAAGAGTAGAGAAGAGAGAGCACAAAGGATTATTTGCTATCACTGTAAAGAGCCAGGACATAAACGTCCAGATTGTCCGCTGAGAGGAAAGGCCAAAAAGGAAAAAGAGACAGGAACAGATATGACTCTCTTGTCTGTCTTGGGTGTAGGTTCCTCGTTCAATCCTGATGATTGGTATATAGACTCAGGGGCTTCAACACACATGACCTGCAATAAGGACTGGCTCACAAATTTTCGTCAATTGACCGGAGAGACGGTCACACTAGCAGACAACAAACGGCTTTCATCAGCTGGTGTTGGAGACGTGATTTTACCGAAGGACACTAACGATAATTCTAAGATAAATAGCATAAAAGATGTTTTGTATGTACCAGACCTTAGTACCAATTTGATATCTGTTAGAAGGGCTGTTGAGAAGGGAATAACAATAGTTTTTGATGAAAGTGGCTGTTCGCTTTATAAGCACAACGCAGTTAAAGTTATGGGCAAAATAATAGGTCATGCAACTTTTACTGGTAGCTTATACAGGTTTGATAAGGGTCCTGTACCTGAGCGGGCCCTGATTGCTGAGAACATGCCTACTTCTGAGCTGTGGCATTGCCGACTTGGGCATTTGTGTCGGATCGCCTTGCAGCATCTTCGCAAAGGTAAGGCCACTGGTATTAACTATTCTAAATTAGATACTTCTCCCTGTATCGCTTGTGTAGAAGGTAAACAAAGTAGAAAACCTTTTAAGCCCATTAAATTTGACAGAGGTACTATGATTCTGGAGCTTATTCATACCGACCTCTGTGGTCCGTTTGAGGTTACTTCTCTTGAAGGTAATAGATACTTGCTTGTTTTTATTGATGATTTTACTAGAATGGTTTTTGTGTATTGTATTAGTTCAAAAACGGAAGTCAGAAATAAGTTTAAGGAATTTCAAGCTCAAGTAGAAAGGGAGACAGGTAACAAAATAAAGTTTGTTAGGAGTGATAATGGAACTGAGTATGTGAATCATGAATTCTCTAATTATCTCTCCTCACAGGGTATACAGCATCAGACTACTGTACCTCATTGCCCCTCATCCAATGGGGTCGCTGAGAGAACGATACGGTCTCTTGTTGAAAAGGCTCGGTGTATGATTCAACAATCTAATCTACCGAAGACCTTTTGGGAGGAAGCAGTTCATACTGCTGCGTACATTAAAAATAGGTGTCCTCATAGAACTTTGAAGAATTCTACCCCTTATGAGCAGTGGTTTAAAGTTAAACCTGATCTTTCACACATGCGAGTTTTTGGCTGTCGCGCTTACGTTCATGTTCCTGATTGCGAGCGTAAGAAATTGGATGCTAAAGCCAAGCAGTATATTTTTACTGGTTATTGTATGCATGATAAAACTTATAGATTTAGGGATCCTACTTGCATTAGAAAAGTAGTTAAGGGTAGGGATGTTGTATTTTTAGAAAACTGTTTTTCAAATACTGATATGTCGGAAGTGTTGAATTATCACAATATAATTCTCAACTCTAATAATATACAGGTGGATCGCCCAGTTTCGTTGATGGAGGAGGGGGTGGAGTTTTGTGACGCGTCTTCCGATCCTGTATCTGATCCCGTTCCTGTGTGTCGACCTTGTATTCCTGTTCCTGTACCGCCTCTTTCCACGCTGTCAGCTGATCGTCAAACAACAGCGACTGATATTGCTAGTGCTGTGGAACCGGAGCCGTCGAGTTCACGTGATGATGACGAGCCCGAAGCGAGGTACAATTTGAGGGAACGTAAGCAGGTAAATTATCTCTTTAATGTTTTTGCCGATGACCAATTGAGTGAAGAACCTTCTTCCTATGCCGATATGCTAAGTAGGTCGGATAAAGTGAAGTGGATTGATGCAATGAAACAGGAGTATCAGTCATTGATGAATAACAATACCTGGACACTCGTCGAAAACGTTGGGCAGAAAGTTATACCATGCAAATGGGTTTTCAAACTTAAACGTGATTCTGACGGCAAAATTAGTAAATATAAAGCACGTTTGGTCGCTAAGGGTTTTCGCCAAAGATATGGTGTTGACTATGAAGAGACTTTTTGTCCAGTTGTTCGGTATTCTTCTCTTAGAATTCTTATCGCTTTGGCTGCTGAATATAATCTTAAGATGCACCACTTAGATATAGATAGTGCTTTTCTTCATGGTGATTTGGAGGAGGAGGTTTATATGATTCAACCAGAAGGTTTTCTTGTTAAAGGTAGAGAGTCTGAGGTGTGTTGGTTGAAAAAGTCACTATACGGCTTAAAACAGGCTGCTAGGGCTTGGAACAAAAGATTACATCAAGTTCTAATAGCTTTGGGCTATAAAAAATTAACGTCTGAACCGTGCGTTTATACTAGACAGGAAAATAACGTTTTTTGTATTCTAGCAATTTATGTTGACGATCTTGTACTTTTCCATAGCCAAGATTGTGAGTTAGGTTACTTAAAGGATGGTCTTGCAGAACATTTTGGTATAAAAGACTTAGGTAGCCTCCAATTTTGCTTAGGTCTACATATTAATAGGCTTTCTAACGATGAAATTAAAGTTAATCAAAGACGTTACATACTAGATATTCTTAAGCGATTTAACATGGAAAACTGTAAAAGTGTTGGAACTCCTATCGAACCTAGTATCGATTTGTGGTCTAGTGATGAAAACCATGAGGTCTTAGATGCTCCTTATCAAAGTTTAATAGGTAGCCTTATGTATTTGGCTGTGAGCACTAGGCCAGATATTTCGTACGCCGTAAGCTATCTTAGCCAGTTTAATAAGAAACCTACGCATACACACTGGGTTGCTGCTAAGCGTGTTTTAGCCTACATGAAAGGAACATTAGATTATGGATTAACTTTTAAGAAATCATCTGAGAGCCTGTCAGGTTACGTTGATGCCGATTGGGCTAACGATCGTGATAGGAAATCGTATACAGGATATATATTTATTTATTCAAATGCCCCTGTTTCTTGGGAATGCAAAAAACAGCAAACAGTTGCGCTGTCGTCTACAGAGGCGGAATACATGGCTTTGTCTTCTGCCTCTAAGGAAGCTATATCGCTTCAGCGGTTGTTGCAGGATTTAACGGGTAAATATGAACCAGTGCTGCTCTACAACGATAACCAGAGCGCTCAGAAACTAGCTCAAAATCCTGTTCATCATAGTCGAACTAAACATATCGACGTTAGATATCATTTTATTCGGGAATTGGTTGATGATGGTAAAGTTAAATTAGAATATAAGCCTTCGAGTGAAATGATTGCTGACGTTATGACAAAAGGTTTACCAAAAGTGAAACATATAAAGTGCACTTCGCGTTTTGTTTATTGATATTATGTTGTCAAACTTGAGTACTTGACTTAACTTTAGCTGTCGTTGTGCCTACGTTATTTATAATTACACTGTAATTCTTCTGTTATAAACTTCAAGGCTTTGTTGTTTAAGTTTTATGTTTATGTTGTGCATAGTTGTTTTTTTTAGTTCTATGTCATGTATGTGTTCATACATGGACTGCAGATTAAGGGGAGGATGTTGTGGGACTCTTTTCTAATCTGAACAGTCCATGCTGGTTGTTTTTATGTGACGTTTATTTTTAAAATGTATTTTTATATTTAGAACTGTCTCTTTGTCTTGTCTAGTATTATGTAAAAATATACGCTCTTTAAAATAAATAAATGTCTTTGATAAAATAATAGTATCCTCTGGATTCTGTGGACACCACCTGCAGAACGCTGTATTTCTACAGTAAGTGTTGGCAAGATATATATGCGTTACGACATGCTGACTTCAATAATAGGTACATCACCAAATGGAGCTCTCGGGGTATCAATAGAGGGCGAAATCGCCCTCTGTCACTGGATTTAAACCTAAAGCAAAATGAAAAGAAACGATAAGAATAAAGGACACAAACCAGGAACAGAAGATTATAGAGCAGACAACCAAAATTCACGAAAATAAACACGATTACGTACCAGGATAAATAACAGAATAAAATATTCAAGCCACCGTGGTATGCACAGTGAAAATTAAATCTGCTGCACAAACAATTTTCAATATTTTAGGTAAATAAAAAAACAGCTTATCATTTCAACCGTATCTCATAGAATTATCACGCCAAACAGAAAAAGAAAAAAATTAAACAAGGTTTAATTGATATTTTTTTTAAAAAAGAGGTCTTATGTAGCGCAATGCTACAATACGTCTTACAACCGCGAATAATATTTTAATCAACATACAACCTAGCACTGGCCTGTAAATTGCAAAAAAACGTAAGAAAATTTGAATTTCGCGGGCTACCCTGAAGCATTCACCCTCAATTCATTCAGTTCTATTTACTTTTCTACTCGAAAATATTTCGTGAGATTTCTTATGATGATTCAAGCTTTTCTTTCTAGCCAAAAAAGCCCACGTGTGGAGCTGGTAATAGACTAGGTACATTATTAACTATTATATTTTTAGTTAAAGCTGATAGACACGTATTGTTGCAGAATATTGCTGGCTTACCTCCTAGGCTGAATGCCAAAATGCCTCGGATCTATTGTTTTATTTTTTTTAACAAGATGTTGACAGACCGTTTACGTAGTTTTAAATTTAGGTTTTTTTTTTGCACAAAGACGTTTTTTGTGGCGGTTGGCCAATAGCAACCTATCCCGCTACACCTATGGGTGTTCAAAATCAAAAGCCATTTATTCAAATTAGGCTTATAATCGGCATTTTCAGCTTAATTGTCTGACGTAACTGAGCATCTAGCCTTGTTACCCGTTGGCTCTCCGTCAGAGTTCCAACAATAAAATCACAACAGGCAATCATAAGAACATGAAATTATTCTAGTCTACGTACGTTATACTAATACAGTAATACTCAAGTGACGTCACACACACCAACTGGCGATAGTTAATCAATCAACGGAAGAATAGAAAAAAGATAATCATTCACAAATACGTCACGGCGTGTATGATACAACCGTCAATAGATTAATGAATGGCTAATGACGATTCCGAAATCCTATATGTTTGCACCCAAGTGCACAATCGGTTAACAGATGTTTTTTTGAAACAAATGTAGCAATACTCTTTTCTCCAAGATCCTTTGCATTGTGATTTATGTGACTTCTAAACTAAAGTAACAAATACTTACTTCAAATTCTATCATCGCGTCTTTGTTATAGGAGTCATTTAAGAGATTGTTAACATTTTTCTCTGAAACTGCACCGATCTCGATATAGTTTTTTGCTAAAAAATGAATCTATACTAATATTATAAAGAGGTAACATTTGTTTGTAAGTTTGTATGTTTGAAAGCTTGTATGTAGTGGGTAATCTCCGGAAGTAATGAACCAATTTTAAAAATTGATTCACTGGTAGAAAGCTACATTATTCGTGAGTGCTATAGGCTATATCTTATTCCCGTACTCCCACGGGAACGGGAACTACGTGGGTGAAACCGCGGGACGTCAGCTAGTATACTTATATATCTATACTAATATTATTAAGAGGTAACATTTGTTTGTAAGTTTGTAATTTTGTATGTAGGGGGTAATCTCCGGAAAAAATGAACCGATTTCAAAAATTCTTTCACCATTACAAAGCTACATTCACCCTGGGTAACATAGGCTATATTTTATCCCCGTAATCCCACGGGAACGGGAACTACGCGGGTGAAACCGCGTGACGTCTGCTAGTATATATTAAACACAAACTAATAATATTAACAAACTTACCCATTAATTCTATAATAGAAATAAAAAGTATACGCATCTGATTATACAGGAAACCGACCCCAACGAAGTTGGGCGAAAGGCTAGGCAGAAAACGATGACGGGCTAGGTCCTGTTTAATACCAAACGAAGCTTCCCTAGTCACTTACTATTCTGTTCAACCCCGTACACAAACACCGTGATGCTCCCAACAACATCGACTCACATTCCCGGACACTGGAAATATACTTACTATCACGCTTTTTGCTTGAGTTACCTGAATTTCAATCTCATTTTGAAACTTACAACGAGGGATTTTCTTTTTAGCTCTTCCCTAGTCGCTGGATAGATGGCGCTAGGAGTTAGTATGATAATGCAAGGAACGAAACCTAAAAAAACTGATTTTAACAAAGCGCGAGAAAACTAGGTTATATTCGGAACTTTCGGAAGGTTAAGCAAATGAAAGTGTCAGTTAACGAGAGTATGTGACGTGACAAAATGTTTTTTTTCCAAGCGTTTTGGCTTTGGCACTAACTATTATAGTAAGTTCAACGCCATCTATAGAGTTCTTGGAAACTAAGTTTTTTTTTTAATACCTCAAAAAGAAAACCTCTCATTGGGAAGGTTTTTGCGTCATCTTTCACTAAGGAGTCCAGTAATAAGGTATGATGTGAAAGATTGAACGAGGAATCGATTGATTCAACCTTGACTTAACAGACTTAACAACCGAGAGCTGATGATATTCGCACGCCATCTTGAATGGGCAATACAATGTACTGTAAGACTTGAGTGAAGGTCCCAGCAACAGTTAGAAAGAAAAAGTATTTTTATAAGCTTTTATTCAACTTGCTTTGTTGGATAGTAGGTATTATTATTTGTTGTGTTGTTTGTCAAATAAACATTTTTCTTTCTTTCTTTTATTGGTCAAATCTTGCAACTGGATTTCAAACCAGTTCCCCCGAACCGATTGAGCTGAAATTTTGCACACACCTTTGGTTCCGGTGACAATTAATTTTTATGATAGACAATATTTGACAAAATATTGTCTATCATAAAAATGAATTGTATATTGAATGAATTCTATATTGAATTGTAAATTGTCTTTCTAATTTTCGGTATATTTTTTATGTCACGCCTCCTCGACCACGATCTGCTTTTTATCAAAATTCTGGCATCTTACTAACCCAGCAAACTCGGTTTGACTGAGTTCACTCATTCTTCAGGTAAAGCCGCGATTGCCTAGATTGTTCTGTGGATGGGTGACCACCCATTATACACCGAGTTTCCTCCGTGCCTCGGAACGCACGTTTAGCCGTTGGTCCCAGCTGTCATTTCCAGATTTTTGACAGTCGTTACAGGTACTCAGTGTCCCGAAAAGTGTGACAACCAGTCTTACCAAGGGTTATCGTATTACCCAGCACTAACTGGGTTGTCGAGGTCAGATAGGCAGTTGCTCCATCTCCAAGTAAAATACTGGTATTCATCTGCATCCCATTATACTGGAAGCCGACCCCAACATAGTTGGGAAAAGGCTATAGGCAGATGATAATGGGCTAGGTCCTGTTTAAAACCACACGAAGCTTCCCTAATCACTTTCTATTCTGTCCACCCCTGTACACATACACCGTGATGCTTCCAACAACTTCGTCTCACATTCCCGGACACTGGAAATATACTTCCAACTGACACTATCAATAAAGTCATTGTCAATGTGACAATGGTCTGTTTCCACAAATACATTGACGTCGTTCAATTGTTTGTGACCATGTCAAATCCAGAAAATATTCCATGAGCCTATCCGTTGATAGGGGATTAGTTTGATAGCCTTTTTATTGTCACTGGATGGCCTAGATTATGCGGTTTAAGGTTATCAAGGATTATAGAAATGATTGATGTGATTTATTTATGGCTTGGGAACGCAAGTAGTGTTGCTATGTTGATAGTGGGTACTAATTCTGTTGCTATAAAATACAATGGTTGTTATCGGGTTTTATTTTGTTTTCCATACTCATAATTAGGGTTCCGTACCCAAAGGGTAAAAAACCGGCCAAGTGCGAGTCGGACTCGCGCACGAAGGGTTCCGTACCAATTATTATAAAAAATCACGTTGTTTGTATGGGAGCCCCCCTTAAATATTAATTTTATTTGGTTTTTAGTATTTGTTGTTATAGCGGCAACAGAAATACATCATCTGTGAAAATTTCAACTGTCTAGCTGTCACCGTTCATGAGATACAGCCTGGTGACAGACAGACGGACAGACGGACAGACGGACAGACAGCGAAGTCTTAGTAATAGGGTTCCGTTTTTACCCTTTGGGTACGGAACCCTAAAAACGGAACCCTATTACTAATTTAAGACTTCGCTGTCTGTCCGTCTGTCCGTCTGTCTGTCACCAGGCTGTATCTCATGAACCGTGACAGCTAGACAGTTGAAATTTTCACAGATGATGTATTTCTGTTGCCGCTATAACAACAAATACTAAATATAGTCAATGGTACGGAACCCTTCGTGTGCGAGTTATTTGTTGTGTGTTGTGGGTGTGCGATTTTTTTTTTTAATAAGGCGACTCATCATCATCTGCCTAGCCTTTTCCCAGCTGTGTTGGGGTCGGCTTCCAGTTTTACCGGATGCAGCTGAATACCAGTATTTTACATGGAGCGACTGCCTATCTGACCTCCACAACCCAGTTAGTACCGGGTAATACGATACGCCTTGATAAGACTGGTTGTCAGACTTTTCGGGCCTCGACTACCTAACGACTGCCAAAGATCTACAACAAATGACAGCCGGGACCAACGGCTTAACGTGCTTTCCGAGGCATGGAGGAAACTCGGTATGTAATGGGTGGTCACCCATCCACAGACCAACCTAGGCAAGCACGGCTTAACCTAACGATCGACCCGAGCGGCTGTTATTATTTAGCCACGAGCTCTTTAATAAGGCGACTATAGGAGCTAAATTAGCAACTCTATTTGTGGTGGTTCAAACTTCGTTTGAAATGCTGTTAGAATAAAGTTCTAATCAGCTTGCACTACGAAGTGGTTGTTACGTCAGTCACTGCGGGCCAAATAATGCGAAATGGTGGTGGTGGTTTTTGTGCGATTGACAAAAAATCTATTGATTGGACTAAAAAGTAAAACACTATGATGATGTTGCTTGTAGAATTATTTGCCAAAAAAATCAGAATGATCGCAGGTAGGTATTTTAGTATGGTTTTTACTCGTTAAAAGATTTTTTTAGAGATAAGTTCGTGATTTTTTTATCGAATAAGATTTGTTTTATTATGTTTTTAAAACACTATTGTATTAGCATATTATCCTGCAGAATATCATATATTTTCTGGTTTTGTTTAATGCAGTGAATCATATTATGCTTTTTTGCATTATAAAACTCGCGTTTAGTCTGTAGTCGCCTTGAGGAAATTTCTCCTGGCTTTTCAAATACCAAGGTACGTAAATCTCTTCAAAATATTGATATTTTCAAATATTTTTCCTGTTTATACGAGTACATCTATACAAATAACTTTTTTTATTGAATTAAAATTTTTGTCCGTCTGTTTTTTTCCAGATAATCTCCGAAACGACTAGACAGATTTTGACGAGACTTTTACTAAATCAAAAAATCTAAGGAGATTGGGGCAACGAATAGTGTAAATGTTCCTACAGCATATCACTTTAGTTTCTTAGATCTATGCGACCAACTGCAACGGTTTGGGAGTAGTAACGTGTTGTATAAGGCACCGTTTCTGTAAGTGTCACGCTGTAATAAATAATATTGATGTCTTTATCAGAATGATGTCACCCGGAAGGCTATTGTCAGTGTACCGTTAAAGTTATGTCATTTTCTTAGAACAGTGTTTCCCAATTAGTGGTACGCGTACCCCCAGGGGTACGTGAAGGTGCATCAAGGGGTACGCGTGGCTGTCAGTAAAAACAAGAACAATTTCAGACAAATACAAACGTGCACATTTGTCACATTAGCGTCTTCGCCGATACATCATATTGTTCTGATTTTCACTATTGTACTGTAATTTGAAGATAATAAATGTTATTTTAACTGACTTAATTTTTGAAGTGAAAACTTCTTTAGGCGCGTTGAGCACTTTTTGGGTGAAGGAAAAACATTGAACTCATCGTCACGTAACGTAACGTGCGGTCACGCTTCGTAGCCGTTCGTAGCACTCGTAGCATCCGCTATGGCGTAGCACCACATAGGCATGCGCGGGGCATAACCAGTGCTACGACTGGCGATGGCGCGGGGCCTGTGTACTTTTTGTTTTCACTTCTATCGGCAGTCCCCAAAGACTGACCCGTTTTTTTTTTTATCATTGGTACAATAAGGGGTTTGAGGTATTTTTTGAAGTGGTACTTACGCAGCAAAAACTAATTGGGAACCACTGTCTTAGAACAACGAATACAGTTATATATGAGTCATAGAAGCGAAGGCAGCAACAAACACTTTTACTGAAAAGGCAGTAGACGATTTTTTTGTTTACGTTGCATGTAGTAATTATAATAAGTTGCGATCATAGATAACTAATGATATAAGAATCAGATATTTTATAACAGAATTCTCCATTACCTTTACTAAAATAAGGTGATAAGAAATTAAGAAATTGCTGTTTTTGCACCCAGTGTATATTGCTGTTTTTTGTTCAAATAATGACGCTTGATTGGTCAAAGATGGAAGTTGCTGTCTATGCCGCAATTACGAAGGTATGTTGCTGGTTTTGTAACCAATCTCAATTTAGAACATCTATTTTGTATAGAATTATGCTGATTTTGTTACGATATTAATATTCGGTCTAGTAAAGTTGACGGAATTCTACCATACTGCATTAAAAGTTGCCAAAATGAAAAAATTGGATGTTGCTGCCTTTGCTTTTATATTACTCATATTATCTAAGATATATAAAAGAAGAAACTGACTGACTGACTGACTGACTGACTGACTGACTGACTGACTGACTGACTGACTGACTCATCTATCAACGCACAGCCCAAACCGCTGGGTCTACAGATTCCAAATTTGGCAAGTAGGTTCCTTATGTGGTCTAGGGGTGCATTAAGAAAGGATTTTTCAAAATTCACCCCCTAAGGGGGTTAAACGGGGCTCTAAAGTTTGTAAGGGGAAACAAGATTAGTTAGACTATTTTATCCGAAACTTCACAGGAGTGCTCCTATTGATAAATGAGTAGAAACGGGTTTCAGGTTTTTTCAGAATTCAACCCCTAAGAGGGGGAAATGGGGTGGCAAAGTATAAAAATCAATGCACAGCCCAAACCGCTGAGTCTAGAGATTCCAAATTTGGCACATTGGTTCCTTATGTGGTCTAAGGGTGCACTAAAAAAACTGTTTTTCAAAATTCACCCCCTAAGTGTGTTAAACGGGGCTCCAAAGTTTGTATGGGGAAACAAAATTAGTTAGACTATTTTATTCGAAACTTCACAGGAGTGCTCCTATTGATAAATGAGTAGAAACAGGTTTCAGGTTTTTTCAGAATTCAACCCCTAAGAGGGGGAAATGGGGTGGCAAAGTATAAAAATCAATGCACAGCCCAAACCGCTGAGCCTAGAGATTCCAAATTTGGCACATAGGTTCTTTATGAGGTTTAAGGGTGCAGTAAGAAAGGATTTTTCATAATTCACCCCCTTAGGGGTTGAAACGGGGATCCAAAGATAAATAAGATTAGTTATACTACTTTATTCGAAATTACCAGGAGTACTATCGATAAATCAGTTAACATTTGTGTTTCAGGTTTTTTCAGAATTCAACCCCTAAAGGGTAAAATGGGGTAACAAAGCCTGAAATTCAACATAGGTATTGTTTGTATGGTGAATTGGGTTGGGTGTATTACAAAAACAACGTTTTATGATTTAATGTGGTGGACTTGAAATACCATCATTCCCTGTTGGGATGCGATGGGGATGAAATGTCTAAAAATCAATATGGTTGTCGATACCGAGATTATCAGGGGTGTTGATTACGAAAATGGCATTTATTTTGAGATCCAGAAGAGGAATTCGACTTCTATACAGGGTTATTGTCGATTTATTGTGATGATTGTGGTAACGATAATGATGATTGTGATAATGATGATGATGATTGCGATGGTGATTTTGATTACGATGATAATGATTGTGATTACGATGATGAAGATTGTGGTAATAATGATTGTGATTACTATGATAATGACTTTGATAACGATGATGGTGATTATGATAGTGATTGTGACAGTGATTGTGATAGTGATGGTGATTGTGATGGTGATAGCGATGGTTGTGATAACGGGGATGGAGATTGTGATGATGATGATTGTGATTAAGATGATAATGATTGTGATCAAGATGATAATGATTGTGATAACAATGATTGTGATAGTGATTTTGATGGTGATTGTGATAATGTTGTGTTAGTGAGGGTGATTGTGATGGTGATACCGATGGTAATGTTGATTGTGATTGTGACTTTGATGGTGATTGTGATAATGATGAAGATGATTGTGATTATGATAACAATGATTGTGATTACGATAACAATGATTGTGATAACGAGGCAAGTGATTGTGATAGTGATTGTGATGGTGATGGTGATTGTGATTGTTATGATGATTGTGATTGTAATGGTGATTGTGATTGTAATGGTGATTGTGATTGTAATGGTAATTGTGATTGTGATTGTGATAGCGATGGCGATTGTGATAGTGATGGTGATTGTGATGGTGATTGAATGGTGATTGTGATGGTGATTGTGATGGTGATTGTGATGGTGATTGTGATGGTGATGGTGACGGTGATTGTGATGGTGATTGTGATGGTGATTGTGATGGTGATTGTGATGGTGATTGTGATGGTGATTGTGATGTTGATTGTGATGGTGATTGTGATGGTGATTGTGATGGTGATTGTGATGGTGATTGTGATGGTGATTGTGATGGTGATTATGATAATGATTGTGATAGTGATTACGATGATAATGGTTGTGATAACGATGATGGTGATTGTGATAGTGATTTTGATGGTAATTGTGATGGTGATGGTGATTGAGGTGGTGATTGTGATAATGATTGTGTTAATGATGGTGGTTGTGATAGTGATGGTGATTGTGATAATGGTGGTGGTTGTGATAGTGATGGTGATTGTGACGATAATAATAAATTGTAATGATTATAAAATTTGGCACATAGATAGTTAATTTATAACTTGGATTAACATGTAGGACACTATTTATCCCTTTAGTATGATTCAGTCAGTGGGACAGTTACCAAACAGCACGCGGGCGAAGCCGCGGGCAACAGCTAGTCTAAGATAAATGGAATATAACTGTAACGTCCGTTGATTACCAGGGGCCTAAGTCTGCTATTACAATAGTGTCACAATGATCTATCATTGATTTCATAATTGTTGAACAATGCCATTGTCATTTTGTTAAAAGTTCGTAGTCTGCTAACTTCGTAATAGTCGATCATTGGTCGGTCAGTGGTCTCGTAATAGAATATTGTTTGTATTGCCATTATTATAAAACCTGTCAATAGAACTGATTTCCGAAAAACTAGAATTAAATTTGAACATTTAATCATGTCAGATTTCATTTATATATATTTTACATATTATTTTTTAGTGTTCTATTCAATCTGAGGTAGTAAGAAGTTCTTAAAAAGCAAAAATCAATAGTTATGTGTAACGCGGAACTATACAATTCAATAATATTTTATCTGTTTAGCTGTCAAAGTCAAATGTGACATTACTGCTTACTGACGTTTTATCTGTTTTTATTTCTAGCAGCCGTTGTTTTGATTTATTTTCATTTATGTGTTTTAAATTTATTTTTAATTTATATTTATTGCAATACAAAATGGTGCTAATTTGAGCAAATTTCGGCTGGAACTGTAAAATTTTTTGCAGATTACCGCGTAAGTCAGTCATTCATTTATCATTGTGTACGAGATTACCATTCTATGCTATTTCTTTTAATGGAGTTTCAGTGTTTGATCATTGGAATGTCATAATGACGCCATTCTAAAGTAGATTACCAAACTTGTCAAAATCAACAATTATGAGATCAATGATCGATTATTCTGACACTATTGTAATAGGTAATAGCAGACTTGAGGCCCAGGTCGGGTAAACTGCTATTTGGTTTTTCCATCAAGAATTTCTCAGTAGCAGCCACGGAGTCTGGATTTGTGCCCGGTTGATGGCAATAGGCTCGCCTGTTATATAGGACTGAAACATAACTGAATTATTATTTGTTTATCTAAATTATTATTCAATAAACGGTTTTGTTATTTATTTTATGCCAAATTGTACCTATTGCCTTGATTTTTATACTTTTCATGTTTTGAAATTGAAAATGAATAGGTGTTTAATATTTATTACTTCTGAAAACTAAAATGGCGGACGAGACAATGTCACCTCTGGCGTTATGTGTGTTGAAAAACCCAAAGTCCGCATGCTCTCTAAAACATAGTTTGCTTGTTGAAACACATTATACGGATTATTACGTAGGAATCTATAAATATAAAATACTTATACCTCCAAAGCGTTCGTCAATTGTGCGTTGCACTGGGTAGACGAGGATATAACTCGTCACCATCCTTCGCGACCATTTTATTTTACTACTTATTGCTTATTTTTTACGAGTATTACTAGTAAAGATCTCAGTTTTGATCTAGTTTTATTGGTTTTATAGTTTGTCTTGTTTTAATGTTTGTCGCCGAGAAAGCTGTAATTTTGTAGGGATGTGTATATCAATTACGCCGACAAAGTGGAAAAATAACATTTTGGAAAATATTTTTTTAGGGCAGCTCCCCTACATGTAAAGTGGGGATGATTTTTTTTTTCGTCGTCTACCCCATCTTGTGGGGTATCGTTGAATAGGTATTTGACTTAGGGGTTGCTAATATTATATTTTTTTAAATTTAATGCTGCATTTACGAAATACTAGCTGACGTCTCGCGGTTTCACCCGCGTAGTTCCCGTTCCCGTAGGAGTACGGGAATAAATGTAGCCTATAGCACTCACGAATAATGTAGCTTTCTACCAGTGAAACAATTTTTAAAATTGGCTCATTACTTCCGGAGATTACCCCCTACATACAAACTTACAAACATACAAACTTTCAAACAAATGTTACCTCTTTATAATATTATAGTATAGATTATTAAATAAATCATCTTCACCATCGTGGTCGGATCACGGCGGCGCGCTGGGAAAATAATAAACGCTAGATTAATAAATCTAGTGACTAATAGACCCCCATAGACACCCAAGAGACTGGTTAGGCTGCCTCGTTAGTCTAGTGACCGCAAAACGTCTAGATACTTTATTTTTTGGTGATATGACAGGATAGCCTCGAATACAATATCTAAGTTATAATTTAAATCCTCCTCTTGCAAAGTTCAGAGTCCACTACAGTTTAAAATCGAAGTAGGTACTTTTTTTCACAACATCATGAGCTAATCTCGTGTTAACTGCTACCATTACAAAGAATAAGAAGATAATGCTAAGCATTTTAAAACGATGGTTCTTTTAATTGCCGACAAATTGCCTGCGGTAAGTGTAATTAACGATACAAGATTATTTTTGGCAGTAATGGCACCGATCGGTCTCGCGAAACTGTTTAAAGAGTCACAGCTGTTCGAATTAAACGCAAACAAGAATTTGTGTCTCAAAATCCCGACTACTAAAAAATCATGTTCAAATTAAAATCTGGGTATACAATATAAAATCGGCTCCTCCTATTGTTGAAGTCGGTTAAAATGTAGCCTATGTTACCCGGGCTAGTATGACAAATCGATTGACGCCTTATTCATCAAAATCGGATGAATAATTTAGGCTCTACGGTGGAACAATACAAACCCTTCCTTTTGGCTTCGCCGTAGTTGGGTAAAAAATAACAAATAAGTCATGCATTTGTTTTACATCATGACATCATGTTCCTGCCCCTGTACCATGATACCCATGTTACTTGTAACATGTTACTTGGGGCCGGCGACGACACGTTTTTTTATTCATCCTGCAGGCCTATTACGTTTATCTGTTGATAGCTCGAAATGATAGTAACTGTGCTCAGTTTCCATCAAATAACTGTCAAAAGGTTAGTTTCGCATTATGTATGACCAGTCGCGATCAAATATGACGTCGTCGGTGCCCATCGTGGCCGATAGTCTCCGTAACTCATTTTGACAGACTCTTTCGTATCGATTCTTCTAATATTGCATATGTATGCATAGTGGACATCAAATTGATGACAACTGAGTTTGAAGTGGCTTTCGTGAGAGACGTTACACCGTACCCGGGCTGTTAGTCACCGTAAAGTGATATCCACTCTGTGAAATAAGTAATACCAATGTTATGACATTCACAGTTGTCATCAAAGTTCGGTGTAAAACCGAAGCTTGATAGTCACTGGATATCAGAAAGATACGTAATAGGCCTGCTGTAAGCCGTAACGCTATCATTGACTATTCTTTTTTGATATCTTTTGTCATACAATCCATTCATCTTTTCTTTGAGTTTACCCTCCCTCTCCAGCCATCAACTATAAACATTTTTTTACTCATCATCTTTTAGTCGCTCCTCATCACCATGCTCATATCAATACAAAAAAATATTTGTGTTTTTGTAACAGGTTCTACCTTCAAACTTCCTATAATGCGCTCATTTCTTGCTTTATTAGTGTTACGTACCCAAGGGGTAAAAACGGGACCCTATTACTAAGACTCCACTGTCCGTCTGTCTGTCACCTGGGGCCTAACGTCCGTCCGTCCGTCCGTCTCTATCCGTCTCTCTCACTCGCAATCATCTGCAGACGTGCGCTAGAGAGATGGATAGAGACGGGTGGACGGACGGACGATAGAGAGTAGGGCCTCAGGGCCGGCAGTCTCGACATATACTTAGATAGCGATAAATTCAGTTGCAATAATGATGCTTGCGGGAAACGCGAATCTCTACATCCAAGATGCGATTCTCGCAAGCATAATTATTGCAACCGAATTTATTAGTTAGTAATTAGCAATCGAAAGTTAGCGATTTTGTCGTTAACTCTGTTGAGACTGCCAGCCCAGGCTGTATCTCATGAATCGTGATAGCTAGACAGTTGAAATTTTCACGGATGATGTACTTATTTCTGTTGCCGCTATAACATAAATAAAATAAAAAATACACTATAGTACGGAACCCCTTCATGCGCGAGTTTGACTCGCACTAATTGGCCGATTTATTTCCGTTCTTGTTACTCCATACATCCATCTCAACATTCTCATCTTTGCTACATGCAGTCTTTTCACCCATATTCTTCACAGACCAGCATTCATCATTCATCATAATTTCAGCCGAAAGACGTCCACTGCTGGACATAGGCATCCCCCAAGTGTCGCTACATTGACCGGTCCCATGCGCCTCGCATCCAGCGGATTCCCGCAACCTTCACCAGGTCATCGGTCCACCTAGTGGGAGGCCTTCCAACGCAACGTCTTCCGGTTTGCGGTCGCCACTCCAGAACTTTTCGGCCCCATCGGCCATCCGTTCTGCGAGCAACGTGCCCTGCCCACTGCCACTTAAGTTTGGCAATTCTTCGGGCTACGTCGGTAACCCTGGTTTTCTTGCGGATGTCTTCATTTCTGATTCGATCGCGCAAGGAACCTCAAGATTCATTTGTTTCCCAGACCAGCATTCATTTGTTTTTAATGACATCATCGCCTAAAAAGAGGAGTCGTTCATCATCTCGTCCCACAAGCCTACGGCCCATTTGGGACGAGTTGATGAAAACCGAAATACGTAAGATCGTATTCACAAAATTGTTTAAAATACCTACGTATAGTGTTGCGGCATCGTAACGTACATAAAATAAAACACTTTTACTATCATTATAAAAGTCTTCTTAGCGGAATTGGGTTGAATGAAAACAAAAACAGTGCGAGTATTTTTCATTCAACACTTTGCCAAGTTATTTAGAAAAAAGAGAAAATTGCGTAATAATAATTGTTAATTTTCATCATCGACTTGAAAAAATTGATTTGAAAAATATCTTGAGAAAATTGTTTATTATGCAGGTAATATATATTATGAGCAGGAAAATTATGGATGACGACTGACTAAATAAAATATGATTCTGTTTCGTCCGTCAGTTAGATTACTTATCGAAAATATTGGATAAGTACGTGTTTTTTAGTATTATCAAATTAATAAAAATTGACGAAAATAAAACGCGTCTAAGATCATGAGTGAGTGGGCTTGTGACGTTACTTTCAGGTAAAAAATGTACTCAAATGTGACGTCACACGAGTTTTCGACGCACTGTCATTGTAAAATAGTACTAAGTTGTTTGGAAATAAACTATTATTAACTAATTATTAACTAACTGTATCGTCTTCAATTTTTATTTACGTGAAAAAAGAAAAAATATGTGTCAAATATTTTTTTGGAAATCTATCTGACGGACTAATTACATTTTTTTTGTCGTCTCGCCTATTATACACAAGAGATTTTATGTATTTATTTACTCTAAACATACAAATATCCTTACAGGCTACAGGCTAGACCCAATGCGATTTTGAAGCACATTTAAAATTTAAATAGTTCAACTGTTAACATAACCAATTCTTCCTGCAGGGCCTTACCTTCCGCGGTCATTTTTTCTTCATTTTTTCACTTCATTTATTCAATAACAAATTAACATTGTGTCTGAATGATATACATAAGAAAATAGTTAAATAAACAACAACAAAAATAATAAAAAAAAAAAAAAAAACACCTGGTCCACCTGAAAGTCCATGAACCGTCTTCAGACTCAATTCGGAAGATGTAACTCCAACCTCGTAAAGTGGGGCTACCGCAATGAAACAGCAGCGGGGTATGGTTGTGGAGCTGTATCACAAACTATGCTTCTATCCTGCCCTCTTAGCACAGAGAATCATACATAATACTGCCTCTTAGCCTAAAAATATGTAGCCGAAGCGACCTCTGCGCTGCCACCGACGACGCGGTGGAAGTGGCGAAGTTCTAAGCTTAACAAAATATAAAAATTGTCGTGCCAGCGACACGAAGAAGAAGATAAGGAATAATACAGCTGCCCGCTTAGCATGAACGCCGTAGACACGAAAGAGAATCGACAAATCTTTTGTTCATCTGTCATTTTGTCGATTCAATGACAGATGAACAAAAGATTTTTGTCATCACCTGCTTGGCCTTTTCTCAGTCATGTTGGTGTTGACTTCTAGTCTAACCAACACGCGTAGCATGACCACAAGAATCGACAAATCTTTTGTTTAAATCTGTCATTGAACCGACAAAATGACAGACTAACAACATATTTGTCGATTCTTTCTTCGAAGAAACCCGTTTATACGGTGATCATGATACGCGGGCAGATGCGGTCGATTACCAGTATTTTATATGGAGCGACAGCTGGATTCTGAACAAGCTGGTAACAAGATCTCTGAATACAATCTTGATCTGATTCTGTAATTATCATTTCATTGCGAATTTAATAAATATTCGTCTTTCATCAAAAGAAACCATTGTTTATCGTCCTGATTTATCTGGATCAAAATTTGACGTTTGAGAAAAAAGAAAAATTAATCGTAATCATTATTTTTGAGCAAATTTGATTGGCTTAGAAGACTTTGATCTAGTTTCACTATGATAGTCATGTTTAAACTTAGCAGATTACATCTAACGGATGTACGGACCTATTTTGGCCAGCCACCACCGTTTCTGGCTTTCGATGTGATGTAATAGCAGGCACATTGTGTGCGATATTTGAGCTTTGTCTCCGAATTTCCACCAAACGGCTTGCATTGCATCGGATCGGATTTTTTTTCTTTAATGACTAATTATACACTCGCATAAACATATCACACCTTCATCCTGTTTACCAAATAAGGCCTGTTTTTGCTAATGATCATTAGTTCAGCCCGTAAATTAAAGATAAATAAAAAAAGCGCGCCGTTCTTAAGAGTCAAAACAGGAAGCTATAGAGAGATACCGGTTCTAATAACTTATCAGTTTAAGAGCTGCCCTAAAACTTGATGTCTTGAAATAGTAAAAATATCAGAAATTTTTCGAAAAAAAGCCGTTTCCCAGCAATAGTTTTGCGTAAAGTTACTTAGTTTGATGTACAGAATGCTTGGTTGACGGCTTCGTGATGAGGTCTTTTACACCCTGTATAATACTGCCTCTTAGTCCAAAAACATGTGGCCGAAGCGACCTCTGCGCTGCTACCGACGACGCTGTGGAAGTGGCGAAGCTCTGGGCTGGACATAATATAAAAATTGTCGTGCCAGCGACACAAAAGTGAAGATAATGGATTTGAAGTGTTTAGCTTTTTCAAACTCAGACAAATGAGAACCTTTGAATTTATAACCCTTGGCTCTCTGCGCAGCGGGCCTAGTAATGACAGATTTATCAAAAATGTATTGCATACATCAGCTTACGGTAGATTATGTCAATCCTACACTCAAAGTACTTACGGGATAATATCCGTGGTTTTCTTTATTGATGAGCTCCCGATATTTCGACGCTGTTGCAAGCATCATGATCGCGGGAATACACCGTAAAAACAGTACCGTGAAAGTCTTAAACGGTGTATGTCAATCCTCTCGAAAATCGTTCTAGTAATATTTTTCTTTGCCCTCCGGGCGTTCTTTACATTTTAGAACTCATAGTTACAAAAACACATTCCATTTCAGAACTGTATTTCAGTTGGGACAGATTTAGTAAAATATTGAAAAAAATAATCATTAGTGAAATAGTGAATGCCTAATTGTATTTTCTCGAGTTGAAAAGATTGATCCTTCAGTACATATGTATGTAATTATCGAGTGTTGCAACTAATGTACTTTGTACACATAATAATTATTCTAGAAGCTTTTTAAAAGTCATTCATATTTGTGAGTTTGCCAGAAAATATTTTAAAATACCGACTGGATCGTGACGTGCTAGCATTGTCTTTTGGCAATCATTTTTTTTTAATAACAAAGGATTTTCCACCTTAATGTGTGAACATAAAGCCCATCGTTTATATTGAAAGAGTACACGGAAATGAACACATGAATTTGCTTTTTAATTTTGTTACCACCCACTGAAAAATGTTCCTATTAGGCGAATAGTAAATTCTATTCTCGTTAAATTGACCCATCATTTCTCCCACCTGGTGTGGTTTATCCCGGCTAATGCTAGACCGAGTTCCGGCTTATTAATTACTAATGAGGCTTAAATAACAATAGAAATATAAGAACAGCAGTCGCTCCAAAAACTTGTCGTATAAGGAACACAATGAGAACGTGCGGAGAATATTAAAAATAATGTCATTAATTTATAATAGTAACTATGTAGGTATCTTGGTTAGTTTAAGATTCAGCAAGCGTAAGCCTCCGTGAGAGACACAATTTATTATATTTCTTGTTGAGATCTAAGTTTTTTTTTGTATTTTGAGTGCACGTTCTCCTTAATTAAAAAAAATATATATCAAAAGAAAACAAAGAAAGACCAGTTTTAGTCAAAAATATATTAGAGACCGCGATTTCGCCCGCATTTAGGCCGAAAATTATCCTACGGGAACGTTGTCTAGGTATCCCATCTCCTAGCCCAGGTCGTGGTCTATATGAGTGTCAATTTTCATGTGAAAATGTTTAGCCGTTAAGGTGTGAGAAGGTACCTAATAAACTGATAAAGCTACGTACTTATGCCTTAAAAATATTAGTATGGAACTATCGAGTATGAATTCTCATTTTCATGCATCACCTTTAAACAACACATAATATTTCATTTACTCAAAGGGCTCTCAAAAACAGATGGCGGAAATGCCAATTACCTACCATTAAAATACCCTGAAACGTCTTTTGGACAAAAGCGTCACAATATATTTAAAAACGGAATTCGACGCCGCCATATTGTGAAAGGTGACGCAACAGTTACGTCACACTGGCCCTGACATCTGTCAAAATTGTTAGTCAATGTCAGAGGAACATCTGTTGACGTTGGTCGGTCAAGGTTCTGTGGAGGCAAATTGCGGCCAATGACCTGAAGAGGTGTTAAAAACAAAGAGATTTAAGATACTATAGAAAAGCTATCAGAGGGGCTCGTGGCTAAATAATAACAGACGCACAGGTCCTTCAATGTCAAGCAGTGCTTGCAGAGCTCAGTCCGCGAATGGGTAGCCATTTGTCCGTCTGGAAGTATTTAGCTTGTAAATCTTTGACAATCGTTATGAGTTGGCAGACGCTGAAACTTATCGGGTCTTCTATTGGCCATAACATTCTCTAGTCGTCCATCGTAAATAGTGATTATAAACATAATTTTCTTTATAAATTAGTTAAACATTTTAAAATACTTAGAACTAGCTATCTGAATAAAATTATGACTAACTCCAAAATTATACTCCGAAAATCTCTTGAAATCTGAAAACAAATTAGCTGTTATTAATTACATACTAAAGTAACTGATATAACCAAGCTATAGGGACTGAGTTCACTGAGGTTATTTAATCTAATTACTTAATATAAATACCTATTATTAATATATAAATTACATGTAATTACGTAAATCTCGCGGTTTGATCTGTAATTATTCAAAGTTGTAGAAGAGTTGAAAGCAAGGCCTGTAATTATTTATAATTTTGATCGCTAATATTGCTAAATAATCCCAGGGTCTAGATTACCCGGGGTTGCGGGACTGTTCGAAAGAGATACCGTGGCCCCGGAACACAAAGGGCGATGAAGGAACATGGATGGGTTTTAGTCAGTAAAAGTCTGACACTCCCTCCTGCTCCGCCCAGAGCGGGAGGAGTCATTTGATGATTTCCCATCCGAAAAAAAACAAAAAGGATTGTAGATTATTAGATATTAGGTGATATGTCGTAAAGTAGCGAAAAAAACGTCGCAATTAGTTCTTGAGATGAAAACTAAAGACCCTCTTTCTTCAGAGCGAATATTTATACTAGACGATCCGCACTAGCTTCGCCTAGTGATTCATACAAACTTTCGATACTAGTTTTATCAAAATTCTTTTTAATGAACGCTACCATTATTATTTATAGCTATCAGTATACCAAATTTTAGTCAGATCGGTCCAGTGATTGGAGCTCTGTGTTGACAGTTAGTCAGTCAGGAGTTCAGGACCAACGATTTTATACGTCTTCTATACATATAAAATCGAATATATATAAAAAAAATGTGTATAATATATAAAATTTGGACAATTCGTTGTTTATATAGGTTTAAAAAAGACATAATTATTAATACACATAATTATTGTCTACCAGTGGTATATCCTTGACCTATCCAACAATGTCTGTTATTATGGGACGATAAAAAAAAAACTTTTAATAATTAGGAGACAGAATTAGTTTCGAATCTTGTAACTGACAGGTATATAATAACAGCTATCATAATTCAAAACCACATTGATCGTGGACACGACACCTCCATATTGTGTTTCTGTGAGACTCTCCTCAAGGTTACATTGTTTCTAGTGAAGTATTAAGAAAGTAGATACTTATTAATTTCTTGTTAATAATTTATTTATAGTCCGCGTTGTGACAGAATATACCTGAGCGAGCATTCGGGCCCCGCGGCTCGAGGGTTTAAACCCCAAACGGCTCAAAAATATTGTCATCTGTACTGTAAAGGCGAAGCCGAAAGGCACTTGTTCTCCCCGTCATTGCAATATTTTTTATTCTGGACCATACCTCAGAACCTACTTAATGGTGGAGCTCGTGGCTAAATAATAACAGCCGCTCGGGTCGATCGTCAGGTTAAGCCGTGCTTGCCTAGGTTGGTCTGTGGATGGGTGACCGCCCATTACATACCGAGTTTCCTCCGTGCCTCGGAAAACACGTTAAGCAGGTCCCGGCTGTCATTTGTAGATCTTTGGCAGTCGTTAGGTAGTCAGAGGCCCAAAAAAAGTCTGAGAACCAGTCTTACCAAGGGGTATCGTATTACCTGGTACTAACTGGGTTGTGGAGGTCAGATAGGCAGTCGCTCCATGTAAAATACTGGTATTCAGCTGCATCCGGTAAAACTGGAAGCCGACCCCAATAAAGTTGGGAAAAGGCTAGGCAGATGATGACCTCAGAACCTACTAGTTACGCAGATTTTTAAATATTTTAATTTTACTTTAAATACCTCCATAGCCCGTTTACTATTAAATGCACACACATCCACAAGTACAATGTTTTGATTGCGTCACATTGAATTTAACCGTAAACCGTAATATTTAGTTTTGAGAGCAGTGGTGATGAAATAAATTACACAAAGTAATGCGCCTGTCTGGGTTCGAACCCAAAACTTGCTGTTCGTAAGTGGGGGCCGCCACCACTAGGCCACCGCTGCTCTATTTACGTATATTTATTATGATTTAATTACTAATCAAAGAATTAATAAGTTATCTCATTAAAAATACCGTCTTTGATGTTTATTCTGTTCAGTTTTCTTAAAGAAACCTTATGACTTTTGCCACTTGCCATAAGTCCTCAGTTTGATGTTCAGGTTCGTTCATCATTTCAACAGTAAAGTATCCCATTTCTTAGATTTTTTATTTCTAGCTGGATTGACGTGAATGCTGGTAGATTGAGCCCCACGTGGTTGATTGGTGTTTCCATAATACTTCTCACAGAGTATGCTCTATGGTGATAGATAAGAGAGGGTCAGAGCATCAGAGGGCAACGCCACGAAAATAATGCGGGAGGGGTTTTGACCTTAGGTCTGACCAACAATTAAGGCGACTACAGGAGCTAAACGTGAGTTTTATAATGCAAAAAAGCATATGATTCACTGCAATAAATAAAACCAAAAAATATATATGATATTCTTCAGGATATATGCTAGTACGACAGTATTTTGAAAACATATTACAACAAATTTTATTCGATAGAAAAAAATCACGAACTTATCTCGAAAAAATTCTAATTTAAATGCGATCATTCTGATTTTTTGGCAAACAATTCTGCAAGCAACATATTAGCATCATAGTGTTTTACTTTTTTAGTCCAATCAAAAGATTTTTTGTAAATCGCAAAAAAACACGGATTTCGTACTGACCCGCAGTGACTGACGTAACAACCACTTCGGAAACAAAGAACTTGCACCCCTAGCCAAAGTTACAAACGTTTCGTATCGATTCTCTTTCTACAATCGCAAACGCCTCGGCGTAAGCGATTGTAGAAAGCGCTAAATTGGTAGCCAAGTTGACACGACAGAGTCGAGCGCTCGTTCTTCTATTATGTCTGTAGGAAAAACCTACACTTTAGTCTATGGTGAGCGTTCCTACCAAAGAGTTTAGCGATTAACATTGTAGAAACGATAACATTCTATTCTATCATTTTTAACGATACGTGATCAACACAAACGGATAGAAAATTCGTAGACAAGTTTACGTCTACGAATTTTCTATCCGTTTGTGTTGATCACGTGATTTAACGTTGAGATGATGTCATTCCCATTCATTTGAATCGTTTCTACTAGCGTTAAAGATCGTAGATTGTCAACTTGGCTAGGGGTGCAGAATCTTCATCTATGGTACCCATGACCAAAACCATGTCGCATCGTTTTACAGAACCAATTAAACTGTTGAAATCTTATAGTAATATTAGACGCCACTTGTCAGATGGTTTTATAACCAGTCTTACAATGGGATATCGTATTACCCAATACTAACCGGGTTGTGAAGGTCAGATAGGCATAGGCAGTCGCTTCATGTAAAATACTGGTATTCAGCTCCGGCTAGACTGGAAGCCGACCGTAACATAGGAAAAGACACGGTTTTATCACAATATGTCTGATATTATGCATATTTATTAGGTTTCGTCATTTTTTTCCGAAACAGTTTTATTTTTCAGCCATTTTGCACGTCGCATGTAGTGTTGCCCAAAATCGGTCTTGGTCTTGCAGTCTTGGTCTTGTTCTTGCATTTTTGCAAGACCAAGACCAAGACCAAGACCAAGACCGACTTATTGTAGCAAGACCAAGACCAAGACTGAACCCTGCAAGACTTGAGCAAGAACAAGACTAAGCCTGCAAGACTCTTGCGTCTTGCAGTTACACATCAATATCAATTATTTTATTTCATAAATCAGCAGATTTTTTTAAAGTGCGATGCGATAGATACATAATAGGTGCTTAAAAATTCCTACAAACAATTTTCATTCGTCCCAAGCCACAATAGATGTCCAAAAAATTATATGTCTGATACATTTTAATGTAGGTATCAAAAATTTAATCCATGTTTTAGATGTATATGCTGGTAATTAAAAGTCTAGCTGACGACAAATTTTATTAGTTAGAAGTATCAAGTCCAGATGTAGATGAAAAGTATATGTGATAATTATTTTAACCACCAGCTGTTTGTGAAGAGTTTAGGATAGCCAGTACACGTACAGAAAATCATTAAAGGTACCTACATAGAGTTAGTTATTACGCTTAGTTATCTACTAAATTGCGTCATTTTTTTTAATTATTATTGAAAGTTAATTTTATTAAATTTGGTGGTTCTCTATGCCTATGTCAATTTAAGCTCACTGTTACGTTGTTCTAAGATCTAAACTAACGTGTTTATTTTAAAGCAATAGACTAATAGGTATTTGAAAGTAGTCTAGTCTAAGTAGTACAGTCTCGCAAGACTTGCGAGACTCTTGCTGCAAGACCAAGACCAAGACCAAGACCAGGTGTATTGATGCAAGACCAAGACCAAGACTGGCTTAGGTCTCGTCTTGGTCTTGCATTTGGGCAACACTAGTCGCATGTGACCTGAGCGCATTTTCAAAAAAATCTGAAATTATAGCTATGGAATCGGAAAAAAAAACAAATCTATCGATTTCATACGGTTGTAGACGTAAAACAATGAAGCAATTTTGGTCATGGGCTCTCGTATTTCCTCAAATCATCGACCAATCATCACATTACATTTCACAATCCGTTCATTAACTACACTATGACTATACTATGATTTAACGATGCATTGTAACGCGATATCCGGTTAATTAACTTGACTTCCGGTGTCATGAGAGAACGGTTTTTATTTTAATTGTTACGATTATCTTCAAGGTTTCTTTCAGAGGTAAACGGTGCATGAAGATAAGCAAATTATTTAATTGCATATTGTTTTCAATTAGTGGCAGTATGTGATGAAGGATTGGGGTCAAAACATGTTGAAAGAAAAAATATAAATAATCTGTTGCTTTGTGTTCTTGCCTGAAAACAATAATGTGCGTCTTATGGTAATATAATAAGTTTGTTATAAATACATTTATTGTTTCTCTGAAATAATGAGACACCAATATTACAAAGGGTAACTTGTAATAAAGCTAGGTTGGAAGGCCTCCCACTAGGTGGACCGATGACCTGGTGAAGGTTACGGGGATCCGCTGGATGCGAGTGGCAAGGGACCGGTGCATGTGGCGACACTTGGGGGAGGCCTATGTCCAGCAGTGGACGTCTTTCGGCTGAAATTATAATGTAAGGAAAAGCTTTAGTTGTTATTGTTTTCCGATGGCAATCATGACGTCGGCGTATCTGATGGTAAGTGGCTTATCTTAATCTTTTTAGGGTTCCGTACCCAAAGGGTAAAAACGGAACCCTATTACTAAGACTTCGCTGTCTGTCCGTCTGTCCGTCTGTCCGTCTGTCTGTCACCAGGCTGTATCTCATGAACCGTGACAGCTAGACAGTTGAAATTTTCACAGATGATGTATTTCTGTTGCCGCTATAACAACAAATACTAAAAACAGAATTAAATCAATATTTAAGGGGGGCTCCCATACAACAAACGTGATTTTTTTGCAGTTTTGTCTAATGTTTTTAAATAATGGTACGGAACCCTTCGTGCGCGAGTCCGACTCGCACTAGGCCGGTTTTTTTTTAAATGATGACTCAATATTTGTTCTGAAAACTTTAAACGGCGCAAATACAATACATTAATTGGTAGTTATGTGTTTTAGCCATTTAGGGTTGACGCACTAGGGGTCCGTGGGACTACCTAGGATTTATGATTCCTAAGATAAAGAGGAGGATGGTGATGCAGCAGTAGGAACATTAGGTACATAATATGTATAGGCTGATTACTATATTTATGTACACTTCTACACTATCACTACATATTATAAAACAAAGTCCCCCGCCGCGTCTGTCTGTCCCTATGTATGCTTAGATCTTTAAAATTACGCAACAGATTTTTGATGCAGATTTTTTCAATAGATAGGGTGTTTCAAGAGGAAAGTTTTAGTAGGTATATAATTTGCCGCTGGCAAAACCGCGGGCATCAGCTAGTAATATTTTAAAGAAGAAAGATTTATATTTTGTACGTTTGGAACGAATAAACTCAAAAACTACTGTACCGATTTTAAGCATTTTTTCACCAATAGAAAGCTAAATTATCAAGAAGTAACATAAGCTATAAATTGTATTTATATCATACAAATTAGCCGAACTATCAACATTTTTGCGGACGATGTCTCGGGCGAAGTTCTAGTTATGTAAAGATTGGTTATCCATAGCTTGTCATAAAACTATGGATAAGAAAAACTTCTATTAAGGGCGCGTTTGCATTTCAGGCAAAATTATGCTGTTTTTCGGTTCATTTTATGGCATAACCAAACAAAATCCAATATAACTAATAACTACCTCGTATAGATTGGTTCTTCATCTTCAAATGCTAGGTACTAGATCATCGAAAATTTTAGTTTTTTATAATGTAAAATCGATCTGTCGTTGCCATTTTTCACAAAATTAACGATAGCGGGTTGAGTTTAGGTACATTTTTGTGCTATTATTAACATATTTTACTATTTCTAAAAATACAATTTGTTGGCAAACATATTCAATTCTTAATGCTAGGATTTTTTTTAAATCTAAATGCTTTAGATAGTCGCAGAAAAAATGAAAACCGAAACTTATTTTTTCACATTTTTTGCTCTTCTGGATGAATCTTAATCGATTGCGTTAGGGGTTATTTTATTTTTGATACCCGTCTTGATTTATTGCAAAGTATTTCGAATGAAACTAGTCCGCGCGCGACCCCCGTCGAGAGTGGACACGTATCGCCTGTTTGGAGCGCCGTCGAGTTGAAAAAGATCGCTGTACAAACACAAAATATTCGATAAACCAAATTTGATACTTCACATGGTAGATTTTTATTCTATTTTATTTCGCTATAAAAAGTATGTAAGTAGGGTTTCTAAAAGCCTATTCGTCCTGGACTTGGAGTAACCTGTAGGTGTACTTCGGTGACTGCTACTGGAACTCCTTGATGTGTTGTACTAGGTGAGCCGAGTTTGGGCTCGTTTTGTTAGTTATGATGAGACCTTACCTCCGGACTTGATGAAGTGACCTGCAGGTGTACTTCGGTGACTGCTACTGGATCTCCTTGACGTGTTGTACTAGGTGAGCCAAGTTTGGGCTCGTTTTGTTAGTTATGATGAGACCTTACCTCCGGACCTGATGGAGTGACCTGCAGGTGTACTTCGGTGACTGCTACTGGATCTCCTTGACGTGTTGTACTAGGTGAGCCGAGTTTGGGCTCGTTTTGTTAGTTATGATGAGACCTTACCTCCGGACCTGATGGAGTGACCTGAAGGTGTACTTCAGTGAGCTACTGGAACTCCTTGACGTGTTGTACTAGGTGAGCCGAGTTTGGGCTCGTATTGTTAGTTATGATGAGACCTTACCTCCGGACCTGATGGAGTGACCTGAATGTGTACTTCGGTGAGGTACTGGAACTCCTTGACGTGTTGCACTAGGTGAGCCAAGTTTGGGCTCGTATTGTTAGTTATGATGAGACCTTACCTCCGGACCTGATGGAGTGACCTGAATGTGTACTTCGGTGAGGTACTGGAACTCCTTGACGTGTTGCACTAGGTGAGCCAAGTTTGGGCTCGTTTTGTTAGTTATGATGTGACATTACCTCCGGACTTGATGGAATGACCTGAATGTGTACTTCGGTGAGCTACTGGAACTCCTTGACTTGTTGTACTAGGTGAGCCGAGTTTGGGTTCGTTTTGTTAGTTATGATGAGACCTTACCTCCGGACTTGATGAAGTGACCTGCAGGTGTTCTTCGGTGACTGCTACAGGATCTCCTTGACGTGTTGTACTAGGTGAGCCGAGTTTGGGCTCGTTTTGTTAGTTATGACGAGACCTTACCTCCGGACCTGATGGAGTGACCTGAAGGTGTACTTCGGTGAGGTACTGGAACTCCTTGACGTGTTGTACTAGGTGAGCCGAGTTTGGGCTCGTATTGTTAGTTATGATGAGACCTTACCTCCGGACCTGATGGAGTTACGTGAATGTGTACTTCGGTGAGGTACTGGAACTCCTTGACGTGTTGCACTAGGTGAGCCAAGTTTGGGCTCGTTTTGTTAGTTACGATGTGACATTACCTCCGGACTTAATGGAATGACCTGAAGGTGCACTTCGGTGAGCTACTAGAACTCCTTGACGTGTTGTGCTAGGTGAGCCGAGTTTGATTGACCCTAGATAGGCAAAAAATATGGAGCTCATAATAAAAAATTGATAACGTTTTTTCATAATCATGAAAGTACCTACACCTTTAGGTCACTCCATCAAATCCGGAGCCAAGGTCTCATCATAACTAACAAAACGAACTAAAATCGGCTCACCTAGTACAACACGTCAAGGAGTTCCAGTAGCAGTCACCAAAGTACATCTGCAGGTCACTCCATCAGGTCCGGAGGTAAGGGCTCATCATAACTAACAAAATGAGCCCAAACTCTCCTCACCTAGTACAACACGTCGAGAAGTTCTAGTAGCAGTCACTGAAGCACACCTTCAGGCAGGTCACTCCATCAAGTCCGGAGGTAATTCGTAAAAATATAAAGAGCAAAAATATTTTTTTTGTAGGTACCTAACATAATTTTATTACAAAGAAATACGTAAAAAAAATGAATCATTCAAAGTATCGAAATGTGTTTACTTGACTACTATTCTCGCAGTTAGACGTGCGTACACTTGTGTGTATGACCCGTGTCAATGTAGTAGTTCGATTCTGTACCTATCAATTTTGCAAACGCGTCCTTAATAGGTACCTATCTATTTCAATTGTATAGAATTACGACATTCGTAACAGGGCATCAACCTTCAACATTTTATTTTGTAGGTATATTTAAATAACACGTCATACAACACAGCATACAGAGTTTAATAATAATGTGTTTATTTTCTCATCACAAACGTTACAGTGAACAGGAATTATTAAATCTAATACACAGGGTAAGTAAGTTTGTCTTGGAGATACATTAGATTAGAAGCTAAAAGAAAATAATTACAGTTTTCACGTGTTCACGTTTGAACAAATTACTCCGAAACAAAATAATATTAGAATCTGTTTTTAGACCAGGAGTCGTGTAGTCGTGACTCTATTAAATCTTAAGTTGTCGACGTTATGTATTGTGCGAGGTAGCACATTTACTGCTGGTGTGGTGAGGAGTAAAACCACTGATGAACTTGTTGCTTCTTTATTGGGAAGAGTGTTTCCCTAGTACTATCTTGCCGACTACTGTGTCGGTCGAACAAAATGGCCCTATTTTTATACATAATTTTCTAACTAATTGACCAATCACAATTGTTCATAATAATCCAAAAAACGCGGGAAAAACTAAAATCCAATGAAAACAAGGCAAAAAAGCGGGAAAACATTGTGCAAGTTACCTTAAGTACTTCGAAACTTTACTGTAACGAGAACCGCGTGACAATATTCGCGTTTTTCACTAACTTTTTGTATATAAACCTATATAAAACTATACGATATCGAAATCTATATATCAAAAACTATCATACAAAAATATAAAATCATCAAAACATATAACATAATAAACTTATTTACTCCTAACACTAAGTCTACTATGTACACGAACAAAATTATAAGAAAACTATTAAAATATAGACTTAAGCTATGTGCAAACGTCTATATGCTATTCCTTATGTGCCTATTTACTATCCTGTAGGTCCCTATGTACCCTATACACTTATATATACCACTATACACTATCATTATTGTCTTGCACAGAAACACTAAACTATCGGTTTATTTATCACTGTAATAACACTTTATATACAGTCTGTGCAGAGTCTATGTATCACTATAACTTTTCACTATTAATTGCACTGTCCCGCACATCACTCCCGCCGTGCGACCGCGTCGCATCAGCTGCCGGTGCGGGCTCGACGTCTGTAGGCAGGGGCAGGATCACCAGCTTCCTCACTGGCCGGCGCAGGATGCCTCCTCTGGTCAGCACGTCCACCGTCCGCACGATGTTGTCGGGGCCCGGATACGTAGCGACGACTCTTCCTCGGATCCACACGTTGCGAGGCAGGTTCGGGTCGACGATCTGTACGAGGTCATTGACTCGCACTGCTTGACCTCGTCCGTGGGGCTCCCGCCGGTGTTGGAGCTCAGGGAGGTACTCCTTTACCCAGCGTAGCCAGAAGACGTCGGCTAGCCTCTGTGCGGCTCGCCAGCTGGATCGTGAGATGGCGTCTTGCTCGGTGAAAGTGCCTAGCTGTGGCACTCGCCCTGGTCCCCCCAACAAGAAGTGGTTGGGAGTGAGGGCTTCTGGATCTTCTGGGCTGACTGAGACGTGAGTCAGCGGACGACTGTTGACGGTGTACTCTACTTCAGCAAGTTGAGTCGTGAGGACTTCTTCTGTTGGGTGACGTTCATGTAACGTCGCGGTGAGTGCCGTCTTCACAGAGCGAACCATTCGCTCCCAAGCTCCGCCCATGAATGGAGCTCCAGGCGGAATGTAGCGCCAGGAGATGGTCCTCTTCGCCGCTTCCTCTGCAGTCGCTGTGTCGATCGCTTGTCGTAGTTCCTTGTCGGCAGCCTTAAGGTTGGTGCCGTTGTCCGACCAAATCTCAGTCGGGCAGCCTCGTCGCGCGATCAGCCTTTTGACCGCCATCACCGCAGAGTCGGCGCTGAGCGAGCCGGCGACTTCGAGATGTATTGCTCGCGTCGTGAGACATGTGAAGATGGCCACATATCTTTTCTGTCGAGTTCGTCCGACGGTCACGGAGAGAGGTCCGAAGTAGTCGACTCCGGTGAAGGTGAAGGGTCGCTTGTGATGAGCTAAGCGACACGCTGGCAGGTCCCCGGTTCTCGGATGCGGTGGCACTTGTGTCTTCATTCTGCAGAACAGGCATCGTCGCAGTAGTGTGCGTGTGACAGGGCGTAGTCGTAGTACCCAATACTGTTGTCTGCACTCGTTGACTGTTGCTTCGACGCCGGAGTGATGAAGTTGCCGATGAATACTCAGCACCCAGAGCTTGACCGTAGGATGATCACCGTCGATTACCAGCGGGTTCGTAAATTCTTCCTTCATATCTGTGACTGCTTGAATACGACTTCTTAGTCGGATTGTGCCGTTTACGGACACGACGCTCAGCTGGTGAAGGCGGCTTTCTTTGTCGATGGGCTTCCCGTTGTTCAGGCTGTTCATTTCTTCTGGAAATGACTCTTCTTGAGAGGATCGCATCAGAAGTTCTTCAGCTTTTGTGAGCAGCTCTGCTGTGACCGGAAGCAGCTTCTTCTCTTCTTGTGACGACTTCTTTGCCGTCGTGGGTGCCTGCCTTTTTACTGTAGTCTTGTTCTTCTTCCAAGCTGGATCAGTTTCTTTATTCTTCTTCGTTCTTCTGTAGTTGACTCTCTGTTTTGTGACTCTGCAGAGTTGGATAAACTGCAGAACACGCGCTGTCGAGTATCGGAGTCGGTCCCAGCTGGAGAATTTTGATGGGTCAGGCAGACCTTCTGCAAGCTTCGGTCTTCTCTTGTCGCTCACGTGATGCGTCTTCTCTTCCTCGGAAGATTCTTCTGCTGTTGTTTTTGTGGTTTCTGTCGGCCATGAGTCTTCTGTGTTGTCTTCTGGATCTTCTGCGATGTGTGACACGAAGTCGGTCTTCTGGCTGAAGGTTCGTGTCTGGCTGCCGTGGAGTACCCAACCTAGTGGCGTGAGAGATGCCACTGGATCGTTCTTGCCTCCTCTTCTGGTTTCTGATGTCAGCAGAAGATGCCAGTTGTCTTGACCGATGAGAACTTGTGGCTTCGTATTCGCAAATGTAAGGTGTCCTCGAATGTCGCATAAGTGTGGACACCCTTCCACTAGTTCTTGTGGAACCCGTTGAGACGAAACTTGCAGGTTCTTCACTGTGCGTGCTTGTATTTGCTCTTCATGATCGTTGAGCCCCTTCAGTTTGATGGTGACTCTTCTGGATGCTAATTCTGAAGTCTTCATGTCGTTGATGGTCTCTATTTTCAGTGGATCTGTGGGTCCTGTTGCTCCGATGCTCGTTGCCACGCTGTCGTCGACCAGCGTGACTGTTGACCCGTCGTCCATCAACGCGAAGGTGTTGACAGCCCCTTTCGGTCCCTTCACCTGGACCGGTAGGATCTTCAGATAGGACTGCTTCTTGACGGTCCAAGCCGAATTGATGACTTCTGTTTCTTCTTTATCTTCTGTCGCTTCTGTCTTCTCTGTCTTCTTTTCATAGTGCAGCATCTTGTTATGAGAGTACTTGCAGCTGTCGACACCACACGGTTTGGGTTTGCAGTGGTGTGTCTTGGTTCTGTAGCGAAGACATCTGAAGCAGAGGCGTTTGGACTTTGCCATGTCCCATCTTGCGTTCGCATCCAACTTCTCAAATTCTTCACATTCTGTTGGGTTGCTGTGCCCCGTGTCGTCACATACGGCGCACTTCGATGTCTGTGACTTCTCAGTAACGTTGTTGACCCTTTGCGTCTTCTTTTGTTGTGCGGCTGAAGTAGGTGCTGCCATCTGTTCAGGCAGCGCGTAAGGTCCGCATAACTCTGCTTCCCTTTTGAAGAACTTCTCTATCTTGATGAGGCAAGGATCTTCACGTGGCTGCATGGCTGAGAAGTCGTAGAATCTGTATCGAAGAGTCGGCGTCAGCTTGTCCACTAATGTCTTCGCGAGTTCCGGGTTGTACATGTAGTTGAAACAACCCAAAGTCTTCAGTGTCGCCACTACGTTGGATACTTTAGTGGCGAATATGCAGATGTCCCTCGGCGACTCAGTAAGGCGTGGCAGGCTTCGAAGTGTGTCCATCTCCAGCATGGCTATGGACTCTGGTCTTCCGAATCTTGACTCCAAAGTCTTCATCACTTCAGCTGGATGCGCGTTGGTTATAAGTAGACCTTCGACCGCTTCTCTGGCCTTTCCCTTCAAGTTTCTTCTAAGTCGATTCGTATTTTCAACTGAGGTGAACATTGCTTCGGTTTCGTAGTAAGCGGCGCGAAAGGGTAGCCACTCTTGATGAGACCCACTGAAGAATGGTAACTCGACGAACTTGGGTCGCTGGGTGGTGCCGATAGCCCGGGTGATGGCTTCGGCTAGGAGGGCTAGGTCAGTTTGACCTCCCGCCGGTGGCTGACGTGCTTCTTCATGCTTCGCTGGCCTTGGTTCTTCTATTTGGATGACCGTCGGTTCTTCTGGGTGGTTGTGAGGTTCATCGGCGATTGCCAGCACCGGACGAGTCACTTGATGCTCCAACCAGTTGTCCACTCTTTCATTAACTTCTGACTTCGAGTAGAGAGTGATGTCATCTTCTTCATCTTCTGAGTCTTCTTTCTCCAAGGTAGCGATGCGTGCTGCGGCTAATTCCACTTGAAGGCGTAGTAATTCTTCCTTCGCCTTCGCAAGCTTGAGTTGCTTTGTTCTGCTGTGCGTCGATCCCCCCCTTCCCCCCTTGTTGCTAGGGGGGCGGGGGTCCTGTAGTCCGGTCGTCTTCGGTGGACCGGCGTTGCTCCTCAAAACTTGCTTCACTGTAGCGGTTTCTGTGTTGACAGTAGCAGGCGGCTTCATCAGCTGCTTGGCCTTCGTTCCCGCAGTAAGCGTCGTCGTAGCGGAGGGGGTTACGGACGGGGCGGCGGCGCTAGCGGGGTGCGAGGCGGGCGGCGCTGAGGTGGCGGTCGCAGCTGTCGAGGTGGTTGCTTCGGTGGCGGAGGTCACGGTGGATGGATCAGTCGCCGCGGAGCTGTCTGTTTGTTCTGATGTCCCCGTGGCAGTCGTCCCTGTTGCTGTAGATTCTTCCGTGCTGGCCTCCGCGCTGGTACCGTTCGGCGAGGTTCTGGTCTCGGTCGATGACGGCTTCTGTTGCCCCAACGGCTTGCGGCCCCTTCCCACTGAGCGTGTAACTGGCATGCTGTCGGCTGATGACTATCTTGAGTCTTGAAACACTCTTCCCTAATGAATCTTCCCTAATAACTGCAGCACGACGTCTTCGGACGGAGAAATCTTCCCTAATAACTGTGGGTCGAAGTCTTCCCTATTAACTGCAGCACGACGTCTTCGGATGGAGAAATCTTCCCTAATAACTGTGGGTCGAAGTCTTCCCTATTAACTGCAGCACGACGTCTTCAATGGAGGATTCTTCTATTTGTAGCACGAAGTCTTCAGGTCTGCTGTTCCCCACTTTATCCGGCGAACGAAGGACCAAAATGTGCGAGGTAGCACATTTACTGCTGGTGTGGTGAGGAGTAAAACCACTGATGAACTTGTTGCTTCTTTATTGGGAAGAGTTTCCCTAGTACTATCTTGCCGACTCAGTAGTCGGCGGTAAAAATAGGGCCATTTTGTTCGACCGACACAGTTGTCGGTCGAACAAAATGGCCCTATTTTTATACATAATTTTCTAACTAATTGACCAATCACAATTGTTCATAATAATCCAAAAAACGCGGGAAAAACTAAAATCCAATGAAAACAAGGCAAAAAAGCGGGAAAACATTGTGCAAGTTACCTTAAGTACTTCGAAACTTTACTGTAACGAGAACCGCGTGACAATATTCGCGTTTTTCACTAACTTTTTGTATATAAACCTATATAAAACTATATGATATCGAAATCTATATATCAAAAACTATCATACAAAAATATAAAATCATCAAAACATATAACATAATAAACTTATTTACTCATACCCCCTCAACTGTGGCGCTGTCAAACCTAAAAATTGCGCGCGACCGTGGAGCCCTGTCTGTGGAGCTTGACCGATTCGGCGGACGTGATTAAAACGACTATATCTCCGAAATTACGTTAGTTAGCTCGCTACCAGTTATGTCATTGGAATCGTTATTAAATTAGCTATCAGGTTATGTACGGTTTAGTATAGTTTTGCCATGAAATGTATTAGTAATTGCAATGTGTGTTCAGTGTGAGGGAAAAATACCAGTTTCTTGTGTAAAGGTAATTATAATTTAAAAAGAAAACCGTTTTTTCAACAAGTTATTGTTTAACTTACACAAAGACACATTAGTTCTTATAAATCAAACAAAAAAACAGACGTCGCAATACATTTTTTTCATCTCACAAGCCTAACAAAACATGACGTAATTTATGAGTGCCGCATTCCAAACAAAAGAACGGGTTTGTTTACACTTCCATTGTCAGAAGTCACAACGCCTTGTACTTTGAGCTATATTTTAATAATAATTTTTGGTTTACATACTTGACACCAACACAGTTTCAGCTGTTACAAGTCATCAGTTAATTAGTATAAAATAAACAAAGCAGACACTTAAAAACAGGCGTAAAAACAGCCACTCAAACATTGCATCACAGTTTATATTTTGTTGCCTCAATTTGAAATATTTTTTAACTTTCTACATCTTGAAGATATTTACAAAACATTAGGCATATAAAAAATGCATGCTGTCTAACAAAAACATTAATTAAAATCAATAATCAAAACGAACAATTTCACTAAAAAATCTAGTAAACAACGGCGCTGATTGGTCAAGCGCGTCGACGGCATTGAAATCCGGCTCTATGATTGGGCCAGCGGCAAGCCGCGGCAATTCTTATTGGTCGGGGCTCACGAAAGTTTTACGTAATTAGAATTTTGAATTGAACACAACCAAAATACGGTAATATTAAAATTAAACGCCTAACATATATAATACGATACCTAAAGAACACACGTAATAGCCATAGTTTGCATTTCTATCAATAATTAGTGCCAAAATACCGCGAAATGTATCAGCGTCTCTTCAACGGTTTTTCATGTTTGTTGAAATGACTATTTCTGGCCGAAATCTCTAACAATTAGACTGTTTCTACATTCAAACATGTTTATTACTTACCCAGGCATGACGAAAACACAACACAATACCACACAACGCACTATATCACACACTATAGCACACAGAACATTTTTTGTTCTAATCTGTGACGACCAGTTGGCACGCGGCGCCTTTCGCAACTGAGGAGCGGTATATTGGTCAGTTAGAAGTTTCGTTCGTTGTTGAACTGTGGCAAAATGTCTTTCTTGTTCTTTCTCCTAGACTCTGTGCAAATTTGAGCGAGATAGAAACAAGTTCATCATTAAAATTATGTCAAATACGAACGCAGAGACTACTCGGCCACTTTGGCCGAGCCACAGATCTGGCTTACTTTTTTCGCTCGGCCAATTTGGCCGTCCCACAGACAAGGGGCTAACACTAAGTCTACTATGTACACGAACAAAATTATAAGAAAACTATTAAAATATAGACTTAAGCTATGTGCAAACGTCTATATGCTATTCCTTATGTGCCTATTTACTATCCTATAGGTCCCTATGTACCCTATACACTTATATATACCACTATACACTATCATTATTGTCTTGCACAGAAACACTAAACTATCGGTTTATTTATCACTGTAATAACACTTTATATACAGTCTGTGCAGAGTCTATGTATCACTATAACTTTTCACTATTAATTGCACTGTCCCGCACATGTATTTTGTAAAAGTAATTTTAATGAGTTCATTTTCTTACTATGTAGTGTTTACTAAAAGTATCAATAATTAATGAATCTAAGAATGAAAACAAGGAATTATTTATATGTAGACATCGTTATTTTATTTCCTCTCATTTTGTGAATTGTGACACTTCATGTCACAATTCTGTTGATTATTTTGAAAGATTGATCTCATAGTTGCCAGACATTTGATAACTTAATTTTATTTATAAAATATCTCCAATAATTTATGGACTTTATTCTCATTATTTTCTTGATTGTCTAAAGACGTCTTCAGACGGAACAATTATTTATTAATATGATCTCATGTAAAATGTACCAAAAATCACACCAAAAAATGAATTTAAATTTGAATTTGAATTTGACACGAGTAAAAAAACTAATTATGTATTATTTGTGTGACAATTCGTTTCTCCGAACACAATCATCATGAAATGTCAAGTGTTTGGCGCCATAACTCGCACTGGGTTAAGTGTCTCTTTCCTACTTATTTCACTTTCCTGGTTAGTCAGACACTTGAACTTCAACTACTCGTACTTAGCTATAGCTACTTGCCTACATTGGCCCGAGTTGGTAGAAGAATAATGATCTTTGGTCTCTTCGTGCGGTGCTCTTCGTGGTTACTTGAATGATCCATATCATTTCTATTTTTTTTTTTTCTTTTTAATTATCTAATCGACATTGTTCAGTGTGATTGAAAATTCCTAACGCGATAGATGATCTACTTTATTTGCTTGTTTATTTGTTTGACGACCTGATTGGCGCAGCGGTAGTGAGGCTGCCTTACGTTCTTAGGGTCCCGGGTTCGAATCCCGGTCGGAGCAAATGTTGGTGTGATGAGCATGGACATTTGTTTCCGAGTCATGGATGTTTATATGTATAATAAGTATGTATTTACAAACAAAAAAGTATCTATGTAGTATATCAACTATCTGGTGTCCACGACACAAGCCTCGTTGCTTAGTGTGGCATTAGATGGCGCTGTGTGTAATGTCCAGCAATATTTATTTATTTATTTATTTATTTGTGGTTCATATAACTGTATTAATTTCTTGTTTTTTTTTTCATTTTAGATATTGCATGTATTGACTACTTTTGTACGCCCAAGAGGCAAAACATAGCGCCCCTGTATTATCTACCAAATAAGAACTTATAAAATGTACCTATGTTTTATAATAATTAAATGAATCTGAATCCAACGATATTCTACTATAGGTACAGATATATGTTGATAGCGCGCAATCGTGAAGACTCGAAAACGGGCTAATTGGCCTGTTTTGCCTTTATTCTGCGTCACTGCCCACTGCGTGTATGTGAGCTGGTTCTGCCCCGCGGCACACTTTTTTCGGTGGTTTTGTAGGTGTATAACATATTTGTTTGTTAGAATATCATTGTCTCAATCTGTCAATGACGAAGACAGTACCAATGGTGAGTGCTGTGAGTAAGGTGGATGTTCTCGGGCTAGGTAGAGCGACGATCTCCGCAGGTTGACTGGTAGGTGTGTAGAGAGACCTGTGTCCAGCAGTGAACTGCTGTAGGCTGATGATGATGAAAACAACTTGTTTTATGTGGTAGTAAAGCAGCGGACTGTACAAAAATTACTACAGTGCCATCTATGCCACAAAAGAAGAACCAAAATGAAAGAAATTCACGGTTTTTCATTACACTTTGTACTTACGGGATAATAGCCGTGATTTTGTTTAGTTTCTATGAGCTCCCGATATTTCGACGTTGTTGCAAGCATCATGATCGCGGGAATACTGTATGCAGGTGGGAGGAAAATTATTAATTACTAGCTGACCCACGCAACTTCGTCTGCGTCACTTATAAGAGAAACAGCTCACAAAAGGAATACATTTTTCCCCGTTTTTGCAATATTTTTCATTTATGCTCCGCTCCTTTTGCAGCGTGATGTTATATAGCCTATAGCCTTCCTCGATAAATGGACTACCCAACACTGAAAGAATCATTCAAATCGGACCAGTAGTTCCAGAGATTAGCGCGTTCAAATAAACAAACAAACAAACACTGCAGCTTTATAATATTAATAATAATTAATATACTAGCTGACCCACGCAACTTCGTCTGCGTCACATATAAGAGAAACAGCTCACAAAAGGAATACATTTTTCCCAGTTTTTGCAATATTTTTCATTTATGCTCCGCTCCTTTTGGTCGCAGCGTGATGTTATATAGCCTATAGCCTTGCTCGATAAATGGACTACCCAACACTGAAAGAATCATTCAAATCGGACCAGTAGTTCCAGAGATTAGCGCGTTCAAACAAACAAACAAACTCTTCAGCTTTATAATATTATAAAAAGTATAGATATATAGTATAGATTTGTTGACATAATTAGTATGATTACATCTGTAATGAATAGCCCATTTATGCACTAAACCAATGTTTATCTTGTCAGTTCAGACTTCTTCTGATTTATTTGATCCGGTTTAGTAATAATTTATTGTAAACCTATAAAACGTTGTAATTTATAGATTTACATTTACGAACCAAAAAGAATCTGAACATTGACCCACATTTTTGTTATGTAGGTAGAAATTACTGTTAGGTACTTTAAATCATGCTCTTATCATAGTTTAGAATACCTACATTTCTGAGTGAGGTAATTTGGATAACAGTTTGATTTCATCGAAATTATACTTTTCTTGTGTTTTGTAAACAGGTGCTGGAGATCACGATAGGGTCTTAAACGGAGTTTATTTCCGTTTTTCAAATAAAAAAGAGAGGAGAACGTCAGTAGAAGTAAGTAAGTGATCGGCAACTTATACCTGTAAAGGGTGTAAAAAGACTCTTAAAGAAGCCGAAAGGCACTTGTTCTTCCTGTCATTTTTTAGTGTTCTAGACCATACCTGGAAACCTTCTAATTACGGAGATTTTTAAATACTTCTTTTTAATGTATGATTTTTACTCACACCTTCACGACCTCCGTACTATTCAATCCATCCATCAGCACAATTTTTTAAGTGCGTAGTCCTTCCAAAAAACGTGATTTTTCACCCTAAAAAAGAAGTCATTTCCAAGCAAATAATGTTGCTTAGAGTTACTTAGTTTGAAATACAGAATGCTTGGTTGACGGCTTCGTGATGAGGTTGCTTACAGCCTGTATACTTACTGCAAAAGCCTCCTCTTTCTTTCCTTTCTTTCAAATAAAACAAGAAGACATATTCTGATCTATAAGGACGCACGCGAGTTAAACCTTCATTATTGTATAGTGTGCAAAACGTGTAACACAATGTGAAGAATAATAATATAATAATATGAGACTTATGTCACATGACGTCACGTGCACGAAGTTTGATTTCAGCGGTTTTATTCAACGTCGTAGATATTTATTTAAAAATAGACTTATTACATAATCGTTCTTTTTCTAGAATATTGTTACGGCCGTCTACTGGCAGTCTGTAAGAAATTAGGTACTTTCATCGATCAGTGTACAGGGATAAATAGGGATAAATGATTTTTTGTAAGATATACGGTACCTCTTGGAAAGACTAGTTGTCAGACTTTGGGGCCCTGTAACTTGCAGTAAATGACAGCTATGACCAACGGCTTAACGTGCCATCTGAGGCTCGAAGGAAGCCAGGTATGTTATGATGGTCACACATTACAACCTAGGCAAGTGCGGAAATCTTAAAGATCAACCTGTACCTGTGCGGCTGTTTTTTCAACCAACTTCCAAAAAGAGGAGGTTCTCAATTCGACGGTTTCTTTTTTTAACCAACTTTCAAAAACACAAAAAAAGTAAAAAATAACTGTAGCATCAGAAGTCGGAGACAAAAAACTAAATCAATCAAACGAAGGTCACCGACTGAAGCTAAATTTATTTTTCACTTTTCTGTGTTTTTGAAGTCGGTTTTATTTTTAACCGACTTCTAAAAGGAGGAGGTTCTCATTTTAGCCACGAGCTCCTCATGTACTGTTGTTATTATTGAGCCACGAGGTCCCTATGTATTCTTATTTCAATTTCAACAATATTCTAACATGAAAAATTTTAAAACTATTAACCCTAAGTATGACTGTTTCATCGGAATCAACAATAGCACGTGGCTATGAAAGCCACGCGCCGCTGTCATGTACCTAAGTACTAAAAGTACTTTAGTGTCAGATCAGTTCAATGTCATAATGCAAGTAAGCACACTGACACTCAACTAGGTAATAGGTCATCTGCTGATTGGACTGTCCCATATTTACGGATACCAGTGGCGTAGCGTGCCTTGGCGGGGCCCCGTATAAAAATTTGTTTAGGGGCCCCTAGGGAAATAATGAGAGGTTTTCTTTTTGAGGTATTAAAAAAAACTTAGTCTCCAAGAACTCTATAGATGGCGTTGAACTTACTATGATAGTTGGTGCCAAAGCCAAAACGCTTGGAAAAAAAAAACATTGTGTCACGTCACATACTCTCGTTGACTGACACTTTCATTTGCTTAACCTTCCGAATATAACCTAGTTTTCTCACGCTTTGTTAAAATCAGTTCTTTTAGGTTCCGTTCCTTGCATTATCATACTTACTCCTAGCGCCATCTATCCAGCGACTAGGGAAGAGCTAAAAAGAAAATCCCTCATTGTGATTTCTCACAAAAAAAAAACAGTTTGCATGAAATGGGGAAGGCTGGTCATAGCTGATTGTAAATGGCGTGTCCATAGCTTAGTCCCAATCTGTCCAATGATAACAAGCTATTAAGAAATATAAAATGACATTGACAGATTTTTAACCAATGACGACAGTTGGTACAAGCTATGCTAGCGCCATTAGTTCCATAGTTGCCATCCCCATTGAAAGAAATATTTGTTCATCATAATTATTTATCTGTCACTTTTTCCAAATTTTTTACAAACAATTAAAATTAAATATACACTCTCCTTGCCTTTTTCGGCTAACAGATTTATTTCTGAAAAAAAAAGAAATTGGGTAGTTTTTAACTTTTGCTTACTCGCGTTGGGGGCCTCCGTGGCCCGGGGCCCCGTATAATTGATACGGCATATACGGCGGTAGCTACGCCCCTGACGGATACAATCATTGTAAAGAGGACGCAAGAGAAGCAGAGAACACGTGAGGTCTAGAAAAGTTACATTCTATCAGCATTTTCGATGGTGGATCTCAAAAACAAATTAGTCTGACATCATCATCATTTCAGCCGAAAGACGTCCACTGCTGGACATAGGCCTCTCCCAAGTGTGGCCACATTGACCGGTCCCGTGCGACTCGCATCCAGCGGATTCCTGCAACCTTTACCAGGTCATCGGTCCACCTAGTGGGAGGCCTTCCAACGCAACGTCTTCCGGTTCGTGGTCGCCACTACAAAACTTTTTAGCCCCATCGGCTATCCGTTCTATCTGACATAAGCTAACGAAAATCTTATTCCAATCCTGTTGACAGTTGTTGTAGAAATAGCTACTTAACATAATTATTTTAAAATGTATCTTTCATCATTAATCAAGACTTGCTACATGTACTTTTACAATGAAATACATTTTCTGTATTGACAAACCCAGATTAACCATAAACCAAGCTCGTGTAACCTAGAAATTAAATATATTTAGAAATATTCGTCATAATTATTGCCTTCACGCCATTAATTGCAAATGGTCGAATATCTGCAGGTGATGTGGACGTTATTGACATTCGATACAAAGTATCGAGTATCGATCATCAATCTTTAAAGAGGCTGTTTCACTTGTCTGAATTTAGTCTAGTTTGTTTGTTTTTTTTTTGTTGTTTTAAATAAAAAACGTTGCCCAACACTATAGTTGGTGCCAGTTAAGATGAGAATAGCGGTCATTGTCCTTTCCCTAATATATCTTCGTACGAACCAAAACAAATAAACCAAGTATCATTTTTCATTACAAAAAATTTTGAAGATCACGATAGATGACGATTCAAGACTTGAACAGGCTTATTTTTTGTTTCCAATTTGCTAAAACAATTATTTTTATCATCCCAAAAAGACGACTAAGTTAAGACTCAGTCAAGTGAAATAGCTCCTTTATACTCAATCGATACTGCACGTGAACTCGCATGCGCTTTTGTCACGAGGCAGCGCTTGCGCATAAAATGTGGGAATCTTTTATATTGTGGTGGCATTTAGTAATTGGAGCTTAGGTGTTTTTTTTGTTGCCGTGATTGGATTTATAAATTGGGTTTTTGATTATTTTTAAGTAGGTATAGCAGTTGTTATGTCTAGACATACATAAGCAACGTGCGCTGAGGATAGACCTTGGATTCGTAACCATCTATTAGTATACACCGATATCCATCCCTACTTCGGAAAGGACGTTAAGCAGTCACGTTTTTATTTAGGTAATAGGTTAGGTCTCGCCTACTGTAAGATAATTCGGGCTTACATAAAAAAAAATACTAGAACAAGCCTTTAATAAAATGAAAATAAGGTTTATCAATTGAACGCGTATACAAAATTGTGTCTCCGTGCTATTAACCGTTGAGGAGTTCTCTCGTGAGGATGCGATCCTGGTTGTAGGATCAAGTCATGTCTATCATAAAAATGTGTTCAAACTCAAAACTCAAACTCAAAGCATTTATTTCAATTAGACCATTACGGCACTTTTGAAAGTCAAAAATACAAAAAAGCCACAGTCCCAGTCACAAGGCTGGCTAACTTGAAAAGTACTGTAGTTGCCCATTCCCTAGCGTAGATCTCTATGGAGAAAAACGGGCAAGAAACTCCATGAACACTCTTTTAAAATCAAAATATTGTTACAAAATCTTGGTTACATCATTAATTTTGAGATTATACATAAATATGAGAACGGTGTAGAAAGACGTGCACACTAAGAGAATCCAGAGTAAAAGATTAGATCAAAAATGTATGAATAAACTAATTAAAATGAACCTTGGCAGCTAAGAGATGACCAGTCCCAACTGACAGCGCCCGTTCCTGTGAAGGGGCGCTGATGTCTGTACATGACGCATGTACCGGCGCCATTCAACTCAACCATATTGAAGGGAACTAAATGACCCGACACACCCGCCACCATCAGCGAGACATTTAAGTGAGCATGACATTCTTTCAGCCACCAAGGCATATTCAAGTCAATGAAAGATAAATGGTGGCTGAACAGTACAAAGTACTCATACATGTGCCATGCAATTATATAATACTAAGAACTGGAATCTATACAATGCAAGTACATTTTTACAATCTTCTGCAGCTTCCACAATACATTAACATGGGAATCAATTCTTCATCTTCTTCTTTACGTGTCGATGGACTCAAATAATGCCCGACCAGTACAAACAATTAGTTTGCCCCCCCCCCCCCCCCCCACCTATGGTTGTGGAGCAGGACCAGCATTTAGCCAAGCATTTTTATCATCAATGTAATCCCCCAACTTATAATATGCTTGCCTACATACTATACATACTATTGACGACCTGATTGGCGCAGTGGTAGTGAGGCTGCCTTACGTTCTTAGGGTCCCGGGTTCGAATCCCGGTCGGATCAAATGTTTGTGTGATGAGCACGGACATTTGTTTCCGAGTCATGGATGTTTATATGTATGTTAAGTATGTATTTACAAACAAAAAGTATCTATGTAGTATATCAACTATCTGGTGTCCACGACACAAGCCTCGTTGCTTAGTGTGGCACTAGATGGCGCTGTGTGTAATGTCCAGCAATATTTATATTTATTTATTTATTTATATTTACATAGTGTGCGTTTTATACAAGATTTAAATTTCGTCTCATTCAGTTGAAGAATGTGGGGAGGTATTTTATTGTAACATTTCAAACAGTACCCCATGAAAGATGAATCCACTTTAGCAAGCCTGAAACCTGGCTGAACTAGTTGGTCCCTATTTCTAGTGTTATAGTGGTGTCTGTCCCCTCTCTTACTTAATATAAATGCCGACTTTTTCTAACGTACATGATGTTTTCATAGATGTATTGACAAGGTACTGTCATGATATTAATTTCCTTAAACAGTTCTCTTAGAGAATCGCGTCTACGTAATTCATAAATGGCTCTGATGGCTCTTTTCTGCAGAATAAATATAGACTCGATGTCTGCAGCCCGTCCCCATAGTAAAATACCGTATGACATAATACTATGAAAATAACTAAAATAGACCAGCCTCGCGGTATCAACATCAGTAAATTGACGGATTTTTCTAACAGCATATGCTGCTGAGCTTAGCCGTCCTGCAAGAGATGTTAGATGAGGACCCCATTGTAACCTTGAGTCGAGCGTGATTCCTAAGAAAACCGTTTTATCGACAAATTCTAGTTTCTTTTGATTCAATATTATGTCACAATCACTACTTTTGACATTTGGTAGAGCAAATCTAATGCATTTAGTTTTTTTCTCATTTAGTACTAAATTATTAGCGGTAAACGAATCGTGGACCTGCACGTGACGTAAATAACGCCCTACGTTATTTACGTCATCAAGATTAGTGGCACGTCTATTTATTTTAAACTAGCTGACCCACGCAACTTCGTCTGCGTCACATAATATAGCTTATAGCTGTTCCCCGCGGTTTCACCCTCGCTGCTCAGCACCTGTTGGTCGTAGCGTGATGTTATATAGCCTATAGCCTGCCTCAAGAAATGGACTATCCGACACTAAAAGAATTTTCCAATTCCAACCAGTAGTCCCTGAGATTAGCGCGTTCAAACAAACAAACAAACAAACAAACAAACTCTTCAGCTTTATAATATTAGTATAGATATTAAAGAAGTATCGTCAGCAAACAACACCATATGCGGATGGTTGTTAAATAGATGGGGTAGGTCATTAATATATACTAAAAAGAGGAAGGGACCCAATATCGAACCTTGTGGTACACCCATTTTTACTTTTAAACCCATTGAGTTGACTCCATTTATTTGTACCTGCTGCTGTCTATCATTCAAATACGATCGAACTGAGCGCAAGTTTACCTAAACCGTAATGCTGAAGTTTCAAGATCAGGGTTTCGTGATTTACGCAATCAAATGCCTTCGAAAGGTCACAAAAGATTCCTATGGCATCTTGTGCCTCTTCCCTCGCAGTAAATATGTGTTTTAATAAAGTGACACCGGCGTCAGTTGTACAACGTCCTTTGGTGAAACCATACTGTTGCTCGTGTAATATTTTATTAGTGTTAAAATGGTTAAGCATTAGATTGAGCATTATCTTTTCAAACACCTTGCTGAAAACCGGCAACACGGATACGGGCCTATAGTTATTGGTGTCTTTACTGTCCTCGGATTTAAAAAGCGGTATTACCTTACTGAATTTCATTAGATCCGGGAAGACCCCTTGATCCACGCACGATTAAATATTGAGGCTAAATACAGCTACAGTCTCTATAATTGAGGTACAAGCTTTGATAGACATACCCCATAGATCTTCCTTTAATTTGATCTTGATTTGCTTAAAACCTTTTATGACTGCTAAGGGGTTTATATGCTGAAATTTAAATTCATTTGGACAGGCTGAAACGTTCGCTTTCAATAAATCAATAGAGAGCAAGGGAGAAGAATTTAAGGTTTCTGTAGTTTTAAGTGGGATACTGGTAAAGAAATTTACAAATTCTTGAGCAACTTCATTGTTGGAGCTCACAAGGCCACGCGATGTCTCTAGTGTGAAGTCATTACCTTGTTTTTTATTTCTATTTGTTTCACTGTTGATGATTTTCCAAACCGTCTTTATTTTGTTTTCGGCTGATTTAATCTTGTTGCTAATGAATAAGGATTTGGCTACCTTGCAAGTGTTTTTAAAAAATTTCGAGTAAGTAGCAACATATTTATTAAAAGCTTCAGTGTTGATGTAAGGCTTAAGGCCGTACAGCTCAAACAATCGTTCCCTACTTTTCCGAATACCCTGTGTTGCCCAGTCACTGAAAATAAACTTTGGGCCAATAGTTTTAGATTTCTTTTTTTAAGGTATTATTAAATTCGGTGTGCACTACCGAAAATAATTCTTCATAAAATACATTTGCATTGTTTCTAATAAGACCCGGTATACTTAACTTGCTAATTAAATTATTATTAAATTTGTCTAGATTGCTGGGTGTTATTTGTCTAGTTTGTATCTGAATTCTTTGTAATTGTCTATTGTACGCGAAAGTAACCGTCTGACCACTATGATCTGAAGGCAGGTAATTTACGATGGATTTATTTATGTAATCGCAGCAACAAAAAATTAACATTATCGATACATGTAGCAGTATTTGTCGTAATTCGAGTAGGTTCTGAAAACACATTTGACAAGTAAAATGATCTAAAGAGACTTAAGAATCTACTGCTATTCACATTATTCTCTATGATATTAACACTAAAGTCACCACAGATAATTATTGGTTTATTACCAGTTACAAGTTTTGCCAAAGCATCTTCCATTACTGACTCAAAGATAGAACGTGTTGTCACTAGAACTAAAGTTGTGTGCCAAATTTCAGTTCGATCGGTATGAGGGAACGGGTTTAAAATTCAGTTGCAAGATTTGACTACTACATACTAACTATCAAACAAGGGACGTAAAATAAAAGCTTTTAAAAAATCATTTAGTTTTTAATTCAATAAAGAGAGAGAAAGAAAATTGTTTTTAAACACGAGATACAATAAATCCAATAAAGAAGAAATACCAAAGCTTATAACAACATAATGTTAATGTAATAAATCTCACATAAATGAAATTAATTACCCAACGACCCTTGTAAGAGTAAACAAACTGATTTAAACCAAATGGTTTGTATTTCAGAAGAAGCTGTGTTGTCTGAGTCATCTCGTGTAGAGTTGAACCAACATTGAAATGCGGCCGATGTTACGTTTGGTATATCTTTTGGTAGAATAATACATGGGAGTATCTTGGAGTCTCCCAATGGCTCAATTCGAGGTCAAATGATTATATGTAGCAAGACATTAACGGTCCATTAGGATATCAAGTGGTTACATTTAGCAGATCACGTCGTAATGGTGTAGCTTCAAAAAGTAGGTCACCTAGAAATCACGGCCTTGAACTTCGTTGATTGCCGAAAGTTGTTGAATAATACAGATTTAACACTTCAATACCCGCAATTACAGACACAATTAAAATAACAATGCACTGTGCCTCTGGAGGCACGGCCGGGAGCATACGGGTTAATGTAGCATAACTTTATCAGCTTACAACTTGCCCACAGCCTCTGTAAGAATGCGTGGTCTAAAATCAGCTCTGGGTTCGTCCAAATCACAAGTTCTCAAATGTTTGGTTATAGGACACGACGGTTTACTCATAATGTTTCCTTCACCATTTTGAGCTAATAACCACAAAGACAAAGACTTTTACCCCTTTTTTTTTTAATAATTAAATAACAACTTTTTGTTTGAGCCTCATAAAAGTGTTTTAAACGCGACCGCACATTAAAATCTCCACGTTCTATAAATACAACATTGTGTAAATGTGTACTGCATACCGACTTCAAAGGATACGGGTAATGAGTTTAACAATGCATCCCCGATCACATTGTTTATTGATTAATTAAAGATTATGTTTTGCTTGAATAATAGTAGAGGGGAGAATTGGGCTTTGTTTCGGTAAGCTTCGTTTGTTTTCGCCTTTCGCGGTGTAAAACGGTATGTCGTAGAAACCAAAAAATCGAAGACTTGTGAGAACAAGTCACAAGTCTTCGAATTCTAAGACATTTTTAATTGGGACAAGCCCGATACACCATTTATAAACCACTGCAACTCCTGTGCGCCAAAATGAACAGTGGCGACCACCAGACAAGCGCCGAGACAATGAAGCTCGACGAAGTCCCAGAGAATGAATTTAACTGTCTTGGATCCCGCAAATTAATTAGAAAAGAAAAGTGGAGGAATAGGCAACACATAATTTCTCCTTTTCATAGAGAGGAGGCCTGTGTCCCAGCAGTGGGAACATTGGCTGATCATGTTCGTTGATGAACATTAATCACCTCAAGATTACAAATCTACTTTTTGAGCGACAATGCTAAAATTAAACCACTTTATCTTGCACGTGTTGAAGAGTTTCCTTATGACAGAGGTTCTTTCTTAATCTCGACGTTTTACTTAATCCTAAAAAACAGATCATCTAGCAATATCATAAATGTTTGCAACATTATGTTAAACTTATATAATCGCCAATTCAAATTAAGTTTTTAAGTTTCGAGATATGAGGTAATTTTCGCAACTACTGATGTGATTCCGAAAATTTGAAAGAATGTTATTACCTGTGCTTAGGATGCTATGGGATAACAATAGTTTCCGTTTGGTGAAAACTATAATATCCTAGAGTGCCATAGGCACAGGACGTTCCTATGGGATAATTTTCGGCCACAAAGCGAACGCAGCCGCAGGCAAAAGCTAGTCCGCCGACGTTTGGTCCTGTTCTAGCTTTAGCCTCCAACTTTTACTATTATGTATTAATTTCACACTAATATCATAAATGTGAAAGTTTGTGTGTGTATTTTTGTTACTCTCCCACACAAAAACTACCGAACGGATTTAGATGACATTTAGCCACAGATAAATTATAACCTGGATTAACAAATAGGCTACTTTTTATCCCAGTAGTATCATCCCGTGGGACAATTATCGAACTGGACGCGGGCAAAGCCGCGGGCACAAGCTAGTTATCCATAAACTTCAGATAAATAGGTACCTTATAAAAACACAATCGTTTTTAAACATTACACATCTACCTATATACAAACATCACTCAATGACCCAGTTTCCCTGATCAAGGATGGACCGACCTATTAAATCCCAATACCTGTTACTTGTTTATTTTAACACTAGCTGACGTACCGCGGTCACCCACGTAGTTCCCGTTCCCGTGGGAGTACGGGAATAAAATATAGCCAATCGCACTCACTAATAATGTAACTTTCTACCAGTGAAACAATTTTTAAAATTGGTTCATTACTTCCGGAGATTACCCCTACATACGTTTGTATGTAGGGGGTAATCTCCGGAAGTAATGAACCAATTTTCAACAGTTGTCAGTTTGTAAGTTTGTATGTTTGTATGTTTATACAAACATACAAACTTACAAACAAATGTTACCTCTTTATAATATTCAACATCACTTTTAAAAGGTACATGCTACACTGTTTTAAGCTTTCACGGTTTAAAACTAAACTTATATTGTACAATTTCAATCGAGAGGAATGGCTTAAAATTGTCTATTATAGTACGTAGAATCCAGTATTGAGTATGCTTAAAAGTAGCAGCCGGCATCGTAATAAGGACTCCACAAAACCTGGTGATACTGTGAGTGTGTTTTGTCGTATCTTAGTGTCGAGTTCCAATAGTGCGCGTAGCAAAAGACAAAGAAAAAGGGTAGACAGATTTGTCTGCTCTTAACAATTTATTTTCCATCCACCCGCATTCTCCAGTCAACCCGCGATCATGGCGCTTGCAACAGCGTCGAAATATCAGGAGCTCAAAATAATTAACAATCACGGAAGATATCCCGTAAGTGACATAAGTTTGGTACATGCTACGTTTATCTATACTAATATTATAAAGAGGTAACATTTGTTTGTAAGTTTGTATGTAGGGGGTAATCTCCGGAAGTAATGAACCGATTTCAAAAACTCTTTCATCATTAGAAAGCTACATTCACCCTGAGTAACATAGGCTATATTTTATCCCCGTACTCCTACGGGAACGGGAATTACGCGGGTGAAACCACGGGACGTCCGCTAGTCTTTTATAATTTTCCACAGTATGTTAGCACGTTTTTAAACATCTAGCTAGCTTTTTACAAACTATGTTGGAGTCGGCTTCCAGTCTAACCGGATGTAACTGAATACCAGTATTTTACATGGAGCGACTGACCTCCAAAACCCAATGAGGGCCTAGCACGAGCGCGCGATGAAACGTAACGTAAATAAGTCGATTTTCGAAACGAAAATACTATAGGCTGGTTTCCACCATCAATAAATTGCAAATCTATTTATTCCGTCAGTTAGAGTATTAGAAAATAATGGACACCATTTTTTTTTTTTTGTAAATCAGGAAATATTGACAAAGATAAAACGCATCAAAACTCGGGAGTGGGGGGCTCGTGACGTCACAACGCACTAAAAATTATACCACGGCGGCGGCGGGCGTGCCGTATTGAGAATTTTAAAAGCGTCGTATAGTCTTCGTCAATTTTGGTTTACGTAAGAAAAGAAAAAATACGGGTCAAATATTTTTTTGGAAATCTGTCTGACGGACTAATTCGACTTTTTTTGTAATCTACCTTATTATTATATAGGTACTTAGCATTTTAATTAAATTGCTTACAAACAAGCGCAATCAATATCACTCATAAATTTGAATAAATTCCTAAAATTATGAAAATATATTTTTTAAATGAAACTAGTATTTTTACCCGACTACGTGGAAGCCAAAAGGAAGGGTTTTCTATGTATGTATGTTTGTATTTATGTGTTCCTCCGTAGCGCGTAAACTTTTCATCCGATTTTGATGAGTAAGGTGTCAATCGATTCACTAATGATTGAGGTTATGTTATGAGGTTACCCGGGGGTAGGTAACAAAATTATGTTATATTTTGAATAGAAGGAGTCGAGTTTGTCTTTCAAACCCCGAATATAATTAGAGCGTGATTTTTCAGTAGTCGGTTTTCTAGGGTTCTGTAGTCCTGACAAGGAACCCTTATGGTTTCGTCATATCCGTCTGTCCGTCTGTCCGAGGTTTTGCTCAGAGACTGTTTGTACTAGAAAGCTGTAATTTTGTAGAGGTGTGACAAAATAGTAAAATATAATTTTGGAAAATATTTTTTTTTAGGTTAGCTCCCCTATATGTGAAGTGGAGATGAATTTTTTTTCGTCGTCTATCCCATCGTGTGGGATAACGTTGAATAGGTCTTTTAAAATGACTTGGGGGTTGCTAAATCTATTTTTCGATTTAATGCTCCATATACTTAAATATTTGTATATCATTTATTTATTTATTTAAATATTTGTTCCAGTAGAGCGCCCCCCCCCCCTCAAACCCCCCCCTCCCTCTAAAAGCTAAAGTGCTGGCTTGAAAAATTCATGATGATAGTACATTTCATGAACTATAAAGGAAAATTATAGCGGGTAAGATAACTTTATTAGTTTAGCAGTACCTAATAGACGTTGAACGTGGGTGTTGGATAATTTTGTACCAAATACAAAATCCTTAGATTAAATCCTATAAAGTGACTAAGATGAAGTATTTGCTGTAGTTGCTAAACTGACAGATGTCTATATACTAAAGTTTTTATTCAGTTCGCTTAACAAGGTAATAATAATAAATTCTTTATTGACATAATAAGTTACATAAAATATTTGAAGCCTCTGACTCCCGAACTAGGTGTACCTGTATGTCAGGAGTCAGCGCCCTCTCCCATTTTATTTGGCTTAGATACTAATGTCAACATAGAAATAGACAAACTTACGTGCTACAAAAACAATTGGTATTAAAAAAGGTACAATAAAACAGGTACAATAGGTATTAAAAAAGCTAGTAACAAAAAACAATGATCCTTAAGCACTAGATTTTAACAAATTCCCTGGACTCCACACTAGGATACCCTGTGTCGTGGGGTCCGGTCTCTTCCCGAGTAAAGGTAACATGTTAGCTTTAACTGAACTACTTAATTACAAAGGAAATAGAAAAAAAAGATAGGTAAATTTAATACATTATATTACTACTATTACTGGTATTACTGGTATTATTTTACTATTTTTTTATATAATTAACGGGCTACTACGGAACCCTACATTGCGCGTGGTCCGACACGCACTTGGCCCGTTTTTAGTTGTAGTTTACCACGCAAATTCTTGTCAATTTTGGAATCTACGCTTTTACGTTACGTTTACACCGCTCGCTTGTGCATGGCCTCTTTTTGTCAGATTTAAAGATTTTTTAATAATAAATTAATATGACAGCACGTTTTTCGGCATGCGCTTTGAATAATGTGTCTCTGTAATGTGTAGAGGTCAATGTTCGATGTTTTAGTGAGTAGGTATACGATTCGAAATGAGTAATCAAATAGACGGATTAATAACGTTTCATTAAGGATCGATTTAATTTGAATGTCTTTAAATGTCTTTTGTAATGTTGCTACAGCTTGTACCTCAGTAATATGGTATAGGTAGGACTTTTTTTTACTTTTATACCTTAAGGTATATTTATAGGTAAGTAGGACTTTTACTGAGGACTTTTAAATTAGCAAAAAAGTAAAACTTGTACAGCCTTATACAAATAAAAATGTGTTATACCGCATCTATTCCATTCCTAAATATAGTTATACCGTACTACAAATGTCACTTACGGGATATCTTCCGTGATTATTGTTTATTTTTGAGCTCCCGATATTTCGACGCTGTTGCAAGCGCCATGATCGCGGGTTAACCCGCTATCATGTATAGTTATGAACCGTGAAAGCTTAAAACAGTGATAGTTATACCAGTTATAACTTAAGAACCTTTTTTTATTTTTTTTACAAATAAACCAGTATATCTTTGGTATAACAACTCTTTCGTTATGTCAAAATGCACGAATTGGCAACAGCGCGACCGAAGAGAAACTTCTAAAAAAAAAGCAGTTTGTCTGTAAAAACTGTATGGACCCTTTGTCAACTTGACGATTCGTGACCTTTTTTTGTTCTATTCTTTGCGCGTGAACTGAGTCAATACAGCTGTAATTGAATTTGTTTATTTTTGTGGATAGAGAAATATAATTTTAAAAGTGAATATTAAAATGGCTAAGAGATACCGATCAATCAACTGGGAGAACGATTAGAATAGAACAATCTTTATTTGCGTCCTAGTTCCTCAAAACAGAAGATAATCTACCTTTGCACGTGTCTATATTGAGAGATCTACCCTACCAAATAATTGGTCTAAAAACGTTACACCACCTTTAGAAAATTAATATTTTAACCGTAACTGCTCATCGCTATATAACTCAAAAGGATTTTCTATTTTTTAAATTTTTAACTTTCCTTTGAACCTGCATTAGACAGATTTAGAATGTTATTTACTGGTTCTACTTCTTCTATTGCATTTAGATTAGTTCCATAATCAAAACGAATGTAAAATACTTAAATGCGCGTAAACAAACACAAACCGTGGTATTTTTAAGGTTATACTAGCTTAATACACGGGTAGAGCCACGAATAACTTCGGAATAGCGGTTGTATGGATACAAATTTCAAAGCTATACCTGGTATAAGCTATTCTTTGTTTATTTGTAGACATTTTGCTTATTCTTAGTTTATTTTAGAGTATAACTTTTATACTACGTTTATTTGTAACGCTGTAACAGCCTTACACATAAAACTGTGTTATACCGCATCTATTCCATTGTTATACTAAATATAGTTTTACCAGTTATAACTTAAGAATATGTCGAGAATATTTTTTTTACAAATAATCCAAGTATATCTTTGTTATAACAACTCTTCCGTTATGTCAAAATGCACGATGTGGCAACAGCGCGACCGAAGAGAAACTAGCAGAAAAAAAGCAGTTTGCCTATAAAACTGCATGGACCCTTTGTCAACTTGACGATTCTCGACCTTTTTTTTTTGTTCTCTTCTTTGCGCGCGAACTGGAACTGAGTCAATACAGTTGTAATTGAATTTGTTTATTTTTGTGGATAAAGAAATATAATTTAAAAAGTGAATATTAAAATGGCTAAGAGAGACCGATCAATTACCTGGGAGAACGATTAGAATAGAATAATCTTTATTTACTTCCCCAATACCTCAAAACAGAAGATAATCTACCTCCGCACGTGTCCATATTGAGAGATCTACCAATAAATTGGTCTAAAAACGTTACACCACCTTAAGAAAATTAATATTTTAACCGTAACTGCTCATCGCTATATATTTAAATCAAAAGGATTTTCTCTTTTTTTAATATTTTAAGTTTTCTTTGAACCTGCATTAGATAGATTTAGAATGATATTTACTGGTTCTACTTCTTCTATTGCATCTAATTCCATAATCAAAACGAACGTAAAATACTTAAATGCGCGTAAACAAACACAAACCGTGGTATTTTTAAGGTTATACTAGCTTTACACAAGGGTGGAGGCGCGAATAACTTCGGAATAGCGGTTGTATGAATACAAATGTCTAAGCTATACCTGGTATAAGCTATTCTTTGTTTATTTGTAGACATTTTGCTTATTCTTAGTTTATTCTCTCCCGAGTATAACGTTTATACCACGTTTATTTGTAACGCTGTTAAGGTTTAAGTATTTAAACTGTCATGGTCACTAACATTATCAATAAAACTAGTTTACCATTGTTTTGAGTTCCCGATATTTCGGCGCTGTTGTAAGCGCCATGATCACGGATAAACTGAAATTATTGCGGGTGGGTGTTTATGAGCAGACAAATCAGTATACCCAGCAGGCCTAGCCAAGTTACAAACGTTTCGTATCGATTCTCTTTCTACAATCGTAAACGCCTCGGCGTAAGCGATTGTAGAAAGCGCTAAATTGGTAGCCAAGTTGACGCGACTGGGTCAATCGCTCGTTCTCTAATGTCTGTAAAAAAACCTACACTTTAGTCTATGGTGAGCGTTCCTACCAAAGAGTATAGCGATCAACATTGTAGAAACGATAACATTCTATTCTATCATTTTGAACGATGTAAACTTGTCTACGAATTTCCTATTTGTTTGTGTTGATCACGTGATTTAACGTTGAAATGATGTCATTCCCATTCATTTGATGAGTTTTCTACTAGCGTTAACGATTGTAGATTGTAACTTGGCTAAGCCTGCTGTTTCTTGTTCGTGTTCTGCACTCAGTACCGCTACCTTTGTCACTCGCAACTCGATTCTGTTCCGTAACTCATTGTGTCCGCTCGCGAACTTTTTTCGGCACTTTTTCGGAATGCGTATGTTTATTTATATCAGTTCAGCTGTGTTGTACTATTAAAAACCGGCCAAGTGGGAGTTGGCCTCGCACTGAGGGTTTCGTATTAATTTGTAGGTATTTTGTTAACTACACATTTACGGTTTTCAGAGTTTTTCCTTTACATTTGCTGTAAAACGTTGCTTCTTGCCGTATTTCATGATTCTAGGTCAACGGGAAGTTTTCTAGAAATTTTGATTCCCTTGAGAGTGTCGAAATATACGTTTTTTTGCGGCATAAACGGACGTATATATTTCTTAAAGTTTGATTTTTTCACAGCTTCAAGGGACTGTAGACTTGAATATACGGTTTTAATTTCAACTCAATACCTCCACGCGTTCCCGAGATAAAGGGTCTTGACAGACAGACGGACTACAAAGTGATCCTATACAATAAAAATAAACCATTTATTTCAGGTAACAAAGACCTATACGTAAATACCTTAACCTAAAAATTCATACTAATTACAATTTTTGTTAGTCTACGCAACTTAAAAAACTTTGTTAGTGCCACTTCACTTGCACGATGTGCATACTTGTGGTTTTTGTCCGCGGAAACGACGGAACACCACATCCTGCAGCCAAAAACTTTCTTCCAACACCAGATGGATTCCGTTTTCCTTTTGGGTACGGAACCCTTAAAAAACTAGGTTTCTAGGGCTCGTCAGCCGTGTGGTTACAATGAGTTATTGTATAAACTATCTACTACTTTGTCTCGCCGGGAGAAATGTTGGAATTTTAGCTAAAACTAATGTTATTTTAACCGATTTTCTTTGAACTTATTATACGTAGAATTAATGTCGATATTTTAATGGTTTCTTTTGAAGTGTCCTTGTTAGGTTATAGTTTTGAAACCAGGGAAATAGGTTCTAATAAATAACATAACATAACATAACATCACGCGTGTAATCTCCGAAGTGTTAGCCAGAGGTGTACCTAACAGTGCAACCACATTTCGCCAGTTATGTTTCATCATCATCAGCCTATTAATGTTCCCACTGCTGGGACACAGGCCTCCTCTCTATGAGAGGGAATGGGCTATAATCAACCACGCAGGCCCAGTGCGGATTGGTAGATGTCACATGTCTTCGAATTTTTTGGTTCTAGGACATGCCCGGTTTCCTCACGATGTTTTCCTTCACCGTTTTGAGAGCAGCGGTGATGAAATAAATTACACAAAGTAATGCGCCAGCCTGGGTTCGAACCCACGACTTACTGTTCGTAAGTCGGGGCCGCCACCACTGGGCCACCGCTGCTCGTTATGTTTAAGTCCCATGTAATAGGGAGCGAGCCTATTACCATCAACCGGGCACAAATCCAGAAACCGTGGCTGCTACTGAGAAATTCCTGATGAAAAAAGCCAGTAAATCTTTGCCCGACCCGGGAATCGTACCCAGGAGCTCCTGCTCAGCGTACTTGCGACGAAGCAGCTTAGGTAAATACAAATAATATCAAAGTCATGTGGCCAGATCTATGTTCAATGATTTTCAGCAGAACAGATATGTGTCACAATTCCATTCATTTTTACGTCACGTCCAGAAGGATGGGGCGATGGTATGAACCACACTGTAGTATAACTACAGGCGCGTCGCATCGCCCTTTGATAACCGTCTTCTAACATTTGCTAGAGGATTGCTAGAGGAAGTTCATAGTCACATTACCTAACAATGCTTTCTTTATTTCTTTAATACGTAAATTTTCTCTTTTGTCTATGTTGATGATCAAATAATCACAAATCGGCAAAGGAAGTCGTTGGCACAAAAAGTGGATCAAACAAACAAAAGTCACCAACTTCCGAAACTTATTAACACTCATAATATTTTGTTATTTTCTTCTTTCTATTGTTTTTTAGGAGTTCTTTTTTATGCTATTTGTTATGTTTTGGAATGCGTTGCGGACGTTGCGATGCGGCTTGAGGGCCGAACTGTACCGAAGCAGAGCCGAAACGAGAGCAGAGGAGATTTGTGTTGTAAACCACCAATAGAATTTCGTTGTTTATACTTCTCCTCTCCACTTAGCCTTAGTGGAAACAGTTCAGCAGAATGGAGGGGAAATGTCTCGTAATTGTTTAGACCAGTGGAGTCGAGAAGAGGCATGCGGCGTACTGTGAGCGGTGTGCGGTGAGCTGTGTGCGGTAAGCGGTGTGCTGTGTGCGGCGTGTTGTAAGCGGTGAGCAGTGAGCAGTGTACTGTGAGTGGTGTGCTGTGTGCGGCGTGCTGTGAGCGGTGTGCGGTAAGCAGTGTGCTGTGTGCCGTGTGTTGTAAGCGGTATGCAGTGAGCAGTGTACTGTGTGCGGCGTGCTGTGTGCGGTGTGCGGTGAGCGGAGTGCTGTAACCGTTGTCTTGTGAGCGGTGTGCTGTATGCTGCGTGCTGTAAGCGGTGTGCTGTAAGCGGTGTGCTGTGTGCGGCGTGTTGTAAGCGGTGAGCTGTGAGCAGTGTACTGTGAGTGGTGTGCTGTGTGCGGCGTGCTGTGAGTGGTGTACTGTGTGCGGTGTGCTGTGTGCGGTGTGCGGTAAGCGGAGTGCTGTAACCATTGTGGTGTAAGCGGTGTGCTGTATGCGGCGTGCTGTAAGCGGTGTGCTGTAAGCGGTGTGTGCTGTGTGCGGTGTGCAGTGAGCGGTGTGTTGTAAGCGGTGAGCAGTGAGCAGTGTACTGTGAGCGGTGTGCTGTGTGCGGCGTGCTGTGAGCGGTGTGCGGTAAGCAGTGTGCTGTGTGCCGTGTGTTGTAAGCGGTATGCAGTGAGCAGTGTACTGTGTGCGGCGTGCTGTGTGCGGTGTGCGGTGAGCGGAGTGCTGTAACCGTTGTCTTGTGAGCGGTGTGCTGTATGCTGCGTGCTGTAAGCGGTGTGCTGTGTGCGGCGTGTTGTAAGCGGTGAGCAGTGAGCAGTGTACTGTGAGTGGTGTGCTGTGTGCGGCGTGCTGTGAGTGGTGTACTGTGTGCGGTGTGCTGTGTGCGGTGTGCGGTGAGCGGAGTGCTGTAACCGTTGTGGTGTAAGCGGTGTGCTGTATGCGGCGTGCTGTAAGCGGTGTGCTGTAAGCGGTGTGTGCTGTGTGCGGTGTGCAGTGAGCGGTGTGTTGTAAGCGGTGAGCAGTGAGCAGTGTACTGTGAGCGGTGTGCTGTGTGCGACGTGCTATGAGCAGTGTGTTGTAAGCGGTGAGCAGTGTACTGTGTGCGCCGTGCTGTGAGCGCGGTGTTCTGTGTGTGGCACGCAGTGGCGAGTCGTTTGCACATCATTCTCTCCTCTCCACTTGGCACATTTCCTCTCCTCTCCGCTTTGGTGGAATCTGCGCCTTATGCATCTGTAACAGTAAGGAAAACATTATCAGGGAATGGGGATATCATTTGGGTTGAAATCCTACACCGTTCTACAAGTAGAGAGCAAACGTAATGATCGATGGTCGTTCTATATTATCTCCGTGAGAAAACAGTTCGTTGCCCTGTTTGAGCAAATTATAGGGGTAAGTTGTAAATTACAGATGTAGGCTACGTCACAGTGTGGGCGTCACTGCTTTGGATTAGAAATATGTATGTACATTTTTCCCACTAGAACTGCACGCGATTTCGTCCGCAAAAATTGTGATAGATCTGCTAATAGGTATGCATGATAAGAATACAATTTATAGCTTAAGTATAGCACTAAAAATGAATGTAACTTTCAGCCAGTGAATTTTTTTTTTGAATTAGTGATTTTTTTTTAATCGTTTTAATGAGTGTAAAAATAAGAGCGTTTACACTGTGAAGAAAAACGATAACAGTTTTACACAAGTATTATTTTGGTTACAGGGAAGGATCATCATGAAAAAACCGGTATTCCAAAGATAGGACAAGAAACCAGAAAAGTAAGAAGGTTAAGTTACCCCACGGTTCAAAAGCGTTGTTTCTCTCAAAGACATTCAAATATTTACAAGCGAAAGGCGAAACAAAACGAAGAAAATCGGAATCCAATACTTGTTACTACTTAGTAAGCAGCGGTGGCCCAGTGGTGGCGACCCCAGACAGGGTATTATTTTGTGTAATTTATTTCATCACCACTGCTCTCAAAACGGTGAAGGAAAACATCGTGAGGAAACCGGCATGTTCTAGAACCATAAATTCGAAGACATGTGACATCTACCAATCCGCACTGGGCCCGCGTGGTGGATTGTAGCCCATTCCCTCACATAGAGAGAAGGCCTCTGTCCCAGCAGTGGGAACATTAATAGGCTGATGATGATGATGATGATGACTTAGTAACAAGTCGGATTGTCTAGTGTCATACGCCCGCTTGTCAGGTAGCATTCGTATGTCAAAATTGAAAATGTTTTGTATGAAATTATCGTTTAGTCTATTTTTGACATCATATTCTACATTTGACAGATTCTACAATCGATAGATTTTATATTTGACAGATTCTGTATTTGACAGATTATCCAAATGTCCGTTATAAAAGTCTTTTAAATCTCCATGGTAGCCACGTTTATTGCGGAGGCGTTGTTTGTATCACCAAGGGTGCAGTTGAACGGGTATTTGGAACACTCCACCCAGTAGGTCATAGTCAACTAGTCCATACTTCAGTTTCATTCACGCGAAAGGTAGATAACCTAAGCAGATAATGTTTTATAACTTTATCGGTTCTGCAGCAGTTAACAAATGAGCCATCTTATCTAATTCCAATATGATTATATTGATTTTTTCGCGGTTACCCTCGAAACCATAGAGAATGAGACCATAAACTCTATGGCGGGTTAATAGTTTTGATCTAGAAGTCAAGTAGACTGCTTTGGACTTATCACATCGTCCCCATTCATAGATTAAAGGTAAGGGTTATAAATTACGGCAAAAAGGGGTTTTAGGTCAAACCCTATTAAACTGTTATCAATGGACTAAAAATAACTTTTCGTAGTACAATAAACTTCATTCATAATTTCATGTCATCCGCCTAGCTTTTTCCCAACTATGTCTGGGTCGGCTTCCAGTCTAACCGGATGCAGCTGAATACCAGTATTTTATTTTACATGGAGCGACAGCCTATCTGACCTCCATCACAACCCATTAGAAAACACATCATGTAAACGGGTATTATATCGCGAATTTTACCGTATTTCGACCGGATTCCACCAACCGTGGTCTCGCGACCACGACCACGGCTGGTGCGATCCGGTCGAAACGTCGGGCTTATATTAAAGGTAAAATTCGCGATGAATACCCGTTTACATGTGTTTCATAATGTGTTCTGATCGTGGAAGTTTAAAAAAGATAACTCCACAACCCAGTTAGTACCAGGTAAAACGATACCATTTTTTTTTTTTTTTTTTTTTTTTTTCGGTTGGGAAATCATCAAATAACTCCTCCCGCTCTGGGCGGAGCAGGAGGGAGTGTCAGACTTTTACTGACTAAAACCCATCCATGTTCCTTCATCGCCCTTTGTGTTCCGGGGCCACGGTATCTCTTTCGAACAGTCCCGCAACCCCGGTAAAACGATACCCTTATGTCTTCTTTCTTTCTTTTTTATCGCGTGATGGTTAGTGCCTAACCTCTGTCAGAGTTTTTATGCAACCCATGGGCAAGACTGGTTGTCGGTTGTCAGACTTTCGGGCCACTGACTACCTGTAACGACTATCAAAGATCTACAAATGATAGCCGGGACCAACGGCTAAACGTGCTTTTTACGAGGCACGGAGGAAACTCGGTATGTAGTTGGCGGTCACCCATTCACGGACCAACCTAGGCAAGCGCGGCTTAACCTGAACTGCGTGCCGTGCGAATAATTTCATGTACTGCAGAATAAGTCTTTGGGGGGTAACCCCGGAAATACAATCCTTAACAATCACGCATGTAAATGCGTGATTGTTAAGGATTGTATTTCCAGGGTTTAAGGCTGGTAGAATTAAGAGGAGGTTTGGGAATAAAAAACGTGACTTGTTCATGGAGACAATCGAGATGCTATATTTTCTTGAACTGACTGACAGTTGATGTGACATAAAATAATGACATTGACACAACATGACATATGAAGTGTTGTAAGACAACAAAAATTTAATTAATAAAATGTTGGGGTTGCCAACAGTGATTTTACAATTAATGCATTATTGTTTCAGGTTAGGAACATATTTTTGAAAAGATGTAGACATTTTTTCTGTGTCTACGTTTTCATTTTGTTACTTGTCTAGGTTTCTAAGGAAATTGCTGTCTCATTTATATCGAGAAATTGTGCTCTTGTACAAAAATGTACGTAACATTTCTTGTTACTCGCTCCGGAAATCAGATCAAGAATTCAGGACCGGAATTCCTGACTCGATTCCAGGATATATAAGAAATACTCTTCTTAGAGTTCATCGTACTTTCACTGTAGGCATCTAGAAACTTCTTTGCCTTTTAATATTTTTCTAACCTAGGCAGCTTAAAAAAATAAAAGCTTTGTATGTTATTGGGTGCCAAACAAACAAACAGCAGGCCAACTAACTAATGACATGTAAATAAGAGCTCGTGGCTAAATAATAACAGCCACTCGGGTCGCTATTCAGGTTAAGCCGCACTTGCCTAGGTTGATCCGTGGATGGGTGACCACCCATTACATACCAAGTTTCCTTCTTGTCTCGGAAAGCACGTTAAGCCGTTGGTCCCGACTGTCAATTATACATCTTTGACAGTCGTTAAGTAGTCAGTGGCGGAAAGTCTGACAACCAGTCTTACCAAGAGTTATTAGCTGAATATTATTATATTAAAATATTAGTATAGATGCAGCAGAATTGCTGCATCTGGTAAGAATGGAAACAGACCCCAGCATAGTTAGGGAATTTGGCAGATGGTTGTCATCACAGAACATCTAGTTGTCATCATCATCTGCCTAGCCTTTTCCCAACTATGTTGGGGTCGGCTTCCAGTCTAACCGGATGCAGCTGAGTACCAGTATTTTACATGGAGCGACTGCCTATCTGACCTCCACAACCCAGTTCATACTGGGTAATACGATACCACTTTGGTAAGACTGGTTGTCAGACTTTCTGGGTCACTGACTACCTGTAACGACTGTCAAAGATGGACAAATGACAGCCGGGACCAACAGCTTTACGTGCTTTCCGAGGCACGGAGGAAACTCGGTATGTAGGGTGGTCACCCATCCACAGACCAACCTAGGCAAGCACAGCTTAACCTAAAGATCGACCCGAGCGGCTGTTATTATTTAGCCACGAGCTCCTCCGAATTTGGCAGATGGTTGTAATAAAATAAAAAAGAAAGTTTTTAGTTTGGTTTTTGTTTTGGTATTTTTTTGTTTGTAATAGATGTCATTCAGATGTTTTTTTATGTTGTTACAAAAATAGAAATTGCATTTAAATTGCATTTTCTTTAGGATTACTCCCAGAGAAAATGCTTTCATGTGCCTGTAACGGCGTGAATTTTCTTAAAATGGGTAATTTATTATATGAATGTTCAGCAGGGGGTAAATTTTGGTATTATTCAATTGAAGATGATAAATTTAAAGTAAATAAAGCAATTCGTTGATTAACTAAAAATTCTCAAATAATACCGGAACACAGCATCGCTACATGTCGGCAGTATGGTATCGGTATGGTGTGCAAGTACTAATAATAAGTAGTCATAATTTATGATGTTATTCTTGAGATTACTTCTCAGACATTTTATTCAAATGACCTCTGCCTTCTTCAATCAAAATAGTTTCTTACAATAGTTTTACAGATATTCAGGTTCTTGTTGATTTATTTATTGTCAAAATTATGAATATCTTCTTGTGATTTTCCACCTTGTAATATTAATACATTTCGTGTTATTATTCTTTTACCAAACTTATACAGTACGTGACCTCTCAATATAGGTGTTTTACAAAAGTTAGGTATCTTGTATTCGAATTGACGGATATATTAAATTAGTTCAACAAATAAATCGTATAGGATAGTTTTATTTGTATAGACTGCGAGTGTGTACACTTCAAGGGTTGAATAGTAAATGTTGACAATGGCTTTAAAAGCGTTTTGTATTTTTACATATACAGCACTCTTCAATATCGACAGTACAATATTGTCATTTGACCTTTCGTTTTTTATTTTTTTGAATTTCCTATCATCGTTCGCTAACAGAATAAGTCTTTGTCGAGGCGTTGCTAGAGGGTCTAGAAAAAGACTCTAAGCCCTGAGAAAGAAATTAAGCTTCAACATTGTCAATGTTAGTGAAGATTACAGCGTACAAAGCAAGACATATTTTTGTCCTATTTTGGTCGAAATAGTACGACACGAGACCCACTGCTATAGAGAAACATTAGTCTATTTTATACTGTAAATCACACTATATTATTATACGATTTTAATCTAAATTAATCACAGTACGTATACATCCATGTGTAAAACATGTGACAGTGTCGTTAAACGCATTCAGTAATTATAGAAGAATCTGTCTCCATTACTAGGAATGCATAAAATGCAGAGTATGTTGATGATAATCTCTTGAAATGGATCTAGAATTGTAAATGGACTTAGGAATATAAGTGAACATAATAAATAGCTTTATAGTGATTCTCTTTCCATATTCCCTGTTAAAACAAATGACAAAATGTACGTATGTGTGTTATGTATGTAAAGTAAGTGCTCATTTCTAGACACGCGGCGCGTCGGGCGGCGCGTTGAGCGGCGCGTCAGGTGGTGCGTCGGGCGGCGCGTTGTGCGGCGCGTTGTGCGGCGCGTTGCGCGTTTTTCCGTTTACGGAGGGGCGGTGTGTGCAGCGGCGCGGCGCGGCGACGCGACGGTGTCATCTGTCATATGTTTGTTAATGCGCGGCGCACATGCGGCGGGCAACGATGCATTTCAGCAAACGCGCGTAAATACCCCTCTCCGTGAACGCTCCCATACATTGCCATATGTTTGAATTTTAAGCGGGCCGCGCCGCACGACACGCTGCGCAACGCGCCGCGTCTCCGTAAATGAGCCCTAAGTATGTGATAATGAATAAAATAAATATTAACGAAAGAATAAGAAAACAATAAAGGCCTTTGCTTAGTGGTGCGACAACACGGGCTGAAAATAAACAATTAAGTATGAAGATTTTGGAGCATCTATCTCAACCAAAAAAAAAATGGATAAATATAATATTCGAAAATTTAAATTTGGAATTGTCGATTGGTATACCATTGTGTAGACCAGGGGTCACCAATTAGTTTCACTCGGGGTCCGTTTTAAGAAATTATGTTATTTTAGAGAAAAAAAAAAAAATGTAATTTACATATTTGCGTATTTTTTACATAATTAACATTATGAAAAATGCCATTTTTTTTGTTGCGGACTATCTGTCTTGCTCTTGACGTCAACAAAGCTAATGCGGGGTATACATTTTTATTAAATTACGTACTCTGAGTACAAGCTGCTGTGTTCTCGCGGTCCGAACAAAATGGGTCGGCGGTCCGGATGCGGACCTCGGTCCGCCATTTGGTGACCCCTGGTGTAGACTATGTTGAGTATGCTGCCAGTTATTAAATTAGCGTATTTTTTTCATTATATCGGTCCTTTTTTATTTAAATGCCGCTTAGATTATACTTTCAGTACTGGGTCGATTTTTTAATGAGAAGTGTAGCAGAGTTACAATAATGTGCTTCAGTCAACAATAATAAGACTCGTGTGACACAGTTACAATGGATATCCGGGTCATTTTGCTGAATACTTGAATTGATTAATTGCAATTTTTTGTTGCGTCGTCAACGAAACCTGCGTTTATTGGTTTTAGATGACAGAAAAAAAATGAGAGATTCTGGCGGTAGCAAGGTAACTATTTATGTAAGCCACTTTTCCGAGATTTACGTTTCTAGATCGAGTTGTTTTTAGAGAAATCACCATATTTAAATTCGGAAAAAAAATATCATCCTTACAGATATATTGTATTTATGTTTGATCTAGTGACTTTTGTGGCTATGAACACAATATTTAACAATTTGCTCGATAATTTTCTCTCTATTGCAGAAGTAACGTCGATTTTGAAAGTATTTTAGGTTAGGTTGAATAAATAAATAATAAATTGTTGTTCGAGTGCACGTAGGGTACCTACTTACGTGCACTCGCTGCCCGGGATAAAGAGTTCATCTACTTACTTACTGATCATTTGGTGGCATTGAACTATTACTACTACGTACAGAGAAGGCAGCGCGAACAAAATCTGTGTTCCGTTCAACTGCGGTGGGCCGGCCGCAGTTCACTGAGTCGCTTGCTTTTTTTTTTTTTTTTTAGATGGGACCACTCGCAGACACAACACGTTAAGGTTGTCAAACTGCTTAACCGGACTATCCTGTGGTGGCCAAAAATTACTTTAAGGCCCCCACCCAGGGCTTACAAGCTAGGATTTTTAATTAAATGAACAACACTAAGGGCACTCCCTGTGGAGTTCGGGCCTCGGCTTAGTGAGTCATTGAGGGAGGGCAGCAAGGGTGGCTGGGTCGGATTATTATTTTGGGAATTTGAATCTACATGCTCAGCGGCGCGGGCTGGCTCGTCGAGCAAGGGTCGGTCGGTGCTTGAGTCGCTTGCTCGCCACAGCATCTATATATACGGGGGAAGCCGCCCCCCGCGCGCCCCGCACTGCGCACAGATGTTGTTTGCACTGTCTTCTCTATACGTAGTAGTATAAGCTCAATGTTTGGTGGTTTTATTCTAAACCCTAACTAGTGTTTCTAGTGAACAAACACCACAAAGTACATCGTTCTGAGCCCCCCATGTAGAATCATCGTTAATTTAAAATAACCGGCCTAGTGCGAATCTAACTCGAGCATGAAGGGTTCAGTACTATCGTATTTTTTTTTAATTATTTGTTGTTTATACGGCAACAGAAATCATCTGTGAAATGTTCAACTCCCTAGCTATCATGGTTCATGAGGTACAGCTTGTCTGTCTGTCTGTCACCAAGCTGTACCTCATGAACCATGATAGCTAGGAAGTTGAACATTTCACAGATGATTTCTGTTGCCGCTATAACAACAAATACTAAAAACAGAATAAAATTAATATTTAAGGGGGCTCCCATACAACAAACGTGATTTTTTTGCCCTTTTTTTGATAATAATGGTACGGAACCCTTCGTGCGCGAGTCCGACTCGCACTTGGCCGGTTTTTTTACACCTCGTATACCTATTTCACATGTGGTTTCTAGAAAACTATTTTAACCCAAAAGCTGGAATACGGGAAGTATAGTCCCCCTGTATGATTTTGAGAAATTTTATCTTCTCATCATCTTCTTAAATAAGCCATCATACTGCTACTCATCAGGTACCTGAACCTCATAAGCATTTCATCTACTTCATTTCTACCAAGTCCTGTGCTAGCATTACCATCAACTCATATTATTGCTGTTGGGTGTGTTTACAGTGACGATGGTGTTGAACCATCGTCACTTCTGGCAAATTCTATTTGAGTACATAGTATAAGTACTATGTACTCAAATAGAATTTGCCAGAAGTACGTGTGAAGGTAAGCCTACAGGCTACCTCATATCAAATAAAAAAGTTAAGACGGTACTCTGCGAATATAGAAGTGAGGCCGGTTTCGTAAACATGTCGTGCACATTGAGGCGTAGTTTAATTGTAGTTTGATGTAAATGTGTGCGTGTGAGCGTGTATGCACAGGGCGAGACGTAGTTTTGCGGTGGCCTCACTTTATTGTTCGCAGCGCTATTTCTTGGTTTTTTATTTGGTCTGAGCCAATGACGTATTATATATAGACACGTCATGAACCAACATCGCGGCGCTTAAAAACGGCGAAAATACTAGAACTACTTATAAGCGTGAAGAAAGAGAAAGAAAATATGACAACGAACGGCGGGATGCCTGTTGCGAGAGGGAGATAAATATACATCTTCAGTCACGTCACAGGATTTATTAAATTATAAACAAACGTAGCGTCGCGCGACAGGTTGGTGCGTAACTAAGCGCGATGTGGCCAATTGGCTTCATTTCATGTTGTCATTTTAGAGTGCGGACAACGTATCTATAGTTTATATATCATTGGTCTGAGCATGCTACATTATGTAACATTCATAAGAAGCAATGATATCATTCATTCATTATCTCCTGACAAATTAAATGTTTATGTCTATAATGATAATCGTGTTCATTCATTACTTTTTTTATACACATTCAATTGTTTTATGCGCGTAGGTAAGTTTAATCCATCTTACTTATGGCCGGCAAAAGTATTGTATATCATGATTTACATCACCGATTTCAAGGCTACAAAGATGGCTACAATGAGTTCTGGCTAGAAGGCCTGGGGGCATAAAATGGCTGCTTTAGAATAATCATAATAGGACAGTAATATTAATTACGTTACAATTCGTAAAATGTTCACAAAGTGACAATTCATACAGAAGAAATCTTATTTCTTTCAAAGTTATTATCTGATACATAATTACCTATTACGGAGGAGTTCGTGGCTAAATAATAACTTCAGTCGATCTTTATGTTAAGCCGTGCTTGCCTAGGTTGGTCTGTGGATGGGTGGTCACCCATTTACAAAAAAACCTAGGCAAGCACGGCAACTCGGTATGTATTAGGTGGTCACAATCACACAACAATACATACTGGCAACAATACATGGGCAGCCAACTGCTTAACGTGCTTTCCGAGGTACGGAGGAAACGACTGTCAAACATCTACAAATGACAGCCGGGACCAATCCCGACTGTCATTTGTAGATCTTTGACAGTCGTTACAGGTAGTCAGTGGCTATAAAGTCTGACAACCAGTCTTACCAAGGGGTATCGTAAAACCCAGTACTAAGTGGGTTGTGGAGGTCAGATAGGCAGCTCCATGTAAAATACTAGTATTCAGCTGCATCCGGTTAGACTGGAAGCCGACCCCAATATAGTTGGGTAAAGGCTATGCAGATGATGACTTATTTACCTATTACGACATCCATATGTGAATAAACTCTGTACTTAGTTACTGATGCCATCTTATTAACTAAGCTATAATTTTAGTTTCAAGTCCCTTGGAAATTTTCCTTCGCAGTGTCAACAGTGAGGCTCGTATGGAAAATTGTATTACAGCGAAATCATTACCCAAACCTTTCATTATGGCAACTTAACCTTTGAATTAAGGCAAAGACTATAGATGATAAGTTGAATGAGATTATTTCTTCAGTTTTTTTCAGGTCAAGCAAGTAGACCGTACCTCCAAATAAAAAGGTAAAAACGGAACTCTTCTAACAGCAAAGTGAGGCCGTCAAATTAAGTTTTTGAATTAATTATTTTATTTTTGAATAGTTTTTTTTTGTTTCTACGATGGACACTTTTAACGTGCACATCTTGCTACATCGTTCTCACATAATGTACCATCTCAACATGAATGATGTAACCAAGGTTTTGTAAAAATATTATGATTTATAAGAGTGTCCATGGAGTTTCTTGCCCGTTCTTTTCCAAAGAGATCTACGCTAGGGAATGGGCAACTACAGTATTTTTACAGTTTTTATGTCGTGTGACTGTAGCTACATTTAATTTTCATCTTTGTTTCGACAATTCAAAAGTGCCTGTATTCTGTAACTGGCCTGCTTGAAATAAATGCTTTGATTTTGATTTTGACGTCTCGCCGTGTACACACAGACCAAAAAAAAAGTTTAGACGGAACTCTGCGAACAGAAAAGTGAGGCCGGCTTCGTAAACATGTTGTGGATTTATTGAGGCGCAGTTTAATTGTAGTTTGATGTAAATGTGTGCGTGTGTGCGTGTATGAACAGTGCGAGACGTAATTTTCGCTGGCCTCACTTTATTGTTCACAGCGCTATGTCTTGCAATGGTTTTTTACTTGGTCTGAGGACCGTACCTACCTATTGAAGGATAGTATTGGGACAGCAGCTGATTATTTCTTTCGCGATTTCGATGTCAGGCCCATGTATAAAGTTGCCTGTACACGTCCACAAATCATAATCTGCCTAGTCTTTTCCCATCTATGTTGGAGTCGGCTTCCATTCTAACCGGTTTCAGCTAAATACCAGTATATTACATGGAGCGACTGCCTATCTGAACTTCACAACCCAGTTAGTATTTGTTAATACGATACCCTTTGGTAAGACTAGTTTTCCGATTTTCAGGCCACTGACTACCTGTAACGACTATCAAAGATCTACAAATGACAGACGGGACCAACGGCTTAACGTGCTTTCCGAGGCACGGAAGAAACTCTGTATGTAATAGGCGTCCACCCATCCACGGTCCAACCTAGGCAACGTAGCTTAACCTGAAGATCTTCGAGTCGAGCGGCTGTTATTATATAGCCACGATCAAGCTATTCTAATATGACTATAAATGACTGATACATGCTGTACGAGAAACTTTTGTACAAAGCATGGTCTAGTTCAAGCGGTTTTAAGCAGTGCATTGTGTAGATAGACCGGAAGACGTTGCGTTGGAAGGTCTCCCACTAGGTGGACTGATGACCTGGTGAAGGTTGCGGAGATCCGCCGAGCGTCGAGTCGCACGGGACCGGTCAATGTAGCGAAACTTGGGGGAGGCCCATGTCCAGCAGTGGACGTCTTGGGGCTGAAATGATGATGATAATGATTGTGTAGATGCTTTTTTTGCTGGTCTTAATATATTTTATTATATGCGATTTGGATAACCTTATATACCTACAATATCTATCACAAGTAACGTTCATTCGAAGTCTGTACTAAATGTTTAAATACATATTATGTAAGTTTTTGCCTGATAATACGTTAGGGGAGAGGTGAGCTGATTAGTTTCGAATGAGTCATTGTTTGATAGCTGTTCAATATTATACAATTAAGTACGTCTACTGTCTGATCAAAATTCATAAAGAGATAATCATGTTATCTACTTGATTATAAAACTGATAAAAAGTAGGCTAATCAAATAAAAAAATGTTGAAATGTCTAAACAACAACATTTACTTTAGACTGTAATGAAAAATGTGAATTTTTTGATTATCCCACGGAAACACCGCATTTTTCCGGGCCAAAAATAGTCTATGTGTTAATCCAGAATATAAGTTAAGCTATCTTGATACCAAATTTCATCCAAATCTGTTAAGCCGTTTGATTTTTGAGTGGGTGAACTTTGGTTCCCCCATGAGTGTGGCAGCTTTCATTTAGACTATCTGTGCATATTAAACAACTACTAGAAAATAATTTCTTGAAGTGTACCTATTTAAAATTGCTCGCAAAAAAACACCCCTCACGCGTAGTATACCTGAGGGAAGGTGGATGATGAATTAGAACTGCTAGTTTGAGATTTGAGAAGAGTATAAACCAGGCTGTCAGTAATCAAAGAGAGGTCAACATTGATGAAAATGTTTTGCGAATCTTCGCCTTTATAAGAAAATAGGGTTTTCCACACGTCATCATCTAATCGCTGATGTTCATAATGCGTATGTTTTACTCAGCCAACAATATATTTACTTGTCACCAACTATTAGTAACACTATACTTTATGATGATGCATGATGACTTGAAGAATATTCTGGAAGGTACAGCCATGATAGATGGGAAAATTTTCTTGATTAGTTAGTACATGATATCAAGTACCTTTGTTATTATGGCTAAAACTATGGCTGATTCTTGTAACAGCCTATAGTATTATTTTTACATCTTATATTCATCCTTTTTTGCAAAAAAGGCCAAAAATACTGACCACCCAAACGGCATTACTGATTTCCCAACTAAATAATGAAGAGAACAATGCAAATCTCTTCATGCTAATATATCTCTCCTATAGTTCCATGTGTTCCTAGTAGCATTCTTGGCGGACAGAAACCAGTATAGTACGGTGATACGTTAATACTCAAAGGTGATTACTAATCGGATCATGGAACTACGAAATGTCAATCACCTACTACTTTCTTCATTCCTGGTACTCCCGGATACAGAGTAACCATCGCAGCACTTTACACCCTGTTTTCCTACGCTAGTCCAACGCAGTGTTTGTGAATACTAAAGAATATGGTTTCATTGTCAATTTTCCTCGTAACCATTGTTTGGTCAATTATTTGCACGAGCTACGGCTTCTGAGATGTCCCACTCGATACGGACAGGTACTGAGAAATAGTGATGATTAAGGCTTGTTATGTTAGTAAATATTATGGATAAGTTCGCGAAAAACTTGATAGCGGATGACTTGAGGTTAAGGGGTGCTACGTAGTCGCTCCAAGTCAAATAATATGTGCATTCAACTGGATCGGGTTAGACTGAAAGCCGACCCCAAAAGTTAGGAAAAACTAGGCAGATTAAAAAACTCAGCGTCAAATAATAGAAAAAAAAATTAGTACATTTTGATATACATACTTATGTGGAGAAACTTTGTTATTGCATTCGAGGCGGAATTCACACCCGAGCCGCAGGCGAGGTTGTTATGGAGCCGAGAACTGCAGTAAAAAATGCTCACGTGTATCAAACGACGTTTTTCAATACGTTGCATGTTGAACCTTATCGTCCTGTAATAAGAGCCAGTTTTCGAGGATGTGTAATAGGTTTTTTTTATCACGCGATCGATATCCCTATACGACTCTACATTGACATGACAATTTGTAAACCCTTGACAAATCTACGGCTTACGTCAATGGAGGCATAAAATAAATGCGAGAATCAAGCCTTTGGAGTGTAAGTGAGGCTTTAATGTCAATATTTTGATCAAGACGACTTAATGAATCATCTAAGTTACCTCATCAGATACGACAACCGAATGGTATCGAAATGTATATACTTATAAAAAAGTCATTTTCAATACACTTCCTCGAAAACTGGTCCTTAACGCACTACGATTAGGTACAACATGTATTTCAAACACGTGCGATTTTTTCCACTTTCCCGCACGTGTGCGTGAATGAAAATTACCACAGATAATACCTATACTTAGTCCAAATTGGTTCAATGCCTATAGTCTGAGCTGAATGTTTTTTTTTTTAATTTTTGCAAAGCACTACGCGTTTTTACGGCATAAATATTTTTTGAATATTCAAATTGTGTTTATAAATAGAATATCATAGATAAACATGAGTTACTTTTATACACAAACAGACATTACACACACATTGCCACATTGACATTACATTAACATTTATTTGTGTTCTGAATTCAAAAATATAAAATAAATGTATTTATTTTATTAAGCTGTTTAACGGCTTCATACCATTGCCTCTCTTTCAACCTGGCGAGACCAAAGCGCGAAAAAAAAATTAAATTAAATCATAGTTTCATAGTTCGTGACAAAAATATTATTCCTTATTTTATTTTATTTCTTCAAAAGTGTATTGAAAAACGTCGTTTGATACACGTGGACATTTGTTATTGCAATTCTCGGGTCAAAAACACCCTCGCCTACGGCTCGGGTGTTATAATTCCGCCTCGATTGCAATAACAAACTTTCTCCACTTGTATCAAAATGTACTATTTCAATACACTTCCTCGAAAACTGGTCGCTGGTCTGGTCGTAACGCACTACGATTAGGTACAATACGGCCGATGTATCTTGGCGAGTCTGAACATAGGCTCTGCGAACTTTAGCGCATGTACACTCGTGAAGAAAACTGTTATTGTCTTTATTTTTTATAAACCAATGTACGAATAAAATGACCATAATATGCTTTGGTTGGCATATTTGGCGAATAATATAAGTGCCAACTGACACTTGCAAATACCGCAAATAGAACAAACTTAACACTAAACAAAAAAACTAAACAATAATAATAACCAATAATAAATAATTCACAACAATAACAACGAAAACTTTTATAACCGACTGTACTCAAGACAGAGATAGTGACACGAAAACGACACCAATGCTAACGTGTGAGTGAGACATATTACCGTGTACCGAGCATTGCCGAATAAGCACGAAGCTTCACGAAGTAATCAAATAGGGATGTCCAATACGCGTTCCTGAGGGTGCTGTTTAACCCGTATGCTCCCGGCCGTGCCTCCAGAGGCACGGTGCATTGTTATTTTAATTGTGTCTGTAATTGCGGGTATTGAAGTGTTAATCGATTTTTATTCAAATCGATTAAAATTAAGTCAAAAAATATATTTATTTTTAATTTTTTAAGGAGGTTTTAATTTATTTTCAAATAGTCGTTACTCAAGTAGTCGTTAATAGATAACTGATATTTTATGTAAATCATGTCTTTCAACCGAGAAAATAAAATTTAATAAGTTTTTTTAAATTTCAATCGAAATTCCATATATTCACAAACAAAATACACTATATTTGTAAATCTATTTCGTTTAATATCCTAAATAAACAAAAATCAATTAATTCTATTTAAAACTAATCGATTACGATATTATATTGAATAAAGGGTCGATTGTGTTTATTTTTGGTCAATCTCTAGCCGAGACCACCGCCCCCCGCACGTCACCTCATGCCGCCATTTGGTTCCTCAAAACAGTGATTGCGCAACCTTCTGCGCGAAGTTCGGACTCGCCAAGATACGTCGGCCGTATTGTACAACATGCAATGTATTTCACACGCGTGCGATTTTTTCAATGAAAATTGCCACAGATAACATACCTATACTTAGTCCAAATTAGTTCAATGTATATAGTCTGAGGTTAATGTTTTTTTTTTTAATTTCGGTAAAGCACTACGCGTCTCTACGGCATAAATATTTTTTGATTATTCAAATTGTGTTTATAAATATAATATCATAGATAAACATGATTATTAAAAACTAATAGTTACTTTTATACACAAATTAACATTTATTTGTGTTCTGAATTCAAAAATATAAAATAAATCTATTTTTTATATTCGGCTGTTTAACGGTTTCATACCTTTGCCTCTCCTTCAACCTGGCGAAACCAAAGCGCGAAAAAAAAAAAGAAAATTAAAATCATAGTTCGTGACAAAAATATTTTTCGTTATTTTATTTTATTTCTTTAAAAGTGTATTGAAAAACGTCGTTTGATACACGTGGACATTTGTTATTGCAATTCTCGGCAAAAAAAACACCATCGCCTGTAACAAATCTACTTGCTCCTATTTAAAATAAAAGGATAAGCAGACTTGTTCAAATACAATTTTAATTTAGGAAAGATAAAAAATACAGCTAGTTATAAAAAACTACCTAGCACGCACTCAGTTTTAAAGTTTATGCACTTAGATGGACAATAATGAGTTTACCACACTGTAAGAACGGGAACAGGCGTCAGGGTAGCAGGTCGATACCGGAGTAACCTTGAAGTTGTGCTCTGAAGCAGTAGAAACGGCGGCAGCGCAGATCTCAGAGTTCACTAGGACAGCTCAGCAGCAAGACAGTGCAGAACTCAGGGCCAGACGTAGGACAGCCCTGCGAGACCAGTAGACGGACAGGCACGTAGTGGGAGTGGGGTACGTGGGAGTAGAAGTCCCAGGAGAAACTTTCGTTGGATCCCCTGGGCAGTTTAAGAATCTCACCGCCAAAACCAAGCTGCTCTCTGATACTCCTCAAATCAGATTCCAGAGTCGTCTTTTCAGCCGTCCGTCAGCTCGTTTCTCCCAAAGTAGTCTCCCTTTTTCAAATCTTAGTTTTCTTAGTGTCGCCATCATCTCAACTGACAAGTGTAGTCGGCCAGGACATATCCATGAGTGCGTAAATAATTTTATAATATAATTTAATATTAAGTTATTTAGTAAACAATCGTAATAATCTACAAAATATAATGGCTAAACACATATTGATAAAAATAATTTAAATTATACAAACCAAAAAGAGAAATCATAGAGCTAGACCATAGACTGAGCAGAAAGAGAATTGAAAAACTAACTGACAGTTTGACAATTTGACGCTTGACGTAAATATCACAACATGAAAATTATAATAATATTTTATTTCAGCTATTTCCAAGTTAAAGAATCGTATTTAAATCGATTTGCTGAGTGTAGAAATATAAACAAATAAAAAGGATGATGAATAGTATTATGAATGGTGAATATGAAGCGTAAGTATAACATAATACTATATTTCCCCAACGACCCCGAGAAAATTTTTGGCCTAGAACAAAAATTTTGCTAAAGTTAAAGTATTACAGCATTCACAAAACTTACATAACTCATACAAACACACCGACATCTTGCGAAGTTAGGTCAGGTAGGATTCACATTCAATGATCACTACTCAACCTGATAAATCAATAACTTTAAGGCTTATTTTAGGAGTTGTAATCCGCTCGCGTCTAAAACCACTAATGAGATGAAAATAGAAAGATTTTAACAAAGGCTTATTTTTAACGGAGTTGTTATCCGCTCCTAATCAACTTTAGTTAATATTTAGTTGACTTTTAGAGTCAATAGTTAACAAGGGCTTATTTTTATGGAGTTGTCATCCGCTCCAATCAACTTTTAGAGTCGATAGTTAACAAGGGCTTATTTTTATGGAGTTGTCATCCGCTCCAATCGACTTTTAGAGTCGATAGTTAACAAGGGCTTATTTTTATGGAGTTGTCATCCGCTCCAATCAACTTTTAGAGTCGATAGTTAACATGGGCTTATTTTTATGGAGTTGTCATCCGCTCCAATCAACTTTTAGAGTCGATAGAAAGAAACAAGTTAGTCATATTAACTTGAAGAAAAGAGAAGAATAGATATAAAGGAAGATTAAGAATAATCTTTTAATGGTTTAAGAAGCGATGAATGAATTAAAAAATAAATAGAGTTTTAGTACGCCGAAAATAACTCTATTATAGAAGAAGGAAAGAAGAAAGAGATGAGTCGTAAGTATAATAAGAAAATAGCAAAAGTATTAGTATAGGGATAGCAAAACAGTGTAAAAGAACATAAACTTGGAGTATATAGGATCTGAGTTCTGAAATAGGATTCTAAAGTAGCCTACTTGTAGTGGATGAAGGGATTCAAGTACCTATGGAGTTTAAGAGAGAAGGAGGGAAAGAGGGGTCAGGTCAGAACCACAACACCGCAGACAGTAAACTCCGAGTAGACGTCAGGGCAGCTCCCGTTATACAGTAGTCGGTAAGCTCCGAGTTAAACGTCAAGGGCAGCAGTAAGTAAGCTCCGAGTAAACGTAAGGGCAGCTCCCGCAATACAGTAGCCGGTAAGCTCCGAGTAAAACGTCAAGAGAGTCTGAGTGTTGGACACGGTCCAAAAGTGTTTAAAAATTTAAGAGCAAGACATTAGAGTCTAAAGAGGATCGATTTAATGATAATACAAGAAAAGAAAATTAAAAATCGTAAACCAAGAAAAACTTATTTGTGTTGGTAGTAAAATTCGGAACTAAAGCATAAAGTTTAGTACATATGATTGCCACCGCAAAGTTTGATAAACTTTAGTACCTAGTTTTGCCACCACGCAAAGACTGGTACTCCATGCCCATAATACTCCATGGCCCGTTTGTTACCTAGCAACCGATGACAAATAACAAGTCGATATAAATATTTTGAGAGCCCACGTAACTAAACTTGTTTTGGTATGATTCCCAGATGAAATATGTATAAATATATATAATAAGTGTTTAGGAGGATAGTGAAGTATTTGTATTAACACTCCCAAGAGGCCGAAAGGGTGCCAATTATCTTTCGATAACGATAAGTGTGTAGGGGTGAAGAATACCTAGATGATGTTTAGTACTTTTGTAGATGAATTGAGTCGAATAGAAGAGAGCTGAAGAAGAAAAATAAGTTAGTTAATATTCATAAGACTAGGCCAAATAAGAAGTCCAAAAAGAAATACTAGTGCTAGTTTTTTTAGAATTTTAAAAATAAATGAGTGGGTTCGAGTTGATTTTACGGGGGGCGCCAATTTGTAACAAATCTACTTGCTCCTATTTAAAATAAAAGGATAAGCAGACTTGTTCAAATACAATTTTAATTTAGGAAAGATAAAAAATACAGCTAGTTATAAAAAACTACCTAGCACGCACTCAGTTTTAAAGTTTATGCACTTAGATGGACAATAATGAGTTTACCACACTGTAAGAACGGGAACAGGCGTCAGGGTAGCAGGTCGATACCGGAGTAACCTTGAAGTTGTGCTCTGAAGCAGTAGAAACGGCGGCAGCGCAGATCTCAGAGTTCACTAGGACAGCTCAGCAGCAAGACAGTGCAGAACTCAGGGCCAGACGTAGGACAGCCCTGCGAGACCAGTAGACGGACAGGCACGTAGTGGGAGTGGGGTACGTGGGAGTAGAAGTCCCAGGAGAAACTTTCGTTGGATCCCCTGGGCAGTTTAAGAATCTCACCGCCAAAACCAAGCTGCTCTCTGATACTCCTCAAATCAGATTCCAGAGTCGTCTTTTCAGCCGTCCGTCAGCTCGTTTCTCCCAAAGTAGTCTTCCTTTTTCAAATCTTAGTTTTCTTAGTGTCGCCATCATCTCAACTGACAAGTGTAGTCGGCCAGGACATATCCATGAGTGCGTAAATAATTTTATAATATAATTTAATATTAAGTTATTTAGTAAACAATCGTAATAATCTACAAAATATAATGGCTAAACACATATTGATAAAAATAATTTAAATTATACAAACCAAAAAGAGAAATCATAGAGCTAGACCATAGACTGAGCAGAAAGAGAATTGAAAAACTAACTGACAGTTTGACAATTTGACGCTTGACGTAAATATCACAACATGAAAATTATAATAATATTTTATTTCAGCTATTTCCAAGTTAAAGAATCGTATTTAAATCGATTTGCTGAGTGTAGAAATATAAACAAATAAAAAGGATGATGAATAGTATTATGAATGGTGAATATGAAGCGTAAGTATAACATAATACTATACGCCTACGGCTCGGGTGTTATAATTCCGCCTTGAATGCAATAACAAACTTTCTCCACTTGTATCAAAATGTACTATTACACGCGTGGATTCTTTTTATAACCACGTGTGCGAAAAAAAAATCTACAGATAACTATCCTTATGGCTGGTCCCAGGTGGCACAGGAGAAGAGTACCTGGAAGTATATGGCCTTGCAGTGTACAGCAGTGGGACACTCAAGGATACTAAAAAAAAACCTTATACCAAGTCCAAATTGGTTTAATTCGTATAGTTGTATTTTTTTTTCTTTTTTTTTATATTATTTTATATCAAAATGTACTATTTTCCAATTATCCCGCTTCATATCGAAGAGAGTAAAGCTGTAATCATCGTAGGCATACGACGTAATTTTAATTTAATAATATAGCAATGTTTCAAAGATGTTTTTCAGTCAATTAATTACTTAACAACTTCTCAAGGACCGGGAGACTCTCCACTCCTTCACACAAGGGCACATAGTCAACATACTCAGCTAATTCTAATTTATGTATTAGTGTAATAGCCAATAAAGGTTATTTTACAAGACTTGTGGGTGGGTGTCTGAGCTCCTAGTATATAAATTCCATTAAGAATATTTTATTTACTGGAAAGAATTCAGGGGGCTACCATTAGGTACGTTTTTACTGACATTAATTTTGAAAAGTGCTTATTATTAATTTTATTTGATTATTGTTAATGTGTGTAAAAAACAAACAAAAAAATAAAATTGCGATGCGCCCCCGCATGTTGATCGCAATTTTATTTTTTTGTTTGTTTTTTCCCACAACTGTCTGACAGTTTGAGTACTAATATTTATGCGACCTACCCAAATGTCCTTTCTTTGGTATTGTTCGTCGTTTCGTTGAATTATAAGTCGAGCTACACGATAACTGACAAATGCTTGCACTTACTGGACAGGTCCACTCAAATCTGTGTGGTTCTTTCTTCAAAAGACCATCTCAGACACTAATTTGCATAGTCCTCATGTGAATTGAGCAAGATTATGTCTGGACTTCAAAAGAGACAGTAACCTCTGAGTTTGTTTCGGCTGTTTCTTCTCAGTATAGTCAGGTACGAAACACCAGCCCCATCTAGTTTTAAAAAATGACGTGTAAAAGTGTTTGTAAAAACCTACTTGCAAAATAAAAACTTGGTGCATACTTAATCTTAACAAAGCAATCATGATGCACAAAAGTTTTGTTTCAATCTTATTATAATATTTACTAGCTGTTGGCCGCAAGTCCGTACATGTGAAAACTTTAATTTTCACATTAAAGTTTTATTGTGTTTTATTAAGTTTTTGTTTTATTAAGTGTGAAAAAAAAGCATCTGTACTATTCTCACTCGTGACAAAAATATTTTTCGTTATGTTATTTTATTTTTTCAAAAGTGTATTGAAAAACGTCGTTTGATACACGTGGACATTTGTTATTGCAATTCTCGGCTCAAAAACACCCTCGCCTACGTCTCGGGTGTTATAATTCCGCCTCGAATGCAATAACAAACTTTCTCCACTTGTATCAAAATGTACTATTTCAATACACTTCCTCGAAAACTGGTCCATAACGCACTACGATTAGGTACAACATGCACTGTATTTCACACGTGTGCGTTTTTTTCCAATGAAAATTACCACAGATAACTATACCTATACTTAGGTTTTTTTTTTTAAATTTCGGCAACGCTCTACGCGTCTTTACGGCATAAATATTTTTTGAATATTAAATTGTGTTTATAAATAGAATATCATAGATAAGCATGATTTTTAAAAACTAAAACTAAAAGTTAGTTTTATACACAAATTAACATTTATTTGTGTTCTGAATTTTAAAATATAAAATAAATCTATTTTTTATATTAGGCTGTTTAACGGCTTCATACCTTTGCCTCTCCTTCAATCTAGCGAAAGCAAATGGCGAAAAAAAAAAAAAGAAAATTCAAATCATAGTATTCATAATTCGTGACAAAAATATTTTTCGTTATTTTATTTTATTTCTTCAAAAGTGTATTGAAAAACGTCGTTTGATACACGTGGATATTTGTTATTGAAGTTCTCTTATAATTCCGCCTCGATTGCAATAACAAACTTTCTCCACTTGTATCAAAATGTACTATTTTTTTCTTGTATTTGAGTGTTGGACACATAAAACACATAAATACAAGAAAAAATGTGATAGCCCTCTTAAGACACGGCAAGAACCGCGCGGGTCTAATTAGACAACAATTTTATTGAAGTAATCGGTTAGTCAAGCGGGAAGTGAGGCCACGCCGCGCCGTTGCCCCACTCAACCGCTACTAAAGTAAAATCGATCGCGCGGTCACTTTAGAGCCAGCGTTCAGTTGCGTTGCGGGCACCGCGCGATTCGTACGTCACAACAAGAGCACGTCCGAGCTCGCTATGGATCGCTTCGATACTGAATTGTTTATCGATGAAGTGGAGAAAAGACCTGCACTATGGGATCTTCAATGTGAGGATTATTCCAATAAAATTGCCAAGAACCGAGCTTGGCAGGAGTTGGTGGAGATTTACGGAAGTGATGAAGATACGATAGAAAAAAAGAGTATTTTAGGTAAGTTGGTATTTGTTCAGAAAAAAATAACTGACAAAATTATATTTTATATTATCTTTTCACACGACTGCCCAAAAAAAGGAGTGTTATGTTTTTTAGGGTTCGTGTATGTATGTATGTTAGTATGTTTGTGAGTTTCTTTATTCCACCATAACTTCTAAACGCCTCAACCGATTTCGATGTAAGTGGTATCGTTAGAATCCTTGTGTTACAGTCCCCGGCACGTAACTTGGCAAGAGTCGTTAGATGCGCAGAAGTCGTTTTTTAGTTCTCTTTGGTGGTCAAGCGGGACGCGGGGTATGACGTAGCGCCGATCCAAGCGCTCGATTGGTGCGTCAGTCGACCCCTGCCTCTCCCGCACCGCGTCTACATTCCGTTCGCTCCCGATTACACTTGCGTGTACGAAAGTTGTACCCTTTGTTTTTGTTGACTTTTAGTTGCGAGTTCAGTTTTAGTTTTAAATTAAGTTTTTGTTACGAGTCATTGTTATTGTTTTAAATTTAGTTTTTATTACGAGTTGTTGTTATTGTTTTAAATTTAGTTTTTGTTATGTTTATTACATAATATGCCAGCTCAAGTGGTAGTTGTAATTTGATGCCAGGGGTATTATTAACCGATAGTGACGACGAGAACCTATAATTTTGACGTGACAACGTCTTATAAATTGGTTTGCCGGGTGACACTTCAAGAAACTGGGTAACGCTCCGCTCACGTTATGCGCTCACAATTAGAGCGAGTGAGAGGCACGCGTCCCGCCTAAGAGCGAGAGAGACAGACATAAAAAGTTTATTTTACCACTCAAAGTCGTTGTCACGTAAAACTTTCGCCCGTATACCGACTTTACAGGCAACCAATTTTTTTTAATAATAATATTTTTTTTCTTAATAAAAAAAAAATGCATATTGTATTTTATTTATAACACCTAATAAATGTCACGAATTCCTCTGCTTTGTTTAACTACATGATTAAAAATAAATGATGGCAATAACCATAATGACAATCAATAAAAGTGACCAGTTTTTTGTTCCACTAAGTGCACGATGAGCGAACTTGCCCCCACTACGCCAAAACCTTGCCAACTTACGTGCCGGGAACTGTACCCCAGGTAACATAGGCTAGTGAAAAATACCCATTAAATAATCTATAGTTGGTGCCAGTTAACATCGGAATAGAGGTCATTAACACCTACCTACCAAGTTTTTGATCACAAAGCGATAACGACACTTACTAGTTACCTAAATCGACCAATAAGCGATACTTTGCTATATCGCTAGAGTATCATAATACCAGTCGGCTAGACATACAGGGGTTGAGAATCTTGTGTTGTTCCAATTCGAATTTATTATTATTTTTTGCTAGAAAACTAATTTTATGCTTATAAATTTACGTATGACGTAAACGCCCCCGCACCGTGACCATAATGTGTTGCACACCTGACGCGATGACCTCGTAAAACGAAAACGGCATAAGATCAGAATTATAATTTTTTGTGATGAGATAGTTTTTGTGATGTCATAATTATATTTAGGTACTTATGGTTTTTCCGTCATGGGTGTCGTTTTCATGGTTTTCGGGGTCGTTGATTACGAAAATGAGCTCAAAATGAAAATCCAAGATGGCGTCCAATTTTTTTTTGGTTTTTCCGTCATGGATGTCGTTTTTATGGTTTTCGGGGTCGTTGATTACGAAAATGAGCTCAAAATGAAAATCCAAGATGGCGTCCAAGATGTTTTTGGTTTTTCCGTCATGGATGTCGTTTTTATGGTTTTCGGGGTCGTTGATTACGAAAATGAGCTCAAAATGAAAATCCAAGATGGCGTCCAAGATTTTTTTGGTTTTTCCGTCATGGATGTCGTTTTTATGGTTTTTAGGGTCGTTGATTACGAAAATGAGCTCAAAATGAAAATCCAAGATGGCGTCCAAGATTTTTTTGGTTTTTCCGTCATGGATGTCATTTTCATGGTTTTCGGGGTCGTTGATTACGAAAATGAGCTCAAAATGAAAATCCAAGATGGCGTCCAAGATTTTTTTGGTTTTTTCGTCATGGATGTCGTTTTCATGGTTTTCCGGGTCGTTGATTACGAAAATGAGCTCAAAATGAAAATCCAAGATGGCGTCCGGGATTTTTTTTGGTGTTTCCGTCATGGGTGTCGTTTTCATGGTTTTAGGGGTCCCTGAATATGAAAATGAGGTCCAAACGAAAATCCTAGATGACGCCGAGGAAAATTTTTGGTTTTTTAATCATGGGTGTCGTTTTCATGATTTTCAGGGTCGTTGATAACGAAATGAGGTTAAAATGAAAAACCAAGATGGCGCCGAGAAAAAAAATCGGTTTTTCCGTTATAGCCGTCGTTTTCATGGTTAAAGGATAAAGAAAATGAGGTCATTAATTATTTATTTCAATTAGGTCATTCAAAGGCACTTTTGAATGACGAATAGTGAAATGGATTCAATGATTTACCTTGCCTTTGGTTAAATCTGATTTCAACAAATCATTTTCATTTTCATTATCAGCGACCCCGAAAACCATGAAAACGACACTCATGACGGAAAAGCCAAAAAAAAACACCTTCAAGTAATAATAGGCGTGATGTTATGTTTACTCTACAGAGTAAACCTCAGTGGCCATTAAGTCGCGCAAGAGTCCAATCGTGCAAGTGTCCATTCGCGCAAGATTCCTTTCGCGCATAAGTCCATTCACGCAAAAGTTAGTTCGCGCAAAAGTCCATGTGCGCATATGTCTTTTCGCGCAAGTGGGAGCGCGCAACGATGTTATGTTTACTCTACAGAGTAAACCTCAGTGGCCATTAAGTCGCGCAAGAGTCCAATCGTGCAAGTGTCCATTCGCGCAAGATTCCTTTCGCGCATAAGTCCATTCACGCAAAAGTTCGTTCGCGCAAAAGTCCATGTGCGCATATGTCTTTTCGCGCAAGTGGGAGCGCGCAACAAGTGTTCTTTGCGCAAATGTCTTTCGCGCAAAAGTCTCAGATCCTAATTTTAAGATGTATAATAATATATTTACTTTATTAAAATTGTCTCAGTAAATTAAAATAGTGTTAAAAACGAAAATAAATTATTTAAATCAATTAATTTCGTAGGGTACGTTTGCTCGATTTCTTATTTTTTTGGGTTGTGCACTGTGTTATGTATGTGGGACACTGTGGATGTATTATGAGACTCAAGCGATATCAGTTTTGCGACAGGTTTGTACGGATGGAGCGACAGTATCGCTAATATTTAGATATCGGGATGAAAGTCGGAGCAATGACCTCTATTCCGATGTTAACTGGCACCGACTATAGACATCACAATCCAATAGGGGTCCCGACTGTTGCAGTCAATATGTTCCGTATTAGAATGTAACATTGAACTTGTTTTTTTCTTTTCAGTTTTTATTTAAAGTTATTAGTTATTTTTTATGCTTTTTTACGCAGTCTGGTTTTTAATTTCTTTTTTAATATTATTGTGTGCGTTCTTAGATAACTGACGTCAAATATTTTTTTTCTCTCTTTCTTTGTTTTTGTGTCTTGGAACACGCCAGTCCTTCACAAAGTATTTAGACTAGTCATTGGTGCAGTACATAGTGACTTTGTAGAAACAAATTAAAAAAACGAAGAGTGTGAAAAACATTGCATTTAAACCCAGTGAAGAGTAGTGCAATAAATGCCAGTTTTAGAGAAAGTATGTCCCCAGCCGTACCCGATCGGGTACGGTGCATTGTTATTTTAATTGTGTCTGAAATTGCGATTATCGAAGAGCTACAAATTAATAACGATATTATTTTCAGGTTCAATACTACAAAAAAAATGGAAGAACATACGGGATTGTTACAATAAGGAATACAAAAAAGGGAAGACAACTCCTTCCAGTTCAGGTGCTCGTAAAGGATCCCAATACATGTATTTTTCAAGACTATCTTTCCTGCAAAAGAGTGCAGATATCAATGAAACTACTAACAATATGGAAGATCAGCAAAACGAAAGTCTGGAGAGGCAGAGTGAACTCAATTATGAGACAAGTCAAGCAAATAGCAATGCCTCTGAAGCGAGCGAAATACGTCACCCTGAAAGAAAGAAAAACAATATGCCAGAAGATCGAATTGGTGTTTTAATAGAAAAAAGCATTCAATCCCGAGAAAGTCTTAGGAAAGAACTTCATGAAAATAGCATTTTGAAACAAGACGATGATAAACTCTTTTGTTTGTCGTTATACAAAGAACTCAAAAAAGTACCTGAAAATCGGCGTTTAGCGACTAAAATTCAATTACTGCAAGTGATACAAAAAGGACAATCAGGTGGCGTCTGCTGAGTATTAACAACAACAAAACCTGATGCATGTTATCCCCAAGGGGGTCGGCAGAGGTGTACCCTAATAGTACACCCACATTTCGGCGGTTATGTATTAAGTAACACTAATCCAGACTCCGTGGCTGCTACTGAGATAATCCTGATGGAAATCCCAATAATAATTTCTCGACCTGGAAATCGAAACTCATGCTCAATTTAGTTTTGGCACTCAGTTTTCTACTATTTTATAAAATACTAGCGGACTTCCCGCGGTTTCACCCGCGTAGTTCCCGTTCCCGTAGGAGCACGGGAATAAAATATAGCCTATGTTACTCGTGGATAATGTAGCTTTCGAATGGTGAAAGAATTTTTTAAATCGGTCCAGTAGTTTTTGAGCCTATTCATTACAAACAAACAAACAAACAAAGTTTTCCTCTTTATAATATTAGTATAGATGTAAGCTGATTTTGATGAACAATAAATAAATATCTTACCTCAAAATAACAAAGAGTTTTTCTACTGGTGACACGCTTGCTCTTATATGGGTTTCAGAGCTCGAAATATCTTCCCTGGTCAATACAAATTAGTTCGTTAAAAAAAATTACTTTCATGAAATGCAATTAAATCGTCAAAAAAAATCTCTCAAACATTCTTAATTTGGGATATAACGTAACGAATTGGGTATGTACGTATCAGTCACTTAATACTAGATACACCATAGATACACTCAATACTGCCTTCTTATGAGCAATCACAGAAAACATATTAATTTTCTTCGTCAACGTCCAGTTCCAAAGTGCCGCTCACGCGCACGCCAATCGCTTACTTACTGGCACTGTCTGAATACATATCCCAATTTTGCGGTTCCAAACCGCTCGATTTGAAATCGCGAGACACTATCATGAGCTCCTTGTAGTTTTTCTTTGAATATATCTATTATTTTCATCTATTCCGTCCTATTGAAGTGGCCACATTAATTTTACAACTTTCAAGTAGCTACATGACGCCTTTTTTGCAAACCATTGGCATATCAGCTTCCAAAAGAAAGAAAATCGCCATATTTATTTGCTTGTTCATGAGTGCCTCAAAAGACAAAAATATAGGTAGTACAGAATCTATTTCCACTAGGTACCTACACATCATATTTTCTACTTCAACATGTTGTTCGGGCTCCCGGCATTGTTATAATAAGATCTGAATGATTGAATTGAATGAACTTTAAAGGTTAAGCTGAATTTGACCATCATGGTCATTTATCCACGGACTGATCCCATCCATAAAGAGAGTCCTCCCTGCCTCGGGCAGCAAGAAGCAGTTCGTGTCGGTTATTATTCAAAGATCTTACAACCGGTCTCACAAAGGGTATCGTGTTACCAGGAACTGAGTTGCACAGGTAGCAGCCGGTCGTTTATGAACCACGTAAAAAAACAGACAGGTCAAAAGACCAGCGGCTATGATATCATCAAAGTGATTATTATCTGTCATGCAATACTCAAACAATCCAGTGTGAGCCTTTTATCTTAATAATTTGTTGATAATGAGGGATAAGAGTCAGCTGATAACGAATATTGATCAATTTATTAGGTGAAGAAAGTCTTTTCTTTATAACTTTGTGAATGGACCGATGGCTTGTTAAACTAAAAGCGTTTATTCCCGGAAAACGGCGGCAACCACCACAATTGGTTTCTGGAAGCCTAGTACCTGATCAGTAATTTAATCGAAAAATCACTTAATTATTAGTTTTTGTGACAAAATGATATTATCGGTAAAAGAACCGCTAATGTTACCTATCGACAGCAGAGTAAGCTGAAGTGGCAATGCGCCAACAACCTTTGTCAAAGGACCCTAACCAGTGAAAGACAATAATCCATAAGTGGAGACTGTATTGGCAAGCGTAACATGGGACGAAAGTAGATGGAGAGGCGAGAATAGAGATGGGTGAGCGATGGAGGATGGAAGGTAGGTAGAGAGGTGACATTAAAAAGGTAGCAGAATGTTGAAGAATAAGGACAAGGTGTTCTGGCTCAACTTGGGAGAGCCCTATGTCTAGCACTCGAATGCGGTACGCTAATTTGATTGATTGAAACAACCTTCTGTGAGGTTCTCAGAAGGCCAATGACGCATGTTACTGATGCCCCATCCCGGGCACCACCTACGCGCTCATTCTACCCTGGTAGAGTTGAAACGGAATTGACTGTCTTGGTATGGGCATGTGATGAGGAGGGACGAATCGCATGTGACTATAAAAGAGTGATGAATAGGAGTATAAATGTTGATGGATGGAGAGGTAGAGGAAGACTATGGAAACGATAGATGGATTGTGTGAGGAATGATATGAATGAAAAAGGTGTAAATGATTGTATGACGGTTGACAGGGGAGAATGGAAGTAAAAAACGTGTTGCGCCGACCCCAAGTAACTTGTGATAAGTGCAGGAAGATGATGATGATGATGATGATTAGTTCAATGCTGATGAAACCAATACTAATAAATGAAGACATGAGATTTAACAAGAAACTAAATTATAGGAACTTTCTGGAACAAGGCAGCTGCTGAGTGATTTACTACCAAATCTTTCTGTTTCATCCACCAAGTTTCTGAACGCACCTTTTTGACGTTTGACAGATTACGTTTCGTTGTCTGTGCGATGACGTTTTTGCTTGTCAGCCATATTGGTTTGGAAAAAGTTTGCTTCCGTGGTCTTGTAATTTTGGTACACGCTGTTTCGTGTAATTATTGTTTGAAAACTTTGAGTTATTGTTAATCCGATACAATCTTGATCGGTGTTTGATATTTTGTTGACAATTGAGTGAAAATTGAGAAATCTCGCCATTTTGGGTCATGACCGCGAGTGATTTGTTGGTTATGTAGCCGGCCTTTGTGATTTATTTGAACGCCGGTAATTTCCTAAATTCAGTGCTGGACTATTATATCCCCGATTGGGTTAGCAAACCGGGATAAAATTCAGTTGGACATTCGTGAAAGGTGCCACGTGTGGGATCTGAAGGTTTGATCCTGGAGTCGACGGTGCGCGCTGTGGGCGTCCATGGAACCGTCGTAATCTCACATAACTTCACATACACCACACAAACCACAGATATACTTACACCCCACCCAGATAAGACGTGACCAGGACTGCGTCACATCACCGGTACCAACGTGATGGGTAAGTGTAACTAATATTTGTTTTCCCCTTGTCGATTGGAAGAGTATTGTTTGATTAGGGCTCCGCGTAATCGCGGACATCGTGAGTCTGCTGGTGCAGTCTCACACACTTTCCATAAGATGATAATTTAATGTAGGTAAGTAAGCTATTAGCTACTCGAATACTACTGCGTAGAAAACGTAGCAGAAACAAAATGTTGCATCAATTACCTGTGAAAACGAACATAAAACATATCTGTTGGAGACAGATGTTTTAGTAAATCAAGTAAAAGAAAATTAAATGTTTGGGGAAAAGGAAATAAATGGATGGCTCACGTTTTTGGCATTTAGCCAGATATTCAGATAGACAGTACCTATCAATAATTCTATCTACTTATACAAATACATTAAATTGACGTGTCTGTTTGTAATTTCAAAAAAGTACTTATAACAAGAAAAAAACCTTTTTTTATTTAAATTGTTGTCTGTCAGTTTGTTCCGACTAAACTCCGAAACGGCAGGACCGATTTTTACGAGACTTTTACTGGCAGATAGCTGATGTTATAAGGAGTAACTTGGGCGTTTATTTTAGAATCAGTCGGGATTAGAGTGGCGTGTAAAAAAAACTCTTGGTTTCTTAACAAAATCCGATTCAAATAGGAAAGTAAATAAATAATAATTATTAAATAAATATTGCTGGACATTACACACAGCGCTACCTAGTGCCACACTAAGCAACGAAGCTTGTGTCGTGGACACCAGATAGTTGATATACTACATAGATACTTTTTGTTTGTAAACACATACTTATTATACATACATATAAACATCCGTGACTCGGAAACAAATAGCCATGCTCATCACACAAACATTTGCTCCGACCGGGATTCGAACCCGGGACTTTAAGAACGTAAGGCAGCCTCACTACCGCTGCGCCATTCGGGTCGTCATAAAGTGATGTTTCTTTAATAATTTCACACGGATGAAGCTCGCGGGCAACAGCTAGTACTTATATAATTTAATATAGTTGAAGAGTTGGTTTGTTTGGACATGCTAATCTCTAAAACTACCAGTCAGATTTACGAAACTCTTTTTGCATTTGATAGCCCATATTTCTGAAAACGTTATAGGGTATTTAACATCACGCCGACCCATAGGAGCCGAGAAATGGTAGGTGAAACCGCGGGGTATAGCTAGACTATCAACGGAGCACGTTTGGATATCATGTATTGAGGTGTGGTATCCGTTATCTGGTATCGGCTAATGATATAACCATAAATATTAAATTGCAACAAATTGGGGGAAACGTGACGGGCATGCGTGTCTGGCGTGGTGGTTACATGTTAGTGTTTAGACTTTGGATGCAAGTGTTTACTAACAAACGGATACGTATTGTTGCGCATTAGGTATTCGGCCTATGCTATTAGGAGTGTTGTTCAAAGGAGCTCGTAGCTAAATAATAATAGCTGCTCAGGTTAAGCCGCGCTTGCCTGGGTCGATCTGTGGATGGCTCACCATCATAACACACTAAGTTACCTCCGTGTCTCGGAAATCACGTTAAGCCGTTGGTCTTGGCTGAGATTTGTAGACCTTTGACAGTCTTTAGAGGCAGTCAGTGGCCTGAAAGTCTGACAGCCAGTCTTACCAAGGAGTATCGAATTACCTAGTAGGTACTAACTGGGTTGTGGGGGTCAGATAGGCAATCGCTCCATGTAAAATACTGGTATTCAGCTGCATCAGGTTAGACTGGAAGCCAGCCCCAACATAGTTGGGAAAAGGCTAGGCAGATGATGATGGGAAAAATTGTTCAGTTTGATGATCTGTACACACCCTTAAATAAGGCCACACTTTTCTGATACATGCGGTATTTATATTATTAAAATTCACCTTCCAGCATAATCTTGTTCGGTGTTTGTTACCGAACTCCTCTGACACGGCTTGACAGATTTTTATGATTTTTTTAGTGTTTATTAGGTAGGTCTGTGAATAGGCCGTAATTATTTTTTTAATATCACACATACAGATCGTGATTTTGTTCCAGAACCAAAAATTCGAAGACATGTGACATCTACCAATCCGCACTGGGCCCGCGTGGTTGATTATAGCCCATTCCCTCTCATTGAGAGGAGGCCGTGTCCCAGCAGTGGGACTATATTATAGGCTGATGATGATGATGATCCACAATAAAATTTCCACTCGAACGAAGTCGCAGCTAGTAAAAATAAATAAAATCTACCTGCAATACTGTTTCCGAGGTTGGGTCACACACAGGCCTCCTATTTATCTATATTTCTATGTCTACTGAATATCAGAAGGATCTTAGAGTTACCAGTACATACAAAGCACCAATTCCAGGTGTTAAATCTAAACAAGGTTATGAAAATCCGTAAAACTTTTCCTCACTTGGTGGTAAAATAACAAAATGCGCGCTAAATATTACTTGCTAAACACGGAAACCCAAGCAAGTGGAACACCAAAACATTAATAATGGCGATACCATATCACCTAGGGATGTCACAAAGCTTGATAGTAGACCCAGAGGAAAAATTCAACTACACAAACTTAAGAACTTTCATTTCAAAGTTTCTAAAAATTGTTCCTCCGTGCTAACCAGGGATTTTATGGAGCCCTGTAACAGTACCGAAACTATCGGATATCCGAAATAAAAGTATAACCGTAACCGTATCCGTTTCACAAGTTTCGGATAGTTTCCTATAAGAGCGGAATTATAATAGGCGGCTAATTACTATTACATCTCTAAATAATTACTAATTACTTACCTATATGACTGATTATAATACCAAATGATAACCTAGACCAGATAAAACCTCCCAAGTAACACAGGAAGCATTATAACAAACGAATAGTAAACTTATTTAGAACTTAAGGTCCGTATAAACTCTTAATTGAGTTCACCGAGCATCTTGACGCTTTATATTGGTATTTCAAAACCATTATGATGCTTTACGATGTATAACGGTTGCATAACGGCATATGAAAATGCTTTTGTAAAGCCTTTAGTTTGAGTGCAGCAAACCACAAGGCAGCTGTATAGCTTACAGCTGTTTTTAGTGCGTTTGGATCTACAATAGCATTTTTAAGTAGTACGATAATGCCTATTGCCGCTTAATAGCATAAACTTGTACCATTATAATGCAAAGTAAATCCGTTATACAGCTTTGAGCAATTTTTAGTGCCCTTTGTTGTGTAATAGCACTATTAAGCGGTAAGTAAAAGCCTAGTACCGCTGAACAGCATCAATGTGAATCAATGTAATGCTTGCATTTATAGAGTTCAACTGAGTTCTGTTGTACAGCTATCAGGTATTTAATCAAATACACGTGAGTTATTGTAATGCGTAAAGCTGTATATACATTCATTTCACTGTATTCGTAAAACCATTTGTCGGCCATATTGGGGAAAAGCACATTATATGATCAACAAAACAACAGCCATTTTGAGGGTGGATTTTTTTATTTTCATTTCTTCTTGATTTTGAACTACGGTCGTCCGGGGTCCAACCATGCCTATGTCATTCGAATCTGTGTCTGATTTTTCTCCATTATGTATAATTCAAGTCTACTGGTATACCGGTGAACCCATATAGAGCTACTTTATAGACAATGGTATTACAGTGGCACATCAAAAGTATTTTCTCTGGCCTCTAGCTTAATAATTGTTCACGTGTGAGTATTGATACTACCGGAGGCATTAATTAGCGTTTTTAAGGGCTCACCTGGCTGCTATAGATCGACACCATTTTGTAAATATTTTATAACCAACAAATATTATCATTTGGACCTATTTATAAAAGCAATGGACCTATATCATAATAATATAACTTTATGTAATACTGCTCAACCAATACCATTATGTTAATTGTGCAAAATTCTTTCTATACTAGGAATACACAATTGTTTTGGGCATTTCACACATATTTTTATGTCACATTTTATATGAAAACCACAAAATAACGAAGGCGCGTGAAAATTTTCAATGAAACGTATATAGACATTTACAGTAAACTACATTGCGAATAATATTTACAGGCATAAAATAAGAAAAGACGTATCCAGGATTATAATTTTTGTTTTGATGCAAACAAATATGGTGTCATTCACTCAGTTTTGACCGTCTTCGTCCATAATATATTGCTTGACATAGTTAATTGTATTATAACATTTGTACCGTAGTATTAGAGATGTTTTTGCAATGATGTAGGTTTTATTTAAGTTCTAACTGTGAACACTTAGATAGCCTCAATCATTCTTTTAGAACAATTTAGTGCTAGTATAATGCTTTTGTAATGCAATTAACATCTTCATTATCAATAATATTGCTAATATAATGTTTCTATAATGCGATTGGCAACTTCATTGTCCGTAATAATGTTTCTGTAATGCGATTGGCAACTTCATTGACCGTAGTAATGTTTTTATAATGCGATTCGCAACTTATTTGGTCACACTAATGCTAATGTAATGCGCCTGTAATGCAATTAAACAACTAATTGTGAACTTATTTATGATCTAAAGCCGTATAATTTGTGCCCAAATATGCATTACAGTAGCCGTATAAACGTTTGTAATGCTATCATAGAACTAATTCAAAATGCGAAAACGATACAGAAATGCTGTAAGTCGGCCGATATACTGCTTTGATGTGTTACTTGGGCTATAAATAAAACCAAATTATTACGTACCATTTGTGTTTATATTTTACTTCCACTAATCTAATATCTGTAACCGAAACTATCCGAAAATAACGGATAATCCTAAATAATGACATAATATCCGTAACCGTATCCGAAACCGACACTATACTTTTATTCCTATATCCATATCCATATCCGTATCCGATCCAGATCCAAAATATCATATCCATAACATCTCTGGTGCTGACCTTCGTTTTAAGCGTATAATAGAAAGAGATACCTAGATATATTTATGGATAGGCTCATCATCTGCCTAGCTTGTTCCCAACTATATTGGGGTCGCCTTCCAGTCTAAACGGGTGCAGCTGACCAATATTCTACATGTAGCGACTACCTATCTGACCTCTACAAGCCAATTAGTATTGGGTAATACGATACCTCTTGGTAAGACTGGTTGCCAGACTTTCGGGCCACTGAATACCTGTAACGACTGTCAAAGTTCTACAAATGACAGCCGGGACCAACTGCTTAACGTACATTCCGAGGCACGGAGGAAAGTCAGTGACAGTATGTACCTATTTACTGAACTTCGAAATATACCGATGTACCGTAATACATAAAGTTGGAAAGTACGATTTACGTAAGTCAGAAAGTATATACGCTATGACGAATTACTTTATTGAAGACGTTGCATGTAATGGGTGGTCACCCATCCATGAACCAACCTAGGCAAGCGTGGCTTAACCTGAAGATCAACCCGAGCGGATTCAGATTCATTTATTTATTGTAATACATATGTACATTATAAGTTCTTATTTGGTAATACATTGAGGGCGCTATGTTTTGCCTCTTGGGCGTACAAAAGTATTAATACATTATGCAATATCCATAATTAAAACAAGAAATTAATGAACCACAAAGAAACAAGTAAATAAATTAGTTCATCTATCGCATTAGGAATTTTCAATCACACTTAACAATGTCGATAATTAGATAAAATGAGTGTAGTTGAGAAAAAATACTTAAAGAAAATAAAAAATGTCCGCAGATATTGTTATAAGTAATAAAAATAATGTGTTGTATTATTTAGCTCCTCCAAATTATAAATGGGTTAAGTTAGGTTAGGTTATGCTTCATATTTTTTAGCACCTAAAAACAGTGTTTTGTAGACAGCCCTATAGTAACACTATTCACCAATAAACCAATATACACCATCAAACAAAAAACCTTCGAACATAAATCTGAAAATATTCCTCTTATCTAATTAATTTGAGCTTATCTCGCCAATATTCAAGCACATAGATGAGTTATCAATTTTGTAATAACCCTTATCTCGGTATTATGACAGCGGCTTCAGTGCTAATGTACTTGGTACACTTAGTATGCGCTGATGGCGTTAATTACAACAGCTAACTACAACCTAAACTACAACGCTCACTTGCACAAAAAATCTCAAAACACATTGAACTGTAAGCAAATTTGATAAAACCAGGGCCAGCCAACCAAAAATATTCTCTATCGGGTTATTTTTTACGGTTAAGTGAAAAACCCTATAGGTTAACCCGTTTATTATTATAAGGTTAATCAACTTTTGATAACTAGTTCAGGCACAGAGTTCATTTTTAAACATAAAAATTAATATGCAAGGAAGTGACGGAGTTAACCCGCGCTCGGTGTTTTGTCTCTTTCATTCTTTTTTGGTTTTTTTAGCCTAATCTGTCCCTCTCCTGGGCAAAAGCATTTTGATTAATCAGTGATATTTAGGTGATTAACCCATTTATAATGAAGGTTAACTCGTACTTTGGTTAACATAATAGGCTAGTTTCCACCGTCAATAAATTGCAAATCTATTTAGTCCGTCAGTTAGATTATTGGAAAACAATGGACACTTTTTTTTTTTTTTTGTAAATCAATGAATATTGACAATGATAAAACGCATCAAAACTCGGGAGTGGGGGCTCGTGACGTCACAACGCACTAAAAATTATAGCACGGCGTGCGTGACGTATTGAGAATTTTAAAAGCGTGTTTAATATTTTTTGATAATCCAACTGACGGACCAATTAGATTTTTTCAGGACACAAGCCTGTTGGGATAGAGGTCTAACCGGTTAACCTATAACGTCGATTAATGGTCCCTGGATAAGACGTCGTTCTGTTTCTGTCGTTTAAAGATGACAGAGACAAACTGATGTTTTGATATATATAGCGCTAAATGCATTTTCTGTTATGTGGTGCTTCATACAAATCGCAATCGGACGAGCAGAGATATGGCGATGCATCACCGTTATATGGTTAAAGTTCCTCGGACCCGAACTAACTGCCATGCTTCCACATTTATTGTTATTGCGAATTGCTAGTCTGTGGAATTGACTGCCGGCTTCACTGTTCCTGTTAATCTGGATCTATTCAAAGTTCGAGTGAATTGGTTTCTTTTAGGCAAGCCTGCTTCACGCGAGTTGAGAGGCATAAAACTTATAAACTAAGCGACAGCGCGCTGAGGGCACCCCTGTGGGGTACAAGCTTCGGCTTATAGGGCGTCGCTGGGGGAGACAACAAGGGCCCCGGCCACAGTAGGCGCGGGCCTGTGGATGGTGGGCTATGGGCTAGCTCGCCGTCCGTCCGTCTCATGACGACAGGTCATGTCGACGGCGCAGGTGTGTTCCACGCGCGCCTCAAAGAGAGTCAGCAAAAGGAAAGGGTCCTCAAGGGCCAATGCCTGCCGAGGTTGCGGGACTGTTCGAAAGAGATACCATGGCCCCGGAAGACAAAGGGCGATGAAGGAACATGGATAGGTTTTATTCAGTAAAAGTTTGACACTCCCTCCTGCTCCGCCCAGAGCGGGAGGAGTCATTTGACGACTTCCCATCCGAAAAAAAAAGGCAGCCAGGGGACAGGCTGGATTTAAGTGAGATTATTTAGGGGCTGATTTAAAACTACTGGCTCAGCATCGCGGCGCCGGGCTGCCTCGAGCAAGGGTCGAGCGGAATCATTTTCGAACAAATTAAAGTAGGTACTTGTCTAAGTTCGAAGCAACAACTCCCGGGCTCATAAGTTGGGGCCATAACCACTGGGCCAACATTGCACCGTGGGCGCGTGTGCGCAATTCCTGAGGGAAGTATTCATGAATTAATTTTAGTTGTAAATTCTTGAATGAGCTAAGAATAATATATTATTATACAATACATTTATAATCATATCGGATGTTTAATATAATACATTGTTACTTTCGATACGCGTGGCCCGTGGGGTTATAGGTCAATGTGCTATTAGAATGTATTATTACTTTATTATTATTGTAATTGCGTTTAAGACTATTCTTGAACTTGATAATCTTTGTAGATCATTTGTTGAAAGCGTGTTTCGATGATCTATAAAATTCTTGATAGATTATATTATTTTACTAGGTTTTGAACACGGCTTTGCTCACGAGGTAATCGGAAATTATTCCATGCGCCCTTCCTGCCGTGATAAAGGTTTCTTACTATATCCTAACCTAGGTTATAGTCCCTCCGTATGCCAAATATCATCGAAATCTGTTTCGCCGTTTTTGCAGAATTGAGTTACAAAATATATCCAAACATACAAACCTTCACATTTGCAATATTAGTAGAATGTCATTTTAATGTTGTTTTCATAAATTACTAGCACTTATTATAATAATATTTTGGTTTATGACATGTCGCATAATTATAGTCAAGAATAGTGGCATGATCTTTCGACTGCACGTGCAGTATGTTGGGGTCGGCTGCCAGTCTAACCGGATGCAGCTGGATACCAGTATTTTACACGGAGCAACTGCCTATCTGACCTCCAAAACCCGGTTAAGCGGACCAACGCCAGCCCAGGGGCTCGAAGCGAAGGAAGGGGTCCGTAAGGGGCCTAAGGGCCAATGCCTGCCGGGGCTGCGGGACTGTTCGAAAGAGATACCGTGGCCCCGGAACACAAAGGGCGATGAAGGAAGATGGATGGGTTCTAGTCAGTAAAAGTCTGACACTCCCTCCTGCTCCGACCAGAGCTGGGAGAGTCATTTGATGATTTAACATCCGAAATAAAAAATAAGTGGCTCAAAACTCTCACCAAAGGGCTCTTCGAGTTAATTTCTGCAAAAAATCTGTATTTTTGTGACGGTACAAAGCACTTGGGAGGCTTGTCACAAAAAGCCGCTATGAATATGATTGTAGTCACCAAGAACGCAGGCAAATGACTGAGCTAACATTTTGGTCATTAGCTTTAAAAAAACATCAGACCAGCTGACGTTGCCAAAAAGTCTTCAAAACAGATTGTTAAACAAGCTGTTTCTGATAATATACTGTCATCGATGCTTTCACATGGTAATGATGGTAGCAGTGGTACGATAACCTTGAGTTCTGATAGTTGACAGGATTGTCGATATCGTTATGGCAAGTTCAATAACAAGAAAACCCGCACTGTGCGCCTAGTTTATTTTGTACTGAAGCACACAACTTATTGGATAGATGTGGCTGTATTTTGCTTATAGTTTTGCTTGCTTTATGTTTTTTTTTCTGTCTTATTGGCGTGTAATAAGTTTCCACCACCAATAAATTGCAAATCTATATAAAATCTAGTTATAGTATTGGAAACTGATGGAGGCTACCGAAAGCGCCAAACCAGTAGCTCAGTTCCGGGCCGACTCAATTTAGATTGCCATCGACACGCTAAGAAGAAGAGTATTGGAAAATAATGGAGACGTATTTTTTGTTTTTGTAAATCAACTAACTGTTGCCCGCAGCTTCGCCCGCGTGTAGTTCGGTAACTGTTCCACGGGATCATACTAAAGGGATAAATAGTATTCCGCAGGGATCGGTCCTAGGGCCGTCCTTGTGGAACATCGGTTACGACTAGGTGCTGCGCGCCCACCTCCCTAGTGGTGTCAGCGTAGTTTGCTACGCTGACGACACGCTGGTGCTGGCCCAGGGGAGGTCGCACGAGGCGGCGGCCGAAGCTATGACACGCGGGGTTGCGAAAGTCGTTGAGAGGATCCGGCAACTGGGTCTCGAGGTGGCATTGCACAAGTCCGAGGCCATGTGCTTTCATGGGCCTCGGAATGCGCCACCTCCGGGATCCTTACTCACGGTAGGAGGGGTATCCATCGGTGTCGAGTCGACTTTGAAGGACCTAGGACTCGTCCTCGACAGCCGGTGGAACTTCGTGGAGCACTTCCGACGTTTGGCCTCCAAACTGGAACGGACTGGGGCTGCCTTCAGGCGGCTCCTGCCCAACCTGAAGGCGCCGAACGCCTCCTGCCGGAGGCTCTACGCGGGAGTCGTGCGGTCCATGGCCCTTTACGGGGCCCCGGTGTGGGCGCGTTCTTTGAGGCGGCGTGCCGCCCACTATCTGAACGCACCCTAAAAGGTGGTAGCCGTAAGGCTGGCCCGGGCGTACCGCACGATCTCCCGCGAGGCGGCGAGCCTCCTTGCCGGATTGCCGCCATGGGATCTAGAGGCGATAGTCCTCGCGCGCCTACACGAATGGCGCGCGGAGGCGCTACGCCGGGGAGAAACTCCGCTGCCGCGACAAATTGTTGCTCAGCGGACAGACTTCCGGCGGGAATGGCGACATGGAGAGAACGACATTCGCAACCCCGTGCAGGGCACGCCACGATAGTGGCGATAAGTCCTCTCTTTGAGGAGTGGCTTGAGAGACGCCACGGCGTCCTCACCTTCCGCCTGACGCAGGTCCTCACCGGACACGGAGTGTTCGGGAGGTTCCTGCACCAAATCGGGCGGGAGGAAACGCCCGGGTGCTTCCATTGTGAGGATCGACCGGAGGACACGGTGGAACACACGGTGGAGGTGTGCCCCGCGTGGGCGGAGCACCGCCGTGTCCTCGAAGCGGCGATCGGCGGCGGCGACCTCTCGCGTCCGGCCCTGGTGCAAGCCATGGTCCGGAGCGAGACGGAATGGGACGCCGTCACCTCCTTCTGCGAAGCAGTAATGCTAGAGAAGGAGGTGGCGGAACGTGAGAGGGAGAGAACCTCTCAACGTCCCGGCCGCCGCGGGAGACGCCCCAGGCGTCGGGGGCCACCACCACGTGGCCCCCGGCCACCGTAGGCGCGGGCCTGTGGACGGTGGGCTATGGGCTAGCTCGCCGTCCGTCCGTCTCATGACGACAGGCCGTGTCGACGGCGCGTTCGTGTTCCACGCGCGCCTCAAAGAGAGTCAGCAAAAGGAAGGGGTCCGTAAGGACCGATGCCTGCCGGGGTTGCGGGACAGTTCGAAAGAGATACCGCGGCCCCGGAACACAAAGGGCGATGAAGGAACATGGATGGGTTTTAGTCAGTAAAAGTCTGACACTCCCTCCTGCTCCGCCCAGAGCGGGAGGAGTTATTAAATTTGATGATTTCCCATCCGAAAAAAAAAAAAAAAAAAAAGGGATAAATACTATCCTACATGTTAATCCAGGTTATACACTATCTATGTGCCAAATTTCATAATCATCAAAATTATAATTATCACAATCACCGTCACAATCACCATCATTATCACCATCACTGTCACAATCACCATCATTATCACTATCACTATCACAATCACTATCACTATCACTATCACCATCACAATCACTATCACAATCACTATCACAATCACCATCATCGTTATCACATCACAATCATTACCATCGTAATCACAATAATTATCATCGTAATCAATAATCAATCAATCATCATCATCATTATCGCAGTCATCATTATCATTGATTTTTAGACATTTCAACCCCATCGCACCACAGGGCCTGATGGTATTTCAGGTATAATAGTTTCTTTTTTTTTTAATACACCCACTGACCCGACCCGATACACCATACACACAATAATCATGTTGATTTTCAGACTTTATCACCCCATTTCCCCTATTAAGGGTTGAATTCTGAAAAAAACTCAAACCCGTTTCTACTCATATATCAATAGGAGTACTCCTGTGAAGTTTCTAATAAAATTGTCTAACTAATCTTGTTTCCCCATACAACAAACTTTGGAGCCCTGTTAGTATATATATGCATAGTGCACCCCTAAACCACATAAGGAAACTACTTGCCAAATTTGGAATCTGTAGACCCAGCGGTTTGGGCTGTGTGTGATATGTCAGTCAGTCAGTCAGGCCTTTTGTTTTTGTTACTTGAATACAAAACTTCATCCCCCTTGTCAGTGGGTTAAAATTAAGAAAAAAAACAACAACAATGTACGTTGTGTTGGTTTCCAACCATATGCCGAAATGTTAGTGATTTAAGAGTCCTATTACATTTTTTTCGCATTTTTTTTATTTTTACTCCCTGGATCAAAATTTTTGGATCGGCGTACACGAGTCGATAATAATAACGATCTCCGGATGATTGTCGATTGTTATTGATGAAAATTAGAGACGAGACTGACATGAGACTGAGGAGCGACCTGAATTGACGCAGAATTATAGTACTTCAATTTTATTTATTGTAATTTTGTCTTATTATATTGACAAACGAAAACGAATGAAGCGTATTCATTGTAGATCGAAGTTTTATATCATATAATTTATTTGATAAAATTTAGTTTATTTGGAATATAATGGACGCTGAATCAAGACATTTATGGCTTAAATTACGCTTTCTTTACGATTTTTTCCGTGAAAATTCAAGGAATTTAAAGAAATTCTAAAACTCCAATAAACAAGTAAAACATTCAGCTTATTTTTCAGTAATTTTAGCTTTTCTAAGAATTGCATGTAACAATGTGAGTTTGAGCGTCAAAGTTCCATCGCCGACAGTTTTTCTTGCAAACTGAGTTCGTAAAATATTTATAGTAAATTACACGAAAAGAAAAATGAAAATGTGTAACTCCAACTTACAAGAAATAATGGCACTATTGTTATTCATTAGCAAATAATTAAAATATCTACCTGATGCTGAAAATTACTGCGTCAAAAATCATGAATTTGCGTAAAAAATATAATAGGATAGGATTCTTAACTTAAAAAATTAAGAACGTCGTCAATTTTGGTTTACGTAACAAAAGAAAAAATACTTGTCCAATATTTTTTGGAAATCTATCTGACGGACTAATTCGTTTTTTTTAGTCATCTACCCTATTAGCTTATAATGCCGCAACTGCTGGGATATATGGCTTCTCTCTTCGAGCTGAGCTCTCGAGACAGTCGTGACGGGTAGTCCGAAGCATGGAAGTCTGACAATCTTACCAAATCACAGTCTTACTTATGGGAACGAGAGACTACACAGTAACCGGGGTGTGGAAGTAAGATTGGCAGTCGATCCATGTTAAATAGGCTTGTGTCCTGAAAAATGTAATAAGTCCGTCATTAAGATTATCAAAAAATATTTGACACGTATTTTCTTTTGTTACGTAGACCAAAATTGAAGAAGATACGACGCTTTTAAAATTCTCAATAAGTCACGCCCTGCTATAATTTTTAGTGCCCACTGCCGAGTTTTGATGCATTTTATCTTTGTCAATATTCATTGATTTACAAAAACAAAAAATACGTGTCCATTATTTTCCAATACTATAACTGACGGATTAAATAGATTTGTAATTTATTGATGGTGGAAATTAGCCTATTTGGCAGTTATCTCCAACATAACAGTATGTAGTTATGAAAAGGCTAGGCAAAGTTTATAATGTTGACTTTCTGTGTCATCAGTTTTATAATCATAGGTGACTTTACTTTCATACGAATAAAGTTTTTCAATATTTTTTAACAAGTCATTCCTTTATCTACTCTAGGCTAAGGCCCCAAGTCCTTACAGGTGCTTTTTCCCCACGTCGTCAAATCGAACCATTTTGGAAAAGACCAGAGTTTTGAGGAGCCATTTTTTCTTAGATAGTTTTAATCCGGAGAAAACTACACAAAAAGAAGAATGGAGGTTATGGGGGAGGCTTGTAGGCACAAGTCTACCCTAAAACTATTTAGGAAAAAAATGGCTCCTCAAAACTCTGGTTTTCCCAAAATGGTTCGATATAGCGCCGTGGGGAAAGAGTACCTATACACGCTGCTAGGCAGCAGTGGGACAATACAGGATAAGGAAAACAAAAACTTTGGATTAGTTTAAAAAATACATATAATCATAAGTGTGCCGTACCTCAAGAGTCCAAAACATAAAATTAAGATAAGAGTCATCAATTCCAAAAGCTTTTAGTTCAATTTGACAGTTCAAAAATATTCATTGCTTTGAAGCCGATTTACCCATAAACATCAATCATACTTGATGGAAGTATGGATTTGTTATTGACCTACTCCCAAAAGCCATTACATAAATATCTCACCTACTTCCTAAATTAGGCGCCAAAAATATTCTGATACGATACCTACCGTTTATTATCACAATGTACGCAAAATAAATAGCACCAAATCCCCAGTGACATAATCTGGTTGAACGCGATGACCGTAATAAGAGAGCATTCGTCAAACACGTGCTGAGTGTTTCTGTGCTCCTGGTACAAGATAATGAATATTGCGCTTCTACAAGGCGAAGTTAGGAGTTTTAATAACTTTTTTAATAACTTACTAACAGGTAACGGAAGGTTGTGATCTGTGTCTGTTTGACATTTAGGTAGCTTACGGACCTTTACAAACAAAACGTCTCAGAAAAGTTTTCTTTATTTTTTCTATGAATCACAATCCTTCGAGTAACAGGTAGGTGACGCGGATAGCTTATTTCAAGCTAACTTTGTTTTTAAAAACACCTATAGCTACGAGAAGTAGGCATATTAACTAACTGCAGTTATAAGTGAGTTTATAGAAAGCGGCCGTAACGAAGCCGAAAGGCACTTGGGCAGGCAGTCTCGACATAGATAGCGACAAATTCGCTAACTTTTGATTGCTAATTAGTATTACTAACGAATAGAATCGGTTGCATGCAATAATAATGCTTGTGAAAATCGCATCTTGGATGTAGACTTGCGTTACTGGCAAGCATCATTATTGCAACTGAATTTATTCGTTAGTAATTAGCAATCAAAAGTTAGCGAATTTGTCGCTATCTATGTCGAGACTGCCTGCCTTGTTCTCCACGTCATTGCGATTTTTTTTTTGTTCTACACCGTACCTGGGAACCTTCTAGTTACGGGGATATTAGGGGTCAAAGTTCCAACTTTTTGACAAGTTTTTTTTTTTAAATACAAGTTTTTAATGTAAGATTTTTACTTTAAACACCTCGACGACCCCCATACTATTCAATCCATCCATCAGCACAACGTTTGTGCGTTACATTGAGATCTATCACAAAACATGATTTTTCACACCAAAAAAAAAGTCCTGTCCCAACAATAATTTTTGCGTAAAGTTACTTGGTTTGATGTACAGAATGCTTGGTTGACGGCTTCGTGATGAGGTCTTTTACACCCTGTATTTCCGTTGGTCCGTCAGTTTGTCCGTCGATCTGTCTATAACCTTTTTACGCCTGAACCAGGTAGACCATGACCTGACATTGAGCATAGGCTACTTTTCATCCTGGTATCCCACAAAACCGACAACAACGCAGACGAAGCCGTGATTAAAGCCTGCTGAAGAATGGAAATGGAACTATTTCTTGGTGTAGACACTTCTGGACATTGATCAGATCCAACATCCCTTTGAAACGCATTGGGCGTTTATATGAGCAACTTCATCCCAAAACTTTGAGGGCATTTTATTATCTCCTGGTACCTAGTTAGTAATGCTGCTCGCTGCCTCTATCTTACCCATTAGGGCCGCCAGCTTGAATGTAATAGAAAACAATGTAATTAGTTTCTACATTACATCCTAATAGCAAAATTATGAAATTAAGTAGCCGCAGATAACTTGCATTGTCCTCTTTCAAATTTAATAAGATCATTCAGTAATCTAAGGCGACTACAGGAGCTAAATTAGCAACTCTATTTGTGGTGGTTCCAACTTAATACTGTCAGAATAAAGTTCTAATCAGCTTGCACTACAAAGTGGTTGTTACATCAGTCACTGCGGGCCGAATAGTGCGAAAAAGGTGTTTTTTTTGCGATTTACAAAAAATCTATTGATTGGACTAAAAAAGTAAAACACTATGATGCTAATATGTTGCTTGTAGAATTATTTGCCAAAAAATCAGAATGATCGCATGTATGATGATGTGATGAATGATGTTAGTATGGTTTTTAATTGTTAAAATATTTTTTTAGAGCTAAGTTCGTGATTTTTTTTATCAGTAAAATTAGTTGTATTATGTTTTCAAAACACTATCATACTAGCATATATCCTGAAGAATATCATATATTTTTCTGGTTTTGTTTATTGCAGTGAATCATTATGCTTTTTTGGATTATAAAACTCGCTTTTAGCTCCTGTAGTCTCGTTAATGAAACTCTGACCTACCTTATACTTAGGTACATAACTGAAACAGCGCCATTTTCATGGGTTCTCCCAAAAATACATTTTACAAGATTTAAATCTTTTACGATGTCTTATCTCCGAAAATTATTTATTTATCTTTCTCTCTTCGTACCTATCTAAAGAAACATTAGGTATTAAGATTACGAAGTTATTTATACAAGAAACCGTTACTGTTAGGCACAAAAATCTATTTTTAAGTTTGAGCCCATACCTTCATCATAAAATTCTGCCTAGCGATAACCAATTTATTTATTTTTGAATATCATTGTGAGTTAATGACCCATTAACAGTTCGTTAGGATGTGGGGAATGTGTTATGTTAGTGTATTTAAATGTGTTGAATATGTATTTAACTATTATAATATAAAGTTTTAGTATCTACTGACACTACACTACACTACATCAGGCCATAACGTGCACTGCTGGACATAAGCCTCTCCCATGATGGGAGGAATTTGCCGTAATCTCCACGCTTGCATGGCAGGCGGATTGGAGATCGCAGTGATGAAAGACTAACAGAAAACGCTGCTGCCCATTCTCAGGTCTAAGGAGGCGCAAGGTGTTCAGCCTCAGACATTAGTCGCCTTATACGACAGTCGCCTTATCGTAGAAGGCGACCCCACCCATTAGGGCTGGTTCTATTCTACTCTGCCGGATACCACACGCGATCTACTGACGATGCCCTCTATTACCAGTTCTCTCTTCATAAGAAAAAGAGGAGACGTAATCATCATGTTCCTGCGCTTGTCCCATGTTACTTGGGGTCGCGTGGAGGTATCGAGTTGACATTAGAACCATGACAGGTTGCGGCACGTAACTCTAGCGCTGACCGTTATTGCGCAGAAGTAAAAAATAATAATGTCTTGGGGCGTGCGTTGCGCCGATTGGCTCTCCAGTAACATGCGCAGATATCCCCTCCACGTTTCGTTCAGCGCTAGAGTTACGTGCCGCGACCTCTACTCAAGTCGACAGTCCCTCGAAGCTGTGAAAAACTAAACTTCTAAGTTAACGTAAAAAATATATACGGCCGTTAATGCCGCAAATAACGTATATTTCGACACTCTCAAGGGAATCAAAAAGGGTACTTTTCGTTGTAAAACTATAAAATTTGGTAAGAAGCAATAGCTTACAGCACATGTAAAGGAAAATAAAAACTGAAAAGACAAACGGACAAAAAAGCGATCCTATACGGGTTCCGATTTTTTTCTTTTGAGTTACAGAACCCTAAAAAACCACACAGCACTGCTTATCTCTGCATCACCTAAAGGTTGAGTGGTAGAAAATGCCTATGGTATTAAATCCGCCTCTGCAGTCTGTGTCAAATAAATTAATGAAAAAGCAAACTTCTAAAAACAAATGTCACTGTATTCAAGTATAATTAGTCTAAAACAAGTATCTGAGCAGCTGATCACATATTATTATATTTACAAATCTAACAAGTAGGTATAGCTAATTCAAAAATCAATAAAACTAGGGATGCGTATACTTGCATTTATTTGTATCGATACTTTGATACGATTCTAGGATCGTATCAAATGGCTTCTATCCGTTTTTTCCGAATAATAAATCGCAGCGTAACGTCCTCCTAGATGACTTACTAATTCCTCTAAAAGAGTCTTAACCAAATACCAGGAATTATTTTGTAATTTATTTGTGTTCCCCTTTTGTATTTTTTTGAATTGACTGATCTTTGCAATGTAGGATAATGTGAAACGTTACGATCCATTCATTCCGGTATCGTACTTTTGTATCGATCCTGGGCAGGCAGTCTCGACATAGATAGCGACAAATTCGCTAACTTTTGATTGCTAATTACTAACGAATAAATTGGGTTGCAATGATGATGCTTGCTAGTAACGCTAGTCTCAACGTCCAAGATGCGTTTCTTCCAAACATAATTATTGCAACGGAATTTATTCGTTAGTAATCGGCGATCGAAAGTTAGCGAATATGTCGCTATCTATGTCGAGACTGCCGCGGCGCCCAGAATATCGGAAACCTGCTGTATCGATACAGAAAAATATCGAATCGTGCTTCACTAATACATAATTATTCAAGTGCAAAATGATGGATGAGTTCAAAAACTGCATCCAATTTTACAGGTCATTGACATGCCCACCGATCTACTTGTAAACTGTGAACTTTAGGGTTCAGTAGATTGTTGAACCTTCATAAATCAGATCATAACGTAGTTTAGTGCTTGTAAAAAGGTAGTCATCTTCCTGAAAATGTCTTAAAAGATGGATTTTATTCAGTTACGATAAGTGGATTTTAGATCAACTCGACAACTTTTAGCAGTTTCTTGATAAAATAGAACTTTTTTATCTTGTCTTTTGCTTCCCTCTGTATTATCTTTTGTATTATAACGGGTGTAAAAACCTCTTAACGAAGCCGAAAGGCACTTGTTCTCCCCGTCATTACGATCGTTTTTTTGTTGCACACCATACCTGGGAACCTTCCAGTTACGGAGATATTGGGGGTCAAAGTTCCAACTTTTTGACAAGTTTTTTTTTTAATACAAGCTTTTAATGGAAGATTTTTACTTTAAACACCTCCACAACCCCCGTACTATTCAATCCATTAATCAGCACAACGTTTTGAGTGCTTTACATTGAGTTCTACCACAAAAAATGATTTTTCACCACAAAAAAAAAGTCGTTTCCCAGCAATAATTATTGCGTAAAGCTACTAGGTTTGATATACAGAATGCTTGTAACTAACTTTACGCAAAAATTATTGCTGGGAAACGACTTTTTTTTTGGGGTGAAAAATCATGTTTTGTGGTACCCCCAATATCTCCGTAACTAGAAGTTTCCCAGGTATGGTGTATGTGTGAGACTGCACAAACAGACTCACGATGTCCGCGATTACGCGGAGCCCTAATCACAATATATTTGTCCAATTGACAAAGGAAAAACAACTATTCAATACACTTACCATCACGCTGGCACCGGTGATGTGACGTAGTCCTGGTCACGTCTCATCTGGGTGGGGTGTAAGTATATCTGTGGTGTATGTATAGTTAGGTAAGATTCGACGGTAACCAAAGGACGCGCGCGGCTCGCACCGTCGACTCCAGGATCAAACCTTCAGATCCCACACGTGGCACCTCTCACGAATGTCCAACTGAATTTTATCCTGGTTTGCTAACCCAATCGGGGATATAATAGTCCAGCACTGAATTTAGGAATTTACGGCGTTCAAAGACACAAAAGGCCGTCTACATAACCAACAAATTACTCGCGGTCAAGACCCAAAATGGCGAGATTTCTCAATTTTCACTCAATTATCAACAAAATATCAAACACCGAACAGGATTGCATCGGATTAACAATAACTCAAAGTTTTCAAACAATAATTACAAGACAGCCGCGTGCATCAAAATTACAAGCAAGGAGCGACCATCTTTTCAACCAATATTGCACTGACAAGCAAACGTCATCGCACAGACTCGCACAGACAACGAAAACGTAATCTGTCAAACGTCAAAAGGTGCGTTCAGAGTCTTGGTGGATGAAACATCTACCCCCCCCGGACGGGCCGTCCCGTCCGCTAATCAATTGGCAGTCTTGACAAGGTTGCGACCGCTCTCTTCATAACCGACCCATCCACTAAAACCTCAGCAAAACGAGGTACCCCGTCGGTGCCAGCCACCAAATTGAGAATGCGCCCCCGGCGCCAATACAGAGGCTTAAGGTTGGCATCCTTAATAAGGACGAGGTCTCCTATCTTGGGCAGATGAGTTTTATCAGTCCACTTGACGCGCTGCTGGAGGATGTGCAGATACTCTAAGCTCCAACGCTTCCAAAAGCTCTGAGTGAGCTGTTGCACCAACTGAAACCGCGATAGCCGATTTTGGCTCACATCAACAAAAGGGTACTCAGGCAGAGCGACAAGTGGCTGTCCAATCAAGAAATGGCCCGGGGTTAGAGCCTCCAAATCGTTCGGGTCCGAAGAGAGCGGGCACAATGGACGCGAATTTAGTACCGCTTCAATGCGACAAAATACCGTAGCTAATTCCTCAAAGGTGAGAACGGTGTCTCCCAACAATCTCCGCCAGAGTCCCTTTGCCGCTTTCACCGCGGCCTCAAAAATACCCCCCCAATGGGGGCAGGCTGGCGGGTCAAACAACCAAGTGACCCCTCGACGGGCCAATTTGTTACCAATGTCAACCTGGCTCTCATTAAGAAAGTCATACACTTCCTTCAAATAGTTACTTGTACCCGTGTAGTTGGTACCGCAATCAGACCTGATCAGAGAAGGTAACCCTCGGCGAGACGTAAATCTATCCAAAGTTGCCACAAAGGCCTCCGTCGAGAGGGAGGATACCAGCTCCAAGTGCACTGCCTTAGTTGACAGGCAGACAAATACGCACAAATAAGCCTTGACAATTTTACTATTGCGAAGGGTAGACGTCTTTATCGAAAAGGGACCAGCAAAGTCCGTTCCTACGCCTGCAAAGGGCCTCGCCTCATTGACACGATCAGCAGGCAAGTCTCCCATCTGGGGCTGCATCGTTGGGGCCTTAGTCCGATAGCACGGTATGCAACGGAAGACGATGCTACGAATGGTACGACGAGCCGACAAAATCCAAAACTCTCGCTGCAGAATGGCCAACAGCGCATTGCAACCGGCGTGCGAGTTCTTAATGTGACGATCAGTCACCAACAATTTAATCAAATGGCCCGCCTTGGGCAACAAAAGGGGGTGACGGACCCCATAAGGAAGGCTAGAGTGCCTCAACCGTCCTCCAACACGTAAAAGACCCGTTTCATCCAAAAAGGGGTTCAACTTACTAACGGCTCCCGACAACTTAACTCTACCGGACTTCAAGGTCTCGATCTCCTTCTCAAAGTGTACGGCCTGCACAGAGCGAACCCACAGGAGGAGTGACTCCTGTCGCTCTTGAGGAGAGAGAACCGGTGACAGGCGCTTGTCCCCTGGATTCCTAGCATTGTGACCAAAACGCCTGATCCACGAGGTAACGTTCAACAATTTGTCGAGGGAGCTGTATCGATTCAACAAAATATCCGGATCAAACGGAGGGTCCTTCGTCCCAACAGCGAGCACCTTAAGCCCGGGCAAAGGATCCGACATCAAAACTGGCGTTCGAGGCCAATCATCCTCGGGGCGAGTCAGCCAATCCGGTCCCCACCAAAGGGGGTGCACAATCAGGCTCAGGTGGAGGGGCAGCCTTCAACACTGGGCCCATCACCGCAAAGCCAAAGATGGTCGAGACAGCCACCAAACCGTTCGGCTGCAAGACTTTCATATTACCCAACAATATCCTCCCTAGTACATCGGAACCCAATATCAAATGAGCTGTATTAGGGGAATCAAACCGGCGGTCAGCCAAATCCAGGCCTGACGTCAACCGGACAATATCAGGCGACAGCTGACGTTGGGGATGACAGCCCAAAATACTCGTCAGAACAATAGCCGAAGGAAAAACCTTAGGGTCCAAACAACTCACAGGAGTGAGCCCAAATAAGGTTTGTCCTTCAACAGTCGGGATAGGTGTTTCGCCTATTCCATTAATCGTGCCTGAAAAGGCACGGACATCCAGGCTCACCCGACCCGCTAACCAAGACGACAAAAGGCAACCCTGGACTCCCGTGTCCAAAATGGCACGGACCACAACAGAGTCCCCCGTGGGTCCCCAGACCCTGACCAATGCCGTTGGCAACAAAACCGTGTCGATCTGGGGAGGTACGTTAGCGGGACAGGCGCCAATTTCCTAGTAATGCCTGGGCGGCGACCGATCGCCGCATCCAGGCTGGGGTCTATCCCGATGAGGATAGTAGTCAAACTCCTCATCCGCGCGATGTCCCGAGCCGCGCGCCATCGCTGGAGGGGCATATCTCACTTGACGCCTGAGTGGCGGGGGGCGCGTCTCCAAACGGGGACGTTCCGCCAACGGAGGGGAGGGAAGGCGGTGCTGGTCTGGCCAACGTCGCCTACCAGCAGCTGCATAGTCGCCTTCACGAGGGGAGGTCAATCGGCGGTCGCGCGGCTCCCGATCAACTGGCGCGGGGGGTGGAGTGCGGCGGTCAAAGTTGCAGGCCCCTCCTCGACTCTGATCCGGCGAGCGAGAAGCCCGGTGCTCATCTCCATCATACCCCCCCCTGCGCGAACCCCCATCAGAGGCTGGTCTGACAGAGCGGTTCGCGTTGGCGCACAAAACTTCAAGATGTGAGCCCCTACAAATTGAACAAGGGCGGGGGTTGGGGCAATCCCGATGAAAATGATTCCCCAAACACGAAAAGCACAGACGGCGTGCATTGGCAACTCGGCGGCGGGCACTCACGTGCAACTCCAAGAAGGCCGCGCAAGTTGGTACGCCATGTCCCGTGGCCTTACAATAGCCGCAAACAAGATTACTCTGGGTGCCACCAAAACGGGGGGCAGGGCGGCTATCACCAGGCCCGACAGTCCTAATCCGTCCCTGGGCCCTCGGCCGAGAGGGCGGTTGGCTTAACCCCGTGGCACCACGAGCGTTGTCGAGGAAACGACACTCATCCTCCAAAAATTTGACGAGGTCCTCAAAGGGGGGAAGATGGGTGGCACTATCCCCACCATACTTCTGCTCAAAACGGGACCTCAAGTCTGAAGGAAGCCGCTGCAACACTAAGTGTACCAAGAAATAGGACCAATAGTCCACCGGCAACTCCAATCGCTTCAAGGCGTTGGTTGCTGCAAGCAACGGATTCAAAAGGTCAGCACGCAACGCTGACATTCTGGTGATGGCCGGCAACCCCAAGATCTGGTTTATATGGACATCAGCCAGGCAACGTTTGTTCTGGTACCGTCGGGATAGAAGTTCCAGAGCAGTGGGATAGGCCGAGTCGGTCACCGGCAAGTGCTGCACCAAGGCTCGAGCCTCACCTCCTAGGGCTGACAACAAATAAGCCAACTTCTGGGCCGGTCGGAGGTCAGAGCGCGCATCAACCAAACTGTCAAATAGGTTCCTGAAGCTTAACCAATGGTCCAAGTGACCGTCAAAATGTGGCAGCTCCAGGGTAGGCAGTCTACCCAAAAGTCCAGGGCCTGCAACAACAGAGGTCTCTGTTTTGACCTGGGCAGGGTCCCGACTCCTCAAAATTTCCCTGGCGCGCATACTTATTATGTCACCCAGGTTCAACATCTGGTCATAATCCGCAACAACCTTATCACGGGCTGCTTGACCCAATGTTTCCAGGTCCAAGTCCAAAATCACTTCATTGAAGCGAGCAAACAAAGTGTCAACCGCACTCAATCTCGCATTCAACTGCTCATACCGGGCAAGCGTGGCCTCTTCCAGGTCTCGACGCTCAGCGGTCGCAGCAGCTGAGGCAAACCATCTTAGCTGTGAGGTCAATCCACCAATGGCTTGGTTTACAGCTTTCAATGAAGCCATTGGGACAAATATCAAATAAACAAATTAAATTCAATTAAATAATCAACAGGAATAATTTTCCCGGACCCAAGTACAATTTAAACCAAATAATAAAACTTAGTTTGAATTATTACAAGTTCAAATCCGACCCTGTACAAGCAATACCTTGTTTATACAATAGCAAATTAAAGTACAAACCACAAGGGACACTACATATCATAATATATTATGTCAAACAATCTATGTTTAATTTGAGTCAGGCCGACGGCAACAAATCAGACTTCTCAATACTTTTAACTCAACAATAAGTGGTGAATTTAACAATTAAACCACGCTCTGCTACCAGTTGTGTGAGACTGCACAAACAGACTCACGATGTCCGCGATTACGCGGAGCCCTAATCACAATATATTTGTCCAATTGACAAAGGAAAAACAACTATTCAATACACTTACCATCACGCTGGCACCAGTGATGTGACGTAGTCCTGGTCACGTCTCATCTGGGTGGGGTGTAAGTATATCTGTGGTGTGTGTGGTGTATGTATAGTTAGGTAAGATTCGACGGTAACCAAAAGACGCGCGCGGCTCGCACCGTCGACTCCAGGATCAAACCTTCAGATCCCACACGTAGCACCTCTCACGAATGTCCAACTGAATTTTATCCCGGTTTGCTAACCCAATCGGGGATATAATAGTCCAGCACTGAATTTAGGAATTTACGGCGTTCAAAGACACAAAAGGCCGTCTATATAACCAACAAATTACTCGCGGTCAAGACCCAAAATGGCGAGATTTCTCAATTTTCACTCAATTATCAACAAAATATCAAACACCGAACAGGATTGCATCGGATTAACAATAACTCAAAGTTTTCAAACAATAATTACAAGACAGCCGCGTGCATCAAAATTACAAGCACGGAGCGACCATCTTTTCAACCAATATTGCACTGACAAGCAAACGTCATCGCACAGACTCGCACAGACAACGAAAACGTAATCTGTCAAACGTCAAAAGGTGCGTTCAGAGTCTTGGTGGATGAAACAGTGTAGAACAAAAAAATGATCGCAATGATGAGGAGAACAAGTGCCTTCTGGCTTCGTTATGAAGTGTTTTACACCCTTTATACGTCATACTCATCATTTCAGTAGTATACTTATAACTTTTCTCACAGTCTATTTCATCCATCGTTGGTCTTCCTCTGCTGTTATAGCCATATCCACACAATTTTTCAAGTCCGCTTTGTGTTAGGAGTTTTTCGGCCCAAGATGGATATTGGTGGGACGTTTTTAAAAACACGTCGAAGCGTAAGGCATAAACTAGTTTGACATCTCTAACTTAGTTCATAGCTATAGCCGTCCTTTTCTCGCACGACCTTTTAGTAAAAGATAGCAATTTATAGCCTAAATTAAGTTTAGTTTCAACAGAATCGACACCATTATTAGCATATAATATCAGTCTTTTAGTGAGCTTCGGTAAATAACATGATTAACATGAAATAGCAGTAAAGCTTTCAACCAGCCTATGAAGTCATCGAAATCGGCGAGACGGCGTCTTCGTCAGCCACTCTACATGATAATCATCTTTCTTTGCAAAACATTTAAATCTCCAAGGAAACCACTATTTTTTCCAATCTAATATATTATTTTTATAAAGTAACATGTAGACATTTTATCCCACCAAAAACATTTTAGTGTAAAATGTTGCCAAGACGACACCATATGTCTCGCACTGTCAAAAAGTTATCAGATCTCATGTGAGCCAAGCTTTTAACTCTACACGCCCGGACTCTACAAGGTCTAACTTCACAAACTCTAAGCCTTATAGTCAAAATATGTGGCTTGGCCGTTTCGTTTATTTACTATAAGTATATGTTTGAAATGAAATGAAATGAAATTTATTTATTTGCTAGAATATAGGTGCTTACATGATATGGTAAAATAATTTTAGTTTCACTATATTCGACTTATCAGTCGTGCAAATATTTCTAGTACATGCCTAATAATATCATTTTATGTCAATAGTCATACACAATATATACACATCATTGTCATAATAATAGAATTTACAGTCTTGCTTCGATTAATATTAGTTTTAGTTAGGAACATTAATTACATTATAAAAAACAATTATTAAAATAAGTAGTTAGTAAATTAGCTATTATTAGGAGTAAAATTATATTTCATGGTTACGACAATTCATCAATGTATTAATTAATTTCTATATAATGTCAGTTTAAATTTAAATAAGTCTTCGTTAATTTATTTACATCATGTCTGTTTAAAATTTAAATAATCATCTATTGAATAAAAACATCTGTCACAAAGCCAATTTGTTAAAGTTCTATTAAATTCTAAGTTATTCATTTTTCTTATTTTTTCCGGTAGTTTATTATAAATTTTCACCGCCATGGCGTAGCAGTTTCTGTCACATAACTTTAATCTGCTTCGAGGTACTACCAGAGGTTTTTGTACTATTTTCCTTTTAAATTGGGCCTTATCATCCTGCTCAAAAAGTGAAAGGTGGTCTCTAACGAATTTACACATTTCAAAGACATATAGGGATGGAAGTGTAAGTAGACGCTTATCAGTGAACACTGGCCGGCACGAATCAGACCATTTGAGACCAAAGATTGACCTAATGCATTTTTTCTGGGCTATAAATGCTCTCTGGGCGTCTGTAGAGTTTCCCCATATGATTAACCCATACCTCAATACTGAACATACATGACTGTGATAGACCATTAATGCTGTTTCTTTATTAGTAATTTTTTTTTATTTTACGAAGTGCGTAGACGAATTTGTGAATTTTTTTACAGACAATATCCACATGAGATTTCCAGTTACAATAATTATCAATATTTATTCCTAGAAATTTTATTTCATTTACTTCTTCAATGGTGTTATTATTATATTTTATTGGCAAGTCGATTGTATCTTTTTTGTTTCTTTTGTTATTATATGTCAGGAATCTCATGAATTTAGTTTTCTCCGTATTTATTTCTAAATTATTTACAGTTAACCAGTCATGTATAGCCTTTAAAGCGACATTTGTGACGTTTATCGCCTGATCAATAGTAGCTTCTTTAGTCAATACAGTGGTATCATCTGCGAATAATACAGTATACTGATCCGTTGATTCTGGCAATTCATTTATATAAGCTAGTTGTTAGCTAGTTTTCACATCTTTAAACATTCTATTATTAAACACTATAAAAAAACATTTAAAAATATAAAAAAACAGTAGCCCACCAGCGCTAGGAACAGGGTCCGAGCTGCCGGTGGTCAGAGCTCTTGAGAGAGGAACCTCCTAACAATACGTGCCGTGTCCAGAAGTACTGCTTTCTGAATCAAGCCCTTGATCCAGCTGCCAAGCGGGACTCTCCTAAGATGTTGGTCGAGGCTCTTGGCTATTAAGCCATTGGCCGACACGATTATCGGCACAATGACTGCTGTACTCACGTCCCACATGTCGACAACCTCGCGAGCCAGATCTAGATATGTATTTGAATTTACAATAATAAAAATTAAATTTATTGTTGCGAATCGACAAGCGTAAAGTCGCCCACAGGCTCGGTGGAACGATAATCTTCGCAGGATAGCTGGTAGCAACCGGATGAGAGTTGCTGAGAATCGAGTTGAGTCCAGCAGCGGACTGTCGTAGGCTGATAATGGTGACCTTTGGTGATCTTTTACTAAAAGGCAGTGCGAGAAAAGGACGGCTATAGTTATGAAGTAAGATAAAGATGTCAAGCTAGTTTATGCCTTGCGCTTCACCGTGTTTTTAGTCGACATGTTTTTACGTGCCTTCCACCCTTCATTTGTATAGAAATATTAGTTCCAACTAAATGTGACAGGTCTAAATTACGTCCGTCTCTTTCTCATTTTATTAGAGAGAAAAAGATAGCAATAGCCTAAATTAAGTTTAGTTTGTGCACAACAGAATCGACAACATTGATGATAAATATCGGTTTTCTAACTTAAACATAAACACTGACTGGCACTTTTATGACTAATTATTAACGTTAGCAACCAAAATCATCAACAAACTTAGGTATTACGGAATTCAACAAAACAATTTTCCTCGTCATTGCGATCATTTTTTTGTTCTACACCATACTTGGGAACCTTCTAGTTACCGGATATTGGGGGTCAATGTTCCAACTTTTTGACAAGTTTTTTTTAATACAACTTTTGAATGTAATATTTTTTTCTATAATCTTTAAACACCTCCACGACCCCCGTACTATTCAATCCATCCATCAACACAATGTTTTGAGTGCTTTACATTGAGTTATACCACAAAACATGATTTTTCACCCCAAAAAAAAAAGTCGTTTCCCAGCAATAATTTTTTCGTAAAGTTACTTAGTTTGATGTACAGAATGCTTGGTTGACGGCTTCGTGATGAGGTCTTTTACACCCTGTATATATAAAGACAAGAAAATTGCGGAAAATCCCAACACAAGGAAAGCGACTAAGCTTTTACAACCCTGCGCTGAGTGAAAGACTGTGTTGTGCAGTAACCTTGTACGGGGGTAACTCAGCAACCGGGGTCAGCCGTAGTGTTTGACTTATTTGCTGAAAGGGCGCTGTTACACCGTCAAATTGTAAATGGAAACTATGTGAAAATCGTTTAATAGGTTTCAAGTAGTGGTAGGACAATAATACAATACAATAGAAGGAGGAATATTGTCATTTAAATGTTTTTACAATCATTGAAAGTACATAAGAAAACATAGATTGTAAATTATTTCTGTAAATATCAGAAGGTGTAATATAAGTAACACTAGAACATTATCGATTATCTATAGTGGGTGCCAGTTAAGATGACAATAACAGTCATTGACCCGCCTACATTTATTAGAGTTCTTAACTTTGAAAACCAAAAATAAGCCTGTTCAAGTCTTGAATCGTCATCGTCATTAAAAAGAATGTTGAAGATCACGACAATCTTCAACATTCTTTTTAATAAAAACGATACATGGTTCATTTGTTTTGGTTCGTACGAAGAGATATTAGGATATTAGGGAAAGGGCAATGACCGCTATTGTCATCTTAACTGGCAGCAACTATAGCTGATAACTTACTGTAAGATATAATTTTCGGTAGTTCTATTGTTCGCTGAGAAAACTTAAATGAAGAATTTATGTCTCATGAAAGACCAGTCGTTTCAAACAAAGGCGTCAAGACAGCAGTTTTATTATTTATTTATTGACGACCCGATTGGCGCAGCGGTAGTGAGGCTGCCTTACGTTCTTAGGGTCCTGGGTTCGAATCCCGGTCGGAGCAAATGTTTGTGTGATAAGCATGGACATTTGTTTCTGAGTCATGGATGTTTATATGTATAATAAGTATGTATTTACAAACAAAAAGTATCTATGTAGTATATCAACTATCTGGTGTCCACGACACAAGTCTCGTTGCTTAGTGTGGCACTAGATGGCGCTGTGTGTAATGTCCAGCAATATTTATTTATTTATTTATTATTAAAAAAAAAACTCATTTGCAATTTTTTGTCAAAAAGGAAATTCAATGATCATCAATTTGCAGTTATTTCTCTGTTACGCGTCGGTGTGTCACTTGTGTCACACCGACGCGTAATGCCAATGGCCTCGACTGTCATTTAGTTTTATCGGGTGCTTACACAACCTCGTAAGGGGTGGGCACAAGGTGAACCCATCGGTATATTGTGATAATGAGGATTATGTGTATTGAGCCTTAGTAATAACTGGACGGTATGAAGAGTTATGGAAGGTCTAGCTAACAGTGGGTAATAGTACATTTTGATACAAGTGAAGAAAGTTTGGAGTTAATTCCGCCTCGTATGCAATAACGAGGCGGAATTAACTCCCGATTCGTAGGCGAGGATGTTTTTGAGCCGAGAGCTGCAATAACAAAATGTCGATGTGCGATTTTTTCCACTTTCCCGCACGTGTGCGGGAATGAAAATTGCCACAGATAACTATACCTATACTTAGTCCAAATTGGTTCAATGCCTATAGTCTGAGGAGAATGTTTTTTTTTTTTTAATTTCGGCAAAGCACTAAGCGTCTTTAGGGCGTAAATATATTTTGAATATTCAAATTGCGTTTATAAATATCATAGGTAAACACGATTATTTAAAACTAATAGTTACTTTTATAAACAAATTAACATTTTGTGTTCTAAATCTATACTAATATTATAAAGCTGAAGAGTTTGTTTGTTTGTTTGAACGCGCTAATCTCAGGAACTACTGGTTGGAATTGAAAAATTATTTTTGTGTTGGATAGCCCATTTATTGAGGAAGGTTATAGGCTATATAACGTCACGCTTGTATATAACGTCACGGTTGTGTAGCGGATCGTTGCACTGTTGTTGGTGTTTAAAGAAAACTACGAAGATATTGCATAAAATTGGGTGGCTGCGCAGACGTATACGGTGCGCGTACGATTTCGCCCTCACGGCGTCGTGTCTAGCCGGCGACCGTCGCCTGTCGGTGGCGCGCGCGGGTGCGCGCCGGATCGCGCTCGATTCTGCCTCGCGCGCATTTTGAAATTGTTTATTATCTGTATCGCGACGTTCGCAACCACCCCGCCTTTTATTAGAATAATATTCAAAATGTTGCCACATTAAATTAACGATTCAGAGGAACACAATATGACATAATATTATTATGTAGGTACACATACACAAACACAGACAGTAAATCAATTATGGATTCTTAATTTAAAGTAAACACTAAGTAGTTACATTATTCTTTCAAAACAGTACTGAGCCGTCCATCATCGCTAACATCCTGCCCCTCAGTGTCGTCATTACGACACTCATCAACACTCTGAAGTAGAGCTATACGCGATGCTGGACGCTTCATTATACCGGTTTTTGTTCTAATATCTACGACTCGAACCCGTCCGTCAGGCCCAGGGTATATTGTCTGAATGATGCCCTTCGGCCATACGTTCCGCGGTGAAGCGGGGTCTACCACCACGACAAGATCTCCTACCTTCAATTGTGCGCCTTCGCGATTCCATTTTTTACGCGGAGCTAAGGTAGGTAGGACTTCTTTCATCCACCTAGCCCAGAATAAATCGGCCAACCGCTGAGCTATACGCCACTGTTTTCTTAAGAGAAGATCTTTGTCGTCAAACCTGCCAGGTTGCGGTAGATTTGACGAGGAACCTAATAGGAAGTGGTTGGGCGTTAATGACTCTGAGTCGCGAGGGTCAACGGACACGTGAGTTAATGGACGACTGTTAATCATATTCTCCACTTCGCATAGGAAGGTGGAGAGCGCTTCTTCCTTAGGAGCGCGTTCTTTTAAAACAACTTTTAAGGCAGTTTTTACACTGCGAATGAGGCGTTCCCATGCTCCTCCCATATGGGGGCTAGCAGGAGGAATAAATTGCCACTGGACTCCTTTAGTTAACGCTTCTGTCACCAGTTGTTGCTGATGGTCTATCACCTCCTGATAGGCCTTCTTTAATTCCACATCAGCGCCTCGTAAGTTGGTGCCATTATCAGAGAACAAAGTGTGTGGCCAACCTCTGCGTGCTGCCATCCGGCGCAGAGCCATTATCATAGAGTCGGTTGTGAGGGACGAAACTAATTCTAAGTGCACAGCACGTACTGTAAGACAAGTAAACAGTACACCGTACCTGCGTACCCTTTGTCGACCAACTACTACTTCCAGGGGACCAAACAAGTCTACACCACACATTGTGAACGGCCTCTGATGATGGGTAAGTCTGCACTCAGGTAAGTCACCAAGGCGTGGAGGGTTAGGTGAAGTTTTTCTAAAACGACAAATCAAACAATGTTTGGCAACAGGTCTAACAGTAGGCCTTAAATTTACGATCCAGTATTTTTGTCTTAATTCGTTAATAATCATCTCGTTACACGAGTGTGCAGCATTTACGTGATAATGCAACACTATGAGCCGCGCTGTATGGTTTTTACCATCTAAAATAATAGGAAATTTAGTCAGCTGATCAACATCTTTCACGTTTCCGATTCGTCCGCCAACACGTAAAAGATTATTTTCGTCAATGATCGGGGTAAGTGTTCGTAAACGACTTTCACGCGTTATCTCTTTATTTGATTTTAACAAATTAATTTCACTACGAAATGACTGTAACTGTGAATGATGAAGTAACAACATCTCTGCTTTATGCATTAAATCTACGGTAATACAGGTAATTGAACTTTTCTTACATTTTTCAATAAATAATAAAACTGTAGCCGTAGCACGTAATAATCGCAGCCAACGGGAGAATCTACTTGGATCCGGTACAGGTAAGTCACAACTTATTTTATTATTATTATCGCACACAATGTTTATTCTTTCTAATATTTTATCATCACTAGTACTTATTTTTATTTCAGGTTGTTGAGGCCAGCACGAAGGCGGTTGGTACAAAAACGACGGTCCGGAAAACCACGTGGAATCACTACTAAGCACGTAATCTGTATTCTTCGTTCCCAAGTCAGCTACGTTTAAGTCGGTAGGCACATAGTGCCACTCGTCCACCTTGCTTAACTCATCAATTTCCCCGAGTCTATTTGCAATAAAAACTTTATAGGTTCGACATTGATTCTTAATCCAATACAAAACCGTAGTTGAATCCGTCCAATAGTGTACTGAATTTGGTTGCAAACGGTGTTCTTTTTGTATGCTATTAACTAATTTACACGCTAACACTGCTCCCTGCAACTCCAATCGCGGCACGGAGACTGGCTTCAGGGGAGTAACTTTGCATTTGCTCGCGATGAACGATACGGTAACGCGTCCGTTGATGTTTTCGCGCCGCCAGTAAGCGACCGCGGCGTACGCACTCGGTGATGCATCGCAAAATATATGAATTTCCAAACTTGCTAAACTATCGCTTGTCGGGTCAGTCGAAAAATACCATCGCGGAATTCTTATATTATTAATTTCCTGAGCTTGACTAATCCACTCTCTAAATAAATCATATAAATCATCGCTTAATTTATCATCCCAGTTAAGATTCTGTTCCCAAACTTTACGCATTAAAATTTTCCCTTTAATTGTGAATGGACTTAGGTAACCGTGAATGTCATAAATGGACATAACTATACATAATAGTTCGCGTTTTGTCGGTATCCGTTTCAGTAGTAATACATCTTGCGGTATCCGTTTAAAGGACAAATCAAAGGCTAACATATCGGTACCTGGAAACCATAACAGCCCAAGTGCTCGTTCCGGTTGGTTATCTATATTGAACCTTATTGCCTTGTCATTAAGGGTTTCTTTGGGGACTTCACTTAATACGGTCGGTACGTTACTTAACCAATTACGCATCTCGAATCCACCTTGTTTGTGAATATAGGAAACGTCTTTTATTGTTTTTGAAGCTATGTCTAAATCTGTAAAACTATCTATATAATCATCCATATACTGGTTAAGTTTAATTGCGTTAACCGCGTCAGGCATTCGCTCTTGAAAAAGAGAAGCATTCTTATCTTGGTTTATGAATTGTGCTATAAAGGGAGAACAAATTAGCACCGAATATGAGTGACGTCATAGCGTATTTATTGACCTCGTCGCTCCCTTTCTCTCTCCATAAAAATCTTAATGCGTTTTGATCATCATTTTTAATTTTAATTCTTAAAAACATATCTTTTATATCGCCAATTACACCTATACAATTTTCTCGAAATCTAAACATTATGCCATACAAGGAATTTAATAAATCAGGTCCTTGCAGTAAAAAATCGTTAAGTGAAAAATCATTACATTTGGCAGCGGCGTCAAATACTAACCTCAGCTTCTTTTTATTTGGGTTATCGACCCCAAAGTGAGGTAAGTACCAAGTACGATTAGTGAGCGTGTCCCTAGGTCCCTACACTCAGACTCGCTAAGTCTTCTAGCGTAATTATTTTCAAACAAATGTGTAATCCGTTCTCGATATCGCGATTCATATTCCGGGTCGGATAACATCTTCCGTTCGACTGATTTTAGTCTTTTCAAAGCGACGGAATACGAATCGGGCATAACGCAAACATCTGATCTGATTTCCAGGGAAGACCCACTGTCCATTGACCCCCGATTAACTCAGCTGATTCGTTAAGTATGTTTAGAGCTCTTGTTTCTTCGATATTTTGACGCGGATTATTACGAATCCCGATAGAGTCAAGCGAGAAAGAACGACGTATTAATTCGTGTAAATCTATATTATCGTTATTTTGTTTGAAGATAGGAAGATCTCTGTTGTAGGTATCTAGCGGTTCGAATGTGGGCGGCTGACGCTGTGGGGAAGTTGTGCACGCGGGGATGGTAAGTAAATGCGAGTCGCTCGCGCCGCTTTAGAAGCGTGCGCGCGCACGTTGTTTACCATTTTCATAAAATAAGGCTCCGTGCACACACCACCCGAGCAACGTTTGTGTAATAAACGGCCCATTAGGTTCAAACTTTTTACAAACAATTGGCGCAATCAAATCATAGTTATCTTGACCTATTAACAATGTAGGTTTTATGATATCACAATTGCAAGAATTAAACTTAATGTTATACAAGATTTCGTATTCACTAAAGTCCATACAAGAAGTCGATTGCACAGGTAAGTTCAATTCTTTTAATTTACGAGCACGTAATTTAAACTTATTACCGTCACTGTTACTAATGTCCAAGTTTAATATTTCAGTTTTACATACCAACTCGCTGGAGTCCCATGCACTCGTGGCACGCATCGTGACGCACTCACCGTGTAACCCAGCCTTATCCGCGATATCAGCTGCGATAAGGCTCACTGTCGCGCCGTCGTCTAACAGCGCGTGCGTGTGAACACTTTGTTTGGGTCCATGTATGGTAACCGGCACTATTTTAAGCACTATTTTTGACACGTTAAGCACTTTACACTTTTCAGGATTATTATTTAGGACGGACACTTCGGAACATCGCGTTTCGATCGTGTGAGCTACGAGTTCGTCGCTGCTAGTGCAGGCGCGCGGCGCCGCGTCCGCGTCGGGCGGCTGAGACTTGCTCAGCGGCTCGGTTGCGGCCTGGCGCGCTGCCTGCGGTTTCACCCAGTGAAGCAGACGATGATGCGGCCCATCACAGGCGTCGACGTCGCAGTTCTCGGCGGTGCACTCCGACTGATTTTCATGTCGATCTCCGAGACACTTGAAGCACAGTTTGTTTATGCGAACATAGCGCCATCGGTCTTTGCGCATAGCGTGTTTGAATTTGCTGCACTCTGTTAGTTTGTGAATAGGTTTTTTGCAGTATTTGCATTTATCAGATGTGGAGGGGTTGTTGACCTCCGCACACACTAACACTGATTGCTTGTGATTTTTATATTTCTCGGAATTAGATCTCGGTTTCGAATCGATTTGACTGTGCACGTAGCTTACTCCTGTCATTGCAACTTTCTTGGCTTCTTGATGAAGAAACTTGGATAATAATTCTAGTTTTGGTGTGTCGTCTTGATTATCATACTGATATAGGTAATCGGCCCATTTATTAATCAGTTCGGTGGGCAATTTGGAGACAACAATGGTTACTAGTTCGGGACTTCGTAGATAATCACTTTGTTGCACAGTGCGAGTAGCTGTGACATAATTCTTGACTTTGATGGCGAAGTTTACGATCTCCGTATGATATGCTTGTGGTAGCGGCTGTAATTTTCTTGACTGCTGCGTAACAGTTCTCATTATGTTTTCAGGTCTACCAAAACGAAGTTCCAATGTCTCAAGTATCTCTTGAGGTGATGTGGCGCTCATCAGTAAAGATGACGCTGACTCCTTTGCTTCGCCGCGGAGACACTTACGTAGGCGCCATAAATTCTCGGAATCACTGTAGTTACAAAGGCGCGTGGACTCGTCGTAGGCTCCTTTGAAATGTAGCCACTCCATCGGATCTCCGGAGTATATGGGCAGGTCTTTGCAGATAGCTAACCTTGACAAGAGTTCACGGTTTGTTGATTTTGAGGTTGAAGCACTGATGGCGTCCTTTATGGCGTTAGTGAACGCTTCAATTGCAGGTTGAGTACCGGCCGACTGATCTGTGGGTTGCCGTGCGCGGCTGGCGCTGTTTTCACAAAATTCGCCGACCACGTTCCGTTCAAGCGACGACCCGGGTGCGGCAACGGATTGTTCCAGCCACTTTTCTACTTTACTTTTGCATGATATAGACGAAGATTGTTTTGAACATCTGGAATCTTCTAGGTGTGCCAAATCGGCGGCAATTTTTTTCTCTAATAACTCCTTTTCTATGCGAGTTTTAGTCATAGTCATCGTCATTTCGGCTTGAGCCTCTTTCAATTCGATGATTGCTCTAGCTTGAGCTGCTTTATATTCGAGCCGCTTTTGCCTCGCGGCCGATGAGGAGGACGCGTGGCTCGTACACGTGGCGGCTTGTTCGCGGCTATGCATGCCGCCATCTTGAGTCGCAACGATGTCGGACAGGATCTTTCCAGCGCTTTTCCTGTTGTACTGGACGTCTGAACCCGCTTCTAGCTTCATTTTCGTTTCGTTAGCCATTATTTCTCTCGATTGTGCACGCGTTCTCCCGGAACGCGGCGTTTGAAATAACGGCATCCTGCCACACAGGGTTTGTGCTTCCTCACTGAACACTGCTGATCCGGCTCGATTGGACCACTTTTGTAGCGGATCGTTGCACTGTTGTTGGTGTAGAAAACTACGAAGATATTGCATAAAATTGGGTGGCTGCGCAGACGTATACGGTGCGCGTACGATTCCGCCCTCACGGCGTCGTGTCTAGCCGGCGACCGTCGCCTGTCGGTGGCGCGCGCGGGTGCGCGCCGGATCGCGCTCGATTCTGCCTCGCGCGCATTTTGAAATTGTTTATTATCTGTATCGCGACGTTCGCAACCACCCCGCCTTTTATTAGAATAATATTCAAAATGTTGCCACATTAAATTAACGATTCAGAGGAACACAATATGACATAATATTATTATGTAGGTAGGTACACATACACAAACACAGACAGTAAATCAATTATGGATTCTTAATTTAAAGTAAACACTAAGTAGTTACATTATTCTTTCAAAACAGTACTGAGCCGTCCATCATCGCTAACAACCTTCCTCAATAAATGGGCTATCCAACACAAAAATAATTTTTCAATTCCAACCAGTAGTTCCTGAGATTAGCGCGTTCAAACAAACAAACAAACTCTTCAGCTTTATAATATTAGTATAGATTTAGAACACAAAATGTTAATTTGTTTATAAAAGTAACTATTAGTTTTAAATAATCGTGTTTACCTATGATATTTATAAACGCAATTTGAATATTCAAAATATATTTACGCCCTAAAGACGCTTAGTGCTTTGCCGAAATTAAAAAAAAAAAAAACATTCTCCTCAGACTATAGGCATTGAACCAATTTGGACTAAGTATAGGTATAGTTATCTGTGGCAATTTTCATTCCCGCACACGTGTTGGAAAATGCAAAAATCACACACGTGAATGAATTGAAAGTTTATCGGAGACCTTAAAAATCAGTCATGCGAAGCGACTACCTATCTGACCTCCACAACCCAGTTACTGAGGAATACGATAACCCTTGGTAAGACTAGTGGTCAGATTTTCGCAGGTCTGACTACGTAAGGAACGTCATAGATGTACAAATAAGAATGACAGCTGGGACCAACGACCCACCCCCACTGAGTGTTTTATATTAAGAGAAAAATTTTGGGGAATAAATTGCAGTTTTTATAATTTTCTTCATCAAAAACCATGAATTTGATTCATCAGTCTCCAATTCGATTCATAAAAAGCCCTGGAATATAATAAGCTGTTGATCCAATGTTCATTAAACTGCATGGGGTGCGAGCAAGGTGAATGTATCTTGTTTATGGTGTAACCATACCATAGATAATGTGGTGTTTGCGATATTATGATGATCGCTTTATTTTTTATGTTATAGCACTAAGATCAAGGGTTTATTGAGTTCAAGGCAAAGTTCGTTAAATGTTGTCTACACGAAAAATAGTATTTGTTAATGTGAATTTGTCCCAAATACAATCTAGTTTGGATACAATACATAAAATAAAATACATTCATACAAAAGTATTTATAGACTGCTGAAAAAGTGAAAATATAGCGAAAACGTCGGTATACGACTTAAGTTAGCGCGCAGGTCACAACTGAGCACTTTTGAATGAAACCGCGCGGGCGTCCGCTTTAGGCAGTTTTTGACCTTAGAAACTATGTAAAGGAAGCTATTGAAAAATAGTACTAAATATGAGAAGAAAAACTGGCCAAGTGCGAGTCGGACTCGCGCACGAAGGGTTCCGTACAAATTATTATGAAAAAATCACGTTTGTTGTATGGGAGCCCCCCTTAAATATAAATTTTATTCTGTTTTTAGTATTTGTTGTTATAGCGGCAACAGAAATACATCATCTGTGAAAATTTCAACTGTCTAGCTGTCACGGTTCATGAGATACAGCCTGGTGACAGACAGACGGACAGACGGACAGACGGACAGACAGCGAAGTCTTAGTAATAGGGTTCCGTTTTTACCCTTTGGGTACGGAACCCTAAAAATGGAAATAAGCGAGAGCAGCAGTGGTCTGATTAAAAAAAAAAAAAAAAAAAACTATATGGGCCTGCTCTTGACCTCGATCACGCCTGATGGAAAGCGATGGATGAGGTCTATGATGGAACGAGCGTGCCCAGAAGATGCCTGTTCACTCTTGCTTTGAAGGCAGGCGGGTTAAATGTGGGTGGGAACACAGACGCAGGCAGAGAGTTCCACACTTTGGCTGTGGTTAAATGTGGGTCTGATAGAGCCTTTGCACACTACGTTTTTTTTATTCTCTGACGACGCACGTTTTTGATAATTGCGTCTTCTGCGCGTTATCATCACGTTTTTAGGCAGATTTTACACATTTGTATCAATTCAAACGCGCGCTTTCAGCTTTGTGCCATTGGTGGTGCGGGGAAAGAGGTGAAAATGGGGGTAAAATCAAATGGCGACGGTTTTTGCACGATGTATCGCTACAAACGCGTTCACAGCGCGTTTGTAACGATGTTTTACAGCGATACAAACGCTGCAAGAATCGTGTGCAAAGGCTCTAACAACGTGACTTCTGAGCGTCTAATGTCAGCTCATAAAAAGACGTAGTATGCAAAGGCTCTTACTACTTATATTTATTAGTGACTTGGTCAAAATTATACACACAAGTTATTCAAATCGGTGACAGACATTTTGTGTTATATGCTTACTAGATTTGCCCGCGGGCTTCGCTCGCGTTAATTTAACATTTTGAATATTCGGATTCAGAGTCTAGTGCCTACATAACTAGAGGGTGTAAAAAACGAAAGGCACTTGTTCTCCCCGTCAGCGTCATTGCGATCATTTTTTTGTTCTACACCATACCTGAGAACGTTCTAGTGAAGTGGAGAAATTGGGGGTCAAAGTGGAACTTTGACCCCCAATATCTCCGTAGATATTTGGGGTCAAAGTTCCACTTTCTGACAAGTTTTTTTTTAAAATACAAGTTTTTATTGTAAGTTTTTTACTTTAAACACCTCCACGACCCCCGTACCTACTATTCAATCCATCCATCAGCAATCAAGCATCAATGTTTTGAGGCTTCTTGCCGTCTTGATGTTGTTTTGTCTTTTACACTCTGTATAATAAGCGACCTCCAATAGCTAAACACTCTCGACGAGATCGAGACACTCCTAAGCTCGGCGAGTGCGAGAGATAATACATTGGTATTCCTCGCTTGGCTGTACACTCTCATTCTAGTATCTTATTGTATACTAGCGGACGTCACGCGGTTTCACCCGCGTAGATCCCGTTCCCGTGGGAGTACGGGGATAAAATATAGCCTATGTTACTCAAGGAGAATGTAGCTTTCTAATGGTGAAAGAATTTTTGAAATTGGCGCAGTAGTTTTTGAGTTTATTCATTACGAACATACACACACACACAAAAATACAAATCTTTCCTCTTTTTTTTTAATTTGTAATATTAGTGTAGAAGTGTAGATAATCACGCTTTTCACCGACGATCCTTATTATAATATTATAAATGCGAAAGTATGTTTGTTTGTTATTACCTCTACACGCCTAAACCACTAAACTGATGATTCTGTTTTGCATATAATATGTTGTCAATTTAAGTGTACAGAAACGGTAAACAGAAACTGAAAGTTGCTGTTTACCGTCCCGAAAAAAAGTACTGTTCCCGAGGAAAACCACAATAACGTTCTTAGAATAATAGATGGCGCCACGTTTCTATCGCATTAATCTTAGTTTAATGGGATAGATGACACACCAATCAATTGAGATACTTTTTAAGAGCTGTCAAAACGCGGTTCTCTCATAGATTTTGTATGGCAATAGCAAACTGTGACGTCACTGTTTATCCAACTCAATGACTCAACTATTTATTGATTTCTAAGCAACTAAAAATCAAATTTGGCAATTAATTTAAAATATATCGGGTTTTCTGGCCCAAAATAGTGTTTTTTTTAGTTGGTGTCTTGAAATTATTGTTTTATGGTGTCATCTACCCTATTATATTATTAAAACAGAATACAACCCAAACTGATTGTCAAGTTCTAAATTAATGCGAGCGAAGCTGCGAAAAAGCTAGTCTATACTAATATTATAAAGAGGTAACATTTGTTTGTATGTTTGTAAGTTTGTATGTAGGGGGTAATCTCCGGAAGTAATGAACCAATTATAAAAAATGTTTCACTGTTAGACGAGAGAGAGTAGAGAGGTTAGAGACGAGATCGAGCCACTCCTAAGCTCGGCGAGTGCGAGAAATAATACATTGGTATTCCTCGCTTGGCGCTGTACACTCTCATTCTAGTATCTTATTGTATACTAGCGGACGTCACGCGGTTTCACCCGCGTAGATCCCGTTCCCGTGGGAATACGGGGATAAAATATAGCCTATATCACTCACGAATAATGTAGCTTACATTATTCGTGAGTGATATAGGCTATATTTTATTTCCGTACTCCCACGGGAACGGAAACTACGCGGGTGAAACCGCGGGACGTCATCCTAGTATAAAATAAGATTTACCACCTGTAGAGATAAAATTGTAAATAACTTAATGTCCCTAAGGGTTAGTATCAGACAACAGACGCTTTCAACCAATATCTTTTACCCTATCTAGAGGTGAAGAACCTCATTGTTTATTGCTTATACGGTTTTAAAAGAAAATCTGTCTGGAAACGTATGAGATAATGCTCTATAATGGTGTCGATTATGTTGTGCACAAACTAAACTTAATTTAGGCTATTGCTATCTTTTTCTCTCTAATAAAATGAGAAAGAGACGGACGTAATTTAGAGCTGTTAAATTTAGTTGGAACTAATATTTCCATACAAATGAAGGGTGCACGTAAAAACATGTCGACTAAAAACACGGTGATGCGCAAGGCACAAACTAGTTTGACATATTTAACTTAGTTCATAGCTATAGTCGTTCTTTTCTCGCACTGCCTTTTAGTAAAAGATAGCAATAGCCTAAATTAAGTTTTGTTTGTGCTCAACAGAATCGACACCATTGTACCTAAGTATTAGATACGCTTTCTTGCGAAAAGCATAATTTTTGTAAATCATGTTTGTTTCAGTAATGAGGAGCTCATGGCTAAATAATAACAGCCGCTCAGGTCGATCTAAAGGTTAAGCCACGCTTTCCTAGGTTGGTCGGAGGATGGGTGACCATCTTTTAAATACCGAGTTTTCTCTGTGCCTCCGAAAGCACGTTAAGCCGTTGGGCCCGGATATCATTTGTAGATCCTTGACAGTCGTTATAGGTAGTCTGTGGCTCGCGAAAAGTGTGACAACCAGTCTTACCAAGGGGTATCGTATTACCTAGTACTAACTGGGTTGTGGAGGTCAGACAGGCAATCGCTTCATGTAAAACTGGTATTCAGTGCATCCAGTAAGACTAGAAGCCGACCGCAACAAAGCTCAAAAAACGCTAGGCAGTTAGATGATCATTATGAAGCAATGGATTAAGATTTTTTTTTTTAATCCTACCTATGGTGATTGAAATTACTTACCTACGTCAAAACTGACGGATTAAGCCATTAGCTGTTCTTGAGTGACAGTTTGCTACTGTCATTGTTCCATTTCACAGTAGTTTCTACCTACTTTACCTACTTATTACAAAACAATGCCAAATATAGTCAACTTTATGATAGCCTAGTACATTATATAACTTAAATCATTGTAAACCAACGGCGTTTTCACTACAGTCCTTTCACACTTAGTGTACGACTTACACAGCGACAGCAGCAACCCATCAACATCAACCTTATTCTAATAAGATTAAAGATCAGTGTTATTTGACAGACTTGTCAGTGACAGCAACTGAATAGCAACCTCATTTGAACGAAATTAAAGATCATTGTCATTTTGACAGAAACGCAAACGTACTGTGAAAGAACAATGGAAGACCTTGTACTTTTCCACGCTAAACTGCTGTCGAAATTATGGGACTATTTGGAGGTTTTATTACTATGGAGTAGGAATAAGTTGAATAGCCCTGGTCGTTTATTTCCACGGGAAATAGGCCATTAAAACCTCGAAATTTTAGGAACGAATCAGGAAGCAATGACATTAGCGAGTTTAAATGAACGTCGGTAATGGACCCGTCGCGCTATAATAACCTTCGCTGGTATATTGTGTGTTTGTTGTGAATGAAACTTCAAACGAACGAGAATATACTGTTTTGATCAAGATCTCCGTGTTCCGTGCTCCATGGTTCATCCACCCTTCACCTGCATACGTATAGCATACAATTTGGTCCTTCGAGCCGGATCTGCTAAAAATACACGAAGATGTGACACTATTGCGACAAGGAGCATGCTGCGCAAGCAGAAGAACATATTTTTTTCTTGCGGTTTTTTTTTTAAATTTCCATGAGGGCCTTTCCTCAAAAATGTTTAAAAACAAATAACTTTATGTGGCCCGCCTGGGGCCCCCTTGAATCAGGGGCCCCATGCGACTGCACTGGTTGCATTGGCATCTACTACGCCACTTAATACGACAAAAAACAAAACAGGTGACACACGAGTGAGTCTCTTACCGCAAGACGGATCGCAATTCGTTTCATACGAGGATGTGAACCGGGCAAATGTCCAGCAGTGGACTGCGATTAACTAAATTGATAAATCACATCAAAACAAATACAACGGTAACCAATGTAACCAGGTTAACAGAAACAATAGAATCATTATTCAACCATAACAATATAAAAAGTATTCCTAATATATTCCTCGCATAGTAAACGACTTTTCCTCTAATATTTAATTATACGACCACACAGTCGTGTAGCCTAACTATTTGTTGACTTTAGTAGCCAAACAAACATACGTAGTTGGTCAAGGTTTGCAAATAAGCCAAGTCGGGGGTAAAAGGCAGTATTGTACCTCAATCATTATAAAGGTGTGGTCATTTGGTCAAGCCGAAAGACGACAGCGGACTTTGACAGGTAATGTACGGTATGGTACTGTGAAGTAGGTGACCACTATAGGGAACGTGCACAACGACGGTGCTGCCAACTGGCGTCGCCAATCCGAATCTTGTGCTCTATTAATGCTTGACATTGACTTTTCTTACAAGTAAACAGAATTAATTTTATAGTGAAAATTAATTAACTAATCATAATGCATTGTTGCATTTTGGATGTAGGTACCAATACATCCACAAAAATGAAAATAAATCGATTAGCGTAAAATTCTATTACTTTCCAAAGAATATTAATAACATACCATGATTTGGTGAAAAACGCAAAAAATGGATAAACGCAGTAAAGAAAAATATTTGAAAACAACTTGTTTTTGTTACACTCTGCATTGAAAAGGCCCTCAAAATCAACCGTCCATGCAAACATACCAGAACCATTCACCATACACGTGTTCTACTAGACCGCACTAAAGTTCACACCGAATATCCCTCAACAGTTAATCAAAGACTCCACATGTACTCAGAATATAAACATGGTTATACCCACAATAATGTTTTTAGTTGCCTGCACTCCTTTGGTTTTTTAAGTTTTGTATTTATATGCTACGGACTGCATTTGATTGATTGCTTCATCAAATCATTGTGAACTAATTGATTTGTTAGAGCCTGGAGATAGGTACTGTTCTCGCTGATAAAGGATTCCTTTCCATTATAACATGAATTGAAAATAAGAAAGCTATCATATTTATGCCGCCACCATGTCTTCATGCACCACAATTTTTATCAGAAAGTAAACGAAAGATATAAAATTCATATTATTAAACATTTATATTTACGCTGACGATCGTTATTGATAGACCGGAACTCATACTTTGTGCCTTTTAGCTTATTCAAAAATAAATAATTGAAGAGATAATTTTGTTTAAGTAAATTGAAAGCACCATGAGAAGTGATAAGTTTCCTTTTCTGTCCGCATAGTGTCTCTTTTGTCGATTAGTGCTGCCACCTATAGTTCCTGCACGTTCCCTATACTATAGTTGGTGCCAGATAGAATGAGAATAATGGTCATTGACCCACCTACATTTATTAAGCCTGTTCAAGTCTTGAATCGTCATCCATCATGATCTTCAACATTTTTGTAATTAAAAACGATACATAGTTTATTTGTTTTGGTTCGTACGAAGAGATATTAAGGGAAAGGGCAATGACCGCTATTCTCATCTTAACTGGCACCAACTATATTAAATAAAATCCTTTTATTAATATTTATGTACATATATATTTTAAAGCTTTCAATAATTATTACACGTTTGTTTCAGAGATCTTTCTAATCTATCCTGATGACAATACGTCATTTTCTTTATAATTTTTATTTCATATTTAATTTATTTTTTGTAACCTGCCAGTATTAACAAGCTCCAGAACAATCTATTATCATAGGACCTCTACACATTTGTGAAGTGAGTGACCACCATATTTATACTGTGCCACTATATACTATTAAATTAAATCCTTTTAAGGATATTTATGTACACTTGGTGTGAACAACATCATCACGAAGCCGTCAACCAAGCATTCTGTACATCAAACTAAGTAACTTTATGCAAAAAATATTGCTGGGAAACGACTTTTATTGTAGGGGTGAAAAATCATGTTTTGTGGTAGAACTTAATGTAACGCACTCAAAACATTGTGCAGATGGGTGGATTGAACAGTACGGGGATCGTGGAGGTGCTTAAAGTAAAAATCTTACATTAAAAACTTGTATTAAAAAAAAGCTTGTCAAAAAGTTGTAACTTTGACCCCCAATATCTCCGTAACTAGAAGGTTCCCAGGTATGGTGTAGTTCTCTAGTCTACTTAGTGTGACCGCACCTTTACGCGGAAATAAGCCTTGACCCAAAACAGGGTAAGCAGAGACAATGTGAGCAAACGTCACTTGAGACTATCTTATGCAACACCTTTTACGGAGATCCTTCAGAACGTAGATGGTGTTGCAAATTGGTGATGTTTGGCACATGTGGTGTCTGATTTGGCGATGATTGTGATCCGTTTCCGTAATACGCGATTTTTGATATTTTTTCTCCATATCAGTGGTAGAAGGACGAAGGAACTCGTGGCTAAATAATAACAGCCGCTCGGGTCGATCTTTAGGTTAAGCCGTGCTCTTCTAGGTTGGTCTATGGATGGGTGACCACTGACCACCCTTACATACCGAGTTTCCTCCGTGCCTCGGAAAGCACGTTAAGCTGTTAGTCCCGGCTGTCTTTGACTGCAGTCGTTACAGGTAGTCAGTGGCCCAAAAAGTCTGACAACCACATTATAAAACACATATAAACGGGTATTTTCGCGAATTTTTACCTTTAATATTTGCCCGACGTTTCGACCGGATTGCACCAGCCGTGGTCGCGGGAAGACTGAAGTATTGGAGGTACCGCCACAGCAAAGCGAAGGTGTTTATTCAACTACCCTCACTTGATCTTCATAAATGTTAATTAGGGCCGGTTCACACTAGGACAGCACACTACACTAACAGTGTCCGCATACTGAGATGATTTCACTTGACGAGTACACTTAGTGATCACTGGATTCCAAGCGGGAGAGAGTCTGAAGCCAGTCTAGACAACCAGTCTTACCAAGGGGTATCGCGCGTATTACCCAGTATTACCTGGGATGTGGAGGTCAGATAGGCAGTCGCTTCATGTAAAATACTGGTATTCAGCTGCATCCGGTTAGACTGGAAGCCAACCCCAACATAGTTGGGAAAAGGCTAGGCAGATGATGATGATCAGTGGTAGAAGATCAATGGCCGTTTTCTATAACTTACTTACGTATAACTGTTAGTTAATATGTCTACTTCTCGTAGCTATCAGTGTTTCTATAAACAAAGTTAGCTTGGAATATCCTACTCGCGTCAACTACCTGTCACTCGGAGGACTGATTCATAGAAAAAACAAAGAAAGTCTTTCTGTGGCATTTTGTTTCTAACGGTCCGTAAGCTAAATGTCAAACAGTTAGAAATAGCAACCTTTAGTAACAGCTGCATGGCTTGGATCTTCTAGGACGGTTATGCAACACACACTGCCGAGGTTGGTCCGTGAATGGTGTCCAACAATATGAAGCCTCTAGAAATATTGGGGGTCGAAGATCCAACTTTTCAATTAAAGCATAGGTATTTATTTATCTTTACTTTTAATATTTTATTTTATTTCTTCACATTTACTTACCAGAGAATGGGCAGCAGCGTTCTCTGTGCTTTTGTAACAACCGTACTGCGATCGCCAACCCGCCTGCAAAGCGTGGCGATTATGGCAAAAACCCCTCTTTGGGGGAGGCCCATGTCCAGCAGTGGACGTCGTTCGGCTGACTACACTATTCAATTTATCCATCAGCACAATGTTCTGAGTGCGTTATATTACGTCTTATCAATAAAACGTTCCTTGCGCGATCGAATCAGAAATGAAGACATCCGCAAGAGAACCAAGGTTACCGACGTAGCCCGAAGAGGCCGAAAGTTCTGGAGTGGCGACCGCGGACCAGAAGACGTTGCGTTGGAAGGCCTCCCACTAGGTGGACCGATGACCTGGTGAAGGTTGCGGGAATCCGCTGGATGCGAGTCGCACGGGACCGGTCAATGTGGCGACACTTGGGGGAAGCCTATGTCCAGCAGTGAACGTCTTTCGGCTGAAATGATGATGATGATGATGAATAAAACGTGATTTTTCACCCCAAAAAAAAAGGCTTTTCTCAACAATATTTTTTGCGTAAACTATTTTGCGTAGACTATTTTGCGTAGACTATCTTGCGTAGACTATTTTACGTGGACTATTTTGCGTGGACTATTTTGCGTAGACTATTTTGCGTAGACTATTTTGATGTACAAAATGCTTGATTGATAGCTTCGTGAAGGGTCCGTTTACACCTTTTTAGGTCTAATTACCATCGGTCACCTAATTACACTATTTTAGACCATATGCCAAAACAATATATCTTTTGAAGACAATAGACAATATTAGTCACCTAAGTACGCACAATTTATTTGCTGCTACACCATAAAGACACATCCTTGAGTACTTACATGGAAACTACGAATTTGTCTTTAGGCGCGGAATTGGCAGAAGTCTAGGCCTGTAGAAGCTTATCGGGGTTCGATATATTGGTCTTCAATGACATTTAATAATACATAGGATTACTCATAGTTGAGGCGTTTCTGGGTATTCGTCATATCTTGCGGTTTTCTTTGCCGTGATCCGGAACGGAACGCACGCGCACGTGGGGTTTTAGTCACGTGATATACGTATAGATAGCTATACACGAATCTTTACATATCTCAGAAGCAGAAAAGAATTAAAGTGGTTTAAAAAATCGTCTGCAACGCTGTCAACGGGGAAAGTGCCCAGAAGGCTGGCAGCATTGCCACGTTGGATGGTTTCTGCGGGTCTAAAATGGCCGCTTTAGCAGAATCCACGCAGAATCTTAGCATGAATCACGTTAAAAAATTAAAATTCTTAAAATGGACTTTATGGTCATAATCATAAAGTCCATTTTAAGAATTTTAATTTTTTAACGTGATTCATATTACGATTCTGCTAAAGCGGCCATTTTAGACCCCCAGGTCACGAGAAGAATACACCAACCGTTTAGTGATGTCCCAAAATGCTAGGTCACTCGAACCCCATAGCCGAACAACCGCCCAACCGCCAAAGGCCGTTTCCACCCCAAACGGCTCCAACAAATTGTTTTGTTTGATGGTAATGGGGGAATGAGACGAGAGAAAGAAAGAAAGAAAAAGTATTTATTAGCCCGCACAGGACAAAAAACATACAAAAATGGTAATTTTATAAAAAAAACTAGCGGACGTCACGCGGTTTCACACGCGTAGTTCCCGTACCCATGGGATTACGGGGATAAAATATAGCCTATGTTACTCAGGGTGAATGTAGCTATCTAATGGTGAATATTATTAAGTATTATTATTGAAATCGGCGCAGTAGTTTTTAGGGTTCCGTACCCAAAAGGTAAAAACGGAACCCTATTACTAAGACTTCGCTGTCTGTCCGTCTGTCCGTCTGTCCGTCTGTCTGTCACCAGGCTGTATCTCATGAACCGTGACAGCTAGACAGTTGAAATTTTCACAAATGATGTATTTCTGTTGCCGCTATAACAACAAATACTAAAAACAGAATTAAATCAATATTTAAGGGGGGCTCCCATACAACAAACGTGTTTTTTTTTGCAGTTTTGTCTAATGTTTTTAATTAATGGTCCGACTCGCACTTGGCCGGTTTTTGTGTTTATTCATTACAAACATTCACACACAAAAATACGAATCTTTCCTCTTTATAATATTAGTGTAGATAAACACATTGAAAAAAAAAACGAAATTGGTCCTATATGAGGCCAAAAAGCATATGGCAGCATGGTGCAGTAACATTAAAAAAATGACACATATCTTTCCAATACCATAACATGACATTATTTTCTCCATTTCATAATATCAATTACCCACACCGAAATAACTCAAGCACAAAAGTTCTGAAAATATCAGCCTGATTTCACACATCACACATCATGACCTAATTTGCTAAAAACATTTTCTAGGAATGTGCTACCTATATTTGTAACAGAAATTAGTTCACGATAATAATTGGACATCGATTGGATTATTGGGTTATTTACGTTTTGTTCAGGATTAGTTCATTCATCGACTTACTGTCATTAGTTCAATATAAATTGAAATATTTAAAATTTGTATAAGTTTATTCTAGGGCTAGGCTAGCTTTTACTTTTGTATGTTATAAGACAAATGTCTGAATCTTTGCAATGTTGGTAAAAAGGCAAAGAGGCTACATACGAACCTTTGACAAAAACCTTTTTCAATACACTTCCTCAAAAACTGGTCCCTAACGCACTACGATTAGGTACAACATGCAATATACATATTTCACACGCGTGCGTTTTTTTCCATTTTCCCGCACGTGTGCGGGAATGAAAATTGCCACAGATAACTATACCTATACTTAGTCCAAATTGGTTCAATGCCTATAGTCTGAGATGAATGTTTTTTTTTTATTTCGGCAAAGCACTAGGTAACAAAATTGTGTTTATAAATAGAATATCATAGATAAACATGATTATTAAAAACTAATAGTTAATACACAAATTAACATTTATTTGTGTTCTGAATTCAAAATATAAAATGAATCTATTTTTTATATTAGGCTGTATAACGGCTTCATACCTTTGCCTCGCCTTCAACCTGGCGAAAGCAGAGCGCAAAAAAAAGAAAATTAAAATCATAGAACAGTTTCTTAGTTTGACAAAAATATTTTTCGTTTATATTTTATTTTATTTCTTCAAAAGTGTATTGAAAAACGTCGTTTGATACACGTGGACATTTGTTATTGCAGTTCTCGGCTCAAAAACACCCTCGCCTACGGCTCGGGTGTTATAATTCCGCCTCGGATGCAATAACAAACTTTCTCCACTTGTATCAAAATGTACTATTATTAATCAATGGTATTTGTTATTTCGCTGCCTTCATTAATTTTTCCATTTTAATAATATTTACATAAGCACACCAATGCATCAATCACTTCAAAAATAAACAGTTTTTCACAAATGGACGATGCAAAAACTAAAATCATACATCAAAAATATAATAATTTAGAGTTTTAACAAAAAATATGTCAACTTCAGCTCACATTTTGTTCGTCACGTCAGTAAGCAGGATCATTGACACTTAACGTTTGAATGTAAGTTCAAATGTTACTTCATTACTTATGATGACCTTGCTTATCTTGTTACTAGGTACACTATCAATACCGCTGATTCCATAATGTTGTTTTTAACCATATTAGTAACTAGGTACCTTTATGAATCAAATTATCCAAATGATAAAATATAATCACAATATAGTTCTCTTTTCTTTTGCCAGAGGTCGAAAATGATCCCACCGGAGCGTACAACCAGGACAATATTTATCATATTAGTTCAGGCTTTAATCTATCTGTGTGGCTAATCACATCCAAATTCGTTTTGCTGTTTTTGCGTGAGTAACAAACAAACGTACCTACTAGGATAGTAGAAATAATCAAACGTTGAGTATTTCAAGTGTCATGATTAGAAGAGCCAGAGAGAGAGAAACTGTTGTCTATTCTAAATTTATGTAAAAATCTGTGGGAGATGCTGCGGGTTAAGCGTTCTGTTGGTATTGTGGAGAAACCAAGGGAAAGGTTGATGACGACTTTTGATTGATTCGTGATTTTATGGTCTCCTAATAGCTTTTATTTTTTTGATCGTTTTAAACGGAAGAATTGGGTGTCAAATAGGACAGAGTCATGAGGCCAAACCGCAGGATAAAGCCAGTGCATGATTTTTTTTTTGTTCAAAACGTATGATTGTATAAGTACCTGCAGCGTAACTAATTTACAGGGGTACAAAGAAAATAAACAGGAACGTTTGACGCGACATTGTACGCTACGCTTTTTTTGGATTTCAAAAGTTTATTAGAACCGCTCAACCACTTGTTCAAAACATTTTTTGTTGACTGTAAACAACAGACACCCGTGACTAATGTATTGCAAAAGTTATTTTAATATGCGGAAAATAACACAACAGAATTCCACTATTGTTACAAGTTCAGTAACAGAATTCAAATAAACAAACAAATGACTGACAGGTGACGATTACTTCATTCATTCGTAGAAAAAGTATTCAACAAAACGCATTCATTGAAACTAAAACAAAAGGGTCCACAGGACCGTAACGACCACGGAACGAAAACATATGACCGAGGTACTAGGGACATAGAATACAGCAAGCGATGTCGCTACCGACCCAGCGGGAAAAAGAAAACCAAGCCAAAGTGATCCTTATGCTATAACCATAAAGTCTATTCAACACAGCACTGCAAAACAGCTGTTAACGGACAGCACAGCAACAATAAAATGATTCTTATTGCTCACGACTTAAGGTTTCCTGCATAGAAAATTCCATTCGCTGCTGTCTTGTCAGTGACACGAAGGAAATTGTACGTGAGCTCCTATGCATATCTGGCTGCCTGGTACCGTACGGTGGGAAGAGGGTCGGGATACGGGATGGGCAGTCCGTGAGAATTATCGCGGACTCCTTGTCAACTGGCTCAAGGAACATCTCTACTTGTGTCATCATTTTATTAATAGTATCGTTTTTTTTATGAATAGAGGTAAGTAATTAATTCATTAATGTCATAATATTTTTGACGTACATGCATGTGGAAGTGTAACCTCTAAGCTCGCTGCCTGAGCAAGAATGGTACCTCCTATAAGGTCCTAGTACTTCGAATTTGTTTTTTGATTGTTTTTGTTATTCGAGGCGCAATTCAACCAGTTAGGTAGTTACTAAATTATAACGGACAAACAAATTATAAACTTCGATTTCGATCTTTAAACCCAGCTAATAACAAATGTACTGCGATGATAACCTTATAGAGCACGTGTTTATTACTCACAATACAACAAAAAGTTTCCCATTCCTTATAAAATTCTAAGAAACAGCCCAGCCCCTAAAAAAAAAACCAATTAAAATTGCGACTAGCAACTGAAGTTATCAATTAAATTGCTTCTTGATTGTTTGGTTATCTCAATTGTTTAGTAAACATGTTAATTACGTGATGGCAAATACCGGACAACTCCACGATATCGCTCCTTCAGAGTTGAAAGGTTCAAGGACTGTATGATGACATGTGCCTATAAAATTGATAATCATTTTAAGCCCGGTTGATAGCAATTGTTGGGCAAAGGATTGGCCTACAATCGCACTAGATCGCGAAATGTGGAAGGAGGGAAGGGAGGCCTTTGCCCTGCAGTGGGACAATACAGGCTTATAATAATAATAATTGATAGCAATACGCTCGCACATGATAACTGTTGAAATGTGGGATTGTAGTGTACATAGTTACACCTCCGCCCAACCTTTCTGTAATTACAGGCTAGCTGATCTAGACTCCAGGAGCAACAATGAAACTCCTCATGGGAAACCCTAAAAACCTTTTTGGCTGATTCGGGAATCGTACAATAGTAGATTGTATGACAAGGGAGCAAACTAGTATTTTTACGGCGAGGGCGCTATTTTGATTCCAGAGCGAAGCGAAGGATTCTAGAATAGAATCCCGAGCATAGCGAGGGATTCTAAAATAGAATCCTGAGCGTAGCGAGGGATTCAAAGTACATCGCCTAAGGGAAAAATATGTTTGCTCACGAGTCATATACTCTACTTTTCCTCTCGTACTATGAGAAAATAAATAAGAGACACTTTTAAGTAATTAATGAATAAGTTTAATTAAAAAAATGACAAGAATGTAAAAAAGGGCAATTACAAATTTATATTTATATCTAATACACTGGCGAAATTTTGAAAATGTATTGTCACTGTGTGTGTTTTGTTTGGGATTGATATAGTAGTGGATTTATTTATACAGGATGACATTTTTATCACTTTCAAAATAAAATGGGTATAATAGGTGAACGGAGTAGAAGCAAATGCCACACTTAGTTTTTTTTATTTTTTATTTCGAAATTAAAAAAAATACATATATTTTTTCATTTGATTTGAAATTCGATATTTTACATTTTATGTTTTTTAATTTCTCTTTCTTTGTTCTAATATGAAAAGTTTACTTGAAATTTGTAGCGTTTTTTGATGATGGATCAATTTTTTTCTAACCTGTGAAAAAAAGAAAAACAAAACTAGACTCCATTCACCGAATATACCCATTTTTTTTGGAAAGTGATAAAAAAGTCATCCAGTATTTTGAGTGTTTGTAATCTCAGTATCTGGCTGGTGCTCAGGAAAAGGTTCCTTTGATGTAGAAGAGCGCGGTGACAACGGTATGGGCGAACTATCTGCAACTCTTAATTTGATATTTTGTACAATGCGGGTGCTGACCCCCGCACCGTACAGTAAACACTTACGTATACAGCCAGTAATTTATACAATTTTCGTTCGATTTCAATGAACGATTCATGTTCCAAATTCAAATCTCATTACTGCCCGCTAAAAAGTCTAGTGGAGAAAAGAGCTACTTTGCTCCCGCTAAAAGGGGAACAAAACGACACTTTTCGAATAGAAGGGATGAAAAATTTAATACTCGGCAGTAGCACTAGACAAAAGAAGCAGATTAACAGTTTTACATGATAGGTATTACTATGGTTGAATCATTACGTGGTAATGTACATTCACATTCATTGTATGTAAATACAGGGTCAGACTCTTCACGAAGCCGTCAACCAAGCATTCCGTACATCAAATCAAAATCAAAATCAAATCAAAAACTTTATTTCGAACAAGAGTCCATAATATGGGTTAGTAGCGAGTACTTATGAGCTATGTTAGTACGACATTAAGAGAAAAGATCAATTCAAAAAACAAAAAAAAAAAGAACAAAACAAAAAAAAAAAACAAACAAATCATTCAAATTAAGTAACTCTATGCAACAATTTTTGCTGGCAAATGAGTTTTTTTTTTTGGGGTAAAACACCACGTTTTTCGGTAGGACTCAATGTAACGCACTTAAAACATTGTGCTGATGGATAGATTGAATAGTACGGGGGTCGTGGAGGTGTTTAAAAAACTTGTGAAAAAGTTGGAACTTTGACCCCCAATATCTCCGTAAATAGATGTTCCCAGGTAAGGTCTAGAACAAAAAAATATCATAATGATGGAGAGCTAGAACAAATGCCTTTCGGCTTCAGTTCAGAGTCTTTTTACACCTTTTATGCACGTAACAAGCGTGGTACCGCATACCGGAAGGCGCATTGTGGGTAGGCCCTACGACAAGGTAGACCAACGACCTCGTGAAGGTCGCGAGAATGCTGCATGAATACTAAATACTTGAATATTGCTAGTTGTGCCTATTTTTCGGCTGAAATATTACTCGTTTTATAATGGGTGGTGGTGAAGAGCTCGTGGTTAAATAATAACAGCTACTCGGGTCGATCTTTAGGTTAAGCCGTGCTTGCCTAGGTTGGTGTGTGGATGGGTGACCACCCATTACATACCAAGTTTTCTCCGTGCCTCGGAAAGCACGTTAAGCAGTTGGCCCTGGCTGTCATTTGTAGATCTTTGACAGTCGTTACAGGAAGTCAGTGGCCCAAAAAGTTTGAAAACCAGTCTTACTAAGGGGGTATCGTGTTGTATTATTACTGATCATATTACGATACATTATTATACATACAGCGGTGGCCCAGTGGTGGCGGCCTCGACTTACGAATAGTAAGTCGTGGGTTCGAACCCAGACAGGCGCATTACTTTGTGTAATTTATTTCATCACCACTGCTCTCAAAACGGTGAAGGAAAACATCGTGAGGAAACCGGCATGTCCTAGAACCAAAAAATTCGAAGACATGTGACATCTATCAACCCGCATTGGGCCTGCGTGGTGGATTATAGCCCATTCCTTCTCATAGAGAAGAGGCCTGTGTCCCAGCAGTGGGAACATTAATAGGCTGATGATGATGATGATGATTATACATATATCGTATTATATTTTTACAGTACTAACTGGGTTCTGGAGGTCAGATAGGCAGTCGCTCCATGTAAAATACTGGTATTCAGCTGCATCCGGTGGGACTGGAAGCCGACCCCAACATAGTTGGGAAAAAGGCTAGGCAGATGATGATGATAATAGGTGGTGTTGGTGTACAATAAGTACCCTTCACGAACCCGAAAGGCACTGGTTCTCCCCGTCATCGTCATTGCGATCATTGTTTTGTTCTAGAACATATCTGGATTACCTGACAACCTTCTAGTTACGGAGATAATTATTGTGGATCACAGTTCCAACTATTTTAAAAGTGGTTATTACTGTTGATACGATACCCCTTGGCAAGACCCCTTGTCTAACTTTCAGACCATTGACTGCCAGTAACAACTGTCAAAGATCTGCAAATGACAGCCGGAGTGACGGTTTAACGTGCTTTCCGAGGCACGGAGGAAAATCGCTATGTAAAGGGTGGCCACCCACCCATGGACCAACCTAGGCAAGCATGGCTTAACCGAGTGGCTGTATACTAAGTTCCACAAACAAAAATTAAAAATCTAATCTTAAACGAAATTCTGCGTCAATGTTGTCAAAATCTTTTTTATGATAGAACCATAACTGCCTTTTGAAAATCGAAACGCATTTTCCAATATAGTTATCACGCCATATATTTGATAGGTTTATCAACCTCTAGCCCCATAGTCTGTCCCATTAAAAACATTTATTGTTATTGCACTTATCTACTAGGTTTTTTCATAAAATACTATCTTTTGACCTCCGCTTTGCCCGCGTGGAAGCCAGAAATTATTCCACTATTACTCATACATATTTATAATCATTTCATTATGTGGTTATATTGGCACAACAATTTATTTCGCAAAATTTTACACTCCTTCCACTTGCAGGGACAATAAGAAGAAAAAGAAGAAAAAAAAGAAGAGGAAAAGAACAACAACAACAAACACTACAACAACAATCACAACAATTAGTATACAATGGAGATGATGACTGATAAAAAAAGTGATTCTGTTTAGTCAGTTATATTATCGAAAAATATTGGAAACGTGTTTTGGTTTTAGCAAATTAATAAAATTGACGAAGATAAAAAGTGTCAAAGATCATGAGTGTTGTGATGTCACATTTTATTAAAAAATGTACTTAAATGTGACGTCACACAAGTTATCGTCTTCATTTTTTGTTTGCGTGAAAAAATAAAAAATATTTTTTGGAAATCTATCTGACGGACTAATTAGATATTTTTTGTCCTATTTCGTTTAAGTATTAAATAAATAAATAATAAATAAATATTGCTGGACATTACACACAGCGCTATCTAGTGCCACACTAAGCAACGAGGCTCGTGTCGTAGACACCAGATAGTTGATATACTACATATATACTTTTTGTTTGTAAATACATACTTATTATACATATAAACATCCATGACTCGGAAACAAATGTCCATGCTCATCACACAAACATTTGCACCGACCGGGATTCGAACCCGGGACCCTAGAACGTAAGGCAGCCTCACTACCGCTGCGCCAATCGGGTTGTCAATAATAAATAAATACTATTTTAATAAATATTATTAAATTTAAACTTGAAATATCGTCAACTGAGTAAACATCGGGAAAGACTCAATTAAACTAATTTAATTGTGTAAACAAGTCATAAATATTATTTGCTTTTGAGATAACAATGTTTTAGCTATGACTTACTGCGGAATCGTAAATGAGACTCTTGACCTATCAATGATAATAATGTCACTACAATAATACTACTAGTGAATTGTACCAGGGTTGTTTGAAAGCTAATCAAGACAGACACGCCCCCTGTTACATGGGACTTAAAAATAACTGGCGAAATGTGGGGGAACTACTGTTTTGGAACACCACAATAAATAGAAGAATAATCGCTTCTCTGTCTAACTTATTAAACCAGTAGAGTATTTTTAAAAATGGAAAGGAGAGGAAGACCAAAGAAACGATGGATGGATTGTGTGAGGAATGATACTCGTATGAATGATAAAGGAGTGAATGATAGCGTGACGGTTGACACAGAGGAGAATGGAAGAAATGAAGTCGGTTAAAAAACGTGTTGCGCGGACCACACCGACCACAAGTAACATGGGAGAAGGGCAGGAAGATTATGAAGTATTTTTAAGAAATGATACTAAGGAACGTTACAATTATGTACCTACTTTACTTAAATATGACTCTTTTTACAGCTAACTTCATCTTAACAATTTGACGACAGGCCCACGGTCAATAATTCCACTCGAAAGAGTTGCTCTGCTCTCCCTCAAGTCAAAGATGGCCCCAAAGATCGATTCTACAATCCTCGCATCTAGGATTACTTACTACGAATTTCACCAAGTTCTATCACCTCGTGTTTTGTTGATTATTAATTCTCAGAAATTAGGATTAACCATGGCCTTAACCACGGCTACTATCATTTGAAATATTACGGTAATCTAATCTAGGTTTCTCACAAATTGATATTTTCCAACACTTTTTCCTCTTTTGTCGTTAGACCTATTTTATTTTTATATATTTTGCCATAATCTTGAACCATAAACCTTTTATGTACTGGCATCATCAGCCTTTCAAGCTATATTTAACTTATGAAACGAAACAAACAACAAATAGGAATATTCCTTTGGCCGGGAAATCTTTAGGTTATCAACGGTCCTTGGGTGGTATGACGTCTAATTGAGGAATGCTTGATAACAGATACTGAACCAATTATTATTGCATGCATAATGCATTAAAACACATGTTTTATTCACGATACTGTCGTCTTCGCTTTAAATTATTTTTATCGAAACCATCTTTTAGAGTACGAGTACCGGTTTCGATTTGTACCAGGGTATCAAGAATCTGAGGAAGTATGCAAGTATGAATGAACGTTTTGAGTGATTGAGTGCTTACGTCATCGGCATCGTTCTCTTTTTAAAGGAAAATTTTGATTATGATTAGGTGTAGGTACTTATAAGTAGTAGTATGGTGTAATACCTTCCTAATCATTAAATTAACATGGAAAACACAAACATTACATTATATTTAACATAAGCATTACTTACCTAACAACTTTTCAGGGTCTCTCTACTTCATAATACGTATAAGTAGGTATGTTGCAACTTTGCAATTTGTAGTAGGTACTCGTACCTAGTCAAGAAACCTCAAAAAGAACACTATAATACGAGTATCCCCCGCGCCGTTGGCTACCTCCGCTATGATTGGCCGAGGACTATGTATACAATGAGAGGTGGATAACCGAGAACATACGTCTAAATCACCGCATTGTAGGCAATAGAAGATTGATCGGTTCAATCGTATTCAAGTAGAGGACGACCGGAATGATGGATGGACGTGACAAATCGATTGACGCGTGGAAAATTTGTGACTGACGCTTTTCACGCAAAACTATTTTTATTGAATGGATTTACGAGCATTTTGCTTGTATTTATTGTGTGTTTATAGTTTTGATGTTAGAAATTAGTTGCAAGAAAAAAATACCACAATGTGTGTTAGCTACATCTACTCTATCTTCTACCATATGCACCCCCAGTACCACCACCTTACCACCTCAGAGAGAATGACGTCTCTCATTGTAACCAAGTTCCAATCTTTCTATTCATTATTCGTGCTCCAGGGTAGCCCGGAAAATTCTTTTTTTTTACGTTTTTTGCAATTTACAGGCCAGTGCTAGGTTGTATGTTGATTAAAATATTATTCGCGGTTGTAAGACGCACGTAGTTACAGATTTATATTCATCAAAATCATCAATACAACCCTCAAAGTTCATAAAGGTGTAAAAATTACTTTATCAAGGTCAAAATCATTCCTGCACCTTTATGAACTTGGAGGGTTGTACTGATGATTTTGATCATTATAATTCTGTAACTACATACGTCTTACAGTCGCGAACAATATTTTAATCAACATACAACTTAGCACTGGCCTGCAAATTGAAAAAAACATGAGAAATTTTGAATTTCGCGGACTACCCTTGAGCATCAGCCTTAAGAGACGAGGCTTTTGCCTTGCAGTAAGGATATTATGGTAAAAGAAGAAAGGTACCAAAAGAAAACACGGTAACAATTAAAGTTAATCTAAAGTCAGGTAGTTTTTTTTTTCTTGTTTAGATACATGCACTTGATAAGAATGTTTCATTTTTCTGATTTGAAAAAAATATAGTGCTTTAATGTTTCTCAAGCTTTACTTTCCATTTTCTGTATCCTTCCCTACATCCATTACATTAAACTTTAAATCTACTTAATTAGAAAACACTTAATCAAAATGTCACAACTTAAATGCACAAACACACTTAGCAAATTCTAATCAATTACTGCACTCACGGTAAGTGTGCAAACTTCTTTACAATAATGGCAGACGACTGATAGGAAAATTCCCTCACTTATAAATAACATAAGGTCATAAGTTAAATTGTTCGTTGGTCAATAACCACTTTTAATAATTCTATTTTCAGAATACAAATAAAAAAAATTGATTGCGCGTATTGTATTTCTGTTATTCAATTGAGGAATTTATTTATAAATTAAAATTGTTACGTTTTTTATCGTTGTGTAAATTTACAATGGAATGCAAGAATGATTGGATTTTGATCTTTATAGTATTATAGACGCTTGAGTCTTTTTTTATTGTCACTAAAAGCACAATAAACAGAGAAAATGCTAATCATACGTCTTTATGACCTATGTGTGCCTGGTAGAGCTATATGAGATTTTATCTTGTGGACGAGGAGTCGTTGGCCCGACCATTGAAAGAAGGCAACAGATACATTGGATACTAACGGTATTCTCCAATTAACTGAAAAAGGCATAATATGCCCAGCTATGGACTGCAAAAGGATGAGGAGACAACGACGCCTTATGTCCCAGTAATTCGTAGCTTATTTAGTGACCCTCAGTTAAGTGAGAGTAATGTTTAGATGGGTGACCATCTTGACACAATAATCGAGACCCCTTCGTGGCTTGAGTTTTCACTAATCAGAAGCCATAAAAGCTGACAACCAGTCTTGCCAAGCAGTATCAACCAGTAAATGGGCAGTGGAGGCGAGCTAGGCAGTCGCTCCATAAGTAAAAAACCATGTAAAAGACATACACATTACAACGGTTTAACGTGCTTTCCAAGGCACGGAGAAAATCGCTATGTAAGTGTGGCCACCCACCCATGGACCAACCTAGGCAAGCGTGGCTTAACCGAGAGGCTGTATACTAAGTTCCAAAAACAAAAAAAAAATCTAATCTTTAAAATGAAATTCTGCGTCAATGTAATCAAAATCTTGTTTTTTATGATAGAACCATTACTGCTTTTTGAAAATCGAAACGCATTTTCTAATTTAGTTATCACGCCATATATTTGATAGGTTTATCAACCTCTAGCCCCATAGTCTGTCCCATGAAAAACATTTATTGTTATTGCACCTAACTAATAGGTTTTTTCATAATATACTATATAATTCCACGGGAACGGGAACTACGCGGGTGAAACCGCGTGACGTCCGCTAGTTTATAATAATTTCATTAGGTGGTTATATTGGCGCAACAATTTATTTCGCTAAACTTTACACTCCTGAAGCCGTGTGGTATCCGGCAGAGTAGAATAGAACCAACCCATTACACTCACGGGTGTCGTAAGGCGACTAATGTCTGAGGCAGAACACCTTGCGCCTTCCTAGACCAGAGAATGGGCAGCAGCGTTTTCTGTTAGTCTTTCATCACTGCGATCTCCAATCCGCCTGCCAAGCGTGGAGATTACGGCAAATTCCTCCCGTCATGGGAGAGGCTTATGTCCAGCAGTGGACGTTATGGGCTGTTGTTGTAGTTGTTGTTACACTTCTTTCAGTTTCACTTGCAGGAACAGAAGAAATAGAAGAAAGAAGAAGAAAAAAAGAAGAGGAAAAGAAGAAGGAACATAGAATTACTATTGTATGGGGATGATGACTGACTAAAAAAACTATGATTCTGTTTAGTCCGTCAGTTAGAAAAGCAGTCGGGTAAATATATATATATACTTGTTTTTTGTTTTATCAAATTAATAAAAATTGACGAAGATAAAACGTGTCAAATATCATGAGCCCCCCCACTCATGATCTTTGTGACGTCATATTTGAGTAAAAAATATACTTAAATGTGACGTCACACGAGTTATCGTCTTCATTTTTTGTTTGCGTAAAAAAATAAAAAATATGTCTCCAATATTTTTTGGAAATCTATCTGACGGACTAATTAGATTTTTTTTGTCATTTATAATATACTACTTTAACTTAAAATATCGTCACGTCAACTGAGTAAACATGCCGAAAGACTCAATTAAACTAATTTAATTATGTAAACAAGTCATAAATATTATTTGCTTTTGAGATAACAATGTTTTAGCTATTACTTACCGCGGAATCGTAAATGAGACTCTTGACCTATCAATGATAATAATGTGAGCATATTAATAATACTAGTTAATTGTTCCAGGTTTGTTTGAAAGCTAATCAAGACAGACACGCCCCCTGTTACATGGGACTTAAAAATAACTGGCGAAATGTGGGTGAACTACTGTTTTGGAACACCACAATAAATTGAAGAATAATCGCTTCTCTTTCTAACTTATTAAACCAGTCAGTAGAGTATTTTTAAAAATGGAAAGGAGAGGAAGACCAAAGAAACGATGGATAGATTGTGTGAGGAATGATAGTCGTATGAATGATAAAGGAGTGAATGATACCGTGACGGTTGACACAGAGGAGAATGGAAGAAATGAAGACGGTTAAAAAACGTGTTGCGCGGACCACACCGACCACAAGTAACATGGGAGAAGGGCAGGAAGATTATGAAGTATTTTTAAGAAATGATAATAAGGAACGTTACAATTATGTACCTACTTTACTTAAATATGACTCTTTTTACAGCTAACTTCATCTTAACAATTTGACGACAGGCCCACGGTCAATAATTCCACTCGAAAGAGTTGCTCTGCTCTCCCTCAAGTCAAAGATGGCCCCAAAGATCGATTCTACAATCCCCGCATCTAGGATTACTTACTACGAATTTCACCAAGTTCTATCACCTCGTGTTTTGTTGGTTATTAATTCTCAGAAATTAGGATTAACCGTGGCCTTAACCACGGCTACCTACTATCATTTGAAATGTTACGGTAATCTAATCTAGGTTTCTCACAAATTGATATTTTCTAACACTTTTTCCTCTTTTGTCGTTAGACCTAAGTATTATATTTTTTATATATTTTGCCATAATCTTGAACCAACCTTTTATGTACTGGCATCATCAGCCTTTCAAGCTATATTTAACTTATGAAACGAAACAAACAACAAATAGGAATATTCCTTTGGCCGGGAAATCTTTAGGTTATCAACGGTCCTTGGGTGGTATGACGTCTAATTGAGGAATGCTTGATAACAGATACTGAACCAATTATTATTGCATGCATAATGCATTAAAACACATGTTTTATTCACGATAATGTCGTCTTCGCTTTAAATTATTTTTATCGAAACCATCTTTTAGAGTACGAGTACCGGTTTCGATTTGTACCAGGGTATCAAGAATCTGAGGAAGTATGCAAGTATGAATGAACGTTTTGAGTGATCGAATGCTTACGTCATCGGCATCGTTCTCTTTTTAAAGGAAAATTTTGATTATGATTAGGTGTACTTATAAGTAGTAGTATGGTGTAATACCTTCCTAATCATTAAATTACAATGGAAAACACAAACATTACATTATATTTAACATAAGCATTACCTAACAACTTTTCAGGGTCTCTCTACTTCATAATACGTATAAGTAGGTATGTTGCAACTTTGCAATTTGTAGTAGGTACTCGTAGGTACCTAGTCAAGTAACCTCAAAAAGAACACTATTATAATACGAGTATCCCCCGCGCCGTTGGCTACCTCCGCTATGATTGGCCGAGGACTATGTATACAATGAGAGGTGGATAACCGAGAACATACGTCTAAACCACCGCATTGTAGGCAATAGAAGATTGATCGGTTCAATCGTATTCAAGTAGAGGACGACCGGAATGATGGATGGACGTGACAAATCGATTGACGCGTGGAAAATTTGTGACTGACGCTTTTCACGCAAAACTATTTTTATTGAATGGATTTACGAGCATTTTGCTTGTATTTATTGTGTGTTTATAGTTTTGATGTTAGAAATTAGTTGCAAGAAAAAAATACCACAATGTGTGTTAGCTACATCTACTCTATCTTCTACCTTATGCACCCCCAGTACCACCACCTTACCACCTCAGAGAGAATGACGTCTCTCATTGTAACCAAGTTCCAATCTTTCTATTCATTATTCGTGCTCCAGAGTAGCCCGGAAAATTCATATTTTTTTACCTTTTTTGCAATTTACAGGCCAGTGCTAGGTTGTGTGTTGATTAAAATATTATTCGCGGTTGTAAGACGCACGTAGTTACAGATTTATATTCATCAAAATCATCAATACAACCCTCAAAGTTCATAAAGGTGTAAAAATTACTTTATCAAGGTCAAAATCATTCCTGCACCTTTATGAACTTGGAGGGTTGTACTGATGATTTTGATCTATATTATTCTGTAACTACATACGTCTTACAGTCGCGAACAATATTTTAATACAACTTAGCACTGGCCTGCAAATTGCAAAAAACATGAGAAATTTTGAATTTCGCGGACTACCCTTGAGCATCAGCCTTAAGAGACGAGGCTTTTGCCTTGCAGTAAGGATATTATGGTAAAAGAAGATAGGTAAGTACCAAAAGAAAACACGGTAACAATTAAAGTTAATCTAAAGTCAGGTAGTATTTCTTTTTCTTGTTTAGACCAATACATGCACTTGATAAGAATGTTTCATTTTTCTGATTTGAAAAAAAATATAGTGCTTTAATGTTTCTCAAGCTTTACTTTCCATGTTCTGTATCCTTCCCTACATCCATTACATTAAACTGTAAATCTACTTAAGGGGGTGGTACCTGCTAATGAGAGGTTTTCTCCATGTAACTCCTCTTTGATGAGTGAATATAAATGTCCTAAAAAAATATATGTTGCTTGTTAGACTCTAAACTTTAATTGGTACAATTGAAATAATTCTAACTTTATTATTACTATATAAAAAAAATCTTCAAAGTGAAACATATTTTCTTTGAAATTTCGTAACTACTCCTAAACGGCATTAAGTTTTAATATTTTTTTTTCACACAAATATTTGTCACGTTTTTCTTCACAAAGCGTACAATTGGAATTTTGATCTAATGATTTATTAGGCTACAATTAAATAAAAACCACTCATTTCGCACTAATAGGCCCGCAGTGACGGACGTAACAACCGCTTTGTAGTGCAAGCTGATAAGAACTTTATTCTAACAGTATTTCAAACGAAGTTTGAACCACCGCAAACAGAGTTGCTAATTTAGCAGATACCCCAGCCTTAATTAGAAAACACTTAATCAAAATGTCACAACTTAAATGCACAAACACACTTAGCAAATTCTAATCAATTACTGCACTCACGGTAAATGTGCAAACTTCCTAACAATAATGGCAGACGACTGATAGGAAAATTCCCTCACTTATAAATAACATAAGGTCATAAGTTAAATTGTTCGTTGGTCAATAACCACTTTTAATAATTCTATTTTCAGAATACAAATAAAAAAAATTGATTGCGCGTGACTTGTGATTGTATTTCTGTTATTCAATTGAGGAATTTATTTATAGATTAAAATTGTTACGTTTTTTATCGTTGTGTAAATTTACAATGGAATGCAAGAATGATTGGATTTTGATCTTTATAGTATTATAGACGCTGGAGTCTTTTTTTATTGTCACTAAAAGCACAATAAACAGAGAAAATGCTAATCATACGTCTTTATGACCTATGTGTGCCTGGTAGAGCTATATGACATTTTATCTTGTGGACGAGGAGTCGTTGGCCCGACCAGTGAAAGAAGGCAACAGATAGGTACATTGGATACAAACGGTATTTCTCCAATTAAGGGTCCCTACAAGAAATTAAGTCATTTTGAACATTTTTGATCACTCCGTGTGAGAAAGGCAAGAAGAATTTGAACCTGCTTTATTTTTATTATAAGAGTCAGGTTCTTATTCTTGTCGACTGCGGGAACAATTGTTTTAAATAATGTATATATTAATGGCAATCACCCATATTCAAAACCCCTTTTCCGCAAAAGTAACGAGCGAGTGATGTTTGTGGTTCCCTGAACAAAGAACTACAACATATTCTGAATATTAAAAAATATGAATAACATCAATATATGGTCTACTCGTAACATACGGGAAAACATTATTGATTTCTATACGACATATAGCAGAAAAAAAATGTTGAAAAAACTTAATTTATGGAAAACGTCGGGCCAAAAGGGTATTTTTTTCTATACCTTAGAAACACTTTAAAGAAAATTTAAAAATTACTCATTAATCTCAAGGTAGCCCTTTATTAGAATCTGAATTTTAATTTATAAATAAACAATAACTTCATTTCGTAAATTAAATGCAAAGTGAACTATATAATCGACCGCGCAAACCCGCTCCCGTCAGTCAGTGATGCCAGATCTACTGATTTAGCAGTAGATCTACCTGATTTTTAAAAAATCTACTGATCTACTGCCTTGATTGGAAATCTACCTGCTTTTTTTAAAATCAGATCGTATCATCTAGTTATTGACGTCGTGTCGTGTCATCTGGCTTAAAAGCCTAAATAACTTGACATTTGTTCAACAAGTTTTGTGAATTCGCGGTATTTTTTACCTGTAGTGTGTGCAAAACCGACCAATCACTGACGGTACTATAAATTGCCTTTGGTACAACTTACTGAGTCTGCCATTCTGGTCACAAGGCATAAAAACCCAGTCAAAGTATTCAAGCTCAAGTCCTTTTTACCTCATGTGGGTATGACTTTTTTATTCTACTGATTTTTCCTTCGATCTACTGCTAAAATTTTAATTTTTCTACTGATTTCTTCAGATTCCATCTGGCAACACTGGCCGTCAGTAACGAAAGGGCTCTCCCAGCGTGAGGACGTATCACTTTGCTTCGCAAGCGCTCGCGAGTTATTACGTGAATATATTTCCGAGATATAAACAGACTACCACATTTCGATCCAGTATTTATATTATAAATTATTAAACTTTTTGATTGTACATATTTAGATAAGATTTTTTTTTGACGTTGGTTGTTTATTATGATTGGTAATATATTTATTGTTTTTTACGGATTCGTATAGAGGAGGCTCGGGAAAGTAAAAACCAGTTTTCAAAAGTTGACCCACTTGTCCCCCTTCTCCCCCTTTTAGGCGGATCTCGGAAGTTGAGAGACTTGAAACATTTTTTTTTTCAGATTCATATAAAGGGGCAACGCGTTAGTCAAAATCATTTTTCAAAACTCCCCACTCTCCCCCCCTTCACCCCTCCCCCCATCGTATCTCGGAAACTAGGACACGTAGAGGCTTTTTGATTTTTACTATAAATTATTAATGAGGAGCGTTTAAATTTGTAAACGGAGGGTATCCTCCCCTCCCCAACATCCCCTAAAAATAAAAGGGCTATAACTTCGTAACGGTCAGAGATAGCCATTGTGTGTTTGAACAAATATTATAGTAGGCGTCGAACCTTGTCTGGTGGTAGGTAGGTTCTGAGTGGAGCGAACCTGCGAGACCGAGTGGTGCGAAGGGGGGAGGTGGCGAGCGAAGCGAGTCGGCGACCTCCGCAGCCTAACGAAGGTTGAGTGGGTGAAGCGTAACTCAGGGCGACGACAAGCAAACTTTAGGGTAGTGTTTTTTTTAATGGGTCTGAGTTTTTAAATAATCTTTTTTTTATAGGTAATATTTTTTTAAATTAGTTTTTAGAATGTTTTAGGGGTTCTTAAGGGTTTTCATAGTGATAAAGGGGTAGTTGTAACGGATTTCCCAATTATTTTAAGGATTCCTATGGATTCTCAAAATTTTATGTTGGTAAGGAATACTTCTCAAGAACACGACAAAAAGCGAGCTGCGCGCAGCTCGCGCACCCACGCAAATACTAGTATTAATATAATGTAGAAGTAAGTAAGTTTTGGGGTCGCTGATTATGAATATGACATCAAAATGAAAATCCAAGATGACGTCGACGAAAATTTTCGGTTTTTTCTTCATAGGTGTTATTTTCGTGATTTTTGGGGTTGCTGGTTACGAAAATGAGGTCAAAATGAAAATCCAAGATGGCGCCGAGGAAATTTTTTGATTTTCCGTCATGGGTGTCGTTTTCATGGTTTTTGGGGTTGCTGGTTACGAAAATGAGGTCAAAATGAAAATCCAAGATGGCGCCGAGGAATTTTTTTTTATTTTCCGTCATGGGTGTCGTTTTCATGGTTTTTGGGGTTGCTGATTACGAAAATGGGGTCAAAATGAAAATCCAAGAAGGTGCCAGAATTTTTTTTCGGTTTTTCCGTCATGGGTGTCGTTTTCATGGTTTTCGGGGTTGCTGGTTCTGGACCCATGACGGAAAAACAAAAGTTTTTCTCGGCGACATCTTGGATTTTCATTTAGACTTCATTTTCGTAACCAGCAACCCCAAAAACCATGAAAACGACACCCCTGACGGAAAAGCAAAAATGTTCCTCAGCGCCATCTTGGATTTTCATTTAGACCTCATTTTCGTAACCAGCAACCCCAAAAACCATGAAAACGACACCCATGACGGAAAAGCAAAAATGTTCCTCAGCGCCATCTTGGATTTTCATTTTGACCTCATTTTCGTAACCAGCAACCCCACAAACCATGAAAACGACACCCATGACGGAAAATCAAAAATTTTCCTCGGCGCCATCTTGGATTTTCATTTTGACCTCATTTTCGTAACCAGCAACCCCAAAAACCATAAAAACGACACCCATGACGGAGAGTCAAAAATTTTCCTCGGTGCCTCTTGGATTTTCATTTTTACCTCATTTTCGTAACCAGCAACCCCACAAACCATGAAAACGACACACATGACGGAAAATCAAAAAATTTTCTCGGCGCCATCTTGGATTTGCATTTCGACTTCATTTTCGTAACCAGCAACCCCAAAAACCATGAAAACGACACCCATGACGGAAAATCAAAAATTTTCCTCGGCGCCATCTTGGATTTTCATTTTGACCTCATTTTCGTAACCAGCAACCCCAAAAACCATAAAAATGACACCCATGACGGAGAGTCAAAAATTTTCCTCGGCGCCATCTTGGATTTTCATTTTGACCTCATTTTCGTAACCAGCAACCCCACAAACCATGAAAACGACACCCATGACGGAAAATCAAAAATTTTCCTCGGCGCCATCTTCGATTTTCATTTTGACCTCATTTTCGTAACCAGCAACCCCAAAAACCATAAAAACGACACCCATGACGGAGAGTCAAAAATTTTCCTCGGTGCCTCTTGGATTTTTATTTTGACCTCATTTTTGTAATCAGCAACCCCAAAAACCATGAAAACGACACCCATGACGGAAAATCAAAAATTTTCCTCGGCGCCTCTTGGATTTTTATTTTGACCTCATTTTCGTTATCAGTGACCCCAAGTAAACCATGAAAACGACAACTATGACTTAATAACCAAAAATTTTTCCTGGCGCCATCTTGGATTTTTATTTTAACCTCATTTTCGTTATCAGTGACCACTTAAACCATGAAAACGACACCGATGACGGAAAAAATAAAAATTTTCCTGGGCGCCATCTTGGATTTTCATATTGACCTCATTTTCATAATCAGCGACCCCGAAAACCATAAATGACACCCATGATAGAAAAAACAGAAGTTTTCCTCGGCGCCATCTTGGATTTTCATTTTGATCTCATTTCGTTATCAGCGTCTCCTTAACCATGAAAATGACATCCATGACAGAAAAACAAAAAGAAAAAACCACCTTCAAGTATAAATAACAGGGGTATGTTATGTTTACTCTACAGAGTGAACCTCAGTGGCCATTAAGTCGCGCAAGTTTCCATTCGCGCAAGTGTCCTTTCGCGCAAGAGTCCATTCGCGCAAGTGTCTTGGCGCGCAAATGTCCGTTCGCGCATAAGTCTAATCGCGCAAAAGTCCATTCGCGCAAGTGTCCAGGCGCACTAAAGTCCGTTCGCGCATAAGTTCAATCGCGCAAAAGTCCATGCGCACATTTGTCTTTTCGCGCAAATGGGTTCGCGCAAATGTCCTTCGCGCAAAAGTCCCAGATCCAGAAAAATTAAGTTTGTCCTTTAAAAAGTTTGTACGGAACCCTCAGTGCGCGAGTCCAACTCGCACTTTTATTTATCATTTTGTAAAATGTTTATATGTATCTAAATTCTTCTAATACAAAATTAAACCATTTTTATTTTGATTGTGATAAATATACAGTAGACACTCATTCCAGACTTTTATTTGTAAGCCGTACTGACTTTATAATTATGTATCATAAAATAATATCGTCTACAGGATCAAAATGGTTTAGGCGATCACTACGCTCGATCTGCACCCGTGTGTGCGTGTATCTGCATGAACGATGCACACAAACATAGGATCGCAACGAATTAGCCTAAACTCTAGCGACTGAATTTTTGGAAGGGGCTCTTAACTGAAAAAGGCATAATATGTCCAGCTATGGACTGCAAAAGGATGAGGAGACAACGACGCCTTATGTGACCCAGAGTTGAGTGAGAGTAATGTTTAGATGTGTGACCATCTTGACACAATAATCGAGACCCCTTCGTGGCTTGAGTTTTCACTATTCAGAAGCCATAAAAGCTTGTCAGCTTTTATGGCTCCTGAATAGTACTGGTAATAGTACTGGTTGATACTGCTTGGCAAGACTGGTTGTCACCAGTCTTGCCAAGCAGTATCAACCAGTAAATGGGCAGTGGAGGTGAGCTAGGCAGTCGCTCCATTTAAAAAAAAACTGGTATTCAGCTGTAACCGTCTCAACATAATTATCATTATTCTCTTGACCTTATCCCAATTGGGATCGGCGCAGCATGTCTTATTGTTCCATACTTTTCTTTTGGGTGAGGCCAACGAACGTAATTATGAGTTATGAGTCGCGTAATTTACGCCACATTTTCATACGAAAGTCTGGTTTGTGTCACGTGACGACGTCAAAAGCGCCCCACTTTGTATGAAACCGAATTTATGCGACTCACATAATTACGCTCATTTGGCCTCAGCCTTACTTGTCATCTTAACAGACACCTATTTTCGATGATGATGATGATGATTGAGCACCACACCCAGCCAGGAGCAAGCCTGACCCGGACAAGCCGGATACAATTTTGCCTGCAGGGAGCACGATTTTTTAAGGAAAGACATGCTCTGAGATGGGAGAGGAGGCCCGACCAACCGCAGTCAGTCGGGCACAATCAGCCGACTATGCAGCCTAGAGCCAATATAGGAATAGTGGTAAAGACAGGTGCAATCCATAGGAATGAGCATTGGTGTTTCGACCTTCGTTTGATTGGTCTCTTCTATCATTGGATAATCATGTTCGTTTCTGGTGGTTGGGATTCCATTCGTTTTTAACACGTCTTATTTAAACATTATTTTCGTGTATATGTTTCGTCGTCAGTAGTATTTGCTTCACTGTCAGTTTCGCTGAGGTGATATATTTTCTGGGTGGCCGACTTAAATTTTTCTCTATCTGCTGCTAGCTGAATCCGTTCTTCTTTGCTTTTATTGAAATATTCCATGTCTTTTTGGAGTGACTCGTTCCATGAAAGTCTTCCAACTTTTAGCCGTTTCGCCTTGTATCTAAAAGCTGCGTGTAGTAAGTGAGGCTCTGGTCGTCGGAGGTCCCCCCCATTACGACTCTTTTCTTGGGAATATATAGGTCGATTGATTTTATCTTTTCTAAAAGTAAAATTAAACTATTTGCCCTTTGGATTTGTTTAGCATAAACCTTGTCAGTCTCGCTAATTTATCCTGACAAACAAATTGACCTATTTCGCACGGGACATATTGCGTGGGACGATAATGTTTTACTTTCTATCCGAGGTCAACACAAAAGCCAGTGACATAGATAACATGATTTCATTAATTGCTTATTAAGCTATTAAATCATACTTTGTGGGGGTCATTTGTTATTAACAGTGTGGTAATACTCCGTCATATCATTTAAAAATATAAGACGATTTTTTTTTACTCTCGTATAATTATTTAATTTTGAGAAAGCTTGGTGATCAATGTTAGTGAAAGGCCTTTACTTCGCAGTGGAATGATAAAAAGTGTTTTTTTTTGTGCAGTCTTTCCAGAATATCTGGATATATTCCCAGGAGTTCGTTTTGTATAGCTTTTTCCCGCGACTTCACTATCGAAATCTACACTAATAATATAAAGAGGAAAGATTTTTTTTTTGTGTGTGTGTGTGTGTATGTTTGTAATGAATAAACTCAAAAACGACTGCGCCGATTTAAAAAAATGTTTCACTATTAGAAAGCCACGTCTTTACTGAGTAACATAGGCTATATTTTATCCCCGTACTCCCACGGGAACGGGAACTACGCGGGTGAAACCGCGTGATGCTCGCTAGTATTACATATACTTGGGTGATGATACTTAACTAGTTATTAAAAGTGTGGTTTTATTCACATTATTTCAATTCACATATGTATAGGGTAAAAAACCACAAGAGTAAAATCACAAATGGATCCAATCAATTGTTATTTATAATGTTTCCGGGTTAGTACAATACCAGGAGAACACGGCTTTAAAGTGTCAATAAACAAAAATTATACCAACAATATGTGCACTGAATCATTCAGTCAGAGACCAGACAGTTTTTTTAATATTCAATTCATGTCGCGTATGACGTAATGTTATAAAGCGTGCAATACGTATAGTAGTACGCTGTGATACGATAAGTGATGCTGATGACACATATCTACCTACTTACAAACGAGATTTCGCAATAATAATAGTTTGGGCGTTGCTGCCGTCGTATAATCAAAGTCACGTCGTTGTATCGACAGCTATAAAGATAACAAAAGTAATCAAAGTTTTTAGAATTTAGTCCGAAATTGCGTGACAATACGAAGTTAAATTTATAAACACATAAAAGATCAGGATTTTTATCATTATTGCTGTGGTAAAGATAACAGGAAATGGTCTAAATGAAACCATTTACGTTGATATGAAATAAAATGTTGCTAGAACAATAGTTTTTCCCATAGATGTGCTACAATTAGGGATAATTCTAGAATTACTGCACTTAGCAGGCGAAGTGCCAATCATAGGTTATTATGTAGAGAAAATTGCTACTGCCTATATTTAGATCATAATCTGAAATGACACGGCTTTTGTACAAAATTCCCTACTTACCAGATATAATCTTTAAATTGGACTGTTGGCAAAAAATACGTTTTGGACGAACATAGATACTTCGACAATTCATCATTTAAATTTCTCTAAAAATGGGTTTCTGACTGTTTTGACGGGATTGGTCTAGTGATTGCAAGTGCCATTGCTGAGCATGATGTCTTGGATTCAATAGGCTAGTGTCCACCATCAATAAATTGCAAATCGATTTAGTATTGTAAAATTATAGTATTGGAAAATAATGGACACGTATTTTTTGTTTTTGTAAATCAATGAATATTGAAAAAGATAAAACGCATCAAAACTCGTGAGTGGGGAATCGTAACGTCAGAACGCACTAAAAATGGCGTGCCGTATTGAGAATTTTAAAAGCGTCGTATCTTCGTCAATTTTGGTTTACGTAAAAAAGGAAAAATACGAGTCAAATATTTTTTGATAATCTAACTGCCGAACTAATTAGATTTTTTCAGCGCACAAGCATAGGCTTGTGCACTGAAAACTGTTGCCCACTGTTGTTGACTGTTGCCCAGCCTGGGAATAGTCCCAGGCTGGGCAAAGTATTAATTAGGTGTTGCATTAGGAATTTCTCAGCAGGAGGAGCTCGTGGCTAAATAATAACAGCCGCTCGGATCAATCGTTAGGTTAAGCCGTGCTTGCCTAGGTTGGTCTGTGGATGGGTGACCACCCATTACATACCGAGTTTCCTCCGTGCCTCGGAAAGCACGTTAAGCTGTTGGTCCCGGCTGTCATTTGTAGATCTTTGATAGTCGTTAGGTAGTCAGAGACCCAAAAAGTCTGACAACCAGTCTTACCAAGGGGTATCGTATTACCCGGTACTAACTGGGTTGTGGAGGTCATATAGGCAGTCGCTCCATGTAGAATACTGGTATTCAGCTGCATCCGGTTAGACTGGAAGCCGACCCCAACATAGTTGGGAAAAGGCTAGGCAGATGATGATTAGGAATTTCTCAGCAGCAGCCACGGAGTTTGGTTTTGTGTCGAGTTGATGACAACAATCTCGTCCCGTTTTATTATGGTTCTTATAGGTACATAACTGGAGATATGTTTGTGTGAAAATCCAGGTGTTATCATAATTATGTTATGGCTTTTGCCGATAGCAGAACTAAGTACTGAATTCACATAATATGTCGAGTATTATAAGTCGAGCTACACGATAACTGAAAATGCTTGCACTGACTGGACAGGTCCACTCAAATCTGTGTGGTTCTTTCTGCAAAAGACCATCTCAGACACTAATCTGCATAGTCCTCATGTGATTTGAGCAAGATTATGGACTTCAAAAGAGACTACGACCTCTTAGTTTGTTTCGGCTGTTTCTTCTCAGAGTAGTCAGGTATGAAACACCGGCCACATCTAGTTTGTAAAAACCTACTTGTAAAATAAACATAATTTATCATACATAATGTCTATCCAATTGCAAGCCATTTACCTCGATTCTCTGCAGCTACAATCCAGAGATTCAGTAACTATTCTATGAAGACCGCTCCCACTACACTGAGGCAATCCCTTACTCGTGTTGGAGCTAAAGTACAGGAGAGGGCGATATATCTGTCGATACCAGCGACGCAACTCTATGTGTCCCGGCTACATCACACCACGAATGTTAAGGAGATCGTGGAGTACATCCGAGCGAAGACCAGCTTGACCTTGAGGGTCGAGATGTTAGAGTCGCGCCACAACACGTATTTCAAGTCGTTCGTGGTGCGAGTTCCGTCTCATCATATTGAGACTTTCCTCAAGGAAGAGTTTTGGCCGAAGGGTGTCATGTTTTGGCGATTCCACGGAAGGCTACGCGACACCACGCAGCGCAACATGACGCCGTCTCTTCGTGTTTAACAGTTTAGTTAGGTTTTTGTGGTTTATACAAATATGTATGTTAGTTTGTAAGGTATATATGATATGGGTCTTTTGTTTTTGCTCGTCATTGCGATCATTTTTATGCTATACAACATACCTGGGAACGTTCTAGTTACGGAGATATTGGGGGTCAAAGATCCAACTTGTTGACAAGTTTTTTTTTTAAATACAAGTTTTTAATGTAAGATTTTTACTTTAAACACCTCCACGACCCCCGTACTATTCAATCCATCCATCAGCACAATGTTTTGTGCGTTACATTGAGTTCTACCACAAAACATGATTTGTAACCCCAAATAAAAAGTCGTTTCCCAGCAATTATTGTTGCGTAAAGTTACTTAGTTAGGTGTATAGAATGCTTGGTTGACGGCTTCGTGATGAGGTCTTTTAAACCATGTATATCCTACGCTTATTGATTCATGGCCTCCACTCAAGAGCACGTATATCTCAACGGTTACCGATTCAATGGAAAAGATGGCTGTCTCATTTCCTGAAATAATCATGGTGCATCATACTACTGCCAAAACCGCAAGATGAGTCATTTACGGTCCCAATTCCCAGATTCAACTGATTACCATACAACAAAGAAGCAACTAGTGGAATCAATAATATCTAACAAACGTATGTATCATGCTTATATATTATTAATAAGGTAAGTACTATTGTATTCATGTAACGTATGCACATAGGGTATAGGTAATAAACAGGTGATGCCATTGTTGTTTCGTCAGACATTAAAATTTATTACAAAATCCTCCTTAGTTACGTGATGGTGACACGAGTTACGTTATTAAGGAAAAACAATAGATTCATAATAGACAGCTGGTTTAGTCAAAAGTGATGAATAAAATAATTTTGCTGGACATTACACTCACCGCAATCTAGTGCGCCACTAAGCAACGAGGCTTGTGTCGTAGACATCAGATAGTTGATATACCTACTGCATAGATACTTTTTATGAATACAAATGTCGATGGAAGGAGAGGTAGAAAAAAACCAAAGAAAAGATATGATGATGGATGGATGGCTTGGGTGAGGAATGACATGAAAGAACAAGAATTTGTGTTGTATACTACCACTAAAAACCCGACCTCTGATCGAAATGTAGCCTATGTTACCCAGGTCATGATAACGAATTGATTGACACCTTTTTTTTCGGATGGGAGATCATCAAATGACTTCTCCCGCTCTGGGCGGAGCAGGAGGGAGTGTCAGACTTTTACTGACTAAAACCCATCCATGTTCCTTTATCGCCCTTTGTGTTCCGGGGCCACGGTTGACGGTATCTCTTTCGAACAGTCCCGCAACCCCGGATTGATTGACACCTTACTCATCAAAATCGGACGACATGTTTAGGCGCTACGGGGGAACATACGTAAATACAAACAAACATACACAGACTGCTAAAATCATAACCCTTCCCTATGGCTTTGACGTAGTCGGGTAAAAAGTAGCAGATCTAGACAAAGACGGTTGACAGGAGAGAATGGGAAAAAAATTGTAGAGCCGACCTCTACTTGTAGTTGGCGCAACACGGTTTTTCATAATCTGCCCTGCTCTTGTTCCATCTTACTTTCATGGAACAAAGCAAGACAGATGATAATGGTAATGATTTACTCATCATCATCATTATTTCAGCCGAAAGACGTCCACAGCTGGACATAGGCCTCCCCCAAGTGTCGCCACATTGACCGGTCCCGTGCGACTCACATCCAGCGGGTCCCCGCAACCTTCACCATCGGTCATCGGTCTTCCTAGTGGGAGGCCTTCCAACGCAACGTCTTCCGGTTCACGGTCACCACTCTTGAACTTTCCGGCCCCATCGGTAAGCCGATATGCGAGCAATGTCCCTGTCCACTACACTGAGTAAAACATTGCCACTTAATTTATAAGTCACTAGCGGACGTCACGGGGTTTCACCCGCGTGGTTCCCGTTCCCGTGGGAGTAGGGGTTAAAATATAACCTATGTTACTCAGGGTGAATGTAGCTTTCTAATGGTGAAAGAATTTTTGAAATTGGCGCTGGAGTTTTTGAGTTTATTCATTACAAACATACAAATCTTTCCTCTTAATAACTTTAGTGTAGATGTAGAATGGTAATCAAGAGTTGAGAGAGGCGAACATCTTCAGCGAGACGGGCAGACGATATAGTTGCCATGTTGGGTAAGCCTGGATGAGAGCACAGGAACGTGTAGATTAGTACAAGCCCATCAACAATCATGCCAATCTCCTTACGGGTTTACCAACTTCTGATGATGATGATTCCAGAGCTCTATTAGCCTTTGTGTAATTTATTTCATCACCGCTGCTCTCAAAACGGTGAAGGAAAACATCGTGAGGAAACCGGCATGTCCTAGAACCACAAAATTCGAAGACATGTTGTGACATCTATCAATCCGCACTGGGCCCGCGTGGTGGATTATAGCCCGTTCCCTCTCATAGAGAGGAGGCCTGTGTCGTAGCAGTGGGAACATTAATAGGCTGGTGATCTTTGTATGCATCAGTATAAAAATTTTAGAACGTTCTCACTGCTGGGACTTAGGCCAGGATGTGCAGAACGATCACTCACTTCGTGAGTGCGAATTTTAGCTTTTTATTTCCTGATTATTGTATTATTAATGATTTTGACATGATTATTGGTGATTTTGACATTATTGTTTATGATTTTGACATTATTATTATTTTGACATTATCATTAGGTAATTACTACCTTTTTTTTTAAATATAATTATATACTAACACTAGTGTTTAAGATGTGTAGCTATGTATTACTAACAAATTGGATTTTATGATCTGTTAAATAATTGATTTGGTTTGATTTTTAAGCGTACTAAATAGGTACTGGATAATGGCCCACACCCCCTAGTGTGGAGTGGTTTCCCAGCATTGGGAAACGGTACTGGCTGATTACGCCGTCCTAAACGATCAAATCTCACATTTTTCTAGAATGAATCACGTTAGTTTGACGCATTGTTGGCAGTTGGTTGATCGTTCACAAACAATAGGGTTTTTTTTATAGAAATTATCAAGATAGGCGTGCGGTTGCGCAGCAACCTGCAATACAGATTTATTTTTTATGATTCTTTACAAATTTAATAGTGTTTGCTAATGAATGACACTTTTTTAATTATACCTAGACCGTGTTTTTTGTTAAGATTATGAATCATAAGTATTCAAAATACAGTTTCACTATTTAATTAATTTACGGGTTAACACATCAAAAAGAGACTTCTACCTACGCCATTTTAATTGACAAGCGTAATGGTTGTGTACGATCATTTATCTAGCAGAGAAAATTCTTATCACTAAGTTTATTATTTTCCTAATCTCTTTGTAGATAATTATTATGTACTTACATAAACATACTTGACAAATAAAAATAACCTTTGGGAGAAAATCTCGGTTAGCTAGTAATTATTATCTGCTAATAATTAATTTATGTGTACCTAAGTATACATAATTATTTTAAGGTATAACCTAGTTCAGAAACAATCTACAATGAAAATAGTAACAAAAACTCATAGAAATGATTGTTTTAAGCATAAGTCAAACGATAAATTTACTCGTAATTAATCGCAAAATAAATTAATTCTTAGAAAACCAATCAAAATAGTAATGACATTCCTTATATTATGCTATAAATGGATTTTCCCAACAATTATCTTGTTATAAATAAACAGTTTCTACCTAACAATTATAATTATTATGTACTTAACCTTGTCAGAATAATCTCTGCATGACATTTGTTAGTAAATAAGCATCTTCGTGAAACGTGAATGAAAACGAAATTATCGGAAAACTCTAGGTCGCTACCGGAGGCCGGGCGGGGTGAACGACCTTGTTACGTCATCCATGACGTAACGCGCAGGAGGCTCGCGTAGCCGCGTATCATGACCTATTTCGCAACAATTCACAGCGACCGTGTGGCCTAATGGATAAGGCGTCGGACTTCGGATCCGAAGATTGCAGGTTCGAGTCCTGTCACGGTCGAAAAATTTCGTTTTAGATTTTTATTTCGGGTGTTTTCTTCTGTTATTTTTTTCAGTTATGTTCGTCCTTTTGTTATTGAATTTTGACGTTTTAAATGTAAAAAAAATATTTATTAGGTTGCATTTTTTTTCTAATTTATTTCATGAATGTAATTTTAAGGCTTTTTTATTTATTTATTATTAGCGATTTTTCAGAAGCCGTGTGGCTGATTTAAATCATAAAGTAGAAGTACCCACCTAATTAAAACCGATTTCCATTTAAGTGGCACGAAATAGTCACTAACTGCAAGATTTTGAGGATAATTGAATTAATACGTAAATTGCACTATTATCATTGGTTTGGTTTCAAATAAAATAATAGAATAATAACATTGACCATTTTTTATTAAAGCTGATTTAAAACTAAGCAATCAAAAACACAGATTACATTTTCAAATAAAATCAAAGCTAAACAAGAATATTCAGCCTTCAATGATTGTGCACAAAATTACCAACAACTGCGCCTAAATCTATGGGTCATTGACTTTTAAATGGCAGATTGATTGTACATTTCAACTCTGATAATTTACATAGAAAACACGTTAATCAAATAAATCTTGACAGGCCTAAATAAAACATCTTATTACTATTTATACCTAAATGCGAAAGTTGTGAGGATTTGTGAGGATGTTTGATACTCTTTTACGCAATAACTGCTGAACGGATTTAGATAAAATTTGGGACATAGATAGTTTATAACCTGGAATAATACATAGAATACTTTGTACTGTCCCGGTATTACGATTCTATGGGGTAATTACCGAAAACAGGGCGGGCGACGCTGCGGGCAGAAGCAAGTTTTAAATATGTCAATTCATTTAGTATGTTTAAAACTGGGGGTCTAAAATGGCTGCTTTATCAGAATCATTATATGAATCACGTTAAAAAATCTTAAAATGGTATTTATGGTCATAGACACGACAATGTTATGAATTGTCAATTTGTCATAATAATATTATTTTCCTATTATGATTCTGCGAAAGCAGCCATTTTAGGCCCAAGGTTTGTTTTTACAAATTATTGTCTACGTACTTACAACTGCCTTCAGGCATAATGATATGAACTTTTAATGCAAATAATGAATTTTAAATTATGTTCATTTCAGTTGTAATCAAAAACATTTCAAAATAAATTAATGTCGTTGAACTTTTACTTTATTAGTTATGCTTATTCTATTTAAAATCAAGAGTTAGCAGATTAAAAATTAAATATTTTGTGATCATCTCCTAACATAATCTTATTGAACCTATTAGTAACCAAGTACCAAGTAGTTAGTAAGTATTAGTACCTGTTTGTATATCAATGTTTAATAGAGTTAAGTACTTAAATAAACGAAAATAAATAAATTAAAAAAAAAAAACGAAAAAAAAGTTCGAACTTCGAACCCACGACTAGTTCAGTAAGTCGGGGCCGCCACCACTGGGCCATCGGTGCTCTCAAGGTTAGATACGTAGGTATCTATCTATGTAGATACAAAGGCTTACTAAATGGCCCGACAAGACATAAGTCTGTTACTAACTTTATTGAGTAAAGATTAAAGTTCATGTTGGTTCGTAAAGCAAATGTCAATGTTTTGGGGGGCGATCAAAGAGTAAGGTTCAAACTGTTTCATCATTAGAGAACTTGTCAAAAATGAGGTGATACATAGTTCAGTTTTCCTTCAATTGTATAATGGGTGTTAAAATACCCCTAAAGAAAGCCGAAAGGCACTTGTTCACCCCGTATTGCGATGATTTTTTTGTGCTACTAGATCTTCTTAATACCTTCTTAATACGGAGATATTGGGGTCAAAGTTCCAACTTTTTCCCAATTTTTTTTTTTAATGTTACGATAATTCAATGCATCAGCACAATGTTTTGATTGCGTTACATTGAGTATTTGAGTCCTAGCGTAAAACATTATTTAATTCCCCAAAAGTCAAAAGTAATAAATTTTTACGAGTTCACTTAGTTTTCTTCTTATCGTATCGATTTTCCTTCCAATTAAACGGTGTGGGCCCAGTAGGTGGCCACGTTTATTGCAGCGGTAGAGGCGCCATACAGGTCGTCAAGAGTGCAGGTAAACAGATACCTGGGACACTCCAGCAGATGGGGCATTGTTTGGTCCGGAGCGCCGCAATCGCACTCGATGTTGGAGGAACCAATATTACCCCATTTAGCCAGATTATGTTTGCAGTGGCCTAACTTGGGGTAGGTACCTATGCAATCGATTCAGAGCTTTCCAAATAGGCCACTGTAGTTCACTGCCGGGAGCCAGGTGTTCTTGGGGCTTTAAGAAGTCGTGTGGTGGTGGACACTTCTCTTGCCATGTTTGATATACAGAATCATGCTTAGTTACCGACATCGTGAAAGGTCTACTTACTTACTCTGTTACACCTTGCAATAAGCGGATACACATAATATAAGCAGTTAATAATGTTCTCACTGGTTACCAGGAGTTCATGAACGTAAGTTGCACATTCTCTCCCTGGGAGTAGTTCTTATTCCACCACGGGTTAGGTTGATAGTTATAATTATATCATTGTCACATTGGGAACGTTTTCCTGACACACGATATATTTTAAATAGGTAAGTTACTTATTTATTATATGTTTTCCTGGTTTCAAACATTGTTTCAAATAATGTTTAACATTCAAATCACGTTTTATCAAAACATTTCTGTACCAGGTTCTTTACCGTGTATTTACATAACTATATGTAACATGGTGTTTTTTAAGGAAAACCTCTATTGAACATGTTTGTAATAAGTAATGATGCATTTAAATTAGGCAAACATGCAAGTTTATTAATATCTTAGATATTGTGTATTAAATGTTTAGTACACAGAAACATAAAGGGTGTAAAAAAACCGGCCAAGTGCGAGTCGGACTCGTGCACGAAGGGTTCCGTACCATTATCTATAGGTACATTAGACAAAACGGCAAAAAAATCACGTTTGTTGTATGGGAGCCCCCCTTAAATATTAATTTTATTCTGTTTTTAGTATTTGTTGTTATAGCGGCAACAGAAATAAATCATCTGTAAAAATTTCAACTGTCTAGCTGTCACGGTTCATGAGATACAGCCTGGTGACAGACAGATGGACAGACGGACAGACGGACAGACAGCGAAGTCTTAGTAATAGGGTTCCGTTTTTACCCTTTGGGTACGGAACCCTAAAAAGACTCATATGAAGCCGAAAGGCAGTTGTTCTCCCGGTCAATGCAATATTTTTTTTGTTCTAGACCATACCTGGGAACTTACTTGCTAAGTACGGAGATATTGGGGGTCAAAGTTTCAACATTTTCACACGTTTTTTTTTCAAATACATGTATAAATGTACACACCTTCACAACCCCCTTAGGTACCTACTATTCAATCCATCCATCAGCACAATGTTTTGTGTGCGTTACATTGAGTCCTACCGAAAAACGTGATTTTTCAGCCCAAACAATAAAGTAATTTCCCAGCTAAAATGTTTGCCTAGAGTTACTTAGTTTGATGTACAGAAAGCTTGGTTGACGGCTTCGTAAAGAGTCTGTTTACATCCATACGGGGTGGACGTGGAAGGGACATCGTATTAATGTTTCTGTTAAGTCTTGGACCACTTAAACAGAACAGTGAAGCAACCATTCAAAAAAATTCTGGAAGCTTTGGATTCAAAACAGAGCACGAATGGTGTCAGATAAACACCATACTCATACAAATTAGTTTTGTGGTCAAAGTAACGTGTGTTTCAAGCACAAAAATATACGATTTATTAATACATTACACTTTAATGTAACAAGGAAAACATCTTAACTAAAACTAGTACTCCGTGTGTAGTAAAAAGTGCCATTGTCCTGATATGAGAACAGGTAGGTGACACCTCCTGAGTAATCATGAGTTTCTGGTACATAGGTGTTAGAAAATCACACCTTTGGGGGATTGCCCCCAAAGGTGTGATTATATGTTAGTTATTGAACTATCATTGTTTGAAAGTTAAAGGGTCACTGACCGATTTGGATTAAGACCAAAATCCTACAGAAGTTACTCGTCGATTCTCGCAACTGTATAGGACTTAGTTTTTGGTAATAATCTTCTTAGAGCTTAGTTTCAGTTGGTTCTACGAACTAAGAAGCTCTTATGAACTCCCAGTAATACCTATATTATACTCATCCTGTGCTATGAAACAAAAAGAAAAAGCCGACTAGTACTCTACTATATCTTAGGAAGAAAATCATATTAGACGTGTGTTCAAAATATTTTCTCTTTCGCGAGAGTCTGTCTATACTTAGAACAAAACAAGATGGACGCTCTTTCACTTCGTCATTCGTCATCATGACGAAATCTTCTTAATTTTTTGTTTCATAATCGTTATGGAAAGTAACGTCATTTACTTTTATTTATAACCTTGTAAGTACGCGTGGGTTGAGTTGAAGCCAATTGTTCATTAACTTCGATGTTTCGACTTTCAAAGAGTTAAGTATCGAGAGTTATTTCTAAGAAAATCTACTTTCAATAGTTTTAAGTCGTTTATCTATTGTTTTGAACAGTTCATTCTATGCAGCTCATCAACACGTAATGGACTTCTTTTGTATTTATGAGTGCCTGTGGTAGTCTTACTACGTCATACCGCGGCGTAACGCTCGCGCGCTCTGTCTGCTCATAATGTATCTAAAGAGACGATCATAAAACTTATTGGGTTTTTAGAATTATTTATTTACTCATTGGTTAAAAACAAAGTCCCGGGCCGCGTCTGTCTGTCCCTATTTAGGCTTATATCTTTAAAACTACGAAACGGATTTTGTGCGGTTTTTTAATAGATAGAGTGATTCAAGAGGAAGGTTTTAGTACAATAATTTGTCGAGCGGGCGAAACCGCGGGCAGCAGCTAGTTAGTATATTATACATTTCTTCCGAATAAGGAATAATAATTGCACTATCGATTATATCAATCAAAGTTTTTAATTGACTAGCTTCTGCCCGCGGCGTCGCCCACGTGAAGTTCGACAATTGTCCCATGATATCTTACTACCGGGATAAAAACATTCCTACAAATTATTCCAGGTTATAAACTATATGTGTGCAAAATTTCATCAAAATCCGTTTAGTAGTTTTTGCGTGAAAGAGTCACAAACATACACACATACAAACTTTTGCCTTTATAGTATTAGTGTGAAGTGTAATTTACACAAGATTTTTGAACCCACTAACAAGTCACCAATCATTCAATGGAAAAACTCACAAATCAGAATGAGTTTTACTACAAGGAAAATTGTCTACCGTCTCATGAATGGAATGACCTGTCGAACCTCGTTTTGTTATCACAATCTTTGTTACAATCTCATGTACTAACAATAGCATCAATTAGAGATCGCGATCTGTGACTGTCTTGAATGATTTGTAATGTTAGGGGGGAAGGGGGGGGGACTGAGTTTTGTGGTGCAACTAACAAGGTCTTCAGGTCAACCAGTCTCAAGGCCCTTCTAACCCAACAACAACAACTAATCAGCAACTCTAATTGTGGTGGTTCAAACTTCGTTTGAAATACTGTTAGAATAAAGTTCTAATCAGCTTGCACTACAAAGCGGTTGTTACGTCAGTCACGGCGGCCGAATAGTGCAAAATGAGTGTTTTTTTGCGATTTACAAAAAATCTATTGATTGGACTAAAAAATAAAACACGTAAGACCTGCTTTATAGTTAGTTCAGTTAGTATGCAAAGTTACATGATTTAATTTGAAGAACTTTTTGAATACCAGCGGTTTATTGTTCGATTTGGAGGTAACGTTGGATTTTTTTTCTATCGAGAAAAGTTTATTATGGAATCGTGTTTTCGTCACACATAGGACTTAGCAGTAATCCTCAACTTTACCATATATTGTTTTCAAAATTAATGCTGCAGTATTTTAGGCGTAACGGAGGATCATGCTAAGCCATTTGAGGTAAGAGTACGAAGTGTCTTGCTGAGACATTCCATCTCTTCCTAATAAAATATATTTTTCATACATATTATGGATATAAGGAGCTCGTGGCTAAATAATAACAGCCACTCGAGTCGATCTTTAGGTTAAGCCGTGCTTGCCTAGGTTGGTCTGTGGATGGGTGACCACCCATTACATACCGAGTTTCCTCCGTGCCTCGGAAAGCAAATAAGCCGTTGGTCCCGGCTGTCATTTGTAGATCTTTGACGGTCGTTACAGGTAGTCAGTGGCCCAAAAAGTCTGACAACCAGTCTTACCAAGGGGTATCGTATTACCCAGTACTAACTGGGTTGTGGAGGGCAGATAGGTAGTCGCTCCATGTAAAATACTGGTATTTAGCTGCATCCGGTTAGACTGGAAGCCGACCCCAACATAGTTGGGAAAAAGGCAGATGATGAATATAACATCACGCCTGTAATCCCTAAAGGGTTAGTCAGAAGTGTACCTAGGTACCCATGTAATAGGGGGCGAGCCTATTGCCATCAACCGGGCACAAATCCAGACTCCGTGGTTGCCAATGAGAAATTTCTGATTGAAAAACCCAATAACAATTTGCCCGACCCCGGATTCGAACCCAGAATCTCAAGCTCGGCAGTTGCGATTGCGACCACGAGACCAATGCGGCAATCCGCGTAAAATAACTTTTATCTATTTATTTATGTTGTCTTTGTTTATAAATGTATTTTTTCTCAAACATGCTGAACATTATTTTGACAACCTTCTTCGAGATAAATCGTAATTGCTGTTCTGGCCAGATACATACGACCAGCGCGCAGCGGCCGGCAAAAGTTGTACGAAAATCGATATCTGTCGTGTTTAGTCGCCAAATAAATTACATAGCAAACTCATATCTGTCGTGTCATTTAAAAATGGAACGATCATTTACTCTGAAACATGGCAACCAAGGAGGTAACTTATCAAAGGTTTTATTTAAATTTCGAATTGGTTTGCAAATAGAAAACGGTTTATTGAAAAAAAAAAAACAAATGAACACTTCTACGCGAGAGTTTTAATTTCCTCGCATTATTTGAGAAAAGTATTATACAAGCCGTGGCCACAACTAGGCATTGATGGACTTACGTCTGTGTGCCTCGGCTATGCCTCTGTTGCTGGCCACTGCAGTAATGTACTATTTTATATAACTAGCTTAGTACATTACTGTAGCGGCCAGCAACAGAGGCATAGCCGAGGCACACAGACGTAAGTACATACCTAGGCATTGATGGACTTACGTCTGTGTGCCTCGGCTATGCCTCTGTTGCTGGCCGCTGCAGTAATGTACTATTTTATATAACTAGCTTAGTACATTACTGCAGCGGCCAGCAACAGAGGCATAGCCGAGGCACACAGACGTAAGTCCATACCTAGGCATTGATGGACTTACGTCTGTGTGCCTCGGCTATGCCTCTGTTGCTGGCCGCTGCAGTAATGTACTATTTTATATAACTAACTCGCGATTTGGCCCAGCCGCGTGAAACCTTTTATTACTCGAATACGGCAGAGAGAAGAAGAAGAGTTATGACTTTAGTAGTTTAAGTAATATGTATGTTTGTATTTAAATACATTTGTATGTTTCCCTGTAGCGCCTAAACTATTCATCCGATAATATGGCCCGGGTAACATAGGATAGATTTTAACCGACTTCATTCAGTATTTGGGTTTACGTATAGTTTTAGAACTACTCGTTTTAACCTCATATCCTAAGGCAATCGACAGTAGTTGTAGCTTTCTAACAGATAGAAAGAAGATATAAAAACAAATGAGAAGTTTCGAAGATCTCCTACATCCAAACTTTACATATCTACACTAATTATTATAAAAGAGGAAATAAACTCAAAAACTGCTGCGCCGATTTCAAAAAATCTTTCACCATTAGAAAGGTACATTCACCTTGAGTAACTTAGGCTATATGTTCTCCTCGTACTCCCACGGGAACGGGAACTACGCGGGTGAAACCGCGTGACGTCCGTCGTCCGCTAGTTTATAATATTAATGCACCTAGATGTATTTTTGCTTTTCTGTCTACACCTTTGATAATAATGTCAGAATTGAGTACTTAACCTGCCTACCTGCTTTTCCATTGACCCAACGTCCTTGTCATACATTTTATGTTCGCAAATATTATCTCAAAATGTCATTGAGATCTTAATGCGTCTTTTGTTAGTTTTCCATTGAAGTTTGTAGCCATAAAACTTCACGACATCTATTCAAGGTGTTCAGCAATGGAGTAAAAATAGGTCGAGTGCATCGGGTGAGATCACTTTCACCTATAGTTAGTATCATGAAAAGTTCCATCGCTGATTAGCGGGCGAGACGACTGTCTGACCTTCATGTTTTATGATAGCCTGGTACTCCCAGCGTGATATACACGTGTCGTGGACGCTAATACCCGTCTGTCTGACTGAACCACTTTGCGTCTGCGATTTTGGATCTATCTACAAGGTCAAATAAATCTAGACTTAAAATAGTACTTTGTATTTTACTTGCCTACTTGTCTGGTAGCTAAGAAATTGCCATTCAATACGTTAATAGTGGAAAAAATTGCATATTTTTTTCGAGTATCATCTTTCTTTCAATCATTGCACAGTGGGTCACACACTAATATTATCTGGAAATAACTTCTGAATGCCGTGTGGGCTGGATTGAATTTAAATTAGCTGCACGAACAAGAGGTACTTTCATGTTTTTTGTGCGCCCATTAATTGGCCATGGTTCTGGGAATAAACTCATGTCATCAATCAATGTTTGACGGAATAGTGACTGGGCCGAAATTATGGAATGATTAGCCAATTATTTTTGGGTTAAAAAAGATGATTTTGGTGGCAAAGTCAGTCGAGGTACTTTTTCGCAAGAAACTTGCGCTTTTTACCAGTCGCAAGTGATAACAAAAATGAATCTTAATTTAGCACCCCGGAATTAGGATTGGAAGTTGGTAGTGTCACCCCGGGGTGCTTCGGAAAGCGGGGCCCGCCTCCACGAGCGATAGAATCGCGGCGATATTATCGTCGTGCCATACATTCTCTACGTCGCGATTCTCTCGCTCGTGGAGACAGCTCCCAATAAGAGAGTATATAGAAATACGTGACACGACGATAATATGGCCGCGATTCTCTCGCTCGTGGAGACGGCCCCTATAAAGCCGTTGATTCTGCGCCTAATTTCGTTCTCCAGTCGGTGTCGAATATATATATATTTGTATGTATTGTACTCATGTTTGTGCAAATAAATAAATGATTATGATTATGATTATGATTATAGTCATCCCATCGTACTATGAGGGTGAAAGAAAGATGGCATCAGTGTCTCCTGCGTTATTTTCTAGTCTCCTTTGAGCAATTGAAGAAAACAAAATCATTCTGAGTGATAACTTTACTGTTACCATATGAGTGGCGTCACGATCATGATATTTTTTTTTCGCAGTAACTGCAAATGTGGAGCACTGAACCCACATAGGTCCCCCCCATATCATGAGGGTATGCCCCGAAGCGGTGACTAACATCAACAACTCTTAACATAAACATTACTTACCCACTAACATACATAGAGTCAACAAAAGAGTAAGGTATGCAGGATATAATTGGTGCCAGTAAAGATGAGAATAGCGGTCATTGGCCCACCTACATTTATTAAACTTCCTAAGAGCCTATACTACCTCAGATTAGCAACTCTATATTTGGTAGTTCAAACTTAGTTTTAAAAACTGTTAGAATAAAGTTCTAATCAGCTTGCACTACAAAGCGGTGGTTACGTCAGTTACTGCGGCCGAATAGTGCGAAATTAGTGGTTTTTTGCTATTTACAAAAAATCTATTGATTGGACTAAAAAAATAAATAATATAAGACCTGCTTTATAGTTAGTTCAGTTAGTATAAAAAGTTTCATGATCTAATTTGAAGTATTTTATGATTGCCAGCGGTTTATTGTTCAGTTTAGAGGTAATTTTGGGAATTTTTTTTATCGAGAAAATTTTATGGAATCGTATTTTCGTCTAATATAAGACCTAACATTAATCCTCATCTTTACCATATATTTATTTCAAAATTAATGCTGCACTATTTTAGGCGTAACGGAGGATCATGCTAAGCCATTTGATGTAGTATAAGCCCTTAACTTTGAAACCAAAAGTAAGCCTGTTCAAGTCTGAAATCGTCATCTATCGTTATCTTCAACATTTTTCTAATGAAAAACGATACATGGTTTATTTGTTTTGGTTTGTACGAAGAGATATTAGGGAAAGGGCAATGACCGCTATTCTCATCTTAACTGGCACCTACTTTATAAATTTTATGAGAAAGTTTCTGAGGATCAATTTTTGTTATTATTTCACGCAGAAACTAGGTAGGTAGGTACCTACTGATTTGGATGAAATTGCAAACAGATTGATTACAACCCTTTTGCATTTGTAATAGTAGTAAGAAGATTGTTAGCCTGCCTACCGAACTGTTTTGTTGACTGTACATAAGTAGGTAATCCGATGACAAACATTCCTAACTTTGCAGGTAATGTCCCGTAGATTTTGAACACTAAAATGTTCATAGCAATTTATTATAACAGTTTGCTAATTACATTTGCTTGTAAGTTTAGCACATTAATGTTTTTTCAAGTTGTATGCTTTACTTACAGTCTACTACTTACTTTGTTTTTAATTTGGGACAAATCTCCACTTTTTCGCCTCACAAAAAAAATAGACGTGTTTGTCATATTATCCCCCCATCGTGATTTTCACGTGTTGAAAGGAGGACCACTTTGCTGTGAAATTCTGTCATCAGCCATTTTCAAGCCAAAAACATCCCTGTCTTATGAATTCTTGACTCACCTGGTTTCTAAACACACAATATATTTTTTTATGACGACCCAAATGGCGCAGCGGTAATGAGGCTGCCTTACGTTCTTAGGGTCCCGGGTTCGAATCCCGGTCGGAGCAAATGTTTGTGTGATGAGCATGGACATTTGTTTCCAAGTCATGGCTATAATAAGTATGTATTTACAAACAAAAAGTATCTATGTAGTATATCAACTATCTGGTGTCCACGACACAAGCCTCGTTACTTAGTGTGGCACTAGATGCCGCTGTGTGTAATGTCCAGCAATTTTTTTTATTTTTTTTTATTTACATAAAAGTTTACTGATAGGTACCCCGTTAAAGACAACAGCTGTAAGTTAATTATTGATCTTCTTGCCCTAAAAACATCTAAATTGAACGCATGCCTCCTGTGTAAGTCGTTGGACTGCTGAACAGGAGGTCCTAGGTTCGATTCCCCGGTTGGGAAAAGTGTGGGTTTTTCTATCAGAAATTTCTCAGTAGCAGCCACGGAGATTTGTGCCCGGTTGATGGTAATAGGCTTGCCCCCTATTACATGGTATTTAAAGATAACCGGCAAAATGTGCGTGTACTCTACCTCACCCTTCATAAATTAGGTACAGTCGTGATGTTATGTTATGCCTCCTGTCTGAAAGGGATATAAATCACCACGTAGGTCCAGTACCGTTTGGTAGATCCACCATCAATAAATTGCAAATCTATTTAGTCCGTCAGTTAGAGTATTGGAAAATAATGGATACGTATTTTTTGTTTTTGTAAATTAATGAATAAAAACCGGCCAAGTGCGAGTCGGACTCGCGCACGAAGGGTTCCGTACCATTATCTATACATTAGACAAAACGGCAAAAAAATCACGTTTGTTGTATGGGAGCCCCCCTTAAATATTAATTTTATTCTGTTTTTAGTATTTGTTGTTATAGCGGCAACAGAAATACATCATCTGTGAAAATTTCAACCGTCTAGCTGTCACGGTTCATGAGATACAGCCTGGTGACAGACAGACGGACAAACGGACAGACGGACAGACAGCGAAGTCTTAGTAATAGGGTTCCGTTTTTACCCTTTGGGTACGGAACCCTAAAAACAAAGATAAAACGCATTAAAACTCGGGAGAGGGGGGGGGGGCTCGTGACGTCACAACGCACTAAAAATTATAACACGGAGTGACGTATTGAGAATTCTTAAAGCGTCATTATTTCGTCAATTTTGTTCTACGTAACAAAAAAAAAATACGAGTCAAATATTTAATGATAATCTAACTCCTCTAACGAGGAGCTCGTGGCTAAATAAATAACAGCCGCTCGGGTCGATCGTTAGGTTAAGCTGTGCTTGCCTAGGTTGGTCTGTGGATGGGTGACCGCCCATTACATACCGAGTTTCCTCCGTGCCTCGGAAAGCACGTTAAGCCGTTGGTCCCGGCTGTTATTTGTAGATCCTTGACAGTCGTTAGGTAGTCAGAGGCCCAAAAAGTCTGACAACCAGTCTTACCAAGGGGTATCGTATTACCCGGTACTAACTGGGTTGTGGAGATCAGATAGGCAGTCGCTCCATGTAAAATACTGGTATTCAGCTGCATCCGGTAAAACTGGAAGCCGACCCCAACATAGTAGGGAAAAGGCTAGGCAGATGATGAATCTAACTGACGGACTATTTTTTCAGGACACAAGCCTTCTCCGTATTGAGAGCAGTGAAGTTACACAAAGTAAAGCGCATTTCTGGATTCGAACCCAAGACCGAACAACTAAATCTAGGCCGTAGCCGATGCGCAACCACTCCTCAAATCGCTGGGATTATTAGAATTTATATTATATTCATTTGTTGGCCAAAATAGTACATTACTGCAGCGGCCAGCAACAGAGGCATTGACGAACGTAAAAATGAGGGCCGACAACGTAAGTCCATCAATGCCTAGTTGTGGCCAAGGCTTGTGTTCTTTTCTCAAACAATGCGAGGAAATTAATACAATTACTTTTCAAAATCAATGATGCTCACAAACAATAATAATTTTTCTCGCGTTGAAGAGTTCATTTGTTTTTTTTTTGCATTATACCGCTTTCTATTTGCAAGCCAATTCGAAATTTAAATAAAACCTTTGATAAGTTACCTCCTTAGTCGCCATGTTTCAGAGTAAAAGATCGTTCCATTTTTAAATAACACGACAGATATGAGTTTACTATGTAATTTATTTGGCCGCTAAACACTACAGGTAATGGATTTTCATACAACTTTTGCCGGCCGCTGGTCGCATGTATCTGGCCAGTACAGCAATTTCAAAATAATGCTTAAATTTCCAAGCATGTTTGAGAAATAGCCATTTTCTGGAGCCCTGATACAGCCAGAAGGCGCCGCGGCAGACCTCGTAGAAGTTGACGGGACGAGCTGGATAGCACCAACGACCAGTGGTCCACATTAGCCCTGGATAGAAAACACTGGAAGTCATGGGGAGAGGCCTTTGCCCAGCATTGGGATGACGCAGGCTAACAGTATCATGTTCTGTTTCGTTGGGTTTCTGAATGCCTGGTACTTACTGAATTATAATTCAGTACCAGGCATTCAGAAACCAGGTGTTAATAGCTGTAACGTTGTATTACATAAAGTTACGCAATCCATATAACTTTTTATCTAATAAATTAAACGGTTATCAGAAGTAATTCACTTAACGTCCCATCTAATCAATATACCCTTGAACCTTTGATACCGATACCAATACCGATACCGATCGATACTGACCACCGTTAATAATGGTTTATAGATTTGTGTGTGTCCATTTTTTGGGAAGTCACGGTAAAATTATAATAAAAAATAAAAAAATCGGATTAGGTCGTTATGTGGAGTCACTTACCAAAACAGCTTAGGCTTAGCTTATAGCAGAACTGTTAATCATAATTATGATGGCATCGAATCTCTTTCATAGAATCATAAAACACATTTATTATGAATGTAACATTCATAACAGCTTACAGCACGCGTGTAATCCTTGGAGGAAATCAACTTAATAGTAGATAAATCCATCTTTCGTCAGGCCTCATCATCATCTGCCTAGCCTTTTCCCAACTATGTTGGGGTCGGCTTCCAGTCTAACCGGATGCAGCTGAATACCAGTATTTTACATGGAGCGACTGCCTATCTGACCTCCACAACCCAGTTAATACCGGGTAATACGATACCCCTTGGTATGGTAAGACTGGTTGTCAGATTTTTTGGACCTCTGACTACCTAACGACTCAAATATCTACAAATAACAGCCGAGACCAACGGCTTAACGTGCTTTCGGAGGCACGGAGGAAACTCGGTATGTAATGGGTGGTTACCCATCCACAGACCAACCTAGGCAAGTACGGCTTAACCTAACGATCGACCCGAGCGGCTGTTATTATTTAGCCACGAGCTCCTCTCTCGTCACCGTTTCGTCTCGTCGTCTCATCTTATGTCAGGACTAACAAGAATTAAAAAACCCGACTACGTTAAAATCACGCTCTAATTAAATTCGGGGTTTACAAGGAATAATCGACTCCTCCTATTGTAGACGTCAGTTGAAATGTAGCCTATGTTACCTGGGCCATAATAACCAATCGACTGACACCTTATTTATCAAAATCAGATGAATGAATAGTTTAGGCGCTACGGGGAAACAAACGTAAATACAAACATATGTCGCAGCCAAATTGTATATAACACGCCGTTTTACATAATGGCGCGCTGGATTGAAAAACGGCGCCGTTATGTAATACGTCGTCTTCACGTGCAGCTGGATTGTGGTGGCGATACGTTCGACAAAGCGGCGTCTAACGTTTAGCCGTATTGTCAGCAATTCCTATACTTCAAATAACCTACTAAAATTGTCTTAAAAGTCTTGCTAGCTGGCATGAGGAGCGTAGCCCGAAGGCGGATCGACGACGACATTTGTGACAGAAAGTGGATGTGTAATGTTAAATGCGAGCGTAGCGAGCGCGCGTCATGCCAAATTGTAATCCGGCTGAACGTGAGGACACCGTATTACATGACGGCGCCGTTTTTCAATCCGGCGCGCCAGTATGTAAAATGGCGTGTTATACCTACGAATCGGCTGCGACACATACACACATAGACTGCTAAAATCATAACCCTTCCTTTTGGCTTCGCCGTAGTCGGGTAAAAAAAAAATTATCTCCACAATGGAAACGTACTACACGTGGGTATTTCCGCGATTCCCATTGATATAATATATCTTCATACCAGAGCGGTCTACTCAGAAACAATTAACTGTATGGTAAACAGGGATAAACCATCGGACGCCATTTTTCTACCTTATTACTTAACCTTACGCCGCGCCGCTTTCTTGGAACAGATGGGCAGAATGTAGGGTAGCTGGGAAAGTAGATTAATTAGTTAATCTACTTGACCTGTATTTAGTTCTTTGTAATGTTTGTAACGCGTTGTGTTTGTGGGTTGCAGTTCTGCGAATAGAATAGTATCTGACAAATTATTCTGTGGGCGTTTTTTGCAATTTGCAGGACAGTTTCAGACTGTCAGATTTTCAAGGCCGCACTGATATGGCTATACTGAGTTGTAATCAATAAAATCATTAATACAACCCTCTAAATCCGCATTCAATCCTTTTTCATGAAAATTTTAATTTTGCCTGCTACCCTGGCTCTTCCACCTTTTGTCAATCGCTTTTAAACCGTTTTGTATACTGCAACGAGTTTCAACAAGATTCACAAAACTTTTCGGTAGCTTAGGTATATCAGTTCAATTCATTTTCGACTTTTTGTCAAACATAGTTTTTATCAATGATATTATAAAGAAGATACGCCATGTTCATACTGAATGGCGTTCAGATATCGTTGCGAGTAATTTAAAACTACGACAGCGATAGATAATACGGAACGTATAAGATAGAAAGAGATAGCTAGCTATCAAAGTGCAACAATTGTGTCACTTTGTCCTCAACAATTTGTGCGTGCTAGTGCGATATCTACCTCTTTTTACTATATAATATCATTGGTTTTATCAATAGTCGGCCGCCAACTTCGCAAATGTTTGAGAAACAAAAGCGAATCAGTCGTCGGCTGAAGTAAATCTTTCGTACATTTTGTACTTTATACTCACAGTGTGAACTTAAGTGGCAGTGGGCAGGGCACATTGCTCGCAGAACGAATGGCCGATGGGGGCGAAAAGTTCTGGAGTGGCGACCGCGAACCGGAAGACGTTGCGTTGGAAGGCCTCCCACTAGGTGGACCGATGACCTGGTGAAGGTTGCGGGAAACCGCTGGATGCGAGTCGCACGGGACCGGTCCATTTGGCGACACATGGGAGAGGCCTATGTCCAGCAGTGGACGTCTTTCAGCTGAAATGATGATGATGATGACTCACAGTCGGTGGCAGAGTATACGCGTTGGTGTGAACGTAGCCTCATTGTTAAGGCCCGTTTGTCTGGGTCCTACTCCCACTCGCTACGTTTTTTGGGACTGCCACGTTCGTCTAGTGGTCTTAAGCGATACTGCTGAGCTTCATTCAGGTCCTGGCTCCGAATCCTAGGTCGGCAATGTGTTATTTGTTGTTTTTCTATTAGGAACTTGGTACCAGCCCGCAGTCTGGTGTCGTGCCACGCAGATGGCAATAGCTAACTCCCTTTCCATGGGTCTTAAACATAACTGGAAATGTGGGTGTTACTAGATGTCTAGATGAGAATGTTGAGGCGGATGTGTGGTGTGACAAGAATGGATAAAGTAAGGAACGAGTATATTAGAGGAAGCTTAAAAGTTGCGCCAGTTACAGAAAAGTTGAAAGGGAATCGACTGTTGTTGTATGGGGAGGGATGAATCGCATGTGACTAAAAGAGTGATGAATATAAATGTTGATGGATGGAGGGGGAGAGGAAGACCAAAGAAACGATGGAGTAAATGATAGCGTGACCGTTGACAGAGAAGAATGGAAGAATTTCCATTCGTTTCGTTTTTTCGATTTAGGAATACGATGACTAGATGTCTACACCTCTTACATCCCTTAAACTCTGCTTGACCATACCTGCTCACTTTTTTGCTCCTCCTCCGCCATTATTTTCTGATTAATTTCGTTGCGGGATCCAAGACAGTTAAAATGTTTCTCTGGGACTTCGTCGAGCTTCATTGTCTCGGCGCTTTTCTGGTGGTTGCAACTGTTCATTCTGGCGCACAGGAGTTACAGTGGTTTGGGAATAGTGTGGCGGGATGGTCCCAAAAAGTACGTGGTCACTTATAAATGTACTTCAATGCAGCAATTACCGTAGTGAGTGGTTATGGTAAGATTCTTCACTTTACTACTTGGTTTAAGAATGATTTTACAACGACATGTTTTATAAGCAAAAACAGTTCTTATGTTATTAAAAAAGGCTTCCTCGGATAACTGAAAACATTGTGTAAGACTAAGCAGGTAGACCTTATTATCTGTAAACAACAGTAAAAAAATATATATTTACAAAATATTACCCACATTTGCCTAAGCGATTACTGTTCAAGTTTATCGAGGTCCTCGAAAGGCCTAAACCCGTCGTCCTAAATCTCGGGTCTAACAATAAAAATTACTCCTTTCTATCGTTGCGTTCCTGGTAATTTACTCGGAAAGTAGGACGATGGCCACTTCAAGGGTTTCCTCCGTTTAGGGCTGGGCTAAGATAGCTATTTTATGGAGACCCCTAATAATCCGTACAACATTATTGCCGCCATTGCCAGAATGGTGGCCCACATTCTTGATGTTAGGGGTAACATAAAAATGGAGGTGGGTTTGTGGAGACAGGCAATCATGCGAAAACAAACAAAGCATGAATGTTTGAATTGGTGGCGGGTATTTATTACGGGTGCCACTTTATATTAACTTATTTGCCCAGTTCGTTTAATCATGAGGTGTATTTGAAAAAGCCCTGTAGACCATGGGTCATGTAGACTTTTTCAGGCGGCAAAAGGCACCTAAAAAGTCAAAAGAAATCTTGCTGGCTCGAGAACCTGGCGAATCTAATTATTACCACGGCAGCGTGACCTTTAAAACCTGTATAGCACGAGTTTATCTCATGTATCTCCCGCCGACATGAAACTAAAGTAGAAGAAAAAGTTTTTATTTAGCACACACAAGCCTTTTTGGATACTACTAATTTAAAATAACCATAAACCTATTAAGAAATAAAATACCAATAGAAAAAAAAGTTAAAGAAAGCTTCCAAATTTAAAAGTCCTTCCTCGAATCCATCTCGAATCAGACAATTTAAAAATGATAGAATGAGCTAGAAAACATTAACCCAAAATCGAATATACCCTTATTGTGATTCTGTTTGCCGTGTACTCAAAAAAGGATTTATGTCCTACATTTGGTAAGTACTTTTCATCCTAGGATTACCCTCATATGCAAAGGATTGATGGATAAAGTTGTTTGACAACGTTTCAGACCAGGTTAAGCAAATCTGTCCTAAAATCGTATTTACCCTAAACAAATATTTTGAACCGAAAGGCGTGAATCCCCGTCACCCGTTAAAAAATCGAGAGTGACTGACGGAAAATTTACGCACCGACTAGTCGCAAAACTTTATCCCTCTTTAGATCTTGTTTACCGTAAAACTATGCAATCAACTCATGACTATAGTAGCCAACTTCTCGGTCTATTACTTAATCTTAACTTGAAAGGACTTCAAAGATTTTTCCAGCGCCGAAATATCGAGAGCTCAAAAATAAACACTTATCACGGAAAATATCCCGTAAGTGACATTTTAAGTATAGTTAGTTATGAACCATTAAAGTTTAAAACAGTGACTGCGACGCTCTCCTTCAATTTTATTAATGTGTTGTGCTCCTCAAGTAATTTGCCTCTTCATTAGAAGAGTTTAGGGCTCCTTTTATGATAGCAAAAACATTTCGACTAACATGAGGCTAGATGTATAACGGTGTAAGTATAGGCACTCATAAAATCAGACCCTTCAATAAAACAATAAACTATACATATTATGTACAACTATTATATTGACCGCTTCGTTAGTCTAGCTAGTGGCTGCTGAGCAATAAGTCCTGGGTTCGATTCCGGGTCGGGCAAATTGTTATTAATTATTCCACCAACTATTGAGTCTGGATTTATGCTCGGTAGATGGCAGGATGGCAATTAGGCTCGCCCCCTATTACATGGAAATTAAACGCAACTAAACGGCGAAATGTGGGTGTGCTATTAGGTAAACCTCTGCCAAACCCTTCGGGGATTCCAGGCGTGATGTTATGATAAAAAATTAAACAAAATTAAGCCTTCAAAACAAAAGCGTCTTAATTACAGAGTAAAATGGAAGTTGTTTAACTTATTTGAGAAACTTGCAGCAGATTACCACGAGACAAAACTTAATTAAACTGATAACTACGAACTTAAATGCAAAGCACTCGCTTTCTTTACATTCTGAACAACAAAATCAGGTTCTTTAGATCTCAATTCACTTCACCTGATATAACGAAATTGCACGATGAATACGGGAACACCCAAATTAAGCGGACGTTCCCCTCTGCCCTCCCTGTCTCTCCATACAACCCCTCTCGCTCATTGCAGTTCCATACCCGACTTCCTATGCAAGCCTGGTACCCGAAGTCATGGCGCGGGGAGATTTTTCCGTGAAAGTGGAGATTATTATGTTGGGAGGAGATTAGAAAGAGACAAGAGATGACAGTTAAATTCTTTATCAAAAGACCCGATAGTAAGATCGTCTGCTATCGGGAAACTAGTGTGGAAAATTTAGCTCTGACTTTATCTTCGACCCCTTTTCGTCACGCGGAGAGCAGCAATCGAAGATGCTTCCACAATAGATATTATATCTTTGTTTGATGCAGCCTGGGTTCCTGGGACAGTAACGTGTGAAAGTGATAACAGATAGTTTATCAATGGGTGCTTGTAGGCTCCGCCCCATTACTACAACTTCCGTAGTGTATAGCGACCGTAGGGCTCACTGACATTACGATGGAATTCATTCATTGTGAGATCGCGTGTTAACAGCAGTCTGAAAAAGTGTTTGCAAAAGCTATGCACCCCTATTCACGAAAACCGTTGATTTTCCTTGAAAACAGCGATGATTCAGAAGTTAGATCGTATTCTATAATATCTCTACGGATTTAAGGTGAATGCTTCGACCAGCCCGCGAAATTCAAATTTTCTTACGTTTTTGGCAAATTGCAAGCCAGTGCAAGGTTGTATGTTGATTAAAATATTGGACGCGATTGTAAGACGTATGTAGTTACAGAATTATAATCATCAAAACCATCAATACAACCCTCCAAGTTCATAAAGGTCTAGCAATGACTTTGACCTTGAAAAAATCGTTTCTCGACCTTTATGAACTTGGAGCGTTGTATTGATGGTTTTGATGATTATAATTCTGTAACTACATACGTCTTACAATCGCGTCCAATATTTTAATCAACATACAACCTAGCACTGGCCTGCAATTTGCCAAAAACGTAAGAAAATTTGAATTTCGCGGGCTACCCTGGAGCATCAGCCTTAAGCAAAAATCTAAACATAAGATACTTCAAGAAATCGTATACTGTTTTACATTCATAATCAGTTTAATCATCTTTAATCTTGTAGGTACCTCAAATAACGGTTCGCACACATAAACACGATACGACGTCGCATCGTGCTACGACGCGGCATCGTTTTACGATGCGACGTCGCATCGTGGGAATCTATATCAAAACAACTAGCAATAAATCTGCAGTGTTCCGAGAAAATAGGTCGTATTTCCCTGTTCTAAAGCACAGTAAAAAGATAAGCAGTAAGTTGACTTCAAACGTAGATTCCCACGATGCGACGTCGTATCGTGTTTATGTGTACGAGCCGTAATGCCTTTTTCCTTGTTCGGTAAATGTTTACGGACGAAACAATTGCAGAAAGATAAGAAAATAAATACGGAACCCTTAAAAGTGCATTTGAAATGCATGGATTAACTTATGTAAGTTTATTAAGTTAAGTACAATCTTGAAGAATAAATAAATCTGGTTGCTGCGTTCCGTGTAAACAATCGTACTTCGTTTATAGAATATAAGCTAAACACATCTTTACTACACGTGTTTTTACGAACCGTAAGGTCAGGTAGGTATAATTAATTAATTATACTATATAAAGCACGTTAAGCCGTTGGTCCCGGCTGTCATTTGTAGATCTTTGACAGTCGTTAGGTAGTCAGAGGCCCAATAAGTCTGACAACCAGTCTTACCAAGGGGTATCGTATTACCCGGTACTACCTGGGTTGTGGAGGTCAGATAGGCAGTCGCTCCATGTAAAATACTGGTATTCAGCTGCATCCGGTAAAACTGGAAGCCGACCCCAATATAGTTGGGAAAAGGCTAGGCAGATGATGATAAAGCTCGATTACCACTCACTCACTGACAGAATTGTCCTCCCAGATGGTGGATGGGGAGGTGGGTATATTTTGACAGATAAGTAAACAAGTAACTCCCGCGAGTATGGGAAAAGTGCCAAACCTCCCCTTTTCGCCCCCCTTCCTCCCCCTCCCTATCGTATCTCGGAAACAAAGAGACTTGGAACATTTTTTTTTTCAGATTCGTATAGAGTGTAACGTTACGTTTTCCTGGATAGGATCCACAAAACTGTAAGGTCACTCTGAGCACTCACCTACCTAACTTTCAGTCTGGAGGGGAGCACTATTAAAAGAAATAGACAAGGGGACGAGTTATAAGAATTTATTAACAAAGATCCTAACCTAAAAGCTGGAGCTACTTAAATCACTAATGCCAGTGAAGCTGGCGGAAAATACTGAAGATGTACGCAGAATGGAATAAATAACTGAAGAACGGCCGTCTTCAGATTGTGGAGGAGGACCGAGGAACCATCAACTCTCAGGCCGTAGAGAAGGGCCGAGGGCATCCGTCTTCAGACGGTGGTGGACGGCCGAGGACCGTCAATCCTCAGGCCGTAGGATTCCACCACCAGGCTCCTGTCAACTCCACATAATTTACATTTTAAAATTAGAAAATTATTAAAAAGAAAATCGAATGAGGTCGATGTGATTTACCTATACAACCTACAACTAGCTCCAGCAATAAATTAAAAATAAAACTAGGGTTGCCACTAACTGACATCATTATAAATTTTCAGGTTAATAATATCCAAACATGAAAGTAAAAAAATCATGTAAAAAACATACACATTACATTACCCCGAAAACCCCGGAAAATTTTTGAATACAATGAAAAAATTTTCTTATTTAGCATTAAGAGAGCATTAATCAACAGAAATTAAGCTAAGTGAGTATTTACAGTGATAAAGTAAGTTTAAAAACAATATAAAACTAAAATTCCCCATAACCCCAGAAAATTATTAACTAGAAAAATTTCGAGGTTGTAAATAAGACCTTGATCTTTCATACACCTTTCATCAACCTACCCTACACACTTCCTCAATCATACATCACCAGCATACTTAGGGGATATACACATGTGTGGTTTACAAATTATTTACAAAGTTTTTTCTGCTTAAGAAAAGCAGCCAAGGTTTAAGAGCATAAAGCGCTTAAGAGAAGCCTTTAAGCTTTAAGTCAAGGGTCAAGGAGGGTCAAGGATATAAAAATTATTATCTAAGTTAAAAAAGTACACTAAGGCTTATTTTACGAGTTGTGAGACCGCTCGACACAACGGCTTATTTAATGAGTTGTGCACCGCTCAACACAATGGCTTATTTAAAGAGTTGTGCACCGCTCTACAAAATAAAAAGAGGGATAAAAATAAGCCAATAGTTTTAGGGAAAGGTAAACCTTGTGGAGTATTTACAGAACTTAAAATCTAAATGGTTTTTACAAGAAATGAGTTAAAGAGGCTAGGCATTGAAGTTATAAAATAATAAAAACCGTAAAGAAACTCCAGACAGAAAATAAGGCGATAGCAAATTAAAAAATAAAAGGTATCGAAAAAAAATATAAATAAATAAAATATTATGAAAGTGATAAAAGAAATTTAAAAAAATCTACGGAGGCCGAGAGTGTTTGAGTTAGGACTCAAGTCCAAGGGAGCGTTTGAGAGGGAACTCAAGTCCACGAGAGCGTTTGAGAGGGAACTCAAGTCCAAGAGAGCGTTTGAGAGGGACTCAAGTCCAAAAGAGCGTTTGAGAGGGAACTCAAGTTCAAGAGAGCATTTAAGAGGGAACTCAAGTCCAAGAGAGCATTTGAGAGGGAACTCAAGTCCAAGAGAGCATTTGAGAGGGAACTCAAGTCCAAGAGAGCGTTTGATTTAGAACTCAAGTCCAAGAGAGCACTCAAGATTAAGAGTGTTTAGGACTCGCCCTTAAGAGTGTGGACCCGTGTTAGGACCCGCACTTGAGAGTGCGGACTAGCCCTTAAGAGTGAGGACTAGCCCTTAAGAGTGTGGACTCATGTTTAGGACCCACACTTGAGAGTGTGGACTCGTGTTTAGGACCCACACTTGAGAGTGTGGACTCGTGTTTAGGACCCACACTTGAGAGTGTGGACTCGTGTTTAGGACCCACACTTGAGAGTGTGGACTCGTGTTTAAGAGGAGAAGGAGGGAAAGAGGGATCAGGTCAGGACCGTAACACCGTATTCAGTAAACTGAGTAAACGTCAGGGCAGCTCCCGTAATACAGTAGTCGGGTAAGCTCCGAATAAAACATTAAGAGGGTCCGAGTACTTGAGCCCAAGAATGTTTAAAAATTTATAAGACTCAGAGGGTCCAAAGAGGTTCGATTAAAAAATAATATTAAGAGTATGACACAGAGGGTGCAAAGAGGTTTGATTAAAAATATCGTAAACCAATAAAAACTGTATGGTGGTAAAATTTGGAACTAATGCATAAAAAGTTTGCTAAACTTTAGTACCTATTTTGGCCACCGCAAAGTTTGATTAAAAACTTTTTGCTGCTGCAAAAGAACTAGATCTCTATGGGCCTGTTACCTAGCAACGCGTGACCAAATAACAAGTCAACCCAAAATAATTTTATGCAATTTTACCCGACTTGCTTCGGTGAAGGAAAACATCGTGAGGAAACCAGCATGCCTGAGAGATATTTCTCGACGGCATGTTAAGCCAAGTCAGAGGCCAATGGGCGGCTTAAAAACTCTGACACCAGGTTAGACACTAACCACACGATAAAGAAGAAGAACCCGACTAGGGCGAAACTCAAAAAGGAGGTTATGTATATTATCTGTATGTATGTAAGTACGTTTTTTATCGAAAAATGAGGGATTTTTTAACGAGTATGTTTATAAGATTTTGGTGTTATTGAATAAGAATATCACCCAAAATTATCCCAGTAAACCGCGGCTGAATTAGATCACAGCCAGTAACTTTACTCAATTGTACGCGCTCGGCTGTAATGACCACCGCACGGTGTTGGCATAATTTGTCCCAAAACTTTATTTAAAATATCGACTAATCGTGCTCGGTCCATGTATTCAATGCTTTATTTATAATCTATATAACATTGTTGAACGACGTACCAAAAATCACAGCTCTACTCTATTGACAAGTTGTCAAATAATAAAAACACCATTACGTCAACAGAGCGCGCCATTTCTTGTGTCATCGTATTTGCGTTATTGTCACATTTCAAGTTATTACGAGTTACGTATTTGTTATTGGAATACAGTGTTATACATTAAAATGATCATGAGAAGTTGAACTATCGTATTATGATAACACAAATTAGGTTCCGAATCGCGAAATCGCAGTATTTCGCCTGTGAAAATGCAGTAATTATATGTACCTACAGTGATTGTTTAATGTGAAGAAATACGTGATTTAGTGACTAAAACGTGTGTGAAATGGGAAAAACAGTGCTTAATTAGTGAGGTGATTAGATTGTTCAACTATCTACACCAAAAAACATGTGGGTTTGTGTGTTTTTTCATCCAACACCGGCTGGCAAAAATTAGTTCCCAGATGTAAACAAACAGTGAGTATCTAGTTTCATAGGAATATTTAGATATGATGCTATTGAGATATTAATGAGATTGTGGTCTTGTTGGAAAGGAAATATAGTCTAGTTTATTTATATAATGTTAAAATAGATAAAAAACTAAGAGAAAACTGATATTTCTAGCGAAATATCAGTTTTCGTAATTATTTTTTAGCTATACATTATGACTTGGAGTATATAATTAAAGTATTTCATTTTGATTTCTAGATAAGTAGATTCCTTATCTAATCAGCTTGACAACAGTAGTTTTGAAATTGCTCTAGGACTTGTAGGTTTTGAGCTACAGGTGTTTTAATCGGAACGGGCGGAAAATGTGTCAAAAATCGGCTAAAATTGTTGACACAGCGCGGTTGGGAGTTTTGACAGCTCGCGCGCAGCACTGCGCAAAGGATAACTCAGTCTAGATTTAATTCGTTAGAATTTCTTTGAAAAATCTAGATTTAGTTATTTTATTATAGCCTAAAGATTCAATTTTACGCCAGATTCGCGTATGACAAATTTATAGTCTAGAATCAAGTAATTTTTCAGTGTAAAAATGTATAGATTGCACTAGCCGTGTTATCAGATCAAAATAAAATGAAGTAATCTTTAAAGTGTTAATAGTTCAGAGTATATTAATAAAGTATTTGTAGTGGGTGTAACGTAGTATTTTAGGGTTGTATAAACATCCACAGGATATTCTCCTGTGTCTGTCGTGAAGTGTCCCAACGACCCACTTGGGAGTGTCCACGAATGGATTAACACATCAAGCGACCATTGGGTACGAATACCAGAGGGTAAACGTAGAGGTGTCCAAGTCTGTGGGATGCAGTATAGCGATGTTTTGGTAGAGAGTAAGTATAATATGAGATAAACGATTACGGGATATTGTCCAATAACCGTTGTAGAGTAACCAATTTCCAACCTTGGCAATGCCCACAAGTGGGTTAACACAACCAAGAGGCCGAAAGGGTGCCAATTATCTTTCGATAATGGAATGTGTGTGAGATGACGAATACCTAGATGATGTTTAGTTGTAGAAGAGTTGAGTAAGAGTTGAGATGAGTAAAAAGATGAAAATAATAAAATGCTTACCAAATATACTCACTTGGGGAAATGTTATTTTCGAATTTTGAGATGTACAGAATGCCTAGAAATAATTCAAGAGGGGTGAGTTAGTAAATATTTGGGCGCCAGTCTGTAACGTTACATTTTCCTGGATAGGATCCACAAAACTGTAAGGTCACTCTGAGCACTCACCTACCTAACTTTCAGTCTGGAGGGGAGCACTATTAAAAGAAATAAAAGGGACGAGTTATAAGAATTTATTAACAAAGATAATCTAAAGGCTGGAGCTACTTAATTACTAATGCCAGTGAAGCTGGCGGAAAGTACTGAAGATGAAACGCAGAATGGAATAAATAACTGAAGAACGTCCGTCTTCAGACTGTGGAGGAGGACCGAGAAACCATCAACTCTCAGGCCGTAGAGAAGGGCCGAGGGCATCTGTCTTCAGACGGTGGTGGACGGCCGAGGACCGTCAATCCTCAGGCCGTAGGAGGAGGGCCGAGGGCATCCGTCTTCAGACGGTGGTGGACGGCCGAGGACCGTCAATCCTCAGGCCGTAGGAGGAGGGCCGAGAAGCATTAAATCTTCATCAGGCTTGTGTAGCTCAAGCATCAAGGTTTCCAGGTGTTCTTGGTGAGGGTGCGGCACGGAGAGAGGCCGACTTAAAACCGAAGAATAAGGGAACTGCCCTTTTAAATATATTTATATGGAGCTTCTCAGAGGTGTTCCTGCTCTCAGCTCTGAACGTAGACTCCCCATTCCACCACCAGGCTCCTGTCAACTCCACATAATTTACATTTTAAAATTAGAAAATTATTAAAAAGAAAATCGAATGAGGTCGATGTGATTTACCTATACAACCTACAACTAGCTCTAGCAATAAATTAAAAATAAAACTAGGGTTGCCACTAACTGACATCACAAAAGTAAACAAAGATTTAATAAAGATAAAAACTTAAATAACATGAATTACAAGGTAAAAAGGCCAAAGCCGTTGCTAAGCCTCCAATAAATGACCATGAAGCTACCTAGGGAGGACAAATGCTTAAATTTTCAGGTTAATAATATCCAAACATGAAAGTAAAAAAATCATGTAAAAAACATACACATTACAGTATGAAAACTTGAAATAAACGGTTTTGGACCAGCAACGAACTCTTATGTTAAGGGGAAATACGACAAAAACAGCATTGAAGTATCAGAAAATGAGACCACGTCTCGGCCTTTCCATGCATGCAGGTGTGATTTGATCTTATTTTCTTTTAAGCTATAGGTAACAAGTCATACTCAGCGCTTCTCCTCCACTTTTATTATGCGCACTGCCAAAGTGTGGTACTCTCTGCCTGCTTCTGTGTTCCTACCCACATTTAACCCGTCTAGTGTTGCCCAAAATCGGTCTTGGTTTTGCAGTCTTGGTCTTGTTCTTGCATTTTTGCAAGACCAAGACCAAGACCGACTTATTGTAGCAAGACCAAGACCAAGACTGAACCCTGCAAGACTTGAGCAAGAACAAAACTAAGCCTGCAAGACTCTTGCGTCTTGCAGTTATACATCAATATCAATTATTTTATTTCATAAATCAGCAGATTTTTTTTAAAGTGCGATAGGGAATTAAAAATTCCTACAAACAATTTTCGTTCGTCACAAGCCACAATAGATATCCAAAAAATGATATGTCTGATACATTTTAATGTAGGTATCAAAAATTTAGTTCATTTTTTAGATTTTTCTCCTGGTAGGTAATTAAAAGTCTAGCTGATGACTAATGTTATTATTTAGAAGTATCAAGTCCAAATGAAGATGAAAAGTGATAATGTGATAATTATTATAACCGCTAGCTGTTTGTGAAGAGTTACGTACAGAAAACCATTAAAGGTAGATTGCCAGATTTTCTTTTTGCCAAGTCGGGACTTTGGAACTTTTTGAGTGAAAAAGCGGGATGTTTTCGTCGAAAGCGGGACATAGTAAAAAAACCTATATAATCAATTTTTTTAAAAATAAATGTTTATCTTTAATTTGAGTTCAAATTACGTTTACGTGACAATAGATAGCAAAAATAGCCGTAGAAAATGTATTTTAATATAATTAGGATATTTTAAATCAGATGTACCCTATCGTATAGTTGTATTATTCGCCATAAGAATAAAAAAAAAACAAAACTGAAATCAAAATCAAAAAAGTCATTACTTACTTATTATTATTATTCATGATATTTCTGTGAAGATTTAACTTCTTTTAAAGTTTCCCTTTTCTCTTTAATAAAAATGAAGAACTCTTCATAGGATAGCTGTAGATTAAACTGGATGAGTAATTCTGATTTAATTAAATTTACGAAGCATTTATTTCTTCGGATGCCAGAAATTAAACTAATCATCATTTTAAATTAATCTGGGAAAAAACGCGTTCAGGAAAGAGTTTGATGTTGGGATATCTTAATATGAAAGACACTTATAGTTTAAACAACATCCCAACCACCCATCAACATATTCCTGTTATCTTTTTTTGGAAACGGTTGAAAGGGGTGCCATATTTTGGCTTCATTACGCGCCAGGCGCGCGTTCGATTTATCCCCGAAAGGCGGGACTGAGCCTGTCCCGCGCGAGACATTGTATTTTGATTGAAAAAGCGGGACGTCTGGCAACTCTGACATAGAGTTAGTAATTACGCTTAGGTACTAAATTGCGTAATTTTTTTAAATTACTGCAAGATAATTTTATTAATTTGGTGGTTCACTATGCCTATGTCAATTTAAGCTCAACATGTACCTACTCTGTTACGTTGTTCTAAGATCTAAACTAAAGTGTTTATTATATAGCAATAGGCTAATAGGTATTTGAAAGTAGTCTAGTCCAAGTAGTAGAGTCTTGCAAGACTTGCGAGACTCTTACTGCAAGACCAAGAGACCAAGACCAGGTGTATTGACGCAAGACCAAGACTGGCTAAGGTCTCGTCTTGGTCTTGCATTTGGGCAACACTAAACCCGTCGTCTGCCTTCAAAGCAAGAGTGAACAGGCATCTTCTGAGCACGTTAGTTCCATCATAGACCTCATCCATCGCTTTCCATCAGGCGTGATCGAGGTCAAAAGCAGGCCCATTTTCTAATAAAAAAAAGCTTGCTTTACTAAAAGGTTTCATTACATGATCTAACTAACCAGCCAAAATGACTAGGCAAGTCTATTTCCAATTAACTGTTCTATTTAGGTATAATTTTGGAAAATCTGACATCCTACATCGGGGTTGATATTTCATTAGGCCCTGATTTTCAAAGGTCATTGACTCGTATGAACTTTGCCACCAGTTGCATGTAGGTTTTGCCCAAAGTTCATGGAAGTTCATGACATAAACACCAAATTGAGACGTAATACATTTACCACCTTGTAAGGAAATTAATTTCAACTTTCAGATGAGTAATTTAATAGAACTATTTAAGGTGAAAGCGTCAGGGTAGCCCGCGAAATTCAAATTTTCTTACGTTTTTTGCAATTTGCGGACCAGTGCTAGGTTGTATGTTGATTAAAATATTGTTCGCGATTGTAAGACGTATGTAGTTACAGAATTATAATCATCAAAATCATCAATACAACCCTCCAAGTTCATAAAGGTCTAGCAATGACTTTGACCTTGAAAAAATCGTTCCTCGACTTATATGAACTTAGAGGGTTGTTTTGATGATTTTGATGATTATAATTCTGTAACTACATACGTCTTACAACCGCGAACAATATTTTAATTAACATACAACATAACACTGGCCTGAAAATTGCAAAAAACGTAACAAAATTTTAATTTCGCGGACTGGTTGGAGCATTCACCTTAAGAGGTGATCAATTTTGTCTTCAAGCGCTGTTTATTTATAAGGCATACAAAAGGAAATTAAGAATTTTCATAAAAGATGCGATTTCATAGATGATACGTCCGCCGACCATCAAAGGTCGCAAATTCGAAATATCTAATAATCTCTTACGGGTCAATTCTACATCAATTAATATAGTATATTTCATTACAAGTGCGGAAAGGCTGTCATTGCAAAGAGTTCCGACCAATGTCTACCCGAGCCGAGGTGCAGCCGAAGGCGAGGGTTGACAGTCGGAACAAGTTGCAATGACGGTTCCGCAAGTGTACTGAACGACTATTTTTAATACAGTTGCGAAAAAATGAAGCAATTTAATAAAATAATAAAAACACAATAAACTCGCAAAGAAAATTTCTGGAAAATGGCGCCAACCGTAGAATATAAGCAGAGTTTTTTTTTCTTCACCCATTTTGGTAGGCAAAGGGAACTATCCATACAGCTTAGTCTTCAGTAGATTTTTTTATATTGATATGAAATGAAATTTAATGAGATGAAATAAAATGAAACCTAACCTAACTCATTCAATTAAATCATTAAATCTGATATTGAAATAAATTAGTAGCTTCTTTTTAGAAATATACGTATTTGTATGAATCACAAAAACTCTTTATTAAGAACTTCATGGTTGGTTTTTCTTTTTAATAGACATTATTTTGACAGTTGGGAAAGAGAACGCACTAGTTCGGGAAAGCTAGTATGTAATAGCCCACTTCCCGAACGCTATACGTCCCTGCAATACACCACTTTTTGAGCAACTGTATTAAAAAGATACATACAATAGCAATTACGTTTTTTACGAAAAAACCGGAAAAATAACCGTGGTGATTTCGTAAGAATTTCGAGCAACCGTAACAATTATTTCCAAGTGACTAGGACAACATAAACGCCACGGTAATCTTATTCCGTCCTTCGGGATATTTTGATTGAGTAAGAAAAGGTTTATTATTTTTGTTCCCGGTGACCAAATTGGACTCCTTCGGATTGTAGGTTAATAAAATACGCTGAAGGTTAAGAACTTGGGAAAATTAGGCTTTTCCCGCCGTGAATAAAATGCTTTTGTTTTTGTTAAACAAAGAGAATCTATTTTCGTAACATTAGATATTATAAATAATAGTACTTACCTACCTAATGGAAAGCTAGTTTGTCGATTAATTAATGTCACTACACAACAACAAAACCTAATTATTTGACATGTGAAGGCGATACATGACTTGCAATTATACAAGGATAACATGAATTTAGGGCGGCATTACCATGTATTGTAATAAAGAACTTGCAAGTCACTATTCTGAATGTTATAAGCTTATGGGGCAAGTCAGCGGTCCACCTGATAGTAGATGGTCTTTAACCTGGACATTTGCAATTTTATTTTGTTATCCTAGACCCAAACCCTGCAATGTGTCATTTGAATGGAAGTAAATACACCGTCCATACCATTCAACCGAATCTCAGTCAGAATATGGCGACAAATACCGGATGACTTTTTTATCACTTTCCAAAAAACCGGCCAAGAGCGTGTCGGGCCACGCTCAGTGTAGGGTTCCGTAGTTTCCCGTCGGTCACAATAAGTGTTCCCACTTATGAGTTTAAAGGTGGGTATCCATTATGTAAAAATGCTTGCATATATACGAATATACTACAAACTTAGTCCAGAAATTATTTTGTACAACTTTTTGTCTTTTTTGTACAAAAACTGTTGTTTCCATCAAGTTCAAAATGATTTTCCTAGAAAGTCCTTATAAAGTTCTACTTTTCAGATTTTTTTCATATTTTCTAAACTTATGGTCCAAAAGTTAGAGGGGGGGGGGGGGGGGACACATTGTTTTGTTGTTACTTTTGGAGCGATTATTTCCGAAATTATTGACATTATCAAAAAATGATTTTAGGAAACCCCTATTCATTTTTAAATACTTTTCCAACAATATATCACACGTTAGGGTTAAAATAAAAAAAAATGACTTCCCACTTTACATATAGGGGGGCTACCCTAATAAAACATTTTTTTCCAATTTTTATTTTACTACTTTGTCGGCGTGATTGATATACATATTGGTACCAAATTTCAGCTTTCTAGTGCTAACGGTCACAGAGATTAAGCGAGGACGGACAAACGGACGGACGGACGGGCTGACATGGCGAAACTATAAGGGTTCCTAGTTGACTACGGAACCCTAAAAAATGGGTATAAGTGAACGGAGTAGAAGCTTATGGCATACCTAGTTTTTTTTTTCTTTTTTCCACAGCTTATAAAAAAATTGATCTATCATTAAAAAACGCTACAGATTTCAAGTAAACTTTTCATATTAGAACAAAGAAAGAGGAATTTTGAAAAAAAAAAATAAAAACATCGAATTTCAAATCATACCTACGCAATACGCGTACCTATGATTTCAATTCCGATTTTTTTGTTTTCACAAATAAAATTAAAAAAAACTAAGTATGTCATTTGCTTCTACTTCGTTCACCTATTATACCCATTTTTTAGGGTTCCGTAGTCAACTAGGAACCCTTAGAGTTTCGCCATGTCAGCCCGTCCGTCCGTCCGTCGCTTAATCTCTGTGACCGTTAGCACTAGAAAGCTGAAATTTGGTACCAATATGTATATCAATCACGCCGACAAAGTAGTATAATAAAAATTGGAAAAAAATGTTTTATTAGGGTAGCCCCCCTATATGTAAAGTGGGAAGTAATTTTTTTTTATTTCAACCCTAACGTGTGATATATTGTTGGAAAAGTATTTAAAAATGAATAGGGTTTCCTAAAATCATTTTTTGATAATGTCAATTATTTCGGAAATAATCGCTCCAAAAGTAACAACAAAACAATGTGTCCCCCCCCCCCCCCCTCTAACTTTTTTTTTGGAAAGTGATAAAAAAGTCATTCTGTATACGGGGAAGCCGGATGGTAGCCCACGTTTTTTGCAAGGTCAATGTCAGGTTGTATGTAGATTCTTAATCAGCTCTTGGTAGGCCTGAAACTGACCTGCAAATTGCAAAAAACCTAAGAAAATTTGAAAAACCATACAGTATTAAGGCGATTTTAATGTTTGCCGTAGCCCTAATCATCAATTATAGCCATGATGTCACAATTAGCCATATTACCTACATTTTGCCACTTCCCACGTTCTGTAGTTATTGCCATACCAATGTTTATTGCATTGTCAGTGCGGGCAATAGAACGTTATTAGCTGTTTTGATTTGCCATTCACACATACCCTTGCATGCGTTGTGTTATTGGTAAACGGAAAATTTTGGATTTGGACATTTATATTAATTTCATCTGAGAGGTCTGGGCCCAGCAGCAGGGCACTTGAAAGGCTAACGGTACGTAATTGACTATCAGTGGGAATCTCATAGTTTTGTTTTGATTGAAGCGAGCTCAACAACAGCCCATAACGTCCACTGCTGGACATAAGCCTCTCCCATGATGGGAGGAATCTGCCGTAATCTCCACGCTTGGCAGGCGGATTGGAGATCGCAATGATGAAAGACTAACAGAAAACGCTGCTGCCCATTCTCAGGTCTACGGAGGCGCAAGGTGTTCTGCCTCAGACATTAGTCGCCTTATACGACACCCGTGAGTGTAATGGGTTGGTTCTATTCTACTCTGCCGGATACCACACGGCTGGTACACGGAAGCGAGCTCATTTTTTTTGTTGCGTTTACGACATTATGAGAAAGAGACATTTTACAACCAGCAGACATTTTGCGAAAGAGACAATTTGCGCCTGAGGCTTTTAAAATTGCTACCTATTGAAGTTTCGCTTGGTAATTTGATCCTGTATAGCGGGATGCAAAAATATAGAAAAAAAATTCAAACAGGCAGCAATTGCCCCGGTAGTAAAATCGACCTTTTCATTAAACTTACCAATTTACCAATATTGAAAAATATTGGTAAATTGGTATTTTCCAATATTGGTAAATTGGTAAGTTTAATGAAAATTCCATCAAGTTGTACTATTACCATTATTACTATCCCCGACCGTGTCAATAACAAAAAATATTACAGCATATTAGTTTTGGCAAGCATTTAGATATTTTACGTATCATAAAACTATTTTATTACAGAAACTGCTCTTGACATTCTTAAGAGGGAGCATCGTTAAAACATATTATGGGATCTACTACTACTGTGACACTATGACAAAATGGTGCTTTTGTTAGGGTGAGTATCCACAATGTTTGTTCACTCACTGTTTGTCCATTGAGTTTTTACCATTGATTTGCACATGTTTCGTGTATATTCCTTCCGTAAAAACTACCACCTCAAGTTCCACAAAACTAACGTCCCGTTCACGAATACAAGCGATGCAACTTGCGACGCGATTTGCGTCAACGATATGGACTTGTTTTCTTCGCGTCGCAATCGCAAGTCGCGTCAGGGTGATAGCCGAGTGCAATTAGACAAAAACCGGCCAAGTGCGAGTCGGACTCGCGCACGAAGGGTTCCGTACCATTATCTATACATGAGACAAAACCGCAAAAAAATCACGTTTGTTGTATGGGAGCCCCCCTTAAATATTAATTTTATTCTGTTTTTAGTATTTATTGTTATAGCGGCAACAGAAATACATCATCTGTGAAAATTTCAACTGTCTAGCTGTCACGGTTCATGAGATACAGCCTGGTGACAGACAGACGGACAGACGGACAGACAGCGAAGTCTTAGTAATAGGGTTCCGTTTTTACCCTTTAGGTACGGAACCCTAAAAATACTCAAAAGGTGGAACAAAGTTTATAGTGGTCGGATTCATGGGACTTTTTTGATTGAGTTCCTAGAGGAGTGGGGAAGAATGTTAAAAAAAAAAAATCTGCAGCTCGCGACTATTTTTTTTTTTTGTCCCATCTTTGGAATATTTTTTTTTGTTCATGAATAACTTCAAATTCGACGGATTCATATTGTAGCGTAATAGTGTGACTGTGTGACCTACGTGCATCCATTAAACGCTAATTTGGCCTGTTTCTTTGTTCATTGTTGTCGATATAATGTATATTTCAAGTATTTTTGAAAAATTCCTATTTTCTGCAATTATTTCTAAAATATCGAATTTTAAGACTAAGATTTCGTTTGAAATTGGTAACTGATGCTTTTTCACAGATAACTGGTCCAGAAATTATTAATAAAGACCACTTTCATGAGTGTAGTGACTTAAAATTAATTCGAAAATGTTAGAAAATCGTCTATGTTAATGAGAGCATTTTTTTTTCCAAATACTGCTATGAAACTCAATGTGCAAATTGTTGTTTTAATCCTCATTTTATTAGCTATCTTACGAGGTATAATAACTAGAAAAATATTTAAGGATACTTGGTAAATATTGGTTACTGCTGAAAAAGTAAAACATGACAAAATGCCTCTATCGCTAAGAAGTGGGAGTGGTATCGGTATCGGTATTGATTTAAATTGCGAGCAGAGACCCAAACTTGCAATTTATCTTAGTTAGAAATCGTGAGAAATTGTTACGTTATAATGAGAGGTTTTCTTTTTGAGGTATTAAAAAAAACAAGTTTCCAAGAAATCTATAGATGGCGTTGAACTACTATGATAGTTGATGCCAAAGCCAAAACGCTTGGAAAAAAAAACATTGTGTCACGTCACATACGCTTGTTGAATGACACTTTCGTTTTCTTATCCTTCCGAATAAAACCTAGTTTTCTCGCACTTTGTTAAAATCAGTTTTTTTAGGTTCCGTTCCTTGCATTATCATACTAACTCCTAGCGTCATCTATCCAGCGGCTAGGGAAGATCTAAAAAGAAAATCCCTCATTACGAAAAGGTTTGTGAATTTACCAGCGGCCCATTCCACCTTCGTCAGCAATAATCAACATTTGTCGAGTTCCACCAATTATTTTTTTAGTTTTTGTTATCTGTGGACAGCAGATATAATAAAGATCATATGTTCAGGTTAAGATTTTTTTTTAACTTTCTTCTCCACTCCTCTAGGAACTCAATAAAAAAAGTCCCATGAAAATCCGACCACTATAAACTTCGTTCCACCTTATTGTCTAATTGCACTCGACTATGACTTGTGCCGTGGCTTCTTTTGTTTTCTCCGCAGCCGCCTGTTGCAACACGTGTGTCGCATGCGCGCATGGATCGTGGACAAGTCGTAGGTATTGTGCACCACAGTAATAATATCCGTGATATTACCGTGCCACAGTCTCTTGAGACCAAACGAGTGTAATTTTTTGAGTCGCGTAATTTCAGTTCTGGGTCGCATAGGCGCATTTTACGTCGTGACGTGACGACGCGACGACTTAAAATATGTATGAAACCGATAAAGTTAATTTGGCCTCACCATATCGAAGTGAATACCCAGCTTTACAATTTCATTGTAAACAAAGTATGTTGTTAAGAGGGTATAAACGGGTGTGAAGCGTTTAGTACTAAAATGTGGTATTCGAACCATCATGTTACGGCACGTTAATTTCCTTTGGACTTTGTTTAAGTTAGATGTGGGTACCTATTAGCATTGATCTGGAAGTCGCATTAGAAATAACTGAATTGCAAGAAATTGAATCACTACTAAGTATTAAAAAGCCATTTTCTTAATGGAATTCATTGATTAGGTTTAGTTTTACAACGCAAAAAAACGAAAATGGTAAAAGTCACACGTTCATGAATGTTATAACAATTTCGTAACAAAATAAACAGATAAATTTTCTTCCTATTGTGTAATGTCTTTGTTTATTAATAAACCACAAACAACAATGGACTAGGGAATAAGTTGATTGATTCATGATTAACTTGTCGGCCTCTTGAGTACTAGGCTCACATGAATGTAGAGTAAGTTAATGAATTTCCTATTTCATGCCACCTGGAAAATCTAGAACACAACTTGGTGATCATAGGAAAACTAATAAACAATAAATGAGTAAAAAAATATTAGAATTCACTATAGCAGCTTTGGAGCCAATAATTAAAATTTATTAATATTATAAAAAATAGGTACTTCATTCTTCATCGTTTCTGTTAAGTCAAAAAGTAACTCAATTATATTTGGACTTAAGATACCTATTACACATCCTGCTATAGTAAAATTTCCAAGTTCCAAAGTCAACCGAACTCGTGCTTCACATACAGCGTTTTTTTTCACATAGTGAGAGACGGCAAATGGTACACAACTACACATAAAACACCAACAACAACTATACATTACCCAGAAAGTAATGTTTTCATTCACATGAATTCACGAGCAATTAATTCATCAAAGTAAACATAACCTTGGACTCCTTTCCAATAAAGAATCACCAAAAAGGTGGTGTCCATCCAAGTAGTCCATAAATAATATCTGAAACTAGGACTTCAGAAGTTACCAGACACCTTTATCACTAACTTGAAATGACAGCTACTTATAATATCAAACAATACAATATAATAGCAATCGTAAGTAGTTCTCGTGTTAAATGTGTCACTTATCGTAACTGTAACTTATGGACAATCGTAAGTGGGTCAGAATGTGGCCTTGCGTTTCGGATTTCGTGGAATGTTCCATGTCGACAAATTGTCCTTGTACTAAGGGCTCGTATGTCACAATTTAGGGGAAACTCGAGCACACCACACACCTTCAATAGCAATTTATGGTTCTTGGCTCTCATTGCAAATGTGTACTAGAACACTCGTCTTCTCCGAATAAGATGCCTTGTTAAATCTAAACTCAGGCACGCAGTATTCTAAAACGATGCTTGTACCGGATTTGAGTTTAGAAACTTGTTTGTCAATATTTTTATTTTCTCAAACATGCTATGAAAGTTGAGCATTATTTTGACAACCTTCGAGATAAATCGAAATTGCTGTAGTGGCCAGATCATGAGACCAGCGGCCGGCAAAAGTTGTATGAAAATTCATATCTGTCGTGTTTAGCGGCCAAATAAATTACATAATAAACTCATAACTGTCGTGTTATTTAAAAATGGAACGATCTTTTACTCTAAAACATGGCAACCAAGGAGGTAACTTATCAAAGGTTTTATTTAAATTTCAAATTAAATTTCAAATAGAAAGCGGTTTATTGAAAAAAAAAACGAACTCTTCAACGCGAGAGTTAATTTCCTCGTATTTTTGAGAAAAGTACTATACAAGCCTTGGCCACAACTAGGCATTGATGTACCTAGGCATTGAGGTACTTACGTATGTGTGCGGCTTCACCTCGGCCCACATTTACACGTTCGTCCATCAATGCCTCTGGTGCTGGCCGCTGCAGTAATGTACTAAGTATCTATAACACTAAAAACGGGATAGGTACCTATTTACCCTAAATTTCGGGAACTCAAAATAAATATAGTAAACATGGTAAATAACTCGTTTTTAGTGTTAATAAAAGTGTAAGTGACCATGTCAGTTTAAAACATAATTATAGGTGTTATTGTGCTATGTCGGCAGGCTGTGACGGTGTCATCGGGCGATAAATCGGGGAGTCTATCGTCGCGTCATCGCATAACACGGCCCTCATGAGTTGTGGCGATGTCTCAGGTGAACCGGGATATCGCCTTATGAGTTTGGTGCCCGCGGAAGCGGGCTGTGCTAGATGAGTTGCGAACGTCATGCATAGCAATTCTCGCTGCCTACCCACTATGACAGTAGGCTCACGGGCGGTGGCGGCGGTGTTTCTTAGTGGGCGCAAGCCCCACATAGCCAAATCGTCTCCCCGGACGGTGTGGTATGTGTTAGGCATTTTTCAACGTAAAAAAAAAGGTGATGCGGCTGTCTTATCTATCTCCAACTGAAATCAATAAGTTCCTTTGAGAGGGGAATCAATTAAATACGATCATAATCATAGGCGAAGAAACAACTTTAATTATTTACGGAAAGCCAGCAAAGAAATACATCTTAAGCCCTGTTGATTCTCACCGAAGCTGCGAAGGTCCTCCTAACATTACATAATAGTATTACATTACAGATCGACGAATCCCAAACAATAACAATTCTTTGTTCTCCTTACATCCTGGTACTCCTAGCTACAATTCCGATAAATTGTAACAACATCTGTCGTTACATGTGGCATTCGAATATTGCGTGTCCTATTTACCCAATCGTCTGTCTAGTGGAACAAAATGTTACACCTTTATAATAATAGCGTCTTTTTATTCTTTTGGTATTGTAGGGAATCGAGGTCAAGAATTGAATACGTCCTTCTGGTGTATTTTTATCCGATTGCTGAGAAAAAAATGGCGTTTAAGATTGTATAAAAACACAAGATGTAGGTATACCATGGATTGTTAACCAAACAAGAATACATAGCGTCTGTACGTGCAAACTTTTTCACCGCGGGTAACACCGTGGGCGCAACTAGTAACAAAATACGTTAACAATTGAATTTTACCATCAATGGGGTGGCTAAGGCAAAGTAAATCTCAGATGGCGCCACCATAGTTGGTCTCAATCTGACCAATGAGGTTAAGCTATTTTGAAATATAAAATGACATTACCACATTTTCAACCAATGACGATGTTTGGGTACCAATACCAACTATGCTAGCGCCATTAGTTCCACACAGTTAGCCTTCCTATTCCAGCAATATGAAAAGGTATAATCGAACTCAGTGTTTGATGATTAAAAGAAGGCTATATTTTTTAATGTTTAGAGGGTTCGCCTACCCCGAAAAATGTACGGTAACAATATTTTAGTACATACTACCTTATCATAAATTATTTTACCTACACGGTAATAAAACGTTAAGAGGTGAAAATGTAAATGCCATATTTTATTTATAAAACAAAAAGGAACATTTTATTAGAAATCCATTCGTGACTTAAACGTTTAACCAGGAATGATTTCAGGTAAAACAAAGCATGATTTATTTTTAAGTAAAACATTTACAATAGCCCTGGAACAACAGAAAAAAGCTACTACTTAAATTAAAACCGTATTTTACAATGGAAGTGCGAAGTACTTAACTAAATTGGTAATTATTTTAACACGTGGGTTTTTATTCCCAAAGGACTTTGATTATTTCAAATTAAATTCTTTTGCTCAACCCTTCTTACACGTTTTTAATAAAAGTTCAAGCGTTTTCTTGAACTTTGAAATAAAACAATAAAATTCACTTAAAGACCTTTACGACTGTATACTCTAGGGGTGAGTAGAAACGTAACTTGTAGGTCTAGCCCAAGAAATGCAAAGGCTAAAGAACTTTTCCCATGGGTGTTGTAACAGGTGACTGGGCACCGGCTACGCTTCAGGCTATCTCCTATTCGCCTGCACTCCTGGTGATTATAGTGTGATTTCCCATAAGCCCCATGGGGAATAGTCCGGACTTTTATGAGTGAATGCGTGAAAATGTATCAAACAAACGTCCCGGGAAAATCCTACGATTTAAATATTCCCAGGTGACTTCAAATGGTCGAATTTAGATACCAGCAAGGCCGTTGCTATAGAAACCCCATGATTTCTATGGGTACAGCCTTGATAGAAAGCCTTCAAAGATTGGCGCGGACACGTGCAACTAAATATTTGCCTTTTAAATGACGATACAAATTGTTATGTAATTGGCGAGTTTATGTTTAACGATGTTTTTGTACTTAAAATTGTGAACTTGTTAACGATATTCAAGTTATATTAACAGCGAGAGAGTTTCTTCAGACAATGCATTCAAACTTCTCTGTTTGGTGGTTTGGCCCTTATCGAACTGGACTTTCCGTTCCCGATCGCACGCACACTAACGCTGTCAATTGTATCGGTATGCACTCGGCCACCTGTCGAATTTTCTATGTGTGAACAGGATGGGGGAGAGCACGGGATATTGGTAATATTGATCGGTTCGGAAGAGCTCCTCGCGCTTCATGTGAGCCTAGTACTTTCCGATCAGTTGTCCATTATCGGTAATCGCCGATACGCTGCCAATACGATTCGGTTGAACTGTTTTCATTACATTGTTGATCAATGGGATCGCTACGCTAGTTTGTAACTTATTTGAAGTTTTATAGATTGGTATTAAACAAGCAGAAAATTCTAATTAGTTATTAATTTTTTGACAAGATGATAATGATTGACCAATAATAGAATGCAAAAGAATGAATAGAACCGATAACCGTTTGCGCTCTTTGTGATGTTGTCTCTTGTCATTTTTGTGGCGGAAGAAAAGCGTGAAAAGCTCACTTGCTACTTGTGTCACATCGCATCATAATTTTATTTTCAATACACTTCCTCGAAAACTGGTCCCTAGCGCACTACGATTAGGTACAACATGCAATGTATTTCACACACGTGCGATTTTTGCCACTTTCCCGCACGTGTGCGGGAATGAAAATTGCCACAGATAACTATACTTATACTTAGTCCAATGCCTATAGTCTGAGGTGAATGTTTTTTTTTTAATTTTTGCATAGCACTACGCGTCTTTACGGCATACATATTTTTTGAATATTCAAATTGTGTTTATAAATAGAATTTCATAGATAAAAATGATTATTTAAAACTAATCTATTTACAAAACACAAATTAACATTTAGTTGTGTTCTGAATAAAATTCAAAAATATAAAATAAATCTATTTTTTATATTAGGCTGTTTAACGGCTTCATACCATTGTGCATTGCCTCTCTTTCAACCTGGCGAGACCAAAGCGCGAAAAAAAAAGAAAATTTAAGTCATAGTTTCTTAATTCGTGACAAAAATATTATTCGTTATTTTAGTTTATTTCTTCAAAAGTGTATTGAAAAACGTCGTTTGATACACGTGGACATTTGTTATTGCAATTCTCGGCTCAAAAACACCCTCGCCTACGGCTCGGGTGTTATAATTCCACCTCGATTGCAATAACAAACTTTCTCCACTTGTATCAAAATGTACTATTTCAATACACTTTCTCGAAAACTGGTCCATAACGCACTATGATTAGGTACAACATGCAATGTATTTCACACAAGTGTGTTTTTTCCATTTTCCCGCACGCGTGCGGGAATAGAAATTGCCACAGATAACTATACATATACTTAGTCCAAATTGGTTCAATGCCTATAGTCTGAGGTGAATGTTTTTTTTTTTTTATTTCGGCAAAGCACTACGCATAAATATTATTTGAATATTTAAAATTGTGTTTATAAAGAGAACATCATAGATAAACATGATTATTAAAAACTAATAGTTATTTTTATACACAAATTAAAATTTATTTGTGTTCTGAATTCAAAAATATAAAATAAATCTATTTTTTATATAAGGCTGTTTAATGCCTTCATACCTTTGCCTCTCCTTCAACCTGGCGAAAGCAGAGTGTGAAAAAAAAAGAAATTTAAAATCATAGTTTCATTTCGTGACAAAAATATTTTTCGTTATATTTTATTTTATTTCTTCAAAAGTGTATTGAAAAACGTCGTTTGATACACGTGGACATTTGTTATTGCAGTTCTCGGCTCAAAAACACCCTCGCCTACGGCTCGGGTGTTATAATTCCGCCTCGAATGCGATAACAAACTTTCTCCACTTGTATCAAAATGTACTATTATTTACGATACTTGCAATGTCTTCAGAATGACACGACGCACAGTGGATCGTCCCCATACAAGAGGTAGGACATAGAATGAAAAATTAAAAAAGTATTTAATTTAAAAAATATATATATACAGTTGCATTCCTCTATTGAAGAACAACAAAAAATGTTACTACGCTTTTTTTATTTGACCAGCACTTTAGGAGCTATTCGATGAAAACTGTTATTTTTGTATGGAAACGAACACAAAAATGTCTGTATCTCATGATTCCCTCCTTGTTTCGATTTGCGGTTTTCACTACTGTCTTTTACCTATTTTATGCCACGTTTTCTTCAAGGACACATGGTGCCCGCAGAGCGCCCCTTTCGAGATATTTTGCCTATAGTAACTATCTTTGTTATTGTATTACTGATGGAATGGAGGTACATTAAGTATACTTATTACTGAGAATTAGTCATCACTAAGTAGTTCCTTAAATAACAGGTGCATTTGTGAGTACTTTAATGACTTATTAACGCTTTTGTTGCAATATAACAAAAGCGTTAATGAGTCATTAAGTAACGACTACCAGTACTTGCTTAATCTAATTAGTTATTGTAATTACCATGTTAACAGCCCTTAAGCTCTGAATTGTGATTGGCTCATATGTCATCATTAGCTTATCAAATTCATTACCAGTTGCAACTTGCTGCCCTATATATTTTAGTGTGTTTTGCAAATATTATTCAGTTGTAATTTCAACCTCTACCAAGTGTTGTCATTATGGCTTTCCGTGGGTTTTCTACTTATCTTGATCTTTATGTTGCTCTTCGTAATCATAAAGATCTTCGTGACTATGAAAATTTATGTAATACATTGAAATCGAATAGTAACGTCCAGTTAATTGAAAATGATGTGTCGGATCTAAAGAACTGGTGTCGACGATTTTGCTATCGGGTTTACTCCAAATGGGTGCAATCAAGAAGGACAGTCGACAAGTTCATGGACAAGAACAGAGAGTGGTTAAGTTCCGATATCATTTTTGGCCAAATTGCTTTAAGGAAAATATTGTTCACACTGAAGAAGCAAAAGATGAGACAGAAGAGGTAATCAGTCCATCAAAATCAGATGCATCAACTTCAACATTTAAATCTCCTCGAAAACGCTTTGAAGATTTATCCAGTAGACAGAAAAGAAGACGTGTTGATGAAAATATGGCTAGTTGCAGTCGTCCAGATGAGCTTTTACATACTGTTGAAAGTGCACTTAAGTCTGCCGGAAAAAATGATGTGGCCAGAATCATGAAGCATTTGCTGGGAAATCCTGAACATGTCTCAACCGTTCTGAATGTCCTGGAAACTAAACAGAATACTTTGCTTCGTGAAGTTCCTACTCACAAAGCACTTGCTCTTTACGTTCACATGCAGTTATCCAAGTGGCGTTACATCACACTAAAGGGACTTTATTTTTAAAGAAGGTCATGCGAAATATCCAAGCTATTACATGTTAGTGAAAGAAAAACTTAAGTGTTACCCGGCAAAAGAAGACGTAACTGTGACTGATACTTCCGCAAAGATACGACTCCAAGCCCTCCTTGATCTCACAGTTAGGAGGCTGATCGATTCACTTGAACCGAATTTTGATGCTGGTGAACAACTTGTGCTTCACAGTAAATGGGGTTTTGATGGAGCTTCAAGTCAAAGCATTTATCATCAAAGAACAACAAGTGAACAAGATTTATCCAGTGTATTTATGGCAAGTCTTGTACCTCTTAAGTTAGTGACTTCTAGTGGAAACACAATGTGGCAGAATGATCGGCCATCGTCAACCACATATTGTCGTCCGATTTCATTTACGTTTATGAAAGAAACGGAAGCAAATGTAAAGGCTGAAATGGATATATTTGAGACCGAGATTCGTGAACTGAACCCAACTGCTTGCGGCAATGCTACTGTTACGCACAATCTGTGGTTAACCATGATTGATGGTAAGGTACATTCAATCATATCGGGAACATCGGCAGCAGTATGTGATTTGTGCAAAGCTCGCCCAAGTGAGATGAATAATTTGGAAGAAGTGAGAGCTAAACCTGTGAACGAAAATTTATACAAGCATGGATTTAGTTCGTTGCATGCTTGGATTCGGTCTATGGAGTGTTTATTACACATTGCCTACAGAATGGACATAAAATCATGGCAAGCAAAAGGTGACGATAATAAAAGAATTGTTAAAGATAAGAAAGAAGCTATTCAAGCTGCTTTCCGAAGAAACACAGGCTTACTTCTGGATGTTGTAAAGCAGGGTAGTGGCAATACAAACACTGGAAATACTGCTAGAAGGTTTTTGCAAACCCTGAAACGACTGCGGAAATTACAAAATTAGACGTCAATTTAATTAGAAGACTCGCTGTAATTTTGCAATGCATTTCCTCAGGCGAAAAAATTGAAATCCAAAAGTTATATTGTGATGAAACAGCAAATTTCTTCGTACAGATATATCCATGGTATAACATGCCATCAAGTTTGCATAAATTGCTGATTCATGGATCGCAGATAGTGGAACACCTATCAGTAGTGCCTATAGGTTTTTTGTCTGAGGAAGCATCTGAAGCAAGAAACAAGGATTTTCGTAAATTTAGAGAAACTCATACGCGAAAGCACAGTAGCATCGCCACTAATGAAGACATTCTTCATAATCTTCTTTTATCTTCCGATCCTCTTCTAACGAGCCTACGACCGAGGATGCCCAATAGAGTTAAAAAATCTTCATTTAGAGAACTGGACGATTTGCTCATACATGACCAGAGTGAATTGGAGCTTATTGACATTTCAACAGATACAATAGTTGGAGCAGTTTCGGAATGTAGTGACATTGAAGAAGATGACGACAATAATGATCATGATGTCGTTATTGATGAAGACGAAGAAAATATAGTTTAAGTCTTATAGTAATATAATTGTTAGTAACTTTAAGGTAGTATTAGTTTATTTATTTTTTATTATAATCAATATTTACAATTTAGTTATTAGTAATTGTTTTATTTTTTATTTATAAATTATTATAGGTTTAAGTGTAATTTATTTAAAGATTTAAATATATTTTACAGTGTTATATTATATAAATAAAAAAATTATAAATACGTATTTTCTTATTTATCAACATCATAAAACATTTCTTTTCTGTTTGATTTGTTATTGTTAATGCGATGTCACAACTCATAACGGATTTTTTTTTTTTCAATATACATATAGAACTCACTAATGTACCTTTTCTTCATTTAACTTCAATTCTTATGTGTAATTCTTAGTAATTATAATAAATAATTAAGCAAGTACTGGTAGTCGTTACTTAATGACTCATTAACGCTTTTGTTATATTGCAACAAAAGCGTTAATAAGTCATTGAAGTACTCACAAATGCACCTGTTATTTAAGGAACTACTTAGTGATGACTAATTCTCAGTAATAAGTATACTTAATGTACCTCCATTCCATCAGTAATACAATAACAAAGATAGTTACTATAGGCAAAATATCTCGAAAGGGGCGCTCTGCGGGCACCATGTGTCCTTGAAGAAAACGTGGCATAAAATAGGTAAAAGACAGTAGTGAAAACCGCAAATCGAAACAAGGAGGGAATCATGAGATACAGACATTTTTGTGTTCGTTTCCATACAAAAATAACAGTTTTCATCGAATAGCTCCTAAAGTGCTGGTCAAATAAAAAAAGCGTAGTAACATTTTTTGTTGATCTTTAATAGAGGAATGCAACTGTATATATATATTTTTTTAATTAAGTACTTTTTTAATTTTTCATTCTATGTCCGACCTCTTGTATGGGGACGATCCACTGTGCGACGTGAACAACGCATGGGAAAAATATAAGATTTTAGGCATACAACGAAGTATTTGTACCAAACATTTGTAAACCAAACAGGATCCAGACATCTAAATAAACAAAAGTTTACATGTACTTTGTATTAAGTTAACGTGATTATTAAGTTTAAGTTTTTAATCAATCTACAGTTTGTGTTCATATAACTTTACTGGGTTATGTTAGCATAAATTAGTGTAAAACGAATGTTGGTCGCCCAATAATATTAATTAAATTAACTTCTCCTTGTTAATTTTAGTAATATGTGTGTAACACAATATGTGTTTGTGTTTCACGAAAGAAACTTCGTATTCGTGTTAAGGGCCTATACTAGGGAGTATGAAAATGGCTTAGCATGATCCTCCGTTACGCCTAAAACACTGCCGCATTAATTTTGAAATAAATATATGGTAAAGTTGAGGATTAATGCTAAGTACTATGCATGACGAAAACACGATTCCATAAACTTTTCTCGATAGAAAAAAAATCCAAAGTTACCTCCTAATCGAACAATAAACCACTGGTAGGTATTCAAAAAGTACTTCAAATTAGATGTTTTTTTTATTTTGTTAGTCCAATGAATAGATTTTTTGTAAATCCCAAAAAAATCTCTCATTTTGCTCTATTAGTCCGCAGTAACTGACGTAACACTTTGTAGTGCAAGCTGATAAGAACTTTATTCTAACAGTATTTCAAACGAAGTTTGAACCACCACAAATGGAGTTGCTAATTTTAGGGTTAGAAGGGCCTTAACATAATAATAAAATTGCAAGAATTATTAACAATATGCCAGAATTTATCAAGCAAGACCATGAACAAATTTTGCACTTCTCTTCTCTTCTCTCTCTCTTCTTCAACCCTTGGCCACCCAATGCTGAGTGTAGGTCTCTTCCAAATCTCTCCACTTTTGGCGGTTTTGTGTCATGGCTAACCAGTTTCTTCCGGCCACTTTAATGAGATCGTCTGTCCACTCAGACGGTTGTCTTCCCACATTCCTTCGTCCCGTCCGTGGTCTCCACTTCAGCATTTTCTTCCCCCATTTTCCATCCAGTCTACGGCATATATGGCCCGCCCACTTCCACTTTCTTTTTGCTATCACTACCGCTATGTCCGTGAGTCTCGTTCGTCTCCGTATTTCGGTATTTCTCACCCGGTCATAGAGGGAGATGCCCAACATGGCATATTTTTGCACTTACACCAGAGCAATCCCTCTCAGTCAATTGGCTTCAAGTACTAGGACCTTATAAGTAACAGAAAGCAACTTTTAGTTTCCGGAAAATTGACAAGAAGGAAAGACTAGGTCCTAAAAAATAAAATAGGTAGTAGGTAAGTCTAAACGCGAAGTCGGATAAAACCACATATTTTGGGTATCAAACGACGATAGTTTATCCTTATGAATCATTGTTTTGGACGAATGTACATTTGAGTAAAAGCTGTAGTCACATGAGTAAGTAAACACTTACTCATGTGACTACAGCTTTTACTCAAATGTACATTCGTCATTCGTATTTGAGTAAAAGCTGTAGTCACATGAGTAAGTAAACACTTACTCATGTGACCACAGCTTTTACTCAAATGTACATTCGTCCAAAACAATGATTCATACGGTTGTCCAATGAGTGTTGACAAACAAAGCAAAAGAAAACACAGGGTGTGCACTTGAGCAAAACAGTTTTATGTAAACAAGGCAATCGATAACCATTTAGTTATGGCATGAAGCTACAGGTTTGCTCAAGACGTGGGGTGTTCTTCAGGGAATGAGCTTAACATATAACTCGTAGGTAGGTGGAACGGAGGTAATGAATTCAATTTTGTATAAAAGGTTGATAAATATGGAAAAGCGTTTTAGCTCGTAATCGTAAGTATATATTAAGGCGGCTCCCCGAGCAAATGACCTTGAGCGAGCAGTTTTTCGGAGCCTACTCCTCTTTATCCAAAAGAAATACCAACTAATAAAAAATACATTAAATTACTACATATCCTTGACTCCAAAATTGTCGTTTCATATTTTTTTTTTAAGTTGCTTAATGTTTAATAAATCCCCTCACAACGAAACCATAGAAATGAGAAATAATGATTTATAAAATGCTACTCCTCGTAAAGTAACCATTATTTTGATTTGCTACTTATACTAATGGATAGGCAATTTAATAATGAACATAATTGTCGTTTTATTTTTTCCAAAAGACGTAAGTTTGATTTTATAATGAATAAAAACCACTAATTTCGCACAATTCGGCCTGCAGAGACTGACGTAACGACCAATTCGTAGTGCAAGCTGATTAGAACTTTATTCTAACAGTATTTCAAGCGAAGTTTGAACCACCACAAATAGAGTTGCTAATTTTGCTCGGGGTACCGCCTTAAAACCTCTTTTCTTGTGAAGTATACAAGTAAAAACCATACAACTACTACAACAACATAACCTTTAACCGTCTTATTATAAAACTTCCAATAAGTACCAGGTTTAAACCAGGACTAAGAAGTCTAGGGTTGTTACGGTACTAACGTTAGTTCTTTCATTCGTATTACAAATCGTAGACCAACAAAGGACTACTTAGTACCAAAGATAGTCCCTGGTCTAAACATTATCCACAGATTATAAGCAAAAAAATATTTAAACCATTCATTCATTCGTTCAGCGTTCTCTGCACCGTTCCTTTTTACAAAATGTTGTTACGTAATCTAAAGAAAAAAATTTTAGAAATTGTTATTTGTAGTGGTAAAATTTAAAGTTTTATTATTTATAGGTACCTATATAAATATTCCGACTTGTATTTTTTTTAATCCATAAATCTAATTGTTCTGTTTTGGAACAACTATCGAGCTAGCGCGTATAATGGAATGAACTGGGCAGGCAGTCTCGACATAGATAGCGACAAATTCGCTAACTTTCGATCGCTGATAACTAACGAATAAATTCGGTTGCAATACTAATGCTTGCGTGTAAAGCAAGTCTCTACATCCAAGATACGTTTCCCGCAAGCATCATCATTGCAACCGAATTAATTCGTTAGTAATTAGCAATCTAAAGTTAGCGATTATGTCGTTAACTCTGTCGAGACTGCCGCGCGTAATTCGAGTAATCATATCGAAATGTTTATGTTACATCTTATAGTAAACTAAATGTCCGGTTTCACTTCAAGAGTAATAATATAATACAAGTGAAGGCACAGTTCTTTGGGCACAGTATTCTTTGTGGTGTGCATTCAATTAAAAAAAAATGAAACAAACAAAGAAAAAAAGAGGTGAAAGTTGGACGAAAAGGTTAGTGTCGTGATAACTGACATGTTAGATTACGTACACAACAGCACAAGCACACAATAGTACATTGTTACCCTAGGGGTGAAAGTAACTTATTTAGTCCCGAGACGGGGTTTGGTGCCCGAGCGAAGCGAGGGCGCTAATAGTTCGAGGGACTAAATAAGTCTTTAACCCGAGGTAAACACTGTGCTTTTCATTACGAATACAAGGAAAGTAAAAAAAAAACATACAACTCGAAAAAACTAATGAAGATCTGAATTCGAATGGGGTAGATGACACACCAATCAATTGAGATACTTTTTAAGAGCTGTCAAAACGCGGTTCTATATTAGACTCTGTATGGCAATAGCCTACTGTGACGTACTGTTTATTCAACTCAATGAATCGACTATTTATTGATTTCAAAGCAACTAAAAATCGAATTTGGCAATTAATTGAAAATAAATCGGGTTTTCAGGCCCAAAATAAAGTGTTTTTTTAGAGAAAGGTGTCTTGGAATTATTGTTTTATGGTGTCATCTACCCTATTGCCGCTTTCCCACCTATTTTGCTTTTTTTTCTGTGGCCGGCCAGCTATTCAGCCAATACCTATTTTTCATTTTCATCATCGAAAAATGGTAAATATTTTTCCCAAATCTATGTTATTTTAAAGAAATAGTTGAAACTTAATTATAATAAAGATATTTAAAATATATATATTCTTTAATTAATACTTAACTTTATGTTATTTCAATTTTACATCGTGGCTGTATAGAAAGTTGGAACATGGTTCAATAGAAAAATGAACCATTTTTTTTAAATAATTTGACAGCTGTCAGTTGAAAACGATTCTCCCTAGGGCTGAAAAGTATTACTTTCAACCCGCTCCTCAGGCAACTTCAGACCTACTTTCAGAGTATGAGTAATGAAAAGTATTTGATGCAATAAGCTAAACTATTTACCTATGCCACATTACTTACCCACATACAAATAAGTCGACGAAAACCAATATAAATATGTTAAAAAACGAGTTGACAATTTAGTACCATAGTTAAACTAGGGGTCACGATGGTCTAACTTTGGTACCATAGATAGTTCTAGGACTAGCGATAAACTTCGTTTTGTAATAACGTTTATTCAAGGTCATGGTTTAAACCTAGTACTAAACCCGGTACTTTTTTAAGACCACGTTTTATAATAAGAGGGTAATAGTTGACCAAATAAGTTCAGTAGATACTACTAGTACGTTCTGTATATCTGTCATTTGTTGTAAAGAAGACAGAGACAGAGTGAGTTTTGAATTACAAGCTTGCTTGCTGCTTGTATGCTGCTATCATTATTCGGGAATACTTTCATTCCCGCTGATACAAGAGAACTAGGCTAACATAAAATGACAGTAGTTGATCATTTCGTCCGCATGGCCGGCTATGCGAATTGGTTGTGTGTGTACTAGAGCATAATTAAGTAATGAGCTGGTAGTATTTTTGCAGCAGGCGTATTCTGTTTTGTGTAAATTGTGTGGGGTAATTTGCGTGAAAGTAGACTTTGCCAGTTTATAGCAACGCTATACTATCATACTATAACTTTAAGCTTTAAAATTAACACCCCATTTTTTACAAAATAATATAAATTATAAAAAATATACTGAAGTATTTTCTAAAAACCAAAAACCTTAATTAACAATCTAATTTCAGTCTGCTTAAAAAATAAATTGCTCTGATCTTCCGAGAAACTGGATTTACTTTCTAAAACCCTCAACTAAAGCAAACATCTTATTTTAATAACTCTCGTCCTACAAAAAGCCCTAGAGCTAACAATATTAAAGTTACGTAACTAGCAATTAATATTTATACAACATTACGCAAATTATAGAAGCAACAACAAACTTGGGTAAGGCGAGGTGCAATTGTAAGCGATTAGATGTAGTAAGTTTTATTTTTAGGAGTAATAATTTATCATTACCATTTCAGCCCACGAATACCTACTGGGACTACTACCACAGTTTTACAATCCATACAGTTGCGCAACGAATGTACTTCCGTGGAGCAACGGCGGGGTTCTTGCGGGGGGTTGGGCGACGCGGTACGCGGTCTACGATCTCGCGCAGTTCATAGACTTGGACGTTTAGGGCTGACGCGTCTGTGTAAATCGTTGTTAATACTATTAATAATCGTTAAATAACTTGAATATAATGGTGTACACTTGTTGCGTATGCGTACGGGTGTGCCTCGACGAGCCGAGCACCAATAAGGACCAATAACCAATAAAAATATAAAATTTCATAGATTTCCCCGAGATGAGAGGTAAGTTTATCTTCCTATAAATTCGAATTAGCTACCTAACCAAATAACCATCTAGTTCCTACTATTACTATTTTCGTTTAAATTAGTAATACCTACCCGTCGAATATCTAGTACTAAAACGCCAAGTAGGTACGTAAAGACAGACCTTATGCCTTAGCCCTCCTATACCTACACCTATAGCTCTGCCGGCCAACTCTACTGCGCTAATTGTGAACGTAGGTATATCAAAAGAATTGTTACGCGTTTCATACATGTTGGATAATTACGAGAGCAATTTGAAAATGTGATTTTTTGTTTGTTGAGATATCTTGACGATTTTGGTACTAAATGAAAGGTCTAGGTCTAAAACCATTTTATCCGTTTGAATCATGTAAATCGGTCCACGCGTTTAGGAGATAATAATGAGTTTATATAGAAGGTATAGTAAAAATATAAAAAAAAACCTTAAAGTACTTAAAGTACAACTACCTATATTAAAGTAATCTAAATATATAAAAGAAGAAACTGACTGACTGACTGACTGACTGACTGATTGACTGACTGACTGACTGACTGACTGACTGACTGACTCATCTATCAACGCACAGCCCAAACCGCTGGGTCTACAGATTCCAAATTTGGCAAGTAGGTTCCTTATGTGGTCTAGGGGTGCACTAAGAAAGGATTTTTCAAAATTCATCCCCTAAAGGGGTTAAACGGGGCTCCAAAGTTTGTATGGGGAAACAAGATTAGTTAGACTATTTTATTCGAAACTTCACAGGAGTGCTCCTATTGATAAATGAGTAGAAACGGGTTTCAGGTTTTTTCAGAATTCAACCCCTAAGAGGGGGAAATGGGGTGGCAAAGTATAAAAATCAATGCACAGCCCAAACCGCTGAGTCTAGAGATTCCAAATTTGGCAAGTAGGTTCCTTATGTAGTCTAGGGGTGCACTAAGAAAGGATTTTTCAAAATTCAACCCCTAAGGGGGTTAAATGGGAATCCAAAGTTTGTATGGGTAAAACAAGATTAGTTAGACTATTTTATTCGAAACTTCACAGGAGTGCTCCTATTGATAAATGAGTAGAAACGAGTTTCAGGTTTTTTCAGAATTCAACCCCTAGGAGGGGGAAATGGGGTGACAAAGTCTAAAAATAGCACAGCCCAAACCGCTGAGTCTAGAGATTCCAAATTTGGCACAAAGGTTCTTTATGAGGTTTAGGGGTGCATTAAGAAAGGATTTTTCAAAATTCACCCCCTTAGGGGTTGGAACGGGAGTCCAAAGATTACGTGGGGAAATAAGATTAGTTAGACTACTTTATTCGAAACTTAACAGGAGTACTCCTATCGATAAATGAGTTAACGTTTGTGTTTCAGTTTTTTTTCAGAATTCAACCCCTAAAGGGGGAAATGGGGTAACAAAGCCTGAACTTCAACATAGTTATTGTTTTTATGGTGAATTGGGTCGGGTGTATTACAAAAACAACTATTTTAAGATTTAATGTGGCAGACCTGAAATACTACCATTCCCTGTTGGGGTGCGATGGGGTTGAAATGTCTAAAAATCAATATGGGTGTCGATACCGAGATTATCAGGGGTGCTGATTACGAAAATGGCATTTATTTTGAGATCCAGATGATAATGATTGTGATTACGATGATGATGATTGTGATAACGATGATAATGATTGTGATTACAATGATAGTAAGTGTGATAACGATGATGGTGATTGTGATAGTGATTGTGATAGTGATTGTGATTGTAATGGTGATTGTGACAGTGACGGTGATTGTGATAGTGTCGGTGATTGTGATGGTGATAGCGATGGTTGTCATAACGAGGACGGAAATTGTGACGAAGATGATTGTGATTAAGATGATAATGATTGTGATTACGATGAAAATGATTGTGATAACGATGATGGTGATTGTGATAGTAATTTTGATGGTGATTGTGATGGTGATGGTGATTGTGATGGTGATTGTAAAAGTGGCAGTGATTGTGATGGTGATAGCGATGGTGATGGTGATTGTGATTGTGATTGTGACAGTAATGGTGATTGTAATAATGATGTAGATTATTGTGATTACTATGATAATGATTGTGATAACGAGGGTAGTGATTGTGATGGTGATGGTGATCGTGATGGTGATTGTGATTTTGATTGTGATAGTGTTGGTGATTGTGATAATGATGGTGATTGTGATAATGATTGTGGTTGAGATAGTGATGGCGATTGTGATCATGATGATTGTGATTAAGATGATAGTGATTGTGATTACGATGATAATGATTGTGATTACGATTATAATGATTGTGATGACGAGGATGGAGATTGTAATGATGATGATTGTGAATACGATGATAATGGTTGAGATTACGATGATAGTGATTGTGATAATGATGATAGCGATTGTGATAACGATAATAATGATTGTGATAACGATGATGGTGATTGTGATACTGATTTTGATGGTGTTTGTGATGGTGATGATCATTGTGATAGTTATTCTGAGAGTGGTGGTGATTGTGATGGTGATAGCGATGGTGATTGTGATGGTGATTGTGATGGTGATTGTGATGGTGATTGTGATGGTCATTGTGATGGTGATTGTGATGGTGATTGTGATTATGATGGTGATTGTGATGCTGACTGTGATGGTGATTGTGATGGTGATTGTGATGATGATGGTGATTATGATGGTGACTGTGATTGTGATGGTGATTGTGATGGTGATTGTGATGGTGATTGTGATGGTGATTGTGACGGTGATTGTGATGGTGATTGAGATGGTGATTGTGATTGTGATGGTGATTGTGATGGTGATTGTGATGGTAATTGTGATGGTGATGGTGATTGTGATGGTGATTGTGATTGTGATGTTGATTGTGATTGTGATGTTGATTGTGATGGTGATTGTGATGGTGATAGTGATTGTGATAGCGATAGTGATGGGGATTGTGATGGTGATTGTGATTGTGATAGTGATGGTGATTGTGATTGTTATGGTAATTGTGATGGTGATTGAGATAGTGATGGTGATGGTGAGTGTGATAATGACTGATTACGATGATAATTATTGTGATAACGATGATGGTGATGGTGATAGTTATTTTGATGGTGATTGTGATGGTGATGGTGATTGTGATAGTGATTGTGATAGCGATAGTGATGGGGATAGTGATGGTGATTGTGATAGTGATGGTGATTGTGATTGTTATGGTGATTGTGATGGTGATTGTGATAATGATTGTGGTAATAATGGTGGTTGTGTTAATGATGATAATTGGTGATAATGATGGTGACTGTGATGGTGATGGGGATTGTGATGGTGATTGTGATTGTGATAGTGATAGTGATGGTGATTGTGATAATGATGGCGGTTGTGATAGTGATGGTGATTGTGATAATAATAATTGTGATGATTATGAAATGTGGCACATAGATAGTTTATAACCTGGATTAACATGGAGGACACTATTATCCCTTAAGTATGATCCAGTGGGACAGTTACCGAACTTCACGCGGGCGAAGCCGCGGGCAACAGCTAGTATACCATAAACTTGGGTCCAATCCACGTCTTTTTTTGTTTTGTAAATATTTAGTTTTAAATAGTGTTTAAAATAGTATAAGTATGTCTTGTAAATTAATATTGAATTAATAACGTAAATAAATGATTACAAAATCACATTTCTTTTATAATTATTTTTTAACAACCCTTACACGCTTGCGACTTAGAGCCTAAGTACCTACACGCGTGGCGGCATCGTTCAACATCAAAGGCGTTTCCCAACTGTATTGATTGTAAAACTGTGCTACTACTTTGCCTGGAATCAAGTTTCATCAAATATGTATTATGAGCTGGCCGCGCGGTTGAAATGGACATCTAGCAGATGGGGTGGGGTACCAGGCCTGGACCACATCTCGATGTCGTGCGTCCCTCATTCCCGCGTCTTTTGTGTTTCCCGCGACTTTGATGGTATCCTAGTAGTACTTAAAATTATAATTGAGTAAGTAGGTATTCGTTATAAAACATGTAAACGGGTATTTATTGCGAATCAAGAAGTATCCCAATTTCAATCGCGAAGACGGCTTCAGACTCTCTTCCGCTTGGAATCCAGTGATCACTGAGTACCCGTTGAGTAAAATCATCTCAGTATGCGGACACTGTTAGTGTAGTGTGCTGTCCTAGTGTGAACCGGCCCTAATTAATATTTATGAAGACCAAGTGAGGGTAGTTGAATAAACACCTTCACTTTGCTGCGGCGGTACCTCCAATACGTCTTTCCGCGACCACGGCTGGTGCAATCCGGTCGAAACGTCGCGTCGGGCTTATATTAAATGTAAAATTCGCGAATACTAGCCGTTTACATGTTTTATAATGTGTTCTGATCGTGAAAGTTTAAAAAAGATAAGTATTCGTTCTCATTGTGAAAAAAGACCTACATAAAAACGGCTTTACAATGGCATTTACAAAGGAAAACCTTCAAAGAAAGTCAATATCTCTCTTATTAATCTTTCAAAGTTAATACTGCTCGTTATCCACATCGACGGATTTTTGCAAACAAATCCGTTGTCACATTGCTTATTTATGGACAAAATAGTATATAACAACTAGCTGCCCGTCCCGGCTTCGCACGGGTTGACATTTTATTTTTTTCTATTCTATCCTATCTATCTATTCTATCTTTCGAGTTGGATCAAACTGCACACGGTGTGCAAATTTGATTAAAATCGGTTAAGTAGTTTAGGAGTCCATCGCGGACAAACAACGTGACACGTAATTTATATTTATATTAAGAAGATATTTTGTTCTCTCTCTACCCTATTTTATACTTTTCGGTGGATACTACAAGGTGTCGTTTTGCATCCTGGTCAAATTCAAGGGTGTGCTACAGACACCGAAACTGAACAACTTTCTCTATGGGACTACCATAGTAATCTTAAAAAAATAATCAACGGCCCCATACAAAATTCCAATACCTACTCGTCCAAATGTATGAGGCAGCTGATTATTTCAGTTTCGGTGTCTGTAGCACACCCTTGAATTTGACCAGGATGCAAAGCAACACCTTGTATAGTTGCTGCCAGTTAAGATCGCAATAACGTTCATTGACCCACCTACATTTATTAAAGTTCTTAAGAGCCTATACTACCTCAGATTAGCAACTCTATTTGTGGTGGTTCAAACTTCGTTTGTAATACTGTTACAATAAAGTTCTAATTAGCTTGCACTACAAAGCGGTTGTTACGTCAGTCACTGCGGCCGAATAGTGCGAAATGAGTGGGTTTTATTCTTTATAAAATCAAATTTTCGTCTTTTGGAAAAAATAAAAAACATAAGACCTTCTTTATAGTTAGTTCAGTTAGTATGCAAAGTTTCATGATCTAATTTGAAGTACCTTTTGAATACCAGCGGTTTATTGTTCGATTTGGAGGTAACTTTGGGATTTTTTTCTATCGAGAAAATTTTATGAAATCGTGTTTTCGCCAAACATGAAACCTAACATTAATCCTCAACTTTACCATATATTTATTTCAAAATTAATGCTGCAGTATTTTAGGCGTAACGGAGGATCATGCTAAGCCATTTGAGGTAGTATAGGCCCTTAACTTTGAAATCCAAAAATAAGTTTGTTCAAGTCTTGAATCGTCCATCTTCAACAATTTTTCAAATGAAAAACGATACATAGTTCATTTGTTTTACAAAGAGATATTTTAAGGAAATGGCAATGACCGCTATTGCGATCTTAACTAGCAGCAAATATAGGGTTAGTTGAACGTACTTGGTTGGTTATCCGTTTTATAGTCAAAGAATAGTCAGCCTTTTTTCAGTTTCTTCATAACTTATTGCCTAATTAATGCATAGGTATGGCTGCCATTCGTAAGTATCCTGTAATTCGTGGGAATTTTCTACGATTGTGGTTATTGGTAACTTTTACTTAAGTTATTTCCCCGCTTGCTGTCCCACCCTAACTTCACGAGCCACCAACGGGAAACCGTACTAGTTGAAGTTACTTATTACCGTTTGCAGGTATTTGTGGCCACAATATTCTTGTTTACTGCTTGAAAATAATCGAGAAATGTCTATTAATTGGTTCTTTATCGACGATTCGTAGATCGTTCTTATTACTACTCTCCTAGTAGGTAATATAAAACTAGGTTATGCAACTTAATTTTAAATTGAATAAAAGAAGAAACTGAAGTAGACATTTTGTAGCCCGCCGTGATGTTGTAATTTTCTATTTAATCGCTAACTTTCAATCGCTAATTACTAACGAATAAATTCGGTTGCAATAATGATGCTTGCAAGTAACTCAAGTCTCTACATCCAAAATGCGTTTCACGCAAACATCGTTATTGCAACCGAATTTATTCGCCAGTAATTAGCAATCGTAAGTTAAAGAATTTGTCGTTATCTACGTCGAAACTGACGGCCCCACGCTATGGCAATTCTATCTCTACTCTACAAGACTTGACAAAGCTCTTTTATAAACAACTTGACATGCCTTAATGTCTTGACGTTGACATGCCCGAGCATGCGGCGACCCATCGACTCACGTTTGTACGAAGACAAAGACATATATATATGTATGTCTTTCCATAGCAACGGAGAAGTAGCTATAGAAAGAGATATTCATATTGAGGATTTTGCACTCAGCATCTGCGATCTAGAAGTAATAGAATTGTTTTTTTTTTAGATTGTTTGTTTATATTATGTTCATCACCACAAAAGAGATCACAGGATCTCTTACTTCCCTGGAATCTCATATCATCTTTAACAATCTCATGATTTGTATCTATAAATACCATCAATGTTCAGTTGGTAAGAAAATAGTTTTTTAATATTTTTTTGTTGTTTACTTAAAAATAATGTTACACGGGCGGTGGTTAATATCAGGCGTGGACGATGTCATTACAATTTGTTTGAAAGGAAAAAGATGCGCCCCCTAGAGTATTACAGCTATCATAGGACGCATCGTGTGATTGCCATTACTTTTATTGAAGGCGTTTTCTGGCCAACAACCACCACAACAACAACAACGACAACCACCCTAGAAAGCCATCGAATGCAGTCGTTGTGGCCGAAATCGGCTAGATGGCATTATTATCAAGGAACTCGTTTTCCGGGATATCGAAAGCCTCGGTTAGCTAAAGCTCATAGACAGCGTTTCTTTCGGCATAAAAACTGAGGGGATGGTGACAGTAGGATCCTGACATGTTTTTAAAAACAAAATGGCTTACAAACACAAATTTTATTTATAAAAATAATCTTGTCTACGTCTGATGTATAGACTTTTTGACATTTGTTATCAAGAAACGATTCCTACAACCAGTGTCAAAAGTAGACAAAAAATTGTCGCCATGCTCGACGTCGTAGACTTTTGTAGCTAAACTGTCGATTGTAGAATCTGTCAAATAAAGAATCTGTCAAATGTAGACTAAACGAAGAATAGAACCTTTCTTTTCCACATGTCAATCATCGCTTTCCTTAGGACGATATGTCTTTCGAAAATCTGTAATTTACATTTATCTGTCATTTTGTCGATTGTCAGTCGACAAAACCCGTTTCCACGGCGGCCATGCTACGCAGAGAGTTCGGCGAATCGAAAATAAACTTTGCCAAACGACCAATCCGCCGTTTTCATTTCTTCTTAGACCTAACAAACTCGACGTAGAACCTAAACAGTACTACGCCGCGATTAGCCTATATATAAAAGGTCAGGTCATTGACCGTTTTTACCTCAGGCAAATACGGCGGGGTACTCGTTTGCCGTAATGAGAACTTTGACACGGAGACGAGACACGTCTTGATAGCATGTAGTTGTAGATAAAGCATAAAATGTTGGCAGGTGGGAATCGTAAAATAGTGCTCTATTTTGCAAAAGAGTGCGTTCCAGAATTTATTACTGTGTTTAGATATCCCTGAAATCTGGCGTTTGGTTTATCTTTAATAACAAGGCGTAATGCATGAGGTAGTTTTTTTTACAGGTATTAGTGAAAAAAGTAATCGTTGCTTCTGTTAAAAATCTTTCAGATTTCACCTTTTTTGAACTGCAGAACTGAACACAATATTATTTAATTTAAAAAATTGTGGCGAACAAGTACTAATTTTGGCTTGGAAAAACGCCATAAACCCCCTCAGGGTAAATAGAAAAGAGCACACAGGTGGAGAAATCTCAGCACACCTGTGGGACATACCAGGCTCACAGATTCAACAAGAGCTACCGTGTGAACTGAAACCGTCTCGTCCGTTCCATTTCGCCGTGCGCTCATGGGAACTTTGCACCACACATCCATACCTAAGTAAGTGCTTTTATTCTACTGTACCTCTACCATGAGTTTACACAGCCAAAACTCGCTAGCGTCTCCGTAAATTATATGTATGAAATATTGTACAGCGCCCCTAGCGGTCACAGAAAGAATTCAAATTCGAACCTTGAGCACTATAGATCACAATAGGTTAAAAACCTAACGTAATCTATTCGATAGTCCTAACGTTTTTTATCTGCCACCATAAAAAACGGATAGTACTTCAAAGTTGACTCAAGTGGATAAGTATTTAAGTTGAGTATAATATACGTAGTGTTCCAGAAATTTAATCAAATTCAGGAATAAAAATACTATGGGATAATAATATACCTATTGTATTAACTTTCAATCCTTTAACTTTTCATAATTTCACGCCTCTATTCTCAAGAGTCAAGCAGAGCAGAGCTGTATGTTGTAACGTTACATTTTCCTGGATAGGATCCACAAAACTGTAAGGTCACTCTGAGCACTCACCTACCTAACTTTCAGTCTGGAGGGGAGCACTATTAAAAGAAATAGTCAAGGGGACGAGTTATAAGAATTTATTAACAAAGATCTTAACCTAAAGGCTGAAGCTACTTAATCACTAATGCCAGTGAAGCTGGCGGAAAGTACTGAAGATGAGCGCAGAATGGAATAAATAACTGAAGAACGTCCGTCTTCGGACTGTGGAGGAGGACCGAGGAACCATCAACTCTCAGGCCGTAGAGAAGGGCCGAGGGCATCCGTCTTCAGACGGTGGTGGACGGCCGAGGAACGTCAATCCTCAGGCCGTAGGAGGAGGCCGAGGGCATCTGTCTTCCGACCGTGGAGGAGGGCCGAGGAGCATCAAATCTTCATCATCAGGCTTGTGCAGCTCAAGCATCAAGGTTTCCAGGTGTTCTAGGTGAGGGTGCGGCACGGAGAGAGGCCGACTTAAAACAGAACATAAGGGTAACTGCCCTTTTATAGAGCTTCTCAGATGTCTTCCTGCTCTCAGCTCTGAACGTAGGTAGACTGCCCATTCCACCACCAGGCTCCTGTCAACTCCAGATAATTGACATTTTAAAATTTGAATACATTAAAAAGAAAATATAATGAGGTCGATGTGATTTACCTATACAACCTACAACTAGCTCCAGCAATAAATTAAAAATAAAACTAGGGTTGCCACTAACTGACATCACAAAAGTAAACAAAGATTTAATAGAGATAAAAACTTAAATAACTTGAATTACAAGGTAAAAAGGCCAAAGCCGTTGCTAAGCCTCCAAGAAATGACCATGAAGCTACCTAGGGAGGACGAATGCTTAAATTTTCAGGTTAATAATATCCAAAAATGTAAGTAAAAAACCATGTAAAAGACATACACATTACAATGTATGTAGCCACATTTGTAACGTTACATTTTCCTGGATAGGATCCACAAAACCGTAAGGTCACTCTGAACACTCACCTACCTAACTTTCAGTCTGGAGGGGAGCACTATTAAAAGAAATAAAGGGGACGAGTTATAAGAATTTATTAACAAAGATAATCTAAAGGCTGGAGCTACTTAATTACTAATGCCAGTGAAGCTGGCGGAAAGTACTGAAGATGAAACGCAGAATGGAATAAATAACTGAAGAACGTCCGTCTTCAGACTGTGGAGGAGGACCGAGGAACCATCAACTCTCAGGCCGTAGAGAAGGGCCTAGGGCATCTGTCATCAGACGGTGGTGGACGGCCGAGGACCGTCAATCCTCAGGCCGTAGGAGGAGGGCCGAGGGCATCCGTCTTCAGACGGTGGTGGACGGCCGAGGACCGTCAATCCTCAGGCCGTAGGAGGAGGGCCGAGGAGCATCAAATCTTCATCAGGCTTGTGTAGCTCAAGGATCAAGGTTTCCAGGTGTTCTTGGTGAGGGTGCGGCACGGAGAGAGGCCGACTTAAAACCGAAGAATAAGGGAACTGCCCTTTTACATATATTTTTATGGAGCTTCTTAGAGGTGTTCCTGCTCTCAGCTCTGAACGTAGACTGCCCCTTCCACCACCAGGCTCCTGTCAACTCCACATAATTTACATTTTAAAATTAGAAAATTATTAAAAAGAAAATCGAATGAGGTCGATGTGATTTACCTATACAACCTACAACTAGCTCCAGCAATAAATTAAAAATAAAACAAGGGTTGCCACTAACTGACATCACAAAAGTAAACAAAGATTTAATAAAGATAAAAACTTAAATAACATAAATTACAAGGTAAAAAGGCCAAAAACCGTTGCTAAGCCTCCAAGAAATTACCATGAAGCTACCTAGGGAGGACGAATGCTTAAATTTTCAGGTTAATAATATCCAAAAATGTAAGTAAAAAAAAACATGTAAAAGACATACACATTACACATTTAAATTCGCCGTGTAAATAATCTCCCATGTGAAAGGAGGAGATACCTACAGCATTTCAATTAAATTGCTTTACATTTTTACAAAACTCTGAAAAATATATCGTTTTCATCTACCAATCATCAGGTGCTGACCTGAAACTAGAAATAAACGCAGTCAACTGTAAAATTACTTTAACTTCGACATTGATAGATTTGTGTATTTCCCACCATCTATTTCCTCTGTTAATTGTTTTTTTTAATTTTAACATCTAACCAAGTCAGGTCGTCGAACTGTTTGAAAGCCTACCCACCATCTATAATTACAACTTACAAGGTTTCCAATTTAATTAGTAAGTAAGTGGCCTAATTATGTTCTTTGTTCTCTCCTTTTAAGTTTCGCTTAATAACATACCCCAAACTTAGCAACAAACAATGGGTTCTTATGTGGATTGACTTATGTTTTATAATTACTTATGTTTTTTCTTAACTGCATAAAAGGGATGTTAAACATTTTAAGCATCAAGAATCCATAAAGAGGTAGATAAAAACAAATTTTAAAAAATCTTTTTGGGGATTTGAAAACCTTCTCCTACAAAGGATCGCTGCATTCACTACCTATCTCATAAAATAATGTTGACAAGAACAATACGTATATACATTAAAACGGAACGACAGAATCATGAATGAAACCTAATTGGTGAGAATGAGAGAACAACATTTTTTCCCCATGTGTTCTGACTCCGCATCAGAGCTCCAAAACTCCAAAAGTACCAGGCAACTAGACCCAATAAGCAGTTAGCGGCATTCCAATGCCGCGACCTATCCTTCCCTACTACGAATGCGCTAGTCGCGCCGCCCGCCGGTCAATGAACCAATTTATAGAAAGGGACGGAAACGGGACGTCTATTTCTATCTCCCTTTACAGAAATTTTAACGTTATTCGAAATTAAGTTTTATTATAAGGCAAGTAAAGGTGAAAGCTTGGTTTGCAATGGACAGGATGCAGGTAAAATTTATAAGAAAAGATCAGATGATTTCCTGTTGCAGAGAGTAAAGACCAAAGTCTCGTTTATTGGGATGGAATTAGAGCTTTATTTGTGAAGGTCTAAAGTTTACATTGTACGTGTAAACTCATTTTGGTTTTGTTAAAAATGGAGGTTAGAGCGTGAGAAATTCGGGAAGAAACTTCTTCAGAGCTACTAGGCAAACATGGTTTGTAAGGATATGTTTTTCCCACGTCGATCCTGTTGAACGTTCTCACGGTTCATTTGTGTTAATAGGTTCGTAGACAATGCACATGTGTGTTGGTGCCGATGCGAACCATTGAACGATTTTGTACTTCGGTTCAGCCGATTAGGTGCTCATTACTTTGCAGGTTGGCTTTTATTTAAAAAGTAAAAAATAAAATCTTTCAAAAACTTATTTAGTGATTTAAACTTTGCTTCGTTAAGAAAATGTAATAATATAACTATTATGATCAATTATATTTTTGCTTATTCTCATGTAAATTCATTAATTAAAACAATTGGAATGAATAAAATGTTCAAATAAATCAGCCTCCAATTATAATCAAATTTTCATCGTGTAAATTTACAAATATTCCGAAACCCTGATGTCCATAGAAATCGAACGGTTATTGGAAGTATCGCCAATCGCCAATAATGGAGGACCGTTCGGAAATGTACTAGGGCGCCATAAACGAGGAGAGGTGTATCGAACCGATCAATATACCGATATCGTATGGCTATCTATCTATGGGTGGCACGTATGGGGTGCGATGGCGATGTGTGTAACCGTGTGAGTGGTTCTCGGCTTTCCCTTTCCTGAATGCTTCGTACACGCTACGTGGTTTTGTGGAGTTAGCTGACAACTGAAAAAAAAAAAACTGTCGTAAAAATCTTCAGAGGTGGACATTGATATTCATTTTCCTTATTTACTCTGTAAAATATTATTTTCTTCTGAATAGTATTTTCAAAGGTTGGGTGGCTAGCGAACTTTTGCAATCGGCCATCGACTTTACCGCAGAAAGCGTTAAAATTACTCGAATGGAAACTGGAAAGTAATTTGTTTGTCAAACTAAGTTTATAGATAAAACTTTTCGTAAAAGATTGGATACGAAAAGAATTATCTTCAGAAATAATATTTCTAAAAATAATTTGTTTTTATTGGCAATCAATTTATTTAAAAAAAAAACTCTTGTTGGATTTACTTGTTAAATTGGTGAATACCTTATACAGTGATATCACTCCCAAGTAACACATCAAAGCAGTATATCGGCCGACTAACAGCATGTAGGGTCTACACCTATATTTAGTTTACGTACATGTATTGTATATTACACAACACAAAACATTTACATACCTACAAACAGATTTATTTACATGTATTTATAATAATCACTTATTACACATCACCGGCATCTATATTGACAACATCAATATAATGTCGGATGATGTCGGGCCACTGTATACTGGAACCGCACCGCGGCCGAGCTACGTCATCGTGACGTGTACCGAGCGAGTGAGGTGGGAGCAGCGCGCGATCATTGACTGCCCTCTCCGCGACCTTCAGTCGGCACTAACTCCGCAACGACGCGTGCGCGCTTGTTTTCTGTGATCCGTCGAAAACGCATTTATCGTGAGATATAAACTGTTTATCCGTGTTCTGTGTTAACTGTGACTATTGTGACTGTGACCTATCATCTCTGTTCTCCTTCTTCTGTTTTGTGTTGTGCGTGTGAACTATCTATCTTCAATAGAACTGTGAGTAATAACTAGGCAGTGACTTTTATTTATAATCCTGCCTACCCAACACACTCGACAACACCGCTATACTGGTGACCCCGAGTAGAACACTTTAATAATGAGTGATAGTGAGTCCGAGCACACCGCGTCATCACAGCCGGCGGAAAATGTCACACGGAGACCGCGCAGAGCAAAGCGCGTTTCCATTGACGCGTCGCACGAGATTTGCCGGGCGCCGTTAAAGTTGCCACCATTCTGGCCAGAAGAGCCCGAGCTATGGTTCGCCCAAATAGAGGCACAATTTGAGAACGCCGGGGTGACGGATGACGTCACGAAATATAATTTTGTGGTCGGTCATCTTGACCCCCAATTTTCAAAGGAGGTGAAGGACATAATCATGTCTCCTCCCGCCGCCAACCGTTATGGCAGATTAAAGACGGAATTGGTGAAGCGCCTCTCAGCCTCCCAGGAGAAGAAGGTGAAGCAGCTGCTGACGCACGAGGAGCTGGGAGACCGGAAGCCGTCACAGTTCCTTCGCCACCTGCAGGGTCTAGCCGGACCGAGCGTGCCCGAGGACTTCGTGCGCACCATTTGGAGCAGCCGACTCCCCAGCAGCATCCAGCCCCTGCTGGCATCCCAACCGCACAGCACCTTGGAGGCGCTGGCTGACCTGGCGGATCGTGTCCAAGACATCGTGGCACCGAGCCACGTAGCAACAACTTCGGCAGCTGGACCCACTGTGAGTGAGATGGCAGCCGAAATCGCGGAGCTGAAGCGAGCGATGAGGGACCTGACGGTGCAGCTGCGTGACAGTCGGTCGCGTAACCGCTCCCACAGCCGTGGTCGAGACACGCGACGCCACTCACGCCAACGTTCCTCAACCCGCTCAGACTCCAGCTACAGGAAACACCCACAGTGCTGGTACCACTCGATGCATGGCGAGAAGGCCAAGCGTTGCGTCAAGCCCTGCGACTACAAGGAGGGAAACGCCGCGGGCAGTCGATAATGGCGACAGACGATTGCCCCGCCTCTACTGGTCGCCTGTTCGTCACGGACCGAAGGACAAACACGCAGTTCCTGGTCGATACAGGAAGCGACCTCTGCGTGTACCCTCGTCGCCTGCTCAGTGATCGTCGTGCGCCCACCAACTACCAACTTGTGGCCGCGAATGGGACGCCCATTCCAACATTTGGTTTCCTCGAAATGAACTTAAATTTAGGACTTCGTAGAGACTTTAAGTGGCGTTTTGTGGTAGCTGAGGTTACGAAACCTATCATAGGTGTAGACTTTTTGTGTTTTTACTCGTTAACCGTTGACTGTAGAAACCAACGGTTAATCGACAGTAGTACCAATGTTTCATGTATTGCCTCGAATCCATCAGATTCGTCTTTATTTTCTGTAAAGGTGTCTTCTGGCGACTCGAGGTACCACAGAATCCTCGACAGTTTTCCCGACATCACCCGACCTGCCGGAACACTACGCACCACACCACATAACACGGTACACCATATCCGCACGACCCCAGGCCCGCCAGTATCATCTTCGTTACGGCGACTAGCACCGGATAAATTAAAAAATGCACAGCAGGAGTTCCAGCTGATGCTGGCCAATGGAACTGCCAGACCCTCGGAGAGTCCCTGGTCATCTCCACTCCATCTTGCCCCGAAAAAGGACAGCGGTTGGCGACCTTGCGGTGACTATCGCATGCTCAACGCGCGAACGGTTCCTGACAGGTACCCGATTAGGCACATTCACGATTTTGCACACAGCATTGCAGGCTGTCGAATTTTTAGCACCATCGACCTCGTAAAAGCCTACAACCAAATACCTGTCAGCCCGGACGACATTCCGAAGACCGCCATCACCACACCATTCGGCTTGTACGAATTTCCGTACATGACGTTTGGTCTGCGTAACGCAGGCCAAACGTTTCAACGTTTTGTCGATGAGATGACCAGAGGGCTAGAATTCTGCTATTGTTATTTGGACGATTTTTTAATATTTTCTAGGACAGAAGCGGAGCACGAGGAGCATCTTCGTATAATTTTTAATAGGTTAAAGGACTTCGGCATGTTAGTTAACACGTCCAAGTGTGTTTTCGGTGTCCCGGAGGTAACATTTTTGGGTTACCATATTTCCGAAAAGGGCACAAAACCACTGGACACCAAGGTCGAGGCCATCAAGAAGTTCCCACAGCCCAAGGATGTTCGTCAGTTGCGCCGATTTCTGGGCATGATCAACTTTTATAGGCGTTTCATGCCTCACGCAGCACAGATACAGGCGCCACTTCACAATCTTTTGATTGGCAACGTAAAGGGCTCGCACCCCATATGTTTGGCGGAGAGTACTTTACGAGCATTTGAGGACTGCAAGGAAAGCCTAGCTAACGCTGCTTTATTAGCACACCCCGATTGCAATGCCAAACTCGCATTGGTTACCGATGCGTCGGATACTGCAATCGGCGCGGTGTTACAGCAGCTTAGCGAAGACGGCTGGCAGCCACTAGCTTTCTTTTCCCGGAAGCTTAGCCCTTCGCAAGTGAAGTACTCTCCCTATGACAGGGAGCTGCTGGCCATTTACGAGGCCATCAAATACTTTCGCCACATGCTGGAGGCCAGGCACTTCGTCGTGTACACGGACCACAAGCCGATCAGTTTCGCATTCCATGAACGGAAGAGAAACTGCTCGCCTAGGCAATTCCGGTACCTCGACTTCATTGCCCAATTCACCACCGAGATAAGGCATATTGCTGGCAAGGACAATGTTGTCGCCGACCCCTTATCTCGCGTGGAGGAATTACAGGTGCCGGTCAGCCTCAGTACCCTCGCAGACTCTCAAGCATCAGATCCCGAACTGAAGAAACTTCTTCAGGAAGGATCTTCACTGGTGCTTGAGAAGGTGCAGGTCCCAGGGGAGCGTACGTCCGTGTACTGCGACGTCAGTACAGCGTCTCCCAGACCATTTGTGCCCAAAATGCTGCGGAAGCAAGCATTTGACAGCTTGCACTCCCTCAGTCATCCAGGCGTCTCAGCGACTGCCAAATTAATCGCAGAGCGCTACGTTTGGCCAGGCGTCAGGAAGGACTGCAGGGAGTGGGCACGAGCTTGTCTAGCATGCCAGCGGGCTAAAGTGAGCCGTCATGTATCTGCGCCATTAGGAGCTTATCACCTCCCACGCGCTAGGTTCACCACAATTCATATTGACCTTGTGGGCCCGCTCCCAATTTCACAAGGCTTTAGATACTGTCTGACGGCAGTCGACCGATTCACCAGGTGGCCAGAGGTCGTACCTATTGTCGACATTACTGCCGAGACAGTAGCTAAAGCATTGCTGTCTGGATGGATTGCCCGGTTTGGCTGTCCAACCGACATTGTTACGGACAGAGGCCGTCAGTTCGAGTCGGCTCTGTTCGAACAATTGTCCAAGATTGCTGGTTTCCAGCACAAAAGGACAACGGCATACCATCCAGCGTGTAATGGCATGGTGGAGCGATTTCACAGGCAACTCAAGGCGTCCATCACGTGCCATGCCAATGACAAGTGGACCGAGTCCCTGCCGTGGGTATTGCTTGGCATAAGGAGCGCATTCAAAAAGGATGTCCAAGCGTCTTCCGCCGAACTAGTTTACGGCGAACCGCTAAGGCTCCCGGGAGAATTTTTTACTCCCAGTGATGACGGAACGACCGACATCACGGACTTTGCTGCGCGCATCCGCAAGTTTGCTCACAGCTTGCAGCCAACTCCAGCTTCCCGTCACAACAAAGCGAGCATTTTTATATTTAAGGATCTGCAGACCACTGATCACGTGTTCCTTCGTGAAGACGCACTACGTGGCTCGCTGCAAGCAGCGTACACAGGTCCTCACAAAGTTCTGCAAAGGGGTGACAAAGTTTTTAAAATTTTATTTAAAGGCAAAGAGGTCACGGTCTCAATCGACCGCCTTAAACCAGCCTACATATTGGCCGACAAAGCTGACCCCCATGACGATACTCCACCTGGCGGCAAAACTGAGTATACTACTCGTTCTGGTCGTCGGGTCAAGTTTCCAGATTTTTATCGCCCTTGACGGTCTCTGGAGCGGGGTGGTGTAGGGTCTACACCTATATTTAGTTTACGTACATGTATTGTATATTACACAACACAAAACATTTACATACCTACAAACAGATTTATTTACATGTATTTATAATAATCACTTATTACACATCACCGGCATCTATATTGACAACATCAATATAATGTCGGATGATGTCGGGCCACTGTATACTGGAACCGCACCGCGGCCGAGCTACGTCATCGTGACGTGTACCGAGCGAGTGAGGTGGGAGCAGCGCGCGATCATTGACTGCCCTCTCCGCGACCTTCAGTCGGCACTAACTCCGCAACGACGCGTGCGCGCTTGTTTTCTGTGATCCGTCGAAAACGCATTTATCGTGAGATATAAACTGTTTATCCGTGTTCTGTGTTACAAATACAAATACAAATACAAAATAGTTTATTGTGTTATTAGAAATTACATTACATGTGAATGTGTTTGGAGCCCCCATTTAGGCAAACAATGCCTGTATTAGAAGGCTCCGCTCTTTCAACATCTTTGTCGTACACTTATTCTAACACGAGTTGATATTATAGTGTAAATAAGCAAGCTTTAGGGTAAATATGCAATGTAAGTACATTTTTCTGTAGGTATTTATATTTAGTTTAAACATACTAATCTTAGGATATAAAAAAAAAAAATATATATATAAGTAAAGTTGCAATTTAAATTATTAACAGTAAAATAAAACTTGTAAAACTTATTCCCAGTCAGTGCAAGTGATGTAAAGTGTGCCATGGTGTGGTAAATAGTGCGGTGTTATGTGTGGTATGTGGTGAGTCGCGCGATGTGGTGTGATGTGTGGCGTGGTGCGTGGAATGTTGTGAGGTGTGTCATGTGTGCTATGTTTTGTGTTGTGTTGTGGTGTAGTGGGGTGTGGTGTGGCGTGGTGTGGTGCGATGTTGTGTTGTGTGGTGTGGCGTGTGTGAGTGGTGTGTATGATGAGGTGTGTGGTGTGGTATGGTGTGTAGTTTTAAGATATGGTAGATATATGTGGTATATTTCGGCTAACCAACATGTTCCAGGAGTGCCTCGGTTTCCTCATAGGTAAGTGGTTTTATCCAGTCTATTAAACTTTTTTTACAGTCATGGTAACTTTTATTGTATACATAAACGTGTTTGTTAATTTTGTTATACAGCTGAGTAGAGCGTTTATTAAATTGTTTGCATGCAAATCTAGTTTTACTTTGGGGAACTTGGAGAACTAAATCTTTTCTTCTTTTAGATTTTTCCTTATCATTATATGGTAGGGTTTTATGTTTTTTTAGAATGATTTGGGTTATATACAGTTTCCTTACAGAGAGTAAGTTACTTATTTGGTATAAGCTTGTGGTGGAGAATCTTTTATTTTTAAAATACATTATTTTTATTAATGCCCGCTGCGCTCGTTCTATGTTTATAAATTTTGTTTTTGCTGTACCGCCCCAAATTGGTATACAATATAATAGTACAGACTGGGCCAGTGCTACATATATTTCATTTAAGAGATTTCTGGGACGGTTCTTAGAGCTCTCTATTTTGGTAGGAACAATATGCCTGAGGGTTTTAAAGATCCAACTGAGTTTCCTTATCCTCCCAGAAATCTGCTCAAGTTGAGGGTACCAGGACAGTGACTGATCCACCACAACTCCAAGATATTTAGTTTTAGACACCTTTTCAATGCATGGGCAGTTACAGTTTACAGTAGACGTGTCTCCACATATGTGTACCTTTAAATCTAACTCGTCAATAGGCTGTGTTCGGTTACTGATACTAAAACATATGTAGTTAGTTTTATTAGTATTTAGGGAAAGTAAATTACTTTTTAGCCATTCAGCTACCCGAGCCATTCCTGCCTCAGCTCTCAGTTTAACTTCGTGCCAGGATGAACCAGAGAACACAATAGATGTATCATCTGCGTACGAGAATACTCTAGCATTTTCTATTTCCATGTTACAGAGATCATTTATGTACAGGAGAAAGAGGGTAGGCCCTAAAACACTACCCTGTGGGACGCCGTATGATACATCCACCTCGTCACTGGAGTACTGTCCTATCTTTACTCTTTGTTTTCTGTTGGAGAGGTAGTCTTTGAGTAAACTGAGTGCCTCCCCTCTTATTCCGGCTTTTTCCAGCTTGTTCACAAGGATTGGGACAGAGACGGTGTCGAATGCTTTTTTGAGGTCTAAGAAAACAGACAGGCATCTGTTTCCTTTGTCAAGGTGCTCAGCTACAAGAGAACTTAGCGCAGTTACTGCATCTTCAGTACATACACCTTGTCTAAATCCAAACTGTGAGTTAGATAAAAGATTGAATTTTTTAAAATAATTGGTTAGTCTAATATTTATAATTTTTTCAAGCACTTTTGATATCGACGGTAAAACAGAAATAGGCCTGTAGTTGCTGACATCGTCTCTGTCCCCACCCTTGTAAACTGGGGTTATAACGGACTGTTTTAGAGGAGCAGGGAAGACACCCTTTTGGAAACAGAGGTTAGTGAGGTGAGTTATAATGGGGACAGCTTCCTTTCTTATGTATTTTAAGAATTTTGTTGATACATTATCCCAGCCAGGGGCACTGTCAGATTTCAGATTCATCAGAATACCATCTACTTCAGAATCGTCCGTATCTAACAGAACGAAGGTATTGAGTTGTGATTCTAATGCATTCCTTCGGTTATCAGGGATATTATTTAATTCTGGATTAATTTTTTGGGCAAGTTGTTTTCCAATATTAGCAAAATAAGCATTAACACAGTTTATTGATTCTATGGGGGTTGTTTTTACGTTTAACAATTCTACATTTTGACTTTTTAATCTATTTGAGTATGTGATGGTTTTTATATTTTTCCATAGTAATTTGTTGTTGGATACTGATTGTGCAAGTAAATTTCTTTCATATTTTCTTTTCAATTTTTTTATTAAGTTATTGCAGTAGTTCCTGTATCTAGTATAAGTTATTTTAAGAATTTCGTCATGAGGATCATTGCGATTTTGTTTTTGCAATTTATTTCGGTTTTTTATACAGCGAAGGATGCCCAAGGTAATCCAAGGCTTTATGATACGTTGATTACTTGGGATATTTCTTATACTAGTGTTTTCATTTATAACGTTGGTTAGTATATTAATAAAACTATTGATTAATAAATTTGGGTCATTACAAAATAACAAGTCTGATAAATTCCTTTCCTGTAAGTGTTTTAAAGCTTGTTCATAATTTAGTGTGGTGCAAATTCTATTTACGATTTGAATATTTTTTAGCTTCGATACAGAGATAAATGTTGTATAGTGATCAGTTACCGTAGTCTGCAGGATAGCGATAGATGCTGAGAACCTTTTGTGTATTTTAAGCATGAAATGGTCAAGACAGCTTTGCTCCCTTGTGGGCAAAGTGTGCCCAGGAAGTATACCAAAAAACGATAACATATTTAGGTAGTTAATTCTACTCGTGTGCTCCTGGGATGACTCGGTCTCTTTATGTTTGAGGTTAATGTTTATATCACCAGCTATTATAATGTTTTTTTGTGATGTTAATGTGTTTAACTGTGTACTGAGGGAGTCAATGAAGCTATCGGTATTAGAGTTAGATGGAGATCGGTAGATACAATAAACAATATTACCCAATATGTCTAATCTTAGACACGATGCTTGAACCAACTGAATTTCCTCAACTTTAGGGTTTAAAGAGCCCTTAACATAGACAACTACGCCATCATTCTGGTTCAACCGACGAGTCGTCATATACGAGTGATAGTTGTTTATTTGCGGAATTGTTTTATTAGCATGCAATCTACATTCTGTTAGGATTACAATGTCTGGTTCAAATTTAAGGGTAGATAAAGTAATCAGAAAATTGTCAAAATTACAGTAGATACTCCTTATGTTTTGAGATATTATGGTGAGGTCACTTTTATTTACACATATATGTTTATGGAGTTCTGTAGAGTCGCATTCCACTGTACGAGCAATTTCAATGCTATCTATTTCAAAAACAGTATGTAGTGTATTATCCATTTAAAATTAACGTTAATTGAATAACCGTCAAGCTTAGGTAAGTATTTATTTCAATGGGTTTAGACAACAAGTAACCATGTACTGAGATTTTAGTTTGTGTTGTTTTGGTAAGCTGTGTTTTTATTTTACAGGTTTGTAAAAAGTGTGTGTAGATGGGTAAAACTGTGTTATGTATTTGTGTGTTTTGTGTGTTGTAGCTTCGTGTAGATACTTCGGGTGTAAGTAAGATAGATATGTATAGTATGTGTGTATGTATAGTAGACATTCGTTTTTTATCAAAATAGTTTAGTATAACGGCTGGGAAGCCATAATTACCAATTAAGTAAATCTTTAACCGGTATTCGGCGGGAAATAATTTCAGGTGATACAGTAATACAAACATTTTTAACGTTAAAAGGAGACAATTTGCAAGGTTATGGGAAAATAGTCATTTGTCTAGCAATAGCTTATGTACCTGTTCTTCACTTCTTATGATTATAGTTGGCGAATTTTCATCCTTTTTAATGTAAACCTTGCCGTAGGCAGTCCAGCAAAACTTGTAGATTCCAGCTTTACTTAGATCACGTGCCAAGAAGTGGAGGCGGGAGCCTTTAGCCGTCAAATGTTCCGATATGAAAACCGGGGTGTCTTCTTGACTTTTAAATCCCATATGTTTACAACTTAACCTATTTTGGTGTTTTATGTTGAAGGCCTTGGCCATTTTCAAAGTCTCAGTCTTGAGGATTGTGGAGCCAATTTCAACGACAATAGGTGTGTTTTGTTTTTCCGCTGTTTTTCCGCGTACTCGATATATGTCCTTAATGTCGTATTTTTTTATGCTACAGTGTATGTTTCCAAAAAGGCACATAGCCATTTCTAAAAGATCTTCTTTGGTCTCCGCATTTTTTCTGGGTACATTTTTAATCATTAGATTACTTTTCCGACTTTCAGTTTGCATGTCCTCAATTTTATTTTCTAAAATGGAGATATATTTCTTGTCTTCTTTAGACTGCATTTCGAGTCGGGTAATCTTCTCTTGAAGGTCCGAGTTTTGTGCTGTCAAGAACGCAATCGACTTTTCTATATGTGTGTTTGACTGTTGAATCTCCTGTAGTTTTGTATTTATTTTTTGTGTCTCTTTCCCTTGTTTTTCGTTAAAGGACGAGAGCATTATTTTCATCTCTTCCTTAAATTCATCTAGCTGTTTGATCAGTGAATCATCTCTGTCATCCCAGCTTCTTTTGACGCGTTGGAACACATAGTTAGGTGGGGTTTTATGTGTGCCCGCTGTGTTAATTTCCGTGTCTGACACAGATTTATTCAGGAAGTTAAGGTCCGAAGTGCTCATTATTTCTTCGTAGAAAATCAAAGTAAGTTGACTCACCGTAAAGGTACGATACTGCTGAGTCGCGGAGAAGTTTCGTGGCAGGCAAGCGGCGACTCGGTGAAGTCTTGTGATAAGCGGGCGAAGCGGTGACACGGAGCGCGGCGCCCGGAGCAGGACAGGAATTGTGGCACAACACAAAGCTGCGCACGATAGAGCGCTAGCGATAGCCAAGTATTGCTGTGTGCGTGACTAGTCCGCGCGGCCGGCACCAGCGAAGCCAAAAAGGGATAGCAATTATTTTGACTGCTCTCTTTCTCGCGGGTCGAAGCTCGGGGGGCTTCTGACGCGGCGACACCTCGCACAGTGTTTTTTAATTAACTAGCCTAATGTACTTGTAAGTAGAACTATTATTGCAGTTGGAGTTATAAGAAATTTCTTAAGAACTTGGACAACACGTCTGTACTGGGCAACGGTTTGGACGAAAGAGGAGTGTTAACTGTGACTATTGTGACTGTGACCTATCATCTCTGTTCTCCTTCTTCTGTTTTGTGTTGTGCGTGTGAACTATCTATCTTCAATAGAACTGTGAGTAATAACTAGGCAGTGACTTTTATTTATAATCCTGCCTACCCAACACACTCGACAACACCGCTATAAGCATTTCTGTATCGTTTGCGCATTTTGAGTTAGTTTTATGTTAACATTACAAACGTTTTTACGGTTACTGTAATGCTTATTTGGGCACAAATTACATATAATTTGTGCCCAAATAAGCAACTAATTGTAAACTTATTTATGATCTAAGGCCATAGCCTTAGATCATAAATAAGTTTACAATTAGTTGTTTAATTGCATTACAGGCGCATTATATTAGCATTAGTGTGAATCGCATTAAAGAAACATTATTACGGTCAATGAAGTTGCCAATCGCATTACAGAAACATTATATTAGCAATATTATTGATAATGAATATGTTAATTGCATTACAAAAGCATTAGATTAGCATTAGATTGTTCTAAAAGAATGGCTGAGGCTATTTAAGTGTTCACAGTTAGAACTTAAATAAAACCCTACATCATTGCAAAAACATCTCTAATACCACATTACAAATGTTATAATATACGTTGTAATTTAACTACTTTGTCTAGCAATATATTATGGACGAAGACGGTCAAAACTGAGTGAATGACACCATATTTGATTGCATCAAAACAAAAATTATAATACTGGATACGTTTTTGACTCTTTTCTTATTTTATGCCTTCAAATATTATTCGCAATGTAGTTTACTGTAAAAGTCTATATAAGTTTCATTGAAAATTTTCACGCGCCTTTGATATTTTGAGGTTTTCATGTAAAATGTGTTAGACAAATATTTGTGAAATGACCAAAACACATGTGTAATCGTATAGAACGAATTTTGCATAATTAACATAATAGTATTGGTTGGGCAGTATTAAATAAAGTTAAGTCTGAAGTTAAGTGAAGTCTTAAACAGTGCATTAAATAAAGTTATTGTAAGCGACGCTCAATTACTTGTTCAAATTTGTTTGTCAGAATTTGAGGGTACTTTGTTTTCTGTTTTTATTTCGTGTACCCCAAAATTGTAAAAATTAGTCGTCAACCATTTATCCATGTAATGTGTCGCGTTCCCGTGAATAAATCGTTTAAAAAAGACTGAGTGCGTTTTGTGTGTTCTAAACACCACCTTTCACCAGCTACAGTGTCCTTCGGCCGGATTATATGTTTAGAACACCAGGCGCGCCGCGAAAAATGGTTAATACGCGTAGTTCAGCGCGGCGCAATCGCGACCGCGACGAGGCGGAAAACGTCAAACCGGATGGTGACCTGCCGCTATCAAAACCCCAGGAACCCCAGGACCCTACTTCGACATTGAAAACTACGAAGACGAAAGATAGTGATACGATCAAGAATCCTATTTCGAGTCGAACAGCTATGCCAGCTAGCAGTATCAAGTCGGAACAGCCGCCGCCCCTGCTACCCGCATCACGTAAAGATGAACGTCGGAGCTCGAAGTCATTGAAAAGTTCCACTTCGTCAATGCGGGCGAAACGGCAGCAGCTTATTCTGGAGGCAGAAAGGCAGAAGGCGCAGATTCGCATGGACCTAATAAATAAAAAGCTAGATGCCGATCTAGCTAGCCTAGACGAAGAATACAGTTCACACGATGGTAGCCAAAGTCGAAGCCGCGTTGAAGAATGGATGGAGCGCAGTTATCAGAAACTGACCCAGGGCCTGCCAGCCCCCGATGAAGGTTCATACACGGGTGAGCAGTGTCAACAAGCTGGACCGCCGGCGGCGCCTTTTATACCGCCGGCACAGAAAGCGCAAGCGCCGTGTGTAGCACCGCCCGCGCTGAACCCGGCTGGCCCGCCCACGCCCACACCGGCGCTGGCCGCCACCGCCAGCACAGATGGTACAGTCAAGATGCTAGCCAGCGCGCTGAGAGATCTCGCCGCTGCTTCCACCAGTCACGCGCCGAGCACGAACCTACTCAGCCGTATATGCACGCCCCGGGAGCTCCGTGAGTTCTCCGGCGATCCTTTGGAATGGCTGCAATTCAAACACGCATTTGAGGAATCAACGGAGCTGTGTAGTTTCACCCCAAAGGAAAATATGTGGAGATTGAGAAAGTGTCTTCGTGGAGCTGCTAAGGAAGCCGTATCAGCTTTGCTCGTGAGCGCATCAACTCCTGAAACTATTATGTCTACATTGAAGCTGAGGTTCGGTAACCCTGAGTACATCTTATCGAAGCTCGTGCACGATATTAAAAAGTTACAACCTATATCTCAAGATTACCACAAAGATATTGTGTCCTTCTCGGTCAAAATACAAAACTTTATGGAAGCTGTACGCGCAGTCGGCCGAGAGGAATACCTACAAGGTATCAGTGTTTTATCGGTAATTTTAGCGAAACTACCTACGATTCTATTATCCAAGTGGGCAGACTACAGTTTCGTACCGATAACAGAAGGCAAGAGGTCACGATTGGTAATATTATCCGACTTCCTGAAAGAAGAAGCTATTAAAGTTTCTACTACATCGAATACCTACTTTGTGTCTACGCGCAGCGATCAACACAAACATAAACATAATGAGTACACCCAATCTCGCTCACAAACAGTATTGATGCACACTAACGAAAGCGATGAATGCTTATTCTGCAAAACTAGCTCGCATAAAAAGATAACAGTTTGTAATAAATTCAAGAAGGCTCTTCGCAAAGTTCGTTGGCGATTTGTAAAACGTAGTGGCTTATGTTTTAAATGCCTACTTTCATGTCATGACCGAGATACCTGCCCAGCCCCAAACTGCGATAAAGATGGCTGCGGACAGCCCCATCACCCACTGCTGCATTATCCCACGTCTACCGAGCGGCGCCCCGAGTCCCAGCGTGCGGCGTCGCCGCCAGCCGCGCCCGCGCCGCAGGAGCGGCAGCCGGCGCCGGCGGCGGCGGCAACGTCGGTGCCTACGTCCGCCGTCCCCAGTTCTAGTGCGGAAATCGTGTCGAACATAAACGCAAGTGATAGTGAGTGCAAAGTGTTATTGAAGGTAGTACCTATAAGTATACATAGTGCTAACGGTATAATAAACTGTAGCGCGTTACTCGACGACGGGTCGACCGTTTCATTGATAAGTGATAAACTAGCTGAGCGCGCGGGTTTGCGCGGCCAGCCCGAAACGATACGTGTACGCGGAGCCTGGAATGATGAACTATCTTGTGCATCGATCATCACGGACGTGAGTCTTTCTGGTATGGACAATAAGAAATATACTATTAGAGCTCGTGCTGTAAAGAATTTAAATTTACCTGTACATAGTTTGTCTGCAGTAGATTGCAATAAATACAAAAGTCTGTCTGCTATTAAGCATTTGTTATGTTCTACCGATTTGAAACCTGAAATATTACTTGGTCAGGATAACTATCACCTAATTTTACCGATAGAAATTAATATAGGTAGTTCTTTTGAGCCGTTCGCTACACTCACGCCCCTAGGTTGGTGTGTCCATGGTAAGTGGCATGTGCCGCGGAGCGCCCGGAGGCCCGCGCCAACTACTCACGCGACACTGGTGTTAGACGCGGCATGCTGTGCAGCGCCAGCGCCCGCTCCTTCGTGCCAGCAAGACCGGCAGCTACAAGACCTACACGATGAGGTAAAGCGCTCATTCGCGTTGGAGTCGATGGGTGTTTGTGGTAAGCCTCGTCAGAATAAAAATGATTTACTTGCCGTAGCTAAGCTGGAGAAGACTGCCAAACTAATCGATAGCCAGTGGTGGGTTGGATTGCCGTGGAAGAACGACGATTGCCACATGCCTGACTCCTACCCGATCGCGCTGAAAAGGCTGAAAGGTATAGAGAGGAAGATGGAAAGAGACCAAGGATTTTCAGAAAGGTACAGGGATAGGATTAAACATTTATTAGAAAATAATTTTGCAAAAGAATTAACAGAAATTGATACTACAGCAAAAACATGGTATTTGCCTCATTTTGGGATTGATAACCCCAATAAGAAAAAAATACGATTGGTGTTCGACTCGGCTGCAAAGGTAAACGGTTTATGTCTTAACGACTACCTACATACAGGCCCTTGCTGCCATCACTATTTGGTATAATGCTGCGCATTCGGGAAAATTTAACAGCAGTATCAGGTGACATTAAAGATTTCTTTCTCAGGATCAAAGTTCAGCCGAGCGACCAGCATGCATTTAGATTTCTGTGGAGAGACAGTCCTAAAGAAAAGGTAAAAACCTACATCATGACATCACTTGTATTCGGTGCAAACTGTTCTCCCTATTGATCGAAGGTTCTCCCTTCGTAAGTCAGTACATAAAAAATAAAAACGCTACGCGCTATGAGTCATCTATGCCCGAAGTTGTGCGTGCTATACAAAAGTCGCACTACATGGACGACTATATAGATAGTTTGCCCGATGATAAGAGTGTTATTGAGATGGTGAAAAATATTTCACACATCCACCGACAAGGCGGGTTCCAGATTCGTGATTGGACCAGCAACAGTGTTCAAGTTTTGAACTCTGTCCCTAAAGATACTTTAGGTACGGCCGCGGTCAGATTTAAAATAGATCACCAGTCGGAAGGTGAGCGTACACTCGGTCTCATGTGGTTCCCTGGTACTGACGAATTGGGATTCGATGTGTCACTGAAGAAAATTCCAGAACACGTTATTCAAGGTAAAGAAATACCTACGAAACGAATAATGCTTCAGGTAGTCATGTCCATTTTTGATGTGTTTGGTTTTTTATCGCCCTTCACTATTCAAGGACGAATACTGTTGCAAGATTTATGGCGGCTACGGATCAGCTGGGACGACGTCGTACCTACCGATATTTACGAACGGTGGTGTAAGTGGGTTGATATACTTAAGGTAGTAGATAGCATACGCATACCTAGGTGCTACCATTCAACGAGACGCGTAAACAAGGTTGGAGTCCACTGTACGGCGGGCTCGCCCCCCGGTCACCCGCACACCCCGCAGCCCTCTCCCAGCGAGTCAACAGCTGCGCACGCGACAGCAGAACCGAATTCACCGCCAGAGCTATTGCACTCCGTGTGTAGGCATGAGATAATTACCTACCGCTTCGCGCATATTGAATATGCAAGCTTTCTAGGGCCGTCGCGCTCCAGCCGTGCGTTACTGCGTACGTATGCCGCGTTAATTTTTCGCGCTCTTTTGACCTTGTGTCGCGTACCTACCTACTCGTATTTCGTGTTTGTTAACTGACTGATTTATTGATCATTAATCATTACTAGTGAAAATGACTAGCCGTATAAACTGTTGCTGTTAATAAATGTCGAAAAAAAATTGTCTTTTTTATATAAAATAATTTCACTGCTCCATGTCCATGCTTCCCATTAGAGTTTATTTTAAGGGCTATATATCCCTCAAATGGCTTAGCACGATCCTCCGTTACGCCTAAAATACTGCAGCATTAATTTTGAAATAAATATATATGGTAAAGTTGAGGATTAATGCTAAGTATGTGTGCTTCTATGTGTGACGAAAACACGATTCCATAAAACTTACTCGATAGAAAAAAAAAACAAAGTTACCTCCAAATCGATCAATAACCCGCGGGTATTCAAAAAGTACTTTAAATGAGATCATGAAACATTGCATACTAACTGAACTAACTAAAGCAGGTCTTACTTATGTGTTTTATTTTTTTAAACAATCAATAGATTTTTTGACTCATTTCGCACTATTAGGCCGCAGTGACTGACGTAACAACCGCTTTGTAGTGCAAACTGATTAGAACTTTATTCTAACAGTATTTCAAACAAAGTTTGAACCACCACAAATAGTTGCTAATTGTAGGGTTAGAAGGGCCTTAAAATTACCTATTTGTTAGATTTCGCATTTATGCTATTAAATTTAATAAGTAATAGTGATTTTAGAGAAGGCAAGATATTATGAGACATTATAATAGAGTAAAATAATTGTTATTATAAAAGTTTTAATTAACATTTATATAATAATACATTAAAATACAAAAATGTTGGTGGTATTTTATTTTGAGTACTTGAGGCAACCCTGCCGACTGACCATTAAGCAGTGAGACGCCGAATAAAATACGCTAACGCGTAGCGTCAAGGCACAATTTAGATCGAGCGGGCCCAGTTTAGGTATTTATAATGTCGGCTTTCTTCAAGATCAAAGGAGTGCAACTTCTGACTTATCTATTCTGTGTCACCGCCTCGCTATAGCCACCTACAGTTGCATGTTTATAGCGATGCATCGTCGAAAGCTATGAGCGCCGTAGCATATTGGCGCTGGATAGATAAGAATATTATTCACGTTGCATTTATTGCGAGTAAGTGTCGAGTCGTACCTGTAAAACCACTGACGATACCTCGTTCGGAATTACAAGCTGCGCTTCTCGCTGCTAGATTAGCAGACACCATTTGTAAGGAGCATAAGTTACCAGTCGAGAAAAGGGTATTTTGGTGCGATTCGACTACAGTTTTACATTGGATTCGAAATAATACGCGTACGTATAATATCTTCGAAGCCAACCGTTTGGGTGAGATCGACGATCTCACACGTATAAATGAGTGGAGATACGTACCTACTAAATTGAATGTTGCGGACTTGGCCACACGAGAGGATTTCGATTATACTATTTTTAAAAATGAGTGGTTTTCAGGACCTTTATTTTTGTACCTAGATGAGTCATCGTGGCCCGCCGATGTCTGCCAACCTGAAACAAATGAAACACATGTTGAAAATGTCATGGTTACAAAAGACTTACCTGTACTAAGTAACTTACCGGTTCCGGATCCCCTCCGGTTTTCTTCATGGCTCAGGTTGCTACGAAGTACGGCACTAGTTTTGATGTTTGTTGATAGATGCAGAGGGCGCACCACTGACTTGGATTGCCTCACTCTCGAGAGGGCGGAGCATTTTCTACTACGCCGAGCTCAACTTGAGACGTTCGCCGAGGAAATATCTGCAATAAAAAATTGTAAAAGTGTATCGAAAACTAGCAAGCTGCTTACCTTATGTCCGTTTCTCGACGAACACGACGTTCTCCGCGCTAACGGTCGCATCGACGCTGCTGCCGAAGTAAGCCTGGAGGTAAAGAAACCGGTAATTCTAGACGGCCGGAACCCTATAGCTCATCTGATTGTTCGACATTACCATGTCAAAGCAGCTCATGGCAATCAGGAGACCGTGGTCAACAACCTTAAACAAAAATATTGGCTAATTAGGCTTAGGCCTACAGTTAAGCATGTGGTATCAAAATGTATGCTTTGTAACATACGCAAAGCTACGCCTCGAGTACCCAGAATGGGTGACTTACCTCCAGCTCGTGTGGCGCATCATCAGCGCCCCTTTTCCTTTTGTGGGCTCGATTTGTTTGGGCCTATGGAGGTCACAGTAGGACGTCGCCGTGAAAAACGATATGGTGCTCTTTTCACGTGCCTCACTGTCCGAGCTGTGCACGTTGAATTGGTGCAGTCACTCACCACGGACTCGCTCATCATGGCTCTGCGACGGATGGCGGCCAGACGTGGTTGGCCCCGCCATCTTTACTCCGACAACGGAACCAATCTGCGAGGCGCTGACAAAGAGCTGCAGAAGTCCATGCAGGATTTAGACAACGAGGCACTGAAAATTGAAGCGGCTAACAACGGGATGGTATTTAATTTTATACCGCCGCTTAGCCCCCACTGGGGTGGGGCGTGGGAACGTCTCATACGAAGTGTAAAAACTACCCTTAAGGTAATTTTGAATGAGCGGGCTCCCAGAGAAGAAGTCTTGAGCACACTGATGGCCGAGGTAGAAAATATAGTAAATAGTCGTCCCCTTTCACACGTCTCCGTAGAACCTGGAACTGCTGAAAGCTTGACTCCTAATCATTTTCTTCTTGGTTCAGCCTCGGGTCTTCCGGCCATTGGATCGTTCGATGACTCAGACCTGTTTTTGAAGAAACAATGGCGGAAGGCTCAGAGGTTGAGCGACATGTTCTGGCAGCGATGGCTTAGAGAAGTTCTCCCACACCTGCTGCCAAGAATAAAATGGAACGAGGAGCAGAAGCCTCTAAAGGTAGGTGACTTAGTGTTAGTGGTTGATCCAGCCTCTCCCAGGAACGTGTGGCCGAAAGGTGTTGTCCAGCAGGTCATTCGCTCTAAAGACGGCCGCATCCGGCAGGTCGACGTGAAGACCCGGACGGGTACCTGGCGGCGTTCCGCGGCTCGCGTCGCTCCTATTTCATTTGGAGATGAGTGCTGAGTAGAGTCAGCACTAGGGGTGGGAGTGTAAGCGACGCTCAATTACTTGTTCAAATTTGTTTGTCAGAATTTGAGGGTACTTTGTTTTCTGTTTTTATTTCGTGTACCCCAAAATTGAAAAAATTAGTCGTCAACCATTTATCCATGTAATGTGTCGCGTTCCCGTGAATAAATCGTTTAAAAAAGACTGAGTGCGTTTTGTGTGTTCTAAACACCACCCTTCACCAGCAACAGTTATATTATTATGATATAGGTCTATTGCTTTTCTAAATAGGTCCGAATGATAATATTTTTGGTAATAACATATTAACAAAATGGTGTCGATCTATTGATATAATAATGCCGTTAATGCCGCCGCCGGTAGTATCAATATACTCACACTATCTAAGCCAGAGGCTAGAGAGAAGACTTTTGATGTGCCACTGTAATGCCATTGTCTATAAAGTAGTTCTTACAAAAGCATTTTGATTTGCCATTATGCAACCATTATACATTGTAAAGTATCATAATGGTTTTGAAATACCAGTATAAAGCGTCAAAATGCTCGGTGAACTCAAATAAGAGTTTATACGGTCCTTAAGTTCTAAATAAGTTTACTATTCGTTTGTTAAAATGTTTCCTGTGTTACTTGGGCTGTTATTAAAGATTTGTAACGGAGGAAGAAGACAATACTGCTAAACTATTATTGTCTCCTTTATTTATCAGGGTCCAAGCTACGGGTCAGGGCTCCAGAGAGAAGAACCTCCTAACAATATACGAACCGTGTCCAGGAGTGCCGCTTTTTGAATCAAGCGATCGATCCAGGTGCCTAACGAGAGCCTCCTCAGGTATTGTTCGAGGCTCTTGGCAATGGGGGCTATCGCGTGTGAATTTGCCGCTAGAGGCGCTTGTGTAGACTAAGGTTCTCCAAAATGTCAGATGTCATAGAGTGTTCGCGCGTTGTGTGCTTTTTTATCACGCATATAAACTAATACTCACGATTGTGTTCTAGATTGAGCCATTCCTGATTAATTATGACTTGAAGATTTTAAGTAGCAACCTATGATCCTATTATTGTTAGTACTTGGAGGTAGAATGATTTTTAAATGTTTCATGCTTGCTAATTTTAGGAAGAATATTGTAAATATATATCTAAAGCTTACACTATGTTGTTATACGTAATAAAATAAACATTTTTATGAAGTTATTGGTGCTTTAAAGTATTGAATAGAATTACTGACAAGACCTTACTCGACAGTGCGCCATCTGGTGAGCTAAAAAACGATAGCCCCCATTAAACCATGGCCTGAAACGTTCATCGGCACAATGATCGCTGAGTCCACATGTCGAAAACCATTATTATAATACTTTGTTAGTTAGCTTTTATGAAAATATTGTCGTTTCTACACTGTGTAGAAGACCCACTGAGTCGAACAGGATTTTATTACCTACAATACAACTACTAAATTCTATAATTATAAAAATATATAATTTAATTTAAAAAAAAAATGGTATTATACATAACTTCCTAAGCGTATAATAGTACATTACTGCAGCGGCCAGCAACAGAGGCATTGATGGACGAACGTAAAATCATAAGTAATCATCGTAAGTCCATCAATCAATGCCTAGTTGTGGCCAAGGCTTGTTTAGTACTTTTCTCAAAAATGCGAGTAAAGTATCTCTTAGATATCCGCAATTACAGACACAATTAATATAACAATGCACCGTTCTCCTTCGGGAACGGCTGGGGATATATATCTATGGCTGGGGACATACGTTCAAAATCAATGATGCACACAAACATAAATCAATTTTTCTCGCGTTGAAGAGTTCGTTTTTTTTTTTCAGTAAACAAGCCAATTTTTTAATAAAAACTTTGATAAGTTACCTCCTTGGTTGCCATGTTTCAGAGTAAAAGATCGTTCCAATTTTAAATAACACGACAGATATGAGTTTACTATGTAATTTATTTGGCTGCTAAACACGACAATATGGATTTTCGGATTTTCATACAACTTTTGCCGGCCACTGGTCGCATGTATTTGGCCAGAACACCAATTTCGATTTTTCTCGAAGAAGGTTGTCAAAATAATGCTCAAATTTCCAAGCATGTTTGAGAAAAAATAGCAGATAGGTTTCATGTACCTAATTCATTAAATATTATGTATCAGCTACGCAATCACTGAATGTCAAACCACAAAACAAATTACAGTAATTCGGGCCACCGTAACAGGGCAACAGCAAATTAGGGGGATGGATACAAATAGTGTCAATGGATGTCACAGTTCCGAAACATTTATGAGGTCACAGTGACTTAATCAGAACGTAATAACCGTTTGAGCCCATTGTTTGAGCCTGTAATATTAATTGATTGTTACGCATGTTCGCGGGGCTGTGGTTATTATGGTTGCAGGCGCTTTGATGTTTCAGAAATATGAATTAAGTATTATGGTTCACGTCCACTGCTGGACATAGGCCGTGGGTCCTTAGTGTGATTAAAACTTTTTTGCAAAAAATAAATCCGACTTCAAAAAACACAAAAAGAGAAAAATAACTAGCTTCAGAAGTCGGTGACTTGTTTGATTTAGTTTTTTTTTGCCACCGACTTCTGAAGCTAAAGTTATTTTTCTCTTTTTGTGTTTTTTGAAGTCGGATTTATTTTTTGCAAAAAAGTTTTAATCACACTAAAGACCCACGGCCTATGTCCAGCAGTGGACGTGAACCATAATACTTAATTCAAGTAGTTTTTTGAAGTCGGATTTATTTTTATCAATTTAATCTATCAGACACTTAGCTGTAATTCTCTTCATAAATAAATTAATCTAAATTAGGTCTAGTATCACCCATTTCAAAATCAAAATCAAAAATCAAAATCAAAGCATTTATTTCAAGTAAGCCAGTTACAGGCACTTTTGAACTGTCGAAACAAAGATGAAAATTAAATGTAGCTACAGTCCCAGTCACAAGACATAAAAACTGTGAAAGTACTGTAGTTGCCCATTCCCTAGCGTAGATCTCTATGGAGACGAACGGGCAAGAAACTCCATGGACACTCTTTTAAATCAGAATATTGTTACAAAATCTTGGTTACATCATTCACGTTGAGATGGTATATTATGTGAGAACAATGTAGCAAGATGTGCACGGTAAAAGTGTCCACAGCAAAAACACACAAACAAAAAAAAAATACAATTCAAAATAATTCATTCAAATAAGCCATGGCAACCAAGACATGACCAGTCACAACTGACAGCGCCCGTTCACGGACATGACGCATGGATCAGCACCATTCAACTCAACCATTTTGAAGGGAACTAAATGATCCGACACATGCGCCACCATCAGTGAGACAATTGAGTGAGCATGACATACTCTAAACCGCCAGGGCAGATTCAAGTCAAGAAAAGACGTAGGTTTCCAGTGAATGATAGCTTTCTAGTACATAGTACTCACACAATATGGGCTCTGTATTTATATAATACTAAAGAGATTGATTCTATACAATGCAAAGATAGTTGTACAATCTTCAGCAGCTCCAACAATACAATTTAATGCTATCAATTTATGCGCCCCTGTCCATGTGGAGCAGGACCAGCATTGAGCCAAGCATTTTTATCAGCGATATAATCGCTCAACTTGTAATATGCTTGCTTACATAGTGTGCGTTTAATGCATGTTTTAAATTTCGTCTCATACAGTTCAAGAATACTTTGTGGAATTTTATTATAGTATCTCAAACTGTACCCCATGAAAGATGAGTCTACTTTAGCGAGTCTGAAACCTGGCTGAACTAGTTGGTCCCTATTTCTAGTACTGTAATTATGTCTGTCACCCCTTTTACCAAAAAGGTGCAGATTTTTTCTGACGTACAGTCACGGACTATAATTGATAAGCAGTGATAGGAATAGGTAGTGCTTATTAGCCTAAACTTCGAAGAAGAACAGAGAAAAGAATCGGAGACTTCCTTAGACTATATTTTATTATGCGACCACGGCGAGTTTTTTTTTGTAAATTCTAAGAGTGCGTACCTAAGAGAGCGTATCATAGTTTTATGATGAAGAAGTCGTTTCCAAAATGTTCTTAAAAAGAAAACTTTCAGAAATGTTGATGGTTGTAACGACTGTGTTATGTTATGTCTAGTCGCAAACTTTAGGTAAACATAGACCAATTACTTATTCCAAATAACATTAATTTTTGATGTACTTACGTGATGTCCCGGAAAAAAATATAGTCTAAGGAAGTCTCCGATTCTTGTCTCTGTTTTTCGAAGTTTAGGCTAATAAGCACTACCTATTCCTATCACTGTTGATAAGCCACTTTCAAGATTTCCAATTTTGCAGTTGTATACATTCACGAGATTACACGATTAAACACGAACTCAAACCGAATGCTCGGAAACAAAATGACACATTACTAATAATCGGAAATAGTCATATCCATAGAGGTTGAAAAATGACTTATAAGTGTTGTCAATGATAAAACCATACAATGGTGCTGACGTGCTGACGTGTATCCCAATCTATTTGATACTGACCTCCTTTGAAGTCCTTATTAAATACTCTTTATTTCTGAAAACCTATCCGAAGCCAGAGTGACAGTTGAAATGTCGATGTTAGAAAAGATAAAATTTATCCGTTCGCCAACGTTACTATGGCTACGCTAAAACAATATTGTCGCTAGGTTACAGTTGCTACACCTGAAATTCGTCGACTTTAGGTAGTCACTCTGTACTAAGTACGAATATAACCGACTAAACCCGATTTGCATTACACGGCTAAAATACGAATGGTGGCAAGTGGCTCATCATTTATAGTCCGTGACTGTACATTATGTTTTCGTAGATGTATTGACAATGTACCGTCATGATGCCAATATCCTTAAACAGTTCCCTTAGAGAATCGCGCCTACGAAGATTATATACGGCTCTGATGGCTCTTTTCTGCAGAATAAATATAGACTCAATATCTGCAGCCCGTCCCCACAGCAAAATGCCATAAGACATTATACTATGAAAGTAACTAAAATAAACCAGTCTAGCGGTATCTACATCAGTATATTGACGGATTTTTCTAATGGCATAGGCTGCTGAACTTAGCCGCCCCGCAAGAGATGTCAAATGAGAACCCCATTGTAGCCTTGAATCAAGCGTAATCCCCAGGAAAACCGTTTTATCTACGAATTCAAGTTTCTCTTTATTCAATATTATATCACAATCACTACTTTTAACATTCGGTAAAGCAAATCTTATGCATTTGGTTTTTTTTTCATTTAATACCAAATTGTTTGCTGTGAACCAATTTTGGACCTGAAGTAGGGCATTATTCACGTCATCTAGATTTTGGGCCCGCCTATTTATCTTAAAAAATAGGGAAGTGTCATCAACAAATAACACCATATTTTGAGGTTGGTTATTCAGTAAATAGGGTAGATCATTTATATATACTAGATAGAGGAAAGGACCCAATATTGAGCCTTGTGGAACCCCCATTTTTACTTTTAACCCCTGTGAATTAACACCATTTATTTGAACATGTTGTTGTCTATCATTCAAATAAGATTTTACCAAACTAAGTGCAAGTTTACCCAGTCCGTAATGCTCAAGTTTCAAAAGTAATGTGTCGTGATTTACGCAATCAAACGCTTTGGAGAGGTCGCAAAAAATTCCTATGGCGTCTTGAGACTCTTCCCACGCAGTAAATATGTGCTTTAATAAGGTTACACCGGCGTCAGTTGTACAACGTCCCTTGGTGAAGCCATACTGTTGATCATGTAAGATTCTGTTGGTGTTAAAATGATAGAGCATTTGATTAAGCATTACTTTTTCAAAAACCTTGCTAAAAACTGGTAACACGGATACAGGTCTATAATTATTAGTATCTTTACTGTCCCCGGATTTGAAAAGAGGTATGACTTTACTGTATTTCATTAAATCAGGGAAAACTCCTTGGTCTACACATAAATTAAAAATTAAAGCTAAGTAAGGGGCTATAGTCTCAAGTATGGATGAACAAACTTTGACAGACATTCCCCATAGATCTTCGGTTAGTTTGATTTTTATTTGCCGGAAAGTTTTAATAACAATCATAGGGTTAATGTGTTTAAATTTAAATTCAACCAGGCAGCCAGACACATTCGCCTTTAATAAACCAATTGAGAGTTCAAGTGAGGAAATAAGAGCCTCCGTTGTTTTTTGTGGTATATCGGTAAAGAACTTTACAAATTCTTGAGCTACTTCCTGATTAGAGCTTTTAGGACCACATGCTGTATCTAATGTGTAGCTAGTGTTACGTATTTTCTTCCTGTTAGTCTCGTTATTTATAACTTTCCAAACTGTCTTTATTTTATTTTCTGCTGTTTTGATCTTGTTGCTAATGTGCAGTGCTTTAGCAACCTTGCATGTATTTCTAAAAATGTTTGAATACTTAGCAACATACTTGTTAAAAGTTTCAGTGTTTATAAAAGGCTTAAGGCCATAAAGCTTAGTCTTTCCCTACTTTTTCTGATACCTCTAGTTGCCCAATCACTAAATATGAATTTAGGGCAAATACTTTTTGTCTTCTTTTCAAGTTTTATTGAATTCCGTGTGAACTATTGAAAAGAAACGATCATACAATTGATCTATATTAATATCATCAAGGCCCATAACGCTTAACTTGTTCTGTAGCAAAATATTATACCTATTTAATCTGCTAGAAATTATAGGTCTAAATTTAATTTGAACTTTTTGCGATGGGGGTGTATTACACTTGAAGGTTACAGTTTGTCCGCTATGGTCAGAGGGTAGGCAATTTACTATTGCTTTATCTAAGTAATCACAATCGCAGAAAATATTATCTATACAAGTAGCAGAAGATGGAGTGACTCTAGTAGGTTCTGTAAAAGTGTTGGTCAAGTCAAATGACTTAAAAAGATTTAATAAGCGACTGCTATTTGCACATTCTTCTAAAATATTGATATTAAAATCACCACAAATAATTGTAGATTTATTACTGACTGCAAGTTTTGCCATCACATCATCCATTATTGATTCAAATAAAGAAAAGTTTTGATAGTTTGGGGGTCTGTACACACACACAATTACATGCTTATCTAGCTCAACACAGGACAGTTCAACGCAATGTTCAACCGAGTGACCTACTATGTCATTACGTTGCTTATATTTAAAACAATTTCTTATTAGGGAACCTCCACGAAGCATAGTTTTACGGTTAAAGCAGCTACCCACCATATAGTTCTCATAATTGATAAGCATTTGGTAATCCTTAAGCCAATGTTCAGTAAAACAAATAATGTCAAACTTACTATTTTCTAAAAACAATTCAATTTCTAATAATTTGGAAGAAATGCCTTGGATATTTTGGTGGAATAATTTCAAAGTGTTCTGCTGAGGCCCTTTTTTACTAATTGAGTGCAAGAAGATACGTTGGTAGAATTAACAATATTGTTAATCGTACCTCCTGTTGTCTCATTTCCTAGTTTAAATTAATTTTTGGAGTGAGGCTGGAGACACCCGTACCATCCTCAGACAACAAGACCCTATCACTAATACTAATATGTTCTCATAATTGATAAGCATTTGGTAATCCTTAAGCCAATGTTCAGTAAAACAAATAATGTCAAACTTACTATTTTCTAAAAACAATTCAATTTCTAATAATTTGGAAGAAATGCCTTGGATATTTTGGTGGAATAATTTCAAAGTGTTCTGCTGAGGCCCTTTTTTACTAACTAATTGAGTGCAAGAAGATACGTTGATAGGATTAACAATATTGTTAATCGTACCTCCTGTTGTCTCATTTCCTAGTTTAAATTAATTTTTGGAGTGAGGCTGGAGACACCCGTACCATCCTCAGACAACAAGACCCTATCACTAATACTAATATACCCTAATTGAGAATTCTCCACGGTGACACATGGATCCTCCTCGGTACACGGTACAATATTTGTAAACATTTATAGCACTAGTGCTATATTCATTTAAAGTCACCTGTATATTAGTATTACTACTAATAGTCGCAGTGTTAATAATAGAACTAAACTTAGACATACTATTTGTCTGTGTGAATATTATAAGCTAATAGCCGAGCTATTTTGTGTCTACATCTAATAGGTAGATACACCTTACCCCGTGTCGACTTCAGTTTACCAACAATAGTGTTGATATCCAGATATATAAGTCTGTCACTATAGTGACCTACTAAAAAATGTACATGGTTATTTAACATATGTATATAATTGTTTTTTCTATTACCCAAATTTTAAAAAAATGGAAAACCACACAATATTATTTTGTTACAATTTAACTTCAACAACTCTGAAACACAGTCAGTGATGTCTTCCTTTTTAATCTTAGAACTATTACCAACACATATAGTAATGGTGGTACTAGGATCACAAACAGTCTTTGTTACTGATGCCATAATCTGTTTGTAGGTTGATCCTGGCATGCAATAATTTTGGGTACAATAACTCAGGTTATTACTGATTAATTTCCCTAACCCTCTACCTATACTATCAGAGAACATAACTGAAAGATTAGAACCAAGACTATTAGGTGAGACCAAATTACCTAAGTCAGGTATTGTATCTTGGGTGGAAATACAGTCCTGAGTACTCACAGCTAGGGACGGGTCCTCCGTTGCCTCAAGCTGGAGGGCATCATTGCTGGATTCCCTCTGACAAGTACACTGAGTGTTGCTGAGAGTCAGCGAGTCCACCTTGTCTACCAATGCATTTGTAGCAAGAATATGCTCTTTAATTTCAATAAATGAACCCAAATACCAATCACCCCGTATTCAGTTCATTGAATACCTCTATTTAATATTGATTTGCAAGGCTTGGCTTATGTCTAAAAAAAGAATCTCAATCTGATCATAAATAAACATTTGATTTTTTAAGTGTACTTACAGCCAAGTAATAGTCCTTATTGTTCCAAATAAATCCGATATTAGGTGCCTTACTGTTCTCCGAAGCAAAACAAATACAAATAAAACACAAATCGAATCATAATGTCGAGTATATATTTTTCTTATAGACAAACAAAAATGTGATCTTAAATGAACAAAAAATAGCAATTAAAGAACTAAGGACATACGAGTAAAACTATTAAATTAGAAATAATAAAATCTTGCGTCACCATCAAAGTTCAGTTCATCCTGAAACAATATTTTTTATGGTTAGAAGGTAGTTTTTTTTTCTATTTTATTATTTCACCTCATTGGTATCTCCGTTTATTTGTGTGTGTGTGACCAACATTTAAACTCACAAACACAAACAGCCAGTCCCGGAGCAACTGCCTGTAGGCCATACAAATTTTTGTTCCGTGCGGGGATCGAAACCGCGACACGCAACGCAGCAGTCAATCGCTCAGGCAGTGCGCCAGCCATGCCATGACATGGTCCAAGTCGGCCTTAAGAAAATTGAAAACCGTCTGTATTTGAAATAGGGGATTTTCCTACTACTGCATGTCTCTGTAATCTATGGTATCAATAATGGTATATGGTATAATAATCTATGGTATCAAATATGGTATCAATAATCTATGCCTCTATGGTATCAATAATGCTATCAATATCGTATCAATAATCTATGCCTCTATGGTATAATACTTCCATAGATTACATACTGGTTTTGTCACCACTGAAGGATCAGGACAGTACCTAATTATTCAAAGATGCTTCGTCTAGTAGACACCATTATTTTTAGGGTCGTTCTGGAACCGAAACCCATAAACTCGATCATCGAACTCAAAACGATTGGGACTACTTAAAAAAAAAAAAACAAAAACACAATACTTATTATACTTAAATAAAAGCTTTATATAGGTAGTATAATTTAATTTTTCGTGATTTTTTAACATTGTTATTTGTTGAAAAAAAAAATCACGAATAATTAAATTTTAATTAACCGTGTATAATGAACACATAAGATGCGGTATATAGGTTTAGCTACATATAGCTTTCAAGATTAATGTAGGTAAGCTTTCTACTTGTAATGTGAACAAGTTATTGAAAGTGACACCATAACATAACATCACGCCGTTAATCCCCGAAGGGTTATGCAGAGGTGTAGGTACCTAATAGTACACCCTGCACATTTAGCCAGATATGATAACAACAACAACAGTCCACGACGTCCACTGCTGGACATAAGCCTCTCCCATGATGGGAGGAATTTGCCGTAATCTCCACGCTTGGCAGGCGGATTGGAGATCGCAGTGATGAAAGACTACCAGAAAACGCTGCTGCCCATTCTCTGGTCTACGGAGGTGCAAGGTGTTCTGCCTCAGACATTAGTCGCCTTATACGACACCCGTGAGTGTAATGGGTTGTTTCTATTCTACTCTGCCGGATACCACACGGCATATTCTACTCGACTTTTCACAAATTCTAGACGAATCCTAAATGTTACCCTATACAGTACACAATACGCTCGTACTGTGTACTATAAAGGGTGTAAATAGCCCCTTAACGAAGCCGAAAGGCACTTGCTCTCCTCGTCATTGCGAAAATTTTTTTGGTCTGGACCCTATCTGGGAACCTGCTAGTTACGGAGATTGGAGGTAAAAGTTCCAACTTTTTCACTATTTGTTTTCAAATACTTACTAGTTTTTAGGGTCATATAACTTTGCTTTAAATACCTCCATAATCTGTTTACTATGAAATGCTAGCAACAGCACAATGTTTTGAGTGCGTTACATTGAGTTTTAAACGTAAAACGTGATTTTTCACCCCAAAAAAAAGTCGTTTCCCAGCAATAATTTTTGCGTAGAGTTACTTAGTTTGATGTACAGAATACTTGGTTGACTGCTTCGTGAAGGGTCCCTTTACACCCTGTATTATTTTACCAGGTTCTACAGACACCATATCGTTAAAATTAATAACAACTTGCATTGCTAAATTTAACTAATTAGTAGGTAGGTATTACATAAGGACAGTTGTGCCTGTTTTCACAAGTATTAAGCGAATCCTAAATGTGTGCTTTGAGCGTATTGTGTACTATTATGTATTCTATGGTACAGTGCAGCGCATCAAATTACCACAAATTGTCTTTCTCCAAATGATTTTAAAAGATAAAATGTTGACACTTAAGTTCAAAATCGAATGAGAAAATTTAACAGTTAAGTACTATACTACTATGTACGTACACACTGCCAAATTTTAAAGCTGGTATAAGCGAGTGTGCGTGTAAATGTGATTTCACCCAACAACAGTGCAAAATTATGAATACAAAATAAAAAAAAATGAAAAAATAAAAACTTACATAAACACGTGTTACTGTGGGATGTGATGCCTGTTTATGGCACCATTCCCCATTTCAGCTATCGACCTAAACGAGATTAGTAGGCACGTTAAAAAAAAAACAGAAATCCCCGCCTTTAGTCCCCGAATGGTTAGGTTAGAGGTAATCCTAATGACAGTCAACTATGGACGTACTTCTAAGTATAGGTAGACCTCTTTTTTTTTGTTTTTTTTTTTTTATTTAAAAAAAAAGAGGTAAGTATACTTAACAGTACGTACGTCCACAGTTCAGTCATTGGAATACGTCAGCTTAGGTATCAAAATAAAATCTATTTATTCAAATTATGGTGACAAATCACCATTTTTTTAACGTCAAAAATATTAAATGAGACGTTACCCCAAAATGGCTTTTCACCACTTGCTATAGTCTGCACCAGATAAGCAGGAAATAAAGGTCACTAACCCGCATACATTTATTCAAATACATAATTCCGAAAACAGAAATAATGACATAAACTTGTCCCGAAACGACCTTTATCGTGATCCTTGACTTTTTCTAGTAATAAAAAACGATTCATAATGTATTGTCGGGGTACCTACGCAGAGAAATTAAGGAACGAGCAATGACCTTTAATTCATATTTATCTGGCGCAGACTATAGTGCTGAGAAGAAGAGGCGAAACACCCCAGCGACACATAAAAATCGTTATTTAGCTTGTGGACTTATTTGGTAGGTAACAAAGAAGAAAAACACCAACAAAATCAAGACGTCTCCAACAAAAACATTTTTTTAAATCAGCCCAGATTTCAACACACCGAACTTTCAAAACGTATACAAAACATGTCGGAATTAACAGCATTAAACCCAGCTTTTCATTCCGTGTCTAAAGAGAAAAACAGTATCCGTTTCATAAGCCGGTGTGCCGTAAAACAAATCCCTATAATTGAGGACGGGTGGGAGGCGCAATTAAGGGCATTAGGACGGACATGAATTAGCACACATTGTTTTTAACATACGACGCAAAATATCGTAGATGGATGGAAAAGTTACAAATGCGGAGTAAAAAAATATGCTGTAAAAGTGTGACTGTGAACTCCTTTACACCCTCCTTTTTTTTATACAGTGGTCAAGGGAGTTCATTTTCCGGGGCTGCGGGACTGTTCGAATGAGATACCGTGGCCCCGGAACACAAAGGGCGATGAAGGAACATGGATGGGTTTTAGTCAGTAAAAGTCTGACACTCCCTCCTGCTCCGCCCAGAGCGGGAGGAAGTCATTTGATGATTTCCTATCCGAAAACAAAAACCAAAAAAGGGAGTTCATTTTCACCGCCGCGCACATGGTATTTTATGGTGATTTCCCTCATTCCTAATACTACTACGTACCTACCTACTAATCTTTACTAATAATTACTTACCTACTATAAAAATTGATTATGGTTAGCCTACAGGGGGCTATCAGACAGACAAGGAACTTACCTTAAATGACTGCTGGGCAAAGCATGGTTCTACTGTTCAAATAATGAAGATAACTTATTTTGATTGTATTTTGAAACTTCCCAAGAGAGTGTAAAGTTTTTAGAACTTGAAAGCATAAACTGGTATAAGAACAGCGAGATCTGACATCACAATTTTGTAAAAAACTAAAATAGCACTGAAACGATCACCGGTCGATAAATTCTGAAATCCTAACGTGAAAGAGCACCTTCCTTATAATTCACACCGTTTACCAAGACATTTCACGTGCAGCCAACCACATTTTTTGCTCTAAATCTAGTCCACTTAAACAATAAATCTCTTTTCCACAGCCAACAACAGGTACACCTACCCTGCTATAAATCTCCCGGCTTAATCCCATTGTGCGGACAAATCCGGATAAAAACGGTCGTAACCGGTCAGTCGCCTACATACCAGGCCTTCATGACGGGTAGGAGTTCGAGCCAAAAAGAGTGATTGAAGACTTCATAGGGGACGAGAATATAAAGGCGGCTTATGGATGGATAATTAAGAGCAAAAAGCTTAATTTTACCTAAGGAAAAGTCAAAACATATTTAATCCAGTTAGAAAATTAAAAGGCACGTATGAATATCAAACTGTTCTTGAAGCAAAGACCGGAAACCAAATCTCTATTGAAAAGGTTTTAAAAGTTTCATACAGACTATGCCAAACGAGGCACGTTATATTTACATAGGTGGCAATTTAAATTTCAGCCACACACGTCCCAAATTATCTGTATGGCTTTAATTTGAAATTTTCAATTTCATTTTGGACAAAAAAACGGCATGAATTCTTCTCTGGAGTTTACCTAGGAGATCAAAAATACGATGTGAGAAAAATACTGCTTACAAAACCGTCAAATCCTAGACTAGACTAGACAATATAAAACCTTGTAAATACCACGAAAAGAGCAAAAACTTCACCAGTTCCTTAACCCCAAACGAATTCACACCGTAATACGCCTATAGAACCTTAAATTTCTCGGCAATTTTTATCCGATTTTTCTCAATAAAATCACGTGAATTCAGAGCGTATGCAAATGGCGGGCCAATGACTCGATCACTCTCAACTCAACCCCGATGGTGGAAGAAATGAGCACAAACAGCCGAAGTCAATGCCTTTAATTGTTGTGTCGTGAATGATCGAGCCTCCTTTTGATAGGGAAATTGGCCGAAACGCACCTAAAGCATTTATTTCAGATTAACCGTTATCTATGTCTGTAAGATCTACTGATAATAGGGTAGGAAAGTTGGCTTTTTCGTTTAATTCGACGAAGCCGATTATAGAACGCTAATGGTGTCGATAATGTTGTGCACAAACTAAATTTAATTTAGGCTATTGCTATCTTTTATTAAAATTTAGTGCAAGCAAAAGACGGCTTTAGCTATGAACTAAGTTAGAGATGTCAAATTAGTTTATGCCTTGCGCTTCACCGTGTTTTTGGTCAAAATGTTTTTACGTGTACCCTTCATTTGTATGGAAATACTAGTTCCAACTAAATTTGATTAAGTCAGTCTCTTTCTCGTTTTATTAGAGAGAAAAAGATACAGAATCGACACCATTATGTTTCTTTAGGGATTGACCACTTTTACTGAAAAAAGTGTGTGATCTATACTTTCATCACCATCTGCCAAGCCTTTTCACAACTATGTTGGGATCAGTTTCCAGTCTAACCTAATGCACCTGAATCTGAATACCAAGTATTTTTTTTTCATCGAGCGACTGCCATCTGACCTCCACAACTCAGTTAGTACCTACTGGGTAATACTGGTTGTCGGACTTTCGGGTCACTGCCTACCAGAACAACTGTCGGTAGTGGCCTGGTAGTTGGTACCGGGTGTCACTTCTGGCCGTGTACTTCGTGCACTTCTTGAGCCGTGTGGTATCCGGCAGAGTAGAATAGAACCAACCCATTACACTCACGGGTGTCGATTAAGGCGACTAATGTCTGAGGCAGGACACCTTGCGCCTCCGTAGACCTGAGAATGGGCAGCAGCGTTTTCTGTTAGTCTTTCATCACTGCGATATCCAATCCGCCTGCCAAGCGTGGAGATTACGGCAAATTCCTCCCATCATGGGAGAGGCTATGTCCAGCAGTGGACGTTATGGGCCGTTGTTGTTGTTGTTGTCACTTCTGCCTAATACGGCTGATACGGCCCGGGTACAAACCCAGGGCCGACAGTCTCGACAGATATAACGACAAAATTGCTAACTTTCGATTGCTAACTACTAACGCATTAATTCGGTTGCAATAATGATGCTTGCGAGAAAGCATCTTCGATTGGATGTAGAGACTTGCCCAGGGACTCGTAAATCGGTCGTTACCACAGGCCACCATAGCTCTAGATCTGTTGACCCCTTCTACAAAACGAGCGAGAATATTAGGTAGGTCTTTGATCTCTTGAATAAATAAAACAGCAAAGCATAAATAGGTAAATATATCAAGTTATTTGTACGAATTTAATTTTTTGATAAAATATTTTTTGCTCATTAAAAAACCATTCCAATAGGTACTGATTTCTTTATTTCGTTTCCAGAATGTTGAATACCTACCTACTTAACTAGATTTGGCCTCTTTTGATATCACATATATATAACACCACGCCTATAATCACCGAAGGGTTAGGCAGAAGTGTAGCTACACCCAGTTTTCGCCAATTATGTTTTTAAGTCCCAACTCCCAAGATTACTTGGGAGTTGGGACTTAAAAACATAACGGCACTCGCCCCTTATTAAAGGGGCGAGCCTTAAGGCATCTAAGTACAGGTAGGTAGGTACGCTAGGTACATTCACCTGTCACCAGTATTTAAAAAATCCTCCAACGGCGATATATCGTTTATCCTTCAACTTTCTTACTTGAAAGGCATTTCGGCGTAAATCTTATAAAATAAAATTGAAATTGTTCCTATTTTTACCGACTTCAAAAGGGTATTCAACCCGTAGGTATGGTTAGTTAACAATCCATTACCAAAGTTATTTTAAATAACTTTTAGGGGAAATTCTACTAGACCCCTAGAAGTTTCTATAGGTCAAACGACATGGGAACGGCGCGCTTATAATATTATGATATGGTTAGCTAGACAGGTTAAGGAATCGTTTACACTGGAAAAAACTGGTTTACACACAAATATACACCAGGAAGATAAATTACCTACTTTAAACGAAAAAACATCAATGTCTTACATTGAGCTGCTATTACTACTACTTATAGAGAAGACAGAAGACAGCGCGAACAAAATCTGTGCGCAGTGCGCCGCGCGCGGGTGCGGCTTATCCCGTGTATATAATGCTGTAGCGAGCAAGCGACTGAGTGAATTGCAGCCAGCTGACAGCAATTGAATGGAGCACAGATTTTGTTTGCGGTGTCTTCTCTAGTAGTAATAGCTCAATGATGTCTTACGGTATTATGTCAGCCCATGAACGCCTAAATGAAATTTAAAAAATGTAAGTATATTGAAGAAAATTGCGGCAGGCCACGAAGTAGATGGCGGGACGAACAAGTTGTCTTCTTTGAGAATTGGGAAGAAGTAGCACAGATTGGTGAATGTTGGAAGGAATGAAGGGAGGAATTAGCCCAGCAGTGGGACAATATGGGCTAACTATAATAATAAATTATAAATATTTTTTTTTTTTTTTAGTTAGCCTGAGCTGTCCCACTCCTGGGCAAAGGCCTCCCCCCATTCCTTCCACTTTTCTCGGTCTTGCGCCTCTTCTCGCCAATTAACGAGAAAGCCATCCAAGGCGTCCCGCCATCTTCTCCTCGGTCTGCCGCGACCTCGTGTAGCTGTCTCAGGGTTCCAGTTTTGTGATATGCGGGCCCACAGCTTCGCCGGCATCCGGCAGACATGGCCTGCCCAGTCCCATTTTAGTTTAGCCGCTTTTTGAGCTACGTCAGCAATTTGAGTTCTGGAGCGCAGTGTGGTGTTCCTTATTCGGTCGGTAAGTTTGACGTTAAGTATGCTGCGCTCCATTGCCCTTTGGCAAACCTTGAGTTTGGACCTCTGGATGTTAGTCAAAGACCAAGTCTGTGCACCATATGTCAGTATGGGAAGAATACACATGTCCATCAGCTTACGTTTTAAACCGAAACATCCGAGACACGCCAAACTCTTCAGTTAGCATCAGAACTAAAATGAAGGCGGTTGCGTGTGTCGTAGCTCTGCTTATTATTTGAAAATTGCAAGGAGAAGGATTGCGAAGGAGGATGAAGAGAAAGATTTCGTAGGACCACACAGCCAGCCGTACCAAGAGGACGAAGCTACAAGCAGACTCACGCCACTCAATGCACAGTTAGGTACATATCAGTGCCCCAGGGGCTGAAAAGTCGTTAAAACTTTTTTAAGGGGGGTTTGGCCCGGTTAGTCCAGCTAATAGCAATTGATCTCTGGCCCGGATTCATCAAACTGTCTGACAGCCTTCCACCTGGGAATGCATTGCTTTGGCCGACTTGAAAATCTCTAAACAGACTCCGAACCCAATTACCTAAAGAATCTCTTCAGATGGGGGTTCATGGAAGACTCGAATCTCAACTGTGGTGGCATGTCTCCACAGACAATGGCCCACCTTCCATCTAGCGCTGCCTGCCGTGACACCTGCACACTTGAGGATCTTATGACTGCATCAGCGCGCGGAGTTCGCATAGCTGAATTTTGGGCCAAACATATACAATTGAAAATTCTCGCCATCGAAACGCTAAGAAGATACGCAGAAATCAGTAATACGTGCAATCATAACCACTGACGAATGTTTACTAAAAATGTTTGTGCGCGGCAGAAGACAGAAGCGTTCGCGCGCGCGATTCGTCCTAATCACGAAATCGCGCGGCCGCTGCGGGCGATGGCCGCTATAAGTTTGGACACACCTTTACTCTGTCGAGACGGGTTAGACACGAACTATGGTTTTTAGCATTCAGTAGGTACAGGTGTTTGTAATGGGGGCATTTGTGTCAGAGTTGAATAAACTTTTTGCTTAAATTTCGAGACTACCTATAAACTAAGACCAGGGGTTTGCGCCGCAGCTGCACCCTGATGCGCACCATAGTGAGTAATAAAGAGGACCGCCGTGACGTGTTCCTGATTGCCACTCTCCGGAAACTAAACTTAGGTGTTTGTAGTTCCAAATTATGTTCCAAATCTAAAGAGATTTTTGGCTCAAAAGGCTTGATGTCTCTTTTCACGGAACATCTTTCGAAGCTCACTAAAATTATGATTTTAGAAAAAAGTAGGTACCTCCTTTGCTGAAGACGGTTTCGAAAAATGTGCGTGGTTTCAAGATCCATGCATAAAATCCACCGGAATTAATTTCGCAAGAAGAACTCTCTGAACCCTAAAACCTGTGCCTTTTACTAAAATCACATAGTAGGTATCCAATTTGATTCTTCTGAATGTCAATAACATATTATCTGTGATATAATTATAAAAACTCTGCTTAAAATTGTGGATGTTTTCATATTAATTGTGACTATCAACTAACCCTATTTTGACAGCTAGAGCGCCGCCCGCGCCGCCGCGTTGAGACAAAATACTAAACCTTTAAGTGCGCTGCGAACTGCAATAGCTTGGGAACCCCTGCTATAGACGAAGATTAATAATGCCACCAGGGACGATCGCACCGAAAGCAACGCTTACCGAGGTTGGTCCGTGGATGGATGACCATCCATTAAATTTAGAGACAAGTCGTCCGGCCAGCTAGTTGTTTAGTTTTGTGAGACCTTTATGAAAATAAAAATGGGTAGGTACACCGTCGTGACTCTGAAAACCAATCTTACCAAGGGTTACCGTATTACGTAGGACTGACTGGGTTCTGGAGGTCAGATAGGTAGGTCGCTCCATGTAAAACAGGTACTGGTATTCAGTTGCAACCGGTAAGATCTGAAGCCAATAGTTGGGAAAAAGGCCTAGGCAAGATGATGATGTCGCCGTCGTGGCTCTGCCAGAAAGAGCCAGAAGTAAGGTTCATTTCTACCGTTTAGGTATCTTGAAAGTTAAACTGAATAAGACCGAATGAGACGTCAAGGTCTATGTATGAATTAAGTTTAAAATATCAAATACTTTCAGTAAAATAGGCTCTCTCAAGATTCTCTCCAACCACAAACTTAACAAATTTTAGCTAAGTTGTAAGCGTTGTAACAAATATTCAAGTTGAACGTTACTTTAAAGGTAAACGCATACTTATCCGCGCCGAAAGAATCGACCGCGCCGAAAAAAACATTTTCTCATCCGTGTAACGTTATCTATTCCTCCGATTCGACGCGGATAAGTGTGCGAGGTTTTATAGGTTTTCATACAAGTAATTATAAAATTCAATTCAATTCAATTCTTTCGGCTCTTTCGCTTCCTTCGGCTCTGATGAGTGTGCCTTCACCTTAAACATCAGACCTAAAATGTAAATTGAACCAATAATCGCGAAGATAAGCGAGGGCAACAACATAAATAGGGACAGTCAGGTTTTCCCGCTTCATCCTAGTGAGACCATACCACAGTGGTAAACCGCAACCAGATAGATACGCTTTTTTTTCGAATGAGAAATCTTCAAATGACTCCTCGCGCTCTGGGCGGAGCAGGAGTCTGACACTCACGTATCAGACTTTTACTGACTAAAACCCATCCATGTTCCTTCATCGCCCTTTGTGTTCCGGGGCCACGGTATCTCTTTCGAATAGTCCCGCAACCCCGGCAGGCATTGGCCCTTTTTCTGACATCTCTTAGAGATACCCTGGACCCTGGGTACATACTGAACAAAACCAGAATGTTCACTTCTGCACACAGACGTGAAAATAAAAAATACAGAGCCATCGAACTTCTTCAGAAGAAAAGGTAAAACAAAGGTTGTCTTTCTATCTTCATAATGAGGGTAAATAAATTTAGGTACCTACATCTAATGAAATGAAACAAAACTACTTGATCAAAGATAAATATAATTTTATACTCTTAAAATATCAAAATAGTTTATAAACTAAAAATGATATTTAAAAAATCAATTAATACAAAATTAACTTACATGATGGTCTGATTTTAAAGTAACATTGTTTCTTTTTTGTAAATAAATTAATATCAAAAATCTAATAATTTATTTGATAATAGCACAATAACAACATTTATTTTTCAACCACTACAGTTACTGCGACTATTAAATACATTTTCTAGATGTTTTTCAATAAATAACTTCAAATTCTAGGTCTAATTTTTTCATTACAAATACGTATGCATGAACATACAAGAAGCAATTTGAGAATATTATGTTGTGTCTTAAAACTAACATTTCGCATAAAACCTCTAAACCTTTCGCGCGAGTTTTTATTCTTCATAAATGGAACTTCATTCTCGGCGCGAAGACCGAATAATTTGTAACTTGAGGAGACATTCTCGGTTGATTGACAGACGTAAAATAAACCGTCTGCTATCTTTGTCGCGATAACCGAAACAAAATAATAGCGTGTTTTAGTTTTGTCTATACTTTGTGGCGCTTGGCGGATATTCTCGTAGCGAAGATCGATGTGTACTAGGTTCTAGCGACATAGTGTAGTGAATGTTGTTTTGTGCGTTTAGTACGCGTGGTTTGCTACAAAAAGTCCGGCATCGGCGCCCACACCTGTTACTGATCCCGCGACGTATTTGCCCTGAGACGCCTGGCCGTTACCCTGGAAAGAAACAGAAAAACGTATTTTAGTTATGTTGAATTATTAATTATGGCAACTTTGAACCATGCAGATGTACAAAATAAATGATTAAAACAAAATGAGTAAATACTGCACACTGGTATTTTCTAAAATAAGATAACAGTTGTCGAAGCTGCCAAAATGTCTATTCTATTAGAACAGTTTTAAGGCGCATGCCCACCGCGGCGCACGGATAGGCCACGTACTTTGCAAGAAAATGTATATCAATGTGTCCACTGCAAACCACGGCCACATGCGTGGCTTGCTTGAACACTGCACTCACATAGCTCAATGTTGTCAACGCTATGCACGCTGTGCATGCGGTACACACTATACACGAATATCCCACGACTATGTACTATCGAGGACACTCCCGCCTGATCACCAATAAACAAATTTTTGCTTGCACTTACAACATAGAAACGCTCTCTAGCCCCGCCCCGTTGACTTTGCATATAAGTAATGAATGAAAAGATTCCGATCGGCCGAGCGCACTGATGACGCACGCCAAACGAGAGCTATTATTATTTAGCGTCAAAGTTGACGCTTTCCTAATAGGCCTAAACTTTAAGGGGCGTGGCTCGGAACCTCCGAATGATCTAAGTAAAAAAAAAATTAACTGATCAGGCGGAAAAGACCCAGACTGTATATGTATCGCCACAGTGGGCCACGCACGCTACAGACTACATAGTTGTGGGTGTAGTGTTTACTGCAGTGGAAACGTAGACCAACGTTGTCAACCAAATGAATCCACGCAGCCATAATGCGCCGCGGTGGGTTTGCGCCTTTACATACACTTTTTTTTTCAACCATTCATTCATTCCATCGTAATCTCAATTAATAGTGACATTCAATTTGGATTCAAACAAACCACAAGTAAGAAAGCACTAAATCAAAATTGTTTGTATTAACATGTCCAATTTAGTAATATTTGACTATTTAGGATAGAATGGCACTCGTTAGCCAAAATAAATTAAACCTAACTTAAATGTAGCCAATATAAAAATGATCATATTTTTTCCAACTGGCAACTTTTTAATGTTTGACAAATATTTTAAGGATCAAGGTCGAGTTGATTAGACCCGAAATGAACACATACGTGATACCTACTATTAGTAAAATAACAATAGTTGATAGATTTGTAGGTATGTAGTTTTTATCAACTATTTTAAAGTAAATTATTTTATATCTAGTTTAGACGAGAGCCACCGACAAAATCGGTATTTTTTATCTCATAATAAAAACGGGGTTTATTTTATAGCCCCGCAAGCCAACGGTTTTTTTTAAACCCACGTTCTAGAGTGGGAGTTTCTAGTCTGAGGTATTTTGGGCCAAATGAGGGGAGGACACGAGCAGTGTACTCCTTTCAATAAGAGCCAGAAACCTCCTCAGCATGGGAAGATTTTTGACATCAGCTACCTCGAATCTAAAGGCCACATTGGATTTTCTTTTTACCTCTTCCCTAGTCGCTGGATAGATGGCGCTGAAACGTAGGTACTAATACCTACGTTTATGCTAGGACCGGAACCTATAAAAACTGATTTTAACACAGCGCGAGAAAACTAGGTTATATTCGGAAGGTTATGCAAACGAAAGTGTAGGTCAACGAGCGTATGTGACGTGACGCAATGTTTTTTTTTCCCAAGCGTTTTAGCTTTGGCACCAACTATCGTAGCCAGGAAACTAAGTTTTTTTTAATACCTCAAAAAGAAAACCTCTCATTGCTATAAACGAGTAGGTATTTAAAAAAATGGTCAATTCTAGAGTGAGGTTCTATCAAGGTTAGATCAAACCGGCACGGACAAATCGCGGAAGTGGCTCCGGACACGGACACTTCCATACAAATACTTGGTATTTCTGTCAGATTCCGGACCCGCAATACAGGTATGATTGAGATTGAAATAAACTTTTAAAACAAATTTTGATAGAACGGGTAGGTACTAGGCTTTCAGAAACTAAGTGAAGTTATTTCCATTACAGCGACATGATTGAACTGCTACACATTGGTGTCGATTCTGTTGTGCACAAACTAAACTTAATTTAGGCTATTGCTATCTTTTACTCTTTAATAAAACGAGAAAGAGACGGACGTAATTTAGAGCTGTCCAATTAGCTGGAACTAATATTTCCATACAAATAAAGGGTGCACGTAAAAACATGTCGACTAAAAACACGGTGAAGCGCAAGGCACAAACTAGTTTGACATCTCTAACTTAGTTCATAGCTACAGCCGTCCTTTTCTCGCACTGTCTTTTAGTAAAAGATAGCAATAGCCTAAATTAAGTTTAGTTTGTGCACAACAGAATCGACACCAATACTTAACTGCAACTAAAAGGTGAAATAAACACAAACACAAACGATATTTATTATTTATTTCAACAACGTCAAGCACACAAAGCGATTAGTGTTGGTACTACACACTATTCAGGCGTTCTACAAATTAGATACAAGTACATGCAAACTACAATAAGTTTCAAAATAGAATAGCAAATGGCGGCTGCACTATTTGTTCATTGCTCTCGCTTGCACGTGTTTGGAAGAGCGAGAGGCAAATAGTACGGCGCCCATTTCTTACTCTATTTTTAAACGTGATGTTTTTTATAGGATGTTTAGACTCAGTTGTATTATTTGTAAGAGATTTCATAAACTTAATAAAAATATTTTAAGACGAAAATAATATTTTGATGAATAATACAACTTAGCAACTATGATAAAAAAATGGTATTGTTTAAGTTTCAAACATATACGTAGCATTTGCATTAATATTTTTTTGATAAAACAACTTAGCTTACGAATAAAATAAAATAAAATATTAAAATACTAATTGAATAACAAATAAATGCCATTTTAAGAATCACAATTCGAGATATAATTTTGTGATTTAGTGATTTCATTTAAATTCTTGTAAAAAAAAACAATTAAAACTTTCGTGGAATGTAAAAAGTCAAACATGAAATATTTAGTAAAAAATAACAATAGCAAATAATAATTTAAAGCGACATTAAAGTTGATTCATTTTGTCGCAAAAGTAGATGTTTAGTTAAAATGTTTATTTAGTAATAATTCTTCAGACTTAGATTTTGAAATAGGCAGTAACAATATAAGAAAAACACACATTATGGAATAACAAACAGACTTGTCTGCAAAGGTGTTTTAACAGGTGTAATGTTTTATCTGCCAAATTCATAATCTATCCAGAATTAAGCCAACCATACACCATATTTTATTTTCGATCGATTTATTGATACATAAAAATAAAATACAAAATAAAATATTATTGTCTATGAAAAAAAATCGAATGATGGCGCTTGCGTGATCTGTAATGTTTCAGAGTTAATAAATAGGGTGTATGGCTACTCTAGTACGCATGCGATTTAACGAAGTTAGACTTAGACGCGGCCAACGATGGGATGGACCCAGCCTCGTAGTTTCCAACGCAGGCTAGACCGTTAGCCTGTGACGTCACGATTGGCAAGAGAACACATTCGTTCCACATTTAGATGTTTGGATTTAGAATCATCGAGCCGACACGTGATTGGTGGGTTAAAGATGCTCAGGAGTGCAGCGTCGTTGGTGCAATGTTGAATTGTGAGGATTGGAGAAAAAAAATCGTTGATTAGTAAACTACTTCTAGTTAATATAATGGTTGCTTTTTTATATGCAGGTAGTGTAAAACAATAATTTATCATGTTGACCCGAAATGATGAGAATATCGTAACTTCTTAGCTTTGTTCCAGAAGAAATTAGTTATTTTCATGGTATTTAATGTTTGACACTAGTTACATATAAAATAACTACATTCTATACAAATTAGTCACACAAGGACAGATTACAGGACAACACAAATTACATGCATAACTATAATGGATGGAGTAAGCAGTACAGTAAGTAATACTATTAGATTACATGCAAAATTTCATTCTGAACTGTCGTATTAGTACAGTGTCTCACTTTGCTCTTCGGCAAATTGTCAACTTACCTTCCTATTTGCACTGTAAGACAATACTATGGTAAAGTTAGACTATGGTCCTAATGTTAATGTTGTAACATCTTTCACTTCATTCATTCCTGGTACACACTATAGTTAACTCCAGCCTCCAGCACCCTTGCTGGCTCTTTAACATTACTTGAGATGAAAGCTCTTTATAGAGAGCCGCTCACGAGATTTCAGTTAATTTTGTTACAACCACATCCTTCATCTCATAGCCTCCTAGTACAATCAAGCCACATTAGCAGACTTGCCTATTCTATAGTCCGAGACTTTGTGGACTTACTACGTCATTTCTAGAGACTGGATTATATGCAACATAAAATCGACGAAATACGCATGTAAATATGCACCATAAATGCCCAACTATGCAACAAAAGTGCAAAAATATGCAACAAAAGGGCAAAAATCTGCAACATAAAATTGCAATAATTACCTGCTACAAAATATTGTTTGTTATTTAATTTACTCGAACTGTATTTATGACTAGAGTTTTGAAAACCGAATTCGGCCTTATATGAAATTAAAATATTTTTATTACTTGAAACCAATCGATCTACTTCATTGGGCACTATTTGAATTTAGGTGCTTTTTTGCATTTTCCAAATAGCAGATAAAGTTAAAGAAAACATGACCAAATATGCAAGATATCCCGATTATATAAAATATGCATAACACCACAATATGCAAATGCATATGCAAGTATGCATTTGCATATAATCCGGTCTCTAGTCATTTCAGTAAATTCGACCAAGTAACAATGGCACACTGTCCTACCGACCAAGTAATAATGGCACACTGTCCTACCGACCAAGTAACAATGGCACACTGTCCTACTCTGCAGTCAACGCTTCAATCTTTGAAGATTTAGTGCATCCTTCATCACATAACCTCCTAGTACAATCAAGTCACCTTAGCGCGTTTGATGAGCTCCTGCTGTCCAGCGAGCACGTTCTCGGGCTTGCCGGCCCACGCGCGGAGCACGGAGGCCTGGAGGGCACGTCCGTAGCTGAAGGTGAGGGCCCACGGCCTCTTCAATTCAACAGTGTTAATGGCGTTCAGGTTCACTGACGCATCTTCCTCGGACTGACCTCCAGACAGGAATGTGACGCCTGGGAAAGTTGAAATATGGAGATGTTAAAGACTGGGGAACAGAACTAGACAAGGCTATAATACGATGATTTTCATGGCTTAATGGCTAAAATAAAAAAGCAAAGGTTTAGGTGTAGCAGTAACTTACCGGGAACGGCAGCAGGTACAGTTCTGAGAAGAGCGGTGACCGTGGCGCGGCCGATGTCCATGGGAGTGTAGGTCTTCTTGCAGCTCTGGCCAGCAGTCACCTGGAGAGCAATGGATAACATGCAATTTAATAAAAACCCTTTTTACTTAAACCAGCTAATCTTAAAATAATTTAAGCACTGACACTGTCGTCGAAAAGTTCGGGATCTCAGAAGACTATAAGAATTCGAAAGTAAAACCCGCATGATGACTTACCATGTTGGGCTTGAGAAGGGTGCCCTCAAGGTAGACGTGATGGTCATTGAGCGCCTTGTAGACGGCGGCCAAGACAACCTCAGTCACCTTCTGGGCGCGGTCAAGGTCGTGCTCACCTAGAAAACAGATTTTATCCTTTTATTGATGTAAGTACCATAATTATTGCATAGAAAAATTTAGGCAGATTCTAAAAAAATACAAAAAGTAAAAGGTAAAGTACTAGGGTTACATTATCTAGAAGGAGTTAACTCACCATCAGGCAGCACTTCGGGCTCAACAATGGGCACGATGCGCTGGCTTTGGCAGATGGAAGCATAGCGAGCCAAGACGTTCGCGTTCTCCATGATCGCCTGGTAGGAAGGAGTGAAGCGGCCGATCTTGAGCACGCAACGCCACTTGGCGAAGTGGCAGCCGTCCTTCTTGTACTGGGCGCAACGCTGGGCAAGGTCATCGAGACCTGGAGAAGGACATCAAATTGTTTAATTATGTTAATCTGCAGTGTTAAACTTAGTTCCTAGTATGGCTTGGATACAGCAGTTGCAAAGAGCTAGAAACTAGCCAAGTACCCATATACAGGGTGTAAACAGACCCTTCACGAATCACGTAACCCTACGACCCTAGTACCCTAAAAATTATTGCTACCTTTACGGTAAAACTGAATGGAACGCACTCAAAACGTTATGCTGGTGGATGGATTGAATAGAGTGGGGGTCGTGGAGGTGTTTAAAGTGAAGTTTCTTACATTAAAAACACGTTTAAAAAAATAAAAACCCTCAATAAGATCCCACTTTCCCAGGTATGGTCTATAACAAAAAAAATATCGCAATGACGGGAAGAACAAGTGTTTTTCGGCTTACTTAAGAGTCTTCTTACAGCCTTTAGAAATTTTCAAAGATTATTTATACTTAAGTACCTAATCTGAGAGTTTTGTCATGTCATCAAAAATTGAAATTATATTGCCCAGTCACACCTCCAAAATCGATGCTATTTTTATCATCACTTTGGGGGTGTGTCACTCTAGGCTGATGAAATGACTAATATCAGTAGGAAAATACGTTGCTATCGGTGTCAAAATGTACAATGGATGACGATTTGACAAAAAATCACGATTATAATGAGGATTAACACACAATTCCACTTTAAAGTAATAACCTTAGTTCTTATTATGGCTTAGATTTCTGACAACAGTTGCAAAGAGCTAGAGAAACTGGCCAAGTAGATATTTTCAAAGATTATTTATAATCTGAGTTTTGTCATGTATAATTCCAGCCACATCTCCAATTTCGATGTTATTTTTATCATCTGTTTTGGGGGTGTGTCACTCTAGGCTTTTGAATTGATTAATATCAGTAGGAAAATACGTTGCTATCGGTGACAAAATGTACAACGGATGATGATTTGACCAAAAAAACACGATTATAATGAGGATTAACACAAAATTTCACTTTAAAAAACAGCGTGATTACTTATGATTTTATCTTGAAAATCAATGTTTTGATGAAAAACTGTTTTCTCTATACGAAAACATACTTTCCTGCACCAAGCTATACCACAATAACTTTTAGATTGAATGATATAAGTGTTTGTAAAAACCTACTTGCAAAATAAACATCATTTATCTATACTAATATTATAAAGAGGTACATTTGTTTGTAATTTGTATGTTTGTAAGTTTGTATGTTTCTAAGTTTGTATGTAGGGGGTAATCTCCGGAAGTAGGTACCTAATGAACCAATTTTAAAAATTGTTTCACTGGTAGAAAGCTACATTATTCGTGAGTGCTATAGGCTATATTTTATTCCCGTACTCCCACGGGAACGGGAACTACGCGGGTGAAACCGCGGGATGTCAGCTAGTCATTTATAAACTCTACAAGCTTAAGACTGGCGCAAGTATACGTAATATCAATCAATTGAGAATAAATTATACTTTATTAAATCACAACGGACTGACGATTTAAATTAACAAACAAGTACTTATTCCAAGCATTCAGTTATCAGTAAGGTGTCCAAAACGATTTTTGTATAGTCGAATGATAACCTCTCGTCCGTTATTAAATCTCCAGTCTACTAATTTAGTCGTTTTTAAAAGTTTAAGCTAGCAAACTATTAATTTCCTTGACGTGGTAATTATGATTACGCATGACAATAAAAGATAACATAACGACCTTTGTTTAAGTAGGTACCTCATTATTTCAATATCAATCTCATTCGATACCAACTCTCATAAAGCGATCACTTGTTTACGAACTCTTGTAGAAGATAAGGGGTGATAAAAAGCCGAGCCCCCTCGGCCTCATTGCGTATCACGATCACATTTTTGGCTATTAAAAATACCTAATCGTTATTCAGTCCCCCATTTTAATACACCTAGGTAATAAAGTGTTCCAGTTTAATCAATTTTATTCAGATTTCTTAAAGACCTCTGGTCTCCTGGTGTGGCCTGTCCACACAAGTCAGCGTCAAGGCTTTCTATTTCTAGGCTTTGCAGATGCGGGCGGGCAGTGTCCTAGTAATGTTATAACTGAGTACTAGGGAAAAAGAGGACTTCAGGAGCATACTCTGACGTATCTTGACACTAAATCCGTGGATAGGAGCTACAGGCAATGAATAATGCTATGTCAAACTACTAAGATTTTAAAACAAATTGTGAACGAGATCACAGTTGAGTACAGTTCGACATGTTTTCTCTAAAGATAGGAGGTCCAAAAGGTCAGCGTTGTAGATAAAAATGTTTATTCACGATAAAAGTGAGGACATTTTGTAACGATTTTATTTCATGATATTATATTATGTTATTTAATGTTACTAAGTGATTATTATAGACTTGTTTCCAACAAAGCTGCTGAACTGGACATTCCTACATAACACGGCTCTTAAAATATAATTGCGCCATTGATTTAAAAACTTTTATGAGAATTAACTATAATTCTGGTTTAAAGTCCAACAAAGTTCTCCGGATATTTTAAGTTTTAAGCTACAATAAAAAAAAACACCGTTATATCTAGGCACGCGGTAGCGTGTCAAGCCAAGTTCTGGCGCGCAGCTCACCGTGTGTGTCCACTTTTGAGCCCCTCATAACTCAAAAACTATTTCACCTAAACTTGTCAAATTTGGCTCATATATTGAGACTGGCGAGATACATATGTGTTCCAAATTTTATAAAAATATCTCAAACGGTTATTTAGATATTCACGTCCAAAAATCGTCATTTTTATGACTGACCTATAAATCAAAACTATAACCCAGTTCCAGATGACCCAGAAAGTTAAATTTGGCATGCAGATAGGTAATCAGGTGAATACAAAGGAAAAATTCAGAAACTGGTAATTTTTTTTATCATTTTAATATAATTTTCACTTAACTTACAATTAGTGCCTGTAAATCTCTATATGTGGATTTTAAGATCTTTACGTGAATATATAACGAGTTGAACACCATCGTTATTTTTTTTTAATCCAAATACATATTTCCGTTTTTGTACTTATAAAAAAGAATATAGTAGATTTTCGTATTTATTACGCGTAACTAACCGTATTCTACAACCATATATGAACACTAGCCAAGTCAGACCTTAGGCTACAATATATTCTCCTAAGTTAAAAGAAAAAAATATATTTTTTGTTATAAATAAATTTCAGGACTGACCATTGAACTTGGCACCCATTTAGATTTCACTTCTTTTGTCGTTGAAGTCAACAACCAAGGCATATATCATAATATTGAACTTGGCTCTCATTTCACATTTATGTTTTTGATGGGATTATTTCTACTGGATTAGATTCGAATGAAATGACTAGGGTGGCATAACACAGGAAGAAGTACTTGTTTGAACATTGCAATCTGCCCTTAATACTAACTTATTTATCCAACAAAGCATACAACGGCACACTGTCCAAAGAGTTTTGGAGTGCTGTCATCCGCTCAAATCCCTATTCTGAAGATAATAATGTCGCGACAATCGGTATTTACTTTGATAATAATTATTATCTTTACCAACTGTCTGAGCTAACCAATGGAATGAGCCTATATTTCAAGTATTCATGTTATGTGCATTTAAAATAAAATGTCGCAAGTTAAGAATCGAAAGAACCTTTCATTGGCTCAACACAACTTGTGTAATTATTTGTTGGAAACAGTCGCAAAACCGGTTCTTACATGGACATCGAATAATTTGGTCAGTTTCTGGTTTCTGGCAACAAATAAGACGCAAATGTTGTCTGAATTATCCAACCAAACAAAAAATAAAAATTTAAACCTTCCAATATTCGGGCCTAAATCGAAACAGCAGCGTGTCAAACGTTGCATTTATTTATGCTTATTGAAAGCATCGTATTTACTCAGCAACAAACATTGCGTTGACAAGTCAATTCGCATTCAATTATGCATAGCATTATCGATCGAAAACTGGCAAAGTTCACTAACTTTATGGTCAAATGCGATGCAATTTGCGAGACATTCGTCGCCTATAGTCGTATAACCATCATCGACGGTCGTACGTCAAGATGCTTGTATTTCAAGAACTATTTTAATGAGTGTTCCAACGAAGTAGAAAGACACTCTTGAGGTCATGGCACACTAGACAAGCACAGCACCGGCACCGCTCCGACCCAGCATTTAACTTGCCATTCAAATTAGAGCATTAAATCGTATATCATAAAATATATTTTACAATGTCTGTAGGAAAAAGCTTACGGCGGGCGGTCACCCCGCTTACCGCTACCATACGACTCGACTCGCGGGCGCCTCGGAGTCGGCGCGCGGCCCGCGCGCGGACTCCGGGTGGTCAGCGCGCCGCCGTCGCGCGGACAGCGTGCTTACGGCGCGCGGACCGCCTGCTTACGGCGCGCCAACTCCGAGTTGCCCGCGAAACAATGTCGTAAACAAATGAAGCAAGCTCATAGTCCAGGAGAGAGCGTTGCAAACAAAAAAGTCATGAAACTTTTTTCATAAATAGTTTACATCATACTGGGCTTAAAAAAATCGTCAGCTGCATGGTGAAGGGGGGATTATGCGTCAGCCGCTTGCATAAACTTGTAAAAGAAACACGTAAAATAAAGTTACAGTACCTACGCCGAATGAAAAACAAAGTGATTGTTTAAATTATCAAAAGTACGAAAACAACAATCAGCTGCGTGGGTAGCGGTGGAAAGACCGTCAGCTGACGCAGTAAAAGTTAAAAATATTGTAGCTGTCTCCTTTTAAACTGTAACGGAAAGCGTGTTAGTGGGGTAGGTGAATTAATCCACGAATCTACTTCATAAAAATAAAATTACTAGACATAATAGGAGGTAGGTAGGTCTAATAGTCACCTTTTTTTTCACCACTTCCCTAACTTCCCAATCCTCCAGCCACCGCGGGTGCGTCAGCTGACGCTGGGTTCACTTATAATAATATTGTCGTTCGAGATCGACGAACAAGATGGCAAACGATCAGCGTAAAAACACTACATAAACTGCAACGCTAGCTCCCGGACTATCCCGGACTGTGCGCGGACTGCGAGCTTACGCCTCGCGGACGGTGCGCGGGCCACGGGTGGACGCCGCGCGGACCGCGGGTGGACGCCGCGCCGTAGCCTAAATTCGAGGCAACGCCGGGCAACAGCTGTGCTGGAGCGGTGCTTGTGTAATGTGCCACGACCTTTGTTCTCCTCGTCATACAGATTTTTTTTATTGTTCTGGACTATCTGGACTCCCAATTTTCCCAGTTTTTAGTTTCTCACACTAAAAAAAGTAGATTTCCAGCAATAATTGTTACGTAGAGTTACTTAGGCCCAGTATCCACTAAAGCGGAGACGAGCAGAGCGGAGAGGAGATGTGCGGAAACCCACCAATCGCATGTAGAACAGCTCCCTTATTCACAATGCTTCGATTCGATTTTCGATTCGGAGTCGTATGTCTATCTTTTTTTGACATTACGATATCGAGCGAGATAGACATACGACTTTCCGAATCGAAAATCGAATCGAAGGGTTGTGAATAGCTAGCCTGGTCTTTCGTCTATCCTGTGATTGCTTGAACTTTTCCTCTCCGCTCCGATCGTCTCCGCTTTGGAGGAAACTGGGCCTTAGTTTGATGTACAGAATGCTTGGTTGACGGCTTCGTGAGTCCTTTCGAATTGTGTAACTAAGAAAAACTGTAATTTTCCTCCGACTCACCCTGAGTGGTGCACTCATCCTCAGATCCGAACAACGGCACGACACCCTTGTCGACCTTGATGCCGGGGATGATGCCACGCTTCTCCAGCAGACCGACCAGGGGGGTGCCGTCGTCAGCCTTCTGGTAGAGGGTCTCGTGGAACAGGATCACACCGGAGATGTTCTCGGAGAGGGCCTGAAAGAGGGAAGGGTTGTAGGACTTGATGTTTATGGTGATGAGCAATACCTCTGGTATTTCTGGTGAGGGTTAATTTATGTCCTAATTTGAAGAGATCAAAACTATCTCAGGGGCTTCGAACGTTTCTCAATGAGAGATTTTCTTTTTAGCTCTTCCCTAGTCGCTGGATAGATGGCGCTGAACTTGGTAAGTTACTGCAAGGAACGGGACGTAAAAAAACTGATATTAACAAAGCGCGAGAAAACTAGAATAAATTCGGAAGCTTAAGCAAACGAAAGTGTCAGTCAACGAGCGTATGTGACGTAACGCAATGTTTTTTTTTCCACGCATTTTGGCTTCGGCACCTAGTAACGTAGTCAGTTCAACGCCATCTACAGTTCTTGGAAACTGTTTTTTGTTAATGCCTCAAAAAGAAAACCTCTACTGATACTGATACTGTTAGCCTGCGTCATCCCACTGCTGGGCAAAGGCCTCACCCCATGACTTCCAGTTTTCTCTATCCAGGGCTAATGTGGACCACTGGTCGTTGGTTTTATCCAGCTCGTCCCGCCATCTTCTACGAGGTCTGCCGCGACGCCTTCTGGCTGTGTCAGGGCTCCAGAAAGTGGCTATTTTGGCCCACAGCTCATTGGGCATGCGGCAGACGTGGCCAGTCCAGTCCCACTTCAGCTTAGCGGCTTTTTGAGCAACGTCAGTAATTTGTGTTTTGGAGCGCAGTGTGGTGTTGCGTACACGGTCGGTTAGTTTAACGCCTAGAATGCTGCGCTATAGAACATATAATTGTAAAAAGGTTTATTGATAGGATCGTAGCAGGTGTCGCGTCCTGTGGTATCTGTCAACCCCCATGGGTAAAAAGTAAGTATGGTAACAAGTTAGTGTTTATTGAAACTTCAGTTAAAACCTCTATCGACAAACTGCACAAAGGCATTTCCTTAAAAATTTTAGAAAAAACAAATATATGAACATTATTATTATTATGTGACTTTTGGTAAGCCAGAAAGGGTCAATAGTCTGCTGCCTCAATAGACTATTACACTCTATTGCAATCACTTTAAGATGAGAGAGGCTAAGTGTAACCATACAACGTTGCAACGCTGCCAGTTTCTTGGGCACATTATACCAGCTGACAGCGCTGAAGAGTTTTTCGATGACCTTTTAGTTTGTTGTTAGTTAGTTTATTTAATAGTTTTTGATTAATTATGTACATATGTAGTTAGTTTATGATAAAATAAAGAACCCCTTTGAATAAAAACGCCTTCTATGGTAAAAAAAAAAACTTTCAAAAGTGTCAAAAGTGAGAGTAAGTATTTATTCTATTAAAACAAGTTTATAAAATTCCCACAAGACTGCTTTCACGGTTTGTCTGTGGTATCGGAACACGTCGGCGCGAAGTCGGTTTCCTAGTTCACTTATTTACGACCCAACCCATACATTTCATTTACCTACGTCGAGTGTTTGTTATCTAGATAGGTAAGTACCTACATGTTTTGTTAATAACATTGTGCCAGTACACCCGGCAACAATTCAAGCTATACATTTTCAAGTATAACCTGAACTCGCTTTCTATGAGCTTCCCGTACAATGAGAGATCATCTTAATTTCGTTTTGCTTAGGTTGATTGGCTGTCATGCGTTCGTCGGTTACGTTCTAATCAGTCAACAGTTATCACCAATTTTGCACTCGTTCGATTACTCTGATTAAAAAAAAAAGTTTTTTGTTAACGATAGAGTGTGTGGGGTGTGTAGTGTGTTTTTTGTGTGTTGTGTTTGTGTGTGTTCGCCACATAAAAACTACAACACACATGTACTTAGTGTTTTTGTGTGAAAAAAAATCAAACGTCTCTTAGAGGTACTTTGTAGAATTCGCTTCTAGAACTTTGATTGAACATAGCAGCCTCGTCGTCAGATCTCGAATGAATAGTCAGAAATACGGGATGGAAGGGAAACCGACGCAATAACGGTTATTTAAATGCATTTGACAGAATACTAAAGTACTAGGAGTTAAGGAAAAAGTCTGTTGCACTAAAATAGAGGGAGAACCATGTGTTTCTTATTTATAATTAACCCCTGACCAAAAAAGAAGGGTGTGAAGTGTGTGTGTATCAGCGGGTCTAAAATGGCCGCTTTAGCAGAATCGTAATATGTATCACGTAAAAATATTAAAATTCTTAAAATGGACCTTATGGTCATAACAATAAAGTCCATTTTAAGAATTTTAAGTTTTTAACGTGTTTCATACTAAGATTCTGCGTGGATTCTGCTAAAGCGGCCATTTTAGACCCCCTGAGTGTCTGTCTGTGGCATCATAGTTCCTGAACGGATAAACAGATTTTGAAGTTTTTTTTTCGTATTTTTAAACGAAAAAAAAAAACTGTCTTATAATCTATTATTAAAACAGCTTTCAACGTCAACCGGAAATTCGAGACAGTCATTTATTTTCTTTGCTATCATAGGATCATTACCATATTTTGAGCGACAAGTCAACAAGAAGCAATCAAGCCAAGACGTGGCGCCACGACAATTAAATACTATGTATGAATGACCAAAGCATTTGTGCTATGAATGAGCATTGCATACTATGACAAATTGCCAAAGAAAACTATTTTGACGCATTAGTCGGATAAAATCCTCAGGTGCTTTGGCACAAGGTGATGGCAAAATGGTTCTTATCACAATAGACTAAGGGACATCTCTAGGCGAGATGGTAACGCCAAGTCACGAGAAAGATCATGTCACTTGAATATGTTGTTTATCACTTTCAATTCACGTGTTTATTTACCTATTTTTACTTACAAGATGCATGTGATACAAATACTAAACAACTAGGTACTTAGGTACTAAACAACGCATTGTAAGGTATAGAAATAAATAAATGAACTTTTTCAAGGCCAGCATCTAAACAAAAATGAATTTTCTGTTTGTGATCTATACTAATATTTTAAAGAGGTAACATTTGTAAGTTTGTATGTAGGGGGTAATCTCCGGAAGTAATGAACCAATTTTAAAAATTGTTTCACTGGTAGAAAGCTACATTATTCGTGAGTGCTATAGGCTATATTTTATTCGCTTACTCCCACGGGAACGGGAACTACGCGGGTGAAACCGCGGGACGTCAGCTATTTCATATAAAAGTGTTTACGGTACCTATTACTTTTTTTTTAAATTTAACTGTTTCCTCGATAGATCGCATTGCTGTACGGTCTACGTGATTTTTATCAGGTAGACAGGTCATTAGACTCGCTTTACAAAAATGGTGCTTTCGACGTCATTATAGTGGCCCATTGATATTAATAAGTATAACTAAGTACCTAATATACTTAGCTAGATGAGAGAGAAGTCATGTGCAATTTGTGGCAGTGTTGTTGCAAAGCGTTAGCTATGTGTGCATTGCGCTTTCACTGTACGTTATTATTTCCTCATTCTAGCTAGCCAACGTCTCATGACTAGAGGGGACGGACTAAGGAAGCGGGCAATGGGCATTAGTGGGGACATAGCGAGTTAGTGACGCCTAAATACTACTAGGGACCAAACCCGAAATCGCGAAAAAAAATCTGTTGTCATTTTGACCAGTTAGGTGAGGTCAATTTTTTTTCGTGATTTCAGGTTTGGTGCCATAGTAAAAGTTGTTTGTTATTAATTTCAGGTTTGGTCCCAATAGTAAAAGTTGTTTGTTAATAATTTCAGGTTTGGTCCCAATAGTAAAAGTTGTTTGTTATTAATTTCAGGTTTGGTCCCAATAGTAAAAGTTGTTTGTTATTAATTTCAGGTTTGGTCCCATAGTAAAAGTTGTTTGTTATCATGAGTACAACCACGTGTTTAAGTATCGTACACTACCAGTCACCCTATAGGTACCTACCTATAGAAATCCGAAAGTGTTGTATGCTGTTCCTGTATTTCCTGCACTACCTGCACCTTCCAGAATTTGCACGAAGTAATGTTAGAGCTGAGCACATAATGCTCTGACAAAATTTGATTGCAATTTTTGGATTTTAAGAATTTATTGTGGAAGCAAAATCTACATGTCAGAGACCAAATTACTGCGTTACTCTATATGCAATAACACATAGTATGTGCACAGTAATTGTCTACTGTAACGGGAAAATATTATAATAAACTATTTCTAACTTCAATACCTGTAAACATGAATGAGCAAAATGTCGTGAGGAAAGTTTTGAATATGAATGTGGATGGTACATTGGGTACCTACCTATAAGAGTAGAGGAAGACCAAAGAAACGATGGATGGACTGTGTAAAGGATGATATGGCAAGAAACTAGTGTCCGATGAGATGACGAGTTATAGAGAAGTATGGAAGAAGAAGATAATTATGCTGCGACGACCACAAATTAATTAGGATAAGGGCAAGAGAACGACGAATACCTGTAAACGTGGGTTTAAGGTGAATGCTTCAGGGTAGCCCGTGAAATTCAAATTTTCTTACGTTTTTTGCAATTTGCAGGTCAGTGCTAGGTTGTATGTTGATTAAAATATTGTTTGCGACTGTAAGACGTATGTAGTTACAGAATCATATTCATCAAAATCATCAATGCAACCCTCTAAGTTCATAAATGTGGAAAAATTACTTTTCCAAGGTCAAAATCATTCTTGCACCTTTATGAACTTGGAGGGTTGTATTGATGATTATAATTCTGTTACTACATACGTCTTAGAATCGCGAACAATGTTTTCATCAACATACAACCTAGCACTGGCCTGCAAATTGCAAAAAACGTAAGAAAATTTGAATTTCGCGGGCTACCCTGGAGCATCAGCCTTAACCAGGCAAATTAAACGTCACGAGTGACTCACGACATACTATACAGTCGCAATTCATACACAAATTACCAACATTATCTTCATACCCTTGTAACATGTTTCATGGAGTTAGCGCAACAAGTTTTTAGGGATCCGTAACCAAAGGCCCAGCGCACACCACTGGAGGCGCAGCGGAGCGCATTTGAAGACAACAATTGAATATAAACCTTAATTGCCTTGATATACGGTCGCGCGCATGCTCTTGTAGTAGCTTAAAGGCGCTCCGAGTACCGCGTGCTAATTTATTCTTATATTGACCGTTTAACAAGGTTGTTAAGGTTTATATTAAATTGTTGTCTTCAAATGCGCTCCGCTACGCCTCCAGCGGTGTGCGCTGGGCCATAGGGTAAAAACGGGACCCTATTACTAAGACTCCACTGTCCGGCTGTCTGTCTGCTACCAGGCTGTATCTCATAAACTGTGATAGCTAGACAGTTGAAATTTTCACAGATGATGTAGGTATTTCTGTTGCCGTTGGCGCTAATTATAACAACAAATAATAAAAATAAATTAAAGGGGCTCCTCTACTACGATGGTACGGAACCCTTCATACGCGAGTCCGACTCGCAATTGGCCGGTTATTTCTTCCATTTTCGCCTGTCAACCACCACGAAATCATTCACTGTGTTTTTTTTTTCATAACATTCCTCACAGAATCATTTAATTTTCATACCAAAGCAGAATATGAATGACAGAATGACTTGACTGTCACGGCAACCGGTTATTCTGGGGGCTCGACAGCCACGCCTCGAAATACTTATCCGTAGATAAACGACGTAACAGAATTTAATTAACATTTCGTAACTCGATTTCCTTGACGACAAACTACTTTTTGTTTTTTTAAGCACACGTTTCCTGAACCAGTCAAAGGTGAGGCAGATAAATAACCTCATATTGTTAGTATTATTTCTTTTTTTAATTTTAAATTCTTAAAATGGACTTTATGGTTACCTACATGATTTTAAATACAATATTGTAAAACATTTTGTTTGTAATTCATTAGAATAAAGAGTGTATAAGGCTAATTTATATTTTGTATAAAAAGATAATTCATTTTGATCAGTATGGCAATCCTGAGCTTTTAAAAAAATGTAATAGGGGTAGTCAATGGACCAATGGGGACATTGGAGCGTAGATTGAGGAACGGAAAAGTTGTGACTAGAGGATTATTGTAAAATACGGAAATACAGGACAGTTATTTTAATCATTACAAGTCGTTATTATTTACGATACCTTCTGGCTACTTCTAATATAATACATTTAATAACAATATTTTAAAGAGGTAAAGTTTGTGAGGTTGTAGGGGGTAATCTCTGGATCTACCGATCCGATTTTAAAGAATCTTTTGCCAATAGGAAACCACGTTATTTGTGAGTGTCATAGAGCTATATTTATTCCTAGAAAACACAAGGGGAGGGAAGCCACGGGCCGCTAGTACTTAAATACTTAAAGAATATTTTGACGAGAATCATTTTGAAAGGAGTAACAAGACATCTGCAAAGTACCTATTGTAGCAAAAGTGTAACCATCCTTCAGCCCTTAGATTGACCAAGGACCTTGAAAAGGTGGCAGGGTCAGAATGGACGCAGAAGATGTTGTAAATTGGGATCTGCCACATCCAGCAGTGGCCTGCGATAGGCTGAGGTAATGGTCGATTGGAGAAAAGCTTACCGCGTCGGAGCTGAATAGCAGCTGGCGGTACTTGCGGCGGTTCTCCTCTGTGTTCTCCACGCCGATGTCCTGGAGACGCTTACCCATGGTGCCTGTGAGAAAGATCCTCATTAGAATCTCAAGTTTAGCCGTAAAAATTTTATTTTTTAATTTATGGCTTTTTTGGTATCTACTAACCCAAATTGGCAACATTAAAAATCTATGAATGCAATTACACAGTTAAAAAAGATTCCTAAAATCTATTTTTCGGCTAAAGCGGTTAAGGCCCCTACAGCCATTTCAACAGTCGACCTAGTCCACAGGTCAATGAAATGTATTTAAATTAAAAATATACCTTCAGTAGTCTTTTGAAACAATCAACGTGAAGGAAACATGAAAATTCACTTTCAATCTGTCAAAAAAGAACAATTCCCTCCCAAAATTTCTAAAATGGCGGTTAAAACAAGATGGCGACTCACCAGTGGACTCATCAGCGGCCAGGATACCCTTGCCGGGAGCTACGATCGCTTGGGCGATCTTCCTCAGCTCCTCCTGCAACTCGGGAGTGGGGTACTGGAAGTAGGTGCTCATAGTGGCTGTGAACAAAAAGATTGACGTTAGTATGACAGTTTGTGATGATGTGACTTGTAGAATCAAAGGACAAGCGTCAAAGACCTCTCTTCCCTTTTTAAAATTGTTTTTTAAAAAAGCCAAAGCAATGTGCTACTTATACATTCTGTAAGATAAGAGTAGGTGCAGCTTCTGGAAAAACAATTGAAATTGAAAGAATAGGCTTTAGCAATTTTTTTTATTTTTAAAATCAGATGTCCTTGGAAATTAAAAGGAATTACCGCCTCCCTCCTAGAGGCAGTTACTCTATTTATTTGATCAAATCACACTTTTAATTTCTAACACAGGATGAATTGAAGAATAATTGCATCAAGAGTTTGCTTTCATATTCTTTATGTAAATCATTCGCACTTGAGAATGAAATTAATTTTAAAATTGGTAAAATTCATTTATGACCCATAACAAAATTGTAAATTCAAACTGATAAAGCTATAGCTCATAGTAATTGACTTACTTACTTATTGATAAATAGTAATAAATTTGCTTTAAACCTAATGATAAGATTAGATGTCAAGTATTATTTTTATATCAACTACGACAAGTAAGGTAACATGGACAGACTGACAGAGTTTGAGGAGTGTCACAGGTGTCATTAATGAACAATTTACTTCATTTATAATACTCTACAGAGTTTGTGACATCTTTCTTGTCATAGAATGAAAGCTTTACCACAGCTGATTGGAAACCTTCCAGAAATCAGACCTCAATCTTCACTTTCTACCTAAGACCAGACCTTTTAACAATATTCTGTGCAAGGTTGTGACAGAAACATGTTTCTAAGGGTGCTTGCATTAAGGTAAAGGTTCTCGGTATGGAACAAGTCAGAATGGGTCAGTACTACATCATGTGGGCAAAATAGTCCCTTGCACTCGCACATAAAGTGTAATAAAAACAGTCAAAAAAATACAAACATTCCAATCTCAAGAAATTGAGTTTATCTTGACTATTATTACAGCAAACAACGATTAAGTATTACCAGTAGTGAGAAGACTTTGACCTCTAATTACTATTTATTTTAGTTTGCTAGTTAACTGATAAGGAACTCCTATTGTCATTCTATTAAGAAATTTTATTATATATATTGCACTGTTGGTAATACATATGTATGGAAGAAGACATGCTCTACCAACCCCACATAAATTAGAATAAGAGCAGGAGAATGATAAATAGTGCTCTATTGAATTTTCAGCATCAATATTTCAATTTGAATTTTAAAAAAATATATATATTAAGCAAAATGACTTTGAAAAGAGAGGTTCGGAAGTTCTATTTAAGTCAGACTAAACTACTTTCTAGTCATTACTAGTGTCGTAGTAATTATTATAAGGTTTCTCGTATTTCGGACTAGGTATTTGTATGTATTTTAATATATTTGTTTATTTTAGCATAAATATTATATGTATTTATATGTAATATTACATACAAATACCCAAAACAATATTACATACATAAACCCATTTATGTGTTTATAATTGATGCTTACATAAAACTTTTTTGCCAAAAATAAAACCGACTTCAAAAAAAACACAAAAAGAAAAGGACAAAAAAATACACTAAAAGAAAAACAAAAAAAAAAACACTAAAACAAAACCACAAAAAAGTGAAAAATAACTTTAGCTTCAGAAGCCGGTGAGAAAAACACCAAATCAATCAAACAAAGGTCAAGTTTCAGAAGTCGGTGACCTTGTTTAATTGATTTAGTGTTTTTGTCACCGACTTCTGAAACTTGACCTTTGTTTGATTGATTTGGTGTTTTTCTCACCGGCTTCTGAAGCTAAAGTTATTTTTCACTTTTTTGTGGTTTTGTTTTAGTGTTTTTTTTTTGTTTTTCTTTTAGTGTATTTTTTTGTCCTTTTCTTTTTGTGTTTTTTTTGAAGTCGGTTTTATTTTTGGCAAAAAAGTTTTAATTTATTTTTCCATTTTTAGTTGTAATATCCTATACTTACAAATATTTGCTATGCATTCATTGTACATGGTTAACAATACATGTCATGGTAATAGGCTTATCCCCAATAAATGGAACATAACATGCCATAACTGTCGAAATCTGGGTGTACTGTACACATCTATGTACCCCTCAGAGCAAACAGGTGTAATGTTACGTCATAATGTTGTTTAAACAATGAACATCCAACCGATTGGAGCTATCACAACAGATTTGCCGTCTATTTTTGAAGAGTTCCATTGTATATCTCCGAAGATCAGCATCAGAACTTCACCAAATTAAAATGGGACCACCTCAGGAGTATACTCTTTCAAGTAAAAAAAGAATTTTGAAAATCGGTCCACAAATGGGAGAGAAATCAGGTAAATTGTACACATCTGCGTACCCCCTCAGAGCATACAGGCGTGATGTTACGTCATGATATTGAATAAACAATGAACATCCAACCGATTGGAGCTATCACAACAGATTTGCCGTCCCTTTTTGAAGAGTTCTGTTGTATATCTCCGAAGATCAGCATCAGATCTTCACCAAATTAAAATAGGACCACCTCAGGAGTATACTTTTTCAAATAAAAAAAGAATTTTGAGAATCGGTCCACAAATGGGAGAGAAATCAGGTAAATTGTACACTTCTGCGTACCCCCTCAGAGCATACAGGCGTGATGTTCCGTCATGATATTGTATAAACAATGAACATCCAACCGATTGGAGCTATCACAACAGATTTGCCGTCTATTTTTGAAGAGTTCCATTGTATATCTCCGAAGGTCAGCATCAGATCTTCACCAAATTAGAATGGGACCACCTCAGGAGTGTACTCTATCAAATGAAAAAAGAATTTTGAAAATCGGTCCACAAATGGGAGAGAAATCAGGTAACATACATAAAAAAAAAAAAAAAAAATACATACACACGAACATATAACCTCCGCCTTTTTTGAAGTCGGTTACTTATTTATTTTTATTGCACTCTATCACAATGCTATCCTATTTGACCCAAAGGTTGACAGGTAGAGAATGCCTTGTGGCTTAAATTCGCATAAGTACCACCCTTGTACATGAAGTTTAAATAAATAAAAGAATGTTACACCATTCATTTCTAATATATTTAAAGAATCGAATAGGTTAAAAATTGACCTTGCGATGACCATTCTATATTAAGATTGTGTAGGTATCTATTCACTATTATCATCTACTCACTCTACTTACTCTTGGCAACTATATTGGTGATTAAGATATTAAAAAGTTGAATGCATTTTGATTTTCAGAAATAACAATGTAAATTACTTCTTGAACTTATTATTAAGTAAGAGCTAGTTTTTGCTCCCGAGTTTTAACATTTCTCCCGAGTTATATTAATGGCAAAAATCACAACAGATTTGCTCAGGCTCTAAGTGAATCGCTACCAACAAGACATCATAAAAGACTGCACATTTGGGATAATATACTTTGAGTAAAGCAATAACCAAAGGCAACCTAACAATGGGAGGGCAAGCTTAACATGTCAAATACTCTTCAAAAACAACTGCTTATGTTTCAGGAACCTATCGCATGTTTGCAAATATGAAAAAATAACAAAAAGCTTATAGATAACTAATCAAAATCCAGTTGCACAGTGTTCTAAGGAGACACATTGTACAGATAGATAATATTGCATTTGCAAGATCTATGAATAAGATTGGAAGGCTGTCAGAAGTCCTCAATAAGTACCTATATTAACAAGTACTTCAATCAAACTTTGTAAGTTTGATTTTGATTTGTTCTAAAAAGATAGGCTTTATGTACTTGAAATTTAGAGTCACTCAGAGTAGGTATCGTTTTCATTTCATCAGTTATGGTTTCCTGGTCATAGATTGCTAGGTAGTGGATTAAAGGTAGCCTACCCTTGGTTCCAAATCCTGGATACCATCCTGACTCCGGGGGTCCCTTTTTTTTCTTCCCTTTCCCTTTGCCACCCATTGTGGTGTTTGTATTTATAAAATTTTGATTATAAAAATGTACTTAGAAATAAATTGAACTTAAAAATATACTCGACATTATAAAATGATGTTTTATGAAAAACTCACCATGACAAAACTGACTGTTTCTGACCAAGTTGACCGCTCATTTGTTTTTAAAATTAAATTACGAAGCTCGTGTTTCTCGATTGCTAATGATAAAGTTCCCAATTCTGTCAGTGTCTGTTGTCTATTTCTTTGCAAACGTCAATCAATATGACATTTAGATATTTTTTGACAAAATCGTAAAAAATCCCAAGGGCCGATTTAGTGATGTGTAATGAATAAATTAGATCGATTTTTATTCAGCCAGACAAGATTGAAAAAAATGAAATTTCACATCAGTTCTTCATTCAAAACATTTCATAAATTCATGAATTCATTTCATTTCATAAAGTATGGATCATTTAGAAAAATGAAATTGAGCTTAATTTTTAAAAGTATTTCTTAATTATTATTTAGCATACGTATTTCAGATTCGATATTTTTTTACTATTGCTGTAGCGATGTATTTTTTTGGAAAACATTTACGTATTATAACACAATACATGATATAATCACATAGGTATAACAAGCAGCAAAAGCTTGCTATATTCCTAACTTAGCTAGTTATCCAATTTATTTGACTTTGTATACTTAATATAAACTCTCCTTGAAGGTGACCTTGAAAGGTCATTGAAAATAATATGGGTAGGCATTTACAGTACTAGACAAATAAGCAATGTATATAAATATGTGAAAACACTTTTTCTTTATAATTTGGAGAAAAAAAAAACTTCAAAGTAGGTAGGTAGGTACAAAAAAAAAATGAGATCTGACTGAAAATATTATTAATGTTGGTTACCTAGTTGCAATCGATAAGCCACCAGTCTCGAAGTTGAAGGTCTACATAAAATAAATTAAGAGATAGTGGTGTGTTAGTCGTTTTTCTTACTACGTATATACCTATAAGGTAATTCCTGAAAAATGAGCAATAAAATAAAAGTATGACGCCACAAACTCGTCACGATTGAACGATGGTTCTTGGCTACTAACTATTTCGCAGAAATAAATAAGAGCTTTTTAAATATGCATGGCATGATTAAAAAATAATTATAATAGTAATAATTCCAATACGTAATTGTGTAGATTTTTTGTTCTAACCTTAAACAAAATACTAACCAAACCGTAAATTATGTAACTTTCTTAACATTCTTGAACATGTTAGGCGAAATAATGCATTTAACAATAATTTAATAAACTTACTTTTTTATTAATATTTTATCCGGTGAAACACAGACACTCCCGAACTGCTACGTTGGTAGTACTGTCAAATAATAAGTCGTCGAGAGAGAGGACAAATACAAAAGGTCATTTGAAGGTCTAATGATAGCGCGATGCGCGAAACAGTTCCACCTCCCGATTGAAGCGCTATCTAGCGAAAGCTATCAGAACTTCGAAGTTAAAGTCTCATTTATTTTTCTGCGTGGAAGCGGTTATTGTCATGGCTTGAAAGTAGTTACTTATTGCTGCGTTAGATCGCGCTGTTTTCAGTAGAAAATAAACAATTTAAAGAGAGTGACTTATGAAAGTAACACATCATCAATATCACTATCAGTACATATTATAAAACAAAGTCGCCCGGTCTGTCTGTCCTTAGATCTTTAAAACTACGCAACGGATTTTGATGTGGATTTTAGAGTGATTCAAGAGGAAGGTTTTAGTATAGAATGCGGGCGGGCGAAGCCGCGGGCATCAGCTAGTATAATAATGAATATAACATAAATGCACATGCTATAGCGAAATAGGTCGTTTGTTGTTTTCATAAGGTATCGACCAAAATCAATACAGTGTGGACCATCACTAGTCAGTGACCAGTCCACTTCATTTTTGTCACGAGCCGTGAAGGGTTTAGGACTTTCAAATAATTATTTGTAGATACATAGATCTAGATAGCAACTACTCACTTAAATCTATATTAGATTTAGAAACAAAATGAGTTTTTTTTTGTATGGCGGTATTAGTTCCGAATTTAGCCACGCGCCAAAAGATTCTTTAGCGACAGCTATTTAGTTAGTTATATGGTAGACAGTCACTTTGTTTTCTTTTTTTTTTTTGAAACATTAAATTCGCTGCTTGCTTGAGGACTGAAGACGATCGACTTTGTGAGAGATTGCCGGGAGAAAACCTCACAGAGAGAAGAGGTAGATGGTTACAGAGTAGACTACTTACAACCCGGTTATATTACCTCTGATCGGCACTATTATAACAATAAAAGTCCAAAATATAACAATAAAATGTTAAAAATAAAGCAGTTTTAATGCAGACATGTAGGGTATCGGCAACGAAAGTGCTTGTTTTGATGGCCTTTCTTAACTGCTTCTCTCTGAGATCTTATTCTATGGAGTTTTAGCAGGTCAAGGACCTTACAGACTCAGCAGCTTTATTTATTTGACATTACGTTGGTCGCTATAGTTCTTTCACAGTTACTTTACCTAGCTGTCAAAATCACTGTCAGCTGTGCCTGTGACTGGTAGCAATAATGTTAGGACCGTCTTTGGCGTTTGACATACCGAAAATGGCACCCGGAATTCCGAACAATCCCGAACATTACCTACCGACCTGTTGAAGCAGCATAGGTATTTAAGATTCGCCTATTCGCCACGGTTTAAAACAAGGCAGGTTGTCTCGGGGCACAGCACTGGGTTACAATCTCGTGACTACCGAGTTCGATCCCAGCCTAAGGATTTTCTTTTTGTGAATCGAGTCATTTTGAATTTTGAAATGGAATTGTGTGGGACATGTAGGCAAAATGCATCGGAATAGACGGGCCAGACATAGCCCTCAGAATAAGTAGGTAAGCTAAAGTGGCAATGAGCTGGTCATATTAGCCGTAGAACCGCTGACCGTTGGGGTAGACGTTTTTTTGAGTGGAGACCGCGAATCGGCAAACGTAAGGTGGGACGCCCTCAGCCTTGATGGAGTGACGATCTTCGCATGGTAGCTGGTAGCAACTGGTTGAGAGTTGTTGAGTAATCGAGTTGAATAGCGTGCGATTGAGGAGCCCTATGTCGAGTAGTGGGCTACTATAGGCTTATAATGATGAGATGGACCAGAGTCATACCGGAGTGGGTGCCATAGCCCCAGAGGACGGGTGTCATCGCCGAGTAAGGTTTGAAAACGCTGGTGACCTAGAGGCACTTTTGACCCCCTGGATGGAGGCCTTACACTTAAAGGTCAAAGTGTTGGTAACATTCTTAAAGCCGCGTTGACGCAACTCGTATTGTGGCAACCCGTAATACGAGCGCATTGGTATGGGTTGGTATGGTTTGCCACAATACGAGTTGCGTCCGAGTAGCTATTCGAGTCCACTCGGTCCGAGCACACTCTGATCGTGTCAACGCGGCTTTAAGAATGTTACCAACATAAAAATTACATAACTAATCGATTCGATGTCAAAAGTTTATCTGTTTAATGTTTATAAACTTGTTGTGTGTACATTACACTTGAGCATGAGATGATAATGTACAGTATGATCCATTACCATATCGATTCTGTGTGTGTCCAGTGAGACAATATTCGACGACCACGCGGGCAAAGCCGTGAGCAAAAGCTTGTACACACGCGGCGACACAAATGAAGGTATACAAATGTCCAATAAAACACATTAAGGCTGATGCTCCAGGGTAGCCCGCGAAATTCAAATTTTCTTACGTGTTTTTTCAATTTGCGGGCCAGTGCTAGGTTGTATGTTGATTAAAATATTATTCGCGGCTGTAAGACGTATGTAGTTACAGAATTATATTCGTCAAAATCATCAATACAACCCTCCAAGTTCATAAAGGTAGAAAAAATACTTTTTCAAGGTCAAAGTTGTTCTTGCACCTTTATGAACTTGGAGGGTTGTATTTATGATTTTGATGAATAAAATTCTGTAACTACATACGTCTTATAACCGGGAATAATGTTTTGACCAACATACAACCTAGCAATGGCCTGCGAATTGCGAAAAACGTAAGATAATTTGAATTTCGCGGGCTACCCTTGAGCATCTACCTTAAGGGCTGCAGTGGGCAGCGGTGGCCCAGTGTTGGCGGCCCGACTTAAGGTGCAAGTTGGTAGCGGGCGACACGAAGCCGCCGCAGACGACGTGTCGCAGCGATACTACTGGTTTCTATGTATTTCTATGAAATTCCCTCCGCAGCAAGCGACATGAAGCTAGCGTCGCGTCGTCGAGCGACAGACGCAAGTGTCGCCCGACCGCAGATCAGTAGTGTCACTGACGCCGAAATGCCGGGTTCGAAATCATGACTGCAGCGACATGAGGCGGCGACATGAAGCGACGACACGTCGTCTGGGGCGGCTTCCTGTCGGCTGCTGCCAACTTACACCTTTACGAGTCGTGGGCACAGAATAGATAATAGTACTAGCGTACAGAAGTTGCACTCCTTTGATCTTGAAGAAAGCCGATATTATAACTACCTAAACTGGGCCCGCTCGATCTAAATTGTGCCTTGACGCCACGCGTTAGCGTATAATATTCGGCGTCTCACTGCTTAATGGTCAGTCGGTAGGGTTGCCTCAAGTACTCAAAATAAAATACTACCAACATTTTTGTAAGTAGGTATTTTAATGTATTATTATTTAAATGTTAATTAAAACTTTTATAATTACAATTGTTTTACTCTATTATAATGTCTCATTTATATCTTGCCTTCTCTAAAATTACGATTACCTACTTATGGAATTTAATAGCAATAAATGCGAAATCTAACAAATAGGTAATCTATACTAATATTATAAAGAGGAAACCTTTGTATTTTTGTATGTTTGTATTGAATAGGCTCAAAAACTACTGGACCGATTTCAAAATTTCTTTTTCATTACTCATACTCTGAAAGTAGGTCTGAAGTTGCCTGAGGAGCGGGTTGAAAGTAATACTTTTCAGCCCTAGGGAGAATCGTTTTCAACTGACAGCTGCCAAATTATTAAAAAAAAATAGTTCATTTTTCTATTGAACCATGTTCCAACTTTCTATACAGCCACGATGTAAAATTCAAATAACATAAAGTTAAGTATTAATTAAAGAATATATATATATTAAATATCCTTATTATAATTAAGTTTCAACTATTTCTTTAAAATAACATAGATTTGGGAAAAATATTTACCATTTTTCGATGATGAAAATGAAAAATAGGTATTGGCTGAATAGCTGGCCGGCCACAGAAAAAAAAAGCAAAATAGGTGGGAAAGCGGCAATAGGCTACCCTATTGCCGCTTTCCCACCTATTTTGCTTTTTTTTGACACCATAAAACAATAATTCCAAGACACCTTTCTCTAAAAAAACACTTTATTTTGGGCCTGAAAACCCGATTTATTTTCAATTAATTGCCAAATTCGATTTTTAGTTGCTTTGAAATCAATAAATAGTCGAGTCATTGAGTTGAATAAACAGTGACAAAGTCTATTATAGAACCGCGTTTTGACAGCTCTTAAAAAGTATCTCAATTGATTGGTGTGTCATCTACCCCATTCGAATTCCGATCTTCATTAGTTTTTTCGAGTTGTATGTTTTTTTTTACTTTCCTTGTATTCGTAATGAAAAGCACAGTGTTTACCTCGGGTTAAAGACTTATTTAGTCCCTCGAACTATTAGCGCCCTCGCTTCGCTCGGGCACCAAACCCCGTCTCGGGACTAAATAAGTTACGTTTAAATAAGAGGGATTCTTCCGAATCCGTATAGGCTATATTTTATTCCCGTAATCCCACGGGAACGGGAACTACGCGGGTGAAACCGCGTGACGTCCGCTAGTGATCAATAAATCAGTCAGTTAACAAACACGAAGTACGAGTAGGTAGGTACGCGACGCAAGGTCAAAAGAGCGCGAAAAATTAACGCGGCATATGTACGCACTGTACGCAGTTACGCACGACTGGAGCGCGACAGCCCTAGAGAGCTTGCGTATTCAATAGGTATGCGCGAAGCGGTAGGTAATTATCTCATGCCTACACACGGAGTGCAATATAGCTCTGTCGTGGGTTCGAACCCACGCAGGCGCATTACTTTGTGTAATTTATTTCATCTCCGCTGCTCTCAAAACGGCGAAGGAAAACATCGTAAGGAAACCGGCATGTCCTAGAACCAAAAAAAACCTCACTAGATCCATCATGGATCTGGCCAATGGATTTTCTGAGAATGATCCTTCTCAGTAGATCCATATCTTGGAATCAGGATCCAATGAGAAAAACAATTCTCACTAGATCCATCATGGATCTGGCCAATGGATCTTCTGAGAATGATCCTTCTCAGTAGATCCATTTTTTGAAATCAGGATCTAATGAGAAAAACAATTCTCACTAGATCCATCATGGATCTGGCCAATGGATCTTCTGAGAATGATCGAAAAATTCAGACATGTGACATCTACCAATCCGCACTGACTGGGCCCGCGTGGTGGATTATAGCCCACTCCCTCTCATAGAGAGGAGGCCTGTGTCTCAGCATGCAGCAGTGGGAACATTAATAAGCTGATGATGATGATAGCACATGGTCTCGCTTTGTATATTTGCTATAGATTTCCTGTACAATGAGAGATCTGCTTATGCTGCTGGTTAGTATAACTTAATACGTTTTGTGCCTAAGCCCATTAGGATTGGTCGCCGTGTGTTCGAAATAAAACTACCTACTTTTAACAATCATTGATACTGATTTAGTCCATTCAGTTGATTTTTAGGCCGAGATCACATTAACAAGGCGATGGAGACAAGAAAACAAAATACAAGTAGGTAGTTATAATAGTCACCAAAATTAGAGATGTTTCAGATTTTCAGAAACGTTCCTGATGGAAAAGCCCAATAACACTATGCCTACGACCTGGGGATCGAATCCAGGACCTCGTGCTCAGCAGTAGCTTTTATGACCACTAGACCTACTTATGTTTAGCATAATATGTCAACCGACCACTGAAAGGGACGTGGATATGAACAGAAAGGTGATCACGTGAGCTGCGCAGTTCTTATGATTGCCTGGTACGTATGCGTGCGCATGTCGCAATTGCAGTAGTAGGTAGGTAGTAATTTTGTCGATTCAATGACAGATGAGCAATTTGTCGATTCTTTCTTCGAAGAAACCCGTTTCTACGGTGGTCATGCTACGCGGGCTGGCTACATCTTTCGCTTTAATTAACTTTGTAAAAAAACTCAGAAGTTAAAGATCAACTTTCCGTTTTCCGATTGAGCTGAAATTTTGCAATGACGAAGGAGCTATATGATCGCAGACAAGTTATTTTTTATACATTTCCGTTTGAGTAGGTATCAAGCAAATGAAAATGGAAGAGCTTGTTGAGAAGAATACGAGAAATGACGGCACATAGGTACCTATTTCATAGACAAAGCGATGCTGACTCAATACATGTATGCGTAGCTTAACCGTGGGCCGCTGTGGAGCCACCTGTATGGCCTATACATTCTATGCCCATGGGCTGACGTGATCGCTACACGCTACCGCTTTCTAATTTAGACGCGGCCTTATAATTTACAGCGCTCATGCAGATGATGCGATTCAATGTTCTTATTATGAGACTTCATAAAGTAGTCTTGTAGTGTTATTGGTTGCGAATAGCGACATTGAAGATAAGTGAAAAAGAAAGGTAGGAATATTGTCTTTATCCGTTTTTTAACATAGCCTACATACCAGGTTTTGCCCGCAACTTCGGGTAACATATCGATATTTACTTAACTATTGTTTGATGAGGATAAAAAGTATGCTTTTAAGTCAAGCCACGGAGTCAATAAAAAAAAAACTGAATTAAAATATTTGCACAGACAAAATATTGTCCAGCATATTAATCCGTGTAATAAAACAACCGCCCCTATCATAATGATAACTGTGGGTTATCTAAATCATCACAGAAACAAATAAGTATTTTAGTATGTTCAGTCGGAGTTAAGTGCTCTAACAAGACGAGGTAGGTAAGTTTTAATTATTTTCTAAAGTTGAAATGGAATCGACTGTCTTGGTATGGACCATGTTGGTATGTGTGTGATAAGGACGGACATCGCTCGCTGCGTAAAAGAGTGATGAATATAAATGCATATTCTATGAAACAGATATGTTGTGAGCGCGCAATCGTGAAGACTCGAAAACGGGCCAATTGGCTTGTTTTGCCTTTATTCTGCGTCACTGCGTGTATGTGAGCTGGCTCTGCCCCGCGGCACACTATTTTCGATGGTTTTGTAGGTGTATAACATATCTGTTTACTAGAATATCATGGTTGATCCTCTCTCCTCTTCCTCTCCCGATGGAGAGGGAGAGGAAGACCAAGGAAACGAATGGATGGATTGTGAGGAGAATATGATAGAAAAAGGCTTAAGGCTGTTGCTTCAGGGTAGCCCGCGAAATTTAAATTTTCTTACGTTTTTTGCAATTTGCAGGCCAGTGCTAGATTGTATGTTGATGAAAACATTGTTCGCGATTGTAAGACGTATGTAGTTACAGAATTATAATCATCAAAATCATCAGTACAACCCTCCAAGTTCATAAAGGTCGAGGAACGATTTTATCAAGGTCAACCTTTATGAACTTCGATGTGTGAGATGTGTCTCTACATAATTTAAAAAATATTGTGATAAACTTATTATAATTAAAGACAGTCAATAGTACCTAATTTTTATGTATTCCGACTCTATTCATAATTATTATGTGAATTTTTAACCCTTCTACCCCTATTATAGTATCTGAACTACCTTGAATGATGCCACTCATCTCAGTGTGAACATTTTTTTGCACATAATATCAAATAACGGGATGTGAACATAGCTATCGGTTCAAACCTTCGTATTCTCGGTGTTTTAATTTCAACTGAAAAGTAACAATTTCTGGACGCGGCTTCACAATTTTCAGTTTATAAATTAGTTTATTTGAAACCCGACGGTCGAAATAAAATTCACTGAACAACTAAATTAAAAATACGGCATTTTCACGAAACTACATCGCGAGTAAAATAAAGTAAAAAATGTTTGGAATGGATTCAAAAACCTACATTTTGGCCGGATGAGCTAACTTTTTCACAGAGCTCTGTGAAAAAGTAACGAAACTTGGCTTGTCTATTATGGGAACTATTTGTGTAATTAAATTAAAAAGTATGTCTATGAGAATAATCCTTTTAACATTCATAAAAAAAAAAAACGATTATACAAACAAATATGCAAGCCGATGGCTAAATAATATCTATTGCCAATGAATAATACTTACCTCATTAGTTAAATAGCTTTGTTGAATTAGGTAACTAACAAACCCATCAAAAACAAAAATGTGAAATGAGTGCCAAGTTCAATATTTTGATTATATGCCTCGGTTGTTGACTTCAAAGATAAAAGTAAAATCTAAATGGGTGCCAAGTTCAACTTTGTTGAATTAACTCATGTATTTATTTTTCCTCAATACATAATTACTTTACGTACACAGCGCACACATGCTGGGGCTTCTACGTTCTATCGTCTCGCTAGATGGCGCTGTGCATTGACGTCACGTTTCTGAATCGCGGTGTTAAGATTCTCCGCCGTTTGGTTGGGTCTCTTGTACTGAGCGTGTTCGTCAATCTCTGGTTTCCCTTCAAAACGTATAAATCTTTCGCCTTTTACTAAAGATTTCCGTGGAGGGGAACACTCAAATGAGTCTTTTGTATTTTTGAAATACTCTGCTTCGGCAGAGTTTATAATACCCATGTTACATTCGATCTATAATACATATTATTACCCATAGAAGAATTTAAAAATAGTGAAATCGTCGTTCCGCTTCCGACTAGAGATGTTATATCAGGGTCATTTTTAGGTAATCATATTATTGAATATATTAGTTAACGCATATTATGATACCATACCTATTACTGGGTATTAGTCAAATATTAGTGAACAGATTCATTAGTAGCTACTCAATCTAATATTGATACCTGCTTGTATTCTCTGAATATGAAATATGCCTATTACCAATGATAATAAGTAATGAAAATGATGAATGATGATGAAAATGAAAAACCACCACGAAACCAAAACCTCCACCAAAAAAAAATACAAAATAGCTACTAACTTAATACGTATTAGGTAAATATTATCAATCACTGCATGCACGTGCTATCTGAATACAATATGGAGTCGCTGTGAGCTTCGGTCACCGCTAATATTCGTATTAGATTAGCGAATACACAGTGCGACAGAAACAAGTGACGAAATTTGAAAAACGGTTTTCATTGCTTACTTACTTTGTTCCCATCTCATTCAGCTTTCATACGAAGCCCGACGTGTAAAACTATATCTTTACAATTACAATACACACATTACGTGCATAATTCGACAAGCAAGCGGCCAGATACTATTCATACAATACAATATTCATCTCGCTCACTCGCCCGCCTAGAGTCGGTTAAGGCGAGTCTTGTCATCTCGCTCACTCGTCGGCGAGCGAGTGAGTGAGATGACGGCGGCGGCGGTCGGCAAATAGTAGGTAATAGACTAGCGAGCGAAGTGAGTCGCACAGATAATAGCCTCGCTATTACGCGTCCCTAATATTTGACTAATACCTGGTAACCTATTACTTTACATTCGCGTATCCTAATATTAATATACGTGGCTTGTATTATAATATCTGTACCTATTATGAATATATTAGTTACACCTCTACTTCCGACTCGTTCATTCGTTACGAGGCCGAGGTCGCGTTATAATTATTGTTTTTGTTTGTAGCAGTAGTTTACGTTACGTTATTACGTTAATAAGTAAATGTATGGGTAGTAATTAAAAAACGTGGTTTTATATAAATTATCGGCTCAAGAAACTAAGAAAGCTATTGATTTTGCACACGGCTTTTTATGATCAGCAAGCCCACGGGAACTGTTTATATATTATATACACTCAGCGATAATGTTGTTGTTGAAACTGGACATCGATAAATACTTCAGCATGTTATCCGTAGCCGGTCCATATAAATATTTTGTCCATATTGGTGTGACCAAACCATAAGTTGCGTCATATCCTAATAATAATTGTGATTGTGAAGATGTATGGATGTTATGATGTATGTGTGTTTTATTACTCATTCACGCAAAAACTACTGAACGGATTTTGATGAAATTTTGCACACAGATAGTTTATAACGTATTAACGGGGGGGGGGGGGGGGGGGGCAGCGGCGGCCCGCACCGGGTGACACCCGACCGTGAACATCACTAGTGCCACCTATAAAAACCGGCCAAGTGAGAGTTGAACTCGCGTAGAGAGGGTTCCGTACAATACCAGTCTTATATTGAGTTTACCACTTTATTCTTTTTTTCAATTTATTAATAGTATTTTCTGTATAAATCGACAAAATGACTCCTTGTACGAAACGAATAGACAAATGTAATTTTTATTTTAACTGTTTTGATTGGTGTCTGGGGTGACACCTACAATACCGCACCGGGTGTCACCCATGCTAGCTGCGCCACTGACATAGGGTACTTTTTATCCCGGTATAATGATCCCGAGGGACGATAACCGGACTCCATGCGGGTGATATCGTGGGCATAAGCTAATCATCATCATCATCATTATCTTGCTCTTATCACAATTCGTTTGTGGTCGGCGCAGTCATGTCTTCATCTTCCACACTTCTTTATTACTCGTCATCTCATCAGACACCTCCTTTCTTGCCATTATCATTCTTAAGGCCCTTCTAACCTTAAAATTAGCAACTCTATTTGTGGTGGTTCAAACTTCGTTTGAAATAAAGCTCTAATCAGCTTGCACTACAAAGCGGTTGTTACGTCAGTCACTGCGGCCGAATAGTGCGAAATGAGTGGTTTTTTGCGATTTACAAAAAATCTATTGATTAGACTAAAAAAATAAAACACATAAGACCTGCTTTATAGTTAGCTCAGTTATTATGCAAAGTTTCATTTTTGAATACCAGCGGTTTATTGTTCGATTTGGAGGTAATTTGGGATTATTTTTCTATCGATAAAAGTTTATGGAATCGTGTTTTCGTCACACATAGGACTTAGTATTGATCCTCAACTTTACCATATATTTATTTAAAAAATAATGCTGCAGTATTTTAGGCGTAATGGAGGATCATGCTAAGCCATTTGAGGGATATATAGCCCTTAAACACAGACCATCCATAATTTTGTTATAATATTATGTCGGATAGTGTAATAACAGGTTACATCCGGAGTTATTTACTATACAGACCTTGTAGAAACTAGAACAAATTTCAGTGCGTTCAAACACAGTAGTATTATGATACAGTATTCCGACTTCATAGAAACGGACGAAACGCGAGCTATACCTACGCGCCTCGATCTAAGGGTGCACTTGGGGCGCAGACAGTCACGGCTGTACCGCAGTGTCGAACGGACGGAGTGTTGTTTTTTTAACAATAACCGCGCGATTTTTTCTCTAAAAATCAGTTAATATGACGAGTAGGAAATATTGTGCTGTTTTTGGTTGTATGAATTCGTCAATAACGCATCCAGACATAAGTTTTTTTAAATTACCTGGAAACTCTGAAAGGTAAGACTATAAAATAATTTTACTTACTAGTAGGTAGGTACATAATGTGTGTCTTTTTAATGGATAAGTAAGTATTTCCTTTTATCTCACGAAAAAAAAGGTGTTTGGATTAAAGTTGCCCGTTTTAAGTTCATAGTGTTTGGCATCGTTAGAATCGACTACTGTCAGGCACCAGAGGTAAAAATTGCCTAACGATTTAGAACCGTATGTTGAGTAAAAATAAGGTTTGAATTTGTTCGTACGAGGTGGCATGAATTCATGCCAGCGGGGCTCAACAGTATGTTCGTTATGTGGAATGAATTCAGTCACTCCGGTACCGAGAGGTTAATAAATAAAGCGAATAGAGTAACGGAAAGTTATTGAGACGAGTGAAATAGGTAGTTAGTTATATGCGGTTCTGAATGAATCATGATACGGTAGGTACCTACCTACTTACGCTTGTGTTAAAACTTCGGTGCATGTGTGTTTTGTTAGTTTGCATAATTCAAAGTAAAGACGTGATATTTTATTATAAATAATATTTGTTTATTATCTGTGTTAAAAAAAAAAAGATATTTACAATCACAAAACTAAATAGAAACAGAAAGTAGGCAAATGTAATTAAAATGCTGGAGACGGGCAGCCCTAACGCATGTTTACGTACCGCGCGGCTGTAGGCATTTATTTCTATCATGCGGCCGAGTCACACTACTGTATCATAATATTACCGTGGTTCAAGCGTTTTTGCCATACCTATTATTGGAATCAAATATAACAGCTCACAACTTAGGACCCATTAATGTTAATATTTATCCGTGGTGGTGCCTTTTGGCCTTGTCTGTCTCCTGCTGATATGGAGGGAAGTGGAAATTACGGTTTTTTCCTACTCCTCCACCACAGTTTTACAATGCATACAGTTGGGAAACGCCTTTGATGTTGAACGATGCCGCCACGCGTGTAGGTACTTAGGCTCTGAGTCGTAAGCGTGTAAGGGTTGTCAAAAAATAATAATAAAAGAAATGTCATTTTGTAATCATTTATTTACATTATTAATTCAATATTAATTTACAAGACATACTTATATACTATTACACTATTTAAAACTAAATATTTACAAAACAAAAAAAGACGTGGATTGGATCCAAGTTTATGGTACCTAAATTACTTTAATATAGTTGTACTTTAAGTACTTTAAGGTTTTTTATATTTTTACTATACCTACGGTATGGTACTCATTATTATCTCCTAAACGCGTGGACCAATTTACGTGATTCAAACGGATAAAATGGTTTTAGACCTAGACCTTTCATTTGGTACCAAAATCATCAAGATATCTCAACAAACAAAAAATCACATTTTCAAATTGCTCTCGTAATTATCCAACATGTATGGAACGCGTAACAATTCTTTTGATATACCTGCGTTCACAATTAGCGCAGTAGAGTTGGCCGGCAGAGCTATAGGTGTAGGTATAGGAGGGCTAAGGCATAAGGTCTTACGTGTCTTTACGTACCTACTTGGCGTTTTAGTACCTACTAGATATACGACGGGTAGGTATTACTAATTTAAACGAAAATAGTAATAGTAGGTAGGTACTAGATGGTTATTTGGTTATGTAGCTAATTCGAATTTATAGGAAGATAAACTTACCTCTCGTCACGGGGAAATCTATGAAATTTTATATTTTTATCCTTATTGGTGCTCGTCGAGGCACACCCGTATACGCAACAAGTGTACACCATTATATTCAAGTTATATTATAACGATTATTAATAGTATTAGCAACGATTTACACAGACGCGTCGGCCCTAAACGCATAGATTATACACTATATAATACAAGACTAAACGTCCAAGGCTATAAACTGCGCGAGATCGTAGAGCGCGTACCGCGTCGCCCAACCCCCCTGCAAAATCCCCGCCGTTGCTCCACGGAAGTACAATTCGTTGCGCAACTGTATGCATTGTAAAACTGTGCCTCCACTATACTTTTCTGATTAATTTCGTTGCGGGATTCAAGACAGTTAAATTCATACTCTGGGACTTCGTCGAGCTTCATTGTCTCGGCGCTTTTCTGGTGGTCGCCACTGTTGATTCTGGCTTTCAGGAGTTACAGTGGTTGGGAACAGTGTGGCGGGCTTGTCCCAAAAAAAAAAAAATACCTGTAGGCAACGCATATTAATATTGTTATTAATTAAATTAGCAATAAGATTTTAGCAATTATGTTAGTTGTAAGAAACTTTATTTCTGAACGTGTAATATGTATGTGTATCCATCTATTGGAATATTTATAAATAAATAATTATAAAGACGTTGGTGGGTAGCAACTTTAATTTTGGTAAATTTTTATAGTATGCAAGTTTCGTCCACCCGCAGTTGGTAAAAGGAGTGTGTCCGCCGCGTTGAGTCGTTTCGCTCACACCAGCGTCTTTTCCCTTTGTGTACCTAAATTTTCGCGTTTCAATACCCTATCACCTACAATACTCATCCACATGAATTCACAGCGAATATTCCTGTTTTACTAAATGTTCCACTATCTGTCCCTACAGGATGACCACATACTTCTCATACCCAGAGCCTGCGCTCCAGAAGGAGTTGAAGACCACAGCTGAAGCTATTGTGGCTTCAGGGAAGGGCATCCTGGCCGTTGATGAGACCAATGGTATGTAAGGACTAGAATTATTTATTTGTATGTTTTTTATTTTTTCTGTTTGTTAATTGTTATTAGTGTACTGATAATTTCACCATTTTTTTATTTTATGTGCATTGTCCTGTACGGGCTATTAAATTATTTTTATTTCTTTCTTTCTTTCTTTCAGAAATAACCGTTTCTTTCAATATCGTCCCTTGCTCTAGGTCAGTGGCGGATTAACCAGTAGGCTAGGTAGGCTGGAGCCTAGGGCGGCAGATTTTAGGGGCGGCAAATAAGAGCCAGTTTTCTTTTTAAGTGTTACAGAAATTAATACATTCATAATTATATTCCTAAATGCTATTAGGTCCACACAAGCAATCAATATGTACTAAATGTTTCACCGGTTAGATGATTTTGTTGTGGACTCATAAGTATCAGGATTGAAACAATTCTAGCCTGTTCAAGGTAGTGTTAAAAATTTTGCTTAGCTCAGGAATTTACCCAAAAACTATTTTTTGGGTAATCATAACAAAATTTTTGGGTTGTAAAAACAATCCTAAAGGAACTCTAACACATTGTGTAGAGGTCAGTAGGGGCGGCAAAATTTGAAAAGCCTACTGGCGGCAAATGTGTAAATCCGCCACTGCTCTAGGTTCTACTCTATGAAGTATTCTACTCTTTCTGACTTTATATCGGATGACTTTTTTTTATCACTTTCCAAAAAAAATGGGTAGGTATATTAAAAAAGTACGGTGGGATTTTAAAACAGTACACAGACCAAAGAGCAAAAAGTAGAACACAGAACAATAACAATACAGAATGACTTTTTTATCACTTTTAAAAAAAATGGGTATACTTAATAGGTGATCGGAGTAGAAGCTTATGGCATACATAAGTAGTTATTTTTTTCTTTTTTCCACAGCTTTATAAAAAAAATATCTATTATCGTAAAACGCTATAAATTTTAAGTAATCTTTTCAGATTAGAACGAAGAACGAGAAGTTTTGAAAAAAAAAGTATCGATATTGATTTGAATTTCGAATTAAAAAAAAAAATCTTTGTATGCCATTTGTTTCTACTCCGTTCACCTATTAAGTATACCCATTTTTTTTAAAAGTGATAAAAAAGTCATTCTGTATTGTTATTGTTCTGTGTTCTACTTTTTGCTCTTTGGTCTGTGTACTGTTTTAAAATCCCACCGTACTTTGTTTAGTTTTCTTCATGGGGCTGTCATTATATACTTCTATGACATAACGTCACGCCTGTAATACCCCGGTGGGTTAGGCAGTTGTGTAACTAATAGTACATGTAAGTACATCCTTTATGTTAAAGTCTCATGTAATGGAGCCTATTGCCATTAAACGGGTACAAATCCAAGCTCCGTGGCTGTTACACTGAATGCTGCAAAATGGCGTTACATGAAAAAATACATAAAATTCAAATACTAAGGCGATTCCAATACGACACCGTTCTTCGGTGCGGCGCCTTAAGGGACTGACAACACTTATTTGATGTATAAAAACTATTTCATCTAGCACATAAAAAAAACGTTAATATGTATTGATCATATTTCAAAAACCGTGGACTGAGTCGATACCATATTTGGACGAAATCGGCTCGATAGAAAATAACTGCAAAGTGTGGTCTTAAAATCATCACTAAACGGTTCTATGTCTTTATTTTTTTGACGCATTGGTCTGCAATTAAAAACATGAAGTCAACATATTCATACCTAAACCGTTAACGAGTGAAATATATTTCACAACACTTTTTTTATTTCAATATTTATTCATTATTTTTTTCTAAAACCTGGCTGCCCAGTAACTCTCTCGCTCTCGTTTACTCTGATACAAATAGACAGTATGCACGCATGTTGGTGTTAACATCCTCTTGAAAGTATCCCCTTGACTTTGCCATACCTCGCCCCCATCATACTGAACCCATTACCTGATGATAGAATAAGAATAAGAATAATTTATTTAAAAAAAGTATTACTAAAATGTATATTTAGGTGCAGTAGTGTGATTTCTCCAGCAATGGTATAATTAGTACATAAAAGTAAACTTTAAGGCCCTTCTAACCCTAAAATTAGCAACTCTATTTGCGGTGGTTCAAACTTCGTTTGAAATACTGTTAGAATAAAGTTCTAATCAGCTTGCACTACAAAGCGGTTGTTACGTCAGTCACTGCGGCGGAATGGTGCGAAATGAGTGTTTTTTTGCGATTTACAAAAAATCTATTGATTGGACTAAAAAATAAAACACATAAGACCTGCTTTGCAAAGTTTCAATCTAATTTGAAGTACTTTTTGAATACCAGCGGTTTATTGTTCGATTTGGAGGTAACTTTGGATTTTTTTTCTATCAAGAAAAGTTTATGGAATCGTGTTTTCGTCACACATAGTACTTAGCATTAATCCTCAACTTTACCATATATTTATTTCAAAATTAATGCTGCAGTATTTTAGGCGTAACGGAGGATCTTGCTAAGCCATTTAAGGGATATAATTATGGCCCTAAACTAAAATTTATTTAACAGTTGCAAGAAACGGTATAATGTGGAATTCAAATGTTTGTTAGCGACCTGTGATGGCAATGGTCTAGCGCCCATACCATGGGACTATAACATATCTGGCAAAATGAGGTGGGTGTATTTTAGGTACCTACGCTTCTGTTTCACCCTTTAGAGATTATAGACGAGATGTTGTGTAAAATTAGGTAATTCATTCACCAAATCACCACTAACTACTACAGGTCGCGGCACGTAACTGTAGCGCTGACCGTTATTGCGCTGAAGTAAAAAATAAGAATGTCTTGGAGCGTGCGTTGCGCCGATTGGCTCTCCAGTCGTATTAACATGCGCAGATATACCCTCCACGTTTTGTTCAGCGCTAGACTTACGTGCCGCGACCTGTATCATGTTGACTTGTTGGACTATCATGTTGTTTTTCAGAGGGCATCAGAAATCTTTTGGCCGCTGTTGGACAGCAGAACACAGAGAATAACCGAAGGAGGTACCGCCAACTTCTTTTTACCACTGAGGTAAGTGGAGAACCATGTGATGCGGAATGGATGATAAGGAATGAGGAAAATGTCATGAGGAAAGGTTTGAGAATGAATGTGGATGGGTTTATGAGTAGAGGAAGACCAAAGAAACGATGGATGGACTGTGTTAAGGACGATAATTATGGTAAGAAAGGAGGTGTCTGATGAGATGACGAGGAATAGAGAAGTATGGAGGAAACTCAGTATGTAATAGGTGGTCACCCATCCGCGGACCAACCTAGGCAAGCGTAGCTTAACCTAAAGATCGACCCGAGCGCTTCCCAGCTAGCAAAATACCCTTACAAACAAAAGCTTTAAGAGCTATGGTTTCATAGAAGGTTTATACGTGTTCTGATTAAGTCAGAAACTCTTGATACCCTTACAAACAAAAGCTTGTAAGAGCTATGGTTTCATATAAGATTTATATGTGTTCTGATTAAGGCGGGAACTCTAATAGTGCTTTTTTATAAGTCTATTTAAATTTTAAGAGCATTCATACTTGTAACATATTCTTATAGACGTATATAAGAAAAAGTTATATAATATTCATAAGAGTAGTGGCATTATAAGCGCCTTTTACAAGTCTGATTCTTAATTAATACTTATAAATACATTTTATAAGTACAGTCAACCTTAGAAGTGACTATACTAAGTGATTCATTAGACTTCTGTAAAACTATTATTTTAAAAGTGTGATTTATCTCACCTAAGACATATTAAAGAGTAGTAGCTCTTCAAAAGTCCTACAAGTGTCTTAAACAATTCCCTATTAAGGGTTATTTATTTTCTTTGTTGTGTTGACTCCAGAAATTGTTATAAAACCAGGAAATAGACCATTTTAATATTTAGTACATATTATCATTAAGTTTCTGTTAAATCCTTCGACTTCGTCGTATGGCTTGCTTTGCCTTATTAGGGAACCCTAAAATTATAAGCAACATGGCCGTGTAAACAGTGGTTTTAGGTTTAATTTGACTTTTTCGAGTGCGATATAAACCTTACACAAGAGTACTGGACTTATATTACTCTATTATAGCACTTATGAGTCGTGTTTGGTCGTAATGGCGACATTTTGATATTATTTTACAAATAATTAAAAAATGTATATAGTAAAAGACACATTTTTGAAAAGGCCCGTGAAAATATTGTGATTAAAATTTCAAAATAATCGAGAAAAAGTACTTCGCAACCTAATAATCGCATATATACGTAGTGTGCACAAATACATGAGTAAGAAATTAGAAAATATACACATTAGCGTTTTGTAGAAAAGTGTAATAAATTTATATACAGTACTCCCAAATTAATAATGCGCATGCAAATCTTCGCCAATTTTCGTATTCCCGGAAACACCCGAATCATTGAATCGGAGAGAGCCCTAAACAATGCACTTGCATTTTGTACCTTGTTCGAAAGAAACAGGAGTCAATGTCATATGTCAAATCATGTGAAACAATTGAAAACAATTCGGGCGGTCGGCGGCTGTCGCCGGTCAGTCAAAGGTCCGTCAGTCGTCTTTATATATTGGTGGTGACTGCACGTGTTCTCTCTGTGTGGAATTATATAGAGCTGCTATTACACACCCTTCTTGGTTTTGTTTTCAAATGTGAATTTAATTTCAACTTTAATTATCTTACTCAAATTGAAATAGTTTATTTTGTAAAATAGGTAAATATATATAAAAATACCTACGTTAAATACATATTAAGAACTGAGATTTTAATGATTAGATTTTAATGTAAACCTGTGTTTGAAAACCATTTTTTCTTCTTCTAGTATAAACCTTGTGTTATTTAAACCTGCTTTTCTTCCATCATTACACCAGCTTCAGTATGAAGAAGTAAATCAATTCAACAAAGATTGTAGCATATTCGCTATCGTGTCGTTTTCCTCGCTATTTACTTACATCGAATTATCGAATCAATTTCGTTACTGATAAATCAATATTTATCTCTTTTAGCACAAAACACATAATTCTACTAAATTATGCATGAAGAAAATGCACTTAACCACTCTATATACATATCGTCTTCTGACGCTCGGGGAATACGACCGTTGCCGAACAGTGACGAAGATTTCTATGCGCATTATCACTTTGGGAGACCTGTAAAATACTTATGTTTTTATTACTTCGCAACCTCAGGGCGGTTTGTGATAACACTCTTATAACGAGATCACAAAGAGGACTACAAGTGATATTACACTTAAAATAGTATTTTATTTTATTTGTAAGAGGACTTTAAGGTTATTTACCCTTGCAGCGCGCCATTGTAAGTCACTTGTAAGTTTATTTGTCATTATAAAAGCATCAGCAAGAGTCTTGTAAGTTTGAAAATACACTTCGCGAGACCATTACAAGGCAACTGCAAGGGTGAAATGCGCCCAAATCCACACTTAAAAGTGTCTATAAGTCTGATTTAAGACTGAAAAAAATTTGGTCTTGGGATATTTGTAAGATTATATTTTGCTAGCTGGGTTGTTATTATGCATGAGCTCCTCACACAAAAACATACATCGTCATCGTCGTTTCCGTGTGAACATTAAAAGCAAAAAATATTCTGTCACGAATGAAGAAAACAACGTTAGGGTTTCCCCTATTAAAAGTTCCCTCACGTACCTAAGGGACAACATAGCTTTGCTTCTGTTTTTGTCGTACAAATGTCTCACAAGGGATTCCTATACTTTTTGCTGATGAATGTTTCACGCCCCGGGTAGAGGTGGGAAACGTTTGTGCTTCAGAAAGTTTTAATTCTTTTTGGGAGTTGTCAGGGAATTCCCTTGTGTTTGCTTTTTTACCCGACTACTGCGAAGCCAAAAGAAAGGGTTTTGATTTTAACAGTCTATGTGAGTGTGTGTTATGTATGTATGTTATGTTTATATTAAAGTATGTTCCTCCATAGCGCCTAAATATTATTCATCCGATTTTATGAGTCAATCGATTCGTTATTATGGTCCCCGTAACATAGGCTAAACGACACTCTCTTAGTCTTTTATTACGCACACTACTGGAACTAGATCTTTGACAGTCGTTACAGGTAGTCAGTGGCCCAAAAAGTCTGACAACCAGTCTCACCAAGGGGTATCGTATTACCCAGTACTAACTGGGTTGTGGAGGTCCGATAGGCAGTCGCTCCATGTAAAATACTGGAATTCAGCTGCATCCGGTTGGACTGGAAGCCGACCCCAACATAGTTGGGAAAAGGCTAGGCAGATGATGACTACTGGAACTCGATTGTAACTCACGACAAAACGCACTCACGGTATCACTAGAAAAACTTCAAGCGTCTCCACTATCAAGAAAAACTTCTTGATAGTGGAGACGCATGTTATTTTTTATTAGGTTTATCACTGGATTCCACGTACTTGATAGTTTAAAACCGTCCTCACGATTGAAATTTTTGTGTTTTGAAATTTAAAAATAGCTTCTCTGGTTAACCTTGGGATGTAGTATCGGTCTGTAGATAAGATTTATGGTTTATGAAACTCAATCCAGTGGTTTGGTCCTGATTCCAGCAGATGTTCAGCTATGGCCGATTTGTGTCTCTCAGGCCTCATTCACGAAGTCAGCGGCGGCGGCGCGGGAGCGGCGCGGGCAGCGGCGCGGCGTGGCGGCGCTGTAGTGTTCACGAAGGCAGCGGGCAGATCGCGCGTCGCTAGAGCGGCGTAGTGTTGTGTTACGAGAAATTAATATCTTTATTCGCGAACGAAATGTCTAAAAAGCGACGAAAACATCTTTTTTGATTATAATCCCTTTCTAGAGTTCGATTTATTGTGGGCAAAAGAAGATATAACTAAATCCCTACAACCGGGCGAAGAAGCAAAAATGCGAATGCGAATTGTGAAGAACAGAGACAATATCCCGATAAATTATTTGACCAGAATCAGTACAGAAACATTTGATTATATTTTTGAAGCTGTCAAGTGCCATTTAGAATCCCTCATTACAATATTTAAACAAATCCAAAATCATAGTATATTAATTGCTCCAACACGTCGTCGGCGGGCATTTTGAAATTAAATTGCATTTTGAATTTTTTTTCAAATTTTGGTCGATAATTTATTCTGCACAACACTATGTCAATGCAGTCTCGAGGGCACCGCTCGTTTGCCGCTCGCCGCTCGTACGCCGCTCGACGCCCGCTGCCCGCGCCGCTGACTTCGTGAATGAGGCCTCATTGTTTTTCACTGCTTTGATGTGTTCATTAATCCGGCATGAGATGGTTCGCTTGGTTTGGTTCGGGAGCTCATAAATAAATAAAATCACGAATATTATCCCGTAAGTACCTACTTTAAGTGTAGTGAAAAACCGTGAAAGTCTAAAACAGTTCATTTAAGTATTTTGGAACATGCTGTTACGCGCGACCTTCGTCCGCCTAAAATAAAATATTCATTTATGCTCTGCTCCTATTGGTCGTAGCGTGATGTTATATGACCTATCCCGCCCGTCCCATCCCTACCCGTTTTCTGTTCGTCTTTCATCACTGCGATCTCCAATCCACCTGCCAAGCGAGGAGATTACGGCAAATTCCTCCAATTATGGGAGAGGCTTATGTCCACCAGTGGACGTTATGGGCTGTTGTTGTTGTTATATAAGACCTATAACGTTCCTTGATAAATGGACTATCCAACATAAAAATATTTTTTCAATTCAGTAGTTCCAGAGATTAGCGCGTTTAACCAAACCAACAAACTCTTCAGCTTTATAGTAGTATAGATTGGCCGCACGGTTCGATCTTCAAGTTATGTAACGCTTAACAAGATCGATACATGGATGGGCGTGGTGAAACCGGATGCAGAGTTTCGGAGATCACTTCGAATATACTAACCTAACCTCTTTATAATCTTAGTACAGAAGTATCTGGTATTATTACAGAACCTATCAGAACATGTATCAGCAACAATTCTATTCGACGAGACGGTCTACCAGAAGACCGATGATGGCACATCTTTCATTAAGCTGCTGAAGAAGAAGAACATCATACCTGGCATCAAGCTGGACTTGGATGCAGTTCCCCTCTTCCTCTCGCAGGACGAGGTTACGACACAAGGTATTTACTTGGTGTAGGTAAACTCGACGACTAAAAATAAATAACTAAACGACGACTATAATAAACTAAACTAACAACAAACTTTAAAAGGGTATCAACAAATTAAATCATCATCATCATCATTTCAGCCGAAAGATGTCCACAACTAGACATAGGCCTCCCCCAAGTGCTGCCTCATTGAACAGTCCCGTGCGAATACCGATCCCAGCAACCTTCACCAGGTCATCGGTTCATCTAGTGGGAGGCCTCCCAACGCATCGTCTTCCGGTTTGGGGTCACCACTCCAGAACATCGAACTTTTAATACCGGCCATCCGTTCTGCAAGCAATGTGCCCTGCCCACAGCCAACTGCCACTTAAGTGTGGCAATTCTTCGGGCTACGTCGGTAGCCTTAGTTCTCTTAGTCCTCATTTCGGACTAACTCTCTGCAAACTCCGAGCAAAGCCCTCTCCATTGCCCTTTGGGTGACTTTAGTTGCTACAGCACGTTTAAGAATTTGCAAGGAGCTCCAAAAATACTCTTCAAAACACATGATAACTTCTCTTTCATTTTTCAGGTCTCGATAACCTAGCCACCCGTTGCGCCGAATACAAGAAGCAAGGTTGCAAGTTCGCAAAATGGCGGTGTCCCCTCAAGATTGGGGAGAACATTCCATCAGTCCAGGCCATCAACGACACGGCTCAGGTCCTGGCGAGGTACGCCTCTATCTGCCAAAGCCAGGGTTTGGTGCCAATTGTGGAACCTGACGTACTTTTGGATGGTGAGTAGTTAAAGCTGTTTTATCAGCAATAACACCAGCTGATTATTTCAAGAATCATCCTCACTCACCTGCCTAGATTTTCCAACTGTTCTGTAACGATTGTCAAGCCGGTACCAACGGCTTAACTTGTTTTCACTGATGAAACTCAGCATGTAATGGTTGGTCACCCCCCCACCTCAGCAAGCACGGCTTCCTTGAAGATAGATCCGTGCAGCTGTGTTATTTTAATGGTTCCGTACCTAATTTTTTTCGGATGGGAAATCATCAAATGACTCCTCCCGCTCTGGGCGGAGCAGGAGGGAGTGTCAGACTTTTACTGTCTAAAACCCATCCATGTTCCTTCATCGCCCTTTGTGTTCCGGGGCCACGGTATCTCTTTCGAACAGTCCCGCAACCCCGCACGGAACCCTTCATGCGGGAGTCTAACTCGCACTTGGCCGGTTTTTTACACACGAGCTCATGTGTAAAAAATAACAGGTGTACGGAGAGAGTATTTTAGCTTTATGACCTTTATTTACCTAATACCCAAATACCGCAAAACCAAAATACGAGTTTCATGTTGGATTCACACCTGGCGAATGCTGGCTAGATGGACCGTGACTTTAAAAAACATGTCTAGACCAGATTAGATGCTGAAGGTGGAGAACAGAGTTCTGGCTCATCTTTAGGGATGCACGCCGTGGCTTAGCCGTGTGGTATTCTATTCTATCATGGGGTTTTGGTTTCCGCACTTAGTCCCTAAAGTGGACCATTGTGCGTGAGCCGTGGTGGCCGTTCACTCCAACCAGCCCACCTCCCTCCAGGAGCAGATTAAACTTCCCGGTCTTCTCAGGGCGTCCGCAAGGGATCTTGGTGTTCCCAGGGTCTCCTCGCGAATCTTGGTAACGCCAGTGCACTCGAGGAGCACATGCGCCACCGTTTCCTCCGCCTCCATGCATGCTCTGCACAGGGGACTGTCAGTGATTCCTAGGGTGTGGAAGTGTTTATTTAGTGAACAGTGTCCAGTGATGGTCCCCGCCACCAGTCGTAGGCTATCTCTGTCCAGGCGCAGAAGGCGCCTGGTCAGCTTTGTGTCCAGGGATGGCATAGCTTCCTTGGATTGCCTACACCCTGGTGCCGAGGTCCACCATTTCTCCGCTTGTATTCGAGTGTGTTCCCTTAACCAGCTTCTTAGTTGCTTGAAGGGAATAGGCACAATGGGCTCGGGTCCGTAGGGTTGTGTGCTGGATCCTCTTCTGGCAAGTTCATCAGCCGCATCGTTCCCAAGTGATCCACTGTGACCTTTGATCCATTGTAGTGTTATCGTGTTATGGTTTAGTACCGTGATTCGTTCTAGGGTATTATGGCATTCTAGTATCAATCTCGACGTTATCTGATTACTCTTTAAGGATTGAAGAACTGAGGCACTGTCGGATAGTATTCGAATATTGGTATCCGTAACTTCCCTGGCCTCTATAGCGTGTGCGGCTTGAATGATACCCACACACTCTGCTTGGTAAACAGAGTTGAGTACTCCAAGGGGTTTGGCTATTTTAATGTTTAGGTCGTCGGAGAACACCCCGAAACCTGTCCCGTCGTCGGTTTTTGATCCATCAGTGTAGATTCTTAGCTCTTTCGTACCTGAGTAGTCATACAACTCCGCTGTGAGCTCTATGTTGTAGTGTTTTTGAAAGCAGTGGGTCTTCAAGATTCTGTCGCTGGGTGATGCCATCATGGGCTGTTCTTTGATAGCATCTTCTCTGATGCGTGTGTGTTTAATTCTGGAATCGTTCCTTAGGGTGCCAGATACTTCGAGTCTGAAAGTCGCTATGGCCGCCTCCTCTCTTACTACGAGGTGTAGAGGTGGTAGCCCCAGCATCGCCTGTAAGGCAGCAGTGGGGGAAGTTCTCATGCTGCCGGTGATTGCTACGCAGGCAAATCTTTGTAGTTTCTCGAGATCCTTTTGGGTCGTACTTAGGTTGGTCCTGGGCCACCAAACTAAAGAGCCGTATGTAATGATTGGTCGGATAACTGTGGTGTATAGCCAGTAGGTGATTTTGGGGCTTATGCCCCAATTTCTCCCGAGGAGTCTCTTACATTGCCATAGGGCTATACTGGCTTTTGTGATGATGTATTCGGTGTGTTTTGCCCAGTTCAGCTGCTTGTCCAAAAAAATACCCAGGTATTTGGTTTCAGTCGATAGGCTTAAGGTTGTCCCAAAGAAGCTTGGTAATTGTAACGTTGCCAGCTTCCTTTTCTTTGTGAAGAGGACGAGTTCGGTTTTGGTAGGGTTCACTGCTAGTCTGTATTCCTTGCACCAGTCTTCTACTATCCTTAGGGCTTGGCGCATAAGGTTGCATAGTGTGTTTTCGTGTGTGCCGTTTATTATTATGGTCAGATCATCGGCATAGCCCACCGTGTAGTAGCCTCTGCTGTTGAGACGTTTGATGAGGCTGTCTACTACGAGGTTCCATAGTAGTGGCGAGAGGACGCCACCTTGGGGGCAGCCCTTCGCCACTATTGCTCTGGTGGTGTCGTTTACCGTAACTTGTACGGCTCTTAGTCGGAGCATGTTTGTGATCCATCCTCGCAGGGTCGAGTCCACACCGTGTTCCTCAAGGGCTGCGTTGATGCTATGGAAGACGGTTTTGTCAAAAGCGCCTTCTATGTCAATGAAGACGGCTAGTGAGGAGCATTTGTGGTCCACTGCACATTCGATCTTGGAGATCACACTGTGCAGCGCGGATTCTGTTGATTTTCCTGAGGAATACGCGTGTTGTTGTTTGTGGAGCGGTCGCTCCCGAAGAGGTCCGTCCCGAATGTGTCGATCACAGAGCCTCTCGAGGATTTTCAGTAGGAAAGATGTTAGGCTTATTGGTCTGTACGCTTTAGGTTGTGTATAATCTGGTTTGCCTGGTTTAGGGATGAAAATTACTTTCACCTCTCGCCATGCAAGTGGTATGTATTTCTGTGCTATGCAGGCTCGGTAGATGGCGGTCAGCCACGGCGTTAGGACGTCTACTCCCCATTGTAGCAGGGCGGGGAAAATTTCGTCTAAGCCTGCGGATTTATATGGTTTAAAAGTCTTTATTGCCCATTTTATTCTCTCTGCGGTTACTATGGTGCGGGCTCTGGCCCAGTCTTGATCATTTGGTGTGTGCGTTGGCTCACTTGCCCAGGTTCTGTCCTCAGAGAGATTGCAGTCTGGGAAGTGGGTTTCCAGAAGGATTTTACTTGTTTCGTGGTCCGACTTGGTGTAAGTGTTATCTGAGGTTTTCAGCGACCCGAGGGTGCGATCCTGATCGGTAGATAGGATCTTTCTCACACGCGCGGCTTCGCTGTTCGATTCAATTTCTTCGCAGAACTTCCGCCAGGCGGCCCTGCTGGCATTCCTGACTTGTTTTTTGAAGGTGTATTGTGTTTTCTTGTATGAGTCCCAGTCTTCTGGTAGTCTGGAGTTTTTGGCTCTGTTGAATTGTTTGCGCATGGTATGCCTGAGCTTACTAAGTTCCGCATTCCACCAGGAGTTACCCTTGCTCTTGGTGCTTGGATCTTTTAATTTGCAGCAGGCGTGGTAGGCTTCAATTATAAATTCTGAGAGTTTGTCACGGTTTCTTCAAGTTGTTTGGGGTCTGTTAGAGCTTTGGGCGTTTGGTGCTGCGTTAGTAGGGAGGCCAACAGCCGTTTGTAGCCGGGTACATTGGTACGGCGTGGGTTGCGTCTAGGATCAGGTTTTTTAAAACTAGCTACTAGTGAGAAGCGAATCCTTCTATGGTCAGAGCAGGAAGGCTCGTTGGATACGTGCCAGTCAGAGATGAGTTTTGCCGCGTTTTCCGAAGCCAGCGTTAGGTCAATGATCGTTTGTCCGCGGGATGTGACCCAAGTGGGTTCCGAGCCGCGGTTTGCGATGTTAAGGTTAGTGGAGAACAAATATGTGCATAGTACCTCACCTCTATTGTTGGCTTTGGTGCAACCCCAAAGCGGGTGATGGGCGTTCGAGTCCGTGCAGATGACCAGGTCCAGGTTGGCATCTTCACAATACCTTACCAGGTCGACCATACCTTTTGGTGGGCAGTCTTCATCCTCGCCTGGCATGTATACCGAGGCCAGGACGATATCAGGTGCGTCGCCGTCGGTTTTGATCCTGACGGCTGTTAGATCTCTGGAACATAATTGCGTGAGTGTGGTGGTGGGAAAATCTTTGGGTATATAGGCACAGGTTCGTGGTTTATCTGTGCCCTGTGTGTCGAGGATCAGCTTACCTCCAATGTTACCAAGGCCGCATATTCTGTTATTACGGATCCAAGGCTCTTGGATGAGTGCAATGGTTCGGGGTTCCATCTCCAGTGCCCTGCGCAGGCAAGCAGTAGCCGTCTGGCTATGCTGGAGGTTGGTCTGGATGATATTTAGGGGACGGGATGTGGGAGGCAGGTGGGTGGAATTAGGGAGAGATGGATCCATTGGATGATTCTCCCCTGTCCTCCAGCCCGTGCTGGTCTTCATTTGGTGCCGGTGACGATGAGAGCAGCTGCTCCGTCCACCCTGGTGGTGAGGATGGCATCCTCACAGCGTCAGCATCAGCCATCGCCGTTCTGGCCATCTCCTCCTCCAGTTGCGTCATCGTCAGGTCAAGTTCAGTCGGTGCCGGTTTCGTCCGTTCAGTGTCATTGTCAGTCTGGGTGTCGGAGGGATGGGTTTTGGGGAAAAAGCGCACGTATATCGACCCAAGTAGGTACGATATCCGTCGCTCCCTCCCCAAGACCTTTTCGGCCTCGTCCGGTGGGATACCCAGGGTCAGATAAGTCCCGTAGTTATCCCCACCGACCGATGTCGCCCTGTACAGGGACCATCTACCGATGGCGTACCAGGGGTTCTGGCAGGTCAATATTGTCTGGAGCAGCTCTATTTCCCCATTGTACCTGGGTACAAAGAGCGCTGCTCGAACCCGGGTTGGTACGTCGGATTGTCTCATGACTGTCAGTGTCAAGTCGGTGTTCGGCAGTCTTATCTTAGGCACGTTCTGGGTCAGCCAAGTCAGGGCGTTGTCGTCCTCGCACCACATGTGCACCGTGCCATCCGCTACCCTTGGGTAACCGCGGAAGGCTGGGACTTTGGTGGGGTCGGTTCGACACGTGTCTACTATCAAGTCTTCAAGGCTGAGCTTGATGTGCTCTCCTTCGTCAGTCGTCATGTCTCGGGATGAAGGCGAGAGGCAGATCGCTACGGCGAGTCGCGCAGGGATATCCTTTGTGGCCCGCGCGTAGGTTCTCTGCTCCCCTTGAGCAGGCTGGGTTCTAATACGCTTGGCGTCCCCCTGGAGCGTACTCGGCGAAGCCGTGTCGTCCGGGCGCTCCCTCTTCGCCGCTCCCTGGCCACTTGGACCGGGTTGCGGTTCTGAGAGGCTTGGCACAGCCTTTTGTGCCAGGGACAGCCGGCGCAGGAACCCAGCCCGCTTGCCTCGCTTCTGTCTGGTTCGGTGTCGGTCTACGGTCATCTCGTCGCGGTTCCGGTTGTTTCCTCCGGATGGTCCTGGTGCGGGCAGGAGCTTTTCGCTCTGGGTTTCCCCTTCGCGTGCTGTTCCTTGCCCGCTCGTTTCCGCGTCCGACTGCTGTTCGCGCAGGGTTTCCCCTTCGCGTGTCTGTAGCCGGTCGCGTACTCCCTTACAACTAACCGTTTGTGCTTCGCGCAGGCTATTGCCTTCGCGTATCTTGCGCAAACGGTTGTTGAGTTCTCTCTCTCTGTTCCGGATCTTTCCGCGCTTTGTTTTCAGCAAACGTACTTCGTCCACAGAGATGAAGCCAGAACCACCAGATTCCGCTTCCTTTCCCGTCCCGAGAGAGCTTATGTCTTTCAGCCTTGCCTCGATCTTCTCGCGCTGGAGTGCCAGCGCGCGGAGTTCGCTGCTAAGGCTGGAGAGTCGAGCTTTGTCACTGTCATTGTCAGGATTGTTCGTTACACTGTTCCGAACGATGCTCTGTTGCCAGGCCCTCGTGGAAGGTGTAACAGTCGTCAGAGTAGTTGACGCAGAAGTCGTAGTCGTCTTAGAGTCGGTAGGCGCAGAAGGCGCAGCCATTGTTGTGTTGGTTGGCGGTATTGGCGCGTGATCCGCAGCCAGAGTTGTCGGCGCTAAAGCGGTAGCCGTGTGGTATCCGGCAGAGTAGAATAGAACCAACCCATTACAGTCACGGGTGTCGTATAAGGCGACTAATGTCTGAGGCAGAACACCTTGTGCCTCCCTAGACCAGAGAATGGGCAGCAGCGTTTTCTGTTAGTCTTTCATCACTGCGTTCTCCAATCCGCCTGCCAAGCGTGGAGATTACGGCAAATTCCTCCCATCATGGGAGAGGCTTATGTCCAGCAGTGGACGTTAAGGGCTGTTGTTGTTGTTGTTGTTGAGGGACGCATATAGCTGTGGCATGCTATCGGCTCAATTGATTTGTATTAACTTCTTGGCCATGAGAACTTTTTACCTCGAAAGCAGTAGATATGTATAGGCCGTCCACGAGTCCTGACTTCCCGAGGTATTCATATGAGAGTATATCGTTTTAATTTCAACTCAATACCTCTACGCGTTCCCGAGATAAAGGGTCTTGACAGACAGACGGAAAACAAAGTGATCCTGTAAGGGTTTCGTTTTTTCCTTTTGAGATACGGAACCCTACAAATACCAAAAACAGAGAAAGTTTTTATGAGTTTATCGGGGTCGGGCGCTGCAGGCAGTAGTCAAATGCAAGTTAAGTCGACTAGCATGACTTCGAACTCACCCAAGAACTAATTACGGTTTCTGATGTTCGCCAGATATAACTATTATAACATTCTCATCAATTAATTCGATTAATTATTATTGCATTAAACAGCACACTAACAATCAAACTAATTACCTACTTGATTGAATGCAACATAATCGATTTCGGCTCGAATTGATACCACTTTGCTGAGATTATTGCTTACAAGCAAATAATCATTATTACTTCGTTGTTTGTAATACTGTGTGATGTATACAGGATGGAATCAGACTCTTCATGAAGCCGTTAACCAAGCATTCTGTACATCAAACTAAGTAACCCTATGCAAAAATGATTGCTGGGAAATTACTTTTTAATTTGGGTAGAAAAATCACATTTTTCGGTACAACTCAATGTAACGGGGGTCGTTAAGATTTTTAAAAAATATATATTTAAATAAAAGTTGGAACTTTGACCCCCAATATCTCTGTAACTAGAAGATTTCCAGGTATGGTCTAAAACAAAGAAAATTGTTTGCAAAGCTGGGGAGAACAAGTGCTTTTCGGCTTCGTTAAGAGGTTTTTTACACCCTTTTTTAGACATTTTGTGATATCTACCAACCTTCACTGAGCCCGAGTGGTGGGTTACAGCCCACTCCCTCTCATAGAGAAGAGGTATGGATCCCAGCAGTGGGAAGGTCAACGGCTGAATTAATAACCTAATACTAATCAAATCACTTACGTGAGTTTGTTTTTTAACTCTCTTTTTTGACTGCCTCGGTCGAGAGGTCGCAAGACTGCCTGTTGAGTAGAAGGGCCTGGGTTAGATTCCCGGCCGGGTAAAGTGCTATTGTGTTTTTCTATCAAGAATTTCTCAGTAGCAGCGATGGAGTCTCGTGAAAGAAAAGACACTGAGACTTGGATAAACACTATAATTTTATATTTGTACGGCTCGACGGTTACAACAATACTAACTCCAAAAGCAGTATTCAATTACTAGACAGCTCTGTGTCTACGTTAACAAAGAGAGGGAAAGCGCGCCTCTTGTAGCCAATAGGAACACGAAGTTAATTCTTACTCAAATATATTTGCTAAACATGTTTATTATAAAATGTTTTTAAATTGAATTTGCGTTAACTATTTCTGTGTTCTGTATGGTGTCGGACGTAAAGAATAGCACCATCTCATATCTTCCCGTGGGTGTCGTAAGAGGCGACTAAGGGACTTATCAGAGAATGGGCAGCAGCGTTCTCTGTGCTTTTGTAACAACCGTACTGCGATCGCCAATCCGCCTGACAACTCACAACTTATATAGGACCCATTAATGTTAATATTTTTATCCGTGGTGCTAGGCAACTGGGCCTATCCCAGTTGTAAACGTCCCTTTGTGCCTATTGGCCTTGTTTCGTTCTGTCTCCTGCTGATATGGAAGGAACTGGAAATTATGGTTTTTTCCTACTCCTCCACTATACTTTTCTGATTAATTTCGTTGCGGGATCCAAGACAGTTAAATTCATTCTCATTTCATTCTGGGACTTCGTCGAGCTTCATTGTCTCGGCGATTTTCTGGTGGTCGCCACTGTTGATTCTGGCTTTCAGGAGTTACAGTGGTTTGGGAATAGTGTGGCGGGCTTGTCCCAAAAAAAAAAAACCCGCCTGCCAAGCGTGGCAATTATGGCAAAAACCCCCCTTTGGAGAAGGCCCATGTCCATCAGTGGACGTCTTTCGGCTGATAATAGTAAATAGTAATAGTAGGTAATAATAAGTATAGGTATATCATTAAATAATATTTAAACAATCTATTAAGTTTTATTGAACTCGATTACTTACTGTTACAGTACTAGTCAAATTGCGCACTTAGAACACTTTCAAATGCCGGAACTTACTTAAATTCATATTGAAATATATAATTTAAATTGTAATTGCTTACACTCGGGACTTAGACATAACCGAAATGTTGGGTCTACAGGCGTCATGCTAATACTCTTTTTTAATAGCCTTTCAGAAATCGGAGACTAAAGTTGTATTAATGTATGGAAGAGGAAGACGTGCTGCGCCTACCATAAATAAATTGGGATAAATAAGCGATCATTCTCAGAAGATCCATTGGCCAGATCCATGATGGATCTAGTGAGAATTGTTTTTCTCATTGGATCCTGATTTTAAAGATATGGATCTACTGAGTGAGAAGGATCACTCTCAGAAGATCTATTGGCCAGATCCATGATGGATCTAGTGAGAATTGTTTTTCTCATTAGGTCTATTTATATAAAAAAGTAAGTAAAATGGATCTAATGAGAATTTTCAATAAAAAGTACAGGAGATGATGTTGATATGTGGCAGTGGTCATTTTTAACAATCAAACTGATATGTTTTTTTCCATGAGACCAATATCGCAATCGCAATACGCTCTGTATACATCGCCTTCTGACGAGACTTCGGTTTCTTTCTATATTCGGGTAGAAATGGAGAACCAGATTTAAACAATAGACATGACATGTGCGAAGTCTTAAAATTGTTAATCTAATCAACAACAACAGCCCATAACGTCTACTGCTGGATATAAGCCTCTCCCATGATGGGGGGAATTTGCTGTAATCTCCACGCTTGGCAGGCGGATTGGAGATCGCAGTGATGAAAGACTAACAGAAAACGCTGCTACCCATTCTCTGGTCTACGGAGGCGCAAGGTGTTCTGCCTCAGACATTAGTCGCCTTATACGACACCCGTGAGTGAAATGGGTTGGTTCTATTCTACTCTGCCGGATACCACACGGCTACCTGCCGGATACCACTCTAATCAATAGAGTCCTTTTCTGAGAAGGGTGGTTGCATTGACAGGTTAATTAAGTTGGTACAGCTATCATTAATTGAACAGGCTCATATTACCCGTCTCTAGATGTTTGATTTCCTTTGTGTAATTGAGAGAATTTGAAACGAAATGTAATTATTATTAATTTGACGTGGATTGACAGGTTGAAGGGCTAACGTGATTGGTTATTTTATGTAACAGCCCCACAAGTCGATCAAAAGTTCAAGAAAGAGGATATCGAGCTCATGGCTAAATAATTACAGCCGCTCGTGTCTAACGTCAGATAAAGCCACGTTGCATGCGACGTTGACTGCCGATTACATGCCGAATTTCTTCCGTGCCTCAGAAAGCACGTTAAGCCGTTGGTCCCGGCTGTCATTTGTAGATCTTTGATAATCGTTGAAGTCTGACTACCAGTCTTACCATGGGGTGTCGTATTACCCAGTACTAACCGGGTTGCGGAGGTCAGATCGCAGAGTCGGTCCATGTAAAATACTGGTATTCAGCTGTATCCGGTTAGACTAGAAGCCGACCCCAACATAGTTCGAAAAATGCTAGGCAGATGATGGAGTCGTTCAAAAGTCAAGTTACACTTGCCGAAATTGGTCCGTGGATGGGTGACACATCAAGACTCCTCTGTTTCAAAGAACGTTCGCAATGGGGAGGCACAGGCAAAGATAATCTAAGATGGCGCCACCATAGTTGGTCTCAATTTTGATCAATGAGGCTAGCTATTTTGAAATATAAAATGACGTTACCACATTTTCAACCAATGACGATGTTGGGAACCAGCTATGCTGGAGCCATTAGTTCCACAGTGTGTCTCCCCATTGGACTCGGCTGTCATTTAGATATCATTGACAGTTTTAACATACTCTGACAACCAGTCCTACCAAGGGGCCTTATCTAGTAGCTGGGTTAAGAAGGTCACTTATGCAGTCGTTCCTGGAATATGGTTCCTGGTTAGACTGGAAGCTGACTCTAACGTATTGACAGAAATCTAGGTAAATTAACAAAAAATCACAGGTTCCAATCGATAACAACATCGAAATTAGCAGGGGCCGCCTCCACGAGCGAGAGAATCGCGGCGATTTGACGCATTTCTATATGAAAATATCGCTGCGATTCTCTCGCCAGTGGAGACGGCCCAGAAGAGAGTGTATAGAAAAACGTGGCAAGGACGATAATATCGCCGCAATTCTCTCGCTCGTCAAGGCGGCCCCAGATTCACATTTATTTTATCATTAAAGTAATCATCATAAGAACTAATCCAAATCTTTTGTTACCAGGCGATCATGACATTGCAAGAAATCAGAAGGTTACCGAAACTGCGTTAGCGGCGGTGTACAAGGCGTTGAATGACCACCACGTATTTCTAGAGGGAACGCTGCTGAAACCAAACATGGTTGGTATAAAACATTGATTGGTTTGTCCATCAAGAATTTCTGATTAGCAGCCCGGATTCGAGTTTTGCGCTCGGTTCATGTCTATAGGCTCGTCTCCTATTACATCTTCTTTCTTCATCGTGTGGTTAGTACATAACCTGGTGTCAAGTGGCTTTTACATGCCGTCAAGAAATATCACTCAGGTATAAAGAGTGTAAAACACCTCTTAACGAAGCCGAAAGGCGCTTGGTCTCCTCGTTTTTCATGGCGATATTAAAAAAAAAAAAAATTTAACCATCTAGTTACTGAGATATTGGGGTCAAAGTTCTAACTCTTTGAAAAGTTTTTTTTTTAATGCAAGTTTTTAATGTAAGATTGTTACTTTAAACACCTCCACGACCCTCGTACTATCTATACTAATATTATCAAGAGGTAACATTTGTTTTTAAGTTTGTAAGTTTGTATGTAGGGGGTAATTTGGTAGAAAGCTGCATTATTCGTGAGTGCTATATGCTATATTTTTTTCCCGTACTCCTACGGGAACGGGAACTACGCGGGTGAAACCGCGGGACGTCAGCTAGTACACAATGTTTTGAGTGCGTTACATTGAGTTCTACCACAAAACGTATTTTTTCACCCCAAAAAAAATGTCGTTTCCCAGAAACAATTTTTGCGTAAAGTTACTAAGTTTGATGTACAAAATGCTTGGGTGCGGCTTCGTGATGAGGTCTTTTACACCATGTATGCTGGTTTCCTCACGATGTTTTCCTTCACCGAAGCAAGTGATAATTTATACACCTATGCCTAGTACATGAGCCTTTCTACATAACTGGCGTAATGAGAGAGTATTATAAAAAAACACCTCTACCTTAGCCTTCGGGAATTTCAGATATGTGGATGAAAATTAGTTGTTTTTACTAAAACACAGCATTTTACTGGTTCATGAAAGGGTTAATGAAAGGAAATCTTCCTTTGTAACTCAAGCGTAAAATCATGGATATGTGCATTCTACCCATTTTGACATATGGATCCCAGACTTCGTCTTTGACAAACATTCAAAAGTCCAAGCTCAAAGTTTGCCAACGTGCAATGGAGCGCAGCATTCTAGGCGTCAAACTTACCGACCATGTACGCAACACCACACTGCGCTCCAAAACACAAATCACTGACGTTGCTCAAAAAGCCGATAAGCTAAAGTGGGACTGGGTTGGCCATGTCTGCCGTATGCCCGACGAGCTGTGGGCCAAAATAACCACAATGTGGAGCCCTGATACAGCCAATGGTCCACATTGGTTCTGGATCGAAGAATTTGGAAGTCATGGGGAGAGGCCTTTGCCCAGCAGTGGGATGACACAGGCAGACAGTAACAGTAACAGCATTTTAAGATGTGCACTGTGCGAAGATTTTACACTAGTTTCACACATAATTCTTCCCAACACTGTATCATACCAAACGTCTTAACGTTCGGATTAAAAAGCATATTGAAGGCGAACAGGCTTAGCACCCCTTTTGCCCTATTTACACCCCTTTCAGGGGAACTAAAGCTCTCATCTCTTTATTCCTATAGCGAACGTGATCTCGCATAATTAGTGCTCCCGATCTATAAAGTTTTATTTGCTACTTTTATTGTATGTTTCTGATAGTATGAATGTTGAAATTCTAGGTTTTTGGCAAATATTTATGTATGCTTTTGCTGTATTACCAGCTTTTACAGAAATACACCAAGCCTGATGGACATTATTCGTTTTTCATATCTGTTCAAATACACCATGCCGGATTAACATTATTTGTTTTTCAAATCTGTGCAAATATGCTAGATCGGCAATTAGCAGTTTGAAACCATAGCAATCAAACCTGTATCCGAAGTGGTTTAATTTTCTTTTCATTTTTACTATAAATTGTGAGGTCTATATAAACTTATATTCCAGGTGACGCCAGGTCACGGATGTTCGAAGAAGAACACTCCACAAGAGATCGCAGCTGCAACTGTTACTGCTTTACTAAGGACTGTCCCCGCTGCCGTTCCTGGTAAGCAACACCTCCTAACTTACATGAAGCCTTGGTATTCATCAACGCTCCCTTGGCCTTGTTTTTTTCTTGGCCATAAAGCAAATATACATAAATATTGTAAGCCTATAATATTCCCACTGATGATCGGTTTTTCAATAAGAAGGAGTGAACACAAATATCTTCGTTTTTGTGATAAATAGTGAGAGGACAAAGTATGTAAATAATTATAATGTTCGAAGGTTTAGTAATGAGTATAGTCTTAAATCTAGTATAATTTCTCCCAGGAATCGCCTTCCTTTCTGGTGGCCTAACCGAAGAAGAAGCCACGGTATACCTGAACGCTATAAACCAGGTGTCCCTGAAGAAACCCTGGGCTTTGACTTTCAGCTACGGAAGGGCATTACAAGCGTCTGTCTGGAAGACCTGGGGTGGCAAGGATGCTAACACCAAGGCTGCTCAACTTGAACTCTTGAAGAGGACAAAGGTAACTATCTCGTTCGTCTAGTGGTTGCTAGCGGTGCTTCTGAGCATGTGGTCCCGAGTTCGTTTCCCTGATCCCGGTTCGAAGTTTTCCCGCGAAAGAAGGTTGTGTTTGGCACTTATTGAAGGCATCTGTGCATCTGGAGTGAAAGCGACCATCATCTGCCTAGCCTTTTCCCAACTATGTTGGAGTCGGCTTCCAGTCTAACTGAATGCAGCTGAATACCAGTATTTTATATGGAGCGACTGCCTATCTGACCTCCACAACCCAGTTAGTACTGGGTAATACGATAAGAACTCTTGGTAAGACTGGTTGTCAGACTTTTTGGGCCACTGACTACCTGTAACGACTGTCAAAGATCCTACAAATGACAGCCGGAACCAACGGCTTAACGTGCTTTCCGAGGCCCGAGTGAAAGCGACCAAAGAAATAAATAAATTGGCGACCAGGCAACATTTAACGCTATAGCATAATCAGCCTAATAATGTTCCCGCTGCTGGGACACAGGCTTCCTCTCTATGAGAGAGAATGGGCTATAATCCACCACGCAGGTCCAGTGCGGGTTGGTAGATGTCACATGTCTTCGATTTTTTGGTTCTTGGAAATGCCGGTTTCCTCACGATGTTTTTCTTTACCGTTTAGAAGTACCGTTTGAGGAACCACAGAGTCTGTTTTTGTTACCGGTTGGCAATACGCTCGCCCTGATAACATGCCCACACTTACCTAATCATAACTAGTGAAAATATGTGGGTGTAGGTACACCTGAAAAAAAAACACCAGGAGCCGTGTGGTATCCGGCAGAGTAGAATAGAACCAACCCATTACACTGACGGGTGTCGTATAAGGCGACTAATGTCTGAGGCAGAACACCTTGCGCCTCCGTAGACCAGAGAATGGGCAGCAGCGTTTTTTGTTAGTCTTTCATCACTGCGATCTCCAATCCGCCTGCCAAGCGTGGAGATTACGGCAAATCCTCCCATCATGGGAGAGGTTTATGTCCAGCAGTGGACGTTATGGGCTGTTGTAGTAGTAGTAGTTGTAGTAGTAGGTACACCTCTGACTTTCTCTTCTGGGATTACAGGCGTGATGTTTTACGATATAAACGACGTTGGTTTTCGTTTCAGGCTAATGGGTTAGCTACCCTGGGTCAATATGGTGGAGGAGTAGCTTCTTCGGCCGCCACCAAGTCAAACTATGCCGCAAACCATAGATATTAATCTGTAAATAGTTTGTATATCAAGAAGAGATGTTTTTTACAAATAAAAAACAATCAGTATCAGTTTTTCTGAGTTTTTTTTTAAGTCTTTTGTGTGTTAATTTTAGATCCCTGAAGATTATTAGGGTTTTTTAATGTTTGGGTTTAAATACGATGGTACCTACGCATGGCTTTTCAGTGTTATCTGATTCGGTTTTGAATAATAAATAAGTATGTAACTTAATTGGTTAACTCGAAAATATGTTTTAATTAATGAATCTTGGTAATGCCGTCTGCTTAAATCAGTTTTGTAATGCTCTACGCCACAGCCCTAAAAAACCCTTGAGTATCCGCTAATTCAATTTTGTTCCATTCCCCACACATCCCAACTCGATGCACAGGAAAGCTAAGCTCAGTTTTTTTTTTCTTTATTTATTTGGGGACATTTAACCGCATTGCGTATTTCAGTCCCATCATACCCTAAATACACATTAATCATATCTGGGCCATGAACTTGGTCAGACTCTTCGCATCATCACTATTTGGTTGAGCCAAAATTTTATTGAATGTGCCTACTACAAGGCTGTTCAACTTCAAGACCCTAAACAAATCTTTTCGCTCAGACTCATACCGCACACAGTCCATCAATAAGTGGAGTTAGTCCTCAACAACTCCACATTCCACACAGTTGGGAGAATTCGTTTTTTTCATCATGAAAGCAAACTTATTGCATGGAATGTGTCCAGATCTGAGTCTATGAGCTGTAACAACTAATTTTCGGCTTAAATTACTATTTACAAACCATGGCACACGAAAAGGCTGACCCTGCATGGTTTTTTTATACCAGATTCCTTTATCTAAAGAACGTTTGTCAAAATATTCCTTCTAATCATCATAACACTTGTTTTTCCATTTTTAGCTGCATATTTTGCCAACATGTCAGCCTTTTCATTGCCCTGTAACCCAATATGCGATGGAACCCATTGCAAGCTCAGTTAACATTGGGCACAAACGTGAGAGATCTCTATAAATGGCCAAGCTGACCAAGTTCTGTTCTTTGACAGCCAAGAGCCACGTTTTGAATAATAGACTCGTGGAAATGCACTGATTTTACGAGTAAATGCGAATGCTAGGACTTCATAAAACTTCGTCTTGGCGATCAATCTGAAATTTCAGAATATCACACAGCCATTTTACTTAGAGACTATATTTTGCAATAAATCAAACAAGAATTTAATTGGTATACTACCACAAAAAACTCGACTACTGAATAAAATGTAGCCGATGTTACCCGGGTCATAATAACGAATCGATTGTGTGACGGAAAGGGTGTCCGTGGGGGTAAATAAAAGAAAACCACGGACCCAGGTCAACATAAAAATATATTAATAAAATAAACGGGTGTGGGTAGGTTTATGGTCACAAGTTTCTCCAAGCCGGCCCGGGGGTTTGCACGGTACTCTCCTGGCTCAGCCCGGCGTGACGATGACCGTAGCGGTGGGCCACGCTGCAGACGCCAGATAGGGTGACGGACGGCAGATGATCGCGCCGACCCGTAGAATTTCGACGCGGCCACGCAGGTAAAAGGTACCCGCTGCGGAGCCCGCGGTAAATTGGATGCCGGTAAAACGGTTGTCAGCCGAAATCTTGAATGTCAGGCGGAATCTTGAATGTCAGCCGAAATCTTGAACGTCAGCCGGAATCTTGAACACTGGAAAATAACGTCCAGCGTGTCACGGAATGGCTAGCAGTCATCCCCGCTGATTGTGACACCAAAGCCTAAGCAAAGCGAGAAATACCCGTGCGCCAATGAAGGTGATGTGTGGTAGTCACAATCAGTACGGAGTTTACATGATGGCGGTGGTAAGCACGACATGATTTGCACATTTTGAGTGTCATGAGGGTTATTATAACAATGTCAAATACACTCGGCTGAAGGCTACAAGATTTAAGCGTTTGAATGTGCATAGCAAAAACTGTGATAGAAAGTGGCTCACATCTTGAGACCACGTAGCTAGTGATACACAAAATATGAAAACGTGAATTGCTGTGAATTGCTGTTCAACACTTACCCAGTATGGGGTTTACGCAGACACAAAACAAAAAGAGTTAGGTTACTAACAAAAATTAAAGCTGCCTGCTTTAAGCCCGAATATTCTAGATCACGAATACTTCTAGAAATTTAATTTCCGATAAAAAAAACGCGTCTAGTCACTGGCAGCAGAATATTTCCAAAAAGGACTCGTCTTCGCGAGTCCGTGACATTTATACTGGCGTGTTTACGCATAGACAACTCTTCACTCATTCGATCAGATACACGTAACGCGCGCACAGCACTGGTAAAACAGCTAATTTTAGTCGTTTAGTAACTGGACGGCCCAATGAGTATGTATACTCTGTGGCGTTTGTTTTGACATTTAACTTAATTAAAGTGTTGAATCATCGATCACTTTTATTAGTGATCGATGTGTTGAATAGGTTATGTTTAGATTCGGCCACGGTGTTTGTTGGATAGCACGTGTGTTTAGAATTTTTTGCTGTTTTTAAGAGTTTTTCGGTATTTTAGTGACTTGTCGTTGTGTATTTGTGTTGTCCTTGTGTTCGTAAACAGGTTTGTATTGTGATTGTTTAGCTTTAAGACTCTTCTTCTCCAAGATGGATAGAAATAAGCCCCCTGATCCGGACCCACCTGATATTCGTCCTACTTGTTTTGAACAGAGTCCACTCAACCCACTATCGCAATTCGCGGATGTTGTATGCAGTGCTACAGCGATGGATGTGTCACAGGTTTTTCAACCTCAACAAAACCCACGTAAGCGTCCTGTTGACGAGGAAGTCTCATCTCCGTCCCTCCCAAGCAAGCAACAAAGAAGCCAAATTGGGCGTATTAAATACTCGGCAATGGACAAGGCTCCTTATATTGTCCACGTATCACGCATTGAGTCCCAACCAAATGCAGGCACCACCCTTCACCCTGTTAATTTCGGAAAGTTCCTCATGAACAACAACATTGCCAACATTGTTCGTGGTGGAGTCAATAGAGTCGGCAGAAACCGTGTTTCGGTGGAATTTGCTTCCCCTCAGGACGCTAACTCTTTCTTAATTAACAGTTTGTTGACCAAGTATAGCTATACTGCATCAATCCCTTCTTTCAATATCACTAGGATGGGTGTTGTTACCGGAGTTCCCTCAGAACTTACTGAAGAAGAGGCCATGACTTATTTGTTTGTGCCCTTAGGTTGTGGTCAAATATTGAAAGTACGACGCATTAACAGGAAAACACAAAGAGACGGGGTTAATGAGTGGAAGCCCACCGAAACATGTGTTCTGACCTTTCATGGACAGGTACTACCGCCTAGGATATTCTGCTGCTATACGTCCCTCCCGGTTAAACAGTACATTTACCCAACTATACAATGTCGCAAGTGTTGCAGATTTGGTCATGTAGCAAACTTATGTAGGTCTAAACCACGCTGTAATAAGTGTGGACACGACCACCCAGGTGATGGCTGCAACATTTCTGTTGCCAAGGCCTTCTGTGTGCTTTGTTCAGGCAATCACTTCGCTGATAGTCAGTCATGCCCTGAGTATGGCAGGCAAAATGCTATTAAGACCGTCATGGCAGAGAAAACCATTCCCTATGCTGAGGCATGTAAAATTATCCCAACAGTTTCCCGCAATTATGCCAACATCGCCAAAACTCCTATTTCCCAGTCCTATCGCAAAACTGTGGCACTTAAGCCCAGGACCCATGCCCCCTTTCCCCATCATATGATAAAAATGCTCATCAGCAGATAGTTAGTTCTCCCCAACCCTCACAGCCCAATGGCTGTGCTCTTAATAACAACCATGTCTCAGACATTACCGGTACTATTATTGACCTCCTTATTAAACTCCTACCTACCGTTATTTCTTATCCTTCTCCCAATTCCCAATCACCGTCCAACGTTGCCGACCAACTTATCTCTTTACTTTTATTAATTAAAAATGGCGTCCCGCCTAGTATTCCTTCAGTGGAATGTAAGGAGCGTGTGGCATAAAAAGCACGACCTCATATTCCTCCTAAATAAATACAAGCCTCTAGCTTGTTCTATAGCTGAGACTTGGCTCACCCCAAGTCTTAGCTTCCGCATGCCACATTTCAACACCCTCAGATGTGACAGATCTGATGGCTATGGAGGCTCGGCTCTCCTCGTCAATAATCGGGTCCCTCTTCTGTCTCTCCCTTTGCCTTCACTCACAGGAGATATGAGTATTGTGGCAGGAAGGGTGGAAGGCATTACAGTGTTCTCAATATACATTGCTCACCCTCAGCCTGAATTTTTGGATGTCTTAAAAAACATTTTTTCAAATATTCAAGGACCAATTTTAGTCATGGGTGACTTTAACTGCCATCACTATAGATGGGGGTCTGAACGCTGTGATGCCTTTGGTGTGTCTTTGGTTGAGATTTTGGATGATCTGGATCTCTGTATCCTTAATAATGGTTGCCCGACACGCAACAAAAGAGTTGTGTTGATCTAACATTTTGTTCAGTTGAGGTAGCAGCTTCGACCCATTGGGAGTGTACATCCTTGTCGCATGGTAGTGACCACTACCCTATTGTAATATCTTTGGTTAATAAGCCTTATTTAGAGAAAAGTTCTCCTCCATTTCTGAAATATAACTTGTCCAAACCAGATTGGACAAAATTTGTATCATTATTGGAGGATAAAACTGATGTTCTGCCAAATTTAAATTCAAGTTTATGTGATCCTGCTGATCACCACCATGCCAAGAGCTGCTATGACGGTTTTGTTAATGCCATCACCTCCAGTTCTGATTCCTGCTTTCCGTTGAAAAACAGTGCCCGTTATAAAATCCCCTCACCCCCGTGGTGGGACCCAGAGTGCACTTCGGCAATCAGGGACAGGAACGAGGCTGAGGAGTGTTACAATGCAGATATGAGCACCGAAAATCTGTTGGCATACTGTCAGATTAATGCCAGAACCAAACGTCACCTTCGCAAGAAGAAACGTGCGGGTTGGGTTACATTCTGCACCTCTTTGTCTCCCTCTACACCTGTGTCGGCAGTTTGGAAAAGTATCAATAGGTTTAGACGTGGGTGCTCCCTATCAGTTACTTCTCCAATCAGTAGGGAAACACCTCAACTTTTTTATGATAAAATTGCTCCACCATACGTCCCGCTTTTTTCTGAATGCGTCAACATATCCCTTCAAAATGTATCAGAGGACCCTTTCGATGCGCCATTTACTTTGGAGGAATTGAAAGTGGTACTTAAACATGTACGGGACACTGCCCCTGGTATTGATGGCGTGCCATATTCTTTTATAACTCATTCAGGCGAAAAGGCAAAAATCTACTTTTTGAATAGGTATTATAAATTTCTGTTATATTAATGGTTGGGTCCCAGATCAATGGAAATTATAAATTATTATCCCGCTATTGAAACCAGGGAAAGATGCACATGATCCGAATGGCCTTAGGCCAATCGCTTTGTCTTCAGTCTTAGCGAAATTACTGGAGCACCTTATCAAAAACCGTCTCGAGTGGATTGTTGAGTCGAGAGACTTACTGCCGAATTACCAATTTGGTTTTAGAAAAGGACTTGGTACTATGGACAGTGTTGGTATTTTGGTTGCGGATATTCGCTTAGCTTTCTCCAACAATCAATCTGTTGTAGCTTCCTTCCTGGACATTTCTTCTGCGTATGACAGTGTACTTCTTCCAGTACTCAGGCAAAAACTGCAACAGCTGAGTCTACCGGCTAAGATGATACGATGTATATGTGAGCTACTGATGTCCCGCTCACTGGTCCTGAGAGTCCAGGGAGAGGAGTTCGATGAGAGGCTGATATGGAGGGGACTCCCACAGGGTTCTTCCCTCAGTCCCCTTCTGTACAACCTGTATACGGCTGATATTGGGTCCTGCCTAAACAACAATTGTCAGATCTTACAATACGCCGACGACATTGCACTGTATGTGACAGATTCTTCTATAGTCGATGCTGCGTCATCCTTGTGCCTCTCTCTGGATTCTTTGAATCAGTGGCTTTTAAGCCATGGCCTGTCTTTATCTGCGCCAAAAAGTTCGGCAGTAATCTTCTCTCGTAAAAGACGCACTCCTCATGTTGCAATTAACATTTTAGACCAAAACATTCCAATAGTCAATAAAGTAAAATTTTTAGGCGTCATTTTGGATACAAAATTAAGTGGCAAACATCATATAAATTTCCTCATTCAAAGATGTGAAAGAACCATCTCAATTTTAAAAGTTCTTGCGGGTGTTTGGTGGGGTGCTCACCCCTACACCATGAAATTGGTCTACAATGCCTTGGTTCGTAGTGTTTTGGACTATGGAACGTATCTCCTGACCCCGTGCAACAAAGGTGCCCTGGCTGGACTGGATAGGGTTCAGTCTAAGTGCCTTCGGATCATCTCAGGTTGTATGAAATCCTCCCCCATTAACGCATTGCAGGTCGAGTGTGCTGAACCTCCTCTGGCCCTAAGACGTCAATATCTGGCCTCCCGTTTTCTGTCTAGATTTATATGTAGAACTTCGCATCCCCTTATAGAAAAATTGTACGAGTTAGATGCCTTATGCGGAAGTTCCAACTACTGGAAAAATAAAGAAACGCCCCTAATTCTGAAATCTTTTCGACAAATTTTAAATTTAGAATGTGTAATTGTTCAGTTCCCCAGATTGCCCCTTTTTAATTTTGCGTATGAAGTTTTAAGTTATGTTCCAAAAATTGACTTCAACATTGGTATATCCAAAAAATCCCCGTCAGCAAACTTGGCATTCAATGCGGTGGTGGGCGAGCGATGGAATGGTTTCCAATTATTTTTTACGGATGCCTCGAAATTAACAGACCTTAACCACACTGGAGCTGCGGTCTATTACCAGAGCTCTAGGATAATTTTGCAGTTTAAGTGCCCTAAGGAGTCTTCAGTATTCACTGGCGAGTGTGTGGCTATATTGGAAGCTTGTCTTTTTATAGAGTCACACCATAACATACACAAAGCCGTAATCTTCACAGACTCTCTTAGTTGTCTGCAAGCCTTAACACAAAATCCTTTTAAAAGTAAATTGCACAGCTCTCTGGTCTTAAAAATTAAAGCGTCCTTATTATCTTGTGCTGTCAATCAAAAAGAGGTTCAGCTAGTTTGGATACCTAGTCATTGTGGCATTAAGGGCAATGAGTGCGTTGATACTTTGGCCAAAGATGCTTGCTCATCGACAGTAGCTGATCTTTCCCACAATTGTCTCCAGGGGTATGACTTATTGAATCTTCCACGAACTAAACTCCAATCGTCATGGCAGGAACAATGGAATAATACTGGAAGGAAAAAAGGCAAGTTTTATTACGCGGTTCAACCAACTATAAAGCCAAAACCTTGGTTCTATAGCTACAAGAAAGTCTCCAAACCTGTCATATCCGTCTTATGTCGTATTCGTCTAGGTTTTTGTTGTACTCCTGTTTTCTTGCAAAAAATCCGGATTCGGGACTCCTCTCTTTGCGAGTGCGGGTTAGAAGAGGGCACTCTGGATCACATCTTCTTCGAATGTTCAAACAACATCCCGCCTCTAGACCTGTATAGGCGTCTCCCTAAATTTAAAATCCCTCTTCCGACTAATTTCTCTTCCTTGCTAACATATTCCTCCCCTGAACTGCTTGTGGCGCTGATAACCTTCATCCGCCACAATAACATAAAATTATGAATCTGCCTGTGTGGGTGTGGTATGCGTTTATTTTATGTTTTAACAATTTTATTATAATGTTTATTTATACTTTTTCTTTGTTTCAGTCCCGTACTAACCCGACAAGATCCACGTGGTATCAAAAAATTTAACCTGCGATCTCAGATCAGTCTGTCAGTCGTTGTAGTTTATAATTTCTTTTTTTTTTTCGTCATGCACACTTGTTTTTTCAACTCACTCGACATTGGCAGAATAGTCGACATCGGCTTTACTTGCCATTAAATAAAAATAGAATAGAATAGAATAGGTTATGTTTACAAAGTAACGGTAGAAACTATTCTGAGTTTCTACAACGTTACAATTGACACCTTATTCATTAAAATCGGATGAACAGTTTAGGCGCTGCAGTGGAACATACTTAAATACAAACATACATACATAGACTGTTAAAATCATTACCCTCCCTGTTGGCTTCGCCGTAGTCGGTAAAAATGAAAAAGGATATTCTGCGCACAACTTAAGTAACTTTTAGGGATGAAAAACAAAACAGGTGCTTTGCTATTTGACCCAATTTTTACATAAGGGAAGCAAATGTACAGTCAAAGGTCAAAATTCCACTTCCACCGCAATACACATTATCGTTTGCGCTATACGGGCTGCGGCGCCTATACACACATACGCATATTTATCCGTGTGAGTGATGTTCCAACGCTAACAAATTAACATGTCGTGTAGCATCGCTTCGAGTTATAATATAGATGTGGTCAATGTTAGACAAGGATGACAATATCAGTAACTTCTTTTTATCACCGTCTGATTATTTTTTTCATAGTAATGCAAAATTTTGACAAGTTTGCGTAAGTTAACATTAGCTAGATCGGTAACGAGGCTAGTGTGATCTGGATAGATGTGAGTTCGAATCCAAGATGGACCGGTTTTTTATGTTTTATTTAATTATGTTTAATAATTTATTTTTGTAAGTTATTTTGAACAAATAGATATTATAATAAATATAGCCTGCATATTGAATTCAGAAGAATACTAAAATAGCAACAGCAAGATAACACAAACGCTCGTAACTATGTTCACCAACCAACAACAGCGAATAGTGGAATAATTTATGTGAACTAGTAAAGTAGTTAAAATATGCAGGTAGATTTGAAACAAAGTGAACTTATCACTTTGTTTCAAATCTACCCTCATATTTTAATAACGACGCTAAGATTGAAAATTATTGTAAAACGAAAGAATTTTCGTTTAGTTGTGGAATATATTTTAACATTATATTTTGTTAACAACTCGGCATTTATATTTCACATGTAATACTTAAAAAATGTTTTTCATGTTTGATGTGAGACTCGAACCCGAACACTCGCCATGCGAGGCGCAGTGCTAACCAATTTGGCCACCGTATCACTTACACAACTCATTGAAATTTGTAATAACAATCTTAAGCGGGCAACAAGTTGCTAATGTGTAAGTGTTATCAAACGTTCTTATAGAAGAAGGTCATAAGTACAACTAATATTGCTTTGCCATTGTGTTGCGAGATTGGCAGTCGACTTCTGACTGTTATAGTACATGGTAAATACCTTCACTGTACGTGGTCAGACTCGCACTAGGTCTCATTTTAAATGGAAGCAGACGATTGTTGTACGGTCATCTTCTTCTCGTTTCCATGTTACTTCAGTGTTATACAGATTAGGCCCAGTAGATGATAGCGTGGAGCTTGGCACAAACAAAGAGAGGCCTATTATACCCAGCAGTGGGTGAAGTCGGGCTGTGAATGATGATGATGATGTTGATGTTGGCAACGTTTAATGCACCTCCTGAGGCGTGCGGCGGGAGACCTGCCAGAGCTGCGGGACTGTTCGAAACCTGCCAGGGCTGCGGGACTGATCAAAAGAGATACCGTGGCTCTGGAACATAAATGGCTAAGAAGGAACATGGATGGGATTTAGTCAGTAAAAGTCTGACACTCCCTTGTACTCCGCCCAAAGCGGGACTCATTTGATGATTTCACATCCGAAAAAAAAAACAAAAAGTTCAGGCCGTCGAGGGTAAGCCTGGGACACTCCAGCAGGTGGGCCATAGTCTTATCTGAAGCGCCGCACTCGCAATTCGTGTTAGAGGAATCAGTAATACCACATTTTGTCAGATTATGTTTGCAGCCGCCTATTTGGGTACGTAATTGATATAAAGCTCCGAGCTCGATAGGTATGTAAATAAACTTACAATTACAATACAATTATGTAAATAAATTACAAAATGTTAAATTAATAGTTTACTTCACAGATTTATAGTTTTTTGCATTTTGTTTTGTGTACATAGTAGACAGCGTTAGGAGTACATAAGTTTATTATGTTATGTTTTTTGTTGATTTTATATTTTTCCTATATAAATAGTGTTGCATACAAGCCACACACACCATGTGTGGCTGTGTGCAGCCACACATAGTTTTGTATATGTTTACATAGGATAAAAAACTTTTTAACAAAAAATAAAGACGACTTCAAAAAACACAAAAAAGTGAAAAATAACTTTAGCTTCAGAAGTCGGTGACCTTTGTTTGATTAATTTACTTTTTTTGTCACCGACTGTGTTTTTTGAAGTCGGTTTTATTTTTTGTTAAAAAGTTTTTTATTTTTCCATTTTTAGTTGTCCCCAAACAAATATTTGTCATGAATTTATTGTCAAATTGTTAACAACACATGTCATGGTAATAGGCGTATCCCCAATATATGGAACTTCACATACCTTTTTTTTCGGATGGGAAATCATCAAATTACCCCTCCCGCAAGGTAGTGTCAGAATTTTACCGACTAAAACCCATCCATGTTCCTTCTTAGCCCTTTGCGTTCCAGGGCCGCAGTATCTCTTTAAAACAGTCCCTTTTGCTGACATCGCTTTGAGGCGCGCGCGGAACACGAACGCACTAACTTAACATACCTAACTGTCGAAATCTGGGTGTATTGTACACATCTGCGTATCTGCGTATCCCCCCTCAGAGGATATCCTCAATCACGGCAGATTTGCCGTCTATTTTTGAAAAGTTCCATTGTATATCTCCGAAGATCAGCATCAGGGGCCTAATTCTGTAACTTTGTGTTAAGCAACACGCCATTGACACTATCGACACACTACAGACATTATGTTGCCACTGTTGCAAATTTGGTATTCTGCAAAAACTTGCGGCGTTTCAGTGGTGTCTCAGTAGTGTCTGTGGTAGTTTGTCGATAGTGTGGCGGTACAATATTTTTTAGTGTTTTCGTTGTTCGATGGCTTTACAATGGCGGTTCGATGTCCAAAACACTTTTCAAACACGATAGACACAATTTTCATATACACTTAAAATATTTACAGACTACCGTAACTTTGGCCATCATGATGACATTGACACAAATTATAGTGGAGCAGAATACCAATTATTACAATAGTCTTCTATGGCGTTTCATTGGTACTACAGTGGTAAGTCAATGACTATAGATAATTTGTAGAATACCAAATGTTAATGATTAGCCTATGAGACACTACCGACACACTATTGACAAGTTGGTAATTTTACAGAATTGGGCCCCCAGATGTTCACAACATTGAAATGGGACCACACGGGAAGCACCAGTTTTCAAATAAAAAAAGAATCATCAAAATCGGTTCACCCAGTCGAGAGTTCTGAGGTAACAAACACTAAAAAAAAAATACAGTCGAATTGAGGACCTCCTCTTTTTGGAAGTCGGTTGAAAAGATACTGAAAAACACGAAAATTGTCAAGCGGTTCTCATTACGGTAAAGTTTATCAGTACTTAACTTACTAACTTGCATAATGTTTTCCTGCTTTTTTGCCTAGTTTTCATTGGATTTTAGTTATTCCCGCGTTTTTTGGAAATTTAAATTGTTATTGATTCTGATTAGTGAATCTGGCAATTTTTTATAAAATAAAAATAGGGCCATTTTGTTCAGTCGACACCCCTTGCTCGACGAGCCAGCCCGCGCCGATGAGCATGTATAGCTGTAAATTCCCTAAAAAATAATCCGACTCAGCCACCCTTGCTGCCCTCCCTCAATGATGCACTAAGCCGAGGCCCGAACCCCACAGGGGGTGCCCTTAGTGATGTTCACTGAAAATCCTAGTTTGTAAGCCCTGGCTGGGGGCCTTAAAGTAATTTTTGGCCACCACAGGATAGTCCGGTTAAGCAGTTTGACAACCTTAACGAGTTGTATCTGCGAGTGGTCCCTTCAAAAAAAAAAAGAACAGTTGACACAGTAGTCGGCAAGATAACAATATGGAAACACTCCTCCAAATAAAGAAGCAAGAAGCTCATCAGTGGTTTTACTCCTGACCACAGCAGCAGATAAATGTGCGAACTAAAACAGCATTCTTGACAAAACATTGTATTATGGTTCGGTGTTCGTTGATCATTAATGTTTACATAGAAGAACTTGCTTCTTACTAAATATCGCGATTCGATATCACCCCCTTACCGCATACAACGCCATATATGCTCGTCAAAGTTTAACATTTTTTTTCATAAATTAGAAGAATCTTTTTTCTCGAAACAAGCGTTGATTTGATAACAGACATATTCATGTATTCGAACGTATTTTTTATTCCCTATGCTAAGTGCAATCTGTCAAAATATTGAAGGGTAGGTCTCGCGAGTCCGATTGTTAAAGTGAATTTAATTATTGCTAATTTTAAAAGTGAAAAAATAGCAATAAAGGGGTAAGTAAAAAAGCTCAGAATTTCAAAATTCACTCTTTGCATATTCACAAATATGGGATAGGTGACTACCTAATAATATAATTAATAAAATAATTATTATCATAATTTTTGTTTTTCTTGTTTTTTTAGGTTTTATGGTTATTTTTTTAAACCGCCTTATTTGGCTTCGTATGCGTTTTCATCAAAATCACTGTAGGCCATTTATGGCTTCGCATGCATTAAGGTGCGACGACTGGACGAAAAAAATCAACAAATATGTCAGAATTGCACAAAATTTCGTTCTTTCACGAAATGTATCAAATATAAAGTTTGTTTGTGCTCTAACGATAAACGAAATTGTTTTAAATATTTTCACAAGATTTAATTTCATTTTCTAATTATTGCATATGAAGCCATATATGGATTTGTACTATTTAACTAGACTGCATACAATGCCATATTATTATATGGCTTCATGTAGTCATTTCTAAAATAAGTGATTATATATTTTGTTTTCTAATTAAATATCTAAGAAGTTTATGAAATAAAAGATATTTTCAGTTAATAATGTTTTTTTCATCTCCTTCATAATTCATGCAATAATTAATTGTTTTTTTAACTGACTTTGCAAAGATCTGTTGCAACTAAAATACATAGTTTGACAAGTATTCCTGGCAATACACTGGCGTAACTAAGTACCTAGCTTCTTTGTGTAAGACGGTTAATTTAGTTTAACTATCAACTTCCATTTCACAAATAAACGGAAGGCGATCATCACAGTCTTTAACCCCAGTGTACAGATTGCTACTGTCCCTATTAGAAACAGTCCCACAATCCTGACTCAAGACTTGGGCGCGGACCGCGAAGTCACCGTTTAGGTATACCCCGTTATCGTCCGGGTATTCACCATTTTCATCCGGGTAATAGCCGTATCTGTTCGGTAAATAGCCGTATTCGTTTAGTACGTTAATGAACTGAACTTGGTCGTTGCCGTACGGGTGTTGAAACAAGTCACTGAATTTCTGTCCTGTAATTGAGAATAAGTGTTATCAGTAATATAGGTAAAGTAATAATAAACATAATTATGTACGTGTATCAAAAGCAGAAAAGAATACGAGGGAATCAAACAATTCGTCGTCATGTCTGTGTGGTAGGTTCCCTCTATCTGGCAGAATCTTGATGCTCCGAAATTTATTTGGCATAACACACTTGGCCAGGCGCGGATACAGGGGGGGGGGGGGCAATGGGTGCAATTACTCCCCCTTGAACTGGACCAAATACGTCATTAGCCAAGCTTGAACTAATTTGACGGAATTGAAACTAAATATTCTAGTTGTATATCTTGTCATGGGCGTCGCCAGGACGAGGCAGCTGCCCCAAGAGGCTCAGGATTTTTAAAAGTTATAGCTTTTCTTGCCTGATGCCATAGAATGGCATGCCATGCCATGGAATGACGTAATAAATTCTAGCGTAAAATGCAATCACTTATATTACCCTGCGAAAATCATTTATCAAAAAGGCTCCTTTTTTCTACCTCTGGATTGGCACTCCTACCTATTGGATTTTTGAATGATCGATTACAATAGACAGAGCCTGAAATAAATTAGGAGCCCCTTGCCCCAAGGCCTTATATATATGTGCAAATTAAGCATAGTTATCTGAGGCAATGTTGTAAAAAATTTCGAGCTCGCTACGCTCGCTCTTGAAGCCTAGTTTTTCATGAGTCTTAACTTTGTCCATAAGAGGCCCAGGTAACTCCAGTAGGTCGGTAGAAAAAAGTGATAAAATTTTCGCTTGCTCGCTTCGCTCGCTCTACAAACTACTTTATTTTGGGTTTATCTAGAATTCGACCAAGTAACTCCTATATGAACGTTCGAAACCATTCTAACCTGTCTAAGGCAAGATGTAAGAATTTCTCGCTACGCTCCCCCCCAGCCCAAAAGCTGGCGGCCCCCTTGTATATTGCATATCATGGATTTCTGTAAAATAACACCCATTTATTATCAAAAGTTAATAAATATTTTTTTATAAGAATTTTCAAAAAATTGCCCCCCTTAAAGGAAATCCTGTATCCGCGCCTGCACTTGGCATAATCTTATGGCATGAAAGGTTTCAATGAGATGACCAGTAATAGAGAGGTATGGAAGAAGATGACATGCTGCGACGACCACAAATGAATTGGCATAAGGGCGACAATGATGATGATGACTTGACCTAATCCTCTCGAATAATTATATGGCATAAAAATATTAAATAAAGGGTGTGAAACACCTCTTAACGAAGCCGAAAGGCACTTGCCCTCCTCGTCATTGCGATAATTTTTTTGTACTACACCATACCTGAGAACTTTCTGGTTACGGAGATATTGGGGGTCACAGTTCCAACTTTTTGACAGTTTTTATTATTAGATTTTTACTTTAAACACCTCCACGATCCCCGTACTATTCAATCTATCCATCAGCAGAATTTTTTGAGTGCGTTACATTGAGTTCTACCACAAAACATGATTTTTCACCCCAAAAAAAAAGTCGTTTCCAAGCAATAGTTTTTGCGTAAAGCTACTTAGTTTGATGTACTAGAATGTTTGGTTAACGGCTTCGTGATGAGATCTTTTACACCCTGTTTTATTGTTTGGCCAAATGTTTATATGTCCGAATTTAATATGACATACTTTTTAAGATAGCAGAATTTTATTTGACATTATTACCTTCGGCAAAGTTAAAATTCCGGCCCATTTTGAAATTTAAGCCCGCGTAGGTGCGTAAGGGCGATATTCTGCGAAATGAAGTATAGGCTAGCCGCTGTTATGCAAAATAATATCCGGGCGTAAAAAGTTCTGCTATAAATGGTAGACCCGTTGAAACAGTAATGCAATGGGCTCCGAGTACCCATCTGTTTATCTGTTTACTAATCGGGACATTGCCAAGCGGTTTTTCGACTCCTGTGACCAGAAGGCTGACCGATTTTTTGGTCAAAGCCAGCCTTCTTTGCACTATCTCCGTTGACAGCAATGCGGACGAATTATTTTTTAACGCAATTTTGCCTGTTATTTTAATTGTGTAATTGCGGGTATTGAAGTGTTAATACATCATTATGTTAGAATGAAATAATATCGATATTTTACCTTTAACTGTGTAGAAATCACCGCGAGGGGGGAGCTTTCGCACTCCTACGAAATATGTTTTCCCTCTTTCCAGGATATTATTGTCTGTAATATCTTGTGCCTGAACACTGTTCTCTATAACTGCCAATACCCCTCCTTCCATGAAGCACGTTTTCATTGCTCCTTTCCAGTTTTGTAGCATTTTAATTTTTTTGTAGCATTTTTTTGAATTCTTCAAAAATTTGTAACCTGAAAATGTATTTGATTCGTATTAAGATTTATTAAAAAAAAGGAAAGTCGTGGTGGCCCAGAGGTCTTGCGTCTCATACATGAGGTTGGTTGGTTTCAAATCTAGGAAGGTACCAATGTGATTTTTAAATTCATATGTAGGTACTTTTTTAGTTTATCTTGGACATCACAGACTGGTGAAGGAAAGCATCGTGAGGAAACCTGGATTTATAATTCATATAAGTCTGATATGCCAACCCGACCCACCACTTTCCAGCGTCGATAGCGCCAATAGCGTATATTTTTTGCACCTAACCGCTCCCACCGCGCTAACGATTTGCGAATTTTTCGCAAAAATTCGCAATTCTATAAAAACACTTGTCGATCACAAACTACAAGAGATATAGCTATATAAACTCTACATTGAATAGCTGAATAGATATGGAACCTATTTAACCAAAAATAAAGATAAATAATTATAATTTGATACCCTAAAAATGATGTAGAACTTGATTCACACCGATAAAAACGGACATTTCGCTAATAAATTATTAATTTGTGGTTAAACTATTAACTTTTTTACTATTTTTTAATATTTAAAAATAAACTAGATTATACTACTCTGTCAAGAAAGTACCGGGAAAAGATCAATAATACACAAAATGTCTGTTATTCATCCAAATTTATTTTATCACCTTCAAAGTATGCTCCTTTAGAAACGATACACTTGCGCCAACGAATAATCCATTCATCAAAACATTTTTTAAACGCTGCTTCCGGAATTGAGTTTAGTTCTCGCCGCGAATTCTCCTTTATGTCTTCTATCGATTGAAAACGGGTGCCACGAAGTGGTAATTTGAGTTTAGGAAAAAGAAAAAAGTCAGCAGGAGCCATATCTGGTGAATATGGTGGTTGCTGGATGGTATTTGTTGAGTGTTTGGTCAAAAATTCGTTCACAATGATAGCCTTGTGCGAAGGCGCATTGTCGTGGTGCAAAATCCAAGAATTTTCTTTCCACAAATCTGGCCTTTTTCGTCGAATTTGCTCTCTTAAACGCTGCATAACGCTCAAATAATATTCTTTATTTACCGTTAGACCTTCCGGTAAGAATTCAGAATGCACAACACCGCGATAGTCAAAGAAAACAGTCAACATGACTTTGACTTTTGATCGACTTTGGCGTGGTTTTTTCGGTTTCGGTTCAGTTGGAAGGCGCCACTTCGAAGCTTGTTGACTAGTTTGCATGTCAAACTCGTAAACCCACGTCTCGTCACCAGTAACAATGCGTTTCATGAATGTTGGGTCCGAACTGACTCGTTCTAGCATGTCCTCAGCGACTTTCATGCGATTGAGTTTTTGGAGAAAATTCAGATCTTTTGGGACTAGCCGAGCAGCAACATGTTTCATACCCAAATGATTAGTTAAAATGGTACGGATCGACTCGTGAGATACAGAAAGTTCGGCGGCTATCTCTCTCAGAGTTGAATGGGGATTTTCAGTCACTATTTTCTTCACTTTTGCGATGTTAACTTCAGTTGCAGACGTTGACGGCCTACCAGAGCGAGGCAAATCTTCCATCACATCTCGACCGCTTTTGAACGCTTTGAACCACTCATAAGCACGAGTTTTTGATAAAGTCGATTCACCGTAAGCCTTCTGTAACATTTTCAGTGACTCCGAACACGAAATTCCATTGGTGATGCAAAATTTAAGACAAACTCTTTGTTCGATATTTTTGTCCATTATGAAATTCGCAATACACACTATATATGATATTACTAAAACCAGCACTGTATTTAATATAAATAACAGATGCAACTCAAACTCCGCGCCAAAATGGAAAACAGTTGTGCCAATCTAACAACTACAAAAAAAACAAAAAATTGAATTTGGAACCATAAACAAATCATCCATTCCCGATACTTTGTTGACTGAATGTATTACCCTTCCAATAAGACCTTAATCTAATTAACAGCTTATTAGCATCATATCAAAATAATTATATGAAACTAGGTACTCACTGTTTGTTTACATCTGGAACTAAAGTTGTCAGTCGCTGTTTGGACGAAAAAACACACAAAACTACTTGTTTTTTGGTGTAGATAGTTGAGCAATCTAATCACCTCACTAATTAAACACTAGTTTTCCCATTTCACACACGTTTTAATCACTAAATCACGTATTTCTTCACACTAAACAATCACTGTAGGTACATATATAACTACTGCATTTTCACAGGCGAAATACTGCAATTTTGCGATTCGGAACCTAATTTGTGTTATCATAATACGATAGCACAACTTCTCACGAACATTTTAAGGTATAACACTGTTTTCCAATAACAAACACATAACTCGTAATTACTTGAAGTGTGACACTAACGCTAAAACGATGACGTAAAAAATGGCGCGCTCCGTTGACGTAAGTTTGTTACTTTCATTGTGACACTTGTTGACGGATGATAGCTATGGTTTTTGGTATAGAGTTGAGGAATATTGTAGAGATGGGAAGTAAAGCAGCCTATTCACGAATAAAGCCCGTTTTTTCGATTATTAAATGATTAATTGACGGGGTATTTTATAAATGTTAATGGGGAATTAAGGTACCCGGACGCGGTTGGGGGTACGCACCTCCTGGGTATGTAGGGTACCCGGACGCTGTTCAATGGTATCTTGGTGATCAATGCTCGTGCCTTCTCTGTACGAGAAGAGACTTTTGACCAGCGGTGAGACAGTAATAGGCGAGTATTATTATTATTATTTAGATTTATAGCTCTTAACATACCAGCCTATTATTATTATTAGGCTGGCATGTTAAGAGCTATAAATATATAGCTATAAAAAAGCCACGCGAGATTAGTTTCTCGCGTGGGAGTGGAGTGATTAGACATAGTTGACTTTTGGCAGTAAAAAGATTTGATATACAACTTTAGAATCCAATAACAAATATAATAACAGGACTTTCTTGATGTAGCTTTTTGCAATTGATACGGTAAAAAGCGCAGCCTGAGCCACCTCCTTTTGTAACAGTATTACTTAAATATCACTTAATTGTGGGAAAGAATGGAGCTATACAGGAGGCTGAAGCTGTAGGCGCCCAGAACGTAGAAGACCACTTACCGTCATCGACAGTTGGACAGGACATTTTGTCGACTTTCTTGCAGACGAATGGCAAAGGAGTATCAGAGCTTGTTGGACAACTGTCTACACTGAAAAGACCCGTATCTATATTCATAGTTATGCAACTGTCGTTACGTGGCAGTAGGCTCCCGTCAGCAGGCAGAGGATATGGCGTTGATTGTCCTGGAAAAATGATTAAAAATTACATAGTTACGTATAGTCGCTAAAACTTAACTACCACTACTGGCCACAACTTGAGGTCGCAATTTAGGTATGATGTCATAGGGGAGGACTTTGCCCAATTAGATAATGTAGTCTAAAGAAAAAAAACTGAGCAATATCAATTTCTGTAATAAGTTATTATAAATAGGCAATTATTGTGGCTAACCTTTGAAATAGGTTAGCCATAATAATTGCCTATTTATGAAAGAAAAAAAAAATGAAAAAAAAAAAAACAAATTTAATAACAAAAGTAAAAGCAATTTTGATAAAGGCGTGTGTGGTGTGTGTATGCAGATATGCATGTGAGTGTGTTTTATGTAAATGTGTAGGTGTGAACTAGTAATTTCTTCGGTTTCGTCAGGAGAGAAGCAATTTGAGAATCACTTTCTTGTATGAAAGGTCGTTTAGGCACAGAACAGCTGTTATTTATTTTGTTGGAAGAATGGTAATGTGTGATGATAAATTATTGTATTCAATTAAGACTACTTACCGTCAACAGTGATAAACTCTCCTAAATTAAATTCATCGTGCAACCCCACAAAGATTTCAGTAACATTCGGTACTTCTGTCATCTTATCTGTTAGGTTCTGCACCAAGCTCCACTCTCCCTTTGTCTTTGGGTAAAAGAGCGTCGCTCCTTCATCGTCGCACGTCAAAAAAGCAGTGTTCCAAGAGGATACACTGACGTCCCAATGAAGTTTGTAGAAAGCGTCAAACTCCTCAATGTAAGTATAGTCTTTCCTATAGAACGGGACATTACGAGAGTATGTTGGAGGTAGGAAGGTACCTGCAGAGAATTATTTGAAAATTTCATTGAATGTCGATAAGTTAAAGTTATGAAGATAGAAGAATTCAAAGTAGAAGAGAGTGTTACTTTTGAACGACTTCATCATCTGCCTAGTCTTTCCCCAACTATGGTCGGCTGTCTATCTTACCAGATTCAGCTGAATATTAGTATTTTACATGGATCGACTGCCTATGTGATCTCCACAACTCGGTACTGGATAATCGATACCTTTTGGGAAGACTAGTTGTCAGAATCCTAGATGGATGAGAAGGTGGCCCTCTTTTGCAAGTATCAATCAATCAATCAATATCTTTATCGTGGATCATAGGTAGGTACATAATACAGGTCTTAAAATAATTAGATTGTGATCAGCTATGTCCCGCCCATTGGGCATGCAATAATTAATTACATGCAAATTACATACTTACATTATTACAATTAAATTATTAAAATGTCACAGAATATAATAAAGAGAACAATAATGACAGGTAGGTACACATCAGTGGGCTACTGAACGCGACATGACTGAGGGAGACTGTATTGGAGTAGAGATTTGTCAGACATGAAGTCTTTTATAGAGTTGTAGCATTTGTTTCTGGAATGATTCTAATAGACCCCGGGATATTATTAAAGATGCGTGAAGCTGTATACTTTGTTACTAGTTACAGGTTATTAGAAGCCCGGAAGTCTGATAGACTAGTCTTCCTAAGGGGTATCGTGTAACCAAGTTGTTTGATGATGGAGGTCAGATAGGCAGTCACTGCATGTAAATACTAGTATATTTTGGTGTGTCCAGTTAGACTGGAAAACAGTCTTAATATAGTTGGGAAAAGGCTAGGCAGATGATGGTGATTGGTGAGAGCTACTGATAATAAAATAACAAAGAACTTACATAACAGAAATGCAGCAAAGATAATGCACTTCATCTTCACACAAAATGCACTGTTGGTACTGAATGAACTTGGTTGGCAAACAACACTATTTATACCCTTTTTCTAAATATATTTCTTCTTTATGGTCGGGGGTGACATAAAGTATAGATATACTTACATATAGGCATTTTTGCTATACAGGTTGATTTCTTGTTACATTGTATGCTCTCATTAAAATCTATACATATAATAAAACAGTAATGAAAGAAAAACTGTACATTGAGAATTTTCAAGAAAAAATAAGTGGATTTTGTTAGAAAAACGTAACTGATGACAAAAATGACTTTTTAGGATTTTTGTCTGTTTGTCTGTGTGTATGGTACGGCTTCACGCCAAAACTACTGGATAGATTGAATTGAAATTCAGCAAAAATGTTCTTAGTAAAAATGTTCTTTGTAAACTAAGGAAGGCTAAATATTATCACGACGTATGTTATGGGAGGTAAGCAATATTGATTTTAAAAGGTTTTTGTTCGTAATTGAATGCACCAAATAATTGAATGCCCAAAATGACATGTTATAAGCTTTATTATGTGACGCAGATGAAGTTGCGCGGGTCAGCTAGTATATTATTATGTATAAGGAGCTATCTCACACCAAACACCCTACCTAATCCTTGTCTCCCAATGTGGTACACAAAATGTGCTTAGTTTAAAATACATATGCGAAAAAGTTCCAAAAAGTCAGTAAAAATTGAGGTTTACCCATATCCCCTCTTATAATAAGGTATGACAAAAAAAAAAATTAGTTTGTCAGACAGATTTTCAAAAAATATTGGACACATATTTTTCTTTTTTCACGTAAACAAAAAATGAAGACGATACAGTGCGTCGAAAACTCGTGTAACGTCACATTTGAGTATTTTTTTTACTCAAATGTGACGTCGCAAGCGACTCATGATCTTTGACGCATTTTATCTTCGTCAATTTTTATTAATTTGATAAAACAAAAAACACATTAAAGTTAAAGTTCCATTAACTTTGTAATACTTTCCAGGTAAAAGAAGATAACTGCTAGACATAAGCTAACTCACGACATAAAAGCAAAGTTAACATAATCCGCGGGCTTCTTCTACCAAATTGAACAATAATCTCATAAATTGAGCCCTGTGGTCACGGACAAATCGTAAATGTAACAAAAAAAAAGAACGCATCAATGAGAGGTTTTCTTTTAGAGGTATTAAAAAAAAACTTAGTTTCCAAGAACTCTGTAGATGGCATTGAACTGACTACGTTACCTGGTGCCAAAGCCAAAACACTTGAAAAAAAAAACATTGCGTCACGTCGACTATAACCTAGTATACGCTCGTTGACTGACACTTTGCTTTAACCTAGTTTTCTCGCGCTTTGTTAAAATCTTTTTTTTTAGGTTCCGTTCTTTGCAGTAACTTAACCAAGTTCAGCGCCATCTATCCAGCGACGGAAGAGAGAAGAGCTAAAAATAAAATCCCTTATACATAACCCCTTTTCTTTTAATAAGTAGGTTAGAAATGAAACATGCTGTATACTTTTATCTATTTTTTATCGCCGGATGTCGAAAGTTCATGACTGCATAGATAGTAAATACAGTAAAGTTTGTGTTGTCTCTGACAATTCGCTTTTGTGTACTAATTACATTCTGTATGTCTGTTTGTTGTATTGGGCCATACCAACGAATATCAAAGTATGCAGACATCCTGCCATATAACGTTTCGTAGAAAGAAACATGGTATTGTGATTATTATGTGCTGGCTGTGACCTTCGTCACAGTATAAATATGGATGGACAGTACGGAAACTACCTACAAACGCTCGAAACCGCACACTCACACAAACATGCGCTGTTTTTGAAGTGAAAACTTCTTTAGGCGCGTTTAGCACTTTTTAGGTGAAGGAAAAACATTGATCTCATCGTCACGTAACTTAACGTGCGGTCACGCTTCGTAGCCGTTCGTAGCACTCGTAGCATCCGCTACGGCGTAGCACCACAGGCATGCGCGGGGCATAACCAGTGCTACGACTGGGGAGGGGCCTGTGTACTTTTTGTTTTTTTTTTGGCATACAGTTTATGTTGGCATAATCTTGAAGGCTAATTTTGTTTTGCCATACATTGAATTCGCATAATATTTCTAGGCATAATGACTATTAGTATAATAGTATTTAGGCATATACTTAATATAAATATACCGGAATCAAATTCGAGTTATTTTCTTGTATGTATTTTGAATAAAATTGTCATTAAGTTGTGCTACAAAAGTTAGTGACAGAAACGAATCGCTGTAAAACCGACTCCACGTAGTCTTGTCTGCCCTAACCCTAGAGTGTAATCTAAGCCCGTGTAGGTGCGGAGGGGTGAGGCGGCCCGCAAGCTGAGGAGCAGGTGGTGAGCGTAAAACACATCTGCGACGAAAACCTCGCGTGGGAACGCTGGAGTCCCGCAGCGCCGGAGCCATGACAGAAACCATGTCTGCTGCATGTTGCATTCTGCATGCTTGCTTGCTGCAAGCATGTTTTATGCTTGTTTGCATGCTTCTTACAGGGAAAAAAACTCAATGTTTACAATCAACTATATGTACAAAACAAATATGTTATTTATTACCTGCTTCAGGAGATATTCCAATCGTCAAAATAAATTGGTAGGTATATCCAATTAGGGTATGTCTAACATTTTAGGAGTTAATTATTATGCTTCTTTGTTATGCCTATAAAATATGTTTTAATATGATTTTGCGTAAATAAATTTATGCTTATGAATGTTATGCTTAATAATTATTATGATTACAGAAATTATGTTTAAAAATATTATGCGTAAGCTGTTATGCGTAAATAATGTTATGCCAAAATATAATTAGGAGTAACAAAAGTATGCCCAGTTATAATATTAGGTCTTAAAATTTTATGCAAATGGATAGGGAATCGACAAGACTACGTGGAGTCGGTTTTGCAGCGATTCGTTTGTGTCACTAACTTTTGTAGCACAACAAATTTAATTTAATGAGACAATTTTTTAATTTTAATTTAGGGTTAAAAATTGAATTTTACCAAAATCGTCGTTCTAAGTAAACTCTATATTCTTTGTATTGAAAAGTATGAGACTATGGCTCTTTATACCGTCTTGTCACCGTCGCGTGCCGTGCACGGATTGTCAAAAATTGTCTTCGGTTTCCTATCTATTTGCATACAATTTGAAGACCTTGTAGCGGCACTACAATAAAATACTTCGCTACATGGAACAAAAAGTAGTACAGCGCCATCTATGACACCGATGATGAACTAACCGCGAAACACGTCAGAATCCTACATCGCGCAAACAACTTTATCCGCGACTTGAGACTATATACGAGAACCCGACAACAACTGTTGGGCAGGGTTCCCTATCCATTTGCATAAAATTTTAAGACCTAATCTAGGTTGGCATACTTTTGTTACTACTAATTATATTTTCGCATAACATTATTTACGCATAACAGCTTATGCATAATTTTTTTAAGCATAATTTATCTAATCATAATAATGATTAAGCATAACATTGTTGGGCATAAATTGATTTACGCATAATGATACTAAAACATATTTTTTATAGGCATAACAAAGAAGCATAATCCTAAAATGTGAGACATACCCTAATTGGACATACCAATTTACTTTGACGATTGGAAAAAAAACCATCTCTCCGAAGCAGGTAATACAAAACATATTTGTTTTGAACATAGTTGATTGTGAACATATGTGAGTTTTTTTCCCTGTAAGAAGCATGCAAACAAGCATACAACATGCATGCAGCAAACATGCAGCTTGCAAACATTTAAACAAGCATACACCGTGCATGCAGCAAGCATAAAGCAAGCATGCGTGCAGCAAGCATCCAGCAAGCATGCGTTCAGCAAGCATGCAGCATGCAAGCAAGCATGCAGCAAGCAAGCATGCAGTATGCAACATGCAGCAGGCAAGGTTTCTGTCACGGCTCCAGCGCTGCGGGGCTCCGGCGTTCCCACGCGAGCTTATCGTCGCAGATGTGTTTTACGCTCACCACCGCGGCGAGTGTTAAAACCACCTGCTCTTCAACTCGCAGGCCGCCTTGCCCCTCCGCGCCTACGCGGGCTTAGATTACACTCTAGGGGTAGGGCAGACAAGACTACGTGGAGTCGGTTTTGCAGCTATTCGTTTCTGTCACTAACTTTTGTAGCACGCACAAGCACAACTTAATGAATTTTTAAATCAAAATAAATACGTAAAAATAACTCAAGTTTGATTCTGATATTTGTATTGTTTGTATGCGTAAATACTATTATGCTAATAGTCATTATGCCTAGTAACATTATGCAAAATTCAATTTATGCCAAAACAAATTAGCCTTCAGGATGATTATGCCAACATAAAGAGTATGCCAAATAAAATTTTGCCAAAGTATTATTATGGCTAAACAAATTATGCCAAAACATTTATGCCAAAGTATATTAGGAAAAAGAAGATTATGCAAAAAAAAGGGATCTTCATACCCCCAAAACCTAATATAACTTGGCATACTTTTGTTACTCCTAAATATATTTTCACATAACAGCTTACGCATGTTTTTTTAAGCATAATTTCTCTAATCATAATAATGATTAAGCATAACATTCTTAGGCATAATTTATTTACCATAATGATATTAAAACGTATTTTATAGGCATAGCAAAGAAGCATAATAATTAATTCCTAAAATGTTAGACATACCCTAATTGGATACACATATTATTTTGACGATTGGAAAAAAACCATATCTCCTGAAGCATGTAGTACATTGTTTTGAACATAGTTGATTGTGAACATATGTAAGTTTTTCCCTGTAAGAAGCAAGCGTGCAGCATGCAAACAAGCATACACCATGTGTGTGAGACTGCACGATTACGCGGAGCCCTAATCAAAATAATACTTGTCCAATCGACAAGGGGAACAACTATTAGATACACTTACCATCACGTTGGAACTGATGTGTGGCGTAGTCCCAGGTCACGTCGTATCCGGGTGGGGTGTAAGTGTAAATGTGTTTTGTGTTGTGCATGTGAAGTTAAGTCAGATTCGACGGTATTCCAAAGGACAGCGCGTACCGTCGACTGCCTGGTCAAACCTTCCAAGATCACACACGTGGCACTTTCCAGTCAATGTCCAACTAAATCTTATCCCGGTTAGCCAACCCAAGTGGGGATTTTCAATAGTTCAGCACTAAGTTTAGGAAGTCACCGGCGTCCCAACGACACAAAAGCCGGCTACTTAACCAACAAATTATTCGCGGTCACGACCCAAGATGGCGAAATGTCTCAATTTTCACTCAATTATCAACAAAATATCAAACACCGATCAAGATTGTATCAGATTAACATTAACTCAAAGTTTCAATCAATAATTGCCCGACAACAGCGTGCATCAAAAACCAAAAACGGAAGCGACCACTTTTCCAACCAAGATGGCACTGACAACCAAACGTCATCTGTCAAACGTCACCTGTCAAACGTCAAAAAAACTGCGTTCGGAAACTTGTGGGATGAAACACCATGCATGCAGCAAGCATGCAGCATGCAAGCAAGCATGCAGTATGCAACATGCAGCAAGCATGGTTTCTGTCACGGCTCCGGCGCTGAAGGGCTCCGGCGGTCCCTCGCGAGCTCATTGTCGCAGATGTGTTTTACGCTCAGCACCTCCTCAGCTTGCGGGCCGCCTCGCCCCTCCGCGCCTACGCGGGCCTAGATTACACTCTAGGGGTAGGGCAGACAAGACTACGTTGAGTCGGTTTACTTTCAAGTTAATAGGTACATTTTTAATATAAAATAAATACCTAAAAATAACTCAAATTTGAGGCATAATTGCCTAGTAACATTATGCGAAATCAATTGTATGCCAGAAAAAATTAGCCTTAAAGATGATTATGCCAACTTGCCAACATAAATAAACTTTACGCCAAAAAAAAATTGGCAAAGTATTATTATGGCAAAACAAATTATGCCAAAACAGTTATGCCAAAGTATATTATGAAAAAGAACATTATACAAAAAGAAGGGATCCCTTGTCTGCGAGACTATTTCCCGGTGTCGATACGCTACTGCATGGCACGGAACGGTGTAGGCCGGTAACGGAACGGTCTTGTGTTGTGGGCATAGTCCCATATTCTTTAATACAAAGAGTACTTTTTTAGCCAATCTGTTCATTACATGGTCATGGTATAATACGGTGTAGTGGGTAGAATCTTTTCGTGTTCAGAAATTATTTTGATACTTAGGGGCCGCCTCCACGACCCCTAGATAAGACAGGGGTGACGATGATACAACAATGACCAAAGCCGTGGGCTAAGTAATTAGTATATTAATTTAAAAATAGATTGTTATGCTTATGAAACAAGATCAGTAGTCCATTAAGGTTGCTGAAGTAATTAGTTTATAGAAAGATAAGTTGAAACAATGTTGCGTTCAGACACGAGGAGGGTTAGGGGCAGGGCACGCCACGATAGTGGCGATAAGTCCCCTCTATGAGGAGTGGCTTGAGAGACGCCACGGCGTCCTCACCTTCCGCCTGACGCAGGTCCTCACCGGACACGGTGTGTTCGGGAGGTTCCTGCACCGAATCAGGTGGGAGGAAACGTCCGGGTGTTTCCACTGTGAGGATCGACCGGAGGACACGGTGGAGCACACGGTAGAGGTGTGCCCCGCGTAGGCGGAGCACCGCCATGTCCTCGAAGCGGCGATTGGCAGCGGCGAACTCTCGTGTCCGGCCCTGGTGCAAGCCATGGTCCGGAGTGAGACGGAATGGGACGCCGTCACCTCCTTCTGCGAAGCAGTAATGCTAGAGAAGGAGGTGGTGGAACGGGAGAGGGAGAGAACCTCTCAGCGTCCCGGCCACCGCGGGAGACGCCCCAGGCGTCGGGGGCCACCACGTGGTCCCCGGCCACCGTAGGCGCGGGCCTGTGGACGGTGGGCTATGGGCTAGCTCGCCGTCCGTCTGTCTCATGACGACAGGCCGTGTCGACGGCGCGTTCGTGTTCCACGCGCGCCTCGAAGAGAGTCAGCAAAAAGGAAAGGGTCTGTAAGGCCCGATGCCTGCCGGGGTTGCGGGACAGTTCGAAAGAGATACCGCGGCCCCGGAACACAAAGGGCGATGAAGAAACATGGATGGGTTTTAGTCAGTAAAAGTCTGACACTCCCTTCTGCTCCGCCCAGAGCGGGAGGAGTCATTTGATGATTTCCAATCCGAAAAAAAAAAAGTCTACTCGTGCAGAAGGTCAGAGAAAATGTCACTCTAATAGCGATAACGATGATGGAAAACTCCAAAGTGTAATGGATGATGAATGCTGCCGAGAAGCTCATATGAATCCTGTCGTAATTCTAGTTCCTGCTAACGGCTATGCTCGCGAGTTTGTCAGAAAGCATTACACAAATGTTTTGAGCGCGACGTTATTGAGTTTTACCGTAAACGTGATTTACCACCCAAAAAAAAACCGGCCAAGTGCGAGTCGGACTCGCAGACGAAGGGTTTCGTACCATTGACTATATTTAGTATTTGTTGTTATAGCGGCAACAGAAATACATCATCTGTGAAAATTTCAACTGTCTAGCTGTCACGGTTCATGAGATACAGCCTGGTGACAGACAGACGGACAGACGGACAGACGGACAGATGGACAGACGGACAGACGGACAGACGGACAGACGGACAGACAGCGAAGTCTTAGTAATAGGGTTCCGTTTTTTACCCTTTGGGTACGGAACCCTAAGAACGAATCGTCTCCCAGCAATAATCTTTGCGTAGAGTTACTTAGTTTGATGTAGGTACATAATGCTTGGTTTATGACTTCGTGAATGGTTCGTTTACATCCTGTTTTTAAAAACCAACAGCTTACCATTAATGTCATCCCTAAATCTAAAGCCAATGGATATTTCAAAGACATCAATCATCACACGCGAGGATCCAATCCAATTGGAAAAATAAATTAACACGGTTCATCCGACGGACGTTTAAATTCTCTAGTCAGTGTTTAATTAATTACATGTCCGGAATGCGGACAGCGCTATTTGCAGCTTCCGGCCAGACAGCCACTGTCCGAGCCTGTATTAAATATGCGGTTTGTCTGATTTAAATTGTAGTGTGTACTTGAATAGGGTTGATGGTGTCGGGTGAACACGATTTAATTTTCTTTGAACTTGCACGAGCGCGCAGTTTTAACCACGTTTTAACGTAACGTAAACACGAACGATTTTTTAATCGAAAATACAACATCCTATAGCATTTTGGTATATTTTTTTCTCTGGACATTACACACACTGCCATCTAGTGCCAAATTAAGCAACGAGGCTTGTGCCGTGGCCGCCAGATAGTTGAAATACTACGTATAAATACATATTTTTTTGTTTGTTAATACATACTTACTATACATGTCGGATCCGGTCATGAGTACGGACGGGCGAATGGATCGAAAGCGCGCCAGTGGAGACATCACGCGACCTACTTACCAGTCTACCCCACCACGGTGGCTTTTACAGAGTCCTGATGTTAACACCTCGCGGTGAGGCGGACATTCTGAGTCTGATCGCAGCGGAGTTGAGAAGTCTTGAAACTGTACCCGATTCATTGTGCCCAGTGTTAATGTGTGAAAGTGTAATGTCAAGTAATTTGTTAGACTCGGTGTATCTGTTTGAAAAGAGTAACCATGGAGTTTCTTGCCGGTTCTTCTCCATGGAAACTACTAACCCGAACCGTAATGTGAAATAAAATAGTGAATCGAATCCAGTATGTTTTCATAGCACGAAACCCGTCTTCTGCCCACAAAATGCTCGACCTTAGCGAAATAAAACCCTGACAACCCGACATCAGAAGTGGGATAAAATCGTGCTAATGAAATAATACGTGGAGACAGTGCCAATAACAATCAGTGTCAACTGTGTAAAAACCGAAAAGGTGCCGAAAAAAGTTCGCGATGAGTTTTGTGTGTCGGGTACCGAGTGCAAAAAAACGATCAGGAAAGAGGTGCTTGCAACAGCGACGAAATATCTGGATACACACCGTTTTTTAGTGTTAATGACAATCAGTGACGGTTACTATTTGAAATTCAGAACATAGACTTAGCAAATTCTTAAAACCTAGCCAGTGAATAGCAAGATAGTGTTGTGGACCAGTTCAAAGAATTGTTCAGTGCCAAATTCGTGTACGTCGTACGTCATTTACGTGAGTAGTGACAAACAAGCGGATTTTCGGACGAAGACGACTGCCATCAAGAAGCTGTTGCCTGTGCCAGTTGCTACAAGCGTTGTGTGGCGACCGCAGGCCAGCAGCAGCTCATTGGTTTGTTTAAAGTGTGGCGCGCCGGGCCACCTTGCCAATCGCTGCACAGCAGGCTGGTCCAGTGCTGCTGTTCTGGTTGAGAAGCGAGCTTTGCATCGTCGAGCCGGAATATGAAAGTACTTTGGTGAGTCGTTTTCATTTTGTTATGACTCTGGAGCAGAGTGCTAATTCTGTTTCATCATTCAAAACTGAAAGCTTTGAATTATAAGGGTGCCTGCAGGACACAGGTTAGGCTAAGAAAAATGCCGGTGGGTCACGTACCAGTCGATGTTGATAAGGATTTGATGATTTTGAGCAAGCTTAAGCAGTAGCAGCCTGTGTGGCAACCTGAGCCTATGTGGCACTTGTAAGCCTGTGTGGCACCTGAAGGGCAAAAAAAAAAAGAATTGCCGGACCAGGGGGTTGATCTTGTAGGGTCAGAAGTTGACCGGACCAAGAAAATTGAAAGCTAAGGGAACGATACTTGTTCGGCCTAGCTAAGTCCGGTCCAGTTTAACTGAAGGGACACACCTGAAGGGCAAAAAAAATGAATTGCCGGACCAGGGGGTTGATTTTATAGGGTCAGAAGTTGACCGGACCAATAAAATTGAAAGCTAAAGGAACGATACTTGTTCGGCCTAGCTAAGTCCAGTCCAGTTTAACTGAAGGGACACACCTGAAGGGCAAAAAAAGAATTGCCGGACCAGAGGATTGATCTATTTTCGAGTGTTCCCAATTTAACCGTGTTTGAATTAGTCGACTGCCTCGTTGGTCTAGTGGTCGCAAGTGTGTCTGAAGGTTCTGGGTTCGATTCCCAGGTCTGGCAAAGTGTTATTGGGTTTTTCCATCGGGAATTTCTCAGTAGCAGCCACGGAGTCTGTATTTGCACCCGGTTGATGGCAATAGGCTCGCCCCCTATTACATGGGACTTGGACATCACTAGTGAACTGTGAGTGTACTATACTACTAGGTACACCTCTGTTATACCCTTTGGGGATTACAAGGTGTGATGTTATGATGTTTGATTTTATTAGAGCAAGATTTGGTTAACATTAAACGGTAAAGTTCTTTACTTTCACCGACCCGATGAATCTAGAGTTTGGTCAGGAGTGACCGAGTGGAACAATATTCTGTCGTGGACTATTTGTTTGCAGGGTTACCATCACACGAGGACGTGTGAAGGCAGGATGGCCGTGTTGGATCCAGTCATGAGTACGGACGGGCGAATGGATCGAAAGCGCGCCAGTGGAGACATCACGCGTCCTACTTACCAGTCTACCCCACCATGGTGGTTTTTACAGAGTCCTGATGTTAACACCTCGCAGTGAAACGGACATTTTAAGTCTGATCGCAGCGGAGTTAAGACGTTAGTCTTGAAACTGTACCCGATTTATTGAGCCCAGTGTTAATGTGTGAAAGTGTAATGTCAAGTAATTTGTTAGACTCAGTGTATCTGTTTGAAAAGAGTAACCATGGAGTTTCTTGACGGTTCTTCTCCATGGAAACTACCAACCCGAACCGTGCAATGTGAAATAAAATAGTGAATCGAATCCAGTGTGTTTTCATAGCACAAAACCCGTCTCCTGTCCACAAAATGGTCGACCCTAGCGAAATAAAAACCTGACAACCCGACATACACTAGCGGACGTCACGCGGTTTCACCCGCGTAGTTCCCGCTCCCGTGGCAGTACGGGGACAAATCATAGCATGTCATCGTGCGTGCAGCTGACGTGACCCGCTCAATCCCAGTTCAGCCTAGCAGTAGCAGCCTTCTTGCTAACGTCCAATTCTTCATATCGTATATATATCATTCATCCCATGATATAGTCTAAGATATGAAAAAAAAACTTAAAATAAATGTCACAGACTTCCGCCAACAACAACAACAACAACAGCCCATAATGTCCACTGCTGGACATAAGCCTCTCCCATGATGGGAGGAATTCCGCCAACTTCACCGAAATAAATTAATTTTCCCCCTTTTTACACAACTGCCCAAAAAAAAGGAGGTTTTCAGGGTTCACGTATGTACGTACCTATATGTTTAGTATTTATTTTGGAAGTCGGTAATTTATTTTGCAACTAATTTCTTCTTCTTTTGTAACGTCGTCGAAACTTCGCAAGTCACATCGCGGTGATTCGTGGCTTGCTCTAGCAATTTCTTTCATTTGTTTTGTTCGTAGTTACTATAGCAACACGCGTATAACTTGAACGAGTAGGTCGTGGCCAAGAAGTAAGTTGTACCTTGAATAATTGTGTTGGGAACACTCAAAGTACGGTTAGTGGTTTGTGAAATTGCATTGAATAGTTTATCTTTGAGAGGGAATAGCTAAGTGGCTGTAGATTTCAATTGTTATGAGGTTAGGTCAGACAAATAGGTAGGTAGAAACAAATTATTCTCCAAATTAATAACTTAAGTTCACTTTTTACCCGACCGCGGCGAAGCCCGAAAGGAGGGTTATCTATTTGCCCTGTATGTATGTCCGTTTCTTTGTTTCCTCGTAACTCCTCAACGGATGGAGAAATTTGGATAGTTAATATGTCGTTAGATTCGTCTTGATGGCGCCAGTGTCACTGGTTACATTAAAATCGCGGATTTGGGGAGCCAGATTGTGGAGGTCGAATTTTTGTTTTCTTCTAATACCATCGAGTGGGGTATCAAAATGAAGGGTTTTTTCATGAAATAGTCATTCAATGGGATAAAAATATATAAACAGAGGATTGTATTGATGATGTTCATGATTATTTTTATCATATTACGTATAGTTAGCCAATATTGTCCCACTGCTAAGACCTCCCTCCATGCCTTCCAATGGTCACGATTCTATGCTACTTCTTTCCAATTCTCAAGGAGGACATCCAGTTCGTCCCGGCGGAATCTCCTTGCTCTGCTGCAATCCCGTGTCACTATGTAAAGCCATATTTGTTACGGTCAGATAATATTTCAGAAGTAATATTCATGTCTAACTTGAGCCCAATGAGCTGTGGGCCAAAATAACCACGTTGTGGAGCCCTAACACAGCCAGAAGGCGATACGGTAGACCTTGCAGGAGAACACGGGATGAGGTTGACAGAACCAACGTCCAGTGGTCCACATTGGCCCTGGATCGAAAGATTAGAGGTCATGGATGACACAGACTACCAGTAACAGTATATGCTCAAGTCTCTAAAAAAGGGAGGAACCATAAACTAGGCAGAAATCCAAACTCCGTTCTATAACTGAGAAAGTATCGTCTAAAAGAACTTGTAAAACCTCTCAAATCTTCCTAGTAGCCTGGTACTTTCAACTTTTGTTCTAGCCCACAGTCCATTCGCGTAGAAAATTTCGCCAAACTGTCTTGTATAAAACTTTTACATTAAAACTGTGAACAAGTTGGTCAGGGATCAGCATTAGCTATTCTTAGAAGTTTCCATAATAAAATGCTGTGCGTTTTATGAATAAAAAACACTTTGGTGAAGTGAAATGTTTAGGAGCCATGAGAGAAACGGACTACCGTCCGTTCCGTCCTTCCGTAGTTTTTTTTTAGTTTAGATAAGTTCTGTATGGTGTCGGACGTAAAGAATAGCACCATCCCATATCTTCCCGTGTCGGTGTCGTAAGAGGCGACTAAGGGACTTACCAGAGAATGGGTAGCAGCGTTCTCTGTGCTTTTGTAACAACCGTACTGCGATCGCCAACCCGCCTGCCAAGCGTGGTGATTATTCCAAAGAAACCCCCTGGGGGAGGCCCATGTCCAGTAGTGGACGTCTTTCGGCTGAAATGATGATCTAATAAATGCGAAAGTTAATATGACTGTGTGTCTAATGTTTGTAACCCATTTGCGCTGGAACGGCTCGACGTATTTGAATTAATACACAGGTCTATCTGTGTACCTATTAATTCAAATACGTCGAGCCATTCCAGGGCAAATGGTCATGATCAGGGTTAGGGCACCAAAAGAACTATGCATACTAAAGCACGGTGTATGCAAACCAACCGATACATAATGAGAATATTTTTTAATTTGCAATAATAAAACTCTGGGACGACGTTTCTGTGGGATAAATTTCTAACTCCACGTGAGCGAAGTCACGAAAAAAACCTAGTAATAATTATCAAAAGGTAAGTTCTGGAATTTAAGCTTTAACTCTGTTTATACAAAAGAAGAACACAAATACTTTCTTCCCTACTGACTCGTGTTTATAAAAATCATTGAATGAATGAATGAATTATGTTTATTTTGCAAGTAGGTTTTTATAAACACTTTTAACCGTAATTTTTCGTCATTCGTCATTAACCAAGACCCCATCGTAATCTCACCCAATTATTACTCAAGACACGCACCTCTGATTTTTCGGATTCATGGGCGTATTGTGTAATTATCATTTGCTACGGAAAAGAATAACATCGTGAGGAAACCAGAATGTCTGAGAGAAGCCAAGTCAGAGGCCCATGGGCGGCATAAAAACTCTAGCACCAGGATAGGCACTAAGCACACGATAAAGAAGAAGAAGATTAAGTTTTCAAGCCTATTTTAAAGTAAGTAAACAATAGTACATTTTGATACAAGTGGAGAAAGTTTGTTATTGCATTCGAGGCGGAATTATAACACCCGAGCCGTAGGTGAGGGTGTTTTTGAGCCGAGAACTGCAATAACAAATGTCCACGTATATCAAACGACGTTATTCAATACACTTTTAAAGAAATAAAATATAATAACGAAAAATATTTTTTCAATACACTTCCTCGAAAACTGGTCCTTAACGCACTACGATTAGGTACAACATGCAATGTATTTCACACGCGTGTGATTTTGTCCACTTTCCCGCACGTGTGCGGGAATGAAAATTGCCACAGATAATACCTATACTTAGTCCAAATTGGTTCAATGCCCTGATCTGATGCCTGTCTGAGGTGAATGTTTTTTTTTTAATTCTTGCAAAGCACTACGCGTCTTTACGGCATAAATATTTTTTTAATATTCAAATTGTGTTTATAAATAGAATATCATAGTTAAACATTTTTTTTTTATGATATAATTGTTTTATTCATTAACACTATACATTATTTACATAGGTACTAACTCTATAAAAATATTTACAAGTAACAAAAAGGGTTACAGGGCGTCGAAAAATTCGTCCACATCGCTGTCAACAGAAAAAGTGCCCAGAAGGCTGGCAGCATTGCCACGTTGGATGGCAATGCTGATTCTTTGGCCAAAAAATAGGCCCACCCTCTGGTCACGTGAAGAGTCGACCAACCGTTTGGCGATTTCTCGAAAAACTAGGTGGGCACTCGGACCCCATGGCCCTAGTGTTTCAACCCCAAACGGCTCAAACACATAATTACCAATTAAATTATTGTATTTGCGCCGTTTGAGGTTTTCAGCACCTGCAGCAGCCGCCCCAGCGCAGCACACTGTGCTAGGAAGATGGGATGGCGCAAGGGTGTCGACGCAAGTTGCGTCCCACACCAAAGGCCTACCCAACTTCCATGGCATTATGGTCATACCATCTGGTCTCTTGCCATCGACGCGTGCCAAGCCAGTGGGTTCTAAAACAGCTGGCACCCCGGCGGTGGCAAGAGCACGACGGATAAGATCATTAATGCTAGCGTGCCGCGCTATCCGACCTGCACTCTTACTGCAAGAAAGGCCATGGTGTCCGAGGCAGTCGACTGCTTCACCACATTGACAGCGATGTGGAGCCCCACAAGGAGCGCCCAAACGCAAACATGTAGCGAGCCGGAAGGTTGTGTCACCTAACATAGTGCCTATATTAGGTGACGGTAGTGCCTGAAGCCAGAGGCCCGACTCCCATTCACCCACAGCAAGCAGGCGGGCACGCTCAGCAGTATTGGTAGACGTATTAATAAGTTTATTCCGTACCAACCTGCAGAGCGGCTCATCCCACTGTCTCTGGGAAAACGGGTTCTCGGGCCGATCCGTGTCCGGGCAAGCCACTTTCCAGGCGTCCTCTGCGTCGGTCAAGCACGGCACTTCCGAGCTAACCAGGGAAAGAGTTAAAATTTTCCCGGTTAGCTTTTCAGTGCTGTGGACAGAAGACAGGAACGCCGGTAAGCTAACACTAGAAATTTTGCGGACGCCAAGGCCACCAAAACGAATTGGCAGGGTGGCTTGCAACCACGCTTGGTCGTCCAGGGCCACATTAAGAATGGATGTTAATGTGTTGCGAATAATTTGGTCAATTTTGTCCAAAAGTTGTGGTTTCTTCCAAAGAGGAGAACAACGGAGAAAATACATAAAATTTGGACCAAAACAGCAATATCTGATAATGGTGAATGCCGAATGCAAATTAATTTTGGAGAGTCTATCCGAAATATCATATGTTAAACATGATTATTTAAAACTAATAGTTACTTTTATACACAAATTAACATTTATTTGTGTTCTGAATTCAAAAATATAAAATAAATCATATTTTTATATTAGGCTGTTTAACGGCTTCATACCATTGCCTCTCTTTCAACCTGGCGAGACCAAAGCGCGAAAAAAAAAGAAAATTTAAATCATAGTTTCATAGTTCGTGACAAAAATATTATTCGTTATTTTATTTTATTTCTTCAAAAGTGTATTGCAAAACGTCGTTTGATACACGTGGACATTTGTTATTGCAATTCTCGGCTCAAAAACACCCGAGCCGTAGGCGAGGGTGTTATAATTCCGCCTCGATTACAATATTTATCTTATCAACAACTTGGAGAATAAATTAATAGAATATACATTAAATGATTTTTGCATTATTTTAATTGGAGAAAAAGACTTCCATAAAACTGAAAACTATGTGGATATAATTATAAAACTGAGAGAAAAATTGCAGAAAATACAGCACACGAATATTGTAATATGTGTTCCTACTTTCAAATTAAGTGATCATTCAACTTTGTTTAACTGGCGCATAGAGACCTTTAATAATCTACTTCATTTAGACTTGCAGACGTACAACTATGCAACGGCGTTTGATTCTAATTTAGACTTGTGTTACGATTTTACAATGTTCTCTAAGTTAAGCAGGAAAATTAACGATCGTGGTATGCGAAATATGTTTTATAATCTGTCGGTAACTATAGCTGAATATAATTCATTTTCTAAACAAGAAAACATAGCTGACAATCAAACAAGCATGTCGTCTCCACGATGCGATTTTTTTCTTTAATCATTTAAATATAATGCATCAAAATATAGCCGGTCTTCTAAGCAAATCCGATTTACTGGTTATTTATATACAGGAACTGTTAAGTAAACAAATTAATTTAGATGTTATATGTATAACCGAACATTTCATAATGTCGGGCCAAGAGAAACTTTTACATATCCCCTTGTCTGTGGGACGGCCAAATTGGCCGAGCGAAAAAAGTAAGCCAGATCTGTGGCTCGGCCAAAGTGGCCGAGTAGTCTCTGCGTTCGTATTTGACATAATTTTAATGATGAACTTGTTTCTATCTCGCTCAAATTTGCACAGAGTCTAGGAGAAAGAACAAGAAAGACATTTTGCCACAGTTCAACAACGAACGAAACTTCTAACTGACCAATATACCGCTCCTCAGTTGCGAAAGGCGCCGCGCGCCAACTGGTCTTCACAGATTAGAACAAAAAATGTTCTGTGTGCTATAGTGTGTGATATAGTGCGTTGTGTGGTATTGTGTTGTGTTTTCGTCAAGCCTGGGTAAGTAATAAACATGTTTGAATGTAGAAACAGTCTAATTGTTAGAGATTTCGGCCAGAAATAGTAATTTCAACAAACATGAAAAACCGTTGAAGAGACGCTGATACATTTCGCGGTATTTTGGCACTAATTATTGATAGAAATGCAAACTGTGGCTATTACGTGTGTTCTTTATGTATCGTATTATATATGTTAGGCGTTTAATTTTAATATTATCGTATTTTGGTTGTGTTCAATTCAAAATTCTAATTACGTAAAACTTTCGTGAGCCCCGACCAATGAGAATTGCCGCGGCTTGCCGCTGGCCCAATCATAGAGCCGGATTTCAATGCCGTCGACGCGCTTGACCAATCAGCGCCGTTGTTTACTAGATTTTTTAGTGAAATTGTTCGTTTTGATTATTGATTTTAAATAATGTTTTTGTTAGACAGCATGCATTTTTTATATGCCTAATGTTTTGTAAATATCTTCAACATGTAGAATGTTAAAAAATATTTCAAATTGAGGCAACAAAATATAAACTGTGATGCAATGTTTGAGTGGCTGTTTTTACGCCTGTTTTTAAGTGTCTGCTTTGTTTATTTTATTCTAATTAACTGACGACTTGTAACAGCTGAAACTGTGTTGGTGTCAAGTATGTAAACCAAAAATTATTATTAAAATATAGCTCAAAGTACAAGGCGTTGTGACTTCTGACAATGGAAGTGTAAACAAACCCGTTCTTTTGTTTGGAATGCGGCACTCATAAATTACGTCATGTTTTGTTAGGCTTGTGAGATGAAAAAAATGTATTGCGACGTCTGTTTTTTTGTTTGATTTATAAGAACTAATGTGTCTTTGTGTAAGTTAAACAATAACATGTTGAAAAAACGGTTTTCTTTTTAAATTATAATTACCTTTACACAAGAAACTGGTATTTTCCCCTCACACTGAACACACATTGCAATTACTAATACATTTCATGGCAAAACTATACTAAACCGTACATAACCTGATAGCTAATTTAATAACGATTCCAATGATATAACTGGTAGCGAGCTAACTAACGTAGTTTTGGAGATATAGTCGTTTTAATCACGTCCGCCGAATCGGTCGAGCTCCACAGACAGGGCTCCACGGTCGCGCGCAATTTTTAGGTTTGACAGCGTCACAGTTGAGGGGTTATACCAAATTATAAGCTAGCGGCGTGTTATGCTAGACAAAACATTAAGCGCGGTGGAGCCTGTTTTTAGTTAAAAAAGGCATCGAATTTAAAGACCTGCCTGACATTGTGAGACATTCGGTAACAGGAATTATAGAATGTTGCGCAATTGAATTACCTTCACAAAAACTTACAATCTTATGTGTGTATAGACCACCAAAAATCACTAATCTACACCAGTTCTATGAAAGCCTAGATATTATACTTAAAAAGATTTCTAAACCAAACAAAAAAATAATTAGGTGCGGAGATTTTAATATAGATATTCTGAAAAAGAACAGAATTAGCATGGATTTTGAATGTTTTCTGATGAACTATAATTTGAGGCTAGAAATAAATAAACCGACCAGACCTCGTAGTGGAACTTGCTTAGATAATTTTGCACACAATTCAAAACAAACCTGCCAAAGCGAAATAATAGACTTCGGATTATCCGATCATACGGCTCAAATATTTACAATGAAAGTTAATAAGTTTAGTCAAATTAAAACATGGAAAACATCAAGACGAGACATATCTGAGGAAAATTTAATTATCTTTAGAAGTCATCTCCAAAACTTATCGTTTACAGATATATATAGCACAGAGGATCCAAATGAAGCCTATGACAACTTTTTAGAAATATTTCAACTCTTGTATGATCTATGCTTCCCCTTCAAAACAGTCATATTAAGATCTGAAAAAAAGATCAAATGGGTATCTAGAGGTATTAGAATCTGCAGTAAAAAACAACGCCAATTACTTTGGAAACAAAGACTTAATCCTACTAGTGAAAATAAAACGACATTTAAAGCGTACTCAAAAAAAATTTAAAAAATTATCAAGCTGACCCAAAAAGCACAAAACAACTTTCTAATTAAAAAATCTAAAAATAAATCTAAAACATCCTGGCAAATAATAAATAGTACAAAATCCATAAGTGAACCCATAACAAGAATAAAAAAACATGATTTAATATTAACTGACCCTAATGAAATAGCTCAATCATTCAACGATTTCTATATTGATCGAATTTCAGATCCACCCATAAACACTACTAAAAATACTGTAAGAATAACGTATAACCCTCATTCTATTTTTATGGCTCCTGTTGTCCCTCAAGACATTACAAGGGTGATCAAATCATTAAAGAACAAGAAGAGTTATGGATATGACGGCATTTCAACAAACGTTATAAAATTTGTCTGTTCTATTATAGCTAACCCTCTAAGCCACATTATTAACGCAAGCATATTCGCTGGAACATTCCCCGATAGCCTTAAAACCACAATAGTTAAACCACTCCATAAAAAGAACAATAAAGAAGACATGGCTAATTTTAGGCCAGTAGCTTTAATCCCCATATTTTCCAAAATCTTTGAAAAAGTAATTCAGTAGTCTATGACGAGTCATTTCTTTCATTTCTGTCAAAATATAATATATTATGTGAGGAACAAAAAGGTTTTCGTAAAAGTAAAAATATAAATATGGCCATATACGACCTAATAAATAAAATAATGGTTAATGTGGATAAAAAAATACCAATTTGTGCGATTTTTACCGATATGACCAAAGCTTTTGATTACGTTAACCATGAAACGCTTTTGGTCAAACTTGATGCTTACGGCATACGAGGGAATGCTCTACGTCTAATAAAATCGTATCTAAGTGGACGTCTTCAATATACAGAAATCTCTAAAATATGTGTCAAATCTAAACGTGAGGTTAAATATTTATCTGGTCCTAGGAAAATAAAATATGGCGTTCCGCAGGGCAGCGTTCTAGGGCCACTATTATTCTTGCTGTATATAAATGATCTGCCCCGACACATCCCTTACCCTTGTGTGTTATTTGCCGATGATAGTACGATCCTAATAGACTGCCTCAAGAAAGAGCTATATGAAGATGAAATAAATAACTCTCTAAAATTAATAATAAACTGGCTCAACGATAATAATCTTATCATAAACCTCAATAAAACAAATATAATGCATTTCTATCAAAAAATTCTCCCTTTAAATCTAAAAAATAATTATGAAGGACAAACTATTGATAGCGTTAGTGTGGCTAAATTCCTGGGTATATTTTGACAGTAAATTAACTTGGAAACCGCAGGCTGAAGAAGTCTGCAAAAGATTAAGCACGTCTGCGTATGCTCTCTACAATCTGTCCAAGAAAGTAAACATTGATACATTAATGGTTGCATATCACGGTTTGGTGGTCTCTGTTCTAAGGTTTGGTGTAGTGTTCCTGGGGTAATTGTTCCGAAAGGGAGTCTATATTTAAAGCCCAAAAACGGTGCATAAGATCCATTTTCAATCTCAAGGTTACAGATAGTTGCATTCCTTTTTTCAAGAAACACAAAATACTAACTTTTCCTAGTCTTTACATTCTCGAAGTATCTATATTCGTTAGAACTAACAAGCATCTATTTCCTGCATTAAATGATACGAGGATGCGATCTACTGCCATGAGATCAAAATATCAGAGTCTGTTGTGTACGGGTAGATATAACACTGCTTTACTTAAAAAAAACGTTATGGGTATGGCACCTATTATCTTTAACAAATTGCCAAATTGTATTAAAGATCAGCCCTTAATAAAATTCAAGAAACTACTGTCGTTGTTGCTGACAGAGAAATGTTATTACTCTGTTACCCATTTTCTAAATGATGAATTGTAATATTGCTTCACTTTAACTCATATATTATGTAAATAATCTTAGACTTAGCTGATCCATGTTTCTCGTTTTGAATTTAAGTAAACTTGTACTTACCTAGTTTCTAAATTATCTGTAAGTTAACCACTATATTTTTGTATGCCAACAGGCAGAATGTACTGGGAATATTTCTGAAACCAACACCATTATTGTAACACCTGCATTCTATACAAATAAAGATATTATTATTATTATTATAATAACAAACTTTCTCCACTTGTATCAAAATGTACTATTGTCACGTACTAAGAAACTATGATTTTAATTTTCATTTTATTTCGCACTTTGCTTTCGCCACGTTGAAGGCGAGGCAAAGGTATGAAGCCTGAAACAGCCTAATATAAAAAAAATATTTATTTTATATTTTTGAATTCAGAACACAAATAAATGTTAATTTGTGTATAAAAGTAACTATTAGTTTTAAATAATCATGTTTATCTATGATATTCTATTTATAAACACAATTTGAATATTAAAAAAATATTTATGCCGTAAAGACGCGTAGTGCTTTGCAAGAATTAAAATAAAACATTCACCTCAGACTATAGGCATTGAACCAATTTGGACTAAGTATAGGTATTATCTGTGGCAATTTTCATTCCCGCACACGTGCGGGAAAGTGGACAAAATCACACGCGTGTGAAATACATTGCATGTTGTACCTAATCGTAGTGCGTTAAGGACCAGTTTTCGAGGAAGTGTTTTAAAAAAATATTTTTCGTTATTTTATTTTATTTCTTTAAAAGTGTATTGAATAACGTCGTTTGATATACGTGGACATTTGTTATTGCAGTTCTCGGCTCAAAAACACCCTCGCCTACGGCTCGGGTGTTATAATATTATCCGCTAATTCATGGTCCACACTCCGTCGTATCTTCTGCCCTCTTGAAACAATAAGTATTTTGGTAAATTCCATCCCGATTGAGACGAAGCTTCAGCAAAGTTTCTAACTTCAAAGAGATGTAATCTTGCACTGTCACTTATTCAAATGTCCGACGAGTAGAACTTTTGTTTTTTAGATTGCATAAATAATTTAGCAGGGAACTCGCCCACAACATGGCCACGCCCACGACTTTATATCAAACTAGCCTATGTTACTCAGGGTGAATGTAGCTTTCTATAGGTGAAAGATTTTTTGAAATCGGCGCAGTAGTTTTTGAGTTTCATTACAAACATACACACACAAAAATACAAATCTTTCCTCTATATAATATTAGTGTAGAAATGCAGACATTATATTATTATTATTATTATTATATAATACATAATACTTTGCATTTTAATATTAATGCACTAGTAATGAGATCATATGATTACAAATGAAAGCTAAAGAAATAATAATATTATTTTGTATAGAAGTATTAAATATTTCTACCATCCAACCCGAAAGCACCATTAAAATACTTTAATTAATTTCCACAGGGCTACAAATAGGGAAATAATTTTCTTCTAACACTGTTTGAAGCTTTCACAGTTCTTAACTGTAGGTACTTAAAATCACGGAAGATATCCTGTAAGTGATTTTTTAAGTATTAATCTTCTTCTAATACCTATCTTTATGTTAAAATCTCGTGTGACAGTGTTTGTTATCGAACTCCTTAGAAACGGCTTGATCGATTTTTATGTTTTTTTTGTGTATGCTTTTTTCGTACTCATAAAAGTTTACAAGCGAGTGAAGTCGCAGGCAACAGCTAGTTTTATAATAATTTCAGGCGGACGAAGGCCGCGAGAAACAGCATGTAAGAAATAAATGTTCTAGTCTATAGGTACTCACCTGTAAAGTTACATACATACCTAAGCTAGTACTCTATAAGGTTTTTCCCCTACATCCTGAACTGAAAGTATAAAATTACATGTAATATTTTTCTCATTTAGACACAAAATAAGCTTCGTTATCTAACCCAGTGAATCTTACGTTTCAAAAGGAAATTAAATATACTTAGCACAATAAAGACACTGAAATGAACGCGCGTATGTGTAAATAAAGGGCTTTGCACACCAAACCTGCCTGCCGCCGAAACAGTCCCGCGACCTTATATTTTTGTATAAAAAAATTGCGTTTTGGAGATTATGTTGGTTTGAGGCACTGATTTTTGGTTGGTAACTTGCGTACGCGCTCAAGTTTTAGTGTAAAAATAGTTGCACGTCTAATGCTATTACTTGCGGAATATCTTCCGTGATTGTCCATTATCATGAGCTCCCGATAATTCATACCGCGATCATGGCGCTTGCAACAGCGTCGAAATATCGGGAGGTCAGAATAATGGCTAATAAAGTTGAGTTATAAACCGTGAAAGCTTAAAACAGTGTTTTGTAATAATTTCATCACGAAAGCTGGTTTGAGGTGTCGCAGGAGAAGAGTGAGAGCAGCCGCGGTGGCCCAGTGGTGGCAGCCCCGACTTAGGAACACGAAGTCGTGGGTTCGTACCCAGACAGTCGCATTACTTTGTTTAATTTATTTCATCACCACTGCTCTCAAAACGGTGAAAGAAAACATCGTGACGAAACCGGCATGTCCTAGAACCAAAAAATTCGAAGACATGTGACATCTATCAATCCGCACTGGGCCCGCGTGGTGGATTATAGCTCAATCCCTCTCATAGAGAGGAGGCCTGTGTCCCAGCAGTAGGAACATTAATAGGCTGATGATGATGATGCTATTACTTGCGGGATATCTTCCGTGATTGTCCATTATCCTGAGCTCCCGATAATTCATCCCGCGATCATGGCGCTTGCAACAGTGTCGAAATATCGGGAGGTCAGAATAATGGCTAATAAAGTTTAGTTATAAACCGTGAAAGCTTAAAACAGTGTTTTGTAATAATTTCATCACGAAGGCTGGTTTGAGGTGTCGCAGGCGAAGAGTCCCTGGAAGTATATGGGGCCTTTGCCGAGCAGACGGACATAGGACATAGGGACATTAAAAAATGCCTCTCGGACTTTGGTATGTAGATCTCTTAGCTACGACTAGCTCAGTGCTCTGAACCATCCGAATACTCGTATTCGTTGTAAAGTGTATCCTAATATTGGAACCCTGAGGGTGTTACAGTGATTGGGGTGCCAGTGAAAGCGAAGGAGCTTTTTTTTTTATATCTGAGTAATGCATACTTTCCGAGAGCCAGTCGCAAATTTAACGAAGTTTCTTGTGAACCCGGTATTGAACTATTCTGCACCAATGCAAGCACATAAATAATAATACTAATAATATTTTTTTTTAAATAGTCAATAATTTGACTAGTGTTAGATTTTTGTTTTGTATTGAAAGTCTGTGATTTATATAATTTAGGAAGTAACTTTGCTTTATGAACTGAAACTTTTGTATTTATCTGTGGAGGCTTGTTATTAGCAATTTATGTACATATTTTGTTATTATAATGTAATTAGTCTGTAAGCTCTCCTAAAATGTAAAAAATAAATATCTCGTAGAATTTGTTCATTTACTTCGTTAACTGTCGCAGAATTTGACAAACGGTGGCTAGATTTCATCACGTGTAAATCCACGATTAATGTATTGAATGAAATCATGCTGACGTGTGGACTTATGTAAAAAAACACCACATACGAGCTGCTCATCGTACCATCAGGTAGATAACCCACCGTTTGGTTGGGATCCTTCTTTTTCAATGGAGGACGAAGCACTTTACACCCTGCTCCTCATAAAAAAGTCTTCGTTTAAGTCTTCTCCAGGAACAGATGATTACTATTTTCGAACCAAATTGGTCGAACTATATGCACGGTTATAGGTACAATACGTATGACTGTTGCGTCACCTAAATAGTAAACCATAAACTCTCTGAATACTTTAGTGTTTTCGATTGTTATCCCGCTGTAACAGAGACCCCACCTCAAAAGGAAACGTACCCTGTACAATCGGACAAACACTTTTGTGTCGAAAATTCGAATTCAATTTCTTTAAAGCTTATTTGGCGCCAATATATTTTGTTCGTGTCCGATATTTATTTGAAAAAATATAGTGTGTCACAGAAAGATATTTCCCAACTATGTTGGGGTCGGCTTTCAGTCTAACCGGATGCAGCTGAATACCAGTTTTTTACATGGAACATCTGACATCCACACAGTTAATGCTGGGTAATACGATACCCAGTACTAACTGTGTGGACTAACTGGGTAACTGGGTAATACCTACAATATACCGGTAAGAAAACTGGTTGTCAGAGTTACGGGCCACAGACTACCCGTAACGACTGTCAAAGATCTACAAATAACAGCCGGGACCAACTGCTTAACAAGCTTTCAGAGGCACGGAGGAAACTCGGTATGTAATGGGCGGTCACCCATCCACGGGTGAACCTAGGCAAGCGCGGCTTAACCTTAAGATCAACCCGAACGGCTGTTATTATTTAGCCACGAGCTCCAGGCCTAGGCTTCGTGGCTGGCGAAGTATTATATTATCTGTGGTGGCTGCTGAAAAATTCCTGTTGGAAAAACTCAATAACACTTTGCCCGACCCGGGAATCGAATCCAGGACCTCATGTTTAGACTGCTGAGCATGACGATGATGATGGCGTTGATGATGGCATTTGCGACTACTAGACCAACGATCCAGGCAGTGTAGTAAGCTAGTATATAAATAAAAAAATATTTGAATAATTGTAAAATAAATAAATTTATCGTTTATTAGTAGAATCATCATTATCTGCCTAGCCTTTTCTCAACTATGTTTGGCTTCCAGTCTAACCGGCTGCAGCTGAATACCAGTATTTTACATAGAGCGACTGCTTATCTGACCTCCACAACCCAGTTTAGCACTGGGTGATACGATACCCCTTGGTAAGACAAGGCACAAATCATCATCATCTGCCTAGCTTTTTCCATTAACCATGTAAATTGAAGTCGGCTTCCGGTCTAACCGGATGCAGCTGAATACCAGTATTTTAGACTCAACAAGAAACTGGGTCTATGTTATAGAAAATGTAGTTCTGTAATATCGGATTATTTAACGATACTTAATTATCAGAAAACCTTATTTATTTATTTATTTAAACTTCATGTACAAGAGTGGTACATAGGCGGACTTAATGCCACAAGGCATTCTCTACCAGTCAACCTTTGGGTTAAATAGGAAAACATAGTGATAGGGTACAAAATAATGTCTAAAAAACTAACTGCTTACTAACGAGAATGTATAATACTTATATTGATACTAATACACATATACACATAAAATAAACTAATAGATATTCTATCAAATAACCTTCTAGAAGTCCTAGTTTGATTATTGTTCTTTATGTTAGTTTTAATGTTTTTGTACCAATTTGATTTCTGTTATAATTGTTAATAGATTTATTTTATTTTAAAATTTTTACAGTCCTATTTAAATTATGCAATGTAAAGTGATGGCCTGAAACACAGGTTTAAATAAACCTAGATCAGGCAGGTCGCTACCTATTATTTGAATTCGACATTATCGTTACTTGCAACTGTTATTTATATTTTAGTTATACTTTACATAGAAGCACTAATTATACAATTGTTTAAGAAATAACACTACTGCACCCAAATGTACACTTTTGTAATACCTACTTTTTAAATAAATTATTCTCATTCTTATTTTACATGAAGCAGTTTATTCGCAGCATGTTCTCGGAAAATATTTGTAATATAATCTCCAGAAAATTTTCTTCTTATCTTAATTTTATATTATGTTAACATTCCCTCCCTAAGGGCAACTAACTGACTACATACCGGTTGATAATTATGTTAAAATACCTAATATAATTATGTAAGTACATGAGCGTATTTCAGACTCTTACATTACTTTTTAGGGTTCTGAGTAGTCCTGACAAGGAACCCTTATAGTTTCGTCATGTCCGTCTGTCTGTCTGTTTGTCTGTCTGTCTGTCCGAGGGTTTGCTAAGAGACCGTTAGTCCGGAAAAGCTGTAATTTTGTGGAGGTATGAATATCAGTTACGCCGACAAAGTGGTATAATATTATGTATCATAATACAATTTTGGAAAATATTTTTTTTAGGGTAGCTACCCTAGAAACAAAATCATCCCCATTTCACATGTAGGGGAGCTCCCCTACATGTGAAATGATGATGATTTTGTTTTTCGTCGTTTACCCCATCATGTGGGGTATCGTTGATAAGGTCTTTTAAAATGACTTGGGGGGTTGCTAATACTATTTTTCGATTTCATGCTCCATTTACGAAATATTAAACTTTAAAGCGTTTCCCCCCTTTAAAACTTTAACTGCTGGCTTGAAAAACCTGGAGAAATTCATGGTGATAGTGCATTTCATGAACTTCTATAGGGGCTATGATAACTTTATCAGTTTAGCAGTAATAATTGTAGAACTTGGGTGTTGGATAATTTTGTACCAAAGGAAAAATCCTTAGAATAAATCCTTTATAGTGACTATGATGAAGTAGTTGCTTGAATATAACGGGCTACTACGGAACCCTATACTGCGCGTGACCCGACACGCACTTGGCCGGTTTTCATACTAAAGAATATTGTGTGTGTGTTATAAAATATTTCATTTTGGCGAAAATCGGCTTATTTTTCGTGGGCCAATTTGTATGGATTACCCTACTGTGAAAATGTGTTTGGCTCTTTCCATGGTATAGTAGTTTATTTTCGCAAATGTTGGTTAGGTACCAGGGGATTATCAGGTCATAGGCGATGGAATTTACGGCTCCTGAATAATATTTAGGTACCTACTCTCCTGATGAAGGTTTATCTTGTATTTCTGTAGGTACTCAAATTGACTTGTTTTCGAGTGATATAGTATTTAGGGCTGACTTATTTATTTAGTAGTCGGTATCGCTTCTAAACTATGTACTTACTAAAAACTATATTGAAGACACTATTTGAATCAAAGATATTAGAAGGGATGGGTACACACTCATGTTCGGGTCGTCATGATTTGGCAGTCGGGTGGAAAAATAGAATTAAAAAAACTTAATCAAAATCGGTTCATCTGTTCAGAAGCTATGATGCCACAGACAGACACACTACAAACTAACAAGTTGATTAAAAAGACCATTAAAGATAGCCAAAAGCCACTTTTTTCGCCGCCATTGCGATATTTTTTGCTCATGGGGCACTTTCCATTTACGGGGGTCAAAGTTCTAACTTTTTCACAGGTATTATTGTAATCAAATGTTTTAATTATTATAACTTTACTTTAAAAAACTACATGACTCCTGTGCTATTCAATACACCACAATGTTTTGAGGCAAAACCGTGATTTTTTACCCAAAAAAAAAGGTTGCTACCCAGAACTCATTTTTGCGTAGAGTTACTTAGTTTGATATACAAAATGCTTGGGTACGGCTTTGTGATGAGGTCTTTTACACCCTGTATGCTGGTTTCCTCACGATGTTTTCCTTCACCGAAGCAAGTGATAATTATACACCTGTGCCTAGTACATGAGCCTTTCTACATAAGTGGCGAAATGAGAGAGTATTATAAAAAACACCTCTACCTTAGCCTTCGGGAATTACAGATATGTGGGTGAAAATTAGCTGCACCCCTAGCCAAGTTACAAACGTTTCGTATCGATTCTCTTTCTACAATCGTAAACGCCTCGGCGTAAGCGATTGTAGAAAGCGCTAAATTGGTAGCCAAGTTGACACGACTGAGTCGATCGCTCGTTCTCTAATGTCTGTAGAAAAAACCTACACTTTAGTCTATGGTGAGCGTTCCAACCAAAGAGTTTAGCAATCAACATTGTAGAAACGATAACATTATATTCTATCATTTTGAACGATGTAAACTTGTCTACGAATTTTCTATTCGTTTGTGTTGATCACGTGATTTAAAGTTGAGATGATGTCATTCCCATTCATTTGAATAGTTCTCTACTCGCGTTAACGATTGTAAATTGTCAACTTGGCTAGGGGTGCAGGGCCGTCCTAGGCACCGGCCACACAGAACAGACGCAAGGCACGGACCCGTCGCAGTCGCGGCGCCCGTTTCATCTACTTGCATATAAAATGTATACAGCCGTCGCGACGTAAACATACAGAAAAGACGGGACGCCGTCACGACGTTAACTCGTCGGCGCCCTATTGGAAAACATATAGAAAGGACAGGGCGCGGGCACGGCGCGGGCCTGCACGGGCGCAAGCGGGGGAGCGGAAAGGGCGCGGAGGGCAGGTTCTCACAGCGCTCGCGCTCGCCCGCTCGCCATTGTGCATCTTGCGCCATAAAAAGTCGTGACGGCGCCCTGTCTGCGACGCGTCCGTGTCTTTTCTATATATGTTAAAAAGTTGTGACGGCGCCCTGTCTGCGACGGGTTCGCGCCCCGCCCTTGTCTTGCGTCTTTTCTGTCTGGCCGCTCGCCTAGAGCTCGTTGAGTCGTCGACATCGTTAAAGTCGCGGGAAACAACTGGATAAGGGACGCACAGAAACGAGAAGTATGGCTGAAAAAAGGGGAGGCCTATATACCCAGCAGTGGGTGACTCCGGGCTGATATGATGATGATGAAGGGAAAAGAAATACTGCCAAACTGAATGTATGATTCGAAGAAAAGTGTGTAGTACCCTTACTGAATAAACTGTACTTGTTTACTAGCTGTCGCCTTTAGATTCTACCGCTGTGGGAATTCCACGCTCTGTAGTCTGACAACACTGGCAGGATGCCAAAAACAATATTTTTTTCCAACTCATTTTATGACATCAATTCTTAACTTTTTGTCTCTTTTTTTTTGTTCAACAAAATCCAAATTCCCGAGCGATGTCAAACAACTTTAACGGTACTTGTTCTTTTGAAACTTTCATAATTTCAGCTTCTATTTCGGGTTTATGGTTTAAGTTTGCGAAATAAAAACAAAAAGATTAAAGTGGGCAGGACGGTGGCAGTAAATTCTAGGGTTTATCATAAAACCTGGGGTAGCTGTAGGTAGCTAGGATAGGTACGTCGTAAAAATGTTAGTGTTGGATTGTCGAGTAGGTGATGGTTATGTCAATAGGTTTATCTTAGCTCTGAATGGGTATCTACTATTAGGTATACGAGAATAATTCATAAATTCATCTTTAAAATACCTAACTAAAACAAGTAAAATTTAATTAAGGTTCCAACCGGCCCGCAAAATTCGAATTTTCTTACGTTTTTTGCAATTTGCAGGCCAGTGCTAGGTTGTATGTTGATGAAAATATTATTCGCGGCTATTAAGACATATTTAGTTACAGAATTATAATCATCAAAATCATCAATACAACCCTCCAAGTTCATAAAGGTCGAGAAATGACTTTGACCTAACAAACTGACAAGTCAGTCAGTGTGTCTGTGTGTGTCTGTCTGTCTGTCTGACTGTCTGTCTGTTATAAGAGTGTGTTTAATAATATCATAATGAGGTAGGTATTTATTTATATCATATACTACAGTTTTCGCTAACAGCAGGTTTTCTTAATGAAACCCTGAAAAAGGCGTTTTTGGATTTTTTTCGCTTGACGCAGAGCCGAGTGTTGTCAAATACCGATCTAAGATCCCAATAAATGGTAATGGGGTCGCCTCTCGTACCTACATGGGATTTTATCTTAATCTGGCGTTATGTTCTATAGGTAACTATACCTCTGCCTACCTGATGTTGTTTTTTACAGTAATTACTGTGGTTTAGAACCACTGAAAAGTATTGAAATAGAGACGAGGGTTTCATGCATTTGTACGCTTGTCAATTAGCGACGAACAGGTTTTAAATGTTTAAAATAAAAGTTAAGTACTTTTTGTTTTCATTCCAAATCAAAAGAAAGAAAAAATATTTATTTGTCCAAGGCACATGCATTTGTATATTGTGGGTTCAAACCCAGGCGAGCACATTACTTTGTGTAATTTCTTTCGTCACCACTGCACTGTTCTCAAAACTGTGAAGGAAAACATCGTAAGGAAACCGGCATGTCCTAGAACCAAAATTTGAAGACACATGACATCTACCAACTGGAAAAGGCAAGGCAGATGATGACGATGACTTAGGTTTTATAAAATAAAAGTCATCACTTTAAATTTGTTTAACTTTACTTATAACGTGACTAGCTGATCCGCGCAACTTCGTTTGCGTCACATGAGATAGAGAGGTTAGAGAGACTGTGGCTCAACCTTTAAAATATAGACATAAATGCTATCGCGGATTTTTTTTAGAACTTTTTAAGAGGAACAATTCCCTCATACATCATTGTTGCGTAACTTTAACCGTTTATGCAACGCTCGCAACGGAAGCTCTCATAATAAATAAATTTTCTCTGTTTTTGCAACTTTGATGCTCCGCTCTTATAATATTAATATAGATTCAAGTGGGTAACAATTTAATTTCTCCGATATATTTGCATTAATCGCTAAAATAATCTACCTTTGTTTTCCAAATAATGGCTTGCCTCGACAGCCGTATGTCTTCATCCTTAGACACTCCACGACAGTCATACTCCAGCTAGGTCGAAAGTTCTCATCAATGTGCATGAAATAAGCCGGAACACGATAAAACTGCTGTAAACTGTAAGTTGCGGAACTCTTGCAATCGCCTTCCGTCTCCATCATCAGACCTTCGATGAGAGTCATACTCCAGGCAGGTCTAAAGTTCTCATCAAGGTGCATGAAATGAGCCCAATAACAATATAAATGCTGCAAACTGTTAAGGACCTCTTGCAACTGCCTTCTGTCTCCATCGTTAGATCGCCGATGACAGTTATACTCCAGCTAGGTCAAAGGTGCAGGCAATGAGCCGAGATACGACTGTTGCGGACCTCTTGCAACTGCCTTCTGTCTCCATCGTCAGACCTTCAATGACAGTCATACTCCAGGCAGGTCTTAAGTTCTCACCAAGGTGCATAAAATGAGTCCAACGATCGTCCACGATTTTTCAATTTTAAGTGGGACCAACTTTGAGATACTTTGAGATTCTCTGTAAAAAGTTATGCGTTAAGCGTATATTTTTGTTTGTATGACTACAAACAAAAATATACGCTTCCAAATTAAGAACTTCCTCCTTTTGTTCAACTGACAGAGGCTGTGGTCATTTTTACACGGAAAATCTTAACACCGCGATTCAAAAAATGGAGTGAAATGGACAACGCCATCGACCAAGATGTTAAACTGCTAAAATATAAAGCACGGAAATCATGCTATGTAAATGTTCAAAGCAGCGTCATGTAGACATTAGTCATTAGTACCATTTCATTACAACAGATGTCGCTGCATCTTACATTTGATGATTAGTTCTTCTTGAACATTTTAAATTAATATATCTTTTGATAGAATTAACCGATTACAATGAAACAAAAACTAAATAATTATTTAAGATACGCCCAATTTTTATGTATACAAGTTATCTACATTAGTTTCTTAAATTTTACGTGATGCTTCATCATCGAAACAGACAAACAGATAAACAGACAAATAATCCAAAAATGATGGAATAGTAGATTGTATCATAAGGGAGCAAAATAATATTTTTACGGCGAGGGCACTATTTTAAATCCAGAGTGAAGTGAGGGATTTTAGAGTAAAATCCCGAGCGTAGCGAGGGATTCTTCAGTAGAATCCTGAACGCAGCGAGGGATTAAAAGTATGTCGCCCGAGCCAAAAATATATTTTGCGCCCGAGTGATACACTCTAATTTTCATCACCCACTATGAGAAAATAAAAGGCGCCTCATAATTTATTCACTGTCACTTGAAGAACTCATTTTTTAAAACAAAACCATGAATTTCTAATAATCCGTGAAAATTTACGAAAACGCGGGCTGTAGTTCGCGCGTTTTTAATTTGTTTTCTTTTTTTTTATTCAGCCTTCGGGCGGGACTACGGCCCGTCGTACCAGCCTGTCTTTATTCAAACAATATTTGCGTTTGATTTCTTTGGCGCTGAACACTAAGATGTTCCAAATTCAAAAAGTGCGCGGCAAAGATAATTGCGGCGCACTTGTAAAGAGGAATAAAAATTCATTACTACCGAACCAAGTCGTCCTTTTCGAATAGATGGGATGAAAAACTCATTTTCATCCCATCTATTCGAAAAGGACGACTTGGTTCGCCTTTAAGTGCACCCAAAGGTAGCGTTTTCTATAATAAACTTTTAGCGGGCAGTAATGAGTTTTTAATCCTCTTTATAGATGTTCCAAATTCAAAAAGTGCGCCGCAAAGATAATTGCGGCGCACTTTTTGAATTTGGAACATCTTAGTGTTCAGCGCCGAAAGAAATCGAACGCAAATATTGTTTGAATAAAGACTGGCTGGTACGACGGCCCAGTCGCGCCGCCGGCCGCCGCGCTTACTGAATAAAAAAAAGAAATCAAATTAAAAACGCGCGAACTACAGACCGCGTTTTCGTCAATTTTCATGAATTGTTAGAAATTCATGGTTTTGTTTTGAAAAATGAGTTCTTCAAGTGACAGTGAATAAAAAACACAATAAAGTGAAAAATAACTTTAGATCTTCAGACGGTGACCTTTGTTTGATTCATTTAGTTTTTTTTTGTCACCGACTTCTGAAGCTAAAGTTATTTTTAACGTTTTTGTGTTTTGTGAAGTCGGTTTTATTTTTTGCAAAAAAGTTTTTTTATTTTTCCATTTTTAGTTGTAATATCCTATCCAAATATTAGATATGCATTTATTTTAGATGTTGAAATTAGACCACACGACTGAAGTAAAAATGTTCATAAAATGAAAACTACTGGGCCAAACTATTTTATATTTTTATAGGACCAAATGGCAACTATTTCGCATCAAACTAAAGAATAATCACGTCAATCGGCTCATAAATATCAGCGTGATCGGTGTAAATACATAAAAAAAACAGTCGAATTACCTCCTCCTTTTTGAAGTCGGTTAAAATTATTAGGCGCCTTTTATTTTCTCATAGTGGGTGATGAAAAGTAGAGTGTATCACTCGGGCGCAAAATATATTTTTGGCTCGGGCGACGTACTTTGAAGCCCTCGCTACGTTCAGGATTATATTAAAGAATCCCTCGCTACGCTCGGGATTCTACTCTAGAATCCCTCACTTCGCTCTGGATTCAAAAAAGCGCCCTCGCCGTAAAAATATTATTTTGCTCCCTTATGATACAATCTACTATTGTTGGTTATCTTTTAACACCCTGGATTTTTTTTTTTCAAAATATTTTCGATGCACAAAAACGATTTTTCTACAGATTTATTATATGTAAAATAATAATAATAATAGAAGAAGAATAGATAGAAGATATGTACGTAGATAAAATATAGATAGATAAACATAATTTATAGTTGGTAGTGGTACCAGTTAAGATGAGAATAGCTGTCATTGCCCTTTCCCTAATATCTCTTCGTACGAACCAAAACAGATAAAACATGTATCGTTTTTCATTAGAAAAAAATTTGAAGATCACGATAGATAACGATTCAACACTTGAACAGGCTTGTTTTTGGTTTTCAAAGTTAAGAAGTTAAACAAATGTAGGTGGGTCAATTACCGGTTTTTTAATCTTAACTGGCACCAAGTATACATAGCTCATAGTGAGTAACATAACTGACTAGTTATATTTATTTTCCTCTTAATTAGTGACGTCATAATGACCAGTCTTATCCTACCATTTTTATATCTTACTAGGTACTATTATAAATGTGAAACGCAAAATTATGTTGGCAAAGATGAATCCTAACATATCACTCTATAAGAAAGTGCTACGAAACTGTGTAAATTGAGACTATTCTAAGTAACAATAACATTATAGTACGAGTATAGCATAGTATAAGCATAATCAGCCTATAATGTTCCCACTGCTGGGACACACGACCTCCTATCAATGAGAGCGAATAATATTACAGTCATCATCTGCCTAGCCTTTTCCCAAATAGAAAACTGTTTTTATAGTATTAAGGAATTTATGAATTTTAGGACAAAGGGAAGAATTGCATGACATGTAAATTATATTTGACATTTTTATTTTAAGCAATTGACATCATAATATTTTGTAATTGAATTTCTTTAATTAGCATTTGTAAGTTGTATTTAGAAAATTTGTAATTTAATTGTTTTTATTTGACATTTGTAATTTGATACTATAGACAATTCTTGATTTAGTAATTATTTTATTTTTGAAATTGGAATTTAATTAATGTGTTAAATTAGAATCATTGTTACTAATATAATATGAAGAACTATTGTTTATTTGTTATAAAATCTGTAAAATACCATATTTCAAGCAAATAAATAAATCTATCTATCTATCACAAATATGTTGGGGTCGGCTTCTAGTCTAACCAGATGTAGCTGAAAACCAGTATTTTACATGGAGCAACTGCTATCTGACCTCCACAACCCAGTTAGTACTGGGCACTTGGTAAGACTTCTTGGTCTACCACTTGGTAAGACTGGTTGTCAGACTTTTTGGGCCACTGACTACCTGTAGAGACTGTTAAAGATCTACAAATGACAGCCGGGACCAACAGCTTAATGTGCTTTCTGAGGCACGGAGGAAATTAAGTATGTTATGAGTGGTCACCCATCCACAGACCAACATATGCAAGCACAACTTAACTTAAAGATCGACCCGAGCGGCTATTATTATTTAGCCACGAGCTTCTATGTAATAATATTACAGTATACAATATAATGCCACCTCCTTGATATCATCCTCCCATCTTCGATACTGGCTGCCTTTACTTTTCTTTTTATATCTAGGACACCATTCCGTCACTTCTTTCGTCCACTTTTCCGTCTTACTTCTTCGTTTTCTGATGGTTTTTAACCTAATTTTGTCGTTTAATTTTATGTTGAGTATCCTTTTTTCCATTCTGTGCTGGCAGGGCCATGTTGGATGAGGATAGCAAGGGATAGATCGTTGTGGAGAACACTTGGGGAGGCCTATGCCAAAGAGCAAGACAATCACGGAACCGGTGTCTATTACGAATAATAACATTAAATTAACGTTGCTTTCATAAACAACCATATTTATTATTAGTAAGCGATAAGTAGTTATAAGATGAAATGTAACATACAAGATTGTTAATAAAGGCTTTTATTATATTATTATACAATATAATTATTAAGTTAGAAATTAAATTGCTTACAAGTCTGTTGAGGTTACAATATGATTGATTAATTATTAACAACTAGTTCATAAAAATGAGGAAAAATATAACAACATAATATAAAGTCTGTAATTATACCCGAGGCAGTTAGGCAAGACTTTATTTAATAAGAGGTACAGTAACAGTCAGAAGTCGACTGCCAATCTCGCAACACAATGGCAAAGCAATATTGGTGGTACTTATGACCTTCTTCTTAAATATGCGTATGTGTGTATAGGCGCCGCCGCCCGTATGGCGCAAACGATAATGTGCATTGCGGTGGAAGTGGAATTTTGACCTTTGACTGTACATCCACACTTCGCCAGTTATATTTAAGTCCCATGTAATAGGGTGCGAGCCTATTGGCATCAACCGGGCACAAATCAGACTCCGTGGTTGCTACTAAGAAATAACGAAAAACAGCTGGTTAATTGAGACGATAACAAAAACATGTTATATTTATTTATTTATTATTTAATTAATTACAGCGGTTGTATTTAAAATAATTATTGTAACTAAAACTAGAACTAAAAGTTTAAGAGATAACATAAAATTAAAATATACAACTTAACAAAGTAAAGGTTCACACTTTCATAAATTCCTCTCACACTACTTCTACACAACTTAGAAGCCGGTTATTAGTTTAAGGTGTCCGGCAAAGAATGGATAACCTTAAAATGGCCTATAGCAGAACCAATGGCTATTCAGAAAAAAAAAAAACGAAAGGAAATCTATTTTTATAAAAAAATCATCCGCAGATGTAGGGCCTGCATAAGAATGGGCGGCCATATACATTTTTTTGCTTCAGTTATTTTTTCTCCTTGTCTACATTAATAGCAGATACAATTATGAATTGTACCATTTATCAAATCTACTTGAAACCGAGATTATTTTAAAATGATTGGTCACTCATGTATGCATACATTTATTTTTTACCCAAGATGTTCAAACTTTGTTAAAAAATTATTTCATACTAATTTTCCAAAATAAATGAACATAGGCAGGTATCATAAGTAGACCACCTACTACTACTAGGTGGTAGGTGGTCTACTTATGATAGATTTTTTTCATACTTTTTTTCTAAATGGCCATAAGTTCTATTTAAGCCATTTCAAGGTCATCCATTCACTCTGTATATTAAACCTATATTTACACCTTTGTAGGAAGAGCCGGTCGGCTGTTATCGAGCTCTCTAATAACTCTCTCTTGCATATTGATATTCTGTACCTTAAGTCTTGAAGATAACATGCGTTTTAATTTATTCACATAATATTCGTACCATATTGCTCGATTACTTTTTACAAAGTCCAAAAATACTGACAATATAATAGGATTTGAGTGCAATGAATGCCACGAGAAATCTAGATATTCCTTTATCGATAGTCGATAAAATATAAGTAGAAAGCAATGAGGTGTCACCCAATATGAATATCAAAGTGGCGATGTAGAAGCGACGGTTTCTGACCCATGGAACACCAAAGTGGTTCACCTAGGTGTTCCACCGTTAACTTTTTGTACCCCTGGTTCACCTAGGTGTTCCACGGTTAACTTTTATTAGTTGCAGAAGCACCGAACACGTTGGAACTACGATACAGTGAATAAACAATAATACAACATAAAGTAAACTGTTTAAAAATAAAGGTACCATACCAATAACAAAGATGACAGGTGTAGATATTGTGTTCTCTTTATTTGTATTAAATACATAAGCCACTGCCAGTACAGAGCTCGCCACTAAAGGCGTACCCCAACTAAAGAGAATACATTTGAGATACCTCCTTTTGATATTTCCATTAAAAACCTTAACAATGTCCACGTAAAACATATGACTTACGGTGACCAAACAGTGAAATGTCACTATTTTTAAGTAAGTACTTGTACAATTCATAGCAAGAGCCCATCGTATATACGTATCGATACTCTCTTTCTGATATAATATTATAGAGGATAGATAAAAATATATGGCGATAAGAAATGGACAATAGGTTCGCCAAAATTGCGTTTAGGAATACATCTAAATATATAAAAGAAGAAACTGACTGACTGACTGACTGACTGACTCATCTATCAACGCACAGCCGAAACCGCTGGGTCTACAGATTCCAAATTTGACAAGTAGGTTCCTTATGTGGTCTAGGGGTGCACTAAGAAAGGATTTTTCAAAATTCACCCCCTAAGGGGGTTAAAAGGGGCTCCAAAGTTTGTATGGGGAAACAAGATTCGTTAGTCTATTTTATTCGAAACTTTACAGGAGTGCTCCTATTGATAAATGAGTAGAAACGGGTTGCAGGATTTTTCAGAATTCAACCCCTAAGAGGGGGAAAAGGGGTGACAAAGTTTAAAAATCAATGCACAGCCCAAACCGCTGAGTCTAGAGATTCCAAATTTGGCACATTGGTTCTTTATGTGGGCTAGGGGTGCACTAAGAAAGGATTTTGCAAAATTCATCCCCTAGGAGGGTTAAACGGGGCTCCAAAGTTTGTATGGGGAAACAAGATTAGTTTAACTATTTTATCTGAAACTTCACAGGAGTGCTCCTATTGATAAATGAGTAGAAACAGGTTTCAAGTTTTTTCAGAATTCAACCCCTAAGAGGGGAAAATGGGGTGGCAAAGTATAAAAATCAATGCACAACCCAAACCACTGAGTCTGGAGATTCCAAATTTGGCACATAGGTTCTTTATGGGGTTGAGGGGTGCATTAAGAAAGGATTTTTCAAAATTAACCCCCTCAGGGGTTGAAACGGGGGTCCAAAGATTACATGGGAAAATAAGATTAGTTAGACTACTTTATTCGAAACTTAACAGGAGTACTCCTATCGATAAATGAGTTAACATTTGTGTTTCAGGTTTTTTTCAGAATTCAATCCCTAAAGGGGGAAATGGGGTAACAAAGCCTGAAATTCAACATAGGTATTGTTTGTATGGTGAATTGAGTCGGGTGTATTACAAAAACATCTGTTGGGGTGCGATGGGGTTGAAATGTCTAAAAATCAATATGGGTGTCGAAACCGAGATTATCAGGGGTGCTGATGTCGAAAATGGCATTTATTTTGAGATCCAGAAGATAGCGGATTCAACTTCTATATAGGGTTATTGTTGATTTATTGTAATGATTGTGATAACGATGATGATGATTGTTATAATGATGATGTTGATTGTGATGATGATGATTGTAATTACGATGATAATGATTGTGATTACGATGATGATTGTGATAATGATCATGATGATTGTGATTATTATTTTGATTACGATGATAATGAGTTTGATAACGATGATGGTGATAATGATTGTGATAGTGATGGCAATTGTGATAGTGACGGTGATTGTGATGGTGATAGCGATGGTTGTGATAACGAGGATGGAGATTGTGATGTTGATGATTACGATTAAGATGATAATTATTGTGATTACGATGATAATTATTGAGATTACGATGATAATGATTGTGATTACGATGATAATGATTGTGATGACGGGGATGGAGATTGTGATGATGATGATTGTGATAATGATGATAGTGGTTGTGATTACGATGATAATGATTGTTAAAATGATGATAGTGATTGTGATTGTGATGATGATTGTGATGCTAATTGTGATGGTGATAGTGATTGTGATGGTGATTGTGATTGTGATAGTGATGGAGATTGTAGTAACGATGATAATGATTGTGATTACGATGATAATGATTGTGATTACGATGGTGATGATTGTGATTACGATGATGATGATTGTGATAACGATGATGGTGATTGTGATAGTGATTTTGATGGTGATGGTGATTGTGATAGTGACGGTGATTGTGATGGTGATAGTGATGGTGTTGGTGATTGTGATTGTGACAGTGATGGTGATAATGATGAAGGTGATTGTGATTACGATGATAATGACTGTGATAGTGATTGTGCTGGTGATTGTAATGGTGATGTGACGGTGATTGTGATGGTGATTGTGATAGTGATAGTGATGGTGATTGTGATAGTGATAGTGATAGTGATGGTGATTGTGATAATGATTGTGGTTGTGATAGTGATGGCGATTGTGATCATGATGATTGTGATTAAGATGAAAATGATTGAGATTACGATGATAATGATTGTGATGGCGAGGATGGGGATTGTGATGATGGTGATTGTGATTACGATGATAATAATTATTAAAATGATGATAGTGATTGTGATAGTGATCGTGATTGTGATGGTGATTGTGATGGTGATAGCGATGGTGATGGGGATTGTGATTGTGATTGTGATGATGATTGTGATGGTGATTGTGATGGTTATTGTGATGGTGATTGTGATGGTGATAGCGATGGTGATGGGAATTGTGATTGTGATTGTGATGATGATTGTGATAATGATGGTGGTTGTGATAATGATTGTGATAATGATGGTGGTTGTGATAGTGATGGTGATTGTGATGATCATAATAAATTGTGATGATTATGAAATTTGGCACATAGATAGTTTATAACCTAAATTAACATGTAGGACACTATTTATACCTTTAGTATGATTCAGTGGGACAGTTACCGAACTATACGGGGGCGAAGCCGCGGGCAACAGCTAGTAGTTTCTATAATTACGGAACTTTTTTAAGAAACACCACGATGTCACTCCGTATATCAAAGTAGATGTTGTGAGCACATACACAGTGCATTTTAAGGTTAAAATATTAGTTCTGTATACATCTTCCATATTGAATGTCACTGGCATAGTTTTGTTTGTTTCTGATGTATCTGTGAACACTTAACACTGCAAACTCCTTAATACTGGTGTTGTATCCGCAAACGCTTCAAAATTACTAAACATAATTTTATATTTGTAAAGCATTTCAAACCTGTTTCATTTTTAATGTTATTAGATCAGGTTTTCAACCGCGCGTCAATGGAATCTATTTCACATTGATAACACCTTTATTGCGTAGCAGGAAAGGCAGTTTTCGTAGTTCCAATGTGACGTGCGGCTGTTCTAGGTCGCGGCGTTGCTTAGCGTCTTAGAAACAAATTAAAAAAATTGGTTATAAAAAAAAATCTCTTTAATTCAGAATAAAATTCCATAATTATAATTTAAGTAAATACAAAGATGTTAGTAACAAAAAAACTGAATAACTATGTTAGTAGACATTAATAATATTAACGGGAGCATGAAGCTGACCTAAATACCAGATCAAAGGACAATCCAGTTTGTTGGCAATGACATTTAGGAGACTGTTGGTACTGGCACGCACCCTGTGCAACAAGGACGCTGCTCGCTTGCGTCTGATTGTAGCGAAGCTGTCAGTGTTGGCGTCCGCGAACATCTCTGAGGCACTACAGAAGCGTGGCAGCCCCAACAGCATCCTGAATGCATTATTGTACCTACTGGACGCGAAGAGGATTAACGGCCGGCCGGCGTTATATCCTTTGAAGTTGTTGTTCAAGAACTTCAGAGAAGATTGACCAATTATTCAGCTACAGTCTGGTTTCTGTCATTCTTCTTTATTTGAAATTCGATCAGCCAGCCTAGGTGCAGTAAATAATTTCGCGCATTTCGCTGTCACAACCACGACTTGTCACATGACTGACCGCTATCTTGAACAAAACTCGTCGGACGACCGGTTGTACGACCAGACGTTCCTACTGGTCGAAGCTTCTGCGGCCAAGAAGCACGTAGCCGCGTAGTGTGTGAGGTCTCATTTACGTGAAAAGGTTTAGACAGACATAGTTAATTTCTCATTTACAAAATATGGAGATTTGAAGCCCCCTTGTTATACAGGGTCTAAATAACCTCATCACGAAGCCGTCAACCAAACATTATGTACATCAAACTAAGTAACTTTACGCAAAAATTATTACTGGGAAACGACTTTTTTTTTTGGGGTAAAAAATTATGTTTTGTGGTAGAACTCAATGTAACGCACTCAAAACATTGTGCTGATGAATGGATTGAATTGAATAGTACGGGGGTCGTGGAGTAAAAATTAAAATCTTACAATAAAAACTTGTATAAAAAAAAAACTTGTCAATAAGTTGGAATTTTGACCCCCAATATCTCCGTAACTAGAAGGTTCTCAGATATGGTGTAGAACAAAAAAATGATCCCAATGACGGGGAGAACAAGTGCCGTTCGGCTTCGTTATGAGGTTTTTTACACCCTTTCATGGGTCATAAACCCTCCACTATCCCGCAAAGCACTGAAGATGCGCTAGTGACAGAGTACAATAGGTCGTCATGAAAAACCATACAGGTACTCGTTTAGGGTCTCCATTGTTTCATCGATTTTTTTTTTCCAAATTATCACTTTCCAAACGATTTTTTAAAAACTGCTCCACCGATTTCGATAAAATTTAAATGGGACCTGAAATAGTACATTGTTCACCGAGAGGAGAAAGTGACCGATGGCGAGCTGGCTTTAAAACACCCGAGATCGGGAATCGCACTTTCTCTCGAGTGATACATAGTGCTTTATACTCAATGATATATAAACTATAGATACGTTGTCCGCACTCTAAAATGACAACATGAAATGAAGCCAATTGGCCACATCGCGCTTAGTTACGCACCAACCTGTCGCGCGACGCTACGTTTGTTCATAATTTAATAAATCCTGTGACGTGACTGAAGATGTATATTTATCTCCCTCTCGCAACAGGCATCCCGCCGTTCGGTGTCATATTTTCTTTCTCTTTCTTCACGCTTATAAGTAGTTCTAGTATTTTCGCCGTTTTTAAGCGCCGCGATGTTGGTTCATGACGTGTCTATATATAATACGTCATTGTTTATACTACACCTACGAGGAAAATAAATTCTACGAAAACTGAATCCTCAAACAACACACAAATTGGAAATGGCGCCAATGGCGTCTGTAATTTTCACATGTTCTTTTTTCAAATTGTTTATCCTGCCGCCGCAGGGTCGCACTGCCAGCCCGACACCATCCAACACACAGCTAGTGGCCAGTGTCATTTTGCGAACTTGGGGATAAAAACAAACTGCAAAAACTTTTTGGCTTTTGATATTTAGGTCACGATTCAGGTCAGGTCTTACCCAAAATTAAAAAAGAAAAACCACGTAAGAAATGGATTTTCATACACTTTTCTCTCCCGCTCAGATGCGTTTTCTCCCCGCATATTTGTTCGATATGCAATGACGTACTTTCTACCGTAAATTTGCAAGGTACTTTCCAAGCAGGTGTAGTATAAAGTATATTCTTTGACACAAAATAGTAGATTGTATGACAAGGGAGCAAAATTGTATTTTTACGGCGAGGGCGCTATTTTGATTCCAGAGCGAAGCGAAGGATTCTAGAATCCTGAGCGTAGCGAGAGATTCAAAGTACATCGCCTGAGGAAAAAATATGTTTGCTCTAGAGTCATACTCTACTTTTCATCTCGTTCTATGAGAAAAAAAATAAGAGACACTTTTAAGTAATTAATGAATAAGTTTAATCAAAATAATGACATGAATGTAAAAAAGGTCAATTACAAATTTATATTTATATCTAATACACTGGCGAAATTTTGAAAATGTATTGTCACTGTGTGCCATGTGTTTTGTTTGGGATTGATATAGTTGTGGATTTATTTATACAGAATGACATTTTCATCACTTTCAAAATAAAATGGGTATAATAGGTGAACGGAGTAGAAGCAAATGCCACACTTAGTTTTTTTTTTTAATACGAAATTTAAAAAAAAAAAAAATTTCGTTTGATGTGAAATTCGATATTTTACATTTTTTGTTTTTTATTTTCTCTTTCTTTGTTCTAATATGAAAAGTTTACTTGAAATTTGTAGCGTTTTTTGATGATGGATCAATTCTTTTCTAAACTGTGGAAAAAAGAAAAACAGAACTAGGTATGCCTTAAGCTTCTACTCCATTCACCGAATATACCCATTTTTTTTGGAAAGTGATAAAAAAGTCATCCAGTATTTTGAGTGTTTGTAATCTCAGTATCTGGCTGGTGCTCAGGAAAAGGTTCCTTTGATGTAGAAGAGCGCGGTGACAACGGCATGGGCGAACTATCTGCAACTATTAATTTGATATTTTCTACAATGCGGGTGCTGACCCCCGCACCGTACAAACACTAATTTATACAATTTTCGTTCGATTTCAATAAACGATTCATGTTCCAAATTCAAATCTCATTACTGCCCTCTAAAAAGTCTAGTGGCGAAAAGAGCTACTTTGCTCCCGCTAAAAAGGGAACAAAACGACACTTTTTTAGAATAGAAGGGATGAAATAGTAGATTTTACAACAAGTGCACAAAACGAACCATTTTTATCCGAGATTTTTAGCAGCCCGAGCCGAAGGCGAGGGCTGATAGTAATGTCGAGGATAAAAATGGTTTTGTGGACGAGTTATAAACTCTGCTTTTCACTTCGATTGCGAGGAAATAAAACAGTAGTATAAATTGAAGAAATTAATAAACACGCAAAAACAAGAGCTGTTTCCCGCCGCTTTCTTTTTTTGAAATCTTACGACATTGACTTGGGCTGCAGACCTATACAGCCTACTATTAAATATATTTTTTTTATAACAATTTTCTTAAATTAATTAAATAACCTACCGTAGGTACTTGAATTTAATTTTTTATGTCTTTTATGTCTTAAAAAACACAAAAGGCAAATAAATTAAAGTAAATATTATAAAATAACAAATTCTATCTATGAACTTCTTATTGCGTTTGGCTGTATGGCTCATTTTCTTTGCCTTAATATAGACACATTTATGAGTAGATACATTAATGCCCTTGTGCACAAAATTCGATTTTGTGCAGCCTATATCCTGCACAAACAAGCACTTTCAGAGCATGAGAAGTGAAATAGTAGATTGTATCATAAGGGAGCAAAATAATATTTTTATGGCGAGGGCGCTTTTTTGAATCCAGAGCGAAGTGAGGGATTCTAAAGTAGAATCCCGAGCGTAGCGAGGGATTCTTTAATAGAATCCTGAACGTAGCGAGGGATTCAAAGTACGTCGCCCGAGCCAAAAATATATTTTGCGCCCAAGTGATACACTCTACTTTTCATCACCCACTATAAGAAAACAAAAGGCGCCTCATAATTTTAACCGACTTCAAAAAGGAGGAGGTAATTCGACTGTTTTTTTTATGTATTTACACCGATTACGCTGATATTTATAAGCCGATTGACGTGATTATTCTTTAGTTTGATGCGGAATAGTTGCCATTTGGTCCTATAAAAATGTAACATAGTTTGGCCCAGCAGTTTTCATTTTATGAACATTTTTACTTCAGTCGTGTGGTCTAATTTCAACATGTAAAATAAATGCATATCTAATATTTGGATAGGATATTACAACTAAAAATGGAAAAATAAAAAAAACTTTTTTGCAAAAAGTAAAACCGACTTCACAAAACACAAAAACGTTAAAAATAACTTTAGCTTCAGATGTGGGTGACAAAAAAAAACTAAATGAATCAAACAAAGGTCACCGACTTCTGAACATCTAAAGTTATTTTTCACTTTATTGTGTTTTTTATTCACTGTCACTTGAAAAACTCATTTTTCAAAACAAAACCATGGATTTCTAACAATTCATGAAAATTGACGAAAACGCGGTCTGTAGTTCGCGCGTTTTTAATTTGATTTCTTTTTTTTATTCAGTCAGCGCGGCGGCCGGCAGCGCGACTGGGCCGTCGTACCAGCCAGTCTTTATTCAAACAATATTTGCGTTCGATTTCTTTCGGCGCTGAACACTAAGATGTTCCAAATTCAAAAAGTGCGCCGCAATTATCTTTTCATTACTCATACTCGGAAAGTAGGTCTAAAGTTGCCTGAGGAGCGGGTTGAAAGTAATACTTTTCAGCCCTAGGGAGAATCGTTTTCAACTGACAGCTGTCAAATTATTAAAAAAAAATAGTCCATTTTTCTATTGAACCATGTTCCAACTTTCTATACAGCCGCGATGTAAAATTCAAATAACATACAATTAAGTATTAATTAGAGAATACAATTTTTTTTAAATAACTTTATTATAATTAAGTTTCAACTATTTCTTTAAAATAACATAGATTTGGGCAAAATATTTACCATTTTTTCGATGATGTAAATGAAAAATAGGTAATGGCTGAATAGCTGGCCGGTCACAGAAAAAAAAATCAAAATAGGCGGGAAAGCGGTCTTCCGTGGTCCAATCTTCATTTGTTGATTGAATGTTTTTATTTTTATTTTCCTTGTATTCGTAATGAAAAGCACAGTGTTTACCTCGGGTTAAAGACTTATTTAGTCCCTCGAACTATTAGCGCCCTCGCTTCGCTCGGGCACCAAACCCCGTCTCGGGACTAAATAAGTTACTTTCACCCCTAGGGTAACAATGTACTATTGCGGCGCACTTTTTGAATTTGGAACATCTATAAAGAGGATTAAAAACTCATTACTGCCCGCTAAAAGTTTCTTATAGAAAACACCACCTTTGGGTGCATTTAAAGGCGAACCAAGTCGTCCTTTTCGAATAGATGGGATGAAAAATAATTTTCCGAATCGGTTCAGACTTCTTCGAGTAATCGGTGAACATACCTAAAAAAAAGATTTCGACGAATTGCGAAACTCCTTCTTTCTGAAGTCGGTTAAAAACGCTTTAGTGTACGTATGAGGGTGTGATGAAGAGTGTGTATGTATGTGTAAGGAGCAATATCAAATTGGCTGATGATTGTGTACAAAGCTTTTTTAGATTTACTACTTTTTCTGCTTCCTGATAAAATATGATAGATTTAGTAGCCAGGAGGTCAGTCTGTTTTTATTTGTTTAAACATTTTGTAGACTATTGTTTTGTGGATTGTACTTGAAAACTAAAATGGCGTTATATAGGTTAGCAAGGAACCAAACGATCTTTCTACCTAAGAAAATAATTCAAAAATTTTATAATACACCTTACAAGTATTAATAATCCTCAAAGAGCTTTTAGAATAACTTTGGAAAAATCCACAAAGAAAAAGATTTTGATCTTTTTTTCTTTGAAACAGAGTTCATTATAATTTATAATACTGTAACAATGAAATTAAACTCATTATTTTGTATAAAGAAACCTTGTATTATGAGCAACGGTTTTGTATGAAAACATATGGGAGAAAAGTTTTAGCGTTTAGTTGATCTTAAAGATAAATAAAACGCTTCGAAAAAATAAATTGAAAAAAATATAACCCAACTATGACAAATAGGAATGTTAAAAGTGTTTATCATTATCGATGTTTTTCGGTTTTGCATATAACTAAACTCATCATCTGCCTAGCCTTTTCCCAACTATGTTTGGGTTGGCTTCCAGTCTTACAAGATGCAGCTGAAAACCAGTATTTTACATCGAGCGACTGCCTATCTGGCCTCCACAATCCAGTTAGTACCGGGTAATACGATACCCCTTGGCAAGACTAGTTGTCAGACTTTTTGGGCCGCTGACAACCATGACTGTCAAAGATTCACAAAAATGACAGCCGGGACCAACCACTTAACGTGCTTTCTGAGGCACGGAGGAAACTCGGTATGTAATAGGTGTTCACCCATCCGCAGACCAACCTAGGCAAGCACGGCTTAACCTAAAGATTGACCGAGAGGCTGTTATAATTTACCCACGAGCTCCTCCATATAACTAGACTATCACGTCGTTACTTATTAGTAACGACGACAACTTATTAGTTGTCGGTTGTCCATTACAGATACTTAGGTATACGTATGACTTCAGTTTATGAAAACCATTAGAAACTACTTCAAGGTATTCTTGCAAAGAATACACTTGTGTACAAGCAACGTTGATGGCATAATTGGTAACGCTTTCAGAGAAATTCACCCATTAAAAATAATGAACATTGAATTTTCCTCAAAAGCCTGTAGCTATTGTTAGTTAAACACCCTCGAAGTTTCTGCTTGCCTGGTGTAATAGCAAAATTATACGTGTAATATTTTTTTTTCTTATGTTACGCCGATTTGGAATTATTTAAGGTAGTACCCAGATAGCTGTATTTTTTAACCGACTTAAAAAGGAGGAGGTTCTCAATTTGATTGGTATTTTTTTTTAATATATTTACACCGATTACTCTGCCATTTATGATCCGATTTACGTGATTTTTCCCATATTGTGTGAGATGATGTCCCATAAAAAAATAACATTGTTTGGCCCAGTAGTTTTCATTTTATGAACATTTTTACGTCAGTTGTGTGGTATAATTTCATGTATGTTCACCGATTTCTCCTCGATTTGTGGAGCGATTCTCAAATTTTTTTTTTTATTTGAAAGAATATACTTCTGAAATGGTCACATTTAAATTTGGTGAAGATCTGATGCTGATCTTCGGTGATATACAATGGAACTCTTCAAAACTAGATGGTAAATCGGTCGTGATTGCTGCAATCGCTTGGATGTTTATTGTTTACACAACATCATGACGTAACATCACGCCTGTATGCTCTGAGGGGTACGCAGATGTGTACAATACACCCAAATTCGTCAGTTTAGGTATGTTAAGTTCCATTTATTGGGGATAAGCCTATTACCATGACATGTATTTTTAACAATGTAAAATAAATGCATAGCAAATATTTGTATAGGATATTACAACTAAAAATTGAAAAATCAAAAAAACTTTTTTGCAAAAAAATAAAACCGACTTCAAAAAACACAAAAAAGTGAAAAATAACTTTAGCTTCAGAAGTCGGTGACAAAAAAAACTAAATGAATCAAACAAAGGTCACCGATTTTTACATATTGAAAGTTCATCCTTATTTTATTACTGTGTAGGTACCGAATTCATGCTTAAACACAGTTCCCACTGCTGAGGCCTGCTCTCCATGAGGATAGGAAGAAAATAAGGAAAAAAAATTGTCGCAGGGATATGAAGTGCATTAAAAAAAATTGAAAAGAAATAAATAACAGTAATCATACAACAACAACACACTATCTGAATTGCGCAACTTCGTCTGCGTGTGGAGTTTTCCCTATTTTTGCAACATTTTACATTGATATTAAATAGGGCGGAATTTTTCAACCTCACTATATAAATATAGTATGGATAGCAAATTTTACTCAAAGGCAATTCTTTTATTTTTAAAAAGAAACAAATCTGCATTTAAAGATTTTCGAAAATTCGATTGCCACACTCGGGAATCGAACCGACTAATATTCGAATTAATAACATCCTGTACTTCTAAGCCATCGATTGATGGCATAAAAGTAGGGGCAATCATATGGATTAAATCTCTCTAACAAATATGACAAATTAAATGGAAGGAAAGCCATGAAATCTAAACTTCTTTATTTAATGGGATAAGATAAAGCACTTTTACTCAAAGGTTCATACGATTACTTATATATGGAAAGGCATTTGCATAATGGGGTTGATGACACACCAATCAATTGAGATACTTTTTAAGAGCTGTCAAAACGCGGTTCTCTTATAGATTTTGTATGGCAATAGAAAACTGTGACGTCACTGTTTATTCAACTCAATGACTCAACTATTTATTGTTTTCAAAGTAACTAAAAATCGATATTGGCAATTATTTGAATATAAATCGGGTTTTCAGGCCCAAAATAAAGTGTTTTTTTGAGATTGGTGTCTTGGAATTATTGTGTTATGGTGTCATCTACCCCATTATGACTGAGATGAAAATGCTAAGAAGGATTTGTGGTATTACAAGAAAGGATATGATAAGCAAGTACATAAGAGGAAGTCTGAAAGTGGCGCCGGTGACTGAAAAGTTGTGTGGTAATCGGCTGTCGTGGTATTGGTTTGTCATATGATGCGGAGGAATGAAGAAAATATTGAGTACTAGCGGACGTCCCGCGGTTTCACCCGCGTAGTTCCCGTTCCTGTGGGAGTACGGGGATAAAATATAGCCTATGTTACTCAGGGTGAATGTAGCTTTCTAATGGTGAAAGAATTTTTGAAATCGGTTCATTACTTCCGGAGATTACCCCCTACATACAAACTTACAAACAAACGTTACCTCTTTATAATATTAGTATAGATATGAATGTGGATGGGTATAAGAGTAGAGGAAGACCAAAGAAACGATGGTTGGACCGTATAAAGGATAATAAGGCAATAAAGGAGGTGTCTGATGAGATGACGAACTAATAGAGAAGAATGGAAGATGAAGATATACTGTGCTGACCATAAATTAATTGGGATAAGGGCTGATGATGATGATGAAGAACTAAAGTTTGTAACTTCGGATGTAGGGGGTAAACTTCTATTACGAAACTTTCTATGTATGTATGTAAATGATTTATTCATTGCAAATTATACAAAACTTACATTAGTAACACTCTGCCAAACTGCGCAGCAGTTTATTATCAGACAATACAATTTTGTGCTCTCATTTTCACACTAGTCAATACATACACTGTTTTTTTTTTTTTTTTTTTTATTTATTACTAACACACATGCAACTATTTACTAACATAACGATTTATGACCTCTTAAAATATACTGCTTATTTCAGATCGCTAAAAAAATTAAAAAAAAAAAGAAAAATGATTGACAAAAGAACTGTTATAGACTTTTCCAATGTTATCTGGAATTTAGTATTCTTTCTAACATGCTTCTTTTTAATTTATTTTTAAAATGGTCTCTAACGGTTAATCCCCTTGAATCCGAGAGTCATAGCCTATTTAAAAAAATAAAACAGGACGTTAACGTGGGATAATTTTCGCAAGCGAAGCCGCGGCCCAAAGCTATTATTACAACATAAAAGCAGTCCATCCTACACAGTTCAATCTTCCTTCAAAGAAAGTCACATTTTCTGTTGAGATTGGACAAGAGTTCCAATTCAATTACTTTAATTCCTTCCTGCGGAGTTAAGGGTGAAGAAAATGTGATTACTTTTTTGCCCATCCTTAGCAGTGTCCGCCCCTGACTTCTACGCATGTAGCTGGGTTTTATAGTACAAGCGAGGAGCGTTTAAGACAAACAAACACAGTGCACAAACTTGACTGATATCCAAAAGTCCAAAGTCAAGGTTTGTCAACGTGCTATGGAGCACAGCGTCTAAGGTAACAAATTAACAGATCGTATTTGTAACACTACACTGCGCTCCAAAACGCAAATCGTTGACGTGGCTCAAAAGGCTGCCCAACCTAAATAGGACTGAGCAGGACATGTCTGTCGCATGCCGAACGAACTGTGGGCTCGTAAGGCTCAGGAATGGTGCCCTGAAACAGTGACACGGGGTCGCGGCAGACCACAAAGGAGATGGCGGGACGAACTGGATGTCTTCCTTGAGAATTGGAAAGAAATAGCGCAGAATCGTGACCGTTGGAAGGAATGGAGGGAGGGGTTTTGCCCAGCAGTGGGATGATACAGGCTAGATATAATAATAATAAACATGGAGAATGTTATGCCCCAATCGCGGCGTATATCAGAACGTAACACGGAGTCAACTCACCCCCTTTTCTCATGGGATATGCAGAAACCACAGAAAGCCTCCAGCTGCGATCCTTTTAAGCTCTTTTTGCCTCGACACGCACGCCCGTTGCCAGTACCACGCACCTGAACATTCTGGAGACCCTCACCAATAAAGTCCGTGTATGTCTCCCGGCGTTGCCCACTGACATCTGCTTTGTACTTTTCACTAATCCTCTCCACATTATCAAACCATCTAAGCATACTCTTTTCAATTTTAGTCACTACATATTCTTTTAAACCGCAACGGTCCATACGACCTCCATAAACCAGTTAGTGGGGTATACGAAACGTCTTGGTAAGGCTAGTCAAACTGCTAAGATTCTACTGTGGGCTACCCATCGGAAATGACTATCAAAATGTACGATTTGCTAAGTCAGTTGCTGGCTCTTGGGCTCGCACATTTTACTAGCCAAAAGCCCGTTACTCATAATGACACTTTTAATAAAAACGCTTTCTGCTATTCACTTCCACGCCACCTAATCCCTTAGAAGTTACCAATGCTTCACACGTGCACACGAGTTTCGTAAGAACGTATAGTAAGGCATACGTGACTCCCCTGCATAACTGCTTCCCTGGTAACCGGGCCCCGTCTCTCTGTTTACGATAAGCAATTTATTTCAAATGTTGCAATTGATAAAGAAAGAATGTGGTGGTGCTTCAAACTTCTTCGAATTCATAAGCGCCTTGTCGCCGCGTCGCCCCGCCGCGCCATCCGCGGAACCCGGGACGCACGGGCTGGCCAGGCTCACCATCCCGTTCCCAGACGGCGCAACGCAGCGACGCGGCGCGAAAGAGAGAGAGAGAGATTGCTTTTACGCCCCTTTTTGGGGAGAATTGTTGTTGTGGATAGATAGATTTATGTTGGTGGTATTATTTGTACCTGGGGCTTGTTCCGAGAAGAATCTTCAATATGTTGGGAGGTTTGCTTCGCATTAATCAGCTTTTAGTTCTTACTAGGTCGCACCATGATTCAGCTCGCCATCTGTAGTTGAAAATTAAATTGATTCCCACCATTCTATACATTGTAATATAAATACATAAATGTTTCTGGTGTCTTAGGTGTGAGTCCATAGCACAGAATATGTTATACAACGTACATATCTTGCTAGGATAAATTCAGTTACATGCTCTACGAGATCCTAGTCACCGTAGTATGTTGGGTATAAAGAGGAGACCGCAGCCAAGTCTGCTAAATCAACCTCTTGCCATATCCGTTTCTATCACAGATCCATCTCTTAATATACGAGGAAACCGCAGCCAAGCCTGCTATTAACCTCTTGCCATATCCGTTTCTATCACAGATCCATTTCTCATAATTTAACTCTGTTGTATGTACTATATACCCTCATATTACATACAACACTTTACAACAATACGCTTGGGTATTGAGGAGGAATCGCACAGCCCAAGTCTGCCAATTAACCTCCTAATGTAACCGACTTCCAAGAGCATCAGAAACCTTTGGAAAAGATAGGAAATTTAGAATCTAGGCATTTATGTGGGGAATCACTACACTATTGTCTTAGTGCTACCACTTAGCTCATATTTCTCTCAGATGAGTCGCCACCGTGCTGGACGCCTCCATCATAACGCTAATCACTTTACTTTGCACTAATTATTAAATACTTATTGAATTAAATACTTCACATTTGGTGTAGGTAGTCCCAAAGTACCGGCAAACGCCACAGACTACTTAACGTCATAACCATGAACTATAAATACTCTTTATCTGTGGTGATCTCTTTGTGAGTTCAATGTTGCCAGCAGCAGATCACCTTATGCAATTACATATGACTAGTTTGTTACACGTTTCGCTTCAACAATATTAATTTGACTCTGTTACCTGTTTACTTCGCGAACTGCACGTCGCGACACTCCCGCCCGAATATTCTTAGAGCAGGGTTAGTAAGTTACGCGTCCACTCTGCAATTTTCTCCAGAGCTCTGGTGGCCGCGCCTCTTCTTTGTTTAACCTCGTTGTTTACTTGAACTCTCTTCTCAGGTTCATCCTCTTTCTGACTCAATATTTTCTCTCTGACCGTGCTCTCTGATACTTTATCAAAGTCTTCCAATATACTCTCTTCCGTTGGTATTATCGACTCTCTGTTTTCTTTCTCATTTTCTGAACTATCAGATGTATCTTTTAAATTTATGACTTTCACTTCCAATGGTATCAATTCGTGTACCGTTATATTCCGTGGTATCTCGCTTTCTCTTTCTGATGCGTTGGCATCGTATTCTATTTCTTCATTGTCCTCCATTTCCAATGGATATAAATGAGTTAAAGATCTTACAAACTCCTTATTTCCAACTTCGACCTTCGCAACTCTGCAAAGTCCGTCAGAACTTTTGACCAATGAAGTAATTTTTCCAACTTTCCATTCTTCTCGATTTTTACTATCTCCCTTTATCTGAACAATTTGTCCTACCTTCGGGATTAATTTTGCCGTGATTCTAGGTTCTTTGACAGAATGTCCATATCGTTCACGCAGACTTTGTAAATATCGATTTGTGAACATGTCCTTAAATTCATTGAGGATAACTAAACCTCTTTTCCAAGCCTTGATAAGGTCGGATTTTGTTGTAGTACCTTGTACTAGAAAGTCTTCGGTTGAACCTTCCATCGTTATGCATTTTCCCATAGTTAAGAAATCAGACGGTTTTAAAATATGAACCAATTCAGAATCGACACAAGTTAATGGTCTTGTATTAACTGTTGCTTCAATTTCTTTCACTAATGTAACTAATTGACTATCCGTCAGCATGTGCTTTCCAATGTTCTTCTCATACAATTCTTCACTATTGCAATTAATCTTTCATAAAATCCCCCGTACCAGGGAGCTAGTTGGGGTATGAACCTCCAACGAATTTCGTGTTTAATGCAATAAGAATTTGATAGTATTTCTGACATAAGCTTAAAATTTGTAGCATTATCTGATGTGATTATTTGTGGTACACCTCTTGTCGATATCATTCTTCTCAAAGCATGAAGTCCTTCTTCTGCTGTGAGATCTTGAACAACCTCTAAATGCACCGCCCTGACTGCTAGGCAAGTGAAAAGTGCTATCCAACGTTTACTTGTTTCGTTTCCATGTTTAATTAGTACAGGGCCCATGTAGTCCAGGCCTGTAAATGTAAACGGTGAAGTGTAATTTACTCTTTCAGTGGGTAACGCAGGGGTTGGTGGTAGCTTGAACGGTCCCCCTCCGTGTTTCTGACATCTAGAACATTTCCTTATAACCTTCTGGACTTGGCGTTTTCCGTGTGGAATCCAAAAGGCTTGACGAATTATAGCGAGGGTATGGTTAACACCTACATGATGATTGTCGCTATGAGTCTGGGTGATAATTTTGTTAGTGTAATCACAATCTTTTGGAATAAGTATTGGATAACGTTGGTCATACGACCAATCCGTATTTTTTAAACGTCCTTTGCAACGTAAAAGTCCGTCTACGTCCAGAAATAGTCCAAGATTAATTTTTAAGCTTGTTTCTTTCCCTTCTAGTTCTCTTGGAAAGTGTTCGGCTTGTAGCTTCTTGAGCTGCTTAATTTTGTCACCCTTTTCTTCACTTATGTCTACATCTATCTTAGTTTGGTTACTTGTATGGTCTTCTTGATTTTCCACACCGAGTGTATTTTCTGTATCCATTTTATATTCTTGTGACTCTTTCGGGAGACCCTCCCCCGCACAAAGAGAAGAAACTTCTCTGATTCCTGACGGCCAAGAATCTGGATGTTGTAATATAAACTGAGGGCCAGTCAGCCATTTTACTCTATCTTCTTTAGAGCTGAATGGTCTTGTGGCAACATCCGCTGGATTTAGATCCGATGGAACATGTCGTACTATAAGGTTTTTATTTCTTTTATCGACTCTTCTGGCAACGAACGGTGTGAGGAGTTTGTCCGACTTGCACCAGTCGATAACAATTTGACTATCAGTCCATAACGTTTGACTTGTGATGTTAAATTGTAAAAATTGTGATACATATTTGATCAGCCTAGTTCCAATTAATACGCCTAGTAACTCCAACCGCGGTATTTTCAGATTGTCTTGATCTTTCAAAGGAACTAGCCTTGATTTTCCTAGAACAAACTTTACTTCCTTGCCGTTAACTATGTAGATTACAGCTGCATAGGCTTTCGAAGAAGAGTCTGTGAAGCAGTGAATTTGACAAGTACTTGTAGTAGCATCACTGAAGTAACATCTGGGCAAAGATATGTCCCGAACCTCATCTAATTCTTCACATATCTTTGACCAATCGGTTTTTAATGTCTCAGAAAATGGTGAATCCCATTTTACCTTTTCCTTCCAAAGATTTTGTATGAACAGTTTGCTAGACAACAGTGACGGTACAGCAAATCCACACGGATCATAGATTGACGCTATAACTTTTAAGACACCTCTTTTTGTAAATTTCGGTTCACTAATAACCTTATCTTTTAGTTGAAGTGTGTCTTCCTTTAGTTTCCAGTTTAGTCCAAGAACCTTGATCTTATCTTCTTTGCAAGATTCAGGCACTTGTTTTATAAATTCTTCAGAGTTGGAACTCCAATCTCTAAGATTCATGGATAGTTGGTTGAATATCTCTTTAGAATTCTTATAAAGTTGAAGTGCTTCTTTCATTGTTTTTGTTCCAGTAACGACGTTATCAACGTATATGTCTTTAGTTAATTTCTTAATCTGTTCATTGTCCGAACTTTGTAAGTGTAATCTGATTGTTGCATTAAGCAAAAATGGGCTTGATATAATGCCAAATGGAACTCTTGTAAATCTTAAGTGAAGCAGATTATCTTCTGTAGCGGGTTTCTTTGTATCCTTTAACCATAGGAATCGAGTTACATCGCGATCCGGTTTGTTGAGTGCAATCTGTAAGAAAGCCTTCTCGACGTCTGCACATATACCTATTGGTTGACATCTGAACTTTATAAGTAATCCAGTCAAATCCTCCAGCATCATGGGTCCACAATACAAGCATTGATTTAAACTTTTGTTGTCTTTTGTTTTGGATGAAGCGTCATAGACAATTCTCATAGGCTTGCCAGGTACTTTCACCCCATGGTGTGGAAGGTAATGAACAGGATGTCCTACTGTTTGATCTCTCAGATCAGGTGCAACTTCAATTATTCCTTTCATCATTTGATCCTTTAATGTGTCTTCATATGCCAATAACGTGGACGTATCTAGCCTCTTCAACAAGTTGACGAGACGACCATAAGCCAATCCAAAATTCATATGCAGAGCAGGAGGGTACTCAATCCAGGGCCAGGATACTGAGTACCTGTTGTCTACATATTCAGTAGTTTCATTGAACCTCTTTACAGCCTCATCTTCTCGATTTTCCCTCGGGGAATCGGTTATGCCAATGGATTCAAGTTCCCATAAGCTCTTCATGTTAGTCTCGATCAGTGGCAAGTCAGGTTCGTTGAATAACATGTCCACATTAGACTGGAAGTATGTCACCACCGATAGTTCCTGAATAGGACTGGAATCCATTTTCCCACTTAGTATCCATCCGAGGTCAGACTGTACCATATACAAGTTCTCCTTTAGTTTAATTTTATGTTCTGAGATAAGTGAAAAGTAATAATCATTACCAATCAGAATGTCCACTTGGTCTTGTAGAGAACCATCGTCTGCTAGTTCTGATTTATCCTTCCAGTGGCTTAGGTCCTGATGAGGATATGGGACACTATGTGATATCACTGGTACCACATTAGCAAATAGAGTGATAGTCTTATCGGCTCTTGTCCTCAACTGCACCTCAACCACGGGACTGTCTATTTCTTGAGGAGTATTTGATCCAAATGTAAATACAGTTAGTGTGCTTTCTTCCTCAAATTTTAGATTAAGATTTCTTGCAGATTTCTGCGTGATGTATGTTCTTTGGCTTCCGGAATCTAATAGAACTCTGCATGGAAGCTCCTTAGAAAACTCTCCTACTTTATTGGCAGTAACTACTGCCGTTTGTAGAACGGTGACTCCCTTATCTCTTGTGTACAGGACATTGGTTGTCGTTAACTTATCCTGATCTACACTTGAGAATTTAACAGGACATAAAGCACGATTATGACCTAATTTATTGCAATGAAAGCATTCCCTTTTATTTCTACATTCCACACGAGAATGTCCTATTCTTAGACAACTGTAGCATCTATTTTTTAATAGGGATTTTCTTTCCTTTAGTTCCTTGAATTTAGTACATTCGTCGTTGTAGTGTGACTCTTTACAGAAGATACACTGAAGTTTAGACTTCTTCCTAGGTGGCCCCTCCTTTCCCTGGTTTTTTCCAGCATGACTTGCATAATTTTGCTTGTTCCCATTGTTCCTCTGGGAAGCATTTCTCTTATTCTGTTTTGGGTGGTATCGAGCCTTTTCCTGTTTATTTTCATAGTTATTTTTCTGTTGTCTTCTTTGGTCCTCCTTTCTCTTCTGATTTGTATGATCACCCTTCCCTGTAGCGTGGAGTGTCTTTACAGTGTAATATTCTTTCTCATTTAGGTTTTTCTCTTGTGTCAGTCTATTTGCATCTTCACGTGCTGAAATGATAATTTCCAAATATTTCCTTATCTCTTCAATCGATTCTTGCTTTATTTTCAATTTCATTTCATATATTATATCTTCTGGAAATTTCTCCATTACCATAAACCTCAAGTGGTTATGGTTAATATTTTCACCCATTGAATCCAAAACTCTCAAATGTTTTTCAATTTCAGTTAAAACTCTTCGGCAATCTGATACGGTTTTGTCTGCTGGTTTTATTCTGTAGAGTGAGGAATAGTGTGCATCAACCACTTGAGTTTGTTTCCCATATCTATCTTTCAAAGATTGTATGGCTATGGAATAATTTTTATTTGTAATATCTAGCCCGTCTATCACTCCCTTAGCTTCTCCCTTTAAATAATTCTTCAGATATAATAACTTGTCAACGTCTGGCAAATTCCGATTGTGAATATTGGAACTAAATTGGTCCCAAAATTGGTGCCATTCAAGAATGTTACCTTCAAACTGTGGTAACTCCAATTTTGGTAGTTTTCCCGATAATAAATGTTCTTTGTTCTTGTTATTTGTCGTTGAATTTTCACATTCTTCAATTTTTACTTTAAGTTCACAGCAGTTTTCTTCAGCTTCCAGCTGTATTGCAGAGATGGCAGAGATCTCGTCCACTTGTGGTTCGCTAACGAGTCGAAAATAATTGTTTAGTTCCCTCTCCAATCGTTGGAGACAGGTGTGAAGTTTAGAGGATACCACTCTTCCTTCATGCAAGGTTAAGTCATTTATTTCACTAGCGAGTTTACTATTAGTATTTCGAGCACATTCGGACAGAGTTTTAATTTTATCACACAGGCCTCGAAGAATAAGGAGCATGGCTTCCTCCATATTGACGTCCTGTAATATAATATTACACTATCTAGGTACAGCTGTAAATTGTTATACAAATTTAATCATAATGTAACATGTTTTGATTAGAACCACCTATTTTTTAAAAACAAGGAATAACAAATTAATGTTTGTATTATTTACTGAAAAAATTCTGATTGCTTATTTAATAGCAAAAACCCATAATTGAATTGTAATAGATCACACATCATACATACAGGGTAGGTATTTAAAAAATTTCATTACTTTCTTGAAAGTAGAATTTCAGAAATTCAACTTCCCTTTCAGGAAAACTTATTTACTATCTTGGAAATAATCATCTCCTTTCAGATTTATTTAGGTGTTATGGGTCACCCAGTGCAGGTAAGTAAATACCACTTAATACTTTAGAATGCTCATAACAAAAATACTCAATCACCAAGTGCACATAATCAAGCATAGAATAGATAATGGGCACTGTAAGGAAACATCACTCTTGTTATACAGTGTGTCTTCAGCTAACACACTACTATGTACTTACAGAGTACAAACCATAATCTCTCTTATATCATTTATTGGTATGTATTGATGACACCGCTGCCTAGTCAGCAGTGCCTCTGTTCGCATAACTTGGGTATGTGGGATTGAGCCCGGAGCCCCATCCTAGACAAACGTTTGTGTACCTGAAGTACTCATTCACAGTATGTATTGACTACCGAAATCCTTAGTACCGGCTTAGTCAGTCTAGGACCAAGATGTCCACTCAAGCATTTATATAATGTGAATAAGGTAGCCAGACAGATAAGGATACTCATCCAATGTCAAGGTATAGGATTATAAACTATTACTCACTTCCAATGTTGTCTTCAGATTAACTTGACTTTACTAGCTATTTCTTTAGCTGTAGGCAGTTTAATATACTTAATCTCCTTTTTTCGGTGACAGTTACCTCCAATGACTAACAATTCCGGTCCTGTTGGAAGTGGGTGGAAAGATAAGTGTACAGGTTTTATCACGTAGGTGCCAAGCCTACCTACTTATTTCTTTAAACAATTTATTTAATTTTGCTATTGTTGTATGTATGTAGGCGGTTATACAGTGAACCCTCGAAGGTACTAGCACAATCTGTGCTTATTTTTAATTTAGATGCGTCGAAGCCCGAAATGGCGCGGTCCCACAGACAGGCTTTACATACTCGCGCAAGCGTGGGTCATGACCGCCAAAATATGAAGGGATATCGCCGGGAGAGTAGGGAGATTTACTGATACATGTAAATCTAGGTAGATAACAGAGTATTTACCAATTTCACACATAGTATCATACGAGCTGAGAATACAAATTCGAAATTGTAATCAACACACATCTAAACTGTACTGACCTTTTTGTTCTTTCAAACACTCTTATTTTATTCCCGACGTGGGGTAAATCAATAAGCCGTAGATATTTCGTTCTCACAAACACTTGCAACATAAAACTTTTGAAAACGTCAGGTACGAAAACTTTCGTGCAAACATGGCGACAAGAATTTATTGTCTCTGTCAAATTTGCTCCACTTCCGGTTTGTGCTCCAAAGTTGCAAACTTTGACAAATCGTTTCCAACTTCCGCCTTATATTAAATACGTATTAAGACTTGTGGAGTCGTATCTTTGCAAGTTAATGAATACAAATGATCGAATCCCTTACATAAATCATAACACGATTATATAAACAACATCACCTAGTTTATTTCACAAAACAAAGAAATAAACTTATCAACTTATATTTCATTTCAACAACGAGTAACGCCATCTAGGTTATTTATCACACCGATCTATCACCTCGGATGTTCAGCGAAACTTACTTTTTTACCTGTGATAGTTAATCTTGAGATAATTACATTGGGTAATATTCAATAATATCAGAGTCAATATCAGCGAAACGTGTATCAAACCTATTCAACATTTTAGCATATTCATCAACCTTTGATGCAATAAGTTTTACACAGAGCTTTCACAGATGGCAGCACCAGTAAGAACTCAGAATTTTATTTTATCCAATTCTTGTTTATATAATTTTGATATTGATTTTTCCTCTCGGATCCCAGCATCTCCACCATGTCGCCGCGTCGCCCCGCCGCGCCATCCGCGGAACCCGGGACGCACGGGCTGGCCAGGCTCACCATCCCGTTCCCAGACGGCGCAACGCAGCGACGCGGCGCGAAAGAGAGAGAGAGAGATTGCTTTTACGCCCCTTTTTGGGGAGAATTGTTGTTGTGGATAGATAGATTTATGTTGGTGGTATTATTTGTACCTGGGGCTTGTTCCGAGAAGAATCTTCAATATGTTGGGAGGTTTGCTTCGCATTAATCAGCTTTTAGTTCTTACTAGGTCGCACCATGATTCAGCTCGCCATCTGTAGTTGAAAATTAAATTGATTCCCACCATTCTATACATTGTAATATAAATACATAAATGTTTCTGGTGTCTTAGGTGTGAGTCCATAGCACAGAATATGTTATACAACGTACATATCTTGCTAGGATAAATTCAGTTACATGCTCTACGAGATCCTAGTCACCGTAGTATGTTGGGTATAAAGAGGAGACCGCAGCCAAGTCTGCTAAATCAACCTCTTGCCATATCCGTTTCTATCACAGATCCATCTCTTAATATACGAGGAAACCGCAGCCAAGCCTGCTATTAACCTCTTGCCATATCCGTTTCTATCACAGATCCATTTCTCATAATTTAACTCTGTTGTATGTACTATATACCCTCATATTACATACAACACTTTACAACAATACGCTTGGGTATTGAGGAGGAATCGCACAGCCCAAGTCTGCCAATTAACCTCCTAATGTAACCGACTTCCAAGAGCATCAGAAACCTTTGGAAAAGATAGGAAATTTAGAATCTAGGCATTTATGTGGGGAATCACTACACTATTGTCTTAGTGCTACCACTTAGCTCATATTTCTCTCAGATGAGTCGCCACCGTGCTGGACGCCTCCATCATAACGCTAATCACTTTACTTTGCACTAATTATTAAATACTTATTGAATTAAATACTTCACATTTGGTGTAGGTAGTCCCAAAGTACCGGCAAACGCCACAGACTACTTAACGTCATAACCATGAACTATAAATACTCTTTATCTGTGGTGATCTCTTTGTGAGTTCAATGTTGCCAGCAGCAGATCACCTTCTATCTATCATGGGGTTTTGGTTTCCGCACTTAGTCCCTAAAGTGGACCATTGTGCGTGAGCCGTGGTGGCCGTTCACTCCAACCAGCCCACCTCCCTCCAGAAGCAGATTAAACTTCCCGGTCTTCTCAGGGCGTCCGCAAGGGATCTTGGTGTTCCCAGGGTCTCCTCGCGAATCTTGGTAACGCCAGTGCACTCTAGGAGCACATGCGCCACCGTTTCCTCCGCCTCCATGCATGCTCTGCACAGGGGACTGTCAGTGATTCCTAGGGTGTGGAAGTGTTTATTTAGTGAACAGTGTCCAGTGATGGTCCCCGCCACCAGTCGTAGGCTATCTCTGTCCAGGCGCAGAAGGCGCCTGGTCAGCTTTGTGTCCAGGGATGGCATAGCTTCCTTGGATTGCCTACACCCTGGTGCCGAGGTCCACCATTTCTCCGCTTGTATTCGAGTGTGTTCCCTTAACCAGCTTCTTAGTTGCTTGAAGGGAATAGGCACAATGGGCTCGGGTCCGTAGCAGATCACCTTATGCAATTACATATGACTAGTTTGTTACACGTTTCGCTTCAACAATATTAATTTGACTCTGTTACCTGTTTACTTCGCGAACTGCACGTCGCGACACGCCTAGTATGTTTCTTGTATTCTTACTTGGAAAAAGGTGATAATTTTATAGCTTTGAGGTCTTGGTCACATTGCCAGCAGTGACATAATGCAGATGGTATGAAAATAGGGTGGGGTTACTATGAAAATGGACCCATACCTACCATGGTGTATCGTATTACCCAGTACCAAACTGGTAGCTGAATCCGGTTATACTGGAAGCCGACCCCAACTTATTTGGGTAAAGGCTAGGCCGATGACGATGATGAAAAAGTATGATCAAGGGTGATTGTTATAACAACCCTTTAATTAAAATTCTCTTCATAAAAGGTAGGTAGGTGTCTACAAACAATACCTATGTCAAATTATAACAAGCTAATTTTGTATACGTCTTATGATTAATTTTAATGAATGACTTTCATTATTTTTACCCGACTGAGAGAGGTCTATACAGGGTGTAAAAGACCTTATCATGATGCCGTCAACCAAGCATTCTGTACATCAAACTAAGTAACTTTACGCAAAAATTATTGCTGGGAAATGACTTTTTTTTTTGGGGTGAAAAATCATGTTTTGTGGTAGAACTCAATGTAGCGCACTCAAAACATTGTGCTGATGGATGGATTGAATAGTACGGGGATCGTGGAGGTGTTTAAAGTATAAATCTTACATTAAAAACTTGTCAAAAAGTTGGAAATCATATAAAAGTGAAAGTGAAAAAAAATCAATAAGTTAGTATATTTACTTTTATTTTTTCATAATGTAGTCTAGGTAGAATCCAAGTTAATTAAAAGAATGACAATGTGAAAACCTTTTTGTACAGAACAGAAAGTGATTTATTTTCATTAGTTAGTATGTTGTTCGGGTCTAGATTAATTAAGGTTTTTGTAAATCTAGATAAATTAGCATTCCGTCGTTGGTACGTCCCAAAACTATTAGAGGGACTTTTTCTTCACATTAGTGACAACCTAAATCAAAATGTTTGTAAGTTTGAATGTAGGGGTCATTTTAAGAGATACTGATCGGAATCCTAGTGGTGGCGGCCCCGACTTACGAACAGTAAGTCGTGGGTTCGGACCCAGACAGGCGCATTACTTGTAATTTATTTCATCAGCACTGCTCTCAAAACGGTGAAGGAAAACATCGTGAAGTAACCGGCATGTCCTAGAACCAAAAACTTCGAAGACATGTGACATCTATCAATCCGCACTGGGCCCGCGTGGTGCTCATAGAGAGGAGGCCTGTGTCCCAGCAGTGAGAACAGTAATAGGCTGATGATGATGATTGGAATCCGAACATTATTTATTCTTCACTAATGCGAAGCTAAATTATCACCAAGTGTAAAATGCTATAATAGTTCGTACTGTATGGATCAGAATGCTGGGCTGTGAAGAAGATGGATGAAAAACGATTGCATATGTAGCGGAGATGGGAATGTTGAGATAGATGTGTGGAGTGACATAAATGGATAAAGTAAGAAAGGCCTATGTCCAGCAGTGGACGTCTTTCGGCTGTAATGATGATGATGATGATGATAATAATAATATAATAATAATAATCTTTATTGGAACAAAAACACATTTTACAAAATGATTGCGTACGTAAATAGCCACATTAGTTACAAAACTGTGTCGCAGCTATTAACTCCCACCTCCAAGAGGGAGACACAGCGTTCCAGTACAGAGAAAACAAATAAAATAGTAAAATTTATAAGTAATAAACAATTAAAGTAGTAAGATAGATGGAGAGGGGAAGGTAAGCCAAAGAAAAGATGGATGGATTGTGTGAGGAACGATGTGGAAGAGAAAGCAGTAAATGATGCCGCGACGTCTGCCAGGGGTGAATGGAAAAAAAATAAAAAAGTAAAATTGAAAAAAAAAGGGATGGATGGTCGATGGATTGCTGACCCCAAGTAGAATGAGACAAGGGTAAGAAGATGATGAAGTAATAGGCTATATTTAAAAAGTTAACCATAACGGCAGCGAAACTGCAGGCGAAAACTAGTCTTAAGTAAAAAGTCCTTGTGGTCCTATTTGATAGAATTTGTAGAGTACATTCCGTGCTACAAGTATTTTTGGAGCGGAAGGGGAGGGGAAGGGGGTCCCATCCCCCCCCCTATTTTTTTTTTTTATTTTTTTTTTTTCGGATGGGAAATCATCAAATAACCCCTCCCGCTCTGGGCGGAGCAGGAGGGAGTGTCAGACTTTTACTGACTAAAACCCATCCATGTTCCTTCATCGCCCTTTGTGTTCCGGGGCCACGGTATCTCTTTCGAATAGTCCCGCAACCCCGGCAGGCATCGGTTCTTGCGGACCCCTTCCTTTTTGCTGACTCTCTTTGAGGCGCGCGTGGAACACGAACGCGCCGTCGACACGGCCTGTCGTCATGAGACGGACGGACGGCGAGCTAGCCCATAGCTCACCGTCCACAGGCCCGCGCCTACGGTGGCCGGGGGCCACGTGGTGGTGGCCCCCGACGCCCGGGGCGTCTCCCGCGGCGGCCGGGACGTTGAGAGGTTCTCTCCCTCTCACGTTCCGCCACCTCCTTCTCTAGCATTACTGCTTCGCAGAAGGAGGTGACGGCGTCCCATTCCGTCTCGCTTCGGACCATGGCTTGCACCAGGGCCGGACGCGAGAGGTCGCCGCCGCCGATCGCCGCTTCGAGGACACGGCGGTGCTCCGCCCACGCGGGGCACACCTCCACCGTGTGTTCCACCGTGTCCTCCGGTCGATCCTCACAATGGAAGCACCCGGGCGTTTCCTCCCGCCCGATTCGGTGCAGGAACCTCCCGAACACTCCGTGTCCGGTGAGGACCTGCGTCAGGCGGAAGGTGAGGACGCCGTGGCGTCTCTCAAGCCACTCCTCAAAGAGGGGACTTATCGCCACTATCGTGGCGTGCCCTGCACGGGGTTGCGACAGTCGCTCTCTCCATGTCGCCATGAGATCCCGCCGGAAGTCTGTCCGCTGAGCGACAATTTGTCGCTGCAGCGGAGTTTCCCCCCGGCGTAGCGCCTCCGCGCGCCATTCATGTAGGCGCGCGAGGACTATCGCCTCTAGATCCCATGGCGGCAATCCGGCAAGGAGGCTCGCCGCCTCGCGGGAGATCATACGGTACCCCCGGGCCAGCCTTACGGCTACTACCTTTTGGGGCGCTTTCAAATAGTGAGCGGCTCGCAGCCTCAATGAACGCGCCCACACCGGGGCCCCGTAAACGGCCATTGACCGCACGACTCCCGCGTAGAGCCTCCGGCAGGAGGCGTTCGGCCCCCCCAGATTGGGCAGGAGCCGCCTGAAGGCAGCCCCAGTCCGTTCCAGTTTGGGGGCCAAACGTCGGAAATGTTCTACGAAGTTCCACCGGCTGTCAAGGACAAGTCCCAAATACTTTAACGTCGACTCAACGCCGATGGATACCCCTCCTACCGTCAGTGAGCCCCCCCCCCACCGCTAATCGGAAATGTATAGATTTTTATTATGATTTTTTTTAGATGCAATAATTTTGTCATAGCAAATGTACCTACATTTTGGGGGTTCAGGGGAGAGAAAGAGTAGGAGAAGGGAAGGGGGACCTCGCACCCCCCCTTTCCGCTTGCCAGAAATGTATATTTTTGTGTTTTATGTTTTTTTATTGACTTTTTTGATATGTCGCCCTAAAACAAATAAAAAAAATAACTAAATATAGATTTAACATTTTTGACCTAACCTAATCCGGTCAAGTTGGTCTGAGTCGGATTCCGGACGCGCTCCCGCCAGACACTCTCGCTCACCCCTGAGGAGCTCCCTCGAGCATCTGGCTCCCGCAATTATAAAAAACACTCTAGGGGTAAGGACCACAAGACCACGTGGGGTCGGGGTGCCCTGTGTCGGTTCTAAGGCCAAGTCCTGTCTGTGTATTTAATTAAAAATAATCTATTATATTTACCTTTATTGTACTTCCTTTACAGTCACAGTGATAGGAAAATCACGCTTTTCACCATCTCTAAAGTAGGGTAGATGTACTTTAGTGCCAACCATAGATAATATACTAATACCGGTAGTTTACGTGAAACTAAACGCAATTTTAGCAGTCAACTGTAAAAATTGCGTTTAGTTTCACGTAATTGTGTTATTTCAACTGTCAAAGTGACAAAATTGCGTTTAGTTTGACGTAATTATGTTTATTTTTGGCCTAAATATGTTCGTTCCTAACCTAAAAATTGGGTTTTTTCTTTATTTATTTTTTGGTTAAAACTGCGTTTCCTATGAAAAAAAAGTGTTGCAAGGGTATCAGTAAGACCCCTAGGATCCCCTAATATTATCACATTTCCTCCAGCGAGGCAGCACGTTTTAAAACCCAACCCCTGAAATCCACGCAAACCTAAATATGACCACTGTAAAAGAGGAAATACAGGCCTTGACAAGAAAATATCAAAAACGGCTGGAAAATCATCCGAACGTACTTGCGGCGAGTCTAATGAAGCGCAGCTATCAAAAACGTCTTAGGAGAAAAGACATACAGTAGTGGAAAACCCTTGCGTAAATACTATGAGTAGCTCTCCCCGCTGGGGGAAGCTCTTGACCTGACAAAACCTCACAAAGTATCTGCTTATAGTATACTACTGATTGCAGATATGCACAGAAGAAAAAAAAATGGCGTTGCATATCGGGTATTGTCGTTAAAAAAAAACCAAGATGGCGGTTTTAGCTGCGATTTTGGCCACGCGCCAAAAGACCCTTGTACCCCCAATACCAGGGCTTATCTACTGTCCTGGAATTAAGGAATGTTCTAAACTATATTCCGTTATAAAAAGGAAGTGTGTAAGTTCCGTTATCTTCCCTTTATTATTTTATAAAAGTTGTTTAAACAAAACTATGACTTTTCTTAACAACTATAAAAATGTTGTTACGGTTCTAACCTAAGGAAAACAAAAGTGTGGAGCAAAGTCGCGTCGTCACATCTAGGGAGAGGACAAAGTGATGAGCGGAGCGGACTGTTATAGTGAATTACAGTAAATTACAGCTACAATATTTGGAACTAATATTATGTCTGATAGCCGTGTGGTATCTGGCAGAGTAGAATAGAACCAACCCATTACACTCACGGGTGTCGTATAAGGCGACTAATGTCCGAGGCAGAACACCTTGCGCCTCCGTAGACCTGAGAATGGGCAGCAACGTTTTCTGTTAGTCTTTCATCACTGCGATCTCCAATCCGCCTGCCAAGCGTGGAGATTACGGCAAATTCCTCCCCTCATGGGAGAGGCTTATGTCCAGCAGTGGACGTTATGGGCTGTTGTTGTTATTGTTGTTATGTCTGAACAGTATCTTGAAGATGATTGCTTCACCTGCTGATTTCCCAAACCAACAGAGATGGATGAATATCATGTTGGGACGTTAGATGTCAGCTTACGCAAGCGCAGGATTTCCTCCCATCATGGGAGAGGCTTATGTCCAGCAGTGGACGTTATGGGCTGTTGTAGTAGTAGTAGTAGTAACAAGCGCAGGAGTTTGTTGGTGTCTGGCGGTAGCCTTACAAAGATGAGGGTGACGGTCTGGCTCGCCGATTGATTGATTTTTTATTTTTATTGTTGATTTATTGTTTTTCTTTTTATTATTTTATTATGAAATTTTGCTATGTGAATGTCTAGTTATTTATTTTGTAATTCGCTTAGTTGTGTTTAGTTTATGAATTAGATAATTTAATGATAATATTTTAATTCACTTCTACGTTTTTGTGATTTGTTATCATTGAATTGTTATTGTATTGTGTTTTTATTTGATTAATATTATGTAAATTTTATTTTCATTTTTTTATGTTGTTTATTTAAATTTGAATTTATTTAAATAAATATTATAAAGAGGTAACATTTGTTTGTAAGTTTGTAAGTTTGTATATAGGGGGTAATCTCCGGAAGTAATGAACCAATTTTAAAAATTGTTTCAATGGTAGAAAGCTACATTATTCGTGAGTGCTATAGGCTATATTTTATTCCCGTATACTCCCACGGGAACGGGAACTACGCGGGTGAAACCGCGGGACATCAGCTAGTCTAAAATAAACGTTTAATAATAATTACAGCAGCCACGGGAATGGACTTGTGCCCGGTTGATGGCAATAGGCTCGCCCCCTTTTACATGGGACTTTAACATAACTAGCGAAATGGGGGTTGTACTCTAGGTAGACCTCTGCGTAACCCTTGTGGAATAACAGGCGTGATGCTTTGTTATGTAGCAGAAACGAAAGATTATGGCTTAGTTCTACTGCTTTTTGAAGTTTTTAAATTCTAACAGTGTGTAAACAGACCCTTCACGAAGCCAATAACCAAGCATAGTACATAAAACTAAGTATCTTTACGCAAAAATTGTACAACAAACTGTTAACCTAATTAAATTTGTTACCCTGTCCCACTAAGGTGCGACCCTAAGTGTACGAACACAGTGGCCGCTCGAATCAAGCATGCGGCGGGGCGGCGCGTGCAGCGTTCATGTTAAACACATGTATTTATACGTGAGTGGCCACAGTAGACGCCCGCCGCGTTGGTCGGCAGCTCGACGCCCCGCAGAACGCGCCGCCCGACGCTATTGCACTGTGTACGAGTACGAACACTAATAACTCTTAACGCTTGCTAAGTGCTGACTCCAATAAGTGGGTAGCGCAAACTGTACAGTTTAACTATTAAATGCTTTATGTTTCAGAATAAACAAGATTATTGAAGTATTAGGAACTTGGAGTTACGCCTTGACATGGTTATAGTATTTAAATAGTTCGATACGAAGGGTTTGACGCAGAATGTGCATAAAGCAAAATGTGCAAAATGAGCACTTCTCAAAATGAGCACTACAAAAATAAAAACCGTTTGCCTACTATATTTTTTATTATTTTGCACGATTTTTGGCTTGAACTTACAACTTGGTTTTAATGTTTTGCTATGTTAGGCTTAACTATGTCCTCTGAGTTTCTTTCGGCTGTTACTTCTCAGAGTATTCAGGTACAAAATAACGGTCCCATCAAATTAAAATAAAGAAACTAAAATTTGACGTGTAAAAGTGTAAAAACCATCATCATCTGCCTAGCCTTTTCCCAACTATGTTGCAATACCAGTATTTTATATAGAGCGACTGCCTATCTGACCTCCACAACCCAGTTAGTACTGGGTAATACCACAGTAATATTATGATACAGTACTCCAACTTCATAGAAACGGACGAAACGCGAGCTATACCTACGCGCCTCGATCTTGGGGTGCGCTTGGGGCGCAGACAGTCACAGCTGTACCGCAGTGTCGAACGGACGGTGTGTTGTTTTTTTAACAATAACCGCGCGAGTTTTTCTCTAAAAATCAGTTAATATGACGAGTAGGAAATATTGTGCTGTTTTTGGTTGTATGAATTCGTCAATAACGCATCCAGACATAAGTTTTTTTAAATTACCTGGAAACTCTGAAAGTTAAGACTATAAAATAATTTTACTTACTGGTAGGTAGGTACATAATGTGTGTCTTTTTAATGGATAAGTATTTCCTTTTATCTCACGAAAAAAAAGGTGTTTGGATTAATAAATAAAGCGAATAGAGTAACGGAAAGTTATTGAGACGAGTGAAATAGGTAGTTATATGCGGTTCTGAATGAATCATGATATGGTAGGTACCTACCTACTTACGCTTGTGTTAAAACTTCGGTGCATGTGTGTTTTGTTAGTTTGCATAATTCAAAGTAAAGACGTGGTATTTTATTATTAAGTAATAATATTTGTTTATTATCTGTGTTAAAAAAAAAGATTACAATCACAAAACTAAATAGAAACAGAAAGTAGGCAAATGTAATTAAAATGCTGGAGACGGGCAGCCCTAACGCATGTTTACGTACCGCGCGGCTGTAGGCATTTATTTCTATCATGCGGCCGAGTTAAAGTACTGTATCATAATATTACCGTGGTAATACGATATGCGTTGTGTCAGCAAATCAAAAACAAGCAAAGTTTCTCTCTAATGAAGAATTTGCCACTGACGTTTGTCACAACGCTTCAGTATATATCAATAGATGGCGCTGATCACTTTGAGAATATTTTTTTAAGCGGCGTTCTAGTAAAATCCAATGAAAAAAGACTTTACTACGTATTATGTTATAGGTCAATGGTAAAATCTTTTTTCTTCTTTAAGGGTTAAAAAAAAATCTCCTAAACACATGTCAAACTCTTTGTATAGTAAAATTTCTTTATTGTAAAGAACTATAAAGAACCTTTTTTCTGTCAAACATTTTAATCTAAAAAGTCTACTGTTCTTTTGCATCACTGAACTGCACCCCTAGGCAAGTTCCAAACGTTTCGTATCGATTCTCTTTCTACAATCGTAAATGCCTCGGCGTAAGCGATTATAGAAAGCGCTAAATTGGTAGCCAAGTTGACAAGACTGAGTCGATCGCTCGTTATCTAATGTCTGTAGAAAAAAACCTATACTTTAGGTATGGTGAGCGTTCCTACCAAAGAGTTTAGCGATCAACATTGTAGAAACGATAACATTCTATTCTATCATTTTGAACGGGATCCCTTCTTTTTGCATAATGTTCATTTTCCTAATATACTTTGGCATAACTGTTTTGGCATAATTTGTTTTGCCATAATAATACTTTGCCAAATTGTTTTTTGGCATACAGTTTACGTTAATAATCATCTTGAAGGCTAATTTAATTTGGTATAAATTGAATTCGCATAATGTTACTAGGTATAATGACTATTAGCTTAGTAGTATTTAGGCATACAATTAATAGAAATACCGGAATCAAATTTGAGTTATTTCTACGCATTTATTTTCAATAAAAAAGTCAATATGTTGTGCTAAAAAAATTTAGTGACAGAAACAAATCGCTCCAAAACCGACTCCACGTAGTCTTGTCTGCCCTACCCCTAGAGTGTAATTTAAATCCGCGTAGGCGCGGAGGGGTGAGGCGGCCCGCGAGCTGAGGAGCAGGTGGTTTTAACGCTCGCGCTGCCAGCCTCAGCTACGGTGGTGAGCGTAAAACACATCTGCGACGATAAGCTTGCGTGGGACCGCCGGAACCTTGCAGTGCCGGAACCGTGACAGAAACCATGCCTGCTGTATGTTGCATACTGCATGCTTGCTTGCATGCATGGTGTATGCTTGTTTGCATGCTGCATTCATGATGTATGCTTGGAAATATGGTTTTTTTTCCAATCGTCAAAATAAATTGAGATATCCAATCAGGGTCTTTCTAACATTTTAGGAGTTCATTATTATGCTTCTTTGTTATGCCTATAAAAAATATGTTTTAATATCATTATGCGTAAATAAATTATGCCTAAGAATGTTATGCTTAATCGTTATGATGATTAGAGAAATTATGCTTAAAAAATATATGCGTAAATAATGTTATGCGAAAATATAATTAGGAATAACAAAATTATGCCAAGTTATATTAGGTCTTAAAATTTTATGCAAATGGATAGGGAACCATTTTGAACGATGTAAACTTGTCTACGAATTTTCTATTCGTTTGTGTTGATCACGTGATTTAACGTCGAGATGATGTCATTCCCATTCATTTGAATAGTTTTCTACTAGCGTTAACGATTGTAGATTGTCAACTTGGCTAGGGGAGCACCCCTAGCCAAGTTGACAATCTACAATCGTTAACGCAATACTAATCGAAAATCGTAAACCGTAGAAAATCGTAATCGTTAATCGTAAACTTGTAGTTCAGCAGAACTACAAGTTTTTGCATGGTTTTTGCTATTGTTCTTCTGTGTTTTTGCGTTACGTCTGAACTCCTGGTGCGTCGAGTCGAGCTTAGGTTCCTCTGTACTTCAGTTAAGGCTTTGTAGACAAATAAAAACGAACCATTTTATTATTCCCAAGATTCATCAGCGCCATCTAGCTCGTTCATAAAAGCACTGGAAAATTTCCTGTTAGAAGTGAACGCAAATTCCAAAAAGGTAGGTTTTACATTATTATTATGAGCCTTTTGTGTCCCACTGGCAAAGGCCTTCCTTCCCTCTTTCCACTTTTCCTTATTTAGTGCTGTCATTCGCCAGCCCTTGTGAAATAGGGCCAGTTCGTCCCGCCATCTCCTTGCAAAAGCAAATTTTACCCACTTTGAATTTGCTAATAGTACACTGGCAATGCCTTAAAAATTCAACACAAAAAGTTTATGTCATCATCAGTAGTTGAACGACCTCTCGTAAACGTAGGTAGGCGCCAATTCGGACCAGCCATCACAGTACTCGTCCAGGTCACCTCGCTCGCCACCTCTTTGCATTGCGTGGAGAAATAATTCAATACATTTTTTTTTCAACATAATTATGTATTTACCATCATATAAAGAGACAATAGGTACATAAGATTAACAAGATAAAAATACAGTACAATCTTAAAAAAAAAACGAACTAGACATACGTAACAAAAAGTACAGCTACAACAGTTGCTTATAGTCACTTCGGTTAGCTAGTTGAATTTGGTTAGAGGCTTCGAGTTCTTTTGTTTTGTTTCTTTGTTGATAGTTTTTGTCCAGAAGATCAAGCCGAGAAACGAAGTGTTCTTTGGCATTGCCGTCATAGACTTTGTCAAGAAGAATGTTTAGTTTTTCGCAGTTTATGTCGCTGAAATTATGCATGGGCGTTTTCCCTGCTATGTCTGGAGTCTTACAAATTTTCTTAAATTGATTTTTGTCTAAGAGAGACTCCATTTTGTCGAAGAACGTGTAAGACTGTTCTAAAGCCGCTATATGAGCTGCTACCTGCTTGGACGAATCACTTGCACCAAAAATGATCATGAGTTGCTCCCGATTAAATTTTTCTAAAGTTCTATCAAACCATTCGGTGTCTATAAAACCTTGCAACCACGACTTTATTAAAATGTGTATTATTTTACCTGATGTATTTGTAAAGTAGTTTCCAAAATCGCTACAAAATAAATCTACAAGTTCGGAAGGAGTTAAATTTGACAAGAGAGCATCTAATAACTCTACATTCCGACGCAGACTTTTTCGAAGTCCTCCTCGAACTACTAATGGATTAGCGGCTGGTATATCAATGCAATTAAATATTTTAACTATCATGTTCTCGTCAATACTTCTAATCAGCTCAATAATAAAAGAAACAACATCCTTTGCGTTATTTTGTACTGCAAGGCATACAATACAACGTTCATTACAAGTGTTGTTGAGTACATTCATAAAATCGTCAATATTGTTTTTACTTATCACATCTTTAACGAATTTTAGTAGAATTATTGCAATATTATCTAGTTTGCTATTAATAGCTTTAAAAAGCGACTTGGCTAATTTTTGGCCTTCCGAAAGCAAATTCTCGAACATTTTGTTTAAATCTGCGTTATTTATTTCATTAAACATCAGTTGATGGTTTTCTAGTTCAGCATAGAAAAACCTTCGAGGGTCGCCTACTTCAGATTGAAAAAATGTATTAATTAAATACACCCAGAGAGAAGTTCTGCATCGGTACGAATTCAGTTCATCGCAAAGAAACTCAGCAGCCATATATTTAGCAAATGTGTAAAGGTCAAACTTAGATTTATTCTGAATAATTTCTTCGACAAGGCATGATTTTTCTTCCTTAACTTTTATCCCTTCAATAAAATCACGAATTTCGGTAATATCCTTAGTATCGTTAGCATGAAATAACTGTATTTCATCCGTTCCACCAAAAATAACAAGAGATTGAGCATATTTTTTAAACTTTTCTTCCATGAGATCATAACGAGAAACGAAGTTGTCTCTGGTATTGCCGTCATAGACTTTTTCATGAAGAATTCTTAGTTTTTCGCAGTTTATTTTCGTGTTAAAATAATGAATCGGCGTTAGCTCTGCTTTGTCCCGAGTCATGCAAATTTCCTGAAATTGATTTCTATCTAAAAACGATTCTAATATGTCAAAAATCCAGTAACACTGCTCCATTGCTGCTCTATGAGCTGCCACCCTGTTCTGCCAATCTCTTGCACTAAAAATGGTCATGAGTTGTTCGCGATTCAATTTTTCGAAAGTTTTATGAAACCATTCGGTGTCTATATCACCTTGCAACCACGACTTAGTAAGAATATGTATTATTTTACTTGATATTTGTATATCGCATGGTAAAGTGTATGTAATTTCTTGACATAACAAATCTACAAGTACAGAAGGACATGAATCTGACAAAAGAACATCTAACAATTCCACATTCCGACACAGACTGGGTCGAAGTTCACCTCTATCCACCAATGGATTAAAGCTCGGGAAATCAGAGCAATTGAATACATCAATTATCATTTTATCATCAATATCATTAATCAGCTTAATAATAAAAGCAAGAATATGTTTTGCCCGCCTCTGGACTGTCATACACACAATACAGTTAAACATGAAGAAAGATTTGTGTTTCTCGGTAACCATTTCAATAAACATTTTAAGGTTATTCTTACTTAGCGCAGCTTTGACAAATTTGAGTAAAATTATTGCTATATTATATAATTTGTCATAAATAAGACAATAAAGCGTCTTTTCCAAATCTTGGCGCTCCAAAAGCAAAGTCCCAAACATTTCGCTTAAATCTGTAATGTATGTTTCATTAAACATGAGTTGATGGTTTTCTAGTTTGTGATTCAAAAACCGTAGCGGGCCGTAATGTTTAGACTGCAAAAATGTGCTTATTAAGTACAGCCAAACAGAACTTCTACAATGGAATGATTTCAATTTATCGCAAAGAAATTCTGCAGCAAAATATTCGGCAAACGTGTAATGGACAAATTTAGGTTTATTCTGAATTATCCTTTCGACAATGCCTGTTTTCTCGTCCCCGACTTTTATTTCTTCGATAAAATCGCGCAATGTCTTCATATCGTTAGTGTCAAATAATTGTATTGCATCCGTTTCACCACATATTACATGAGCAGCAATTACTTTATGAGCATATAAAAATGCAGTTCGCTCAGTATCCACCAACTTCCTCATGTCAGGATCATTGATACACAACAGGGGTTTTTTCTCTCCAAAACGTATCTTGAAAAATTTTGACTCCACTAATAGTTTATAAATTTTACTTAAATTAACGTATTTAGGGTCAAATGAATCATTAAAATAAGAATCTTGAAATAACTCTGCTGCCATATACAAATGTAATGGTATGTCAAGAAAATTTTTTTCTACCACAAGTCCAAGCAGGTGACGAAATTGCTCAACACAATCTAGCTCACCTTTTTTTCTAGGGAAGCGGTCAAGTTTGTTTGAGCCGAACTTTCTTAAAAACATTTTTTGTAAGAACTCCAACTGATTTTCAGAAGACAACGGTTGTATAGTAAAAGAGAAAGTTTCCAAGGCATTTTCTAACTGGTGAAGAACGTTGTATAAACGGCTAGTTATCCACAAATGTTTAACTTTTGACTTCTTAAAAATATTAACTAATTGAATAAGCTCATTCGCAAAATCAGGACATATCTCATCAAACCCATCGAGTAGTAAGACAACCCGATTTTTATTATAGCAATAAATAAACAACTCAATTTCAAATAAGTTTGATTCAGTTACATTCAACTCTAATTTGTTTTTTAAAACAATTTCGTCACCTATGACAGAAACAAGATCAATAAAGATCTCGAATCCTGCTCTTCTCTCTTTAAAAGCATTGAATCCAATAACTTGAAACAAAAATTGCATAGCTTCTTTTAAGTCAATGGTAGTTTGGCTTTCTTTTATTCTTCTCAGTACATCGGTATGGTCCAGTAAATTAATTTTTGAAATCCACAGCGCCGGATACTTATCTTTAGTATTTATTGCTAAATGAGTAAGTAAGGAAGATTTGCCCATGCCAGGTTCGGCACTTATTATAACGACTTTTTCACTCACATCTTTCAACGTCACGGGTTGCAATGTGTTTGCTGAGTGTGTACCCCTGCTAACGTGATTTAATATATTCAGTAATTTGCCTCGTGATTTTTGCCAGACAAGACGTTTTTCGTACTTGTAACTGCCTATTAAGCTAAACCAATGTACATTACAATTTCTATACGTATTGATGAATTCATCAAATTCGTCTCCGTTATCAGCAATCAAAATGATATCCTTCTTAACAGGTGTGAAATCATCATCCAATTCGTTAAATTTTACAACATTAAACTGATCGTTTGTTTGAACACTCGGATCTAATGTAATGTAACGACTTATGTGTTCATTTATATACACATCTTGTATTTCATCATAAGCCGGGTTATTAAGGAAATTGCCTATCGTTATTTTTTCATTGTTAATAATCATGTATAATACTTGCGAATTAATAAGACAATTCGATTCGTCTTTAAATAAAATACCAAGTGGTATTTCTTTTCCTTGGAACACAATATATCTCTCTTTTAGCAACATAGTACGTATTGTATCTGCTAGATCTTTAAAGCCAATTTGATTGTCAACTCTTTCAACGATGTCCTCAGTCACTATTTTTTTGATCTGGTTAGACAAATTGCCATTACAAATAACGATTATTTTTCCAGCAAAGTGCCTAATCAATAAATGGATGTCTGTAACATCTTTACTTTTACATACAATGATGAGTGTAGCCAATTTGGATTATTTTATCTCTGCCTTGACATCAACAAAATAATTTCCGATCCCAATATAATCCAAATCAATAAAGGTATAACCGTTTAAATTCCGTTCTTCAAAATATTGCATTAATTTCATAGTAGAAAGTGAATTTTCTTCAGTAATTATGCTCAAGATTTTTTCTTGCCCGCCAAAGAAACCATCGAATTGCAATAATTCAAGTGCAGTATTTTTGAATTTTATTTTAGGCAACGCGTTTTTTATTGTTTGGGTAAAATTAAAATTAAGAATGCTCAATAACGGGCTATTTAGGATATCTTTTTCAGCGTCGAGGAAGTAGTTACAAGATTCGGTCAAGTATGAAGCACTAAAAGGTTGTTGCCACCATTTTTGTACGCGATCGTGTATTTTTAGGAAAATTGCGTCAGCTTTTACTATCCTTTGCCTGTTTCCACTACCTGCAAAACACTTATCAATCTCTTTCTTTAAAACCGTTTCTACGTTGTCCTCTTTTGCCTGATTTGTGTAAAATGTAAGGTTACACAAAAACTTTTTGATCAAATTTTTATCATTTTCTTCATGAACCAAAGCAAGGCGGGGGAAGTGTTGTATGTTTATGTCAAATCTACACTTGTTTGCTATCCCAACGAAAACATCACTTTTCAATTTTTCTAAAAGCTTTAAATTGTCGTCGGATAAGGTATCAACATCGAAATTAAATTTTAAAGCCTTAGTCACGTTATCGAATACTAGCAGGTTACCAACTAAACCACCCAATCTATAGGATTCTAAATCTGTACTTTGTAATATTTTATTTGGGCCAACCATATTATCTTCCACTTTCATCAAAATATTTGCTGCGAATGTCTCAGCCGAATGCGCAAATATTTGTTTAAATTTTGAACAAAGATAATCAAGTTCATTTTCCTGTGTCTCGTTGCTTCCATTAAAACTGAAATTAAGGTTACCAAAATTTAGTGGTACTTTAAATTTCTGTGACATTAAAATGCTCTCTGCTTGGTCTGGTTTTTCAGGGGATACGATTTTACAAATCGTGGCTTTAAATGTTAATAACAAATTGTCATTGCTTGCAAAAAACGATTCCCTAAATTTAGTGTATCGAAAATGATTTTGCGACTCACCCTCTGCTTCTATGACTTCCAAAATGTGTCGCGCAAGAAAAGCGTGATATGTTTTTATTGTACCGTTCATCATCATATTACCGTAATTGTCTTTGAAAATAAACTTTGATAATTGTTTTGCTAAAAGCACTGCACGTGATTTGGCTACAGTTTGCACTAGAAGCTCTACATCTTGATCATCATAATCAAATTGAAATACGTGTGGTATTTTAGTTGGATTTTGATGACCGTCATCATCTGTAAGATCTCTCTTGCTTTCACTTGTGTTTATAAAATTTGTACTTTCATTTGGTTCCACTGATTTCTTTTTTGAAAATTTCTCAAAGGCGTTGGTATAAATAATAAATTCACAGTCCAAGTCCTTAAACTCACCCCTGAACATAACATCGTTCTTTTCTGGCTCGAACATTTGACTTATTTTGATATAACTCTCTAAGAACTTATTTAGACTGAAATCACCGTTTGACTTCATAATTTCTTCGACCGTAAATTTGTCTTTTTCAGGATTATCTCTGTGCTTTGCTTGCACGAATATAATTTTTGGTTTATTTCCTATATCCGAATAGAACCTAAATACGATATCATCGAAAGCATCCATGTTGTCAACGTTCGTTGCAATTAAGAATGGTTTAACTTTATAAACATATAAAGCTCTAAACAAAATCAGACACAACAGTTTAGTTTTATAAAGTTGTCCACTAACTTTCGACGTTCTAGTTCGCTTTTGATAGCAAAATTTTTCCTTTCCGTCTGCTTTTTTTAACTGCTTATTAGGTGGCTGCTGGTTAGATTTATTTTGTTTGTGTTTTTTATTTTTCACTGCACTGCCACTGTTAACATCGGTTGACTGTGTTCGATTTTCAGTGTCACATGTCACAGGTTGGAAGTCTTTCGTATCTTCTCTTTCTTGCGAGCTCTTAAGACCACTCTTTCTTATTAAATTAGTATCAAGTTCCTGCTGGCTACAAGATGGTTTTAATTTGTAATTATTGAATGCTTCCAATTCATTTACAATGTCATTTATTGTGCCAGCGGGGTTATTTGATAAACGAGCAATGTCTAAAGCCGTTTTATTATCATTGTTCTTAATGCCAGTGAGAGCTCCTCGTTTTAAGAGAAATCTGACAACTTCTGGTTCTCCCTTCAGCACAGCGACATGCAACGGTGTATTGTTTTTGCAGTTAGCATCTGTTGCATTTATGTCAGCCCCTCGATCTAAATATTTTGTAACCTTCTGAATTTTTTCATCTGAGTTTTTGTTTTTACGAATACTGCTGAACAGTAAGCTGTTGTTAAGTAGCTTGTCTTCAATTTCTGAATCATTGTAATTGTTCTGCATTCTAATATTTAGATAGACTCAATATATTGTATTGACGATTCTGAAACAATATTGCATTTTATAAAGACTGTTTCATAAGATAATAGATGACAGTGATAGTCTAGTGGTAACCGACGGACTGCGAAGTCATAGGTTTCGAGTTTTGATTCTTCGGGTTCATCTGCGTATTGTATAATTATCACTTGCTTCGGTGAAGAAAAACGTTATGAGGAAACCAGCATGCATGAGGGATATACTTCTCGACGGCATGTAAAGCCAAGTCAGAAGCCCATGGACGGCATAAAAACTCTGACACCAATTTAGACCACTAATCACACGATAAAGAAAGAAGATAAGATATTACACAAGCTTAGACATTGTCCAATAACAACTAAATATATTTCTACACATAGCCATGTTTTTAATTGTAATTCAGCTCTTTAGTATATAACGATTACAATAATTAAATGATTACAGTGATTATGATTGCTAACAACCAAGTTGCATTACAAAGTAATACAAAATGTTTAATTTACCTAAAATACTTCCTCGAGTGCGAACCACTAGAGGTAGAAGATCACTTGTATATCAGGGAGTGCAACTCTACAATAAATTGCCAGATGAGATAAAGGGTGCGAATTCAATCAATATTTTTAAAACTAAATTAAAAAAATATATTCCTCAAAATATCAGAATTAATTAAAAAAACCAATAACAAAATGCTACTAACAAAAGTTGTACTACTGACTAATGCATTTGTATTGTGACAACGGGATCGCACTCTTTATGTCAAGGTAGGGTAATTACGCATAATGGCTCAGTGTGAGATCTTTGGGAGTACCCACGAACCTAAATATGTAATTTGCAATAATTTTACATCAAGTTAATTTGTAAGTCCGAGTGTCGAAGGGCAATGATTAGTTTATACTTTGTTTAAACTTGTTCTCATGTAAGTGAAATGTAAATTTCTTTATGAGAATTAAATGTCTTTAACCAGAAAATAAAAAAAAATTGTCGTGGCCGCGCGGAACCTCTCTGATGAAAACGTGGTCTTCGGAGGTTCGCTCTGTTCAGACTTCAGGTTCAAGCAGATTATATTTTAACTAAATAAGAAGTCGTTATAATTCAGAACATTAAATTGCTAAACACTTTCAATAAGGCGGTCGCCATCTTTCGTAACTGTGTTCATACTGGATTGAAGCGGATTGGGAAATCAAACACTTGTGTAACGTTATGTCGTATAATCACGGTAAACAGTAGGTAGTATATATAGTATATATAGCTCGGGCGAGTGTCGGCGCGCGGCGGTTCGTCAACTCCCGCGTATTCCTTCAGGCGTGGCTATGCGTCGACTAACTAAACTCCCACAGTCCCACGTCGGAGGCGTCAGGCGCGTGAACGGCAGGGTTGCGTTATTGCTATCCCTCTCCTATGCCTCTAGTGCATAGTCGTTAAAGCGAGAGGAAAGACATGCACGGCGACGTCCGGGGTTGAATTGGTTGCGAGACTCCCCCTTCTATACGTAGTCCAGGAAATTGTTGGGTAAAATAAAGTTACAATTATTTGAAAAAACAGCTTTAAAAATAGTTTGAGGTAAATTATAGCCACGATAGTGGCGATCAGTCCCCTCTTTGAAGAGTGGCTTGACAGACGCCACGGAGTCCTCACCTTCCGCCTGACGCAGGTCCTCACCGGACACGGTTGTTTCGGGAGGTTCCTGCACCGAATTGGGCGGGAGGAAACGCCCGTGTGCTTCCATTGTGAGGATCGACCGGAGGACACGGTAGAGCACACGGTTGAGGTGTGCCCCGCGTGGGCGGAGGCACGGTGGTGCCGTGTCCTCGAAGCGGTGATTGGCGGCGGTGACCTCTCGCGTCCAGCCCTGATGCAAGCCATGGTCCGGAGCGAGATGGAATGGGACGACGTCACCTCCTTCTGCGAAGCAGTAATGCTAGAGAAGGAGGTAGCGGAACAGGAGAGTAAGACAACCTCTCAGCGTCCCGGCCGTCTCGGGAGACGCTCCGGGCGTCGGAGGCCGCCGGGCCTGTGGACGGTGGGTTATGAGCGGGCCTAAAGCAAAATCTTCAATCTTTGATTAGATTTTTAGAGTAGTAAATCATGTTCCAATTGGAAAAAAAGTATATGTCAGGAAACTTCATTATGAATGTGATGGTTGACATTGGCGAAAAACATAATAGGATAAAATTTTCTCGATAGAAAACCATCACAAAGTTACCTCTAATTTTCAACATTTTTGGTTTTTATTCTGTTTTGGTGCATGTTACTGAACCATAAACTTGATAAATATTATCACTCATGTATAACCTATAGCTGACATTGGATTCATAGACACAACTGAAGAGGAGGTAGAACGTCTCATCCTCGATCTAAAGTCAGACTGTGCCAGTGGTGGAGATAATATCAGTAATAAATTTCTAAAAACCTACAGAAACATCATTGTACCACCTCTTACAAAGATCATAAACGATTGTCTGCAGAATGGAGTGTTCCCTGACGTCCTTAAAAAAGCCGAAGTTTGTCCAATCTATAAGAGTGGGGACAGAAATCGCATCAATAACTATCGACCAATATCTATCTTACCAGCGATATCAAAAATACTAGAAAAAAATATAAATTCACGGCTAGTTAAATATTTAGAAAAAAATAAACTGCTTTCAGCTAACCAATATGGTTTTCGACAAGGTAAATCAACTGAGCAAGCCGTAAATAAACTCATAGATTTTGTTACTTCCAATTTAGATAAAAAGAAAAAATGCCTCACTATCTTTCTAGATATCGCAAAGGCATTTGATACGATTTCTGTAACCCTCTTACTGGACAAACTCGAAAGATTAGGAATTAGAGGTACACAGTTGCAACTTTTTAATAGTTACCTGACTGGCCGGTCTCAGTGTGTTCGTGTAGGAAATTGTAAAAGTTCTCACCTCCAGATTACTCACGGCGTACCACAAGGTAGCATACTGGGACCCAGTTTATTTCTTGTGTATATAAATGGTCTCACGAGTCTGGAACTTACCCATGGTGAAATCTTATCTTTTGCGGACGATACTGCCCTTTCTTTTGCTGCTGATACATGGGAAGATGCTTTCGGTGCTGCACAGCGGGGCTTCGATATCGTGAGAAATTGGCTTCAGAGTAATATACTTACATTAAATGTAGACAAAACCAAGTACATCTGCTTTAGCATAAGAAATGAAACTGGAGATGGCATTGTGCGAAATATCGTGTCCCACGAGTGTCACTCCGGAAGAAACTGCAAGTGTCCTTCACTGGAACGCGTGCATACAATGAAATATCTAGGAGTAAACATAGACAGCAATCTCAATTTTAAGGAACATGTTAGGCTGCTCTGCGGAAGAATACGCAAGCTCATATATATTTTTAAAAACCTGAGACACATTGCTGATTTTAAGTTGCTGAAGCAGATATACTACGCTCTCTGCCAATCGCTTCTTACATATTGTATATCTTCCTGGGGAGGAACATCAAAAACATCTTTGAAGTCTATTGAGGTAGCCCAGCGTGCAATACTGAAGGTTGCATCGTTCAAGCCTATCCGATTCTCTACAACAACATTATACGAGAAATGGGAGGTCATGACCGTGAGGCAATTATACATACTAAGCGTTGCCCTCCTACAACACAGTAAATTAAAATACAACCCACTACTCCTCCAAAAACGAAGAAAAGACATTGTATGCGAAAGAACTAAGCAGTCTAGAACTAAATTTAGCCAACGCTTTGCCCACTCCATTGGTCCATTAATTTACAATAGGTTAAACAGAATTCTCAATATATACCCGTTAACAAAAATTCAATGCAAGAAGAAACTTACCGAATACCTGAAAAGTCTTACCTACGAACAGACAGAACTTCTTTTGTACATAGCATCATAACATAAAAACCATAGTAATACGTACAATATAACATACATCTCTCATAACATACACACAAACGCGCGCACACTCACTCACACCACAACTCACAACAGAACACTAGACAATACTCAATATATACCCGTTAACAAAAATTCAATGCAAGAAGAAACTTACCGAATACCTGAAAAGTCTTACCTACGAACAGACAGAACTTCTTTTGTACATAGCATCATAACATAAAAACCATAGTAATACGTACAATATAACATACATCTCTCATAACATACACACAAACGCGCGCACACTCACTCACACCACAACTCACAACAGAACACTAGACAATACCACACACATCCTCTTACACATCAGACACGTACATTCCCATCTTACACAAATAAGAGGCCCTGCATGCAAACACTACACAAACGTTTTTCTCTTTATTTTTTTGTTTAAAAAAAAAAAAAAAACTTAGTTTAAGTAAATATATTATAAATTGTTAAAATTATATTGTAAAAGAAACAAATGAAATGTTACTGGCAATTTTATATGTTTAATACTCGAGGGGTTTGGCGCTGATAGTCGAAATACAGGCTCTGCCTAGTTCGGCTACAGATGACTACACCACATATATACTGACCTAAATTAGCCTGTTAAACATTTTGTAACCTATGTCTAAGATTTCTTTAAATAAAGTTATTATTATTATTATTGGCATTTTTTCAAAATATTTTCTATTTTAAGAGATAACAGACTCAAAGCATTTGGCGCTTACTACATTTTTATTCCGCGCAATACGCAGTCTTCCGTCCCGCGTGACGCGAGCTTGAGACATCAGTTTGTTTCACCGATCACTCGCCGATCAGTTGCCCTCGCTCTGTTGAGACGGGTAGTCTTATGTCACTTTGCTCCGCGCCAATTCGCCATTAATAATATCATTGAATCAATTATTTTTTTTGTGTAACATGGGTAACAAGAAAAATACAATTGAAAAGCGATAACTAAAACAGTTGAAGACTCAAATGATGGCTGATTGCCGAAGTCGAAGGTACTATGTATTTTTTACGTGCATAAGCTCATAGTAAACGCAAAATAAACGGATGATTGATTTATGTGCATTGTTTTTGTCCGAAATTATTTTAAATATATACAACCCGTCCGAATTAACCGGTAGGTAGGTAGTAGGTAGGTAGGTAGTAGGTAGGTAGGTAGTAGGTAGGTAGGTAGTAGGTAGGTAGTAGGTAGGTAGTAGGTAGGTAGTAGGTAGGTAGTAGGTAGGTAGTAGGTAGGTAGTAGGTAGGTAGTAGGTAGGTAGTAGGTAGGTAGTAGGTAGGTAGTAGGTAGGTAGTAGGTAGGTAGTAGGTAGGTAGTAGGTAGGTAGTAGGTAGGTAGTAGGTAGGTAGTAGGTAGGTAGTAGGTAGGTAGTAGGTAGGTAGTAGGTAGGTAGTAGGTAGGTAGTAGGTAGGTAGTAGGTAGGTAGTAGGTAGGTAGTAGGTAGGTAGTAGGTAGGTAGTAGGTAGGTAGTAGGTAGGTAGTAGGTAGGTAGTAGGTAGGTAGTAGGTAGGTAGTAGGTAGGTAGTAGGTAGGTAGTAGGTAGGTAGTAGGTAGGTAGTAGGTAGGTAGTAGGTAGGTAGTAGGTAGGTGGTAGGTAGGTGGTAGGTAGGTAGTAGGTAGGTGGTAGGTAGGTAGTAGGTAGGTGGTAGGTAGTAGGTAGGTAGTAGGTAGGTAGTAGGTAGGTAGTAGGTAGGTAGTAGGTAGGTAGTAGGTAGGTAGTAGGTAGGTAGTAGGTAGGTAGTAGGTAGGTAGTAGGTAGGTAGTAGGTAGTAGGTAGGTAGTAGGTAGGTAGTAGGTAGGTAGTAGGTAGGTAGTAGGTAGGTAGTAGGTAGGTAGTAGGTAGGTAGTAGGTAGGTAGTAGGTAGTAGGTAGGTGGTAGGTAGTAGGTAGGTAGTAGGTAGGTAGTAGGTAGGTAGTAGGTAGGTAGTAGGTAGGTAGTAGGTAGGTAGTAGGTAGGTAGTAGGTAGGTAGTAGGTAGGTAGTAGGTAGGTAGTAGGTAGGTAGTAGGTAGGTAGTAGGTAGGTAGTAGGTAGGTAGTAGGTAGGTAGTAGGTAGGTAGTAGGTAGGTAGTAGGTAGGTAGTAGGTAGGTAGTAGGTAGGTAGTAGGTAGGTAGTAGGTAGGTAGTAGGTAGGTAGTAGGTAGGTAGTAGGTAGGTAGTAGGTAGGTAGTAGGTAGGTAGTAGGTAGGTAGTAGGTAGGTAGTAGGTAGGTAGTAGGTAGGTAGTAGGTAGGTAGTAGGTAGGTAGTAGGTAGGTAGTAGGTAGGTAGTAGGTAGGTAGTAGGTAGGTAGTAGGTAGGTAGTAGGTAGGTAGTAGGTAGGTAGTAGGTAGGTAGTAGGTAGGTAGTAGGTAGGTAGTAGGTAGGTAGTAGGTAGGTAGTAGGTAGGTAGTAGGTAGGTAGTAGGTAGGTAGTAGGTAGGTAGTAGGTAGGTAGTAGGTAGGTAGTAGGTAGGTAGTAGGTAGGTAGTAGGTAGGTAGTAGGTAGGTAGTAGGTAGGTAGTAGGTAGGTAGTAGGTAGGTAGTAGGTAGGTAGTAGGTAGGTAGTAGGTAGGTAGTAGGTAGGTAGTAGGTAGGTAGTAGGTAGGTAGTAGGTAGGTAGTAGGTAGGTAGTAGGTAGGTAGTAGGTAGGTAGTAGGTAGGTAGTAGGTAGGTAGTAGGTAGGTAGTAGGTAGGTAGTAGGTAGGTAGTAGGTAGGTAGTAGGTAGGTAGTAGGTAGGTAGTAGGTAGGTAGTAGGTAGGTAGTAGGTAGGTAGTAGGTAGGTAGTAGGTAGGTAGTAGGTAGGTAGTAGGTAGGTAGTAGGTAGGTAGTAGGTAGGTAGTAGGTAGGTAGTAGGTAGGTAGTAGGTAGGTAGTAGGTAGGTAGTAGGTAGGTAGTAGGTAGGTAGTAGGTAGGTAGTAGGTAGGTAGTAGGTAGGTAGTAGGTAGGTAGTAGGTAGGTAGTAGGTAGGTAGTAATATCAAGAAACTTGCGCGAAAGACACTTGCGTGACTGGACTTTTGCGCGACTTAATGGCCACTGAGGTTCACTCTGTAAACATTCACGCCTGTTATTTATACTTGAAGTTGGTTTTTTGGTTTTTCTGTCGTGGGGGACATTTTCATGGTTTCAGAGTCGCTGATAACGAAAATGAGGTCAAAATAAAAATCCAAGATGGCGGCGTGCAAAATTTTAGGTTTTTCAAACTTTAGGTGTCGTTTTCATGGTTTTCATGGTTGCTTATTACGAAAATGTGGTCAAAATAAAAATCCAAGATGGCGCTGATGAAATTTTTAGGTTTTTCCATCATGGGTGTCGTTTTCATGGTTTACGTGGTCACTGATAACGAAAATGAGGTCAAAATGAAAATCTAAGATGGCGCCGAGGAAAATTTTAGATTTTCCGTCATGGGTGTCTTTTTCATGGTTTACGTGGTCACTGATAACCAGTGATAGGAATAGGTAGTGCTTATTAGTCTAAACTTCGAAGAAGAACAGAGAAAAGAATCGGAGACTTCCTTAGACTATATTTTATTATGCGACCACGACGAGTTTTTTTTTGTAAATTCTAAGAGTAGATAACTAAATGCGCAGCCATAAAAGTCCTCCCATTGTACTTTCGTTGCAATAAAGATTAAATGATGTTTTTAAAGTTTAAGTGTGTTACTAAACAATGTAACCCGGCTATTATTTTAGAATTTTGAAATATACTTCAGAAATATATTTTAGTAAGATAAAATCCAAATACCTTTTGTTTTTGAAATAATAAATCACTAGAACTTTAGAAATTTCAACAAACGTGGCCGAGAGTGAGCTAGAAAGTAGATATTTACTTCAAAACGTGTACGGCTCCTTGACAAAGATAGCGTTTCATAGTTTTATGATGAAGAAGTCGTTTCCAAAATGTTCTTAAAAAAATAAAACTTTCAGAAATTTTGATGGTTGTAACGACTGTGTTATGTTATGTCTAGTCGCAAACTTTCGGTAAACATAGACCAATTACTTATTCCAAATAACATTAATTTTTGATGTAGGTACTTACGTGATGTCCCGGAAAAAAAAACAGTCTAAGCAAGTACTATTATCTATTCTGTGGTCTAAGGAAGTCTCCGATTCTTGTCTCTGTTCTTCGAAGTTTAGGCTAATAAGCACTACCTATTCCTATCACTGCTGATAACGAAAATGAGGTCAAAATGAAAATTCAAGATGGTGCCAAAGAAAATTTTTGGTTTTTCTGTCATCGGTGTCGTTTTTATGGTTTTTAAGGTCACTGATAACGAAAATGAAGTCAAAATGAAAATCCAAGATGGCACCGGCATAAATTTTTGATTTTACGTCATGGGTGTCATTTTCATGGTATTCGAGGAAACTGATTACGAAAATGAGGTCAAAATGTAAATCCAAGATGGCGCCGAGGAAAATTTTTGGTTTTTCCGTCATCGGTGTCGTTTTCATGGTTTTCGAGGACGCTGATTACAAAAATGGGGTCGAAATGACAATTCAAGATGGAGCCCAGGAAAATTTTTAATTTTCCGTCATGGGTGTCGTTTTCATGGTTTTCGGGGTTGACGCAAAAATAATTTTTTTTTGGGCGCCATCTTGGATTTTCATTTTGATCTCATTTTCGTTATCGGTGACCACGTTAACCATAAAAATGACACCCATGATGGAAAAACCACATTTTTTTTCCCGGCATCATCTTGCCTTTTGGGGTCGCTGAATACGAAAATGAGGTCAAAATTTATCTCATTTTTGTATTCAGCGACCCCAAAAACTATGAAAACGACACCCATGATCGAAAACCAAAAATGTTCTGGCCGCCTGGGATTTTCATTTTGAGCTCATAAATTTTACACATTCCTCCATTTTTACTTTTTGTTTCTGATTCTTAGTGTATGTCATCAAATTTATTTTTGTTATCAATTTCATAAAATTTTCGATTTTATCTTTTGTGCTTTTTATTATTATTGCCTTTTTGTTCTTTTTATTAACAGGCACAGTATTTTATAAATATTTATTCTACCAATGTTATTAATTTTACACATTCTATAATTTTTGTTATTGTGTCTTGATGTATCAATTTAAAACAATTTTCATCAATGTTTTTATCAATTAGGTATATATCATGTATAGGTATCATTAATACAATCTTATGCATTTTTAAATATTAGCATAGTTATCAATATATTATCTTTATTTTTTTTAATTTCATCAATTTTTATTCGTTACCTATTCAATTTTATCAATGTCATAAATTTTTATACATTCTTTTATTTTTACTTTTATTATTGATTCTTATTGTACGGTATGTCCTCAATTTTATTATGGTTATCAATTTTATACATTTCTCGATTTTGTCATGTTTGGTGTTTATGAATGCCTTTTTGCTCTTATTAATGGTCACAGTATTTATAAATTTTATAAGTTATTAAAAAATCGAATGTTATTTATTTTATTATTTCATCATTTTACCGTTATCGTTTTTAATGTATTTATAATATAACATTTTCTTTTTAGTTGGTATTTGTGCAAACATTGTAGACTTTAATATGTGTTTGTTTATGTTGTCGAGCGTATGGCACTCATGGGCCAAAAAAACATAAAAAAAACCACCTTCAAGTATAAATAAATAAATAAATATTGCTGGACATTACACACAGCGCCATCTAGTGCCACACTAAGCAACGAGGCTTGTGTCGTGGACACCAGATAGTTGATATACTACATAGATACTTTTTGTTTGTAAATACATACATATTATACATACATATAAACATCCATGACTCGGAAACAAATGTCCATGCTCATCACTCAAACATTTGCTCCGACCGGGATTCGAACCCGGGACCCTAAGAACGTAAGGCAGCTTCACTACCGCTGCGCCAATCGGGTCGTCAAAATAACAGGCGTGATGATAAAACGAAATGGAGAAAAAAATTAAGATGAAATGGAGTACTCAAAAGTCGAAACTTTTATTTCACGACATACAAACAACATAGGAATGTATTGTATGGAAGGTGTTAAAAAATGAATACAAAAAAAAATAAGAAAAAAAAGTGGCTTTATTTAACTGTGTTGCTTGCATATACTACGCCCTACCCGCTACACTACGCAAGCTTGGTCCCACGCTTCGCGCGTCGTGGCGCCGCGGCCGCCCGTGTTTGTTATCGGCACTAATGCGGGTGTAGCGAGACGCGCGGGGGAAATCAGAATTTATCCTGGCGTTAGGCCCGCTCTTATGGGCTAGCTCGCTGTCCGTCCGTCTCATGCCAACAGGCCGTGGCGACGGCGCGTTCGTGTTCCACGCGCGCCTCAAAGAGAGTCAGCAAAAAGGAAGGGGTCCGTAAGGACCGATGCCTGCCGGGGTTGCGGGACCGTTCGAAAGAGATACCGTGGCCCCGGAACACAAAGGGCGATGAAGGAACATGGATGGGTTTTAGTCAGTAAAAGTCTGACACTCCCTCCTGCTCCGCCCAGAGCAGGAGGAGTCATTTGATGATTTGAAAAAATAAATAAAAAACAAAGGTAAATTATAGGACATGGGTGTTAAGGGTATTCATTTTATTGATAAAGGAATATTGATATTTATTCTCAGAAAATTATTTAGTTAGAGCGAATGAGGCACAATCCTGCTTGCAAAGACGCTTCTGTAAAGACGTATTGCACACGTTTTTGTGTGTGACAAATTAATCCCATATTTTTTTAGGAATTTCTTGAGTGTGACCTTTATTTACAATATTGTATTATTATTCATTTGGCTGGATTCAATGATTACAAAAATAACTTTGAAAACATTTTTATTTTGAATCTGCAAGAAGTTTGGAATTTAGTTTGATTTGGTGTGCTCTTCAATATTATACACAATTCAGACTTGCCAGTTGCTGTGTCACAACAATCCGCAGTCTAATCTGATGTGTGTAATATCGTAGAGCAAAAATAACCCTTATGGAGCGTTACATAAGGGTTATTTTTTATAAAGAACAACTGAAATCAAAAACTGTTCAATGCAAAAAAATAAATGTCCATCAACCGATCAGCTGTGAGTCTCTAGGTCACGCGCACAGCGGATACTGCTAATACCGCCCTTTGTCAATGTGGGTGTGCGCGTTTGATTTATATTTATTGCATTTTTGTAACTTCAAACGAAAATGGTAATGTTTATTTGGAAGAAAAAAAATGTGATAACGCATGGCATGGAATTCGTTTTTAAAAAAAAATAGAAAGAAAAAATTTAAACTATCTATACTAATATTATAAAGAGGTAACATTTGTTTGCAAGTTAGTAAGTTTGTATGTAGGGGGTGATCTCCGGAAGTAATGAACCAATTTTAAAAATTATTTCACTGGTAGAAAGCTACATTATTCTTGAGTGCTATAGGCTATTATTACTATTTTATTCCCGTACTCCCACGGGAACGGGAATTACGCGGGTGAAACCACGGTACGTCAGCTATCCTATATAAAATTAAAGTTTTCCATCCAGGTATCTAAAAAAAATGATCCCAATGATGGTAAGAATATGTGGCTTTCGTTTTCGTTAAGGATCGTTTGACATCGCACTGTAAGCGAGCGGCAACTTCCGACTGCGTGCGCGGCATGTGTTGGCGAGCTGGCACGGAGTTCTGCGGCCATTGATTTGACCAACTACTTAAGAGCCTAAACTACCTCAAATTAGCAACTCTATTTATGGTGGTTCAAACTTCGTTGGAAATACTGTTAGAATAACGTTCTAATCAGTTTGCACGACAAAGTGGTTGTTACGTCAGTCTCTGCAGGCCGAATAGTGCGAAATGAGTGGTTTTTATTCTTTATAAAATCAAATTTTCGTCTTTTGGAAAAAATAAAAAACATCAGACCTGCTTTATAGTTAGTTCAGTTAGTATGTAAAGTTTCATGATCTAATTTGAAGTACTTTTTGAATACCAGTAGTTTATTGTTCGATTTGGAGGTAACTTTGGAATTTCTTCTATCAAGAAATTTTTATGGAATCGTGTTTTCACCAAACATAGGACCTAGCATTAATCCTCAACTTTACCATATATTTATTTCAAAATTAATTCTGCAGCATTTTAGGCGTAACGGAGGATCACGCTCAGCTATTTGAGGTAGTATAGGCCCTTAACTTATAAGGGATCAGTAATATGGAATAGTTTACCGATAATAAAAAAAAAAACATTTTTGGCCAACTTTTAGGGCCTAATACCACACTGTGCATCGTTTATTTTTCTTTCAACGTCCTTATACATTTCGGGGCGCGTGCTCATCTTGGAAAGCTATCGCGATCCAGCTTTTATAAGCCGTTCATGTATTTTTGAAATTAACAAATTAAATTGTTTTTCATGTATGTATGAGTCAGACATGCTAATCAGCTGTAAGTCAAGGAAAATAAATAAGTACGGCTACAAAAGAATATTCGACTTTCCTGTTTTTGTTTGATATATTACAGACTAACTTACACCAAAATATATAACATCATTATAAATTGCACAGACGGCCTTTGCGAGCGGCGAGCTCCTACCAACATGCTACATAAACACGCATTATCTATACATATAATCTTCAATATGAATGCTTGCCTAATTTTACATTAGGTACCTATAATATATAAAGGGTGTAAAACACCTCATAACGAAGCCGAAAGGCACTTGTTCTCCTTCCTCGTCATAGCGATCATTTTTTTGTTCTACACCATACCTAAAGTTCCAACTTTTTGACAAGTTTTTTTTTATAAATATAAGTTTTTAATGTAATTTTTTACTTTAAACACCTCCACGACCCCCCGGGTACTATACAATCCATCCATCAGCACAATGTTTTGAGTGTATTACATTGAGTTCTACCACAAAACATAATTTTTCATCCCAAAAAAAAATTCGTTTCCCAGCAATAATTTTTGCGCAAAGTTACTTAGTTTGATGTACAGAATGCTTGGTTGACGGATTCGTGATGAGGTTTTTTACACCCTGTATAAATAATTAGGTTACATATTAATCTAAATAAATATAATATAAATAAAATATAATCAGGTTATATATACAAAATACTGACCTTTAGTCCTCTAAACATCAAAAATAAACTTCTATTGTTTACTGCAACTTTGTGGCTGCCACGCCCCGTCAACTGCAGCAAGAGCAAACAACAACAACTTCATGTCTTGACGGTTCGGAAATAAAAAGTAAATAAAGGAACGATTGTCAACATGACAGTCATGTAGTATGACCACTTTAAATGTGCAGTTCAAGTGGCATTGCTTGTGTTTGCTTCGATATGTCAAACTTGGCATAATTGTTTTAGTTCTCTGTTTTCCCGCCTGCACAGATAAGCTAGTTGAAGTGCAGTAGAGTTGACTCGTGGAACTAATAACGTTCAGAAATACATCGCTAGTTGTCATTTTTATGCAGAGGTGCCAACTAAACTTATACGTTTCGTATCACGCGAAACATACCTATATCTCATACCACATCATGAATAATAATGGTAAAGAATTAAATGTTTAAAACTAAGTCTTTCAAATGATGAAAATTGAACTAGAAAAGCAAAACCACAAAAATAACAAAGAGTGTAACTGCCAATTTCATGCGCCTAGATAAGCGCTCAAGATAGCGGCAGGTCATGTGATAAGCCGCGGTCGTGGCCGTGTAGTGCGTCTTCGCAGGTGTGTTTCCCCTACACCTTGCAAACCAGAACACAACAGCAGATTATTATCTCGTATCAGAGTTTCTGATTTCTGAACAGGTGATATAGAAACAAGGAAATAGTAGATTATACAACAAGTGAAAAAAGGGATGTTAATTCGAGGGACTAAGTTGGATCCCGAGAGCAGTGAAGGACCCTAGATACCCTTGCGACGCTCGGGATTCTAGAGTAGATTCCTGAACGGAGCGAGGGCTACAAGAACCGAGATGATTTTTTTTTCACGAGTTGTGTACTCTACTTTTTACCATTGACTGCGAGAATATAAATAGAAGTATAATATTTATATTATTTGTGAGTTAATATAAAAGCTAATTGGGTCAATCTTCAAGGTTAAACCACGCTTACCAAGGTCGGTCTGTGGATGGGTGATCACTTATTCATGACATACCGATTTCCTCCGTGCGTCGGAACGTGCATAAAGTCCTTGGTCAATCTCAAAGCAATTTTCGAAATTCAGTGCTATATTCTGGTCGGCACTTTTTATTCTTCCAAATTCAAAATGTTTTTATTCACAAAATAAATATTTACAATAATCAGATAAAATTACAATTAAAAACAACCTTATATTATACAATCAACAAATAAATTACATTAAATTAAAAACATTTATTAAACTAATGGATTTAAAATTACTTAGGATTAGTGAATTTCGTATATCAAAATTGTAAGTTGAAATAATGTAATTATGTTAATAATATGTAATCATGATTAACAATTATAAAATAAAATTAATGTATGGACCCCCTTCGGGTAAAAGCCTCCTCCAAAGAATTCCACATTTCTCTATCCGAAGTGGTGGCTATTCAATCTCTTCCAGCATTCGCTATAATCTCGTCGGCTAATCGGGTCGGCCTCTATTTCTGGTGCCTTGTGAAGCTTTCCATTTAGTTTAGTTGCCCTGATTGTCCAACGATCATCGGAATACCTTGCGTAACGTACTCGGCCCACCTCCATTTTTGGCTTTGCAAAAATTTGAGAGCGTCTGTCACTTTAGTTTTATTGCGAATGTCTGTGTTTCGTATTTTATTGCTTAGTTTGATAATTAGGCAGCTTCTCTCCATAGATCGCTGTGTGGTTTGGATCCTGGTTCTCGCCTTGTTGTCATATATCCAAAACTGGCAGCCTGGTCTTTACCTTGTGAGACAAGGTAAATTGTAGATTCTAATATGGTCTCTTTTACTCTGATCGGGAGGGTTGATTTCAATATCTCTTTGTGAGCCCAATATTTTTTCCATATAATAGCTACCCTTTGATCTATTTCTTCAATATTCCTATTTTTCCTGAAAGATATTTGCTTGCCCAGGTATATGTACTCCTGGAGGTATTCGAGTGGCATGTCGTTGACAAAGATTTAAGTCATCTCGCTGGTGGTCATGACTTTTGTTTTGCTAAGGTTCATCTCTAAACCCACATATTCACTCGCTGCTTGTAACTGACCATAATGTTGAGTAACAAAGGAGTTTCCGACAGCAGAACAATGTCATCAGCAAAACGCAAGTGGCTCAGATGTTTTCCATTAATAATAATAATTTATTCATTAATAACATTGTAGTACATGTCACAATTTACAGAATCGCTTAAATATTAGAGTGTACAAAGACTACAATAAAATGGTGGGTGAAGTGCTGTATTCCTAGCTAGGTTAATAGATAAGACCTGTGTTAAGGAGTACATTGCCGGTCCCCAAGGAAATAAATAAAATGAAAATTAAAAATTTATAGTGCATCTATTTAGAGTATATATTTTTTTATAATATTTATAATTGACCGATTGGTTATTTAGTGCTTCCCATATGCTGCGATGCGAGATAGTGTCAAAGGCTTTTTTCAACCGACTTCCAAAAAGAGGAGGTTCTTAATTCGACTGTATTTTTTTTTTGTGTTTGTTACCTCAGAACTTTCGACCTTTCAACTTTTGCCTGAGCAGTGGACTGAATCAGAAATAATTTTATTGTACAAAAAAGGTGACCCAGCAGACATAGATAATTACCATCCGATAAGTCTATAATGTCTATCTAACTTCTGACTTCACTGCAAAGCACAATGCTGGTTTGCTGTTGAGTTTATAAACATTACAGTAATTAATATAATAAATAAATTGAGTCAAAACTTATTAAAAACACAATAGATTACATTTTATTTAAAATTATGTCTAAAAGTAGTTATGATGTCCAGTTACCAGTAATAAACACTATACAATAATACACATAAGGTAATAAATATAAGTCAGATTGAATGGAATAAAAATAATAAGGAATAGGTAATAATTACAACCATGTCATGTCAATATCGCAACTGATTAAATTGAAATTTGGGTTTACGTAACAAACATCACTTACAGCTAAAACAGTCGCTAGTCACTTCGTTTTGCTATTTGAATTTGGTTGGAGATTACACTTTTATACTTGGTGTAAAAAACCTTTTAACGAAGCCGAAATGCACTTGTTCTCCCCGTCATTGCGATCATTTTTTTGTTGCACACCATACCTGGGAACCTTCTAGTTACGGAGATATTGTGGCTCAAAGTTCCAACTTTTTGACAAGTATTTTTTATACAAGTTTTTACTTTAAAAACCTTTACGGTCCCCCGTGCTATTCAATCCATCTATCAGCACAATGTTTTAAGTAAGTTACATTGAGTTTTACCACAAAACATGACTTTTCACCACAGCAATCAATTTCCGTTTCCCAGCAATAATTTTTAAGTAACGTTACTTAATTTGATGTACAGAATGCTTGGTTGACGGCTTCATGATGAGGTTATATACAATAATACTAAAATAAACAGGGAACCTTTAAATATAAAGGGAACCTCTGTGCAAAATTTCAGCTTTCTAGGTCCAAGGGTTTGGGCTGGGCGTTGATAAGTCAGTCAGTCAGTCGGTCAGGACTTTTGTTTTTTGTTTCTATAGATATAAATATTCCATGGGCATTTTCCCTGCTATGTCTGGAGTCTCACAAATTTTCTTAAATTGATTTTCATCTAAAAGAGACTCCAGTTTGTCGAAAAACGCATAAGACTGTTCTAAAGCCGCAATATGAGCTGCCACCTTCTTGGACGAATCGCTTACACAAAAAATTATCATGAGTTGCTCCCGATTCAATTTTTCTAAAGTCCTATCAAACCATTCAGTGTCTATAAATCCTCGCAACAACGACTTTATTAAAATATGTATTATTTTACCAGATGTATTTGTAAAGTAGTTTCCAACATCGCTACAAAATAAATCTACAAGTTCGGAAGAAGTTAAATCTGACAAAAGAGCATCTAATAACTCTACATTCTGATGCAGACTTTTTCGAAGCCCTCCTCGAACTACTAATGGATTAGCGGCCGGTAAATCAATGCAATAGAATATTTCAACTATCATATTCTCGTCAATACTTCTAATCAGCTCAATAATAAAAGAAACAACATCCTTTGCGTTATTTTGTACTGCAATGCAAACAATACAACGTTCATTACAAGTGTTGTTGAGAACATTCATAAAATCGTCAATATTGTTTTTACTTATCACATCTCTAACGAATTTTAGTAGAATTATTGCAATATTATCTAGTTTGCTAACAATAGCCTTAAAAAGCAACTCAGCCAATTTTTTGCCCTCCGAAAGCAAATTCTCGAACATTTTGTTTAAATCTGCGTTATTTATTTCATTAAACATGAGTTGATGGTTTTCTAGTTCAGCATAGAAAAACCTTCGAGGGTCATCTACTTCAGATTGAAAACACGTATTAATTAAATACACCCAAAGAGAAGTTCTACAACGGAACGAATTCAGTTCATGGCAAAGAAACTCAGCAGCCATATATTTAGCAAATGTGTAAAGGTCAAATTTAGATTTATTCTGAATAATTTCTTCGACAAGGCATGATTTTTCTTCCTTAACTTTTATCCCTTCAATAAAATCACGAATTTCGGTAATATCGATAGTATCATAAGCATGAAATAACTGTATTTCATCCGTTCCACCAAAAAGAACAAGAGATTGAGCATATTCTTTAAATTTTTCTTCCATGAGATCATGACGAGAAATGAAGTTGTCTTTGGTATTGCCGTCATATATTTTTTCATGAAGAATTCTTACTTTTTTGCAGTTTATTTTCGTGTTAAAATAATGAATCGGTGTTAGCCCTGCTTTGTCTCGAGTCATGCACATTTCCTTAAACTGGTTTTTATCTAAAAACGATTCTAAGATGTCAAAAAACCAGTAACACTGCTCCATTGCTGCTCTATGAACTGCTACCCTGTTCTGCCAATCTCTTGCACTAAAAATGGTCATGAGTTGTTCCCGATTTAATTTTTCGAAAGTTTTATGAAACCATTCGGTGTCTATATCACCTTGCAACCACGAATTAGTAAGAATATGTATTATTTTACTTGATATTTGTGTATTGCTAGGTAAAGTATATGTGATTACTTGACATAACAAATCTACAAGTACAGAAGGACATATATTTGACAAAAGAGCATCTAACAATTCCACATTCCGACACAAACTAGTTCGAAGTTCACCTCTATCCACCAATGGATTACACCTTGGTAAATAATAGCAATTGAATATATCAATTATCCTTTTATCATCAATATCATTAATCATCTTAATAATAAAAGCAAGAATATGTTTTTCCTGCCTCTGGACTGTCGTACACACAATGCAGTTATACATGTAGACCGGTCTGCGTTTGTTGGTGACCATTTCAATAAACTTTTCAAGATTTTTCTTATCTAGCGCAGCTTTGATTAATTTGAGTAAAATTATTAAAATGTTGTATAATTTGTGACAAATAAGACGATAAAGCGTCTTGCCCAAATTTTCACACTCCAAAAGCAAAGTCTCAAACATTTCGCATAAATCTGTGAAGTATGTTTCATTAAACATAAGTTGATGGTTTTCTAGTTTGTCATTCAAAAACCGTAACGGGCCGTAACGTTCAGACTGCAGAAACGTATTTATTAAATACAGCCAAACAGAACTTTTACAATGGAATGATTTCAATTTATCGCAAAGAAACTCTGCAGCAAAATATTCGGCAAATGTGTAATGGACAAATTTAGGTTTAGTCTGAATTATTCTTTCAACAATGCCAGTTTTCTCGTCTCCGACTTTTATTTCTTCAACAAAATTGCGCAATGTCTTCATATCGTCAGTGTCAAATAATTGCATTGCATCCGTTTCACCACATATTACATAAGCAGCAATTAATTTATGAGCATATAAATATGCAGTTCGCTCAGTATCTACCAACTTCCTCATGTCAGGATCATTGATACACAACAGGGGTTTTTTTTCTCCAAAACGTATCTTGAAAAATTTTGACTCTACTAATAGTTTATAAATTTTAATTAAATTAACGTATTTAGGGTCAAATGAATCATTAAAATAAGAATCTTGAAATAACTCTGCTGTCATATACAAATGTAATGGTATGTCAAGAAAATTCTTTTCTACCACAAGTCCAAGCAGTTGATGAAATTCCCCAACACAATCTAGATCACCTCGTTTAGTTTTGTTCAAGCGGTCAAGTTTGTTTGAGCCGAACTTTCTTAAAAACATTTTTTTAATAAACTCCAACTGATTTTCAGGAGAGAAGGGTTGTATAGTGTAAGAGAAAGTTTCCAAGGCATTTTCTAACTGATGAAGAACGTTGTAGAAACGGCTAGTTATCCACAAATGTATAACTTTTGACTTCTTAAAAATATTAACTAATTGAATAAGCTCATTCGCGAAATCAGGACATGTTTCATCATAACCATCGAGTAGTAAGACAACCCGATTGTTATTGTAGCAATAAATAAACAACTGAACCTCTAATAAGTTTGATCCAATTATATTTAACTCTACCATGTTTCTTAAAACAATGTCGTCACCTATGACAGAAACAAGATCAATAAAGATCTCGAAACCTGCTTTTCTTTCTTTAAAAGCTTTGAATCCAATAACTTGGAACAAAAATTGCATAGCTTCTTTTAAGTCAATGGTAGTTTGGTTTTCTTTTATTCTTCTCAGTACATCGGTATGGTCCAGTAAATTAATTTTTGAAATCCACAGCGCCGGATATTTATCTTTAGTATTTATTGCTAAATGAGTAAGTAAGGAAGATTTGCCCATACCAGGTTCGGCACTTATTATAACGACTTTTTCACTCACATCTTTCAACGTCACGGGTTGCAATGTGTTTGCTGAGTGTGTACCCCTGCTAACGTGATTTAATATATTCAGTAATTTGCCTCGTGATTTTTGCCAGACAAGACGTTTTTCGTACTTGTAACTTCTCATTAAGCTAAACCAATGTACATTACAATTTCTATACGTATTGATAAACTCACCAAATTCTTCTTCGTTATCAGCAATCAAAACGATATCCTTCGTATCAGGTGTGAAATCATCATCCAATTCGTTAAATTTTACAACATTAAACTGATCGTTTGTTTGAACACTCGGATCTAATGTAATGTAACGACTTATGTGTTCATTTATATACACATCTTGTATTTCATCATAAGCCGGGTTATTAAGGAAATTGCCTATCGTTATTTTTTCATTGTTAATAATCATGTATAATATTTCAGAATTAATAAGACAATGCGATTCGTCTTTAAATAAAATACCAAGTGGTATTTCTTTTCCTTGGAACACAATATATCTCTCTTTTAGCAACATCATACGTATTGTATCTGCTAGATCATTAAAGCCAATTTGATTGTCAACTCTTTGAACGATGTCCTCCGTCGCTATGCTTTTGATCTGGTTAGACAAAATGCGATTAGAAATAACGATTATTTTTCCGGCAAAGTGCTTAATCAATAAATGGATGTCTGTAACATCTTTACTTTTACAAATAACAATGAGTGTATTCAATTTGGATTCTTTTATCTCTGCCTTGACATCAAGAAAATAATTTCCGATCCCAACATAATCCAAATCAATAAAGGTATAACCATTCAAATTCCGTTCTTCAAAATATTGCATTAATTTCATAGTAGAAAGTGAATTTTCTTCAGTAATTATGCTCAAGATTTTCTCTGGCCCGCCAAAAAAACCATCTAATTGCAATAATTCAAGTGCAGTATTTTTAAATTTTATTTCGGGCAACGCTATTTTTATTGTTTCAGTAAAATTAAAATTAAGAATGCTCAATAACGGTGTTGTTAGGATATCTTTTTCAGCTTCAAGGAAGTAGTTACAAGATTCGGTCAAGTGTGAGGCACTAAAAGGCTGTTGCCACCATTTTTGTACCCGATCGTGTATTTTTAAGAAAATTGCGTCAGCTTTTACAATCATATTCCTGTTTCCACTACCTGCAAAATAACTATCAATCTCTTTCTTTAAAACCGTTTCTACGTTGTCCTCTTTTGCCTGATTTGTGTAAAATGTAAGGTTACACAAAAACTTTTTGATCAATTTTTTATCATTTTCTTCATGAACCAAAGCAAGGCGGGGGAAGTGTTGTATGTTTATGTCAAATCTACACTTGTTTGCTATCCCAACGAAAACATCACTTTTCAATTTTTCTAAGAGCTTTAAATTGTCGTCGGATAAGGTATCATCATCAAAATTAAATTGTAAAGCCTTGGTCACGTTATCAAATACTAGCAGGTTACCAACTAAACCACCCATTCTATAGGATTCTAAATCAGTGCTTTGTAATATTTTATTTGGGCCTACATTATTATCGTCCACTTTCATGAAAATATTTGATTCGAAGGTCTCAGCAGAGTGCGCAAAAATTAGTTTAAATTTTGAACAAAGGTAATCAAGTTCATATTCCTGTGTCTCGTTGCTTCCACTAAAACTGAAAGTAAGGTTGCCAAAATTTAGTGGTACTTTAAATTTCTGTGACATTAAATACTTTCTACTTGGTCCGGTCTTTCAGGGCATACGATTTTACAAATCGTGGATTTGAATGCTAATAATAAATTGTTATTGCTTGTAAAAAACGACTCTCTAAATTTAGCGTATTGAAAATGATTTTGCGATTCACCCTCTTCTTCTATGACTTCCAGAATGTGTCGCGCAAGAAAAACGTGATATGTTTTTATTGTATCATCCATCATCATATTACCGTGATTGTCTTTGAAAATAAACTTTGATAATTGTTTTGCTAAAAGCACTGCACGTGATTTGGCTACGGTTTGCACTAGAAGCTCTACATCTTGATCATCATAATCAAACTGAAATACGTGTGGTATTTTAGTTGGATTTTGATGACCGTCATCATCTGTAAGATCTCTCTTGCCTACACTTGTGTTTATAAAACTTGTACTTTCATTCGGTTCAACTAATTTCTTTTTTGAAAATTTCTCAAAGGCATTGGTATAAATAATAAATGCACAGTCCATGTCCTTAAACTCACCCTTGAACATAACATCGTTCTTTTCTGGCTCGAACATTTGACTTATTTTGATATAACTCTCTAAGAACTTATGTAGACTGAAGTCTCCGTTTGATTTCATAATTTCTTCGACCGTAATTTTGTCTTTTTCTGGATTATCTCTGTGCTTTGCTTGCAAAAATATAATTCTTGGTTTATTGGATAAATTTGAATAGAACCTAAATACGATGTCATCGAAAGCATCCATGCTGTCAATGTTCGTTGCAATTAAGAATGTTTTAACTTTATAAACATATAAAGCTCTAAACAAAATCAGACACAACAATTTAGTTTTGTACAGTTGTCCATTAAGGTTCGACGTTCCAGTTCGCTTTTGATAGCAAAAAATTTCCTTTTCGTCTGCTGCTTTTAACTGCTTAATAAGTGGCTTCTGGTTAGACTTCTTTTGTTTAAGTATTCTATTTTCCACTGCACTTCTATTGTTAACATCGGTTGATTTTGTTTGATTTTTAGTATCATATGTCACAAGTTGGAAGTATTTCGTATCTTCTCTTTCTTTCGAGCTCATAAGATCACTCTTCCTTATTAAATCAGTCTCAAGTTCCTGCTGGCTACAAGATGGTATTGATTCATAATTATTGAATGCTTCCAATTCATTTACAATGTCATTTATTTTGCCAGCGGGTTTATTTGATAAACGAGCAATGTCTAAAGCCGTTTCATTATCATTGTTCTTAATATTAGTGAGAGCTCCTCGTTTCAAGAGAAATCTGACAACTTCCGGTTCTCCCTTCAGCACAGCAACATGCAACGGTGTATTGTTTTTGTAGTTAGCATCTGTTGCATTTATGTCAGCCCCTCGATCTAAATATTTTTTAATCTTCTGCATTTTTTCATCTGAGGTTTTGTCTTTACGAATACTACTGAACAGCAAGCTGTTGTTAAGTAGCTTCTTTTCAATTTCTGAATCATTGTAATTATTCTGCATTCCAATATTTAGATAGACTCAATATATTGTATTGAAGATTCTGAAACAATATAGCATATTTTAAAGACTGTGTAGTAAGATAATAGATAGCCGTGATAGTCTAGTAGTGTCCGTCGGACTGAGAAGACACAGGTCCCGAGTTCGAACCCAAGACCTCTGATTTTTCGGATTCATGTGCGTATTGTATTATTATCATTTGCTTCGGTGAAGGAAAACATCGTGAGGAAACCAGCATGCCAAGAGATACCTCTCGACAGCATGTAAAGCCAAGTCAATTGTGTGGCATAAAACTTCTGACACCAAGTTAAGCACTAATCACACGATAAAGAAAGAAGATAAGATAAAATACTTAGACTTTGTCCAATATCACTACTACTTCTACTACTGCTGATACTATGACATTGTTAATTTTATTTTATTTTTCCAATTTTGTTTAATAATGTATTTGATTTTGATTTCAATTTAGATTTTTTTAATGTTAGTAATCTTTGTTAACTTAGATAAACATTTTATTGTGCATGCTGTGGTCTCCTGTAAGTAAAGACGTACACCTACGAGATACTTTTGTCGTCCATTACTTATTTCATGTGTTTGTGTACATCCTTTGTTGGAGATCCTACTTATATAAATGATGTTTATTTTGCAAGTAGGTTTTTACAAACACTTTTACACGTTTATGATTTTTTTTAAACTAGATGGGGCCGGTGTTTCGTATCTCACTACTCTGAGAAGAAACAGCCGAAACAAACTCAGAGGTCATAGTCTCAAGCCTTGAAGTCTTTGTTTGAAGTCCAGACATAATCTCGCTTAAGTCACATGAGGACTATGCAGATTAGTGTCTGAGATGGTCGTTTGAAGAAAGAACCACACAGATTTGTCGGTTATCGTGTATTCGACTTATACAACTCAAGGGGTTCAACGAAACGACGGACAATACCAAAAAAAGGAGATTTAGGTAGGTCGCTTATTATAGTACTCAAACATGCCAGACAGATTACAAAATTAATGTCAATAAAATTCACAAAAATCATAAATAAATGTCAATAAAAATCACAAAAATCCTAAATGTCAATAATAATAAAAAAGTAAAATACTTAACAAAGTAAATATTCCTGTCTAATCAGTAGGTAAATGTAACATAAAATAAAATAAAAAGTTAAAAATAATAAAATACTAAACTAAGTATTTAATATTATTATTATATTAACAAATAACAACTCAATATATTTCTGCACTTAGCTATTTTTAAATTGTAATACAGCTCTTTGGTATATAACGATTATAATAATTGAAGGATTACAGTGATTATGATCGCTAACTACCGAGTTGCATTACAAACACAAAATGATTTCCCTAAAATAAAAATTTTGCCGTAGCCGCGCGGAACTTCTCTGATGAAAACGTGGTCTTCAGGGGTTCGCACTGTACCTATTGACTACGGAGTCAATTTATGTTTTATTTAGCAATAGCTAACCACGTACTGAAAGTGTGTGATTGTTGTAAAAATTCCGTATTTCCTTGCAATTTTACTGATTGACGCAAATGACATTGCGATTTTAAAATCATTACGTAAAGCTTTGGGTTTGCAGCTTTAGTAGTACCTACTTACAGTAAGTTCTACTTGCTAAGAGTATTTGTGAAGAATTCTGGTTCAAGTAGATGATCTTCTTTTAACTAAATAAGAAGTCGTTATATCTCGGAACATTCTATTGCTAAACGCTCAAGCGCTCGCTAAGGCGTTAATTGTTTGGTAAAATAAAGTTACGTTTATTTAAAGAACAACTTTAAAAATATTATAATTAAATTATAGGGCATGGGTGTTAAGGGTATTCATTTTATTGATAAATGAATAGGTATTGAGATAAATTCTCAGCGAATTGAGCGAATGAATGAATGAGCGAATTAGCGAATCCTGCTTGCAAAGCGCCTCTGTAAAGACGCATCGCCCACGTTTTTGTGTGCGACAAATCACTTCCACATTTTTTTTTTGGAAATTTCTTGAGTGTGACCTTTATTTACAAGTGTATTCTTTTGGCTGGACTCAATGACTACAAAAATAACTTTTCAAACATTTTTAACTGCAAGGAGTTATGAATTCAGTTTAGATTAACGATTTGGTGTGCTCTTCGATATTATACACAATTCAGACTTGCCAGTTGCTGTGTCACAACAATCCGCAGACTAATCTGTGGGGCTATTACGTATCTCTGTTAACAGCTCCAAATGATAGTAACTGGGCTCAGTGTCCATCAAATAACTGTCAAAAGCTTAGTTTCGTATTATGTATGACCAGTCGCGATCAAATATGACGTCATTGGTTGTCATCGTGGCTGATAGTCACTGTAACTCATTTTGACAGACGCTTTCGAATCGATATTTATATTATTTCGATTATGTAAGCATATTGGACAACAAATTGATTACAACTGAGGTTGAAGTGGCTTTCGTGAAAGACGTTACACCGTACCCGGGCTATTAGTCACCGTAAAGTGATATCCACACAGTGCGATACGAAATACCAATATTATGATAATATTATTATATAATAATAATATAATAATTTTATATTATTATACCTATATTGTTGTATGCCAACAGGCAGAAAGTACTGGGAATATTTCTGAAACTAACACCATTATTGTACACCTGCATTCTATACAAATAAAGATATTATTATTATTATTATGACATTCTCAGTTGTCATCAAAGTTCGGTGTACAACCGAAGCTTGATAGTCACTGGATATCAGAAAGATACGTAAAGATACGAAAGACTTACTGATGTGTGTAATATCGTAGAGCAAAAATAACCCTTTAAAAATGCTTTAAGAACAACTGAAATGAAAAAACCGGCCAAGTGCGAGTCGGACTCGCGCACGAAGGGTTCCGTACCATTATCAATACATTAGACAAAACGGCAAAAAAATCACGTTTGTTGTATGGGAGCCCCCCTTAAATATTAATTTTATTCTGTTTTTAGTATTTGTTGTTATAGCGGCAACAGAAACACATCATCTGTGAAAATTTCAACTGTCTAGCTGTCACGGTTCATGAGATACAGCCTGGTGACAGACAGACGGACAGACAGCGAAGTCTTAGTAATAGGGTTCCGTTTTTACCCTTTGGGTACGGAAGCCTAAAAACTGTTCAATGCAAACAAATAAATGTCCTCAATCAACCGATCAGTGTGACTCGAGGTCAAGTGTACAGCGGGCACTGCTGATACCAGCCACTGCTACTGGAGTGCGTGTAACGAAATGATAATATTTAATCGGAAGAAAAAAATGTGATAACGCAAGGCATAGAATTCGATTTTTAAAAAAAGTGGTAAAAAGAAAAAAAAAAAAACTTTGGCCTTAAATGTTTCTAGAACCTGTGGTTTCTCAACTCAAGTTTCGTTATGGATCTTTTTACATCATTTATATTTCCTTTAATGTTCATAATTTCACATTTCAGGTGCGTGATCATCTTGAAAAGCTATCGCTATCCAGCTTTTCTAGGCCGTTCATTTATTTTTGAAATTTACGTACCTAATGATAGACAGTTATAAGTCGAGGAAAATAAATAGGTATGACTATAAACGAATATTCGACTCTCCTGTTTTTGTTTGATAACTCACAGACTGACTCACACAAAAATATAGGTATATATCATTAAGGAACATGTATAAATTGCACAGACGGCCTTGGCGAGCTCATACCAACATGCAAAATAAATACGCATTAACTTCAATATGAATGCTTGCCTACTTTTAGAGTATTTAATTAATTAGGTACTTATAGTGCTGAATTTTTGGTAACATCTATTTCCTCATCTCGTAAGAAGACTATAATTATTTTCCTTCTATACATATTTAGACAAAATACTGACCTTTAATCCTCTAAAAATAAAATTAAACTTCTTTTGTTTATTGCAACTTTGTAGCGGCCACGCCCCGTCAACAGCAAACAATAACAACTTCACGTCTTTACAGTTCGATAATAAAAAAAATATTTTAGACACGACTGAAGTCAATATGACATAATGATAATACTTATGACCACTTTAAATGTGCAGTACAAGGTAGCATTGCTTACCAACAAAGTTTGCTTCGATATGTCAAACTTGGTATAATTGTTTTATTTCTCTGTTTTCCTGCTTGCACAGATAAGTTAGTTGAAGTAAGTGCAGTAGAGCCGGCTCGTGAAAATAATATCGTTCAGAAGTGCCAACTGAACTGTGCCAAATCATACGTTTCGTATCACGCAAAACATACATAAATAAATACATAAATACTTAAAAAATAAGACTAATTAATGAAATTGTTAATTAAATTATGCAGAAAATTATTAATAATAAGTACATGATTTTACTTTTAGTCGAATCCAAAAATTAAAATTAACTTATTGTAGTTTTACTGTTTAATTTCATACTTTTTAAGACAAAACCAGGATAATTATTATTTTGAAGAATCATACACGTAAAACTAAACTAGACCACAGTAACTTCAGTTACTGGGTTTTAGCCCACATGTGACTGTTCCTAAATTACCCTAGGCTGATAAAATTTTCGTTTTTCCTAATATTAATTCTTGCTAATATTAGTATTGAGGTTAGAAAAATAAAATTTAATAAATAGAGTTCGTATTATAAAATACATTAACTGATTATATTAAATAAAAAACAATACAAAATTAGTTCTTAATACTCAGAATTAAAGCTTTGTTAATTTTACAACATATCCAAACGTAATTATCCTCCTACCTTAAATGCTTTGTTTATAACAAAACGACTTAAACAATTAAACTTTTACCGCGTTTTTCTCAAAATAGCATTATCGGAGTTACTGTGTTTTCATTTACAAGGGGAAGAAATGTATAACCTTTACACGCCTAAACCACTAAACCGATCATCCTTAAATTTTGCATACAAAAAGTACTGTTCCTGAGCAAAACAACAATAATGATCTTATGGTAAAATAGATGGCGACACGTGTCTTTCGAATCATGATTGAAATATATTTTTAAGTACAACCCGAATTGATTGTTAAATTCTAAATTAATGCGAGCGAAGCCGGTAAAAACTATTATAAAATAAACAGAATTCAATATTTTGGTGGTCTCGTAAAGCTTTATAAATATATTATACTTTTTGGGGGAAGTGCCAGATAGCCCCCGGTCAGTGTCAGGTCGTATGTTGATTAAATTATAGTTTACGGCCGTAACAAATACGACTTCACTTTTTCTAAATCACTATCACTACATATTATAAAACAAAGTCTCCCGCCGCGTCTGTCCCTATGTATGCATAGATCTTTAAAACTTCGCAACGGATTTTGATGCGGGATACATTATGGTGCCCTGGTACCTCAGTGTAGGTAAAGTAAATATTCTGTAGTTCATCATAGTTGGAACACTCACTAACAATATGGTGCCCTGGTACCTCAGTGTAGGTAAGGTAAATATTATCTATAGATAATTACGTAAAACAATGTGCAATTATTGTGTTTGTATCGGTTGAAACTTTAGCGGGTTTAAATCATACTTAATCAAACTAATATTATAAAGAGGAAAGATTTGTATTTGTGTGCGTGAGTGTTTGTGTTTGTTTGTAATGAATAAACTCAAAAACTACTGTGCTGATTTCAAAAATTCTTTCACTATTAGAAAGCAAGGCATTGAGACATTCACCTTGAGTAATATAGGCTACATTTTATACCCGTAATCCCATGGAAAAGGGAAATACGCGGGTGAAACCGCGTGACGTCCGCTAGTTTATTAAAAATGCGAAAGTTTGTATGTGTGTGTATGTTTGTTACTCTTTCTTGCAAAAACTACAGAACGGATTTGGATGAAATTTAACACACAGATAGTTTATGATCTGGATTTACACATAGGCTACTTTTTATCCCAGTAGTATGATCCCGTGGGACAATTATCGAACTCGACGCGGGTGAAGCCGCGGGCATTAGCTAGTTTCACATTTATTTTTGTTTAACTAGGCTACTGTTTTATGGTTTACCGTTGTTCGAAAACGTCAGCCTAGTTAGATATTGTTTTTGTCCAATGTTCTTTGTCACAAGCTGTGTTACTGATGGTATTCACATCGGCTAAATTAACACCATTCTAACTTTTATGTATCTTTTTATTATTAACTAGCGGACGTCACGCGGTTTCACCCGCGTAGGTCCCGTTCCCGTGGGATAAAATATAGCCTATGTTACTCAAGGATAATGTAGCATTGTAATGGTGAAAGAATTTTTGAAATCGGTTCAGTAGTTTTTGAGTTTATTCGTTACAAACATACAAAAATATTATTATTATTATATCATAATAAAGATACCAAAAGAAGAAGGGTTATTTTCGTATTGATATTACTTCCAAATTATAAAGGGCTTGGAAGATTTTTGTATGAAGCTTGGCCAACCTAAATACCGCGATTCTTTTTTCATACTTGCGGCCTTGTATATAAAACCTACATTAATCGATTTATGGTCAATACAAACCAGTTTTGTATGAGACAAAATGTTCTAATCGAGTTTTTAGCACATTTTGTCCAAAATTTGTTTGTATTGATCCCTTCGCCCGCGACCGTGACCCAGAGTGGACGTGTGTCGAAATTTTAAAAATATAATATTAATTCATTGCCTCTACCGCATACGGGATTGTCACCTATATGTGAATAAGAGAAGTGAACAAATTCGCGTTCGCGACGTGTTGATATCGGCTGGTCCCCGAGCTCACAAGGTGTGCTTACCGCGCGCCCGCCGCCGCTGCCTCACCTCCGCAAGAACAGAACACTCTCCATAATTGCCATCCCGCTCACACAGCGACTGCGCGCGCCGCCGCCGTGACTCACAACTCTCCGCACAACGTCGCCTCAAGAGAGCCTACGCGCAAACGCCAGCGCCGCGGACACCCGCCAAAAGTGGCTAAAAGGTATTACGAGTTTACGTAAACATTAACATCATGAGGCGTACACCGCCCCAATCGCCCGCCACGTCCATAGCTAGCGACTCTGAGACTCTTCAAGTGAGAAATCCATCTATTTCACTAACCGGATCTACCCCCAACCTAACCAGCAGAGATGTGAATGTCACGGCACGAAACAAACGTAGGCGTGAAGATGAAATGGTCGCTTTCATGCAAGAGATAAGAGACTTATTGCAATCGGCTACCGCTCAATCAGAAAACAAATTTAAATCATTGCAAGAGTCTATGCGCGAAATTATAGCACAAAACTTGGAAATGAAAACTTCCCTAGAATTTGTCACTAAACAATACGATGACATAATAATAAAAGTAGAGGAAATTGATAGAGAACGAAAAATCGATCATGCCTATATTAATCAACTGGAAAGTAAAGTCGAGAATTTAGAGCGTATTTTATGTCTTACAAAGATTGAAATCAGAAATATACCAAAGAAAGAAGGTGAAAATAAAGAGGATCTGCATAGAGTAGTTTCCGAAACAGCTAAAGTTCTAGATATGCCTGTCGAACGACAGGATATAAAGGATATTTTTCGAATTAATAAAAAAGGTGGAGGATCATCTATTATAGTCGACTTTGTCTCGGTAACTACAAAGGAAAATATACTGCATAAAGTCCGTAATTTCAATCGCAATAACGCCCAAGCTAAGTTAAACACATCCCATATTAATATACCAGGTGAATTAAAACCAATATATATATCAGAGAGCTTGACTATGAAGGCACAACGGTTATTTTACCTGGCGAGGAAATTTGCGACCGAAAATGGATTTAAGTTCTGCTGGACCTCACTGGGAAAAGTCTTTCTTCGACAAAAAGAAGGAGATCAATACATTCACGTAAAAGACGAATCTGATCTAAAATCCAAATTACCACTATGACTGTTTAGAGAACTCTCATGTCTTGCTCATTTACTGCTTGTTATTATATTATTATTTTTTTTCTATCTGCAAATGCTCTCTTTTTGTAAAACACATAAACAAAAATTCATCGAACACACTCAAACAAAACCACTTAACACAATACAAACAAACAACATAATTACTTACACACAAAATATAAATTGTTCTCGTGTGGGTATGCCTGACATCATTTATCCAGCACTAACTCTCACCACGTCTATCATAATAATTTGCTCCCCAGTATGCAACAAAAATTATATACGTTTAATCAATGGCTAACATGGACAATAACATTTCAACACAGATAGATAACTTCACTGTGGCATCTTCTTATCACTGTGATACGGACGCTTGTAACGAAATCATGAAAAGCTGTAACTCTTCTTTAAAAATTATAACTCAAAACATCCGAAGTATCTATAAAAATTTAGATGGTTTTCAGGCTCAATTGGCTAGGCTATCGTATGAAATTGACATCATAATCTTGACAGAGTGCTGGTTAAATGCTGACAAACCGATACCGACTATGGAAAATTACGTGACATATTCTAGCAAAAAATATCTAAATCAAAACGACGGTATTGTAATATTTGTTAAAAGCAATATCAAATGTACGGTTGAAGAACCAGACTCGTTAGGGGCTAACTTTCTTCTGTTGAAAATCGATTCCGATACTTGTATTCTAGCTTCCTATAGATCACCATCAATATATTGTATCGATGGATTCCTTAACTCCCTGGAAAACATATTAAGTAAATTAAAAGCGAATAACATAATGCTGGTAGGAGATATTAATATAGACATAAAACCTAATAATACAGATAGAAATAGTTCGCCATATCTAAATCTAACTGCAGAAATGGGCCTCTTACCGGGACATACCTTTCCTACTAGACTGCATAACTGCCTCGATCACATAATGATTAGAACCACTACTTGTGCAACAGTTATAGTTATGGACTCCACAGTCAGTGACCACGCCTCCGTAATGGTATGTTTAGGTAGAGTTTCCTCTATATACAAGAACCATAAAAAAATTACAAAAGTTAACTATGAGAGTGCTATTGAACAATTAAAAACTACAGATTTTACTTTTATTTCACAAAGTTGTGATGCAAACGATGCCGCTACAAGGTTTGTCGAATGTCTTAGGTCCACGGTATCCCAACACTCAACAGTAGCGAAAGTTCCTAACCGGAAAGTAGTCCTTAAGCCTTGGATGACACCTGGCCTCTTACGGTGTGTTCGACACAGGGATAACCTCCACCGAAAATTCCTGGCAGACCCAAAAACGGGATTGTTGAGTTATCTTACAAAAGGTATCGAAATCACTGTAATCTGCTACTCAGGAAACTTAGAAACGCCCACGAAAGCTCCGCTTTAAAATCTGCAAAAGACAACAAAGAAACATGGAATATTATAAAATCTATTACTAATCAAACTGGAAAACAAAAATCAGCTGACAATCTTCTACCAGCTATTGAAACTGCGGACAAGCCTTATGCCATTGAGCAAATAAACCATTATTTCTCGAATATTGGTAAGCTATTGGCAGACAATATCATAAAAAACCGAAATTCCTCACTACCCCCTTACACCATCGAAACACCCCCTGCGCGAGATTCTATGGTCCTACTTCCTCCGGACGAGGCTGAAGTAGAGGCAGTCATTAATAACCTAAAAAATGATTGTGCCACAGGATGGGACTCTATTCCAGCTAAACTCCTAAAACTGGGTAAAGAAGTGCTAGTTCCACCTATTACAAAACTTATTGAAGTATGCTTTGAACAAGGTGTTTTTCCTCGGATCTTTAAGAAATCCCTAATTACACCAGTTCACAAGGGAGGAAATCAAGACGATGTACAGAATTATAGACCTATCCCAGTTTTATCAGCACTATCAAAAATATTGGAAAAATTGTTGAACCGTAGACTCATGAAATACCTAGAGCACTGCAAAATAATTTCGGATGCACAATTTGGATTTAGGCCCGGGAAAAGCACCGCAGATGCAGTTAATCAACTCGTTGATTACGTGACTGGAAAACTAGACGCAAAGCAGAAATGTCTTGGTGTTTTTCTGGACCTAGCCAAGGCGTTCGACACCGTCTGTATTCCAACCCTTGTGACCAAGTTAGAGCATGCTGGAATCCGGGGAAAGGCTCTGGGAATATTTACAGACTTTCTCAACGACCGGACACAAAAATTAAAGATTGGTGAGGTCATTAGCAACGAAGCTAAGGTTGATTACGGTGTGCCTCAAGGTAGCTGCCTATCCCCCAGTCTTTTCCTGGTCTATGTGAATGACCTATGCCAGCAATCTCTTGATTATGGCAAAATCTTTAGCTATGCCGATGACACGGTATTAGTATTCCACGGTGAGTGTTGGGATGCAGCACGGGAAGCTGCTGAGACAGGCTTACGTAAAATAATCCATTGGCTGGAAGCTAACTTGCTAACCCTTAACATCTCGAAAACCTCATTTTTACAATTTACTTTCGCCAAAACCAAACCTACAGTAATAAGTCTCAAAGCGCACTCCTGTGACGTCGCAAACAGTAGTACTCCGTGCACATGTCTTCCAATCACACAACAAAAAATAATGAAGTACCTAGGAGTGATTCTAGACGACGGACTTAGCTGGCGACCCCACATTGAACAGACCTCCTCCCGCGTTAGGAAACTTATATGGGCGTTTAAAAAACTACGACAAGTAGCCGAGTTTAAGCTTCTCCGTACGGTTTATCTGGCACTGGCACAGTCAATCTTAGGTTACTGCATTACTGCATGGGGAGGTGCTTGTAAAACCTACATGATACGCCTCGAGAGAGCCCAACGCTCACTGTTAAAAGTCATGACCTTCAAGCCGTACCGGTTCCCTACAAGAACTCTGTATGAATGTTGTCAAGTAGTTACAGTGAGACAACTATACCTGCTCAATCTTATTTTGAAACAACATGAAAAGACACCGAAAAATCACGCAACTAGACATAAGAGAACTATCGGTAATGCATGTAGTACAGTCAAATGCAAGACAGCATCCGCTCGACGGCAACGTCTTTATTTATCTACTTATTTATATAATAAAATAAACATCATCCTCAACTTCAACCCACTAACAAAAAATAAAACAAAGATAAAACTGAATACTTGGCTTCAAACACTGGATTACCAACAGACGGAAAACTTAATTAAAGAACAATACTCGCGATGACTAATAAACCCAAGTCCAGCCACCAATCACGATCACTCACACCACACATCAAACACACACACACACACACACGCACACACACACACACACACACACCACACAAAAGCACGCATGCATTATTTGTAATGGTTATGTTTTATTTTTTCATTTCTGATGCTAAATGATGTGAACATTAGTACCAAAAACGGGTGAAGACACTGACTCCTGTAACACAGGTCTCACCTAGCTCAGGAGTCAGGGTTTCAAATGGAAATGTATAACTTTTTTCTTTGTGTCAATAAAAATATTTTATTATTATTATTATTGTTATTCTTTATGTTTCTTCTCATTTAAGAGAAACCTTACACGCGGGTCGGAACCAAGGATGTAAGGTGAAATTTAAATAGAGAATGTGGATGATAGTGTTGATGAAGTCAGAAACTTTCGGGTGATTCGACAGGTGTTGAGAATGGTGGCTTTTTGCAGCATGTAAAGTGTGTGATTAGGCATCTGTAGAGTGTTGAGGCTTTGTGTAAGAGATTTTGGTATAATACTTGTAGATGAGAGAACTATGGGGACTATGTGAACAGTTTGTACTTTCCATTGAGTTTTAATTTCAATGGCAAGATCTTGGTATTTACTGAGTTTTTCGGATATTGTAGCTTGAATATTATGTGAGTTAGGTATTGCTATGTCTATCAGATAAACTGTTTTATTGGTTTTGTCGTGAACGGTAATGTCGGGTCTATTGTAATGAATGGTTTTATCGGTTATTATAGTTCGGTCCCAGTAAATTTTTTGATCGTTATTCTCTAATGCTACTTCTGGTTTATTTTTATAATACGGTATCATTTCAGGAACTAATTTATATTTAAATGCTAACTGTTGGTGTATGATTGCAGCGACTTGGTCATGGCGGTGTTTGTAATCGGTTTGTGCAAGTGATTTGCATGCTCCTGTTATATGTTGTATAGTTTCGGAGGCATTATTACAATGTCTACACAAATCAGTCGGCTGGTTTGGGTCTTTTATGATGTATTTTCTGTAATTACGGGTAGCTATTATTTGATCTTGTATGGCCAGCATAAAACCCTCGGTCTCGGGAAACAACTCACCCCGTTTGAGCCATTCGTTCGACTTTATTTTATCGACGTGTGGCTGGCTCAAGCAGGCTCGATGTCTTCCGTGTAGGGCTTTTTCAGACCATTCTGCAATTTTTTGCTGTGTACTTACGATGTGTTCATTTATTTGTATGTTTCGGTTTTGTAGGTTTAGTGGTGTTAGTTTGTTATCTGTTTCCGTTACTTGCTTGTGTAGTGATGAGGTTTCTGATTTGTTATGGAAGTATGCTCTGAGTGAAAGTATCTGTTTATTGTGTAAATTGTGTATGTCTATTAATCCTCTCCCTCCTTCTTGGCGTGGTAGTGTAAGTCGTTGTATGCATGATTTTGGATGGTGTTTTCTATGTTTGGTTAGGAGTGTGTGGATAGTGCGCTGTAGTTTTTTAATATCAGTCTTTGACCATCGTATAATTCCGAAAGAGTATGTGAGAATGGGTATTGCAAAGGTGTTGATGGCTTTAATTGCCAGCCATGTCCTAATTTGTACCTACTTATCCACTTTGCAGCGTCGATAGCGCCAAAAGCGTATTTTTTTTGCAACTAACCGCGTCTGCACTCATAGGTGCACGTATTTATTTTCTTTGCAGTTTATATTATATTTCATGCAGGTTTTATGTTAAAACTAAAATACGGGATGCCTACCTTTCGTTTTCTCTTGTTTTCTTTATAAATATTTAAGCCAAAAGAACTTATCTCTGTTTTTATTTATTGTTACCAGTGTTACTTTATAACAAAATACAATACTTAATATACCTACTTACATTCTTCTATAACCGAACTCACAAATACTCTTTTAGCTACCTAATTTACTCGTTATATATTTATTAGTAACCATTTATCTATACATTTTGTTTGAAACTGTTTTCCGTTACCTACTTACATACCCCTCAAGGTTCATTGGAAGACCAGCGTCAGACAGAATCACCATCACCTGTCTGGCACGAATGCTGAAATGGACCTTTTTGGCGCAGCCGTGAGGCACACAGCTGTTTTTCCTCCTTATTTTGTATCTTTTTTATATGTGTGTGTGCTTTTATCTGACGTCAAATAAACTTTTTTCTTTCTTTCTTTCTAATTGTATTCCTTGAATTAAGGTTGCTTTTTAAAATAAGGTTGAGACGGTGTGTGAATTTTTTGAGCAGTTCTTGTTTTGACATCTTTTGTTGTATTTGTCTGGACTGTTTGAAACCTAGGTATTTGTATGTACTTTGTTCATCCATTGGCTCGATCGATGCTCCTGATAGAAGTGTGTAACTATTATTTTGAAATTTTCCTTTTACAATGGACAAAATTTTACATTTATCTACTCCGAATGACATGCAAATATCCTCAGAAAATTGTTGTGTGGCATCAGCTAGTTGATAAAGTTCTTCTTTGTCAGTTGCATATAACTTTATGTCATCCATGTACATAAGGTGTGTTAACGTGTATTGTGTGTTATTGCTGTCCAGCGTGAATCCCGTGCCTGTTTGGTCTAACAAGTGTGAGAGTGGATTGAGTGCCATGCAAAACCACAGAGGACTTAGAGCATCTCCTTGAAAAATTCCACGTCTTATACAGATTGGTTCAGTAGCTACAGTTGAGGAGGAGGAATTGATTTTAAGAACAGTTTGCCAATTCTGCATGGAAGTTCTTAAAAATTGTTTAAGTGTAGGGTGAATTTTATAAAGATTTAATACGTGTAGCAACCAGCTGTGCGGAACTGAATCAAAGGCTTTTTGATAGTCTATAAACATTGTGTGAATATCCTTTTTGCTTTTCACAGCGCTGCTCATAGTAATGGCGTCAATGGTTAGTTGCTCCTTACACCCTTGGCTATTCTTACGACAACCCTTTTGCTGTTCTGCTAGAATGTTATTTTTAGTTAAATGCTCATATACTATTTCGCTTACGCAGGCTGTTAGAATTTTGTATAAAGTTTGTAGGCAAGTGATTGGCCGGTATTTCGCAGGGTTTTTGGTGTCATTCGTGTCTTTAGGTATCATGTAAGTAACTCCGTGTGTTATGTATTGAGGAAGTAAATGTGGTGATTGGATGAATGTATTTAAATGGTTGTATAGGAAAGGGTGTATACTCGAAAATTTCTTATACCAGTAGTTGTGGATGTTGTCAGAGCCAGGCGATTTCCAGTTGTGTGTGCGTTTGATGACGTCTATAAATGTTTCTATCGGTATAAACTCAAATTCCATTTCTGGAATTTCTGGTGTAGCTTCTTTAACCCAGTCTGCGTGGTTATTATGGTGTACTGGATTTTCCCAAATGTTAGCCCAAAATTCGCGTAATGTTTCGGATGTAGGTGTCTCTAGACTTTGGTTAATGTTGTCTTTGTTATTAGATGTAAGATTCCTATAAAAAAATTTTTCGTTATTGATAAATTTTGTGTTTTCAACTTTGCGATTCGTGCATGTTATGTACCTCTTAAGTCTACTCGATGCAGCGCTTAATTTTTGTTTTAGAGTGTCCAAAAAGTGTGCTAGTTCTGTGTTTGGGTTTTCGTATTGTGCGTGTAGTTGATATTTTATCTTTATTTCTTCTACTGCAGCTATTAATTTTTGACTTCTACAACCATTAGTGAAATGTGTCAGTCTACCTATGTTTGCTCTTAGATTTTCAATTTTCTTTTCTAATCTGATATGCCATTTCGGTTTTCTCTGTGTATATGGGCGGCGCTCATTTTGGATAGGGTCTGATATTTTAGCCCCGTTGCATGTAGCTGCCGTCCATGCTGCACAGTAGATTATGGTCTGCAATTTGGCGAATTCGGTGTCGGCATTTACATGCTTAGGAAGAATGACAGTATTTATGTAGGAAACAATGGCAGAAAACTTTCGAGAAGTCTTCTGCTTGGGAATGTATGGTCTATTAGTGGGATGTGTGCAATTAAAATTTATTTGAGCTTGATGAAATCTGGATTCAATTTCTGGGTTGGTTTCTGGAGTAGTATCAAAATTTGTTTGCGCAGGTCCATATTGACCAACATCTATATTATTCAAAAAAATTTTGTCATCAATATTTACAACCGTTTGAGATACGATGTTAGTGTCTGTGCTATTGTTTAAGATTATATTTGTCGTAAGAGTATTATTAGGTGTATCAAAGAAGTTAGTATTTGTAGCAGGTTGTTCTGAGTCGTTTTGAGTTTGTGTGTTCCAGTGATCATGATTTATGTCTTCAATATTTTGTGTGTAACTGTTACTATTGCTTAGTTCTGAAGCTACCTGGTTTTTAATTTCTTCTAATCTATTGTCATGTATATATTTGTTTTTTATAATTGCTCTCACTTGATCAGAAAGTCTTTGCTCTGTTATATGCGCTAATTCTGGATATTTATTTATGAATTCTTCATGTAAATTTTTCCTATAGGCTGTTTTATTTGTTTCTAACTGTGTGGCAGTGAAGTATATTCTAATTATTGTTTCATTGTATTCGTTCGTCCATCTCATGCGTTGGCCGGATTGTGTACTAGGTTGTGTGGAGTGTTGCTGTATTTGAGTATGTATCATTTGTAGTTCGGCTCTGACTTCCTCATAAATTTGATCTATTGTGTCTTGTGGTAATAATTTCTTTTGTACTATGGCTCTACGCTGGTCCCCTATTCTTTGTCGGCTGACTTGCATAGCCGGATATTTTTCTATGAACTTAGTGTGAAGCGGTGGTAAGTATGCATTTTTGTCTGTTTCCATACTAGTAAGGTGAAGATAGGTGCGTAGGATGAATTTATTCATTTCAATGCTCCAGTTCCTACGACTTGTTGCAGCTTTAGCGGAGGGTACAGTATCGTCGACAAAATCTGTCTCCTGTACAACATCCGCTGACTGTTTACTTATTGATGAGGAAGAAGGCGTCGGTGTGACGCGAAAAGATTGCGATGATGAAGGAATTGATGGAAAAAGAGATGAAGGCGATGACGAAGATGGTTGTGAAGTTTCGTCATCTATGTGAGGCAGCTTTGCCTGAAGTTGTTTTTTTGTTTTTGATCTAGTATTCATGTTATTCCCACGAGTAGCTAGGGACTTAAAAAGTCGACCACAGCAGAGCCCTGCGTTCACTGTGGCAAGGGTAATAAAACTGGAGGTCCCCTATTATCCAGAGTTGGCACACTAGCGACTAACCTCTCCCCTAGCCATGCAGCCCTCGGCATGTGCGACCTTGGCTTGGATTGTATCTCTCTTAGTCTGGCCCCTCACCCTAGACCTATCTCGGCAAAGTAAACCCTACCGGCACAGACCTAGGGCTCATCAGAGCACGCAAGCCCCACCACGTCGTCAACGTAGAGATACAGCGGTGGGGTTATTATTATTATTATTGATGCCAGCCTGCTATCGATTAATACAGGTTTTATGAGTGACAGCAACATTGAACCCTGTAGCAGCTCATACTTACGTATCTATAGGCATACGCCGTATTAAATTAGCGCACACGGCGCTCTCCACCGCACGCCCGCGCGCCCTGCCACCGCACGCCCGCGCGTACGCTACAGCACCATGCTGATCTCAGGGGCCTTTTGGCCTACAACAACAACAACAAAAACAGCCCATAACGTCCACTGCTGGACATAAGCCTCTCCCATGGTGGGCGGAATTTGCCGTAATCTCCACGCTTGGCAGGCGGATTAGAGATAGCAGTGATGAAAGACTAACAGAAAACGCTGCTGCCCATTCTCTGCTCTACGGAGGTGGAAGGAGTTCTGCCTCAGACATTAGTCGCCTTTTGGCCTAGTACAGGACCAATTTCATTTCATTCTTTTTTTCTCTTTGTTTAATTTTTATTAATTGTACTGTTAGTTTAACCATTTTAATTTGTGTGTTTTGTCCTGTGCGGGCTTTTAAATAATTTATATTTCTTTCTTTACGCGTACTAAGCTAGCCGACAATAAGAGAAAGGATTTTGGACTCGCTCGGCCGATGTATCATTGCGCTAGCACCTCGAAGGGAGCGTGGCACTTACTACCGCCATTACCAATTTGTGTTAGTTGTTAAGTTTGTCTATGTACCCTGATTATTATTATTATTGTATTTTGAAATGGTATATAAGCCGCGCCTTATAATAAATCACACAGATCGTTATTCGTCTTCTTAATCACTACAACTACCATCCTTAAAGCATCGATTCCCTAAATTAGTGACCCTATTCACTAAAACCCCTTTGGGCACAGTAGATGGCGTGACGGTGGTGATGGCGGCGTTTTTTTTTGAAATGGCATCTCGCATTTCAACCTAGAGAGGTTGTCGTCTGCTTACCCGGACAATCCTGTGGGTACCTTGAGTGTAAGGCCTCCAGCCAGGGCATAAAACTTATAAACTAAATGACTACACGCTAAGGGCACCCCCTGCGGGGTACGGGCCTCGGCTTAGGGCGTCGCTGGGAGAGGACAGCAAGGGGACAGGCTGGATCTGAGTGGTGTCATGGGACTGATTTTGAACTACTCGAGCAAGGGATGGGGGGGCGGCGTTTATTACTGCTTCAAAGACGTTATTCATTACGTCGAGGGTGCAGGTAAGCGGACACCTAGGACACTCCAGCTGCAGGAGGGGCATAGTCTGACCCGGAGCACTCTCACTCGATCAGCATCATATGCATTATGGTACATGCATGTTTTTTTTTTTATCTCCCTAAACAAAGCTTAAGAGCGGCCAACCCGCCATACTTTTCGCGAGAATTTTGACAGTAGCTCGTGCGTGATTATGCCGTTGTTAGACATATATCTTTACATTTTTTGAACTAATAGGTATCTTGTGGACTATATCTAGGCTTCTATCGAAACAGAAAATAAAAATTTGACGATACAAATTCAGTATAAGCCTCCAAAAATTGCTGTTTTGCACAACTTTTACCTCAACTTTGGCCGTTCATAAAGTACTTATAAATTGTAAAAGTAAAGAAAGCATCCTGATAGAAGCCTTGCAAATATAGCGGAGATTCTAAATAACAAATATTTATTTCACATATTTGTAAGACTAATTCAAAAACACGTATTTCCTGGAACAAGTTTTATAAATTTTCGAACAATATTTTTCGTTCAATGTCCTCGCGTTAGGCGGTATGAGGTACGCGGGAGGCAAGTAGTGCAGGTTCGGGGCTAGGTAAGATAGGGGAGTTGAAAGAATACCACCGCTGTGGCTCTGGATGAAACAAGCTTTTCGACCATGCTCGCAATGACGAAAGGCGGGCCATGAAGGGCCCTCTTATCGTCAGAAATAGCAAAGTGAAATTATTTTTTAAATATTTATAAAAAATACCAAGTTATAAGATTAAGGTATGATTAGACAGAGAGATCCGATACCTTTCATGACGTCATTCGACATATCGACGTACAAAATCCATACTACATTCCGTTTATCTAGAAAGAGATAGAAACAAAAGCTGTATTTGTTATAACTTTTGTGTTGTTTGGCCGATTTTGGTCTTGTTTTCACTTTTGGTCATTATTTTGATAGCTTTTTTACATTCCGTATCGAAATAAAAAAAAAGAAAATGTATGCATAAGTATTCCATATTACGATGGGACTGGCTTTCACTCTAACCGGACGCAGCTGAAAACCAATATTTTACATGGAGCGACTGCCTATCTGACCTCCACAACCCAGTTAGTACTGGGTAATACAATATCCCTTGGTAAGACTGGTTGTTAGGCTTTCGGACCATTGACTAGCTGTTACGACTGTCAAAGATCTACAAATGACAACGGCTTAACGTGCTTTCCGAGGCACGGAGGAAACCCGTTATGTAATGGGTGGTCACCCATCCTCGGACCAACCTAGGCAAGCGCGGCTTAACCTGAAGAGCGACCCGAGCGGCTGTTATAAGTTAGCTACAAACTTCACGAGCGCCACTCTCAATTATGTCTTCGATTCAACCCTCTTATGGTGCATCCATACCGCAGGTTACTTTTTGTTAACCAACGTTTCCAAGTGTTATTTATTGTTAGTATAATATGTTGCCGTGTTAGTATAATATGTAGTATATTTATGTTAATTAATGTTGTCTCAACACGTGGTAATCATTGATAACATTGTTAGAAAATGTTACCTCGACATGCGGTGTGGATGCATCATTACAGGACGAATTTACAAAAACCTTTCTTGTGCCGCTGCGTCACTCGTCATCTGGCGACTGTGAATCTTGCGACTGGTCGCGAGTTGGCACCTTCCAATTCAAATAAAAATTAAAAAGTGCCATCTCGCGACTGTCGCGAGATTCACAGTCGCCAGATGACGAATGACTCGTGCCGCTCCTTCGTTCGTTTATTGGGTTTAGTTAAAAAAAAAAGCTTTAGCTTCTTACTGTAATCTCTGGAGCGTATTATAACGTTAAATTATTTACATAATCTCCATCAACTTCCCTGAATACACCATGACACAAATTAATAAGGAAAGAAAGTATCATAAACAACACAAAAATATTTAATTTGACGCGAAAATGTGACGGTCGGATTACTGAACTGAAAAATAATAACACGTCAACTGATATTAATATCAGCGTCCGTCATCATAAAATAATGATGACGTGTAATAATCTTAGACTGAAAATATGTGAAAACTAGCTTCTGCCCAGCAGCTTCGCCTGCGTGAAGTCTATAATTGTCCCTTGGGATCTTACTACTGGGATAAAAAATATCCTATGTTTTAAACCAGGTTAAAAACTATCTGTGTGCAAAATTTCATCCAAATCCTTTTAGTAGTTTTTGCGTAAAAGAGTAACAAACATCCATACTCACAAATTTCGCATTATAATATACTAGCGGGCGTCATGCGATTTCACGCGCGTAGTTCCCGTTCCCGTCAGAGTACGGGAATAAAATATAGCCTATGTTACAGTACGATTCAAACTTAATGGCGGCTCGGAACATCGTACGTGCCGCTGCGCAGATCGCAATTTTTAGGTATCAGCGGGACGTAGAGGGGCGTGCCGGCGGGGCACATCCCCGCGCGCTCTCTCTCTCACCCGCACTCGCCCTACGCGTCGTCGCTTTAGTGTGTGAGTTATGTCTGTATTCTGCACACGCGCGCGAATTTCTGCATAAGTACAGTCGAGCTCATAATAATTTGTTGTTGTTTGTTAACTGTTTTTTTTTTTTTGTTATTGTTTTGTTAAGTTTTTTTTGTTATTATTCCGTTTGTTGTTCGTTATTTACGTAAAGTCTGTGTGTCTGACTGTTTTTGGTTGTACGGAAAATACTTTGGTATTTATTTGTAAAATGCCTGGCGGACGATACGTTTTACGCAGACAAGCGAGAAAAATGGTTTATAATGTCATCCATTTTCTTAACTCTTTCTTCTTTCTTTCTCAACTCTGAATCTGAAAAGGAATTAGATTCAAGTGAAGACGAAGGAAGCGATAGTTCCATGGAAGTTCCTTCCACGAAAAAACAAGTTTTTATGGAGGGTGTTCAGCCGTTGTAAAATAAATGAATATTAAAATATTTTAAAATACATTTCTTATATTTTTCATAAAAACCTATTTTATTTTGCTTTGAACCCTCTCTGTACTTGACAAACTAACAAATAAATACGTAATAAACAGCACTAAAACATTCACACAAGTTTCAGTTATAAAAATAATTAAACGAGCTTAGATGATTTTCGACTTGACTGTACATGCGTGAACCTGCACTGGCAGCTAACTTCCGAGCCGCCATTAAGTTTGAATCGAACTGTACTCAAGGTGAATTTAGCTTTCTAATGGTGAAAGAATTTTTGAAATCGGCGCAATAGTTTTTGAGTTTATTCATTACAAACATACACACAAAAATACAAAAGTGTAGATTAGGATTACCTACAGAAAAACGGTAGGTATATTGATATCACATTATGCCTGAATTATCCGTAGACAAGCGTATAGTTTAAGGTAAAAGCGCCAAGCTAGCCCGCGAAATTCTAATTTCCGTTTTTTGCAATTTGCTTTTTGACTATTTCATGAAAATGTAATTAATGTGAACGTAGAGGGTTGTGTTGATGATTTTTTTTTTGATCCTTACAAATAAGCCCCTATAACCCAGACCAAACCCATGATCCAAGTTTAGTACCATTGTAACTTACAGGTCGCGGCACGTAACTCTAGCGCTGAACGAAACGTGGAGGGGATAGCTGCGCATGTTATACGACTGGAGAGCCAATCGGCGCAACACACGCCCCAAGACATTCTTATTTTTTACTTCTGCGCAATAACGGTCAGTGCTATTACGTGTCGTGACATGTACTGGGGCTGCCTCTGTTTATGTTTGACACAATGTTTGAGAAGTTGTAAATTTTTTAATTAAAAAAAAAAAAAGAATTTAACTATTACTATAAAAATATTTAAATATTATTATTATTGTAAACGACACTGCCTCCCTCTAATAGAGAGGAGGCCTGTGTCCCAGCAGTGGGAATATTAATAGGCTGATGATGATGATGATGATGATGAAACGACACTGAAGAACTTAAGTTCTTCAGTGTCGTTTACAATGAAATGATAAATATATAGGCAATACATGTTGTATTTCTTATATCTTGTCTTATACTCACCATTTTTAGTAGCCATACCTTTTAAATGCTGATATTCACCTGCATCCGACTGGAAGCCTACCTCAATACAGTTCAGAACAGGCAGATGATGATGACCATATTAAAAGCTATAAGGAGATACAAGTTTAAGCCGCGCTTGCCAAGGTTGGTTCGTGGATTGGTGACCATCCATTACATACCGAGTTTCCTCCGTATTTCGGAAAGCATGTTAAGCCGTTGGTCCCGGTTGTAATTTGTAGATTTTTGACAGTTCAGGTTGTCAGTGGCCCGTAAGTCTGACAACCAGCCTTACCAAGGGGTATCGTATTACCTAGTACTAACTGGGTTGTGGAGGTCAGATAGGCAGTTGCTCCATGTAAAATACTGGTATTCAGCTTGTTTGACGATGATGACTCTTTTTATTAAGGTGAATGCTCCAACCAGCCCGCGAAATTCAAAATTTCTTACGTTTTTTGCAATTTGCTGGCCAGTGCTAGGTTGTATAATGGGTTGTATTGATGATTTTGATGATTATAATTCTGTAACTGCATACGTCTTACAATCGCGAACAATATTTTAATCAACATACAACCTAGCATTGGCCTGCAAATTGCAAAAAACTTAAGAAAATTTGAATTTCGCGGGCTACCCTGGAGCCTTAAGCTAACGTTAAAATGTATGACTTTTACAAATTCTTCCAAAGACTTCAAACTTCCCCAAAACGTTTTTCACTTTAACAGTTCCACACTTCCCGTTATTCCCGCCATTTCGCGCACACGCGGTCCGCCATTTTCACATTATTATCTATTTTTCGTTTTATTCCCACAGATTATAATAAAATAAAAACCCTTGGAAGAGTCATAAAAGAAAATTCTTCATTGTTAGAAAAAAAGACGCTGTGAAAGTCGTAAACGGTTGAGTTTCATAAAAAAAGGCTTTTTTTTATTAAGATGCTGATAAAATTGGGATGTGAGTCTATGATAAAGTTTATTGAGAGGTTTGATGTATCTTCACATAAATATTGGTTCTCGAAAAGATGTCTGAGAGACTGTGTATGTTATGCAAAATACGGTTTGAGCGAGAACAGTTTTCGCGTTTGATCAGAGTTTTATTTTAGACTAGCTGACGTCCCGCGGTTTCACCCGCGTAGTTCCCGTTCCCGTGGGAGTACGGGAATAAAATATAACCTATAGCACTCACGAATAATGTAGCTTTCTACCAGTGAAACAATTTTTAAAATTGGTTCATTACTTCCGGAGATTACCCCCTACATACAAACTTACAAACATACAAACTTACAAACAAATGTTACCTCTTTATAATATTAGTATAGAAGTATAGATAAGCTGTAGCTCGCGACCTTCCTCCGCGTGTAAGTATTATAAAATATTACTTTCCTTTTTGAAATCGGATTTTGTTAACAATTTCATGGAGCTCTCATCCTTTTTTTTACTCCTTATAATATCAGCTATCTGCCAATGAAAGTCCTGTCAAAATCAGTCCAGCCGTTTCGGAGATTACCCGGAACAAAGACAGACATTTTTTTTATATAAACACCTTATTTCATATATGCACAGATGGACAGACGGACGGACATAATGGAACTATAAGGGTTTCTTAATGACTTCGGAACCCAAAAAACCTAATTTTTTTATTTTTTTATTATTATTATTTTCGGAAAACAGGCAGACAGAAATTACAAACAGACACTTCGATTTTATTTATTTGTATAGATACATCTTAATTTATTCTCTGAGAGTACGAGCCATGGTTTGCTTATACATTGAATTGCTTAAAAAATAAAATACTCTGGTAAAGTCATATTGTTTTGCATCACTTTCTGTGAAGATTCATTTTATCCCACAGGTCTACTACAGCATTTTTGGGTTCAGATAAAGAGTATAGTTACTCTTCATTTATTCCAGGGCTCCGTAGTAACGAATTTAGAACTGCATTACAGACCATGGTCTCCTCACCTCTTCTTCTGATTTTGTGTACCGATAGCTTCAGGCAAAGCGACCTTTGCATTGCCATTGTCAAGTACCTATATCCTAGTATCTGAATAATAACAATGAATACTAACTTCAATACGAAAAAAACACCGACTTCAAAAACATAAAAAGTGAAAAATAGGTCACTATAGCTTCAGAAGGGGTTTGTCTTCACCGATCACGGTATCAGATCACGTTAGCCACGGATCACGGCGACTTGTACACACTGATACCGTGATCTGAGTTTCTGAAGTCGGTGACTCTTGTTTGTTTGATTCAGTTTTTTATTGCCACCGACTTCTGAAGCTAAAATTAATTTTTCACTTTTTTGTATTTTTGAAGTCGGTTTTATTTTTTGCAAAAAAGTTTTCAATTTTTTCCATTTTTAGGGAACTCTTCAATATAATACACAGCAAATCTATCGTGGCGTGATGTTATGGAATGATATTGCAATCGCTTGGATGTTTATTGTGTAAACAATAAACATCCAAGCGATTGCAGCACCCAAGACCAATTTGCCATCTATTATTGAAGAGTTTCCTTGTATATCTCCAAAAATCAGCATCAGGTCTTCACGAAACATAAACGAGACCACCGCGAAATAATATTCTTCCCAACAAAAAAAGAACCATCAAAATCGGTTCACAATTTGGCAAAGATACCGCTGAACATACACACACACCAAAAAAAAAATCAGACGAATTAATAACCTTCTCTTTTTGAAGGTCGGATAAATAGAAGAATCAGAGAAAGATTGCGCATTGATATCAATTTGTATGCTCTGGAGGGAAAGTCTAAAAAGGCCCTATTGAGCAATTCCTCGCTAAAACATCCTTCAATTTTATAAATTTTCTTTTCATAACACGAGTTCTTGAAAGCTCATGTTATCTTGAAGATAAAAGTACTAGGGAAGCATGAGTTTACGGCAGTCATTACTTCGTCGTAAAAATATTACGACTTTTACTTTTCTTACAAAGTATTGCATGGAGTATTGAACGGAGAGTTTGCAAAAGGCCGTATCATTAACACAAAAAACATTAAAAATTTTTGCTCTCAATTAATATCACCCATAAATCTGAATCAAGCCTTGTCCAGAATTCCAGCTACGCTGATGTTGGTCGCGTACGGTCGCTCGCGTACGTCAGCGAGAAATACAGTAGCAACATACGCGCCGCTGACGTCAGCGTCGCAGTATGGCGCTATACATAACACAATGTACACTCGAACGCGTGAACGACGTACGCGACCGACAAAGCCTTAAAATTAAGTAATATATTAAGAGCAAAGCAATCCATTTTGAAATCGTTTGAATTTACCAAACGTTTACTACACGCGTTCGTGAAGAAGTATTTTTTGAAGGTAATACTGCCACTTTAAATATATTTCATCACTATAAATGCTGTACGCTTACAGAGGAGTTAACTCTTATGGCTAACAAGCCATAAGAGTTTTTTTGGGCTGCAACCTGCGTCATTGATTAAACATCCTGAAGGTAAGAGCAGTCCAATATTTCCATCGACCAACACAGTCAGTGCTGTGGAAAATGGTTTACTTGTATCATATTGCATATTAGCATTCCATCATGTGTTTTTACTCCATGCCCAAATGGAGCGTGTCCTAAGAGTTTGTGACATTTCAAGATATTTTTGTTACAACAAGATAATATTTCTGTTGTTTTACGGCTTTTTCTATGGCTTCATCATTACCGTTAAGCTTTGTTCACTGGCTAATATTTTCACCATGATATACATCTATACTAATATTATAAAGAGGCAAAATTTATTTGTTTGTTTGTTTGTTTGTTTGTAATGAATAGGCTCAAAAACTACTGGACGGATTTAAAAAATTCTTTCACCATTCGAAAGCTACATTATCCACGAGTAACATAGGCTATATTTTATTCCCGTACTCCTACGGGAACGGGAACTACGCGGGTGAAACCGCGGGAAGTCCGCTAGTAATGTATAAAAAGATCTACATTTTACAACGGGCAATTAGCTTCGACATTCTGAATTACTGACCGTTTTTTTTACAATTCAAAAGTGTCTGTTAATGCGTTAATAAAAATAAATAGATGTTTTGAGTTTAAGTTTGTAAAGATAATAATAGGCTTGTGTCCTGAAAAATCTAATTAGCCCGTCAGTTAGATTATCAAGTTAGAATATCAATTAGTATTTTTTTCTTTTTGTTATGTAAACCAAAATTGACGAAGAGACGACGCTTTTTTTTTAAAATTCTCAATACGTCACGCCGTGCTATAATTTTTAGTGCGTTGTGACATCACGAGCCCCCCCTCCCGAGTTTTGATGCGTTTTATCTTTGTCAATATTCATTGATTTACAGAAACAAAAAATACGTCTCCATTATTTTCCAATACTCTGACGGACCAAATATATTGGTAATTAATGCAAAAAATAATTAATAGTGGAAACTAGCAATACAATATAAGGTGTAAGCGGAACAATCACGAAATCGTCAACCAAGCGTTCTGTACATCAAACCAAGTAACTCTACGCAAAAATTATTGCTGAGAAACGACTTTTTGTCAAATTTTTTTGTTTGTAAAATTCAATGAATGTAACGCACCCAAAACATCGTGCTGATGCTAGTAAACGGGTCATGGAGATATATTTGAAGTAAAGCTACGACCTTAAAAATTGGTAATAAAAAAAACTTGTGAAAAGTTCGAACTTTGACCTCCAATATCTCCATAACTAGAAGGTTCCTAGGTATGGTTTAGAACAAAAAAAAATATAGCAATGACGGGGAGATCAAGTGCCTTTTGTCTCCGTTAAGGGTCTATTTACACCCTTTACAGGTTGGAATACACCGACGACGCACAAACTGTTACCACGTTTTCTGTGCTTAGATCGTTCTGAACACCCACACCATGGAAATTTTTCACCATGGTTATTTTAAAAAAAACAGCTTTTGCATACATTTTGACCATGTATGCACATAAGTAGGTAGAGTCTGGCCAACGAAAGCTGTCCACGAATTATTTTCAGAAGATTTAATATGGCAATAATTTAAGACTGTCAAAATTGACACATTGACGTTTCGTACTTGAGTCATCTTGTGTATCATGTTTTCATTGGTTTTGTTTAAAATAATGCCATAAAACAATCAAAAGTTCGACGAGGAAGCTTCTATTTACTATGATTGACAAATGATAAAGACACAAAAAGTGATTTTAATTAGAATTTTGCAGAGAAAATACTACAGTCGTAGTATTCAATCATTTCACTTTTATGTTAGTTTATTGAATTTTTGTCAAAACAACTTGATACTTTCCGACTATTTATAACAAATTGCAATGTATTTTACGGTGTATCTACTTTTCAGGAAGTAATAACAACGAGGAGACAAAACTTAAAATTGTGGAAGCAGTAAAGAAAAAGAAAACTCTCGAAAAAAAAAAATATCGACTTGTGAATATATTACTTGACTACTTACTTACTTACTTACTTACTTGTGTGTATATTTAGAAAATATATCTTCAATAACAGCTATTACTTTAGAAATTTTAGATTTTTAACAGTTACTTCGCAGGGCTTATACATTTATGATAATGTATGGATGGCAAAATTATATCTTTGCATTTTATTATGGTTTTTGACTTTAGTGACTGACTAATAATAATATATTGTTACATAATTTATTGTATTTATTCTCTTCAGTCAGGTAGAAGTGTGAAGACCCTAAGAAGAATTAAAATTGAAGGGTCTAAAAATCAAGTACTGTGGAACACTCCGGGGAAAAATCGTCCACAGTCAGCAAGTTTCCAATTTGGATATCAAATTATCCAAATTGGAAATTTGCTGACTGTGCCGTGTATTTTAGCTAAGATACAAAATAAACGAAATTTATGGAGTTTTAGTATTTAATAATAATAAAAAGGCAGAATTAAAAGTACTCTTTTGTTTAATATTCTTCCTAATACACTCGAAAATTACCGCTCTTAGAACATATAAAAAGATTTTACTTGCTGAATAAATAATAGTATCAACTCCGTTTAAGCAGTGTATAGCCAATGTTAACAGCTCTTGATTTTTTTAAATCCCCCCTTTCTTCTTGAACAGCTTTCGTTGGCCAGACAACAGTAAATTTTTTTATGCATTTTTTTATAGGCAAATAATCGGAGCTTTTTTTTTAAATATAAATACACACGCGTATGTCCAACTTGAACTGTCTTATTACAAAAAACTAAATAAACCTTGGTTTAAACCTGGACTATCAAGTCCAGGCTTATCTGCAAAACCATGGTCTAAATTTGTTCGTATTATAAAACTTAAAAAAACCGTGGTCTTCTTAGTACCGTCATTTGAACCATTGTCTAAATATCAACCACAGATTAATACAAATATCATTCGTTCACCATGATGTCATTCTATTACAACGTTCCGTTTGCCCAGAAAAGAAAACGTTTTGATAATACGGTAATGATTAGATGATGTTTAAGAGTGTTTAAAATATTGAGACCTGGTTATTTTACATGGATACAAACATTATTTAGTTATTTCATCCTTTGTAGTTTTGTTTTTGTTTAAGCACATTACTTTTGTCGTATTAATTTCTAAACGTACATCTAAGTACGTGTATCGAAACGTAACATTCTTACGTGCGCGTTCTATGAAACCATAACATTAAACAAAACCATCGCAAGGTGAACAAAGTTCATTTAGCTTTGGCATTTATACGTATGTCTATAGTAGAACAATAAATTATTGCCTGTTTGTTTACCTCCTTTAATAATTTAATGTGATGAACCAACAAAAAAAAAAACGATCTGAGAATTGGAATGCCGCGGAAAAGTAAGTAGGTAAACGTAAATTACTTAGACTTACTTTGAAATACGTCTCTAATTTATTGATTTTAAGCTAAAACAACACAACACAATGCAAAAGGTGATAATTAACCTAAAAGAGGAAGTGACAGACCCGATTTAGTGATTTAGACCATCGTTAAACTAGGGGTCGCCGAGGTTTAGCGTTAGACCATGGTTTAGTCCATGGTTTATCGCAAAACTACGATTTGTAATACCATTTTTGTGTAAACCGTGGTTTATAGAAGTTTAAACCAGGTTTATTAGTTAAACCGCTTTTTGTAATAAGACTGGAAGTGTTTTAAACTATACCTACTGTGTGAAAATTTAAATGTGCCTGGAACCCGATGGTTTTCAGATTATTCGGTGTTTTCTTACATAATTGGAGAGCAATGAACAGTTTAATTCAGTCAAACATGCGTAACACTTATACGTTGGATAAATATCTCCGAATGGGAACCGCATAAATACCTAAACACTGGGTGATATTATTCAGCAAGCAATATTATTATTACATAAATATTATAAAGGCGAAAGGTTTGTATGTCTTTAAGATTGTTACTCTTTCACGCAAAAAGAACTGAACAGATTTACATGAAATTTAGCACGCAGATAGCTTCTGACCTGGATAATATAACACTTAGTACTTTTTAGTTCGGTAGTATGATCCCGTGGGAAAATTATAGAACTCCACGCATTTTATATTTTATGTTATTATTTTGTGCCTAGATTAAGAATGTTTGACGTAGAAGTTATAGGGTGCGACTGCGGAGCTTCAACAGAAACCAAGGCCTACCTTCTGCTTTTTGAGGGACCTGTCCAAAGTCACTACTAGAGGCTGCTTTACGCCGGGGCAATACTGTGCGGCATTGCGGCATGCCACTAGGCCGCAGGCTACAGTTATTTAAAATGTTGCACGTTGTGGCAATAATCGTGCGGCATGGCAACACCTTGCGTCATGCTGCTAAAGTTACTTCATCAGCCATATTCTTCGGTGTCTTGTCCCCTCGATCAATCAAGTTGGTAGACCAAAACACTCTAATAAAATTTGACAGCACGATTTTTGAAAATTGTCTAGGCACGATGTTGCCGACTGTTGGCTGCTGTTGTTGTTGTTGATGTTGTTGTTGTTGATATATTGTATGTATTGCGTATATTATATTGTATGTATTCGTTTAGTGTATAAAATAAGTTAATTTAAGTTTTTAACTGTATTGTTTGTAGTAAGTATATCCTCTTCTGCAGATCTCGCAACAGAAATAAGGTTTGCTGTAAGAAAACCCAATTCTGGGTTAAGCTCGCCGTTGTACTTAGGCTATAAATTTTAATTTGTGTGTATATATTTTTTAATTTTGTGTGCAATAAAGAATAAGAATGTTGCCTCGGCGTAAAATAGGCTGCCGCATACTGTATGTTGGTTATTTGTAGCATACCACAAGATGACGTACACCATAATATGTAGCATGCAGCAATGCCGCACAGTGTCGCCCCGGTGTAAAGCAGCCTTAACACCGTCGATGTGGGTGACTTCTGGGGCCTAAAATGGCGGCTTTAGCAGAATCAATAATATGAATACGTTATAATTCGTAAAATGGTCACAAGGTGACAATTCATTTTATTGAATGCGGTCATTTTAAGAATTTCAACGTGATTCATTCCGATTCGATCCGCTGCTAAAGACGCAGAAGAGAGGTTTTAGCTAATTTCACTCAAATAATAATGAGAATGATCAATACATAAGAAGAGTACATAAGTTAAGAAAAGCTATAACACAAAATTCAAGGTGTAACTGAAATAAATAAAAACCTTTTTGCGGATCATTGAGTAACATAGAAAACATAACAATTTAGTAGACAAAATTGCTTTTCTGTAATGTATACTAATAAGTTGTACCTACCTAGCTAAGTTAGTTATAAGTAACTAATACTAACTTGTCAATGAAATAATTGTAACCTGATCTATGAAGAAACCAAGAAAGGTACAAAATATATATTTATTAACAAAACTAGATCATATTGGCTATCGGATTAAATGAAATGCATCATCATCTGCCTAGCTTTTTCCCAACCATGTTGGGGTCAGCTTCCAGTCTTACCTGATTCAGCTACCAGCTTTAGATTTCCATATTAAATAAAATACATACGTGCGTTATATAAAAATGGAGTATCAAAGTGGCTTAAAGTAACCCAAAGGGCAATCGAGAGGGCTATCCTCGGAGTTTACTTGCGTGGTCGAATCAGAAATGAAGACATCCACAAGAGAACCAAGGTTACCGACGTAGCCCGAAGAATTGCCAAACTTAAGTGGCAGTAGGCAGGGCACATTGCTCGCAGAACGGATGGCCGATGGGGCCAAAAAGTTCTGGAATGGCGACCGCGAACCGGAAGACGTTGCGTTGGAAGGCCTCCCACTAAGTGGACCGATGAACTGGTGAAGGTTGCGGGGATTCGCTGGATGCGAGTCACACAGGACCGGTCAATGTGGCGACATTTGGGGGAGGCCTATGTCCAGCAGTGGACATCTTTGGCTGAAATGATGATGTTGATGATCAAAGTGGCTTGCTGCCAAAACAGTGAAACCTTGTCATCATTTGAGCACTTGGATATAACACAATTGTGACAAGGTTAAAAGCATTGAATATTATATGAAGAAAAACTAGAACTTTTACGTAATACCAAACTATTAAATATTAAAGCAGAAGTAACCGTAGACCACTTAATTTGGTCAGTTTAACATTTCTTGAAACGTTTATGTAAGTAACACACTATTAATTTCTCGATAAATAATGAACAATGTCTTTGACTAGCCAGTCGAAGACATTGTTTATTAATATCGAGATATTAAATTATTATTTTTGTGTCTAACCAGAAACTAAAATACCTGAGAGATTTTTGTTTAATATTTTTATAAAGGAATTTAGTTCTTATTTTTAAATATTTGAACTGATTTCTGATTGGCAAGATGCAGACGAGGAGCGTGAAAAAAAGATTACTTAAAATAACTTCACGCCTGTCCTCCTCCGAAGGGTTAGGCGTATCGTGTGGTTAGTGAGCCTGTAGTTTTATGCAGTTCGTCTTCAAGGACCCACCAAGCAGACCCACCGATGGGTCTCCGAATACTGATGTGTGTCCCAACTTGGGACCCAATAGTAGGTCTTGGGACTCCCAGGACCTAAGCGGGTCCTCTGAGATTTTGTTGTCTTAGAAGACCCACTCGGACTAGTAGTTTTGGAGAAAAATGACAACAATCATGTATTTGCACAAACAAACAAAAAAACATCCTCTCACCCCAAACGCATATACCGTCTCTGTTCCGTCGTGGGTAAAATTAGAAAACTTAGCGTCAAAGATCAGGATCTGTTAAACCGCGCTCGCTTCGCTCGCATATTAAATAACACTCTTTGACTTCTGTCCCCGAAGTGCCGGGCCTCCACCGGTTTCCTTCGTCGGCCTACGACCCGGTGCCCATGTCGCCCATAATTAATTATTTGTAATTTATAATAATAATTTCTTTCGTACATTTTAGTTCCTGGTGGGACTGAGCGGATATAAAACTAAATAGTCACATAGGTCCTACCAGTCAGTTGGCCTTGGGAGACACATCAGTATTCGGAGACCCACCGGTGGATCTGCTTGGAGGGTCCTTGAAGACGAAGCTGTTTTACATGCGGCCCCAGAGTTAGGCGAAAGGGTACCTAATAATACAAGTACACCCACAAATCGCTAGTTTTGTTTAAATCCAAGGTAATAGGAGGCAAGCCTATTACCATCAACTGGGCATACATCTATCCATCTAGACGCCATGAGTGCTGCTAACAAATTCCTGGGAATTAAACCCAGGACCTCATGACCAACGAGGCTGAGACGAGAGTCGAAAAAGTCAAATACAAGTTTACAAACAAATACAATTTTCAAAATAATAAATATATTCATTTCTGTTGAAAACTTCATCCAACACAAAATCAATTACTAAAAAAATACTCCTCAAACTAATAGAATTCTCACATCTAAAATAGAATATGTTTTTGGAAATGTACTAGGCGAGCAGAAGTTAGCAAACACCACTAATAAAGATCGTACAATAACATTCCACCTCGAATATGTAAAGTCTAACAGACGGCTTGGTTCCTTCCTACGTTTGTTCAAATGGAGGAGCGTTTAGATTGAACGATTTTTATTTACCTAATCATCATCTTCTCTCATCTCTCTCAGTTACTCCATTTTCTTTCATATCATTTAAATCCTTCATATTTTTAGTATCATCTATTTCATTCTTTCATAATCTGAACACTAAATAATGATCATCATCATCATCATCATCATTATTCTCCTGCCCTTTTCCCAATTCATTTGGGGTCAGCGCAGCATGTTTTATTCCATACTTCTCTATAACTCGTCATTTCATCAAAGACTCAGCCTTATTCATAAAAAGTTAGAGCCTCCTTGAAGGCTCCTTGATGGCCCGATGCTAAAAAACATGATTCATAAACGTCTGCTAACGCTAATCAGTCCATCAAGGCTCTGCTAAAGTTAGAAGACTGTTGACCCTCCTTTATCTCTCTGCTAAGTCACAAAATGGCGGCCGCAAATTTGAACAGCTGACTTTGACAAGAGCAAAAAACCATACCGATGATAATTTTAGTGAAGGGAGGGTTACGCAGATTAAATTAAAAAAAACCAGGAAAATTTATTTTTTGGAATTTGTATTTAAAAATCCTCTTATTTAAAAAAAAAATTAGGATGATTAACATAGTTACGGCTTTTTGCACTTAGGTACAACATAAACATGCGGATCGGAAATGGCGGGAAAACAAACTTCTCGCTTTTTTTAAAAGTTGATCTTGGGGTTGTAACGTCAAATTTTTATCTTTTCTTATTGGTTTATCATTTCTGTTTTATTTCTTTTCTTTTTTCTCGTGTGTATTTGTAAAAAAATGTGTTTTCCCGCTAATTTGCTGTCATTGCTGTCAATTTTTTTTTTATTGTCGATGAGGCCAGTTTTAGGGTTCCGTAGCCAAATGGCAAAAAACGGAACCCTTATGGATTCGTCATGTATGTCTGTCTGTCCGTCCGTATGTCACAGCCACTTTTTTCGAAACTATTTGGTAAGTAGATGTATTCTGTGAATCGCATTAAGATTTTCACACAAATATAAAAAAAAAACAATACATTTTGGGGGTTTCCATACTTAAAACTGAAACTCAAAAATTGTTTGAATATAATAATAATAATAATAATTAATTAATTGTGGGGTATCTATGGATAGGTCTTCAAAAACGATATTGAGGTTTCTGAAATATTTTTTTTCTAAACTGAATATGTGTATGATGTACATTACCATGTAAACTTCCACCGTAAACTGGTTTTAACTAAATTACAAAAATACACTATTATTAAAACATCGATCACAGTTACAACGAACTACAAGAACTTTTATATTATGTTACTTGCTGCTACGGAACTTTTTTGTGTGTTGATTTGTCAAGATGGCCAACATAATGCGTCTAATCCGTCTATCAGCAGCTCATTAACTAGCAGACTGCTAGCAAGCGTTTATGAATCATACTTCTTGACAACCGTCTAACAAGCCTAATGAGTCTGCTAGCTAACAGACCAATCAAACCTCAATTAAGGATTTTTTATGAATAAGGCTGAAATAATAATGATTCTGAGAAAAACTAAGAATTCAACTCTGTATCAGAATGACAACTTTGTCTTACAGTTTTCATATTTAAGTATTAATAACGCAAAGTTTCAAGCATAACTTCAATGGTTAAAAAACACTCGACACTCGTATCAACAAGAACTATTTTGAAAATACTTCGTGGCATTTTCTAGGCGGTTCAAGAACCGTTGTACAAAGTTCGTAACTGTCCAGTCCACTATTCCAATACTGACCCAGTTAAATTCCTCAGTCTAAACGCTTCTTAACAGAAACGCCCGTAACTTTAAGATAGCAAAGCGAGGTCTGACCACTCTGACCAGTCTGTTCATAACTGTCTGTATTTGTTGTCCAACTTCGTTTTCTGAACAATTTTGAATAGAAATGCTTGTTTGTTTGGAACTTTTTAGAAAGTTTGTTTTATTCCAGGTTGGAATATTTTCCCGTAGAACGAGAAATAAAATGTTATTTTGAACTTTCAATATGATACTTGAAAAGTAGTATTTAGAGATCCTTAATGTTCTTTTATTGTTTTTTTTGTTTTTATTTATTTTGCTTTTCTACTTTATAAAATTTTACAAAAATCTTTCTACGTACTTTATTTGGACGTATATTTTGTGTAAAACTGTTTAATGAATGTGTTTGTTGTCTAATAATGTTAACCAATTAAAGAGCAAATTATATACTTTGATAATAATCTTTTATTCTTAAATAAGACAATATTTTTAAGAACTTACAGAAGTAAAGAAGCTGTCATGCTAAGCGAATATCTGTGAAAAAGTTGAAAGTATAGTATAATAGTAGTAGAAGTAAAGTGCTGTATTTGGTGAGATTTGAAATATGCTTTCGTATGTTTTCAATACAGCACAGAAAATACTGAATAAGATGACTTTACGATCTGAAAGACAAAAAAAAAAACAATATAATTTTGTAATAAAATAAAATTCGCAAGACAAAAATTACTAAGTTTAATTTTATTATTGAAGTGAACTTACAGACACGTAGGATTGGTACGACAGCGCAATAATACCAAGACCAGTCAGAACCACAGGGTCCTGAAAATAAAAACACGTATAAATATACAATCATTTTTTAAAATTTAAAATTTACTCATATATTATAGTACTTCGAGATTCAGATCTATTTCACTATAACTATATTTCTTGGAAATACTACGAGCTACATGACTCAAGGGAAAGTTGAACTCTGTATCAATTTGATAAATTCCCTTAAAAAAACTATTCTTTGTGTCGCTACGACATTAGAATTTTATTAGCCCAGAACATCGCCACTTCTACCGCGTCGCCGGGTGGCAACGCAGAGGTCACTTCAGCTGCACATTTTTGGGCAACGTGCATCTTCCTGCAGGGTCTAACCTTCCTTGGCCCAGAAGGACTCGAGAGAGAAGATGTAACTCCAATCTCGTTAACACTTTCATGACTTTCAGTGCTGGGAACGAACCTTGGTGTGTTCACTAGAAAAATGTATGGATGAATGATGATACCAGGATGGTGTGACTGACACTAGCTTGGCCACCATCAGGGATTTTAATTTTGATAACACAAACGATTTTACTCGAAATTTATCGCCTAATATCAGAATTTGTCAGTCTCTGGTTCAAAAGATATAAGGGTTCATAGGTGGCCGATCTAAAGAGACTCTCCCAAAGCTTGGACACATTTATATCTCAAAAACTAGGGCACCTAGCGAAGATCTGTTTTGTTCCAAATTTAATCACTAGTCACAGATTTAATCGGGTCTTAGTTTAGAAGATATTTGGCGACTGATTTCAACTAATTGGCAACAAAATATAGGAGAAAACAGATCTTCGCTAGGTGCCCTAGTTTTTGAGATATAAACTTGGCCAAGCTGGGGAGTAGACATCAGAATGACTGGCCAAAATGACCGATCAGCTTTAAAATATTACTAAAATCCTATTACCACCTTCCCACCTATTTACCACTACCTACCTTTTTGCCACTATTTTGATACCTTTGTTTAAATAATTGGTACTTAATTAATAACTGAGACAATGAATTTAAAAATTGGGCAGTCATTCTGATGTCAGGTTGTTTGTCTGGAGTTTTTGAGATATAAATTTGGCCAAGCTGGGGAGTGAACATCAGAATGACTGGCCAAAATGACCGATCAGCTTTAAAATATTACTAAAATCTAATAACTATTTAGCACTATTTTTTATACCTTTGTTTAAATAATTAGTACCTAATTACTAACTGAGAAAATGAATTTAAAAAAAAAAACCAGCCAAGTGCGAGTCGGACTCGCGCACGAAGGGTTCCGTACCATTATTATCAAAAAAACCGGCCAAGTGCGAGTCGGACTCGCGCACGAAGGGTTCCGTACCATTATCTATACATTAGACAAAACGGCAAAAAAATCACGTTTGTTGTATGGGAGCCCCCCTTAAATATTAATTTTATTCTTTTTTTGTTGTTATAGCGGCAACAGAAATACATCATCTGTGAAAATTTCAACTGTCTAGCTGTCACGGTTCATGAGATACAGCCTGGTGACAGACAGACGGATAGACGGACAGACAGACGGACAGACAGCGAAGTCTTAGTAATAGGGTTCCGTTTTTACTCTTTGGGTACGGAACCCTAAGAAGGGCAAAAAAATCACGTATGTTGTATGGGAGCCCCCCTTTTTTTTTTCGGATGGGAAATCATCAAATAACTCCTCCCGCTCTGGGCGGAGCAGGAGGGAGTGTCAGACTTTTACTGACTAAAACCCATCCATGTTCCTTCATCGCCCTTTGTGGTCCGGGGCCACGGTATCTCTTTCGAACAGTCCCGCAACCCCGGCAGGCATCGGTCCTTACGGACCTCTCCCTTTTTGCTGACTCTCTTTGAGGCGCGCGTGGAACACGAACGCGCCGTCGACACGGCCTGTCGTCATGAGACGGACGGACGGCGAGCTAGCCCGCCACAGGCCCGCGCCTGCGGTGGCCGGGGGCCACGTGGTGGTGGCCCCCGACGCCCGGGGCGTCTCCCGCGGCGGCCGAGACGTTGAGAGGTTCTCTCCCTCTCACGTTCCGCCACCTCCTTCTCTAGCATTACTGCTTCGCAGAAGGAGGTGACGGCGTCCCATTCCGTCTCGCTCCGGACCATGGCTTGCACCAGGGCCGGACGCGAGAGGTCGCCGTCGCCGATCGCCGCTTCGAGGACACGGCGGTGCTCCGCCCACGCGGGGCACACCTCCACCGTGTGTTCCACCGTGTCCTCCGGTCGATCCTCACAATGCAAGCACCCGGGCGTTTCCTCCCGCCCGATTCGGTGCAGGAACCTCCCGAACACTCCGTGTCCGGTGAGGACCTGCGTCAGGCGGAAGGTGAGGACGCCGTGGCATCTCTCAAGCCACTCCTCAAAGAGGGGACTTATCGCCACTATCGTGGCGTGCCCTGCACGGGGTTGCGACAGTCGCTCTCTCCATGTCGCCATGAGATCCCGCTGGAAGTCTGTCCGCTGAGCGACAATTTGTCGTGGCAGCGGAGTTTCCCCCCGGCGTAGCGCCTCCGCGCGCCATTCGTGTAGGCGCGCGAGGACTATCGCCTCCAGATCCCATGGCGGCAATCCTGCAAGGAGGCTCGCTGCCTCGCGGGCAATCGTGCGGTAGCCCCGGGCCAGCCTTACGGCTACCACCTTTTGGGGCGCGTTCAGGTAGTGGGCGGCACGCCGCCTCAAAGAATGCGCCCACACCGGGGCCCCGTAAAGGGCCATGGACCACACGACTCCCGCGTAGAGCCTCCGGCAGGAGGCGTTCGGCCCCCCCAGGTTGGGCAGGAGCCGCCTGAAGGCAGCCCCAGTCCGTTCCAGTTTGGGGGCCAAACGTCGGAAGTGCTCCACGAAGTTCCACCGGCTGTCGAGGACGAGTCCTAGGTACTTCAAAGTCGACTCGACACCGATGGATACCCCTCCTACCGTGAGTAAGGATCCCGGAGGTGGCGCATTCCGAGGCCCATGAAAGCACATGGCCTCGGACTTGTGCAATGCCACCTCGAGACCCAGTTGCCGGATCCTCTCAACGACTGTCGCAACCCCGCGTGTCATCGCTTCAACCGCCGCCTCGTGCGACCTCCCCTGGGCCAGCAACAGCGTGTCGTCAGCGTAGCAAACTACGCTGACACCACTAGGGAGCTCGGCGCGCAGCACCCAGTCGTAACCGATGTTCCACAAGGGCGGCCCTAGGACCGATCCCTGCGCAACACCGCACGACATCTCTCGCCGGTTCCATTCTCCGCTGCGACCGGGGTAGATGACGGCTCTGTCCGTCAGATAGTCCCCGACTACTCGACGGAGGTAGGTCGGCACCCGGTGATACCGGAGTGCCTCCCTAATGCAGCTCCAGGGCATGGAGTTGAAGGCGTTGGCGATGTCGAGAGACACTGCCAAGACAACCCCACCCCTGGACACCGCATCCCCCGTCGTGAGGGCTCTCACGCGCATGATGGCGTCCACCGTAGAGCGCCCCTTGCGGAAACCAAACTGGTGTTCCGCAAGGTCCGGCCCAGTCCCCGCATGGGAGCCCCCCTTAAATATTAATTTTATTCTGTTTTTAGTATTTGTTGTTATAGCGGCAACAGAAATACATCATCTGTGAAAATTTTTTTTCAACTACTTAGCTGTCACGGTTCATGAGATACAGCCTGGTGACAGACAGACGGACAGACGGACAGACGGACAGACGGACAGATGGACAGACGGACAGACGGACAGACAGCGAAGTACGGAGGTACGGAACCCTAAAAATTGGTCAGTCATTCAGATGTCAGGATGAATGCCCACATTTAGAATCTCCACGTAAGGGCTCCAAAATTTCAATTCGCCTTTACAAACATTTTGTACCTATTTGATACTTAAACATATATTTTTCGAGATTGTTAAAGCAAAGAATAAACATCAATGGTATCAAATAGTGGCAAATAGGTATTAGATTTTAGTAATAATATAAAGCTGATCGGTGATTTTGGCCAGTCATTCTGATGTTCACAGCTGGGGAGACTCTTCAGATCGGCCACCTATATCTTTTGAACCAGTGACCGACAAATTCTGATATTTTTTGACGACAAATTTAGACTAATTGGCGACTAATTTTTTGTTTTCAAGATTAAAATCTCTGATGGTGGCCAAGCCAGTGTCAGTCACACCGGGGTATGGGTGTGGAGCTGAGTTGCAAACTATTTCCACCTCCTATCCTGCCCTCTTAGCCCAAGAAAGCTTACATGCACTTTGAGGGACCTGTCTGAGGCCACCCACCATCGCCGTCGAGATGGCAGAGTTCTGGGCCCTGTTTTCTGAAGCTGACATTCCGACATCTATGTCAACAAAAGACAAAATTGTAGAATTGTCGCGCTTAGGCTGTTTTATGGACGTGAAATATATGTCAAAAAGCGACAGGTGAAATCTTGACATAAATTGTCATCTAAGAACGCGTTTTATGAAACTCGACATAATTATATCAAAAACCACAGTCGAAATATTTCACGACAGAGGGTAACGCTCCTGTCAGACTTGTCGGACAATTCTACATAATTATTATGTCATGACGTCATGACAATTTTGTGTTTTATAAAGCAGATTTGATAAGTTTTTCACGACAAATTGTCACCTGTCACCTGTCGTTAATAAAGTTTCATAAAACAGAGAAATGTCGGATTTTCGCGACAGTTCGACATATTTGTGAATTTGACCATGACAATTATGTCACCTGTCAGCTTCATAAAACAGAAAAAAATTACAATTGTCACTTTTTGACATAATATGTCGACTTGTCGGATTTTCAGTTTCATAAAACAAGGCCCTGATCGAAACTTATTTTAAGCATGACGAAGAAGAAGCCCAAAAAACTGTATATGATAATACCTGTGCCTGCTGCATAGCGATGACGAGCAACTTGCGCACGCGCACCGACGACTCGTGTGTGCAGTTCTCCCAGCCCGAGCAGTACATGGCCGTTGGGAGGACTTCTGCCTGGATCAGGAAAACAAGGTAAGACGTAAGTTTTTGTTACATGCTTTATTATTTTAATGTTTTTTATTTTATTCAAACCTATCCTAATGAAATACGTTTTCGCCAATGTGCCATCTGCCATCATTGGGTTCGCCTTGCATGAAGTTACCTACCTATTTAATCGTTTATTTTAATTAAATTAGCTACCTACCAGTAAGCACTTACCTCAACGGTGATGTCACCAGCGTTCCACATGAAGAAGCCAGTGCTGCAAAGTATCGTGAGCGCCGTCATCACCAGTTTTAATACATTCGCCAAGTTACGAGGCGAATTCTAAAACGTTTAAAATGTAATGAGCGACCGAAGCCGAAGTCAATTTATCGATCACAATCTTCAATCTTTTTTTTTTTGTTTGAGTCATATGCATATTATTATGTATTTCTACACTCTTTGGTCTGAGTGTACACGGTGAACGTAATTTTCGCAGAGTTTCGTCTTTACCTGCCTTTTTATTTGGTCTGAAGCTAAGCGTTAACTTTTGGCCAGTTTTGTACTCTAATACGAAATTCGAAAGGATTTGAAGGAATAAGTTCAAAATACAAAACTGGCACTAAGTATGTTTTACATCATTTTTTGTTTTTCAAAATATAAGCCTTGTTGTTATCGGAATGAGGCCGAGAGGTCTCGTTTTAATACTTACCACCATCTGATACATCAACACTATCAGCAGGGTCAGATTAAATATAATCTGACCACTGAATACGTCTCGACATATCGCTTGTATCTCACCTTTACACCTACGGAAGAACAGAGCAATTAAATAAAACTTGTCTATTTAAAGGTTCGCTCAAGCTACGGCCCCGGACACCGTGTCCGAAGCTGCGCCACAATTTGTCCATACCGGTTTGGAGATACCAAATCCTATTTTATTGGTCTCCTCTAAAAGAAGCAACGCTTTTAACAATTGAAGCAAGTTTTCCAAAGCGACTACCAAAATCAAAAAAAGGAAATATATATCACCTCGATATGTAACTGTAACAGTCCGAACTACGATAAATAAGATTTAATAGTAAAACCTAGAATTTACCAACTCTTAACAGTAAAAGTCCGAATTATTCTGTGATCATCTAACTAATAACTATGCCTATTATATACCGTAGTTCGGGCTTTTACAGTAACATAAATAACTAGCTGTTGCCCGCGGCTTCGCCCGCGTAAAGTTCGATAACTGTCCCACTAATAAAGGAATAAATAGTGTCCTACATGTTAATCCAGGTTACAAACTATATATGTGCCAAATTTCATAATCATCACAAGTTATTATTATCATCAAAATCACCATCATAACCACCATCATTATCACTATCACAATCACTATCACTATCACAATCACCATCATCGTTATCACAATCTTTATCATCGTAATCGCAATCATTATCATTGTAATCACAATCACCATCATTAACACAATCACCAATATCATCACAATCACCCATCACTATCACAATCACAACTACCATCACAATCACAATCATCATCACAATCACGATCACAACCACTATCACAATCACTATCATCATTATCGCAATCATTATCATCGTAATCACAACCATTATCATCTTAATCACAATCACCATGATCACAATCGCCATCACTATCACAACCACAATCATGATCACAATCACCATCACTATCACAACCACCATCACTAACACAATCACACTCACCATCACATTCACAATCACACTCACCATCACATCCACCATCACTCACATCGCTATCTTCATTATCACAATCATTTTCATCATAATCACAATCATCTTCGTCATTATCACAATCACCATCTCTGTCACAATCACAATCACCATCACCATCGCTATCACCATCACAATCACCGTCACTATCACAATCACCATCACCATCACAATCACCATCAAAATCACTATCACAATCACCATAATCGTTATCACAATCATTATCGTCGTAATCACAATCATTATCATCGTAATAACAATCATTATCATCTCAATCACACTCATCATGATCACAATCGCCGTCACTATCACAAAATCAAGTTAAAACAATCACAATCACCGTCACAATCATTCTCGCAATCACTACTCTCGTTATCACAATCATTATCATCGTAATCACAATCGTCTTCAACATTATCACCGTCGCTGTCACAATCAAAATCACCATCACCATCGCTATCACTATCACAATCAACGTCACTATCACAATGACCATCACTAACACAATCACCGTCACCATCACAATCACTCTCACAATCACTATCCTCGTTATCACAATCATTATCATCGTAATCACAATCATCTACATCATTATCACCGTCACTGTCACAATCACAATCACCATCACCATCGTACTCCTGTTAAGTTTCGAATAAAGTAGTCTAACTAATCTTATTTCCCCATGTAATCTTTGGACTCCCGTTCCAACCCGTGGGGGTGAATTTTGAAAAATCCTTTCTTAATGCACCCCTAAACCTCATAAAGAACCGTTGTGCCAAATTTGGAATCTCTAGACTCAGCGGTTTGGGCTGTGCATTGATTTTTATACTTTGCCACCCCATTTCCCCCTCTTAGGGGTTGAATTCTGAAAAAACCTGAAACCCGTTTCTACTCATTTATCAATAGGAGCACTCCTGTGAAGTTTCGAATAAAATAGTCTAACTAATCTTGTTTTACCCATACAAACTTTGGAGTCCCGTTTAACCCCCTTAGGGGGTGAATTTTGAAAAATCCTTTCTTAGTGTACCCCTAGACCACATAAGGAACCTACTTGCCAAATTTGGAATCTCTAGACTCAGCGGTTTGGGCTGTGCATTGATTTTTATACTTTGCCACCCCATTTCTCCCTCTTAGGGGTTGAATTCTGAAAAAACCTGAAACCCGTTTCTACTCATTTATCAATAGGAGCACTCCTGTGAATTTTCGAATAAAATAGTCTAACTAATCTTGTTTCCCCATACAAACTTTGGAGCCCCGTTTAACCCCCTCAGGGGGTGAATTTTGAAAAATCCTTTCTTAGTGCACTACATAAGGAACCTACTTGCCAAATTTGGAATCTGTAGACCTAGTGGTTTGGGCTGTGCGTTGATAGATGAGTCAGTCAGTCAGTCAGTCAGTCAGTCAGTCAATCAGTCAGTCAGTCAGTCAGTTTCTTCTTTTATATATTTAGATTTCCATCACAGCTGGACATAGGCCTGCACCAAACCATCACATCGACAGGTCCTGTGTTTCTCACATCTAGTGGATTCCTGCAGCCTTAGAGTAAATTTTTTTTTAGGCTCTTCTGTCTCACTCCAGCAGTGAGACAGAAGAGCCTAAAAAAAAGTTGCAAAGCAAAGACCTCCCCCAATTCCTTCCATGAACTCTTTTAACTAAAAGAAAGTTGTTCAACAAAACAAAAACATTAAGTTTTACTTCAATGTGTCCGAATGCATTCCGATGCCAACTTTGAGAGCACTCTCATATTCCTGTTCTTTCTCCTCTTGTGTCAAGAGATCATCTTCAAAGATAACCGTCAGACTCTGGAAGTAGCTGTTCAAGTTCTTGAACTGGTGACTGATGGCGATGGTCAGGCATATCACCAGCGTGTAGACTGCGAAGACCCGCGTCACGTAGATCCACCAGACTATGTAGAATATTGTTCTGCCTATGTTACTGATTGTAGATCTATCATCGACGTCAGGCCAGGCAGTGATTATTATGTTGAATGGTTCTCCTGAAATAAATAAGGTCAGAATGACTGCGCCTCATTTTCTTTCAGTAAGAAACCTTATAAAATTTCGTTCAATATATTTTTCTGATTTCAGTGGCCCTAGCTTTTTCTGTAAAGTTATTCAATAGATTTTTTATTTCAAAATCGTCAAAATATTTAAATTTATCACTTACCCGTCCTTATGACCCTTAGCACAGCCTCGATAGTGTACAGAACAAGAGTCATAAAACAATTGAAGATGAAAGCGCAAGAGAAGAACTTTGACCGATTGATCATCTGCTGCTCAGCCTCCCCATCATTGTAGATCTCCTTCAGTCCTATCCACAGCTTGTACATGACATCTCTTATTTCCCCCTTTTGATGTGTTATACGAACCTGATAGCCAGTGCTGATAGAATGAGCGATGATGAATATAATCAGATCAGAACTCTGTCGCTCCGTCAAGTTCTTCTGCGTAAAATACGCAACATATTCCAAAATGATCATGGCATAAATTGCAAAGTTTCCAAAAGTACTTAGCTGACGAATAACTTTCTTGAACGCGTTTGGAAAATCCAGGTCTTCCACCCAGAAGTTTGGCAAACCGAAAATAAAAACGAACTTGTTCAAATTGATGAGAAATTCTGTTGTTTTTGTAGGCTTGTAGCTGCCAGTATAGTTATTCATTTTGGTTTTCAAATATAAGTACAGTGTGTTTAAGGCTTGGAGACTGTTGTGTGAATTCATGTGTCTGAGAATTTGTAGAAGAATGTGGGTGCAGAACCATATTCCTAATTACTGCAGTGTCATTTCTAATGCAGAGACGTATTCCGTAAAATCGAGGGAAGCTTTTAACTAAAAAGTTAGTATGTAAATAATTTAAATATTATTAGTCTGTGTTTAATAATCATCGTGTTTTGCCTCATTTTACTAAAAAGTTCTAATCGACCAAAACTTAAATTTCTCCAAAACGAAATACTTAATTAGGTAGATATCACCATCATCTGCCTAGCCTTTTCCCAACCATGTTGGGGTCGGCTTCCAGTTTTACCGGATGCAGCTGAATACCATTATTTTACATGTAGCGACTGCCTATCTGACCTCCACAACCCAGTTAGTACCGGGTAATACGATACCCCTTGGTAAGACTGGTTGTCAGACTTTTGGACTTCTGACTACATAACAACTGTCAAAGATCTACAAATGACAGCCGGGACCAACGGCTTAACATGGAATTAGGTAGATATATTTATCGTATTATAAAAAAAGGAATAAATAAACAAGTAGAAGTGCCAGGTTCTTCAATACCTCCCTGTAAGTCATAAATAAGTCCTACAAACATAGCGATGTTCGTAATAACTCGAATTTGCATAATTGGTTAGATCGTGGTCATAATTGCAGGCGCTAATTAGTCTGAAGCAATTTACGAACATACATTCAACCTGTACAAGTAATGAAGTAACCACAAAAATCACCCTTTCTACTATGACATGAAGGCACTGTCAATTTTAATAATATGTTAACATGAATGTGCGGTTGAGCGTACAGTAATAACGGTTCTAATTACTCATGTCATTTGATCATACATTTTACATATGGAAAGGGTTCCATAATTCGAAAAGCAGCGCCATTTGCGATCAAATATGTTCAATTAAGTAGATGATTGGCTCTAATTCTTTCCTTCGTTATCTGTAATTATAAGGATGAGTCTACATGGCAGCGTAAGCGGCGCGGAAGCGTAGTGTTTTTAACAGTATTGTAGAGATTGAAAAACTATTTAAAATTGGGAATTTTCTAGAGATTTTTATGGACGAACTAGATGGCGCTGATCAATCTTGGAAGTAATAAAATGGCTCGTTTTTATGTCCGCAAAGCCTTTACTGAAGTACGGAGAAACCTAAGCTCGACTCGACGCACCAGGAGTTTAGACGTAACGCAAAAACACTCAGACAAACAATAGCACAAATCACGCAAAATCTTTTATTTCAGTTTAGTGATGCAAAAGAACAATAGACTTTTTAGGTTAAAAATGTTTGAAAGAAAAAAGGTTCTTTACAGATCTTACTTTATATACAATAACGACTAAAGACATTTTACTTTACAATAAGTTTGACACGTGTCTAGGACAGTTTTTTTTTGCCCTGCTTACTAGAACGCCGTTTAAAAAATATTCCTAAGACTGATCAGCGCCATCTATTGATATGTACTGAAGCGTTGTGACAAACGTCACTGGCAAATTCCTCATTCTTAGGTAGGTTAACGTACTGCTACCCATGCGCATTGTGTTTTCAAACGGTTGTATTTAGTTTTATGTTTATTTATTTTTTTGCTTTTATAAATAGATAAAGAGGCTGCTTGTGAAGAATGACTAACCTGAATTCTCGTCTGGTACCCGCTACCGCTCTTCACATGGTCTCCCACCATACCTACACAGAAAATAAGGCGATAATTAAAAGACTTATTGCATGTTGAATTTTACTTTATTGATTCTTATAATATGATGACGATAGAGTTTCAAGTACCGTAGCAAACTACTTTTGTATTTAAAGGGCCTATCCTACCTCAAATGATCGATCCGATCGCATGATCGTCTGTTACGCCTAAAATACTGCAGCATTAATTTTGAAATAAATATGTGGTAAAGTTGAGGATTAATGCTAAGTACTATGTGTGACGAAAATACGATTCCATAAACTTTTCTTGATAGAAAAAAAAATCCAAATTTACATCCAAATCGAACAATCAACCGCTGGTATTCAAAAAGTATTTTAAATTATATCATGAAGCTTTGCATAGTAACTGAACTAACTATATAAAGCAGGTCTAATGTGTTTTATTTTTTCCAAAAACGAAAATTTGATTTTATAAAAAATAAAAACCACTAATTTCGCACTATTCGGCCTGCAGTGACTGACGTAACAACCACTTTGTAGTGCAAGCTGATTAGAACGTTATTCTAACAGAATTTCAAACGAAGTTTGAACCACCACAAATTAGCTATTTGTGGTGGTTCAAACTTCGTTTTAGGGTTCGACAGGGCCTTAATATCACTAATCTTAAATGTAAGATCAGCAGATATACTTACCTATGTATTTGGTTACTTTAATGATCAGAATTTCTTTGTCGCTGTCAAGAACTTTTTTTTTTCTTTTTACACACGTCTTTACATGTTTACGAGTAAGCGACACGGCATTAATATAAAGAAGATTAATAAAATGCTGATTAATGTTGTTGAGTATTGGAAGTAAGTTCTCCTATAGTTGGTGCCAGATATACCTAATGAGAATAGCGGTCATTGCCTTTTCCCTAATATCTCTTCGTACGAACCAAAACAAATAAACCATGTATCGTTTTCATTACAAAAAATGTTAAAGATCACGATAGATGGCGATTCAAGACTTGAACAGGCTTAGTTTAGGTTTTCAGAGTTAAGAAGTTTAACAAATGTAGGTGGGTCAATGACCGCTATTCTCATTAAGATGAGACTACTGGCACCAACTATAGTACTTTTTTTGTTAAATTAAAACAGCACTGAAAATACGGAGCACGACGACTTTACGATCTGAAATAAAAATATAAAGTTATACAGGGTGTAAAAGACCTCATCACGAAGCCGTCAACCAGGCATTCTGTACATCAAACGCAGTAACTTTATGCAAAAAATATTGCTGGGAAACGACTTTTTTTTTGGGGTGGAAAATCATGTTTTGTGGTAGAACTCAGTGTAACGCACTCAAAACATTGTGCTGATGGATGGATTGAATAGTACGACGGTCGTGGAGGTGTTTAAAGTAAAAATCTTAACTTGTCAAAAAGTTGGAACTTTGACCCCCAATATCTCCATAACTAGAAGGTTCCCAGGTATGGTGTAGAACAAAAAAACGATCGCAATAATGAGGAGAACAAGTGCCTCTCGGCTTCGTTAAGAGGTGTTTTACACCCTTTAGATACGTATTTTAACCTAAAATGCAAAAGATAATAATACTCTCTTTTGATGAATGCAAAGTTAATGAACCCATACCCACACGGAGGTATCCTAAGGCCCAGCGCACACCGCTGGAGGCGCAACAATTTAATATAAACCTTAACTACCTTGATATACGGTCAATATAAGAATAAATTCGCACGCGGTACTTGGAGCGTTCTTAAGCTACTACAAGAGCATGCGCGCGACCGTATATTATCAAGGTAGCTAAGGTATATATTAAATTGTTATAAATGCGCTCCACTGCGCCTCCAGCGGTGTGCGCTGGGCCAAATGAAGCCAAGGCTAGTCGCTAGTCATCATTATCTGCGTAACCTTTTTCCAACTATGTTGGGTTTAGCTTCCAGTTTAACCGGATGAAGCTGAGTACCAGTATTTTACATGGAGCGACTGTCTATCTGACTTCCACAACCCAGGTACTGGGTAATACGGTACCTCTTGGAAAGCCTGGTAGTCAAACTTTCGGGACACTGACTACCTGTAACGACTGTTAAAGATCTACAAATGACAGCAGGGACCAACAGCTTCGTGCTAAGACGGGTCACTAATATATCATGTAAAAAATAATAATTTAAAAAACCCTTTCGTTGTGGAGGTCAGACAGGCAGTCGCTCCATATAAAATACTGTTATTCCGCTGCCCCCGGTTAGACTGGAAGCCGGCCCCAACATAGTTGGGAAACGGCTAGGCAGATGATGATACTATTGAATTTGAAGACCCTACATTTCGCCGTAACCTCATATCTCGATAACATTGTAAAACAAAGTTCCTTACACTTCGCGGATTCAGCTCGTTGAGTTCAGTTGAGAGGCTCTCAAGTCTTGACACCCTCATTACTGCTGCCCCCTGTGGGTTGTACTCAAGTGAGTGGCGTACGACGGTAAAAAAGACAACTGTAGGGTTTTTCGGGGATGGTTATTTTCTTGTTTTGGTTCACGACGACCCTTGTTTTATTAAACACCAGATTAGGCAGGACCAATCAAGCATTCTGTACATCAAATTATGTAACTCTACGCAAAAATTATTACTGGGAAACGACTTTTTTTTGGGTGAAAAATCACGTTTATTGGTAAAACTCAATGTACCTACCACACTCAAAACATTGTGCTAATGCACACATCTATACTTCTATACTAATATTATAAAGAGGTAACATTTGTTTGTAAGTTTGTATGTAGGGGGTAATATCTGGAAGTAATGAACCAATTTTAAAAATTGTTTCACTGGTAGAAAGCTGCATTATTCGTGAGTGCTATAGGCTATATTTTATTCCCGTACTCCCACGGGAACGGGAACTACGCGGGTGAAACCGCGTGACGTCAGCTAGTTTAATAGTAAACGGGTTATGGAGGTATTTAAAGTAAAGTTATGACCTTAAAAACTAGTAGGTATTTAAAAAAAACTTGTGAAAAAGTTGGAACCTTGACCTCCAATATCTCCGTAACTAGTATGTTCCCAGGTAGGGTAAAGTGCCCTAATTCCGGCCCCGTCCTAATATCGGCCGTGTCGAAGAAATCGTGGCGTAAATTAAAAAACGTGACATAATGTTAGGATAATATTGCACCAAAATAGACCTTATAATATACACAATAGACAATACCAACATGGCGGCGCACAGTGGGCTGGATTTTGAGTTTCATAGAACTTCGTTTGCTTTTTTCGAAAGTCGGGTTTTTTTTACTGGAAATGGATTACTTGACCATTATTATACTTATTTATGAAATATGGGATCATAGGAGTCAGTGTATCTATTTTTAAAACACAAAAGTTAAAAAAAATGTATGGAGCTAGGGTAAAAATATCAAATATCTCCGGAACCGCACGTTTAACCGTAATATCCTGGCACACGGTAATACCTCTATTTATTTGGGATTTTTTGGCATACTTCATGTATCGGGCACAGGTGCGGTTTTTTTTTTTTTAAAAATTGGGGAATATTTTAATTTTTTATGTTGCATTTTTCGTATGGATTCTTGGAGTAAGTGCGTAGTGCTGGTCTTAAAAACTGAAAAACTTAATAAAATATACTTTTCAAGACCGCTAACAACAAAAACAAGAATGTCGCATAAAGAATTTGACTCAAAAATTGTCAAAATGAAAATGACGTCGAATTATTAATGAGCTGAGATCTGACATGAACGGACATGTAGATCCCAGGTTTCATGCACGCATTAGTTAATTTGTGTACTCATTAGTTATTTCAAGTACCTATTGGTTAACTCATGTACTCAATAGTAGAGTTGCCGCGAATAGTGTTTATAGCGAATAATCGAATACCGATTAATCGCCATTCACTTTGGCGAATAGTCGAATAACTCGACATTACTATTCGACATAAAAAAATCTCTCTGTTTACTCAGAAAGACTATTTTCCGAGGCAGGTTTAATTTACGAGGAAAAACGAAACCGACTTGCTCCAGAACGTGCAGAAAAAATTGATTTTTTGCACCACAATCTGCCTCTGTTGGATTTTAAATGTTAATTAAAAAGCCTTACTAATTTAATTTCATGAATATGATAGGCACAGGCACATATTACAGATAATAATTGATATTGTGTATTGTTTTATTAGGGAAAATAATTTAAAAAAATATTATTTTTAACTCATTAGTTCTTTTGTTCGTTAAAAGTTTATTTTCGACGACTATTCGCCGAATGCCGAATAATACTAGCTATTATTCGGTATTCGACGAATATCAAAAAAATGACGAGTAATGCCGAATACCGAATAATAGCGAGTATTCGCGGCAACTCTACTCAATAGTTAACAATGAAAACACAATACTGTCCGATAATGCTAATTTGTGTCATTATGTAATGAGTATAGAAACTCCTAGTGATTTACAAAATTTTTGAGAAATATAATTTACTATGGTTCTAAATTAATTAGCTAACGATCGACACCTATAGAGGATTTGTTTAGCAATAATTAGTTCCTGTTCTTCTAAAATATTAGTAAATTAGGTATATTGATATTTTAGATAGGGTAGTTAGCAACCATTAGTTAATTCAGAAAAAGTGGAGTCTAATCGTGACACCAACTCTTGAAATAAATGATCACTTTTATTGTTACCACTTCTTAAAATAACAAATAAATCTAAGTTAGTTGCTAAACTCTCCATAGTTTTATCTATTAAAATTATTGTGGTCAGGAAGGTAGCTCTAGATGAATTAAAATATTTTATTACTGGAGCACTATTTATATTTAACTTTTTTCACAGTAATTAACTAATGGTTGCTAACTACCCTATCTAAAATATCATTATACCTAATTTACTAATATTTTAGAAGAACAGGAACTTATTATTGCTAAACAAATCCTCTATAGGTGTCGATCGTTAGCTAATTAATTTAGAACCATAGTAAATTATATTTCTCAAAAATTTTGTAAATCACTAGGAGTTTCTATACTCATTACTTAATGACACAAATTAGCATTATCGGACAGTATTGTGTTTTCATTGTTAACTATTGAGTACATGAGTTAACCAATAGGTACTTGAAATAACTAATGAGTACACAAATTAACTAATGCGTGTGTTAGCATTTAGAAAATATAACTATGTAGATATGTAACTGGATGTATTTAAACATTTAATGTTCGTTACTTATTAGGTATAAAATATAAACAATGAGATTCACTTCATAATAACATTATATTTACCTTGTAGTATATAACAATTAACCCTAGTAGTGTATATTACACAACGTTATGTAGCAATATATCAACCATAACTAATAAACACTAATGAACAACACACATAATAATAACTTAATAATCACATCATAATAACCACAATCATCTTCATTGTCTTGTAATAATGAAGATGATTGTGATTCACCTTTATTATCACAATCATCATTTTATTACAATCGTAGTTTTATCACAATCGTCGTTTTATCACAATCGTCGTTTTATCACAATCATCATTTTATCACATCATCATCATTTTATCACAATCGTCGTTTTATCACAATCGTCGTTTTATCACAATCATCATTTTATCACATCATCATCATTTTATCACAATCGTCGTTTTATCACAATCGTCGTTTTATCACATCATCATCATTTTATCTCATCATCATTATTTTATCACAATCGTCGTTTTATCACATCATCATCATTTTATCACATCATCATCATTTTATCACATCATCATCATTTTATCACATCATCATCATTTTATCACATCATCATCATTTTATCACATCATCATCATTTTATCACATCATCATCATTTGATCACAGTCATTATCATTTGATCACAGTCATTATCATTTGATCACAGTCATTATCATTTGATCACAATCATTATCATTTTATCACAATCATTATCATTTTATCACAATCATTATCATTTTATCACAATCATTATCATTTTATCACAATCATTATCATTTTATCACAATCATTATCATTTTATCACAATCATTATCATTTTATCACAATCATCATCATTTTATCACAATCATCATCATTTTATCACAATATTAATCTAACCTAACCTAAACCTAACCTAACACAATCACCATCGTCGTTATTCACAATCACTAACACAATCACCATCGTCACTAACACAATCGCCATCGTCGCTATCACAATCACCATCGTCGCACTATCACAATCACCATCGTCGCTATCACAATCACCATCATCGTTATCATAATCACCATCATCGTTGTCACAATCACTATCATCGTTATCACAATCACTATCATCGTTATCACGACAAATCAACAATATAATCAGGATAGTATTATCAACCATAATCAAAATAATGTCATACCTTATATGTTAACGCCTTAAAATTCGTAGAGCAACTGAGCCCGCTCCAATGAGGCTCCGCTCTTTTATACCCGTTAACAAATAAGTATGATTCACAAGTGACCGTTGAGTCAAATCAGTGTTTGATTTGTACACAAATAAGTTTGTTATTTAATTAATTCATTTTAACAATTGATTATACAATATAAAACAGATAATATTTGCATTTGTAGGTATTTCAAGTATTTATGTATTTAATACTAGACACATCATAATTTAATTTATCTAACACGTGCATGAAACCTGGGATCTACATGTCCGTTCATGTCAGATCTCAGCTCATTAATAATTCGACGTCATTTTCATTTTGACAATTTTTGAGTCAAATTCTTTATGCGACATTCTTGTTTTTGTTGTTAGCGGTCTTGAAAAGTATATTTTATTAAGTTTTTCAGTTTTTAAGACCAGCACTACGCACTTACTCCAAGAATCCATACGAAAAATGCAACATAAAAAATTAAAATATTCCCCGATTTTTAAAAAAAAAAAAACCGCACCTGTGCCCGATACATGAAGTATGCCAAAAAATCCCAAATAAATAGAGGTATTACCGTGTGCCAGGATATTACGGTTAAACGTGCGGTTCCGGAGATATTTGATATTTTTACCCTAGCTCCATACATTTTTTTTAACTTTTGTGTTTTAAAAATAGATACACTGACTCCTATGATCCCATATTTCATAAATAAGTATAATAATGGTCAAGGAATCCATTTCCAGTAAAAAAAACCCGACTTCGAAAAAAGCAAACGAAGTTCTATGAAACTCAAAATCCAGCCCACTGTGCGGCGCTCTGTGCGCTATAGGATATTCAGTCGGTCGTAGAACGCGGAGGCGTACGAGAATCCTCTTATCGCCGGCTTTTTGATCTCGGACCGACTGTGGACGACATTTTGGGAAAAGCGATTTTAGCGTTTTATATTCATTAAAAGTAATGAGAATTGTTTGTTTTCGATACATAATAAAATAAAGAATCGCCTTACATACTTATTTTAATAAAAAAATCATGTTTTATGGTAATTTTAAGAGGCCGGAGTTAGGTTTCTGTTTATTAGTACAAATCCAAATATCGGCCGGGGCGGCCGATATAAGACAATCATTTTTTAACAACGATTCCTAAAACCGGCAGAGGCGGCTCCGTTTGTCATTATCAAAAACATTCAAATAGGTATATTACTTGTCTTAGTCTTTTTAAATCTCTTTGGTCATTATACAATTTTTTTTTGTAGTGCCATATAACTTCTAAAGGGAGGGTGACTCGATTCGGAACGGTAACGAAGGAGTTTGGGAACGAAGTAGTTCCTGAATGAATGACTGACGGAGCAACGCACAGCCTAAACCGCAGATTGTAGAGACCTGAGACTTGGAGGGTGTGTTCTTTGTATGACGTAGGCATCTGATAAGAAAGGATTTTCCGAAATTCTACCCCTAAGGGGGTGAAAAAGGGGGGCAAAGTTTGTATAGAACAACGTGATTCCTTGGTCCAATCTACTTCAAATTTTGCATCAACATTTTTTAGCAGAATTGATGGAAAACGTGTTTCGTATTTTATTGAAATTAATTCCTTAAACGGAATTAAAAAGGGGTAGAAAGTTATTTTGGCGGTGATTTGCTTCGAAGTTGATAAATACTCCATAATGCTTTTGATTTAAATTACTTTTTATTTTGACACAAACGTCTAAAAACTCAATCCGATTTTATTCAAAAAAGGTTGAATTCACATAAAAACTTTTAATTGTATAAATATGTATGTAAAATATAAGTGTAATATGGATCTTTTGACTTTAGGTACAAGGATCTTTTTTTGTTGACTACTAACTACATTATGTCCACATTGCATATTTTTAGATACCTATTAACACCTATTAGGTGTGTTCCTAATTATGTTATATTGTGACGTTGATTTTATTGTGTTCAATTTACGTGTTTTTGATTATTTGATCTCAATTGTGCCTACTGAATCAATAATAATTTTGAAGACTGGACTGGACTGGAACTTAAATACTTATATACAAAGTTGACAAATCGATGTTTGATGTTTTTTTTTCAAATAAGCCGATTTGTCCACTGCTGTTCACTGTTAGAACCAGTGTTTAACCATACATTTTGCATATGCCGATATAAGGAAAAAATCTGGTCGGCTTTAAGCAAAAGGGGCCGATATTGGGAAAAATCGGAATGTATTGATAAAAAAAATCATAATAATTAAACAACTAGGTTATTTTCTAAATTTTACGTAAGAATAAGAAACCAATTAAATTTCACAATAGGAAAACAACAATGTTAACACTTTACTTATCAGGTTGAGAAATTATGAGTAGTTTAAAACTGAAAAAGGCTTAAGGGGCCGATATTAGGGTGGTTTACCCTATAGCCTAGAACAAAAAAAATAACGCATTATCGGGGAGAACAAGTGCCTTTCGGCTTTGATAATGGATCAATGATTTGCACTAGACTAGACCTACGGGTTAGAAATTTAATATTATTTATCTTCGCCCTAACGTAAAGTCGTGCCGTCGTGAAGTTAGCCGTGTGGGATCCGGCAGAGTAGAATAGAACCAACCCATTACACTCACGGGTGTCGTATATGGCGACTAATGCCTGAGGCAGAACACCGTGCGCCTCCGTAGACCAGAGAATGGGCAGCAGCGTTTTCTGTTAGTCTTTCATCACCGCGATCCCCAATTCGCTTACCAAGCGTGGTGATTACGGAAAATTCCTCCTATCATGGGAGAGGCTTATGTCCAGCAGTGGACGTTATGGGCTGTTGTTGTTGTAACGTGAAGACTGAATGAAAACAAGTCGAACATGGTACTACTTGTTTATCATAATTTAAAATATATAGTTAGTAGGCGCGTACTGTACATTCTTTACCATGCACTTGCAGAGGCAACAATAAACTACGGTTTGGGTGGTTATGGACTAACGTTTCCGGTACATTTAAATAAAATTAAACTATTGCAAATTCGGTTATTAAAATTACTAGTGAACAAAGCAACTAAAGATAGCATTAATAAGGAGTACGAAAAATTATTTAAAATTTGTAAAATATTACCCATACAGAAAAAAGTAAAAACAACTATAATTTTAGAACAGCACAACAAAAACGAACACAAAGTAAAGAAAGTGTATAACCGACCAACCCGGAAAGCGACACAGAGAAACAAATACTCGGTCCCCAAGGTGAGGAATTACTTTGGTCAAAGGACGCGGCAATGGCTAGTTCCAACATTGTTAAATGAATTACCTAAGGAAATTTCCACCGAAACTGTATCTAAAAATGCTTTAAAAAATATCCTGCGTAAGCACTATTTGGGTCTATGTCCCTAGCGCTAGAACCTAAATTGTTATGGAGTCACTTCACTTGGCGTATTAGCACAGTATAGTATTAGTCCGGAGATTCGCGTTACTTGCTTATGGAAAGTATAGCTTAGTCCTATCGAAATAAAGTTCATTTTTTAGCGGCTGGGTTGGGCGAATGTCTGTGCGGGTACGTCGGGTGAAGTGTAGGTACATATTATGTACATAACGCGAGAATGGGTCGGCCATGCTAGCATGCGCGCGCGTCGGCGTCGTGCCACTGGCGATCGGGCGGCCGCTGTGGTGTATCATCTCAGTCGCGCTGGGTAGCTCGTCTCCCACCGCGGGGGGGGGCTGCAGCGGTGGTCGGGACTCCAGGGGCATGTGCTTTCGTCGCGCGTGGTGGGATGGTCGACATGAGCTGATGTATAGACGCCAGTGTACATGTACGGATACTCGACCTGTAGATCAGTATAATTATGTATCTATGTATCTAAGTTTCTTTTGAATTAAACACTGGGCAGCTCGAGTATGTGTGCAGTAGGCGTGGTGCGATGCGTACGTCTGTGTAATAAGACTAAGTATGTGTTCCCTTACCGTTTATCTTTTATAATAAGTAATGTACTCTTGTTAGGAAACGAAGAGCTGTGTCCACGAGAACACTGCCGACAAACTGTCCTGCAGTTTGGCAGAAGATTGGTGTTATAACTTCTATGTAACTTTTTGTTGAAATAAATAAATAAAAAACTTCTTGGTAATATCCTTTAGTATGAACGATAGTAAGTTCAAATGTTTCCATGTTTCATCTTTTAAATAAAGGTATGACGTCCTTTTATTTTCATATTCTCTCGTCAAACCATTTTAATTTATACCTATATCACGAGTGCATGAAAATTACTATTCTGCCATCTTCGGGAGTCCAACATATTGGATTTAGAATGACTCCACTTACATTTTAGCTTAAGAGCGGGCCTAACGCCAGGATAAATTCTGATTTCCCCCGCGCGTCTCGCTACACCCGCATTAGTGCCGATAACAAACACGGGCGGCCGCGGCGCCACGACGCGCGAAGCGTGGGACCAAGCTTGCGTAGTGTAGCGGGTAGGGCGTAGTATATGCAAGCAACACAGTTAAATAAATCCCACTTTTTTTTCTTATTTTTTTTTTGTATTCATTTTTTAACACCTTCTATACAATACATTCCTATGTTGTTTGTATGTCGTGAAATAAAAGTTTCGACTTTTGAGTACTCCATTTCATCTTAATTTTTTTCTCCATTTCGTTTTATCATCACGCCTGTTATTTTGACGACCCGATTGGCGCAGCAGTAGTGAGGCTGCCTTACGTTCTTAGGGTCCCGGGTTCGAATCCCGGTCGGAGCAAATGTTTGAGTGATGAGCATGAACATTTGTTTCCGAGTCATGGATGTTTATATGTATGTATAATATGTATGTATTTACAAACAAAAAGTATCTATGTAGTATATCAACTATCTGGTGCCCACGACACAAGCCTCGTTGCTAAGTGTGGCACTAGATGGCGCTGTGTGTAATGTCCAGCAATATTTATTTATTTATTTATACTTGAAGGTGGTTTTTTTTTTGTTTTTTTGGCCCACGAGTGCCATACGCTCGACAACATAAACAAACACAATATGTCTACAATTTTTGCACAAATACCAACTAAAAAGAAAATGTTATATTATAAATACATTAAAAACGATAACAAAAAGTAAAATGATGAAATAATAAAATACAATACATACAATATATACATTCGATTTTTTAATAACTTATAAAATTTATAAATACTGTGACCATTAATAAGAGCAAAAAGGCATTCATAAACACCAAACATGACAAAATCGAGAAATGTATAAAATTGATAACCATAATAAAATTGAGGACATACCTTATAATAAGAATCAATAATAAAAGTAAAAATAATAGAATGTATAAAATTTATGACATTGGTAAAATTGAATAGGTAACGAATAAAAATTGATGAAATTAAAAAAAATATAGATAATATATTGATAACTATGCTAATATTTAAAAATGCATAAGATTGTATTAATGATACCTATACATGATATATACCTAATTGATAAAAACATTGATGAAAATTGTTTTAAATTGATACATCAAGAGAGAGAGAAGAGAGCAGCGGTGGCCCAGTGGTGGCGGCCCCGACTTACGAACAGTAAGTCGTGGGTTCAAACCCAGACAGGCGCATTACTTTGTGTAATATATTTCATTACCACTGCTCTCAAAAACGGTGAAGGAAAACATCGTGAGGAAACCGGCATGTCCTAGACCACAAAATTCGAAGACATGTGACATCTACCAATCCGCACTGGGCCCGCGTGGTGGATTATAGCCCATTCCCTCTCATAGAGAGGAGGCCTGTGTCCCAGCAGTGGGAGCATTAGTAAGCTGATAAATAAATAAATAAATAAATATTGCTGGACATTACACACAGCGCCATCTAGTGCCACACTAAGCAACGAGGCTTGTGTCGTGGACACCAGATAGTTGATATACTACATAGATACTTTTTTGTTTGTAAATACATACTTATTATACATATAAACATCCATGACTCAGAAACAAATGTCCATGCTTATCACACAAACATTTGCTCCGACCGGGATTCGAACCCAGGACCCTAAGAACGTAAGGCAGCCTCACTACCGCTGCGCCAATCGGGTCGTCGATGATGATGATGATGATGATGATACATCAAGACACAATAACAAAAATTATAGAATGTGTAAAATTAATAACATTGGTAGAATAAATATTTATAAAATACTGTGCCCGTTAATAAAAAGAACAAAAAGGCAATAATAATAAAAAACACAAAAGATAAAATCGAAAATTTTATAAAATTGATAACAAAAATAAATTTGATGACATACACTAAGAATCAGAAACAAAAAGTAAAAATGAAGGAATGTGTAAAATTTATGAGCTCAAAATGAAAATCCCAGGCGGCCAGAACATTTTTGGTTTTCGATCATGGGTGTCGTTTTCATAGTTTTTGGGGTCAAAATTGACCTCATTTTTGTATTCAGCGACCCCAAAAGGCAAGATGGTGCCGGGAAAAAAATGTGGTTTTTCCATCATGGGTGTCATTTTTATAGTTAACGTGGTCACCGATAACGAAAATGAGATCAAAATGAAAATCCAAGATGGCGCCCAAAAAAAAATATTTTTGCGTCAACCCCGAAAACCATGAAAACGACACCCATGACGGAAAATCAATAATTTTCCTGGGCTCCATCTTGAATTGTCATTTTGACCCCATTTTTGTAATCAGCGTCCTCGAAAACCATGAAAACGACACCGATGACCGAAAAACCAAAAATTTTCCTCGGCGCCATCTTGGATTTACATTTTGACCTCATTTTCGTAATCAGTTTCCTCGAAAACCATGAAAATGACACCCATGACGTAAAATCAAAAATTTATGCCGGTGCCATCTTGGATTTTCATTTTGACTTCATTTTCGTTATCAGTGACCCTAAAAACCACAAAAACGACACCGATGACAGAAAAACCAAAAATTTTCTTTGGCACCATCTTGAATTTTCATTTTGACCACATTTTCGTAATAAGCAACCATGAAAACCATGAAAACGACACCCATGTTTGAAAAACCTAAAATTTTGCTCGCCGCCATCTTGGATTTTTATTTTGACCTCATTTTCGTTATCAGTGACTCCGAAACCATGAAAATGTCACCCACGACAGAAAAACCAAAAAACCAACTTCAAGTATAAATAACAGGCGTGAATGTTTACAGAGTGAACCTCAGTGGCCATTAAGTCGCGCAAAAGTCCAGTCGCGCAAGTGTCTTTCGCGTAAGTTTTTTGATACCTACTACCTACTACCTACCTACTACCTACCTACTACCTACCTACTACCTACCTACTACCTACCTACTACCTACCTACTACCTACCTACTACCTACCTACTACCTACCTACTACCTACCTACTACCTACCTACTACCTACCTACTACCTACCTACTACCTACCTACTACCTACCTACTACCTACCTACTACCTACCTACTACCTACCTACTACCTACCTACTACCTACCTACTACCTACCTACTACCTACCTACTACCTACCTACTACCTACCTACTACCTACCTACTACCTACCTACTACCTACCTACTACCTACCTACTACCTACCTACTACCTACCTACTACCTACCTACTACCTACCTACTACCTACCTACTACCTACCTACTACCTACCTACTACCTACCTACTACCTACCTACTACCTACCTACTACCTACCTACTACCTACCTACTACCTACCTACTACCTACCTACTACCTACCTACTACCTACCTACTACCTACCTACTACCTACCTACTACCTACCTACTACCTACCTACTACCTACCTACTACCTACCTACTACCTACCTACTACCTACCTACTACCTACCTACTACCTACCTACTACCTACCTACTACCTACCTACTACCTACCTACTACCTACCTACTACCTACCTACTACCTACCTACTACCTACCTACTACCTACCTACTACCTACCTACTACCTACCTACTACCTACCTACTACCTACCTACTACCTACCTACTACCTACCTACTACCTACCTACTACCTACCTACTACCTACCTACTACCTACCTACTACCTACCTACTACCTACCTACTACCTACCTACTACCTACCTACTACCTACCTACTACCTACCTACTACCTACCTACTACCTACCTACTACCTACCTACTACCTACCTACTACCTACCTACTACCTACCTACTACCTACCTACTACCTACCTACTACCTACCTACTACCTACCTACTACCTACCTACTACCTACCTACTACCTACCTACTACCTACCTACTACCTACCTACTACCTACCTACTACCTACCTACTACCTACCTACTACCTACCTACTACCTACCTACTACCTACCTACTACCTACCTACTACCTACCTACTACCTACCTACTACCTACCTACTACCTACCTACTACCTACCTACTACCTACCTACTACCTACCTACTACCTACCTACTACCTACCTACTACCTACCTACTACCTACCTACTACCTACCTACTACCTACCTACTACCTACCTACTACCTACCTACTACCTACCTACTACCTACCTACTACCTACCTACTACCTACCTACTACCTACCTACTACCTACCTACTACCTACCTACTACCTACCTACTACCTACCTACTACCTACCTACTACCTACCTACTACCTACCTACTACCTACCTACTACCTACCTACTACCTACCTACTACCTACCTACTACCTACTGCAGCGTTTTAAAAACGCTACATTTTTGAATATTACCTTTTTTTATGGTGATTGTCATGCAACCTGTTTTCGGAAGCTTTTAGTCGAAATTTTTCTTTAAGTACTGAATCTTTTTAAGTTAGGAATTTGTTTTTGTTCGAGAAAAAAGTGAAGATTTTCTTTGTGTCAGTTGGATGTGGATTGTTGCCCGTGACGATGTATTGCTGAATTTTTTTTTGGTTGAAATCACTTTTTTAAAAAATGTGAATCATTTTGAATTTAAAGGCGACAACGTTGGTTAAAAACATCATATGTGAAATCTTCTGTTTTTTGCTGCTTTCTTTTCGCCAGAATGGCGTGATCTGAAAATTTTCTTATGGATCGGAGGCGCTGAGTACGGCATCACCCACAACTTTATGAGCTAGCAGTCGGGAGCAACGCTCCACCGCGACCCCGGTGTGGTCGTGTGCAGCCTTTCCGGTTCCTAAATTGTGTCAGGCTCTTGAGCCGGCAAATATGACCAAGCGCCAGATGATCGGAGGCCTGGTCCTGTTTTGACCGAGGTTACCAGCACGGTGCTCCGCGGCAGACCTGCAGCGCGTCTCGCCATCCCGACAGGATCAAACTGAGGATTCCCAAATTTACCGTCTTATTTATCTCTTTCAATGTTTTAATTGTTATTTTTATGTAAGGCTCAGTAATACAACCCCTACACAGGGTATGTGCGAGTATTTAGGCATTTAGCATCACTATCTTTTTCTTTCCGAGGCGTGTTAATTAGCATTGGCCAATTAGTTAATTACCGCTAGGTTCGTTTAAATATTTTTCCTCTGAATTTCAGGATTTTGGTTTTTCCTCAGTAAAATAAATAACTATTGATTCGTACATTCTCTGGATAATCTGACATAATTGTATCCTAACTGAGTTTTTTTTGTGTGTGCGACCTATTTTTATATAATTCAAAACTTGATACTTTGGATAACCGGGCACAATCGCACCCTAACTGTATTTTTTATTTTTTTTTTACAATTTGACCATTATCAAAATTATACGTTTTAAATAGGGGAAAGTTGTTTTTTTCAAGAATCCCGCTATATATGGCGCCCGAACTAATAAAGTAAGTATTTTTCTTGTCCATACTTCTTGTTATTTAAATCTACATCACATAATTATTATTTTTTTGCAATTTCGAGGGTGGTAGCTCACTCCAAGTGAGCTAATAATTTCTTCCACTGTGTGAGCTAATTCGTTCTCTGTTTATTCCTATTGTTGGTTTCAGGTCTTTAACGTGATTACCCAAGTGACCAGTTTAAGAGTTTCCTAGAGCCTGGACTGTTCCCATGGTGGTACATCACGAGCCCTGAACTACAGATACGATCACGAAGAACTGGCAGGGTACTGTTCTTTGTTTGCTTGTGTGAGTTGTAATTATTCATCACATATATAAAATAGTTTTGTGAACTATAAAACACACAACCCTCTTTTATTTCTCACCCAACAAATACATAATTTACCTGATTATTATCCCCTGTGTTTAATTTGTTTTCCTTTAGCTAGCGGTTGTTAGAACCCGTAGTGCATGAGTGTGTTGTTTGAACTTATAGGCGTCGTGTTGCAAAGGTAAGCTCCGTATGCACGGTTGTTGTCTGTTCTTAGTGGTGTCTTTTGTTTCCTAGCTTGGCAATTCCGGTCACGGCAGGTCGCTGCGTGTCTAGTTTCTTTATTGTGTTGAGGTCCAGCTGTACTTGGGGTGCCTATTTTTTTTGCTTAGGATCAAATCGACTTTTAATTCACAGCCGTCGTACTTATTCTAGTTTTATGCACGTGTTTGCCTAGGGTTGTATTAGTTTTATTTACATCATGTTGGAAGAAGGAAATTCCATTGGTGAGACTCCGCATCGTGATAGTCCTATCATCTCTCGACCGCCACCTCCTATTCCACCTAGAGTCTCTCGTGGTTCCAGCCAGTCTATTCTGCCTTCACCAATCAGATCCGATGATGGTCCACCGTTCGTCAAGCGGTTCTCACTGTCAAAATGGAAAATTTCTTTTGATGGCAACACTTGTGTACGCGATTTTTTTTCTAGTTTGGAAGAATGCAGGGAGGCAATGACAATCTAACGGATAGTTATCTCGTTAGGCGTTTTCACGAGGTTTTGTCTGGTATCGCTTTGCAATACTATAGGTCCATCCGTCGACCCGGTCTGACGTTTGTAGAGATCAGACATGCTTTCCTTAAAACATTCGGGTCAGCCGATTTTGAATTCAGGACTGGACAAGAGGTCCGTAATCTTAGGCAGAGACCTGAGCAGTCTGTGAAGGAATTTGTTATTCGAGTGACGTACCTTAATGCCAAACTCGTCAAACCCATTGAGGAATCAGAGTTGGTTGATATTATTACACACAATATGTTACCTAAATACACCCCCTGTTTGTCTATACAGAGGTTTCCTGATTTAAATTGTCTGATTGAGGCCGCTTCGCATTTTGAATCTTTTATTAAAACTTCAAAAGCAGTCGCTAGTCTGGATAGTACTGTTTACCCGACATCTATTTCTGGACACGCTTCCCAGTCTCCAAAACCTCGCCTGAACAAACCCCACCAAAGTGAAAGTAAGGTTCAGAGTTGTCCAACCTGCAGTCTGTCTCAACCACACTGTCTTAAGTGTAACAACCCCGGACACTCTTACCGTTCTTGCCCGGAGGTCACTGGCATGTTATGTTTTAAATGTCGCACTCCAGGTTTTATAACACGCGATTGTCCTAAGTGTAATCCAAAAAATGCATAAGTCACCGACGGCACGTTTTTTACCGTACAGTGTCACCGGTGATATCTACTGATTTGTCTGATAATCGACCGTTTATTGAAATTTTATTGTGTAACCAGGTTGTTAAGGCTTTACTTGACTCTGGGGCACAGATGTCGCTTATTAGTGATAGTTTAATACAGAAATTTGGTCTTTCTTTGAACGCGAGTGATGCTTGTCCTCGTGTAATTTCGGCTAATAATTCGCCTATCGATATTCTGGGTACTGTTTATCTCCCAGTTAAGTTTAACGGTACAACTTTTATCCATGAGTTTTTAGTGGCAAGTTCTATGTCGTCCTCCGTGATATTAGGTATTGAATTTTGGAATAAGTTTTGTTTAACGTCCGTCTTTAGTCAAGCTTTTGATAAAAATATTAGTGGTAATATGTACCTCCCGTCTGTTCAGCACTCACCTCCACAATTTTCCTCTGTTAGCGAGGTTCGATACGTTCATCCACGCAACGTATTATCACTGGATCAAGAGATGAACCTTCAGCAAGTCATTAATGAGTTTGAAGACATCTCTTCTGAAAAAATAGGCCTGGGAAAAACATCTTGGCTGTCCCATAAAATCAATACAACGGGACCTCCTATCCGCCAAAGATATTATCCTTTATCTCCAGTTAAATTAAAAATTCTCAACGAGGAGATTGATAAAATGCTAGACTTGGGTGTTATTCGTCCCTCTCGTTCCCCATGGGCTAGTCCAGTGGTTATGGTTACAAAAAGTGATGGTTCGGTGCGTTTTTGTGTTGACAGTAGGAAGCTTAATAGTGTGATTGATTTTAGGAGTGCATTTTGGCAGATCCCGCTCGCTGATAGAGAGAGTTGTGAGAAAACCGCTTTTATTGTTCCTCTTCGAATTTGTTAGGATGCCATTTGGTCTTACAAATGCTGCTTCTGAGATGCAGCGTCTTACTGATATGATTGTCAATTTTGAATTTACTTCTACCAGCGACGACTGCGTTTTCGGGTATGTTGACGATTTGATTCTAGTTTCCAAGGACTTTAATAGTCACCTGGCGCTTCTCAGGAAAGTTCTAGCTCGTCTTAAGAAGGCTGGTTTATCCATCAATCTAAAAAAGTGCGTGTTCTGTAAGAGCGAATTAAAATACTTAGGGTATATTGTAAATGAGAAGGGTCTTCAAACCGATCCCGGTAAACTCGAAGCTATTAGGGATTATCCTACTCCTACTACTGCTAAGTCCTTACGCGGTTTCATTGGAATGTGTTCCTATTACAGGCGTTTTGTGAATGGTTTTTCTACCATAATAGCTCCGCTTACTGCGTTAATTGGTAAGAGAAAAGGTCGTGATCCAATAAGTTGGGACGACGCGGCTGAACGAGCTTTTGTAAAATTAAAAGAAGCTCTGATCGATACCCCTGTTATGGCATGTCCTGATTTCTCGAAACCGTTCATCTTGCAGTGTGATGCGTCTGCTGTTGGTCATGGTTCAGTTTTAACACAAAAGATTGATGATGTAGAGCATCCAATCGCTTATTATTCGCGCCTATTTTCCAAAACTGAACGTAATTATAGCACTACAGAGCGCGAACTTTTGTCAGTTCTAGATTCTATTAAACATTTTCGGTGCTATTTGGATGGGTTCAAGTTCTCTGTCATAACTGACCATATGGCCCTTAAATGGCTTCTCACTTTGAACAACCCCTCAGGTCGTTTAGCTCGTTGGGCTACTATGATCTCCCAATATACGTTCGATATCATACACCGCAAGGGTACACAACATATAGTACCAGATGCCCTTTCCAGATTATATGCAAGTCCTGTGTCGTTTGATCAGGGTCCAGAACATACTAACGACCGATGGTACAAGAAGGTATTTTTTAGGTGCCCGTGATACACCACAAATGTTTCCAGCTTACGCAATACATAACGGTGTCTTACTAAGACGTATGCCTGTTACCAGTCCCTTGTCTTCCGACCCATGGCGTGTTGTTTTGCCAGCTGAAAAGGTTACTTCTGCGATTTGGGAAGCACATAATAGTTTTCCTTCAATACATCCAGGTGTATCCAAGTCGTACCTAAAACTTAAGGAAACTTTTTATTGGCCTAACATGTACCGTGACGTCGTTAGCACTTTAAGACAATGTGAGGTTTGTAAAGCTTATAAGATCGCGAACACGCAACCTCGCGGACAGATTTGCTACCCTAAGCAAGTGTCCATGCCCTTGCAGATGATTTCGATTGATGTGATTGGACCGTTGCCCATCGCTTTTTACGGTTATAGGTACATCATCTCTATGGTCGATGTTTTTTCGAAGTATGTGTGGCTTGTTCCTCTTAAGAGAGTAGACGCTTTTTCTATTATTAAAGCTTTAGAGTCCGAAATTTTCTTTAACTTCGGCGTTCCTCGTTCTATTTTATGCGATAACGCTACTGTTTTTCGCAGTAGACAGTTTCTAAATTTCCTCAGATCGTTCCATATTGAATCCCCTACATTTACACCTTATTATACACCCCAAGCGAATACTGTTGAGCGCTATAACCAAAGTGTAGTGACATGCTTAGGGATTTTAGTTGGTGAAAACCAAAGATGTTGGGCTAAGATGTTGCCTAAAGTAAAGCTCTATCTTAACTCATGCGTCAATCTAGCCACAGGCTTCACGCCTAACTTTCTCATGTTTGGTAGAGAAGTACTAATGGATTCTAGCCGTGCTAGTAGTCAGACTCAAAGCTCTAATTTAGCGGACAGTCGGACTCGTCACGCCTCGAATTTGTCTTCACTTCGTGAGGTTTATGCGAAGGTGGCTGATAATCTTTCTTTGGCTTTCCTCCGTAACTCCCGAGCTTATAACTCCAATCGGTCGGCTATCACTCTAAATGTTGGTGACACTGTATGGAGACGTAATTTCTCCAGGTCATCTGGAGAAGATTTTTTCTCTGGGAAGCTTGCTCCACGTTTTGTTAAGTGTCGTGTTTTGCAAGTTATTTCTAGGACTACTTATTTACTACAGGACTGTGGTTCCGTACACTCTGGTAGATATCATATTAAAGATATCCTAAAGTAACTTTTTTCCCTCTATCTTTTATTTCAAATATTTTGTACGGGACTCAAGCGATTCTATCGCGCTCAGTTTGATCCTTAAAAATTGCCTATGATTACCGTTGGTTCAGTACTAACAATTAATTACAGATGGCAGTTGTCTAACTTTTGTGTTAGGACATCTTTTGTCGAGTGGTCGCTAGCATTTAGTTCCAATAATCGTACATAGATGGCGTTTTTCTAAATTTTATGCTAGTACATTGTCAAGTCGCGTCATAGCTAGTTCTATCATAAATGGCGTGTTGCACATTTTGGTAGGGCGTTGTGTTAATTAATTACTGCACTTAATCTATCCGAAATGGTAGACTAGAACTTAATTTTCTTGTTTCTCTTGGACTTGAAATCCTCTTAGCCTTAGTCCCCCTCTGACTCTAGTTTCTGTGAACCGGAGTCCATTTGTCTCTTGTCTAAGTCTTATCTACAACTGAGACTTATCTCTGAGTTCGTGTAGTACTTGATTTGTGAATAGACCAAAGTTATACAAGTGAACTTGTGGCTTTCTTAATCTTAGAACTCAGCCATACTGGTGCATCCTTTAGTGATGTGCACGTATCGATAAAATCTATTATCGAAATTTTTTTTATCTTCGATTTGAAACTTTTCCTTAAGTTCGAATGTTACTTTATTTGACTTTAGGCTCAAGTTATATCTTTAAGCCTGGTTTTTTTCCTAAACCTCCCTTTGTCTCCCTGTTGCGGCCTTTCGCCTCACCACAGCCTTTCCACATCACAGCGATCGTCAGCTAATTGCTATCAATATTTCACCAGGCGTCACCGCAAACCGCTGTTCCCTCTCCATACATAGTGGCTAAGCCACTCCACTACCAACCTCGTTACTGTACGCATCATTTTATTAAACCATTTTTATGTAAATTGGACTTTAAATTAGCCCCAGTGTATAAGCAAAATATACATATTGGTGGCCCATGAGGGGAAATACAAACTAAATTACGAAGAAATACAAACCAAGAAAATAAATACGAAGAAAAAGTAGCAAGAAAACCGGATGAGAAACCTCGAAACCACGTTGCCGCCAACTGATGTGCTGGCTTCTGGCTTCTTTGGCGTGATAGAAGATTGAAGAAGGGTTCAAGATCGAAGGTGCCGGGTGCAGCCAGAATCATCTACGAGTTCAGGCTGAAGCGAGCAGTGATTCAGCGAAAGAATCACATCGCGCATCGGACTTCTGCGAAATCAGATGAGTGCCCTTTCCTTCCTATTTTCCTAATCTTCACACATCCTATATACCTTTAAATATTGATCCTAGTTATTGGAAGTCGAATTCATTTGTGCAAATCAGTGATTTAATTAGATTTAATGAAAATTGCATCATCATTTTATACTTTTGTCAATACACCCACAAGTTGAAAAAATATTTTCTTTGTTAAATAATTAGCTTCATTCGTTACAAGTCGTTATTACAAACGTTTATTTATTTCTATACTTAAATATATTCCTTGTTATTCTTAAACTAAATCGTGTATGTAGTAGGATTCCAAGCAATACATTATTCCTACCTGCTTACACATTAAAAGAAAAGTAATCTGCAGGTCCAGGTCGCTAGCGTTTTTCATAGTTCGGTGATAAATGCTTATTTGTTAACGCCGATAATTTCAGATTGTTATCTACGCCGAGCCGAGTGACATACCTCGCCGTCTGCAATCAGCTGTGCGAGCGTAACCGGTTTGCGGTCGCCAGGTGTCGTCGAGTTGAGGAGCGTGAGCCATTCTTTTCTTTTGTTTACCGCTAAAAGTTGTATTGATAATTATTGAACTTAGTACTTTTGTACGTGCGCGCTCACAATGCCTAACGAATCTGCAGATAAATATCGTTTGAAAGATTTAATTGTTAAAAGATCGTCAGCCAAAGGTCAGATCACAAAGTTTAAGAATTATTTAGGTAGCATTTCAAATCTTACTGAGCTGAATACTATACAAATAACTGAGTTAAGGTTAAGACTTGCAAAATTCGAGGCATTGTCAGTTAGAACTGATGACTTGCAAAATGAGATCGAGGTCTTAAATTCAGACAATTTGGAAGCTGAACTTAATGAACGCGAAAGTATCGAGTGCGACCTTATGATCAACATTGCCACTGCGAAAACATTAGTGGATAAATTTTCTAGAATCGAATGTGAACACAGACGTGGTTCCGTTCATGATAATTCTTGTTGTTCGGATAATCAATCAGCTGGCGTAAAATTACCTCAAATCCAAATAGCTAAGTTTGACGGTTCTTATTTTCGATGGTTGGAGTTCCGTGACACTTTTGAGAGTTTGATACACAAAAATGAACATATAACATCAATTCAGAAGTTTCATTATCTCATGTCGTATCTAGAAGGTGATGCCGCGAGAATTATTGCAAACCTTGAGGTATCAAACGCGAATTATTCAGAAGCATGGAAATTACTTTGTAATCGTTATAACAATAAAAGGGTTTTAGTCAATCACCACTTTAATTCACTTGTTAACGTTAAACAGCTTACACGTGAATCAGAGAGGTCCTTGAGATTTTTAGTTGACCACGTCAAGAAAAACTTGCGTGCTTTGGCCAGCTTGGGACAACCTACGGACCAATGGGATGGTCTACTTCTTTTTATTTTGTCGGAAAAGTTAGATACTAATACTGTAGTCAAATGGGAGGAGTATACTAAGCACATAGACGAAGATAACCCAACGTTAGAACAGTTCTATAAGTTCATGACTGACCGCGCGGAGGTTTTGGAGTCATTAAATCGTAATAAACAAGATAGCAGTCTGCCCAAGTGCTACATATCCGGTGCGCGCAGTAGTTCTATTACCGTAAACAGTCAAAAACGACCCGGTCAAAATACCCATACGAAGTCATTTGTTGCTTCTAATACTAAATTGAATAAAGCTAAACATACTAATAATAATAGTTCTAACGCCTATTTATGTGTTATTTGTAACGATAATCACAGAATTTTTGATTGTCCCACTTTTAAGGCAAAAGGGATAGATGAAAGAATGCAAGATGTCAATAAATATAAACTGTGTGTTAATTGCCTTAGGCAGGGACATCATGTAGGAGGATGTCGCATGGGACCGTGCCGTGAGTGCAATAAAAGGCACCATAGTTTGCTGCACCGCCCTACGGCATGCCCTGATGTTAATAATCTTGTAGCGATAGACGAGCGAAACTATAATAATGATGAAACGATTGCTAGTTTTTCAAGACGAAATTCAAGTCAAACACTTTTGTCAACGGCTATGATTGAAGTCTCTAATCCATTGACCCAGCAAAAGGAGAAGGTTAGAGCGCTGCTAGACTGCGGCAGCCAATCATCCTTTATTGCTAAAGCATTAAAGGATAGGCTTTCAGTAAAATCTATACCTATTGACTCGCTAAAGGTCGTAGGAATTGGAAACACAGTTTCTTCTCACATTGCCGAAAGTTGCAATGTGCAAATTAAATCTCTAGATCATAAATACAGTGCAAAATGTTATTGTCTTATTTTAAAAGAATTAACCGGTTTAATACCAAAGTACCCGGTCAATATTAATTCATTGAATTTGCCTAAAAACATTGTACTGGCTGATCCTACATTCGGTCAGCCTGCACCTATAGACGTCTTGATCGGCGTTGATTTATTTTGGGATATCCTAGGTGACGAGCAGCGTTCCCTTGGCCCACAAAATCCAAATCTGATAAATACACAGCTAGGCTGGATAATATCCGGACCTATAAATACATATTTTGCTAGTAAAAACATTTATTGCAATAAAGCCGTAGTGTCAAATCAAAATGATTTTGAAAAATCACTAAGCAAATTCTGGGAATTAGAAGAAGTTCCCACAAAACGGATAATGAGCGAAAATGAAAAGATTTGCGAAAAACATTTTATCGCTCACACTCGTAGAGAAATCACGGGCAGATTTTGTGTAAATCTACCACTAAAGGACACTCCAGACTGCCTGGGCGATACTTATAACTTAGCAAAAAGGCGGTTGCTTTATTTAGAAAAACGGTTTAGAAAAAATCCTCAATTAAAAATAGAATACGCAGAATTTATTAACGAATACGCTGAATTAGGGCATCTTTCCTTAGCTAAAGAAATACAAGGCCCATCGTATTATTTATGTCATCACGCGGTATTAAAACAAGAGAGTGAGTCGACTAAGTTGCGTGTTGTTTTTGACGGGTCAGCAGCGTCCACGTCTGGTTATGCTCTAAACGATATCTTAATGGTAGGCCCGACCCTTCAAGAATCTCTCTTCGCTATATTAATCCGTGCTAGACAATACAAGTTCCTCTTAACTGGGGACATTGAAAAAATGTATCGGCAGGTTCTCGTAGCTGAAAAAGACCGTTGTCTACAGCGTATTCTATGGCGGGAGAACGAGTCGCAACCTATTAGAGCTTACGACTTAAATACACTCACCTATGGCACCGCAAGCGCCAGTTACCTAAGCACACGTTGTCTATGGCAACTGGGTGAGGAACAAGATGATGAAACAATTAAATGCATCATCCAAAAGGATTTTTACGTGGATGACCTAATAACGGGTGCTGATAACGCACAGGATTTACGTTATATTCAAAAGAGCGTTTCCGAAACTTTAAAAAAAGGCTGTTTCAATTTAAGAAAATATAAAAGTAATAACCCATTAATCTTTGAAAATCTAAACTTAAATCAAGACAACTTAACTATTAGTGAGTCATCAAGTACTCTTGGTCTCGGATGGACGCCATCCAGTGACACGTTATTTTTTCCAATTAAAAGCTTTACGCTTGATAAACAAGCAACGATCACAAAACGGTTTGTTATGTCAAATTCTTTTAAAATTTTCGACCCTTTAGGAATTCTAAGTCCGGTTATAATTCAGCCTAAAATCATACTACAAAAAATGTGGCAACAAAAATTAGATTGGGACGAACCGGTTACCAAAGACTTGAGGGACGATTGGCTAAAATTTACAGACAATCTAGAATATTTGCATAAATTTCAGATTCCTAGATTAGTGTTATGTGACAAGCCTGAACTTATAGAATTGCACTCGTTTAGTGATGCGTCTCAATGTGCTTATGGTGCATGTATTTATTTAAAATCAATAAATTGTAATGGTGACAGCACTATCAAGCTATTATGCGCCAAGTCAAAGGTATCGCCTATAAAGCCGACGACAATACCACGACTTGAATTATGTGCTGCACTATTGGCAGCTAAACTTTGTAAATCTGTTGTAGATGCACTCCGGTGCAGGCCGGGAAGATTGGTACACTGGTGTGATTCCAGTGTCGTTCTGAGTTGGATAAACAGTGACCCAACTAAATTAAAAATGTTCGTAGCTAATCGTGTTTGTGAAATAGTCGAACTAACTAAGGCATCATCGTGGCGTTATGTGCCCACTGCAATGAACCCTGCAGATTTAATATCTAGGGGAGTGGATGCCAAAAATTTGCTATCCATGGAAGTATGGTGGTCAGGCCCTAGCTTCTTGCATCAAAATGAATCTAAATGGCCACTGTTAAAAGAATGCATTGTGAATGACTTACCTGAACTAAAGGCATTCACGTCAACAATTAATAATAATTTAATAGATTTTAATAATTTTACATCATTCAATAAACTTCGTAACGTGATTGCACGTTGTCGGCGATTCATATTTAACATGAAGCATCCGAAAGACAAACGTGTAGGCACACTAACAGCTGATGAGCTGCGTGAGTCATTTCATTCATTATGCGTTATCGCCCAACGTGAGTCATTTTCTACTGAATACGATTTACTTATAAAGGGTAAACAACTGCCGGCCCGCAGTAAAATATTATCATTGTCTCCGTTTTTAGATAAAGATAATTTAATTCGTGTCGGTGGACGCATAAATGCGTCCGTATGTAATTTTGAAAAAAGGCATCCAATACTTTTGCACGCCGCGCATAAATTAACCAAATTGTATTTTGACAAAGAGCATCTCGTGAATTTACATGCAGGCCCGCAATTGCTGCTAGCAACAGTAAGAGAAACAGTCTGGCCTATCAATGGTAAACATCTTGCTAGGCGGACAGCTAACAACTGCGTGCGATGCAGGCGCTTAAGTGGCAGAACGCTGTGCCCGAAAATGGGTGACTTACCTTCACAGCGAGTAAACCCAGATTTTCCATTTTTGTCCGTGGGTTTGGACTTTGCTGGACCATTTTTTATTCTTAATCGTAAAGGTCGTGGAAGTCGCTTAATTAAGTGTTATATGTGTATTTTTGTGTGTTTACGTTACAAATGCATTCATTTAGAGGCAGTTAGCGACTTAACTAAAAATGCATTTGTAATGACACTTAGAAGGTTCATTGCACGTAGAGGAAAACCATCGGAAATATTTAGCGACAATGGTCGTAATTTTGTCGCTGCCGCGAAGGAGATAGGCGATTTTCTTAAACAAAATACAGAACCAATATCTGATTTTGCAAGTCAACAAGGTATTAAGTTCAATTTCATACCTACTTACGCTCCTCACTTCGGCGGCATTTGGGAAGCCGGCGTTAAATCGGCTAAATATCACATCAAACGGGTTATTGGCAATAGTAATCTGACATTTGAGGAAATAATAACGTTGTTTGCACAAGTGGAGGCGATTCTTAATAGCCGTCCCTTGTGTCCTTTGTCATCCAGTCCTAACGACCTCCTCTCCTTATCCCCAGGGCACTTCATCATAGGCCGGCCGCTAACTGCGCTGCCCTTACCAGCCCTGGCAGAGAAAGATGGGAACCAACTCAATAGATACAAACGCCTAGAAACAATAAGGCAGCATTTCTGGCAGAGGTGGCAGAAAGAGTATTTGTCGGAGCTGCAGCAGCGAACAAAGTGGCGCAAAGGAAACGCTCAGCTCAACGTGGGCGATATGGTACTGTTGGCGGAAGACAATGCGCCTCCACTAAGCTGGCGCCTTGGCCGAGTTCTGCGGCTGTTCCCTGGACCAGATGGAGTGGCGCGAGTCGCCGAAATCAAGACTCCTCGAGGCTGCGTTCGTCGGCCGTTCACCCGACTATGTCCGCTGCCTACCGCTGAGGAACTGAATGCTTGAAAGGAACCTTTCAACGGCCGGGAATATGTTGCGGCCTTTCGCCTCACCACAGCCTTTCCACATCACAGCGATCGTCAGCTAATTGCTATCAATATTTCACCAGGCGTCACCGCAAACCGCTGTTCCCTCTCCATACATAGTGGCTAAGCCACTCCACTACCAACCTCGTTACTGTACGCATCATTTTATTAAACCATTTTTATGTAAATTGGACTTTAAATTAGCCCCAGTGTATAAGCAAAATATACACTCCCGTTCCTTGTTTGAACCGGAGTACTACTTAGTCGTTCAAGTTCTATCTTTGAACTTGAACGCTGTTTTTTGTATTCTCTAAGACTCACGTTCCTTTGTTCGAACTGTAGTTATTTGTCTTATGTCCAAGCCTTATTTTCGACTTGAATTATTTTTTTCGTCCTTGCTTGTCCGAAGTCTCTTTTATAGACTCATGATGGATTTGTCTGCTGTTGATTTTAAGGCCAAGGTGTTTCTTTGTCCGAAGCTGTTAAATTATTTTCAACCGATCACGTTTGTCAACTAGGTGTTATTTTTTATCCTAGGTTTTATTTTTTTTTCTTTTTGCTCTTTCAGGTCTCTTTGTTGACTTTGTCGTTCTAGTTTGAAGTTAGTAGTATAATTTGGTAGCTGCTACTGCACAACTGTTAAGTTAGCTTAGTTTTACTTAGATTTAATTTTTCCTTGTTATTTTCTTGACCGGTCAATCTTAGGTTTATTGGACACTTCGTGAGCTTGCACTGATAACGGGTAGATGAGAGACCGGTTACTCATTTATTCTGTATCTGTTGTACTCCGATGTCGTCTATGTTAGGTTTAGTTTAGGTCAACTATTAGGTATAGTGTTTTTAGGCTAGTCTAGGTTAATTTCCTCTGTTTTTTTCCTTTCTGCCGGACTTGTCTTTTTTTCTTGGAAAGGGGGTACTGCAGCGTTTTAAAAACGCTACATTTTTGAATATCACCTTTTTTTATGGTGATTGTCATGCAACCTGTTTTCGGAAGCTTTTAGTCGAAATTTTTCTTTAAGTACTGAATATTTTTAAGTTAGGAATTTGTTTTTGTTCGAGAAAAAAGTGAAGATTTTCTTTGTGTCAGTTGGATGTGGATTGTTGCCCGTGACGATGTATTGCTGAATTTTTTTTTGGTTGTAATCACTTTTTTAAAAAATGTGAATCATTTTGAATTTAAAGGCGACAACGTTGGTTAAAAACATCATATGTGAAATCTTCTGTTTTTTGCTGCTTTCTTTTCGCCAGAATGGCGTGATCTGAAAATTTTCTTATGGATCGGAGGCGCTGAGTACGGCATCACCCACAACTTTATGAGCTAGCAGTCGGGAGCAACGCTCCACCGCGACCCCGGTGTGGTCGTGTGCAGCCTTTCCGGTTCCTAAATTGTGTCAGGCTCTTGAGCCGGCAAATATGACCAAGCGCCAGATGATCGGAGGCCTGGTCCTGTTTTGACCGAGGTTACCAGCACGGTGCTCCGCGGCAGACCTGCAGCGCGTCTCGCCATCCCGACAGGATCAAACTGAGGATTCCCAAATTTACCGTCTTATTTATCTCTTTCAATGTTTTAATTGTTATTTTTATGTAAGGCTCAGTAATACAACCCCTACACAGGGTATGTGCGAGTATTTAGGCATTTAGCATCACTATCTTTTTCTTTCCGAGGCGTGTTAATTAGCATTGGCCAATTAGTTAATTACCGCTAGGTTCGTTTAAATATTTTTCCTCTGAATTTCAGGATTTTGGTTTTTCCTCAGTAAAATAAATAACTATTTGTGTGTGCGACCTATTTTTATATAATTCAAAACTTGATACTTTGGATAACCGGGCACAATCGCACCCTAACTGTATTATTTATTTTTTTTTTACAATTTGACCATTATCAAAATTATACGTTTTAAATAGGGGAAAGTTGTTTTTTTCAAGAATCCCGCTATACTACCTACTACCTACCTACTACCTACCTACTACCTACCTACTACCTACCTACTACCTACCTACTACCTACCTACTACCTACCTACTACCTACCTACTACCTACCTACTACCTACCTACTACCTACCTACTACCTACCTACTACCTACCTACTACCTACCTACTACCTACCTACTACCTACCTACTACCTACCTACTACCTACCTACCGGTTAATTCGGACGGGTTGTATATAGGTATTTAAAATAATTTCGGACAAAAACAATGCACATAAATCAATCATCCGTTTATTTTGCGTTTACTATGAGCTTATGCACGTAAAAAATACATAGTACATTCGACTTCGGCAATCAGCCATCATTTGAGTCTTCAACTGTTTTAGTTATCGCTTTTCAATTGTATTTTTCTTGTTACCCATGTTACACAAAAAAAATAATTGATTCAATGATATTATTAATGGCGAATTGGCGCGGAGCAAAGTGACATAGACTACCCGTCTCAACAGAGCGAGGGCAACTGATCGGTGAGTGATCGGTGAAACAAACTGATGTCTCAAGCTCGCGTCACGCGGGACGGAAGACTGCGTATTGCGCGGAATAAAAATGTAGTAAGCGCCAAATGCTTTGAGTCTGTTATCTCTTAAAATAGAAAATATTTTGAAAAAATGCCAATGTCAGCTATAGGTTATACATGAGTGATAATATTTATCAAGTTTATGGTTCAGTAACATGCACCAAAATAGAATAATAAAAAACCGGCCAAGTGCGAGTCGGACTCGCGCACGAAGGGTTCCGTACCAATTATTATAAAAAAATCACGTTTGTTGGATGGGAGCCCCCCTTAAATATTAATTTTATTATGTTTTTAGTATTTGTTGTTATAGCGGCAACAGAAATAATACATCATCTGTGAAAATTTCAACTGTCTAGCTGTCACGGTTCATGAGATACAGCCTGGTGACAGACAGACGGACAGACGGACAGACGGACAGACGGATAGACGGACCGACGGACAGACGGACAGACGGACAGACAGCGAAGTCTTAGTAATAGGGTTCCGTTTTTACCCTTTGGGTACGGAACCCTAAAAACCAAAAATGTTGAAAATTAGAGGTAACTTTGTGATGGTTTTCTATCGCGAAAATTTTATCCTATTATGTTTTTCGCCAATGTCAACCATCACATTCATAATGAAGTTTCCTGACATATACTTTTTTTCCAATTGGAACATGATTTACTACTCTAAAAATCTAATCAAAGATTGAAGATTTTGCTTTAGGCCCGCTCTTAAGTGGGATCTGTTTTAAAATTCAGTTACAAGATTGCCCTTTAAACAAACATACAAACATTGCAAGTTAAATAATCTCCTTTTAATTTCCTTCATTTTGATACTCTACTTGATAGGTTTGGTTGAAAAAAAATTTTTTTTTTTCAAACATTACAAGGACACCTAAGTTTCTAAGACAAATATAACGATACCATAAATTGGTCGAAATCCATCCAGCCGTTTGAAGATACAAGCTTATAAAGAAACTTACAAACATACAAGGTACGCGCGAAAAACATAACCCTTTCTTGGCAGTCGGGTAAAAATGAAAAGCTTTGATCAAGCCTTATTTAAAAGTAGCCATTCCAATCAGAACATTCGAAATAAAAAGTTTAAAAACTTGACTCTCAAGGAATCTCATAAATTTGCTGTTTCAAGCAGGATGAGGTCAATAAGAGGCGAGAGGTTCATAACAGACCTTTATAACGAGCCCTCAAAGAAAGCCTTCAAAGAGGTACAGCACTCTTTGCAATGAGGGATTTTCTTTTTAGGTCTTCCCTAGTCGCTGGATAGATGGCGCTAGGAGTAAGTATGATAATGCAAGGAACGGAACCCAAAAAAACTGATTTTAACAAAGCGCGAGAAATGTTGGTTTTATTCGGAAGGTTAAGCAAATGAAAGTGTCAGTCAACGAGAGTGACAATGTTTTTTTTTCAAGCGTTTTGGCTTTGGCATAGTAAGTTCAACGCCATCTATGGAGTTCTTGGAAACTAAGTTTTTTTTTAAAACCTCAAAAGGAAAACCTCTCATTCAAAAACAAAATAATGAATACCCTTGACAAAAATAAAATATGAATACCGCGAAACATTTCATTGTACTTGTGTGCTGTACTCATCTATAAGGCGATACTCGCACGACACCGTGTGTCCTCGCGATGGAGCGTACACACCACACAGCGCGGTGCGTTTCTTAACCATCAGCGGGTCTAAAATGGCCGCTTTAACAGATCCTACGCAGAATCTTAGCATGAATCACGTTAAAACATTTAAATTCTTAAAATGGACTTTATGTCAATAACAATAAAGTCCATTTTAACAATTTTAAATTTTTAACGTGATTCACAAAACGATTCTGCTAAAGCGGCCATTTTAGACCCCCTGTTCTATTGCCCTTTTCCCAATTCATTTGGGGTCGGCACAGCATGTCTTCTTCTTCCATACTTCTCTATTTTTCGTCATCTCATCAAACACTTCTCTTCTGGCTACATCATTCTTAACACAGTCAGTCCTTTCTTTTTCGTATACACATTGGGACACTTTCTCACTTGTTTTGCACGTCTTTTGTTTAGTTGTCGAAATAGGAAAGTTACGAGGTGGGACGTAGCCCATCCCCCCTCATCTCCGAGACATGCAAATACCTTTCATTCATCCCTTTTGTAGCCCAACATTCTGGTCCCTCTGAGCAGCGCAAACCGCGCTCTGTCAACGAATGCACAGCGCCCTACCGCGCATGCTCGCGAAAATTTGCACGTAATGTGACACTTTATATAAAAACACTTGTCGACAAATATCATTAGGTGCAGCTTTTGTTTTAGAAAATGTTGCTCGAACTTCTAATTGAACGCTGGACCTCCAGCAGTAGGAGTAAGGACATCCCATAAAGCTTAAATAAAATCTATTCCTATCGCAAAAGAAACGTTCCTAAAATAACAACAATCAATTCTTCCTAAACACATTTTATAAGGGCCTAAAAATACGTTGACCCCGAGAAAGGGAAGAAATTAAGGCCAGTATCTTCCAATTGACTTGTTTTTGGTTGAGTCTTAAGGTATGAAATAGTCGTTGTTTTAATCCAGAAAATAATATAATATGTTGTTGTTCATGAACTGTTCTTGATTACTCTTAGGCTCAAAACACGATTATTATTACTTGTCTCGATCATAAAAACATGCCAAGATAGGTAAGTTTATGTATATTTGTCAAGTTTTACTTAAAGATTATTAACACTATAAATAAAAAATACACTAAAAATAAAAATAACATTGTAGCTCTTCGATACCCGCAATTACAGACACAATTAAAATAACAATGCACCGTACCCATTCGGGTACGGCTGGAGACATACAGAAGTATGTATTATTTTTATTATAATATAAATTAAAAACCACTCATTTCGCACTATTCGGCCCGCAGTGACTGACGTAACAACCACTTTGTAGTGCAAGCTGATTAGAACTTTATTCTAACAGTATTTCAAAAGAAGTTTGAACCACCACAAATAGAGTTGCTAATTTTAGAAGATCGTGGCCTTAAAATATAATATCAACATCTTGCGCACCCTCAACGACCCTAAAATTGGGGTCCCTAATGTGTTTCGTAGAAAATGTGCAAATAACATAAAACGTTATAAGGAAACTTCAAAATTTTTCCGGTAAATACCCTCGAGGGAGAGAACCACTTGCCCTGCTGTGGCCCTCTTAGTAAGGAGGCGTAATTACTCAACCTACTTTACGTTAAAGTATCATTACGCTTTTGGCTTAAAAGGTTGGGTAGAAGTTTACAGGATTTCGGATTAAGATCACTTACTATGGAGCTAGTTTTCTGTTTTGAATCCCCGACGCAAAGATAGGGTTTTTATAAGTCTCACCGCTATGTGTGCCTGTGTGTCTTTCTGTGGCACCGTAGCTCTTAAACGAGTAAACCGATTTGTATGCGGTTTTTCATTTGAAAGCTATTTTCTTGGCGATGGTTCTTAGATATGTTTTATCAAAATCGGTTTAGCCATTTTAGACATGGGGGAAAGTGGTGATGAACAATCGAATATTTTCAAATATACCCAAATAGGGTATCAAATGAAAGTGTATGATGTGTTTATTACAATTTAAATGTTTTATCAAAATCGGCTCAGCTATTTTAGATAGGAGGGTGAAAGTGGGGATGAATAATAGAATATTGACAAATATACCCAAATGAAAGGGCACTATGTGTTTATTACAATAGAATTAAACACTTCACTCATTTACTTATAAAATTAAATACACTGATAAGACGAATCCCTCACGCTTTATTAGTTTAAATAACTACGATAATAAGTTAAATTACAAACAAAACACGCAAAATGTAATTATTTAAGCAACACACGAGGTTTAAAAAAGTACAAATTTAAAAAACTCCCAACGCAAAAAATAAAAGCGAACAATTTTTTTTTTTAAGTAAAAAATAATATCTATTGTTGAGTCATCAAATTCGATCGAGTAACACGTATATTTTAATAATAAATGGACGTCACTTAAACATTTGCTCGTTAAAATAATGTTACAATGTCGCGACGGGATACCGCTGAATATAAACTATAGAGTTTATGTACTGTTATGAGTAGTAACATTCAGAATATTAATTTTGGTTATTGACAACACATGACAACACTGATGTCATTTTTAATTTGTTCATGGCAACACTGTCTGCTCTTGCCTCCTAAAAACTATAACTGTAACGATGTGTTCTCTGTGCTACCCCAATAAAATTTAATTATTGTGAAAATTATTGAGGTTTTCAATTCTACCACGAATCTTCGACCTGGAAACAGTCTCCACTACAAATAATACAAGGGGTTAACCCCAACATGTACCACTAGATTTGCAACAATTGATCGTATCGAAACAAGTTGGACGGAAATTCTAATAAATTAATAGATAGTCAATAGAATAAAGGGTCTGATTTAGTTGTTGTTGTTGTAGTTAGTGGCCTCTACTAAGAAATAAAAAAGTATTTAAACAAAAGTTCTGTTTCTTTCAAGTATCAAGGCTAAACCAGTACATCATTATCGACCGGCACTTAGTGAATAATTAATTAGAAACGCCATCTTGTTCGCCACGTGTAGGCTCCCACATTTACTAGTAATTATTTAATTGCTCATAGTAGTAGATAATTCAATATGGCAATGAGTAATTTTTACAATTTCAGTGTGATAGTGTAAAGTTAAATAATTTTGATCTAGGAATGGAAAGGTATATTATGCAAGGTACCAGGGGTTCATAAGTTATGAAGACGTGGTATTGGTAAATCAACAAATTATCACATTTTCATCAGGCCATTTCGCTCGGTACGGCTAGGCAGACATTTCACCAGTTATGTTGAAGTCCCATGTTATTGGGGGCGAGCCTATTGCCATCAACCGGGCACAAATCCAGACTCCGTGGTTGCTACTGTGGAATTCCTGATAACCCAATAACTCTTTGCCCGACCCGGGAATCGAACCCAGGACATCATGCTTAGCAGTCGCTAGAATAGAATAGAATTGAATTTTATTTTGCAAATATAGGTAATACATTATAGTTGTTATGACATATCAAAGCAACAACAACAACAACAAACAACAACAATAAAAACAACAACAACAACCAACCGCAACCGTTAGCAACTTATAGGCCAACGAGGCAGTCAACATAAATAATGGAATATAAATAAAGCTTAGCAATATTTATCGTTACTCTATTAAATAAATAACTCGAAAACTAAAATAAATCAAACCGGGACATTCACTTTAGTGTCTGCCCTAACCGATACATCAATCGATTCTCTCGATTTATAATCGGAAAGGTTAACAAATCTGATTTACTTTAGGGCTTAGTCGGAAAAGCGGGTTATGGTCGGTTGTGGAGTGTATTTTTTATTCGAAAGCTTTTTATGTAGGTAGAAAAGTATTTACTTTGCAAAAAGAGGAAAAGAGATTCAATAGCGTTTTGTAGGTACGTTTGTTCCTGCGTCACTTCGGACCACACCCGTCGTGGAAGTATTTTATTGTCTGTGCCGTCGTGGCACAATATAATCTATATTTTTGCATAATCTGTGTAAGCGCACTCTGCGCGCCACTTTTTCACCAACGCCCTTTGACGTGTACACATATCGGCTATCCTTGTAACCACCTACCTAAACTATTATCTATACTTAATATTATAAAGAGGTAACATTTGTTTGTAAGTTTGTATGTAGGGGGTAGGTAATCTCCGGAAGTAATGAACCAATTTTAAAAATTGTTTCACTGGTAGAAAGCTACATTATTCGTGAGTGCTATAGATTATATATATATATATATATTATATTTTATTCCCGTACTCCCACGGGAACGGGAACTACGCGGGTGAAACCGCGGGACGTCAGCTAGTTAGCAATACAGTACTTAAAGGCCCTTCTAACCCTAAAATTAGCAACTCTATTTGTGGTGGTTCAAACTTTGTTTGAAATACTGTTAGAATAACGTTCTAATCAGCTTGCACTACAAAGCGGTTGTTACGTCAGTCACTGCGGCCGAATAGTGCGAAATGAGTTGTTTTTTGCGATTTACAAAAAAATCTATTGATTGGACAAAAAAAATAAAACACATAAGGCCTGCTTTATAGTTAGTTCAGTAAGTATGCAGTTTCATGATCTAATTTGAAGTACTTTTTGAATACCAGCGGTTTATTGTTCGATTTGGTGGTACCTTTGGATTTTTTTTCTATCGAGCAAAGTTTATGGAATCGTGTTTTAGTCACACATAATACCTGGCATTAATCCTCAACTTTACCATATATTTATATCAAAATTAATGCTGCAGTATTTAAGGCGTAACGGAGGATCATGCTAAGCCATTTAAGGCATGTTAGGCCCTTAATATCGCAGCAAGTAGTTTTACTTCATACTTTTCATCTTCAATAGTCAAGACCACCAGCAGCACAACTGGAGCTTAATACTCAACGACAACATAATTTTGCGAATAGGCACGACGACAGTATCAAAAAATTGCAAATTTATTTAGTCCGTCAGGTATAGTATTGGAAAATAATGGACACGTATTTTTTGTTTTTGTAAATCAATGAATAAAAACAAAGATAAAACGCATCGAAACTCGGGAGTCGGGGCTCGTGACGTCAGAACTAGCTAAAAATTATGCCAAGGCGTGACGTATTGAGAATTTTAAAAGCGTCATATCTTCGTCAATTTTGGTTTACGTAACAAAAGAAAAAACACGAGTCAAATATTTATTGATAATGTCACTGACGGACTAAATTAGTTTTTTTTTGTCATCTACCCTATTGATCAATGAGAGTTCGAGTCCTAAGAAAGAATTTCGCCAATAAAACCAAACGGGATTAGCTCAACAAAACCGCATTCAAGAGCTGTCACAATCAACATCGGCTCGTCCCCTATTACATTGGAATTAAAAGTAACAAGCAAAATGTGTGCTTTCTATCATTATAATAAGGAGTACAATGGTGTCAATTCTGTAGTGCACAAACTAAACTTAATTTAGGCTATTGCTATCTTTTTCTCTGTAATAAAACGAGAAAGAGACGGACGTAATTTAGAGCTGTTAAATTTAACTGAACTGATATTTCCATTCCATTTTCCATTGAGCAGCGGTGGCGCAGTGGTGGCGGCCCCGACTTACGAACCCAGGCAGGCGCATTACTTTGTGTAATTTATTTCATCACCGCTGCTCTCAAAACGGCATGTGCTAGAACAATAAAATTCGAAGACATGTGACATCTACCAATCCGCACTGTGCCCGCGTGGTGGATTATAGCCCTCTCATAGAGAGGAGGCCTGTGTCCCAGCAGTGGGAACATTAATAAGTATTAATAGATGTTGATGATGAATATTTCCAAACAAATTAAGGGTGCAAGTAAAAACATGTCGGCTAAAAACACGGTGAAGCGTAAGGCATAAACTAGTTCGACATCTCTAACTTAGTTCATAGCTATAGCCGTACTTTTCTCGCACTGCCTTTTAGTAAAAGATAGTGTCATGATTTTCAAATATGTATTAAATAATAAGATCTGCTGTGATCTATCTAAAATAATATTATGCAGGATTTCAAAGATTTTAATAATTCGTTTTATATTTGAGAAATGCCAACACTGCCTAACCGTCAATGTTGAAGCGGGAAGGGGTAGTTTATAAAACATGACACTCGACCGAGAGAGCTCTGTTCATTGGGAGAAATTGTGGTGTTAAGACTAACAGTCGAATCTATGTCTGATAAGTGTTGTAATTATTGCATTTTGTATAAAACGTGAAGTATTGTAGAATTGTGTAATACCAAATAATTTGAAAGGAGTAACCATGGAGTTTCTTGCCGGTTCTTCTCCATGGAAGCCACCAACCGAACCGTGCACCCTTGTCGACGTTCTTAAGTGCCCATCCAGGCCTATGTGGAATGAAATACTTGGATTTGAATATACTGAAGAGTTGATTGGAGATACAGTAGTTTTTATTACAATAGCAATAGCCTAAATTAAGTTTCGTTTGTGCACAACAGAATCGACACCAATAACTGCTTACTCCTTGTTGGATAACAGGCATAATGTAAGCAATTTTGGAGAGATACACCTAGCTGATTCTTTATCATATAAATTTATCAGAGCCGTCATATTCTCGTTTGTTCAGTTCATCGCGACTATCGCCCGTAAGTGTCTTCAATGTGCTCCGTCGTATATAAATCGATTATATACTGTCATAAAATGTAGGCTCGATATTGGAAAATCGTGACGGCGATTGTACTTTCGTTGAGGACGGTTTGTTCGGTGCTTTTTTCTTTTTTTTCGGCTGACTAGGTAACTATGAAAAGTGGTTTATTCTGAACCTGACCCGAAATCCTATCACATATATAGGTTAGGAACATAAAAAAAATGAAAACTGTTCCGAACGTAACCGTCTTTTTAACTTGACCCGACGTATCGTTCCTATCCTAACTCGAATTGCTACATTGATCGGTCCCGTGCGACTCGCATCCAGCGGATTCCCGCAACCTTTACCAGGTCATCGGTCCACCTAGTGAGGCCTTCCAACGCAACGTCTTCCGGTTCGCGGTCGCAACTCCAGAACTTTTCGGCCCCCTTGGCCATCCGTCCTGCGAGCAATGTGCCCTGCCCACTGCCACTTAAGTTTGGAAATTTACTTTATTCCTAACAATTTTGTTTAACGGATTTTGCAAGACATCTTTTTAATATTACAATTACGTTTTACGGATTTTGCAAAACATCTTTTTAATAATACAATTACGTTTTACGGATTTTGCAAAACATCTTTTTAATATTACAATTACGTTTTACGGATTTTGCAAAACATCTTTTTAATATTACAATTTTGTTTTACGGTATTTGCAAAACATTTATTAATATAACAATTATGTTTTACGGTATTTGCAAACCATCTTTTAATATTACAATTACGTTTTACGGATTTTGCAAAACATCTTTTTAAAATATTCCTGCTCATACACACTCAGGCATTCTTAGCATCTACTACGCCTTACGTCTACGGAAATACCGCAAACGCTTAAGAAATATTAAAGGCCCGTATCGTTTCAAGGGACAGGTATTAAATTCCTCCTTCGTGTCTCCTTACCTACGTGACATACATAGGTCCTAACCAATTTGTTCAATACATCGGGGTTTTAAAGAGAAATACTGAACAGAAATTGTTCCTTGCTGCTGCGTTTCGTTGGTTTAGCGGTTATAATCGTGACTGCTGAGAAGGTGTGTTGTTGGGTTTGATTCCCAGATCAAACAAAATTTTATTGGGTATTATAACAGGAATTTTACAGTAGCAGATGGAGTGTGAATTTGTGCCTAATTGATGGCATTAGTCTCGCACCCTATTACATGGGAACATGACTTCCTTCATCTTCTACCGAGCCTTTTCCCAACTATGTTGGGGTCGGCTTCCAGCCTAACAGGATGCAGCTGATTTTACTTGGAGCGACTGCCTATGACTGCGGTCATTAATAAAAATATATCCCGTAGTTTTTTTCTGTTAATAAACACTTCATAATAATTTAAAATATTCTAAACAATATTGGTTTCATTGAAATATTTGTTGTTTTTATGTTTTGACTTTAGAGATTAGCTACGAAACGCTTCGTAGCGACTACACTTTGGTTGCTACGGAGCGCTACGATGCCTACGCCACGCTACGGTGATTGCTACGCTAAGACAATTATTGAGCTTTGTAATTGGTAACAGATGCTAAGAATGGACTAGTTTCCACCATCAATAAATTTGCAAATCTATTTAGTCCGTCAGTCGCCTAGTCGTATTGGAAAATAATGGACACGTATTTTTTGTTTTTCTAAATCAATGAATATTGACAAAAATAAAACGCACCAAAACTCGGGGGTGGGGGCTCGTGACGTCAGAACGCACTAAATAATATACCACGGCGTGACGTATTGAGAATTTTAAAAGCGTCGTATCTTCGTTAATATAAGTTTACGTAACAAAAGAAAAAATACGGCTCAAATATTTTTTGAAAATCTAACTGACAGACTAATTAGATTTTTTCAGTACACAAGCCTTATTTATGGTTTCAACTTTAGATAGAAATAAATACGATTATGCCAATCGTAAACATTTACAACTTCATGCTGGTTAGATTGAGGTGTAATTGTAGTGTCCCACATTAATCCAGTAGTATTATAGGCCCATGTAATAAGGGTGAGCCTATTGCCAACAACCAGGCACAAACCCAAGCTCCTTAGGGAAAGTCAAGAATATTTTTTCTTATGTTCAGCAGTATAAAATCAAACGGAAGAAGACGAAGGTGGAAGGAGGGGCACACATATCAACTCGGAAATGGATCGCCATTGCATCGCCTTTTGCCTCGCCGTCAAACAGCTGTCAACCTTACGTAAGCACGTAACCAAAGCGGATAAGCAGCTCCAATACGTCGAATCTGCTACGGCTAGGCGACGCTGCGCTCATGGCTCGCCGACCGCTGGTTGACAAGTGTAGCGCAAGATTATGTCTTGGTACAATACGCGAAATAGCTTTCATAGCCATAGCATTGAATGAAGAGAAAAAAAAACTTTTTATGTCTGTCTCTCTCGCTCTTAGGCGGGCTCTCACTCGCTCTCATTGTGAGCGCATAACGTGAGTGGGAGCGTAACGCAGTTTCTTGAAGTGTCACCCGGCAAACCAATTTATAAGACGTTGTCACGTCAATAACGTAGAAGAGACGTAAGCACGGGGACAACGAGCCGTAAGCACGGGAACAACGTGCCGTAAGCACGGGAACTGCAAGTTAACGACGCACGGCACCGCGGTTCATGAGCTTTTTTTTAGGGCGAGACGATTATGTTACGATTCCGATTAGTGTGCGGTGCAGTAGGGAGTTTCATACAAAGAATACTGAATAGCTGAGTTGATACGGTGACGATCATTTTCCGAGTTGATATGTGTGCTGTGACCTTAACACATAAAAACACACTAGTTATAGTTATATCGTACATAGTTCATTTACTCGTTATTTGTAACCATTTCATCATCATCATCATCATCATTTCAGCCGGAAGACGTCCACTGCTGGACATAGGCCTCCCCCAAGTATCGCCACATTGAACGGTCCCGTGCGACTCGCATCCAAGGGATTCCCGCAACCTTCACCAGGTCATCGGTCCACCTAGTGAGAGGCCTTCCAACGCAACGTCTTCCGGTTCACGGTCGCCACTCCAGAACTTTTCGACCCCATCGGCCATCCGTTCTGCGAGCAATGTGCCCTGCCCACTGCCACTTAAGTTTGGCAATTCTTCGGGCTACGTCGGTAACCTTGGTTCTCTTGCAGATGTCTTCATTTCTGATTCGATCGCGCAAGGAAACTCCGAGCATAGCCCTCTCCATTGCCCTTTGGGTGACTTTAAGCCTTCTGATGAGGCCCATTGTAAGCGACCACGTTTCGGTCCCGTATGTAATCACTGGCAACACACACTGGTCATAGACTTTCGTCTTGTAACCATTTATTTAAACATTTTTTTGAAACTGTTTTCCGTCACTTACCTACCCCCTCAAGGTTCATTGGAAGACCAGCGTCAGACACCATCACCTGTCTGGCATGAATGCTGAAATGGACATTTTTGGCGCAGCCGTGAGGCACACAGCACATATTATGTTTTCCTTCTTATTTTGTATTTTTTTTATATATGTGTGTGTGCTTTAATAATTGACGTCAAATAAACGTTTTTCTTTCTTTCTTTCTTAAACAGCGGTGTAGATAAATACAATGAAGTATTTTGGCCTACGTGGAAAGTTTAGCAACCTAGAGAAGATTTCTCTAGAGATATTCCCTCATTAAACACGCACACATCATGATTGTATACTGCGTTCATGATTTAGTTTCCAAACAAATAAACAAATATTATGTATTTATGTCCAAGGGCTTAAACGTGCTTTCCGAAGCACGGTGTATCTTATCGCCAACTTCTGAACTCCGAAATTTCTAATGAAAAACGCAATAACACTTTTTGCCCAACCCGGGAATCGAACCCACCCCACGCTTGGCAGTCGCGCTTGTGACCAATAGACTAACGGGGCAGTTAATTAACACGAGCATAAATTTATTTTATTTTTGCGGCCCGTGGATACTCTTACCTCCATGTTTTAATATTTTTTTCATCCCATCTATTCGAAAAGGACGACTTGGTTCGCCTTTAAGTGCACCCAAAGGTGGTGTTTTCTATAATAAACTTTTAGCGGGCAGTAATGAGTTTTTAATCCTCTTTATAAGTGCGCCGCAATTATCTTTGCGGCGCACTTTTTGAATTTGGAACATCTTAGTGTTCAGCGCCGAAAGAAATCGAACGCAAATATTGTTTGAATAAAGACTGGCTGGTACGACGGCCCATAGTCGCGCCCGCCGCGCTGGCTGAATAAAAAAAAAGAAATCAGTTTAAAAACACGCGAACTACAGCAGACCGCGTTTTCGTCAATTTTCATGAATTGTTAGAAATTCATGGTTTTGTTTTGAAAAGTGAGTTCTTCAAGTTACAGTGAATAAAAAACACAATAAAGTGAAAAATAACTAGATCTTCAGAAGTCGGTGGCCTTTGTTTGATTCATTTAGTTTTTTTTGTCACCGACTTCTGAAGCTAAAGTTATTTTTAACGTTTTTCTGTTTTGTGTTTTGTGAAGTCGGTTTTATTTTTTGCAAAAAAGTTTTTTTTTCATTTTTAGTTGTAATATCCTATCCAAATATTAGATATGCATTTATTTTACGTGTTGAAATTAGACCACACGACTGAAGTAAAAATGTTCACAAAATGAAAACTACTGGGCCAAACTATGTTAAATTTTTATAGGACCAAATGGCAAGTATTCCGCATCAAACTAAATAATAATCAGCTCATAAATATCAGCATAATCGGTGTAAATACATATAAAAAAAACCAATCGAATTGAGAACCTTCTCCTTTTTGAAGTCGGTTAAAATTATGAGGCGCCTTTTATTTTCTCATAGTGGGTGATGAAAAGTAGAGTGTATCACTCGGGCGCAAAATATATTTTTGGCTCGGGCGACGTACTTTGAATCCCTCGCTACGTTCAGGATTCTATTAAAGAATCCCTCGCAACGCTCGGGATTCTACTCTAGAATCCCTCACTTCGCTCTGGATTCAAAAAACCACCCTCACCGTAAAAATATTATTTTGCTCCCTTATGATACAATCTACTATTATTTACACCCATGCTATAAATCTATACTAATATTATAAAGAGGAAAACTTTGTTTGTTTGTTTGTTTGTTTGTAATGAATAGGCTCAAAAACTACTGGACTGATTTAAAAAATTCTTTCACCATTCGAAAGCTACATTATCCACGAGTAACATAGGCTATATTTTATCCCCGTACTCCCACGGGAACGGGAACTACGCGGGTGAAACCGCGGGACGTCCGCTAGTGTTCTATAAAAGTGTCTGAAACAGTTAGCTTATTCCCAACATTAAAACCAACAAGTGTCTTAGTAACCATAGTTACTATTACTTCGATTAATTTTCGAAATAAGAAAGAGAAAGGAGTAAATAATGCCGTGATGTCTGACAGGGGAAAATGGAAGAAGAAAACGTGTTGCGTTGACCAAAAGTAGAATGGAACAAGGTGGGTGGGGGGTGATGATGACTATAAATTCAATTTATTGAAGTGAAAACTTCTTTAGGCGCGTTGAGCACTTTTTGGGTGAACAAAAAACATTGAACTCATCGTTACTTGACGTAACGTGCGGTTACGCTTCGTAGCACTCGTAGGTGATCCGCTACGGCGTAGCACCTCAAAGACTGCCCTGATTGTTTTTTTATTATTCATCATCATCTGCGTAACCTTTTCCCAACTATGTTGGGGTAGGCTTGCAGTCTAACCAGATGCAGCTGAGTACCATTATTCTACATGGAGCGACTGCCTATCTGACCTCCACAACCAGTTAGTACTGGGTACCCCTTGGTAAGAGTGGTTGTCTGACTTTCGAGCCGCTGACTACCTAACGACTGTCACTGTCAAAGATCTACAGTTATTGACAGCTGGGACCAATGGCTTATCGTGCTTTTCGAGGCACGGAGGAAACGTGGTATGTAATGGGTGGTCGATCCACGGACCAACCTAGGCAAGCACGGTTTAACCTGAAGATCGACCCGAGTGGCTGTTATTATTATAATAGAACGTATATGGGTGTTTTGCCCGAAATAAAACACATTATTCGTAACAATAGTTTTTGTAGACGACTACTCCTAAATAACATAATTTGGAAAGAAAGATTTAAAGAGATTTTATGTACCATACAGACTAAATATTCGGGACATGGGTTCAACACACGTCTAAACCTTGTTTTTGTTATACAAACACAAAACATTTTCTTGATGTTATATTCATGCTGGGATTTTATTAAAAAAGCTTGTGTTGTATGCGACGGTAGAAAGAGGGTTATTATGAGTGCATATTTCATGTAATATGGGGGTGAATGTGCATAGCTTAGAAGATATATGAATTGTGAAGGAATAAGGGTGTGTTTTTTCTTTGTTATTTCTTTTTTTAGGGGTCGTGTTTTCAGCTGGTTTTTGTCCTTTATTTGTGATGATTTACGAGGTTGTATTTTTCATGAAAATAATGTTGACTGAGTAAATTATGTCAATAATTTGGTTATGTTAATTTTTTTTTTCAGAATAATTAAAATAATAGAATAATGAAAAGAGAAATATAAATTATTCTCACTTTCAATATTAATTTTTTCAATTTTAAGGTTTTCACTTCATTACTTTTTAAAGACAAAATTGTTAAAAAACGTTTAATGTTGCTAAATTGATAAAAGTTCAAAACATTGTTTAAAAAAGAATGTCATCTTGAATTTCGACAGTTAATAATTATTTCGAGGACTCGAAAAAAAATACTTCATGGTTGTCAGACTTTCAGGCCACTGTCCACGTGTAACGACTATCAAAGATCTACAAATAACATGCTTTTCGAGGCACGGCGGTAACTTATATAATGGGCGGACACCCATCCGCGGACTAACCTAGGCACGAGCGACGTAACCTGAAGATCGACCCGAGCGGCTGTTATCATTTAGTCACAAGCTTTTCTGCTCCATAAATAAATTACACCCATTTTTAATTACCCTTTCTACCTCCACAATCTGTTTTTAAGCACAAACCGTAAATTTTATTCATATATTTGAATAACAATAAAGATAGACTAACCAGTATAGGAAGATCTCTTTATTTTCTCCGGTAAAAGCTAAAATGCCTCTGTCAGTTACATGTGAGGGATCAAGAAATGCTAGGGGTGTATGTTTTATGTATAATTACTAGCGGAGTAAGACGCTGCCAGATAGCTGAAGGATTCTGAGGTACATGGGTATATGGAGTTAATAAACGAATGGTTTAAGTTATAGGAGAAGCGAGAAAAATTTGAAGATACTTTTGACTTTTTCATATTCCGGCAGTGTGAGGCCCAGACTCCACCAAAGCGGAAACGAGCGGAGATGTGCGAAGCAGACGAAGAGGAGATGTGCGAAACGGAGAGGAGAGTAGATGTGCTAAGCGCAGAGGAGAAGAGCTTTGCGAAGCGGGGAGGAGAAGAGATTTGCGAAGCGGAGAGGAGAAGAGATTTGCGAAGCGAAAATAATAATAATAATAATAATAAAGATTTATTTCTCACCACAATATAGGTACATTAAAGAGGTATCAATACAAAATACGTAACAACAATAATTATACTGTGGGAGACTGGTGCCTAAGCTAGACGTGAGGTCTGTATTTCAGGACACCAGGTCCCCACCCCTTGGGTAATGCTTACATTTAATGTCATGTACAATAATGAATGCGGTAAGAATTAACAAAGATAATAAGTTAAAAGTTAAAATAGAATTATTCGTGCAAGGTGTTAGTATGTGTATAAGGTATTTGTAAGGTTGTGTATCTGTGAGTGAGTAAGGTGGATGTGTGGGTGTAAGTGTGGGGGCAGTGAGTGTTGGGAGATAGGAACAGGGTGTGCATAATGGTTATTTTGGGACAGCAAGTAGTTTTTCTGTTTCTTCATAATTTAACTCCCAGAGCCAATCTCTTAGTTTGATTTTGCATTTGATTTTGGAGAGGTTATATATTGGAAGCGTTCTATTTATCTTATTATAAAGAAAGCGACCAAGGTAGCAAAAGAAGCGATTTGAGGAAGCAGTCGAGAGCCGGATGTGATGGCGGACAATGGGATCGAATCGTCTACTTCTGTGGGAGAGTGAGTGGTTGAAGGTGGTAAGGCCATGCTGTTTTATAACCGTTTGCAAAATGAACAGTTGGCGAACGGTTAATACCTTTGCTTCCTTATACAACATAACCGTTGGGTATCGGAAAGGTCGGAAATAAGATACCTTCAAAATGGCTCTTTGCGCTCGTTCAAGCTCTAGCATAGAAGTTTTTGTAGCACCACCCCAAGACGTTATGCAATAGGTTAGTAGGGACTGGGCCAGAGCCATGTAAACCGATTTCCTTAGCTTCTCGTCTGCTACTTGTCTTAGGGTTTTGAAGACATAGATAAGTTTACGTAACCTACCGCTTAGGGTATTGATATGCTTTTTGAAGCTTAGGTTGCTATCTATTATTACTCCTAGGTACTTTGCACTGTCTGTTTTCTGAATGCGGGTGGTGCAGGTGCAGTTATTTATAGTTTTTTTGGAACATGCGTGGGCAACTATAGAGTACGACGAGTTCATGAGTGTGGTTGACGCATTATTTTTCAGAAAGAAGGGCACGTATACTGTTTTTTCCGCGTTTAGAGTAAGAACATTATTACGCAACCACTCCATTACGACATCGAAACCTGCTTGAGCTTGCATGTACACTTCGTGCCATGTACTAGCACTGAATAGAAGGGCGGTGTCGTCTGCGAAGGTTATGATTTTGCCTTTGGGAAGAGTGAGCATACCCAGTTCATTAATGTATATTAAGAAGAGTGTCGGGGCTAATACGCTGCCCTGTGGAACGCCGTAGGTGACCGCGCGTTCATCACTGATGGCATCTCCTATCTTTACGCACTGGGTACGCTCACTCAGATAGTCCTTAAAGAGTTTGAGCTGGACATCCCTGATTCCTATGCTTTCCATCTTACAAATTAGAGTAGGGATAGACACCGTGTCAAAAGCTTTCGCAAGATCTAGGAAAATGCCCAAGACTTTTTGTCCATTGTCCAGGTTTGTAATGACATAATTGGTCAGATCATGAACAGCATCAGCCGTGGATTTACCCGCCCTGAAACCATATTGCGAGGGTGAGAGGATATTAAACTTTTCCAAGTAATCCACGAGCCTATAGTTCATGATCCTCTCCAGTATTTTGGACAGAATTGGAAGAACTGCTATAGGTCTAAGTTGTTGACACGGCCTCTATCCCCACCCTTAAAGATTGGATGTATTATGGCTTTTTTGAAGGGTTTGGGAAATTGGCCAGACGAAAGTGCAAGGTTACAGACATACGTGAGGGGCGGTGCAACAATGTCTTTGTGTTTTTTGAGTAGACCGCTTGATATCCTGTCCCACCCCGCGGCAGTGTCGTTACGTAGGGACATTATCATTTTGGCAACTTCTTCGTCATCAGTGGGTAAAAGAACCATAGATTGTGTGACTTCTTGCTTGACGGTATTATGTGCGTAATTTGATGACGTCGGTATCTTTTCCGCGAGATTTTTGCCGTTTTCAGCGAAGAATTTATTGGCTATGTTAACCGACTCCTGAGGAGTAGGATACGAATTTAATAAATCTGTTGCGTTATCTCTCTTTTTGATTCTGTTTGTGATTGTGTTTATTGCTTCCCAGAGTTTTTTGGTGTTATTACCAGCTTCGTTTATTTCGTTCCTCTCATAGTCTTTTTTGATTTTTTTCAAAAGCTTGTTACAGTAGTTTCTGTATCTATTGAATGATGTTTTTAAAATTTCATTATCAGGTGACTTTTTTAATTTTTTGTGCAGGTTGTCTCTATGTCGGACACATCGTAGAAGGCCCGGAGTCAGCCAAGGTTTTATGATTTTTTTCCGGTTTGGTATTTTTACGATTTTGGAACTTGACTCAATTGCCTGTGTTATTAGATTAACCATACGTTCTGCTGCCTCGTGGGGATTTTGCGTGCAATATACCTGATCAAAGTTAAGTTCCGTTATCTCTGCGTCAAGCTGATCATGGTTAATGCGAGTGGCTGTTTGTTTAATAACAGGTTTAGGGGCTTTCTTCACTAGGAAAAAAAGGACAGTTTCATGATCGGTTAGTGCAGAATGAGCCACAAAGGTGAATGCTGGTAGAGTGGATTTAAGAAAAACATGGTCAAGGCAAGCTTGGAGTCGCGTAGGCAGTGTATGGGCAGGCAGTAGTCCATGCGAGGCTAATAGGTTTAGGTAGCTCTGTGAGGCAGAGTCAAGACATTGTTCGTGAATGTTTATATTTATATCACCGGTGATAATTATATTTTTACAGTGTGTGATATTTGTCAGAAGCAGATTGAGTGAGTTTAGAAATTTGTTGATATCTTTATATCCCGGCGGACGGTATATTGCTACAAGGATGGTGTTAGAGTCGATTTTTATTAGTAGACTGTTGGCTTCCAAGATTGAGGGTTCTTCCACAGAGACTACAATCTTCTCTTTAACATAAACGACAACACCCTCGTTTTGTGTGTAGTTGTTTGCAGTTTTGAAACAATTGTAGCCTTGAAGGTTTGGAATGTAGTGTGTATTTGGAAGCCAACATTCGGTCAGCGTTATAATGTCCCACTCGATCTTTGTTCTGGCGAGTATGGTGTGAAATCCTGTTGTATTTTTTGTTATACTTCGAATGTTCTGGTTCAGAATTTTGAGCGAGTGGATAGGATTAATGTTGGGCGGGATGCAATTGTCTAATTCACAAGTAGATGAGTCCGACACAGAGACGGAGTCTATATTATTTACGTTAGTTTGTGTGTTATCGAATTTTGCTTAATAGATATCAATATATGCATTTTTTGTGTACTACTGTATTTGTAAAGGGTAGAAATAATCTGCCTGGTTTTGCCATTAATAACAGTGTTGTAATAGGGAATCAAATCACAATAAAACAGTAATTGTATTGTAGTAACTAAGCTATGGCATGGGTATGTTCCTATATATATATTTCTATATATGTGTAAGTATGTACTTTTGTATTTGATTGAGTAATAAAACGGATCGAGTCCAGAAATATGTGCAAATGCGTGATTAATTAACGAGCAAGGTAGTGAATTGCGTAACAGTGAATGTGTGATTAACGAGTGTTGGTATTGAAATGAAAAGAGGTAAGTCTTTGTATGTGTGTAGTATATTGGTTTGGAGTAAGTATGTGTATATTTGTTAACAAGTAGGTTAGAATAGGTTTTACATAATTTTGAGTTGTTCAATAATTGGTGTGATAGAACATTTTTGGGTACTTTTATGTGCTGTGACAATAAGGGTCCTAGTCACTTCTGTTTACGTAGTTTAGCCAGATCTTCCTCGGATTTAATCAGCATACTGGGCATACCTTCTTTTTCGCGAACGTATATTTTACCGTTTGCAACCCAGGACTGCTCAAACGCACTGGTTTTTATAAACTCCCTTGTCAGATAATGGAGGCGTTTTGCTGTAGTAGTTAGCGCTTCTGATATATATATTGGCTTTTTAGGTACTTCCGCTCGCAAGTGGGTGGTGTTGAGACGGTTTTCAATATTAATTTTGTTGTAATTTTTAGAAGACAGGACAAATTGTTCTTTTATTGCTGGGGATGTAAATTCTACAATGACGGTACCCACTGTCTCTTTTTTACTTCTCAGCCGAAATATATTTTTGAGTTCTGATGATTGAACAGGGTGATTGATGACAGTACCAAGTTTTTGGACCACGCCAGTAAGGGATTCCCTGGTCTCGGTGCTTGAGGTTGGGATATTACTTATTTCGATTGTAGCTGCTTTCATGTTCCTCTCCAGATAGTCCACCTTGAGCTCGAGCATTTTAATTACCTTTTGGTTATTATTACTTTCGACCTGTAAGTGCTTTATGTCCGATATAGCATCATCGTATTTATTAGATAGGAATTGTATGGTGTCTCGAATATTATCATTCTGGGTACAAATTTCTGCGTTTTGCCTACTAATTACGCTGTTTTGCGCCCTGATTTCCTCGAGAGCCGAGTGTAGGGAGTCAATTTTAATATTTTGTTGCTCTTGTTTTGACACAAAATCTGATAACATTGTGTTCATTTCAAGCATCATATGTTCGAGTCGTTCAAACTCGGCAGCATCTCCTCGTTTTCTTTTTCTCAGGTTTATATTTTCAGCGTCATTGTCATTCTTAGAGCTCGAAGATAAATTCGGTTCTGATCCGTACAAAGATGAGGCAGGAGTTTTTGGAGGCGATCGAATCATCTTTATATCTTTTAGGCAATATATTTATTGTAATAATAGTAAATCAGAAAATAATACGGTGGAAAATTAACAGAACAGCGCTGCTTATTTTAATGATGTAAACAAGACACTTTACTCACTCAGCTGTTGCTTATCTTGTTTAGTTGCGCACGCTCGAGTATCGTGATATCCTATGTACGTAGTATCGCCGCGCCGTTGCGTCGCCGATCGGAAGTCTTCGGGACTCGAACAACCGCCGAACGCTGACTACGAGCGGTCGCCGCGTGCATGTGTCCTTGCAGTGACAAGCAGCAATGTGTGCGTGCGGAGGACGGTCGTTGACCTCAGCACGTCGCTCGTAAAGTTCGTTGGCACGATGATTCATGCGCTTGCGATGACAGTTGAGATTTTTGCAAGCCGTATTTATAACAAAACTGTGTTTACTCGATGATCACTTTGTAAAATTCACAGCGGATGCGCAAACTAGGTAGTCCAGTCACTGAGCTTCACAACTTTATATGATTTATACTGAGTTAGTCACTATTTTGCTGGTTATTAATTTTTAATTGCGAGCACATTGAGTTTACGTGTTCACGCGTTTAGGCCCGCGGGGGGAAGCGAAGTAGATGTGTGAAGCGAAGAGGAGAGGAGATGTACACAGTTCACTGCACGCCACACACAACACACATCTTATCGCATGTCGCACACAAAACACAGCACATCGCACGCCGTGCACAACACACAGCTTATCGCACGCCGCTCTCAATTATTCTCATTTCCGCTGGCCTGCACAATTACAAGACAGTATCCTCATCTCTGTGCCAAACCGTTTCCACTAAAGCTAAGCGGAGACGAGAAGAATATACAGGGTGTAAAAGACCTCATCACGAAGCCAGCTATTACAAGCTATTTGTTGTTCTAAATAGAAAGGTATACCTTTCCATTTAGAACAACAAATAGCAATCTCTAACCCTGCGCCAAGCATGGATTACCAGCTCAGGTTTATTTGAGGTCAACTTTCAGTCAAAGTATAACATTAGAGCCGGACTCCACTAAAGCGTCTATTGTGGACCACCATTAGAGACGTTAGTCAAAACATACCATTAAAATTAAACCAGGTCCAACAATTTCTTTGACCAGAAACTTCCTGGGAACCAATAAGTCACTCTTCAGCATTGTATAAGCCGAAAGCCGCCAACTACTGAATAAAACGCGGTCCTATGCGTGTTGCATCCAACGGATTTCTTCGGCCAACACCAACTCTCCGACCTTATATATATTTCCGACTCCATAGAACAGCGCGCGTAGCATGACTACCGTTATAGAAACGAAAGAGAATTGACAAATATTTTGTTCATCTGTCGTTTTGTCGATTCCTTTCGTTTCTACGGTGGTCATGCTGAGCGGGCTGGTAGCGAAAGTTGTATTGTGAGGAAATCTTCTACCTGTTTATAGAAGTGTTATTGGGTTTTTCTATCCATCCAGCCATCAGAACCATCTACTCATATTCTGTAAGACTGATCGCATGATTAAACTACAAATTAAAAAAAAATCGGAGCAGTCTTTGGGGACTGCCGATAGAAGTGAAAAAAAAAGTACACAGGCCCCGCCCCAGTCGTAGCACCCCGCGCATGCCTATCTGGTGCTACGTCGTAGCGGATGCTACGAGTGCTACGACCGGCTACGAAGCGTGACCGCACGTTACGTTACGTGACGATGAGTTCAATGTTTTTCCTTCACTCAAAAAGTGCTCAACGCGCCTAAAGAAGTTTTCACTTCAAAATGGTTTTTTCATCAGGAATTTTTCATTAGCAGTCACGGAGTCTGGATTTGTGCCCGGTACTTAAATTAAAACATAACTGGCGAAATGTGGGTGTACTATTAGATGCACCCCTGTCTGATTCTTCGGGGATTACAAGCGTGATGATATGTTATGAATAAAGAACCATCTGCCAGTGAGAATAACCTCCTAACCCTTGCACCCCTAAACTAAGAATATCTTCATTAAACCCTGGAGTGCTACTATAACCCGCGTTATCACAGTTAATTTCAGGCGCTAATGAAAAGTTTCATGACTCCCCCAACTTTGATGAAGTTCCCCTTGCTAGGATAACGTTATGATAATCTTAATGAAACATTCGGCTTCATATCTTAACGTATTACCGTTAAATTATGTGAACTGTTAAGCTAATCGTGGTAATCAGTTTTTATTTAAATTATTCTGTGGAAGTTAATATTATAAGTCTTGATTAGGTATGGTCTAAATGCCAACGCTACATTATTGTCTCCGCTTAGATTATTTGCCAGGCCAAAATTATATCTGGAGGATTAGTACATTACTGCAGCGGCCAGCAACAGAGGCATTGATGGACGAACGTAAGTCCATCAATGCCTAGTTGTGGCCAAGGCTTGTATAGTACCTTCTCAAATAATGCGAGGAAATTAAAACTAAACAAATAACGAATTCTAATCTAATCTTATCTTAAGTATGCACACAAACAACAATATTTTTTCTCGCGTTGAAGAGTTCATTTTGTTTTTTTTTTTTTCAATAAACCGCTTTCTATTTGCAAGCCAATTCGAAATTTAAATAAAACCAAAAGCCCCCCCGAGTCCTTGGTTGCCATGTTTCAGAGTAAAATAGCGTTCCATTTTTAAATAACACGACAGATATGAGTTCACCATGTAATTTATTGGCTCTTTAGTAAATTGGTCCCGCTCATTTGGATCCCGCGGGATCAGCCGCTAAACACGACAGATATGGATTTTCATACAACTTTTTCCGGCCGCTGGTCACATTGTATCTGGCCAGTACAGCAATTTCGATTTATTTCGAAGAAGGTTGTCAAAATAATGCTCTTTCCAAGCATGTTTGAGAAAAAGGTATGAAAAAAGATTTCAAAGCACAATATTATTATCATTTGTTTAATTTTAAAAATTGTAATGTGTGTTACAATGTCGTGATGGCCGTAATGCACCTAGGTTGTGGATCTGGTTCCAAATCCTGGTAAGTACTGTGGACTTACTACAAATCATACCGAAGCCAATGGTGGCTAAGATAAACTTATAAAAAATACGTATTTTACAGGTTTATCTTGGCCATCAATGACATTGGTAAAGTATTACATTGTTAGAAAACCAGAACTTACATAAATTAAGTCTGTATAAAATTGATGTAAGTCTGTGATTGCCAATCCATTCAAACAATTTTATTAATGTTTATGATGATTAGATTCCATTCCTACTGCTTTCGTTGCGTTGTATTTGTCCATTCTGACCTTGACCTTGACTAAAACTTGGAGACGTTTAATGAGTTGCGTCATATCATCATCTTTATCAGATTCTGAACCGTCTGAGTCGTCTCCTTCTCCAGAGTCCTCTGGTGGTGCAGTAGCATCTCCTTCGGGAGTAGTATCGTCTGGTGTCTGTTCTCCAGATTCTGTGGTGGTTGTGGTAGGGGTGGGGGTAGTAGTGGTAGATACAGTAGTTGTGGGGGCAGTAGTAGTGGTGGTAGGGGTAGTAGTGCTAGTCTCAGTGGTGGTGGGGCTAGTAGCGGTACTCACAGTGGTGGTTGGGGTAGTAGTGGTGGGTGTGGGGCTAGTAGTGATAGTCACAGTCGGGGTGGGGCTAGTAGTGGTAGTCACAGTGGTAGTGGGGGTGGGGATAGTAGTGGTAGTCACAGTGGTGGTTGTGGGGGTAGTGATAGTGGTTTTTTCTTCTTCTTTTAAATCGAAGTCAATACCCGTTATTTCTTTGAACCATGGTAAATAAGGTCCTGGACGGGTGTAACCTGATGGAAATAAATGGATATTACTATACAATATCCTAATTGAACAACCAATCAGGTTGAAAAGAATATGAAAGTATCACACATAGTTACCAGTAGGCACGCCAGAGAGGCAGGCATTGTCACCCCACATGAAAGACCAGACGCCAATGAGAGTTGGAACACCATCAGAACCAACATGCACTAGTGGACCGCCGCCGTCGCCCTGCCATCACATAATAAAATTTGACCCGGTTTTGAATTCAGAATATGAAGTTGAGAACTGATTTCCATGCAAAAGAACATGAAAGTTTTAATTTTACTGACTAGTTCAAAGAGTCACTTTAGGTAATGCTCAGAGTTGATTTACTTTTCGACTTCTTTGCATTTCAGTAACCGGGTGTTAAGAAAGCAAAATATTCTGTGGGTTCATTTTCGTACATGACGGGAGCGGACCCGGGAGCAAAAGCTCGTCCTGTATAAATGTAAACCATAAATGTAAACCTTACGTGGCAGGGAGACTGTGTAGTAACGTTGAAATACCGCGCGCAGATTGTGGTGTTGACGACAAGGCCACTCGGGAAATGTCTAGCACATTCACTGTTGGAGACTGCCTGGAGGTAGACCCATCTCAGCATATTGGGTATCTCACCTAGAAAATTATGAAAAAACATGATCAATCAGAACATGATTCTAACTTTGCTAAAATACAAGATTTTGAGTAGTATAGGAGGAGCTTGTGGCTAAATAACAACAGCCTCTCAGGTCAGTCTTTAGGTTAAGCCGCGCTAATCCGCGTTAACCCTGTATTTGGTTAACCAACCTATGCAAATAGGTTGGTAGACCAAATACAGGATGTAAACGCACCCTTCACGAAGCCGTCAACCAAGCATTCTGTACATCAAACTAAGTAACTCCACGCAAATTTTAGCTGGGAAACGACTTTTTTTTGGGGGTGAATAATTACGATTTATGGTAGGACTCAATGTAACGCACTCAAAACACGGTGTTGATGAATGCAATGAGTAGTACAGGAGTCGTGGAGGTATTTAAAGTAAAGTTATAACATTCAAAACTTGTATTTTTTAAATCTTGTGAAACACTTGGAACTTTGACCCCAACATCTCCGTAACTAGAAGGTTCCCAGGTATGGTGTAGAACAAAAGAAAATATTGCAATGACCAGGAGAACAATGGCCTTTTGGCTTCGTCAATGGTCTATTTGCACCCTTTAGAGTAAAGGACACTCAAATGCATTGATGATAATATTATGGTCATAGAAGATACTGACCCACACTTTGAGGTCCCGTTCTGCCATGTCCACTTAAGTAGACTTGCTCGCCATCGTAGTCACGGTACGCGTCAGCACTCCGCTGTACGCGGATTGGTTTCACCAAATCTGAGTGAAGACATGACGTCAAAATTAACAGTAAACAGCACAAAATTCAAGCATCCACCAGACTAACAAAAATAATACGTTATGAGTTTTTCAAACAATATAACATCGTATCTTCAGTAAGATTAATAAAACAAAATGTTTTAATATTTTTTCATAAAACTTCAACTTAACTAAACTCTTCAATTCTCTGACATATACCGTCCAGCTTATGCCACTGGGTCTAGAAGCGTGAAATAGGTGGAATTTTTTTTCGACTATAGGGTTTTTGTACCCTCAGACCCACCCACCCTCCAACAGTCATAATATATCATGTCAATGTGCTTTATAGAATCCAGAGTTTAATAAATGTATGTCATTCCGATAGCAAAGTCAATCTCCGAGTCAAATTAATCGGTTTTTGCTAGTGGTCTATAAATCTAAACTAAGAATACAGCCATGATCAAATGGGCCAGCCACATTAGCCGTAGAGCCGATGACCGTCGAGGTAGACGTGTTTTTGACTGAAGACCGTGAATTGGTAAGCAATAAAGACGCCCCCGACTCGGTGGAGCGAAGATCTTCGTTCGGTCGAGTTGCCGAGCATCAAATACAACAACTGGTAAGGTTCCTTTGGAAATAATAAGGAATACTCACTTGTATAAACGATAGGGCGTGTCGTCTTCACAAGTGCAATATCGTTCGGCTGATTATGCACTGAAAGGTTGTTATACTTGGGGTGGGCAAACCATTCCTTGCCCGGATAAAAGGCATCCGGGTTATTAAAAGACAAGCCAACGCGAACTGACACAGACGCAAGGCTGAGGAGGAAAAATAATGGTAAAATTAAAATCACTATTAATGTAACGAGTCTGAATGAGGAAAATGTCGCGAGGAAAGTTCTGAGTACGAATGTGGATGGGTATTAAGAATGCTCGAATGATATGACAAGAAAGATGGTGTCTGATGAGATGACGAGTATTAGTATGGAAGTCGAAGTATGGCAGGAGTCGAAGTATGGAAGAAGAACACATGCTGCGCCTACCCCAAACGAATTGGGATAAGCCCGCCACACTATTCCCAAACCACTGTAACTCCTGAAAGCCAGAACTGACAGTGACGACCACCAGAAAAGCGCCAAGACAAAGAAGCTCGGCGAAGTCCCAGAGAATGAATTTAACTGTCTTGGATCCCGCAACGAAATTAACGGATTGGGAAAAGGGAAAAGAAGAGAAGATGATGATAATAAATGTTTTTGTACTCTTTATCTCAAATATTGTATCTTACATAAACTGAGGCAGCCCCAGTAAGTTACAATAGTACTCGTGTTGGACCTGTCTCACTCTTCCCTTAGGAGGTCTTATCAATGATAATTATTTTAATTATGATGAAGATACTGAACAAAAATAAAATAAAATAAATTAATTAAGCAGCTGTCGCTGTCTGAGTGCATGTGTATTTGTATGTGCGTGCGTGTGTGTTTATGTTTCTATGTATGTGTGTGTATGAGTTCGTGTATGCGTGTGAGTATCCAGCATGTTAGCTTACTCTGATCAGAATGTTTTCTGTTTCTTTGTATGTTATGCCGGCTGTACACTCTCGCCGTGACAGTCCGAGGTAGGGCGAGCGCGAGAGTGTAGATGGTAGCGCTCGCCCGCCTCGGCCTGTCTCGGTGTTCCTCTCTAGCTCTCCATCCCGAGTCGGTTTTTGCGCGCGAGTCAAAGGGTCTCACGCCGCCACGCGTGAACTGCGAGCACGTCGCTGTACACTCTCGTTTCTCCCAGTTGCGATGCCGATATATCAAAATTAAAATAAAATCTACGTACCATGTTCTAATAATATGAATTGTGACTATCCAACATCTTCGTTTACGCCACTTTTTTTGTATGTTTTTTGCATAATATATACGTAAGTAACGGTAATAAGTGATGGCACATAGTGCAATAGCAGCAGCAATTTCTGTTTCGTCCATTCCCTCGGCGGCCACAATTGAAAATGACGAGTGACCTCGCTCGGCGAGAGTGTACATGGTCACTCGTTTCGACCGAGGCTCTCGGGTGAGGCACAGCGAGTATTCTCGGGCGAGAGTGTACAGCTGGCATTAGAGATCTCAACTAATCACAGTCTCTAGTCCCTTTACTTACGTTCTAGTGCATTGCCCAGCAGTAACGACCCATTCATTCGATAAGATAGCTCCTCCACACCGCCACAAGCTACCTTGGGGGTTCACTGTGCGCAGGGCTACATGGTAAGGGAACTGGCCCGCTTGTGCTTCCCATCCGGATCCTATACGTGGTGATGCCGTTGTGTATTCTAGATAAACAATGCATCATAGTGATATTAGTTCATTCTGTCTCCTTATTTTTGTGAAGTCGAAGTCAAAATTATTTATTTGCAGTAAATGTGGTACAAAAGATGGTAAAATAATATGTACTTAGTGCAATGACTCGTCACCATAAAATTGACATGCAAACGTTAAATAATTAGATGCTAATTTCAAAACACAATAATTAAATGTGTAAAGTCTGACACTCTTTTCCGCTCCGCCTAGGGGGTAATTTTTTGATGATTTTCCCATCCGTTAAAAAAATAGGTAAATCTACAGTACTTATTGTTATTTTAAACCTTATTACGCACTGATAAAATTCGTATTCTCTTACCGGGGTTGATTTCATTCTCGACGTTGTTGGTTGATTCGACGGCTTTGTACCGCGCGGATACCTGCAAAATAGACCTTAATCACATAAAGTATTGAGAGCGTGGCACCATGTTGGGCAAATACTTTCAGGCGTCGTCTTTTGTTTGAAGCAAATCCGAGGCTCTTCGTAGCAATAAGAAGGATAATCCTTAGTCTGAGAAGTACGTGAACAAAACATAAATACATGCATACACTTATTTTTGCCACAAATGTTTACACAAATTTATACGATTATTGCAGAATTCCATCAATATTAGACATGGGTCGAATGACGTTGCGTTGAAAGGCCTCCCACTAGGTGGACTGATGACCTGGTGAAGGTTGCGGGAATTTGATGGATGCGAGATGCACGGGATCAGTCAGTGAGGTGCAGGTAACACTTGGGGGAGGCCTATGTCCAGCAGTGAACGTCTTTCGGCTCAAATGATGATGATGATGTCGGGAAAAGGGTACTTCGCGTTGCAGTAGGGTAACAGAAGCTTTAGTTTTAACTTTACCTGAAACGCAGTCAGCAAAAATAAAAACAAGCCCGATTTGGTTAACATCTTGTACGCGAATCACTGCCATTCTGAAATTGACGGTTTCTTATATTTTATACCATCATGGCGGTGAATATTTAGATTAGAATCAAAACCTTGTCACGATATAATTAACTATTTAAAACATTAGTTAACCAGGCGATAAGATGTGCTAAAAGTAATGTTGATGCTGACGTTGGTATAAGTGACCTTTAATCGTTTTTAAACGAGTTTGGATATTTGTAAAATTGACTGCCTTTTTGGTCTAATAATAATAATAATAATAAAATAATAATTGACGAACAACTACCGGAAATATATTATGAAGGACGGGACGGTTGACGTGTGTCGGGCATGCCACCTTCCGGGTGAGTCCATCAGACATATTATTTCTGGTTGTTCTCGTCTGGCTAACGGCGAGTACTTGCACAGGCATAACCAAGTAGCCAGGATTATACACCAGCAACTTGCCTTGAAATATAAACTTGTGGAATCTGAGGTACCGTACTACAAGTATGTGCCCGACCCAGTTCTCGAAAATGACCATGTCACGCTGTACTGGGATCGGTCCATCATTACTGACAGGACTATTGTCGCCAATAAGCCTGACATAGTGATGATGGACTGATCAGCGCGCCGCGTAATGATAATCGATGTTACCATTCCGCATGACGAGAACCTCGTGAAAGCTGAGAAAGAAAAACAAATAAAATATCTCGACTTGGCACACGAGGTTCGCGGCATGTGGAATATGAACTCGGTTATCATTGTGCCGATTGTCGTGTCGGCCAATGGCCTTATAGCCAAGAGCTTCGATGACCATCTATCGAAGCTCTCTTTAGGCGGTTGGATCAAGGGCCTGATTCAGAAGGCAGTACTCCTCGATACGGCTCGCATTGTGAGGAGGTTCCTGTCTCTGCAGCCCTAACCACCGGTGGCTTGGACCCTGCTCCCGACACCGGCGGACTACTATTTTTTTATATTTTTAAGTGTTTTTTTTTGTATCGTTTTATTTTAAGAAATACTTAAAAATGTAAATAGATAAGGATATAAATGAATAAACGGAATAATAATAATAATATATCATTTAATTCAGGTAACAAAAGACCCATGTCACATATACCTTACAGACTAACATACATATTTATATAAACTTCAAAAACCTAATTAAACTATTGAACACGAAGAGACGGCGTCATGTTGCGCTGCGTGGTGTCGCGTAGCCTTCCGCGGAATCGCCGATACATGACACCCTTCGGCCAAAACTCTTCCTTGAGGAAGGTCTCAATATGATGAGTCGGAACTCGCACCACGAACGACTTAAAATTCGTGTTGTGGCGCGACTCCAACTTCTCGACCCTCAAGGTCCAGCTGGTCTTCGCTCGGACATACTCCACGATCTCCTCAACCTTCGTGGTGTGATGTAGCCGGGACACATAGAGCTGCGTTGTTGGTATCGCGGGACGCAGCATATTGGGTCCTGCCAGCGCGGTCCCGCACTGGTTCTGACTAGGAGGCTTCTTCCTCTTCTTCCTCTCCACCTTCACGAAGCCATCCTTGTCACACGTGGCCGTTGCTGGGCCATGCTGTTTCGAACCCCTGTTGACAGGTTCACAGCAGCTCTTATTTCCCCCCTTCTTCACCTGCGATACAGGTTTGTGCGTGGCGACAATAGCAGATCAATGCAATGATCGCAAGCGCGACTACTGACCGTGAGCTCCTGGGTTCAATTCCCAGGTCCGGTCGGTCAAAGTGCTATGGGTTTTTCCATCAGGAATTTCTCAGTAGCAGCCACGGAGTCTGGATTTGTGACTTGGGACTTAAACATAACTGGTGAAATGTGGGTGTAGTAGGTAGGTTATGTAGTAAGACATATAAGGAAAAACCCATTATTTCGGGAAGAGATTTTTAGTGCTCTTTCAGTTTAAAAGTAAACAAATTTTGTTTATGTTTTAATTGAATCATGCTCAAAAAGTGGTTTTTATCAGGGATGTTACAGAGGTGGTTATATCCGAACCGGAATTGGAGTCGGAGTTTTTAAATTTGGTTTGTCGGGGTCGGAGTCGGAACCGGAACCGGTATCGGAGTCGGAGGCGGAGTTGGAGGCGGAGTCGGAGGTGGAGTCGCAAATGGTAGCAGAAGAAAATTGTGTTCAGGGCAGGCAATAAAATAAAATAGTAAATTATGAATCGATTACAGAATGCGTGCTGTGTTCCCCGGACGACATGCATAAACCTGTTCGTACACGTTGACTACTGCCGCGTGTCGTCTCCGCCGCCCGCCACTATCTGCTATGCTTCGACCTCCGATTAAAACCTCCGATTTAAAAGTATCGGAACCGAAGTCACAACCGGAGGTGTAAAATCAATCGGAAGTTCCGACGTATCGGAGTCGGAGTCGAAGCTTCGTAACATCCCTGGTTCCTATAGTGTAGATCATCCCAACGTAGTGGGTCATGGGTCATGATGCTTTTTTTTCGGGTGGGAAATCATCAAATGACCCGCTCTGGGCAGAGCAGGAGGGAGTGTCAGACTTTTACTAACACTCATCCATGTTCCTTCATCGCCCTTTGTGTTCCGGGACCACAGTATCTCTTTCGAACAGTGCCGCATATCCGGGTCATTATGACCCAGTGTCTTATTCGGTTGGTTTGTAACTGATTAGTATCGTAATCTTATAGACAGACTGATTTTTAGAAATATGATAATCCGACAACCAGGAAAAACATCAAACTTAAATAACCTACTATCAATTTATGGTTTATCAGTAAACAAAGTAATTGTTTACTGATAAACCATTTTTTTTGTTGTGCAAGGTCATGTTTGACATACAACATCATCATCATCATCTGCTTAGCTTTTTCAAAACTATATTGGAGTCGGCTTCCAGTCTAACCAGATGCAGCTGAATACCAGTATTTACATGGAGCGACTGCCTATCTGACTTCCACACTGACTACCTGTAACGACTGTCAAAGATCTACAAATGACAGCGGGACCAACTGCCTAACGTGCTTTTCGTAGCACGGAGGAAACTCGGTATGTAATGGGCGGTCACCCATCCACAGACCAACCTAGGCAAGCACGGTTTAACCTAAAGATCGCCCGAGTGGCTGTTATTATTGAGCATCATTTTTTAACATCTGATAATATTTTTTTTTTTTTAGCCTGAACTGGCTCACTCCTGTACAAAGACCTCCCCCGTTTCTTTCACTTTTCTTGATGTTGAGCCTCTTCTCGCCAATTAACGAGAACTTAACACTTTAGACAAGTAACTTAAAAATGACACTGAAAACTATCCCTCAACGCTGTCAACTATTAATGTTTCCAAAAGACTGGCGTTGACCATTGTTGTACTAACGTCAACAATAATTCGCGGTGTAAGAGTCAGATAAACGTATCTACATTTTCTCAATTTTACAGGAAAGCAAAAATACTGTGAAAAATCGGCTCTTTAAACGTTACCAGCTTTTTAATACTGCTAAAATACTAGTATGGAAAAAAATTTTTTTTTCTATGTATTGCCATACTCTTATAGCTTTGAAAAAATTAGAAATTATTTAATTATATATGCTTACATAGACGCAATATATATCTAATTAAAATTCGGTTGACATACGTTAGTGTGGCCCATAATTATTTTCAAACTTATATTGTTATCAAACTTATACGTCATTTGTGAAGTTAAGTTTTATTATGTCTATGTAGTGATAAAATGAGTAATAAAATAGGTAATAAATCAGGTAATAAATCAATCATCTTTATTTACTCCTGAAATAGTACAATTTAAATAATAAAACCTGTAATCAGCATATCAGCGTTTAGAAAAATATTAATTATCTTCGTAATCTGTTGTTGGAGTTCCAACTGAAAACCCTTTATAAAAATCATGGTATTGCTTTGGAATGATGCCTTGTCTGCATCAACAACAACAACAACAACAGCCCATAACGTCCACTGCTGGACATAAGCCTCTCCCATGATGGGAGGAATTTGCCGTAATCTCCACGCTTGGCAGGCGGATTGGAGATTGCAGTGATGAAAGACTAACAGAAAACGCTGCTGCCCGTTCTCAGGTCTAAGGAGGCGCAAGGTGTTCTGCCTCAGACATTAGTAGCCTTATACGACACCCGTGAGTGTAATGGGTTGGTTCTATTCTACTCTGCCGGATACCACACGGCTTATACACGGCTTGTCTGCATAAGTCTTGTAAATCGTCATACTTTTCACTAGAAATGGGTAAGGGTTTGTCATATGCATTTTTCAACACAATTTGTTCCACAGGTAGTCTTTTGCCTCTTCTGATAATCTTAATCATTTTAAAATCATCATCCTCCAGATCATATTTAAAATATATATGTTTATTGTCTTCTTTACGATACTGCAGCCATCTTATTTTTAGCCAGTTGACAGCATTGCCATCACAGTCCATCTTAGCATTCTTAACTAATATAGTTTTTTTAATATCTACGAAGTCTTCTGTTCCCATTTCATGGACGTCATATGGATTTTTTCGGGAAGCTTTTCTTATAATTGTATAGAATCCAGATGGATGAAATAAAGGTATAGGTATTCTTCTTAGCCAGATCAATAGTTGGGTGGATGTTATCTGCTTCCATTTGACTGTGCCCAGGTTCAAAATACTTATTCAAAATACGTTTCCACTCGTTGAGACCTTACATCAACTTTTAGGTGCCAAACTAACGTAAGTTTATATTTTGTCAATGGACTATAATACTAATCAAACAAAATAGTACTGCCACAAAAACTTAAATCGTAATACATCGTTTTGGCCATTGACTTGTATTATTTATCTAACAAAAATCTTTGTGCCACTAAAACGTAAATACACAAACGTTACACTGGCTCTTTAAACTAAGCATCAAAACAAAATTTTCTAACGACCAAAACAACGTATAAGCTTTTACGTTCTTGTGGTTTGTATAATATTGCCAAACAAACTATATTCTAAGAATAAAAATATTGTATTTAGAAATACGTTCCGATAGCTCTAAAGAGGTAGGAAGATAATTAGAACTATTTAAACGGTATTCATAATACGTTTTTCTGGTTCCATTGAAAATGATTCTTAAGGTGACACAGCTCACAGGCTCGAACTCATTGGTGGGCGTGACCAAAAAGCACGCTGTCTCACCTGGCATCGTGCCCGACAGAGATAGTATCAGTGATGAGCAGTTAGACGCTAGTCTTCACGCACGTCTAGTTCGTACATACACACACAGCGTTCCGAACCGTTCCGAACAAAAACGAAGTTACACGATGCACACAATTGATATGAAAAAACATGTCCGTAAGGATTGAGGAGCCATTCATTAGCGTTTGTCTTTCTTGAGCGTATATACTGCTCTGCTAGAGAGTATGCTCTCCAGCAGAGCCACAATCAAGGTCTATTTTATTATTACCTAATGCACGTAGGTACACACGCACGTACGTTAGCCGTGGGGTATCCGGCAGAGTAGAATAGAACCAACCCATTACACTCACGGGTGTCGTATAAGGCGACTAATGTCTGAGGCAGAACACCTTGCGCCTCCGTAGACCAGAGAATGGGCAGCAGCGTTTTCTGTTAGTCTTTCATCACTGCGATCTCCAATCCGCCTGCCAAGCGTGGAGATAACGGCAAATTCCTCCCATAATGGGAGAGGCTTATGTCCAGCAGTGGACGTTGTGGGCTGTTGTTGTTGTTTCACGTACAGCGATAACGATATACGTTGATACGTTGATGTACGTTTGACGTACATCATTTTAAGATATAATTGATCGATTTCTAAGATAGTGGCTCCGTGGCACAGCATGACACCATTCGACGCCAGCTCGAATCGCCGAGAAATCATCAAGTAAGTATCTACAAACTCGTACTAAAGTAGTAGGCGCTGCGTCATCGTTTTATACCTGTATGGCTCTCTAAGAACCTAATATAGATTGCTTATTATGTTTAGTTTTCCCCGGGTGGTCATGCAGCGATCGCCTCAAGAGTTCACGACGCTGCCGCCGCGACGACGCATGCTTACTTGAAAGTTCATCGCAGTTTATGTCCGATTGCAGCAGCATAACCAGCCTATAATGCTCCCACTGCTGGGACACAGAGCTCCTCTCTGTGAGAGGGAATGCGGGCCCAGTGCGGGTTGGTCTTATGTCAGAGTGGATACGTAATAATTGTAATTAGTTCTGCCTACATAAATTGTTTTACAAAAATACTTACACTTTTTTTTAGGTTTATAATTATGCTCAATATCACTAAATGTAAACACATGTTTTCATCAAGACAAATAACAAATCAAGATTTTTTTCTTAGTATTTACATTTTAGAGTCCATGACAAAAATAATAGTCAATTTAGTCAGACGGACAGACAGACAGATGGACGGACTGACAGACGAACAGACAGGTGGATAGACAGACGAACCGACAGACGGACAGACAGATGGACAGCGGAGTCTTAGTAATAGGGTCCCTTTTTACCCTTTGGAGTTTGTCTATGTCACATGAAGGAAATTAAAAAAAAACTAATTACTTTCACTCCCTAGAGACTAAAAGGGTCACTTTAGTCCCACTTCGTAGGGCTATAATGGCGTACTTTTAGAGCGTGAGAAGTGAAATCTACAATGTATAGAAATCGAATAAAGAATAATTGAATGCCCAAAAAGTATACATATTTTTGTTACTAAAAATATATATTTTTTTAGTTAGCTTATTCTATCCCACTGCTGGACAAAGACCTCTCACATTCCTTTCCAACTCTCCCGGTGTTTTGCCTCCTCCGGCCAATCAGTCAGGAACGAGTCCGTAAAAAAATTATTATTATACATAAATATTTAAAATGTAATAAATTTACATTTTTAATTTTTTAGTAACAAAACTATAAATAAAATTAAAAGCATATAAAATAGGTAGCCCGCCAGCATCGGGAACAGGGTCCAAGCTGCTGGTGGTTAGGGCTCTTGAGAGAGGAACTTACTAACAATACGCGCCGTGTCCAGAACTGCTTTCTGAATCAAGCGCTTGATCCAGCTGCCTAGCGAGGGTCACCTCAGATGTTAGTTGAGGCTCTTGTCCAATTAAATTATTATTATTATGGAATTAATAACACAATTACTGACATTGTTTCTTTTTACGTCTGCGGTTTGTAATTACCGCCACTATAGCTCAAAATAAGTGATTCCTAATAAACAGAAAAATAGTAAGGTATTTATGGTACTAGCCGTGCCGTGTGGTATCCGGCAGAAGAGAATAGAACCAACCCATTACACTCACGGGTGTCGTATAAGGCGACTAATGTCTGAGGCAGAACACCTTGCGCCTCCGTAGACCAGAGAATGGGCAGCAGCGTTTTCTGTTAGTCTTTCATCACTGCGATCTCCAATCCGCCTGCCAAGCGTGGAGATAACGGCAAATTCCTCCCATAATGGGAGAGGCTTATGTCCAGCAGTGGACGTTATGGGCTTTTGTTGTTGTTGTATGGTACTAGTGTGGAAAGTTGGTTTTTACAAACGAGTAGACGAATGTAACCGTAATTTACGCACGTGTACATTGTAATACAAGGGGCTAAAATGACCCATTATACACGAGGTAGTGAATAGGAACCGAGTTATAATGGGATTTTAGAACGAGTTATAATGGGATATTAGTGTGTCACACTGTAATTTTTACTTTGAGTGGAAGAAAAATAGTCAATTTAGTCAGACGGACAGACGGACGGACAGACAGGCGGACAGACAGACTGACAGACAGACGAACAGACAGACGGACGGACAGACAGACGGACGGACAGACAGACTGACATACAGACAGACGGACAGACAGATGGACAGCGGATTCTTAGTAATAGGGTTCCGTTTTGAAAGGTATAGCTCTTATAATGGGATTTTAGTGTTACACTGTACTTTTCACTTTGAGAGCGAGAAAAATAGTCAATTTAGTCAGACGGACAGACAGATGGATGGGCAGAGCGATGGACAGACAGACGGACATACAGACAGACAGATGGACAGCGGAGTCTTAGTAAATAGGGTAACGTTTTTAATGCTATAGCTCTTATAATAATTTTCTATAGCACATACATATTTTCCCTATTTGTCTTAGTTTATTTGAATAATTTCGCAGTACTGCATTCTATTTTTCTTACATATGTGAACATTAGGACCATACACCATTGCGTCTCTTAGAGCGTTTATTACACTGCTATCTCCATCACTAATTACCTTAGTATACATGAGCCCGTGCAACTGCATGCTTACTTTGCATCCATCTACACCTGACAAGTTTTTTTTTAAATACAATTTTTTAATGTATGATTACACCTCCACAACCCCCGTACTATTAAATTCAATCCATACATCAGCACAATGTTTTGAATGCGTTACATTGAGTTGTAACACAAAACATGATTTTTCACACCAAAAAAAAAATCGTTTGATGTACAGAATGCTTGGTTGACTGACGGCTTCGTGAGGAGGTCTTTTGCACCCTGTATTCATGACGTGTCATCAATTCTTACTGCGTGGTCCTGTAAACGTATAACTCAATTAGAATATGCAAAAACTAACAAAATAGTACATTGTAAACATAGTCAATTTAGTCTGACGGACAGACCGTTGGACAGACAGACGGACATACAGATGGCTAGACAGACAGATGGACAGACAGACAGATAGACAGACAGATGAGCAGACAGACGGACAAACAAACAGACGGACATACAGACGGATAGACAACAGATGGACAGACAGACAGACGGACAGACACAGGGATAGACAGATAGTTGGCCTGACAGACAGACAGTTGGACAGACAGACGGACATACAGACGGCTAGACAGACAGATGGACAGACAGACAGATAGACTGATAGATGGGCAGACAGACGGACAAACAAACAGACGGACATACAGACGGATAGACAACAGATGGACAGACAGACAGATGGACAGACAGACATGGGCAGACAGACAGAATGGTGGATAGAAAGAAAGATGGATAGACAGACAGACGGATAGACAGACGCACAGACAGACGGATAGACAGACATGGACAGACAGACGGATAGGCAGCGGAGTCTTAGTAATCATAGGGTACTGTTTTTACCCTTTGGAGTTTGTCTATGTCACATGAAAGAAATTAAAAAAAAAAAAAAACTTTTACTCTCTAGAGACTAAAAAGGTTACTTTAGTCCCTGATGGACTAAAGATGACTAGCGATAGCATAAATTATTATTCACAGAAAACACGTTTCAGTTTTCAGACATTTTATTGAGAACTGTTGAGAACTGTTGTCATGCCTACAAACAAAGTCACTATGTGACAGATTATATACCATGAAGGTATCAACCTCCAACAGTCCCGTTTCGTAGGGCTATATTGGCGTACTTTTAGAGCATGCGAAGTGAAATAATAGATTGTACATCAAGTGCATAAAATGCACCATTTTATGAGACGTTTTTTTTTTTGTTAAATAGAGTGTAAGGGTGCGTACAGACTATATAACATAACATTGCTATATAACATGTTTCAGATAATGTAGACACTGAATGTTATAAATGTCAATGTCAATGCCATAATGTGGACGTGTTATAAAACACAAGTTATATAATATGTTATATAGTCTGTACGCACCCTAAGGTGTGGTCAGTACATGAGGAATATCGGAACTAATCTATTCACATTGTGCAGACATTGCTTCATGTGCTTCTGCTGCACAGGTATCTTGCCCGAAATCTCGTGTTAATCTAAAAAAAAAAATGGATTACACAGGGTTAAATTAAATGAGTTAGCGAAACTCCGCACATAAAAATCAAAAGCTGTTTTTTTCGGGTCAACGATACACACAGCACAGTGGGTCTAAAATAGCCGCTATAGCAGAATCTACGCAGAATCTTAGCATGAATCACGTAAAAAATTTAAATTCTTAAAATGGACTTTATGTCAATAACTATAAAGTCCATTTTAAGAATTTTAATTTTTTAACGTGATTCACAAAACGATTCTGCTAAAGCGGCCATTTTAGACCCCCGGTACAGATTTCATAAGTTTTTACCGTGCCGGAAGTGCCAGAGGTTGGTTTTATATATGTATAGGCACCAAGAGCAGCGACCGGTGGCCCAGTGGTGGCGGCCCCGACTTACGAACAGTAAGTCATGGGTTCGAACCTAGACAGGCGCATTACTTTGTATAATTTATTTCAACACCACTGCTCTCAAAGCGGTGAAGGAAAACATCGTGAGGAAACTGGAATGTCCTACAACCAAAAATTCGAAGACATGTGACATCTCCTAACCCGCACTGGCCCGCGTGGTGGATTATAGCCCATTACCTCTCATAGAGAGGAGGCCTGTGTCCCAGCAGTGAGAACATTAATAGGCTGATGATGAGGCACCTACTATTTGCGCAACCATTTCCATTTACATACTGATACTGATACTGTTAGCCTGCGTCATCCCACTGCTGGGCAAAAGCCTCTCTCCATTTACATAAACATACAAAATAAAAGTCACTAGCGCATTGCACTGTCTGTCTTGCCTACATAGGGTGCCCTAATGCCTATACACAAAGCCGCGCCGCCGGCCACCATGGGTAAAGTAAGCCTGCGGCGCTGTGTGTAGAGAATAGCACTAATGGTTGAAGTCACCATCGACACGTGCCTCTGATGTCGATGCCGCGTGTCGCTCGTGTGTAAGAACACTAAATAGATTAGGTGCAACAAATTATATGACTTACCCATTGTTAATTTGTAGTTATTCACACCTGTTCTTCAATGAACCAACACAATATCACTCGCACAGCGTCTACTCAAATCAAAAATTAATTTTTTTATCAAAAATCCGGAGTCCAAACAGTTATACGTCAAACGTCACACGAATGACATAGGCTTTAGAAGCAGATTCGAAATTTCGAATATAACTGGAATAGGGTGGAGTCTCCTAGTATCAGCCTCCTCCTAAAATCGGCCTTTTCTAGAAAAAGTAACATAACTATAAAAATAGCTAAAATCATAATACTTTTCATGCAAAAACGACTCTAGTTCCATACACATAACCTCCCATACCATAAATACATTTCATTTTAAAATCTTCATGATGAGAAACATTTGAAATTTATTTATTCTTATAAACTATCTGTCATTTCGAATTACATTCAAACGTTGAATACATTTTTGTAATCATCTTTTAAAACCCTTCATTTTGATACCCCACTCGATGGTATTAGAAGAAAAAAAAATTCGAAGTCTACAATATGGCACCCCAAATCCACGATTTTTTTTTTTTTGCAAGAAATCAAAAGCACTTAAAAATTACAAGTAGTCAAAGTTCAAAAAAAGTTGACACGGTCGATAATTGGTACCACCACCCTACGCGCGTATGACATATTGCTAATGTGTGCGTGAACGTCGTCGTCGTCCTCCCGCACCGCGCACCGCAGCGGGGGAAACATTGTTCAGTGAGATGCACGATAAGTCTAGTAAAAGGCGCGCGTAAAAAAATACGAAAAGGCCTTTGGAAAATCGGGTTTTATGAAAAAACCACTGCATAAATCAATTACAAATAAAATTCATTGAATTCTTCGATAATTGTGCTGTGTCGGTATCGACTTTGTTTTGGAAATTTGACACTTCTTTTATTACTAATTTACGCCCAAAGTTACGTTAAAATTGGCAATAAAAATGAATCTTTGGTAGCTCGTAACTTTTTAATGGCTTTTTATTTTACTATTCTGTTTCCGTACAGACACAATTAATAATGAGACAAAACGATATCATGTTTAACTTAAGTTGTACCATGACAAACAGTGGAGTAATAGCCCCCCGAAATTTGTATGGAAAATATGTTGCGCAGATCAACCTTAAGCTATTTCGTTTTTTTGGAATTTGATAAATATTGACTTAACCGTTACGTCGTTTTGGCATTTCATAAAGGACTATATTGTGAACCGTTTTATGACAAAAAACTTTTTTGAGTTTTTTGTAGATACGTTCATCTGGTTCTTATACCGCGATTATTAATGGATTTAATAAGACAACAAAACCGTAAACGCGGATGGGACTAACTTTGTTTATAGAAACACTGATTGCCACGAGAGTAGGCATATTAACTAACAGTTATACGTAAGTAATATAAGTTATAGAATACGGCTTTTTAGTAATCCACATTCATACTTAATATTTTCATGATCCCTCCGCATCACAAATTACCTGTTAATAAAAATAATTAAAAAAAAAAAATGTTCTCTTATGAAAAGGTGTACGGACCGTTACAACCATGATTATTCATGTTTGTGCATGGTATAGTAAATAGTAACGTTTTACCTGAAATAAAACTCATATCATAATGCTTACCTCACTGGAAGCTTTAGGCATTTCGGTTTCCCGTCGATTTATTACCAGTTTTCGCACTTTTATCCCCTCCATACTTCCGGCTCAGTGGCGCCACCTAGAAGTTACGGGGTAGATTATAGTTTTTCGTAAAAATTGTCACGTTATTTTAGTTCATTGTTTCATATCATCAGGCAGAAATAAAGTGAAGCTTCCAGTGAGGTAAGTATTTAATATGTCGCATCCAGGTACATAAAACCCTTGCCAGGACCACAGAATAGATAATAGTACTAGCGTACAGAAGTTGCACTCCTTTGATCTTGAAGAAAGCCGACATTATAAATACCTAAACTGGGCCCGCTCGATCTAAATTGTGCCTTGACGCCACGCGTTAACGTATATTATTCGGCGTCTCACTGCTTAATGGTCAGTCGGTAGGGTTGCCTCAAGTACTCAAAATAAAATACTTCCAACATTGTTGTATTTTAATGTATTATTATTTAAATGTTAATTAGAACTTTTTTAATTACAATTGTTTTACTCTATTATAATCTCTCATATATATCTTGCCTTCTCTAAAATTACGATTACTTATTAAATTTAATAGCAGCATAAATGCCGAATCTAAAAAATAGGTAACTTTAAAATAAACTCTGATGGGAAGCATGGACATGGAGCAGTGAAATTTATATAAAAAAGACATTTTTTTTCTACATTTAATATCAGCAACAGTTTATCCGGCTTGTCATTTTCACTAGTAGATTAATAATCAATAAATTAGTCAGTTTACAAACACGAAGTACGAGTAGGTAGGTACGCGACGCAATGTCAAAAGAGCGCGAAAAATTAACGCGGCATACGTACGCAGTTACGTACGGCTGGAGCGCGACAACCCTAGAGAGCTTGCATATTCAATATGCGCAAAGCGGTAGGTAATTATCTCATGCCTACACACGGAGTGCAATAGCTCTGCCAGGACGTACTAACTTTAGTACTAAGTAACATACATCGTGTCAAACTGTTGTGAGCGTAGAATGGGATACGGGTAAACTAGAGATATAGCTCCCTTAACTCTGTACACAGTTTATTGTTACAGAGTCAATTACCAACACTTCTGTACTAACTAAATACTCTGAACTTAAAAGGAAACACAGAGCAGTTCCTAGACCAGTATGTGTCGCGACCACGCCCGAACGATCACTGTCGATTCCTTGGGACTGAGGTCCGCATTCGGACACCATACCTCTAGAGTCCGCACAACGCCAAACAAAGGCGCTTGTGTTTAATTTTAAGTGCATACTCATCAGGATCCGACAAATATTTATTTTAGGTAAAATGCTGCTATATGTCTGGTACGTCGAACCCGTTTCCTTTTCTATTTGATTTGTTTCGTATTTCCTTTTTAAAGAAAAGAAAGAAAAAGTATTTATTAGACTCACACAGGAAAAAACAAAAAAATTATGATTGAATTAACAATAAAACAAAATTATATTTAAAAAAAAAAAAAACACCAAAAAGATAAAACAGGAACTATTAGAAGAAATAACTTTCCAATTCGAGCAAGCGTGTCTTGGTTGTTGTGTCTGGTGGGCTACTGACCCAGTTGTTGTTGCAGACGTCAGTTGTTGTCGAAATCTTGTATACAGGGTGTAAACAGACCCTTCACGAAGCCGTCAACCAAACATTCTGTACATCAAACTAAGTAACTCTATGCAAGAAAAAAAATCTGGGAAATAACTTTTTTTTGGGGTGAAAAATCACGTTTTTCGGTAGGACTCAATGTAATGCACTTATAATATTATGCTGATAGATGGATTGAGTAGTACGAGATAATGTAGCTTTTCATTTATGAAAGAAATTTCGGAATCCGATTATTAGTTTCAAAGATTACCCTATATATCCAAACATACAAAATTTACCCAGACCCTGCTGCTGGGGCAGGTGCAGTTGAGAACCAGCGTCGGGCACTAGCTGCTTGGCAGTTTGCTGAACTGCGATTTGGCGCAGCCGTGAGTTACACAATATTGTCTTTTATTGTGTTTTTATTTTTTGCTGTGCGCACTTGTGGCATGTGCCAAATAAATATGTTGTCTTTATTTCTTTGTTGATAGATGGATTGAGTAGTACGAGATAATGTAGCTTTTCATTTATGAAAGAAATTTCGGAATCCGATTATTAGTTTCAAAGATTACCCTATATATCTGGGTAAACTTACAAAATTTCCAGAGATTAGCGCGTTCAAACAAACAAACTCTTCAGCTTTATAATATTAAATATATATAGTATAGATTGAGCAGAGAGCAGCGGTGGCCCAGTGGTAGTGGCCCCAACTTACGAACAGTAAGTCGGGGGTACCCAGGCAGGCACATTACTTTGTGTAATTTATTTCATCACCACTGCTCTCAAAACGGTGAAGGTAAAACATCGTGAGGGAACCGGCATGTCCTAGAATAAAAAAAAATCGAAGACATGTGACATCTACCAATCTTCACTGGGCCCGCGTGGTGGATTATAGCCCAACCCCTCTCTTAGAGACGAGGCCGTGTCCCAGCAGTGGGAACATTAATAGGCTGATGATGATGATGATGATGAATGTTATTGAAGAAAATAAAGCCCATTATTTTTAAACGTTTATTTTTCTAGTCACTATCAAATAATTTCATTGGACACGGTGATTACTAAACCAATGTGTGGGAAAGTCCTTTATCGTTTCCTCCTTCTTAGTTTATCTTGTACTTGTTTAAGCTGACCTTAACTTTGACCAACACTTGAAGACGCTTCAGAAGTTGCCCTATTTGTTCATCTTCATCAGACTCTGAGCTGTCTGAGTCTTCTTCTCCATCTCCAGGAGTTGAATCATCTGGTTCTGTTGTCTCAGAGTAATCGGGAATGGCTGTGGTACTGTTAACAACTTCATCATCTTCTTGGTCTCCTGATTCAGTCGTGGTTGTAGTGGGGGTTTGGGTACTGGTATATGGGGGTTCGGTAGTGGTTGTGGTGTAAGGTTCGGTAGTGGTTGTGGTGGTAGGTTCGGTAGTGGATGTGGTGGTGGAAGGTTCTGTAGTGGATGTGGTGGTGGAAGGTTCATTAGTGGTTGTGGTGGTTGAAGGTTCTGAAGTGGACGTAGTAGTGGAAGGTTCGGTAGTGGATGGGGTGGTCGAAGGTTCTGTAGTGGATGTGGTGGTGGAAGGTTCGGTAGTGGATGTGGTGGTGGAAGTTTCCGTTGTTGATGTGGTGGAGGAAGGTTCCGTAGTGGATGTGGTGGTGGAAAGTTCTGTAGTGGATGTGGTAGTAGAAGCTTTGGTAGTGGATGTGGTGGTGGAAGGTTCCGTAGTGGTTGTGGTGGTCGAATGTTCTGTAGTGGATGTGGTGGTGGATGGTTCGGTAGTGGATGTGGTGGTGGAACGTTCGGTAGTGGAAGTGGTGGTGGATGGTTCGGTAGTGGACGTGGTGGTGGAAGGTTCGATAGTGGACGTGGTAGTGTAGGGTTCGGTAGTGGACGTGGTGGTGTAAGGTTCGGTAATGGAAGTGGTGGTGGATGGTTCGGTAGTGGATGTGGTGGTGGAAGGTTCCGTAGTGGTTGTGATGGTCGAAGGTTCTGTAGTGGATATGGTGGTGGATGGTTCGGTAGTGGATGTGGTGGTGGATGGTTCGGTAGTGGATGTGGTGGTGGAAGGTTCTGTAGTGGATGTGGTGGTGGAAGGTTCAGTAGTGGTTGTGGTGGTTGAAGGTTCTGAAGTGGACGTAGTAGTGGAAGGTTCTGTAGTGGATGTGGTGGTGGAAGATTCCGTTGTTGATGTGGTGGAGGAAGGTTCCGTAGTGGATGTGGTGGTGTAAAGTTCTGTAGTGGATGTGGTAGTAGAAGCTTTGGTAGTGGATGTGGTGGTGGAAGGTTCCGTAGTGGTTGTGGTGGTCGAATGTTCTGTAGTGGATGTGGTGGTGGATGGTTCGGTAGTGGATGTGGTGGTGGAACGTTTGGTAGTGGAAGTGGTGGTGGATGGTTTGGTAGTGGACGTGGTGGTGGAAGGTTCGGTAGTGGACGTGGTAGTGGAGGTTTCGGTAGTGGACGTGGTGGTGGTAGGTTCAGTAGTGGAAGTGGTGGTGGAAGGTTCGGTAGTGGATGTGGTGGTGGAAGGTTCCGTAGTGGTTGTGGTGGTCGAAGGTTCTGTAGTGGATGTGGTGGTGGATGTTTCGTTAGTGGATGTGGTGGTGGAACGTTCGGTAGTGGAAGTGGTGGTGGATGGTTCGGTAGTGGACGTGGTGGTGGAAGGTTCGGTAGTGGATGTGGTAGTAGTGGTTTCTTCTTCTTCTTGTAGATTTTCAAAATCCATCCCCGTTACTTGTTGAAACCATGTTAAATAAGGTCCCGGACGAGTGAAACCTGGTATGGATAAACACAGTTTATCAAAGATTTATATGGTCGCAGGAATTGTAAGTAATTTCATTATAATGAAAGTAAATCATATTACCAGTAGGATAGCCGCCTTGGCACCCGCTGCCTCTGAAGAAGGAGCTGATTCCGATGAGGGTTGGAACGCCGTCAAGTGGATGCACATGAACGAGTGGACCACCGTTGTCCCCCTGGTACCAAAATCGAATTAATAAACAAATTGAAGGAAGTTATTGAATAAAATAAAATATATAATTTGATTTGAGTGATTAGAAAGGGGATCTGTCGGTGACTGTCGTGGGAGAATCTTTAAGAATCTAGGTTGCACTTTTCTAAGAGTAACCACGACTAAATTTTAAACAATTTGAATATGACAACTTAAGCTTATACAACATATAATGTGCGTAAGCTATACAGCCGGAATCTATAAAGTGGCGTGGCCTGTCTAAATAGTTTCTGAGCTTTAAAGCAGTAAACCTTACATGACAAGCCGACTGTGATGTGACGTTGAAGAATCGTGCGCAGACGACGGTGTTGGCGATAGCGAACGGATTGCCTAAGTACGACCGAGTGCAGGACCAGTTGGAGACACCCCTGAGGTATACCCATCTCAGGACCTCAACTACAGAACCTAAACAATGAGAGAAATGAATTTGATTACGGTACATAAGTAAAATTTTAATCTTCTTAGCGTGTTGATGGCAATCTAAATCTGTGTTGGCCCAGAACTGAGCCATGATTCTGTAGTTAACATACATGACACGTAGGACACGATAAAACTCACTGAGACGTTATTTGTGTTCAAGAGACCTACCGAGCTGAAACATAAAGTCGGCCACACATCGAAGCACATTATCCCTGAGATCTGTCTTGGTTTTATTTTTTTTTATCTAATTCGATGTTTTGTATGTTGTGACATCGTGGATCGTACTATCACTACTTATCTGTTTTTGTGTAGCGTTGACTAGAGATACAAGTATTATAAAAAATCACACAAGATAAGATATAAATCTTTTTTAAGTAGTAACTCAACTCAGATTCAGGTTTTTTCCTTCCCTAATGAACTGAGTACACAACGAAAAAAAAACAATGCCAAAACATAGCCAGAGACCTACCAAACCGATGCCGATTACCTTAAAATTTATTAGTTCATGGAAAATAAGAAATACTGACCTGAGGTGGTAATTCTGCCATGTCCACTAGCGTAGAGTACGACGCCGTCGTAGTTGCGATACGCGTCAGCCCGCGATTGTATCCGAATCGCTTTTATCATCTCTGAATGATGAAAACAAGTCAGAATTAACATGAATAGAATTAAAGCTAGAACTAGCCCTAGGTAATTTAGTAGTGAACTGCCTTGGACACCGTGGCCTTTCCCGCAGTAAGAGTGCAGATTTGATGCGTAGCACGCTAGTATTAATGACATCATACGTCCTGCTCTTGCCATCGCCCGCGTCGGGGTATTCGTACTAGCTGATGTAGAACTCAATGTTTTGTTCCGCGACAATTAAACAAGTTCAGACGGTGTAAGCATAATCCCTTGGAAGATGGGTAGGCCTTTGGTGTGAGATGCAAACGGCGTGGCCTGTTATTAAAAAGAAAATCTGTACTTACTACTATAAACGACAGGGCGCTTCAGCTTTATAAGCGAGATGTCGTTCTGCTGCGTACGTGATAATTGCTCGTTGAATCTGGGATGGATGTACCATTCTGTAGTTTCGAAGATATACTCTGGATTGGTGAGATTCACTACGCCTGCGCGAACTACCACTGAAACGCGGCTGTAGGAGAAAAGAGGATCTGTTATAACACAATCATCATCGAGATACAGCAGTCCACAGCTGGACATAGGCCTCTCCAGTAAAATTGCATGCTTGATTCTTGCAACTCTCATCCAGTTGCCACTAGCCACTCTGCGGATATTGTCTCTCCACCTATCCTGAGGGCCTTAAGTCTACCAACTTACGCTCTCTACTTAAAAACATGACAACTGCAACGGTTATCGGTTCTATGACTAAAATGGCCGGCCCATTGCCTCTTAGACTTATTATGAATGAATTATGTCAACAACTTTTGTTCTCTATCGGATCACTTCGTTCCGCATTCGTTCCGCAAAGAAACTCCAAGCATAGCCCGTTCCATAGCTCGTTCTAGAACCTTGAACTTATGGTTAGAAGGTAAGTCTCTTATTACGATGGGTTACTTACAGGGCAGTACAATGCGCGGCAGTGAGAATCCATTGCCTGGCCACGACGGAACCTCCACACTGGCGCATATCACCAGCTCGGTTAATCAAACGAAGGTGTGCATGGTGAGGGTGTTGACCCGGCTGTGCCTCCCATCCCGATACTATTCGTGAGGCTGACGATGCTACTGGTACCGCCTCGGATTCTAGGTCAACAAAACAGATTTGGCTATTTTTAATATTGTTTCATTTATTGCTACATTGTACGCTATAGAATGAGGTTTTTTTAACTCACCATGGTTGATGTTGGCGACATTTTCAAGGGCCTCTGGGTTATGAACCTCACTTCTGTATAAAGCGGATACCTGCAAAAAAAAAAATACATATTTATAGTTTGCCTTTAAAATTGGCTTAAATAGACAAAAAAAAAAACATAAGTAAATCGAGTCTAAGTCAAACTCGTTTGCCTTATGAAGGATAAGTTATAGGCAATTAGAAGCTAAGTTTCCGAAGAAATCGAATGGCATCAAAGCAGATAGATCCACGGCAGCCAAGTTCCGAATTGGAACAGGACAGAGTTCATTGGAGAAACCATAGTTAATTTTGCCCTTTGGTATAGGAAAAGGCTTAATTAATATTTTTATAAATAAGTGATTAAATCCCCGTCGAGGTAGACCACGGAAATTGAGGTGGTCTGACGATCTGATCTTGTTTGCGGGGTGAACATGGCTAGATATCGCACAGATAGAGAGGTTTGTAAGGAGAGAGGGGAGACCTTTGCCCAGCTGTGGGACTTTAGACAGGCTAACAAAAAAAAAAAAAAAAAAAACCCAGGTTTTCCAACCACTGTTCAGTACAGTGGTAACTAAAACTAGAAGTGGGCAGGATACTAGGCATGTAGTGATGGCAAACGGTGTAGAGCCCTCACTGAATGGTTGCCGAGAGACTGTAACGGCCATTTTCAATAATTTACTTACAGGTAACGGAAGGTTGCTATGTCTGTCTGTTTGACATTTAGCTTACGGACCATTAGAAACAAAACGCCACAGAATAGCTTTCTATATTTTTTCTATGAATCAGTCCTCCGAATGACAGGTAGATGACGCGGGTAGGATATTCTAAGCTAACTTTGTTTATATAAACACCGATAGCTACGAAACGTAGGCATATTAACTAACAGTTATACGTAAGTAAGTAAGTAATAGAAAACGGCCGTAAAAAAAGTAATGGCAAACCAACAGTGAGATGGGTGGACGACATAATAAGATCACGCTTAAAACCTGGGTGAGCCTTTTGCAGACTAGGGAAGCATAGCACGAAAGGGATGAAGCCTATACTCAGTTGTGAGTATAGCAAGGTAATGATGCTAAATGATGGTGATAACTTTACTGTATTGAATAATTGTCGCGGTATCCATGTGATGGGGAGGATTGAAGAAAATATCATGAGGAAAGTTCTGAGCATAAATGAGGATTGGGTATATAAGAGGAAGACCAAAGAAACGATAGAAGGACTGTAGAAAGAATGATAATATGGCAAAGAATGAATGTGTCTGATGAGATGATGAGTAATAGAGAAGTATGGAAGAAGAAGACATGCTGCACCGATCCCAAATGAATTGGGATAAGGGCCAGAGAATGAGGATGATGGACTTACCTGCAGAACAATCAACAGGAATAGACACAAGCCCGATTTCGGTAAGCTCATCTCTGATAATGACAGTGTTACATTAGGATTAGAAGCTATAAACACTGTTATTACTGCGATTAACATCGACTTATTAGTTTATCATGATAAGATAAGCTAAAATAAATGTAAGTAATTTTTGTTTTTATGTTGCAGACGTAGTGAAATTAATTTGATATCCGGAATCGTTATCTTAACCTTATGTTTTGAACGATTTGAGAAAGCAGACATCAGTAACATAGAATAGATTAAGTACCTACATAGTACAGAAGTGGCACTCCTTTAATGTTTGCGTGTCGATGGCAATCAAAATTGTGTCAGCCCATATCTGAGCTACTAGTTTGGCGCTTTCGGTAGTTCCTATAGTGAACAAACAACAGGACACGTAGGATTCGATATTAAATGCCCCATCGTTTGTGGAACAGCACTATATTACTACTACTTATCGTGTGGTTAGTGTTTAACCTGGTGTCAGAGTTTTTATTCCGCCCATGGGCGTCTGACCTGGCTTTACATGCCGTCGAGAAAATCTCTCGAGCTTGAGAAATATGTATTTCTCAAGCATGGTCTGGTTTTTTCACGATGTTTTCCTTCACCGAAGCTAGCGATATTTTAACAATCCGAAAAATCAGAGGTGCAGCGGAGGTGTCAGAGTTTTTATGTTGCCCATGGGCCTCTGACTTAGCTTTACATGCCGTCGAGAAATATGTATTTCTCAAGCATGGTCTGGTTTACTCACGATGTTTTCCTTTAGCAAAGTAATAAATAGTTATGTACAGTAAGCGTTGATAAGTGCAGAGGCACGCTAAGGATTGTATTGCTGTGAACGCACGGTCGAGCGACCGTGCGTCTGTATGTGTAAGTGGTCTCAATACAGTACGCACACCAGAATTCGCCCACTGTCGCAGGTCGTCACGTCGCACTCCACATAACAAAAAAATATATTTCCATCTCTTTTGGTTATACACGCAGCAAACACTCTTATTTGTGTGGCGACCTGTTCTTACCATAGAATAGCTAAAATTCACACATAATTAATAAGTGTTGATAACTGTTTGGGTAAAGCAGTGGCTTCACGATTAACGAGGTCCGAGTTCGAATCCCGTTACCAATACAATTAGTACTATAATAAAGTGGCTTGATAATAATAATTTAGTCATTAATCTCCAAAAAACCAAAATCATGCACTTTCACCAACGAATATCTGCGGGAGATATGGATATAAACTATAATGGTCAAACTATAGAAAAAGTGAACAGTACAAAATTTCTAGGAATCATAATTGACAGCCAGTTAACTTGGAAGCCGCAGGTAGAAGACATATGTAAACGTTTAAGCACAGCCGCGTTTATGTTGCATAACCTATCGAAAAAAGTAAATTTACCTACAATGTATGGCTTACCATGGTCTAGTGATTTCCATCTTAAGATTTGGTATAATATTTTGGGGTCACTGTAGTGAACGAGAAAGCATTTTCAAAGCTCAAAAGCGCTGTCTGAGAGCTATATTTGGTCTTAAAGTAACAGACAGCTGCGTACCTATATTTAAGTCTCAAAAACTATTAACCTTTCCATGCCTTTATATCCTAGAGTTAGCAATATTTGTAAAAACCAATCGATGTCTATTTGCAACTTTAATAGAAACTAGAAAACGAAGTACAGCTATGAGATCTCAATACCAGAATCTATTGTGCACGGGCGTATATAAAACTAGCTTATTAAAAAAAATGTGATTTGTATGGCTCCTGTAACCTTTAACAAAATACCTGACCAAATTAAAAGCTTACCTTTGCAAAAATTTAAAAAACGTTTCACAGAATTACTTGTAGATAAGTGCTATTATTCTGTGCAGGATTTCTTAGATGATAATTTTTTGTAATATCCTAATTATCCTCTGTTATGTATTTACATTTGCATGCTAGACTAAGGCAGAATGTACATGGATCCTATTATATTTAATTCAACAACTTATTTTTATGTACCTGCATTCTAAGCAAATAAAGATTCTATTCTATTCTATTCTATTCAATATGTCGGTCTTTTGTTTCTTTGTAACCATATTTATATTTGTATTTTTATGCAAAAATTTGTTAGGTGTTTTGTTTTTTTTTTAAGAAGTTTAATATTAATTAAAAACCCATCGTTTTATTATTTAACCATTTAAGTGATTGTTTATTATCTTTTCGGTGTTGGAAGGTGCAAACAAAAAAGTCGTGTTAAATGATAACAAAAATGTTTATTCGTTTTATTTATTTATAAAATTATAAAAAAAAAACTTTAATGAGAATTTTAACGTCACATTCCTACCTAGTTACAAGAAGTTCTCTTGTAATCGTTCGATTTTTTATTGTATACCCACTTACTCTAAGTTAATTCACAATAACATAACAAGGAAAGGATGTTCTAATCTCATAAATAAAATTGTTGATACCCATTTATTAATAGGTATCGGTATTTAGCAGAGTTTATTGAAAACTAATATAAGTATGATTTAGACTTTATGAACATATTTTTTTTATGTGACGTCACAATAAATGTAACTCGCATTGAGGTTATAGTTTAAGTGTTCATTTTCTTGAAGAAAAGAAGATTGAAACTAAACCTCAATTTAAGATCATTACTACGGATAAGTAAACAACTCAACATTAACAACTAAATAATATTTTGTTACACGTCTTATTCAAATTAAAACACTAGGATTGAAATTTTGTATAACTCCCATTATTTTCGATGCCGTCAAATAGACGTTTGCGCCTGGACCCCACAATATTTTGATATATGCCGCCGGGTTCCTTCCTCTTAAATTTTCCCACACCGCCATGCAATGTGTTGTTAACAATTCAAATAATTCCGCAAAGTGTCTCGTAGGCGTGAAACCATTTGTTTCATACTGGCCTACCATATTATTATGGCACTGCGCTTCGCTAACAAGCGACGGCCTTCCACTTCCCTGTCGACTAGCAAGGCTCCCTTCTTGCTCATACTTTTTTATCCAACGACTTACAATATTCCTCTAGAACAAAAAAAAAGTATTGTTAGGCACCTGTAGAACAAAATACTAAAGTGATCATTCACTCTGCATTTATAAATAAACACTAATTATTTATCTTTTAGGCCTCATGATGGATTTAAAAAACAATTAATTAATCCTTAGGTCACCAAAGAAATTAACAATAACATTAGGTTTGAATTTCTAATAAAAGTTTAAGTTACAATAAAAAACAAATAATTAGTCCTGTCACTAAATAAATTAAGAATAATATTAGATTTTAATTTCTAATAAAAGTTTAAGTTACAATTATTCATAAATAAAGTACTCACAAAGTCCGGTTTCTTCAGATATTTGTGTTCTATTAAGACCACATAAGCAGCGCGATAAATAGTCGCCCTCGCCTCAATATTAATATTTGCCTGCATTTTGCAACAACAATACCGCTATCTATTAAACCACACGTCACTAACCAACAACTTCAACCAAACGAAAACATTCATTCCGGTCAAGTTAAATATTCATAAATCTCATGTCTACCTCACATAAATCTAAACTCCTTACTTATTTTTCTATGATCTACCTTTCAACTTCACGGAATGTGTGAACAAAGCGAACAAGATAAAGAATTATAATATTTCTGTTCCATTACTTCCAATTGAGTATAAAAACTGGTAAAAACTTACAAAAAGTCTAAAAGTAACAATGTGAGATTTGAACACACGGCTTACTGATTCGTTCATAGATCTGCACGCGCCTAACCGCTAGGCTATCTTGACTTATGTTTGCATGTTGAAATTTTGAACTACAAATACTTGTAGACGACAATGTCTATTTTCTTGAAAGTAGAAGGTCGTAAGTCAAACTTATCGTCAAGCTATTGCTTTGTGAGATTGCCACTGGACTTTTGGTCGACACTGTATTTAAAAATCCTGGTTTGAATTTGTTCTTTGTTTTTGCATTAACTTGTGGAAAGTTCTCAAACTTGATAGGTATCAGCATTCACCATATATTTAAAAGCGATAATTAAAACAAAGTGTTTTTTTTGATAAAATCTTACTTCAGGTAGGTATGAGACTAAATGCGACATGAGGGCATTGAACTTGTCAAGAAGAAATTTTCAGTTATTAAACGTCATTGGTGTGATTAAATCATTGGTGTGATCAAGATAGTGATTTAACATCATTGGAAAAACCAAAGTGACCTCTATTCCTGCTCTAATAAGGTCGTTGATAGGTTTCTGTTGTCACAGTTAGAATAACTGTGAAAAGACTGTAAAGCCAACATTTCCAGCTATTCGACTTTCATACAACACACGACATCATCATTCATCATCATCATCATTTCAGCCGAAACATTTCAGCCGAAAGCCGTCCATTGGTGGACATAGGCCTCCCTCAACGTTTAAGCGCAGAATATCCAATTCGCGAAATGTCCAGAGGTCGAAAAATGTCCAATTCAAAAAATTTCCATTTCGCTAAATGTCCAATACGCAAAATTTCCAATTCGCAAAATGTCCAATCCAAAAAATGCCCAATTCGCAAAATGTCCAATTCTCAAAATGTCCAATCCCCTCAAACATGCTGATTTAATTGATGAATGATTTACCTAACTGGTTGAAGATGATTATTTTTTGTTTGGAAGGACTTGACCTAATATTTTCTTTCGAGAAATAGTTACAAACTTTTCCGAAGCTTTCTTTTAAAATTACAGCTGAAATGGATTTTAGGTAGTAACGTTACCCAAAATACAGCCCACAGCCCATAGTCACTGAAAAAATAATATTACAATTCAATAAGTCATTTCAAATAGAAATAAATCAAATATCTGCAACAGAAAAGGTTCTGCAGGAAACGTCTCCAAAATTCCGGTTAATTTTAAACCTCCTTAAACTATAAATCCAGAGTACTTCTCTTTCAAAGAAGATTAAACTGCCACCCTCGTTAATCATTACGTCACCAGGGCATCACCAGAAACTAGGAGTAGTAACTTTGGAGTTTTATTTCGCGAAGCAGTCACTCTAAGGTCGAGATTAGGCCCTGAAGTGCCGTTGAGGTACTTCAGATAATTCACTTTAGCTTACTTACTTTATAGTGTAGGGTTTTCCTTCGTAGCTTTTTATCCTCTTAAAGGACAACGCACACGAGTGCGTGCATGAGTGTGTTAGATAAATTAAATTATTATGTGTCTAGTATTAAATACATAAATACTTGAAATACCTATAAATGCAAATATTATCTGTTTTATATTGTATAATCAATTGTTAAAATGAATGAATTAAATAACAAACTTATTTGTGTACAAATCAAACACTGATTTGACTCAACGGTCACTTGTGAATCATACTTATTTGTTAACGGGTATAAAAGAGCGGAGCCTCATTGGAGCGGGCTCAGTTGCTCTACGAATTTTAAGGCGTTAACATCTAAGGTATGACATTATTTTGATTATGGTTGGTAATACTATCCTGATTATATTGTTGATTTGTCGTGATAACGATGATAGTGATTGTGATAACGATGATAGTGATTGTGACAACGATGATGGTGATTGTGATAACGATGATGGTGATTGTGATAGCGACGATGGTGATTGTGATAGTGCGACGATGGTGATTGTGATAGCGACGATGGCGATTGTGTTAGTGACGATGGTGATTGTGTTAGTGATTGTGAATAACGACGATGGTGATTGTGTTAGGTTAGGTTTAGGTTAGGTTAGATTAATATTGTGATAAAATGATGATCATTGTGATAAAATGATAATGATTGTGATAAAATGATAATGATTGTGATAAAATGATAATGATTGTGATAAAATGATAATGATTGTGATCAAATGATAATGATTGTGATAAAATGATAATGATTGTGATAAAATGATAATGATTGTGATAAAATGATAATGATTGTGATAAAATGATAATGATTGTGATAAAATGATAATGATTGTGATATAATGATAATGATTGTGATAAAATGATAATGATTGTGATAAAATGATAATGATTGTGATAAAATGATAATGATTGTGATAAAATGATAATGATTGTGATCAAATGATAATGATTGTGATCAAATAATAATGACTGTGTAAAATGATAATGATTGTGATCAAATGATAATGACTGTGATCAAATGATAATGATTGTGATAAAATGATGTTGATGTGATAAAATGATGATGATGTGATAAAATGATGATGATATGATAAAATGATGATGTGATAAAACGACGATTGTGATCACGACGATTGTGATAAAACGACGATTGTGATAAAATGATGATGATTGTGATAAAACGACGATTGTGATAAAACGACGATTGTGATAAAATGATGATGATATGATAAAATGATGATTGTGATAAAACGACGATTGTGATAAAACGACGATTGTAATAAAATGATGATTGTGATAATAAAGGTGAATCACAATCATCTTCATTATTACAAGATAATGAAGATGATTGTGGTTATTATGATGTGATTATTATGTTATTATTATGTGTGTTGTTCATTAGTGTTTATTAGTTATGGTTGATATATTGCTACATAACGTTGTGTAATATACACTACTAGGGTTAATTGTTGTATACTACAAGGTAAATATAATGTTATTATGAAGTGAATCTCATTGTTTATACTTTATACCTAATAAGTAAACAACATTAAATGTTTAAATACATCCAGTTACATATCTACATAGTTATATTTTCAAAATGCTAACATCAGAAGTGGGATTGACTTCACCCTTATTAAGATGTTTATCTACAGAACTTGATGTATTCGTTGTTTATAATTAATTATAATGCTTACAGATTGTGAAGAAAGACTATGTGGACTTACACGTAAACAGCTTGCTCCATGCTAGATAATTGTAATATCCAAACGGCCAAGTTAAAATCAAGATTAATTCACTTTCGCATAATAAAGCTTGGTCAATTAAAAAAAAATTAAAATAATCCCTGTCGCTTGGCACCATGGTGTGAAAGAGGTTAATAGTTGTCACGTGGTTTTAGTAAGAGATAACAGTCTGAGACTTTACGCCGATTATAGATCCTTTGATAAATTATTGATAGATTCACATATCCTCTCGCTCTTATTTAGCATCAAATTGACAAAGTAGGAAATCTAAAATCAAAGATTTATATCTCGATAAATATGAAAAGTCGTTTTTATTATGTTAGGTTTTTTTCAAAACCTTTAATGCCCAAGAATTAGTACCAGTTTTAATGAGATGTCACTACCTTATTTGGAACTCCTATAGTAATTTCCGATATTTCCGATAGAAGAACCAATTTTAGCAGTGGTCCGATTAGATGATTTCCTTTGAACTAAAATATAAAACATCACTTTATTTCCACGGGTACACGGGTACTCAAAAGTAATGGTCAAGTAAAACGTTACCTGTCCACTGTAACTGATATGCTTAACACTTTGTGCAATGAACTGTCAGATTGGCCGAACGGTCTGTGAAAGGTACAACAATCATATAAACCCAACTGTACAAAATCCATAGGCTCTACCCGTTTGCGATAACTTATCGGCGTAGACACAAAGTCGATTGACGAAAATTATAGACCAAATCCAAATAACTCTGAGGCCGATCGAGAAATAGCTAGACTACGCCTATTAAAAATAGCAGAACAGTGAAAAAAAAAAAAATGCCACTTGTCGTAACAATGAAAATTTAACGTAAGAGTAACCTAAATTTAAAGAGGTCTTATGACATATCTTCTATCCTTTCTAATAAATAAATATTTAAAAAAAGTAATAATAATAAGATAATTTCCAGGTGAATGAATTGATGAAAATGATATTATAATAAATACTTTACCTAATTACATTTATACTAATTCTATTGCTGTCTGTAGAGATATATTATAATAATTATTTTACCTAAACACGTCTAGACAGTAATTGGCAAAACAAAAATAAATCACCATTGTTAATAAAATGGTATCTATAATGTACTTCGAGAGCGAAGTACTTATCAGTATGGCCGTGTTAGATAAATTAAATTATTATGTGTCTAGTATTAAATACATAAATACTTGAAATACCTATAAATGCAAATATTATCTGTTTTATATTGTATAATCAATTGTTAAAATGAATGAATTAAATAACAAACTTATTTGTGTACAAATCAAACACTGATTTGACTCAATGGTCACTTGTGAATCATACTTATTTGTTAACGGGTATAAAAGAGCGGAGCCTCATTGGAGCGGGCTCAGTTGCTCTACGAATTTTAAGGCGTTAACATCTAAGGTATGACATTATTTTGATTATGGTTGGTAATACTATCCTGATTATATTGTTGATTTGTCGTGATAACGATGATAGTGATTGTGATAACGATGATAGTGATTGTGACAACGATGATGGTGATTGTGATAACGATGATGGTGATTGTGATAGCGACGATGGTGATTGTGATAGTGCGACGATGGTGATTGTGATAGCGACGATGGCGATTGTGTTAGTGACGATGGTGATTGTGTTAGTGATTGTGAATAACGACGATGGTGATTGTGTTAGGTTAGGTTTAGGTTAGGTTAGATTAATATTGTGATAAAATGATAATGATTGTGATAAAATGATAATGATTGTGATAAAATGATAATGATTGTGATCAAATGATAATGATTGTGATCAAATGATAATGATTGTGATAAAATGATAATGATTGTGATAAAATGATAATGATTGTGATAAAATGATAATGATTGTGATATAATGATAATGATTGTGATAAAATGATAATGATTGTGATAAAATGATAATGATTGTGATAAAATGATAATGATTGTGATCAAATGATAATGATTGTGATAAAATGATAATGATTGTGATCAAATAATAATGACTGTGTAAAATGATAATGATTGTGATCAAATGATAATGACTGTGATCAAATGATAATGATTGTGATAAAATGATGTTGATGTGATAAAATGATGATGATGTGATAAAATGATGATGATATGATAAAATGATGATGTGATAAAACGACGATTGTGATCACGACGATTGTGATAAAACGACGATTGTGATAAAATGATGATGATGTGATAAAATGATGATTGTGATAAAACGACGATTGTGATAAAACGACGATTGTGATAAAACGACGATTGTGATAAAATGATGATGATTGTGATAAAACGACGATTGTGATAAAATGATGATATGATAAAATGATGATTGTGATAAAACGACGATTGTGATAAAACGACGATTGTAATAAAATGATGATTGTGATAATAAAGGTGAATCACAATCATCTTCATTATTACAAGATAATGAAGATGATTGTGGTTATTATGATGTGATTATTATGTTATTATTATGTGTGTTGTTCATTAGTGTTTATTAGTTATGGTTGATATATTGCTACATAACGTTGTGTAATATACACTACTAGGGTTAATTGTTGTATACTACAAGGTAAATATAATGTTATTATGAAGTGAATCTCATTGTTTATATTTTATACCTAATAAGTAAACAACATTAAATGTTTAAATACATCCAGTTACATATCTACATAGTTATATTTTCAAAATGCTAACAAGTGCGTTACATTGAGTCCTACCGTTAAACGTGATTATTCACTCCTAAAAAAGATAGTGCTAGGAAACCACTTTTTTTTGCGTAAAGTTACTTTGTTTGATTACATAGTGCTTATTTGACGGATTCGTGAGGGATCCGTGTACTCCTTGTAACTACTCTGTGTTACTGATTGCTGCAAACTCAAAACGCTCATGAGATAAAGTTCATGCTCAGACTTTGCGTTTGCGACCGGCGAGGATGGTTAGTTTAGTTAGGATAGTTAGTCTTTTTACAAGTACTGCAAAGAACCAGCAGCGCCACAGGTAAATGACTTGCGGTTACGTCAACGACTCATCAACCAAACGTAAGTACGTTAATGAATGGGCTCAGCACCTCTCACCGACGACACGGCGCGGTGGCGTTATTTTCGCCCCGCTAACGGCAAGTCGACGTCCCGCTTACGGCAAGTTGACCACCCACTTACAATGAGTTTAGAGCTAGATGGGAGTAGCGATCAGACGATCAGAGGCGACGGCATGCCTTAAGCGGGTGTCAGTACACGTTAAACGTTAGCTTGGTGACTACTGGTCCCGAGCCTAGTCAATGCCATTGCAATGGGTGTACGTTGAAATATGGAGTTCCAAAGCACCAATTCTGAGGCCCTAGCATAAACGTAACGTGAATTACGCGCTATAAACGTATCGTGAATTACGTCGATTTTAAAATTAAAAATACTTTTTTGACATATAATTTCATAATGTACTTCGGAGAGTGTGCGCTCCATGACCTGATCCCACCATCACCCTTTTACCATCGGACTAGCAGGTAGCAGACGTGCTGCAGCGTACCATCTGCTCTTGGTAGATATCCCGATCGTACCTACTAAGCGCTTCTCCTCCGCTTTTTTATGCGCACTGCTAAAGTGTGGAACTCTCTGCCTGCATCTGTGTTCCCACCCACATTTAACCCGCCTGCCTTCAAAGCAAGAGTGAACAGGCATCTTCTGGGCATGCTCGTTCCATCATAGACCTCAGCCATCGCTTTCCATCAGGCGTGATCGAAGCAAAGAACAGGCCCATTTCATGAAAAAAAAAAATTAAGAATTTATTCATAATAGATTATTATAGATGATACTCGAATGTGTTTGTTGCCGACACTTTAACTATAATGCTATATATATAAACAATTCAAAAATCGACGTGTCTTACGAAACACACCGCGCTTGTCCTAGGATCTCTGAATGCGAGTTGGGGTATTCCGCATGGTGCTTATACGTAAGCGCTGACCTTTATGTGGAATGTTTAACGTTTTCGTTGAATAAATACTTTCAGACTTCTTGACTTATCTCTCAGGAAACCACAAAAGTTACACAAGTTTCAAAGAAGTGGTTTTCTTTGAAAATGGACGACATTATTTTTCTGTATAAATAAGGTCGTTTAAGTGCGTTTTAAATAGGATAAAGTAAGAAATAATGAGGATGATAATGTTTCTAGGTGTTTAAATCTGTCTACACGAATAATGTATGATCTAAACTAATTAGGCTTGAAGAAATCATTTGTCTCTTCAGTAATAACATTAAATAGGTACCTACATGTTACACATATTATAAAAGATTATAATATACTAGCTGGCGAAAGCTAGTATCATCATCACCATCATCATCATCATAATTTCAGCCGAAAGACGTCCACTGCTGGACATAGGCCTCCTCCAAGTGTCACCACATTGACCGGTCCCGTGCGACTCGCATCCAGCGGATTCCTGCAACCTCCACCAGGTCATCGGTCCACCTAGTGGGAGGCCTTCCAACGCAACGTTTTCCGGTTCGCGGTCGGCAGCCCAGAATTTTTCGGCCCCATCAGCCATTCGTTCTGCGAGCATTGTTCCCTGCCCACTGCCACTTAAGTTTGGCAATTCTTGCTACGTCGGTAAACTTGCTTCTTTTTTAACTTCAGCACATGAGTAAAATAAATAACTATATATTTTACTCATGTACCTAGAAAACTTTAGTTTTGACCAGTATTTCTACCACCATAATAAACTGTATGCGATATAAGCTACGAACCCTTTCTAAAACAATAGAATTTCCACCCCTATCTGTGTCCTTTTGTTACTGAGAGATAAGACTTGGGTCATAGCGGTATTTGAATGACGAGATTAAACTAGCCTTGTGACGTTACCCTGTAGAATTACAGGGCTTTGTAGTTTAAATAATTAATTCAAACTATCATCGAGCTAAACGAATGTAGGTCTAGGCCGTTCGTGCTGACCTAATCTTCTAATAATCTCATGTCACAGTGTTTGTTATCGAACTTCTCTGAAACGGCTTGAGCGATTTTTATGTTTTTTTTTTTGTGTATACTTAGTAGGTCTGAGAATAGGTCGTAGGCTATTGTTTTAGTCTCACACATCAAAATTTCCACGCTATCGCTAAATTATATCCCTCCGTCTGTTAAGCCCTGCCGAATCGGCGTGACGCCTTGTTTAAATATTTAGACTACTTTGCTAACAGATGAAAATATGATTATTATTAATTTTTTTATTTCATTTTATATGTACGCTTCAGTGGAGGAGCCCATGGCTAATAATAACAGACGCTCGTGTCAATCTTTAGGTTAAGCCGTGCTTGTCTAGGTTGGTCTATGGATGGGTGAACATCCATTACATACCGGGTTTCCTCCGGGCCTCGAAAAACACGTTTAGCCATTGGTTAGTCCCGGCTGTCTTTGTAGATCTTTGACAGTCGTTACAGGCAGTCAGTGACCCAAAAAGTCTGACAACCAGTCTTACCAAGGGGCCTATTACCCAGTACAAACTGGGTAATAGGTGAAAGTCAGATAGGCAGTCGCTCCATGTAAAATAAAGGTATTCAGCTGCATCTGGTTAGACTGGAAGCCGACCCCAACATAGTTGGGAAAAGGCTAGGCAGATGAGGTACGCTTCAGCGAAAAAAATATTGCTGGCTTTATAGTGGGTGTTCTAGAATCCTTCTAAAGCTAAAGTTGTAAAAATACACGTCAAATAGCATCTACGTTTTGCACAATCACAATCACTAAGTCCATTCACTGATGGCATCTTCAGCACAACTTTGATTTGATCAGCTACGCATAAAACCTATATCAATCGATCGATAATATAGATGTAAAGGCCTCTCGACGTACCCGAGCGAATCACGGCGTGAAATTGCGGCGTGGATCGCGGTGCGAAACTGCCAAGTTCCACATTCGCAGAGGTTCGCGCCAGGTTCATAGTAAAGTTTGCGAATCCTTTGACGCGGGACAGTAATCGACAATTTTCGGGGAACGATCCGCGAACGCGACGCGAAGCCGCGAAATATATGCGAATCGGATCCACACTCATGGATCGCGTGAGATTCGCGGCTTCGTGCGCGATTCGCGTGGGAATGTGGAGTTAAGGCGTGGTCGCAACTATGAAACAAAATGTAACGTTAGAGCAACCAGGCTTCATACAAAAAAAATGTTCCTAGCCCTTACCTGAGCTATCACATAGTTTTTACACAAGGAAACAAGAGATCACACTATTTAAAGATTTAAAATGCTTACGGGATAATATCGCGGATATTATCCCGTAAGCACTTTACGTATATATGTATGTATGTATTCCCGCGATCATGATGATTGCATCAGCGTCGAAATATCGGGAGCTCATCAAAATAATAGAAAATCACGGATATTATCCCGTAAGTACTTTATGTGTAGTGAAAAACCGTGAAAGTCTAAAACAGTGAACACATTATTTTTCACCCAAACATACCAAAACAGTTCCTACCTAAGCGTCTAAGATTACCACGAGTCGCCTCTCATAATCCAGGATTATTCACTTAAATCATTTGTGTCTCAAAACCAAAGTTATGTTAGGACCGTTTCTAAACTTAATCAGGGTCTGTTCCATGAAAACCTTTGCTGGTTTAGTTCTCATGGGACTTGGAAAAGTGGCTTGAAAATTGCTACCTTCAAAGGGATTCCGAGGGAACTTGTCCATACATCGGTGCAAATAAATAAAATTGAACTGTCTGTTTGTAATTTCAAAATAACTGCCTTTTGCCTTTTTTGCATATGGAAGTATACACAGTACCTACATAGAACAAAAAAACTTTTTAATTTTTTTTTGTCTTTCTGTTTATTCCGACTTTTCTCCAAAACGGCTGGACGAATTTTGACGGGACTTTTACTGGCAGATAGCTAATGTTATAAAGAGTGGAGACTTAGGCTAAAAAAACTTTGGAATTGTTCACAAAATCCGGTTCAAATGTTCAAATATTTTTATGATAATTTCACGTAAAAAATGGTCGCGGAAAACAGCTACCTTTAAAAGGATTTTGAGGGCACGTGTAATAAATATTAACGTTTGAAAGTATGTTTTATTTTCTGTGTTTTGTTAAAGGTTGGGTAAAGGATTTGGTTTGGGACGATTTACAAGTGGCTTACGGGTTCGCTCATGTGTTGGGTATTACAATTTTCCGGGAATAAAAATTCAATTAACCTTTCTTTTTTGGTTTTTGAACGGCATCTCGCGCCGCGTTGCCTTGAGTGTCAGGCCTTCAGCCAGGGCAAAAACTAAAAAAAATAAAACTGGCCAAGTGCGAGTCGTAATCACGCATGAAGGGTTTCGTACCATCTTAGTAGGGTTAAATGGTGTTCTGACATATCCGATTTATGCTCGGTGTTTTTCGGCCAAAGTTGGATATGCTAGCCACTTGAGAGCACATGAAAGAGCAGCACACCGAAGCTCTCTACAACCACACTAGAAAGCCATCGAATGCAGTCGCTGTGTCGAAATCGGCTAGATGGCATCATCATCATCATCATCATCAGTAGGGTTAGGTTGGGGCAGGGTTGGGCAGGGCACATTGCTCACAGAACGGATGGTCGATGGGGCCGAAAAGTTCTGGAGTGGCGACCGCGAACCGGAAGACGTTGCGTTGGAAAGCCTCCCACTAGGTGGACCGATGACCTCACAGATGACCTGGTGAAGGTTGCGGGAATCTGATGGATGCGAGTTGCACAGGACCGGTCAATGTGGCGACACTTGGGGGAGCCCTATGTCCAGCAATGGACGTCTTTCGGCTGAAACGATGATGATGAGGGTTAGGTAGATAATATTTGTTGTTATAGTGGCAACAAAGATACACATTGACGAGATTTACATATGATTCACCCGAATGGCGTAGCGGTGGTGGACATTTGCTCCAACCGGGATTCGAACCCGGGACCCTAGTCCTGGGTTCGAATCCCGGTTGGAGCAAATGTTTGTGTGATGAGCATGGACATTTTTTTCCGAGTCATGGACGTTTATATGTATAGTAAGTATATTTTTAGAAACAAAAAATATCTATGTAGTATATCAGCTATCTGGTGTCCACGACACAAGCCTCGTTGCTTAGAGTGGCACTAGATGACGCTGTGTCTTAATGTCCAGCGATTTTTATTTATTATTTAATTTCTGTAAAAAATTCAACTGTATCTATTACGGATCATGAGATACAGCCCACTGACAGACAGGCGGAAGGACGGATGGATAGCGCAGGCTAAGTAATAAGGTCCCGTCGGTTAACCCTTCAGGTACGGAACCCTAACTAGTTCTATTAACTTTCTTCCGTTGTGCTATTTAAAAATAAAATTTAGTTTTTTTTGTTTGATTGCGTTAATGAAATTAAACAAAAACGCAAGGATTATTTATTAATTTGCGAAGTTAGAAGTAAGATTCAGAAATAAACTAAAAAGGTTAAAGATTGCATGCTCTAAAATGAAAATTAATCACGGGAATCAAAGTTCAAAACCACGAATGGACCAAAATCCTATGTTTCCATTGGAAAAGCAAACTGGGATCATGATTAATAATTCTTATATCAAAATAACATAACACCACGCCTGTAATCACCGAAGGGTTAGGCAGAGGTGTAGTACACCCACATTTCGCCAGTTATATTACAGTCCAATGTAATAGGAGGCGAGCCTATTGGGCACAGATCTTTACTCCGTGGCTGCTACTGAGAAATTCCTGATGGAAAAGCCCAATAACACTTTGCCCGATCTGGGATTTGAATCCAGGACTCATGCTCCCTATTTCGGGCCTGTAGACGGTGGGCTATGGGCTAGCTCGCCGTCCGTCCGTCTCATGACGACAGGCCGTGTCGACGGCGCAGGAGTGTTCCACGCGCGCCTCAAAGAGAGTTAGCAAAAAGGAAGGGGTCCGTAAGGGCCGATGCCTGCCGGGGTTGCGGGACTGTTCGAAAGAGATACCGTGGCCCCGGAACACAAAGGGCGATGAAGGAACATGGATGGGTTTTAGTCAGTAAAAGTCTGACACTTCCTCCTGCTCCGCCCAGAGCGGGAGGAGTCATTTGATGATTTCCCATCCGAAAAAAAGGTCCTCATGCTCAGCAGTCATGCTTGTGACCACTAGAGTAATGAGGTAGAAATATTATGTCATTAGTCAATATTGGTAGTTTTAGCCGTGTGGTATCCGGCAGAGTAGAATAGAACCAACCCATTACACTTACGGGTGTCGTATAAGGCGACTAATATCTGGGGCAGAACACCTTGCGCCTCCGTAGACCAGAGAATGGGCAGCAGCGTTTTCTGTTAGTCTTTCATCACTGTGATCTCCAATCCGCCTGCCATGCGTGGAGATTACGGCAAATTCCTCCCATCATGGGAGAGGCTTATGTCCAGCAGTGGACGTTATGGGTTGTTGTTGTTGTTGGTAGTTTTCATTCACACACCCATGTTATTAGTGAATTCAATTAATGAATAATTTAATTAAGTAATATCAATAGTTACAATAATTTAATTCCATAAATTATTTCAGTGAGAACGGGATACATGTTTTGTTAATTTTAATCAATTGGAAATAAATTATTTTTCGCTTGAACACACAGAAAACTCAATTATGCGATACTAATTAAAATTGTTAATTTGGACGCGTATTCACTGACCAGCGAACCGGAATTGAGCGCGAAATAACAGAAAGTAATGAAAAAGTATAAACAACAACAAAATTGGTTATCTTTACACCTTTTTCTGGTCGATTTAAGAGGACTATGAGCAACAATTTGACTGACGGTATATATACTGTTGATAAAGCCAGAAGTAGTTATGCAAGTAATGGTCATAAAAAACTTTTTTGCAAAAAATAAAACCGACTTCAAACAAAAAACTGAAAAATAACTTTAGCTTCAGAAGTCGGTGACCTTTGTGACTGATTTAGTTTTTTTGTCACCGACTACTGAAGCTAAAGTTATTTTTCAGTTTTTTGTTTGACTTTAGAGTTGGTTTTATTTTTTGCAAAAAAGTTTTTTATTTTTCCATTTTTAGTTGTAATGTATCCTATACTAATATTTGCTATGCAAACTTCAATTCGAAGTAAGCCCAACAAAAGGTAACTGCTGTAAATCATTGAGGAATTTCGTCGACTGGCTATGATCTCCATCATCAGACCTGTAATGGCACTTATAACCCATATGGGTGCAAAGTTCTCAACAATAGAAATGAATTAAGTCCAAACACAAGGTAGCTACTGTAAAACATTGAGGAGTTCCCTTGCCTGTCCTTCGTCTTCATCATCAGACCCCTAATGACAGCTATAACCCATCTAGGTGTATAGTTCTCATCAATACAAATTACTCAAGCCCAAACACCAGGTAATTGCTCTAAATCGTTGAGGAGTTCCCTCGACTGTCTTTCGGCTCCATCATCAGATCGACTCTAGACCTGCATTCAATAGTAGTGCTTTAAAATACTTAGTGAAAAAATTAACAAACGCACTAGTCACCAGTACGATTTTTGAAGGTTCCCCTCGATTTCTCTGAGATCTCATTATCAGACCCTGGTTTTCTTATCATGGTACCACCCTTGGTATATCTCCTTCCCAACAAAAAAAAGAATCATCTAAATAGGTTCATAAAAGACGAAGTTATCCGCGAACACTCATAAAAAAAAAAAAACATAAATACGGTCGAATTGAGAAACCCCTTTTTTAGAAGACGGTTAATTAGAAGTCGGTTAAAAAGTGAGAGCGCGGGCTAACTCTGTCACTTTCTTGCATATTATTTGTGAACAAAAAAACGCTGTGCTTGAACCTTTTGTGCGTGCGTGTATATTGTGTCCTTTAGGTGTGGGTTTACGGAGAGAAATTAAGTAAGCTGGACCTTGGATATTTCCTAACAAAACGTATTATAATTGAGTACTTACTTAGATTGAAAGCGCGTCTATAGCTTGTGGCGATTACGGGCGAACTGGTGTCGCCAAGCACTGCGCGTACAATTTACGACGAATACAAACTGCTGTGTCGCAGTGCTCCTGCAAACCGTTTATTATAAGCTATAAACCCTGTAATAAGTGTTTTTTTTTTTGTTTTTATTATGGATACATCTTGCTACATTGTTCTCACATAATGTACCATCTCAACATGAATGATGTAACAAAGATTTTGTAAAAATATTCTGGTTTAAAAGTGTCCATGGAGTTTCTTGCCCGTTCTTCTCCATAGAGATCTACGCTAGGGAATGGGCAACTATAGTACTTTCGCAGTTTTTATGTCTTTTGACTGGGACTGTAGCTACATTTAATTTTCATCTCTGGTTCGACAATTCAAAAGAGCCTGTAACTGGTCTACTTGAAATAAATGCTTTGATTTTGACCTAATTCAGATACTTAAAGTAAACCTTTATTCTGGGATTTTTCACTCAATCCCACAAAAATAACCCGATAAAAACCCTATACAGGTGACATTTTCGGTCCATATTTTTTTTTTTTTTTTTTTTTTTTTCGGATGGGAAATCATCAAATAACCCCTCCCGCTCTGGGCGGAGCAGGAGGGAGTGTCAGACTTTTACTGACTAAAACCCATCCATGTTCCTTCATCGCCCTTTGTGTTCCGGGGCCACGGTATCTCTTTCGAATAGTCCCGCAACCCCGGCAGGCATCGGTCCTTACGGACCCCTTTCTTTTTGCTGACTCTCTTTGAGGCGCGCGTGGAACACGAACGCGCCGTCGACACGGCCTGTCGTCATGAGACGGACGGACGGCGAGCTAGCCCATAGCCCACCGTCCACAGGCCCGCGCCTAAGGTGGCCGGGGGCCACGTGGTGGTGGCCCCCGACGCCCGGGGCGTCTCCCGCGGCGGCCGGGACGTTGAGAGGTTCTCTCCCTCTCACGTTCCGCCACCTCCTTATCTAGCATTACTGCTTCGCAGAAGGAGGTGACGGCGTCCCATTCCGTCTCGCTCCGGACCATGGCTTGCACCAGGGCCGGACGCGAGAGGTCGCCGCCGCCGATCGCCGCTTCGAGGACACGGCGGTGCTCCGCCCACGCGGGGCACACCTCCACCGTGTGTTCCATCGTGTCCTCCGGTCGATCCTCACAATGGAAGCACCCGGGCGTTTCCTCCCGCCCGATTCGGTGCAGGAACCTCCCGAACACTCCGTGTCCGGTGAGGACCTGCGTCAGGCGGAAGGTGAGGACGCCGTGGCGTCTCTCAAGCCACTCCTCAAAGAGGGGACTTATCGCCACTATTGTGGCGTGCCCTACATTTTCGGTCCCTGATTATTATCTTTAGTCTCTCTGAGCCGCTCTGAGCCACATTCCGTTCAAAATTCCCGGAACACGGTTCGTACATTAATCATTGTACATCGGATTAGCAGATGAGAAAGTTTAAGCAGAACTAAGTTTAAGTCGTTATCTAACTTAATGAAATTAGTTGAAGTTCCAGTTGTAGATTACGCATATTGCCCTTATCGTTATGGCAACTTTTCGGATGGGTTAATATGAATTTTAAGTTGTTAGTTTCGGCGGTACTTAGTTCAAACGTGGCCTGACTATGTTGTGGTTGGGTTTCAGTGTAATCAGATCTAACTAATCGCACTAATGCGTCTACCTCAAGTAACTTGGAACAGGGCCGGAAGAGGTATTCTTCTCTCATTATGCTAATCAGCTGTGTGGTATCCGGCAGAGTAGAATAGAACCAACCCATTACACTCACGGGTGTCGTATAAGGCGACTAATGTCTGAGGCAGAACACCTTGCGCCTCCGTAGACCAGAGAATGGGCAGCAGCGTTTTCTGTTAGTCTTTCATCACTGCGATCTCCAATCCGCCTGCCATGCGTGGAGATTACGGCAAATTCCTCCCATCATGGGAGAGGCTTATGTCCAGCAGTGGACGTTATGTGCTGTTGTAGTATGCTAATCACCTCCCATCTCAGAATCGGACTGTCTTGTAAAAATACTAAATCCTCGCCAATGGTTTGCAACACCGAGGAGCTCGTGGCTAAATAATCACAGCTGCTCGGGTCGATCTATAGGTTAAGCCGTGCTTGCCTAGGTTGGTCTGTGGATGAGTGACCACCCATTACATACTGAGTTTATTCCGTGCCTCGAAAAGCCCGTTAAGCCGTTGTTCCCGGCTGTTATTTGTAGGTCTTTGACAGTCGTTAGGTAGTCAGAGGCCCAAAAAGTCTGACAACCAGTCTTTCCAAGGGGTATCGTATTACCCGGTACTAACTGGGTTGTGGAGGTCAGATAGGCATTCGCTCCATGTAAAACACTGGTATTCAGCTGCATCCGGTAAAACTGGAAGTCGACCCTAACATAGTTGGGAAAAGGCTAGGCAGATGATAGTTTGAAACACCTGAAATACGTCTAAGCACTACAATAGCTCGCTTGTCAGTGTGGCCACGAGCACGACGGTCGCGCCCGCGTTGGGCCCAGTCGCTAGGCTTGCAGTGAGGACGCACACAGAGGCCCATTGGGTGGCATAAAAACCCTAACACCAGGTTAGCCGCCACCCACGCGATAAAGAAAGAAGAAGACTATTGTACGGAGGGCAGGCTCTAGGAGTAAATGATACAACGAGTGCTCTTACAGTACTGCCTTTAATATAATAGAACATTGGTTTATAAAATGTAACTAGCGGCCCGTCCCGGCTTCTCACGGGTGGACATTTATTTTCCTCTAATTCCCCCGCCCCCCTTATAATTGTGAATGTCAAATAATAGACAAATAATTTGCAATAAAATAATATTGCGAGTATCAATTAAAATGTAAGCTATCCTATCTTTCAAGTTGGATCAAACTGCACACGGTGTGCAAATTTGATTTAAATCGGTTAAGTAGTTTAGGAGTCCATCGCGGACAAACAACGTGACACGTAATTTATATATATATTAAGATTACGGCTACTACCTCACACTATCACATGTCACGTTCTACCTCAGCTATTCCATTATAACTTGGAACGATTCATGGACGTCATTATTTTTATCCCAAAGCACGTTTTTACATCCTATCTTTTACCAAAAATATCGAGGTTCTCAAAATATTTATCTAAAAGCCATTTATCTCCAACATAACACTTTCCCATAAATAAAAACTGAGCACCATAAACATTATTATATGTTGGTTATTGCTCACTATATCGAGCGGCGCTCACAGGATATTACTTCATAAATCCACTCATTTCTCTATGGTCGTTACGTGAGAATCGGCCTTTATTGCGATCTGGCGCCCGTTTTGTGGTGTCGAGCATTCGAATATTATTATGTTATTTGGTTGTAATATGGATTAATGTCATGATGGCCCAGAGGTTAAAGCCTCGCCTTTCATGCATGAGGTTGTGGGTTCAAAACCGGGCAAGTAACTAATGACTTCTTCCATTCATATCTACTTTTTAAGTTAATCTTGGTCATCACAGACATCGGAAAAGGAAAACTTCGTGAAGAAACCTGGACTATTGCCAACCCGTTTTGAGCAAGCGTGGTGATTAATGCTCGTGCCTTCTCTGTGTGAGAAGAAGCTTTAGCCCAGCAGTGGGACAGTAATAGGCTGGTATTATTTATTTATATATGTTTATTCTTTCTTCTTGAAAAAAAGATTTCCTTTTTCATAATTTTCTAATTTTAAAATGTAAATTATGTGGAGTTGACAGGAGCCTGGTGGTGGAATGGCAGTCTACGTTCAGAGCTGAGAGCAGTAACACCTCTGAGAAGCTCCATATAAAAGTATTTGTAAAAGGGCAGTTACCCTTATTCTTCGGTTTTAAGTCGGCCTCTCTCCGTGCCGCACCCTCACGAAGAACACCTGGAAACCTTGATCCTTGAGCTACACAAGCCTGATGAAGATTTGATGCTCCTCGGCCCTCCTCCTACGGCCTGAGGATTGACGGTCCTCGGCCGTCCACCACCGTCTGAAGACGGATGCCCTCGGCCCTCCTCCTACGGCCTGAGGATTGACGGTCCTCGGTCGTCCACCACCGTCTGAAGACAGATGCCCTCGGCCCTTCTCTACGGCCTGAGAGTTGATGGTTCCTCGGTCCTCCTCCACAGTCTGAAGACGGACGTTCTTCAGTTATTTATTCCATTCTGCGTTTCATCTTCAGTACTTTCCGCCAGCTTCACTGGCATTAGTAATTAAGTAGCTCCAGCCTTTAGATTATCTTTGTTAATAAATTCTTATAACTCGTCCCCTTTATTTCTTTTAACAGTGCTCCCCTCCAGACTGAAAGTTAGGTAGGTGAGTGCTCAGTGACCTTACAGTTTTGTGGATCCTATCCAGGAAAATGTAACGTTACAGACTGTATTATCCGAATTAGCCCTGGATAGAGAAAACTGGAAGTCATGGGGGGAGGCCTTTGCCCAGCAGTGGGATGACGCAGGCTAACAGTATCAGTATCAGTATCAGTTTATTCTTTCTTCTTATTCGGTAAGCTCTTGACAGAGCGGTCGTGATCGTTAAGTACTCGTAGCAGTATTGGAAGGGGCAGATGTGATGCACTTCACGACATTTCACCACCGCTGCCTGCTAGAGGTCATCTTGCTGCATTCGTTAATTGAACCCCCAATGGCAGACTTGATCAGGTCAGTCCAACGCGTGAGTGACCTTCCGCGCGGTCTAGTGCCTTCTACTTTCCCTTGAACGACAAGGCGTTCTATGGACTGATTGTCACGCCGGGAAACATGTCCGAAAAATGTCAGGATGCGAGATTGTACTATCGAGAACAGTAACAATAAGTTAATTAGACAATGGGAAATAATGTGCTGGAGATGCTTGTCAGTAGATGACTTGAGAGTTTGATTCTGAAGGAGTCAATGGACGGTCACCTATCCATTGACCGACCTGGGCAAGCGTAGCTTCTTGACCGTTTTCGATCTCGGTGGGCAATCTTTGCGGAGATTAGCCATTGGCGCGGGAGATATTCTAATGCACAAGTGTGTGCGCAGGCACATATATGTGCACTCTCTCTTCTCTCACTCTCATTATAGTCCGACGGGACGGCTATCCAACATAACCGGGGAAAAATCAGGCGCACGACCAACGGCTTCCAAACTCCGGGCTGCTACTGAGAAATTCCCAAATGAAAAAACTTAATAGTGTTATTGGGTTTTTGCCTGACCTGGAAATTGAACCCAGAGCCCCACACTCAGCAGTCACGACCGCGAGACCAACGGAGCAGTCAACCGAAATACAGAGACGCTAAAGTAGCTCAGTGTACGGGGTTAGTTTGCAATGACCAGCCGAAATTTAAAATTAAGATCTAGATATCAAACCAAAAGTGCATGTTAAATATTATTGTCGAAAAATATAAAATAAAATAATAGCAATGATTTGAAAGTGTCCAAAAATTTCCTTAATCATAAACCTAGTGGGATTCAATGCATTTGTGTGCGTGCATGCTCCGCTAAATGTATGTGTGTGCTAACTGCTACCTATCTAGGCTGTTGAACTGAATTGTGCTGTTGTAATATCCACACTTTTGCTTTTTAGTGGTGGACAGGAATGAAATTTTATTTTTTTATTTTTTCTGTGTATCGAAAATATTATCGATTCTAAACCATTTCTGAAAATTTGGCCGGTCATCGAAAACTAACCTTGTATAAATAAAACATACACTCAGTAAATAAGTTTCCTACGTCTAGTCTAGATACAAAACTAGATCTAGGAGAACTTGTCTATGCCCCGTAGTTCCCAACTTCGAATTTGTTTCTGAAGTCAATAAATAAACTTCTAACTGCTCTGTTGTGCGGAACTTGAAACCACGAAGTTGCTGACATCAGACTTAAAAACATACTTCATATTAAAATTTATCATTTTATTAGGGTTCCGTACCCAAAAGGGTCAAAACGGGACCCCATTACTAAGACTCCACTGTCCGTCTGTCTGTCACCAAGCTATCTCATGAACCGTGATAGCTAGACAATTGAAATTTGCACAGATGATGTATTTCTGTTGCCGCTATAACAAAAAATACAAAAATCAGAAGAAAATAAATATTTAAGGGGGCTCCCATACAACAAACGTGATTATTTTCCGTTTCTTCTAATGTTGTATAGATAATGGGTCGGCACCCTTCGTGCGCGAGTCCGACTCACACTTGGCCGGTTTTTTATTTCTGATTTAAAATAGTAATTACCTTTTAAGTATTGAGGTGAGGATAAGGCTAAATAATAACTAGCACACGGGTCAATCTTCAAGGTAGCAACGCTTGTCAAAGTTTATGGATACGTTACGAGACCCCTACGTGCCCTGAAAAGAACTACAGGCTTCAGCTGCATCCGGTTGGACAGGAAATCGACCACAACTTATTTGAAAAGGGCTAGACGGATGATGATGACCTACCTATGTATCAGGAGGATATGGTGACTTCTGTTTATTTATTTATTTATTTATTTATCACAAAATCCACAGCTCTTTACAATCTTAACCTAAACTATTCTAACTAATCCTACAGCCAATTAAGGATTTACAATTTAACATCATAGCAAAGAATACAGCGTGTGAGAGTGTGTGTCCCTGAGGAGTTAAAGTGGGTGTGTGAGTATGTTATAACGGTGTGTGTGTGTGTGTGTGTGTGTGTGTTGATTGTCTGTATACCTTCTGAACAAGCCTACTTTTTTATTTATTTCGTTTGGATGCGTTGGTCAGTTCGTCACATACTGACGTTATTAATTGTTTCCTAAACATACCTTTTTTAGTATTAAATATATCGAGATGAGAAAATCTTTTATTATAATTACTTAGCGTCCTACCAATGACTGAATTTTGAGCGTAGTTTGTACTACTGTGTGGTACTTCGAATAACTGCGTGTGCCTAGTCCGTCGAGACGGAGCACTTAATCTTGTAACTAAATTATTTAAAACAGTACTGTCAATATTCCCACTACAAATATTATAAAGAAATAGCATGTCCAGAATCATACGCCTGTTCTCGAGTGGCAGCATATTATGATGTTTACATGATAGCAGATAATCTGCAGATCTGAAACCACTGCGATAGTTAATGTATTTAACAAATTTAGATTGTATTGATTCTATCTGCTGTATATAAACCAAGTAGTGCGGATTCCAGATATTACTGCAGTATTCTAAAATACTGCGTATGTACGCAAAATAAAGTACCTTGATGCAATTTATATCAGTAAATAATTTACATGTACGCATAATAAATCCTAGGATTTTGTTGTTTTTTGTGTTTTTTGTCCTAGGTTTTTGTGTTTTTGTTTTCTGTTCATCCGATGGGCCGCTTAGTCGATTGTTACTCGATAAAACAAACTACCAGTCAAGTATGAGTCTGACTCTTGCACTATTTAATTGGCTGCGTAAGTTATTAGGTTCGTACGTAAACGAGTTAGTGATTAACTAACTATGGTATAGAGCGTATGTGTGTCATATTAAGGAAACAAAGTGACTTTCTACCAACGAAAACGATGATGGGAAAGTTGATTAACGTAGTTACATTACATGTAACTGTGAAAAAAAAACGATTATTATTGTTTGACTAAGCCTGTTTGGTTAGCACCCTTTCAGAACCCCAAAATCAGACAGTTGCTTCCCTAAACAATAAATATAAAAGTATTATTTTTCTTTTAGTTTTCCCCTCCCCTGGTAGTTTCTGTAGACCTATCAGTTTATGTCAGGTGAGAGAGATTGATAGTGAGAAAAATAAATAAAACAATAGAGACTGAAACCACGAAGATAATTCTTAGTGTTTATTGTGTTTGCGTGACCTTGGGGTTGGCCTCTAGACCACCATTTTTTTCTTTTAGCGTGAGGTTAGTGCCTAACCTACCCGCTTAGCATGAACGCCGTAGAAACGAAAGAGAATCGACAAATCTTTTGTTCATCTGTCATTTTGTCGATTCTCTTTCGTTTCTACGGCGTTCATGCTAAGCGGGCTGGTGTCAGAGTTTCTAAACCACCATGGGCCTCTGACTTGGCTTAACATAATTATATAAATAAATAATATCTCTCAGGCGCATCTGCTTTCCTCACGATGTTTTCCTTCACCGAAGCAAGTGATAATTATACAATACGCACTGAATCTGAAAAATCAGAGGCCTTGGGTTCGAACTCGAGACCTATGACTTGGCAGTCCGACGTTCACACCACCGTTAATCGAATACAGCTGAAAATGACAACAGTATAATATAGCGCACAACGTTAAAGACTTGCTTTTTAATATAAATTAACGTCTCTAAACTACTAAAACACACTGAAAAAAACCTATTAAAAATAACGAAATACCACCTTTTTACGTAACATAACATAATCACCTTTTAATAGCTTCTATCTACCCAAAATCTAACTCAAATTGAAATATCGCAAACAAACACAGTCCAATTGATTACCCATTCACTAGAAACAGCAAAAACAAACAGAAAAACATACATTTCGAAGAACAAACAACAAAATCAAACGTTGGAAAAACAATAAAACTCAAAACAAACAGAATTAAAACTAACATTGACCGATTTGAAACTATCGATCGAAATGATAGACTACAACGCAATTATAAAGAAAATATCAACGTATTCATAATTAAGGTGAAGAAAACGCCAGGTGTTGTAGCACCTGTTAGTTCCCATTGACCAAGCGTCGCCATTGGAGGGAACAAAACACACGTCATCGCAGAAAATACTGATGACACTGAATTTCAAAGTCGATCATTTACTCCTCAGAAAGTGTTAAGACATCACGTTCCCGTTATCTTTACGAAAAATGGGATCAATGTTTACGCTATTTTAATCGAAGGATAAATTTTGGTTTTTTCGGAAAGGATATATCGGAAATAATTCAAGGTAATGTGGTGAAATTGTTTTATTTAGAGTTTTGAGTTAGAAGAAGACAATATTTAGGTGCCTATTTTAATAATAAAAAAAAAAACAATTTTAGTTTCAAAATGATAAACCAAGAAGATGACAGCATTGGAAGGAACCTAATGAGTTAATGCGTTAATCGATTAATTTATTTCAAGGTTGCGAAATTGCGTTGCTTTCAATGAAAATAATTATGCAATGACACAGTTTTCTAGGAAATGACTTGTTTCTAGTGTGCAGTAAGCAAAATCTCACTTTTTATATCAAAAACTTGTTCTTTAGTCGAAAAACAGTAAATATTGGTATGAATTACATCGTTAAGGTTTTCAGAAAGAGATTTTGTGTGTTTTTGTGAATTACAAAATCCCTAGATACTATGTTTAGTTCCACTATTGAACGTCCGCAAGAATTGAAGAGACCAGAGATCCAAAAAGAAAGCAAAGTGAAATTCAATCAGCAAAAACAAAGGAAGATTAAAAAATGTGATGGTTACCTTATATGAATTCTGCTGAAAGTTATTGTAGGAATTCGAAACGCTTTAAAACTGATTGAAATCATCAGGTTCCCCAGTGTAATTATTACTGCTGCATAAGCTGAATTTGAAGAAATTAATATAATGGAAGTCCTTACTGACGAAGCTAATAAAGATAGAAACATCGAACAGAATTTAGACAAAGATTTAATTTCAGATGATGACCAAAGTGAAGGCCCAGGGCCTGGTGTCAGACTTGATGCCCAACATCAAGTTGATGCAGGCAGCCGGGCACTTTCTCTTCAACTATCACTCAGGTAAAATTTTTATTACTATTCCTTATGCCATAAGAATTTGTTCTATTCAAAATTGTTCTATTCTAAACGTAATACCAAATATAAAATTTTACTCTTGAAACAGCTGAAAACGAAACGTTAAATACAAATGTAGGTGTACTCATAGAAAATAATGTAACAGTATTTTGCCAAGATCGTTTTACGTCTATCTGTGTCATAACAAGATCATAAAAAGTTATTACCGAAGGCCAACATTTGAAAATAATGCTCTCAGTACTTTGTGGAGTTTCGTTGTTAAAACCTTCGAGACTTTTGGAAACAGGTTATATTTTTAGCCGTATTATTTCTATTAGTGGATTTATTTTTTTAAGTCCCGGTACGGTTTCTTTCTTTATCAACTTCTTCGAAAAGGCGAAAGCTTTTGAATATATATATTTTCAATGTATTTTATGGATTGACTTTATTTTTACTTGATTATTTTTTCTTAGTAAGTAATGCTCAGACTTTTAGGTTCGAGTGTACGTAACGGGGCACTGGGAAAAAAAGATACAAAAATTTATCCAATAAAGTGTTATTTTTACGCAAATCGTTTACTCAAACACGGTTTAAAACTAAAGTTATATTGTCAGTTACGGGATATTTTCATCTTCCGTGATTGTTCATTGACTCCTGATATATTTTGACTTTCTTGCCATATCTAAGAGGAGTAACGGATAAGATAGTTCGTTTACTGAGTAAATACTCGGTTAAGACCGTATTTACTCCTCATGAGAAAATTGCGCAAAGTCCGCGTTCCCCGAAGGTTAAGATCCCGTTTGAACGTCCTGGGGTGTACAAAATTGACTGCAGTTGCGGCAGTTCATACATCGGTCAAACGAAGCGGGTTCGCTTCGTTTGTTGTTATCTCATGCCGCATCAAGGAACACATAAAGGCGAAAAACAAGGATGAGCAAAAATCTGCCATAGCTGAGCATCTACTGCAGTCAGGGACCAATCACTGGATCGAATTTCATTTTTTATATACTATTGCAATATTATTTTGTCTAAGGACAAACAACACTTACCTAGGCTGACAAGAGAAGCAATTGAAATAAGAAAAAATCAAAAATTCAATCGAGAGGATGGCTTCAAATTGTCTAGTACGTGGAATCCAGTTTTGAGTTTGCTCAAAAGTAGCAACCGGCATCATAATAAGCACTCCAGAAAACCTGGTGATACTGTGTGTTTTGTCGTGACTTAGTGTCGAGTTCCAATAGTGCGCGAGTTCCGTAGTAGACAGATTTGTCTGCTCTTAACAATTTATTTTCCATCCACCCGCATTCTCCAGTCAACCCGCGATCATGGCGCTTGCAACAGCGTCGAAATATCGGGAGCTCAAAATAATGAACAATCACGGAAGATATCCCCTAAGTGACAATATAAGTTTAAATCGTTTATTTTCTCGATTCTATCGTAAAACACTTAAATGTAAGGCTAAAAATGTCTTGGTGTTTTTTGTCTCCGAGTAACCGTTTGTCGTAAAAACGATGTCGAAGGAATTCTGTACACTCCGACCACATAGGTTAGGTAAGGTTAGAACTGCGAGCCGAGCGAGCGTAGCGAGCGGTGCAGCGGCCGGCGAGCGCTACCTCGAAATTGGTCGCAGTAAAAAAACAGTGACCCCTTTCCTATCCACTGACCGGCTTTTCTTTGTGAGACGCAGTACAATAGCACCTTAGGCCAAGGAAAACTATTATACTTGTATAATAGTTATGTTTATATTTGGCAATGTCCATGATGCATTTTGGTTTAGTGGGTGTACTTTATCAAATTTTAGAAACACAAAAATAGTAGATTATGCACCGAGGGGCTAAAGTTGTGTCTTATGTCACGGGCGTCATATTGAATCTCGAGCACAATGAAGGATTCGGGATTTAACTGCCGAGCGCAGCGAGGGAGTTAAGAGTTTAACTCACGAGCGAAGCGAGGGAGTTAATACAAGAATCCTGAATGCAGCGAGGGATTCAAGCTAGCCCAAGGCAAAGACACCTTTAGCCCAGAGGAGGATACTCTACTTTTTACACCTACTGTGAGAAAATAATAGCCATAGTACGAAAAACGAAGTATTTATTAAATAGACAAACAGAATAACATATTTGTTGATAAATTTAAAGTTTAAATGTCAAAAGTTCGCCCCTTTATTGTGTCTACCAATAAGTAGCCAAGACACGACCAATTCGATTTAAAAAAAAGTCTTCTACGGTTTTGTCGTGTGTGTCTATTGATATCACTCTCATTGAAGTGGCGTTTGTGTAAACTAAGCTTTATACAGGGCTGGTAGAATGGTTTTGGATGATTGGCTGTATGCATTTTGAATTTAGAACGTCATTGGAGACGCTCGTAAAAGAGTATTTTTGATAAAATGTGATAAATCCACTGTGGTTTTATTATGTATTTATTTATTCACAAAATCCACAGCAATCTTAGCGCAGTTTACTTAAAATAAATTAACTAATGTTACAGCCAATTGCTATTACGGTATTACGGCGCGGTACGGTATTTGTTATTATTAATGCCAGTTTTAATGTTATTCCATTCCTTTAAAAAAATGGTTCGTAGTTATCTAATTATTCTTACAATATTATGTCTTCGAAAACATGGCAACGATATGAAGAAGCAGTCGTTATGATTTTGTAGGAAATCGAGAATATCATCCATACGTAGTAGGGGTATCGAGAATAGCTTTCCTCTTTCTGGCACCAAAGGGTGTTTGTTAGTACTATACTGCCAATTTAGCTGAGCATGTGAGATTCGAAATTCAAATCACATTATTGACCAGCGGGTCATAATGAAATCCAGTACAACATTATTGACCGGCTGTGCCCCCGGCCACTAATGACTCACTTTAGGTTAAGGTTGCTTGACATATAATTTGACATTTTCGAGCAGGTGGTGTGAAAAAATCATTAAAACATTTCTTAGCGTGCAACCAATATATGAACTTAGACGAATCAGTGTGTAAGGATCGTAGTAGGTGGAGTTTTGTATTTTCTGAAACACTCCCGTGTTTATGTATGAATATGCCTTCAACTTGTTTACTTAAACCTCTGTACAGAAAATGCTGGGATGTCAAATCTCCTCCGCAAGATCTACGCCAGCGCGCACGCCATCCTCATCTTCATCCACTTCGCGTGCATGGGTGTGAACATGGCGCAGTACTCCGACGAGGTCAACGAGCTCACGGCTAACACTATCACTGTTCTCTTCTTCACACATACCATCATCAAGCTCGTCTTCTTTGCTTTGAACTCGAAGAGCTTTTACAGGTGAGTTGTTTTTTGTTTTATTAATGACTAGCGGACGTCACGCGGCTTCACCCGCGTAGTTCCCGTTTCCGTGAGAGTACGGGAATAAAATATAGCCTATGTTACTCAGTAAAGACGTGACTTTTTAATGGTGAAAGAATTGTTGATATCGGCGCAGAAGTTTTTGAGTTTATTCATTACAAATATACACACAAAAATACAAATCTTTCATCTTTATAATATTAGTGTAGATGATTTCCACCAAACGGCTCGCATAGCATCGGTTTGGAATGGATTTTACAATCTTTAAACGATATTCAATCGAGTAGACAGTATTTAAAGTCTATATTACTAAGCCGCGCACAGCAGCCTGACAGCGAGCGTCTTCCGCGACACCGATCGTAGCCGAAAGTATGCTGCGATGCGCGATCGGCTCCGTTTGCCTGGAGTGAAACTATTTGACTAGGCGCAGAAACGGATACGTACGCAAGCGACGGGACGGAGCCAGTCGTATGATGATCATAATTGATCATAACCTGCCGGACGTGATTAGCTGTCGCCGCATCCGTTCGTATCCTTTCCTATCCGATGCGGAAATCATCCTAAAGTCGATTTGTTGGAATAGTCACACGGTGGGTGACGGGCGTCGCAACCGAGACAGATCCAAGACACCAGCGTGGCGATTTAGACTCAACCAATTTAAAAAAAAAATATCCAATTGGCAGGAGAAGACAAAACATAAGGAAGATTGAAAAGGCAAAGAAGGCCTTTGCCCAACAGTGACGCAGGAAAAAAAAGTGGATTTACTTAAATGCAAAAGCAGAATCGCTAAAAAGTTAGATCGGGTTATAGATGCTGCACAGCTGCACAGCATAATAGGGATGATTTTTGGCTAAAAAAATATGATTCTGTTTAGTCCGTCAGTTATATCATCTAAAAATATTGGAGACGTGTTTTTTGTTTTATCAAATGAATAAAATTGACGAAGATAAAACGCGTCAAAGATCATGAGTGGGGGCTTGTGACGTCACTTTCCGGTAAAAAATGTGCCGTCACACGAGTTTTCGATGCACTGTATCGTGTTCATTTTTTGTTTACGTGAAAAAATAATAAATGTGTCCAAATTTTTTTGGAAATCTATCTGACGGACTAATTAGATTTTTTTTTTTCTGACGGACTAATTAGTTTTTTTTTGTCATCTACCTTATTGTCGCCTACCGGTGGGATGTCCTCAGCATGAATTTTTTCAACACCAAGATCACGCATCTCAAGTAGACCACATCGAAGGGTCGCTTCTCGAAGTCAAGACCAGCCAAAAAGTATAAATAAACAGCACCCCTAGCCAAGTTGACAATCTACAATCGTTAACGCTAGTAGAAAACTATTCAAATGAATGGGAATGACATCCTCTCAACGTTAAATCACGTGATCAACACAAACGAATAGAAAATTCGTAGACAAGTTTACATCGTTCAAAATGATAGAATAGAATGTTATCGTTTCTACAATGTTGATCGCTAAACTCTTTGGTCCCCATAGACTAAAATGTAGGTTTTTTCTACAGACATTAGAGAACGAGCGATAGACTCAGTCATGTCAACTTAGCTACCAATTTAGCGCTTTCTACAATCGCTTACGCCGAGGCGTTTACGATTGTAGAAAGAAAATCGATACTAAACGTTTGTAACTTGGCTAGGGGTGCAGGTCTGCACGTGTTTTAATTTTATCTTAATTCCTTCAACCGTATATGCGTGCGGAGATTCAATTGCACCACAAACAGTGTAGGTACGTATATAGTTATCTAGCATAGATGTGTGTGTGTTCGATAATTGACCCACGGGATCATACTAACGGTATAAAAAATATCCTATGTAATCATCCAGATCATAAACTATCTGTGTGCGATATTTCTTCCAAATCTGTTTGGTAGTTTTTGCGTGAAAGAGTAACAAACATACATACATACGCACACCCGTACAAACTTTCATCTTTAGAATTAGTGTGATAAAATATTGTCAAGTTATTAAATGTAAATGCATACCTGCCAGTAAAAAAACAGCGTTGTTAGCTCAAATTGAAAAACAAAAATTTATTCAATTCTATTTATGTCCTGAAAATATGGTTGTATAATTGAATATTTTTGTTTTTCAATTCTAACCTTCAAAATTTTAAACAAGAACAATTGAAATGGAACATTTGAATGAAACATTTCAATTGTTTTTGGTATTTTAGATGGTAAATAATTTAATTTTTGTTGAGCTTCATTATGGTTTTAAAACAGTGGTTTTATACAATAATAAATAAATATGATGACTTTAAATAGCATTTTCTACCACTACCAAGAAACTTAATTTAAAAGTTAAATAATTCTAGAAACGTTTATCTAAGTTTGTTTCAGTCAGAGTGCACTGATTAAATAAAATCATTTTTTTAGAGTTTTTCTAAAAATTCTGGTTAAAAACATAAAATGAGTATTTTTGTAACTACACCTTTGTTTAAACATAGAATCAATATTCAAATCAAACAATAAAAATAATACTTTAGGAAAATGAACGCCTCTTTTGTTCACAATATTTTAATTACTTCATTCACTCAAGGAATTTCAATTCCGGTCGCTGAAAGAAGCAAACATTATTTTCGCAAATAAATTAATTCATTTCCTACTGTTTCTTTTGCTGTCATTTTCGAAGTAACTTAAATAATAATTTATTTCTCTTTTACTTTTTTAAGTGAACTGGAGTGCTATTTATTCGAGAGCTTAATTGCAACGAGCAAAAATAAGTTCGTTATTGAAAAAATCATTTTCATTGTGATTTATTTTAATTGAGTTATGTGAGTAGACATTACTGATCTGTTTTTAATTTTGTTTCAAAAGTCTTTATCATTTTAAAGTTCGGTTGTTGTCTCATTAATTGTTAAAATGCAATTAGATCACAATATCTGCATGTTGGAGGAGCTCGTGGCTAAATAATAACAGCCACTTGAGTCGATCTTCAAGGTTAAGCCGCGCTTGCCAAGGTCAGTCTGTGGATGGGTGACCATCATACATACCGAGTTTCCTCGGTGCAGTGGTGCCTTGGAAATTACGTAAAGACGTTGGTTAGAATAAATAAATAAAATAGTACCTACACCCGCATTTTTCGCCAGATATAGATAATAATATGTACTATTAATAAGAGGAGCAAGCCGATTGACATCAACCGGGCGCAAACTTTGTGGCTGCTATTGAGAAATTACTGAAAAAAAAAACAATAACAACCCAACCCAGCCCAACCTCATTGCTCAACAGTCGTAGTTACCACTAGACGAAAGATGCAGTCAAATAATATTCAAAATGAGAACAAAAATTACGATTTGTAAACTCAATGAGCTGGACACAGAGTGCTTGCGCCCAATTTTAATTTAACAAACAAAACAAAGGATTTGAAAACTTGAGTGATTTTAATTTGGAATTTCATTCGCTTTTATTACGAATACAATGTTTTTAATAAACATTGTTTGCAATAGGTATTTTGTTTGGTTTATTTTTGGAATTTCAATTGTTTTTGTTGTTGCCATGATGGAATGTTTTTATTAATCATGTGATGAAAGTTTTGAAGTAATCGAAAAGTACAAATTATGGTTTGGTTGGACAAACAATTTGTTTGTTTGTTATTGTGCTATTTTTCATTTTACTGTCGACCAAATGAAAACAAGGTTTGGGCATATTAAGTTTTATTTGAACAAAATAAAAGCGAATTGTGGCGAAATTAAGTCGATGAAGTGCTTGTGGTTAAGCCGTGCTTGCCTAGGTTGGTCTGTGGATGGGTGACCACCCTTACATACCGAGTTTCCTCCGTGCCTCGGAAAGCTCGTCAAGCAGTTGGTCCCGGCTGTCATTTGTGGATCTTTGACAGTCGTTAGGTAGTCAGCGGCGCAAGAAGTCTGACAACCAGTCTTACCAAGGGGTACAGTATTACCCAGTACTAACTGGGTTGACGGGTTGTGGAAGCCAGATAGGCAGTCGCTCTATGTAAAATACTGGTATTCAGCTGCATCAGGTTATCGAAGCCGGCCCTAATATAGTTGGGAAAAGACTAGATGATGGAAAGCGAATTGTATCAGATTTTATTTGTTTGTTCCTTGATTTTCGAATCCTTCGTTCTCTTGTTTCGTAAATCTTAAACACTAAAAATAGGTGAATTTTGGCATTTTATATTAATGTCGCAGGTCTGATGATGGAAATTTATATTCTTCAATAACTAACAAAGTAAGATTAATCTGAAATAAACATAAATATCTTTCTAAAATGATTCATTTTAAATAGCGAACCTTTTCAATCTAAAAAGAATAAGTACTTAAAATTTAAAGATTGAAAATGGAACGTCGTGGCTAGAGATTTGAAAAAAGAACCTCTTAGGTTTCCTTTTGTATTGTAAAGGAATATTTTAAACTACCTGAACGTTTGAATTTTCTTTTAGAAGTTTGAAATGTTCGATTTTCAAATCTTTTCGTTTGAAATTGAGTCACGATTCTTAGGAAATGTGAAGTCTTGCTTTAAAATAAGCAATTTATTTTACTGGTCAGTTGGAAAGTTAAAACTACTGGAGCTTGAAACCTACTACCTACTGAAGTACTTCAATAATCGTTTGTTAATAATACCGGTAATAAGGCAAAGTAAGAAAATAATGGTTTGAGCATTAATAACCTTTCAGTTCAGACGTGAATTTAAAATAAAGCAAAAAATTATGTTAATATATTTATGTTTATTATATTGTTAGTAAAATTAATAATAGTGTAACGGCTGAAAAAAACTAGTGCCGACCGACCGCAACTAATTGTTTCTAAAGAAAAGCACGCATGCGTCACATAAGTTGACTTCTACAATCAAAAATTTAAAAAATCTAAATGTTTTAATATTTTGTTGAACAAGTTTCAAGTACCTGATACCAATAACTAAACATTTCAGATATCGCATGTAGGTAATAGATTATGTAATAGCAAAATAAAATACATATGTAATACGTAAGTCAGCTGCTAGCTCCCACGTAGGTGAGTCGTAGAATGAAGACCTAACAGCCTATTACAACTTCCTCAAACTAATCATTTATTCTGAATGGACTAGAATAATAAAGTAGTTTCTAACTATTGACTAAAACAGTTATTTGATCGAAAACTAGGTCACTTTTTGCGGCCACTAGAAGTTGGATTAACAGAAACATCACACTATAATCATACTAATCATAATTATAAAGGCGAAAGTTTGTATGTATGTGTGTTACTCTTTCACACAAAAACTACTAAACGGATTTGGATGAAATTTAGCACACAGATAGTTTTTAACCTGGATTAATTTTTCTCCTTTCCCCTAGGACCCTGGCAGTATGGAACCAGTCAAATAGCCATCCTTTGTTCACGGAGTCGGATGCTCGCTACCACCAGATTGCGCTGACCAAGATGAGGAGATTGCTGTACTTCATCTGTGGAATGACTTGCTTGTCTGTTGTCAGTAAGTAGTACTTTTTCAGAAGAAGAAGAAAAAGTAGAACTTATCAGAAATACGTCGTCATAGTGAATAGACCATCAAAGTGAATAAGTTTTCAAAATAAATCAGCTGTTACATTCGAAACTTGAATATTTACTCGATTCATGAACCATGGAGAAAAGTTGTTTAGCTTGGTGGTTTGTGTCACACAGTTCGGACACACGCTGAGGTACCCGATATAATTATTGTGGATTGTATTTTTCATTATAACTTTATAAGTTTGAAAGTTTGAAAGGGTTTAGTAATTTCAAGGAAAAATATGGGGTATTAAAGAAAATAAGAATTATTTTTGAATTTCCAGAAATGTTTGATTAAAAAACAAGGCATAGCTTCTTAATTTAGGCTAATAAATAGCTTCAAAGATGGTTTATGACAGCAGTTCTCAAATTCTGGGTAATGATCATAAGCATCAGAAATACCGAAATAACACAACACCATAAATTACGAGTCAAGCAAGGAAATTACCAAAATAGCAGCAAGTTTCCTCGAACACAATTCAAACAATAATACCAGGGAAGCATGGATGCAAACGACATTACCGCAACCACGCAAGCAATGGCACGCTCTAATGCACCCGTTATTGTTTGACCGCCGACTTTATCACATTACCTAGATTCAGACTGCTATGTACTAGGCAAACATACTGTGGTCGGAGCTTGCTTATGTTAGTCTAATTTAGTAGCCCATTCAAGCCTTTGGACCATTAATGTCCAACCACAATGTGGTAGGCAATATGGTGTAGGAATTTAAGCTTGGTTAGCGAAATTATGTTTGTATTTCAATGTGCAATGGCGATACCAGATTCTGGGCTGAGAAGTTTATTAGAATAAATGGAACTTTTACAGTAAAATACCTGTAAACGAAGTCGATTATGTTTTATTGCGAAAAAGAAAAATTGGTCCCTAATTGTAGAGGGTTTATTGTCGGAAGAAGCAGATAATTTAATTTAATTTGTTGGTCAATAAAAACCCTCCTTCATAACCTGATCCTCGGAATTTAAATTTATCATTCTTGTCCCACGATGGGCGCCATTCCCACATGATATCAAAATACAAAACTTTTACTACTAATGAAATGCCTCATCGGAGATTTCATATCAAAACATTAAACACTAGGATATGTACCAGGAATACATGTAAACAAAGCATCGTTTCTAGTCCCAGGTCGGGCGCCAATAAAAAACTGTCCCAACAATAATGTTTGCTTTCCTTGAATTTATGCTTTTATCAAAAGAAACCAAGGTGCTCTAATATTACGTAATATGTTTAAAATTTACAGTAGCTCCTTCACTTACCCTCTTACCGCTTAACGTATGGTCCTCTTGAGAATAGCATCTGTCTTGCTCCGTGAAAAGTAATGTATTCCCTTCTTTAAACATTTAAGAAGACTTCCTGCTGCTCCTGGGATCTTAATGGCCTCTGTGCGCAAGGAATGTGTTGTTTGGAATCAGGCGTAACTTTACTGTTAAATAGGATTTCTCAATCACGAACAGTCAGCAGTTGCGGCCTAGTGATATTGACGGTGGCCCCGTCTTACATACGTTGTGGGTTCGAAGCCCCCTCAAAGAGAAAAGGCCTGTACTCGTATGCCAGTTCAATAAGCTATTATACTTATATATACGGTCCTGGTTTTATACTGACTGCTTGACCACTCGAGATTGAAACAAACTCTCATATTACAAATCAGAATATTAAGTTTCCAAAACTAAAGATAGATACCAGGTAAGCGCAATATTTTAAATGTGAACGTAATATTACATTTTCCCTTCCTTAGGCTGGATTACTCTGACATTCTTTGGGGAGTCAGTCCGCCTGATCACAAACAAGGAGACCAACGAGACACTGACGGAGATTGCCCCTCGTCTACCTCTGAAAGCCTGGTACCCGTTCAACGCCATGAGTGGTACCATGTATATTGTCGCCTTCGCTTTTCAGGTGCGTAACTGTTTTATTTTGTGTCAAGATCGAGATCCAGTCACCGTCAGAATTACGTCATTTTATAAAAACTGGGGCCCTACTCCTTAACGCTTCGTCCATATATTCGGATCTATCCGTCTCTCTCACTTAAACTCGTCTGCAGACGTGCGCTAGATAGACGGATAGATCCGAATATACGGACGAAGCGTTAGAGAGGTTGGAAAAAGCTGAAAGAAAGAAAAGAAAAAAAATAAGAAGACGTTTCTTTAGAGTGTAAGTCTGTCCGTCTGTCTATCAGCGGGCTGTATCTCATGATCCGTAATAGGTAGACAGTTGAAATTCATAGAATGTGTATTTCTGTTGCCGCTAAAACAACAAAATAATAAAAATTAAAGGGGGCTCCTCTACTACGATACTACGGACCCCTTCATGCGCGAGTCCGACTCGCACTTGGCCGGTTTCATTCTAAGCTTGTTTTGGAAAAAAAATAACTCGTTCAATCTTTTGTCAATCAAAAGAGTGTCCATGGAGTTTCTTGCCCGTTCTTCTCCATAGAGATCTAAGCTAGGGAATGGGCACTACAATACTTTCACAGTTTTTATGTCTTGTGACTGAGACTGTAGCTACATTTAATTTTCATCTTTGTTTCGACATTTAAAAGTGCCTGAGGTAACAGGCTTACTTGAAATAAATGCTTTGATTTTGATTGATTGTTTGATTTTGTCATTTTCAATTCTTCCAATAGGTCTACTGGCTCCTCTTCTCAATGGCTATCGCAAACCTAATGGACGTCATGTTCTGCTCCTGGCTAATCTTCGCGTGTGAGCAGCTTCAGCATTTGAAGGCCATCATGAAACCACTCATGGAGCTGAGTGCTTCATTGGATACTTACAGGCCGAACACTGCTGAGCTGTTTAGAGCTTCTTCTACTGGTAAGACCAAAGTCTTTAACTGAATTAAGATTATTTCAGTTTGCTAAAATTTTCTTCACGGGCGATGATTTAAGATCAACGCATTGGTGTACTGCACCGGATCAGCATCGCTTCATATCGAGCTGCCTTGGATTTTTTGTATGCAAATTCATGGGTGTCTCAATGCACACTTGTATACACCGTAATGGCGTCGCCTCGAATAAAAAAAAAAAGAAAAGTAAAAATGAGGTGAAGTGATGCCGAATGCTGATCTGGCTCAGTGCTTATTATGAACTTTATACACGAATAAGTCAGTATTAAAATCATGAAACTTTAAAATACAACACAGCTTCACCACTTTCCTTAGAACCAAAAAAGGCAAAGTAGTTGTAAGTTTTATGAATGCTTTTATTTTTATAGGTATAAAACTGGGCCTAGATAAAAAAAAAACAATCGGGATATCTTCCGTGATTATTGTTTATTTTTGAGCTCCCGACATTGTGAACCTTGAAAGCTTAAAACAGTGTTTAAAAAACAGTCGGTTTCAAAGCGTTTCGTATTATTTACAACGATTTTTAACAGGATTAACAGCTTATTCGGTAGCATATTGTAAATTTGTTCTAATTTTCACAGAATGTGTATTTTTTTTGCCGCAATAACAACAAATATTAAAAATAAAATAAAATTTAATGGGGGCTCCCCTTCTACGATGGTACGGAAACCCTTCATACGCGAGTACGACTCGCATTTGGCCGGTTTTTTTTAGACCCTCGTTTCTACAGGATTACTATGTCATCAGTAATTAAAACATATTTTATCACCATTTCTCCAACAGAGAAAGAAAAGATCCCCGATATGGTAGACATGGATATCCGCGGCATATACTCCACGCAGCAGGACTTCGGCATGACACTCCGAGGAGCTGGGGGAAGACTGCAGAACTTTGGGCAACAGAACGCGAATCCGAACGGTTTGACCCCGAAACAGGAGATGCTGGCCAGGTCTGCTATCAAGTATTGGGTTGAGAGGCATAAGCACGTTGTCAGGTAAGATTAAGAAGAAGTTTACCACTACTACTGGTTTATTTGAAGACTCTCCTAGATGTCTTGAAAGATAACAAGAAAGGCCCTCTTGACTTCGCTGATTTAAAACTTTTTCTCAAACATGCTTGGAAATTTGAGCATTATTTTGACAACCTTCTTCGAGATAAATCGAAATTGCTGTACTGGCCAGATACATGCGACCAGCGGCCGGCAAAAGTTGTATGAAAATCCATATCTGTCGTGTTTAGCGGCCAAATAAATTACATAGTAAACTCATATTTGTCGTGTTATCTAAAAATGGAACGATCTTTTGCTCTGAAACATGGCAACAAAGGAGGTAACTTATCAAAGGTTTTATTTAAATTTCGAATTAGCTTACAAATAGAAAACGGTTTATTGAAAAAAAAAATAACTCTTCAACGCGAGAGTTTTAATTTCCTCGGATTATTTGAGAAAAGTCCTATACGCCTTTGCCACAACTAGGCATTGACCTTACGTATGTGCCGCTGCAGTAATGTACTATAAATAACAATTCATATTCTAAGTCTTGAATGATGAGAAATCTTTCGTTCCTTCTTGGAAAAAAAAATCCAGAATTTGAATTAAAGTTGAAGTCTATGAACTCGTTTTGCCTAACCAGGAGTAAATGTTTGTATAGGATAGTTTGTCAGTGTTTGTGGCATTATTCGGTACAGGATGAGTGGCAAAATCGAATTTATATTTTACCACTCGGTTGTGCCGAATACGGCCGAATTTATTCGACCCGAATATGAGTGTAGTACGCCTTACTTTGTAAAACTAAACAATGGATAACTACTTGAAAACTTTTGAATGAAGAAACATTCAGAAACACTTCGTAGAAATTGTAGGTTAATATTACTTTCTACTTGGAAATAACTGTATTAGCTGTGTAGAAAATCGATCGCGACATTCACAAGGGCAAGGCTAGATTGCAATATTTAATGTGCGAAGAAACATTTGTTAGAGAAACGTTTGGTCGATAATGCGCAATGACACGATCATGGGTACTATCTACACTGGCCTGCAAAAATAAGTATCACAGTTTTAAAATTTATTTTTTTTCTAAATTCTATAGAATTTAGGGATTTAAAAAAAAAATATAGCAATTTTTATCAGCTTTATTAGTTTCTATGTACAACATTAAACTCTATTTCGAGTCCTTTTTGTTTCGAAAGTAAATCTTGTGCATTTAACAAGTTATTGCAATTTTAAAAGTGTGATACCTATTTTTGCAGGCCAGTGTATTAATTGTAATGAACTTTAATTGGTGGTGGTCAATGGTTGGTGTTGGACTGTCAAACGTGTCGTTCGCGAAAGTTATCATCCAGTTGCTACCAGGGCGCCTGGCAGTCTCGACATAGATAGCGACAAATTTGCTAACTTTCGATCGCTCGAGAAACGCATCTTGGATGTAGAGACTTACTTTACACGCAAGCATCATTATTGCAACCGAATTTATTCGTTGGTAATCAGCAATCAAAACTTAGCGATTATGTCGTTATCTGTGTCGAGACTGCCGGGCCAGCCACCCTGCGAAGATCGTTGCTCCATCGAGCTTGTGGCTATAAGGATATTACGATCAAAAATCGTCAAAAAACACGAATCTTTGGCGCATGACAAAAATCGGAATTGACGCCACCATTTTGGTTTTCAATACAATTTCATGAAACACATTTACAAATGTTCACCAATAACTCCCTTCCTCAATGTCATTCAGGCGCCAAAAGTTTGTTGCGGCACTGTATTCAGACGTTCCGAATTCGAAAGCAAGGAGTTAATTGAATGAACTGTTTATTCAGGAGACCCGTCGCAACCAGACTAATACCAAAACTTTCGATATTACACAGACAACGTAAATCATTAGCAGGCTATTTCGAATATACGAGAAGGTACAACTCTCTGACTGAACTTAATTGACCTCCAGTGACCACAGCCATGCCAAGGATTCTCCCCAGACTAATCTGTGGTCAAAGTCGTTCTTACTTCGGCAAACTTCGGCTAACATCGTGTTTGAAGTTACGAACTAGGGATTGCGTTTCGACTGCAAAGTTTGGAATATGAAATTATGTTTTGAATACGTTTGCTGTTTTAATTGAATGTTTTGATAGTATTTTCTGGGTTGAATTTATGTAGTTTATTAACTTAAACAAGCTGTAGTTTCTGTGTGCTTTTTTCCAACAATTAATAGTTAGGGTCCGTAGTAAATAGGTATTAAAGTATTTCAAAAGTATCAAATTGGTTTACGAGTTACGCTACAAGCTACGCAGTTCCTTGAAAACCAATGATATTCTAATAAACAGATATGTTAAACACCTACAAAACCACCGAAAAAAGTGTGACGCAGAATAAAGGCAAAATGACCAAATTGGCCCGTTTTTGAGTCTTGACGATTGCGCACTCACAACATATCTGTTTATTAGAATATCATTGGAGAAAACAAAAAAAAAATACTCACAAATAGTACGACGCGGACTGCAACGCAATGTTGTAGTAACAAACGCGAGTGTCGCTTGATGATAGTCGTATCGCCTGAACTCGTGAACAGGATGAAATAGGTTTAAAATAATAATTTTCTTTATTCTCCTTTGAGCAGTTCAAAGTTCTAATTGTTTATTAATCTTTTGGCTTCTTTCCAGATTGGTAGCCTCCATCGGTGACACCTATGGTACTGCTCTGCTGTTCCACATGTTGGTGTCCACCATCACACTCACTCTGCTGGCCTACCAAGCTACTAAGGTAAGCTGAATCTAAACATGTTTCTTTAGAATTCTAGAAAGACTGGAAAGATGGATGGATTGTGTGAGGAATGATGTGAAAGAGAAAGGAGTAAATTATGCCGTGACGAGACAGGGATAGGGGATGACAGGGGAGAATGGAAGAAGAAAATGTGTTGCGCGCATGAAGATAATGATAAGAATTCAAGAAAGACCAACCAGACCAACCAACAGCCTAGACCAACATGGTAGACCATGTAAAAGCAAAGCAAAGGCACAAGCAGCAAGGCAAGGCAGGCGGGAGGGTTGTTTTAGGCAAAGTGAAAGGTTAGCCGGGGATCGTGGAAAGTGCACTAGTTCTCATGATCCCCGGTGCAAGTGTGTAAACACCGGGGTGGTTTTTAGTCGGTTAGAGTCCAACAGACCGCCCCGCCCGCCCCAGGGTGGAGGACATCCATGAGAACTTTCCACCCCAGAACAAAAAAAAATCAAAGTGTAAGGTACGGATGACGGAAAACTAAAAAAAAAACGTTATTATACGCTATTTAAAAGCTAATGTTATTTTTATAGAAAGTTGTCACTTCTTGACTACACTCTCAGATAGCCTCGTAAGGCCCAATGACCTAATTTAATGACAAAAATATTTTGGCACTTGGTCCAAGACAGTTTTTAAAATCATTAAACTACGGCCCAGCGACCCAAAATTATGACAGGATATTTAAACGTAATTTTTGGTTTAAATAATCCCGCCAATTTAAAACGCCATCAAAAAAATATTAACCATGAATGCATCTCTAATTCCATCATGGATCTGGCCAATGGATCTTCTGAGAATGATCGAATTTTGGCAATGTCTTGACTTGACATTTAAGAACCAAGAATCTTTATTTTTGACATTTCATCTCATGTGAACAGCAGAATTCTCGTGGAGATAGCTATGTAAATCTATTCATACATGATTCATACTATAAAATCATTACACATGTTGATGTCTGAAATGTATTGCAAACTTTTGCGGAAATGGTATATTTTGTTTCGATACATTTTTTCATAGCAAAGTCATTTTAATTCCGTAATAAACGAACGTAAAAAACGATGTCCCAAAATAAGGTCGGTGGGTTTTGAGAGATTGATTTAAAAAAAAATGTTACTTAAAATTATTAGTTTATGTTAAAAACGAAAGGAGAATTACTAAATATTTTTTTCACAAAGTTTTTATTTTATTTCTGGTATGATTTGCAATTCCATGATAAATAACTAAATAGATTTTATTTATTCAAACTAATATTTTGTATAAAACTATGGCCCAGTGACCTAAAAAAAAGACAAGCTATTTCAACATTTTTTTGCGTGAAATAGTTAACTTTAGTTAAAAGAAATACCCCTTAAGAGAATTTAGCCAAAAGCATTACATTTAAAGGCTATTGTATTTTTTTACCAAAGTTCTGGGCCGCAACTACTTGCACCTATTTTTAGTACATTGGGTCGTAATGTATATCGACCTAAATTTAGGCTGGGCCTTACAAGGATAGATTGCTGTTTTCAAACGTATCTAAGTATGAAATTAAGAACAAGTTGATAAATTACTTAGGTACAATAAAAAACGTATACTAAAGTAACTGAACTGATAACTAACTATAAAAGGGCCTCAAAAAACTCCACAACACGGTAATGTGCCCAAGAGACAGGCGGCGTTGAAACGTTGTAGGTCAACACTTAACCTCTGGCCAAGGTAAAAACTAGCAACTTTTCTCCGATAATATCGTAAGAATAGAATTGTTTGACAAATGTAAAAACATTTTGTGTAATGGTCCGTCATTGGCCCGACCTCAGGGTCCCGTCGCTAGATCGGTTTCAGACCAACTTCAAATAGCCATTACTTAATCTTTTTACAAAAGAATGGCGATATTATTTCCGTCCAATATTTTGAGTTGGAGAAATACTTATGTCCATTTTAACACCGAAATGAGTGTAGGTATGTATAATATTAGTAAGGATGTTTCCGAGCTAGGCAAGAAATGAGCAAAATGCCGATTGAAAACTTTTGAGTATTTGAATGTGGATGACTATAAGAGTAGAGGAAGACCAAAGAAACGATAGATGGACTCTGTGAAGGATGATATGGCAAGAAAGAAGATGACAATTTAGATGCCAAGAAGCTGCGCCCACCCTCAATAAATAGGGATGATGTTAGGAAAATGATGATGGTCCCTGGCTAGTTTTTAAATATTACATTGGCCGCACGAAAAAAAAAATAACTGAGTATAACAACAACAGCCCATAACTTCCACTGCTAGACATAAGCCTCTCCCATGATGGGAGGAATTTGCCGTAATCTCCACGCTTGGCAGGCGGATTGGAGATCGCAGTGATGAAAGACTAACAGAAAACGCTGCTGCATTATCTGGTCTACGGAGGCGCAAGGTGTTCTGCCTCAGACATTAGTCGCCTTAAACGACACCCGTGAGTGTAATGGGTTGGTTCTATTCTACTCTGCTGGATACCACACGGCTAAACACACACTACACGGGTTTTGTGTGTAAAGAAAGATACAATTGGATAGAAAATACCATAAAAACCCAAATTCAAATAAGTGCAAATACCAAAACTGAACCGAAAAAACAAATGGCTAACAGAAAATAGCACTAAAGATACACAAGACAGAAGAAAACATTCAATGGAAATTAGTAAACAAATTAAAGATAGCATAAGAAAAGACAGAAAACAAAACAGAATTAAAATTATAGAAAAAATGATAAACAAAACGGGTGGAGTCAAAAAAAGCATACAGAGAGTTAAGAGAAGTGGCAGGAGTGATGTGGAACAGAGTGGCTCTAGAAAGATTAAAATGGAAAGTTTGGAGGTCTTTGCCGATTGGCAAACAGATCTGGAAAATATAAAAAAACAGCAAATATAAGAATAAGTTTTAAGTTTGAATACTGTTATTAGGTTAAGTTGATCTGAATAAAGATCTATTATTATTATTACATTGGCCTCACGTATGTTTAGGCAGAAAATAAAGCAGCCCTTGGTAATTTCGTCTTTATTTCTTGTTTCAGATCAACGGAATAAACGTATACGCTTTCAGTACAATCGGCTACCTCAGCTACACTCTAGGTCAAGTGTTCCATTTCTGTATCTTCGGTAATAGGCTTATTGAAGAGGTAAGTTTCTATAAGTTAACTAGCACTAAAGTAATTCAGAGTTGGTGCCCTGATATAGGTAGATGGGGTTCTGCCAGTCTGGGGACCAACACGACAAATGCCGTCAAAACTAAGGTCCGAATTCCAGCGTACGAACGTTCGGTCGCGTACGTCAGTGAGAAATATATACAACGTACGCGCCGCTGAAATCAGCGTCGCAGTATGGTGCTATATAGAACACAATGTATACTCGTACGCGCAACTGACGTACGCGATCGACATCAGCGTAAAAGGAATTTAGGCCTAAAAAGACGAAGCGGGTTCGTGACAGTTGGAAGAAATAGACAGTGCCCAGTGACCCTCACATTAACATTTTGCCTGTTATGTTAAAGTACTCTGTTATGAGGGGCGAGCCTATTACCAGCAAATCCATGGTCCGGACTGCTACTGAAAAAATCCTGATGGAGAAATGCACCACTTTGTCCAACCTGCGTACCGATTATAATTGAGATGGACACTCATGCTCAGCATAACTAGATCGTTAGTATCGCTTTCGATTACTAGACCAACAAAGCAGTCAACATCATCATCATCTGCCTAGCCTTTTCCCAACTATGTTGGGGTCGGCTTGCAGTCTAACCGGATGCAGCTGAATACCAGTATTTTACATGGAGCGACTTCCTATCTGAGCTCCACAACCCAGTTAGTACCGAGTAAAACGATACAACTTGGTAAGACTTGTTGTCAGACTTTTTGGGCCACTAACTACCTAACGACTGTCAAAGATCTACAAATGACAGCCAGGACCAATGGCTTAACGTGCTTTCCGAGGCACGGAGGAAACTCTGTATGTAATGGGTGGTCATCCAAAGCAGTCAACATGCCAAGCCAAAACAAACATCAAATTAACAATCTTAACCGTTTTCTCGACCCATCTAGAGCTCATCAGTAATGGAAGCAGCCTACTCCTGTCAGTGGTACGACGGCTCCGAAGAGGCGAAGACCTTCGTGCAGATCGTGTGCCAGCAGTGCCAGAAGGCCATGAGCATCTCAGGAGCCAAGTTCTTCACGGTCTCACTGGATTTGTTTGCTTCGGTGAGTAAGACACAAATTCAGATTCCGGACTGCAGATTTTAAATTCTAGATGGAAAAATTCAAATGACACTGCATAATATGAGAACCTAACCCAAAATCTTTATGCTCCTTAGGATAAAGTAGCACTTGAGACAATTTGACCAAAAGCCAGAGACCAGCAGGCCTATTACGTATCTTTCTGATATCCAGTGACTATCAAGCTTCGTTTGTACACCGAACTTTGATGACAACCGAGAATTTTAAAATATTCGTATTACGTATTACACAGAGTGGATATCACTTTACGGTGACTAACAGCCCGGGTACGGTGTAACATCTTTCACGAAAGCCACTTCAAACTCAGTTGTCATCAATTTGATGTCCACTATGCTTACATAATCGCAATAATAGAAGAATCGATACGAAAGCGTCTGTCAAAATGAGTTACGGTGACTATCAGCCATGATGGGCACCGATGACGTCATATTTGATCGCGACTGGTCATACATAATACGAAACTAACCTTTTGACAGTTATTTGATGGACACTCAACTGAGCCGTTACTATCATTTCGAGCTGTCAACAGGGATACGTAATAGCCCTGCAGAGCCTCTTAGAAATCCTCTAACGCCGTATTTTTACGTTTGATTTTGATTATGTGCTGGTTGACAATCGTCTTTTGGTCACTAACAGAATCTCAGCGCTGTGACTTTTTTGTTTTAAATGTTACAGCACCATGCTGAGATAGGCTTTTTGGCCTCGTACAGGACCGATTTAATTTGTTTTATCTTTTTCTTGTGTTTAGTTTTTTAAATAACTTTGTTTTATTTTTAATTCAACCATTTTTTTTTTGTTTTGCCCTGTGTGAGTTTATTAAATACTTTTTATTCTTCTTCTTCACCACTTCTTGCCACTTAAGTGGCAATTCTTCGGGTTATGTCAGTAACCTTGGTTCTCTTGCGGATGTCTTCATTTCTGATTCAATCGCGCAAGGAAATTCCGAGCATAGCCCTCTCCATTGCCCTTTGGGTGACTTTAAGCCTTCTGATGAGGTCCATTGTGAGCGAACACGTTTCAGTCCCGTATGTATGTGGTCTCCTTCTTCCAAACTAAAGCTTCCACAAACAGCAAAATTTGATTTTTCTTTCTTTGCAGCCTTCATCGTATAATCTGCTTATTTTACAGAAATAACTTATTACTCATTTCTTCATGATTACAGGTGCTTGGTGCCGTAGTAACATACTTCATGGTGTTGGTACAACTCAAGTAAAATGGATACTACAAGAATCGCTACCGTCTTACAAAATTAAATTTAGTTTTTACAAGATTTTAGTTCAGCCTTCAAATTCATTGTTCTCCAGCTACTCTACAACATATTCGTAGAAAAAAGCAACGATATAGTGAGTGTACACTCTCGCCCGAGAGCTCTCTCTACAATTCGGGAAATGATTACAAAGTTACCTAATTCATAATATTAGCTTTGTCTGTAACCGGAACTTGTGTTTTTCGTTTAAGGCGACTAGAGGAGCTAAATTAACAACTCTATTTGTGGTGATTCAAACTTCGTTTGAAATACTGTTATAATAAAGTTCTAATCATCTTGCACTACAAAGTGGTTGTTTCGTCAGTCACTGTGGGCCGAAAAGTGCAAAATGATAAAAAAAAATCTATTGATTGGACTAGAAAAATAAAAATTATCATGCTAATATGTTGCTTGTAGAATTATTTCCCAAAAAATCAGAATGATCGCATGTATTTTAGTATGGTTTTTACTCGTTAAAAGAAATGTTTAGAGATAAGTTCGTGATTTTTTTAATCGAGTAAAATGAGTTGTATTTTGTTTTCAAAACACTATCATACTAGCATATAATTATCCTGAAGAATATCATATATTTTTCTGGTTTTGTTTATTGCAGTTAATCATATGCTTTATGCATTATAAACTCGCGTTTAGCTCCTGTAGTCCCCTTAAATATACTTCATAAAGGTCGAAATTATCTAAATGTTACCTGGACTTATATACCTTAGTTTTTGCGAAATGCAAATAACATTTAACCTTAAGGTGACCTCATTATTTATGATTTGTGTTTTTTGACGTGACAACGTCTTATAAATTGGTTTGCCGGGTGACACTTCAAGAAACTGCGTTACGCTCCGCTCACGTTATGCGCTCACAATGAGAGCGAGTGAGAGCCCGCCTAAGAGCGAGAGAGACAGATATAAAAAGTTTATTTTACCACTCAAAGTCGTTGTCACGTAAAACTTTCGCCCGTATACCGACTTTACAGGCAACCAATTTTTTTTATTATCCAATAGAAAATCGAAAGATATAAAATTTATTATTATTTATTTATTTCAACCAACTTATGATCATAGTGTACATTGAACAGAATTAAAATAAAAAAAATCAACAACACAATTAAAATCAACATCACAATTAAAATTAAGATCAAAAATTAAAATTATTATAAAATTAAAAACAAATTAGAATAAAATTAAAACGAAAATTAAAATTATTATAAAATTAAATGAAATTAAAACATAAATTACAATTATTATAAAATTAAATGAAATTAAAACATAAATTACAATTATTATAAAATTAAATCAAATTAGAATCAAATCAACAATACAATCAAAACAATATCTTAACATTAGTCAGTACGTGAACCATGCAACAGTGATTCACGTACTGACAGTCGAAGCGATCAGTAAAAGCCTTCAGGATACTGTTGCGGCTGGCCCGCACCCTGCACACCAGGGATGTACACCGCTTACGCATGACTGTGTAGAAACAATCTACACGCGCCTCGGCAAACGTCCCCGATGCGCTGCAGTAGCGAGGCAGTCCCAAAAGTACCCTGAACGCGTTATTGTATTGGACACGTAGAGCGCTGTACTGTTTTTGCGTGTAATCCATGCACAGACTGCCGGTGTAAAAGGACGTACAAAATGCCCTAAGTAGGGCTATTTTGACGTCCCTCGAACACCGAGCAAATACCAATATTCGGAAAAAGTTTGTGAATAATTTGGTTTTTAGTTTAGTTTTTAAAATAGCGAGCTTCTTAATAGTAGACGCGCATTATTAGAATAGTTAAGGTTTTTGTGATAGTTTGACTAGGTACCTATACGTTAAGATTTATAAAAATAATAATTTTAATTGTTTAATATTTTTTCGTCTGCACTCGATTTTAAAATGAATGTACAAGTATATTTTTTATTGACGTTGGTAATTAATTATTTTGTTTCTAATATTACCGTTGTTCGTAATAATATAAAAAATATAATTCTATTGAATTTTAAATTATAGGTAAGCATATTTTTTTGTAAAATAAAAATCGTTTAAATCCTTAAAAATGCTTTTTCTATAATGTTTGTAACTGTTAAGTTAGTATTGACCTTGTAGGTGTTTTATTCCAATAAATTATTTTGAAATAATAAAACCCCTGTTTTAATGTTACCTAAACCACCCTTAAAATCAGGAGAAAAGGTCAAAAAGGTCGAACGGCCCTTTCAGCGAAATGAAGTAAAACTATTTATTCTGCGAATGGGATTATTGAACCAATTTGTACGAACAAATTGAAAGAAAAAAGGCGAAACAAAATCACATTAGAAGAGAGTGTTTTTATTTATATTTAGTTGATGTTTCTCCATACCTTTCGAAATCGTGGAACAGAGTGCCTAGTGCGAGTTAAAAAAAAATAAAACAAAATAATAATACTCGATAATCATCACCATCTGCCTAGCCTTTTCCCAACTATATTTTTTCTTTTATTTTATTAATGCTTCATTTTTGTGACATTTTATGATTATCAATTAACCATAAAATGTGTGTTTGATACTTATCAATGACTAATACTGACTATTACGAGTATATAGTTGGATCGAAATGCGTTTAGTAATTTAGTTTCTAATTTGTAATTTTTTTTTTTTTTTTTTTGCATATTGTATAAAAGACGAGACGCTTACGAGTACGTCTTAACGTACTCCTACGGGTGAAACAATACATGTACGCAATATTAATATTGCGACATCCTGCATGCTTAATTTTGCATTCGTATGTTTTGACAAATAAAAATATTTTTATCTTTACATTTTGGCTTTCTTTTTGGCATTTATAATCATCGTTGAATCATGTTTAGGTTAGCTTGAAACAATTTGAGCTATACCGAGTGGTTTCCCTCTAACATTCAACTACATGTTAAGCACCTTAATGTACAAAATAAAAACTCAACTACACACTCCCATACATTCTAGTCGGTACTTACCTACGAATATACGATTCAACAAGTCTATTCTATCTAACTGTCTAAGCCGAGCACTGGAACTCGCAACACGACGTCATTCCTAAGGGAATAACTCTCATTTCGTGCCAACGCAATGCTGAGAGGCAGGGAATAAAGAAATTGAGATATGGCAAAGAAAGAAAAGCTTGTGGCTATAATAATACATGGTGGAATTTCTCAATGCCACCTTGAGAGAAAGTACTCTAAATACTGGAGAAAGCAAATTTAATTTTATTTTTTTTTTTTTTCACAGATTTTCGAAAATTCGCTTGCCATACTCGGGAATCGAACCGAATAAAATTCGAAAAAATAACATCCTGTACTTTTTTGACATTAATCGATAGGGTCAATCATATGGATCAAATCTCTATAACAAACATGATAAATTAAATGAAAGAAAAACCATGAAATCTAAAGTTCTAAATCTCTTGACCTCAATATATGCCATATTCACATTTTTTAGTCTTTGTAGAAAGCGCATTCAGTAACGAGCTTTTAAATCTTTTATATTTCTGTTTGCAACTGGAGAACGGGCTATAAATGACACAAAACTGATGTGTGACTTTGTTACTTAAAAGAGACAAAAGCTTGTACAGTTCAGTTATGTCGTAGCTACTCTTATGTTGAGTTCTATACTATTTTTATGTCCGATTCCTACAACTTACTAACAAACACTGCTTTAGGCTTCCATGGTTCATAACTATACTTAAAATGTCACTTACGGGATTCTATATAAATGGCATGCAAGTGCCTTACGCTAATACAGCCAAATACCTTGGCATGACTCTCGATACCAAGTTGCGTTGGAAAGCTCATGTCAAAAAGAAAAGACAGGAACTCGACATACGTTATAAAAGTATGTATTGGTTACTTGGAAGGAAATCCTGTCTATCAATACATAATAAAATAACCATATACAAGCATATACTGATGCCAATTTGGACGTATGGTATCCAACTTTGGGGCTGTACTAAACCAAGCAACATCAAAATTATCCAACAATTCCAAAATAAAGTACTCAGGGATGCTGTGAATGCACCCTGGTACATAAGAAACGACGACCTTCACCGTGGCCTTAAAATGGAACTCGTCACCACAATCATCAAAAAATTTGCTGAAGCCCACGAACACAGACTACACCGACATGTGAATGTTGAGGCTATCCAGCTGCTAGACAACACAGACTTAGTGCGTAGGCTAAAAAGAACTAAACCATTTGAATTAATGTAGTGTAAGTAAGTACTAACAAAGTGAGTGAATAATAGTAACATTGTTGTGCTATACATATAACACATGAACATAGTGTTTTAATATAATATATCAGACTCTAAGAAAGTGCTACGGACTTGTGTAAAAGTGCAAATAGACACTATTCTTAGTATTAACATTATTTATAACGTAGCATATTAAGTTAGAGTTAAATTACTTATTAGTCTTTTTAGGCTAGATTGTAATTAATTTATTAAGAATCCTGTTCTTAATAACAAAGGGAAAAAAAAAAAAAAAAAAAAAAAAACTTACGGGATATCTTGCGGGTTAACGATCATGACGCTTGCAACAGCGTCGAAATATCGGGAGCTCAAAAATAAACAATAATCACGGAAGATATCCTTGGAGTGACATTTTAAGTATAATTTACTAACCGTTGTATTTTGTAAAATTTTATTGATTCTATGTGAGAGCGAGAATAAGATGCAGCATGATACTGATTTTAGCCAAATAGTAAGTACTGTTTTAGACTTTCACGGTTTTTCACTACACTTAAAGTACTTACGGGATAATATCCGTGATTTTCTTTATTTATGAGCTCCAGATATTTCAACGCTGTTGCAAGCATCATGGTCGCGGGAATACTGCTTGCAACAGCGTCGAAATATCGGGAGCCCGTAAATAAAGAACATCACGGATATTATCCCGTAAGTACTTTAAACAGTAAGTAGTTATTTACAACCTAGAAGTCAACATAACATAAAGGGAGGTATTCCATGAAGCAAACCCAAACGAAGCACACCCAGACGAAGCACACCTAAATTATTCCACTTAGCACACCCGTAGGTGGGCTTCAAATAAAATAATTAATTTCCTATTCCACGAAGCACACCTACGAATATAATTTCTTAGTCCCCGCACTATGCGAGTGATATTCGTAGGTGTGCTTCGTGGAATAGGAAATTAATTATTTTAAATTTTTATTTGAAGCCCACCCACGGGTGTGCTAAGTGGAATACTTTAGGTGTGCTTCGTCTGGGTGTGCTTCGTTTGGGTGTGCTTCATGGAATACCTCAACATAACATCATGCTCGCAATCCCCGAAGGGTTAGACAAAGGTACCTAATAGTAGACGCACATACCGCCAGTTATGTTAAGTAAGAAAGTTCCATCTAATAGAAGGCGAGCCTATTGCCATGTTCCGGGCACAAATCCAGACGCCCTGGCTGCTGCTGAGAAAGAAGTCTTATCTTATCGTATCTTATTTTTGAAGTGAAAACTTCTTTAGGTGCGTTGAGCGCTTTTTAGGTGAAGGAAAAACACTAAACTCATCGTCACTTGGCGTAACGTGCGGTCACGCTTCGTAGCACTCGTAGGCGATCCGCTACGGCATAGCACCAGATAGGCATGCGCGGGGCATAACCAGTGCTACGACTGGGAGGGGCCTGTGTACTTTTTGTTTTCACTTCTATAGGCAGTCCCCAAAGACTGCCCCGATTGTTTTTTTTATCAAAGTTTTAACTTTTTCACAAGTTTTATTTAAATACAAATATTTAATGTTATAACCTACTTAAATACCTCCGCGACCCTCGTACTATTCAATGCATTTATCAACACCATGTATTGAGTGCGTTACATTGAGTCCTACCGTAAAACTTGATTTTCACCCCCCCCTAAAAATCCTTTCCCAGCAATAATTTTGCGAAGAGTTGGTTAATTTAATGTACATAATGCTTGGTTGACGGCTTTGTGAAGAGTTTACACCTTGTATATCATCTCTCTCATATACGCATCTAAATAATAATCAAATCGAAAATCCGGGAGCCTAGTTAAATTTTAGCTGCACTAGCTAAAATTTAACTAGGCTCCCGGATTTCGCCTCGCATCCCCACAATGTTATAGTTTAGGTCCGAGCTTAACTTAGTTACGGTTTGCTATATACCATTGCGTTTGGTCATAGCCGGCCCGGATTCTAATGCAATTATCGATACCGGCTCCGATACGGCTCGAAACTAGTATGCCATTCGCGAGTTACCTTTGATGTTTTTGAAATGGACCTGTATTTGAAAACCTAGATATGATTTACGAAACCGACTGATATTGCTTTCACTGTACAAATGAATATGGCTTTTTGGGTTATCTGAGCTTCTAGGGAAATTGTTTTTTTTTTTTTTTTTTAACAGCCTTTTTTGTCCCACTGCTGGCTAAATACCTCCCCCAATTCCTTTCATCTGCTCTTTTCCCTTGCCTCCTCGAAGCAGTTAACGGTACGCGTCCAGATTGTTTCGCCACCTCTTTCTGGGTCGGCCTCGGTGGCTCCGTCCACCTATTGGCAACCATCGTGTGGAGACTTTTGCCCAGCGGACATCGTTCATGTGGCTGACGTGACCCGCCAAATCCCATTTTAGCCTTCTTGCCAACGTCCACTATGCCCGTTTTGGAACGTAACGTGGTGTTACAAATCCTGTCTTGTCTTTTGACACCCATAATGCTGCGTTCCAATGCCCTCTGGAAAACTCCAAGGTGGAACTCAATGTCAATAATTATGTACTGTTATTGGAAATGTTAGTATTTTGTTAACTGTGGGTAGAAAGAAGAAATTATGTTTTCCTACTCTTTTGCTATTCTATTCTGATTAATTTCGTTGCGGGATCCAAGATAGTTAATTTCTTTCTCTGAAACTGCGTCGAGCTTTATTGGACTTTATTGGACGACCCGATTGGCGCAGCGGTAGTGAGGCTGCCTTACGTTCTTAGGGTCCCGGGTTCGAATCCCGGTCGGAGCAAATGTTTGTGTGATGAGCATGGACATTTGTTTCCGAGTCATGGATGTTTATATGTATGATAAGTATGTATTTACAAACAAAAAAGTATCTATGTAGTATATCAACTATCTGGTGTCCACGACACAAGCCTCGTTGCTTAGTGTGGCACTAGATGGCGCTGTGTGTAATGTCCAGCAATATTTATTTATTTATTGTCTCGACGCTTTTCTAGTGATCGTCACTGTTGATTCTGGCTTTCAGGAGTTGCAGTGGTTTGGGAATAGTGTCGATATAACTAGGTTAGTAGAAAAAAGCCTGTTTTGAAAATGAATGCCACTTGTCTAAGTTATGTTAATTTTGAAATTATGTTTTAATTTCAAACTGCGCTCTATAGAAGGTCCTAGAATAGTGAGTTAGGTCCCATTATATCTACAGCCAAGTTACGTTACATTGTTCCAGTTCCAAAACTGAACGGTCGGGGAAATTACTTGCTTGAGAAACTTAGCAACTTCGTTGGAACTAAATGTATGATGCTCTAAAACACCAATTATATTGTATTGGCGTCTCAGGCTTTTTATAATAATAATATGTTCATGCTTCCATAGACGGTTTTTGCTGCTAATGCTGCGTTTGTTAAAACTATAGCGAAGAAAGTAGTATATAACTTGTTCACTTTTAGGACACAGGGCCTCCTCGATGTGGTAGGTAGTGGCCTGAAATCAACCATAGTATATGTCTTAGAATTTTAGGTTACAGGATATTCCGTTTACCCTTTTTAGGGTTCCGTACCCAAAGGGTAAAAACGGAACCCTATTACTAAGACTTCGCTGTCTGTCCGTCTGTCCGTCTGTCCGTTTGTCTGTCACCAGGCTGTATCTCATGAACCGTGACAACTAGACAGTTGAAATTTTCACAGATGATGTATTTCTGTTGCCGCTATAACAACAAATACTAAAAACAGAATAAAATTAATATTTAAGGGGGGCTCCCATACAACAAACGTGATTTTTTTGCCGTTTTGTCTAATGTATAGATAATGGTACGGAACCCTTCGTGCGCGAGTCCGACTCGCACTTGGCCGGTTTTTTTACTACATAGGCTCGCGTTTAGCTGCAACTCGCTTGATGTGAAGCGATGATTTGGCCTAGGATGGAGCACGCTTGCCTAGAAGAAACCGATTCACTCTAAATTTGAAGAGAAGAGATCCCGATTATAATGATCGGGAAACAGAGAAGCGCACTGAATTCCGCAGACTGGTGGTTCGCACAATAAATGTGGTAGCATAGCGCTTTGTTCGGGTCTGTGGGACTTCAACCATAAAACAGTGATGCTTTGCCGTTTCATTTCTCATCCGATGATAGAATGGGAATGTAGGAACCTCACGATGTTTTGTGAAATAAATTACACAAAGAGAAGTGCCTGTCTGGGTTCAAACTCAAGACCTACGACAGTTACACTGGGGTACCATTGCTCTTAATCATAAAACACTATAATAAAAATAAAACCCATTCAATTTTCTTTATCTGCCTTTTACGTCTATAAGCTTTTAATTTCCGTATGCTATTAAATGATAATATTATAGCAAAAACTGGTGAGCTTTACGAGTACCTCGGTAGCTCGGTCGCCACGGTCACACAATAATGGTTTCGTTTTTAATGGTTGCTTGACATATTTCCCTCGTAAAATTGTACAATTTACGGTGGCTTATACTGCTAGAAATTTTCACGGTTGAGAATTTATGTATTTTAGTATTTAACTGTGTATACGGTTCAGTTGGCGAATGGTAGATACGGACAGCTTCTGTTTTATGTTCGCCTGGTATTTAGATTTGAGTTCCTCTGTTTTTTTTATTATTTTGGAGTAGGAATGAAAAAGACAAATTTGCACACCACGTTTTTATTATGCGCTGACGACGCGCGTTTTTGATCAGCGCGACTTCTGCGCGTTGTCCACACGTTTTAGCTGATTTTACACGTTTGTATCGATACAAACGCAAATGTAACGCGCGTTTTTATCGATTCAAACGCGCGCTTATACCGCGTTTGCGCCATTGGTGGTGCGGGGAACCCTCAACCATGCATTGAATATTTTAAGATTTGGTTAGGTGTCATTTGGGTTAGGTTAGAACTGTGACCATTAAACATGAAAATTAGGTCAAAAGAACATTAGGTCAAATGAATGTTATATAAAAAGAATATTATATATATTGAAAATTATATAAAATGAACGTTATACTAAATGTTTTATATTAAATGAAAATTATATCATATGAAACATTAGGTCATATGAAATTAGGTTATATGATTTTATAGCATATGAAAATTATATTATATGAACGTTATTTCAAGTGAAATTAGAGCATTTGTTATTATATCATACATTACACACCCGCCTGCAGTACCTGCTTGTGATAACTATTATGATGAATCGACCGTACCTATACCTAGAATTATTAAAATGCATACCACCTTTTTTTTTTTTTTTCGGATGGGAAATCATCAAATAACTCCCTCCCGCTCTGGGCGGAGCAGGAGGGAGTGTCAGACTTTTACTGACTAAAACCCATCCATGTTCCTTCATCGCCCTTTGTGTTCCGGGGCCACGGTATCTCTTTCGAACAGTCCCGCAACCCCGGCAGGCATCGGTCCCTACGGACCCCTTCCCTTTTGCTGACTCTCTTTGAGGCGCGCGTGGAACACGAACGCGCCGTCGACACGGCCTGTCGTCATGAGACGGACGGACGGCGAGCTAGCCTATAGCCCACCGTCCACAGGCCCGCGCCTACGGTGGCCGGGGGCCACGTGGTGGTGGCCCCCGACGCCCGGGGCGTCTCCCGCGGCGGCCGGGATGTTGAGAGGTTCTCTCCCTCTCACGTTCCGCCACCTCCTTCTCTAGCATTACTGCTTCGCAGAAGGAGGTGACGGCGTCCCATTCCGTTCCATACCACCTTGAGTTCATGCCAGCCTGGTACTTTTTGGGGAACATAATGTGTCCTATTGTATGCCTCACTGGCAACAAACGGGAACTTTTTTCCCGTTTGTCACCAGAGACCGTGATCAGAACTGCAGGCTGTCGTACTGTATGGATCGGAAAGTCTTTTAATTCCCACTGACATCATTAAGATTTATTTCATTCCATAATTTTTTTCAGGAATCCATGACCTCAAGGTGGTGGTGGGGCCAACAAAACGACCGTATTGATTTTTCTCGCTGGTCCCCTCAGAGTGGGGCAAATCAGTGAGGTCAGAATACACATTTCTAAATACGGAATTTCGAATACATCCAACTTTTAATTTAAATTAACAATTTAGCAAGTTATAAATAAACATGAAATACAATGACAGCAAAAAAATACAAAGCAATTGGATATTATTAAACTCCCAGCAAAATTAATTCACAAAACATTTTCTATTTCCCGTAAAACGTTATTTGAAATTTGGTGTAGCCAATTCAATATCCGGGTCCTAAGGGCGGTTGCACACGATCGACCCACGCTCGAGCGACTCGACGACTGATCGAACGATTCCTTCAAGCGTGGCTTTAGTCGTAGGAAAACGGTTGGATGGATTGGCGAATATATACGAGTATTGGCTAAATTGGTTTTACGGACTTTACAGTTTTCAGATAGAAGTTTGTTGGGGATCTTGGTTCTAGTACTTATATTTAGCATTCATATACTATTTTTACCAAAAAAAACTCGAATTAGTATCCTATCCTAGACTCTTTAATGAGCAATATTTAGTTTTGTAATAAAATTCTGGAGTAGAAACCAAGGCAAAATAACACTGCAGCCGTTTCTGAGATTAGCCGGAGCAAACAGACAGACAGACAAAAGTTTAAAAAAATGTTGGACACTTGCGTAGACACTTGCGTCGTGGAGGCACTTGCGTTGGGATATGACTTTATGATACACATGCGTAACGTTTTTTTTTTTAAATATAAATAAATAAATAAAATAAAATAAATATTGCTGGACATTACACACAGCGCCATCTAGTGCCACACTAAGCAACGAGGCTTGTGTCGTGGACACCAGATAGTTGATATACTACATAGATACTTTTTGTTTGTAAATACATACTTATTATACATATAAACATCCATGACTCGGAAACAAATGTCCATGCTCATCACACAAACTTTTGCCCCGACCAGGATTCGAACCCGGGACCCTAAGAACGTAAGGCAGCCTCACTACCGCTGCGCCAATCGGGTCGTCAAACCGATACCGATACCGATATGACTTCTTTTCGTTTGGGAAAGTAGATTAAAAAACAGTTTCGAAAAATATTTTATTTTATTTCTTGTCTCTGTTCACCGTGATCTGTTTCGACTTTGTTTTCTTTTTTTTTCATGTCTCCATGGATATCGTGATCAGTGGGTAACACGATAATGAGGGAAACGGATAACGGTATCAGTGGACACAACTCGCCGTGATCCGTGACTAACGTGATCTGATACCGTGATCGGTGGAGACAAGCCCGTGGCGACCGCGAACCAGAAGACGTTGCGTCGGAAGGCCTCCCACTAGGTGGACCGAGACCACTAGGTGATCCGCTGGAGCGAGACGCATGTGACCGTTCAATGCGGTGACACTTGGGGGAGGCCTATGTCCAACAGTGGACGTCTTGCGACTGAATAGATGATGATGCTGATGGGGCTAAAAATCGATCAAGCTAGGTCTCATAATTATTTGGGAAAAATCGTTTTCTCTACTTTCACCCGAGCGGAACTCAGTCGCTCAGGTACTATTTGGTAATCCGATGCAAAACAATTATAATTTGGTTATTATATCTGTTATTTATTGCGGAAACATAAGACTTATTGTGTTGAGAAATTCTTCTAGGGCATTGATGTGCAAGTAATGAAAATACACATAAAATATATAATGTAGATTATAACAATTATTATCAGGAGAGAACAATAATACAGGAGTAGTAAAATCAAATCAATCATAAAAGTATGTAAAAATCTCTAAAAAGATCGGTCAAAATAACTTAATAATAAGGTCTTAAGAGGTTCCTATCTCTGGGTTCCAGACCGCCGCAGCCGGTAACTTAGACCCTGTTCCCGATACCGGTGGGCTACATATTTTTAATGTGTTTTAAAGGATTTTTTTTAAATGTGTAAAAATTTTTCACGCGGCTTCGCTCCCGTTATGAACAGAAATGAACCCACCAAAATGTTTTAAATGTAGCCATGACATTTGGAAATAATGTGGCTGCCCGTTAGTGAAAGAATTTCCGGAATCGAATCAATAGTTCCGAAGATTAGGTAGGTACCCCCTACATACAAACAAATTTTACCTCGTTATAATATTAGTATTGTTACGTCGTACTCGTACCTACAATTATAAGTAGGTAGGTAGATAGTAGTAGGTAGGTACGTAGGACGAGTCTCGAATGATGTAGGTATGGGAATATTGTCATTGTAATTTCGACCGTACGCCGAGGGCATAAATTACCTATTTTTTTCTTTTGTACAAGTTGTGAAAGGCCAATGACCGGCTATGTAATTGTCTAGAATAATTCGAGTAATTCGTGGATCTTTCTAGAAGGATTGGTCACCATATAAATAGCAGACATGTTTGCAGGAGCGGCAGTTTGACGAATCGAAGTGAGCTAGTAAGTGAGATATCTAAGCGAATAGTGATCAGTAGTGTACTTGTGATTGAGTTAGAAGTGTTTTGTGATTATTAAAGTTATTCAGTTGTTTCATCGGTAGTAATTAATGTATCTCGTACCCAGCTCGTAACAGTATAGATGTGTATGAAAATAAATAAATGAGAATAAAAACCAAATAATAACAGCAAAAACTGAAACCGTGAAACAATCCTTATATTTAATAACGCTTCGGACTTAGCTCATAATTTTATTCCCAGAGTTAATTAACGAAAATGATTCGGTACTAAATTGTGCTTTTAATTTGGATCGGGGCTATTATTCAAATACTGTTTTGCCTATTTGAGTACCTACAATAATAATGAGATAATATATAATGCGATAATTAGCCTCCGACCCAATTTTGTTTGATGAACCATTTCATCCATAGATGAATGATACGTCATGATATTATTATAATGTTCTAGCGGACATCACGCGGTTTCACCCTCGTAGTTCCCGTTTCCGTGGGAGTACGGGGATAAAATATAGCTTGTGTTACTCAAGGTGAATGTAGCTTTCTAATGGTGAAAGAATTTTTGAAATCGGCGCAGTAGTTTTTGAGTTTATTCATTACAAACATACACACACACAAAAATACAAATCTTTCCTCTTTATAATGTTATAGTGTAGATTTTGTTGGACAAACTGTGGGCCAAAATAGCAGGAAACTGGTGCTCTGACACAGTGAGACGGTGTCGCTGCAGGCCACGAAGGACATGGCGGGACGAACTGGACAAGTTCCGTCCAAACTGGAAGGAGGACGCGCTGGTTCGCGAGGAGTGGAAAGAGTGGAGACCTATGCCCAGGAGTGGAACAGAGCAGCATAGGAAAAAAAAATGTTAGGCTGTAACATCATAAACGCAATAGGTCTCCGTGGTGATTCAGACCATGAAACTGGATTTCTTTAGCAAAAAACGGCATGAACTGGAAAAGTTCTGTCCGAACTGGAAGAAGGACGCGCTGGTCCACGAGAAGTGGAAGGAGTGAAGGGAGACCTTTGCCGAGGAGTGGAACAGAGCAGCATAGGAAAAAAAAAAAATGTTATGCAGGCTGTATCATCATAAACACAATAGGTCTCCGTGGTGATTCAGACCATCAAACTGGATATCTTTAGCAAAAAATGGGATGAACTGGACAAGTTCCGTCCGAACTGGAAGGAGGACGCGCTGGTCCGCGAGAAGTAGAAGGAGTGGAGAGAGACCTCTGCCCAGGAGTGAAACAGAGCAGCCATAGGAAAAAAAAAGAAAAAAAAATGTTATGCAGGCTGTAACATCATAAACGCAATAGGTCTCCGTGGTGATTTAGACCATGAAACTGGATTTCTTTAGCAAAAAACGGCATGAACTGGACAAGTTCTGTCCGAACTGGAAGGAGGACGCGCCGGTCCGCGAGAAGTAGAAGGAGTGGAGAGAGACCTCTGCCCAGGAGTGAAACAGAGCAGCCATAGGAAAAAAAAAGAAAAAAAAATGTTATGCAGGCTGTAACATCATAAACGCATAGGTCTCCGTGGTGATTCAGACCATCAAACTGGATATCTTTAGCAAAAAACATGTTTCGGAAAAATAATTGGATTACTTTTAGCTACGAAACATCAAAATTAGTATGTTTAACCTACATTCCGGGAAAGTTTTCCAATTTGATGGTTGACCCCAACACTTAAAGTTATTACGAGGTTTAAGAACTTTGCAGTCCACTCCTGGTTCAGTACCAGAAACTGCACAAAATGAAGATTTTTCCACTTCGCAGCTTCCAGCGTAAACTTACATGGATAGTTCGGCTTACTCCAAACGATATGGGTATATGGCGATAGTTTGTGAATCGTACTGGGCCGATACTCGTAGGAATGGTTCAAGGCAGCGAAGCTCAACATTTTGTGGTCACACACAGAAAGCTGGGTGTTTGGGATTGGTATCTCTTCAATGAAAACAGTGGACTGTATGATCCAGGTATAATGAGTAGGTTCTACATCGGTCGGTAACATTGACTTTTTAATTATGGTCCGCTCGCTTGCGAGATCTAACGGTCAGGTCTTCTGGTGGCGGGGGGCGGTGGCGGGGGGCGGTGGCGGGGGGCGGTGGCGTGAGTGCGCGCCGCGTCCTGTCCCGCTCACCTTACCCTCCCCGCTGTCTTCTGCCGCGGTTCGGATGCGTTCGTGCGTGAACACTGGGTTTAAACTGAGTAATTGGGATTCTAGCTGGGTGTCATGCTTTATAGTCAAAACATATATGTGTCTAGAAGTATCTGAAATAATCCTCAAAAGTAGGAAAAACCGTGAGGATTTAGCGAATTACGATAGTATTTCGGAAATTCTGTTTATTTATAAAAAGTCGTCCCTAAAATTATTGTTCTACTTGTGTATAACAATTACAAGATTGATGATTGACGAAAAAATTGAGCTTTATAGTTAAGATAGTAGTAAAATAATATAACGTAATGTTTAGGTTTTAAGAAAAACTTTGCAATTCTTTTGCGTTTTTCTTATTTTGTGACTGCTCCATCATTGTAAAAGCCTCGAGCGGGACCGTCGGAGATTGGTCCCCAGATCGGGAAAAGCGATACAAGGTTTTTACAAGCATATTCTCTGTAGCAAGACTCTGCAACCTGTGTTGGTACCTAACATCGTGTCCATATAAAATGTAAATGTTGAGAAACCCCTGACCCATGCTCCAGTGCAGCTCTAGTCGCGTGGATTCGTTCGTCGATTTGCGACGCCCGGGTCGTTTACTGCTATTGTTAGTACAAGTCCTGGGTGTACAGTCGAACGTTCTACTTGGTATGCAGGTGAAACTAGGTACAGTCACGGACTATAAATGATGAGCCACTTGCCACCATTCGTATTTTAGCCGTGTAATGCAAATCGGGTTTAGTCGGTTATATTCGTACATAGTACAGAGTGACTACCTAAAGTCGACCATTTGCAGGTGTAGCAACCGTAACCTAGCGACAATTTGTTTTAGCGAAGCCATAGTAACGTTGGCGTACGGAGACATTTTATCTTTTCTGACATCGAAATTTCAACTGTCACTCTGGCTTCGGATAGGTTTTCAGAAATAAGGAGTATTTAATAAGAACTATTTCAAAGGAGGTCAGTATCAAATATATTGGGATTCACGGCAGCACCATTGTATGGATTTATCATTGAAGTCATTTTTCAACCTCTATGGATAAGACTATTTCCGATTATTAGTAATGTGTCATTTTGTTTCCGAGCATTCGGTTTGAGTTCGTGTTTAATCGTGTAAGCTCGTGAATGTATAAAACTGCAAAATTGGAAATCTTGAAAGTGGCTTATCAATTATAGTCCGTGACTGTACCTACTGTAGAGACCTTTATGGTCATTTTAAGAAGAATTTCTGGCGCATTATGAATAAATGGAGACGAAAATGAACTTTGTATTTAAAAAAGAAAAATTCAAACAGAGCTGAGTCGTATGTAAGTATGTCAACGTATGAATGTAAAAATGAAATAATAAACGAAATAATGTATACACGACGATCTACCGATGATCTCATCATCATCATCATTTCAGTCGAAAGACGTCCACTGCTGGACATAGGCCTCCCCCAAGTGTCGCCACATTGAACGGTCCCGTGTGACTCGCATTCAGCGGATTCCTGCAACCTTCACGGTTCGCGGTCGCCACTCCAGAACTGTTCGGCCCCATCGGCCATCCGTTCTGCGAGCAATGTGCCCTGCCCACTGCCACTTAAGTTTGGCATTTCTTCGGGCTATGTCGGTAACCTTGGTTCTCTTGCGGATGTCGTGTGCAGTGACGATCTGAATGAATATAAATTCATTTTAGATCGTCACTGGGCCACCGCTGCTCTCAGAGTTGTCAATACTTCTTCAATTACTCTCCCTCCCTCTCCTCTCTCCTCTTCTCTGGAATGACATGGGCTAAGTATGGCAAAAGCTTAAAAAGTCTTTAAAAGTTACAACATCGCATAGTCTAGAATCTAGATGTCTTGGTGTACTGCGCTGGACTGTAGAGCACGTTCTTATCGGATTGAATACGACTGAATGGAGATAGCCGAATACTATTGAAATGCGGACAGAGAGTTGAAACGAATTTTGATAGTACGAATGATTTTAAGATTTGAAAAGAAACCTTTACTTATAAACAAAATATTTTTGAAAAAAATTACAAAATACGTTTAAATATACAAATAATCTGACCCTAACACTAAACTGACCCGACACACGCGGTCTTGTGCTAATGTTTTCTGGATATTGACAACAACGCCACCTACCAGGTCCAAATATAACTAAGAACCATTCAGGTGCCCCTTAAATCCCAATTTAAAAAAAACAAAATTGGTCAAGCCGTATTCGATTTGACTAGGTTTCTTTCTTCATAGAGTCGATGACAAAAAAAATCTAATTAGTCCGTCAGATAGATTTCCAAAAAATATTGTACTCAATATATTTTTTCTTTTTCATGTGCGTCGAAAACTCGTGTGACGTCACATTTGAATACATTTTTTACTCAAATGTGACGTCACAAGCCCCCCCCACTCATGATGTTTGACACGTTTTATCTTCATTAATTTTATAAAAAAACACGTATCAAATATTTTTCGAAAATCTATCTGACGGACTAAACAGAATTATATTTTTTTAGTCAGTCATCATCCTTATTGCAAACACTCGCATAGAAAGATGTTGCGAGAAGTCATAAAACAGCACTACTCAAGCGCTTATGGCCGGAGTATAAAGCGATTTGAAACGTATTTTGTTGCACGGAACCCGTATCCTTTTTTTTAAATAAAAATATATTATAATCAGTAATTATCTGTTTGTAGGTGCATTCTTCAACGATAAATCATAAAGTACCTATTACCACCTCTAGAAATACCCATTTTATTATCACGAAAAACCCGATTAAACTTAAAATGTACATTCAGGTATCGTTATAGTTATTTATGCAACTGTTGTATAATGAGGGGTATTAAAACACGAATGTGGGTTTATCACACGAGGCGAAGCCGAGTGTGATAATAGTATCACATGAGTGTTTTAATACCTAATTATGTACAGTTGCATACAAGACTTTATCTACATCCATGATATGAATCCTCCATAAAAGGTTCTGAAACCATGGGGTATTGCAGTGTTCTAAGAAGTCTATGTAAACTCATGGAAAGTTTAATTGCTTGTATTTATACAAACAAACCGTGTATAGGTAGTAATATAATTATTTACATTTTGGATTGTTCAATTATCAAAATTCACAAAGCTTGTATCACTCATTTTTGTAAACAACAAAGTACATACTGCAATACTATTATCCAAATGTCGAACAAAAATGGCGGGATACGACGTGAATTCGAATTAACCTATAAGTTTTTTTTTAAATTACGGCGCTGTGGTAGTGAATCGCACGTGCTAGACGTTCGATTCACTACCACATTCGATGTTCTTTTTTTAAAACGAGTTGCATAATGAAATTCAGTACAACATTATAACACCCGTTTGGGTGTTATAATGGTTATTATGACACTGGCTGTTTTAATGTTGGCCATAAGCTAACTGTTTCAGATACCTTTATAGAGGATTTATAGCATGGGTGTAGATAAAAACAATTATATAGCGCTTTATTCAAATTTTCAAGCCTCCGGAAAACAGATCGGTGTTTCGAAACGTTGAAAAATGATTCTCGTACATTTTAATTCCTAATTTAATTAAGATTAATTAACAAATTCTCTCTCTGTATTTTAATTAAAACTTGGAAGTCTTGGACCGTTTATAAGTAAGGCGTAGATTACAGTGTCGGTTTGTGGCGCTGCTAGACTACTTACACTATTTTTACCCGACTACCGACGGCGAAGCCAAAAGGAGGTTATGATTTTAGTAGTCAATCTATGTATTTTTGTAATTACGTATGTTCCTCCGTTGCGCCTAAACTATTAATCTGATGTTGATTGTGATACGGTATCAATCGATTCGTTATTAATGCCCGGGCAACATAGGCAAAATTTTAACCAACTTCAACTATAGGATGAGTCGATTTTACCTTTTAAAACCCGAATTTAATTAGAGTGTGATTTTTATCAGTCGGGTTTTTTAGTTTAGTTGTAGTATATGGCGGAAAAGTTCTGGAGTGGCGACCGCAAACCGGAAGACGTTGCATTGGAAGACCGATGACCTGGTGAAGGTTGCGGGAATCTGTTGGATGCGAGTCGCACGGGACCGGTCAATGTGGCGACACTTGGGGGAGGCCTATGTCCAACAGTGGACGTCTTTTGTCTTAAATGATGATACGATACAAATTCTTGTTTCACGAGTTCATTAAATCATTTTGATTTTCGAAGTTTCAAATGACTTTTAAATAAATAAAATAATAATGAAGTCTACTAAAATCAGGTTGTCCAATGAAAACAAAAGAGATATTAGGAAATCCCCTTTCATAGATAGTTCGATTAAACAGTAACGAAGTCATAATCACCAAAAAATCTGAGCATTTAGATGATGAGACAAGCCATCTGAAGTGAAAAAAAAAACTTACTTTTACAGGCCATTTTAAAATGACAACCAGTTTTATCTTTGACAGTCGTTACAGGTAGTCAGTGGCCCGAAAGTCTAACAGCCAGGCTTACCAAGGGGTATCGTATTACCGTAATGTTTCACCCCAAAAAAATAAGTCGTTACCCAGCAATAATTTTTGCGTAAAGTTGCTTAGTTAAATGCTTGGTTGCCGGCTTCGTGAATAGTTCGTTTACATCCTGTATAGTTAGATTAATATGGTTTATGAATTGAACAATGTTTTTGGAACTGCCTATAGTCTGCGCCAGATAAGTGGGAACTAAAGGTCATTAACCCGCATGCATTTATTCAAATACATCATTCCGAAAACACAACTAATGACATAAACTTGTCCTGAAACGACCTTTATCGGGATCCTTGACTTTTACCAGTAATAAAAAACCATTCATAATGAATTGTCGGGGTAAATTAAGGAAAGAGCAACAACAACAGCCCATAACGTCCACTGCTGGACATAAGCCTCTCCCATGATGGGAGGAATTTGCCGTAATCTCCACGCTTGGCAGGCGGATTGGAGATCACAGTGATGAAAGACTAACAGAAGACGCTGCTACCCATTCTCTGGTCTACGGAGGCGCAAGGTGTTCTACCTCAGACATTAGTCGCCTTATACGACACCCGTGAGTGTAATGGGTTGGTTTTATTCTACTCTGCCGGATACCACACGGCTACTCTGCCGGATACCACCACGGAAAGAGGAATGACCTGTAATTCCTACTTATCTGGCACAGACTATAGACCTAACCAAGTCTCGTCAGTGTGACCCAGCCTCAAGGGATGGGCCTCTAATGGATGTAATTGATTGCTTTCAACTTTTATGTGAGATAAACTAAGTTTGATTTTATTTAACGCTTTTGTTAATTATTCTTGTTTTACGGTTACTTGGCAAGTTTTAATTAATTAATTTTAGATCAAAGTTACGTTTTTGTGTTGAGTTTCAAAGGAACATCGTCAAAAGATTTTTGATGGAAATTGGCCGGTTTTTGGGTCAATACAGGGTGTTAAAGTAGTCGCGTGCCATAGCTTAGGGGTAGGTTCAGTATCGTTAAAGGAACCCAGGAAAAATAAAACAAAAAATAATAACATATAAAATTTTAAAAATAATAAAAAAAATATTGCAAGATCAACCTAATTTAGTACGGTCTACTAACTTAAAATAGCAATCGTTGAGAATTAAAATTATTTTATTTGTTTAAATGCTGTAATTACTTAACGTGTTCATTTGTTTAAGTACACTCAATTTAACCGCGAGAAACAAACGGCTCGGCGCACGGCGCGCGCTCCGGCGCGCGCTCACTCTAGCGACAGCTGACTGCGGCGCGATCGATGACCCCGAGTGCCCGCCCGTTCGGTGGTCAGCTGTTTCCGAGTGCATTAGGGTGAAATGATCTTGAGGAAAATAGTGGATTTTCTTCAAAAAAAAAAGGTTGCTTTTTCAGTGGTTTTAGGTTCTGCTAATGAAATCAAACCACTGGTTTCAAGGATAACGGTGTTCACACTAACACCCTAATTTTAGTTTTTAAATAAAATTAAAGGTATTTTATTTTTTACGGGTTCCTTTATCGATACTGAACTCACCCCTAAGCTATGGCACGCGACTACTTTAACACCCTGTATATCCATCAGGTTTGTCCGACAAAATTGGTAAATGGATTATGCTGTTTATCTTCATGATTTAAATTCTTCATATGCGGATCTGTAATTTGTTTTTTGCACACTAAGTAGTTAAATATTATGTTTCGGATATTTAATTAATTTTTACTATTTTTTTTTCTATTAGCAGTTCGTTTCCACAATTGAGAACTCGAAGTTGTAAAAATCTGCTGAAGTATTATTTAAGGTGATTCCTTCACAATATCCAGCAGAATATTTACAAATTCAATATTTTTACTGCATAGAGCAGTAAAGTAGATTTAGACAATTTCAAATTCGCAACAAAACCGAGTGTTTGTTTAAAAAAAGCGGCCAAGTGCGAGTCCGACTCGCTCATGAAGGGTTCCGTAGCATAGAAAATAACTAGATCTCGTTCAAACCAATTTTCGGTGGAAGTTTACATAATAATGTACATCATATATTTTTTTTAGTTTTATCATTCTCTTATTTTAGAAGTTACAGGGGGGGAGGGGGGGACACATATATTTTACCACTTTGGAAGTGTCTCTCGCGCAAACTATTCAGTTAAAAAAAAATAGTTTTAACTTCATAATAATTTTGAAGACCTATTCATAGATCCCACACAAATAGGTTTGATAAAAAAAAAAATGAGTTTCAGTTCTTAAGTACCTATGGGGAACCCCTAAAAACATTTATTGTTTTTTTATTTTCTATTTTTTATGTGAAAATCTTAATGCGGTTCACAGAATACATCTGCTTACCAAGTTTCAACAGCATAGTTCTTATAGTTTCGGAAAAAAAGTGTCTGTGACATACGAACGGACAGACAGACATGACGAATCCATAATGGGTTCCGTTTTTTGCCATTTGGCTACGGAACCCTAAAATGATTAAACTAACTAGGGCATGCGATTTTTCCCAGGTTTTCCCACCTTAATCGATAAAACTGGAAGTCATTGGAAGACAGGTTTGCCCAGCAGTGAGATGACACAAACTAACAGTAAAGTAATTTAAATATTTCCGTGAAACAACACATTATCACACTATAATATTATTATAAAGGCAAAAGTTTGTATGTTTGTTACTCTTTCATGTAAAAACTACTGAACAGATTTGGATGAAATTTTGCGCACAGATAGTTTATGACCTGGATTAACACAAGGGATACTTTTTATTTCGATAGTATGATTCCATGGGATAATTATCGAACTCGACTCGTGAAACCGCAGGCATGAGCTAGTAACAAAATATTGACATAAGTCACCTAAATTTTCACTACATATTAGTAAAATGACATCAGTGTAATTCAATTTGAACTAAGTCAGGTCTAATGGATGGTAACCCACTTATAGTGCTGAAAGCTTTTAGCTAACCTGTTCACGCGTTACCAATCATTTTGATTTTAACCTAAAATCAATGTGTGTGTGTGTATTTTCGGGAATTTTGAAATAGATAACTTAACATAGTAATAATAACGTTAATTAGTTGTTTGTCATCACACATACAGGGTGTAAGCAGACTCTTCACGAAGCCGTCAACTAAGCATTCTGTACTATCGAGGACACTCCCGACTGACCACCACTAAGCTCATTTTGCTTGCACTCGCAACATAAAACGCTCTCTAGCCCCGCCCCGTTGACTTTGTGTAGAAAAAAATTAAAAAAAAAGATACCGAATCGGTCGAGCGCATTGACGACGCACGCCAAACGAGAGTTATTGTTACTTTGCGCACCAAAGTTGACGCTTTCCTAATAGGCCCAAACTTTAAGGGGGCGTAGCTCTGCGCCTCCGCATGATTTAAGCGAAAAAAAATTAAAATGGTCAGGCGGAAAAGACCCCGATAGTACATCAAACTAAGTAACTCTACGCAAAAATTATTGCTGGATAACAACTTTTTTTGGGGTGAAAAATCTCGTTTTACGATGAAACTCAATGTAACGCACTCAAAACACTGTGCTGTTGGACGTATTTAATAGTAAACGACTTATGGTATAATATATAATAAGTATTTAAACTGCCGTTATGACCTTAAAAACTAGTATTTGAAGAAAAAAAAAACCTCCAATATCTCCGTAACTAGTAGGTTCCCAAATATGGTCCAGAACAAAATAATGATCACAATAACGGAGAGAACACGTGCCTTTCGGCTTCATTAAGGGTCTATTAACACCCTATATAGATATACAATACATACTATAGATATACAATAGATACCCTAGATATACAATACATACCCTAGATTTACACAGATACCTAAATATGCCAAGCGTGGCATTTTTTGACGTTCTATTTAGTTACTATACAAACAGGATACACAGTACAAAAGACACAGGTACAGAATAGACTACGTTTTTGTTCTATAAATGTCTAGAATTAAGTTGTAACGCTGTTGTTCTAAACAAATTAGCTTGCTGTGACATTACCCACATCACCTGCCTAGCCTTTTCCCAACTATGTTGGGGTCGGCTTCCAGTCTTACCGGATGCAGCTGAACCTGACCAGTATTTTACATGGATCGACTGCCTATCTGACCTCCACAACCCAGTTAGTACCGGGTAATATGATACCCCTTGGTAAGACTGGTTGTCAGACTTTTTGGGCCACTGACTACCTAACGACTGTCAAAGATCTACAAATGACAGCCGGGACCAACGGCTTGACGTGCTTTTCGAGGCACGGAGGAAAATCGGTATGTAATGGGCGGTCACCCATCCACAGACCAACCTAGACAAGCACAGCACCTAAAGATCGCCCGAGCGACTGTTATTACTTAGCCACAAGCTCCCTCCACATTAGCCACGTTAAGCATAAAATGCTTGAGCCAGGCACGCGAAGTAGATGGTCTTACATTTTCTAGGTATAATATCGATATCTGTAGTTGTTATTTACAATCGTTGCGGGTAGTGAGAAGCTCAAAAGACAGACAGTCTGTCTTACCAAGGGGCTGCATGTTCCTAGGAAAATGAAGCAGAGCCTCCTGAGGCTTCAATATTTGTTCGTTCGGCGTCACTTACAGTTTTTTTCAGGATTTCCAGATTTTCTTTTTTAGGCCTACCTGCCTTTTCAGGGTTCCGTACCCAAAGGGTAAAAACGGAACCCTATTACTAAGATTTCGCTGTCTGTCCGTCTGTCCGTCTGTCACCAGGCTGTATCTCATGAACCGTGACAGCTAGACAGTTGAAATTTTCACAGATGATGTATTTCTGTTGCCGCTATAACAGCAAATAATAAAAACAGAATAAAATTAATATTTAAGGGGGGCTTCCATACAACAAACGTGATTTTTTTGCCCTTTTTTGATAATAATGGTACGGAACCCTTCGTGCGCGAGTCCGACTCGCACTTGACCGGTTTTTGATAATAATGGTACGGAACCCTTCGTGCGCGAGTCCGACTCGCACTTGGCCCGTTTTTTTACGTTTTGTCTAATTTTGTATAGATAAGGTACGGAACCCTTCGTGCGCGAGTCCAACTCTTACTTGGCCGGTTTTCTTGTTTTGATGTCATAAATCTACATAATTACAAGTTCTTGGTAAGATTTACTGGTAACTGGGTTGTGGAGGTTAGATAGGCTTCACGATTTGTTCTATTCACAGGTTTTATTCCAGATCTTTACCAGAATATTTTTTTAGACTCTACCGCCTTTTTTGTTTTTACGTCATAAGTCTACATAATTACAAGTTCCAATCTTTAAAGATGAATAAAACACAATATTTACAGTAGTAAAAAAATTAAAAAAAAAGAATAAGCGTCCAAGTTGTAAATTTTCACTTTCAGAAATAAAAAAATAACAGTTTGTTAAGTACCAAAAACTTTCTTGGACAAGTTCACGACTACGCACTTTTTTCATTAAAAATAAATAATGAAGTCAGAAGAAGTGAGTCATGGAAAATAATTGCCTTCTTTTCAAGATTAGAGAAGTTTAATGGAATATTGGAACAGGAAATTATAAAAGATTGCACCAACTAGCTTCCGGGAAGGAAATATTTTGGAAAGTCAGTGCGACGTTTCCATGGTGGTCATGCTAAACGTACAGATGGTGACCATGGGCCTTTGAAATAGTGTTATGGAGTTTTTAGGGTTCCGTACCTTAAAAGGAACCATTATAAGATCAGTTTCTGTCCGTCCATCTGTCACCACCGATTTTCTCAGGAATGGGTGGACTTAGCAAGTTGAAATTTATATCAGACACTAAAGTCTATAGTCCCTAATATGTGTATAAAAATCAAGGACCTGAATCAACACGATAAAAAGATATGGGCAAATTTAGTTTTTCGTGAAAACTTATAAATACTAAAATTGACCTTAATTTTTAACTTTTTTTATTTTTTGGCTTTTTCCTTTACTTGTGCTGTAAGACCTTGTTTCTAACCAAAATTGACAATTCTAGGTCAACCGGAAGTACCCTATAGGTTTTGGTTCGAAAACCCATATTATGGTAGTTCCCGTTGACCTACCAAATTTAGCAAAAAGCTAGGTTTTACAGCACATGTAAAGGAAAAAATCTGAAAACCGTAAATATGTAGTTTAATAACAAAAAAAGCGGTTTTACTATTACAAACTTATTATTTGCGGTGTGTGCAAAAGCCGTTTCTAGGAATCGAACAGCAAAGTTAAGCTTGTCCTTTGAAAAATTTGTACGGAACCCTTGGCCGGTTTTTTTTTAAATATAATTTCTAACTTCTTGCTTAAAACGCCAATTCCCGTGCCTTAAACTACCGTCAACAAGTGGTCGCTTTAAGTCGTCTGAAAGAACGTAACACGCATTAATTCTCTACCTACCCTCGTTTCACTAACGGCTAGGCGTGAGTGCTCTCGTAAATTGCCTAGGCACTCAAACTCGCCCATAAATAACTTGGAACACCTGAGTCTTTGTAGGCTGTACTGATAATTAAATCTACGTATGCCACATTATCACTTACCTCCTTCAAAATGATCTGTATTCATTTCTTAGTTCTTAGTATTTTACCAAGATATTGGTAATTAAAACACGATAAGATTTTGGAATATTTATTATCGAAATGGCCTAACCTATACATACAATTTCACCGTAGGGGTAGTTGTCTTATCAACTAGCTAAAATATAAACGGACCAATCACGAGCGAGCCGGTGCGTGAGCCCCCGTATAGCTACTGACTACGTCACTCGCTCAGGCGGACCGCGGGAGTTGAACACACGTAAATAAGCGCGCGGCCGTTGTCTGGGCCTCAGGCAGTGTTGGAAGCGCGCGCGCCGCGTGTGGTCGTTGATGGGTCCTTGCAGGGTAGCTGGTATAGTATTTTATTTCAAGACTTTTTGCTAGTTAGAGATCTACATAGCTCTGGCTGCAAATGTCAGAGAAAAAACAGCCAAGCTAAAGTGGGAGAGGGCTGGCAACGTAGCACGAATGCACCTGGAGATGTGGGCAGAGATCGTCACTCACTGGACGCCTGACGGAGGAAATCGCCGTCGAGGTAGACCGTGGTGAAGGTGGTGTGACGATCTGATTTTGTTTGCGGGGCGAACATGGCCAGATATCGCACAAGACAGAGATGTTTTGAAGGAAAAAGGGAAGGGCTTTGCCCAGTAGTGGGACACATGACAGGCCAAGAAAAAATTGTTTTCGGGCACTGACTACCTGTAACAACTGTCAGAGTTGTACACACAGCAAATTAGTTAAGTTTGCAGAGCACACCAATATAGAAGAAAGATTTTAAGATACAGGTATCCTAAATTGTTATCTCACTAACAATAACATCACTCACCTGAAACAAATTACCCCTTGATATTTTTATTAATAGACGATTGGTGCGCCTTTACTATCGATATGCAACGCGCACACTTGGTAGCATCAGGTTATGTAAAACGTTCAAGTAACCTTCACTGGTTTTGCGACCCCCTACCTGCACTAATTCACCAGGACCCATTGATGACATTCATTATTGCACCAATCGAAATCCAAATATTCTCTTGCGAAGCGTACCCGGTTTTGTCTGTGAATATCTGACAGCAATAATTTCATGGCTGGCCTACGACATTTCACACCAGCTGCACGCAAGTGGTTCCGTACAGTTTGTAATGCCACGTCATGTTTAGTCGCCGTTAAACGAGTAGTGAAGAAGGGCTCAGCGATATGCGTTGCAACTATATCACGGTGCCGCGCATTGCCATCTGTGTATGCTATGGATTAGCCTTCAGTCCCGGTCGGCAAGGATCAATGCTTCCCGAATCTGCATATCGATGGACCCACAATTGCACAGTCCTTCTCTGTGAACAATAATAAAATATTGTTACAAAAAACAACAATCAATAACATGTGGATTATATAAACATTATTATTAATCTTCTAAACATATTAATAACATTTTGTTACTTACCGATATCTTTAAACGCCTCGCAATTTCACTGATTGAAACGTTTTGCTCACGCAAAATAATAACCTCAGCTCTTAAAAGTGTGGTAAGGTGATTCATAACGATTAACAAATAAAAGCACTGCTCAAAACACGCAGGGTATAATGTCTAAAAACGTAACGTAAGCCCGATAGTCATTAACATTATGACGATGAACTTAAACTACTAACTTACACATGATTTGTCATTTTTAGAGGGTAGACCTCAAATAAATTCAAACTCAAATATAAAGAAGACTTGCCAATATTTAAGCAATGAATTGAACAAACAAATGTAAAACGTTTCATTAAAACATACAAAAACACCGATGTGTTGGCAGTCGGATTCGAACTTACGGCGCTAGGCGCTGGCGGCGTAAGATACTGTTTACCGCACGCTCGACCATTGCGCCATGGAGAAGATTGTTAAGTTGGCTAAATTTATGCTTCATATTCCATGCAACATCAAGTGACAAGAAATTGCAAGTGTGTGGGTGGACAACGGGTTATTGTGAAGCGCAAACACTAATAAATAGGCGAAGCCAGACAGCCGTTGACTTTACGCACACCAATTAACTTTGTTAGTGTGCCCTACAAACCGAACTAGTTTGCAGTGTGTACAATTTGACAGCCGGGACCAACGGCTTAACGTGCTTTCCAAGGCACGGAGGATACTGGGTATGGAATGGCTGGTTACTCATCAAGAATATCGACTCGAGCGTCTGTTGTAAACCACGAGTTCCTCAAAAACATAATAATAATAATAATAAGCCCCCCAAACAACCACTCGTCCTGATTGAACATCTAATCACGTGGGGGGCGGATACGCGAAATTGAAATTACTGGCGTGGCTAATCGTGGCTGTGGAAACCCACTAAAAATGGAGACTCGTTCAAAGAAAAAACGTATAGGACCGCTGCCCGGGGGTGATCGCCGGGGCGCACCTGGAGCTGACGCTAGGTGTCACAGCATGCGATCCGTCAGCGGTGAGGAGTTGAACAGGCGGGCTCCCACCGACAAAGATGCTACAGCCGAAATCATTGACGATGGTGACAGACTGACAGACAGGACAGACACCCCTGTAGAACCGTATAGTCCAAGCACAGTATCATACACACCTTCTAGGCGATCATCACCATCCATACCATCGTCACCAACAGTTTCATCACCCCCCATCATTAGTTTAAATACAGTCACACCCACTCCGACCTTGAATGTTGCGCGGGGGGTATCTACCTTTTTACCCGCGTCCACCAAGGTTGGAAAAGCAAGAGTTCGCATGAAATGGAGTAAAGAAGTAAATCTATTTATCATGCGAACCTACCTACACATAACTAAATTAGAAACCGATATGACCACATATAGACAACAATTACATGCACTTTTCACCCGACAATATCCTGAAATTACGGTTTCAGAACAAAGAATCTCAGACCAAAGGAGAACCATAGTTAGGAATAAACTTCTATCTCAAGAAGTTATAGATCAATTAAAAGAAGAAGTAAGAACACAATTACAACAAGAATAAATAGTAAATTATACAGATACTAACAATATCGCACAAAACATAAACGGCATTAGTCATCAGGAACAACCACAATTGCTTAGCCAATCACAACTTATCTATGCCCAATCTCAACCGTACAGCCAATCACAAGCATACACACAAACATCACACACATCCACACAAACCGAGTCCATTACCCTAACGCTAGAAAATGACATTGAGACCATAGTCGTCCCAGATCAACACTTAACAACTGACACATATATTCAAGAAATTAATGACAAATTTAGAACAACAATAACACAATACTCTGGGATGGACCCAGCAGCTAGACCGAGGTTACCTAAACTGAAATACACACCTCACCTATTCCGTTTAGTTAATTTGTTTAATGAGAGTATACTCACACAATTTATATCTGATGACACAAAGCTTATAGACATACACCTACTCATATATTGTGTTCAATACAAACACTAATATGCAACATATCCGAACATAGATTACTGTATTTGTCTGTGGTTTCCACGATGCTAGAAAATAAGCTTTTAGTCTTTGGATTATCACAAAAATGTAATGTTGTGTGCTAAAATTCCGAGCTCAAATAAACTAATTTCTAAATAGAAAAAACTCTTTCTTCTGTATTGTACAGAAGAAAATGGTCCTTCGAGTTTAAATTAAAAGCTTCAGTGAAGAAGTGTTCCGGCCGTGAAATATTTACCTACTTGGTAGTGCAACTGGAGGAATATTACTGTGGCGTGAGGGGGCTATCACACGTACACGGTACTTCGGCGTTATATGGTGTGTTACCTACTACCTACCCAGGGGAAGCCGCGGTCAAATCAAGAAAATTATTTACTTGGAAGTGCATTGCTGCCTGGAGAAATATTACTGTGGCGTGAGGGGGCTATCCCACGTACGCAGTACTTCGGGCGTTTTATGGTGTGTAACTACCCAGGTGAAGCCGCGAACAAGTGTAGAAGTCACCAAGAAACTGTTATATATTTTTATTTTCCACGTGGCATTTTGCCAGTCATTTGGCAAGCATCTTACATATTCCTGAGTGTGCGAGCGAGGCGGCGAATTTTACTCTGCAAGGAAGAAGAGGACGGCGAAACAAATCTCAAACCAAGATCTGGAACGTAAACCCATTTGGTGGTAACAGTGTATCCGAACGCGGTCGGCAGAGACAATTTTCTTCTCGTCAGCGCTTCAAACAATCACGAAGCGGCAATTCGCATCGATCTGAAGTTGGAGTTATTGAAAAATCGCGTTCCATCTCCTTGATTTTTGTTGAGTTTTAATCGTTTTAATTTACGTCTAGCAAATCGCCATAGTGTAATTTGTGTTTTGAGAAAAAATACTTGTCGAAGAGAAAATTAATGTAAACTGAATACACGGTATATTGTTACTATTTTAAGGGCAGTGTATTGTGTATTGCTAATTACTATTAAGCATTATCTCTCTTAATAGCAGGTAAGGGAAAAACAAGTGCTAAAATAACGCGTGTTGCGTTTGAGTTCTGGCTGGTATAACCTTGGCTGTATTGATTTAGAACCTTGTTTTCGGCATTTGTCTTTTAGGTTCACATTCACATTCAGTACAATGGCTGAATTAAAGGCATTGACAGCAAATCGCGGATACATCAAAGGAGCCATTACGCGGTTCTCGAAATTTTGTGATTCAGATGACGTAAAATCATGCTCTTACGAGCTTTTGCAAGAAAAGCGTAATCGGTTTGTTGCTGCTTTCAACGATTATGAAGTGCAAAATAAGGCTATTCTCCTGATTGATCCGGATGATATGGAAGACTACTCGGAATACGAGGATATGTATTACAAAAGTATCGCGATACTGGATTATCAGTTGAAGACACGTCAAACAATAGGAACGGCAGAACTCAACAATACACTTGCTCCTACTGTTGGTGAGTTTAAAAGATTACCAAAAATATCCATTCAAAGTTTTGATGGTAAAAATATTGTGGATTATTATCCATTCATTAATTTATTTCGGTCAGTAATCCACTCTGACAAAAAACTAAGCTCATGTGAAAAGCTGTACTATCTTCGCTCTCTGCTTGGGGGTGAGGCATTAGACATAATAAAAAATTTACCTCTCACTGATGTAAGCTATGATGAAGCACTTAAGCTTCTAGAAAACAGGTATGCCAATACTTCTAAAATGGTGAATTTTCATGTAAATAGCATGCTGGAATTGCCTGCTTTCACAAGATGCACAGCACAAAACTTGCGATTTATAATAAGTAATGTTAGCATGCACTTAGCGGCGCTTAAGAATCTTGAACAACCTGTGCAGTATTGGGATGTTCTGCTTATCAACATAACGAATTCTCCCAACTGTGTGGAATGTGGAGTTGTTGAGGACTTACTCCACTTATTGATGGACTGTGTGCGGTATGAGTCTGAGAGAAATGATTTGTTTAGGGTCTTGAAGTTGAATAGACTTGAAGTAGGCACATTCAATAAAATTTTGGCTCAACCAAATAGTGATGATGCGAAGAGTCTGTTCAGGTTCATGGCCCAGATATGATTAATATGTATTTAGGGTACGATGGGACTGGCATACGCAATGCGGTTAAATGTCCCCAAATAAATAAAGAGAAAAAAAAAAAAAAAAAAAAAACATTTTATCAAAAAAGGTTGACAACTATACAAACAGAGGATTTCATCTTGAAAGAAATTCTAAGGAGGTTCCAACATTATCCGACTTTATTGCCTTTCTAGAAAAGAGAGCAATTGCTCAAGAAAATACTGGAGAGGAGGAGCAAGTGGCGAATACTTCATCACGCTCAACAAAGGCTCAAAACTCTACAAGGGCAGTCAGCGGTGTAGTAACCTCCAATGCAACATGTAAGTTTTGCAATTATACTCATAAATTGTATGAATGTACAAAGTTTAAATTAGCTTCTGAAAAAAACAGATCTGAATTTGTCAAAAATAAAAACTTATGCACTATATGCTTAAATGAGCACCGTGGTAAATGTATGCTTCGCCTTAAATGTGCTGTGTGCCAGAAACGCCATAACACGCTTTTGCACTCCAATGAAAATGAAGCAGTGCATGTGGCAATTTCCAATGGTGGTGACAGTACAGACCATTCTGCGGTCAGCATGACAAATACTTCATGCGCTAAAGATGTCCTATTGCCAACAGCGATGGTCCGAATAAGAGGTAAAAATGGTACATTTATAAATGCTAGGGCGTTGCTAGATAGTGGTTCACAGATCTCATTTATAGCTGAAAAAATGGTCAATAATATTGGATGCAGTGTCTATGATGCAAATCAACAAATTTTAGGTATCATAGATGGCATTCACAAGGTTTGTAAGCAAACAAAAATTACTATTCATTCTTCTGTGAATGATTACTCCACTGAGATTTCATGCTGTGTGGTAAACAATATAACCTGTAACTTGCCTCAGCAAAGCTTTGACATAGCAAAATTCAATATTCCTCCTCACATCCAATTAGCAGACAAGAATTTTAATAAGGTTGGTGAAATTGATATTCTATTGGGGTGTGATATATTTTTCCAGGTCTTGCAGCGTGAGTCGCTGCCCGTCACGCCTTCCGGCCCGTATTTAGTTAACACCACTCTCGGTTATGTTGTCGCGGGGAGCCTGCCTGTCTCAGCTGGCAAGGTTTTTGCTACTAATTTACGCCTACATGTCAAAGGTAACAAAGTTAATAATTTGCCACCTGTCATAAAATCTCAAGATACTCAGCTGCACGAAATTAGTGACGCCATTTCCAAATTATGGGAATGTGAAAAGGTGCCCACTATTTATAAAGAGGGCAATAGTGAACATCAGTTAGCTGAGCAGTATTTTCAATCATCAGTTCAGTTAAAAAATAGAAAGTTTTCTGTTGGCTTACCTCTAAAGATGGAGTTAAAAAACGTGCAGTTGGGGGATTCTTTTTCCTCTGCACTACGAAGGTTTTATAATCTTGAAAAGCGATTCGCTAGAGATGAGGTATTATCTATAAAATATAAAGAATTTATTCAGGATTATATTGACCAAGGTCACGCAAGGGTTTTTGATATACAAAACTATGATTTAGATGCTGGTCAAGTATACTTTCTTCCGCATCACCCGGTTTTTAACCCTAATAGTAAAACTACACCGGTGCGCGCGGTCTTTGATGCGAGCATGAAAACAAAAAACGGTGTTTGCTTGAATGACGTGTTACTCAACGGTCCTGTCGTACAGGGTGAACTGTTTGATATATTAACGCTTTTTCGAACATATAAATTCGTCCTACTATGCGACATTAAATCTATGTATAGAGGAGTATTGGTAGAAAACGACTTTTGCTGTCTACAAAACATACTGTGGCGTGATTCAACACATGATTCTGTAAAATGCTTACAATTGCAAACCGTTACATATGGAGTCAAAAGTTCAGCTTTTCTTGCTACTCGCTGTTTAATAGAGCTTGCTCAGATATATCAGAATAAATATCCACTAGCTGCAGCTGTTTTGAAGTACTCAACTTATGTTGATGATATACATTGTGGTAGTAATGATTTATCTGAATTAGAGGCAACAAAATTAGAATTAATTGCAATAATGCGGGAAGCCAGTTTTTCGCTACATAAATGGAGTTCGAATAATAGTGACATTTTAAAGGATATTCCTTCGAATTTACAATGTTTTGACAGTGTAGATTTTGATAAAACTAGTAAGTTTATAAAAACGTTAGGGCTCACTTATGACGTAGCTTGCGATACGTTGAATATGAAATGTCCTGAAACACAGGTGATGAATGTGTACACTAAGAGACAAATGCTGAGTTTCATAAGCAAATTCTTTGACCCGTTAGGTCTTGTTGGTCCATTATTAGTTCAAGCTAAATTTCTGATGCAACAAGTGTGGTTTACTGATTTAAAATGGGATGATGTTCTACCTGACGAACTCAATAAGCAGTGGGTTGAATTTGCAAACGAATTGGTGCGCATGTCATGTATCTCCATTCCTAGAAATATCAATGTAGAATCGTCCAACTTATTAGAACTTGTGGGTTATGCAGATGCCTCAAATATTGCGTATGGCTGTTGTCTATATTTGAGGTCTATCAGCGCCGACAATGAAGTCAAGGTGAATCTCCTGTGTTCTAAATCACGTATAAATCCTAAAAATAAAAAACTAACTACGCCACGCCTTGAACTTAACAGCGCATTATTATTGGCCATGCTATCCAAAAAGGTGCATGACACCCTGTCCTTAAAATATGTTGTTAAAACGTTTTTATACCTGGATTCACAAATTGTGTTTTCCTGGCTTAATATTGCTCCTGTAAGACTTAGTGTTTATGTAGCCAATAGAGTAGAAAAAATAAATGAATTGTCAAAACAATTTATATGGAACTATGTTAAATCTAGTGAAAATCCAGCAGATTGTTTATCGCGTGGAATGTCCCCAAAATTACTGGAGACAAATGTAGGAAGGTTATGGTTTCACGGACCTGAGTATTTACAAGGCGCTTGGTATACACATCCAAAAAAGATAGATAAAATCGAGGTGAATAATATACCTGAATTGAAACCTGTGACACAAACATGTAATACTTGTAACAAGGTAAATACATTGGTTTCTGTACTAGATAAATATTCAAATATAGAAAAACTCACACGAATAATTTCGTATATAAAAAGATTCATTCACAATTGTAAAAAAGAGAATATTAAAAAACAAGGTAAGTTGTGCCCTGAAGAATTGACCTCCGCCTTGCATGCTATTATTAGAATTGATCAGGAAAGACATTTTCATGCTGAGATAAAACAATTAAAAGAACATTCTAATTTATTTAATATGAAAACAAGCTTGAGTAATTTGAGTCCATTTCTTGATTCCAGTTTATTGCTGCGCATCGGGGGGCGATTGCAGAACGCCAATCTGTCGTTTGCTCAAAGACACCCGATTATATTGCCAAAGGCGTCTCATATCATAAAATTAATTATTCGAAAAGAACATTTGCGTTTAAAGCATGCAGGACTGAAGTTAATACTTTGTAGCTTAAATGAAAAATATTGGCTTATAAATGCAAATAGAGAGATAAAGTCAGTCATACACAAATGCATAATTTGTTTTAAGCTTAAGGCCAAGGCTACAACTCAACTTATGGGTTCCCTCCCATTAGATCGTGTGAATGTTACACGACCATTCCAAATAATTGGCACAGATTATGGAGGACCTTTTAATGTAAAACAGTCTAGAATTAGAAAGCCAGTTATTACAAAGGCATATATTGTTATATTTGTATGTTTTGTCACTAAGGCAATACATATTGAATTAGTTTCTGATATGACAACAAACTCATTCTTAGCTTGCCTAAAAAGGTTTATCTTTCGCAGGAATAAACCATCTAAAATATATTGCGACAAAAAATATATTGCGACAATGCTGCTTATTACAAAGGAGCAAATAATGTTCTAAATGATTTGTATGAATTGCAGAATTCCACAAGCCATCAGGATGCGGTATATGACTATTGCAATTCGGAAAGGATTTCATTTCACTTTATTCCGTCGTATTCCCCAGTATTTGGCGGCTTGTGGGAGGCTGGAATCAAGAGCGTTAAGTACCATATAAAGCATGTGATTGGTCAGGCTGTTCTTACCTATGAAGAGCTGAATACCGTCTTGGTTCAAATCGAGGGAATCTTGAACTCTAGGCCTCTGACGCCTATGTCAGCAGATCATGATGATATGTCTTACCTATCACCTGCACACTTCTTAACAGGCTCTACTTTAACTTCTTATCCAGAACTAAATCTGGTTGGACAAAACGTTGGAAAGCTTTCTTTTTGGAAGCAGTGTGTGCAAATGCAGCAAACATTTTGGCATCAATGGCACAAACAGTATTTAGTAATGTTGCAAAGCAGACCCAAATGGAAAGGTGCCCAACCAAACCAACAAATAGGAACTATGGTGTTAATTAAAAATGACAATGTATCCCCGTTACAATGGCCTATGGGCAGAATTGTTGATGTAAAGCCAGGCAAAGACGGCAAGGTACGTGCCTTGGATGTAAAAACTGCAAAGGGTTTAATCATGACAACAAGCATAATGAAAGTGTGCCCTCTGCCTATTGATAATAATTAGTATTAACTCATGTATAGTAATAGTAAGGTTAAATAAAACTAAAAATATTTCGCACATCTTTATTGAAAAAATAGTTCAGTGAAGTAATGATAAGTAGCTTGTAAGTAAGATAAGTTCTCATAGAAAATAAGTAGTGTGGTTAGCTAGTGTTTTTAAGTTTAAAGTAAGTTTGTTTCTGTTTTTTAAAACTTAGATTATTTGATTAAGAAACCCAGTATGTATCATTTTGTCGTGGCCCCACTATGTTCAATACAAACACTAATATGCAACATATCCGAACATAGATTACTGTATTTGTCTGTGGTTTCCACGATGCTAGAAAATAAGCTTTTAGTCTTTGAATTATCACAAAAATGTAATGTTGTGTGCTAAAATTCCGAGCTCAAATAAACTAATTTCTAAATAGAAAAAACTCTTTCTTCTGTATTGTACATATTGCACAGCCGTAGTTATATCTGAAGAACTAAACTTTAAAATCACAGATCACACAGGAACCCCAAGAACAAGACAGAATATAGTACCAGCATGGCAACAGAGACTAGAAAAAGACATTGAAAAATTTAGGGCAGACATTGGTAGACTCAGCCAATATATCAGCTGTTGCAGATCTAATAAATTAGTAAAAAGAGTTGAAATCATATTTAGAAACAATTCCACGCATACTAGACACGAAAACAGTAACCGAAAACCCGAAGAATTTTTAGACACCTTAAAACAAAAACTAGCACTCAAAGTTCATAGGCTCAAACGATATAAGAAAGCACAACAGCGCAAAAACGATAACGCCACATTTGCCACAAACGAAAAATGTTTTATAGGAACCTACACACACCAGAAACAGATACAAATCATGAAAATAATACAAACACACCTAACCTACCTTCAAAAGAACAACTAGAAACATATTGGGCTGGTATTTGGGAAGAGCAAAAACAACACAACGACAAAGCATCTTGGATAGCGGATGAAGAGGCAAAATGGAGAGATATTGACGTGATGGAATTCGTAGAGGTTACAGAGTCTGACATTATACACATTACAGCTAGATTACATAATTGGAAGTCACCTGGAATAGACAAAATACATAATTTTTGGTACAAAAAGTTAACTGCATTACACAAATCTATGGCAAAAAAATTAACAGATATTGTATTAGGACAGCAAAATATACCCGAATTGATCACAACTGGAATTACTTACATGCTGCCTAAGACTAAATACACATCAGAGCCTTCCCAATACAGACCAATCACATGTTTGCCAACAATTTACAAAATACTAACTTCTGCAGTCACAAAGAAAATTAACTCACACATTAGGTATACAGCACAACATAATAGCAGAGGAACAAAAGGGATGTAGGCAGGGCTACATGGGATGCAAAGAACAGCTGATTATTGATTCCACTATTCATAAACACGCCACCTCAAAAAACAGAAATCTCCATTGCACCTACATTGATTACAAAAAAGCTTTCGATAGTGTACCGCATTCCTGGTTAATACAAATTCTGGAGATCTATAGAATAAACCCGAAAATAGTTGATTTTATGCGCCATGTAATGCTACAGTGGAAAACCACATTAAAAATAAATAGTAGCAACAATATGTTACAACACGACAGATATCTATCAAAACAGGCATCTACCAAGGCGATTCTCTGAGCCCCCTGTGGTTCTGTCTTGCCCTCAACCCTCTGTCTCATTTGCTGCAGCGCTGCGGGGCCGGATACCGCCTCAAACACGCTGCAGATGAAACAACAATGTCACATCTAATATACATGGATGACATCAAACTGTATGCAAAACCAGAAAAAGATATGAAGAAATTAGTAGATATTACAGCAGAGTTTAGTCAGGATATTAACATGCAATTTGGATTAGAAAAATGCAAAACACTTCACATTGTTAGAGGCAAAGTGCGACCCGGCGACTATGCAGTGTATAAATACTTAGGGTACACGCAACTAAAAGGTCTTGACCACGTTAAAATTAAAGATACACTAACTACAGAGTACAAGAAGAGAGTTAACGCTGTCTGTAAAACCCAGCTCTCAGGTAAACATCTTATTAAAGCCTTAAACACCTTTGCTATACCAGTATTAACGTACTCATTCGGAGTTATAAAATGGACTAAAACAGATACAGAACAATTACAACGAACTACACGAACAACACTCACGAAACATAACAACCTTCACCCTAAATCCGCCATAGAGAGACTAACTATTAAACGAGAACATGGAGGGAGAGGCCTCATAGATATCCAGCACCTATGGCGGAAACAAGTTAGTACACTAAAATCATTCTTCCACACAAAATCCCGCAATAGTAATATACATAAAGCCATAGTAACAAACGATCTTAACTACACTCCACATAACCTAAGCGATCAGATAGAAACCCAAAACACAACCAATGATGACCCGCAGACACAAAAAATTAAAGACTGGAAGAGAAAAGTACTCCATGGTCGGCACCCTCATGACCTAGAGCAATCCCACATAAACAAATTAGCGTCAAATAAGTGGCTAAAAATAGGCAACTTTTTTCCAGAAACCGAAGGATTTATAATAGCAATTCAAGACCAGGTCATCAACACAAAAAACTACAGAAAATACATAATCAAAGATCCTACAGTAACTAATGACAAATGTCGCAAATGTCACGTCCACCCAGAAACTATCCAGCATATAACAGGAGCATGCACAACTCTCACGCAGACAGACTACACTCACAGGCATAACCGAGTGGCCAATATCATTCACCAAAAACTAGCACTCAAACACGCTTTCATTCAAAATACCAACACTCCTTACTACAATTATAAACCAGAAACTACCCTAGAAAATACAACACATAAGCTTTACTATGATCGCGCTATTCTGACTGATAGGACGATCCACTACAACAGACCGGATGTAATCCTACAAGACAAAATAAATAAAGTTACATACCTGATAGACATCGCAGTCCCCAACACTCACAACATACAGAAAACAATCACTGAAAAAATAAGTAAATACGCAGAACTTAAAGAAGAAGTTACTAGAATCTGGCGACAAGTAAATGTAGTAAATGTAGTTCAAAAGTATATGTAGTTCCAATAGTCCTTTCCACAACCGGGGTAATCCCAAATCATCTCATCCATAGCTTAAAATTATTAGACCTTAAAGAAACCCTCTACATTACACTGCAAAAAGCTGCTATTTTAAATACATGTAGAATCGTTGGGAAATTCATGCAGATTGAAGAGAACGAGATAGGACCCCATCACAACACAACATCATCAAACTAACACACCACACACTGCATTTACTTTGGCTTCGGCCCGTAAATGTAGTTGAAATCCAGTCTAAGGGCTGAGAAGAAAAAACACTTTCTAAAATAATAATAATATTGCTGGACATTACACACTGCGCTATCTAGTGCCACACTAAGCAACGAGGCTTGTGTCGTGGACACCAGATAGTTGATATACTACTTAGATACTTTTTTTTGTTTGTAAATACATACTTATTAAACATATAATAAACATCCATGACTCGGAAACAAATGTCCATGCTCATCACACAAACATTTGCTCCGACCGGGATTCGAACCTGGGACCCTAAGAACGTAAGGCAGCCTCACTACCGCTGTGCCAATCGGGTCGTCAATAATATCGATGGTCATAAATTTAATTGTCGTAAGGGACATTATACAAAAAAAAAACCATCGTACTTGATTTTTCTCCTCTATCTTTCTGCATACTTAAAATTCTTGTAGCTCTTCAAATAATTCCTTTACACCCCTGAAATTTTGTTACAAAAAACGCTGCATTTTGCTAGTTAAAGGACAGTAATTTAAAAAATATTTTAAACATTTGACGTAAATACTAAAAAGAACATAGAAAATTGTTTTAAGGTTTACGAAGTTTCCGTTTTGTCCCAAACGACATAAGACCTAAAAATAAAAAGCCCCTTACGCCAAATCAAAGTAAAAATATTGTCCGTTACGCATCATTACATTGCTAATTTTTGTTTGAGTATTCTACAGTAATTCCTTCACAAGTTCCCTAAAACTTCTTAGAAGCCCTAAATCGTTCCCACACTTTGTCATTCCGCACACAATATTACAAGATCGCAAATATATTACATTTTCTGCCTGAAAACAAACATAGGTCACACGACCAGGGAACATTGGAGGAAAGCCCTTTTTATCCGTATCCCCATTTGTCTGGCACACCCGGGAATAGGCAGGTGTCCTCATAAATATATAGGGAGAATTTATAACCGGGTGTACCCTAAAATCGATGTTCGATTTACATCGGTTCCTATTCATTTTGTGGTTGATATTTAGGTACATCGGTTTGTTATCGGCTTAGGGCTTCTTAACACTTTTCTTTAAAGGTAAATTAGGTTAAGTTTCTAGATGTAGGATAGCTAGGGCCTATTTAAACGGTCCACGAGGCGAAATCTTTTGAAGGTTTAAAAGTGAAAGAGGGGCAAAACACGTGTCTGAAAAATCAGGCTCTAATTCAATCAATCAATCATTTTATTATCAGGAGGATCTTGTGGCTAAATAATAACAGCCGCTCGGGTCGATCGTTAGGTTAAGCCGTGCTAGCCTAGGTTGGTCTGTGGATGGGTGACCACCCTTACATACCAAGTTTCCTCCGTGCCTCGGAAAGCAAGTTAAGCCATAAGTCCCGGCTGTCATCTGTAGATCTTTAGCAGTCATTACAGGTAGTCAGTGGCCCAAAAAGTCTGACAACCAGTCTTACTACTGGGTATCGTATTACCCAGTATTAACTGGGTTGTGGAGGTCAGATAGGCAGTCACTCCATGTAAAATACTGGTATTCAGCTGCATCCGGTTAGACTGGAAGCTGACCCAAACATAGTTGGTAAAAGGCTAGGCAGATGATGAATCATTTTATTATCAGGCATCTTAAGTCCCATAGATAAAATTACATCACAACATAAAAATATACACTAATACATACAAAATATAATATGTAAACTATCACACACGAACTATAAAAATTAAATTAAATTCGGGGTTTACTAGGTGTTACCCGGGCCATAATAACGAATCGATTGACACCTTATTAATCAAAATTGGATTTAACACTTTTTTTAAAGGTAAATTGGTTAAGTTTCTAGATATATAGGATAGCGAGGACCCATTTAAATGATCCACGAAGCGACATCTTTTGAAGGTTTGAAAGTAAAAGAGTGGCGAAACACGTGTCTGTAAAATCAGGCTCTAATTCAATCAATCAATCATTTTATTATCAGGCATCTTAGCCCATAAATAAAATACACAAAATTACATTACAACATAAAATATACACTAATACATACAAACTATAATATGTAAACTATCACACACGAACTATAAAAAATAAATTAAATTCGGGGTTTACTAGGTGTTACCCGGGCCATAATAACGAATCGATTGACACCTTATTAATCAAAATTGGATTTAACACTTTTCTTTAAAGGTAAATTGGTTAAGTTTCTAGATATAGGATAGCGAGGACCCATTTAAATGGTCCACGAGGCGACATCTTTTGAAGGTTTGAAAGTCAAAGAGTGGCAAAACACGTGTCTGTAAAATCAGGCTCTAATTCAATCAATCAATCATTTTATTATCAGGCATCTTAGCCCATAAATAAAATACACAAAATTACATTACAACATAAAATATACACTAATACATACAAACTATAATATGTAAACTATCACACACGAACTATAAAAAATAAATTAAATTCGGGGTTTACTAGGTGTTACCCGGGCCATAATAACGAATCGATTGACACCTTATTAATCAAAATTGGATTTAACACTTTTCTTTAAAGGTAAATTGGTTAAGTTTCTAGATATAGGATAGCGAGGACCCATTTAAATGGTCCACGAGGCGACATCTTTTGAAGGTTTGAAAGTCAAAGAGTGGCAAAACACGTGTCTGAAAAATCAGGCTCTAATTCAATCAATCAATCATTTTATTATCAGGCATCCTAAAGTTCACTTATACAACTTATAAACTATGAACTATGACACAACAACAGCCCATAACGTCCACTGCTGGACATAAGCCTCTCCCATGATAGTAGGAATTTGCCGTAATCTCCACGCTTGGCAGGTGGATTGGAGATCGCAGTGATGAAAGACTAACAGAAAACGCTGCTGCCCATTCTCTGGTCTACGGAGGCGCAAGGTGTGTTCTGCCTCAGATATTAGTCGCCTTATACGACACCCGGGTGTGTTATGGGTTGGTTCTATTCTACTCTGCCGGATACCACACGGCTTACTTATGACACACGAACTACAAAAAGAAATCAGGGTTTACAAGGTGTTACCCGGGCCACAATAACGAATCGATTGACACCTTATTCATCAAAATCGGATGAATTGTTTAAGTGCTACGGAGAAACATACGTAAATACAAACATACATACATAGGCTGCTAAAATCACAAACCTTCACACAAACAAAGTAGGTAGTGCGTAGTTACAAAACTACTCGCTCGCTAATCCGGAACATTGTCAAAAGGGTAGTCCTGATCAAATACCCGTCCATCCGGTCACAATCCGGCTAACTCAAATATTGGAGTCTGTATGTAACTTTGTACGATTACCGAACCGTTTCCGAACCTTTCCGAGAACCAGAAAATAGTGCACAAATAGTTAAGGTATTGATCTTTTATGTAAGAGATTTTTCTAAATAAAAATAAAGAAAAGAAAGAAAAGTATTTATTGAACTCACACAGGATAAACAGAAACAAAAAGATAGAATAGAAATGATAAAATTATATAAAAAAAGTAAACAAGAGAAAAAATAAAAAAAAGCAATCAAAATGGTCCTGTGCAAGGCCAAAAGGCTCCTATCTCAGCAAGGCACTGTGACATTAGAAAAAAAAGTCACAGCGCTAAAAATCGTACCTACTTTTAAGTTCGTCGATGGCAAATTTTCATTAAGTACATGATACAGGTTTATGCAGAGGTGTAGGTACTTCGTACACCCACATTTCGCCAGTTATGTTTAAGTCCCATGTTATAAGGGGTGAGCCTATTGCCATCAACCGGGCACATGTCGAGACTACGTGGGTGGGAATTTCTCAGTAGCCTGAGAAATTCCCGAAAACCCAATGAAACAAATTCATTAAACTAAATTTGGCCCAAAATCAAGCTATCCGAACTCTACTTGCTGATGTAGTCTTACTGATGTACTTGATGTAGTTTTGGGGGTATGAAAAACAGGGTGTAAAGCTCTTCATCTCCCATAGAAAAGGAAGGATCCTCCGACCAGACGGATGTTATGTCTGGTGGGCTACTGCTTGACAGTTGACGGGTTCTCGTATATGTATAGTCTTATGTCGCGGATAACTTTGCTTGCGCGATGTAGGACTTGCGCTTGTTAGTTCATCATTCATGTCATAGATGGCGTTGTAGTACTTTTTGTCCAATGTAGCTGTAGTACTTTTTGTAGTGCCAAAAAGTACTACAACACCATCTATGACATGAATGATGATCCTCAAGAACGCAGGTGTCAGAGCATAGCAAGATGGAAGTTGGGCCATTGTCTGTAGAGACACGCCGCATAAACACTTGAGATCTTAGCCTTCCATGAAACCCATCCTGTAGAGATTGTCTTTACTACGGCCGACTTGGGTTCGGAGTCTATTTAGAGATTTATCGGTCACGGCAAACCGTAATTAGCAGCTACAATTTTCCACCAATAAACGGTTTTTTTTGGAATCCCGTGAAAAAAATTGTTTTATTGTTACTGCATGAGCAAAGGATTAGAGAAGGACTGCACTAAAGTGGAGAAACGCGAAGTGGAGAGGAGAGATGTTTATGAACTGGGGTATGTCCACCAAAGCTGTTGAGAGATGTGCACCGCACGCCACTCTCCGCACGCCACTCACGACATGCCGTTCACAGCACACCGCTCACGATACGCCGTTTACAGCACACCGCTCGCCACACGCCGCTCACGTCTCTTCTGGTCTTCGCTGTGTGCTTGGCTGCCGAGTGCTAGGGCTGGCCTAAACAGTTTCGAGACATCTTCCCTCGTTTCCGTTAAAAAAAAATCACTAAAGTTAAGCAGAGACGAGAAGCGTAAATAATGAAATTCTATTGGAGACTTTCGAAACATCTCTCAGTTTCGGTGTAGTCCCGGCCTATCGCTGGCAATCTGCCAATGAAAACATTAAACAAATAAAAAACGCCTAAAACCAGTAAAAATAAATGGTCTGACCACAAGCCACAGATAATATTAAAAGCTATGTTAAAGCTGATGTTACACTCAGTATCCCAACTTTTTTAATTTAAAATTTTAGGGTAGCTTCATAAAATTCGATGTTCTCAACAACTGTTCCACGAAAGCTATGTTGAATGGTTGATGACATCGTAGTTTCCAGCTGAACTTTTTTGAGAACTAAGAAAGTGAGCAGCGGCAACGTCGCTAATAACTGTCAAATATTTCGATGTTTTACATGAAATAATAGGGTAGATGACAAAATAAAAATCTAATTAGTCCGTCAGATAGATTTACAAAAAATATTGGACACATATTTTTTCTTTTTTCACGTAAACAAAAGATGAAGACAAACAGTGCGTCGAAAACTCGTGTGACGTCACATTCGAGTACATTTTTTACTTAAATGTGACGCCACAAGCCGCCACGCATGATCTTTGACACGTTTTATCTTCGTAAAATTATATTTGATTAAACAAAAAACACGTATCCAATATTTTTCGTTAATCTAACTGACGGACTAAACAGAATCATATTTTTTTAGTCTGTCATCATCCCTATTACAGTGTTACGATATCAATATTTAAGTGCTAGTGTACCATTTAATCAAAGGAGGAGAATATTGGAGAGTTATTTGTGATGTTGACCGTAGACTGTATCGTTGGTTGTGTGGTCCCAAGCGCGAGTGTTGAGTACTTGGTTTTGGGTTCAATTCCCAGATCGGGTGAAGAGTTATTGGGCTTTTCCATCAGGAATTTCTCAGTCAGCCACAGAGCCTAGATTTGTGCCCCGTTGTTGGCAATAGGCTCGCCCCCTATTACATGGGACTTAAAAATAACTGGCGAAATGTGGGTGTACTATTAGGTACACCTCTGCCCCACTTTTCGGGGATTACAGACGTGATATGATGTGACGTAAACTAAAAGTTCTACATAATTTTTCCACCTCTTTATTTCAGACTAGCGGACTTCCCGCGGTTTCACCCGCGTAGTTCCCGTTCCCGTAGGAGTACGGGGATAAAATATAGCCTATGTTACTCAAGGTGAATGTAGCTTTCTAATGGTGAAATAATTTTTGAAATCGGCGCAATAGTTTTTGAGTTTATTCATTACAAACATACACACAAAAATACAATTATTTCCTCTATATAATATTAAGGAAGATACAAAAATCAAGATTTTATTCTAGACACAGACCCCTTGATTCAATTTAATCATTTGGCTGGTAGCTGTCAACGTCAAAAATGGAATTCAATTTTTGTTTTATGAGAATTGGCTCTCAGCCCGTGCGTGAAACAAAAATAGAAAAAGAACTGAATTAGGTACTCAACAAAACCTAGCACCCAATATTTCTAACCTCAACTTATCTTCCCAGACCACATTAAATCTTTTCTAGAAAATATATTTTGTGGGGTCTCCAGATCTGAAGCCCCTCAGATATTGAGGGGATATAAGTTTTATTAACTTTACCTGGGAACGTAATGGAATTATATAGGTAGCTCCTATTGATTTGTGTGTTCATTTGGAGTGTAGAGTCGAGGTAGGCTAGATTCAACCATCAATAAATTGCAAATATATTCAGCCCGTCAGTTAGAGTATTGGAAAATAATAGACACGTATTTTTTGTTTTTGTAAATCAATGAATATTGGCAAAGATAAAACGCATTAATACTCGGGAGTGGGGGCTCGTGACGTCACAACGCACTAAAAATAATAGCACGGCATGACGTATTGAGAATTTTAAAAGCGTCGTAGCTTCGTCAATGTTGGTTTACGAAACAAAAGAAAAAATACGTGTCAAATATTTTTTGATAATCTAACTGACGGACTAATTAGAATTTTTCAGGACACAAGCCTATTAACGAGCCACTTGCCGCTATTTGTATTTTAGCCGTGTAATGCAAATCGGGTTAAGTCGGTAATATTCGTACTGCCTATTCATTTTACATGTGTTTCTTTTTGGGAGTATCATAATATGTTAATGGCGTCGTGGAATAAGGAAAAATATAACATACCGATAAAGTCTTTAAGAAATTATTTTACATACTTACGGGACAAGTTTTGCAATCTTTCTTGTAAGAATAATATCAGACGTAGGTAACCATTTTGATGTTGGTTTTATCACTCTTAATTTAATACACTGCGTGGTCAGAAATCGCACAACGCGTATATGCGCGCATATGAAACGCGCGCATGGAAGCGCATGGAAGGAGATAGGAGAGACCTTTGCTCAGCAGTGGGACACGATGTAGGCTAACAAAAAAAACACTACGTGCAATCATGTGCATGACAAAGTTTTTTTTTAATGTGTAACGTAGATTTCCTCATGGCAATAGATGTAGCTACCCAACTGACAATATATTCGCTTAGTATTGCATCCAAAATACCCGATCGTCCTGGTTGTCCTGCACTGTCGATATACAATCCTGGTTTATCTTTGTAACAATTTTCGAAGACACAGCTCCTACATTTTCGAAGTAACCTATATTTTTCATATTACAAGAAAAATACATCGAAGTTTCACATCTCAAATTCTACCGATTTTCTCCAATAATATAACATGTACTAGCGAAATTCAATTTCAGTGTCTCGCAGTAGAAACATGTGTGCTGTGTAGTGTTACCAATACACTATTTAATAGAGCTTTATGAAATAGTTCGAACACAATAATGCGGAGTGCTAGCAATCGACATTCCCGTTTAAAGAATCTCCCAATGAGGGTTCGGAATTTGAAATACTGAGAGAATCTCTGTGGAAATACAGGGATTTGTAATGTGGACTTTTGTACTGAGCTTTTGAGAAACAGAGTTCATCTCTTCATCTGTAGTCTTTTCCCAACTATGTTGAGGTCGGCTTCCAGTCTAACCGGATGCAGCTTGTAATGTGTATGTTTTTTTACATGGTTTTTTTACTTACATTTTTGGATATTATTAACCTGAAAATTTAAGCATTCGTCCTCCATAGGTAGCTTCATGGTCATTTCTTGGAGGCTTAGCAACGGCTTTGGCTTTTTACCTTGTAATTCATGTTATTTAAGTTTTTCTGTAGATTTTTATCTCTATTAAATCTTTATTTACTTTTTTGTGATGTCAGTTAGTGACAACCCTAGTTTTATTTTTAATTTATTACTGGAGCTAGTTGTAGGTTGCATAGGTAAATCACATCGACCTCATTATCTTTTCTTTTTAATGCTTTCAAATTTTAAAATGTCAATCATCTGGAGTTGACAGGAGTCTGGTGATGGAATGGGCAGTCTACGTTGGGAGCAAAGACTACAATGGTTGGGAGCTCGGAGTAGCTACACATCTGAAAAGCTTCATAAGAGTATACTTAGAGGGCAGTTACACTTTTTTTTTTTTTTGGGAAATGGGAAATCATCAAATAACCCCTCCCGCTCTGGGCGGAGCAGGAGGGAGTGTCAGACTTTTACTGACTAAAACCCATCCATGTTCCTTCATCGCCCTTTGTGTTCCGGGGCCACGGTATCTCTTTCGAATAGTCCCGCAACCCCGGCAGGCATCGGTCCTTACGGACCCCTTCCTTTTTGCTGACTCTCTTTGAGGCGCGCGTGGAACACGAACGCGCCGTCGACACGGCCTGTCGTCATGAGACGGACGGACGGCGAGCTAGCCCATAGCTCACCGTCCACAGGCCCGCGCCTACGGTGGCCGGGGGCTACATAGTGGTGGCCCCCGACGCCCGGGGCGTCTCCCGCGGCGGCCGGGACGTTGAGAGGTTCTCTCCCTCTCACGTTCCGCCACCTCCTTCTCTAGCATTACTGCTTCGCAGAAGGAGGTGACGGCGTCCCATTCCGTCTCGCTCCGGACTATGGCTTGCACCAGGGCCGGACGCGAGAGGTCGCCGCCGCCGATCGCCGCTTCGAGGACACGGCGGTGCTCCGCCCACGCGGGGCACACCTCCACCGTGTGTTTCACCGTGTCCTCCGGTCGATCCTCACAATGGAAGCACCCGGGCGTTTCCTCCCGCCCGATTCGGTGCAGGAACCTCCCGAACACTCCGTGTCCGGTGAGGACCTGCGTCAGGCGGAAGGTGAGGACGCCGTGGCGTCTCTCAAGCCACTCCTCAAAGAGGGGACTTATCGCCACTATTGTGGCGTGCCCTGCACGGGGTTGCGACAGTCGCTCTCTCCATGTCGCCATGAGATCCCGCCGGAAGTCTATCCGCTGAGCGACAACTTGTCGCTGCAGCGGAGTTTCCCCCCGGCGTAGCGCCTCCGCGCGCCATTCATGCAGGCGCGCGAGGACTATCGCCTCCAGATCCCATGGCGGCAATCCGGCAAGGAGGCTCGCCGCCTCGCGGGCAATCGTGCGGTAGCCCCGGGCCAGCCTTACGGCTACTACCTTTTGGGGCGCGTTCAGGTAGTGGGCGGCACGCCGCCTCAAAGAACGCGCCCACACCGGGGCCCCGTAAAGGGCCATGGACCGCACGACTCCCGCGTAGAGCCTCCGGCAGGAGGCGTTTGGCCCCCCCAGATTGGGCAAGAGCCGCCTGAAGGCAGCCCCAGTCCGCTCCAGTTTGGGGGCCAAACGTCGGAAATGTTCCACGAAGTTCCACCGGCTGTCAAGGACAAGTCCCAGGTACTTCAACGTCGACTCGACGCCGATGGATACCCCTCCTACCATCAGTGAGGATCCCGGAAGTGGCGCATTCCGAGGCCCATGAAAGCACATGGCCTCGGACTTGTGCAGTGCCACCTCGAGACCCAGTTGCCGGATCCTCTCAACGACTATCGCAACCCCGCGTGTCATCGTTTCGGCCGCCGCCTCGTGCGACCCCCCCTGTGCCAGCACCAGCGTGTCGTCTGCGTAGCAAACCACGCTGACACCGCTAGGGAGGTCAGCGCGCAGCACCCAGTCGTAACCGATGTTCCACAGGGACGGCCCCAGAACCGATCCCTGCGGAACACCGCACGACATCTCTCGCCGGTTCCATTCTCCGCTGTGACCGGGGTAGATAACGGCTCTATCCATCAGGTAGTCCCCGACCACTCGACGGAGGTAGGTCGGCACCCGGTGATACCGGAGTGCCTCCCTAATGCAGCTCCAGGGCATGGAGTTGAAAGCGTTGGCGATGTCGAGAGACACCGCCAAGACAACCCCACCCCTGGACACCGCATCCCCCGTCGTGAGGGCTCTCACGCGCATGATGGCGTCCACCGTTGAGCGCCCCTTGCGGAAACCAAACTGGTGTTCCGCAAGGTCCGGCCCAGTCCCCGCAAGGTGCTCGGCGAGGTGGTTTGCAATGACTCTTTCAAAGAGCTTGCCTACCTCGTCGAGCAGCACCACGGGCCGGTATGCGGACGGAGAGTCCGCAGGGCGCCCCGGCTTCCGGATGAGGACCAGCTTCCCCGTCTTCCAACGAAGCGGGAACTGGCCTCTCTCCAAGCATGCGCTTAGGAGCCCCTCCAGTCGGGGCCCAAGAGCCTCTGAGGCCAGGACCCAGGCTTTGCCAGGCAAGCCGTCGGGTCCCGGGGCGGTATTTTTGGCACTGAGCCTGCGTACCGCCACTCTCAGGTCTACCCCAGTAACTTCTGGAGCGTTGTCGTCGTCGTCCTGTTGGTCCGCTTCCAGCATCGCAGGTGGCGGAGCCATAGGCGGGGGTGGATGATCCCCTCGCGAAGGGAACAGAGTGCTCACCACGTCCTCCACGAGCTCAGGCCGGAGACTCTGCGTCAGTGGGGGGGCCCAGGGGCGGAGTTTATCCCGCACCAATTTGTAAGGGTGCCCCCACGGATCTCTGTCGAGAGACCCAGCAACTCCTCGCGGGCCAGGTCCCTGGCCCGCAGGACAGCCTCGCCGCTCTGTACCCCTCATAAAGCTCCGCCTCAATGGTTGCCGCATCGGGTGGGCGGATGCGGAGCCTGCGATGCCTGGCGTACAGGTGTCGCGCAGCCACACACGCCTCGCGCAGAGACGTCAGCTCACGCGACCACTAGTACACTTGACGCCGGGCGCTTCCTGGCCGGACTCGGGACGTTGCCACGTCACATATCGGACATGGCCTCCTGGAACCATCCTGCCTCATTGTTGACGTCGGCAGGCCTGTCCGGTGATGTCACCCAGGCCTGCACGATCGAGGCTTCCAGGAAGAGCTCCCGGTCCAGCTGCTTCAGCGCCCAACGCGAACCACTCGGGGCCTGTTGGACCGGCGCGCTTGTGGTCTGGGTGGAGACGTCGAACCGGAAGTACCGGTGGTCGGAATAGGTCTCCACCCCCTCCATAACACGCCAGTCAATGACACGCGGTGACAGAGCGGGGCTAGCGAACGAGATGTCCACTACCGACTCGCCCCGCATCCGCACACACGTGGGGACAGAACCCCGATTTAGGACGACCAGGCCCTTCTCCAGGGCCCAGTCTTCCACCATCCTTCCTCCTCCCCAAGCCAAGTTTTTGGCATTGAAGTCCCCGAGGACAAGCACGGGGAGGGAATGGTTTCCGACGACAACACTCAACTCTGCGAGAGAGTTGTGGAACTCGGCGAGAGTTCGGCTCGGGGAGAAGTAGACACCCACCACTACGATCTCCCCGAACCGGGCTGCTACGCACCCCCGACCCCTCCTGACATTTTCAAGGGTCGGAGTACCGGCGGCGGCCGACAACACTATGGTCACTGAGCCGCTAAGGTCCGCCACCCAGTCTTCCCTGGGCAGGACGAAATACGGCTCAGCGACCACAGCAATGTTGATCAACCACTGCGCCATGCTCTGGAGCAACAGATCCTGAGCGCAGGCGCAGTGGTTGATGTTCGCTTGGAGGAAGCGTAGTGGGGCCGTTATTGGCACTCCATTACCGCTTCCTCCCTGGCCCCCTGCGAGGGCCCCTCTGCAGCGGCGACAGCGGCAGCGGCGGCAGCGGTGGCAGTTGCGGCTGCGGCGGTGGCGACGGTGGTGGTGGCGGTGGAGGGCCTTCCCTTGCCTCTGGTGGCCTTGGTGGGCGGAGCGCAGGCCTTGCTCCCAGCCCGGTGATCGGCCGGCTTGCCGGCCGCCGCACATGCACCGCAGTGCGGCGTGGCGCAGCAAGCTGCGGACACATGACCGGGCTGACTGCAGCGGAAACAGAGTCCGCTGCGGTCAACCTCCGAGGCGCACTGTACTGACACGTGGTGTCCCACGTGGCAGCGGTAGCACCTCAGAGGTCTGGGCTCCAGCAGCTTTACCTGCGCTGAGACCCTGCCCACCAGTAGCCTTCGGCCCTCCACAATTGTTTTGGCCGCCGTCACGGGGCAGCATACCGTAACAGTATGTATACCCGTGAGGTCCGGTCGTAGGGCGCCTGCCCTGACCTGCTCAACAGGGCACCCACCGGACCTGGCGACGGCGGCCACCACCTCCTCCTTTGTCACCGAGTCGTCCAGACCCAGGATGCGCAAGTCTGCGCATCTGACGGGCCTGGACACTCGGGCGTCGTCCGCGTTCAGGGACGCTCTTAGCTTTTCAGCTAGAGCGTCAGCGGACGACCCGCTGTTTTCACCGGGGATCTCCAGCATACGAGCCCCTGTCGCGGTGACTTTAAGCCGGAGGCCCCCGGTGATCCCGAGCTCTCCGAGATCCACCGTCTCCTTCGCCTTTGCCAGCAGGTCGCGGTAGGACACGCCCCTCTTTTCCGCGTCCGGCTGTAGTGTAATCACTACAGCTGCGGTCTTCGGGGCGCAGAGCCTAGCCGCGATCTTCCTCGCCCTGTGCTGTCGCTGCCGCTCTTCATTACGGGCCTTTTTGGCCGCCTTCCGCTCCTTCTGTTTCTCCCCGACTACCTGCCATCCGGCTTCAGCCGAAGGAGGTGTAGGGGCCTGGGGGGGCGGTGGCGGTGGCGGTGGCTGGCGTGCCGCTGGCGCTGGCCCACTCGCCGCTGGCCCATTTCCCGCTGGCGCTGGCGCCGGCACAGTCCCCGCCTGTGCGGCAGCCTTGCCCTTCCTCCTCCTGGGCGCCTTCTTAGTCGGCGCCGGTATCGCCGGAGCCGACTTCCCAGGGGGGGGGGGGTTCCACAGCTCTGCCGGAGGGCTGGCTCGACGGCCCAGGCCCGGGTGTGCCTCACGCAGACTGGCCAGGTCTGCATGGAGCTTGGCGTTCTCCTTTTGGAGAACCTCCATGGCGGCCGTCAGGCGGGCCAGCTCCACCCGCAGTTTGGCCACCTCCTCTCCGCCTATCGGAGGAGGAGGAGGGGAAGGCCCCACAAAGTTGGCCTCCACTGCCGCCATAATGGAGGCGGAAGCCGTGGGAATGGCTCTGAGTTTAGACGATGTCTTTATCTTCAAGGCCACGCCCCTTATCGCAGCTTCCACCTCCTTTGCAAACCTGGCCTTACGCTCCACCTCGGAGCCGCCAGGTGCGCCCGCCTCGTCGCCAGACCCGCGATCATTGGTGCCCGGGTGGCAGCCCTCCTCGGTCGGTCTCGCCAACCTCTCGGAGGCAACAGGCCCCCCCCTCTTGCCTCGGATCCCACCGCGCTTGCTAGTGGGGATCTTGCGGGCCGAGGCCATCTCTCCCTCGGATGACGAGACTTGGTCGCCATCCTTTCTAGACCGCTTGCGGAAGAACTTGGTGTTCTCCGCGACCTTCCCAACCGTCACGCGCCGGGAGCTCTCTGAGCCTCCCGCGCTCACCTCACTGGATGCAGCGTCGGACTCCGACTCCGCATCCCTCCTCTCCTCTCCTTTGCCGTTGCCGGCAGGGCAGTTACCCTTAAGTTTTGTTTTAAGTCGGCCTGTCTCCGTGCCGCACTCTCACCTTGTACACCTGGAAACCTGATGCTTGAGCTGCACAAGCCTGTTATGAATATTGATGTTCCTCGGCCCTCCTCTGGGGCTTGAGGATTGATGTTCCTCGGCCTTCCTCCACGGTCGGAAGACGGATGCCCTCGGCCCTCCTCCACGGTCTGAAGACGTATGCCCTCGGCCGTCCTATACGGCCTGAGGATTGATGGTCCCTCGGTCCTCCTCCACGGTCTGAAGACGGACGTTCTTTAGCTATTCATTCCATCCTGCGCTCATCTTCAGTTCTATCCGCCGGCTTCACTGGCATTAGTGGTTAAGTAGCTCCAGCCTTAGGTTAGGATCTTTATTAATAAATTCTTATAACTCGTCCCCTTGAATATTTCTTTTAATAGTGCTCCTCTCCAGACTAAAAGTTAGGTAGTTGAGTGCTCAGAGTGACCTTACAGTTTTGTGGATCCTATCCAGGAAAATGTAACGTTACAAGCTGAATCCGAGTATTTTACATGGAGCGACTGCCTATCTGACCTTAACAACTCAGGCAGTACTGGCTGATACTATACCCCTTGGTAAGATTGGTTGTCAGACTTTCGGGCCACTGACTACCTGTAACGACAGTCAAAGATCTACAAATGCCAGCTGGGACAAACTGCTTAACGTGCTTTCCGAGTTACGGAGGAAACTCGTTCGGCCTAGTAACCGTGAAGTTTTGAACTTCACTGACTTTGCAGGTCTGCTATGGTAAAACTAGAAGACTTAAAAAAATAATAATTACATGACTAGAGAGATAATTTAGTTTAATATATATATTTTTTATTAGTATCAATTTTCTTTAACAATAAAACAAAAAAATAAAATAAAGGGCCAATTGTACCAGTACCCGGTAGATTTGTACTAGTAAACGTTAAATTGTCCCTGAATCCGGTAATTTTCACCGCGAATTTGAACTCTATTGCTTTACGTTAAAGTTCACAGAAATGCTATTTTTGCATTTCTGTGTAAAATAAATAAAAAAGGCTTATCCACAGAAATGACATTTTTATTAATGAAAAATTGTAAAATGTTGCCAGAACTCTGTTATCAGACTCGGTGGCAAAAAGAAAACGCTTTCATCACAATTAAAAATCCTACGTGGATCTCGAGTTGCTTTTTCGAGGTGTCATCATTTCAGCTGCAAGACGTCTACAGACTGCTGGACATAGGCCTCCCCCAAGAGTCGCCACGTTGACCGGTCCCGTGCGACTCTCATCCAGCGGATCCCCGCAACTTACCAAAGTTATCTGTCCACCTAGTGGAAGGCCTTCCAATGCAACGTCTTTCGGTTCGCGGTCGCCACTCCAGAATTTTTCGGCCCCATCGGCCATCCGTTCAGCGAGTAATGTGCCCTGCCCACTGCCACTTAAATTTAGCAAGTCTTCGGGCTACGTCGGTAACCTTGGTTCTTTTGCATCACGCAAGGAAACTGCGAGCATAGCCCTCTCCATTGCCCTTTGGGTGACTTTAAGCCTTCTGATGAGGCCCATTGTGAGCGACCACGTTTCGGTTCCGTTTGTAATCACTGGCACTGACTGACACACACTGGTCATAGACTTTCGTCTTGAGAGAGACACTGCGGTAAGTTGGACGAGAAGATACCACGTAAATTCCCGAACGCTGCCCAGCCGAGTCAGATTCGACGATTGATCTCTTTCTCGAAGTTAGACCTACCTAACTGGACCGTTTGCCCCATGTACACATAATCGTCTATAACTTCGAGTGTAGAGTCTCCGATCTTGACAGGAGTGAGTTTAATCTATGTTTGTACATATATGATATATAATTGAATATATACGTGCCTCTGTAATAATATTTTTACTTTGGTAACCACAAATGTTTTCACATTTTTTTTGACACCTACTTTACCGTAAAATATTTAGCTTGCAAAATATTTAGTACTAGCGGACTTCCCGCGGTTTCACCCGCATAGTTCCCGTTCCCGTAGGAGTACGGGAATAAAATATAGCCTATGTTACTCGTGGATAATGTAGCTTTCGAATGGTAAAAGAATTTTTTAAATCGGTCCAGTAGTTTTTGAGCCTATTCATTACAAACAAACAAACAAACAAACAAACAAAGTTTTCCTCTTTATAATATTAGTATAGATGTAAATAGATTAGGAAAAGTAAACTTAACCTCATTAATGTAAAATAGATAAAAAATTATACGTGCATACATTTTAGCGTGATTTTGTTCTGTAAGTCTTCATGCATAAACCTATCCAACAGAAGATTTTACTGCAATGCCAATGAACGCACCGTATGCGTGCATGTGATTTTATTTTATAAATATATGATGAAACACAGGAAAACAATGATAAAATTGAGATTATTGCTTATCTTGATCTCCCAATTCACAAATGTTTAATGAACACTTAGTAGAACCTAAGATAATTCTAATTCAAAATAGACATATTCAGCAGCAACCGTTTTTTCTCTGTCATAACAAAAATGACAGTACGAAGCAAAAACCATAAGTGTTTTCACGTTCGAAAATTATTTCTCAATATGATTGTTGCCAAGTATTTAAATAAACCTCTACAGTTTATGTGTAATGCCAAAAAAACTTCAAACGGTCACTCAACGCAAATGGTGCGTTGGTGGCATGACGTAGTAATCTCGATCAACGCAAATGGTGCGTTGGTGGCAATCAATGGGTTAACATATGGGCATTCAACATGACCTTGGTTTTCTCCATGTTAATTTTAAGACCCACTCTTCCGGAAGCTCTACTGAGGTCATCGAGCATTATACTGAGATCCTCCTTGGTCTCAGCCATGACCACTATATCGGCAAACCGAAGGTGCATGATGTATTCGCCATTGAAGTTGATGCAGTCTAGCCCTCTCCAGTCCAGAACCTTGAGTCTTCAAGATTCTGGACTGGAGAGGAGGATCCTCTAGTACAGCGGTGAACAGTTTCGGAGATATGGTCGTCTCCCTGTCTCAAACCTCGCTGTAGAAGGATATGTTCCGAGGCTTGGTCCTGAAGTCGGACTGAGATACAAATACTTCAACACCGCGATGTACCGATAGTCAATTTAGCACCATTGGAGATACTGCATTACAGCCCAGCATAGCTATTTACAACCCTTCGATTCGGAAAGTCGTATGTCTATCTCACTCGATTTCGTAATGTCAAAAAAGATAGACATACGATTTTCCGAATCGAAGCGTTGTGAAAAAGGGGCAGGCGCGGATACAGGTTTTCCTTTGTTTGGGCAACTTTTGGAAAATTCATAAAAAAAATTGATACTTTTGATAATAAATGGGTGTTACTTTAAAGAAATCCATGATATGCAAGATACAAGGGGGCCGTCAACTTTTGGGCCAAAGGGGGGGGGAAGCGTAGCGAGAATTTCTTACGACACCTTGCCTTGGACAGGTTAGAATGGTTTCGAACGTTCTTATAGGAGTTACTTGATCGAATTTGAGATAAAATCAAGTGAAAGTAGTTCGTAGAGCGAGCGAAGTGAGCTCGAAAATTTCAACACTCTTCCTACCGACCTACTGGAGTTACCTGGGCCTCTTATAGACAAAGTACAGACTCATGAGAAACTAGGCTTCAAGAGCGAGCGCAGCGAGCTCGAAATTTTTTACAACATTGCCTCAGGTAATTAAGCTTTAATACCATATACAGGGTGGAATTTTGTAATGCCACCTGGAGGGAAAGTACTCTTAATACTGCAGATAGAAAATTTTACTCAAAGGAAACATTCCTTTATTTTTAATAAGAAATTAATCTGCATTCAAAGATTTTTAAAATTCGCTTGCCGCAGTTGGGAATCGAACCGGCTAAATTCCAAAAAAATAACATCCTGTACTTTTATGGCACCAATCGATAGGGTCTATCATAAGGATCAAATCTCTCTAACAAACATTATAAATTAAATGAAAGAAAAACCATGAAATCTAAAGTTATAAATTCAATGGGATCAATTCAATACGTTATAGCACTTTTATTCAAAGGATGGACCTTTATAATTGAAGAAAGAAGATTGAAATTTGCACGTGTTTGTTTGTGCAAATTGCAATCTTCCTATCTAAATAGTTCTTCGTCATTTTAGTCAATAAATTACGTCAAAAGATAATTGTTTATTAGATTCTAACATAAATAATTGGATGGACCTTTAAGTAAAAGTGCTTTATCTTATCCCATTGAATTTACAAGTTAAGATTTCATGGTTTTCCTTTCATTTAATTTATCATGTTTATTAGAGGGATTTGATCCTTATGATTGACTCTATCGATTGGTGCCTTAAAAGTACAGGATGTAATTTATTGAAATTTAGCTGGTTCGATTCCTGAGTGTGGCACGCGAATTTTCAAAATCTTTGAATGCAGATTAATTTCTTTTTAAAAATAAAGGAATGTTTCCTTTGAGTAAAATTTGCTATCTGCAGTATTAAGAGTACTTTCCCTCCAGGTGGCATTACAAAATTCCACCCTGTATATCTAAGGCTTCGGGGCAAGAGGCTCCTAATTTATTTCAGGCTCTGTCTATTGTATAGATCGATCATTCAAAAATTCAATAAGAGTGCCAATCAAGAGGTAGAAAAAAGGAGCCTTTTCGATAAATGTTTCTTCGCAGGGTCAGGGTTAAACAATACCTTAATTACACACCTACCTTACCTTACCTTTATTACATTATTGTGATTTAAGTGATTCCATTTTACGCTTCAATTTATTACGTATAATACTATTCTATGGCATCATGCACAGGAAAAGCTATAACTTTTAAAAATCCTGAGCCTCTAGGGGCAGCTGCCTCCTCCTGGCGACGCCCATGACAAGATATACAAGTGAATATTTAGTTTTAATTCCGTTAAATTAGTTCACCTGATAAGGGGCCAGGTTTCGATCGAATCGAAGGCATTCTTGTAGTCCACAAACGCTAAACAGAGAGGCAGGTTAATACTCTTCGGTCTTCTGTATAACCTACCGCAGCGTACCTATGTATGTGGTCCGCGGTGCTAAAGTCCCTTTTCGGAAACCGGCTTGTTGGGAGGCTGAAACTCATCAAACCGGCGAGCGAGATGATTCGTAATGATTCTTGAAAACAACTTGTAGACATAGCTTAGAAGTGAGCTGGGCCTATAATTCTTCAACCGGACATTGTCGCCCTTCTTGAAGAAGAGTACTACCACACCCTTGCACCATACCCGTGGCATTCAGTTTGCTTCAAATTACTGCGTGGTTATCAATATCCATACTAAAACAGCAGCGCACCACACGATGCGCATCGAAAAACCTGGTTTCAGAACAGCAGAGCAGTAACGCGAAATGTGCAAAAAATTAGGAAATCATAAAAATCTAAAGAGGCAATCGAATCCAGGTGATTACTACACAAACAAGGAACATAGAAACTACATTTTATTGATTCGAAGGAAAAGAGAACTTAACACAAGGCAATAAGGACGATTTCGGGTTTAAATGCAACTGTTAATGCAAGTCCCAATAACCCGCAGAAATGTATTTTACAATTTTAAAGGAAAATAAGCCCTATTTCAAGGCAGTAAGTACACAATAACGGGTTTCGGTACAACGTGTATTACCGGGTTGATCGTGTACCAATATCCGGTAAAAAAAGTACGATTTTAACGGGTACTAGGTCAAGTAGGGGTTTGTTAGTACCAATAGATGTGAACGGCAAAAATATTTATTTCCTAATTAGATTCACCTCAATTTATAGGTTATATCGCAAAACAATATACTCAAATATTTTAGAAAATTAACATTCTTAGCTTAACGTTACCCATCGCAGTATGGCTAGCTGATCAATGTGACGTGGTGGTTTCGTAGTTCACTGACAGAATTTTGAACTTACTTAATATTTTCCTAAAGCAAACTTTTATAATCGCATGGTTTTGACGCCATTGAACTTTTTGGACAATGTTGTCATTGCAATTGTACAAAATATTACCGAGAACGTATTGCCATTCACAAACTTTAATTTATTATTGGTAGAAAAGAGCAATAACAAAAAAACTGACATGTTAACGGGTACTGGTACACTAACGGGAATACGTACTTTTACCTTATGTAATGGCTCAAATGGCTGGTGACCCATCCACAGATCAATCTAGGCAAGCACGGCTAAACCTAAAGATCGACCCGAGCAGCTGTTATAATTTAGCCACGAACTTATAATCCTCTTTTTGATATCTTGAAAACTGAAAAACATACAGAAACTGAAATGATCTACGTGCTTAATTTAATAATGATTACTCAATAGTCATAATCATCAGTAATTTGTTTAACAGAAACAGACATGATCTACATGCTTAATTGAATTATGATTACTCAATAGTCATAATCATCAGGAATTAGTTTAACAGAAACTGAAATGATCTACGTGCTTAATTTAATTATGATTACTCAATAGTCATAATCATCAGTAATTTGTCTGCATCGAAAAAATAAATAAGGGAAATACCCCAAAAGCGCTTAGCGGGCAAGTTGTAAATGTATTCCTGTACATTTTCCAGCTCTTAATGTCGTTTAAAATATGTACAGCTGAGTGGTTCCGCATTGCTGTGAAATTGACAATCGTCAGGGATATTGGGCTGTCCGGTTATTAAGATTTATAGCCCTCGACGATTTGTTTGACAAATTGAATGGTTCTGCTGCTGTTGACTGCTTGGTAAATAATGGTTTAAAGTTAAATTCCGCGAAAAAAGGTCCAGGTCTGGATGCAGGATGCAGCAGGAAAGCAATAATAATTAGCATGCTATGAACCAAACGCTGACGTGACGAAGCATTTGTTACAGATTGGCCCGAGAAATTCTGCACGATAGAGAAGAATGGAAGGCTATGAAGGAGGCCAATGTGACGGAGGTGTGTTCGTGGGGAAAGTTAATTAAGGCCCTTCTAACCCTAAAATTAGCAACTTTATTTGTGGTGGTTCAAACTTCGTTTGAAATACTGTTAGAATAAAGTTCTAATCAGCTTGCACTACAAAGCGGTTCTTACGTCAGTCACTGCGGCCGAATAGTGCAAAATGAGTGTTTTTTTGCGATTTACACTAACTGACTAAAAAAATAAAACACATAAGACCTGCTTGATAGTTAGTTCAGTTAGTATGCAAAGTTTCATGATCTAATTTGAAGTACTTTTGAATGCCAGCGCGGTTTATTGTTCGATTTGGAGGTAACTTTGATTTTTTTTTTTCGAGAAAAGTTTATGGAATTGTGGTGAAGCCATTTGAGGGGGTATAGGCCCTTAAGAAAACCACGAAACCTAGTCAACATAAAATTATCTAAATATATAAAAGAAGAAACTGACTGACTCATCTATCAACGCACAGCCCAAACCGCTGGGTCTACAGATTCCAAATTTGGCAAGTAGGTTCCTTATGTGGTCTAGGGGTGCACTAAGAAAGGATTTTTCAAAATTCACCCCCTAAGGGGGTTAAACGGGGCTCCAAAGTTTGTATGGGGAATCAAGATTAGTTAGACTATTTTATTCGAAACTTCACAGGAGTGCTCCTATTGATAAATGAGTAGAAACGGGTTTCAGGTTTTTTCAGAATTCAACCCCTAAGAGGGCGAAATGGGGTGGCAAAGAATAAAAATCAATGCACAGCCCAAACCACTGAGTCTAGAGTTTCCAAATTTAGCACATTAGTTCCTTATGTGGTCTAGGGGTGCACCTAAAAAGGATTTTTCAAAATTCACCCCCTAAGGGGGTTAAACGGGGCTCCAAAGTTAGTATGGGGAAACAAGATTAGTTAGACTATTTTATTCGAAACTTCACAGGAGTGCTCCTATTGATAAATGAGTAGAAAGAGGTTTCCGGTTTTTTTCAGAATTCAACCCCTAAGAGGGGGCAATGGGGTGGCAAAGTATAAAAATCAATGCACAGCCCAAACCACCGAGTCTAGAGATTCCAAATATGGCACATAGGTTCTTTATGAGGTTTAGGGGTGCATTAAGGAAGGATTTTTCAAAATTAACCCCCTGAGGGGTTGAAACGGGGGTCCAAAGATTACATGGGGAAATAAGATTAGTTAGACTACTTTATTCGAAACCTAACAGGAAACTCCTATCGATAAATGAGTTAACATTTGTGTTTCAGGTTTTTTCAGAATTCAACCCCTAAAGGGGGAAATGGGGTAACAAAGCCTGAAATTCAACATAGGTATTGTTTGTATGGTGAATTGGGTCGGGTGTATTACAAAAACAATGATTTTAAGATTTAATGTGGTGGACCTGAATTACCATCATTCTCTGTTGGGGTGCGATGGGGTTGAAATGTTTAAAAATAAATATGGGTGTCGAAACCGAGATTATCAGGGGTGCTGATTTCGAAAATGGCATTTATTTTGAGATCCAGAAGATTGGGGATTCGACTTCTATACAGGGTTATTGTTGATTTATTATGATGATTGTGATAACGATGATGATGATTGTTATAAAGATGATGATTGTGATTATGATGATAATGATTGTGATTACGATGATGATGATTGTGATAGTGATGGCTATTGTGATAGTGACGGTGATTGTAATGGTGATAGCGATGGTTGTGATAACGAGGATGGAGATTGTGATAATGATGATTATGATTAAGATGACAATTATTGTGATTACGATGATAATGATTGTGATAACGATGATGGTGATTGTGATAGTGATTTTGATGGTTATTGTGATGGTGATTGTGATAGTGACGGTGATTGTGATAGCGATGGTGATTGTGATTGTGACAGTGATGGTGATTGTGATAACGATGAAGATGATTGTGATTACGATGATAATGATTGTGATAACGAGGTTAATGATTTTGATAATGATTGATTGATTTATTTTGATGGTGATTGTGATAGTAATGGTGATTGTGATAGTGATGGTAATTGTGATAATGATTGTGGTTGTGATAGTGATGGCGATTGTGATCATGATGATTGTGATTAAGATGATGATGATTGAGATTACGATGATAATGATTGTGATTACGATGATAATGATTGTGATTACGATGATAATGATTATGATGACAAGAATGGAGATTATGATGATGATGATTGTGATTACGATGGTAGTGGTTAAGATTACGATTGCTAAAATGATGATAGTGATTGTGATCGTGATTGTTATGGTGATTGTGATGAAGATAGTGATGGTGATTGTGATTGTGATTGTGATGGTGATAGTGATTGTGATAGTGATGGAGATTATGATTGTGATAATGATTGTGATTACGATGATGATGATTGTGATTACGATGATGATGATTGTGATAAAGATGATGGTGATTGTGATAGTGATTTTGATGGTGATGGTGATTGTGATAGTGACTGTGATGGTGACGGTGATTGTGATGGTGATTGTGGTTGTGACAGTGATTGTGATAGTGACGGTGATTGTGATGGTGATAGCGATGGTGATGGTGATTGTGATTGTGACAGTGATGGTGACAATGATGAAGGTGATTTTGATTACGATAATAATGATTGTGATAGTGATTGTGGTGGTGATTGTAATAGTGATAGTCATAGTTATAGTGATTGTGATCGAGATTGTAATGGTGATTGTGATGGTGATAGCGATGGTGATTGTGATTATGATGGTGATTGTGATGGTGATGGTGATGGTGATTGTGATTATGATGGTGATTGTGATGGTGATGGTGATTGTGATGGTGATGGTGATAGCGATGGTGATTGTGATTATGATGGTGGTTGTGATAGTGTTGGTGATTGTGATAATGATGGTGGTTGTGTTAGTGATGGTGATTTTGATAATGATTGTGATAATGATGGTAGTAAGTTGTGATTGTGATGGTGGTTGTGATAGTGATTGTGATTGTGATGATAATAATAAATTGTGATGACTATGAAATTTGGCACATAGATATTTTACAACCTGGATTAACATGTAGGACACTATTTATCCCTTTAGTATGATTCAGTGGGACAGTTACCGAACTGCACGCGGGCGAAGCCGCGGGCAACAGCTAGTAATTAATAAATAAATACGGGTGTAGGTAGGTTTATGGTCACTAAGTTACTCCAAGCCCGCCCGGGGGTTTGCACGGTACTCTCCTGGCTCAGCCCGGCGTGACGATGACCGTAGCGGTGTGCCACGCTTCAGACGCCAGGTAGGGTGACGGTCGGAAGATGATCGCGCCGACCCGTAGATACTTGTCGAGGCCACGCAGGTAAAAAAGGTACCCGATGCGCGCCGCGGTTAACGGGATTGCCGGAAATTTGGGTGTCAGCCGGAACTTTGGATGTCAGCCGGAACTTAGGATCTCAGCCGGAACTTTGGATGTCAGCCAGAACCTTGGATGTCAGCTGAAATTTAGGCCTATACTCAACACGTGTTTGGCACCGCCACATTTACACACACACACACTTCACATTTTGGCATGCTATTTTTTTATTGCTTCTCCTGGATATGCATATATTTGCAGGCGGTGTTGCATCCTGCATCCACCAGGCCTGAATCTTGTTTCGCGGAATTAAAACTAAATATTTTGTAATACATTTGAATTTAATGTCTTTTATTATAACGATATCTGACAAACACACTTGAAATTTCGTTTACACTAGCCTTTTCCCAGCCATGTTGAAATCGGCTTCCAGTCTTACCGGATGCACCTGAATACCAGTATTTTTCATGGATTTTGGATGGATCTGACCTTTACAACCTAATTATCGAGCAATACCTTTACCCTTTGGCGAGTCTGGTTATCAGATTTTGTAGCGCCTTTATACAATTAAAAGAACCGGCCAAGTGCGAGTTGGACTCGCACACGAAGGGTTCCGTATCATTGACTATATTTAGTATTTGTTGTTATAGCGGCAACAGAAATACATCATCTGTGAAAATTTCAACTGTCTAGCTGTCACGGTTCATGAGATACAGCCTGGTGACAGACAGACGGACAGACAGCGAAGTCTTAGTAATAGGGTTCCGTTTTTACCCTTTGGGTACGGAACCCTAAATAGAAACAAAAAAAAAATGACTCGCAGTTCATTTTTTATGTGGCTCAGGTATCAAGTCTGTAGGTAGGTATTCATCCTAGTCCACCAGAGCTTTAGGATTGCTCTATAAAAATACACTTTCAATTTGCAAAACCAATCCTTTTTACTTGCAAAAAAAAACATTACCTACTAGTCGTACGGTAGAGTGGTGAAAGAAGCTAGTTGCGCTCCGGGCTTGGCAGCCCGACCAATAAATATTAAATGCGATGACTGAAGTAGTGCTGTCAAGAAAACCCCGGGATTCAAGTGGGATTTCGAGAGTAGTTTGCATCGAGAAGTGTTGAGGTTTCTTGGGAAATTATGTGCGGTACATAATTTGATTTACTTTTTAGACGTATTCAATTAGAGGCTTTATCAACAAACACAACACCAACAATATCAACCCTAGTTGTTTGTGTATCGCAAACCCAATCCTACAAGTTTTATTAAGGGTTTTTTCACGCACAGGATTTCCGGAAAGCCGTCAATCAATGTCAATCGCAAAAAACAGTTACGATAAACCCTGAATTTTCAGCAACAAACAGTAATGGCGACAAAAATAACAAAACTGTACCCCTTTTGTAATCCCGTGTTACCAAATCCTACCGTATTTCCCAGTAAACTGAATCCGGATAGACTGGAAGCCGATTCCAACATATTTTGGCAAGCGTAAGCAGAATCAGCCTATAATGTTCCCATTGCTAGGTCACACGGCCTCTATGAGAGGTGTCAGGCACCAAATCAAAGACAGTTAAGGTGCAATTGGGTTTAATAATTGGATCACAAGAGTCTTATAAATAAGTAGGTAACAATATTATGAAAAATAGGAAAAGAAATACGCAAGCCGCCCCGTAGCTAGCCAACCAACAACAACAAGCCCCTAGCAACGGGGTTGCCAGATCGAGAGATCTGTGTTTGTTATCGCAAACAAGATAAAATGGGCATAATCCACCACGCGGGCGGGTTGGTAAATGACACACGTCTTCAAATTTTTGGTTCTCTAGGACATGCGGGTTTCCTCACGATAACATCGTGTTCCTTGCCATTTAGAGAGAAGTGCTGATGAAATAAATTACACAAAGTAACAAGCCTGCCTGGGTCAGAATCCATGACTTACTTGTACGTAAGTCGAGGCCGCAACCACTGCTCTCGATTTCCTCTCCTCTGCTCTCTATTTTGGCAAAAGTTAGGTGGATTAAGGGGACTACAGGAGCGAAATCAGCAACTCTATTTGTGGTGGTTCAAACTTCGTTTGAAATACTGTTAGAATAAAGTTCTAACCAGCTTGCACTACACAGTGGTTGTTACGTTAGTCACTGCGGGCCCAATAGTGCGAAATGAGTGATTTAATTATTGATTGGACTGAAAAAATGAAACACTATTATGTTATGTTGCTTGTAGAACTATTTGCCAAAAAATCAGAATTATCGCATGTTAAGGTTTTTACTAGTTAAAATATTTTTTTAGAGATAAGTTCGTGATTTTTTTTATAGAGTAAAATTAGTTGTATTATTTTTTCAATTTACTATTTATCTTGCATAGATCCTGAAGAATATCATATATTTTCATATATCATAATATACTTTTATTCATATATTCTGATTTTGTTTATTGCAGTGAATCATATGCTTTCAGGCATTATAAAACTCGCGTTTAGCTCCTGTAGTCCCTTTAAGTTCCCGGGACTGTAGGTAATGTGGGACAACACTAGTTGAGAGCTCATCGCGTATTCAATCAGCCACCGATTAACTGTGTGTACTTTGATCCGGGACACAATCATCTGCAGTCTGACCGTGCATTGGAACGTTATCCCGGGGGACAGTCGGGTGTATTAGATACATACTAGAAACACCCAAAAAAACAACATCGTGAGCAACGTTCCTTTATTTTGGTTCGGGACTCTTTTGTTTTTAGTGATTTTTTTTTAGTTGGCCTGAGATGTCCCACTCCTGGGCAAAGGCCTGCCCCCATTCCGTCCACTTTTCTCGATGTTGCGCCTCTTCTCGCCCATTACCGAGAAAGCCATTTTTTTGAGAAATGTCGCTATTATATTTTTGGCACCTGAAAAAATCAGAGGGAGGATCTATATGTTTAACGTGAGAGTATCGGATAAACTGAGGTTTTTTTTTGTAGTTTAGTGCTTATTTGGTGCCGCCGTATTTTCAAAAAAAATATTTAGACACTAGCTGTTGCTTACGACAAAATTGGAATTCGCCAACTCGCGCGCACGCGCAAGTTTCACACTCGCCAGATGACGAACAAGTCCCCACAACGTCCACAGGGTTTTATTACGAAATCGAATTTAATCCTAAATTATGCTCCGTAATCTCGTCCTCATTGAGTACTTGTAGTTTGCACTTCTTGCTAACTCGCTATCACATTTTTTAAAGATGAATCGATTTCATCAAAACGAAAATGTTATCTGTGGTCCGGTCTTGGCGCGCTCATTCTTGGCATCTGTCAACTCATTGTACTTTTTTGTGAAGCGCGCAGGTCACGTTTCCGTTATTAAAGTTGCGAAAATTTTGTAATTACCAAACCGAGATGGGAAAACATCGAAGAAAACGAGACGAAGAGATGAGAGAACTCAACGAACGTCTGCGGGAACTAGAAAATCGGTCGAACAAGCGAAAACGGAGTCATCATCGAAACTGGTAAGCTTTTTTGTTTATGTACCTATACACTCGTCTTTTCCTAGAAGTACCTGGCACCCTGGCCTAAGATGCACATGTCTCTAGGGTTTTCACGAGAGGTTAACCATAAGAACACCAATTGTGCCAACCTATAAGACATAATTAAAGCTTTCACGAGAGGTTAGCCGATGATCTTAGCCATATAACAATAGAACGACATCACAAGAGCTTTCACGAGAGGTGTTGAGGATTGTATTTCCAGGGATTAAGGCTGGTAGAATTGAGAGGAGGTTTTTGGAATGAAAAACGTGACTTGTTCATGGAGACAATCGAGGTGCTATATTTCTTGAACTGACAGTTGATTTTACATAAAAATGACATTGACACAACATGACAGATTATTAAGTGTTGCAAGACAACAAATATAATTAATAAAATGTTGGGGATGCCAACATACTACCCATCAGGGACAAAAGTGATAATAAACAAAATGTTACCTAATAAACTTAGTGAAAAACAACCAAAAACTTAACATTTTAAACTAACTTATGAGTTCTTTTAAATTTTGAATTATACACATGAGAACCTAGCTATAGTAATCTAACAACAATAGAATCATGTAGGTATTTAAATTTAAACTTAGTTTGAGTACAAAGCAAACACATTTATTTTGTTTTATATTATTTGGTCAAATAACCTATTTGTATTACTAAGAACTAAACAATAAAGCTCTACAAAACACTTCACTTAGAATTAGGTTCTTATTTTTATTAAATACAAAGTAACAATATGATTATTTGAGATAGACGTAAGTACTTTCTTAAATAAAGTAGAAATTCTATAAAACTGTACGCTTAAAAACTAAAAATTTATTTCTTAACTAAAGTAGAAATGCTTTAAGACTGTACGCTTAAAACTAAAAATTTCTGAGAAATGCCTTATATAGTACTACACTTAAAAACTAAAATGGACATGTTTAAGATGTAAACATGTACTACACATATAAGCTTAAATTTAACCATTTACTTGGACTGTACTACACTCAACAGGTAAAACACAGATTTTTACAATGGAACGTTTATGGGTTTTACCATTTGCTGTTTTAACTTCCACAACTCTGACCTTATTATCAGCCCCTGGGAAAATTTGCGTTACTCTGGCCATTGGCCAATACATTGGTGCAGTATTATCTTCTTTTAATATTACTAAAGATCCTATCTTTACATTTGGATGACAATCCCTCCACTTCGGCCGAGATTGCAATATATTCAAATAAGACTTATGCCATACTTTCCAAAAGGAATTTTTCATGTTTATACATATTTTCCAAAATTTTAAATTATTTGTACAACTATCTGGTTCTGGATAAGCGTTCAACGCAGATCCTATTAAAAAATGACCAGGAGTAAGACAAGAAAAATCATTAATGTCGTTTGACAGTGGCATTAGTGGTCTACTATTTAATACAGATTCAATTTGACATAGTACAGTGTTTAATTCTTCATAGGTGAGTAAAGCCTTTTGAACCACCCTTTTTAAATGGAATTTGAAACTTTTTACACCTGCCTCTGCCAAGCCAGCAAATATAGGGGAGTAGCATGGAATAAAATTAAAGTTAAAGCCTTTCTGTGCTGAAAAATCATGAATTTCCTTTTGATGCTCCTTTGATTTTTGTAATTTATACAATTCTTGCAACTGTTTATTTGCACACTTGAAAGTTGATGCATTATCACTATAGATATCAGTAGGTAGGCCCCTTCGTGCTATGAATCTTTTCAAACAGGCGAGAAACGTTTCCGTTTTAAGATCTGAAGCTAGCTCTAGGTGTATGGCTTTTGTCACAAAGCACACGAATACACATACATATGCCTTACTTACTATTGGTTTTCTAATTCTAGCTTGTTTTACTAAAATTGGTCCAGCAAAATCTAACCCAATTTTTTGAAAAGGTCGACATGCATACTCTATCATGAGGCAGAGACCCCATCAATTGCTTGGCAGTGTCGGCTTTTAACTTAAAGCAAATTACGCATTTATGAATGACTTTTTTAACTTCTTGAATGCCATTTACGATCCAAAACTTTTGATTTATCGTTGACAGGACCAGTCTCTGTCCTGCATGGAGATTTTTTACATGTTCGCTTTGAATAATCAATTGTGTGACGCGAGAATCTCGAGGCAGAACCGCTGGATGTTTCTGAGAATATGGAATCGAAGCATTTTGTAGGCGACCACCTACTCTAACTAGACCCCTGTCATCAATAAAAGGACACAGTGGCTTTAAATTACCTTTTAAAATTTTATTTTTGTATCTTAAATCATTAATATCATCTTTTAAATATTTTTGCTGTTCAGCTTTTACAATCATCAATAATGAATCATTTAATTCTTTACTTGTTAACCAGCCATTATTTTTTACATTTTTATACCTTGTATACTGAACGAAACGTAGTATGTATGCTAATATACGTTGCATTTTACTTATGTCTGAGAACTTATTAAGAAAGTCCAAACATATTTGTTCTTCTGGAAGAGTGCAAACAAATGCACTTGAGGTGGCAGCACAACTCTTAGTCTCCGGCAAGTCACCATCAAACGGCAAATCTGTCAATTTTTTGGGATTGTACTCACCATGATGCAAGAGGCTAGGACCACTCCACCACAAAGGATGACTAAGCAATTCGTGCGGCAAACCTCTGCTTAGGCAATCAGCAGGGTTTTCCTCAGAACTTATATATGCCCAATGAAATTTATGTGTAAGTTGTGCAATGACTTTTACCCTATTTGACACATAAGCATTGAGTGTATTTATATTGGTTTTTATCCATGCTAAAACTATTTGTGAATCAGAATATAAGACAACATTATCAATTTTTAATTTAAGTTGCAGTGTGTTACATACTCTGGTAACGAGTTTGGCTAGCAATACAGCAGCATTAAGCTCAAGCCTGGGCACAGTTAGGTTTTGTTTTAACGGATTGACACGTGATTTTGAGCTGAGTAAAGAGACCTTGACTGCGCCAGTGACATCAACGACCCTGAAATAAACACAACATCCATATGCGGCAGAGCTTGATGCATCGCAAAATCCTATGATCTGGATAGAACGCGCATTGCATGAAATGTAACGTGGTATAGCTATAGGCGTCATGTCATTAATGCTGTCATAAAAGTCACTCCATGCTTTAAGCAGCTTATCAACTAATTGTGCGTCCCAAGCTATATGGGCTTGCCATATCCCTTGCATAATTACCTTGGCTCTTACCACCACAGGCCCAGCTAATCCTAGTGGGTCATAAAATTTACCAATAAAGCTTAATATTTCACGTTTAGTGGTAGGCATGCAAGCATTGGGATTGGGGCATGAAAGCATGAACGTGTCACTATTAATGTTATAATTAATGCCTAATGTTTTAATGGAAGCATTGTTTTTCTCTAACTCTATATTGTCAAAATGTTGTAGTGATTCAGGTATGTCAGTTAACAATTCAGGACAGTTTGAAAACCATTTATGTAATTGGAATCCACCAATTTTCAAAATCTCGCAAACATGTCTTTTTGACTCTATTAGAAGACTTGGAGAACCTTGAGACACAAGTGCATCATCAATGTACGTGTAATTTGTGAGTATTTCTGCAGCCAGAGGATACTCATGTTTATATATTTGTGCTAATTCTTTTAAGCAACGTGTAGCCAAATAAGAGGAACACTTTAGACCATAAGTGACAGTGTTTAACTGTATGCATTGAATGTTATCCTTGGGGCTGTCCCTCCAAAGGATATTTTGTAAAGACCTAAACTTAGGATCTAATGATATTTGTCTGAACATACTGTTTATATCGGTTATGAAAATATATTTGTCAACTCGGAATAATAACAAAATATCTATCAATTATTTTTGAACTACAGGCCCATTCAATAACATGTCATTCAGAGAAATCTTGGTACTGGTTTTCATAGACCCATCAAATACTACCCGGCATTTGGTTGTCCTTTTATCAAGCCTCAGGATAGGGTGATGTGGCAAGAAATATACTGGGTCAGTACAAAGATCATATTTGCTGATATCGATGACTGTGCCATGGCCTTGTTTCAAATAGTCATGTATAAATTCTTTATATAAATTGTAAAGAAAATCATCTTTTTGCAATCTGATTTCTAAATTAAGAAATCTTTTTAATGCTAAATTAAACGAATTCCCAAGAGTTTTATTGATGGATTCTAAAGGCAACTTAAGAGGTAGTGCAACTTGAAAACTATTATTTTTAGTATCTAATATTACAGTGCTACAAAATAGCTTCTCGCATGCCTCTTGTTCAGGTAATTTTTCAGAATAGACTTCAGGAATACTTTCCGTCTCCCAAAATTTGCAAAGAGTATCATTTAAAGAATCATCACAGGTTTGACAAAATAAAGATGTTACTTGTTTTGAATGTGGAGCTGCAGGTACAGAACCAGCAATTACATATCCAAATTGAGTGTGTAGTACTGGAACTGTTGGTGTAGTGGCACTGCTTCCAGGATGAGTGAGCTCCTGGATACCCAATTCAGGCTCAGGCGGTAGCAGCACCTGGAAAAACACATCAGCTCCTAATAACATGTGTATAACACCTGGTTTATTAAAAGTTTTGTCAGCAAGATGGATATTTTGGGGAAGAACCATATTTTTCAAGTTAATTTTTACCTGAGGCAGTTTACTGGTAATATTGTTTAATATGTAACAAGTTACAGGGATATTAAATTCATTTACAATTGAATGTAATTGAATGTTGACCTTTTTTCCAATATTAATTGTACTGCCAATACTTAATACCGGGGTGTTGGCTTCCTTGAGTTCTAATTTTAACACTTCAATACCCGCAATTACAGACACAATTAAAATAACAATGCACCGTGCCTCTGGAGGCACGGCCGGGAGCATACGGGTTAATAATTGTACAAGCTCACTTGTAATAAAAGATATTTGAGACCCACTATCAAGGAGGGCCCTAACTTGTACCTCAGTTCCATTAGACGCTATTAGCTTAACTCTGACTGTAGGCAACAAAACATGTTTAGTATTTGACTCTGTAAACAAAGTCACAGGTGACTGGGCTTTATCTAGATGAAGTAAGGTATTGTGCCTTTCTTTGCATACTTCACACTTGAAGAAAAACCTGCACTTCTTGCTGTGATTGTTTAAACAGATATTACATAGTTTATTATCTGTGACAAATTTTGAACGATCTGAAACAGACATTAACTTAAATTTAGGACAAAGAAATAACTTATGGGATGACTTACATAGTATGCAGATTGTAGGTGGTGGCGTGTTATTCATGGATCCAGCTCCTGCATCACCTTTTTTAACAGTTACCATGTGAGTCGCTTTTGATGTGGGGACCTTTACCGGAGTCTTCTCTGCATCCTCAAGTGCAAGTGCTCGCTTCTCTAAAAATCCGATGAAGTCACAAACTTTAGGTTTTTTATCTCTAATGAGTTGGTAATCTTTACTGCAATACATATCTAGCTTCCGTGTCAGTATACAAAGAATAATGGGATCCCATGAACTAACATTGTGATTTAAATTTTTTAGAGCAGATAACTGCTGTTTCACAGTAGATACAAACATCCTAATATTGTGTGCTGTTGACTTAGCTATAGGCGTTAAGTCTAGCAGGCTGTTGATGTGATCACAAGTTATTTTATAGTCATTGTCATAGCGATCCTGTAATATGACCCTGGCCTCGCTGTAGCTTTCAGCTACTAAAGGTAAATTTTTGACGAGGTCGAGAGGCTCGTCTTGCAGAAAGTTACGAAGATAAAACAATTTTTGAATATTTTCTAAACTGTCATTGCGATGAATTAATGCATCAAATAATCCTATGAAGGATTTGTACTCGGAGTACTTACCCGTAAATATTGGTACATTGACTTGAGGCAATTTAGTTAGCTGTTTTGGAGGAGGAGCAGCATGCTGTGGTGATGACGAAGTACTGTTAAGAAGAGATTTTATGACTGTTAGAGTTTCTAAATATTTGGACTCGACGGCATCAAAATCGTCGGCCGTAGGATCAACAGCACAAATTTCCAAGTTCAAGTTTTCGAATTTTTCAAAGGCAGATCTCAGGCGCTCCTCTTTAACGAGAAGAGCTTGATAATCGCAATCTGCTTTTTGTTCTTTGACCAAATTGAAGTACTTTGATAGCACGCCCTTCACGGCAGCACGCTTCCTCATCAATGCCAACTTCTCATCACGAGTATCACAATCGGAGTCGGACATTTTTGTACACAGTACTTTGCACTTTGTTGACTAACTTAATTATGTATATTCTAATATTAGCTTAATGTTAGCGTACACGTCTTGAGCTACAAACACACAGAGTCTCAAAATGGTGACACAGCAGAAAACTGGGCGGAAGCACAGAAACGCCCCCAAGCGGCGAGTAGCGAGCAGCAGAACTTTGATGGTTAGGTTGGTAGTGGACGAGAATACGCGATGATTGGTTGCAGCTTGATGAGCACAACGGAGGCCTCTGGCGGTGAGCGGCTGGAACCTCGTTGATTTACCGATTGCCAAACAAATGGCTACTTGTTGCGGCGAATATAGTGGCGCCCCTGGCGGCGAGCAGCGGTATTACGACCACTCGACGCGGATATCGTGGAATGTTCTCGAGGATTCTTGAAGAAAACACTACGCCGAATAGCGATGATGGCGGTATCCGGTACTGCTTTGATCTGCAACTTCCCGTCTTTTTGAAAACCACGTTGATCCCTTGTTTTGGTTCATATGCTCTTCTTCTTCCACTTTTGTTTTGATGATAGCAAATCTTTATTGGATTGCTCAACTGGATGCTGTCGGCGGCTGTAGATGTTGGCGTCGTCGCTTTTTCTAACGAACTCGGTACTGCTCAACAACACTTCTACACGACACTGAATAGAACACGTTTTTTTTTTGCACGGGCCTCTCTCTAGTTGCGAAGGACCAATGTTGAGGATTGTATTTCCAGGGATTAAGGCTGGTAGAATTGAGAGGAGGTTTTTGGAATGAAAAACGTGACTTGTTCATGGAGACAATCGAGGTGCTATATTTCTTGAACTGACAGTTGATTTTACATAAAAATGACATTGACAAAACATGACAGATTATTAAGTGTTGCAAGACAACAAATATAATTAATAAAATGTTGGGGATGCCAACAGAGGTCAGCCGATGGTGTACAAATTCAGTTGTTCGCATATGCCTTAGAGTTTTCACGAGAGGTTAACCATGAGAACACCAACTGTGCCAATAATTAGTAAGACATCACTAGAGCTTTCACGAGAGGTTAGCCAATGATCTAAACCATCCTACAATAGAACGACATCACAAGAGCTTTCACGAGAGGTTAGCCGATGATCTAAGCCCTCCTACAATAGAACGACATCACAAGAGCTTTCACGAGATGTTAGCCGATGATCTAAGCCATCCTACAATAGAACGACATCACAAGAGCTTTCACGAGAGGTCAGCCGATGATCTAAGCCATCCTACAATAGAACGACATCACAAGAGCTTCCATGAGAGGTCAGCCGATGATGTACACATTCAGTTGTTCATAATCTCGTCCCTACTGCATCCCTTGAGCTATCACGAGAGGTTAGCCGTGGATTTAAACTCGACCAGGCAGAGGCCTAACTTTAATTATTCTTTGTAGACGAGTATGAAACCCGCTCCAGTCGAACACGACGGGAAGCCGTGGTTATTGCGACCGAAGTTGTGAGACACGCTATAAAACCCGACGCAGCCTGACTCGTCGCGACAGCTATTCCCCATAACCGCCACTTCTGAGTACAGACATTTGTCCTATATCACCTAATGAAGGAAATATTTAAAAATGATTAACATTTAATTTCAAATTATTTGAAAAAAAAAAAAAAAAAAAAATCTATAATAACTTTATTGAATATTAATATCCGCCTCTAAGACGACCCACTGACCGAAATCAGAAAGAGGCTGAGATGAGGGGGCGTAGCCCACAAAGATACCTATAGAACTTCACGGCAGTCTGGCCACGCGGTGGTCAGCAATAATTGTAACGGCAGCTTGTTGTACCCGCCAAAACTAAATGAATAAGTGGCAGCCGCACTGAGGATGGTGGAGTGAAAAGGGACCAACGAATCAGGGGGCAGCAGATCACCTCGGCTGCTGCCAATCCATCAATAGACAAAGTGTTAAACAATCTAATCGCCAACCGAGAGAGTAGTGATCAAATTGTAACTCTTTCAAGTGATGCAGCCAGACTACTTTGTCGCATTTATCATGCAACTGCATCACCAGACGCTCCCTAATCCTGTCTGGCCTAACTAAGGAAATGAAGGAGCTAGTTGGGGCAGACTCCAATATCTGAGTACCTGTTCGGGGATAACCTACAGGAAAGGCTTAAAGCAAAAAAAAAAAAAGTCAGGACGAGAATTGAAGAACACACCTGCAAGACCTCCATCGCAGTGCTGAAGCTGAACAACCAAGTGAAACTACCAACACGCCCGAGGCGGTGGTGAGTACCACAGAGGCGCCAGCCGTGACCTCGGGGACAGGAATGCGTCTAGCTCACTGGTAGATTGCAGTATTTCACTGAAGTCTGGAATAATATTACCACCTATCCAACAATACAATGATTGGATCAAGGGTTATAAACTACTTACACTTTTATGAAATTCCAGTTCAAACTTCCATTCCTAAAAACAATAACTTCAGTCAGAAAGAAAGCAATCTAATTTTATGGAAATTACTAAACTCCTACAGTTAGGTGTATTATAATGATGTTTATCCGCAGATAATCAATTTTTATCCAGCATATTTTTGCATCCAAAATCAGATGGCACTTGGATTTTTATTAAATTTCAAAAAACTTAATAAATATATTGATACACATCACTTCAAACTTGAAGACTTAAGAACAGCAACCAAACTCATGACCCCAGGTTGATTTATGGCAACTATAGATTTGAAATATGCTTAAATATTTCTTACCCATAAAAAATATGGTAGATTTCTCCGGTTTCAGTTTCAAGATACATTTGTGTTTACATGCCTTCCATTTGGGCTTAGCATAGCATTATATGTATTCACAAAGATTATGAAGCCAGTTATGTGTCACTGAGGCCATTGGGGTTACTTTTCTATAGAATATCTTGGTGATATTTTGTGCCTTGGTTATTCATATACTAAGTTTTTTCTTAAAAAATCTAGGGTATGTTTCAATACTAAAAAGAGTGCCTTAGAACCCAGACAATGCTGTCAGTATATAGGATTTCTGTTAGATTCAGTTCAGTTTAATATCTCACTTCGTCAGAAAAAGATACATAAAATTTTATCCCTAACTTATTAAATAATTTTAAATCTAAGAGGATATGCAAAATAGTAGAATTTGCTCAGTTGATAGGTATCCTTGCTGCTGCTTGCCTAGCAGTGGAATATGGTTGGCCTTACACCAAGGTTATGGAAAGTAACAAAACAACAATGAAAATTACAAGGGTAGGATAGGACTAGATTGGTGGTTGTCTCATTCTAACAACCTACAACAGTAAAAACTAATTGACTTTCTTCTAGAAATATTTTCTGATGCTTGACAAACTGGCTGGGGTCTGGTATGTAATGATGTCAGAAGCCATGGGCATTGGATAACTGATGATAAAAAGTTTCATATAAATTACCTTGAACTATTAGCAGCATTTATAGGGCTCAAAACATTTGCAAGCACACTCAGACACTGTGAAAGTTTACTTAGAATTAAATAGATAACACAACTGCCATATCCTATATCAATAAAATGGGTGGCACTCGTTTTACCCACCTTAATAATTTAGCCAGAAAGTTGTGGCAACGGTGTGAGGAAGAAACATTTGGATCTATGCATCTTATATCAGTTCTAAAGAAAACACTATCGTAGATCTAGAATCTAGGCATCCAAACAGAAATTGAATGGAAGTTATGTAATGTAGCCTACAAGACTATAATTGTTTATCCTCAGATTGATCTGTTTGCAAACAAGTTTAACACTAATAGTCAGAATTATATATCATGCACTGTTAAATGGTATGGTGATTTCTTTTATACATTCCCACCATTTGCACTTATTAATAAGATGCTATAGAAAATAAAAAGGGAAGGGGCAACAGGCATTGTTGTAGTACCTTGGTGGCCCTCACAACCATGGTTTTCCTTATTTGAGCCCATGGTTATTTCTGTAATAATAATAATGGAACCCCATCATAAAAGCGATATGAGTCTGCTCTGAATCAAGGGATTTCCTATTGTCAGAACCAAGATATTGACCCTCTCTTAGACTTAGTTCCCACTGTGATATCTTTACTGACTAAAATTTTAACGAGGAACTATCATAATTAACTCACTCAATACCAATATATTAGCTATTTCTCTAGTTCTAGGGCCCCACATTGGCACAGATGACCGACTGTCAAGGTTCTTCAGGGATATAGAACCCCAAATATGAAGTAGTATGGGATCTCAGTATTGTTTTGAATTATTTGTCTAATTTCAACTATTTCCTAATGAAACCCTTAGTTTAGAACTAATTACCAAAAAGTTAGTTACCATAGTAGCCCTTGTGACTGCACACAGAATTCAAACCTTGTCTCTCATTAGTATACTGATATAATTTCTTATAATCAGGATAATTACTAATATAAAAAATCCAAAAATGAATAAAACCGCTGAACCTGGTAGATATCAACCCAATTTGATACTACCATTTTTAAGGAGAATTTGTCTGTGTGTCCTGCTACCCTTTTGTTCTATCTAGATATTAAGAAAAAATATAAGATAAGATCTTATAACTCTTACTCTACTAGATAACTAATTATAACTAAGTATAAGAAAACCATATCATGCCGCCACTACTGCAACTACTAGTAGGTGGATAAAACAAATTTTAACTAAATTAATACTCAATAATAAATACTCCCAAATTCATATCACACAGCACAAGGCACGCTTCTGCATGAAAAGCCTCTGAAGTGGGTATTAATATTGGAAGTTATAAGAAAACCAGCTGGTTAGAACACAAGAGCCTCAACTTTTGCTTGCTTTTATTATGAAAACTACTGTTACAGTTAGTGATTCTAATGCTTTTGCACAAGCAGTGTGTTCTAGGCTCTATACTATAGAACACACTGCTTGTTATTGTTGGTTGATTACATTTAATGTCAATGGTAACTGTCTGATTAAAGTAATTAAGCTCTTTATAAGATTATTATGACACTGGTTGATACTAGTGTTAGAGAAGATTTATGTTATGTTACCTTTACTTTAAATAAATGTGTAATTGGTACCTAAGTAATAATACTCTGAATAGTACCTATGTTAGGTTGCATTGTTCAATGATTAAAAGATGTTGATTATATTACCAACACAATTTCTTTGAACATCTACAAGTACTAAATGAGGACGAGATTACGGAGCATAATTACCTATATAGATCGGACTAACTTACCTAGTGACGTCCGATCCTTAATTATGTGAAGTAATCTCGTCCTCATTGTATCCCAACCCTTCCCAGAAGATCAGCCTACTTATATGTGTTTTAAAGTGTCTTATCTACACCCCTTTTCAAAAGTTGTGTTGACTAATGTCTCGGGACTACGATAGATAACCGTATCGGTTATCTTCTCGAAGTCCCGATCATAATGCTTTGAAAGAATAAGTTGACAGATGCCAAGAACGAGCGCGCCAAAACCGGACCACAGATAACATTTTCGTTTTGATGAAATCGATTCATCTTTAAAATATAAGACGTTGTCACGTCAAAATGTGATAGCGAGTTAGCAAGAAGTGCAAACTACAAGTACTAAATGAGGACGAGATTACTTCACATAATTAAGGATCGGACGTCACTAGGTAAGTTAGTCCGATCTATATAAATATACCTATCTACAATTGATTTTCGCACCATACAGCGGACGGGAAGCCCATGGAATCCCAAACTTCCTCAAAACGTCAACGTCATCCCCATAAATTCGACCCACCCAAACTTACTTGAAACTTAACACATCGTACACGACATAGTGATTTCGAAACAGATCCGGAACTTTTGCGACGATCACATCGACTCAGCGAAACTTAATTACAGTTATAACGTTGGCACCATAACTCATTTATAAGGGTCCTCTAGCTCGCATAATTGTATGGCAAACATGGCACCCGAATGTGGGTACATTTATTAGCAGAATATTAAGTTGACTTGATTGGGTTGGTTAGGGGTCACTGTTGGTTATGTGGGATTTGCTGGATATTGGATTGTTCTAGAAAGAAGTTATAATATTATTACATATTGTGGAAGGCAGTAGCCTACCAGACACAACACCCGTCTGGTCGGAGGATCCTCTTTTTACAATGGGGGTGAAAAACTTTTCACACCGGGTTTCCTCTGTGCATCGGAAAGCACGCTAAGCTGTTTAGTCGCGGCTGTAATTCTATCTATCATGGGGTTTAGGTTTCCGCACTTAGTTTTTTAAGTGGACCATTGTGCGTGAGCCATGGTTGCCGATTACTCCAACCAGCCCACCTCCCTCCAGAAGCAGATCAGACTTCCCCGTCTCCTCAGGGCATCCGCAAGAGATCTTGGTGTTCCCAAGGTCTCCTCACGAATCTTGGTAACGCCTGTGCACTCAAGGAGCACATGCGCCACCGTTTCCTCCGCCTCCATGCATGCTCTGCACAGGGGACTGTCAGTGATTCCTAGGGTGTGGAAGTGTTTATTCAGTGAACAGTGTCCAGTGATGGTCCCCGCCACCAGACGCAGGCTATCTCTGTCCAGGTGCAGAAGGCACCTGGTAAACAGAGTTGAGCATTCCAAGTGGTTTGGATATTGTAACACAGAGCATTGTAACATAATAAAACAGAGCTCTATGTTGTAGTGTTTTTGGAAGCAGTGGGTCTTCAAGGTTCTGTCGATGGGTGACGACATCATCCGCTGTTCTTTGATTTCATCTTCTCTGATGCGTGTGTGTTTGATTCTGGAATCATTGCTTAGGGTGCCGGATACTTTGAGTCTGAAAGTCGCTATGGCCGCCTCCTCTCTTACGACGCGGTGTAGGGGAGGTAGCCCCAGCATCACCTGTAAGGCAGCAGTGGAGGAAGTTCTCATGCTGCCGGTGATTGCTACGCAGGCAAATCTTTGTAGTTTCTCGAGATCCTTTTGAGTTGTACTTAGGTTGGTCCTGGGCCACCAAACTGAAGAGCCGTATGTAATGATTGGTCAGATAACTGTGGTATAGACAGTAGGTGATTTTGGGGCTTATGCCCCAATTTCTCCCGAGGAGTCTCTTACATTGTCATTGGGCTATACTGGCTTTTGTGATGATGTAATCAGTGTGTTTCGCCCAGTTCAGCTGTTTGTCCAAAAAGATACCCAGATATATGGTTTCTGTCGATAGGCTTAGGGTTGTCCCAAAGAAGCTTGGCAATTGTAACGTTGCCAGCTTCCTATTCTTTGTGAAGAGGACGAGTTCGGTTTTGGTAGGGTTCACTGCTAATAGTTTGTATTCCTTGCACCAGTTTTCTACTATTCTTAGAGTTTGGCGCATAATGTTGCATAGTGTGTTTTCGTGTGTGGCGTTTATTATTATGGTCAGATGATCCTTCGCCACTATGGCTCTAGTGGTATCGTTTACCGTAACTTGTACGGCTCTCAGTCTGAGCATATTTGTGATCCATCTTCGCAGCGTCGAGTCCAAACCGTGTTCCTCGAGGGCTGCGTTGATGCTATGGAAGATGGTTTTGTCAAAAGCGCCTTCTATGTCAATGAAGACAGCTAGTGAAGAACTGCACATTCGATCTTGGATATCTCCTCCGTGGCTCGGAAAGCACGTTAAGCTGTTTAGTCGTGGCTGTCATTTGTAGACCTTTGACAGTCACACGACTTTCGGGCTACTGACGGTAGTCAGTAGCCCGAAAGTCTGACAACTCGTCTTATCAAGAGGTATTGTATTACACAGAACTAACTGGGTTGTGGCTAGACTGGTTAGACTTAAAGAAACCCCAAAATAGTTGGGAAAAAGGCTAGTCAGATGATGATAGTTAATATTGTGGTGACAATTGCAAAGATTTGTAGATCTCCAAGGACGAATTTAATTTATTTATTTAAACTTCATGTACAACGGTGGTACATAGGCGGACATAATGCCACAAGGCATTCTCTACCAGTCAACCTTTGGATCAAATAGGATTGTATATTATATATATATAGGATTGTTTATTATATTGTATTGTATTGCATTGTGATAGAGTACAATAAAAAATAATAAAAAAAACCATTTAGTAAGCATCAATTAAAAACACATAAATGTCACACCTACATACTAATACATATAATATTTAAGCTAAAATAAACTAATCTATCTATCTATATCTACACACATCAAAAGTATCTAGGGATCAACATATATTTTTGCAATAACTTTTCTCCTGATTGATATTAATTAAAATTTTCTTTAAGGATTCATCAAATAAAGTGTTTTCGTTTGTCACAGTAACGATAAACCAAGTCACCTTTGCATTAATAAAGAAATTTGCCATTTTCCTAATAAAGGGATTTTTGACATTTGAACCACTAACATTAAAGTTCGAAAAAATGACTGAAAACACAGTTTTCTTTAAAATTTTATTGGGTAACTTAAACAATTAATAATCCGTGTTTCTACCGCGAACACTAACAACACAAGAACATCGGTTTGGCATACTCAAAATGAGTTCATCCAAATCACGCTGTGGAATGGCCGCCCATGTTCGTTGCAACAACAAAAAAAGGTCTTCTTGCGACTGGATACCCTCCATATTCGGCAGAGCTCTTCTCTGTAGCATATCCCATGCATGCTCAATCGGGTTCAAGTCTGGCGACTGAGCAGGCCAGGGCAGGACATTGATGTTAGCTGCGGCGAGAGTCTGTCTTACAACTCTTGCGGTGTGCGGTCGTGCATTATCATGCATTAACTGAAATAAGGGACCGATTTGCACTTGTAGAGGAACGATGACGTCTGATACAATCGTCTCAGCATAAATTTGAGCGTTGAGGTTGCCTCTGATCCAAATCAACTCAGTTCTTCCGCCGATCCAAATACCCGCCCATACCATGATGGTTCCACCACTATAAGGATGGACTTCCTGGCAGGATTTTAATCGCTGTTGGCGTCCAGGGGTTCTCCAGTGTCGTATACGTCTTGTATCCGGTCTCATACCAAAACGAGACTCATCAGAAAAGCACACGAAACGCCATTGTTCTTCTGCCCAATTTCTGTGTTCAAGAGCCCATTGATATCGAATCCTACGATTGTGCATTGCTATAGGTGGTACCCGTAGCGGTCTTCGGGAATGAAGGTTCACTTCATGCAAGCGGTTTCTGACTGTTTGGTCGCTAATTAAGTTCCCTGAAGAGTGATGAAGCCTCACGGCTAACATCATGGCGGTTATTGTTGGAGCTCTTCGAGTTAAGATTTGAATGTATCGGTCTTGTCTCCGTGTGGTGCAGCGATACCGTCCTCCATGGCGCTCAGCCACGGTACCAGTGCTTCGGTAACGTGTCCAAAGTCGACTGATAACACTCTGACTTGTATTCAGAGCTAAAGCTACAGTACGTTGCCGGGAACCAGCTTCTATCATTCCCACGGCTCTGAGCATTTCTTCCCTGCTTAAATGACGTCGCCGCTCCATAATAACGTTGGTTTTAATCAGTAGTAGGGAAACAGTAGCACTAATAATGTCTTCAATGCGTTGTATGTTTTTATAGGGAAAATATTGACAGCTTATTTTCATCTTTTACTCGAATTTGATTGAGAGTTCCTGATTCAAATTATGAAATGCACCAAAAAGGATCCATATAAATTTATAAAATCATAAATTTATTACAAAGCCACATCTCAATCTCAAGAAATCCGCATAAAAATGCTTGATCCCTAGACACTTTTGATGTGTGTATTACATATAATAAATCTGTAGAAAAATCGTTTTTGAACATCAAAAATATTTTGAAAAAAAATTGCCAGGTTGTTAAAGGATAAGCAACAGAACACATTTCCAGCATTTTTGGATTTTTTGTCTGTTTCTCTGTTTCGATGATCAAGCATCACGCAAAATTTACTTAACCAATGTAGGTAACTTTTATACATAAAACTTGTGTGTAACTTAGGATTTTACTTAGTTTTTGTTTTATTGAAATCGGTTAATTCTATCAAAAGATATATGAACTTAAAGTTTTCAAAAAGAACTAATCATCAAATGTAAGATATATACATGCAGTGACATCTGTTGAACTAAAATGGTATCAATGACTAAAAATGTGCTCACCACATAACTTTTAAATCGACTGACTGGCTTTAAAAAAAAATAGCATACTATACTTTAGCAGTTTAACATTTTGGTCGATAGATGACGTTGTTCATTTCACTCCATTTTCTGAATCGAATGACCCTCACCCGTGTCAGTTGCCTCAAGATTGGTTTTTTAACAGATGAAACAAAAAGAAGGAAGTTCTCAATTCGACGCGTATTTTTTTTATATATGACCACGGATAACTTTTACAGAAAAGTACGTACATGGTCCTTTTTTTGGTGAAAAGCGTAGGTACATCTCAAAGTTGGTGCCATTTATAATTGAAAAATCGTGTTTGAGCTAATTTCTTGCATCTTTGATGAGAAGTTTCGACCTAGCTGGAGTATGACTGTCATCGAGTGTCTAAGGATGAAGACGTAAGGCTGTCGAGGCAAGCCCTTTTTTGGAAAAAACATAAGTTTGTCGCATCCGGTCATGAGTACGGACGGGCGAATGAATCGAAAGCGCGCCAGCGGGGACATCACGCAACCTACTCCCCACCATAGCGGCTTTTACAGAGTCCTGATGTTGACACCTCGTGGCGAGGCAGACAGTATGGGTCTGACCGCAGCGGAGTGAAGACGTCTTGAAACTGTATACGATTAATTGTGCCTAGTGTTAATGTGTGAAAGTGTAATGTCAAGTTATTTGTTAGACTCAGTGTATCTGTTTGAAAAGAGTAACCATGGAGTTTCTTGCCGGTTCTTCTCCATGGAAACTACCTACCCGAACCGTGCAATGCGAAATAAAACAGTGTTTCGCATCCAATGTGTTTTCATAGCACGAAACTCGTGTTCTGCCCACATAAGCTCGAACTTAGCGAAATAAATTCCTTACAAACTCCGACATCAGAAGTGGGATAAAATCGTGCTAATGAAATCATGTTGCGGGGACAGTGTCGATAACAATCAGTGTCAACTGTGTAAAAACCGGAAAGTGCCGAAAAAGTTCGTGAAAAAAACTGACAAGAAAGAAGGTAGACCGATTAGTGTGCTAATAAACACCCACCCGCAATAACTTTAGTTTATCCGTGATCATGGTGCTTGCAACAGCGTCGAAATAAAACAGACTGTAAACAAGTGATATTTACCATGTGAAAACCGGGATACACAATGCCGGTTATTAGTGTTAATGACAATCAGTGACGGTTACTTTTTGAAACGCAAAACAAAGACTTCGTATCGTTTAGACTTTGTGTCGTTTACAAATTCTTAAAACCTAACCAGTGCATAGCAAGATAGTGTTGTGGTATGTCGTGAAACCAGTGTAAAGAATTGTTCAGTGCCAAATTCGTGTACGTCGTACGTCATTAACCTGAGTAGTGACAAACAAAAGAAAAATATGCGCACTGACGCCGGGAACTACATACGTTAGAAGTTTTCATCGTAACTACCAATCAAGTGTCGCGCATGCGGCAAACAAGGACAAACAAGCGGATTTTCGGACGAAGACGACCGCCGTCAAGAAGCCGTTGCCTGTGCCGGCTGCTACAGGCGTTGGGCGGCGACCGCAGGCCAGCAGCAGCTCACTGATGTGCTTCTAGTGTGGCACGCTGGGCCACATCGCCAGTCGCTGCGCAGCAGGCCAGCGCTGGTCCAGTGCTGCTGTACTGGTCGAGAAGTGAGTCGACCTTTGCATCATCGAGCCGGAACATGAAAGTACTTTGGTGAGTCGTTTTCATTTTGTTATGACTCTGGAGCAGAGTGCTAATTCTATTTCGTCTAAACTTAAGAGTGAGCATATTTATCCTGTCGTTACTGTAACTGGTGTAGTTCAAGTTTCAGTAAATGGTAATTCGAAGCCTTTGTGAGAAAGATCCCCGATCACAAAGTTCCTCGAGAGTTGGATGTCATAGTTGATGACAGTAGTAGTGAGACCAAGTCTGATTAAGAAAGGCTTGTACACTCTGTTGGAGGTTGATACCTTCATGGTATGTAATCTGTCACATAGTGACTGTATGTATGTAGTCATGACAACAGTGCTTAATAAAATGTCTGACGACTGAAACGTGTTTTTAGTTATTAATAATTTATGCTATCGCAAGTAACGCCTGCTAGCTCTCTGCTGGACACTTTCCATCAGGTTATGGGCCCAGGAATTGCCCAGAAATTGCCCAGGGTGTTGCGTGCGCAGTAATTGCACGATATTGTAAATTTTAAAATTTGGAAATACGCACTTTCAAAAATGACGGATGACAATAGTTCGTCAGGTTCCATTTTTGGAATCGGGAAGCTCAGGGGTGCAGAGAACTTTGAAGTTTGGAAGTTCCAAGTCCAAAACTACCTGGAATGTAAAAACTGGTGGGTGGCCGTAGAAGCCACAGAAGTCTCTGCAGAACTCAAAGATGCTGATCGACAGGCGCGTACTACCATGTGTCTACTATTGGAGCCTTCATGTTTTTAAAATGTCTACAATTTGAAGACTGCACATGAGGTATGGCATAAGCTGTGTGGTGCATACGAGGGTAAAGGCTGGGGTAGACGAATATCACTGCAGCGTCAATTATGGTCATGTAAGTTGGAAAACTTTGCGAATATGGAGAAATACGTATCAAAAGTACTATCCATAGCACAACAATTGGCTGCAATAGACGCGAAAGTCTCAGATGATTGGATCATTTCCATTTTCCTTGCCGGATTATCATCAGAGTACAACCCATTGATAATGGCGGTAGATAATAGTGGAAAGGATATTAGCCTAGAGCAGATCAAAACCAAACTGCTGCAGGAGGCCAATAGACAAGCTGAAACAGCTGGAGCTGGTGAGCACGCCCTTGCTTCTAAACAGGAAAAGGCACCCAAAAACAATGCTCGTAAACCAGTGCGCATGTGCTATAAATGCCACAAAGAAGGACACAAGGCAGCTGAATGTAAGAAGCTGAATGCCGGTGTGGTCGGTTTGAGCATGAGTACAGCAAATACCAAGAAGAAAAGATTAGATACGATTGGTATGTGGATAGCGGATGCTCGACCCATATGACTTACGATGCTGGAAAGTTATGTAACTATAAGAAAGTAAAGGATAATTTGACAATTAAAGTGGCTAATGGAGAACAAATACCAGTTGAAGGTAGAGGAAATGCTAATCCAAAAGTTAGCGGAAGTTCAGACTTCACGTTAGAAAATGTTCTTCATGTTCCTCGACTAAACTTGAATCTAATATCAGTGAGCGATCTTGTTAAGAAAGATTTCGCGGTTAATTTTGACAAAGGAGGTTGCATTATAAGGAATAAATCCGACCAAATAGTTGCGACGTGCAAAGAAGTTGACGGAATTTTCAAATTAAATGAAAAACAAAATTATGTCAACGTGATGTTGTCAAATGAACCTCTGTCAAATTTATGGCATAGAAGATTGGCGCATTTAGGTCAAAATAACATACTAATATTAAAAGATTTGGTAACTGGTATGAAATTCGATGGTAAACAGAACATTGAGCCATGTATTCCATGCATTCAAGGTAAGACATGTAAAAGTCCGTTCAAAAATAAAGGCACACGAGCACAACAGATTCTTGAATTAGTACACACGGATATTTGCGGTCCAATGGAAGAGTCATCGTTTGTTGGTTCCTTGTACATGTTGCTATTTATCGACGATTACACGCGTAAGACGCACGTTTATTTCTTGAGAAATAAGAGTCAAACTTTCGAAAAATTTCGTGAATATAAGGCCGAAGTAGAGAGAGAGACTGGTAAGTCGATAAAATGCCTCAGATCTGATAATGGTACTGAATTTTGTAATCATGCCTTCGACAGATTGTTCAAGTCATCTGGTATAAAGCACCAAACGACCGTTTCTTATACACCCGAACAAAATGGCGTAGCTGAGAGGGCGAACAGATCGATCATTGAGAAAGCAAGGACGTTGCTTTGTGAGGCGAATCTTAGCAAGAAGTTTTGGGCTGAGGCAGTATATACCGTGGTATACCTAAAGAACCGAAGCCCCACAAAGGCGGTCACGAATAAAGTACCTGAAGAACTATGGTCTGGTAAGAAAGTGAACTTAAGTCATTTAAAAATCTTCGGATGTTTGGCGTTTGCATTGAAACCGAAGCAGAAAAGGCAAAAGCTCGACATGAAGACTGAAGGTTTAATTTTTGTTGGCTATTGTGAGCTTACGAAAGGTTACCGGCTGATGAATCTGCAGACTAGCAAGATACTTATTGCTAGAGATGTAAAGTTCTTGGAAAATGTTTTTCCAGGCGATGGTACGAATGTGACGAAGAACGCAGTTGTTCCTTTGTCCCTAGAACAGGAACGAACTGAACCTGCGATATTGGATATATCTCCTGATGTCCACTCAAACAGTGAAGAAGATTTTCAGGATGCAGATGTTGGAAGTACCGAACCTGCTATAACACCAGAGCCAAGTGTTGAGACGAGTATCGAGCCGAGATACAACCTGCGTACACGGAAGCCGATCGAATATTCTTGTACGTGCATCAACGCTATCGCGGCAATTGACGGCGATCCGACGACTGTAGAACAGGCGCTAGCTAGGCCTGATCGTGAGCTGTGGCAGAAGGCCATGGACGAGGAGTTGCAATGGTTGAAGGAGAACCAGACGTGGACGCTAGTAAACTTACCACGTGACAAAAAGCCGATACAATGTAAATGGGTCTTTAAGATTAAGCGAGATAGCGATGGTAAGGTCTCAAAGTATAAAGCTAGGCTGGTTGCGAAGGGATTTACTCAGGTACGTGGCGTAGACTATAACGAAACTTATTCTCCGGTAGTTAGGAGCTCGACTTTGCGACTGTTATTCTCATTAGCTGTAGAATATGATTGGGACATAGATCAGTGGGATGTGACGACAGCTTTCCTTTACGGTAAACTGAAGGAAGATATTTACATGATGCAGCCTGTAGGTGCTATAGCCAAGGGTCAGGAGACGAAGGTCTGCAAGTTAAATAGGTCGTTGTATGGTCTGAAGCAAGCGTCGAATGCTTGGTTTCATGAACTTGACCAAGAGATGCTTAGCTTAGGATTCACGCAATCGAAGATAGAGCCCTGCTTATACCAAAAGTTGTTAGGAGATAAGAATAGGATATTTGTAGTTATATACGTTGATGATATTTTTATTTTTTGTAGTTCTTTTCACAAAAATGAAAAGGAAAAGTTAAAGGCCGGTTTATTGAAAAAGTTCAAGGTCAAGGATCTAGGTCGTGCTAGACATGTTTTAGGAATGAGACTTAGGAGAGACAATAACACTATTTACCTTGATCAAGAACAGTATGTTATTAATGTGTTAAAGGAATTTGAAATGACGGATTGTAAACCAGTCATTACCCCTATGGAAGTTGGTCTCAGATTGGAGAAAGCTTCAGATTCCAGTTGTAGGTTGCCATATCAGAATCTGGTAGGATGTCTAAACTATTTAGCCCAAAATAGTAGACCAGATATCGCGCATGCCGTTAGCGTTCTAGCACAGTTTAACTCGTGCTACGACGAAATTCACTTTAAGTATGCTAAACGGGTGCTTAGATATTTAAAAGGGACGTCTGATTTTGCACTTACTTTCCGAAAGTCAGGTAAATTAGAACTTCTTGGCTACGTGGATGCGGATTGGGGTGGGTCATATATGATAGAAAATCCTTTACGGGTCTAATGTTCATGTTAGGCGATAGTTTAATAACGTGGGAGAGTCGCAAGCAAAGGTGTGTTGCTCTGTCCTCTACCGAGGCAGAGTACATAGGTCTTAGCCAAGCTTCAAAGGAAGCGATTTACTTAAGAAGTTTGTTAAAGAGCTTAACAAATGATAGTTGCGATAAATCCGTAGTCATTTATAATGACAATCAGTCTGCACATCACGTTGCAAAAAACAAGATGAACCATAATAGGACGAAACATATCGATATTAGGTTTCACTTTGTTCGCGAAGCGATATCGAATGAGGCGGTAGAGGTGCAGTATGTACCTTCACAAGAAATGGTGGCAGATATGTTAACAAAGTCTCTGTCAGGCCCCAAGATAAAGTTAGCTTTAGCGAGATTACCCATTAAGAGGGCGGGTAGTGAAAGTGGTGTAACTTAGTTTTTGATATGTTGTATTTGTTTTGTACAAATAGGTTTAGGGTTTTATAATGGTATAATCTCTGTTTTGATTATTTTGTATGTTTTAATTAATGTGTTGATGTGGGTACTGTCGAGTACAACGTATTTGTGTACACTCTTGTACAAAGTTGCATACACACTTGTGCATGTTTTGGAACTAGTGACCTGGTGCGATTTAAGTGTGCATGTACAATTGTTAGTTTTAAGGGTGCGTACACATGTGGCAGATTAAGGGTGCGTGTTGGAGGTTGATACCTTCATGGTATGTAATCTGTCACATAGTGACTGTATGTATGTAGTCATGACAACAGTGCTTAATAAAATGTCTGACGACTGAAACGTGTTTTTAGTTATTAATAATTTATGCTATCGCAAGTAACGCCTGCTAGCTCTCTGCTGGACACTTTCCATCACACTCATACTCGAAACTTTAGACCGCACCTCATGAGTAACATGATGGCGATGGGTCTGTTATGAGTTAGACCGCACCTCGTGAGTAACACGTGGCGATGGGTCTGTTGGACCGCACCTCATGAGTGACATGTGGCGATGGGTCTGTAGGGAATCGTTGGTGCGATTTCTGTCTGTGTTGGTGCACAGAGCGCTTATGAAGGTTTTATGAGTTGAGTTTGCATTGCCTAAGAATTATGGTAAAGAGCAACAGAATTGTTAGAATTCCTGTGTTGTAACTTTTTGATCGGACCTTTTCCAATGTTGATCGGACCTTTTCCAATTATGACAGACTGCGAAAAATAACTGACGTTGACATGCACGTAGGTGACAGTGACGAGACTAGCCATGACGAAAATGATAACGCTGACGAGACTAGTTGAGTATCAAATAGTCAACTTAACATTTAGAATACCCAGCATAGTAAGAGTTTTCTTACAATCTTATTTTCTAAACTAACTATGATGATTTTAATTGTTTTGATTTTAATGGATTCACTGTTTACAAGTACAATGCTTTCGATGAACTGAAAGCATACCCGATGGACTGGGTATTGTTGTGGCCGCACGTTGACTGCTTTTTATGTGCAGTATACTCTTTGCGAGGAGTAGCACTTACGCGGCTGAGATGGTTAGCTTCTAACGATGGGTTCACATTTAACGTTATGACTTGCCGATGGACTGGCAATTGAGTTTTGCTCGTGTAGAGACTCGTGTAGAGACTCGTGTAGAGACTCGTGTAGAGACTCGTGTAGAGACTCGTGTAGAGACTCGTGTAGAGACTCGTGTAGAGACTCGTGTAGAGACTCGTGTAGAGACTCGTGTAGAGACTCGTGTAGAGACTCGTGTAGAGACTTGTATAGAGACTCGTGTAGAGACACGTGTAGAGACACGCGCAGAGTGACGCGCAGAGTGACGCGTAGTGTGACGCGTAGTGTGACGCGTAGTGTGACGCGTAGTGTAACGCGTAGTGTGACGCGTAGTGTGACGTGTAGTGACGTGTAGCGACATGTAGTGACGTGTAGAGTGACGTGTGGAGTGACGTGTAGTGACGTGTAGAGTCTAATTTTCCGACGAGTTTATTATTCAGACGTCAGATACACTTTGCTATCATTAAATTGTAATTGCCAGTATGAATATGCTCACGAATTCACGATCAATTGAAGAAAATACCCGAAGGTAGTGCTTCCACACATTTTGATAACGATGATCGTTATAAACTGAAAGCTTTGAATTATAAGGGTGCCTACAAATATTTACACGGTAGGCTAAGAAAGATGCCAACCTGTGAAGTTCCAACAGAGTTAGATGTAATAGACGATGTTTCTGAGGGCGAAGGAACCTCGACAGACTTATGATTGCGCTTGTTGGCTATTTGGTCAATCTGCATCCACAAGACGCAGTCGCAACTGCGTACGTTGTCGTTCAGGGCGTGATGAGCGGCTTGTGGTGTGGTCGGACCTGGGTCTTGTAAGAGACTATAGTAGTCACATGGACGTGACTTGGGCCTTTTGGCTATTGGTCTGGATAGACCTGAGACTTGAGAGTTGAGAGTCTATTTGTTTTTTTTTGTTGAACAGACAGTGATCTGTTAGTTCCATGGTGCAACTGGGCCACCAAAGTAGAAGCGAATCATAATGTCAATGTTGTTGAATTTTAAATTGATTTAGACTATGTTGAACTTCACATGGTTTCTGTAAGCTTCGTAGTTTTTGTTGCAATAGTTTTAAAGGTTGATTCGAACGACTATGGTACATGGCCCCAGGGTTGACCTATTTTCAATTATTCCCTATTAACCGTGTTTGATTTAATTCAACTGCCTCGTTGGTCGAGTGATGGCAAGCGTGACTGCTGAGAATCCAGGGTTCGATTCCCAGGTCGGGCAAAATGTTATTGGGTTTTTCCATCAAACATTTCTCAGTAACAGCCACGGTGTTTGGATTTGCGCCAGTTGATTGCAATGGGCTCGCCCCCATTACATGGGAATTGGACATAACTGGTGCAGTGTGAGTGTACTATTAGGTGCACTCTGTTAAACCCTTTGGGTTAATATAATATGGTTAAAATTAAACGGTAAAGTTCTTTACTTTTACCGACCCGATGAATCTAGTGTTTGGTTAGGAGTGACCGAGTGGAACAAATTTCTGTTGTGGACTTTTTGTTTGCAGGGTCACCATCACACGAGGACGTGTGAAAGCAGGATGGCCGTGTCGCATCCGGTCATGAGTACGGACGGGCGAATGAATCGAAAGCGCGCCAGTGGGGACATCACGCGACCTACTCCCCACCATAGCGGCTTTTACAGAGTCCTGATGTTGACACCTCGTGGCGAGGCAGACAGTCTGGGTCTGACCGCAGCGGAGTGAAGACGTCTTGAAACTGTATACGATTCATTGTGCCTAGTGTTAATGTGTGAAAGTGTAATGTCAAGTTATTTGTTAGACTCAGTGTATCTGTTTGAAAAGAGTAACCATGGAGTTTCTTGCCGGTTCTTCTCCATGGAAACTACCTACCCGAACCGTGCAATGCGAAATAAAACAGTGTTTCGCATCCAATGTGTTTTCATAGCACGAAACCCGTGTTCTGCCCACATAAGCTCGAACTTAGCGAAATAAATTCCTGACAAACTCCGACAAGTTGATTATTTTAGCGATTAATGCAAATATTTATCGAAGAAATTAAATTGTTACCCACTTGGATCTATATCTACTAATATTATAAAGCTAAAGAGTTTGTTTGGTTGGTTGAACGCGCTAATTACAGGAAACACACACACATTACAGGCTGGTTCAAATAAAATAAAAAAACTTTTAGTGTTGAATAGTTATCGAGGACGGCTATTGGTTATTTAACAACAACAACAACAGCCCATAACGTCCACTACTGGACATAAGCCTCTCCCATGATGGGAGGAATTTGCCGTAATCTCCACGCTTGGCAGACGGATTGGAGATCGCAGTGATGAAATACTAACAGAAAGCGCTGCTGCCCATTCTCAGGTTTACGGAGGCGCAAGGTGTTCTGCCTCAGACATTAGTCGCCTTATACGACACCCGTGAGTGTAATGGGTTGGTTCTATTCTACTCTGCCGGATTCCACACGGCGGTTATCTAACATCAAACTATCATTAAAAGGAGCGGAGCATCAATGATAAATGTTGCAAAAACAAGGAAAATTATTTCTTTTGTGAGCTTCTTTTGCGGGCGCTGCATAAACGGTTAAAGTTACGCAACAATCATGTATTAGGGAATTGTTCATTTTAAAACGTTCTAAAAAAAACCGCGATAGCATTATGTCTATCTTTTAAGGTTGACTCACACTCTCTCTAACCCTCTCTCTCTCATGTGACGCAGACGAAGTTGCGCGGGTCAGCTAGTATATAAATAAAAATAATGGCAAAATCAATGAGTCTGCATTATTGTGTCGCCATCGACTTAAAACTATACTTGGATGTCGATGATGTGTTTAACGTGAACCTGTTCTAGTTACACGAACGCTGAGAATCAAAAATATTTTCACTGCAAGGACGATAAACAGGACTAAAGGTAGTCTCACTGTTCACCCTATCAACTAGGTATGTATAAATACACCTACGTATAAATTTCTCTTTTAGCTGCAGTACAGGTCATTTAAAATTAAATTCAGTCTATGGAAACAAACATGAATATCACAGGCCCACTCCCGAAAACAAAATGGCCAAGCCAGCACAAAGAGCAAGTTTTAATTAAATTAAATTATATGATTCGCCACAGGCTGTAATTAATTCTGAACAATACGCTGTTTTACTTTACTTCAGTAATTAATTAAGTAATGAGTGCGGAAACAAAGAGTGTTCGTCACAAAAACTAGATTGGTTTAACTATAATGGGTGTAAAAATAAATACTCTTAACAAAGCCAAAAGATAAAAAGGATTGTAAAAAGTTAATACAGGGTGTAAACAACCTCATCACAAAGCCGTCAACCAAGCATTCTGTACATCAAACTAAGTAACTTTACGCAAAAATTATAGCTGGGAAACTACTTTTTTTTGGGTTAAAAAATCATGTTTTGTGGTAGAACTCAATGTAACGCACTCAAAACATTGTGCTGATGGATGGATTGAATAGTATGGGGGTCGTGGAGGTGTTTAAAGTAAAAATCTTACATAAAAAAAAATGTTTTTAAAAAAAAATTGTCAAAAAGTTGGAATTTTGACCCCCAATATATACGTAACTAGAAGGTTCCCAGGTATGGTGAAGAACAAAAAAATGATCGCAATGATGGGGAGAACAAGTGCTTTTCGGCTTCGTTAGGAGGTTTTTTACAGCCTTCATAACTTCTCCCAAGAAAACCTCAACACAAAAACCCTTCAATTCTCCGATACAGTTCAAGACCAATTGCGCCGTAATAATGCTTTTACAATATGCATTAGCATCTCACCATGTAAGGTTAAGGTACGAGTAAGTGTCGCTCATTCTCTTTCATAGGAAACCAGTTCATTTGAGACACGAGTTGACACGACCTAATTTCACTGTAAGATTGGAGGTTGCGGCGCAAGGAAAAACAAGAAGATGAAAAACTAGCCTGTAATCCCAGATTTAGGCAGAGATGTTAATACCCACATTTTGCCGTTATGTTTAAGTTCCATGTAATAGGGGCAAGCCTATTGCCATCAACCGGGCACAAATCCAGACTCCGTGGCTGCTACTGAGAAAATAGGTGTCCTGGTCCTGCCCAACTCCATTTGAGTTCCACGCGATTAGGCGAGACGACCAAAAAAAAACTAATTAGTCCGTCACATAGATTTTCAAAAAATATTGGACACATATTTTTTCTTTTGTTACGTAAACCAAAATTGACGAAGATATGACGCTTTTAAAATTCTCAATACGTCACGCCTTGGTATCATTTTTAGCTAGTTCTGACGTCACGAGCCCCCACTCCCGAGTTTTGATGCTTTTTATCTTTGTCAATATTCATTGATTTACAAAAACAAAAAAAAATGTGTCCTGTATTTTCCAGTACTCTAACAGACGCATTAAATAGATTTGCAATTTTTCGATACTGTCATCATGCCTATTATCAAAGACCTTCGTACGTCTACTAAAATATTCTGATACAGGTAGCTTAAGAACGTGGAGCTTGGTACCTCAGACCAAATAAAAAACCAAAACCTATCGCAGCGAACAATAAAGTGAAGCCAGCGTAAAACTAATTTCCGCTCTGTGCGTACACGCTCACACACATTTACATAAAATTAGAATCAGAGGTTTTCTTTTTAACCGACTTCCAAAAAGGAGGAGGTTCACAATTCGATGGGTATTTTTTTTTTTTTTTATGTATCTACACCGATTACGCTGAGATTTATGATCCGATTTACGTGATTCTTTTTTAGTTTGATGCGAAATAGTTGCCATTTGGTCCCATAAAAATTTAACATAGTTTGGCCCAGTAGTTTTCATTTTATGAACATTTTTGCTGCAGTCGTGTGGTATCATTTCATGTATGTTTACCGATTTCTCCTCCATTTGTGGAGCGTTTCTCAAAATTATTTTTTTATTTGAAAGAATATACTTCTGAGATGGTCGCACTTGAATTTGGTGAAGATCTGATGCTGATCTTCGGAGATATATACGTACAATGGAACTCTTCAAAACTAGACGGTAAATCGGTCGTGATTGCTGCCATCGCTTGGATTTTTATTGTTTATACAACCTCATGACGTAACATCACGACTGTATGCTCTGAGGGGTACGCAGATGTGTACAATACACCCAAATTTCGACAGTTTAGATATGTTTAGTTCCATTTATTGGGGATAAGCCTATTACCATGACATGTATTGTTAACAATGTAAAATAAATGCATACAATATATTTGTAGAGGATATTACTTACAACTAAAAATGGAGAAATAAAAACTTTTTAACAAAAAAATAAAACCGACTTCAAAAAACACAAAAAAGTGAAAAATAACTTTAGCTTCAGAAGTCGGTGACAAAAAAAAAACTAAATGAATCAAACAAAGGTCACCGACTTCTGAAGCTAAAGTTATTTTTCACTTTTTTTGTGTTTTTTGAAGTCGGTTATATTTTTTTGTTAAAGTTTTTTTTGAGGTACTTATTCAAAAAAAACTTAGTTTCCAAGAACTCTACTAACTCTGCTAACTCTGGCAATTTTCATTTTGGAAAGTGGAAAAAAAGGCACGCGTGTGAAATACATTGTATGTTGTACCTAATCGTAGTGCGTTATGGACCAGTTTTCGAGGAAGTCTATTGAAAAAACATTTAAGACACTACAGAGCGGTTGAAATAGACACCAATAAAGTTAATAAAAAAACAATCGGGGCAGTCTTTGAAGACTGCCGATAGAAGTGAAAACAAAAAGTATACTGGCCCCGCCCCAGTCGTAGCACTGGTAATGCCCCGCGCATGCCTATGTGGTGTTACGCCGTAGCGGATCGCCTACGAGTGCTACGAAGCGTGACCACACGTTACGTCAAGTGACGACGAGTTCAATGTTTTTCCTTCACCCAAAAAATGCTCAACGCGCCTAAGGAAGTTTTCACTTCAAAAATATTGTTCATACCTTAATACCCACGCCGCTTCTTACACTTTAGGCCATACACATCTGAAGCCCCAGGCGAGAGTAGTTATTACCAATATGGCCGACGACCCACCGGGATTACCTGCGACGCTATCGAATAATACGACGCCCATTCATTTACATATATGACAACACAAATTACGTATGCATGATTTACTATCTTTAGTATTTCCTGAGGGATACTTGGGTGTGAATAATATCTATGATTCCAGTCTTTTTGGCCTTTTGCACGATCTGAGGCCGAGTCGTGACTTAACCGTCAACTGGCGAGTGTAAAACTCGTGGGTACGCGCGAGTTGGCACCTTTCGATTTTACCTATTTTTTTTGTCGTCAAATAGCTTGACTTTAAAAATTTGACGTTAAATACGTCAGATGTACCAGTCAGGTACAAAAACTTTTTATAAAATGTATAAAACTTTTTATAAATGTACTTAGCCACTTTAAATGTATAAGATATTTTAGACGACTTGGCTTTAAAATAAATATAATAAAATGTTTTTTTACTCTGTATTTATTAAGTGCGAGTGAGTTAATGACAAAATAAAATAGGTAAAATTGGAAGGTATCACTCGGGCGCACTGCAAGTTTTTCACTCGCCGTTTGACGAATAAGTCCACGTCGTGACCAAAGCGATCATTGCGCGCAGAACCCCACTTATGTTAATTTGGACGTTATGCTATCCCTCTTCCAAAAAAAAGTAAAATTGTAAATAATTAAGGCCCTTCTAACCCTAAAATTAGCAATTCTATTTGTGGTGGTACAAACTTCGTTTGAAATACTGTTAGAATAAAGTTCTAATCAGCTTGCACTACAAAGCGGTTGTTACGTCAGTCACTGCGGCCGAATAGTGTGAAATGAGTGGTTTTTTTGCGATTTACAAAAAATCTATTGATTGCACTAAAAAAATAAAACACATAAGACCTGCTTTATAGTTACTTCAGTTAGTATGTAAAGTTTCATGATCTAATTTAAAGTACTTTTTGAATACCAGCGGTTTATTGTTCGATTTGGATCAACTTTGGATTTTTTTTCTATCGAGAAAAGTTTATGGAATCGTGTTTTTGTCACACATAAAACTTAGCATTAGTCCTCAACTTTACCATATATTTATTTCAAAATTAATGCTGCAGTATTTTAGGCGTAACGGAGGATCATGCTAAGCCTTTTGAGGGAGTATAGGCCCTTAAGTAAATGATTTTTTAATGCTGCTCCTAAACGTAAGTAGGTACTAAAAAGACGTTTAAGATAAATTATGTAAGTTCGTGAAAATAAAACATATTTCATACAACTAGTATGTAATGAAACAGTAATTTCACCACTCCATTTTCCTCAAGGAGTTTCCTTGCGCGATCGAATCAGAAATGAAGACATCCGCAAGAGAACCAAGGTTACCGACGTAGCCCGAAGAATTGCCAAACTTAAGTGGCAGTGGGCAGGGCACATTGCTCGCAGAACGGATGGCCGATGGGGCCGAAAAGTTCTGGAGTGGCGACCGCGAACCGGAAGACGTTGCGTTGGAAGGCCTCCCACTAGGTGGACCGATGACCTGGTGAAGGCTGCGGGAATCAGCTGGATGCGAGTCGCACGGGACCGTTCAATGTGGCGACACTTGGGGGAGGCCTATGTCCAGCAGTGGACGTCTTTCGGCTGAAATGATGATGATGATGATGATTTTCCTCAAACATACCAATTTGTCAACAATGACCCACCGCACCGTGTCAACAAATTCCACGAAGACGAGTCAATTTGTTGCTCAGTTGTGTATTAGCCAAATTGACTATCGGAAACAGAGAGAATCGGCCAACCACCGTTACACTGGCCTTGCTAGCCGTTTGCAAATTGCAATCTCGGCATTTTCAATTGCGAGCCTTTTCCGTGTCCGACAGTGTAATAAAAGCCGAATTAACAACACTAAAATGAACTTAATGTTACAATAAATAAGGTTGAGTTTTGTTTGAGGGGGAAAGTTTTCAATTTGATAAAGTGAAAACATTTTAGGCCCATGTTGATGCGGCCATAGGCGGTTCTTTTGATAGCTTTACTCATTTCAATGTGGTTGGATCAGCTGGTTTGTAGCCGTTGACTGGTTGAATGGTCCTATTTAATTTAAAAAATGTTTTTTCATCATCTGCTGCAACTTTTTCTATGATCTATGTCGACAACTCTGGTTCTCTGTCAGATCACCTCGTTCCAGATGATTGCTATCTTTCAGAGAGACGTACCAAGCATAGCCCATTCCACTTTTTCGTTTTGATTTATTACTTGTTTACAATAATATTAGGTACGTGTACGCAAATTCTTCTCTTTGACTGTTGCAGACGAGCGTCTTATCATAACTAAAAATACCTTTTTATGTATTTTTAGTTATGATAAGACGCTCGTCTTTCTTTACTTATATCCCCTGTTAGTCAAAGAAATGTAGAGTATACAATAAACGGTATTACTTATTATGCGACAAATAAACACAATTTCATTAAAGGAGAATTACTGAAACAAACAGTAGGTAAAACAAAAGCTAATTTATCTACATTAATGTACATAAAAAAATAAAATTGGAGTATCTGTTGTGTAAATACAAAGTATCAACTTATTATACTGAATGCATATGAAAGTATATAATTATTATCTATATATCGGTACTTACTTAGGTACCTAATTTTTTTTATTTTTTTCCTCTGTCTGTCCGTCTGTCTGCTATTTCTTTCTGGCTTATCTCCGAAACGGCTGGACCGATTTTGACGAGACTTTACTAACAGATAGCTGATGTTATAAGAAGTAACTTCGGCTACTTTTATTTTAAACAAAGGATTAGGGTTTCATGCAAGAAAAAACAAATGAAATTCAAGGGTTTCAATTGTTTCACCAAATCCAATTCAAACAAGGATATATATTTTCTTAATAATATCTCGTGGACGAAGGACTTGGGCATTACTTATTGGTTCTTCCTAAAAACACAAGATATTAAAAAGTAATTTGCGAGTCATCAACGATTAACAGATTCTGGTCTTCCAGTAAACGTGAAAGAAAATCGTTTTCTCGGGTAAGCACCTGAAACTTGAACGTTTAAGTTTCGGAGTAAGTTAAGAGAACAACTTAAAACAATCAACTAAGTTTCCCTGACTCATAACCGTCATTTCCCACGTTATAAGTTAGCACAAAGTTAAGCACCTTTTGTTTTTGAAAAGATGTTTCCGCTGAAATCTATACTTCTATACTAATATTATAAAGAGGAAACATTTGTTTGTAAGTTTGTATGTTTGTAAGTTTGTTTGTAGGGGGTAATCTCCGGAAGTAATGAACCGATTTCAAAAATTCTTTCACCATTAGAAAGCTACATTCACCTTGAGTAACATAGGCTATATTTTATCCCCGTACTCCCACGGGAACGGGAACTACGCGGGTGAAACCGCGGGACGTCAGCTAGTACGTAAAATAATTTCTTTGGAGCAGAAAATGAGAAGAATTATTATTATTGTATATGGAAATATAAACTACATGAGTACCTCGTCAGTCTAGTATCAAAAAAAGCAGACAGCGTTATTGAGTTTTTCCACTAGTTTCTCAGTAGTAGCCCGGAATCAGTAGCCGAGCTTATATATTATGGGTTATATATCCTTCAAATGGCTTAGCATGATCCTCCGTTACGCCTAAAATACTACAGCGTTAATTTTGAAATAAATATATGGTAAAGTTGAGGATTAATGCTAAGTTTTATGTGTGACGAAAACACGATTCCATAAACTTTTCTCGATAGAAAAAAAATCCAAATTTACCTCCAAATCGAACAATAAACCGCTGTTATTCAAAAATTACTTTTAATTAGATCATGAAACTTTGCATACTAACTGAACTAACTATAAAGCAGGTCTTATGTGTTTTATTTTTTTAGTTCAATCAATAGATTTTTTGTAAAACGCAAAAAACCACTCATTTCGCACTATTCGGCCGCCGTAACAACCGCTTTGTAGTGCAAACTGATTAGAATTTTATTCTAACAGTATTTCAAACGAAGTTTGAACCACCACTAATGAAGTTGCTAATTTTAGGGTTAGAAGGGCCCTAAACATAACTGACAAAATGTATGTGTACTATATTAGTTAGGCCTGAATTCCTCTTACGCTGATATCAGGCGCGTACGTCGGTCGCGCTTACGAGTACCTATACATTGTTTTCTATATAGCACCAAACTGCGACGATGACTTCAGCGGGGCGTACGTTGCTACATATTTCTCGCTAACGTACGCGACCGACCGTACGCGACCAACCGTACGCTTCTGACATCAGCGTAGGAGGATTCCAGGCCTTAGACCTGTACCTTTCTCCTCTGGGATTTCAGCCTTGATGCTATGTTATGGCAATAAAAAAGACTGGAGCATTGCATTGGGGAATAAATATTTAAATTCAATCCAATCTCCTGGTATGAACAAAGCCCTTACAAGATCAACTATGAAGTTATTTGCAAATGGAAATCTTCACTTCATCACTTTGAAAATTCGAAATCTTTTTTGTTACGTTTTCATAAAAAAACTAGCGGACGTCACGCGGTTGAACCCGCGTAATTCCCGTTTCCGTGGTAGTACGGGGATAAAATATAGCCTATGTTATTCAGAGTGAATGTAGCTTTCTAATGGTGAAAGAATTTTTGAAATCGACGTAGTAGTTTTTGAGTTTATTCATTACAAACATACACACAAAAATACAAACCTTTCCTCTTTATAATATTAATGTAGAAGTGTAGATAAAAAATAGTTTTATTTTTTTATTTCAAACCCATTTCTGTTTAAAAAAAACACAACAAAGTTATTTTCTTCATAATGTTCAATTTAAAAAATTATATCAGCTTATGCTAGTGATCACAAACTATTTTTGATGTGTGTACGTGCCTATAATTATGATATCTATAGTGTCCGTTTCACAACGCGTCCGTTTCATTGCGTATTCCCCCTATATTCCAGTTAAATTTTGTTCAATGTTCGCGTGAGGAGAAAAGCTGCCAACACATCTGATATGTCGTTGGAAAGTAATAATATCTAAAGAGGCGAATTAAAAATAAATAGTAATTCACCACGCGGCTTAATGCTGGTTTGTGGAGGAATTATGTCTTCGAATGTTTTGTTCTAGGCCCTACGTACTATGGGGGTCTTTTCCGCCTGACCAGTTTAATTTTTTTTCGCTTAAATCATGCGGAGGCGCCGAGCCACGCCCCCTTAAAGTTTGGGCCTATTAGGAAAGCGTCAACTTTGGCGCGCAAAATAACAATAACTCTCGATTGGCGTGCGTCGTCAGTGCGCTCGGCCGATTCGGTATCTTTTCATTCATTATTTCTATACAAAGTCAACGGGGCGGGGCTAGAGAGCGTTTCTATGTTGCGAGTGCAAGCAAAAATTAGCTTAGTGGTGGTCAGGCGGGAGTGTCCTCAATAGTACAAGTTGCTGACGGACACTTTACGAAGCCTTCAACCAAGCATTCTGTTTATACAAATAAGTACAACCAAATAACTCAACTGCAAAAATTATTGCTGGGAAATGGCGTAGCGTAACGAAGGTTGAGTGGGTGAAGCGTAACTAGTCAGGGGTCACGCCAAACACACTTTAGTTTACTTTTTTTTTTTTTTTTTCTTTATTTAATTTTTTTTTTTAATGTTTTAGGGGTTCCATACTGATTTAGAGGTTCTTAATAATTTTTGTACAGCTGTAAGGGCACTCATAGAGGTATATATATATTTTTTTAAAGTACAATCAATTTCTGCTTAGCCTTTTCCCAACTATGTTGGGGTCCGCTTCCAGTTTTACCGGATGCAGCTGAATACCAGTATTTTACATGAAGCGACTGCCTATCTGATCTCCACAATCCAGTTAGTACCGGGTAATACGATACCCCTTGGTAAGACTGGTTGTCAGAGTTTTTGGGCTTCTGACTACCTAACGACTGTCAAAACAAGGCTTAACGTGCTTTCCGAGGCACGGAGGGAACTTGGTATGTAATGGGTGGTCACCCATCCACCGACCAATCCATGCAAGCGAGACTTAACCTGAATATCGATCCAATTAAGCGCCTGGGATTATTTAGCTGTAGCTAAATAATTCCAGGCGCTTAATTGGATCTCTAATTGGAGCTCCTCTAGCAAGCTAGCAAGCAAGGCGTGCTAATCCAGTGAAATCAAATAAAGAAAACACTTAATTTAAGGCGACTACAGGAGCTAAATTAGCAACTCTATTTGTGATGGTACAAACTTCGTTTGAAATACTGTTACAATAAAGTTCTAATTAGCTTGCACTACAAAGTGGTTGTTACGTCAGTCACTGCGGGCCGAATAGTGCAAAATGAGTGGTTTTTGCGATTTACAAAAAATCTATTGACTGGACTAAAAAGAAAACACTATCATGTCAATATGTTGCTTGTAGAAATATTTGCCAAAAAATCAGAATGATCGCATGAATTTTTGGTATGGTTTTTACTCGTTAAAAGAATTTTTTAGAGATAAGTTCGAGATTTTTTTTTATCGAATGAAATTTGTTGTGTTATGTTTTCAAAACACTATCGTACTAGCATAGGTATATCCTGAAGAATCTCATATATTTTTCTGGTTTTGTGTTTATTGCAGTCAAGTGAATCATATACTTTTTTGCATTATAAAACTCGCGTTTAGCTCCTGTAGTATCCTATATAATTAATTAAAATAAGTACAACTTTTGTGTGTCAAGAAGTATTATTTCTCGCCCGTTTACTCACCTCGGCAATAAATATCGAATTTAAAAGACATCAATTCAAAGATTTGTTTTATCCAAAGTCCCGAATTCGACTCGGGACCGACGGATTATTAATCCTCCTAGATTAGAGGGGATCGGTAGAGCTGTCGGCTTACACTGGTGTTTCGGGCTAAAACATTTTACACAAAATGAAGACAGGATTTTGGGGGTTATGTATGTACCTACCTACTTCTAAATAGGAAATCCTTATTAACTGTCGGATTATAAAGTGTCGGGTTTTGTTTTGGTTTGAAGACCAGTTACCTACTGCTACGTTCTGTTTCGTCTTAACAGGTCGTTTGGCGAAGGCTTTTGAAGTGAGTGTTGGTTACGCCAACATGGTGTTTGCGTGTAACCTACGTATAAATAACTATAATGCTTGACGTTGGACATTTGAACTGACTAGGTACGAAAACGGGATGGCTCGCCTAGTTGAAAGTGTCCAGCAGTCACTTCATGGGCTTTGTTCCTGCCGCGGCTAAAGGAGCTCAACCAGTGTGAAGTTCCACTGGCCGCATTGCATTTCGTGCAATGATATTCTAACAAACAGATATGTTATACACCTACAAAACCACCGAAAAAAGTGTGCCGCGGGGGAGAGCCAGCTCACATACACGCAGTGACGCAGAATAAAGGAAAAACAGGCCAATTGACACGTTTTCGAGTCTTCACGATTGCGCGCTCATAACATATCTGTTTAATTAAATATCATTGATTTCGTGACTATCTTCACGTAATAGCAAAAAAAGTCAAGATGGCGTCTGCGCATAATCGCCGCCGCGCGTGCTATCCGTTGACCATCCAAAAACCAAAAGGATCCATCTCTGGTATCATCTCAAATAATCGCTGAGATTGTCCAGGTTTCGCTATAAATAAAACCCGCGGGTCCATCGGCCCATCGCAATTGCAATAACATTTTCAAACTATGAACTTCGGTGTGTGAAGTGGGCTTCGGCTTTGAGTGCAGTTGAGCAGTCCCTCTGGAGCTGATCGCAGACGTGGCCAGCAAGGTAAGCCTCCCAAGTACCTACCTAGGGGTGTTTTCTAACTGTTCACCGTCAGGCTGTTCAATTTCTAGAATACCTATTACTTATTTCGAATCAGCGACCCTCCATTTGTGAGGTTACCGCAGCGTATGGTTTTTTATATCAACATTTTCATATTTTTAGAATCTAACGTAAAACTATACGCACCAAGTGTTTTAAAATAAATAACATCTTAATGGATGTTGTACGTATTTATAAGCTATGAAGGGTGTAAATAGACTCTTAACAACGCCGAAAGGTACTTGTTCTCCTCGTCATTGCGATATTTTTTTTGTTCTAGACTATACCTGTCCTGGGAACCTTCTAGTTACGAAAATATTGGAGGTCAAAGTCTTAACTTTTCCTCAAGTTTTTTTTTAAATACAAGTTTTTAATATTATACTACACTACTACAACAGCCCATAACGTCCACTGCTGGACATAAGCCTCTCCCATAATGGGAGGAATTTGCCGTAATTTCCACGCTTGGCAGGCGGATTGGAGATCGCAGTGATGAAAGACTAACAGAAAACGCTGCTGCCCATTTTCTGGTCTACGGAGGCGCAAGGTGTTCTGCCTCAGACATTAGTCGCCTTATACGACACCCGTGAATGTAATGGGTTGGTTCTATTCTACTCTGCCGGATACCACACGGCTTAAAATAATATTATAACTTTACGTTAAATACCTCAATCAGCACAATGATGTTTTGAATGCATTACATGGAGTTATACCGTAAAATGTGATTTTTCACCCCAAAAAAAAAGTATTTTTCCAGCTAAAATTTTTGCGCAGAGTTACCTACTCAGTTTGATGTACAGTAACAGTCAGAAGTCGACTGCCAATCTCGCAACACAATGGCAAATCAATATTGGTGGTACTTATGACCTTCTTCTATAAGAACGTTTGACAACACTTACACATTAGCAACTTGTTGCCCGCTTAAGATTGTTATTACAAATTTCAATGAGTTGTGTAAGTGATACGGTGGCCAAATTGGTTGTTAGCGTTGGAACATCACTCACACGGATAAATATGCGTATGTGTGTATAGGCGCCGCCGCCGCCCGTATAGCGCAAACGATAATGTGCATTGCGGTGGAAGTGGAATTTTGACCTTTGACTGTACACAATGATTGGTTGACGGCTTCATGAAGAGTCTGTTTACACCCTGTACATTGCAAATTTTGTGTTTATATTTTTAAAATTTTGTTTTCAATCCAGAATAAGCCATAAAGAATAAGTCTTAATTTAATTTTTTAGTGGAAGTGGTTTTTCCTGTAATTCGGAACATTAAAATTACAGACAACAACAAAAAAACTGTAAACCAGCAAAAGTAAACACAAACAAGTCAAACAAGGTAAACAGAACACGCAAAACTTTGCTCAACGTCATCGTTAAAAGAACTTTCTTTGCTTCCTGTTCCACAAACTCCTTCAGAAAATACCTACCTGCTATTGAATGAACGATTCATCGGGTTCAAATGTACTAAAGTTTGCCATCTATATCCCACGTCTGACTTACAACTTTACCCTATAACGTAACAACTATGTTTAAAGTTATCAACATTTCATTGCATTATAGACTTAAGTGTAAGGAATTAAGGGTAGAAGTTGCTTGTGGCTTCTAGCGATTAGTTGAAAAGTGGTTTTCGCTATTGGATTTTAGAGAAAAATAAAGTTATGAAATGGTCTTATATATATATAAATGTCTCTAGTACAAGTCTCGTTTAGTGGTGAATAGATTTTGATGAATTACTCTTTTAGTTAGTAAATGTCGTTTGTCTTGGTATTGACATGTCTTGAGATGAAACGCATGTGACTAAAAGAGTGATGGTTATGTATGTTGATGGATGGAAAGAGAGAGAAAGGTGAAAGAAAAGATATCCGTTTATTGAACTCAGTAAAATATAGCCTAATACAATGTCATCCATTAGGGGGTGTACAAAAAACTAAAAGGACGCCTGACTTCCAAACTAGGTAAAGAACCTGTATCTTGGAAATCAGTACACTTCCATTGACAAAAGTTCGTTATTATTTATAGAATTAATTGATGACAATTCCAACACTGGTAGACTACAAAATTTAGATATTAAAACATTATTCAATAATTATATGAAAACTGACTATGAAATAAAAAAAAATGTAAAAAATCGTGATATAATTAAACGAGGAATTTAAGTGTGGTAGTATTTTGTGTTTGGCGTGGGGTGTGATAGTGAGCATGTGTGTGATAGTGTATATGGGTGCTAGTGTGTATGGGAGCTAGTGTGTATAGGTGCTTTTGTGAGTATGTTACTGGTGTAAAATGAGTGTGTGTGTTTTGGTGTGTACGCAATTTTTCTGTATGTTAGTTCAGAGAATGAAAATGATGATGAAAATGGATGGATTGTGTGAGGAATGATAAATTAAAGAGAAAAGAGTAAATGTTGCCGTAACAAGGGAAAATTGAAGAAATAAACTTGCTGCGCCGACTCCAAGTAGAGTAGGATAAGGGCAGGTAAGATGACGACTGTTTTTGTTAGTAAATGTTACTTTAAGGTAAGGTAAGGTATAGAATGTCTTTAGGCTGCGCAGAGCCCCGATCTTCGTAGGACGGTGGTAGGCGGATGAGAGTTGTTCATATGCTAGCATAAGCATAATCAGCCTATAATGTTCCCACTGTTGGGACACAGGCTTCCCCCTATCCGAGGAAATGGGCTATATACATATACACAATCTACCACGCGGGCCCAATGCGGGTTGGTATATTAATTTATTTATTTTCTTCACGATGTTTTTCTTCGCCTTTTTGAGAGCTGTGGTGATGAAATAAATTACACAAAGGATTGCCGGTTCCCAACCCACGACTTACTGCTCGTAAACCGGAGCCACCACCACTGGGCCACCGCTGCTCTGCCGTTGCCTTGTGCTAGACTTTCGGAGAATCGTATTACGGCCACTGAAAGCCTAAGTAAAAGCGCGTAGTAAGAATTTGCATCGTGAGCTCAGCGTCGAAGGTTGGAAATTCAACACCGCTGTTTTGTTTAGGTTTTCATTAAGGTTTTGCTTAACCGGGCAAGTGATCAAGTGTGGGCCACTTTGGCTCATGTCATATCACCAAATTTTTAAATACCTACTCACTTTAATAAAAAAAAATAAAAAAATATAAAATTACAAAAATAAAAAAAAAATAAAAAATATATATATAATAATACATATTTATAATATTATTAAATATATTTTTTTTAATTATTACCCTTATAATTATTAAAAAAAAAACGAGAAGATTGAGGAACTCGTGGCTAAATAATAACAGCCGCTCGTTGATCTTCAGGTTAAGTCGTACTTGCCTAGGTTGATCCGTGGATGGGTCACCGCCCATGACATATCGAGTTTCCTTCGTGTCTCGGAAAGCTCGCTAAGTTGTTGGTCCCGGCTGTCATTTGTAGATCTTTGACAGTCGTTACAGGTAGTGGCCCGAAATTGTGATAACCAGTCTTACCAAGGGATATCGTATTACTCAGTACTAACTTTGTTGTGGAGGTCATATAGGCAGTCGCTCCATGCGAAATACTGGTATTCAGCTGCATCCGGTTAGTCTGGAAACTGACCCTTACATAGTTGGGAAAAGGCTAGGCAGATGATGGTTTATTAAAAAAACTGATTTCTAGCGAAGACCCCCCTAGACCTTTATGTATATGTATGAACCTACCACTCTAAACGGTATCTAATTATAGTGTATCTGTTAAAGTATTCTAATAATATTGTTGTAATTTCTTATTTTAAAACTGTGTACACCCCGCCTGATATGGCTGTATAACACTATGTCATTGCCTAATATTACTGTGTGTGTGGCAACACTGGTGTCACCGCTCTTCCTGTTCTCTCTGCTGCTGGATGTACGAACTGTGCTAAAACTCTGCTTCCACATTACAAATATCAATGAAACTAGTTTGTTTTATTTAAAAATCTCAACAGTATCAACTTAATAATACACATACAGCAAACAATTAACATTTAATTAAAATAATCAAAAATACCGACTGCAAAATTGTGTAATGTCATCATCATCATCATCATCATTTCAGCCGAAAGACGTCCACTGCTAGACATAGGCATCCGCGCGCGTGTTGCCACATTGACCGGTCCCGTGCGACTCACATCCAGCGGATTCCCGCAACCTTCACCAGGTCATCGATCCACCTAGTGGGCGGCCTTTCAACGCAACGTCTTCCGGTTCGCGGTCGCCACTCCATTGTGTAGTGTACTCGTATATATTTTTTGTAATCTCCTTTTAACTTCACTCATTTTCATACCCTACTCGATACGTTCGGTTTAAAAAAAAATTAAACGAATTACAATAATTTAGCGCCAAAAATCCGCCATTTTGTTTTTTCTTAAACACCTATCTAAGGACACTTGGGTTTTTGAGACAAATCTAGAGATACCTTAATCGTCGAAATCTATCCAGCCATTCGGAAGATAAGAGGTTCTAAAGAAATTTACAAAGTAACAAACATACAAGTTACTCGCGAAAAACATAACACTTCCCAGTTGTGTGAAAAGGAATCAATCAACAAAATCACCAAGAAAACCCTATTCACCGAAGAATATCGAACTTCGAAACACGATATATCAAAGGAAATCTATTTGCATGCGTAGTGAGTACCTTCTTAACCTTGGAAACGGGAAGCTGATCGCAAATTCAATCAGGAACCTTGCTCTTTGATGTTGGTCACACTGTTAGCTATTCTATAGATATGTAGGTAGATGTAGCTATACTTTCTAGACAGAATAGTGAATGGAATTTGAAAGGAAAGTTGTTTCAGAGTATGCTTAGATGAAATACGTTTTTAGTATTCGTTTGTAGTTTATTAGGAATTTAGAATTTAGGAGCTCGTAGCTAGATAATATCAGCCACTCGGGTCGATCTTTAGGTTAAGCCGTGCTTGCCTAGGTTGGTCTGTGGATGGGTGACCATCACCCATTACACACCGAGTTTCCTCTGTGCCTCGGAAAGCACGGTATGCCGTTGGTCCCGGCTATCAAATTTAGATCTTTGAAAGTCGTTAGGTAGTCAGAGGTCCAAACCCAAGTCTGACAACCAGTCTTACCAAGGGGTATCGCATTACCCGGTATATACTAACTGGGTTGTGGAGGTCAGATAGGCAGTCGCTCCATGTAAAATACCATGGTATTCAGCTGCATCCACTAAAACTGGAAGCCGACCCCAACATCATTGGGAAAAGGCTAGGCAGATGATGATGAGTTTATTAGGAACTAGCTGACGTCCCGCGGTTTCACCCGCGTAGTTCCCGTTCCCGTGGGAGTACGGGAATAAAATATAGCCTATAGCACTCACGAATAATGTAGCTTTCTACCAGTGAAACAATTTTTAAAATTGGTTGATTACTTCCGGAGATTACCCCCTACATACAAACTTACAAACAAATTTTACCTCTTTATAATATTAGTATAGATTTCTCCTGTATCGTGGGTGCTTTTACTAACATTTAAACTCACACACACTAACAACCAGACCCGGAAACACTACCTGTGAACTGTACGTGTGCTGTTTTAAACAAATTAGTTTGCTGTGAATGTGCGCCGGTCACAAGCAGTAAGTGCTCTTGTTTTATCTTGGTATATCTGTGGTAGCGGCCATCAGTTCGTGTAATGAGTAAACATCATAATCCTAGGAATAAAAATTACTTGCTGGGCACTTCTTTACTCTCGTGGGAATGTAATAATTATTCTCTTACAGCTTATGCCCGCGGCTTCACCCGCGTCGAGGTCTGAGGCAGAACACCTTGCGCCTCCGTAGACCAGAGAATGGGCAGCAGCGTTTTCTGTTAGTCTTTCATCACTGCGATCTCCAATCCGCCTGCCTAGCGTGGAGATTACGGCAAATTCCTCCCACCATGGGAGAGGCTTATGTCCAGCAGTGGACGTTATGGGCTGTTGTTGTTGATAGCTTGCTATAAAGCTCTGACTTCACGTTACAACCCTTAGCTACACCTGCCTGTTACTGTATTCCCTTTATCCGGTTGATCTAACGTCGAACGCGTAAACGTGAATCGAGTTTTCGAGTAACATGCATTTTGGAGGATGTGTTTTGTGTACGATACGATATTTATTTCGCGAGTTCATGTTCCTTTACGCATAAATGCTGGCTAATTTAATCCTTGTAAAGGTTATATTTTGCATTGATCGTGTATTACTGAAATGTTATTATTTGTTTTGTTATTATATTTAATGATCCTTGGTGTGAGATTCCACCAGTTTGATATTAGCGACATAATTTGATATCTACTTTTGTGCTTAATTCAGACTTGTAGATACCCCTTGGTAAGACTGGTTGTCAGACTTTCCGGCCACTGACTACCTGTAACGACTGTCAAAGATCTGCAAATGACAGCCGGGACTCAGGTCGTGGCACACTACACAAGCACCGCACCGGCACCGCTCCAACCCAGCAATTAACTTGCCATTCAAATTAGAGCACTAAATCGTGTGTCATAAAATATATTTTATAATGTCTGTATGAAAAAGCTTACGGCGGATGGTCAGCGCGCTTGACGCTACCATACGACTCGAGTCCTTATTTATTACAATGGACGCGTCTCTTCAATAATAAGTACTCTATTTTAACGAAATATTGAATTTACCTGTGTTTAAAATGCAAAACAAAATAACTATCCTCAATTTCAAACTACACAACTGATCATACCCGTCGACCAATCAAGCTATACAAAAGCCAATTAAGCTGATCTCTCACTATACCGGAAGCTCGATACAAAGTGAGGTCAGGTTATTCTGGATATTGTAGCTTTGTGCTCAATACTCAATAGTGACCACAAATAGACACAATAATGCATTATCACTATCATTTCAATCGAACCACGAAGGATTAAAGCCAGGAATACATCATGATCATCTGCCTAGCCTTTACCCAACTATGTTGGGATCGGCCTCCTGTCCAACCGGATGCAGCTGAATAACAGTATTTTACATGCAGCGACTGCCTATCTGACCTCCACAACCTAGTTAGTGCTGGGTAATACGATACCCCTTGGTAAGACTGATTGTCTGCAGACTTTTTGGAACCCAAACCCAACATAGTTGGAAAAATGAAGCAGATGTTAATGACGCCTCAGAATGACACATGCGGAGCTGTGTCAATATTTGTTCCAAATAATTATATTCGCTCTAGAAAACGTAAAATGGTTTAATGTTCCATTTAGTCGCACTGTAGCTCGATCCACTTCCCCTATACCGCGTATGCTTACGATGCTCAACGCGCTTGAGAAGATCAGTACTTTTTTTTTTCGGATGGGAAATCATCAAATGACTCCTCCCGCTCTGGGCGGAGCAGGATGGTGTCAGACTTTTACTGACTAAAACCCATCCACGTTCCTTCATCGACCTTTGTGTTCCGGGGCCACGGTATCTCTTTCGAACAGTCCCGCAACCCTGGCAGGCATCGGCCCTTGCGGACCCTTTCCTTTTGTTGACTCTCTTTGAGGCGCGCGTGGAACACGAACGTGCCGTCGACACGGCCTGTCGTCATGAGGCGGACGGACGGCGAGCTAGCCCATAGCTCTCCGTCCAAAGGCCCGTACCTACGGTGGTCGGGGGCGACCAGGTGGCCCCCGACGACCGGGGTGTCTCTCGCGGTGGCCGGGTCGTGTGGTTCTCTTCTCGATTGTTGGACTTGTTTGCTGATGAATGGAAGACGGTAATGTTAGAATGTTTGTGGTTCTGTGAGAAGACCGAGTAAAAGGATTAAGATTTTTAGGTGTTAATGGTTTATGCTGTACTAAATATAATAAATAATTAATGATGACTGTCCCGTATATTCCCGGCTTTATTTCTCATTGACATCTGCCTATACAAGTGCAGTCACGTGCGAAACAAACACGGTTATATGTGTATTGAAAGTCTCGCATTGTGTAGAATTCAGCACTGAAATGTATTTTGGAACTGTTTTAGATGAATGTGCAGAGGGAAACGTGTGTTTATTCGAGCGTTTCAGCGTGTTTTGAAGTGCCGAAATATATCATTGGGTATTTCGAAACGTGATATCCATATGTGTAGCTACATGTAGTTGAGTGTTCTTGTGTTAAAATTTAACAGGAGGCACAATTTTAGTAAACAAAACTCAATGATGCACAAATGATAGCTTAATAGGGACACTAATTCACAACTTTTTTGGAAAACTGTCTATTTTGGTCACTTGGTGTACTTATCTACTATACCGGATGACATTTTTATCATTTTCCAAGTACTGGAGTAGAATAGAGATAGTAGAGCTTATGGCATACCTAGTTTTTTTTTCGTTTTTCCACAGCTTATAAAAAAATTGAACCATCATCAAAAAACGCTACATATTTCAAGTAAACTTTTCATATTAGAACAAAGAGAAATTTAAAAAAAAATATCGAATTTCAAATCATACGCGATACGCGTATGATTTGAATTTCGAATTAAAAAAAAAATAAGTATGCCATTTGCTTCTACTCCGTTCACCTATTATACCCATTTTTTTTAAAGTGATAAAAAAGGCATCCTGTATTATGCTTTACCAGCTGAGTTCAATCAGAATCAGAATGCTTTATTTGTAAACATACTAGGTCAAATTACAATAGCGGTGTTACAGATAGATATTCTATGTTTAGCCCAGAGGCGTACAAATATATTTAATTACATTGTCTTTACCTAAAACAACAATTAAACTTTTAAAATAATTATCATAAAGTGGTAGAATAATATAAAATTACTAGCTGTTGCCCGCGGCTTCGCCCGCGTGAAGTTCGGTAACTGTCCCACTGGATCATACTAAAGGGATAATAGTGTCTGTAGGCGAAGCACAGTAATGCGAGCTTTATTTTTAGTAAATAAGTATGTACCTATGTAGCAGTTAAGTATCTTTGTAGCAATTAAGTACTTATGTAGTAGTTAGGTATTTGGTAACAGTAGAAAAATAACACGTGCATAATTATTAGACTGATTCGACACATAGTTTGTTAGATAATAGGATAGTTGCAATAGAGTAATAGCATAAGGATTGTCTGAATGTTCACGTTATGTAAGATATATGCTATTAATGTATAATACAACTTATCTATAGGTAAAATTATCGTTATTAGGAATAATTGTACCATTATGCAACCTTATATAGCATCAATAGGACCACTGTATCCTAAGATATCATTTATTAAGTATATAAACAGTAACATCACGTAGAAAGAGAAATTAGTAAGTAAAAACCCACCCGTAAATTCGGACTAGTGCCTTGGGCGAGTCCATTTGTAATTAGGGCACAGGGGTGAAGAGCGGGACGCGCGGGGCGGGGTGCCACCGGCTTACGCGCTACCGTATGGTGAACTGGCGGGGGTAACAGTGCGAGCCCACCGCTACCTGCGCTTACGCGCACGTATATAAATAAGGCGCCCCCAGGCGCATTAAAGTTAGTCTTCTCACATCCTCCGTTCTCGTAACATCTATGTACTAGTTGTTACCCTGCGCCGCCAAGTAGTCAAAGTTTTAATAATAGTTTAAGTCTGCATTATAATTCGTGAAAAGTCTTGTGTAAATAGTACCAGTAAATAATTGTGACTCAGTTAGTTTTAAGATATCCGCTTTAATTGTGTGTAAAACTGATTTGGTGTGAATATAGTGTTTTTAAAGTTGATATCAGTGTTGTGTTATTTATTCCACATCCTCGTAAAGGGAACAGCGTCACCCCCGACCTACCTGATCCTATTTCAGTGTCGCATCGCCGACAGTGTCCTACATGTTAATCCAGGTTATAAATTATCTATGTGCCAAATTTCATAATCATCACAATTATTATTATCACCATCACTATCACAGTCACCATCATTATCACCAATTATCATCATTAACACAACCACCATAATTACCACAATCATTATCACAATTACAATCACAATCACCATCACAATCCCCATCACTATCGCTATCACAATCACTATCACAATCACAATCACCATCACCATCACAATCACCATCATAATAACTATCACAATCACCATCATCGTTATCACAATAATTATCATCGTAATCACAGTCATTATCACACTCACCATCACCATCACTATCTCAATCACCATCACAAACACCATCACAATCACCATAACAATCACAATCACCATCACTATCACAATCACAATCACCATCACAATCCCCATCACTATCGCTATCTCAATCACTATCACAATCACCATCACCATCACAATCAGCATCAAAATAACTATCACAATCACCATCATCGTTATCACAATAATTATCATCGTATACACAGACATTATCACACTCACCATCACTATCTCAATCACCATCACAATCACCATCACAATCACCGTCACAATCACCATCACAATCACCATCACAATCACCATTACAATCACCATCACAATCACCATCACCATCACAATCACCATCACAATCACCATCACAATCACCAACACAATCACCATCACAATCACCATCACAATCACCATCACAATCACCATCACAATCACCATCACAATCACCATCACAATCACCATCACAATCACCATCACAATCACCATCACCATCACAATCACCATCACAATCACCATCACAATCACAATCACCATTACAATCACCATCACTCTCAGAATAACTATCACAATCACCATCACAATCACCATCACAATTACCATCACAATCACCATCACAATCACCATCGCTATCACCATCACAATCACCACCACTTTCAGAATAACTATCACAATCATCATCACCATCACAATCACCATCAAAATCAGTATCACAATCACCGTCATCGTTATCACAATCACTATCATCGTAATCACAACCATTATCATCGTATTCACAATCATTATCATCACAATCTCCATCCTCGTCATCACAATCATTATAATCGTAATCACAATCATTATCATCGTAATCACAATCATCATGATCACAATCGCCATCACTATCTCAAACACAATCAAAATCACAATCACCATCACCATCACAATCACCATCACCATCACAATCACCATCACCATCACAATCACTACCCTCGTTATCACAATCATTATCATAGTAATCACAATAATCTACATCATTATTACAATCACCATCACTGTCACAATCACAATCACTATCACCATCACAATCACTGCCACTTTCACAATCACCATCACCATCACCATCACCATCACCATCACAATCACCATCAAAATCACTATCACAATCACCATCATCGTTATCACAATCATTATCATCGTAATCACAATCATTATCATCTTAATCACAATCATCATCATCACAATCTCCGTCCTCGTTATCACAACCATCGCTATCACCATCACAATCACCGATACCATCACAATCACCATCACCATCACCATCACAATCACCATCACAATTACCATCACAATCACCATCACAATCACCATCGCTATCGCCATCACAATCACCACCACTCTCAGAATAACTATCACAATCATCATCACCATCACAATCACCATCATCGTAATCACAATCATTATCATCGTAATCAAAATCATCATCATCACAATCATCGTCATCATTATCACAATCATCATCATCGTAATCACAATCATTATCATCTGGATCTCAAAATAAATGCCATTTTCGTAATCAGCACCCCTGATAATCTCGGTATCGACACCCATATTGATTTTTAGACATTTCAACCCCATCGCACCCCAACAGGGAATGGTAGTATTTCAGGTCTGCCACATTAAATCTTAAAATCATTGTTTTTGTAATACACCCGACCCAATTCACCATAAAATAATAACTATGTTGAATTTCAGGCTTTGTTACCCCATTTCCCCCTTTAGGGGTTGAATTCTGAAAAAAAACTGAAACACAAACGTTAATTCATTTATCGATAGGAGTACTCCTGTTAAGTTTCGAATAAAGTAGTCTAACTAATCTTATTTCCCCACGAAATCTTTGGACTCCCGTTCCAACCCCTAAGGGGGTGAATTTTGAAAAATCCTTTCTTAATGCACCCCTAAACCTCATAAAGAACCTTTGTGCCAAATTTGGAATCTCTAGACTCAGCGGTTTGGGCTGTGCATTGATTTTTATACTTTGCGACCCCATTTCCCCCTCTTAGGGGTTGAATTCTGAAAAAACCTGAAACCCGTTTCTACTCATTTATCAATAGAAGCACTCTTGTGAAGTTTCGAATAAAATAGTCTAAATAATCTTGTTTTACCCATACTAACTTTAGATTCCCGTTTAATCCCCTTAGGGGTTGAATTTTGAAAAATCCTTTCTTGGTGCACCCCTAGACCACATAAGGAACCTACTTGCCAAATTTGGAATCTCTAGACTCAGCGGTTTGGGCTGTGCATTGATTTTTATACTTTGTCACCCCATTTCCCCCTCTTAGGGGTTGAATTCTGAAAAAACCTGAAACCCGTTTCTACTCATTTATCAATAGGAGCACTCCTGTGAAGTTTCGAATAAAATAGTCTAACTAATCTTGTTTACCCATACAAACTTTGGAGCCCCGTTTAACCCCTTTAGGGGATGAATTTTGAAAAATCCTTTCTTAGTGCACCCCTAGACCACATAAGGAACCTACTTGCCAAATTTGGAATCTGTAGACCCAGCGGTTTGGGCTGTGCGTTGATAGATGAGTCAGTCAGTCAGTCAGTCAGTCAGTCAGTCAGTCAGTCAATCAGTCAGTCAGTCAGTCAGTTTCTTCTTTTATATATTTAGATATAGACTTTCACATTGGTAATAAAATCAATTAATAGATAGGTACATGCATATATCAATATAAATAAAGAATAGATTAGTCAGTCTATATAGAGAACTAGCTGTTGCCCGCGGCTTCGCCCGCGTGGAGTTCGGTAACTGTCCCACTGAATTATACTAAAGGGATAAATAGTGTCCTACATGTAAATCCAGGTTATAAACTATGTATGTGCCAAATTTCATAACCATCACAATTTATTATTACTATCACAACCACTATCACTATCACAACCACCATCACTATCACAACCACCATCATTATCACAATCACCATCATTATCACAATCACCATCACTATCACCATCACAATCACAATCACCATCACATTCCCCGTCACCATCGCTATCACCATCACTGTCACAATCACTATCACAATCACCATCACAATCACAATTATCATCAAAATCACTATCGTAATCACTATCATCGTTTTCACAATCACTATCATCGTTTTCACAATCATTATCATCGTAATCACAATCATAATCACAAACACCATCACAATCACAATCACCATCACAATCACCATCACAATCACCATCACAATCACCATCACAATCACCATCACAATCACCATCACAATCACCATCACAATCACCATCACAATCACCATCACAATCACCATCACAATCACCATCACAATCACCATCACAATCACAATCACCATCACCATCACAATCACAATTATTATCATCATAATCACAATCATTATCATCTTAAACACAATCTCCATGATCACAATCGCGATCACTATCTCAACCACAATCACTATCACAATCACCATCACCATTACAATCACCATCCTCATCGCAATCACCATCACCATCACAATCACTATCACAATCACTATCCTCGTTATCACAATCATTTTCATCGTAATCACAATCATCTTCATCAATATTACAATCACTATCACTGTCACAATCACAATCACATCGCTATCACCATCACAATCACCGTCACTATCACAATCACTATCACAATCACCATCACAATCACCATCACAATCACCATCACAATCACCATCACAATCGCCAGCACAATCACAATCACTATCACAAACACAATCACAATCATTATCATCGTAATCACAATCATTATCATGGTAATCACAATCATTATCATCTTAATCACAATCAACATGATCACAATCGCCATCACTATAACAACCACAGTCATTATCACAATCACCATCACAATCACTATCCTCGTTACCACAATCATTTTCATCGTAATCACAATCATCTTCATAATTATCACAATCACCATCACTGATACAATCACAATCATCATCACCATTGCTATCACCATCACAATCATGGTGATGGCACCATCACAATCAAAATCACTATCACAATCACCATAATCGTTATCACAATCATTATCATCGTCATCACGATTATTATCAATCATCTTAATCACATCATTGCTATCACAATCACGATCACCGTCACAATCACCATTACTGTGACAATCCCAATCACAATCGCTATCATCGTTATCACACTCATTATCATTGTAATCACAATCATTATCGTCGTAATCAAAATCACAATCATCACCGTCATTATCACAATCATCATCATCGTAATCACAATCATCATCATCACAATCATCATGATCATTATCATAACCATCGTCATCATTATCACAAATTCACAATCACCATCACTGTCACAATCATAATCACAATTACCATCACCATCGCTATCACCATCACAATCACCTTCACTATCACAATCACTATCACAATCATCATCACAATCACCATCAAAATAACTATCACAATCTCCATCATTGTTATCACAATCATTATCATCGTAATCACAATCATTATCATCTTAATCGCAATCATCACCATCAAAATCACCATCACCTTCACAATCACTATCACTATCATCACCATCACAATCACCATCACAATCAACATCACAATCACCATCACAATCACCATCACAATCACCATCACAATCACCATCACAATCACCATCACAATCACCATCACAATCACCATCACAATCACAATCACCATCACCATCACAATCACAATTATTATCATCATAATAACAATCATTATCATCTTAAACACAATCTCCATGATCACAATCGCGATCACTATCTCAACCACAATCACTATCACAATCACCATCACCATTACAATCACCATCCTCATCGCAATCACCATCACCATCACAATCACTATCACAATCACTATCCTCGTTATCACAATCATTTTCATCGTAATCACAATCATCTTCATCAATATTACAATCACTATCACTGTCACAATCACAATCACATCGCTATCATCATCACAATCACCGTCACTATCACAATCACTATCACAATCACCATCACAATCACCATCACAATCACCATCACAATCACCATCACAATCGCCAGCACAATCACAATCACTATCACAAACACAATCACAATCATTATCATCGTAATCACAATCATTATCATGGTAATCACAATCATTATCATCTTAATCACAATCAACATGATCACAATCGCCATCACTATAACAACCACAGTCATTATCACAATCACCATCACAATCACTATCCTCGTTACCACAATCATTTTCATCGTAATCACAATCATCTTCATAATTATCACAATCACCATCACTGATACAATCACAATCATCATCACCATTGCTATCACCATCACAATCATGGTGATGGCACCATCACAATCAAAATCACTATCACAATCACCATAATCGTTATCACAATCATTATCATCGTCATCACGATTATTATCAATCATCTTAATCACATCATTGCTATCACAATCACGATCACCGTCACAATCACCATTACTGTGACAATCCCAATCACAATCGCTATCATCGTTATCACACTCATTATCATTGTAATCACAATCATTATCGTCGTAATCAAAATCACAATCATCACCGTCATTATCACAATCATCATCATCGTAATCACAATCATCATCATCACAATCATCATGATCATTATCATAACCATCGTCATCATTATCACAAATTCACAATCACCATCACTGTCACAATCATAATCACAATTACCATCACCATCGCTATCACCATCACAATCACCTTCACTATCACAATCACTATCACAATCATCATCACAATCACCATCAAAATAACTATCACAATCTCCATCATTGTTATCACAATCATTATCATCGTAATCACAATCATTATCATCTTAATCGCAATCATCACCATTAAAATCACCATCACCTTCACAATCACTATCACTATCATCATTATCACAATCATTATCATCGTTATCACAACCATTATCATCGTAATCACAATCATCATCATCACAACCTCCATCCTTGTTATCACAACCATCGCTATCACCATCACAATCACCGTCATTATCACAATCACCATCACCATCACAATCACCATCACAATCACCATCACAATCGCCAGCACAATCACAATCACTATCACAAACACAATCATAATCATTATCATCGTAATTACAATCATTATCATGGTAATCACAATCATTATCATCTTAATCAAAATCATCATCATCACAATCATTATCATCATTATCACAATCATCATCATCGTTATCGCAATCATCACAATAAATCAACAATAACCCTGTACAGAAGTCGAATCCGCCATCTTCTGGATCTCAAAATAAATGCCATTTTCGTAATCAGCACCCCTGATAATCTCGGTATCGACACCCATATTGATTTTTTGACATTTCAACCCAATCGCACCCCAAGACCCCAACAGGGAATGATAGTATTTCAGGCCGACCACATTAAATCTTAAAATCGTTGTTTTTGTAATACACCTGACCCAATTCACCATACAAACAATACCTATGTTGAATTCCAGGCTTTGTTACCCCATTTCCCCCTTTAGGGGTTGAATTCTGAAAAAACCTGGAACACAAAAATGTTAACTCATTTAGCGATAGGAATGATGGATAGGAAGGATGGATCCTGTTAAGTTTCGAATAGTCTAACCAATCTTATTTTCCCATGTAATCTTTGGACCCCCGTTTCAAACCCTTCAGGGGTGAGTTTTGAAAAATCCATTCTTAGTGCACCCCTAGACCACATAAGGAACCTACTTGCAAAATTTGGAATCTGTAGACCCAGCGGTTTGGGCTGTGCATTGATTTTTATACTTTGCCACCCCATTTCCCCCTCTTAGGGGTTGAATTCTGAAAAAACCTGAAACCCGTTTCTACTCACTTATTAATAGGAGCACTCCTGTGAAGTTTCGAATAAAATAGTCTAACTAATTTTGTTTCCCTATACAAACTTTGGAGCCCCGTTTAACCCCCTTAGGGGGTGAATTTTGAAAAATCCTTTCTTAGTGCACCCTTAGACCACATAAGGAACCAATGTGCCAAATTTGGAATTTCTAGACGCAGCGGTTTGGGCTGTTTATTGATTTTTATACTTTGCCACCCCATTTCCCCCTCTTAGGGGTTGAATTCGGAAAAACCCTGAAACCCGTTTTTACACATTTATCATAAGGAGCACTCCTGTGAAGTTTCGAATAAAATAGTCTAACTAATCTTGTTTCCCCATACAAACTTTGGAGCCCCGTTTAACCCCCTTAGGGGGTGAATTTTGAAAAATCCTTTCTTAGTGCACCCCTAGACCACATAAGGAACCTACTTGCCAAATTTGGAATCTGTAGACCCAGCGGTTTGGGCTGTGCGTTGATAGATGAGTCAGTCAGTCAGTCAGTCAGTCAGTCAGTCAGTCAGTTTCTTCTTTTATATATTTAGACTAGCTGTTGCCCGCGGCTTCGCCCGCGTGCAGTTCGGTAACTGTCCCACTGAATCATACTAAAGGGATAAATAGTGTCCTACATGTTAATTTAGGTTATAAACTATCTATGTGCCAAATTTCATAATCATCACAATTAATTATTATCATCACAATCACCAACACTATCACAACCACCATCATTATCACAATCATCATCACAATCACCATCACTATCACAACCACCATCATTATCACAGTCATTATCACAATCACCATTACTATCACAACCACCATCATTATCACAATCATTATCACAATCATCATCGCAATCACCATCACAATCATCATCACAATCACAATCACCATCACAATCCCCATCACCATCGCTATCACCATCACAATCACCGTCACTATCACAATCACCATCACCACCACAATAACCATTAAAATCACTATCACAATCACCATCATCGTTATCACAATCACCATCACTATCACAATCACCATCACCATCACCATCACAATCACCATCACAATCACCATCAAAATCACCATCACAATCTCGATCACAATCACTATCACAATCACTATCATCATTTTAACAATCATTATCATCGTAATCACAATCATCATCATCACAATCCCCATACTCGTCATCACAATCATTATCATCGTAATCTCAATCATTATCATCTTAATCACAAATATCATGATCACAATTGCCATCACTATCACAACCACAATCATTATCACAATCACCATTACTATCACTATCACAATCACTATCACAATCACTATCACAATCACTATCACAATCACAATCACAATCACTATCACAATCACTATCACAATCACTATCACAATCACTATCACTATCACAATCACTATCACAATCACTATCACAATCACTATCACAATCACAATCACTATCACAATCACTATCACAATCACTATCACAATCACTATCACAATCACTATCACAATCACTATCACAATCACTATCACAATCACTATCACAATCACTATCACAATCACTATCACTATCACTATCACTATCACAATCACTATCACAATCACTATCACAATCACTATCACAATCACTATCACAATCACTATCACAATCACTATCACAATCACTATCACAATCACTATCACAATCACTATCACAATCACTATCACAATCACTATCACAATCACTATCACAATCACTATCACAATCACTATCACAATCACTATCACAATCACTATCACAATCACTATCACAATCACTATCACAATCACTATGACAATCACTATCACAATCACTATCACAATCACTATCACAATCACTATCACAATCACTATCACAATCACTATCACAATCACTATCACAATCACTATCACAATCACTATCACAATCACTATCACAATCACTATCACAATCACTATCACAATCACTATCACAATCACTATCACAATCACTATCACAATCACTATCACAATCACTATCACAATCACTATCACAATCACTATCACAATCACTATCACAATCACTATCACAATCACTATCACAATCACTATGACAATCACTATCACAATCACTATCACAATCACTATCACAATCACTATCACAATCACTATCACAATCACTATCACAATCACTATCACAATCACTATCACAATCACTATCACAATCACTATCACAATCACTATCACAATCACTATCACAATCACTATCACAATCACTATCACAATCACTATCACAATCACTATCACAATCACTATCACAATCACTATCACAATCACTATCACAATCACTATCACAATCACTATCACAATCACTATCACAATCACTATCACAATCACTATCACAATCACTATCACAATCACTATCACAATCACTATCACAATCACTATCACAATCACTATCACAATCACTATCACAATCACTATCACAATCACTATCACAATCACTATCACAATCACTATCACAATCACTATCACAATCACTATCACAATCACTATCACAATCACAATCACAATCACTATCACTATCACTATCACTATCACTATCACTATCACTATCACTATCACTATCACTATCACTATCACTATCACAATCACTGTCACAATCACTGTCACAATCACTATCACAATCACTATCACAATCACTATCACAATCACTATCACAATCACTATCACAATCACCATCATCGTTTTCAAACTCATTATCATCGTAATCAAACTCATTATCATCGTAATCAAAATCATCATCACAATCATCATCGTAATCACAATCATTATCATCGTAATCACAATCATCATCATTACAATCAACATCATCATTATAACAATCATCATCATCGTTATCACAATCATCACAATAAATCAACAATAACCCTGTATAGAAGTTGAATCCGCTATCTTCTGGATCTCAAAATAAATGCCATTTTCGACATCAGCACCCCTGATAATCTCGGTTTCGACACCCATATTGATTTTTAGACATTTCAACCCCATCGCACCCCAACAGGGAATGATGGTAATTCAGGTCCGCCACATTAAATTTTAAAATCGTTGTTTTTGTAATACACCTGACCCAATTCACCATACAAACAATACCTATGTTGAATTTCAGGCTTTGTTACCCCATTTCCCCCTTTAGGGGTTGAATTCTGAAAAAACCTGAAACACAAATGTTAACTCATTTATCGATAAGAGTTAAGTTTCGAATGTTCGGATGTTAAGTTTCGAATAAAGTAGTCTAACTAATCTTATTTCCCCATGTAATCTTTGGACCTCCTTTTCAACCCCTTAGGGGGTTAATTTTGAAAAATCCTTTCTTAATGCACCCCTAAACCCCATAAAGAACCTATGTGCCAAATTTGGAATCTCCAGACTCAGTGGTTTGGGCTGTGCATTGATTTTTATACTTTGCCACCCCATTTTCCCCTCTTAGGGGTTGAATTTCCTAAAAAACCTGAAACCCGTTTCTACTCATTTATCAATAGGAGCACTCCTGTAAAGTTTCGAATAAAATAGACTAACTAATCTTGTTTTCCCATACAAACTTTGGAGCCCCGTTTAACCCCCTTAGGGGGTGAATTTTGAAAAATCCTTTCTTAGTGCACCCCTAGACCACATAAGGAACCTACTTGCCAAATTTGGAATCTGTAGACCCAGCGGTTTGGGCTGTGCGTTGATAGATGAGTCAGTCAGTCAGTCAGTCAGTTTCTTCTTTTATATATTTAGATATAATCGATTTCAATAAATGTCAAATATATTATGTTACATGTCTTAATATTAATGCTAATGTCAAATATGATTCCAAATCGTCAAAATAGGTGAGGTGATGTATAATTTTCTGAAGTAGAAATTATAGAACTATCGTCCAAATGTTCCTGTAGTGAGTAATAGCATTTATTTATCAATATTCTTAATAATTGTGTTTTGAAATTGTCCAGATTTAACGTTTTTATTTGTTCAGGTAGTTTGTTAAATATTTTTTTGGCCATACAGAAGGTACTTTTATTCATTAGTGCAGTTTTGCCATAAGTCAATTCGAGTTCCAACTTATTTCTATCGCGCAACTTTATGTAGTAACTTTTAGTAGCTATTTTATATAGTGCAATGTTAGATTTGACGAACACATTTGTTACGTATATGTAATGCAATGGCAAGGTAAGTATTTTTAGACATATAAAGAACGGTTGGCAACTGTCTGTGCTTTTAAGGCCACACATAGCTCTGACACATCTTTTTTTCAATTAATAATTATCCCACGGGATCATACTACCGACCGGGATCAAGTCTTGTTACTAAATTTCATCCATATCTGTTAAGCCTTTTGATCGTGAAGGAGTAAAAAACATACACACAAACACACATACAAACTTTCACCTTAATAATATTAGTGTGATTGGTTTACTGATCACTGACTTGAAGAAGATATATCCTAGAGTAAATTAAGTCTGAAGTAGGTTAGAACCCTGTGATCTTCTTTATTGTTCTTTGTTCTTAGAAAAAAAAGTTGTGGGTAATCTGGATGGACTTGTATTAAAAAAGCAGGTGCTTTGCAGCACGACTATTACAAATCGAAACTATTATCTCCTGCCTAGATTTTTTTCATCGATATTGGAGTCGACTACCAGTCTAACCAATACTACACCATTCATCTATCAATACTGTATAAATAACGATGCTAGTGACATGCAGTACGACTATTACAAAGCAATTAATTGCTAGGCTTTTCCCGTCCATGTTGGAGTCAGCCACCAGTCTAACCAATGCCACAATGAATATTATTCCCAAAAGAACTCGAAACGAGACAGTTACAAACCCAGAATAGTGACGCGAGAATGTCATTTGTTTCTTTCACGTGCCAAACAAACTTCATGTAGCAGTGACCCTGGGTTAAGCAACTTCCTTGTTTTCTCCAAAGTCGCTCTCACAACACGCGTGTCGCATGATTATAAGGGATGCTGGACCGGTTTCGATACAATAGTAAGAACCGGGAACTCCTGGGAAATCCCGGTTCTGCATTCCCTACGCATGAGTCTAAAGCTCGTGATCAAGTATGCACCTAGCTTTTGACGTTTTGGACACACCATTGACCTGATGAAAATATCAAAGCAGTGAGAAATACTGGGAATGTTCTTTGGTATTAAAATATCGATGATGAACATTCTCAATGAAGTAATAGGGTATATATTATGCATGATTTTTTTTTATCACTCTAAACAAAGCGTATTAACATCAGAAATAGCAAATTGAAATTATTTTTTTAATATCTACCTATAAAAAATACTAAGTTAAAAGCATTTGAAACTGCTGATTAGACAGAGAGATCCAATACAGCGAATGACGTCATTTGCTGCATTGACGTACAAAATCCATACTAAATTCCGTTTATCCAGAAAGAGATAGAAACAAAAGTTTAAATTGTTATAACTTTTGTGTTTTTTGGCCGATTTATGTCTTGTTTTCGCTTTTTGTCATTATTTTTATAGTACTTTAACATTCCGTATCGGAATTATAAAAAAGAAAATTTATGCATATTCCCTATTCGTCATAGCGTACCTACTGACTGACGCACGTCGTACTTTCAAACTTTGTAAACAGTAGTAGTAGTAGTTTGTTCATCGGTATTTTAAACTTCGAACTTCAGTAATACAGTCCTGACGAAAGCCTAAAATTATCTCTAGGCTTATTTTTGTTATAGACTTTGGTGATTAAAATAAGTGCCTACTTTAATCACGAAAGTCTGTAACAAAAATAGGCCTAAAACAAGTTGTTTCTTAATCGCAAACTTCTGTTAAACCAACCTGTACTTTTCAAGATTTAATTAAATTCTTAAAGGTTTACTTTGTACAAGAATTGATCGCCTAAAAGCTTTTTCGCTAATTACAGACAATGCTAGATTTTCTTTTTTTGCTGCGTTACAGATGTAATAAACAAACAATTAATAATAACTAAATGACTTAGTTTTGTCTTGATTACATTGACATCATTAAACTTGGGACACTCTAAATTATTAAGAAATCTTGTAACAGTTCTGCATGGTTGCTCACCACCAGCATGCCTGAGAGACATTTCTCGACGGTATATGCAAAGCCGTGTGGTATCCGGCAGAGTAGAATAGAACCAACCCATTACACTCACGGGTGTCGTATAAGGCGACTAATGTCTGACGCAGAACACCTTGCGCCTCCGTAGACCAGACAATGGGCAGCAGCGTTTTTTGTTAGTCTTTCATCACTGCGATCTCCAATCTGCCTGCCAAGCGTGGAGATTACGGCAAATTCCTCCCATCATGGGAGAGGCTTATGTACAGCAGTTAACGTTATGGGCTGTTGTTGTTGTTTTTATAGCAGTTCAGCATGGTTGCCCACCACCAGCTTGCCTGAGAGATATTTCTCGACGGCATGTAAAGCCAGGTTAGAGGCCAATGGGAGGCTTAAAAACTCCGACACACACAAAGAAAGAAAGATGGTTCTTCTCCCGCGTGGTGATAGAAGGAACTAATGACGCCATCTTATATTTTCCACACAAAATGTTCCTCCTAACAATGGCATTCATGCGCCGGAAGTAATAAAAAAATAAAAATAAGTTTATTGCGCATCAATTTGGGTTACATAACATGTAGAGGAGTCTCCATTTAGACATAGAAAATGCCTGTAGTTGAAGGCTCCGCTCATTCCCTTACATCTTATAGATACAAAATAAATAGGCAATTAACAAATAGAGAAAAAAAGTAAAAAAAAAAAAAAAAAAAAAAAAAATTAAACTAATTACGATAAATTGTATAAGCGTGTGTGCGCCCGTAGGTCTGTGTGTGTGCGTGTGTGAGTGTGTGTGTGAGAGAGAGATTTTGAGTGTACAGATTGTGTCGAACTAAGCAAATAACATCACTATATTATTTATTATTAAGTCAGTCAGTCAGTCAGTTTATTATTAGTTATTAGTAATATAAGGTAGCCGAGGCATATATGGCCCACCTATCTTAAAAGTATTTTAAATCGTGTGTAACAAGACTACTGAGATCAAAACTGAGTTTTTTTTAAACTTTAGTTCAACGTTGTACTATTTAATAATAAAAAAAATATGCTTTACACTAAAAAGTTGAAGAAAAGGAGATTAAAAAAAAACCTTAGACACAAAAACACACAAAACTCTGTTTTATTTGCAAAGTGGTCAAAGAAATGTGATAATTTAGATATGGGGATGGGGGGGATAACCCACACATATTCCATGACCATAAACCGGGGGGGGGGGGGGGGGGTTTACGGTCATGGAGTACCTATGTGTGGGTTTTAGTCATTAACCGCGCGAATTTTGAAAGTGGGCCTTACTATACCTTGGGCTTTATTTACCTCAGGTACCTTACAGCACTTTACACGATTTAATGGTTGCTGTCCTTAAAGTGTCACGCGTCAAACTTAATTTATTTTCCTTCAAGAATGGGACCGTCGTGTGTAATAATTGTGGACAGTCTGTAGTCATCCTCTTACATAAATTAATCGTAAGGCAAAACACATCTATCCGAAGAAAAAAAAACCGGCCAAGAGCGTGTCGGGCCACGCTCAGTGTAGGGTTCCGTAGTTTCCCGTCCGTCACAATAAGTGTTCCCAATTATGAGTTTAAAGGTGGGTATCCATTATGTAAAAATGCTTGCATATACGAATATACTACAAACTTAGTCCAGAAATTATTTTGTACATCTTTTTGTCTTTTTTGTACAAAAACTGTTGTTTCCATCAAGTTCAAAATTATTTTCCTAGAAAGTCCTTATTAAGTTCTACTTTTCAGATTTTTTTCATATTTTCTAAACTTATGGTTCAAAAGTTAGACGGGGGGGGACACATTGTTTTTTATTTTTGAAGCGATTATTTCTGAAATTATTGACATTATAAAAAAATGATTTTAGAAAACCCCTATTCATTTTTAAATACCTTTCCAACAATATATCACACGTTAGGGTTGAAATTAAAAAAAAAATCACTTCCCACTTTACATATAGAGAGGCTACCCTAATAAAACATTTTTTGTCCAATTTTTATTTTACCACTTTGTCGGCGTGATTGATATACATATTGGTTCCAAATTTCAGCTTTCTAGTGCTAACGGTCACAGAGATTAAGCGAGGACGGACGGACAGACATGGCGAAACTATATAAGGGTTCCTAGTTACTACGGAACCCTAAAAAGGCAAAGAGCTGAGATGATGATTATGATTCTGAGAGCTGATGGATTATCTATCCATCCATCTTAAAGCTCTTTGTCTAACGATTACCTAATTTCCCTGGCTTTACATTACTTTGTTATAGATGACAATCAAATATTCTCTTTAAAGATTTCGGTCGATGAAAGCCACATAAACCGATAATCGTATTACATTTGACATTGTAGTATGATTATTGTTACCGTTTTGGTAAAAACTGTAAAAGCTTTATTACAGTTTTACCAAATAAGTTGGTGTTTCTTCATGAATGATTGCTACCCTATTTTTCTAATTCATGTTACCCGGTGCAATACAAGGATTCTAACGATACCACTTACATCGTAATCGGTTGAGGCGTTTAGAAGTTATGGTGGAATAAAGAAACTCACAAACATACATGAACCCTGAAAACATACCACTCCTTTTTTTGGGCAGTCATGTAAAAAAAAACTAATAATAACTACTTATTCAGAAAAAGCACACTCTAAGCAGAATGTATTATTTTTTAAACGGAAATTTGTAATCTTCATTCATACCCACAGATACTAGGCTAATCGGCACTAAAAGCCTCTGTCGAACGACACGTGGTTTCCCAACACCACTAGCCTTCAAACTGACGTAATGAACTGTTTGTATGCACGGCACTAGCGCTATCTAATCAAACTGTATTGCTAACCGATAGTCCTGGATTTAGACGCCTGTAGATCCCCGGTTTAGTGTTCCTTTGGGCATAGTTTACGCAAGTACTAAGTTAGTGAAGGGCAATGATCTCTTTGAACCCGTCGGGATTCAGGCGTGATGTTAGCTTTTGTTGTTATGGTTAGATTTGCTTTTCAGTAGGGTTAACGCAGGGCTGACTACAAGAAGATATGTTCTTGTGGACGCTCTTATAAAGCATCCCTAATTTTACATTGGTAATTATTTTATTCAAACTCTTTGATTACACGATGAGGGCCTAGACCTGGGGCCCAATTCTGTAACTTTGTGTTAAGCAACACGCCATTGACACTCTATCGACACACTACAGACATTATGTTGCAAATTTAGTATTCTGTAAAAACTTCAATAGCGTTTCAGTGGTGTCTCAGTAGTGTGTCGATAGTGTGGCGGTACAATATTTTTCAGTGTTTTCGTTGTTGATGATGATGATGATGATGATGGTTCGGTCTGATGGCTTCACAATGGCGGTTTGATGGCCAAAACACTTTTCAAACACGATAGACACAACTTTCAAATACACTTAAAATATTTACAGACTACCGTAACTTTGGCCATCATGATGACATTGACACATTATAGTGGAGCAGAATACCAATTATTGCAATAGTCTTCTATGGCGTTTCAATGGCACTACAGTCGTAAGTTAATGACCATAGATAATTTGTAGAATACCAAATGTCAATGATTAGCCTATTGAGACACTAGTTACTCACTAATGACACACTATTGACAAGTTGGTCATTTTACAGAATTGGGCCCCTGGGATTCCCAAACTATTTTGCCCAAATGAACTGATACTTCAGATACCCATAGCCATATTACTTTAAAAATCCTATCTCTAGTTTTTTTTCCTATTGATACAAAATACTTAACATTGCGGTTGGTTAAGTGAGTACCTAAACTTGGACATCATTTCCTCGTCAAAATTTAACAAAATAACGTAACACGACTACGTAACAGTATCCTAAAAGTTTAGGTTTAGGTTTTTTAGTTTTTTTAGCTACCGAAAAACTGTCAATCCTGTTAACATTCCTTGTAGAAATATAAAACGCTTTGTAATTGATCCAGTCTTACCTAAAGGTATCGTATCACCCACCACACACTGGGTTGTGGAGGCCAAATTTGAATAGGTAGTGGCTCCGTGTAAAATACTGATACCCCAATAAAGTTGATGGAAAAAACCAGATGATGGTGACCAGTCAATGAGGAACCACTTCAAAAAAGCTAATAAAGTTAACATTTAATAAACATCGATGGAGTGCGGCTTAGTGAATGTAAAAATCATTGACCGGATAAGGAACAGCTTATAAAACTGCGAGACTAAAATAAATGGGCAGGCCACGTTTTCCAGATGCCATTGCACAGCTGTGGGGTCGAATATCGCAAGACTGGAGCCCTGAGACAGCTAGACGAGGTCGCGGTAGACCGAGGAGAAGATGGCGGGACGTCTTGGATGGCTTCCTCGCGAAGAAGCACACCATCGTGAGAATTGGAAGGAATGCGGGCAGGCCTTTGCTCAGAAGTGGGAAAATAATTACGGGCTAAATAAATAGTACATTACTGCAGCGGCCAGCAACAGAGGCATTGATGGACGAACGTGTAAATGTGGGCCGAGGCGACACATACGTATGTCCATCAATGCTTATTTGTGGTCAAAGCTTGTATAGTACTTTTCTCAAATAATGCGAGGAAATGAATACAATTACTTTTCAAAATCAATGATGCACGCACACAACAATGGTTTTTTTTTCAATAAACCGCTTTCTATTTGCAAGCCAATTCGAAATATAGATACAATCTTTGAAAAGTTACTTCCTTGGTTGCCATGTTTCAGAGTAAAAGATCGTTCCATTTTTAAATAACACGACAGATATGAGTTTACTATGTAATTTATTGGCCGCTAAACACGACAGATATGGATTTTCATACAACTTTTGCCGGTCGCTGGTCACATGTAACTGGCCAGTACAGCAATTTCGATTTATCTCGAAGAAGGTTGTCAAAATAATGCTCAAATTGCCAAGCATGTTTGAGAAAAATATATTTATATGTACATCAATCAACTCAATCTTGTTTTACAGGGGCTGAGCAGAAACTACACAGCACCAGCCCCTTTCTACATTTACGTTATCTTTTTGCTTAATCTATTATGATAGCACAAATAAAAAATAATCTACTTATCTACGGAGCTACTTAATTCCTACAAGAAAAATACACATAGTTGCAAACTGCTGGCCGTGTTCAACGTAATACCGGATAAAGTACACAGTTGTTATCCGGGCAATGTTGACATTGTGCACAGCTACCGGCAAACTCCTGTAGGATGTTTAATTTTCGAGTTTGACCGGGTATTACCGGGTTTACTGGACAAAGTTGTTGCATTGCTTGTCTCGGCTAATATGTGTGATATAATAATTATTTATGCAACTGTTGTATAATGAGGGGTATTAAAACTCGAATGTGGGTTTATAGTGATAATAGTATCACATGAGTGTTTTAATACCTAAATAGGTAGAGTTGCATACAAGACTTTATCTACATCCATGATATGAATCCTCCATATAAAAGGTTCTGAAACCATGGGGTGTTGTAGTGTTGTAAGAAGTCTATGTAAATTCATGGACAGTTTAATTGCTGAGTATTAATACAAACAAACCATGTATAGGTAATAATATAATTATTTACATTTTGATTGTACAATTATTAAAATGCACAAAGCTTGTATCACTCATTTTTGTAAATAACAAAGTACATAATACAATACTAATATCGAACAAACATGGCGGGATACGACGTGAATTCGAATTAACCTAAAAGTTTTTTTTTTTTATTACGGCGCTGTGGTAGTGAATCGCACGTGCTAGACAATGTTCTTTTTTTAAAACGAGTTGCATAATGAAATTCAGTACAACATTATAACACCCGTTTTTTTTTTTTTTTTTTTTCTCCTTTTGGCATTGCACTATTCGTGCTTATTGCCACTGACAATATTATATTTGATAACAAAACGTAAGAATCAAGTACTCGCGAAATAATGAAATTTTACAACGAAAAATTTGGAAATGGAAAGGAGATTAGTTAATATAAATATAATAAATTAATAGTCCGGGAAATATAATACAACAGAAAACTAACCATAAAACGCAACCAGGTGGCCCAACTAAAAGGCCGACTCGGTGCGTAAACTAGGAACTACATATTATATTAAATAGGTACAAAATCTAGAACATGTTTAAATAGCTATATCATTATTTACAAGGAAAAGAGCTATGGTTTTATAAATATCTACATTAAAATTAAATAAAATACTCGAGATAGAAGTGGGTAAAGGGACTCGGAGGGAAACAAGACTTTGGAAAAGTGAGGAGTGGTCATAAAGGGGGCAAGAAAAAATAAGGTGGTTCAGATCTCCCACTTCAGCGCCACATTCACACGCAGGGTTCTGCACAATGCCAAGCCTGGCAAGATGAGCAGGAGTGCACACGTGACCCAATCGCATACGTATGAATATTGTTGTAATCTTTTTGTTTAGCTTGTACTTGCTAAACCAAGGTTTAACAAAAATGGATGGCTGAATATTACGATAAAATTTTCCTTTCGTTGATTGCTCGGACCAAAGCTGACCCCAGGATTTCTGTAGATAAACCCTGGGCAGAGCTGCCAGATCTTGGGTGTTATTTTTGTACGGAAAAACGTCGCCACACAATACGGCATCATTAGCTAACTGGTCAGCTCTCTCATTACCTAGAATGCCACAATGCGAGGGTATCCACGCAAAATGCACTGAATACCCCTTATTATAACACTTATAGAGGAGTTCACGTGTTTCAAATATAATATAAGGATTATGAGAATAGAAAGGGAATCTGGCCAAAGATTGTAAGGCACTCCTTGCATCAGTTAAAATGAGTGAATTCCGTAAGCCCATCATAAGTATATATTCGACAGCTTTGAATAGACCGTAACATTCTCCCGTAAATACAGATGATTCGGGCGGGAGCTTTATTTTTTGGACGATATTATATTGGGAGTGGCATACACCTACTCCCACACATGAGTCTCTTCCATGCTTCGAAGCATCTGTAAACAAGAGATGGCAGCCCTTCCAGTCTCTATCCATAGTGAAGTTGAAGTTAAGGTTATGACATACGTCATTTCGAAAAATGTTAAGGTTATAATGTATGTTCGGTGACATTATTAATGAACTGTAATTACAGTGAAATAAAGGAAGAAACTCAGATTGGTGACAAGGAGCTTCAATTAAATTGTATTTTCTAAAGCTTTTAACTAAACACGGAGTAGCTTTGTGCCTCCAGTAAGTGGATGAAATTACTTCTTCAGAGAGAATGGAAAGTTTATTTCGCAAAGGATGATACGTAAATTGCAAACACCGAGCCATAAATCTATCAGCTAAAAATTGACGTCGTAAATGAAGTGGAGGGTCTCCACATTCCACCTGAAGACAATTAATAGGACTGCTTTTCATTGCACCTGAAACCACTCTAAGTGCCTTGGACTGAACACTGTCCAGTTTCTTAAGACCAGCAACATTAGCAGGATCCAGCAAAAAAGTTCCATAATCCAATACGCTTCTAATCAATGTGTTGTACAGTAATTTTAATGAAAAGGGATGTGCTCCCCACCAAACACCAGCAAGACATCTAAGTATGTTGATATTTCGTTCGCATTTAGCAGCTATATAATCACAGTGTGGTAAACCAGTAAGATGTGTATCCAAAATAAGACCTAAAAATTTTACCTGGTTTTTAATGGGCATAGGGGTATTATTATACCTTACTGTAAATAAAGGAGGCTTACGCATTCTAGTAAACAAGACAATGTTGCTTTTATCAATTGACAGGTCTAGACCATTAGTTTCTAGCCAAGTCTTCAGTAAGCCTAGAGAAGAGGTTAAGGAAGTACAAATATTTTCAACAGAATGACCAGATAAATAAAGAAGTAAATCATCTGCATATTGAAGGACTTTTACCGACTCATTTAGAGAGGATTCCAAATCATAAGTGTAAATATTGTAGAGAATTGGACTAAGTACAGAACCTTGAGGGAGACCTTTCCATACTAAACGGGTAAATGTATACCCTTCAATATGAAGATGTAAAGATCTTTCTGAAAGCATGTTAATAATGAACTTAGACAGCATTGTTGGAACTTGTAATGAATTCAGCTTTTGTTCTAGGATTGATACCAGGACATTATCGTAAGCTGAGCTAATATCCAGGAAAGCAGCAATTACAGAGTTATTAGAAGTGAAGGCTAAGCGAATATCTGTTGTGAACACACTAAGGCTGTCCATCGTACTTTTACCCTTCCTAAAACCAAACTGTGATGTAGCTAGCAAGTTTTTGCTTTCCATAAACCACTCCAAACGATTCTTAACGAGATGTTCAGCAATTTTAGCAAGAACTGTAGAAAGTGCAATTGGTCGATAAGAAGAAACATTAGAAGAAGTTTTGTTTGGTTTCAGAATAGGAATAATTGTTTGAGACTTCCAACTTGATGGAATGTTGCCAGATATCAAAGCTGTATTAATGAGATTTAAATATATTAAAAGAACAGAGTCAGACAGATTAGCTATAAATGAATATGGTATACCATCTTCACCAGGAGCTGAATCCTTAACATGTGAAAGGACTCCTTTCAATTCACTTAGTGTGAAGAGAGAATTCAACTCAGAATTAGGAATAGGAGCATAGGGAAAATGCATTAAAGATCTCTGTTCTGGGACTGAAGGAGGAGCTAAATGATCCATAAACTCATTGACTAGTTCTAATGGTAGTTTTGAGGCTGTTGTGTCACTGAATGCTGACCTGAATCGCCTAATATTTTGCCATACTAGAGATGCGTTAACTTCTGGCGAGATAGATGCACAGAATCTTTGCCAACCTTCAAATTTCTTTTTCTTAAGGAGCTTACGAGTTGTACGAGCAGCTTCTAGGTATATCTCAAAATTATGACGAGTCATAGTATGACTATAATTTTTTTCTGCTTCTTTTCTTTTTTTTATGGCCTGAGTGCACTCAGCATCCCACCAAGGTGGTGAAGGAATTTTAGCTGTAGCACCATTCTTAATAGGGAAAGTATTATCTGCCACCTCTATTAAAATTCTTGTTATTTGATTAGATAATAGCTGAGGATCATGTAGTTGTAAATTAGTTATAGCAAGAATTCTTTCCTCTACACAGTTTTTGTATGTATCCCAATCTGCATTTTGAAGTCTATACTTTAATCGTGGTGTTGGATTACAAGCAGCTGGTTTTTTATGCAGAAAAGAAATTATTAAAGGGTAATGATCACTACCATAAGAAGACGGTAAAGGGGACCAGGATAATGTCGATGCTAAATCAGGTGTGCAGATTGAAAGGTCAGGGGCACTTACTCCCTCATCTGGATTTGTTTGGCGTGTTGGGAGACATGTATTTAAAATACACAAATTATTAGAGTCTAGAATTTCTAGTAACTTTTCCCCATAGTGATTGGAACTAGAACTACCCCAGGACTGATGTTGTGTATTAAAGTCGCCCATTACCAAAAATGGTTTAGGTAAAACTGAAAGAAGATTACTTATTTCAGAAAGAATATTTACAGTGGGACGCGAATAATATATACATACTAAACAGATTTTATTTACAATAGCAGCAACAGCAGATATATCGTCACTGAGACTTGGAAGAGGAAAAGATTGAAAAGACAAATTATTTTTAATAAGTATGGCGACACCGCCATACCCATCGCTTCTGTCTGTTCTTAGACACGCATAGCCAGGAATTCTAAAAGAGAACCCTGGTTTAAGCCATGTCTCACAGAGAGCGACTGCAAAGGGATCGTATTTGTTCAATATGTAGGACAGATCAGATTTTTTATTCACAATGCTGCGACTGTTCCACTGAACAATCTTGAGTAGACTTGGATCCATTAAGATTAAAGTTAAATAAGTTAGACAGCGTATCAATTAAAGTAGCAACGTTGGACGGTTCAATATTATTATTTTGAGATAAGGTATTAATTAACATGATTATTAAATTTAAAATTTGACTCTCATTATTATTTGTTGTTTTATTTTGGAATGCAACACCATTCCCTGACATAGAAACGTCATTACTGATTATTGCCTGATGAGCTGCCCGGTCATATCCCTTGGCAGTTTTTGGGGGATCTCGAGGTTTAAGGAATACCGTTTTTCTTTGTGAGGAGACAATTGGTGTGTTACGTGATTGGGGCAAAGGTTGTGAATAAAAAGAATTTTCATTGGTATGTGATGGGGCAGATGTTACCACATCTGCATACAATTTTGAGATTGGTGGATGAAGCTGCGACGCTTCAGCATATGACACGCAGCTATGGGCCATATAATGCTTAATTGATTTTTGTCTTTCAAATTCTGGGCATTTTTTATTGATGGCGTAATGAATGCCACCGCAATGGCAGCATTTACTATTACTCTCGTCTTCAATATTGCAAGTGTCAGCAGAATGCTTCTCCCCACACTTGAAGCATTGAGGGTTCGACCTGCATTGTACCTTTGTATGGCCAAAACGACAACAATTAAAACATTGAATTGTAGGGAATGTATACAATTCCACTGGCATGGAATTGTAACAACAGAACACACGTTTTGGTAGAATTTGTCCGTCGAAGGTGAGCACGACTGTTTGGGATGGTTTCCACACAGGGGTCGGTTCGTGTATTTTATAGTTGAGACGCCTTGCTTTGATAACTTTCCCGCATCCAGCTGGGACAGATATATTTTCCAATATTTCCTCCGGAGACCATTCGGTAGGAACGCCTTTAATAATGCCAATGCGACACACATTTATTGATGGAACAAATGCCTTCAATTTCTCCTTGGCCAAACTTGGGTCATTTATAAAAGAGTTAGCATCTACGTAACGGGAGAAGCTTAGAGATATTCTATTTCGACCAATGCGTTTTAGAGAACCGTTAATAATATTGTTGTATCTGCGATTTTTCAGGAAATGCCCTAAGGTTACTGGGTGTAATGTCTGAGCAGAGTTTTGAGTATCAACATTTTTTTGGATGTGTACAACGTATGGCGACAGGTCTGTGGCTTCGTACAAAGCCCTAGCAACCTGTGGCGCCTTCTGGGGAAGATCTGACTTTATGAGGTTTTCAGTCTGGGGACCATCCACAGAACGTGGAGTGGCTTCTTCGTGAACTAGAACTGAATGTACCGGAACGTCTGAAGTTATTTTTGGACTGACTACTGATTCATTATCACAATGACAATTTGTTTCGTTATTTAATCCTGTTGAGTTATGACCACTTCGCCTTCTTTTATTACAATTTTTACAAATTTTTCGTGGAGCTCTAGCCCTTTTCCGCTCCGATCTGGTTAAGGACGAGTCTGTATCCATACTGGACTCGTATATTGTAATATTATGCCCGACCGAGGGGACTGTGCCCCCCGGATCAGGCGGTTCATTGTCCATTGTGGCCACTGGTCAGAAAAAATAAAATATTTAAAAAACTTACCCTAATAAATGAAGAATTTTATCTACAAACAATTAAACTAACTAATCTAATGAATATTTACATAAATCTACACAACTTATCTCCAATCTCAAACGTTTTTTAATATTTTTATGAAAACGAAAGAAAAATCACGCCCGCCAAATTCGATGATTCCCGCGCTTTTTCTATAACACCCGTTTGGGTGTTATAATGGTTATTATGACACTGGCTGTTTTAATGTTGGCCATAAGCTAACTGTTTCAGATACTTTTATAGAGGATTTATAGCATGGGTGTAGATAAATATAATTTATAACCTACAGCACCATAATAAGCACGCTAATAATCTAGCATACTGCTAGGGAAAGATTTTTTAAATGTTATCATTAGTTCCGGAAATTATTCCCTACCCAAACTGACAAACAAATTTTACATCTATAAAATATTATTATTTATACATACCTATTATAGTAGACTTTATCAAAAGTGATATACCTACAAGGTGTAAACAGACTTATCACTAAGCCGTCAACCAAGCATTCTGTACATCATACTAGGTAACTTTACGCAAAAAATATTGCTGAAGAACGACTTTTTTTTGGGGTGAAAATTCATGTTTTGTCGTAGAACTCAATGTAACGCACTCAAAACATTGTGCTGATGGATGGATTGAATAGTACTGGGGTCGTGGAGGTGTTTAAAGTAAAAATCTTACATTAGAAATATGTATAAGAAAAACTTGTGGATAAGTTGGAACGTTGACCCCCAATATCTCCGTAACTAGATGGTTCCCAGGTATGGTGTAGAACGGGCAACACTGCCCGAGTGACATGTCAAAATTTTGTTCCGTATTTTAAAATTAAAATTAAATAGTAATTAAGTTAAATTAAGGTGTAATCATATGTAATATCGTATTTTAAATGTGTAGATACCTAGGAAACATATTTTCCTGTTAATTAATAAAGGATTCGGTTGTACGGCGACGAAACGACGTTACCGGTAACCTAAAACCAACAGCTGATGTTCGGACTACGGATTTATACGGGGAGTATTTGTTTACTTTTATATTTAGAATAGCACACAATCGTCCCATAATCGTAACTTTACAACACGTCCACGCCAATTCTAGTATAGTTTTTGTTTTTTTGCTAATTTCCTTCTATGGTTCTAGATTGCATTGTTGACAATTGTCATTTCGTAAAAAGTAAAACTTTAACGATATAAACTTGCTATCAATCTTTTCAATGTTAGTTGAATATTAAATTCGTGATAGTTATTTCATTAACGTCTTGAAGTAATATTGTAATAATCATAAGATTTTAGTCCAGGCAATCTACCCACATGAAAAAGTAAAATCATAAGAAAGTAAAATTCTCATTGAAGCAATAAAATTAATTATTCAGTACCTAAGCTAATATAATTATTGTCAAGCTAATATAGCAGCCTACCTCATTTCTTTGAGTAACACAAACTTTTTCCCTGTTTTTCCCCTTTTTTATCTCTAAATTCTCTTCATTGGTCTATCCTATTAGTTCTCACCGTTTCTTTATTTACAATTTTCAGTAACCAATCCGGAAAATGGTTTCCGGATTGGTTACCTTACGGGTCATCACAGGCATGGGCCTGTGATGACCCGAAAGGCTACTGCTCAAGATATGGAGCTAAAATTGAGAACGGCCCTCCAAGAACTTAAGGACTCTAAACTCCAATGCCAGCAGCTGTTGCAAGAGACAGAGGACAGTGAGGAGGAGGTCATTAACGTAAATAGCAAAAACTCGAGCTTAAAACGGGAGCTAGTAGACCTTCATCAGGAATTCTTGAATGTTGTCAATGAACGGGATCAACTAAGGGCGGTCACGGATGGGTTCAACTCTTGTAGCAACTTGTATGAGGAGGCTTTATGTAAAATTAGGGACCTTGAAGATGAATTAGTCCATGCAAATGTCAAACTTTTAAATTTGAAAAAGGAAAAGGATCATACTCAGGCTATGGAAACTGAACATTTGTATAATGAATTAGTTAATACAAATTGCAACCCTCATTCCATTATAACAATAGACCTTACAGAGGACTCCTTACTAAAGCATAACTACAGCCACAAAATTAGTAAAAATAAAATTAAGAAATATGCACGATTGAATAGAATAATTAAAAAAATGTAATAAATACAAGAAACAACAAAAACACCTTTCCAAAAATATTCAATTAAGGAAAGAACGTGTTTCTCTAGTTAATAAATTAAATAACTATCAGATTAAATTGGAAGATAGTATAAATATTTATGAAATTGACACTCAGCGCTTACAATCAGAAATACAGGCTCTTAATAAGTCACTGAAATCTTTATGTAATAAATATGAATGCTCGGAAAATCAAATTAAAGAGCATATTCTTGCTACAAATGCATTGGTAGACAAAGTGGACTCGCTGACTCTCAGCAACACTCAGTGTACTTGTCAGAGGGAATCCAGCAATGATGCCCTCCAGCTTGAGGCAACGGAGGACCCGTCCCTAGCTGTGAGTACTCAGGACTGTATTTCCACCCAAGATACAATACCTGACTTTGGTAATTTGGTCTCACCTAATAGTCTTGGTTCTAATCTTTCAGTTATGTTCTCTGATAGTATAGGTAGAGGGTTAGGGAAATTGATCAGTAATAACCTGAGTTATTGTACCCAAAATTATTGCATGCCAGGATCAACCTACAAACAGATTATGGCATCAGTAACAAAGACCGTTTGTGATCCTAGTACCACCATTACTATATGTGTTGGTAATAGTTCTAAGATTAAAAAGGAAGACATCACTGACTGTGTTTCAGAGTTGTTAAAGTTAAATTGTAACAAAATAATATTGTGTGGTTTTCCATTTTTTGAAAATTTGGGTAATAGAAAAAATAATTATATACATATGTTAAATAACCATGTACATTTTTTAGTAGGTCACTATAGTGACAGACTTATATATCTGGATATCAACACTATTGTTGGTAAACTGAAGTCGACACGGGGTAAGGTGTATCTACCTATTCGATGTAGACACAAAATAGCTCGGCTATTAGCTTATAATATTCACACAGACATAAATAGTATGTCTAAGTTTAGTTCTATTATTAACACTGCGACTATTAGTAGTAATACTAATATACAGGTGACTTTAAGTGAATATAGCACTAGTGCTATAAATGTTTACAAACATTGTACTGAGGAGGATCCATGTGTCACCGTGGAGAATTCTCAATTAGGGTATATTAGTATTAGTGATAGGGTCTTGTTGTCTGATGATGGTACGGGTGTCTCCAGCCTCACTCCAAAAATAATTTAAACTAGGAAATGAGACAACAGGAGGTACGATTAACAATATTGTTAATCCTACCAACGTATCTTCTTGCACTCAATTAGTTAGTAAAAAAGGGCCTCAGCAGAACACTTTAAAATTATTCCACCAAAATATCCAAGGCATTTCTTCCAAATTATTAGAAATTGAATTGTTTTTAGAAAATAGTAAGTATGACATTATTTGTTTTACTGAACATTGGCTTAAGGATTATCAAATGCTTATCAATTATGAGAACTATATGGTGGGTAGCTGCTTTAACCGTAAAACTATGCTTCGTGGAGGTTCCCTAATATTAATAAGAAATTGTTTTAAATATAAGCAACGTAATGACATAGTAGGTCTCTCGGTTGAACATTGTGTTGAACTGTCCTGTGTTGAGCTAGATAAGCATGTAATTGTGTGTGTGTGTGTACAGACCCCCAAACTATCAAAACTTTTCTTTATTTGAATCAATAATGGAAGATGTGATGGCAAAACTTGTAGTCAGTAATAAATCTACAATTATTTGTGGTGATTTTAATATCAATATTTTAGAAGAATGTGCAACGGGCAGTCGCTTATTAAATCTTTTTAAGTCATTTGACTTGACCAACACTTTTACAGAACCTACTAGAGTCACTCCATCTTCTGCTACTTGTATAGATAATATTTTCTGCGATTGTGATTACTTAGATAAAGCAATAGTAAATTGTCTACCCTCTGACCATAGCGGACAAACTGTAACCTTCAGGTGTAATACACCCCCATCGCAAAAAGTTCAAATTAAATTTAGACCTATAACTTCTAGCAGATTAAATAGGTATAATATTTTGCTACAGAACAAGTTAAGCGTTATGGGCCTTGATGATATTAATATAGATCAATTGTATGATCGTTTCTTTTCAATAGTTCACACGGAATTCAATAAAACTTTTGAAAAGACGACAAAAAGTATTTGCCCTAAATTCATATTTAGTGATTGGGCAACTAGAGGTATCAGAAAAAGTAGGGAAAGACTATTTGAGCTTTATGGCCTTAAGCCTTTTATAAACACTGAAACTTTTAACAAGTATGTTGCAAAGTATTCAAACATTTTTAGAAATACATGCAAGGTTGCTAAAGCACTGCACATTAGCAACAAGATCAAAACAGCAGAAAATAAAATAAAGACAGTTTGGAAAGTTATAAATAACGAGACTAACAGGTAGAAAATACGTAACACTAGCTACACATTAGATACAGCATGTGGTCCTAAAAGCTCTAATCAGGAAGTAGCTCAAGAATTTGTAAAGTTCTTTACCGATATACCACAAAAAACAACGGAGGCTCTTATTTCCTCACCTGAACTCTCAATTGGTTTATTAAAGGCGAATGTGTCTGGCTGCCTGGTTGAATCATCTCAACGTGAATGATGTAACCAAGATTTTGTAACCATATTCTGATTTAAAAGAGTGTCCATGGAGTTTCTTGCCCGTTCTTCTCCATAGAGATCTACGCTAGGCAATGGGCAACTACAGTACTTTCACAGTTTTTATGTCTTGTGACTGGGACTGTAGCTACATTTAATTTTCATCTTTGTTTCGACAATTCAAAAGTGCCTGTAACTGGCTTACTTGAAATAAATGCTTTGATTTTGATTTTGAACAAAAAAAATGATCGCAAAGACGAGAAGGACAAGTGCTTTTCGGCTTCGCTACGAGGTGTTTTACACACTTTAAATACGCCTCTATTTAACCCTTCGAGAATAGGGAATATGCATGAAATACAAAACTGTTTTTGTTTAAAAATGCCTTGTATTGGCCCATAAAAACACTGTGGTGCAATTATTTAAGTTGCTAATACATCACTTATTTTATAATTTACTGTTTTATGTAGCATGTTTAGTTGAATTTAACTTTTGGGTGAATTTCCCAAATGTGAGCTAATGTTAGAATGATTGTGGTTCTGTGAGAAGTCCAAGTAAAAGGATTATATAATTTAGTGTTAATGGCTTATGCTGTACTAAATATACAAATAAATAATGATGACTGTCCCGTATATTCCCGGCTTTATTTCTCATTGACAGCTGCCTATACAAGTGCAGTCACGTGCGAAACAAACACGGTTATATGTGTATTGAAAGCCTCGCATTGTGTAGAATTCAGCACTGAAATGTATTTTGTAACTGTTTTAGATGAATGTGCAGGGGGAAACGTGTGTTTATTCGAGTATTTCGGCGTGTTATGAAGTGCCGAAATATATCATTCGTTATTTCGAAACATGATACCTATGTGTGTAGCTGTATCATGTAGTTATTGAGTGTTCTTGTGTTAATATTTAAAAAAAACCGGCCAAGTGCGAGTCGGACTCGCGCACGAAGGGTTCCGTACCATTATCTATACATTAGACAAAACGGCAAAAAAATCACGTTTGTTGTATGGGAGCCCCCCTTAAATATTAATTTTATTCTGTTTGTATATACATCATCTGTCAAAATTTCAACTGTCTAGCTGTCACGGTTCATGAGATACAGCCTGGTGACAAACAGACGGACAGACAGCGAAGTCTTAGTAATAGGGTTCCGTTTTTACCTTTTGGGTACGGAACCCTAATTAGGAGTCTCAATTAAACAAAACCCGATGATGCATGAGTTTAATAATCATCCAACGGAATCATACTACAGGGATCAAAAGTAGCCTATGTATTAATCCAGAATATAAGCTATCTTGTTACTAAATTTCATCTAAATATGTTAAGCCGTTTGAGCGTGAAGGAGTAAAAAGCAAACACACAATCACTCATACAAACTTTCGCCTTTATAATATTAGTGTTATTGGTCTTGAAGAGATTTGATTATTGAGTCTGAAGTAGGTTGAAACCCTGTGATGTTCGTTATTTAAAACAAATTCTAGAAGCACGCTCAAACCCAGTGATGTTCTTGAATGTTCTTTGTTCTTAGAAAAAAAAGTTGTGGGTAATCTAGATGGACTTGTATTAAAAAAACCGACCAAGAGCGTGTCGGGCCGCGCTCAGTGTAGGGTTCCGTAGTTTCCCGTCCGTCACAATAAGTGTTGCATGTAAATATGTTTGTAGTATATACGAATATACTACAAACTTAGTCCAGAAATTATTTTGTACAACTTTTTGTCTTTTTTGTACAAAAACTGTTGTTTCCATCAAGTTCAAAATGTAAAGTTCTACTTTTCAGATTTTTTTCATATTTTCTAACTTTTGGTTCAAAAGTTAGAGGGGGGGGGGACACATTGTTTTTTTTACTTTTGGAGCGATTATTTCCGAAATTATTGACATTATCTAAAAATGATTGTGGGAAACCCCTATTCATTTTTAAATACCTTTCCAACAATATATCACACGTTAGGGTTGAAATTAAAAAAAAAATCATTTCCCACTTTACATATAGGGGAGCCCCCCTATATGTAAAGTGGGAAATGATTTTTTTTTTTACCACTTTTTCGGCGTGATTGATATACATATTGGTACCAAATTTCAGCTTTCTAGTGCTAACGGTCACAGAGATTAAGCGAGGACGGACGGACGGACAGACATGGCGAAACTATAAGGGTTCCTAGTTGACTACGGAACCCTAAAAAGCAGGTGCTTTGCAGTACGATTATTACAAATCTACTATCATCTGCCTAGATTTTTTCCAACAATATTGGAGTCGGCTATCAGTCTAACCAATACTACACCATCTATCAATCGTATAACTAACGAGACTAGTGACATGCAGTACGACTATTATAAACCAATTAATTGTTAGACTTTTCCCTTTCTATGTTGACCTGCAGTCTAACCAATGCCACAATGAATGCTATTCCCAAAAGAACTATAAATGAGACAGTTACAAACCCAGAATAGCGACGCGAGAATGTCATTTGTTTCTTTCACGTGCCAAACAAACTTCATGTAGCAGTGACCCTGGGTTAAGCAACTTCCTTGTTTTCTCCAAAGTCGCTCTCACAACACGCGTGTCGCATGATTATAAGGGATGCTGGACCGGTTTCGGTACAATAGTAAGAACCGGGAACTCTTGGGAAATCCCGGTTCTGCATTCCCTACGCATGAGTCTAAAGCTCGTGATCAAGTATGCACCTAGCTTTTGACGTTTTGGACACACCATTGACCTGATGAAAATATCAAAGCAGTGAGAAATACTGGGAATGTTCTTTGGTATTAAAATATCGATGATGAACATTCTCAATGAAGTAATAAGGTATATATTATGCATGATTTTTTTTTATCACTCTAAACAAAGCGTATTAACATCAGAAATAGCAAATTGAAATTATTTATTTAATATCTATAAAAAATACTAAGTTAAAAGCATTTGAAACTGCTGATTAGACAGAGAGATCCAATACAGCGAATGACGTCATTCGCTGCATTGACGTACAAAATCCATACTAAATTCCGTTTATCCAGAAAGAGATAGAAACAAAAGTTTAAATTGTTATAACTTTTGTGTTGTTTGGCCGATTTATGTCTTGTTTTCGCTTTTTGTCATTATTTTATAGTACTTTAACATTCCGTATCGAAATAAAAAAAAGAAAATTTATGCATATTCCCTTTTCGTCATAGCGTACCTACTGACTCACGCACGTCGTACTTTCAAACTTTGTAAACAGTAGACCGTTCATCGGTATTTTAAACTTCGAACCTTAATACAGTCCTGACGAAAGCCTAAAATTATCTCTAGGCTTATTTTTGTTATAGACTTTGGTGATTAAAGTAAGTGCCTACTTTAATCACGAAAGTCTGTAACAAAAATAGGCCTAAAACAAGTTGTTTCTTAATCGCAAACTTCTGTTAAACCAACCTGTACTTTTCAAGATTTAATTAAATTCTTAAAGGTTTACTTTGTACAAGAATTGATCGCCTAAAAGCTTTTTCGTTAATTACAGACAATGCTAGATTTTCTTTTTTTGCTGCGTTACAGATGTAATAAACAAACAATTAATAATAACTAAATGACTTAGTTTTGTCTTGATTACATTGACATCATTAAACTTGGGACACTCTAAATTATTAAGAAATCTTGTAACAGTTCTGCATGGTTGCTCACCACCAGCATGCCTGAGAGACATTTCTCGACGGTATATGCAAAGCCGTGTGGTATCCGGCAGAGTAGAATAGAACCAACCCATTACACTCACGGGTGTCGTATAAGGCGACTAATGTCTGACGCAGAACACCTTGCGCCTCCGTAGACCAGACAATGGGCAGCAGCGTTTTTTGTTAGTCTTTCATCACTGCGATCTCCAATCTGCCTGCCAAGCGTGGAGATTACGGCAAATTCCTCCCATCATGGGAGAGGCTTATGTACAGCAGTTAACGTTATGGGCTGTTGTTGTTGTTTTTATAGCAGTTCAGCATGGTTGCCCACCACCAGCTTGCCTGAGAGATATTTCTCGACGGCATGTAAAGCCAGGTTAGAGGCCAATGGGAGGCTTAAAAACTCCGACACACACAAAGAAAGAAAGATGGTTCTTCTCCCGCGTGGTGATAGAAGGAACTAATGACGCCATCTTATATTTTCCACACAAAATGTTCCTCCTAACAATGGCATTCATGCGCCGGAAGTAATAAAAAAATAAAAATAAGTTTATTGCGCATCAATTTGGGTTACATAACATGTAGAGGAGTCTCCATTTAGACATAGAAAATGCCTGTAGTTGAAGGCTCCGCTCATTCCCTTACATCTTATAGATACAAAATAAATAGGCAATTAACAAATAGAGAAAAAAAGTAAAAAAAAAAAAAAAAAAAAAAAAAATTAAACTAATTACGATAAATTGTATAAGCGTGTGTGCGCCCGTAGGTCTGTGTGTGTGCGTGTGTGAGTGTGTGTGTGAGAGAGAGATTTTGAGTGTACAGATTGTGTCGAACTAAGCAAATAACATCACTATATTATTTATTATTAAGTCAGTCAGTCAGTCAGTTTATTATTAGTTATTAGTAATATAAGGTAGCCGAGGCATATATGGCCCACCTATCTTAAAAGTATTTTAAATCGTGTGTAACAAGACTACTGAGATCAAAACTGAGTTTTTTTTAAACTTTAGTTCAACGTTGTACTATTTAATAATAAAAAAAATATGCTTTACACTAAAAAGTTGAAGAAAAGGAGATTAAAAAAAAACCTTAGACACAAAAACACACAAAACTCTGTTTTATTTGCAAAGTGGTCAAAGAAATGTGATAATTTAGATATGGGGATAGGGGGGGATAACCCACACATATTCCATGACCATAAACCGGGGGGGGGGGGGGGGGGGGGGGTTTACGGTCATGGAGTACCTATGTGTGGGTTTTAGTCATTAACCGCGCGAATTTTGAAAGTGGGCCTTACTATACCTTGGGCTTTATTTACCTCAGGTACCTTACAGCACTTTACACGATTTAATGGTTGCTGTCCTTAAAGTGTCACGCGTCAAACTTAATTTATTTTCCTTCAAGAATGGGACCGTCGTGTGTAATAATTGTGGACAGTCTGTAGTCATCCTCTTACATAAATTAATCGTAAGGCAAAACACATCTATCCGAAGAAAAAAAAACCGGCCAAGAGCGTGTCGGGCCACGCTCAGTGTAGGGTTCCGTAGTTTCCCGTCCGTCACAATAAGTGTTCCCAATTATGAGTTTAAAGGTGGGTATCCATTATGTAAAAATGCTTGCATATACGAATATACTACAAACTTAGTCCAGAAATTATTTTGTACATCTTTTTGTCTTTTTTGTACAAAAACTGTTGTTTCCATCAAGTTCAAAATTATTTTCCTAGAAAGTCCTTATTAAGTTCTACTTTTCAGATTTTTTTCATATTTTCTAAACTTATGGTTCAAAAGTTAGACGGGGGGGGACACATTGTTTTTTATTTTTGAAGCGATTATTTCTGAAATTATTGACATTATAAAAAAATGATTTTAGAAAACCCCTATTCATTTTTAAATACCTTTCCAACAATATATCACACGTTAGGGTTGAAATTAAAAAAAAAATCACTTCCCACTTTACATATAGAGAGGCTACCCTAATAAAACATTTTTTGTCCAATTTTTATTTTACCACTTTGTCGGCGTGATTGATATACATATTGGTTCCAAATTTCAGCTTTCTAGTGCTAACGGTCACAGAGATTAAGCGAGGACGGACGGACAGACATGGCGAAACTATATAAGGGTTCCTAGTTACTACGGAACCCTAAAAAGGCAAAGAGCTGAGATGATGATTATGATTCTGAGAGCTGATGGATTATCTATCCATCCATCTTAAAGCTCTTTGTCTAACGATTACCTAATTTCCCTGGCTTTACATTACTTTGTTATAGATGACAATCAAATATTCTCTTTAAAGATTTCGGTCGATGAAAGCCACATAAACCGATAATCGTATTACATTTGACATTGTAGTATGATTATTGTTACCGTTTTGGTAAAAACTGTAAAAGCTTTATTACAGTTTTACCAAATAAGTTGGTGTTTCTTCATGAATGATTGCTACCCTATTTTTCTAATTCATGTTACCCGGTGCAATACAAGGATTCTAACGATACCACTTACATCGTAATCGGTTGAGGCGTTTAGAAGTTATGGTGGAATAAAGAAACTCACAAACATACATGAACCCTGAAAACATACCACTCCTTTTTTTGGGCAGTCATGTAAAAAAAAACTAATAATAACTACTTATTCAGAAAAAGCACACTCTAAGCAGAATGTATTATTTTTTAAACGGAAATTTGTAATCTTCATTCATACCCACAGATACTAGGCTAATCGGCACTAAAAGCCTCTGTCGAACGACACGTGGTTTCCCAACACCACTAGCCTTCAAACTGACGTAATGAACTGTTTGTATGCACGGCACTAGCGCTATCTAATCAAACTGTATTGCTAACCGATAGTCCTGGATTTAGACGCCTGTAGATCCCCGGATTAGTGTTCCTTTGGGCATAGTTTACGCAAGTACTAAGTTAGTGAAGGGCAATGATCTCTTTGAACCCGTCGGGATTCAGGCGTGATGTTAGCTTTTGTTGTTATGGTTAGATTTGCTTTTCAGTAGGGTTAACGCAGGGCTGACTACAAGAAGATATGTTCTTGTGGACGCTCTTATAAAGCATCCCTAATTTTACATTGGTAATTATTTTATTCAAACTCTTTGATTACGCGATGAGGGCCTAGACCTGGGGCCCAATTCTGTAACTTTGTGTTAAGCAACACGCCATTGACACTCTATCGACACACTACAGACATTATGTTGCAAATTTAGTATTCTGTAAAAACTTCAATAGCGTTTCAGTGGTGTCTCAGTAGTGTGTCGATAGTGTGGCGGTACAATATTTTTCAGTGTTTTCGTTGTTGATGATGATGATGATGATGATGGTTCGGTCTGATGGCTTCACAATGGCGGTTTGATGGCCAAAACACTTTTCAAACACGATAGACACAACTTTCAAATACACTTAAAATATTTACAGACTACCGTAACTTTGGCCATCATGATGACATTGACACATTATAGTGGAGCAGAATACCAATTATTGCAATAGTCTTCTATGGCGTTTCAATGGCACTACAGTCGTAAGTTAATGACCATAGATAATTTGTAGAATACCAAATGTCAATGATTAGCCTATTGAGACACTAGTTACTCACTAATGACACACTATTGACAAGTTGGTCATTTTACAGAATTGGGCCCCTGGGATTCCCAAACTATTTTGCCCAAATGAACTGATACTTCAGATACCCATAGCCATATTACTTTAAAAATCCTATCTCTAGTTTTTTTTCCTATTGATACAAAATACTTAACATTGCGGTTGGTTAAGTGAGTACCTAAACTTGGACATCATTTCCTCGTCAAAATTTAACAAAATAAATAACGTAACACGACTACGTAACAGTATCCTAAAAGTTTAGGTTTAGGTTTTGTAGTTTTTTTAGCTACCGAAAAACTGTCAATCTTGTTAACATTCTTTGTAGAAATATATAACGCTTCGTAATTGATCCAGTCTTACCTAAAGGTATCGTATCACCCACCACACACTGGGTTGTGGAGGCCAAATTTGAATAGGCAGTGGCTCCGTGTAAAATACTGTTACCCCAATAAAGTTGATGGAAAAAAGCAGATGATGGTGACCAGTCAATGAGGAACCACTTCAAAAAAACTAATAAAGTTAACATTAATAAACATCGATGGAGTGCGGCTTAGTGAATGTAAAAATCACTGACCGGATAAGGAACAGCTTATAAAACTGCGAGACTAAAATAAATGGGCAGGCCACGTTTTCCAGATGCCATTGCACAGCTGTGGGGTCGAATATCGCAAGACTGGAGCCCTGAGACAGCTAGACGAGGTCGCGGTAGACCGAGGAGAAGATGGCGGGACGTCTTGGATGGCTTCCTCGCGAAGAAGCACACCATCGTGAGAATTGGAAGGAATGCGGGCAGGCCTTTGCTCAGAAGTGGGAAGATAATTACGGGCTAAATAAATAGTACATTACTGCAGCGGCCACCAACAGAGGCATTGATGGACGAACGTGTAAATGTGGGCCGAGGCGAAGCCGAGGCACACATACGTAAGTCCATCAATGCCTAGTTGTGGTCAAAGCTTATATAGTATCTACTTTTCTCAAATAATGCGAGGAAATTAATACAATTACTTTTCAAAATCAATGATGCACACACACAACAATAATTTTTCTCGTGTTGAAGAGTTCATTTGTTTTTTTTTTTTCAATAAATCGCTTTCTATTTGCAAGCCAACACGAAATATAAATAAAAACTTTGAAATGTTACCTCCTTGGTTGCCATGGTTCAGAGCAAGAGATCGTTCCATTTTTAAATAACACGACAGATATGAGTTTACTATGTAATTTATTTGACCGCTAAACACGACAGATGTGGATTTTCATACAACTTTTGCCGGCCGCTGGTCACATGTGTCTGGACAGTACAGCAATTTCGATTTATCTCGAAGAAGGTTGTCAAAATAATGCTCAAATTTCCAAGCATGTTTGAGAAAAATATATTTATATGTAGGTACATCAATCAACTCAATCTTTTTTTTACAGTGGCTGAGCAGAAACTACAGACCGCCCGCACCTTTCTACATTTACATTATCTTTTTGCTTAATCTACTAATTATGTTTGCACCAATAAAAAATAATCTACTTAGCTACGGAGCTACTTTCCTGCATAAGAAAAATACACATAGTTGCAAACTGCGAGCCGTGCTCAACGTAATACCGAATAAAGTACACAATTGTTCCCCGGGTAATGTTGACATTGTGCATAGCTACCGGCAAACTCCTGTAGGATGTTTAATTTTCGAGTTTGACCGGGTATAGCCAGGTTTACTTTAGAGTTTGATCATTAGTTCCGGAGATTACCCCGTTTTTTTTTCGGATAGGAAATCATCAAATGACTCCTCCCGCTCTAGGCGGAGCGGAAGGGAGTGACAGGCTTTTACTGACTAAAACCTATCCATGTTCCTTCTTAGCCCTTTGTGTACCAGGGTGGTATTTCTTTCAAATAGTCCAGCAGCCCCGGCAGGCATCGGCCCTTGCGGACCCCTTCCGTATGCTGACATCTCTTTGAGGCGCGCGTGGAACACTCCTGTGCCGTCGACACGGCCTGTTGTCATTAGACGAACGGACGGCGATCTAGCCCATAGCTCACCGTCCACAGGCTCGCGTCTACGGTGGCCGGGGGCCACCATGTGGTCCCCGGGAGATTACCTACTCCCTACATACAAACTGACAAACAAATTTTACCATGAGCGATTCCTGTTAAGTTTTTAGATGATCTAGTAGTTAGTGATAATAGATTTTGTAGTTAGTGATAATAGATTTTATCAAAAATGATATCGATACGCTTTTATAATTATAACCCTTGGAGGATTGTTGGCGCGTAATTTTATTATTCATAACAAACATCACGCCTGTTTGAGGCGCTCGTGGCTAAATAATAACAGCCGCTCGGGTCGATCGTTAGGTTAAGCCGTGCTTGCCTAGGTTGGTCTGTGGATGGGTGACCGCCCATTACATACCGAGTTTCCTCTGTGCCTCGGAAAGCACGTTAAGCCATTGGTCCCGGCTGTCATTTGTAGATCTTTGACAGTCGTTAGGTAGTCAGAGGCCCAAAAAGTCCGACAACCAAGGGGTATCGTATTACCCGGTACTTACTGGGTTGTGGAGGTCAGATAGGCAGTCGCTCCATGTAAAGTACTGGTATTCAGGTGCGTCCGGTAAAACTAGAAGCCGACCCCAACATAGTTGGGAAAAGGCTAGGCAGATGATGATGAAACAACACGCCTGTTTCTATCTGATCCCCCTATAGGATAAAGCAGAGGTGTAGGTACTTATTAGTAAATACACCTAACATTTCACCAGTTATGTTTAAGTCCGATGTAAAAGGGGGCGAGCTTATGTCTATCAACCGGACACAAATCCAGATTCCGTGGTTGCGAATGAAAACTTCCTAATGGAAAACCCCAATAGTACTTTGCCCGACCCGGGAATCGAACCCAGGACCATGCTTAGCTATCGCGTTTGCGACCTGGTGTACACGAGAATTCCCACTATTAAAACAACGCCTTAATTATTAATCATTCTACCAATTTTTAAGTACAAAACGATTCATAATTATTATTGACTAGCTGATACCCACGGCTTCACCCACCCGCAAATTATAAACTAAAACCTTCCTCTTGAATCACACTATCTATTAAAAAACCAGCTTCAAAATCCATTGCGTAGTTTTAAAGATCTAAGCATACATAGGGACAGACGCGGCGGGCGACTTTGTTGCATAATAATTATGTAGTGATATGAGACCATTATAATTAAGTACATACCTAGCAGTAAAGATTTAAGCCTAGCCGTATATCACCTTAATAATTATTAACACAATTAAGTTTAATTTAGCCCATTAAAGCTACGATATCTGTATATAGGTATGTATATACAGCCCTATACATTAGCTATACATAGGAATACCACGGCCTTAATAGTCTATTCAGATCCAGTAATCGGTTAATCTTGCCGTGTGGTCTTGACTGCAAATAGGAACATTTCCTCCGGATATTGCTGGCGTTGATTATGGCAAAGATGGGGAGATAGGCAGACACGTAGGTAAGATTGCCTTGTACCCGTTTTCACTATCACGAGATGCCCAAATGAATGCCTAAATGAGGCAGGCTTAAGCGTTATGTTGGGTTTGCAACCGTGTACTAATGTTCTGGAGTTTATTTACGTGTTGCTTAGTCAAAACGGTTTTTTTTCAACAAATCTATGTGGAAAATTTTAAGCACTTTTTTGGAAATAAACACCCAAAACTCCCGATGGAAGTAAGCTGCTTCATCGCAATTTAAGATTCATAACATATCTATACTAATATTAGGTATAAAGAGGTAACATTTGTTTGTAAGTTTGTATGTAGGGGGTAATCTCCGGAAGTAATGAACCAAATTCAAAAATTCTTTCACCATTAGAAAGCTACATTCACCCTGAGTATCATAGGCTATATTTTATCCCCGTACTCTAACGGGAACGGGAACTACGTGGGTGAAACCGCGGGACGTCCGCTAGTTTATTATACACAAAGACATTCAAATATTTACGAGCGAATTCTTTAAAATCGCTTTGCATACCTATTTTTATGTGATGGTGTTGGATGTACTAACACGTACGCATTTGAATTTCTTGTATTGCCAATTTCTGAATTAAGAGACCGTCTTTGCTTGTCTGTATAATAGGAGTGACAATATTTAAGGAAGGAACTGAACGTGAGCATTCGCTACACGAACATTTGTTTCACGAATGAATGTTCGCTGTGTAAAATATTCTTGCAAATCGAGTACTCACGGTGACCACTGTGCTTTGTATTGTAAAAGTAGACCAACAGAATCTTAGGTATAGTCAGCTTCAGGGTGCAAAAGACCTCATCACGAATCCGTCAACCAAGCATTTTGTACATCGAACTAAGTAACTTTACGCAAAAATTATTGCTGGGAAACGACTTTATTTTGGGGTAAAAAATCATGTTTTATGGTAGAACTCAATGTAACGCACTCAAAACATTGTGCTGATGGATGGATTGTTTAGTACGGGGGTCGTGGAGGTGTTTAAAGTAAAAATCTTACATTAAAAACTTGTATTAAAAAAAAAAACTGGTCAAAAAGTTGGAACTTTGGCCCCCAATATCTCCGTAACTAGGAGGTTTCCCACGTATGGTGTAGAACAAAAAAAAATATCGAAATGACGAGGAGAACAAGTGCCTTTCGGCTTCGTTAAGAGGTGTTTTACACCCTTTATTAATCCCACTGCTGGGACACAGGTCACCTTTCTTTAAGAGGGAATGGGCTATAATCGACCACACGGGCCTAGTGCAATTAATCTTTCTTTATCGTGTGTTTTGTGCTTATCTTGGTGTCAGAGTTTGTTTGTTTGTCAGAGTTAGCCGCCCATGGGTGTCTGACTTAGCTTGACATGCCATCGAGAAATATCCCTCAGGCATGCTGGTTTCCTCACGATGTTTTCCTTCATCGAAGCAAGTGATAATTATACAGTACGATCAGAGGTGCGTATCTTGGGTTCGAACTAGAGACCTATGACTTGGTAGTCGAACGGTTACACCAATAGACTATCAATAGTGAGATTAATAGAAAGGCACTGTAATCTAATACGTTTATCAAACGTGCAATAAACACAATCTCACCATAACCAATAAGGATAAAATATCCTATAAGGCGCTTATATTTGGCAGTCTTCAGCTGATATGACAGTAATGAATAGGAAAACATTATTATACCCAAGCCAACGTTATTAAACAAGATTCATGTCACATTAGTTGTGACACAATACAGCCGGGAGGAAACAACATGGCTGACATTTTGATTTAATGAACATGAACATGTTCCTCTGAGAAAATAAGCGTTGATTAGTGAGACAAGGTTAGACTGACACACAAGTAATGAGAACGTTCATCTGTAGCTGCACAAGAATATTTTTGCACGTGAACAAAATCAAAATCAATTTAGCCGTGTGGTATCCGGCAGAGTAGAATAGAACCAACCCATTACACTCACGGGTGTCGTATAAGGCGACTAATTTCTGAGGCAGAACACCTTGCGCCTCCGTAGACCAGAAAATGGGCAGCAGCGTTTTCTGTTAGTCTTTCATCACTGCGATCTCCAATCCGCCTGCCAAGCGTGGAGATTACGGCAAATTCCTCCCATCATGGGACAGGCTTATGTCCAGCAGTGGACGTTATGGGCTGTTGTTGTTGTTGAACAAAATCAGAATTAAAGTCGCCATCTGATTTTTTCACCAATGAACTCGTAGCTAGACGTGGAAACTCCGAAGTTACTCCTAGTTCGACCTAACACCATTCAAAAAATATTTCATAAAAGTCATTCAATGTAGAGGGTTGTATTGATGATTTCAATGACTATAATTCTGTAACTACTTACATGATAATTACCCAAATCATATTTTCATAAACATACAACCTGACATTGACCTGAGAATTGCAAAAAAATTAAGAATATTTGAATTTCGCTGGCTACCCTGGCGTTTCTACCTTAAATAGACGTAACTATTTTTTAAATAATTAGGAAGGAATTTAAGGGGGCTATAGAGCCCCCTAATAATGCCCCTATAATGTCTCGATCTGTTTTTTAGTTTCTTTATGTCGCCGAATACTGTCATTGAAATTTATTGAATTAAAATTGGTGAGCAGCTATTATGAGAAGGTCTTGTATGAAGCAAATCTACATACAGTAAGCGTTCATAAGTGCAGAGGCACGCTAAGGATTGTATTGCTGTGAACGCACGGTCGAGCGACCGTGCGTCTGTATGTGTAAGTGGTCTCAATACAGTACGCACACCACAGCCACAGAGTTCGCCCAATCGCATGTCGCGCGTCACTCTCCACGAAACATAAGAATATATTTCCGTTTCTTTTATTATACACGCAGCAAACCTTATTTGTGTAGCGACCTGTTCTTACCATTGGATAGCTAAAATTCACGTTTATTTACCATATTGTGTTGATAGCTGTTGGGGTAATCAGTAGGATTCACGATCAAAGAGATCCGAGTTCGAATCCTGTTAACAACGTGTGGAGTTTTTGTTTCTTGGTAACATTAGTTATTGGTTCATTATTTATTTTTAATAAGAATAAGTTAAATATTAGTAAAAAAAAAACATAGTATTATTATCCCCTTGTCTGTGGGACGGCCAAATTGGCCGAGCGAAAAAAGTAAGCCAGATCTGTGGCTCGGCCAAAGTGGCCGAGTAGTCTCTGCGTTCGTATTTGACATAATTTTAATGATGAACTTGTTTCTATCTCGCTCAAATTTGCACAGAGTCTAGGAGAAAGAACAAGAAAGACATTTTGCCACAGTTCAACAACGAACGAAACTTCTAACTGACCAATATACCGCTCCTCAGTTGCGAAAGGCACCGCGCGCCAACTGGTCGTCACAGATTAGAACAAAAAATGTTCTGTGTGCTATAGTGTGTGATATAGTGCGTTGTGTAGTATTGTGTTGTGTTTTCGTCATGCCTGGGTAAGTAATAAACATGTTTGAATGTAGAAACAGTCTAATTGTTAGAGATTTCGGCCAGAAATAGTCATTTCAACAAACATGAAAAACCGTTGAAGAGACGCTGATACATTTCGCGGTATTTTGGCACTAATTATTGATAGAAATGCAAACTATGGCTATTACGTGTGTTCTTTATGTATCGTATTATATATGTTAGGCGTTTAATTTTAATATTATCGTATTTTGGTTGTGTTCAATTCAAAATTCTAATTACGTAAAACTTTCGTGAGCCCCGACCAATGAGAATTGCCGCGGCTTGCCGCTGGCCCAATCATAGAGCCGGATTTCAATGCCGTCGACGCGCTTGACCAATCAGCGCCGTTGTTTACTAGATTTTTTAGTGAAATTGTTCGTTTTGATTATTGATTTTAATTAATGTTTTTGTTAGACAGCATGCATATTTTATATGCCTAATGTTTTGTAAATATCTTCAACATGTAGAATGTTAAAAAATATTTCAAATTGAGGCAACAAAATATAAACTGTGATGCAATGTTTGAGTGGCTGTTTTTACGTCTGTTTTTAAGTGTCTGCTTTGTTTATTTTATACTAATTAACTGATGACTTGTAACATCTGAAACTGTGCTGGTGTCAAGTATGTAAACCAAAAATTATTATTAAAATATAGCTCAAAGTACAAGGCGTTGTGACTTCTGACAATGGAAGTGTAAACAAACCCGTTCTTTTGTTTGAAATGCGGCACTCATAAATTACGTCATGTTTTGTTAGGCTTGTGAGATGGATAAAAAAGTATTGCGACGTCTGTTTTTTTTGTTTGATTTATAAGAACTAATGTGTCTTTGTGTAAGTTAAACAATAACTTGTTGAAAAAACCGTTTTATTTTTAAATTATAATTACCTTTACACAAGAAACTGGTATTTTTCCCTCACACTGAACACACATTGCAATTACTAATACATTTCATGGCAAAACTATACTAAACCGTACATAACCTGATAGCTAATTTAATAACAATTCCAATGATATAACTGGTAGCGAGCTAACTAACGTAATTTCGGAGATATAGTCGTTTTAATCACGTACGCCGAATCGGTCGAGCTCCACAGACAGGGCTCCACGCACACGGTACACGGTCGCGCGCAATTTTTAGGTCTGACAGCGCCACAGTTGAGGGGTTATTCAACTATTTATTTATTGTTTTAGCTGTTCGGTGTTGGAAGGTGGAAATAAAAAAGTCGTGGTGAATGATAACAGAAATGTTTATTCGTTTTATTTATTTATAAAATTAACAAACTTTCATGATAATTGTAACGTCACATTCCTACCTAGATGTAAAACAGTTCTCTTGTAACCGATCATAAGATTTTTTATTGTATACGGTATACCCACTTACTTTCAATTCATAATAACATACTTAAGTAACAAGGAAAGGATATTCTAATCACACAAATATAACATATAGTTGATACCCACTTATTATAGGTATCGGTAATCAGCAGAATTTATTGAAAACTAATATAAATCATTTAGACTTTATGAATATATTTTTTTGTGACGTCACAATAAATGTAACTCGTATTGAGGTTATAGTTTAAGTGTTCATTTTCCCGAAGAAAAGAAGATTGAAACTAAACCTCAATTTAAGATCATTAATATAATTACGGATAAGTTAATATTCACTCAATATTTTGTTACACATCTAATTAAAACTAAAGCATCTAGGGATTAATTTTGTAGCATGACATCTTCTAATACTTCTACATAATTAAGTAGAACTGTTGGCGCGTGGAGGAATAAAAGCCAGTTCTCCTGGCCCTGCTGCTGCTTATCCATCCCCACATGATCCCCACATATTAACCATAATTCGACATGAGTCTGTATTAGGGATTATGTTTTTGTCAGACCAGCAGAGTGTTATTCTTGCGCCATAAATGAAGCCTACCCTTTTGACTTTAAAAAGTCAGTTTTTTGAGTCTTAGTATTCCAGTAAAAATCTAAATAATCCCGTGCGAAACGTAATCGTTCTTCTATAACTCTTTCTGTCAAGAAGGGCTTCTTAGCTGGTCTTCGTGGCCTTCAGCGTGGAGGGCACGGCGAATAGTTTGCGATGAGGTGTCAAATAATTCCACAAAGTGTCTCGTAGGTGTGAAACCATTTGTTTCTTATTCGACAACCATATATTATGTCGTCGCTGCGCATCGATAATAAGCGACGGCTTTCCACTTCATTGTAGACTAGCAAGGCCTTTTGATCTGACTCACAGTATTCCTCTAAATCAAAAAACAAAAAAATGATGTTAGGCAGCTATAATAAAATACTGAAGTTATCATTCACTCTGTTATAAATCCAATAATTAACACTAATTATTTATCTTTTATGCCTCATGATGGATTTAAAATCAATTTATTAATCCCTAAGTCACCAAACAAATAAACAATAACAAAGTAGGCTTTAATTTTTAATAAAACTTTGTTACAATAATTCATAAATATAATACTCACATTAGTCCGGTTTCTTCAGATATTTGTGTTCTATTAAGACCACTTTTATGCAGCACGATAATATTAGTCGCCCTCGCCTCAATATCAATATTTGCCTGCATTTTGAGAAATACCAACAACAATACCGCTATCTATTAAACCACACGTCACTAACCAAATTTAACACAACCAAACGACAACGTTCATTTCGATCAAGTAAAATATTCATAAAACTCAGGTTTACCTCACAGAAATATAAATTTTTGACTTATTTTTCTATGATCTACCTTCTTCTAATTTTATGAAATGTGTGAACAAAGCGAGAATATTTTTCTGTCCCATTACTTCCAATCGAGTAAACACTTACAAAAAGTCTAAAAGTAACAACGTGAGATTTGAACTCACGGCTTACTGATTCACTCTTAGACGTGGACACGCCTAACCACTAGGCCATCTTGATCTTATATTTCAATGTTGAAATTTTGGACTACATTTACTTGTAGATGACAATGTCTATTTTCTTGAAAGTAGAAGGTCGTAAGTCAAACTAAACGTCAAGCTATTGCTTATTTAGAGATTGCCTATCGACTTTTGGTCGACACTGTACATTAATTTCACGATTTTATAATGTCACTTTTAGTTTCTTAAAAGGGTTGTATAAGTCAGCTTCCGTAAGTTGTAACTTCAATTTGCGGACGGCAAGGGAAACAAAAACAGAGAAGTACCAACAGTAATTAATTGTAAGGTTTGACCACAGTGTGGGAGGAAGCGATTTGATATGTACTTTTGACTGTAGATGTTTTTTGTGATAATTTTATCGGACTTTGATGGAATATCCGTGGGTTCAGTAAAATAGTCAGTTTCTTTTCTGAGGGAGGCTGCGATTAGTCTGAAAAAAAAAGACAAAAAAAGAACAGACAAAACAACAAAAAACACAAAGAAAGACAGACAAAAAACACAAACAGACAAAATGACAGATAAACACAAAAAGAAAAAAAAATATTGAAGACAGACAGACAGTTGAGGCTCCTGTGAGGATACCTTGATTATTTTTCAAGTGTGAAAAACTAAATTTCGCCCCATTAACAATAACAACACAAGTGCTGAGTCCCAAGCCTGAGTGACTAGTATCTAACCTATAACGACTAGTCCGAATAGAGGCGTAACTAGTCCATGTTGATCTTGTACATCTAAGCTTAACACGGGGCCTAAAATGTACATCCAAGGTTACTAGGGGACTTGAAATGTACATAAAAACTTAGCAGAGGGACTAAAATGGACATTCAAGCTTAACACGGGGCCTAAAATGTACATCCAGGCTTAACACGGGGCCTAAAATGTACATCCAAGGTTACCAGGGGAGTTAAAATGTACATAAAAAACTTAGCAGGGGGCTAAAATGTACATTCAAGTTTAGCATGGGGCCTAAATTCTAAATTGTACATCCAAGCTTATCACGGGGCCTAAAATGGCCCCTTTAGTAGAATCATAATTGGATAAAAATATTAATTAAGTACGTTACAATTTGCAAAATGGTCACAAAGTGACAATTTATAATATCTGCGTCTGTGACCATTTTAAGAATTTTAACGTGATTCATATTACAATCCTATTCTGATTCTGGCACCAAGATCTTGTTACACAGCGGCCATAATAACTCAGAACTTGCAGATAGATTAGACGACAGATGACACAAAAAATCTCACTCAAAACTCAAAAAGATTTCCGAGTGGACGTTGATATACCACGATATCAACTATAACGACTTATTTGCAGACAGGATTAAGGAAGTCTATCTCAGCACTCAAAGCGAAATAACAAAAAAAACTTACTCAAAATTCAAACCGCGTCGCCGATCTCAGAACATTCCTCACCAGAACAGTAGTGTCGGGGGCCTATTTACTCCACATAAATAATGTAAGGTCCACTTCCCACGGGCACCATTAGCTGGACCTCACGTCCACTATTGTGTCAACTCGCTTTTGTTGCCGAACTTTACTAAAAGCTGAATATTCTGGAATGGAAAATCTTTTTTGTATGACTTAATTACTTTGCTCGGAGGTCGTGGCGTTATAATAACAGCCGCTCAGGTCAATCTTTAAGTTAGGGTGCACAAGTCGACGGCTCGAACTCATTCGCGGGCGTGGCTAATATACGTGCTATTTAGTAAAGTTTTTATTTATTTATTTAGTGAAATATACGACGATCTATAACGAAAATGAGCGCGTATAAAATTTCATAAATTGACCTCTGGGCGTATAGATATTATAGAAAAACTACTGGATGTATTACTCAAAACAAATTATTTGAACTTTTGAATAAATTATCTACCCCTGTATGGTTTCACTTTTTCCATTTTCATACTACATTGGTGTCGATTCTGTTGTGCACAAACTAAACTTAATTTAGGCTATTGCTATCTTTTACAAAAACCGGCCAAGTGCGAGTCGGACTCGCGCACGAAGGGTTCCGTACCATTATCTATACATTAGACAAAACGGCAAAAAAATCACGTTTGTTGTATGGGAGCCCCCCTTAAATATTAATTTTATTCTGTTTTTAGTATGTGTTGTTATAGCGGCAACAGAAATACATCATCTGTGAAAATTTCAACTGTCTAGCTGTCACGGTTCACGAGATACAGCCTGGTGACAGACAGACGGACAGACGAACAGACGGACAGACGGACAGACAGCGAAGTCTTAGTAATAGGGTTCCGTTTTTACCCTTTGGGTACGGAAACCTAAAAAGGCAGTGCGAGAAAAGGACGGCTATATATAGCTATGAACTAAGTTAAAGATGTCAAACTTGTTTTTGCCTTGCGCTTCACCGTGTTTTTAGTCGACATGTTTTTACGTGCACTCTTCATTTGTATAGAAATATTAGTTCCAACTTAATTTGACAGCTCTAAATTACGTCCGTCTCTTTCTCGTTTTATTAGATTTAACTATAGTTTGTGCACAACAGAATCGACACCATTATCAACTTGTTTATTTACGCCCGAAGATGTGTTAAAATTAGTGTTGAAATAATTATGAAAGTTTCGGCACTCATAACTTCCAAACCAACTTTTTTATTTTTCAATTCTGATTCCTTACAGGGCTAGTTAATGACAAGACCAGTTGATACAATTTTCAACCGACTTCCAAAAAGAGGTGGTTCTCAATTCGACTGTATTTTTTTTTGTGTTTGTTACCTGAGAAGTTTCGACTGGGTGAACCGATTTTGATAATTCTTTTTTTATTTGAAAGCTGGTGCTTCCCGTGTGGTCCCATTTAAATTTTGTGAACAACTGATTCTGATCTTTGGAGATATACAATGGAACTCTTCAAAAATAGACGGCAAATCTGCGATGATTGCTGTAATCGGTTGGATGTTTATTGTTTATACAACATCATGACGTAACATCACGCCCGTATGCTCTGAGGGGGTACGCAGATGTATACAATACACCCAGATTTCGACAGTTAGGTATGTTTATTTCCATTTATTGGGGATAAGACTATTACCATAACATTTATTGTTAACAATGTAAAATAAATTAATGGCAAATATTTGTTTGGGAACAACTAAAAATGGAAAAATAAAAAACTTTTTTGCAAAAACTAAAACCGACTTCAAAAAACACAAAAAAGAGAAAAATCAAACAAACAAGTCACTGACTTCTGAAGCTAAAGTTATTTTTCTCTTTTTTATGTTTTTTGAAGTCGGTTTTATTTTTTTTAGTTTTGAACCTACACCGTCAAACAGACGAGTAATCACCATACGAAACATGAACATTCCATACCGTTTGTATGGAAGAATGACCGACTTGTGTAAGCTTAAGCCGTGCTTGCCTAAGTTGGTCCGTGGATGGATGGGGACCACCCATTACATTCCGAGTTTACTCCGCGTCTTGAACAGCAAATATAGCCGTTGGTCCCGGCTGTCATTTGTAGATCTTTGACAGTCGTTACAGGTAGTCAGTGGCCCGAAAGTCTGATAACCAGTCTCAAATTACCAATGGGTATCGTATTACTCAGTACCATCTGTTGGAGTCGGCTTCCAGTCTAACCGGATGCAGCTGAATACCAGTATTTTACATGGAGCAACTGCCTACCTGACCTCCACAACTCAGTTTGTACTGGGTAATTCTTCACACAGGTATGTTAACGTGAAATTAAAATTACCAGTACCTATTACAGGTCCGTCCGTATCCGTCTCATAGTAAATCTTTACATTTCAAAAAGAACACACTATAAAGCGTATAAAACACCTCTTAACGAAGCCGAAAGGCACTTGTTTTCCCCGTCGCGTCATTGCAATTATTTTTTTGTTCTACACCATACCTGGGAACCTTCTCGTAAAGGAGATATTGGGGGTCAAATTTCCGACTTTTTGACAAGTTTTTTTTAAATACAAGTTTTTAATGAATATATTTACTTTAAACAACTCCACGACCCCCGTACTATTCAATCCATCCATCAGCACAATGTTTTGAGTGCGTTACATTGAGTTCTACCATAAAATATGTTTTTTCACCCCAAAAAAAAAGTGGCTTGCCTGCAATAATTTTTGCGTAAAGTTACTTAGTTTGTTGTGCAGAATACTTGGTTGATGGCTTCGTGATGAGGTTGTTTACACCTGTATACTGTCTTGTATACTTCTGCCTTCTCATATTATGTCCTGTCACATAAATGACAAAACAAGGAACACACATAAGGGTATCCCTTTACGAATAAAGGGCCGAAAATAACAAAGATACCGACCTTTGCAGCCCAACCCTTTGTATGTAAGGACCCTCTTACTTCCTAAGTATGGCCTTAACGATATTGTCATTGCATGTATATTTGTGTGTTGTGGGTTTACTATCATTTCTTTGCAATGTTATATGTTGATTATTTTTATACGGGAAACCTGGAATTTTGTCCACATTGTGAGTAAATTGCTGTTGCATACTTACAGCCGTTTTCTATAACTTACTTACGTATAGGTACCTGTTAGTTAATATGCCTACGTCCCGTAGCTTTCTATAAACAAAGTTAGCTTAGAATATTCTGTCCGCGTCACTTACCTGTCACTCGGAGGACTGTGAATCATAGAAAAAACAAAAGAAACTTTTCTGTGACGTTTTGTTTCTAACTATCCGTAAGCTAAATGTCAAACAGTTAAAGATAGCAACCTTCCGTTACCTGTTAGTAAGTTATTGAAAGAGGACGTTAATAATTACATCTTCACTCGATACTAGCTGTAGCCCGCGACCTTTATCCGCGTGAAATTATTATAAAAAAACATTGTTTCCCTATTTAATTCGGATTTTGTTAACAATTTCACGGTTTTAATTTTTTTGGACAGAAATCTAAACCTTTTTTTTTAAATAAAAGTAAGTAAGCCTAAGTTACTCCTTAAAACAGGTATCTGCCAGTAAAAGTCTTGTCAAAATCGGTCCAGCCGTTTCAGAGATTAGCCGGAACAAACAGACAGACAGACAAAAAAATAATTTGCATAAGTATTTTCATAGGCATAGAGCAAAAAACTGTCATTTGAAATTGTAAACAGACACTTCAGTTTCGTTTATTTTTATGTATAGAAGATGTACATAGATTAAAACAAACTATTTCGCCTAGAGATCTTATATAACCTCTGTGTAACAACTTGTTACAGCAGCAGTGAATATAAGGGGTCTTTCAAATAGGGCGGGTCGATGTTGACAGTTTGTGGCGGCCATGTTGTTTTGGCAGCATCTGTCAAATGCGCTGTTATTTCTTCAGTTACTGATGCCAAATCACCATGGCAAGTTACACGATTGAGCAGCACGTCTAAATGATAAAACTTTATTATCACTTTATTTTTACATTCTGCACGACGGTTTGAGGGTAGGGTTATCTCTCGCAGAGGTGACGTGAATTGGCCACAATGATCGTGTGATTTGACCCCGCTAGACTTTTTCTTGTGGGGTTTTCTCAAATCGCAGGTCAATGCCAATAATCTGCAATCAACCGGTGCCCTGAAAGTCAACATAATGCAGGCCATCGCTCAGATTCAGCCGGATCTATGCAGTAGACTATAGAGTAATTGAAAATTGGACCTCTTGGATCCGTGCCACCGTTTGAACCCGCGGTGGACATTTAACCGATGTCATATTTCATAAATAAAATGGCATAAATGGGCCTTTCAAATAAAAAAATAATTTCTATAATATATCACATACAGCTCGTTTTATTTAATTTCAACATCGACCCGTCTTTGTTGAAAGACCCTTTAGGTATTCAAAATTGAGGAGTTGAAAATAATCATTTATACCTAAACAGCTCTTTCCCGAGGCTTTGACCACGAGGATGTTGAAATTATCCCTCGGAAACCTAGCTACTACATAACATCACGCTTGTAATCCTGGAAGGGTTTGGCAGAGGTCTACCCATTAGTATACCCACATTTTGTGGTATCAAGACACTTGCGCAAAAGACATTTTCGCGAAAGACATATGTGCGCATGAAATTTTGCGCGAACGAACATTTGTGCGCTTGCAAAAGTCCATTCATGCAAATCTGCACGAATGGACTTTTGCGCGAAAGGACACTTCCGCGACTGGACTTTTGCATGACTTTTTCATCGTGTCGTGTCGTTTTCATGGTTTTCGGGGTCGCTGATAACGAAAATGAGGTCAGAATTAAATTCAAAGATGGCGCCGAAGAAAATTTTTGGTTTTTCCATCATCAAAGTCAGGAAAACAACACCCATGAAGGAACAACTGAAAATTTTCGTCGGCGCCATTTTGGATTTTGAATTTGACCTCATTTTCGTTTTCAACGACCTCAAGAACCATGAAAACAACACCCATGATGAAAAAGTCACGCAAAAGTGTAGTCACGCAAATGTCCATTCGCGCTAGTGTCCAGGCGCGCAAAAGTCCGTTCGTGCAAAAGTCCAATCGCACAAAAGTCCATGCATGCATAAAATATGTCTTTTCACGCAAGTGTCTTTCGCGCAAAAGTCCCAGATCCACATTTTGCCAGTTATAATATATGAGGCATTGATATCAACCGGTCACAAATCCAGACTTCGTGGCTGCTACTGAGAAATTTCTGATAGAAAAATCTAATAACAATTTGCCCGACGCGGAAATCGAACCCAGGACCAAGGAGATCATGCTCAGCAGTCGCGTTTGCAACCAACTAGACTGCGAAGATAAAAACATTTATTTTTTGCTGAAAGTTTTTACTCTGGTTAAGGTCTAACTGTGTTTCTTATGCAAGTCTGGTCAGCTTTTAAATGCTATTTCATTCATCAATGCTATTCAATGAAAATTATTATATTCTTTCTGTATAGCTATTTACAACGCTTCGATTCGATTCCGATTCGGAAAGTCGTATGTCTATCTTTTTTTGGCATTACGAAAACAAGCAAGTGTTGATTTAAAACCACCGCCATACTACCACATTTAACCCGCCTGCCTTCAAAGCAAGAGTGAACAGGCATCTTTTGGGGCACGCTCGTTCCATCATAGACCTCATCCATCGCTTTCCATGGCGGTATTGAGGTCAAGAGCAGGCCCAATATGCAATAAAAAAAAAAATAACATTAGTAATCCTGCTATTCGATTCAATAGGGATGATGACTGACTAAATAAAAAATATGATTCTGTTTGGTCCGTCAGTTAGATATCGAAAAATATTTAAAATAAATAATAATAAATAATAAAATCGTTTATTTATAAAAAGGGGCACATTTACAATTACGTATCATAACAAATAAAATAGAGCACAGTTGCTTGTTGCCTGAACTAGGTGGAACCTGTGTTTCAGGCTAGGAGGTGCATAATTATCTACTTAAAATAAATAAATAAATTAACATCGAAAGAAAAATAAATTACTAAAATTGCGACTTACATAGAAAATAAACAAACAAATGTCAGCAGTTTACTTGCAGACAACAAGTAAATCTTCTGTCTGTGCATAGGATATGGGTTGTAAAAAAGTAATAATAGAATTTTTACAGCTAAAATAGTTTAACTTATATATACTTAGTTTTCTATTTAATCTATTGTACAGAAATGGGCCTAAAAATGAAAAGAATCTTTCCACAAAGACATGTTTGGAGGTTGCATTAGAAAAGCATACTATATCTTTCCGTCTTTTGTTAGTATTGTCAGCATTGTACGTGAGCATGGTGTGCTGTTTTAAAACTAAGTGCATAATGAATAGCTGGCGCACAGTCAGCACATTGCAGGATTTATACAGCTGATCTGTGGGAAAGTAAAAGGGATGGAAATTTGCTACCTTTAAAATTGCTCTTTGAGCCCTTTCAAGGGGAAGCAGGATAGTTTTTGATGCGCCACCCCATGAAATGATACAGTATTGAATTATAGATTGACATAGGGCGAAATAAACTTGTCTGATTAATTTGGAATCTGCAAAAGTTCGTATTTTTTTAAATACAAATATTAATTTTCGCACTCTTTTAACCAGACTTTCAATATGATACCTAAAAGAGAGTGTGTTGTCTATTATAACCCCTAAGTATTTAATATTACTGGTTTTGTGGATAGAAGGACAATTGCACATGTTGACTGACCTATCATCACATTGATGGGCATATACATGGAAGTTAGCAGTGTTCAGTGGAGGTTTTCGCATGGAGAAGTGTATGTATTTTGTCTTGTCAGCATTTAGTGTTAGTAAATTGCTTTGAAGCCAATTAGTCACAGTATTAAAGCCGACTTGAGCGTTTTCAAACAGTTCGCTACTGTTTTCAGCAGTAAATATTAGCGCCGTGTCGTCAGCATATGATATGATTTTGCCGTGCTTGATATTTAGGTTACACAAGTCGTTAATATAGACCAGGAATAGGGTAGGGCCCAAAATACTTCCCTGGGGAACACCAAATCCAGTGTTTTTCTGCTCATCGCTCGTAAAATTGTCAATCCTAACACATTGGTATCGGTCGTTTAAGTAGTCAGCAAGTAATGTCAGCGGCGTGCCCCTTATTCCTATGGCCTCTAATTTCCTTAGAAGCACAGAAACAGAGACAGTGTCAAAAGCTTTCGCTAAATCAAGGAAGACTCCCATGACCTGGTTTCCTTTGCCCAGCTCTTCTGAGACATAATCGGTAAGACTATGCACCGCCTCGGCTGTGGATAATTTGGCTCTAAAGCCAAATTGCGCTGGTGACAAGATGTTGTTTTTTTCCAGGAAGCTAACTAGTCTGCTGTTTATAATTTTCTCAAGTATTTTTGAGATTGAGGGGAGTAATGATATTGGCCTATAGTTATTAACCAGGTCCCTGTTTCCAGATTTATAGACAGGGATAACAACAGCCTTTTTAAGACAGTTAGGGAAAATTCCTTCGGAAAGACAGATTCGAAATATATGCGTTAAAGGAGGTGCCAATATATGCTTAAAGAGTTTAAGGGTCTTGTTGCTTATATTATCCCATCCAACTGCACAGTCATCTTTAAGGCCAGAAATTATTCGGGATATTTCGTTTTCGTCAGTATCCAGCATAACAAATGACTTCAGGTTACAGCTGTTGTTGAGTTTTTCGAAAGATGGTTGGGCGCAATGTTTCGTTATCTGTTCGGCCAAAGTTTTCCCAACATTAACAAAAAAGTTATTTACTTTGTTAGCTGATATGAGGGGTGAAGAATTAGTAAGCAGTAACCTCGAATTTGATTCACGTTGTTTAGTCATGTAGGTGACGTTTTTAATATGCTTCCAAATTTGCTTGGTATTGTTGCCTGCTTTATTTAATTCATTTTTATCGTAATTATTTTTAAGCTTCTTTAAGAGATTGTTGCAGAAATTCCTGTATCTTTTATAGGTGTTTAGAATTATTAAATTATCTGGAAATTTCTTAGTTCTCTGATGAAGTTTATCTCTGTGCCTTATGCACCGAATTAGTCCAGGAGTAATCCAAGGTTTAATATTATGAAGACGATTATTTATTGACACAACTGTCGTATTACGCAATATTGCTTGTTGGACATATTTTATTAAGTACGATAAAGCTGAATTAGCGTCAGCAGTATTGTAAACTAGGCTATAATCAATGTTGCATAAATCATATTCGAGATTTTTTATGTTTAATTTAGATTTTGCCTGGGGGCGATTTTGCTTAGGCAGCGTTAAATTTACGGCTAGTAAGACAGAATGGTGGTCGGTTATTGTGGAGTTAGTAACAAGCGTAATGAATGAATGAGTGGTTTTAATCATCATATGGTCGAGGCAAGAACCGCTCTGATGAGTAGGCAATGTGTGAGTAGGCAGAAAACCATGGTAGGAGCAGATGTTAAGGTAATCTTGTATCCCTGCGTCGCAGTTTTCAGAGCCAATGTTAATGTTAATATCACCTGTTAGTATTACATTATTAAATGGGCTAAGTGATTGAAAGATCTGGTTTAGGGAACTGTGGAAAGAGGCAAGGTTTCTTGCTTATTGGATAAGTGTTTTTTGGTTTTATCAAATTAATAAAAAATGACGAAGATAAAACGTGTCAAAGGTCATCAGTGGGGGCTTGTGTGTAGTCGCGGTTGAGTAACACGAGTTTTCGTCGCACTGTATCGTTTTCATTTTTTGCTTACGTGAAAAAAGAAAAAAAATCCAATATTTTTTGGAAATCACCTGACGGACTATTTCGATTTTTTTGTCATCTACCCTATTGGGAATATTCCAGCGTTCTTTCTATGTTATTTCTTCTTATTTTTACTCTTTTTTTCAAAGAAAAGGTACAATCTCAAACAATCCTCAATCATTTCCCCGGTACCAGGGTCGCAGAAACTTAAGGAGGTATCGATTGAACAAGACGTGTAAACAAAGAGTTCTTACTGTTGTGCTCGCGAGTAACGGAGGTGTTGCCGCGAACACCGGATATTGCGTTGTTCTGCGCAGGAAACGGGTCTCCTTCTGCCATTGTTTCGCTTTGTTACTAGGGGAACACGATAAATGTAGTGCTGTGAAATGCGAAGAACATTAAGTAGTTGATTGTGCCCGTTCCGTGAACATCATCTGTTTAGCCTTTTCCCAACTATGTTGGGGTCGGCTTCCAGTCCAACCGGATGCAGCTGAATACCTGTATTTGACATGGAGCGACTGCCTATCTGACCTCCACAACACAGTTAGTACTGGGTAATATGATACTCTTTATATACGTTTTTTGCGGCATAAACGGCCGTATCTTATAAAAATGAGAGATGAAAAAAAAAATGAAATTAAATGATGATGATGAAATGTGTGATGTGTGTGTGTGATATGTGTGTGTGTGTGACGTGAGGTGTGTGGTGAAAAAAATCAAACTTCTAATTTAACTTTTTTAATTTAACTTAGAAGTTTACATTTCCTGTTTTGTCTTTTCTACACACTGTGTCTACTAGAAGAGATTTCTTTTGAAATAATATGTAATGTCCTGTAAAGTATTTTGTGTGTACTTACATAAATATATAAAATAAATAAATAAGTTTGATTTTTTCACAGCTTGAGTTAAGAACCATATACTCAGACGGTTGACCTGAGTATATGGTTCTTAACTCGATACCTCCACGCGTTCCTGAGATAAAGGGTCTTGACAGACAGACGGACAACAAAGTGCTCCTATAAGGGTTCCGTTTTTACTTTTGATGAACGGATCCCTAAAATTGATTTTGTCTCGTCGAAAATGAAGTAAGTAAAAAAAACACACTATTAGTAGTGCAGTTGTAAAACACAGTATTTTTACAAACATAACCCACGAAGTTTCAAGGAAGCATCGACACAACAAATGTTTACCCGTTCAAAGGGTAAGGGTAAACAACGACTAAGGCTGCTGCTCTATCAGAATTATGCGGAGTATTTCACAGTGCAAAGATGCGTAACGCAGCTATGGAACGGTGCATAGCTGTTGTCTAGCTGATCCTTAGAAAGGGTGTAAAAAACCTCTTAACGAAGCCGAAAGGCACTTGTTCTCCCCGTCATTGCGATAATTTTTTGTTCTACACCATACCTGGGAACCTTCTAGTTACGGAGATATTGGGGTCAAAGTTCCAACTTTTTGACAAGTTTATTTTTAAATACAAGTTATTAACCCGTGAGAAGGCGCGCCTCTGTTTGTTACATGGAGAGGCGCGCGCGAGCAAATTACTCACACTACTTTAAATGCTCATATTTCTACTTTTATAGTACTTATTGACTTATAATGGATTTATATGAATAAAACAAGGTTTAATAAGTAAGAAAATAAGTATTTTTATTAAAAATATGAAACATAAATGCAACTTCTAAAACAAATAACAAATCAACAAATTTTTATTTTCTAGTTATGACAGTCTTCATATAAATCACAATAAAAAATCTTACATAACAAAAACTTTAAAAAATTACTCTTCCATGAGATCTGGACAAGTGTGCCTCTCGAAACACATATATGTAATATGTTCGGTGCAGAGCGCGTGATGAGCAAATTGCCGCACGATGGTACGCGGCCTCCACAAACACTTAGCTGCGCGGTCGCAACAGAACTGACCGGCACGAGAGTTGCGTCACGGGGGAGGGGATGAATAGTTAGGAAGGTACCTAGGCGCTCGAGACGTTAGGGCGTCGGTATCGCCAAAAAAATTTGCTTTTAATTTTTGTGTGAGTAAATTGCTCATAGCGCGCCTTCTCACGGGTTAATGTAAGATTTTTACTTTAAACACCTCTACGACCCCGTACTATTCAATCCATCTATCAGCACAATGTTTTGAGTGCGTTATATTGAGTGCTTAGTGGTAGCACACCGGTAGCAACATGATTTTTCACCCTCAAAAAAAAAGTCGTTTCCCAGTAATATTTTTTGCGTAAAGTTACTTAGTTTGGTCGGCTTCCAGTCTAGCTGGATTCAGCTGAATACCAGTACTTACATGGAGCGACTGCCTATCTGACCTCCACAACCAAGTTAGTACTGGGTAATATGATACCCTTTGGTAAGACAGGTTATCAGACTTTCAGACCACTGACTACGTGTTAAGACTGTCTAAGATCTAGAAATGACAGCCGGGACTAACGACTTATCCTGCTTTTCGAGGTACGGAGGAAACTTGGTATGTAATGGGTGGTCACCCATCTACAGATCAACCTACGCAAGCGTGGCTTAACCTGAAGATTGATCCGTGCGGCTATTATAATATTATCTATCTAGCCACGAGCTCGTCCTAAGTAATGATTTTGGAGGATTTTTCATCCGCCTACCTTGCTCGCACATCTCTGGTAGAACCCGACCTTAGGGTAAATATTGAGGTAACTGATAATGTTACTCTTCAAACAAGGAATGAAAACATTGCGGTGAATGGTAAATATCAGTCCTGTTTATGTTATTCTAGTATTACGTGGGAATTTTGATCGATTTGTGTTGGTGTTAGCAACTATTATTGTTGTGGTTAATAATCCTACCCACATTAGGCCTGCGGGGTAGATTACGATGCGATTATAGGGAGAAGGCCTGAGCTCCATCAGTTAGTGATAAAGTTATTGGCTTATTGTAGAAATAGGTGTGCCCCGCAACCGTCGTCCGCGGATTATAAAATATGACTTCCTTAATTGAATCGGATATTGGTGCCGATTCCCTTGTTCACAAACTAAACTAAATTTAAGTTGAATGCATCTTTTTCTTTCTATTTCATTATGAAAAGGACAGAAGATAAATATTAGTTTAATCCTGTCAAATTAGTCGGCACCTGACGTAATTTGATGTAATTTTTGTAGTCAACTTTTTAATCGCGTCTAAAACTTGTATGGCGCTGATTAATTTGACAGAACATAACTAAAATGTATCTTCTGTCCTTTTCTTAATAAAATAGAAAGAAAAAGATGCACTGAACTTAAATTTGGTTTAATTTGTAAACAAGGGAATCGGCACCAATGTTAACAATTTCAAGGTTTATTTTTATTTTTTGCGCGGAACTCTTATTCTGTTGCTAAAATAAAAGTAGCCTAAGTTTGTCCTTATAACATCAGCTATCTGCCAGTAAAAGCCCCGTCAAAATCGGTCCAGCCGTTTGGGACATTAGCCGGATTTTACAGACAGACAGACAATAATTTAAAAAATGAGTTTAAACTAAAGACAAATCTAATATTATAATTAATCTAGATTACGTGTACACCTAGGAATATCGCTTTATCCTGCTACTTTTCAGATAAAAATAGTATTTCGACTTTGTGATAAACCTCTATTAACGAGTTTCATAAATACAGAGCTTGTTCATAATTATTAAGCTCTCATCTAATAAAATATAATCTAGACTAAGTGTACACCTAGGAATATCGTTTTTTTTCTGCCAATGGGGGCTATCGCGTGTGAATTTGCCGCTAGAGGCGCTTGTGTAGACTAAGGTCCTCCAAAATGTCAGATGTCATACAGTGTTGGCGCGTTGCGTGAGTTTTTATCACGTATTTATACTAATACTCATGATTGTGTTCTAGATTGAGCCATTCCTGATTAATTATGACTTGAAGATTTTAAGTAGCAACTTAGGACCGTATTATTGTTAGTACTTGGAGGTAGAATGATTTTTAAATGTTTCATGCTTACATATTTTAGGAAGAATATTGTAAATATATATCTAAAGCTTACACTGTGTCGTTATACGTAATAAAATAAACTTTTCTATGAAGATATTGGTGCTTTAAAATATAAAATAGAATTATTGACAGGACCTTACTCGACAGTGCGCTATCTGGTGAGCTCAAAAACGATAGCCCCCATTGTCAGATAAAAAATAATATTTCGACTTCTTGATAAACCTCTAATAACGAGTTTCATATATACAGAGCTTGTTCATATTAAGCTCTCATATAATAAAATATGAGACAGACTTCATATTTCAATAAAACTTTTATTTGTTTAGGAAAGTTGCATGGATGAAGCCTGATAGTAGCTAGCTTATGAAATACATGGTACTTGAAGTTGGAGCTTTGAAAAGTTGATGGATTATTGGAATACATACAAACTGTGGGAAGTTTAGATGAGTTACGTGGAATTCAGTTAGTAGCTTGCTGGGTAGCTGCTAGGCTTGATGAAAGGTAAGTGTGACCTATATAAATAACTTCTATTTTCTAATATCATCATCACCTGTCTAGCCTTTACCCAATTATTTTGGGGTCGGCTTCCAGTCTAACCAGATGCAGCTCAATACAATTATTTTACTTGGAGGGACTGCCTATCTGACCTCCACAACCCAAGTTAGTAGGGTAATCCGATACCCTTTGGTAAGACTGGTTGTCAGACTTTCGTGCAACTGACTACCTAATATAACGACTGTCAAAGATTTACAAATGATGAAAATAAATCGTTAATCAACAAAGATTGACCCGAGAAACTACTTTCCCTAGCTTATTTGTTGGAGTTTTCAATGTAAGGGGTATGGTGGGGTACGCAAGGCCGATGCCTGCCGGGGCTGCGGGACTGCTCGAAAGAGATACCGCGGCCCTGGAACACAAAGGGCAAAGAAGGAACATGGATGGGTTTTAGAAGTATAACACTCCCTTCCGCTCCGCCCAGAGCGGGAGGGGTCATTTGATGATTCTCCATCCGAAAAAAAGGCTATGGTATGGTTTGGTATTTCTTTAGGTAGCCTTTCTATAGCATCTTAAATCTCTTTGCCTGGTCTAAGCACAATTGCTCAGAAACTAAAGACTTTTATCCCTACAGTAGTCGCGTGGACTACATTATTATGTAGTCCAATGGTACAAAAAAAAAAAAAACGTCTAAAACTGTAAGCGTTAGTTTCTTGGGCCGCTAAGTTCTTTTAAATGAATAAATGAGAAACGCACTCAGTGCTATAGATTAATTTAATATACCTTTGTGCGTACCTGTCACAGGAGCTCCGCAAAGATCCTGGACTACACACGTAGTCCGCGCGACGAATTAAATTAAGTAATTAATTCAATTGTTAATAGTAGATTATTAACCAAGGGGATAAAGCATTGTCTTCTGTCGCGGATGACGATTTAAATCGCGAGCGTAACGAAGGACTCGAGGTTTACTCCCGAGCGTAGCGAGGGTGTTCAAAACTTAAATCACGAGCGAAGCGAGGGATTTTAGGAAAAAAAAAATTGAGGAAAATACACTATTCGTACCATTTGCGAAAAAATTAACACAATAATAATATGAGATAAGCATTTATTAAAAATAATGACAATTCAAAATCTATTGTTTTCCATGTTGGTGGGACGTAATGCTTGGTATTTATGAATGATTTTAGTATATTGTCCTTGTACAATGGATGACCGATTTTTCTTTGTCTTAGTTCCCTTTACATTAATCAGCAGTGACTCATTAGAATGATTTTCAACGTCCTCCACCTTTAAGTTTACAAGTTCACACCTGCGGCAAGCACCATTGAGTCCAAAAATTAAGGCCACCTATAACAAAGATAAAAAAACAGGTAAACATATAGAATAATTACCATTACTAAGATACGAAATATTCATAGTTAAATCATGTATACTTACTTTTGTGGCCAAAAAAATTTCGTCAGGAGCTTATTTTTCCACATTTTGAGTCGTAAAAATTTTAGACTTCTTTGCGCAATACCCTTCTGATTTTCTTTTTAAAAAAGCCAGTAATTTCGTGAATATATTTATTTCAATGCTGTGTTTGATGCTTATTGTAGCTTTCAGTTTTGAGTATAGGTATGCACAAAAGTGTTCTATAAGTGTTCTATTTTGACGACCTGATTGGCGCAGCGGTAGTGAGGCTGCCTTACGTTCTTAGGGTCCTGGGTTCGAATCCCGGTCGGAGCAAATGTTTGTGTGATGAGCATGGACATTTGTTTCTGAGTCATGGATGTTTATATGTATAATAAGTATGTATTTACAAACAAAAAGTATTTATGTAGTATATCAACTATCTGGTGTCCACGACACAAGCCTCGTTGCTTAGTGTGGCACTAGATAGCGCTGTGTGTAATGTCCAGCAATATTTATTTTATTTATTTATTATTTTATTTATAATATAAAAAAAAAAACTGAAATTGATAGGCCTTTCGCACCTCTCCACGTTGAAAATTCTTCATAAGTTTTTAAATAATTTTCCTTGGATTTTGTTGGAAGCAAATTACTTATAATTGCGGCAGCATTTGCACTGATGGAATCCGACAATTTACTGTCACTGTCGCTTTGATTTAACATCGTAACGTATTTTTAGAACATTAACTTATTTATAAAAATCAATTAAAATAAACTTAACGTTTATGTATTTGAAGAAAACAAAAACGCGGCAAATTCCTAGACTAGTTTTTTTTGTCGGAAAAGCAAAGGCATCAAGCTCATACGGCCTCTTCGGTTTTCGTAATTTTATTTAATAATCATAACTGCATATTAAATGCGTATTCCTTTTTCAAAAAGATGTATAATGCTTTATATACAAACTCAATGGTGTAAACACAGATGTAGTTCAGTATAAATTTCGGTAAGTATTCCAAATTTAAATCACATTCTCCCCCTAGAGGATGAATGAAATTCAGTACAATTTTCTTTCCCTGTTTTTAACAGATTAAAAATGACTATTGTTATGTTCGCTTTTTGTGGCATAGAATGTCACTTTTTTGAGCAAGTGGTACGAAAACGTTATTTTTTTGTATTTTCATAGGTAAAACAAAGAGACAATATATAAATGTTTTTTTTTTTTCAATTTAAATATTGACTACGTGTGGTCCATACGACTACTGCTGGCAGGGTTAAGGTTACATAATTACCGTCGAGTATTGGAGCGTGCAACCGCTCATCATTTTCAGCTAAATCCAAATGGTGAAAGGTAATTACACGCTATAACCGAGCTGTCTGCTGCAAAGTGAGCTTTATGAGTAGTATTTAGCTGGGCGTTTCAATTTCATTTTCTGATAGACGCTATTATTTGTAATATTACAGTTAAGGCTAAAGTCGTGTTGGGCAAAACTCAGAATTTCCCAGCAAAAACAAAAACAAATCGTGTGTGCAAAAAGTTGGTATAAATAAAATATTTGAGGTATTTTGGGTATTTGAGATGATGCTAAAGCTGCTATAATAGGCGAGACAACAAAGAAAAATCTAATTAGTCCGTTAGATAGATTTCCAAAAAATATTGGACACATTTTTTTTCTTTTGATAAGTAAACCAAAATTGACGAAGATACGACGCTTTTAAAATTCTCAATACGTCACGCCTTGGTATAAATTTTTAACTAGTTCTGACGTCACGAGCCCCCGCTCCCGAGTTTTGATGCGTTTTATCTTTGTCAATATTCATTGATTTACAAAAACAAAAAATATGCGTCCATTATTTTCCGATACTCTAACTGACGGACTTAATAGATTTGCATTTTTTTTATACTGTCGTCATGCCTATTGCAATACACTTTTATATCACAACAATCCAGTGTTTTGAACGAAAATACTAGTCCAATGCTTCATTTGTTGAGAAATTATCGTCCATTTGACAACGTTAATATTAATTTGACTTGACCGTTATTCGAAGCTTATTTAATTTGAGATAGGCACTACGTTTCCCGCCATCTATATCCGTCTCTTTCTTTCTGTATCCGTCCCTTTCTAACCCCACCACCTGGCAGAGTGGGGGCGCACTGAGTGAGCCGCCATCATTTTGCCTCATTGGCGTCTTGTTTCCCGCCGCGTACGGTTGTGCTAACAATAACGTTACCACAATATTGAAATTTATTTTAAAAATAATAAGTGTACCTATTCAATTTTAGAATTTCGAAAAATTGGTTGTCTTACGTGTGGTGCATAACAGTGATAGTGTGGTGCTAATTAAAAATACCCACCAAACTACACGTGAGTAATTTTCTGTTGTTAAAACGCAGTGATGTACACTAAGTAGAGTACAATCGTACCTACAATCTATACTGTATAGTTATAAACAAGATAAATACTGTGACCATACTCAGTGTGTATTAGTCACATGTTTTTTATTAACGGTTTATTTTTCCGTTCGTATATGATTTTAAATGTTTTCGTTGGCTTTTTAGAGCGTATATTTTTATTTGCTTAAATTGTGTGTGTAGTCACATACCCACTTTTTATTTGAGCTTTTATTTGAACTTTTATTTTTAACGGTTTATACCGTTAGTGTTGTTCTAAAGCTTCCTTCCTGTTTTAGAATGGCTGATGGTAATAATTATGTACAAAATGAAGTGACCGAACCATTACCAGGACCATCTGGTATGCAGCGTAAGTTACGGTCTAGGAGCTCAAGTCTAAGCAGTAATAGTTCCCACAGCAGTTCATCTTCGTCTTCATCAAGTTCCCCAAAGCGTCGACGGAGCCGTCATGAAAAAAAGAAGAGGGGGAGAAAAGGAAGACATTCGAAACAGGAGTATCGAAAATTATCAAAGGAGGTACGTGATCTTCGTAAATCTTTATATGCTCGTGATAATGAGCGTCAAGTTCAAACTAGTGATCACAACTATAACGATTCCATGTCTATAATTTCTGGTGTTAGTCGTAATCTTTACGAAGACTTAGATGATAACGCGTCGATTAATGACGCGCCTAATGAAATTATTTTTAATATTCAAACTAAATTAAAAGAACCTTCTATGCCCAAGAGTTCTGAACTCCATTTAAAACTGCTATGTGATCTTCAACATTGGGATACTAGTAATTGGAACGAAATCAGATATTCCGAAACTCAAAAAGTGTATAATCAGAAACCGGGTTTTACGGATATTGCGATAAATGAAGAAGTTGCAGCCTTCCAGTCTCCCCGCCACTTGATATACGCTGATAAAACCTTTGCAGCCTTAACAATGTGCATTTTAAAGCAAAAGGAGTCGCTTCAGAAAGTACTGCTTGATTTTGCCCAGTGGTCTAAAGATTTAACCCCAGATTATGAGGTTATTAATAATAAGTTAACAGAACTTATAAATTGCGGTGATTTTCAAACAACCTCCTCAGATTTGTTACAGCTTGTTTGTGGCCATCGCGCAGAGATATTGCAAATGCGCCGAGACTGTGTAATCAAACAGGTAAAGGACCCATTAGTGAAATCTACGCTTAGGAAGATTCCTCCTACATGCACAAACTTGTTCAACGCAGAAAAATTTACAGTCGCGTTAGAAAAAGCGGGTGGAGTGCGAAAATGTTTTTGGCCGCTAAAAAAGTCTATCAACTCTACCTCGCAGGTAGAGACACACAAAACTAACGTCTCCTCGCAGGAGTACGCAACCCGAAAAAGACCCTCGCAGGGTTGTCAACATGGGTCATGCTATGCGCAAGGCTGTTGTCAAACTGCACCACCCTCGCAGGGTGGTTATAACTCTCACTATCATGGACATGGCTCTCATTCGGGCGCACCGAATAATCGGGGGCTTTTTCGTGGACGAGGTTCATCGAGAAATCAACCCAAGCACCGAAATCAATCCAAATCTGGGCAGAAACGAGCACCGTCTCCGCCCAACAACAATAGAGACGTCAAACGTCGAAAATATTGACATGATGCAGTTCAAAGCAGGCCGTCTAGCAATTTTTTTAACTCAGTGGGAACAATTTGGAGCTCCAAATGTCATTCTCAGGATGATATCGGGGTATCGCATACCCTTTCGTCAAAGACCACCAATGATCCATCCAAGGAACATAAAAAAAGGTATGATAGTTCCTTGCTCAGTAGAGATGACTACTGTCATCGACAAAATGAAGGATCAAGGGGTCCTCGAACGAGCACATCTGTCTCCAAGTTTCCTCTCATCAATGTTTTTAGTTCTCAAAAGCGACGGCTCTGCTCGGCCCATTTTCAACCTGAGGGCTCTCAATCAATACGTCATAACGACCAAATTCAAATTAGTGAATGTTTCTCGTGTGCCAGACTTCCTACAACAAAGAGACTGGCTGTGCAAAATAGATCTCTCGCAAGCGTACTTTCACGTTCGAGTAGCTCGCAGCCACAGAAGATTCCTGCGCCTAGTCTATCGAAAAGAGCTATTGGAAATGACATGTTTACCCTTTGGTCTAAGTACTGCACCCAAGACTTTCGCATCAGTGACGAATTGGATTGCCCAAATGCTCAGAAAACGAGGAATACGAATACTGGTGTATTTGGACGACTTCCTGATTGCTCATCAACTCGAGGAAAGCCTAAGGGAACATGTAAATATTGTCATCCAGACTCTCAAGACGTTAGGCTGGATCATAAATTACGAGAAATCGGTGTTGACTCCGTCAAAAACATTGGCGTATCTGGGCGTTCAGTGGAATGCCTGGACAAATCAGAAGCAACTCCCCCAGGAGAAACTGACGTCGCTGATTGCCAAGCTGTCCCAAATGCTAGACAAGGAGCTTACAATGCTCAAGGAGGTTCAGAGTCTGGTCGGACTTCTGAATTTTGCGAGTTTTACTGTCCCAAGGGGCCGACTCAATTATCGGGCTTTATTGGACCTCCTCAACAAAATGTTGAGATCAGACCAGAAATGGCATCTGATTCCTATCCAAGCCAGGGACAACATAATATGGTGGCTTCAGAACTGCAAACGCCCTTCAGCCATTCATGTACCCCCGCCAACCCATTACCTAACAACCGATGCCTCCGACATAGCATGGGGAGCTCGATTAGACAATCTGTCGTTGACAGGGTTGTGGGCAGATCACGAAAAACAGTTGCACTGCAACCAGAAAGAAATGCTTGCCATCCTAAAAGTGTTACAAGATCAGTGTCAGCTCCTGCTCCGGAGTACAGTATTAATTCAGTGCGACATCAAAACTGTTATCGCATATCTCCGACACGAAGGGGGCACGAGATCCACACCACTGATGGATCTAACATACCAAGTTTTTCAAATTCTGGAAGAATACCAAATTCACGTGAATATTTTTCATATTCCCGGGATGTACAACGGTCATGCGGACCATTTGTCGAGACTTCGGGTCAATCCGGAATGGCATCTCTTAGCCAAAGCCACAGAGAAAGTGTTTTCCAAATGGGGCATCCCCCTGATAGACCTCTTTGCCTCCAGTCGAGCACACGTCGTAGTGAATTATGCGTCTCTGGATCTGAACGATCACCAAGCGTTGGTTCACGATGCGTTCTCCCGACAGTGGAATTTTCAACTGGCGTGGATTTTCCCGCCACCATATTTGATTCCCAAAGTGCTATCCCATTTGAACAGTGCTCACGGGATATACTTGCTAGTAGTTCCGCATTGGGATCGAGTATATTGGCGGGCAGATCTGAAGGCCCGAGCGTTGGCAGCCCCATTCACACTTCGGAATCTCAATCAAGTCTTAATAGACGTGTCGACAGGTCTCCCACCTCCGAGGACACAGGACATGATTCTCGAAGTATGGAAATGTGGGGGTGGGCAGAGACCCTAAAAGATTGGAATGATAACCAAATAAAACTACTGAAGAAGTCTTGGCGGCCTTCCACACTAAAAACTTATGATGTTGCTTGGAAAAAATGGTTAATCTGGTCTGAACAACACCAAATTAATCCTCATAATCCTAGCGGTAGAGAAGTAGCCAGATTCCTGTCGGACCTTCATCTGGTTAATAATTTATCATATAATACGATTCTGTTGCACAAATCTGTAATTTCTACTCTTTGCAATCCAGACATTGCTGGCCAAATTAGTTCTCATATTTTAGTAAAGCAGGTTTTAAAATCCATAGCATTAGAGAAACCAGTTAAATCTAAACCACCGATTTGGAACATAGATAGCTTAGCTGCATACCCAAATCGTTATAATTTAACACACGACAATATTTTTCAAGTACAAAGACACACTGCAACATTATTACTCTTATGCTCAGGTCGAAGAATTCACGATTTGACTTTATTAAGAACTGATTCGGAGCATTGTATTCAAAGTAGTAACTCTATCACCTTGTGGCCTGTTTTTGGTTCAAAGACTGATTCTTCGGATCACAGGCAATCGGGTTGGAAATTGTTTACTAATATAGATAGTAATAATTTGGATCCAGTTTATTGGATTAATAGAACTATTGAATTGTTAAAAATTCGTAGAGATTCGGCTAAGATTCATAACCTGTTCATTTCCACAAGAGGTGAAGCAAAAGCCGCTTCAAAGACAATCATATCAGGGTGGATTAGGACTCTACTTAAAGATGCGTGTATAACTGCAACACCTGGGAGTTTCCGCTCTGCCGTTGCCTCAAAAAACTGGCTAGACAATTTCCCGTTAGAAGACATTCTCGCGAGAGGAAATTGGAAGTCCCAAAATACTTTTTGCAAATTCTATAAACGGACAGTTCTACCCTCATCTTCAAGTACATCTATAACTATGTTATTTAATCCTGTTGAGTGATGTTGTTGATCTAATGTTGATTCTGACATTGTGATTAATCAATTATTCAGTTGTTAGTTAGAATTAAGTTGAAACAATTACTTAATTAAATCAAAATCATGTTAACACAAATAAGCGATTTTTTAGTTTCTTTAATAAAAAGGCAAAATCCAAGATGCTTTTATTTCATACAAACGGTCAATATAACCAGTTTTAACATTTATCAAGTCATTCACATTGGCGTCTGTGTCGCTACTCACCACCACCAGGCGATAACAAACAGGTCTCAAATTAAATAAGCTTCGAATAACGGTCAAGTCAAATTAATAGAAGCGTTTTACCTACCAATAAAACGCATATTAATTTACTTACCTTATTCGAAGCTTATGTTTTAAAGTCTGCCTGGTGATTTTCGACTCAATGAGGCAAAATGATGGCGGCTCACTCAGTGCGCCCCCACTCTGCCAGGTGGTGGGGTTAGAAAGGGACGGATACAGAAAGAAAGAGACGGATATAGATGGCGGGAAACGTAGTGCCTATCTCAAATTAAATAAGCTTCGAATAAGGTAAGTAAATTAATATGCGTTTTATTGGTAGGTAAAACGCTTCTATTCCAATGAATATTGTTGAATTTTCAAAATGAGGTCATCGTAATCATCATCATCAGCCTAGTAATGTTTCCACTGCTGGGACACAGGCCTCCTCTCTATCAGAGGCAATGGGCTATAATCCACCACGCGCGGGCCCAGTGCAGATTGGTAGATGTCACAGTCATGTCTTTGTTTTTTTTAGTTCTAAGACATGCCGGTTTCCTCACGATGTTTTCATTCACCATTTTGATAGCAGCGGTGATGAACACGGTGATTACACAAAGTAATGCACCTGCCTTGGTTAGAACTCACGACTTACTGTTCGCCCACCATTTCGCCACCACTGGACTACCACTGCTCTAAATATCAATGATATATAAACTATAGATACGTTGTCCGCACTCTAAAATGACAACATGAAATGAAGGCAATTGCCCACATCGCGCTTAGTTACGCACCAACCTGTCGCGCGACGCTACGTTTGTTTATAATTTAATAAATCCTCTGACGTGACTGAAGATGTATATTTATCTCCCTCTCGCAACAGGCATCCCGCCGTTCGGTGTCATATTTTCTTTCTCTTTCTTCACGCTTATAAGTAGTTCTAGTATTTTCGCCGTTTTTAAGCGCCGCGATGTTGGTTCATGACGTGTCTATATATAATACGTCATTGCTAAATATGAGTTACGCAATTATAAACATCATACATGCATACCTATAGGTAACTCACCGCCAGAAAAATATACGAAAAATATAATTAAGTTAGTTTGTCAAACGAATTGAAATTCAACTCCAAACTTATGTACAAGGGCCACAAATTACAAATTAACTACATACATTTGAGTAATTACTCGTTCTGAGCATCCCTCGTTAAAATGAGACCGTGCCAATTATGAAGTACCCTGTATACTTACAGCACTAATTATTATAATTAATTAAATTAACAAGTTACAAAGCTGGAGGAACTCGGCTATGGTTCATGTGATATTATAAGTTGAAGAGGAGTTATATTTCTGTGAGTAAAGTTAGGGCAATTAATGTTAAACTAATTTACTTACTTGCAGAAACTTGGTCTTTGACTAACATCCGAAAGTCCGAACTCAAGGTTTTGCCAGCGTGCTATTGAGCGCAGTATCTTAGGTGTACAATTAACAGATCGCATTCGGAACACTACACTGCGACTCAAACACAAATCGTTGACGTTGCTCAAAAGGCTGCCCAACTGAAATGGAAATGTCTGTCGCATGCCGAACGAACTATGGGCCCGTAAGGCTCAGGAATGGTGCCCTGAAACAGTGACACGGTTTCGCGGCAGACCACGAAGGAGTTGGCGGGACAAACTGGATGTCTTCCTTGAGGATTGGAAAGTAATAGCACAGAATCGTGACCGTTGGAAGGAAAGGAGGGAGGCCTTTACCCAGCAGTAGGACAATACAGGCTAGATTTAACAGTAAGAATAATTTACTTACAACTAAAATTGTTCGTATGCCCGATGAGTTAGACAGAGGTTTACCTTTATTAGTACACCCACATTTTGCCAGTTACGTTTAAATCCCATGTAGTAGGGGACAAGCCTGTTGTTATCACACCGGCACAAATACAGACTCCGTGGCTGCTACTGAGAAATTCCTGATGGTCACCACCTAACCATTTGTCCAACCTGGGAATCTAACCCAGGACCTTATGTTCAGCAGACCTCATGTTCATGTCACGATTGCAACCACATAGACCAACGAGGCAGCTAATCAGTTAGTACTGCGCTAATTTGATAACTCAGAGTACCTGGCTAGAACTACTACTACTACTACAACAGCCCATAACGTCCACTGCTGGACATAAGCCTCTCCCATGGTGGGAGGATTTGCCGTAATCTCCACGCTTGGCAGGCGGATTGGAGATCGCAGTGATGAAAGACTAACAGAAAACGCTGCTGCCCATTCTCTGGTCTACGGAGGCGCAAGGTGTTCTGCCTCAGACATTAGTCGCCTTATACGACACCCGTGAGTGTAATGGGTTGGTTCTATTCTACTCTGCCGGATACCACACGGCTAAACCTGGCCTGGCTAGAACTACAACCTGAGATTTATCAGATAAGGTACCTACACAATTTTTTTGTTTAAGGTTGAAGTTTTGAGTCCAGGACATATCGGTTTCTTCAAAATTTTTTACTCCACTGGTTGGAGTCACAGTGATGAAATAATTCATTATTCTCTTGCCCTTGTCCCAATTTATTACGTCGTCTGTATGGTATCGGACGTAAAGAATAGCACCATCCCATATCTTCCCGTGGGTGTCGTAAGAGGCGACTAAGGGATTACCAGAATTCTCTGGTAATCCCTTAGTCGCCTCTTACGACACCATCCCATGCCCATTCGGGCAGCAGCGTTCTCTGTGCTTTTGTAACAACCGTACTGCAATTACCAACCCGCCTGCCAAGAGTGGCAATTATGGCCAAACCCCCCTTGGGGGAGTCCCGTGTCCAGCAGTGGACGTCTTTTGGCTGAAATGATGATGATGATGATCCCAATGTATTTGGGGTCGTCGCTGCACGTCTTCTTCATCCATCTTTTCTATTACTCGTCATCTTAGCGGTCACCTCCCTTTTAGCCATATCATCCTTCACACAGTCCATCCATCATTTCTTTAGTCTTCCTCTACTCATAATACTACATTTTTATATCTACATTTTCCTTATTCCTCAGCATCAACAACAACAGCCCATAACGTCCACTGCTGGACATAAGCCTCTCCCATGATAGGAGGAATTTGCCGCTTGGAAGGCGGATTGGAGATCGCAGTGATGAAAGACTAACAGAAAACGCTGCTGCCCATTCTCTAGTCTACGGAGGCTCAAGGTGTTCTGCCTCAAACATTAGTCGCCTTATACGACACCCGTGAGTGTAATGGGTTGGTTCTATTCTACTCTGCCGGATACCACACGGCGCACAGTGGTCCGGATTTTGAATATGGAGGACTTAGGACCCAAGGTCAACATTTCAGGCTGAAAAAAATCATATGGACAGATAAGTAAACGCTCAACAACGTTTGTTCTAGCGGTTTTCATGGAATTGTTTAATTTCGCGAAAAAAAAATATTGAAAAAAAAAATGTATGGAGAAAAAGTGAAATATTTTTTTTTCTCGACTTGTTTAAAAGTGTTAGCAATGAAACCTTTTGTATGCTATTATATTACCTTTATTGATTAATTTCACAAATATTTTTTTCGCATATACTTGCAGCCTTGGCTAAAATAAGCATCGGAACTTTCAATATTTTTATTTCAACTATTTGTGACAATTAAAGGTTTTTATTTATAGTCGCATCATTTTCGTATATTTTCAATATTATAAATATTAATAGTCATTATTTGCCGACGATTTTTGACTTTCAATTATTTTGAAAAATAGATACAATTTAATTTCATAATAATATTTTACTTCTTTGTTGTTAGCGCTGTTACTCAAAGCGTAGTTAGTGACAGAATGACGCATTGCCTGCTCACCTCCCCCCACCCTTTTTCTCTAAGGGTCTTACACCCTTGCTAGTTGCGCGCTAATGAATCATATAAAAGATACGAGAGCTCCTGCTAGGGCGTCATTAGACATTCAACCCTTGAAGAGTCAACATACCTGAAAAATTTAACGTGAAGAAAACTACCTACTTAATCATGTCTGGATTTGGTACTTACCTGGACATTTATATGTTTCTACGAGAAGGAGACCTCAAGGACTACAAAAGACTACATCAAGCAATTATGGACTGTATTTCGCTTGAAATTTCGCAAGAAGATAGTGAAAAAATATTGAATTTTGCAAGATCTCTCACTGTGAACTTAAATCGTCGATGGACCGAAGCACATAGAGTACAAAAAACATTCATGAAAAAGCATATGAACTGGTTAATGCCGCCCTAGCAGGAGCTCTCGTATCTTTTATATGATTCATTAGCGCGCAACTAGCAAGGGTGTAAGACCCTTAGAGAAAAAGGGTGGGGGGAGGTGAGCAGGCAATGCGTCATTCTGTCACTAACTACGCTTTGAGTAACAGCGCTAACAACAAAGAAGTAAAATATTATTATGAAATTAAATTGTATCTATTTTTCAAAATAATTGAAAGTCAAAAATCGTCGGCAAATAATGACTATTAATATTTATAATATTGAAAATATACGAAAATGATGTGACTATAAATAAAAACCTTTAATTGTCACAAATAGTTGAAATAAAAATATTGAAAGTTCCGATGCTTATTTTAGCCAAGGCTGCAAGTATATGCGAAAAAAATATTTGTGAAATTAATCAATAAAGGTAATATAATAGCATACAAAAGGTTTCATTGCTAACACTTTTAAACAAGTCGAGAAAAAAAATTATTTCACTTTTTCTCCATACATTTTTTTTTTCAATATTTTTTTTTCGCGAAATTAAACAATTCCATGAAAACCGCTAGAACAAACGTTGATGAGCGTTTACTTATCTGTCCATATGATTTTTTTCAGCCTGAAATGTTGACCTTGGGTCCTAAGTCCTCCATATTCAAAATCCGGACCACTGTGCGGCGTCAGCATCACAAGTGATGAAATAACTCCATATTTATAGTTAACTGTTTGCGCTCCGCCTTGATTCGAATCTTATGATATTTATGTCAATTTAATTTAATTTCCATCGGACCACCACCGCTCTCAAAAGTAATTTGCATGTTATTAATCCTGAATGATGTTTATTACTTGCCTGGACATACTAACTTTAGTTGATATCATTTCAAAGTTCAGGCGGACCCTGTCGAGACTCCCAAACTGGCAATTTAAATTGAAAAAAAAAACCCATTTGATGTCGCTTTTAATTAAAACGTAGGCAAGCGGTCATTTATTTACAGTGTTTTGGGGCTAGTTAGAAACGGCCCTTGATTAGACGAAGGGCTTAATTAAAAATGTGTCTTAAATGGAGCTACTTTCACAGAAAATAACACTGAAGGTTAATGTCCAAACCTCGTGGGACGGATGGCCGATGAGGCCGAAAAATTCTGGAGTGGCGACCTCATACCGGAAGATGTTGTGTCGGAATGCCTCCCACTAGGTAGACCGATGACCTGGTGGAGGTTGCGGGGATCCGATAGATGCGAGTCGCACGGGGTCAATGTGGCGACACTTGGGGAAGGCCTATAAAGTCCAGCAGTGGCCGTCTTTCGGCTGAAATGATGATGTCCAAACTACTAAAGGAGTAAAATCACCTACTATTACGATAATATTGCTAGCCTTATGTCAACTAAACTGAAGTCGGCTTCCAGTCCAACTCGACGCAGCTAAGCAAAGATGGCTATCTGACTTCTACAACCCAGTTGTATTAAGTGTAAGAAACTGCCAGGCCACAACTTGTAATTACAAAAAAGTACTTTTGAGTTAGTCCAATCCCATCATAACATCACGCCTGTAATCCTCAAAGGGTTTGGCAGAGGGGTACCTAGTAGTACACCCACATTTCACCACTTATAATTAAGTCCCATGTAATGGCGAGCACATTGATAGAGAGGACCTCGAGGCTAAATAATAACAGTCGCTCGAGTCGATCTTTAGGTTAGGCCGTGCTTGCCTAGGTTGGTCTGGGGATGGGTGACCACCCATTACATTCCGAGTTTCCTCCGTGCCTCGGAAAGCACGTTAAGCCGTTGGTCCCAGCTGTCATTTGTATATCTTTGACAGTCGTTACAGGTAGTCAGTGACCAAAAAGTCTGACAACCAGTCTGACCAAGGGGTACCGTATTACCCAGTACTAACTGGGTTGTGGAGGTCAAGTAGGCAGTCGCTCTATATAAAATACAGATATTCTGCTGCATCCGGTTAGACTAGAAGCTGACCCCAACATAGTTGGGAAAAGGCTCAGCAGATGATGATGTAATAGGAGGCGAGCCTATTGCCATCAATCACACAAATCTAGGGTCCTTGGCTGCTACTGAAAAAATCTTGATGGAAAAACCCAATAACACTTTGCCCGACCCGGGAATCGAACCCAGGACCTCATTCCTCAGCAGTCGCACTTGCGACCACCCGACCAACGGGGTAGTCAGTCAATTAGTTCAATCCCATTCATCATCTGCCTGCCTTTTCCCAACTATGTTGGGGTCGGCTTCCAGTCTAACCGGCTGCAGCTGAATATCAGTATTTTATATGGAGCGACTGCCTATCTGACCTCCACAACCCAGTAGTGGATAATACAATACCCTTTGTAAGACTGGTTGTCAGACTTTCGGGCCACTGACTGACTACCTGTAACGACTGTCAAAGATCTACAATTAACAGCCGGGACCAACTGCTTTACGTGTTTTCCGAGGCACGGAGGGAACTTCAGTATGTATGGGTGGTGACCCATCTACAGACCAACCTAGGCAAGCACAGTTTAACCTAAAGATCGACCCGAGCAGCTGTTATTATTTAGCCACGAGCTCATCTAGTTAGTCCAATCCCATTCATCATGATCATCTGCCTAGCCTTTTCCCAACTATATTGGGGTCGGCTTCCAGTTTTACCGGATGCAGCTGAATACCAGTATTTTACATGGAGCGACTGCCTATCTGACCTCCACAACCCAGTTGGTACCGGGTAATACGATACCATTTACCCATTATTAAGTCCAAATATACGCAAACGAAAACAACAAATACAAAGGTAAGGGAGTCCTCTTTTTACCAACTGTTACCCTTATCACCTCTGACCAGGGCGTATAAATTAAGTCTAATAAACGCGTCCCCACCATTTTTTACCACGACTAAATAAAAAGCCTGCGCTTTCAGCTTTTTGCCTCCACATTCATTAATTTAAGTAAGCTGTTTTTACAATTCTGTTTCGGGTCGGGGGGCTTTCGGGACCAGGACCGCGGTCCCGGATTCCCCTTAAATATTTTTGAGTGGTATTTTGGGACCACAAGAAAACAAAAGTTAGAGTACAGTAAGCTGAAATAATATTGTGATCAACAATTACATGAATTTATTTTCAAGACGGGGTATTAGAAAAAAAAAAAATCTCTACTTGTATCTAAATGTACTACTAATATTTTCGTTCTGCAACGTCCCACGTTTCTTTTTGCGTGGAACTTTAAACTTTATCAACGTTAGCTACAGTTAGGACGACAAGATTATAACAATATTTTTTTAAGAATGACTAATTCAAACAAATTGATAAGTTACCTTAGAAAAAGTACTAGGCTAACATAAATTAAAGAAGGTAATTCCATCTACGAAAATTTTTGGTTTTGCCATCATGGGAAATCAATAATACTTTCTTAAATTCATGATCGCCTAGTACTTTTCGTCAGGTTACTAACTAGGCCCATAACTAGCATCTAGACAATGTTGTGATGATTAAATATTTTATAGGCAATATTTTTTCCACACTAACACTTTTACTACTGATTATACTTTTTTCATACGTGGGACGAGTTGTAGAACGAAATATTACTTATTTTGATTTTCATCAACCCGTCCCAAATGGGCTGTAGGCATGTGCGACCAGTTGATGAACGACTCAATACGAAATATGTTTGGTTGACCGTACTTTCCCAAGACATAAATTTGTTTTGTTTTCTTGTGGTCCCAAAATACCACTAAAAACTATTTAGGGGGAATCCGGGACCGTGGTCCTGCCGGCCTAGCATGGCAATTCTATCTCTACTCCACAAGACTCGACAAAGCTCTTTTCTATACAACTTGACATGTCTTGAGTCTTTGATATTCCCGAGCATGCGGCGACCCATCGACTCGAGTTTGTACGAAGACAATGACATAGAATGTCTTTCCATGGCAACGGAGAAGTAACTAGTGATGCAAAATCCTACGATAACATTACGTTTAGTTAACCAATAAAATGTGTCAAATGCACAGGTTTTATCACATTTTGAACGTAACTCAAAGCAACAACGAAACGTATTACTCGTATGGTTTTTTAATCTGTGTCGGACTCAGATGAAGTGGTTGATTGTTGACAAACAATGTGAATTATTTTTGATTACTAAAATATTAATAAAACATTGGAAAGATGTAGTTTGTTTTGTTTATTTTCGCATTATCACAATGCGAAAATAAACAAAACTACTATCTACTTCGTTCTAATGTTTATTTTTTTATTAAAAGTTAAAATGGCAGCGAGAAAAATGTAAGTAAATTTTTATAACAAATCAGATTGCCGATTAGTAGCGTTGTGTGTGATTAATTTGAAAGAATATAGTCGTCCATTAGTCCAAAGCTAACCCTAAGTATATATAAAACAGGATTGTGGCATTGACATACTAAAATTTTCAGTGTGCGAAGTACCACCCGCCAAATCGAGCTGTTGGTGGACTATATGTCCACCCACACTCGTTTCGCCAATGGGGAGTTCAGTGGGCCTATAGGGCGACAAGGCCACGACGAAGAATGGGTCCGTGTACAGACCATCTTGCACGAATACGGACCCAGTAAGACTGTGGAACAGTGGCGCACGGTAATTTATTAAACAACTTTTTAATCAAACACCAAGATGGTAAACAACACGTTCCTTAACTTTATACCCATAATATTTGTGTCATTAATTGTGTTTTAGACCTGGAGAGATCTAAAAAAAAAAGGCGCGGGCTGATGGTGCTCGCACCAATGCAGCCCGTGTCATAACCGGCAACAATACACAGATTCCCACCCTCTCACAAACCAGCGAGCGAATTTTACAGATCATAGGCACAGAGAGTGCCTATGGTATGGCTGGTCAATTTGAGACTGCGTTAGGAGAGGTAATGACAGTGTCTTTTAAATGTTATGATGTTTATTTTGTGCTATTATTTTTATGTAATTTAATTTCAGATCATAGTTCCACCCCAATCCCCACTAGCCATATCTCCACCACCAGCCACATCTCTGCCTATACCCACATCTGTGCCTCCAGCCATATTACCACCTCCAGCCAACTTTAATTCTTCACCTCCATTACCACAACCTACCCCGCCACCTACCTCACCACCAGACACACCTCAAGCATCCACCTCTTCCACACAACAAAATGTAAGAAGAGGTACTGCACGTCAACATAGCCTACGGAATGAGTTTCTTGACTCCGAAGTGGAGACAAGAAAAATTTTATTAGTAAGCGTCTTTAAATTGTGTTAACCTATGTACCAATGTGAAAGAAAGTTTTAAGTGATGTTTAAAACAACAGTTGATACAGGCATAACTAGCCTAATTTTTTCATAAAGTAGGTTTAACATAATGGTTGTATTTGTTTCAGGATATAAGTAACAACTTAAAAATACGGAACGAAGTGGCCGCAAAAAAAAATGCCATGGCAGAGAGAGTAATAAGAAGTAAAAATTTAAAAAGGTACGGTTTTTATTTACATAAAATAATTCTCTACAACAGTAGCTCTTCTATGAGTTGCAGCTTGTAGCAGGCTACCTCTGGGCTCATAGTTGATTTCTCTGGCTCTTTCATCTAAAAGAGCCATTTCCTGCATAGGCACCCTATAACAAATTTCACCACAGTTAGATAAAAGTTTTTGTACAACTAATTCAAAGTACAAAGATAAAAAAACAAACCTATAATGTTGCATTATGTTGTACAAAGTGCAGCAGGCATACACCAGCGCCGATGCCTTTTCAGGCGCATAATGGAGGCTCCTGTCTATGCCTAGACACCGAAATGTCCCCTTTAAATAACCATTGGTACGCTCTATGACATTGCGCGTTTGGCAATGCCACTTGGTGTATCTATCTTCTGCCCGCGTAGCATGGCGATTCTATCTCTACTCTACAAGACTCGACAAAACTCTTTTCTATACAACTTGACATGTCTTAATGTCTTGACATGCCCGAGCATGCGGCGACCCATCGACTCGAGTTTGTACGAAGACAAAGACATAGAATGTTTTCCATAGCAACGGAGTGACATTGAGGATTTTGCACTCAGCATCTGCGATCTAGAAGTAATAGAATTGATTATATTTTTTTTAGATTGTTTGTTGATATTATATTCATCACCTTAGAAGAGATCACAGGATCTCTTGCTTCCCTGCAATCTCATATCATCTTTAACAATCTCATGATTTTTATACTTATCTTAAAATATCCATCAATGTTCAGTTGGTAAGATAATAGTTTCTTACTTAGTTTTTGTTGTTTACTTAAAAATAATGTTCCATGGGCGGTGGTTAATATCAGGCAAGGTGGACGATGACATTAAATTTGTTTGAAAGGAAAAAGATGCAAACAAATTGATGCAAACAGTAGTAACAGATCCGGGAACTGTGGCGGAATAAAAGGGGGCGTTTACTCAACAGTGGGTGATTTCGGGCTGATGTGTTTGATGATGATGTATGCTAGCCACTTGATAGCACGTGAAAGAGCAACACACCAAAGCACTCGACATCATCATCTGCCTAGCCTTTTCCCAACTATGTTGGGGTCGGCTTCCAGTTTTACCGGATGCAGCTGAATACCAGTATTTTACATGGAGCGACTGCCTATCTGACCCCCACAACCCAGTTAGTACCGGGTAATACGATACCCCTTGGTAAGACCGGTTCTCAGACTTTTTGGGCCCTAACGACTGTCAAAGATCTACAATTGATAGCCGGGACCAACGGCTTAACGTGCTTTCCGAGGCGCGGAGGAAACTCGGTATGTAATGGATGGTCACCCATCCACAGACCAACCTAGGCAAGCACGGCTTAACCTAACGATCGACCCGAGCGGCTGTTATTATTTAGCCACGAGTTCCTCCAAAGCACTCGACAACCACCCTAGAAAGCCATCGAATGCAGTCGCTGTGGCCGAAATCAGCTAGATGGCATTATCATCAAGGGACTCGTTTTCCGGGATATCGAAGGTCCCGGTTAGAGCTCGTACAGCGTTTCTTATGGCATAAAACTGAGGAGATGGCGACGGTAGGACCCCGACATGTTTTTTAAAAACAAAATGGCTTGCAAACACAAATTATATTTATAAAAATAATCTTGTCTAGGTCTAATGTGTTGTAGACTTTTTGACATTTGCTGACAAGAAACTATTCCTACAACCAGTGTCAAAAGTAGACAAAAAATTATCGCCATGCTCGGACGTTGTAGACTTTTGTCGCTAAAGAATAGAAACCTTTCTTTTCCACATGTCAAACATCGCCATGCTTAGGACAATAGAAGTCTTTCGAAAATCTGTCAAATATCTGTCATTTTGTCGATTGTCAGTTGACAAAACCCGTTTCCACGGCGGCCATGCTACGCGGGCTGGTCCCGAAAGCCCCCCGACCCGAGGAAGCATTTGTAAATTATACAACATAGTAGGTGGGGGTCGGGGGGCTTTCGGGACCAGGACCACGGTCCCGGATTCCCCCTAAATATTTTTTAGTGGTATTTTGGGACCACAAGAAAACAAAACAAATTTATGTCTTGGGAAAGTACGGTCAACCAAACATATTTCGTATTGAGTCGTTCATCAACTGGTCGCACATGCCTACAGCCCATTTGGGACGGGTTGATGAAAATCAAAATAAGTAATATTTCGTTCTACAACTCGTCCCACGTATGAAAAAAGTATAATCAGTAGTAAAAGTGTTAGTGTGGAAAAAATATTGCCTATAAAATATTTAATCATCACAACATTGTCTAGATGCTAGTTATGGGCCTAGTTAGTAACCTGACGAAAAGTACTAGGCGATCATGAATTTAAGAAAGTATTATTGATTTCCCATGATGGCAAAACCAAAAATTTTCGTAGATGGAATTACCTTCTTTAATTTATGTTAGCTTATTACTTTTTCTAAGGTAACTTATCAATTTGTTTGAATTAGTCATTCTTAAAAAAATATTGTTATAATCTTGTCGTCCTAACTGTGTAGCTAACGTTGATAAAGTTTAAAGTTCCACGCAAAAAGAAACGTGGGACGTTGCAGAACGAAAATATTAGTAGTACATTTAGATACAAGTAGAGATTTTTTTTTTCTAATACCCTGTCTTGAAAATAAATTCATGTAATTGTTGATCACAATATTATTTCAGCTTACTGTACTCTAACTTTTGTTTTCTTGTGGTCCCAAAATACCACTCAAAAATATTTAAGGGGAATCCGGGACCGCGGTCCTGGTCCCGAAAGCCCCCCGATCCTCTGTTTCCACCATTTTGTTTTTTGTTTTCTGTGAAATATGGTTTTGCTACTCGTATTTAATTTTTGGAAGGGGGCAGTTTCTAAATGGTTGGATTTTTTATTTAGTGCCTCGAAAAATAGTTGTTTTAACAGAAAATAACACTGAAGGTTATATCCGAATTTCGCAGGACGGATGGCCGATAGGGTCGAAAAATTCTGGAGTTTGGCAACCTCGAACCGGAAAACGTTGCGTTGGAAGATCTCCCACTAGGTGGAACCTGGTGAAGGTTGCAAGGATCCGGAAAACTTGGAGAGGCCTATGTCCTGCAGTGGACGAGACGTTTTTTTTCTACTGTCCGACCCCTAAGTTGAGCAAAGGCATTCCGTTTTATAGCTTAACTAGCTGACGTCCCGCGGTTTCACACTGCGCACTCACGAATAATGTAGCTTTCTACCTGTGAAACAATTTTTAAAATTGGTTCATTACTTCCGGAGATTACCCCCTACATACATACTTACAAACATACAAACTTACAAACAAATGTTACCTCTTTATAATATTAGTAAAGACGTATAGATAAGTCATTTGTCGATTCTAAGACTTCACCAGCTTGGCCCAGATTGATAACAGTGTACTAAGCTTTAGAACAATGTTTTTAATACGATCTACTTGAAAATCTAATGTCTGTGGTGGCCCAAACAGTCTAACAACCAGTACTTACTGGGTTGTGGAGGTTGTTCTCCGCGTCATTTCGAGCATTTTTTGTTAGACCTTACCTGGGAACCTTCTAGTTACGGAGATTGGGGGGAGAGTTACAAGATTTTTTTTTTTTTTTTCAGGAAATTGTATAGAAGGTGTTCCAAAATAATAAGACAAAATTAAAATCGTTCACAACGTTTTTATTGCACCGTGTAACATTTGTATAACGATACCTAGATTTACTTACGTTTACGATTTAGTCACACTGCAATCATTTACAATTTGGCCACTATGAACATTCATGGAAATAAATCTTTATCTTATATCGAAACTTAAATAAAAACTCTGACTAGAAAATAATAATAATATAGACGGTATAACGCACAAAAACAGAACCTCTTCTTTTGAAGTCGGTTAAAAATTTTGTAACAAACATAAATCTAACTAAATCACTTCAAATCTGAATTTCACGTTTATTTTCGACATGAAAAATCTAAATAAATAAATAACTAACTCAGACGTTTTTTTATAATCTGTTTACTAATTCCTCACTTTTCTAATAATTATAATAGTTAACAATAAATAACTATTTGCTATCTAACCTATTCTCACACAGCGATTTATACAATTTCTGGTTTATAAAATGATATTTTTTAAGTTTTTATAAAAATTGAGAAAAGCTAGCTAGCTTTTATTTTTTACCATTATCACAATTCCGATTGATTGAGCACAGCAGTTTTTGCAATTGAATTTTTATTTTTTTTGTCGTCTTATTTCTTTACTATATAACATAGCCTCCATTTCCCCAGTTATGATTAAGTCCCATGTAATAGTTTCGATATAAGGGTGAGCTTATTGCCATCAACCGGGCACAAATTCAGACTCCGTGGCTGCGATTGAGAAATTCCTGACGGAAAAAAACCAATAGCATTTTGCCCGACCCGGGAATCGAACCCAGGACCTTATGACCACCAGTCACGACCACTAGACCAGCGAAGCAGTCATCAGACTATAAATTAATTAAAATATCGAAGCACACTTTTTCTTTAAGAAAACAAATTTTGTTAGATACGATCGAATCATTGTGTCTAAAATACTCGTTACCTCGACGTATGCCACATTGGGCATCCGCTTTAACGGCACCTGAGGTAATGGCACCTGAGGTATTACACATACGGCACCTATCAATATTTTTCGCAGGTGCCACTAGTGGAATAGTTTTATTATTTAAAATTTAATACCACAAACGGCACCTACGGATCAGTAATACACACATTTGTACATAAGGGTTTATAATGTCAGGTAGCGTTTCTCAATTTCACACAAACTCGAATTTGATAAAATTGTACAAAATATTCTAAGAACTATTGAACGCAACGGATTGTAAATAGATTCTTTATACAATGTTTGGATCGGTACTAATATTAATAAAGAAAATGTCTATAAACAACGACAGAGGAAGCACGTAGGTAAGAAGCACAACACAGAGTAAGTCACTATGTCTAGGAAAATTCGGGATAAGATGTACACTGATATATATTATCCAACATGATAAAATGAATAAAGAAGGAGAAGAAAAAGAAGATGAATAAATACTTACACTATTATTTAATTACAAACATAAACAAGTGAATATATAAAAAATAACATCAGACGTCGTAATGAGCAATCCTAAGTAGGTACAGTCGGGATCATTATTATTCTCTCTTTTTTTCAATGAATCGGTTAATCATTATTAAATCTACACTCAATATTCACAACTTACAGGTATGTCGAGGTTCTATACAGTAACTAGACATAGAAGTGTTAGTAGAAAAGTGTAAAAGTACCCTGAAATAAATTTAATACACGAATATAAGTTTAAAGCTTACATATTGTTTGAAGGGCGAATTTTGGGCTGGTGAAATTTTTTTACTTACGAAAATATTGTGGGGAATTTTTTGGATATACAATAATATTTTGAACAAGAAAATTTTTAATAATTTTCAATTCTTTTTTTCTAAGTCTATCAAAACATAGAGATACTTTTATAAGACTTATTTTTGCTGGAATTATGGCTATTAATACTGGGGTTTTAAACGTGTCTCATAGAATACAGTTGTATATAATTATGTTCCAGTACTAAAACGGCCGTTTTCTATAACTTACTTACGTATAGCTGTTAGTTAATATGCTTACGCTCGTAGCTAACGGTGTTTCTATAAACAAAGTTAGCTTGAAATATCCTATCCGCGTCACACACCTGTCACGTGATTCATAGAAAAGTGGAAGAAAGCTTTTCTGTGACGTTTTGTTTCTAACGGTCCGTAAGCTAAATGTCAAACAGACAGAGATAGCAACCTACCGAAACCTGCTAGTAAGTTATTGAAAATGACCGTAAATGAAGTTTAAATAAATAAATGAATACAGTTCAGCTATAAATATTTACTCATTTATACAAACACAGAGCCGAAGGCCACAGCAAATAATTATTAAACATTTGTTTGATCTGCTCTACAAACATCAATTTCATTTCATGATATAAATGTACAGTGGTCACACTGTTTACTGCAAAGCTGAAAATAATTAAAACTCGGTGGCATAGTAAACAAATACAATTTCAGTGAGAATACATCACATTTAAAGAGTGAAACACCTAACATCACGTCTGTTATCGTCGAGGATTAGACAGAAGTGTATTAAGAGTACGTCTACAGCAACAAGAGGTAAATAAGATAAATAAATCAATAATTCTTCATTTCGGACAACATAAGATTAATGTGTGTATACATAAAAAAAAAAAAAAAAACAAAAAAAAAGTAGTAACTGTAAAAATTTAAGAATATAATCAAGTGATACTAAAATTGGTATAGGTACAATAAATTAAAAGCCTAAGTATAGCGTATAGCCGAAGGTAACTATCAGAAAATAAGAAGACCAATTGAAGATTTAGTTCTATTTGCCGAAATAGAAAAAAAAAACATTAAAATGCGATATAATGACGGCAATCAATTTCTAAATAAGCTTCATTTGGCGAAAAAAGGTTATATTTTGTTTCCTTTGATGTAATAACTCGAATTATTTAGCTTTATCCAGTAGAAATCGTTCGTGGAAGCGATTGTTACTATACGTATAACAGATATACTTTATAACGGTTTCATTAAATCTGTATTGTTTTCGAAGCGGATTAATGTATAGTCATTAATCATATATGTTTGTATCGTCATTATTAAGGGATCATTTACTATTATATCATCAGAAATCATTGAACGGATTTCTGAAATGTGAACACGGATTACGGAATTACACAACATTATATACTACAACCATTTGGAAACATTAAACATTCGCATATTAACAGCATTCAATATTAACTCCTAAATTCTGTGCGTTTAGACATGAAATGTAAGTACACGATTGTTTTAAAAGAACCGCATCCAAAAAATAACATAACCTACCATTGAAGTCTTAACCCACGTGAATCCAATAAAAGATCTTCCAATATAATTGTAAGTGCTTGTTTGGTTGGCTCAAGTGTCTAAACTTTAGGATGAGAAACGAGCAAGCAAGGAATGAAAAATCGAATAAAGAACATGCCTTTTATAACAGAGAATCTCGACTTTCAAAGTTCGAAGTTGCATGAAATATGGACCCAATTTACGAGGGTTAGATTGGATTTTGCACAAATGAATCTAGTCAGCCAAACTTTTACAAGTGCAAGTTTCTGAATTGATGAATCTACAGAACGGGGTAGTTCGAGAATAGAATCGTCTGTTAGAAAACCTTAAAATAGAAAAAATACCCCGCCGAGATCTCGAAGCCTCTGTTTCTTAATTAAAATGGATTTGATAAACAGAGATTAATGGTAATCTTGTAAAGACTTCATTACGGATTTTTCGGATCTATTAAGACAATCGAGGAAGGTCAAAGTAATTAGTAGTGCTAAGCAATCACGCACCGATTCTCTTGTGTACTTCCACCTGCTGAAGAGTCTGGAGGAGGCTCCGAGCTTCTTCCTCCACCACTCCATTCAAGAGCATCAATCATCTCCATTAGCTCTTTGAATACAGCTATAACCCTCCAATTGTACTTAGCTGAACACTCCACATACCCACACTTCCAGTGCTTACGAACTAAGTTCACGATATTTCTTCTCTTCTCTCTTGAATCTCCGCAAGCGCTTTCAGCAATAGCAAGCTGCTGAAGTCCACTAGACGCGGATGGAGTGTTACTACAAAGAAGATCCTGTTTATTGCCCACAACTAACACTGGAACATTCCTCATGTCCCGACTTTCAACCATTTGGTCTCTCAAACTTCGTATATACTGGAAAGTTTCAACGTTCGATAAATCGAAGACTAGAATGTAGGCGGTCGCACTTCTTAGTCCATAAAAGCGGTAGTGAGCCCATTCGTAATACGAATTTATTGGAAAGTAAGGTATCACTGGTACGTCTGTGATTTTGACTTCATAAAGGTGCTCGTTGATGATAACTGAAGGGTAGAACGTGTGTTTACGGTCTGTTGGTACGTATTCCTCGGAGAAATCGCTCCACACGAATTGCTGCGAACAAAGAAAAATGGTTTTATAAAAGGGGTTTTTGTAAAGTGACTAAGATGGATTTGGGTCGGGTTCATTAATCACCGTATAAGCTTTGCCTCACCTTGCCCGGATATGTCGTTATCGGAGCCGGGTGACACGGGCTATAACTTTTGCAGTTAGGTAGGCAAGGGGCACGCTGTTGGTCCTTAGGGGCGCACTAAGCGTAAAAGGTGTGTTGTCACAGCTATTTGTTTACCATAAGTTATTGGTCCTGTTTGCGAGAACCTTAAAGTAGAATTGGGAAACGAAAATTTGGAGCTTGTAAAGAACTGAAAACATATTTTTTCTTAATAAAGCATGAAAAGGTCTACAGCTAAGTTTATAAATAGCCTATTGTGAAAATATGTTGCGTAAAATTTCTCATATTATTCAAAGCTTAGATAAATTTACACAAAGGAAATTATTATAACAAATTTTTTTTGCTAAGAAAATATTATAGCTTCCTCTTAACAAACTTTGCTAGTAACACGGCATAAAGGATCATCACGATTTATTATACATATAAGTTTTATAACATAGTATTAGCAATAATTTGATCTTGTTTATGGGCAAACATGGCCAGATATTGCACAGAATAGACAGGTTTGGAAGGTGAAAATCCCACTGCTGGGGAAAAGTCTCCCGGCTTTTCACCAGCATATGACAGGAAAAGAAAAAAAAAACGAGCGTTTTTGCAAAACATTCTTTTTAGTTAATTTACAAAAGACATTGGTTCTACACTATCAAATTATATTACAAGTTGGAAGTTAGTGATGAAACAAACAATTTCTTTGGGCTTTTCCCATTACAATAGCTGATTCATACAAACCATTCAACGCAGCATTCAATCGAAACAATTTTCTCCTTCAAAAGGAAATCTCGACAACTTCGAGAATTGTAAAGGAAAATTTTACTTTGTGGAGCTCGCGACACAACAAAGTTATTCATAGCAAAACCGACACAAATGCTATCAACCAGGCGAGCAGGTGTTGTTGAGGTAAATAGAACTGCAGTTGTAGAACAACTTTCATGACAAACAGTTCGGGAATATCAACCTGCTGTATTTTATGCTGCCTTAGTACCTGGGAGTATTAAAGCTACTTTGTCAGTGGATTAATTATAGAACTTGTTACTGTGACAAGTTACTTTGTATTGTTAACCTTTTTCCAACAATGTTGGGGTCGGCCTCCAGTCTAACTGGTAACTCAGTTAGTACTGGGTAATAGATATCCCATGTAGAGACTGGTTGCCAGACTTTCGAAGCACTGACAAACTGTAACGACTATCAAAGGTCTATAAACGGCAGTCGGGGATCAACGGCTAACGTGCTTTACGCGACACGGAAGACTCTTGGTATGTAAAGGCCGGTCACCCTTCTACGGACCAACCTAGGCAAGCGCGGCTTAACCTGAAAATCGACCCGAGTGGATGTAATTATTTAGTCACGAACTTCTTCAAGACGTTCAAATATTTAAGTCTTTTGAATCTCTTTGTTATTGCTAGATACTAGTTTCACTAAAAGTGGACGACACCTAGATGCCTTTAGTTTTCCTAGAAACTTAGGGTGATTATAATCTTCATGATAATTATAAAATTAGGTATGGAGATTTGCAACCGGTGTGCGTTTATTACCAGATATATGAACGTGAACGAGACAAAAGCCATCGCCAGCCATTGTTCATCTGCCATTTTGTCAATTTATGAACAAAAGCTTTGTCGATTCTTTCTTCGAAGAAACCCGTTTCTACGGTGGTCATGCTACGCGGGCAAGAGTATATAAGGATCGTAGCAGATGGCATTCTGTGGTTTTTGCCTACCCCTATAGGAGAAGCCGTGAGTTTCTGTATGTATGTACGGAGATTGAAATGAATAATAAAGTTAAATCCCCGAAAAAACCCATTTTACTAAAAGTAACCCCCTAAAGGTGAAAAAATTCTGCTCTTAACTTTTCCTCCTGAAAAATACTCGTACCATTATGAAACAAAACATTATTTACAATTCAGATTTCCTTTGCGAACGAATGAGTTTCATCCAATTTTAATCATTATTTATTTATAAACCAAATTCGTCGAAATCCATTTTTACCCGACTGCGGCGAAGCCCAAAAGGAGGGTTATTAATTCAGTAAATATCGATCGAATTCACCAAATATCTTCTGCAAAGATAATTAAGAATACCCGAGCTCTGCCGTATTCATAGGTAGTCTCAAGTTGATCGTGTAGTCAAATATTCATAGAATAACTGATGAGCCGTTACAAATGTACTGTCTGATGCCATATTGCATTACGCAAGGATCGAGGAAAATTTTGAGGAGGAAGAGGAAAGTTGCCAACGTTTTTAGGGTTCAGTACCCAAAGGGTAAAAACGGGGGTCCCGTTTTTACTCTTTGGGTATTACTAATACTCCACTGTCCGTCTGTCCGTCACCAGGTTGTATCTCATGAACCGTGATAGCTAGACAGTTGAAATTTTCACAGATCATCACCATCTGCCTAACCTTTTCCCAAATTTTATTTTGGCTTCCAGTCTAATCAGATGCAGCTGAATACCAGTATTTTACATGGAGCGACTGCCTATCTGACCTCCACAACCCAGTTAAAACTGGGTAATACGATACCCCTTGGTAAGAATGGTTGTCAGACTTTTTGGGCCACTGACTACCTGTAACGACTGTCAAAGATCACAAATGACAGCCGGGACCAACTGCTTAACGTGCTTTCCGAGGCACGGAGGAAACTCGGTATTCGGTATTTTTTACACATCTGTAACTCGCACACACATCACACGACACCAACACGACATCATCATGTATAAAAAATTAGCCGGTACGGAACTTTTCATGCACGAGTCCGACTCACACTTGGCCGGTTTTTTGGGGAACCTAAACCTATTTTTTCTGATAAATTTAGTAGGAGAGCAGACGACAACAATAAAAAATATTATCATTATCATCATGATGTGCTCGTAGCTAAATAATAACAGCCACTCAGGTCGATCTTCAGGTTACGCCGCGCTTACCAAGGTTGGTTCGTGGATGGGTTACCACCTATTACTTGTCGAATTTCCTCCATGCTTCGCAAAACACGTGAAGCCATTGGTCCCAGCTGTCATTTGTAAATGTGACCCGAAAGTCTGACAACCAGTCCTACCAGGGGTATCGTTTTATTCAGTACTAGCTGACGTCCCGCGGTTTCACCCGCGTAGTTCCTGTTCCCGTGGGAGTACGGGGATAAAATATAGCTTATGTTACTCGTGGATAATGTAGCTTTCGAATGGTGAAAGAATTTTTTAAATCGGTCCAGTAGTTTTTGAGCCTATTCATTACAAACAAACAAACAAACAAAGTTTTCCTCTTTATAATATTAGTATAGACTAAAGTTTGGTTGCGGAGGTCAGATTTCAGTCGCTCTATGAAAAATACTGGGATTTACCTGCATCCGGTTAGTTGGGAAAATTTATTTTCTCGTCATTTTAAAAGTGGAGGAGGTTAACAATGCTCGTTATCGTGGCATAGTGCAATATTGGAACTCATCACTTTTCAAGCACCCTGTTAGCAAGTGTTGAGTGAACATGCAATAAAGCTCTAACGGGTTCATAATTATGCTCCTAGTACTTCGTCTGTGGTGGTAATTTACTTGAGATGAAAATAACATTGTTACGTCGTTATTTTTAATGAAATGCAGATGATGAGTCATCATTTTCACCTCCATCCTTTTGACTTTATTCCAAATGATTTGGTGTCGACGCATCTCATCTTCCTCTATTATTTAGGTGGTATAAATAGAAAATCTGAGGTTTGATATGGTAGGTGAGTCTAATTGATTTTCGTTTAAATTCATCCTCTGCCGATAATATTTCTAGGTAAGATCTAATAAAATTGTACTGGCCCAACGTAGAAAGGAATGCATAATCATGCCCTCGTTACACTCTTTTTTTCTTCCATTCTTCCCTCATCATCTGCTTAGCCTTTTCCCAACTATGTTGGGGTCGGCTTCCAGTTTTACCGGATGCAGCTGAATACCAGTATTTTACATGGAGCGACTGCCTATCTGACCTCCACAACCCAGTTAATAGCGGGTAATACGATACCCCTTGGTAAGACTGGTTGTTAGACTTTATGGGCCTCTGACTCCTAACGACTGTCAAAGATCTACAAATGCAGGAGGCACGGAGGAAACTCGGTATGTAATGGGTGGCCACCCATCCACAGACCAACCTAGGCAAGCACAGCTTAACCTAACGATCGACCTGAGCGGCTGTTATTATTTAACCACGAGCTCCTCCTCTTCCATTCCTCTTCCATTCTTCCCTGTCAACCATTAATTACCCTTTCGCATAAAGAAAAATGTTTTAAAAATTAAACAAATATAAAGACATTTGCTTAATTCCTCACACAATTCACTGCTTATTATAAACCTTAAATTTATTTAATAAAAAAAAATATTCCGAACAAAACCGTGGTCTATATTCTGTACCTCATTTTCATGCGCCACTTAAAGCCTCATGTAGGTAAGTTTAAAACATCATTTCACCCTCCGATAGTTACTGCTAGTCGATCGTTTATGGCTCGACAATAACCTCTTTACCTCCACCCCCTTTCATAGCTCCTGGTAGATTTTCTCGTCATTTTAAAAGTGGAGGAGGTTAACAATGTTCGTTATCGTGGCATAGTGCAATATTGGAACTCATCACTTTTCAAGCACCCTGTTAGCAAGTGTTGAGTGAACATGCAATAAAGCTCTAACGGGTTCATATGCTCCTAGTACTTCGTCTGTGGTGGTAATTTACTTGAGATGAAAATAACCGTGAAAATTGTTACGTCGTTATTTTTAATGGAAAGGATGAATATTATTTTTGTTAATGTAGCAAAAAAAAATTAAGGTTGACAAATTACAAATGACACGCAAAAACACGATAATGTAATGGAAAATACTGAAACAGACGTGAATAATGATACGTTAACAACATCGCATGGGCATATAAACACGAGAAAAAAGTAACGTTAGATACACAATCAATCATTTTGACGTATTGTTTTCTGATCCTCTGTTGAGCGAGCTCCATGTGTTCTATGCGTATTTTATACATAGGCCCAGATAATACATACAAAAAAGAAATGTTTTTATTCAATATCAGAGTATTTTGCGCAATATTAAATATTTTTTCAACTAGAAAAAAAGAATCCTAGCATTATACCTACAGCGTCGATTTATTATAAGCAAGTTCATATATATGCTGAGTAAAACTTGATTTATGGAATAAGAAAAGATAAGGCTTTTATTCATATATCATAGAACACAAAAGATATTCCAGAATTTATGATGTTTGTCCCACACGCCAAAAATGTTATCCATAATACGCCCGACAACTAATACATCGTCAAGATTAACAGTTACTAACAAAAACTTTTCATATCACATTCAACACTACCCGAATTTCAAAATAATGTAATTACACATTCCGTTTCCCGACATTTTCGCCTGTGCCCTAGATAGTTAACGATCTACCTCTCATATAATAAGAGTAATATAATATAACCCTAGTGCCAAAGCTAATTTGGTGGAATACGGCGCGTAGATCATGTGTCAGGGTATACCCTTAGCGTTTATGAAAGACGACGTTGTGATATGACGGTAATATCTTATCTGTCATTGCTGAATTGTGTTTGATCAAGATGTATTCGTATTTTTATGTAATGAAGAGTGAAGGGATGATTAATAGCAGCTATTATTTTTTGGTGAAAAAACGATTTAGAAGGGTGACTTTGAATAATATAAAAGTTCGGTTTTAATTTAAGTTAGCGGTTTTTTCGTCTAAGTTTGTTTTTTGTAAGTCTAGTCTGGATCTGTATAAATAAAAAATAATTGAAATATTGTGTCAGGGCATATTCCCTATGGATTTCGAGAAACAGAGTAGATATTAATCATATTCTTAGAATGTAGATTTAGGGCGAAGGTATCAAAAGTTACGTTTTACCTCATGCTTGATTGAAGACTTGTTTATATCTACATTGAAAAAAATATTATTAAAAAGATGCGAAAGTCATAACATGGTGTAAAAATCTCGCTCATCTAAATAAAATCCACTCATTAATTACTACCGACAAATACCCAAACTCACACATATTTATAATAGAGACATCATGGAAATAGCCGTAATGCGGGATTCGTTTTTCACGCCTGAAATCCTAAAATCATACGCATAGCTAATGAATCGGAAAATACGGCGAGTCATCCTAAATGTGAGCTCCATTGACGGCAGTAAATCTTTTATTCGGGTGTTTTCGGGTATTTTCGTGTTCCCGAAATATGAAGGCATTATTGTGTGAAAGGTATTTCTCTATTGTGTTGGTGATGGAATAAATATGAGGTGGATTAGCTCTTTGTTGTTTTCAAAGGTGTTTACGTATAATAAGTTTATATGGAGGTATGGAACATATTATTGAGCTCGCGCTAGATTGAATGACTGACCAGAATCGAGCTCCTTGAGTTGGTACTGACAAATGCTTGCACTGACTGGACAGGTCCACTCTATCAGTATGGCTCTTTCTGCAAAAGACCATCTCATACACTAATCTGTGTAAAATCCAAACATTGGTATCGATTCTGTTGTGCACAAACTAAACTTAATTTAGGCTATTGCTATCTTTTACTAAAAGGCATTGCGAGAAAAGGACGGCTATAGCTATGAACTAAGTAAGAGATGTCAAACTAGTTTATGCCTTGCGCTTCACCGTGTTTTTAGTCGACATGTTTTTACGTGCACCCTTCATTTGTATAGAAATAATAATTCAAACTAAATTTGACAGCTCTAAATTACTTCCGTCTCTTTCTCGTTTTATTAGAGAGATAAAAGATAAGAGAGAAGAAGATATAACTAATTTAAAAAACAGTTCATCCGTTTGAGACCTACGCTGCCACAGCCAGACACACAGTTATACACATCAAACTTATAACACTCCTCTTAGTTGGTTAAAAAGGTTGCAGTCTGTAGATACGAGAATTGCATTGTGTCCTCTGTTCCAGCTGCTCTTACTCTCTCAAAATAAATAGCAAAACTATCTGAACCCGCATGAGTCCTTTAATGCAGGTTTATCTCAAAAACGACTAGGTCAACTGCTAAAGTTTCTAGGGCACAAAGAATTGTATACTTTCAACGAATTTACAGAGGAAAATAAACTACCACCGTCCATTCTGCTAATGAACAAGCAGTACTATCTTGCTGTATATTTCATCAACAACAAAGCTTGCATAAATCGGACGAAGTAATTTTGTTATTCCTTTAGAGTTTTACAGCCTTATTCATAAAAAAAACCTTAATTGAGGTTTGATGGGTCTGCTAGCAGTCAGCTAGCAGACTGTTGACTGACCACAGAGCATCTATATAGAGACTTCAAAAGACAAAAAAAGTTCCGTAGCAGCAAGTAACATAATATAAAAGTTCTTGTAGTTCGTTGTAACTTTGATCGAGGTTTTAATAATAGTGTTTTTTTTTTAATTAAGTTAAAACCAGTTTTCGGTGAAAGTTTACATGGTAATGTACATCATATATTTTTTTTTAGTTTTATCATTCTCATATTTTAGAAGTTACATGGGGGGGAGACACATTTTACCACTTTGGAGGTGTCTCTCGCGCAAACTATTCAGTTTAGAAAAAAATGATATCAGAAACCTCAATATCATTTTTGAAGACCTATCCATAGATACCTAGATACACACGTATGGGTTTGATGAAAAAAATAGTTTAGTTTCAGTTTTAGGTATGGGGAACCCCCAAAATTTATTGTTTTTTTTTTCTATTTTTGTGTGAAAATCTTAATGCGGTTCACAGAATACATCTACTTACCAAATAATTTCGAAAAAAGTGGCTGTGACATACGGACGGACAGACAGACAGACATGACGAATTCATAAGGGTTCCGTTTTTGCCATTTGGCTACGGAACTATAAAAAAGGCCTCATCGACAATTTAAAAAAAATTGACAGCAGTGACAGCAAATTAGCGGGAAAACGCATTTTTTTACAAATACACACGAGAAAAAAGAAAAGGAATAAAAAAAGAAATAAAAAAGAAAAATTTGACGATACAACCCGAGCGAGTAAAAAGCGAGATGTTTGTTTTCCCGCCATTTTCGATAAGTGCAAAAAGCTGTAACTATGTTAATCATCCTAATTTTATACGTATCATCTTAAAAACCTAATTAAGAGGATTTTTGAAAAAAAATCCAGGAAAATTTATTTTCAGGAATTTGTCCTGAAAATAAGTTTTCCTAGATTTTTTTTTATTTGCGTAACCCTCCCTTCACTAAAACTATCTTCGGTATGGTTTTTTGTTTTTGTCAAAGTCAGCTGTTCAAATTTCCGGCGGCCATTTTGTGACTTAGCAGGGAGATAAAGGAGGGTCAACGGTCCTCTAACGTTAGCAGAGCTTTGATGGACTGATAGCGTTAACAGACGTTTATGAATCATGTTTTTTAGCATCGGGCCTTCAAGGAGCCTTCAAGGAGGCTCTAACTTTTTATGAATAAGGCTGTCTAACTTTAGCAGAGCCTTGATGGACTGATTAGCGTTTATGAATAATGTTTTTTAGCATCGGGCCATCAAGGAGCCTTCAACGAGGCTCTAACTTTTTATGAATAAGGCTGTTAAAGAGTTAAATAACCAAAGAAATTTAAAAGACTTAAAGAGCAGACATTGGGAATATTTTCATACCAAACTTTTGATCCTAAACATTTTCGATTATGACACACAAATGATACCTGACAAGCGCACGTATAATACTAGACAGACTTGTTACTTGTAGTAACAAAGTATTGGATTACGATTTTTTTCGTCTTCTCCCGTCTATCACTCGTAAAATATTTGAGCGCCTTTGCAAATAACAAAGAAACACAATACAATTTTAAATATCGAGCAGTAAAAGGATCGAGCACTTCTAAAGAAATGAAGGCATTGAATGCGTGCAGTCTAATTTGTAGGTAACTGATGGCGACGAACTATGTAATTTTAAATTCTAGCATTGTTTTCAAGTGAGTGACATTTGTCTTTATTGAGAATAAAGTTTCTTTAAACCTAAATAATAATAATAACAATAATAAAATATAAAAAAATAAGAATATAGTAATAATATTTTATTTTTTTATTAAGAGGTATTATTTATGTTTGTTTGTGCATTAAAAATAAATAATTAATTAATTACCTGTATAATGCTAGTCTTCCCAACAGCTGGGGCCCCAAGTAGCACCACTTTGACGAGGTCAAGGCTGTCAGGACTTGGCTCCAGGCTCGGAGCCCCGCCCACTGTCAGGGTACCCCCTCCGCCCCTCTCCAGGTAGTCCAGATCCAATTCTACGACAAAGAGAAATGACTGTTAAAACATAAGTGACTAATGTTGATTTCGTTGTTGAGTCGTTAAAAACTATGCTTCATTATTATTCATACCTACCTTAAAACAGACGTAGCCTAAGGAGCAAAAATACCATGACCATTTAAGGATTTTAAATTAAAAACAGGCCAAGTGCGAGTCGGACTCGCGCACGAAGGGTTCCGTACCATTATCAAAAAATCAGTTTTGTTGTATTATGTTACCTAAATATTTATTTTATTCTGTTTTTAGTATTTGTTGTTATAGCGGCAACAGCAATGAAAAATTCAACTGTCTAGCTATCATGGTGCATGAGATACAGCCTGGTGACAGACAGACGGACAGTGGAGTCTTAGACATAGGGTCCCGTTTTTACCCTTTGGGTACGAAACCTTAAAAAAAACTTCAGGGCCCAAGGTGTAATTTTTTATTCCATTAGAATCAAATTGATATGTATTATTTAGCCGTAAAAAGGCACTCAACCACAGATCATAGATTTGTTTCTATGATCTGTGCACTCAACTCAACTCAAATAAGGTTCAGTTAGATTTTTATAGCATTCATAATGATAAAACGCACGATGTGACTAAAAGAATGATCGAAATTAATGTTGATGGATGGAGAGGCAGAGAAGAAGAAAAGATAGATATATTGTGTGAGAAATGATATGAAAGACAAAGAAGTAAATGATGCCATGACGTCTGACAGGGGACAATGGAAGAAGAAAACGTGTTGCGCCGACCCCAAGTAGAATGAAATAAGGTCAGGTAGATGATGATGAATAAATATAAATATACTTAAATATAAATATAAATATAAATATTGCTGGACATTACACACAGCGCCATCTAGTGCCACACTAAGCAACGAGGCTTGTGTCGTGGACATAGTTGATATACTACGATACTTTTTGTTTGTAATACATGATACTTAATTATAAATAATAAACATCCACGACTCGGAAACAAATGTCCATGCTCATCACACAAACATTTGCTCCGACCGGGATTCGAACCCAGGACCCTTAGAACGTAAGGCAGCTTCACTACCGCTGCGCCATACCAAAATAATAAACTAGACAATATTATCAGTCGTGAAAAAAATAGGTAGAGTTTTTGACGACGAGCAGTAGGTAATCTTAGCTAGGTTTACTAGCAAAGCTGTAGGTACGTGGCAATATAATTTTATCACACACGTAAACACAGAAGTACGTAACAAAAGAAATGTATAACAAAACTTGCTTACACGAACAAAATAAAGACGATCAAAAATATTTATGACATCAGTAAAATCAGCTATCCATGAAAAATGGTGTATGAGCCAGTATAGATGGTCCATTGAATGAAAAACATAACACAGAGATCATTCAACCTGATATATGGCCGGTAATAATGGCCATATCGGTCCATCCACGTTTTATTGTAGATATAAATAATTTGGAACAAAAGATAGGGATTATGTGGATAGCGAATGGGTTTTACGAGAAAAATAAAAACTCGAATTAATTTGATTACCATTGGAAATAATAATTCAATAATAATTACCAGGTATGAAATAGAAAATGATTTCTTTTGGTGATCGTAAAGTTAAAGTATTAAAAATGATTATAACAACTTTCAAGATCAGAATCACAACAAAAGAAAAAAGTCTAATCCAAACATCGATAGTGATCGATGAATCCAAACAATTTTTCAGTGTTTTTGAGAATTTGGTTGATATTTATACAGGGTTAAAAGACCTCATCACGAAGCCGTCAACCAAGCATTCTGTACATCAAACTAAGTAACTTTACGAAAAAATTATTTCTGGGAAACGCCTTTTTTTTGGGGTGTAAATCATGTTTTGTTGTAGAACTCAATGTAACGCACTCAAAACAATGTGCTGATGGATGGATTGAATAGTACGGGGGCCGTGGAGGTGTTTAAAGTAAAAATCTTACATTAAAAACTTGTATTTAAAAAAAACTTGTCAAAAAGTTGGAACTTTGACCCCCAATATCTCCGTAACTAGAAGGTTCTAGGTATGGTGTGTAACAAAAAAATGATCGTAATGACGGGGAGAACAAGTGCCTTTCGGCTTCGTTAAGAGGTTTTTTACACCCTTTGGGTGTAGAAGTACCCATAGTGAAGCCGAAAGGCACTTGTTCTCCCCATCGTATTTTACTAGACCATACCTGGGAGCCTTCTAGTTACAGAGATTATTGGGTTCAAAGTACCAATTTTTAAAGTGAAAACTTCTTTAGGGGCGTTGAGCACTTTTTGGGTGAAGGAAAAACATTGAACTCATCGTCACTTGACGTAACGTGCGGTTACGCTTCGTAGCACTCGTAGCCGATCCGCTACGACGTATCACCACATAGGCATGCGCGGGGCACAACCAGTGCTACGACTAGGGACGGGCCTGTGTAATTTTTGTTTTCACTTTTATCGGCATTCCCCAAAGACTGCCCTGATTGTTTTATTTTTTAATACATCCCTTTTATTATCTAACTTTACTTTAAATACATCCACGACGCCCGTACTATTCAATGCATCCACTAGCACAATGTTTTGAATGAGCCACAGTGAGTCCTACTGTAAAACGTGCTTTACCAACCCAAAAAAAAGTCGTTTCCCAGCAAGAATTTTTGCTTAAAGTTACTTAGTTTGATGAACAAATGCTTGGTTGACGGCTTCGTGAGGGTCCATTTACACCTTGTATTTTTATGCAGCATACAGAGTAATGGTGACTTAAGGCCGGGTCACAACGGATGCGTAGCGTGGCGTGACGTGCGACGTGACGTTCAAACACGCGTATGAGCCCTGTCACACCGGCCAAGACCGGTGCAGCTCACGTCGCACGCGCACGCGTCATGTCACGCAGGTAACTGCAACACGCGCGTACGAGCCACATTGTCAGCAGCCATATTGAGTTGAGAGCACTTGGCGAAAAGATGTTGGACAACAGCAGTTCTTCTGATGAAGAAGCGTTATTGTTGCATCTGGTCTGGCATCTTTCTTACAGTTTCATACATTTCATACAACTGATGCGTGCACGCGTCACGTCACGCAACGCATCCGGTGTGACCGGGCCTTTAGGACGTGGGTACGTACCCACGCAGGACCTTTACTTTGTGTAATTATTTAATTCTTCTCATCATCACTACTCTGAAAACTTATGAGGACTTGGTAACATCTACTAACCCACACTTGGCCCGCGTAGAAAATGATAATTTAAAGCTCCTTCTCACGAAGAGGAGGCCTGTATCCCAACGGTGGGAACATTGTAGGCTGGTTATGTACTAGGTTATGTGATTGCCCTGTACATAATTATAACGCCTGTAATACCCGAAGAGTTAGGTAGAAATGCCAGCCGTGTGGTATCCGGCAGAGTAGAATAGAACCAACCCATTACACTCACGGGTGTCGTATAGGGCGACTAATGTCTGAGGCAGAACACCTTGTGCCTCCGTAGCGCAAGGTGGCTCCCAAGCGAGGAGATTGAGGCAAATTCCTCCCATCATGGGAGAGGCTTATGTCCAGCAGTGAACGTTATGGGCTGTTGTTGTTGTTGTTGTAGGTAGAAATGTACCATATTATAGTGGCTCTTTAGTCAACTGATCTCGCTCATTTGGATCCCGCGAGATCACTTTTCTAAATTAATATTTTTACCCATTTTTCGCCAGTTATGTTTAAGTCCCATGTAATAGGGGGCGATCCTATTGCCATCAACTGGGCACAAATTCAGACTCCGTGGCTGCCACTAAGAAAAATCCTGATGGAAAAAGTCAATAACACATTGCCCGCTCCGGGAATGGAACTCAGGAATTTGTGATCAGCAGTCACGCTTGCGGCCACTAGACCAAAAGCATTTAAACGAGGACTGTCAATTATTATATTCCTTGAAACAATCATTATATTCCTTATTACGATTATTATATTCCTTCTAACAATCATTCAGGCAATGCCAATAAACCAACACAACATAATAATTTAATATATACGACTGTAAATACACATGTCATCTAATGCTGTACATGATGAAGCAAATTGAACTCAACGGAGCAACTCTAATCTGATATTAATTGACATTCCATTCCAAACGCAAGCTCTGAATCAAAGACGACTAGTAAATTCTTTGTGAATAGCTCTCAAGATAAGCTACAGACGGAGTAATCTAAAATTCTTTTATTTTCTTTCATGTACAGACCCCAAAAGAGTTCTATTATGGAGAGAAAAATATTAAATTTTCCACAACTCAAGCAATCTTTATTTAATTATTTTGTAACTAGCTGTTGCCCGCGGCTTCGCCCGCGTGAAGTTCGGTAACTGTCCCACGGGATCATACTAAAGGGATAAATAGTATCCTACATATTAATCCAAGTTATAAACTATGTGCCAAATTTCATAATAACCACAATTATAATCATCACAATCACAATCACTATCACCATCACTATTCCAATCACAATCACTATCACAATCAACATCATCGTTATCACAATCATTATCATCGTAATCACAATCATCATCATCGTTATCACAATCATCAAAATAAATCAACAATAATCCTGTAAAGAAGTCGAATCCGCCATCTTTTGGATCTAAAAATAAATGCCATATTCGTAATGAGCACCCCTGAATATCTCGGAATCGACACCCATATTGATTTTTAGACATTTTAACCCTATCGCACCCCAACAGAGGATGATAGTATTTCAGTACCGCCACATTGAATCTTAAAATCGCTGTTTTTATAATACACCCGACCCGATACAAACAATACCAAATCCATTTCCCCCTATAGGGGTTGAACTCTAAAAATACCTGAAACCAGTTTCTACTCATTTATCGATAGGAGTACTCCTGTTAAGTTTCGAATTAAATAGTCTTACTAATCTTATTTCCTCATGTAAACTTTGGACCCCCGTTTCAGCCCCTTAGGGGGTTAATTTTGAAAAATCCTTTCTTAGTGCACCCCTTCACCACATAAGGAACCTACTTGCCAAATTTGGAATCTGTAGACTCAGCGGTTTGGGCTGTGCGTTGATATGTAAGTCAGATAGTTTCTTCTTCTTTTATATATTTTTACCCGACTGCGTCAGAAGGAGGGTTATTGTATATATTTTTTTCTAAAATAAAATAAGTCTAAGTTACTCTTTATTACATCAGCTATCTGCCAGTGAAAGTCCCGTCAAAATCGGTCCTGCCGTTCCAGAGATTAGCCAGAACAAACAGACAGACAAAAATTGTAAAAAAATATTTTGGTATATGCACTTATACATTCATATGCAGGTAGTAAAAAGCGGTTGTTTTAATATTACAAACAGACACTTCAATTTTATTTATTTGTACAGATAAAGCCCCCTTTTATCTTTCACCCCCTTAGGGTTGAAATTTTTAAAAACACCGTTGCGTTAGCTTCCAACCATAAGCCTAGCTAATAAATTTTGTGAGTTTTACTTTGAAAATTAAGGACTTTCCTTATTCAACTTCATTCACCTTTTTAACCCTTCGTCGTAGTATTATGAAAAACGCTGAGACATGTGTAAATTAATTTTTAATCATCAGCCTAAACACAAAATTTGAAGATCCTAACTTTAAAACTGATGATTTTCCATAAGCAAATTCATCCCCCTTTTTAACCCTTCGGGGGTGGAAATATGAAAAACGCTGGGACACGTATAAATTTATTTTTAATCATCAGCCTAAACTCAAAATTTGAAGATCCTAACTTTAAAACTGATGATTTTCCATAAGCAAATTCATCCCCCTTTTTAACCCTTCGGGGGTGGAATTATGTAAAACGCCGAAACACGTATAAATTTATTTTTAATCATCTGCCTAAACACAAAATTTGAAGATCCTAACTTTAAAACTAGCGATTTTCCATACAATTTTCATCCCCTATTTAATTGCCTTAGGGGTTGAATATCTAAAAATCCTTCCTTATTCCTTGTATACATTATAAAAGAAACCTCTGTGAAAAATTTCAGCTTTCTAGGTCCAAGGGTTTGGGGCGTTGATGAGTCAGTCAGTCAGTCAGTCATTCAGTCAGTCAGGCCATTTGTTTTTATTTATATAGATAAATAGATAAATAAATCAAACAACATTAATCTAAACAGATTAAAATATCGATTGATTGGATTATTTGATTTATTTTGTCTCAAAGAAAGAGGATCAAATATTAAAAAAGATGACAGATTAGATTTTTTTTTTGCAAAATTAAAACGATCACTTACAGAGTACATGCCCTTCAAAAAACCTTTGCCAAATTCGTTCCTTTTTAGTTAGCGAACTAATATTTATAAAAATGGTGATGTATTCTGTAAACAGGCGTAAGCTAATTAAATCGTTTGAAAAAAAAGTTGTTAAGATTTATTTGGTGCTTTTAAAGGTGGTATTCCCACTGACCCCACTGCTTTGCCCCACTGGTGGGGTCAACGGGAAATAATCAAAATTCAAAATCAAAATTCGTTGGCCCCACGACCCTGCCACACTTCCTCGAGATCAAGATTCTTGAGAAACATGAAGGAATGAAATAAACCTTAATGATGTCAGTGTGAATTAGTATTCCTATGAACTATTATTACCAGCATTTTAATTTACTGTCGTATTGTTGGTGCCACCATATAAAAGAGACTGATCCTCTTCCATCATGTTCACTTAAGCAGACGATAACCTCTCTAGGTTTTAGAGTCATGTTAATAATATGTCATTCACAAATAAAGAAACTCTTCTCATTTATCTCTTTATACTGTACTTTGCACTATCTGCTAATCTTTTCCAACTACACTTTCTTTTGCCAAGAAAATTACTTTTAAGTTTGCGCGACATATTCGAGCTACATTGTTTTCTACTAGTTTTTGAAGAAAAACTAGTGGAACCATGTTCCTGGCATTTAACTCAGTAAAAGTTTTTACCGAGGTCTTTATCAAGGATAAACCTTTGAAGACTTACTGTGATTTTGTTTGGGGTGAATGAAGAAACTGAGTTACAGAAAAGCTCGTTTACTGTTTGGGGTTAATAAACTGAGTAAGTTAAGTTGTGGGTTTGGTTCGGGATTTACTGAGCAATGAGGGAAAGGCGCCGTTCGTTGTGTTTCAGGCCTTTTTTTGGATTCCGTGTGAAAATACTTAGAGCTTATTAGTATTGCCATTCAACGTCGCAATGCTGCCAGTCTTCTGGGCACGTTTCCGGATGACAGCAATATGGAGGAGTATTTAACGCCTAAGCGTCCTGTTGTTTATTTACCATTTTCATTGTAAATCATCATCATCAGCCTATTAATGTTCTCACTGCTGGGACACTGGCCTCCTCTCTATGAGAGGGAATGTGCTATAATCCACCACGCGGGCTCAGTGCGGGTTGGTAGATGTCACATGTCTTCGTATTTTTTGGTTCTAGGACATGCCGGTTTCCTCACGATGTTTTCCTTCACCGTTTTGAGAGAAGCGGTGATGAAATAAATGTAATAAAGTGCGCGGCACGCGGGGCGCTGCTAACCCCGTGTTTATAATGCTGTGGCGAGTAAGCGACTGAGTGAACTGCAGCCGGCTGACAGCAGTTGAATGGAGAACAGAATTTGTTCACGCTGTCTTCTCTGTAAGTAGTAGTAATAGCTCAATGTTGGCAAGGGTAGAATCTGGTCGACACTAACATAATTTAGAGTAAATATTGCCCAAAACAATAGATAGTCCTGTGGATTTAGTTGGGCTATACATGACGAAAAGTAAGCAATATTAAAGTATTTGAAAATAGCAGTGATAGCCTAGTTAGTGGTTTGACCGTCGAACTGCCAAGTCATAAGTCTCAAGTTCGAACCCAAGGCACGCACCTCTAATATTCATATTATCACTTGCTTCGGTGAATGGAAACATCGTGACGAACCCAGCATGCCTGAGAGATATTTCTTGACGGCATGTAAAGCCAAGTCAGAGGCTCGGAGTGGCATAAAAACTCTGACACCAGGTTACACTTACCACACGATAAAGAAAGAACACTTTGAAAAATAACAAGAATTTCAAAATATTCTAAGTCTCAAAAGATTCCTCACTCATGAGTAATGTCAAACCGTGAAATGCAAAAACTAGATTGAAATAAGTATGTATTTACAAACAAAAAGTATATATGTAGTTTATCAACTATCTGGTGTTCACGACACCCCAGTACTAACTGGGTTGTGGAGATCAGATAGGCAGTCGCTCCATGTAAAATACTGGTATTCAGCTGCATCCGGTAAAACTGGAAGCCGACCCCAACACAGTTGGGAAAAGGCTAGGCAAATGATATAAAAATATTCATCGTCTGCCTAGCCTCTTCCATGTTGGGGTCGGCTTCTAGTCCAACCGGATGCAGCTGAATACCAGTATTTTACATGGAGCGACTGCCTATTTGACCTCCACAACCCAGTCAGTACAGGGTAATACGATACCCCTTGATAAGACTGGTTGTCAGACTTTCGAGCCACTGACTACCTGTAACGAGTGTCAAAAATCTACAATTAACAGCCGGGACCGACGGCTTAGCGTGCTTTCCGAGGCACGGAGGAAACTAGGTATGTAATGGGTGGTCACCCATCCACAGATTTACCTAAGCAAGCGCGGCTTAACCTGAAGATTGATCCGAGCTGTAGTAATGGTTGCTTCCACAGACTAGCAACTCAAAACAGTACTCACTCATCTTAATTGTTTTTTTTTTTCTGTTTAATCTAATTTGTATGTCTGTAACGACAAAACATAGCAAGAGCTTCCACTATTTATAAGATCCTTAATATTTATACCTATGTTTAACAAATAAATGATTCTGATTCTGACACTTTACATGATCTGATTTTTTGTACCTCTTCCAACTTCACTTCTTATCATGTTCCTGCGCTTCTTACATGTTACTTGGGGTCGGCGCAACACGTTGTTTTTCTTCCATTCTCGTCTGTCAACCGTCACTATCATTCAGTCCTTTATCATTCATTCATATCATTCCTCACACAATCCATCCATCGTTTTCTTTGGTATTTCCTCTCCCATCCTATTCATTACAAACCAACTTCACTTCTCACAGACCAAAAATGCAACAAACCAATATTTCGTCCATTAACGTTTCACAAACACATTCTTCGTTCAATTTCCGAAATATGCGCAATAAATTCAATTCCAGACTGAATTTATTGGATACAGTAAAAATAATTCAAGTCGTTCACACGAAAATACTGGCAAATATTTTTAAATCGTGTTGTGAAGAAATATGGGTAACAAGTAAAAATGTGAGCCTATTATAGGGGAAGCTGGGTTGTAAATCAGGGATGTTTATGGCTTTAAATCTTGGGACACGGCTATTTTACCTTTAGCTGACGTGACAATGTTGCGTGGGATTGCGTCATATTTGGCCCAAGGGTTATACAAAAGTCGGTAAATAAGACTGGGGTGTTTGTCAAAGGGATTGCTAGCAATATTTCCTTTGTAAGGTGAACAAGAGATGTAAAATACATACAGTAAGAACTTTGAATAGAAAACGATTTTGACAATATATACTTAGGGATGATTTCCACCAAACGGCTCGCATCGCATCGGATCAGAACGGAATTTACAATCTTTAAACGGTATTAAATCGTGTACACAGTATTCTTCTTCTTAGCGTGTCGATGGCAATCTAAATTGTGTCGGCCCAGAATTGAGCGACTAGTTTGGTGCTTTCGGTAGCGTCCATCAGTTCCTATAGTAAACAAAAATCATGTACATAGTATTCTTCTTCTTAGCGTGTCGATAGCAATCTAAATTGTGTAGGCCCAGAATTGAGCGACTAGTTTAGCACTTTCCGTAACGTCCATCAATTCCTATAATGAACGGAAATCATGTACACAGTATTCTTCTTCTTAGCGTGTCGATGGCAATCTAAATTGTGTAGGCCCAGAATTGAGCGACTAGTTTGGCGCTTTCCGTAGCGTCCATCAGTTCCTATAGTGAACAAACAACAGGACACGCAGGACAGGATATTAAGTGCCCCATCGTTTGTGGAACAGCACCACATTTACACTCCAGCACCCCTAGCCGAGTTGACAATCTACAATCGTTAACGCTAGTAGAAAACTATTCAAATGAATGGGAATGACATCATATCAACGTTAAATCACGTGATCAACACAAACGAATAGAAAATTCGTAGACAAGTTTACATCGTTCAAAATGATAGAATAGAATGTTATCGTTTCTACAATGTTGATCGCTAAACTCTTTGGTAGGAACGCTCACCATAGACTAAAGTGTAGGTTTTTTGTTCAGACATTAGAGAACGAGCGATCGACTCAGTCGTGTCAACTTGGCTACCAATTTAGCGCTTTCTACAATCGCTTACGAGGCGTTTACGATTGTAGAAAGAGAATCGATACGAAACGTTTGTAACTTGGCTAGGCCTGCAGGGCAGATTCATTAATGAATCTCCACCTAAGCAGGTTTTCCATTTTGCGGCCAACCTGGGTCCCGAGTCTATTTAAAGACTTCCAGGTCAGCCATGGCAACTCATGTCCAGGTGGGAGATTTTCAGCAGGTGGAACGAATAGGATTGGTAAGGGCCACAACTTTAGTCTTTCCGTGGAGCACTCGTCATTTAAAGTTTATATCACCAAGCCGCGCACAGCAGCTTGACCGCTGCGTATGCTGCGACGCGCGATCGGCTATCAGTAATATAATAATAATAATATATCGACTATCAGTAGGTTCGGTAAGAATGAAACTATTTGACTAGGTGCAGAAACTGATACGTTCGCAAGTAATGTACGGCGCCAATCGTATGCGTCGACATCCTGTCGCACGTGATCGACTGTCGCCGCATCCTGTCGTATCCTTTCCGATCCGATGCGATACGAGCCGTTTGGTGGAAATCATCATTTACTTTCACATAGAAAATTTGGTAGAAAACTGATAAAAGGAGCCCAGGAGTTCTACATTCATGTTCATAATTTATAGGCATAGGTTGAAACAGGCAGAAAAATTAGCTCTCAGCTTAGCTTAGTTCAAATTGTGTTCACTAATCATATTTTCATAGTTTTACTTGTTTTTTCTAAGTAAAATTGTGGTTGTTTTAAACAATTAAATTTAAATGCTATAGGATAATTGCATTTTCGTATAAAAATCTATGTATTTACCTACGTTACACAGTGCGCTTGTGCTACAGCCAACAGTCAGGGGCAAAACCAGTTTCGTACCTCATTTTATCAACTTGTGTTTTCCTTTTCACGTATTTTCGAGATCAACCCGAAGAGGTTACACTGATAATAATCTAAAATGGCGGTCTAGTACCCCATTTCCACCAAACATGTGTGTACGTTTTGTACCCATTCGCGTTAAGGGTGTTCATTTTCTCGATACGCAAGATAAAATTTCCATACTGAGTTGGAATTTTTGATCAAAACATTCAAAAGAAATAAGTAGATCACAATGGTTAAACCAGAAGGTTAGACGTCGGAAACAATTCTTTAGCAACGTTATTTTGCAATTATGATTAGAATGTATAAAACGTATACTTAAGTAAGTCAAGTTCAAGACATTAAACTCACAGAAAAGTTTTGACTTCGCAAATTTTGCTGCATAAGTAGGATAAAATTATGAAGACTTTGAGGACTTTGTTTTAGCCCTCGTTGGAGTTAATATTGTTATGAAAGATAAAGCCACTGCAATTATAGAAAACTTAGAAATCGTTTCTAAGCTTATCAGACCGGAAAACGATGAAAAAGAGATAATTCTTTATTCCTTCCTCATCACTGTCAAGAATTACAATGATCTTTATTTTTCTTATCATAATATGGTTCCTATTGGGCTACTGCTATCAAAAATAATACAACTGTGAAGATTAGGACAGGAAAATAAACAAAAGAGAAACGCCAAAATTCAAACAAACAGATGATATCAAAAACAAAATGGCGGCACATTCAAAGCCAACGATGACAAGTCTTAACTTCTCAAGAGAAGACAATACAGACCCCTTGCAATAAGTCACTATAGTAATTCAATTACCGGACATCAAAGGCCAAAATGGAGGAAAGGGTCCCTTAGATTCCATTAGTGCTCTCCGCTAGTTAATTTCAACATTAGATAGGGACACAAAGAGGTCTCAGGAATTGTTCAAAGCGCTGATAATGACGAGGAAACAAAGGTTTTGTCAGAGGCTGTAATGGAGTGAAACTAAGGATGTAGAAACACAGTGGTGCTTATTACGAAGTGGACTATCATCATCTGCTTAGCCTTTTCCCAACTATGTTGAGGTCAGCTTCCAGTCGTACCAGATGCTACTGCCAGTATTTTACATGTAATGACTGACTTTTTTTCGTCTGGTTATCCTCAATGGATGTCCTCCACCATGGGGCCGGTGGAGGAGTCTGTCAGACTCCTACTGAATAAAACCACACGGGATTCCTCCTCGTCACTTCTGGCTGGGGTGCGGGTACACAATTGTATTGTTCACAATCACCCCAGTGCCGGTTTGCTTGCGACAAACCTCGTCTCAGGTAAAGGGGAGTAGTAAGCTGGTCCTTGCCTTGACCAAACGACTGCCAACTGTCCACTGGCCACAGCCACTGGGTTATACGATATTCACTGATAAGATAGGTCATACGGGCTTCTGACGGCCCATAACTACTGTTAATTTAACTTCTATGAATGACCGGAACTCGGTTAGTTATTGATGGTCATCCATCAACAGAACGATCTTGACAAACGTTGCTTAACTTAGCTTAACCTTGTAGAGTGATCAATGCAGCTATTAATTCCAAACCAAAATATGACGTATGGTAAATGCAATGAACACATTCTGATGCATAGTATCTCGCTACATAACTAATTAATCAGCGTTTGCTCACGGTTTCGCTTCCGTTATGAACGGAAATTAACCCACGGGAACGTTTTAAATGTAGCTTATGACACTCGGTAATAATGACGTAGCTTTCTGTTAGTGAAAGAATTTTCTAACAGCCGTTTTCTATATCTATCTATCTGATTCTATAAACAAAGTTAGCTTGAAATATCCTATCGCGTCATCTACCTGTTACTTGAATCATAGAAAAATCAAAGAAAGCTTTTCTGTGACGTTTTGTTTCTAACGGTCCGTAAGCTAAATGTCAAACAGACAGAGATAGCAACTTTCCGTTACCTGTTAGTTAATAATTGAAAATGGCCGAAAATCGAATCAGTGGTTCAAAAGATTATCCCTTACGTACAAACTTACAATCTAATTTAACCTCTTTATAATATTAAGCATAAGCTAACTCGGGAACCAAGGGAAGCTCCCAGGTGTGTGGTTTCGGTTTTATATTGTCCTTATTACAGGAGGGATAGGAATGAGAGAGGATTGATAATGCAGAGATCGATGAGTTGGAGGAGGAATAGTTTCTCGCGAAATCGATCTTGATAGTTTTCCTATTTATGTTAGGTCTGGTAACCTAGTAAAATAATAAAGAATTATTGCTTTTACGCTATTATTGATGCAACGGGAATATGCATACATTTTCTTTTATTATTTCGATACGGAATGTTAAAGTAATATGAAAATAATGACAAAAACCGAAAACAAGACATAAATTGGCCAAACAACACTAAAATTTATAACCATTTAAACTTTTGTTTCTATCTCTTTTTAGATAAACGGAATTTAGTATGGATTTTGTACTTCGATGCAGCAAATGACGTCATTCGCTGTATCGGGTCTCTCTGTCTAATCAGCAGTTTCAAATGCTTATAACTTAGTATTTTTTATAGATATTAAAAAAAAATAATTTCACTTGGCTATTTCTGATGATAATATGGTTTGTATATAGTGATAAAAAAAATCATGCATATAACAACAAAATAACTTCGTTCTAATAGGGTTATTAGAACGAAGTTATTTTGTGTTATGACCTGTAAGGTGTATTGACTTTGAAAAAGAGGTTCTGCCATGTCAGTACTGTTTAATGGTTCCAAAAGCATGTGTGGAAGCAGATCTAGTAAAACAGGTAGGTATCACGTATGTACTTACGTAATTCTTGCAATGGAAACAATACAAGATGTACACGGCCCCTTCAAGAAGCCGTCAACCAAACATTCTGTACATCAAACTAAGTACCTAACTCTACGCAAAATCTATTGCTGGGAAACGACTTTTTTTTTCGATGAAAATTCATGTTTTACGGTAGGACTTAATATTACGAGTTAAAAATATTGTGCTGATAGAGGCATTGATTAGTAAAGGGTCATGGCGGAATTAACAGTAAAGTAAGAATGTTCAAAACTTGCGTTTCCAAAAAATCATGTGAAAATGTTAGACTTTGACCTTCAATAGCTTTGTAACTGCCAGAACAAAACAAAGATCGCAATGACGGGAAGAACAAGTAACTTTCAGCTTCGTTAAACTTATGATATTGAGTTCCTTATCCAAATAGTTAGATCAGCAGCGACATCTATGACATAAAGATCAGAACTAATAAACCTGCAACGTGCAATCAAAGTTACCCGCGAGATAAGGATATACATAATACAAGAACCCGACAAAAACTGTTGGGCAGTTAGCTCACCATACGCGTCACCCTGAATGTGGATCATTTCACACTGTTCCTCTTATTCCTAAAATAATACCTTGGGATCATCAATCATTCCTTTTAACATGATTATTTCATACCCTCGAACGGAAAACTAATATCAATCAGTGCTCTTTTACAGGTAAAAATTGTTGAAATGATACAACTTTCATCCAATACATGACTTCAAAAATGAGTACGTAACGTCCTACTTATTCCTTTATACCGTAAGACACTTAAAAGTTACTTGAAAGAAGAACATAATATGAAACAGCAATATATCATATTTTCATGTTCATGTTTAGCCTGACCTTTATTGAACGCAGTGGAAATGCAGCATTTGTTTGTCATTGAAATAGGAAATGGCAGATTTGAGTAGCTTGGTTATTTACTGCTTTTAACCGATTTCTAAAATAGAGGTGGTTATGTATTCCACCAGCATCTTTATTTTTTAAGTCGCCGGCTAAAACGTCAACGAAACAAACAACAGAATTCCGAATGCCAGAGTAATTAATGAACTCGTCCCACATGCCCATTGAAGCCAGGATATTTTACACTTTTTTGTATTTTTTTTGGAAGTTGGTTTTTTTTTTTGCAGTTTTTTTTTTTAGTTTAATGTAGAAACAAAGGGTTTACCTATAGCATTGATTTATTTATTTCCCTTTAACCTTAAATCACTCTATTACTTTTCACGATCAACTTTTTGCATTCGCCGTGATTTATATTTTTTCTAGTGTAGTTACATTTTTGATGTGATGGTAATCTAAATGTTTTGAAGATTTTCTCAAGATAAACATAAATTAAAAATATTTAAAAAAATCTTAAGGTTCTTAAGACCCGCGAAATGCAAATTTTGTTAAGTTTAATCAATTTGCGGTTCAGTGTCTGGCTTTATATTGAATAAAAAATGATTCCCGCCGTTTTTTTGTTGTTTAAAAACAGAATCTTGGCTATTTATCTTGGGTGGTGACCCGTTGCCCGTAACACGCCAATGGCTATTCAAATAAAATAAAGCTCAGAAACCCAAACCGACCATTAACTACATAGAAAAAGCTTTTCTATTTACCTTTTGTATTCCGTGCGACTAAATCTTCTCGATACACCGACGTAATCTCTTAGTAATTAAGGGTATAGTGAGGTTATAGTGTCCGAGGGAACAGTAGCCAGGTGTACACCCTATAGAAGGTTTGGGATCAATATAGAAGCCGGAAAAGCAATTAATTCTGTAAAGGTAGCTGTATGTTGTGCCTTTCATTGTAATCTTGTAAACGAAGGGATACATTTGTAAATATTTGATGTTTTGTTTGCTTTGGTTGGTGAAGGTAAGTTGTTTAATGAAAATACAAGGGACTTAAGAGCGGCCAACCCGCCATACTTTTCGCGAGAATTTTGACTATAGCTCGTGCGTGATTATGCCGTTGTTAGAACTAATAGGTATCTTGTGGACTATATCTTGGCTTCTATCGAAGCAGAAAATAAAAAATTGTAGAAACTAATTCAGTATAAGCCTCCAAAAATTGCTGTTTTGCACAACTTTTACCTAAACTTTGGCCGTTCATAATGTACTTATCAATTGTAAAAGTAAAGAAAGCATCCTTGTAAATGTAGTGGAGATTCTAAATAACAAATATTTATTTCACATACTTGTAAGACTAATTCAAAAACACGTATTTCCTGGAACAAGTTTTATAAATTTTCGAACAATATTTTTCGTTCAATGTCCTCGCGTTAGGCGGTATGAGGTACGCGGGAGGCAAGTAGTGCAGATTCGGGGCTAGGTAAGACAGAATCTGGATCTGGATGTAACAACAAGCTTTTCGACCATGCTTGCATTGACGAAAGGCGGGCCGGGAAGGGCCCTCTTAAGCACAACTGGAGAAATGTGGGTGTGCTACAGAACTATAGGTAAACTGCTGTCTATCCCTTCGGGGATTAAAGGCGTGATGTTATGTTAACAGGCTGTTGACACTGGTAAATTGACATATTTTCTTTATATAGATTAGCTGTTTATAACAGCTGTTAACCTAAGTAAAGTCAATTTCCATATTTATGAAGTCTCATGATTTGAGAACGGTTGGACTGCTCGGCCGATTTGGCTGTTTTTATGTGTATTTTTTTGTATGTTTTTTTTTTTGGAAAATTCACCTGAAAATACCGCAAGGATGGTTTTTTTAAAGAGGTTGTTATCAATTCGTCTGTTTTTTTTGTGTATGTTCAATGATATCTTTGCCAATTTTGAACCGATTTTGATGGTTCTTTTTTTTTGTTGTATGCCTATCTCAATTAAAAAAATGTAGTACCTGTGCGAAGCCGCGGCAGATAACTCGTTTGAGATAAAGTTACCCAGACACTAATACAATGTCACCGACTTCACTATTTTTTTCAAAACAGTGGAATTTAATTCACAATGGAACCAAAAATACGCTTTTGGGTGCTTGATTGTCAGCGTATGAATGTCATCCATAAATTCACGGTTTACCATATCTTCTGTAAACAAAACATTTTCTTTCAATAGTAATATTGCAAAGGATCGATGGGATACCAACAGGAGGACTAGATAAGAGGACAACCTAAAGAAAATCGTGGGGAAGACTTGGAAGAGTTATTTTAATTTAAATGAGTGTTCCTTGTCCATAGAGATCTACGCTTTGGAATGTGCAACTACAGTACTTTCACAGCATGCCATAAGGTTGTATGTAGCTTCATTTAATTATTTTTTTACCATTATATGCCTGTAATTGGTATATTTAAAATAAATGCTTGTAGTTTTGCTTTCACACTCATGTACCAGGAAAGCATGGCGCAAAAGGGAGAATATTATGCTGATCAGTGGGTGAACCGGGTGATACTGATCAGTAGCTAACATAATAATTCTGTTAATGATTATGGTAGTATGAAGCTTACCCATAATTTTGTTCTGCTTGGTACAATTCCCTCTAGCATCGTTTTCATCCTCCTTATCTTGTTTTGACGTATTGTCAAACCTATTCATTTCAGTAACACAGTCACATTCATCACATAATATCTAAATATCAACATATTTTGGTAATTTGTTTTTCACTTTGAAATGTTTCAGTTTCGTGATCATGGTTGAGTTCAAAATGGTCTTTTAAGTTTCATAATTGCGTCTATTGTCACCTACTTTATGCTTAGTTGTTTCTTTTAACTTCACACACACACTCACTTTGTCATTTGAGTTACTCACAGTATTATTATAAAGTTTAGTTTTATTAACTAGTCTACGCACTTGTCACCTACAACCACATTTTATGTCATAAATTATTATATTGTCACCTATTATTATTTACACTCAAAATTATTATTTAAAACTGTAAAGAATCTAAGAACTGTCTTTTATCCAAGTTCCTAATGCTTCAAGATCGTCACCAACTTTAAGCACGTAATTGACAATCGTAAAATTGGCGGCAAATTCTGTGAAGGCCAGCGCGACCGCCCCCGATGACGCGTCGGAATCTACTGAGGCGGCCACGCGAAATTCAAAGCGGGAGCCGTTCATTACAGGCTTTATGTCATCCCCAGGTTTTTTTGATGCTGGCTGAATGTTTATGCCGCCTTTGCCAATTTTTGCGCTGGCTGGAATATTTTTCTTTTTATTCCTGACTTTGAAATGTCGTGTTCGAAATTCGAAGCGATTTAGTTATAAGTATGGATTACTAGTCCTGTCATTTTCATTTTACCTCTGATTTTGCAGTACTGTGACCTATACAGGGTGTAAAAGACCTCATCACGAAGCCGTCAACCAAGCATTCTGTACATCAAACTAAGTAATTTTACGCAAAAATTATTGCTGGGAAAAGACTTTTTTCTGTTGGGGTGAAAAATCATGTTTTGTGGTAGAACTCAATGTAAAACACTCAAAACATTGTGCTGATGGATGAATTGAATAGTACGGGGGTCGTGGAGGTGTTTAAAGTAAAAATCTTACATTAAAAACTCGTATTAAAAAAAAAACTTGTCAAAAAGTTGGAACTTTGACCCCCAATATCTCCGTAACTAGAAGATTCCCAGGTATGATGTAGAACAAACAAAATATCGCAATTACGGAGAGGACAAGTGCGTTTCGGTTTCGTTAAAAGGTGTTTAACACCCTTTATTTACGTTGTTCATCATCTCATCCCGATCTCATCTGCCCAGCCTTTTCCCAACTATGTTGGGGTCGGCTTCCAGTCTAACCGGATGCAGCTGAATACCAGTATTTTACATGGAGCAACTGCCTATCTGACCTCCATAACCCAGTTAGTCCTGGATAATACGATACCCCTTGGTAAGGCTGGTTGTCAAATTTTTTGGGCCACTGACTACCTGTAACGACTGTCAAAGATCTACAAATGACAACCGGGACCAACGGTTTTGCGTGCTTTCCGAGGCACGGAGGGAACTCGGTATGTAATGGGTGGTCACCCATCCACAGACCAACCTAGGCAAGCACGGCTTAACCTAAAGGTCAACCCGAGCGGCTGCTATTATCTAGCCACGAGCTCCTCATATTTACGTTGATAAAATTTTTAATTTAGACTTAGAGGTATACTGTAAAATAACTTTGAACGACAGCGCCGTACTGTGAGAACTTCTTAAATTAATATTAATACTATGTTAATTTATTTATCTGAGCTTAATGCTAGCTAATGGCAATAAATGTGAAATTAATATTAACGATGTACTTATCATGAGTATCAAAGAATTTCGTATTATAGTTTTGCTGAATAATGTATCAATTTATATGCATGAATTCGGTTTATGTATGTATGTAGCAGAAAGTTGCGTGAAATATTTCCATTTTAACATAAATAACGAAGTAACTTATGTATATTCATAGCCGTTTATAAATTACTTTGGAAAGAAAAAGGTCTGTTCTTGACAAAAAGAATACACAATCAAAAAGTTAATAAGTTATTTATAACTTCCTTATTTACACTGAAATCAAGATTCTCTGTTCAGGATTAAATTTCAAAAGGCTCTCTTAGTCAAAGCAGGTAGATTCAAAAGGAATTGTTCCCAACTCCACTTTAGCGCTTTGAGAAACATTAAACCGTTCGTATTGTATTTCCTTAAAGGCTTATCAAAGGAGGTTTTAATTCAAAACTTGACAGCTCCTTACCACAGAGCTTAAGGCCCTTCTAACCCTAAAATTAGCAACCCTATTCGTGGTGGTTCAAACTTCGTTTGAAATACTGTTAGAATAAAGTTCTAATTAGCTTGCACTACAAAGCGGTTGTTACGTCAATCACTGCGGCCGACTAGTGCGAAATGAGTGTTTTTATGCGATTTACAAAAAATCTATTGATTGGACTAAAAAAATAAAACACATAAAACCTGCTTTATAGTTAGTTCAGTTAGTATGCAAAGTTTCATGATCTAATTTGAAGTACTTTTTGAATACCAGCGGTTTATTGTTCGATTTGGAGGTAACTTTGGATTTTTTTTCTATCAAAAAAAGTTTATGGAATCGTGTTTTCGTCACACATAGTACCTAGCATTAATCCTCAACTTTACCATATATTTATTTCAAAATTAATGCTGCAGTATTTTAGGCGTAACGGAGGATCATGCTAAGCCATTTGAGGCATGCCCTTAAATCTCAAAACTGCATTTTCGAGGAACGTTGTTTGAAATGCTCTCACGCTTGGCCGAATTAACGAATTTTCGGGAATGTCGCATGTATGCGTACACACGAGAGAAGGAAGGGAATGGGCGGTTTTATTTCGTGTCGAAAATTGCGCGAATGGTACCTACTGAATAAGACGTAAAATTATTCCCAGCCAATTTAGAAGTTGAATCAAATACGAGAATGTAACTTCAAAAAGAGTGTTGCTCTTTCCATGTCGACGTGATATCGCGACGACACATTCTAGGTTAAATTTAATTCTGGAAAAAGTGAAAGAATACCTACTTAATCTCGTTGAGATTTGTTATGTGATCACCTCTGTGACAATTTCCTGAAGGTACGTGAGTTATGTTTGAAACCACTTAAGAGCTATATTATTTTATCCCTCAAATGGCTTAGCATGATCCTCCGTTATGCCTAAAATACTGCAGCATTAATTTTGAAATAAATGTATGGTAGAGTTGAAAATTAATGCTAGGTACTATGTGTGACGAAAACACGATTCCATAAACTTTTCTCTATAGAAAAAAATCCAAAGTTACCTCCAAATCGAACAATAAACCGCTGGTATTCAAAAAGTACTTCAAATTAGATTATGAAACTTTGCATACTAACTGAACTATCTTAGTCTTACGTGTTTTATTCTTTTAGTCCGATCAATAGATTATTGGAAATCGCAAAAAACTACTTATTTCGCACTATTCGACTGCAGTGACTAACGTAACAACCACTTTGTAGTGCAAGCTGATTAGAACTTTATTCTAACAGTATTTCAAACGAAGTTTGAACCACCACAAATAGAGTTGCTAATTTTAGGGCTAGAAGGGCCTTAAACAACACTATAAACTTGGGTTTTCAATTGAAATAACATCGTTGCTTGAATAAGCGTCATGATGGGACTCCAAGCCGGATTGGGAATAAAACGCATGACAAAAGATCACATAACATCACGACTGTATCCCCAAAGAGTTAGGCATAGGTGTACCATACATTTTAAAGTTCCATGGAATAGGGGATGAGCATATCACCATCAAAAGGGCACAAATCCAGACTCCCGTCTACCAAGAAATTACTGATAGGAAAACCCACTAACACTATGCCCGACCTGTGAATCGAACCCGGGATCTCATCCTCGGCAGTCGTGCTTGAACCCACTACACCAACGTGGCACGTTAATATATCAATATACCTATTGATAATATTATTATCGACTAGCTGACCCGCGCAACTTCGTCTGCGTCACATGAGAGAGAAAGAGAGAGGGTTAGAGAGAGTACACAATTACTTATGCTATCGCGGACTTTTATTGCAACGCTTTAAGAGGAGCTATTCCCCCATACATGATTGTTGCGTAACTTTAACCGTTTAAGCAGCGCTCGCAACGGAAGCTCTCAAAAGAAATACATTTTCCCTGTTTTTGCAACATTTATCATCGATGCTCCTCTCCTTTTAGTTGTAGCTTTCCTCGATAAATGGACTATCCAAGACTAAAAGATTTTTTTAATTCGATCCAATAGTTCCTGTAATTAGCGCGTTCAACCAACCAAACAAACAAACTCTTGAGCTTTAAAATATTAGTACGTAAAGATTCAAGTGGGTAACAATTTAATGCCTTCGATATATTTGCATTACTCGCTAAAATAATCTACTTATGTTTTTCCAAATAAGGGCTTGCCTCGACAGCATTACGTCTTCATCCGCACGATGACAGTCATACTCCAGCTAGGTCGAAAGTTCTCAATATTGGTGCAGAAAATTAGCCCAAACACGATTTTATAATTTTAAATGGGACCAACTTTGAGATATATATCTACGCTTTTCACAAAAAAGGACCATGCATGTCGGACTTCTCTTTAAAAAGTTATGAGTGGTCATACTTAAAAAAAAATACGCGTCGAATTGAGAAGTTGAGAACTTCCTTCTTTTTGTTTCGTCATTTAAAAAACCAAACTTGAGCCAGCTGACACGGGCGACGGTCATTCTAAATCTTAACACCGCGCGTTTCAGAAAATGGAGTGACATGAACAACGCCATCTATCGACTAAGTTGTTAAACTGCTAAATATAATGCACGAAAATTATGCTATGTAAATTTTCAAAGCAGCATCATGTAGCTAATCTAGAGTACCTTATGCTATAATAACTTTTTTTTTAAAGTAGGTCAGGCGATTTAAAAGTTAACTGGTGAGCACATTTTTAGTCATTAGTACCATATTTGTACAATAGATGTCGCTGCATCTTACATTTGATGATTAGTTCTTATTTAACACTTTAAATTCATATAACTTTGGATAGAATTAACCGATTATGATGAAACAATAATAATATATAATAATACCTCAAGATACGCACAACCTTTATGTATAAAAGTTATCTACATTGGCTTTGTAAATTTAACGTGATGCTTGATCATCGAAACAGATAAACAGACAAACAGACAAAAATTCCAAAAATGCTGGAAATGAGTTCTGTTGGTTATCCCTTCACACCCTGGCAATTTTTTTTCGAAATATTTTCGATGTACAAAAACGATTTTTCTACAGATTTATTATATGTATAGATATTATTATTGATATTGAAAAGTGTTCGATTAACTGATAATATAATTAGGTACCCCTAAATTATATTATCAGTTATTCGAAAACTTTTCATTTGTCTATTTCCGTTTTTAAATCGCGGCTGTATACTTCAAACAAGAATTTGTATTTTGTATACTACAATTTAAAAACCTGAGAAAAAACACGTACGAATTAAATTCGGGGTTTAAAAGGTAAAAAAAAAATTGGAAGTCGGTTAAAATGTATTCTACATTACTCGGGCCATAATAACGAATCGATCGACACCTTATTCATCAAAATCGGATGAATAGTTTGGGCGCTACGGAGGAACATACGTAAATACAAACATACATACATTCACAAATACATAGACTGCTAAAATCATAACCCTTCCTTTTGGCTTTGCCGTAGTCGAGTAACAAATAACAGTGCTTGTGTAGGTTTATTCCAGGAGTATGTCGTGTAGATCTTTAGTGAATGCTAAAATAATGTTTGGTGTTTACCAAACTGTAGAGTATGACGTAATCAGTGTAGTGCAAAGTGGTGAATTTTAATTAAGTAAATGCTCTCTTGTGAGTGCTTGTTTGTTTGTTGATGTTTGTGATACAGTGCCTCTTTGAAATGTACTGAAGTTACCTACATATTTAAGTATGCTTCTGAAAATGTTATTAACTATGACGTGACCATTTGCCGTGTGGTATCCGGCAGAGTAGAATAGAACCAACCCATTACACTCACGGGTGTCGTTTAAGGCGACTAATGTCTGAGGCAGAACACCTTGCGCCTCCGTAGACTAGAGAATGGGCAGCAGGGTTTTCTGTTAGTCTTTCATCACTGCGATCTCCAATCCGCCTGCCAAGCGTGGAGATTACGGCAAATTCCTCCCATCATGGGAGAGGCTTATATCCAGCAGTGGCACTGCAGTGGACGTTATTTGCTGTTGTAGTAGTGTAGCATGTCGTGTAAAGCTTTAATGAATGCTAAAATAATGTTTGGTGTTTACCAAACTGTAGAGTATGACGTAATCAGTGTAGTGCAAAGTGATGAATTTTAATTAAGTAAATGCTCTCTTGTGAGTGCTTGTTTGTTTGTTGATGTTTGTGATACAGTGCCTCTTTGAAATGTACTGAAGTTAGTACCTACATATTTAAGTATGCTTCTGAAAATGTTATTAACTATGACGTGACCATTTGCCGTGTGGTATCCGGCAGAGTAGAATAGAACCAACCCATTACACTCACGGGTGTCGTTTAAGGCGACTAATGTCTGAGGCAGAACACCTTGCGCCTCCGTAGACTAGAGAATGGGCAGCAGGGTTTTCTGTTAGTCTTTCATCATTGCGATCTCCAATCCGCCTGCCAAGCGTGGAGATTACGGCAAATTCCTCCCATCATGGGAGAGGCTTATATCCAGCAGTGGCACTGCAGTGGACGTTATGTGCTGTTGTAGTAGTGTAGCATGTCGTGTAAAGTTTTAATGAATGCTAAAATAATGTTTGGTGTTTACCAAACTGTAGAGTATGACGTAATCAGTGTAGTGCAAAGTGGTGAATTTTAATTAAGTAAAAGCTCTCTTGTGAGTGCTCGTTTGTTTGTTGATGTTTATGATACAGTGCTTCTTTGAAATGTACTGTTTGTAGTTATAAGTTGGTACATATTTAAGTATGCTTCTGAAAATGTTATTTACTATGACGTGTTCCATTTGAAGTCCTTTTTTGCCTTGGTGAGCATAAAATGTGTGTTACGCGGGGTATTTGAGTAAAACAGGAAACTCAAATGTCTGTATTTCGAAAAATTATGTCTATTATCATAATTATTCTCCGGGGCAACTACAGTACTTTCACAGTTTTTATGTCTTGTGACTGGGACTGTAGCTACATTAAAATTTCATCTTTGTTTCGACAATTCAAAAGTGCCTGTAACTGGCCTACTTGAAATAAATGTTTTGGTGATTTTGATTTTTCCTGCCTTTTTCTTATTTTTTTTGGGGTCGGCGCAGCATGACTTCTGGTCAGTGGGACAGGGTTATCTTCGGTGCTTAAAAAAAAAACAAGAATTTATATTCCTGTGTTGGCTTCCAAAGCTAAATAAAATAAATAAAAATAAGCTTATTGGCACAAAAAGCCTTTGTACACAATAGCATTACATTCCACAAAGGTACATTTAATTTTAGGAAAAGGCTGTACAAATAGTTAAAAACCCTGCCTCCTAAACTAGGGGGACCCTGTGACCTAGGAGTCAGTGTTCTACTGTAACTTCGTGTACAAAATAAATGTTTCATCCACCAAGTTTCTGAACGCACCTTTTTGACGTTTGACAGATGACGATTCAGTTGTCAGTGCGATGACGTTTGCTTGTCAGTGCAATTTTGATTGGGAAGAAATTTTGGTTCCGCGCTGCCTTGTTTTTTGATGCACGCTGTTTTCGTGTAATTATTGATTGAAACTTTGAGTTAATTTTAATCCGATACCATCTTGATCGGTGTTTGATATTTTGTTGATAATTGAGTGAAAATTGAGAGATCTCGCCACTTTAGGTCGTGACCGCGAGTAATTTGTTGGTTATGTAGCCGGCCTTTGTCATTTGGACGCCGGTAACTTCCTAAATTCAGTGCTGGACTATTGTACATCCCCGATTGGGTTAGCAAACCGGGATAAAATTCAGTTGAACATTGGTGAAAAGTGCCACGTGTGTGATCGAAGGTTTGACCAGGGAGACGACGGTACGCGCTGTGGGGCGCCCTTTGGTTACCGTCGAATCTACATGACTTTACATACACAACACAGGCACAGTTACACTTACACCCCACCCAGATACGACGTGACCAGGGGCTACGTCACATCACCAGTACCAACGTGATGGTAAGTGTATCTAATAGGTGTTTTCCCTTGTCGATTGGACAAATATTATTTTGATTAGGGCTCCGCGTAATCGCGGACATCGTGAGTCTATTTGTGCAGTCTCACACAACTGGTAGCAGAGCGTGGTTTTATTGTCAAATTCACCACTTATTGTCGAGTTAAAAGTATTGAGAAGTCCGATTTGTTGCCCGTCTGGACTGGTTGGTTGGCTGGTTACTTGTACCCTTGTAGTTGGTACCGCAATCAGACCTGATCAGAGAAGGTAACCCACGGCGAGACGTAAATCTATCCAAAGTTGCCACAAAGGCCTCCGTCGAGAGGGAGGATACCAGCTCCAAGTGCACTGCCTTAGTTGACAGGCAGACAAATACGCACAAATAAGCCTTGACAATTTTACTATTGCGAAGGGTAGACGTCTTTATCGAAAAGGGACCAGCAAAGTCCGTTCCTACGCCTGCAAAGGGCCTCGCCTCATTGACACGATCAGCAGGCAAGTCTTCCATCTGGGGCTGCATCGTTGGGGCCTTAGTCCGATAGCACGGTATGCAACGGAAGACGATGCTACGAATGGTAGGACGAGCCGACAAAATCCAAAACTCTCGCTGCAGAATGGCCAACAGCGCATTGCAACCGGCATGCGAGTTCTTAATGTGACGATCAGTCACCAACAATTTAATCAAATGGCCCGCCTTGGGCAACAAAAGGGGGTGACGGACCCCATAAGGAAGGCTAGAGTGCCTCAACCGTCCTCCAACACGCAAAAGACCCGTTTCATCCAAAAAGGGGTTCAACTTACTAACGGCTCCCGACAACTTAACTCTACCGGACTTCAAGGTCTCGATCTCCTTCTCAAAGTGTACGGCCTGCACAGAGCGAACCCACAGGAGGAGTGACTCCTGTCGCTCTTGAGGAGAGAGAACCGGTGACAGGCGCTTGTCCCCTGGATTCCTAGCATTGTGACCAAAACGCCTGATCCACGAGGTAACGTTCAACAATTTGTCGAGGGAGCTGTATCGATTCAACAAAATATCAGGATCAAACGGAGGGTCCTTCGTCCCTACAGCGAGCACCTTAAGCCCGGGCAAAGGATCCGACATCAAAACTGGCGTTCGAGGCCAATCATCCTCGGGGCGAGTCAGCCAATCCGGTCCCCACCAAAGGGGGTGCACAATCAGGCGGGGGGCCATGCACCCACGTGAGGCTACGTCGCCGGGGTTCAAGTCTCCAGGCACGTGCCTCCAAATCAAAGGCGTTTCGGAATTCTGTATCTGTGACACTCGGTTCGCCACAAAGACCTCCAAGGAGTGGACGGACGTCTTCAACCAGCACAAAACAATTTGACTGTCCGTCCAGGCGTAAGAATTCCGAATGTTCACAGATCCACCCAAAGTTTGAGCAACGTGATTCAAGAGACCCACAAGAAGCGCCGCCCCTGACAACTCTAGCTTAGGGATGGTCAATGCCGTCCGGAGGGGGGCCACCTTGCTCTTGGCCATGATCAGTGACAACTTCACCTGGCCTGTCGCGCTGACGGTGCGCAGATAAACAACAGCTGCATAACCGTGCGAAGATGCGTCACAAAACCCATGAAGGGTAGCAGTATATTTCCCAGGGGGGAGGATAGTGCGTAGTAACGCGACCTCGTTGACCGCAGGAAGTGCGGATACAAATTGGAGCCAATCTTCCAAAAGGGTTTCCCGAAGTGGCTCATCCCAACCAAGTTCCGCGGTCCAAAGACGCTGGAGAAAACATTTCGCCCAAAACAATACCGGGCATATCCAACCATTCGGGTCAAAGGTTCTCGCGACAGTAGACAATACCAGTCGTTTAGTCCAAGTGTGTGGTGACTCCAAATCGACATCATACGTAAAGGTGTCTTGGACTGGTCGGTACTGAACGCCGAGAACGGCCAACATAGCAGGGTTGTCAGCATTTTCAAACAAATGAGGATCCTGCTTATGATCCTCTTCCACATCTTCCAACAGTGCTGGCGAGTTGGACACCCACTTACGCAACTCATAGCCAGCGGAATCCAAAATTTGAACCAACTCGTCACGCAACAGGATAGCTTCCTCAACCGTGGAAGCCCCAGTGCAGACGTCATCAACATACAAGTCCGTTTTCAAGATGGCGGACGCCCGAGGGAACCTCAAGCGTTCTCGGTCCGCGAGCTCCCAAAGCGAACGAATAGCAACAAAAGGGCTCGATCGAAGGCCGTACGTATTCGTGTTGAGCTCATAAACAACCATGGGGTCCCGGGGATTCTCTCGCCACAGGATCAACTGATAACGTCTGTCATCCCGGTGAATAACCGTTTGCCGAAACATCATTTTGATGTCAGCCACAAAGACTACTTGATGACGACGAAAAGACGTGATGACATCACAAAGGTCCCTCAACAATTTGGGGCCGGAGTGCAAGCAATCATTCAAAGAGACACCAGAGGAAGTCCGCGCAGACCCATCAAACACTGTGCGCAGCTTACCGGTGGATGCCTTGAGGACCGCGTGATGCGGCAGAAAGTAATGCTCAACTGAGCGCCAATCCAAATTTGACACCGACATGTGTCCCAAGTCTGCGTACTCACGCATGAAATCTAAATATTTCTGCCGCAGCACCGGATCCCTGGCCATACGGCGCTCCATCGCCAACAATCTCTTCTCGGCCATAGGTCTGGACTCGCCGAAAGGTGGTCGAACTGCAACAAAAGGCAACCGTGTTACGAGCCGACCGGAACGGAGTCGACCTGTGTTGTTCTGATAGAACAACTCGCACTCCTCATGTTCCGGGTTCAAGCGGGCCACTTGCGGTGGCTCCTCAACCTTCCAAAACCTCTGAACAGCGTCAGAGAGAGCGGAGCCACACGCCAACGCAAAATCAGGCTCAGGTAGAGGGGCAGCCTTCAACACTGGGCCCATCACCGCAAAGCCAAAGATGGTCGAGACAGCCACCAAACCGTTCGGCTGCAAGACTTTCATATTACCCAACAATATTCTCCCTAGTACATCGGAACCCAATATCAAATGAGTTGTATTAGGGGAATCAAACCGGCGGTCAGCCAAATCCAGGCCTGACGTCAACCGGACAATATCAGGCGACAGCTGACGTTGGGGATGATAGCCCAAAATACTCGTCAGAACAATGGCCGAAGGAAAAAACTTAGGGTCCAAACAACTCACATGAGTGAGCCCAAATAAGGTTTGTCCCTCAACAGTCGGGATAGGTGTTTCGCCTATTCCATTAATCGTGCCTGAAAAGGCACGGACATCCAGGCTCACCCGACCCGCTAACCAAGACGACAAAAGGCAACCCTGGGCTCCCGTGTCCAAAATGGCACGGACTACAACAGAGTCCCCCGTGGGTCCCCAGACCCCGACCGATGCCGTTGGCAACAAAACCGTGTCGATCTTGGGAGGTACGTTAGCGGGACAGGCGCCAATTTCCTAGTAATGCCTGGGCGGCGACCGATCGCCGCATCCAGGCTGGGGTCTATCCCGATGAGGATAGTAGTCAAACTCCTCATCCGCGCGATGTCCCGAGCCGCGCGCCATCGCTGGAGGGGCATATCCCACTTGACGCCTGAGTGGCGGGGAGCGCGTCTCCAAACGGGGACGTTCCGCCAACGGAGGGGAGGGAAGGCGGTGCTGGTCTGGCCAACGTCGCCTACCAGCAGCTGCATACTCGCCTTCACGAGGGGAGGTCAATCGGCGGTCGCGCGGCTCCCGATCAACTGGCGCGGGGGGTGGAGTACGGCGGTCAAAGTTGCGGGCCCCTCCTCGATTCTGAACCGGCGAGCGAGGAGCCCGGTGCTCATCTCCATTATACCCCCCCCTGCGCGAACCCCCATCAGAGGCTGGTCTGTCAGAGCGGTTCGCGTTGGCGCACAAAACTTCAAGATGTGAGCCCCTACAAATTGAACAAGGGCGGGGGTTGGGGCAATCCCGATGAAAATGATTCCCCAAACAAGAAAAGCACAGACGGCGTGCATTGGCAACTCGGCGGCGGGCACTCACGTGCAAGTCCAAGAAGGCCGCGCAAGTTGGTACGCCATGTCCCGTGGCCTTACAATTGCTGCAAGCAGGATTACTCTGGGTGCCACCAAAACGGGGGGCAGGGCGGCTATCACCAGGCCCGACAGTCCTAGTCCGTCCCTGGGCCCTCGGCCGAGAGGGCGGTTGGCTTAACCCCGTGGCACCACGAGCGTTGTCGAGGAAACGACACTCATCCTCCAAAAATTTGACGAGGTCTTCAAAGGGGGGAAGATGGGTGGCACTATCCCCACCATACTTCTGCTTAAAACGGGACCTCAAATCTGAAGGAAGCCGCTGCAACACCAAGTGCACCAAAAGATAGGACCAATAGTCCACCGGCAACTCCAATCGTTTTAAGGCGTTGGTTGCTGCCAGCAATGGATTCAATAGGTCAGCACGCAATGCTGACATTCTGGTGATGGCCGGCAACCCCAAGATCTGGTCAATATGGACATCAGCCAGGCAACGTTTGTTCTGGTATCGTCGGGATAGAAGTTCCAGAGCAGTGGGATAGGCCGAGTCGGTCACCGGCAAGTGCTGCACCAAGGCTCGAGCCTCACCTCCTAGGGCTGACAACAAATAAGCCAACTTCTGGGCCGGTCGGAGGTCAGAGCGCGAATCAACCAAACTGTCAAACAGGTTCCTGAAGCTTAACCAATGGTCCAAGTGACCGTCAAAATGTGGCAGCTCCAGGGTAGGCAGTCTACCCAAAAGTCCAGGGCCTGCAACAACAGAGGTCTCTGTTTTGACCTGGGCAGGGTCCCGACTCTTCAAAATTTCCCTGGCGCGCATACTTATTATGTCACCCAGGTTCAACATCTGGTCATAATCCGCAACAACCTTATCACGGGCTGCTTGACCCAATGTTTCCAGGTCCAAGTCCAAAATCACTTCATTGAAGCGAGCAAACAAAGTGTCAACCGCACTCAATCTCGCATTCAACTGCTCATACCGGGCAAGCGTGGCCTCTTCCAGGTCTAGACGCTCAGCGGTTGCAGCAGCAGAGGCAAACCATCTTAGCTGTGAGGTCAATCCACTAATGGCTTGGTTTACAGCTTTCAATGAAGCCATTGGGACAAATATCAAATAAACAAATTAAATTCAATTAAATAATCAACAGGAATAATTTTCCCGGACCCAACTACAATTTAAACCAAATAATAAAACTTAGTTTAAATTATTACAAGTTCAAATCCGACCCTGTACAAGCAATACCTTGTTTATACAATAGCAAATTAAAGTACAAACCACAAGAGACACTACATATCATAATATATTATGTCAAACAATCTATGTTTAATTTGAGTCAGGCTGACGGCAACAAATCAGACTTCTCAATACTTTTAACTCGACAATAAGTGGTGAATTTAACAATTAAACCACGCTCTGCTACCAGTTGTGTGAGACTGCACAAACAGACTCACGATGTCCGCGATTACGCGGAGCCCTAATCAAAATAACATTTGTCCAATCGTCAAGTGAAAACAACTATTCAACTATTAGATATAACTTACCCATCACGTTGGAACCGGAGATGTGACGTAGTCCCTGGTCACGTCGTATCTGAGTGGGGTGCAAGTGTAACTGTGCTTGTGTTGTGTTTGTAAGGTCATGTAAGATTCGACGGTTTCAAAGGACGCCCACAGCGCGTAACATCGACTCCCGGATCAAACCTTCAGATCCCACACGTGGCACTTTTCACCAATGTCCAACTGAATTTTATCCCGGTTTACTAACCCAATCGGGGATGCACAATAGTCCAGCACTGAATTTAGGAAATTACCGGCGTCCAAATAACAAAGCCGGCTAGGTACTTAACCAACAAATCACTCGCGGTCATGACCCAAAGTGGCGAGATCTCTCAATTCTCTCAATTATTAACAAAATATCAAACACCGATCACGATGGCATCGGATTAACGTTAACTCAAAGTTTCAATCAATAATTACACGACAGCCGCGTGCATCAAAAAAACAAGGCACGGAGCGACCATTTTTCCAACCAATATTGCACTGACAAGTACACGTCATCGCACTGACAACTGAAACGTAATCTGTATCTGTCAAACGTCAAAAGGTGCGTTCAGAAACTTGGTGAATGAAACATCAGTTGTTTGGACCCTAAGTTTTTTCCTTCGGCTATTGTTCTGACGAGTAATTTTGGCTGTCACCCCCAACGTCAGCTGTCGCCTGATATTGTCCGGTTGACGTCAGGCCTGGGTTTGGCTGACCGCCGGTTTGATTCCCCTAATACAACTCATTTGATATTGGGTTCCGATGTACTAGGGAGAATATTGTTGGGTAATATGAAAGTCTTGCAGCCGAACGGTTTGGTGGCTGTCTCGACCATCTTTGGCTTTGCGGTGATGGGCCCAGTGTTGAAGGCTCCCCCTCCACCTGAGCCTGATTTTGCGTTGGCGTGTGGCTCCGCTCTCTCTGACGCTGTTCAGAGGTTTTGGGAGGTTGAGGAGCCACCGCAAGTGGCCCGCTTGAACCCGGAACATGAGGTGTGCGAGTTGTTCTATCAGAACAACACAGGTCGACTCCGTTCCGGTCGGCTCGTAACACGGTTGCCTTTTGTTGCAGTTCGACCACCTCTCGGCGAGTCCAGACCTATGGCCGAGAAGAGATTGTTGGCGATGGAGCGCCGTATGGCCAGGGATCCGGTGCTGCGGCAGAAATATTTAGATTTCATGCGTGAGTACGCAGACTTGGGACACATGTCGGTGTCAAATTTGGATTGGCGCTCAGTTGAGCATTACTTTCTGCCGCATCACGCGGTCCTCAAGGCATCCACCGGTAAGCTGCGCACAGTGTTTGATGGGTCCGCGCGGACTTCCTCTGGTGTCTCTTTGAATGATTGCTTGCACTCCGGCCCCAAATTGTTGAGGGACCTTTGTGATGTCATCACGTCTTTTCGTCGTCATCAAGTAGTCTTTGTGGCTGACATCAAAATGATGTTCCGACAAACGGTCATTCACCGGGATGACAGACGTTATCAGTTGATCCTGTGGCGAGAGAATCCCTGGGACCCCATGGTTGTTTATGAGCTCAACACGAATACGTACGGCCTTCGATCGAGCCCTTTTGTTGCTATTCGTTCGCTTTGGGAGCTCGCGGACCGAGAACGCTTGAAGTTCCCTCGGGCGTCCGCCATCTTGAAAACGGACTTGTATGTTGATGACGTCTGCACTGGGGCTTCCACGGTTGAGGAAGCTATCCTGTTGCGTGACGAGTTGGTTCAAATTTTGGATTCCGCTGGCTATGAGTTGCGTAAGTGGGTGTCCAACTCGCCAGCACTGTTGGAAGATGTGGAAGAGGATCATAAGCAGGATCCTCATTTGTTTGAAAATGCTGACAACCCTGCTATGTTGGCCGTTCTCGGCGTTCAGTACCGACCAGTCCAAGACACCTTTACGTATGATGTCGATTTGGAGTCACCACACACTTGGACTAAACGACTGGTATTGTCTACTGTCGCGAGAACCTTTGACCCGAATGGTTGGATATGCCCGGTATTGTTTTGGGCGAAATGTTTTCTCCAGCACCTTTGGACCGCGGAACTTGGTTGGAATGAGCCACTTCGGGAAACCCTTTTGGAAGATTGGCTCCAATTTGTATCCGCACTTCCTGCGGTCAACGAGGTCGCGTTACCACGCGCTATCCTCCCCCCTGGGAACTATACTGCTACCCTTCATGGGTTTTGTGACGCATCTTCGCACGGTTATGCAGCTGTTGTTTATCTGCGCACCGTCAGCGCGACAGGCCAGGTGAAGTTGTCACTGATCATGGCCAAGAGCAAGGTGGCCCCCCTCCGGACGGCATTGACCATCCCTAAGCTAGAGTTGTCAGGGGCGGCGCTTCTTGTGCGTCTTTTGAATCACGTTGCTCAAACTTTAGGTGGATCTGTGAACATTCGGAATTCTTACGCCTGGACGGACAGTCAAATTGTTTTGTGTTGGTTGAAGACGTCCGTCCACTCCTTGGAGGTCTTTGTTGCGAACCGAGTGTCACAGATACAAAATTCCGAAACGCCTTTGATTTGGAGGCACGTGCCTGGAGACTTGAACCCCGGCGACGTGGCCTCACGTGGGTGCATGGCCCCCCGCCTGATTGTGCACCCCCTTTGGTGGGGACCGGATTGGCTGACTCGCCCCGAGGATGATTGGCCTCGAACGCCAGTTTTGATGTCGGATCCTTTGCCCGGGCTTAAGGTGCTCGCTGTTGGGACGAAGGACCCTCCGTTTGATCCTGATATGTTGTTGAATCGATACAGCTCCCTCGACAAATTGTTGAACGTTACCTCGTGGATCAGGCGTTTTGGTCACAATGCTAGGAATCCAGGGGACAAGCGCCTGTCACCGGTTCTCTCTCCTCAAGAGCGACAGGAGTCACTCCTCCTGTGGGTTCGCTCTGTGCAGGCCGTACACTTTGAGAAGGAGATCGAGACCTTGAAGTCCGGTAGAGTTAAGTTGTCAGGAGCCGTTAGTAAGTTGAACCCCTTTTTGGATGAAACGGGTCTTTTGCGTGTTGGAGGACGGTTGAGGCACTCTAGCCTTCCTTATGGGGTCCGTCACCCCCTTTTGTTACCCAAGGCGGGCCATTTGATTAAATTGTTGGTGACTGATCGTCACATTAAGAACTCGCATGCCGGTTGCAATGCGCTGTTGGCCATTCTGCAGCGAGAGTTTTGGATTTTGTCGGCTCGTCCTACCATTCGTAGCATCGTATTCCGTTGCATACCGTGCTATCGGACTAAGGCCCCAACGATGCAGCCCCAGATGGGAGACTTGCCTGCTGATCGTGTCAATGAGGCGAGGCCCTTTGCAACGGGAACGGACTTTGCTGGTCCCTTTTCGATAAAGACGTCTACCCTTCGCAATAGTAAAATTGTCAAGGCTTATTTGTGCGTATTTGTCTGCCTGTCAACTAAGGCAGTGCACTTGGAGCTGGTATCCTCCCTCTCGACGGAGGCCTTTGTGGCAACTTTGGATAGATTTACGTCTCGCCGTGGGTTACCTTCTCTGATCAGGTCTGATTGCGGTACCAACTACAAGGGTACAAGTAACTATTTGAAGGAAGTGTATGACTTTCTTAATGAGAGCCAGGTTGACATTGGTAACAAATTGGCCCGTCGAGGGGTCACTTGGTTGTTTGACCCGCCAGCCTGCCCCCATTGGGGGGGTATTTTTGAGGCCGCGGTGAAAGCGGCAAAGGGACTCTGGCGGAGATTGTTGGGAGACACCATTCTCACCTTTGAGGAATTAGCTACGGTATTTTGTCGCATTGAAGCGGTACTAAATTCGCGTCCATTGTGCCCGCTCTCTTCGGACCCGAACGATTTGGAGGCTCTAACCCCGGGCCATTTCTTGATTGGACAGCCACTTGTCGCTCTGCCTGAGTACCCTTTTGTTGATGTGAGCCAAAATCGGCTATCGCGGTTTCAATTGGTGCAACAGCTCACTCAGAGCTTTTGGAAGCGTTGGAGCTTAGAGTATCTGCACATCCTCCAGCAGCACGTCAAGTGGACTGATAAAACTCATCCGCCCAAGATAGGAGACCTCGTCCTTATTAAGAATGCCAACCTTAAGCCTCTGTATTGGCGCCGGGGGCGCATTCTCAATTTGGTGGCTGGCACCGACGGGGTACCTCGTTTTGCTGAGGTTTTAGTGGATGGATCGGTTATGAGGAGAGCGGTCGCAACCTTGTCAAGACTGCCAATTGATTAGCGGACGGGACGGCCCGTCCGGGGGGGTTAGATGTTTCATCCACCAAGTTTCTGAACGCACCTTTTGACGTTTGACAGATACAGATTACGTTTCAGTTGTCAGTGCGATGACGTTTGCTTGTCAGTGCAATTTTGATTAGGAAGAAATTTTGGTTCCGCGCTGCCTTGTTTTTTGATGCACGCTGTTTTCGTGTAATTATTGATTGAAACTTTGAGTTAATTTTAATCCGATACCATCTTGATCGGTGTTTGATATTTTGTTGATAATTGAGTAAAAATTGAGAGATCTCGCCACTTTGGGTCGTGACCGCGAGTAATTTGTTGGTTATGTAGCCGGCTTTTGTCATTTGGACGCCGGTAACTTCCTAAATTCAGTGCTGGACTATTGTACATCCCCGATTGGGTTAGCAAACCGGGATAAAATTCAGTTGGACATTGGTGAAAAGTGCCACGTGTGTGATCCGTAGGTTTGACCAGGGAGACGACGGTACGCGCTGTGGGGCGCCCTTTGGTTACCGTCGAATCTACATGACTTTACATACACAACACAGGCACAGTTACACTTACACCCCACGATACACCCCACGGATAGGCGTTGAAATCGAGTCCACAGTTCGAAAACATTTAGTGTCCACCAAAGATAAATTATTTATTGATTGGGCGACTTGCCGTTTCATCGATGATGTCGAAGTAGTTCGTTGTTTACATTGCCAGCAGTTCGGTCACGTTAAGAAACACTGCGTTAATAAATCACCTACCTGTGCTAACTGCTCGGAAGCACATGAAACAAATAACTGCCCGCACAAGGATAATTTAAATTACATACCGACTTGCGTGGCGTGTAAACGTTTTAAAAAACCGTTTGACCATCGTTGCGGGTCCCCAGAGTGTACCACTTACAAACTTAAGCTCGAACAGTTAATCCTCAATACCAACTACTAAAATAATGGATAGTTTAACTATAGGACAATTAAATCTCCACAACGATAGGGTGGCGACCTCTGAATTAGACAAATTAATTATCGATTATAACTTAGACATAGTACTTGTTCAAGAACAATACCAGAACGCTCACTTACGTCACAAAGTAGTTCAGCTGGACAGCAAAGCACGAGCCGGAATTTACGTGGCGCGTTCTTCTAACTTTACAGTAACGTCTTTGCGTAACCTCATGACGTCCCACTGTGCCGTTGCGGAAGTCTCATCAGCTTCTTTTAAAGTTTACGTTGTGAGCTGTTACTTTCAATACTCAGACCCTGTTGCACCTCATATACATAACCTCCGTCACGTCTTACAGTCACTCGCGGGCAGTAAAGTTATCGTTGGCGCTGATGTTAACGCGTCATCGTCTCTGTGGTATGGCAAGGTTAGGTCAACGGATTTCGACCGACGTTGTGCTGTTGAAGATTTTATAGCAGAAATGAACCTATCAATTCATAATACCCCTGATGCACCACCTACTTTTTGCAGCCCAATGGGCGAATCTTGTATTGACGTCACACTTTCTAGTGCAGACGTACGATTGGATAGGTGGCGTGTCCTACCAGATGCGTCTTGTAGTGATCATCGCCTGATCGTGTACGAATTTGTTCCGAGGTCTACTCAAGGTCCATCTCATATCACTGGTAATTTTAGATATAAAAGTAAAGGCGCGAATTGGGAATTCTTTGGCTTGCTTTTTGCGTGTCACGCCAAAGACTTCACTCGTGATGGACTGTCAGCTGAAGAAAGTGCTGAAATTATGTCAGACACCTTCACTTACTGTGCTGACATCGCCATTGGTCGCGCATCTATGACCAACATCCATAGATGTGATTGGTGGTGTGACTACTTAATTGAGCAGCGTAAAAGCTATCGCCGAGCGCGCAGACATTTAAACAAGCTTAGAAAACAAAAAGTCACCGGAGACCCACTTAACTTTGCTTTAAATGCATTTAGAGTTGCCAAGTCCCGCTACAGAGCATCAGTGGAAAAGTCTAAGGGTAATTTACTGCGAAAAATAGTAGAAAAACTAGATAAAGAAGGTCCGTGGTCTCCTTTGTATCACGAGTTCAAAGCTAATCGATCAGTCGACCTGGCGTTTGTCCAGAACATTAAAGTAAATAATAGACACACGACCGGTATTGAGGAAACAACCGAAGTTCTATTAAATAGTCTGATACCTGATGATTCGCCAGTAAATGACAATGACTACCATCAGCAGATCAGAGCGTGGGCATCTGTGCCACCTGAATCACCAACGTCAGACCTTCCATCCATTGACGAATTCATTAATCTTGTCAGGAAACTGCCTCTTAACAAATCATCAGGTGAAGATAAAATATCTAATCGGATGATAATAGAAGCTTGTAAAACAGCGGGTGACGCCATTTTATCTGTTTTCAACCGATGTATTGCGGACGGCGTTTTTCCTCGTGTATGGCGACGTGGCTTTATACGAATAATTCCAAAAAGTGGTGATAAGCCACCGGATGACCCTAAGTCTTACAGGCCCATTACCCTACTGCCATCTTTGGGAAAACTCCTGGAGCGCCTTATCGTTCCACGTTCGCTGCCAGACGGGCCAAAGTTTCATAACAACCAATTCGGTTTCACCGTGGGAAAATCTACCGTAGACGCGGCACTTTCTGTTAGAAAAATTGTTAATAACTCGGAACACAAGTACGTGGTTGGAATCTTTTTAGATATTTCCGGGGCTTTTGATAACGCATGGTGGCCGATGCTACTACTTAAAATGAAGAATCGCGGCTGCTATAAAAACATATATAATCTTGTTTATTCATATTTTTTAAATGGTTCCGCGAAACTCAAACTCGGACATCATTCTATGTCAAAGTCCCTTACCATGGGATGTCCTCAGGGCTCGGTAATCGCTCCGTATCTGTGGAATTTAGGTTTCGATGATTTTCTCGCGATTCCTCTCCCACCCGGCTGTTCATTAACCGGTTACGCGGACGACGGCCTGCTGCTCATTCAGTCGAGTACTCGGGCTGGACTCGAGAATTTAGCTGACACTTGCCTACGATTAATATCTCAGTGGGGCGATCGAAACCGTCTGACCTTTGCACCGCAAAAAACTTATCAACTAATTTTAAAAGGTAATCTTAAATCGTGGCCTAGTATTAAATTTAATAACGTTCCCGTGAAAAGAAAGCAGTCCGTGTGCTACCTTGGTTTGGTCTTAGAGAAGAATTTTTCATTCATAGATCATATAAAAACTGTCGGTGAAAAAGCTAAAAAGAACTTTTATGCCTTAACTAGAATATCCAAATCTACGTGGGGTCTGTCATTTCTAACTTTAAAGACCATTTATGGGGCTACCTATTTGGGGTGTATGTGCTACGGGGCACCTGTTTGGGCCGATAGGGCCACCATAGGAGCGGTACGACGTAAATTGCTTCAAAGCCAGCGTTTGGCTTTGATATTCTTATGCAAAGCGTATAGGACGGTTAGTACTGAAGCCTTACCGGTACTTGCAGGTGTACTTCCAGTCGATCTTGAAGTGCAGCGACGGGCTGCAATGTACTATAACGCGCGTGAGACCACGGACGCAGACTTTTTAACCCTACGTGACCGTGATAAGATTTCTAGATTATTCAAACCACAGACCGACGTCTGGGAGGAACTTTTGTCTGAATGGCAATGTAGGTGGGATAATTCCATCAAGGGCCGACACCTCCACCAGTTCTTTCCATCCGTTCGTGAACGGCTGGCCAGGACATGGCTGGAGGTTGATCACTGTGTTGCTCAATTTCTCACCGGTCATGGTAACTTTAAGAGTAAATTATTTTCCTTCAAGCTTGTTGACTCGCCTCTTTGTCAATGTTCCACATCTGACTGCGAATATGAACAATCAGCACATCATATTTTATGGGAGTGCAGTCTTTGGCAGAATGAACGCAATATTATGTTGGATAGTGTACAGGTTACATCCGGAGTTATTTACTACACAGACCTTGTAGAAACTAGAACAAATTTCCGTGCGTTCAAGCGTTTTTGCCATACCTATTATTGGAATCAAATATAACTGCTCACAACTTAGGACCCATTAATGTTAATACTTTATCCGTGGTGCTAGGCAACTGGGCCTATCCCAGTTGTGAACGTCCCTTTGTGCCTATTGGCCTTGTTTCTTTGTGTCTCCTGCTGATATGGAGGGAAGTGGAAATTACAGATTTTCCTACTCCTCCGCTATACTTTTCTGATTAATTTCGTTGCGGGATCCAAGACAGTTAAATTCATTCTCTGGGACTTCGTCGAGCTTCATTGTCTCGGCGCTTTTCTGGTGGTCGCCACTGTTGATTCTGGCTTTCAGGAGTTACAGTGGTTGGGAACAGTGTGGCGGGCTTGTCCCTTACACCCCACCCAGATACGACGTGACCAGGGGCTACGTCACATCACCAGTACCAACGTGATGGTAAGTGTATCTAATAGGTGTTTTCCCTTGTCGATTGGACAAATATTATTTTGATTAGGGCTCCGCGTAATCGCGGACATCGTGAGTCTGTTTGTGCAGTCTCACACAATAAACCTCTAATCAACACCAACTTCAAAATACTCTTCAAAATTAAATATAATAAAAATGTCTAAATAGACTTCTGACTCGGCAGTTACCTACAGTAAAATACAATGGTGTTTTTTGACAGATTTAGACAGGCAGGCATTTACGTCTCAGGCAGGCGGGACCCTTTTCCCTTAAGGCGACCGTCCATTGCTATAGCGGATGTACGCACTACGATGAAGCTATGCGATCCCTTTCAGCAAAATACATAAATATACTAACACTACAACACATATACACGCAAATATGTACAATGTCAATCACACACATACCTACCCTTAGGTATACACATGCACACTTTTTCTTTTTTTCGGATGGGAAATCATCAAATGATCCCACTTTAAGCGGAGCAGGAGGGAGTAACAGACTTTTACTGACTAAAACCTATCCATGTTCCTTCATCGCCCTTTGTGTTCCGGGGCCACGGTATCTTACACATGCACACTCATTATACAACTACGTTTAATACATTCTTTTACTCCTAGTTTAATCTCTGTTAAAACAATTTAGTTGTACTTTCAAATCTGTTTCTTTTTTGCCAAGATTTTTGTTAACACTCTTTTTAGTAAAAGGTTTTTGTATCATATTGACAGCAGAACACTGACTCCTAAGTCACAGGATCTCCTAGTTTGGGAGTCAATACTTGTACTAATTATTCTGTGGTCAGGGTTACTCTATCTGTGTTACCTTTAATTCACTGAAATTCATGTGACCTAGTCAATGTTGAAGATTTTTGTATAAATAAAGATGTTTATTATTTTATTATTAATATTATAACCCAGTCTAAGTGGATCTCTCATTTTACGGGAAATCTAAAAGGTGTAAAAAAAAGACCCTTCAAGAAGCCGTCAACCATGCATTCTGTTCATCAAACTGAGTAACCAACTCTACGCAATAATTATTATTGGGAAACGACTTTGGGAAAAATCTAATTTTACGGTAAAACCCAATGTAACGCATTCAACACATTGTGCTGATGATGCATTGAGTAGTAACGGGTCATGGAGGTATTTAAAGTAAAGTTATAACATTCTCCAATATCTCCGCAACTATAAGGTTCCCAGGTCTTAAAGAGGTAAAGCTTGACAAATTATATACTAAATCTTCCTCTTGAATCACTATCTATTAAAAAAAAGGTTCCCAGGTCTTAAAGAGTTAAAACTTAACAAATTATATACTAAATCTTCCTCTTGAATCACTCTATCTATTAAAAAAAAAAGGTTCCCAGGTCTTAAAGAGTTAAAGCTTAACAAATTATATACTAAATCTTCCTCTTGAATCACTCTATCTATTATAAAAAAAAACTGGCATCAAAATCCGTTGCAGAGTTTTAAAGATCTAAGCATACATAGGAACAGACAGACACGGCGGGGGACTTTGTTTTATAATATGTTATAATAATTATTTATAATTTACGTTACATATAATACAAAGCGAAGCTACATCGTGCTAATTTTAGCCGTGGGCTGCTGTGTAGCGGCGCCTTTATAGTTACGATGTTAGGGAGGACATTTTATTACAAGGGGATACTTCGATATTTCGAGTCCTTGTAGGTCAGCGAGTTTTATGTCTGTCCTTTATTGAAATATGAAATACGAGGTGTTTAGAAACAGTATCACATCTTATGTTTTTATTTTGTTAGAAAACCAAAAACCTGAGCTTTCCAGGTTATAAAAAAAAATTGGCAGTGGAAGTTGCCAGAAAGCCTAGAGTAAGTGAGGTTTTATCAGCAATATCGGTAATTAAAAACTTTACTACATTGATATAAGCTACCATAAGCTTATGTCAATAGTGTTGAAAATCGATGTAGAAATACAAAACACTTTGAAGGCAATTGTATAGATCCGCCGCGGGAGACGCCCCGGGCCACCGTAGGCGCGGGCCTGTGGACGGAGAGCTATGGGCTAGCTCGCCATCCGTCCGTCTCATGACGACAGGTCGTGTCGACGGCGCGTTCGTGTTCCACGCGCGCCTCAAAGAAAGTCAGCAAAAACGAAGGGGTCCGCAAGGACCGATGCGTGCCGGGGCTGCGAGACTGTTCGAAAGAGATACCGTGGCCCCGAAACACAAATGGCGATGAAGGAACATGGATGGGTTTTAGTCAGTAAAAGTCTGGCACTCGCTCCTGCTCCGCCCATCCGAAAAAAAAAACAATTGTATAGTTTGTAGGTCCGAAGGCATTCATCATCACCATTTCAGCCGAAAGACGTCCTCCGCCTAGGGGGGTTTTTGCCATAATCGCCACGCTTGGCAAGCGGGTTGGCGATCGCAGTACGGTTGTTACAAAAGCACAGAGGACGCTCCTGCCCATTCTCTGGTAAGTCCCTGAGTCGCCTCTTACGACACCCACGGGAAGATATGGGATGGTGCTATTCTTTACGTCCGACACCATACAGGTTCCGAAGGCATTGCAACGGGTAAATAAAAATATGCACCTAATTCAATTGAGTATTTTAGGCAGCGCTCTAAGTAAATGTGACCAAATTTCTAAGTACTCACTCTTCCAAATTATGATCAGAACTAGCCATATTTTGTAACATAAAACAATAAAAAAAAAACAACTTGCAAAAACACTAAAAAAGTCTAAAATAAGTTTACTTTCGTCCGTGATTTTGTTTTATTGACTTTTTTGCCACTTTTTTTTGTTTTTTTTTAAGTCAGTTTATTTTTTTTGCAAAAAGTTTTTATTTTGCCCTTTTTAGTTGTCGAATTCTTGTCATTCATCAGTTTTACATTATAACTAGAAGTTATTAAGGACCGTCATGCCAACATAGGCCAAGAAAAAAAAAAACCGAACTAGGTACTGAACTGATTTTGATGTATTTTCTACAGGACCAATCGAAAAGTATCCTTTCACATAAAAAAAGATTTTTTCAAATCGGCTCATAAATGAGTTACGACGTAACAAGAACAAAAAAAAATCAAATTGAGATTAACCTCCTCCTTTTTAGGGTTCCGTAGTCAACTAGGAAGCCTTATAGTTTCGCCATGTCTGTCCGTCCGTCCTCGCTTAATCTCTGTGACCGTTAGCACTAGAAAGCTGAAATTTGGTACCTATATGTATATCAATCACGCCGACAAAAACGTGGTATATACACATGGTAAAATAAAAATAAGAAAAAAATGTTTTATTACGGTTATAATAATTATGTAAAGTGGGAAGTGATTTTTTTTTTTAATTTCAACCCTAACGTGTGATATATTGTTGGAAAGGTATTTAAAAATGAATAGGGGTTTCCTAAAATCATTTTTTGATAATGTCAATAATTTCGGAAATAATCGCTCCAAAAGTAAAAAACAATGTGTAACTTTTGAACCATAAGTTTAGAAAATATGAAAAAAATCTGAAAAGTAGAACTTTTTAAGGACTTTCTAGGAAAATCATTTTGAACTTGATGGAAACAACAGTTTTTGTACAAAAAAGACAAAAACTTGTACAAAATAATTTCTGGACTAAGTTTGTAGTATATTCGTATATGCAAGCATTTTTACATAATGGATACCCACCTTTAAACTCATAAGTGGGAACACTTATTGTGACGGACGGGAAACTACGGAACCCTACACTGAGCGTGGCCCGACACGCTCTTGGCCGGTTTTTTTAAGTCGATTAACGTCGTATTCGTCACAATGAAAGAAAAAAACTACGGGTAAATTAAAGAACGTAGATAATCGCCATCATAGATAGTTGGGTCCAGACCACAACGGAATCTTTCTTCTCCTAATTGTGGACTATTGTCTGAAGATAATGTAACCGAGGAAGTCTTTTGTTTCCTCTCCCTACTCTGTTCCTGCCTTTAAAAGGTGAAAGGTGCTTTTTGCGGTGTTTTTTTTTTGAGATAGGTATGTGGGTGGTCTTATAGGTATACAGGGTGTAAAATACCTCATCGCGAAGCCGTCAACCAAGCAATCTGTACATCAAACTAAGTAACTTTACGCAAAAAAATATTGCTGGGAAACGACTTTTTTTTATGGTGAAAAATCATGTCTTGTGGTCTCAATGTAACGCACTCAAAACATCGTGCTGATAGATGGATTAAATAGAACGGGGTTCGTGGAGGTGTTAAAAGTAAAAATCTTACATTAAAAACTTGTATTTAAAAAAAAACTTGTCACATAGTTGGCACTTTGACCCCCAATATCTCCGTAACTAGAAGGTTCCCAGGTATGGTGTAGAACAAAAAATAATCGCAATGATGGGGAGAACAAGTGCCTTTCAGCTTCGTTAAGAGGTGTTTTACACCCTTTAGTTCGGGGCGATGGAGTGGTAGCAGCACAGAATTTCAGACCAATCAAAGATTTTAAATGATGTGTTGAAGTAACATTTTCAAGTATTTATTTTATGTAGGTATTAGGTGCTGTTATCGTTTCACAGCGACACACACACACACACACACACACAGTGTTAGTGCTCATTTCTGGACACGCGGTGCGTCGGGCGGCGCGGCGCGTTGAGCGGCGCGTTAGGTGGTGCGTCGGGCGGCGCGTTGTGCGGCGCGTTGCGCGTTTTTCCGTTTATGGAGAGGCGGCGTGTGCAGCAGCGATATCATCTGTCATATGTTTGTATTTGCGCGCGCACTACCGCGTTGACCGCGGCGGTGGACGCGGCGGGCAACGCTGCATTTCAGCAAACGCGCGTAAAATCGCTTCTCCGTAAACGCTCTCATACATTGCCATATGTTTGAATTTTAAACGGGCCGCGCCGCACGACGCGCCGCGTCTCCGTAAATGAGCCGTTAGAGTATTGTGAAATCCAAAATGTGATCTATCTCTGCCAAATATTTATTCCCGTCCTGTTGTTTATTATGGGAGGGTTGACCTGTTTCGGCACAACCAGATCGGTCGGCAAAATGTACATTCAATATTTCCGACTGGATTGCTAACGTGTATAAGTCATACCTTTAACGAAGCTGAAAGGCACCTTGTTCTCTCCGTTATTGCGATCATTTTTGAAGTTAAAACTGTTTTAGGCGCGTTGAGCACTTTTGGTAAGCACTTTTTGGGTGAGCAAAAATCTTGGAACTCGCGTCATCGTTCGTTTGTCTCGCTAAAACTCGAGAACAGCTGGGCCGATTTAGCTGATTTTGGTTTAAAATATTTGTCGTCCAGGGAAGGTTTAAACGGTGAGAAAATATGGAAAAATTGCGAGGAAGATAGTAAAAACAACAATTTCATGTTCCCCATATAAAAGTGTTCTACCTACTTTCCTGTCAAACATTTGACGTTCGTCCCTTCGGTACGGTAGACTCGGGTCCACTTGAATGGGAGCTATCGCGAATGAATTCGCCGCTAGAGGCGTTCATGTAGACTAAGGTTTTCCGAAATGTCAGACGACATACAGTGTTCGCGCGTTGCGTGATTTTTATGACGTATTTATACTAATACTCACGATTGTATTCCAGACTGAGCCATTCCTGATTAATTATGACTTGAAGATTTTAAGTAGCAACTTATGATCTTATTTGTATTTGGAGGTAGAATGATTTTTAAATGTTTCTTCATGCCTCCAAATTTTAGGGAGAATATTGTAAATATATATCTGAAGTTGTTGGTACTTTAAGTATAAAATAGAATTATTGACAAAACCTTACTCGACAGTGGCACCACCTGGTGAGCTCAAAAACGATAGTCCCCATTGAAGCACGTATTAAATAAAGGGTTTTGAATCGACAACATTATATCCACATTACTCGAATTATCGCTTATTTAAAGATTAAATTGGTCACATAACACTTTTTTACAAACCAAAAATAATTCAAAAATAATAATCTAATAGCTCGACGATACAATTCACAAGTTACTTAGTTTTCACTTCTATCGGCAGTCCTCAAAGACTGCCCCACATGTTTTTTTTTATTTGGATCATACCTGGGAACCTTTTAGTTGTGGAGGTATTGGAGGCCAAAGTTCCAACTGATTCACAGGTTTTTTTATTATACAATTTTTTATTTATTTATTTATTTTATAAAAGGTAGCTTCACAGCTGACAGTACATTAACATAAAAAATAATATTAGAACATTACGCCAATTACGAAGTACACAGAAAAAACATTTGATTAGCCGAGAGTGACTCGAATTAGTTGGCATTTTAATTTAATGTATGGTGTGTGCCTGTATGCGTGTGGGTAACTGTACGGTGTCTGTGAATGTTTGTGATGATGTGTGTGTCTGTATACTTATGACTAGCTGGCACTAGTGGTGGCATTGAGTATCCCGTGTTTGATCCAGGATTTTTATTATCTCTTTTTTAAGACGGTTCCGTGTGGTATTAAAGGGGTCGAGTGTTGGGAACCTGTCGTTGTACAATGCGGGTAGACGTAAAAAAGGCGACATCTTCATATAATTAGTGGAGGCCGAAGGAACTGATAGCAGAGAGGTATGTCTGGTACGTCTGAGTGGGACGTTAAAGTATACTTTGCTTATTAATTGTGGACAGTCAAATTTATCATTAAGTAGGTCGTACAATAACACCATGTCATTCATCTGCCGTCTCTCTTCTAGAGTATTTAAGTTATGGTAGCGACAGGAGTCCGGATAATTTACGATGTCGGCTTTTGTTTTATAATTTAGGTATTTAATAAATTTACGTTGGATGGATTCGATTAGATCAATATATTTCTTATAAAAAGGTCTCCATACTACACTTGCAGATTCTAGTATGCTCCTTACATAACAGTAGTATAGCGTTTTTAAGCATAGTGGGCTGTTAAATTGCTGGCTGTTACGTATAACGAATCCTAGGGACTTGTATGCTTTACTGGTGATGTGATCAATGTGTGCCTCGAACGTGAATTTTTCGTCCAGAATCACACCCAAATCCCTGACCTGTGATGTTCGCGGTATAATATCGTCACTAATGCTGTAATTGTAAAAAATATTGTTGCGTTTTCTAGAAAACGTTATTATTTGGCATTTCTTAGTATTTACCTTTATATTGTTTAGCGCATAGTAGTCACTAAGTCTATCTAAGTCAGATTGGATCAATTGACAGTCATTGTGAACATCATCATTTTATGTTATAATTTTACTTTAAAAGCATCCATGACCACTGTACTATTCAATTTTGAATCAAAAGCTAGTTTTCCTATAATCCTTTGAACCTTTTATTACCATAAAAAATAGGTCAACGACCTCCACCTTAAGGTTGCTTAAAGTAAATATTCTCAAAGCATTTTCGTGATACCAAAAAACAAATTTCCGGCGAAACGGTAAGCTACTATCCCTTGAGGTAAAGACATTTTTAAATGGAAAATATTTATCAAAGAAAATCATCCCGTTTCCAGTCGTAAATTAAATTTACCTTCTTTTGAATTTTATTAGATGAAGCCGTATTTGTATATAATGAGTATGTATTCATGAGTATGGAAAAAGATCCGGGTTTAGATTTTCTTTTTTTTTATGCACAGATCTATGATCTAATTTGAAGTATGTATATTATTTACACTTTACAAATCTATTAAAATAAACTAAACTAACTAACCTAAACTAAAAACAAATAGAAAATTAATTCGTTCTGAAAATATAAATACTTTTAAAAACATAACATATAAACATAATGCCTTGTAATCCCCGAAGGTCCCCGAAGGGTTAGTCTGAGGTACTTAACCAGTACACCCACATTTGTTTAAGTCCCATGTAATAGAAGGCGGGCCTATTGCCATCAACCGGGCCAAATCCAGACTCCGTGGCCTCTTCATATTCCTGATGGAAAAACCCAATAACACTTTGCCCGACCCGGGAATCGAACTCAGGTCCGTATGCTCAGCAGCTGCGCTTGCGACTACTAGACCTCGTTAGGTAGACTTTTAACTGACTTGAAAAAGTTTTTTTATGGTATGATTGAAATAGATTCTTTGAGTTTGAGTTTCCGTCAGACAAAAGCACCATTGTAAGCGTTTTTTTTAGACTGATCACCATTGCAATGGCATTACAACCTTTTAAGTGCTAGCTCCACCTAATTGGTTGGTAGAAGCCTAGTTCTACCAACCAATTAGGTTCAAATTCCTAAATTTGAATGCAAAAAAACAACAACACTGTTTATCTCGTCTACCATAAAATATACCATGTTTAAACAATCAACCAAGCAATTAAAATATGCAAAAATTATTACTGGGTAACTTGTTTTTGCTTACAACGGGACCTACTACGTACACAAAACATTCTGATAACAGGCTAGTTTGCACCATCAATAAATTGCAAATCTATTTAGTCCGTCAGTTAGAGTATTGGAAAATAATGGACAAGTATTTTTTGTTTTTGTAAATCAATGAATATTGACAAAGATAAAACGCATCAAAACTCGAGGGTGGAGGCTCGTGACGTCACAACGCACTAAAAATGATAGCACGGCATAACGTTTTGTGAATTTTAGCGTCGGATCTTCGTCAATGTTGGTTTACGTAACAAAAGAAAAAATAAGTGTCAAATATTTTTTGATAATCTAACAGACGGACTAATTAGATTTTTTCAGGACACAAGCCCACTATAATGAATAGTACAGGGGTCAGTATTTCCCCTTTTTACTCAATTAATAATCCATTAAAAATAGGCTGTCAATCACAAAAGACCAAAAGACCTACAATATTGTAATTTCCAACCGCATTCAGCTTTTGTTTTTCCCATTCAGTTAACTGACTGAAAAATCGCTGAAATAGCAACTGAACCAAATCAGGTCAGCGCTGTTTCAGCGCTAACATGATATTTTGGATTGCTGCCAAATGCCTGAATGTTTCTTCGTAAGGGATTTTTATGTGGGAACCTTATATTTGATGGGATGTCTGTAAAAATGCAATACAGGCGTGATATAAAGGCATACACTGACCACCCATTACATATTGAGTTTCCTCCGTGCCTCGGAAAGCACGATAAGGGCTATATATCCCTCAAATGGCTTAGCATGATCCTCCGTTACGCCTAAAATACTTCAGCATTAATTTTGAAATAAATATATTATGGTAAAGTTGAGAATTAATGCTAAGTACTATGTGTGACGAAAACACGATTCCATAAACTTTTCTCGATAGAAAAAAAATCTAAATTTACACCTCCAAATCGAACAATAAACCGCTGGCACGGTAAGTACTTCAAATTATATCATGAAACTTTGCATACTAACTGAACTAACTACGAAGCAGGTCTAATGCGTTTTATTTTTTTAGTCCATTCAATAGATTTTTTGTAAATCTAAAAAAAAACACTAATTTCGCACTTTTCGGCCGCAGTAACTGCCGTAACAACCGCTTTGTAGTGCAAGCTGATTAAAACTTTATTCTAACAGTATTTCAAACGAAGTTTGAACCACCACAAATAGAGTTGCTAATTTTAGGGTTAGAAAGGCCTTAAGCTTTTGATATCGGCTGTTATTTGTAGATCTTTGACAGCTGTTACAGGTCAATCAGTGGCCCGAAATTCTGAAAACCAGTCTTACCAAGGGGTATCGTATTACCCAGTACTAACTGTTATAGTATTATGCTATACTTACGCTTCATATTCACCATTCATAATACTATTTATCATGCATTTTATTTGTTTATATATCTACACTCAGCAAATCGATTTAAATACGATTCTTTAACTTGGAAATAGCTGAAATAAAATATTATTATAATTTTCATGTTGTGATATTTACGTCAAGCGTCAAATTGTCAAACTGTCAGTTAGTTTTTTAATTCTCTTTCTGCTCAGTCTATGGTCTAGCTCTATGATTTCTCTTTTTGGTTTGTATAATTTAAACTAGCTGTTGCCCGCGGCTTCGCCCGCGTGAAGTTCGGTAACTGTCCCACTGGATCATACTAAAGGGATAATAGTGTCCTCCATGTTAATCCAGGTTATAAACTATCTATGTGCCGCATTTCATAATCATCACAATTATTATTATTACAATCACCATCACTATCACAACCGCCATCATTATCACAATCACCATCACTATCACTGTCACAATCACAATCACCATCACAATCCCCATCACCATCACTATCACAGTCACCATCATTATCACCAATTATCATCATTAACACAACCACCATAATTACCACAATCATTATCACAATCACCGTCACAATCACCATAACAATCACTAACACAATCACAATCACCATCACTATCCCCATCACTATCGCTATCACAATTACTATCACAATCACCATCACCATCACAATCACCATCAAAATAACTATCACAATCACCACACCATCATCGTTATCACAATAATTATCATCGTAATCACAGTCATTATCACACTCACCATCACCATCACTATCACAATCACTATCACAATCACCATCACAATCATCATCAAAATAACTATCACAATCACCATCATCGTTATCTCAATAATTATCATCGTAATCACAGTCATTATCACACTCACCATCACTATCTCAATCACCATCACAATCACCATCACAATCACAATCACAATCACCATCACAATCACCATCACAATCACCATCACTATCACCATCACAATCACCATCACAATCACCATCACAATCACCATCACAATCACCATCACAATCACCATCACAATCACCATCACAATCACCATCACAATCACCATCACAATCACCATCACAATCATCAACACAATCACCATCACAATCACCATCACAATCACCATCACAATCACCATCACCATTACAATCACAATCACCATTACAATCAAAATCACCATCACAATCACCATCACAATCACCATCACCATCACAATCACCATCACAATCACCATCACCATCACAATCACCATCACAATCACAATCACTATCACAATCACCATCATCGTTATCACACTTATTATCATTGTAATCACAATCATTATCATCGTTATCACAATCATCATTATCACAATCATCATCATCGTAATCACAATCATTATAATCGTAATCAAAATCATCATCATCACAATCATCGTCATCATCATCACAATCATCATCATCGTAATCACAATCATTGGATAAAAAGTAAAGATGTCCTTTCCCAAGGTTCCATCTATCTCTATACCAAAATTCATTTAGTAGGCATATACGATACATAACTGCACCCTGCGTTATCTATCACTCGCATAATTACGGGATCGGGATCGGGACAAAAGGTTGCCTTTGTCCTTTTCCAAGGTTCCATCTATCTCTATACCAAAATTCATTTAGTAGGGATATACGATACACAACTGCACTCTGCGTTTCCACCCGTATAATTCCGGGATCGGGATCGGGATCTGGATAAAAAGTACCCTATGTCCTTTCCCAAGGTTCCATCTATGTCTATACCAAAATTCATCAAAATCGGTTCAGCGGTTTAGGCGTGAAAAGGTAACAGACAGACAGACAGACAGACAGACAGAGTTACTTTCGCATTTATAATATTAAGTAGGGAGTAGGGATAACTGCACCCTGCGTTATCTATCACTCGCATAATTACGGGATCGGGATCGGGACAAAAGGTTGCCTTTGTCCTTTTCCAAGGTTCCATCTATCTCTATACCAAAATTCATTTAGTAGGGATATACGATACACAACTGCACTCTGCGTTTCCACCCGTATAATTCCGGGATCGGGATCGGGATCTGGATAAAAAGTACCCTATGTCCTTTCCCAAGGTTCCATCTATCTCTATACCAAAATTCATCAAAATCGGTTCAGCGGTTTAGGCGTGAAAAGGTAACAGACAGACAGACAGACAGACAGACAGAGTTACTTTCGCATTTATAATATTAATATAGTAGGGAGTAGGGATAGTAGGGATTATTTTTATCAATATGCTTAGCCAATGTATTTTATAAATTATTACGATTGTTTAAAAACTTAATATTAAATGATTATATTTATAAAATTCTTAACGCACTCATGGATGGCCGACTACACTTGTCAGTTGAGATGATGGCCACACTAAGAAAACTAAGATTTGAAAGAAGAAGACTACTTTGGGAGAAACGAGCTGACGGACGGCTGAAAAGACGACTGGGGAATCTGATTTGAGGAGTATCAGGGAGCAGCTTGGTTTTGGCGGTGAGATTCTTAACCCGGCTGTACTCGCTAGGTATTTACGAACATTAACACTCGCTACCGGGTAATAAATACCACAGACTTGAAATGCCATTATTATCGAAAACACGTTTAAGTTTTAATATTTGACAATGTATTTGTGTTATTGGTACTACTGTCTATAAATAAAACAAAAAAATAAAGTGTTAATGTTTAATTGTTTGTAATTAGAGCTTATCCTAAAAAAACAATAAAAAAATCTTTTTTTTTTGAGTAATCTTACAAAATCAACAATAATAAAAGAAAATCTTACATATTTGGCAAAAAGGACATTGATATCAAAAATAAACTAGGTACACTCGTAAAATACTAAAAAATAATGAAACTTCTAAAGTGAGTGAACATTGAGATAATCAACACTAAACAAACTGTTCTAAATGTCTTCCTGGAAACGTAACTACTTCACTCTATCACGGAACGTCGCTACCGGGTATTTTCTACCCATACTCACTTTACACGTCCTCCATTAACAAGCGCCACGCGCAAACTGGCCACCCCGCGGAGTGGGGGCGTGTAAGCTATCGGCTCGAAGGTACTTAGAATCTTGGTTTGCCAGAATGCGTAGAAAAAAAAATACAACCAATTTTAGTGCCCTGTGGTATTTTTTACCCAGTAGCGAGTACTGCCGGGTTAAACTGCCCAGGGGATCCAACGAAAGTTTCTCCTGGGACTTCTACTCCCCATGTTCGGAGGCTAACTACGTGCCTGTCCGTCTACTGGTCTCGCAGGGCTGTCCTACGTCTGGCCCTGAGTTCTGCACTGTCTTGCTGCTGAGCTATCCTAGTGAACTCTGAGATCTGCGCTGCCGCCGTTTCTACTGCTTCAGAGCTCAACTTCAAGGTTACTCCGGTATCGATCTGCTACCCTGACGCCTGATCCCGTTCTTACAGTGTGGTAAACTCATTATTGTCCATCTAAGTGCATAAACTTTAAAACTGAGTGCGTGCCAGGTAGTTTTTTATAACTAGCTGTATTTTTTATCTTTCCCCTCTATTAAAATTTAATTGAACAAGTCTGCTTATCCATTTATTTTTAATAGGATCAAGTAGATCTGTTACACTGTGTTGTGGAGGTCAGATAGGCAGTCGATATAAAATACTCAACGTTCAGCTGCATCTGGTCAGATTGGAAGTCGACCTCAACATAGTTGGAAAAATGCTAATAGCAGTAGCAGTTTATCACAAAAAAATAATTTCGTTTTCATTTGGACACCTATCAAGTCGCTAACTTGTCTAACACATATTTGTTGCATTTCGCTCGTAATTAATAAGATAATTAGTAGTAGTATTTTGTGTGTACATAAATAAATAATATTCTTGTCTATTTACATAAACAAAAATAAGAGTATACAAGCAGCATCCCTGCAAGTACTAATTGGGTAAATGAACCGTCTGTTGTCTCAGGAGAATAATTTTGTTCAGGAGCCACTGACTTCAGTGCAGAAATCAAGTTTACCTCTCCTTATTAAAGGTTGCATAAATTATAAGACCACGGGATTTTCTGTGAAATTTTGTTAGTTCAGAGGGCAATTCTATGGGGGGATATAAATAAATGAAACCTTTTTGTGAGTAATTCTAGAGCTATTATGAGGTTAGTTATAAAATGTTTTTATAAATGCATGATAAATCTTGAGATATTCTAAAAAGAAGACAATAAAATAAAAATAAAAAAATACAATAAGTTTAATGCTTTAGATTAAATATGGTATTTCCAGCAAAATTATGATGGTGGCCATTCCATTATTTTGGCCATAGTAAATCAAAATTAAAAAAAAAAAAAAACTAAATAAATGTTTGCTAACAGTCCTGACATGTACTTGTTTTATGTTGAATTTTATGATCCTATGTTGATTTAAATAAATTATTCTATTCTATAGATAAGACAAATAACAAGTTTTTTGTAGGAAAAACGGAACAAAGTAATAATGTTGCCAACTTATGTTTTTGTTACCCAGTTAAACTTAACGAAGTATTTGCGTGTTAAAGTTGCTGGATTTTGTTTGCTTGCAACATTTAGTCAGCGTCTGAATTTTGTGCGAAGAGTTGTTTTCCAGTTTATTCACTAATTTGAGTGTTAGTTTTTTTTATTGTTCCGTAACTGTTATTCCTATTGTGTAAAAGCTATAGCTTAATTATGTTCTACAACGCTGTATGAACGTGAGAGAGGAGCTCGTGGCTAAATAATAACAGCCACTCGGGTCGATCTTTAGGTTAAGCCATGCTTGCCTAGGCTGGTCTGTGGATGGGTGACCACCCTTACATACCAAGTTTCCTCCGTGCCTCGGAAAGCACGTTAAGCTGTTGGTCCCGGCTGTCATTTGTAGATCTTTGACAGTCGTTACAGGTAGTCAGTGGCCCAAAAAGTCTGACAACTAGTCTTACCAAGGGGTATCGTATTACCCAGTACTGACTGAATTGTGGAGGTCAGATAGGCAGTCGCTCCATGTAAAATACTGGTATTCAGCTGCATCCAGTTGGACTGGAAGCTGACCCCAACATACCTATTTGGGAAAAGGCTAGGCAAATGATGAACGCTGTATGAACGGTGACGAAGAAAAAATATATATATGTAAGGATTATAAGCAGCTTATAATTCTGTAATTTCTGCCTGCCTACCCCCATAAGAAAAAGGTATGTGAATAGACAGAAACTTATAAAACGCTACAGTTTTGAATTCAAAATAAAAGAAAATGAAATGGAAAATGTATTTACTACGATTAGATATCTAATGTGATTGAAAAATAATCCAATCGAATCCAGGTACGAGCAAAGTATTAATAAGTTTTTCTATCAGGAATTCCTCAGTAGCAGTCCGGAACAGCCGGAATCTGAATTTGTGCCCGTTTGATGGCAATAGGCTGCCCCTACATTGACTTAATTAATATGACCGTATAATTATGTCTAATAATGAATGTTAGTATGAAGTTGACTTAAACTTGACATGTTAAACTTATTTAAATTTATTTTTTGTACATATTTAATGTAAATTACATGACCGAAATAATTATGTCTAATATTTGATGAGGTTGACAAAAATTGCCATGTTAAACTTATTTTTATTTTTTACTTATTATATATGTCGCCGCGAGGACACCTATAAGCTAAGCTTATTACATAATGTTATTGATTGTAACTAGTTGAATTATAATTTCTTATTCCATAAACGATAATACTGCCATCTGTGAGATACTCTGGCAACTATTATAACACCTGTGAGTGCCATTGACTAATTTCGTTGGAGTATCAAGCTCAACAGCGCCATCTGTTGGCTTGTCTTAATCAGTATCACTTGAAAAACAATTATCAAACTAAACTCAATGTTCTAGCTAAAACTATCGTTATAATTAACATAAGAATATTTGTTTAACAACTTTAGGGTTTCATTCATATTAGCAATTAATAGTTAATCACTTGACATTATGATTCGGCGTCACCTGTCAGGGAAAATGGCGCCGAATGTGATTTTACCGTCAATACCTGAATGTTTAAATTTAGTACGAGAACTAAGTAAGTCTCAATAATAGATCCCAACTTTAAAATAATAAGACTATTTTACACAGTGATTTACTAGTAAAAAACTTTTGTTTAACATAACTGTTTATATCACCGGAAATGTTCCATGATAGCACAGATTAAAGATTAAAAAGTAATGAGACAACTAGTTTATTATGAATGATTGAAAACGTGTTCAAATTGGTGAATTCTGTCATTATTTAATAGTAACACAATTATTGTAAAGTGTTTCATTATTATTTGTGAGGCTGATTGAATTTACTATTGTAATAAGTTGCTGAACCGATATTGTGGTACTTCCGCCCACTCAGAATGGACGCGTGAGCGTCGAGCAGTCACGTTATCCTAAGATTAGCAAAACAATTGAAATGCTAAGTAATTATAAGTGTTTAGTGATTAGTTGTGAAAATGAGAGTGTACCTAAATAGTTTAATAGAAATAAACGTTTGGAGTTCGAGTCAAGTGCTGTGTGTGATTTCAACTACCCAGTACCCACCTACCTATCTACCAACAATGAAGAATCGTATCGCAAGGCGATGTGTTATATGACTGAAAGACAATATGGTGGCGGATGGCGCCAATATTGGGACAGTGTTCCTCTAGGCTTTCCCTGCCGTGATATATATTATGTGTATGTCTTTTATAAGTCCCTAACAATTGTGAAAAAAAAATATGTATACTGTAATATTATTTTTAATAGCCAATAATATTGACATACATAATAATATAAATATTATAGGTATACCCCATGGGTATGTTACAGTGAAATAATAATACTAATTGTAAGATCTTCTACAAGATATCCTACTTACAATAAATTAATTAAGTATGAATTATATAATTATTACAACATGGGACAGAAACATGACACGTATACGTACACTTCTGCCCAGCCCTTCGGGAATCACAGGCATTTTTTATGTAAGTTATTTTTACTAACGCCGTAAAAATAGACTGATGCAAAACAGAATAGAACATCGCTCTTCCAAAGTGCCCTCGACGTCAAAGCAAAAACGTGACCATTTATTTGTCAGTGAAAAACCAAAGAAAACATGAATGAGAATGTTCATTCGTAACTCACTGGATGAGTTCGGACAAAGTTCCTAGTTAGACTGTTACGCGATAAATGGATAAATGGGTGAGATTCAATTTGACAATCATCTGGAGGTACTACGGCTATAAGTTACTGTTTTTTTATTAATAGGAATTGGAGTATTTCGATTTTTTTTTATACGTTGGAGTGAGTAATATTAAAGTGAAACTCAGTGGAAATTTGGTTTTGTAAAATATATTGAGTGTGCTAACAAAGATACGTTACGTTTTTAATTTGTGTGTATACTTTTTTAATTTTGTGTGCAATGAAGAATAAGAATAAGAATACGTTGAGTAACAACAGTTACCTAGCAACCACCAACCTAGATCATACTTAAAACTAGAAGATAACACTTCTTATAATAACGCTGGAAGTGCTTTCCTAACAAGTGAGGGCCGATATCCTTTGAAGCCATGGCAGTCGCTTTCAAATAGTTTCGCGTTTCTACGACAACTGTCAACAGGATTTAGGTACATAAAGCTGTGCTTTGTTTGCAAGACAATCTAATACATTTTTGACTTTGCTTATAGGTAATGTATTTTTGTCCAACTCGTTCTGACATCCACTTGCTCCTTCAAAGTAGGTACCACTTCTGTTATCACGTTTTAAGTAAACAATTTAAGACTGGTTCATTCCTCTTGAAAATGACGTAAAATAAAACTATTTGTATAGTTTCTTAATTTTGTTTCTAATAGATCAGCAAGAAAATCTTCTCCCAACGCCATAAACCCCGGGTCCCGAGTCAATCAATATATTTGCGTTTATTGCAACTGGGAGTTCGGGTTATAAAACGTCCCAGATTTGGTTTGGATTAATGATTAAGACTTGAGGACAAAAAGGTAAGGATTACGATTAACTTTATTTTGGAAAAACTCGATATGTTTGAGGTTATTTTCGTTTTAATATTGTATTCAATATAATATAATCTTATGAATATAATACATGTATTGTATAGTCGAGGACTTTAACTGTTGAGTCACTTGCCGCTATTCGTCGGGTTTAGTCGGTAATATTCGTACTCGTGAATGTATAAAAGTGCAAAATTGGAAAGTAGTGAAAGTGACTTATCAATAAATTAAAGTCCTCGACTCTGCATACAGTCGTCACTCCAGCGTTTTCTACGCCTTCGTAATACTTTCTATCGTCTTTCAATACTTCTTCTACTGGGACCAAGGCTTTCTCTCTATGAAAGGAGATGCTGGTTTCCTCATGATGTTTTCTTTTACCGTTTTGAGAACAGTGCTGAATTTACACCAAGTAATGTACTTGTTTGAGTTCGAGTCAACTCATCATCATCAGCCTATAATGTTCCCACTGCTGGGAAACGGCCTCCTCTCAATGAGAGGGAATGGGCTATAATCCACCACGCGGGCCAAGTGCGGATTGGTAGATGTCACATGTCTTCGAATTTTTGATTCTAGGACATGCCGGTTTCTTCACGATATTTTCCTTCACCGTTTTGAGAGCAGTGGTGATGAAATAAATTACATAAAGTAATGCGCCTTCGTCTCAACTCACGGCTCGTAAATCGTTTACATTGATTCACATTGATTTACTTGTTTGAAATAATAGTGGAGCATTGATTTATCATTATCAATCATTGAACCTAGAACCTAAGAGTCATAGTGGTATTGATAGCTTAGTGGTGTGACCGTCAGACTCCAAGTCACAGTCATAGTCGAGTTTGAACAACGTACGCACCTCTAATTTTTCGGATTCATGTGCGTATTGTATAATTATCACTTGCTTCGGAGAAGGAAAACATCGTGAGGAAACCAGCATGCCTGAGAGATATTTCTTGATGGCATGAAAAACCAAGTTCTGTATGGTGTCGGACGTAAAGAATAGCACCATTTCATATCTTCCCGTGGGTGTCGTTAGAGGCGACTAAGAGAATTACCAGAGAATGGGCAGCAGCGTTCTCTGTGCTTTTGTAACAACCGTACTGCGATCGCCAACCCGCCTGCCAAGCGTGGCGATTATGGCAAAGATCCCCCTTAGGGGAGGGCCATGTCCAGTAGTGGACGTCTTTCGGCTGTAATGATGAAAGCCGAGTCAGAGGCCCGTGGGTAGCATAAAACTCTGACACCAGGTTTGGCCAAACCACACGATACAGAAGACGAATAGTGGTATGATGTTTGAAATCATCTATCATAAAATGCTCTTAAAATATGAAGTTGAACAACCCCTTATCGTTTACACAAAGGAATTCTCACTTAGTTCCATTATTTTCTCATCTAGCTCTCAAAGGGCGGCATTAAAAGTAGATTAGATAACCACCGCAGCTTTGCACACAAGTTCATTGTGCTTGTGAAATTGTTTTACAAAATATTGCTTGTGGATGTTAAGATTTTTAAAGAGCATTTCTTTATTAAATTCTTTGAGACTGTTTGTTTGTAGTAAAATATATAACAAGATTGAAGAAAGGATTGATGTTGCCTTTATTTCTGTAATATCTATTCTATATATTTTCTATACATAATTATAACAAAATTGCAAAAATCCAAATGGATGTTCCGGGATGGCACAAAAACTACTGCATGATAAAATAACTCATCTTGATTCTGCAATATCCTTTCCGGAGCAAAAATATTCGAAACACAAACAGAACGCCTCCGACAAAATTTTCCTGTTTTGTATTTACATAAATTCCCAAAGCAATACGCGGAAAGGCTTCCATGGGAGACAAAACAAATGAAAACGTGCGTATAGTCGAGGTGAAATTCCAACTATACGAGTCGTTTTAGACGAGCCACAACCACACCGTGCACTGTGGCGAACACAGATTTGTATGAATATTTGTGGTTCGATTATGTACTGCAATTTGAAGTTGCGTTCAAAGCCTGTCGTGAACATACGAGATTGTGGTTAGTACTGACAATATCGGCGAAACAAACGCAACCACTTACTGTACTTTTTTTTTCGGATGGGAAATCATCAAATGACTCCTCCCGCTCTGGGCGGAGCAGGAGGGAGTGTCAGACTTTTACTGACTAAAACCCATCCATGTTCTTTCATCGCCCTTTGTGTTTCGAGGCCACGGTATCTCTTTCGAACAGTCCCGCAACCCCAGACCACTTACTGTACTCACGCGCAAGCATCTACAAGCACAGTTAGGCTAATAGCACACTTATAAATACTGCAGCGGATTACCATCATTTCAACTCATTAATTGGAGCTGGCGGCGATGTGGAGTTTTATAGAAAACTAGCTGTTGCCCGCGACTTAATTATATTTTTTTTTTTTTTGTGGGTATGTTTTGAACTCCTGCCGGAGGCTCTACGCGGGAGTCGTGCGGTCCATGGCCCTATAAGGGGCCCCGGTGTGGGCGCGTTCCCGTGCGTTCTCGCGCGCCTGCACGAATGGCGCGCGGAGGCGCTACACCGCGCCGGGGGGAAACTCCGCTGCCGCGGAAAATTGTCGCTCAGCGGACAGAGTTCCGGTGGGATCTCATCGCGAAACAAACAAACAAAAACATCTTTCCTCTTTATAATATTACTAGCTGTTGCCCGCGGCTTCGCCCGCGTGAAGTTCGGTAACTGTCCCACTGGATCATACTAAAGGGATAATAGTGTCCTCCATGTTAATCCAGGTTATAAACTATCTATGTGCCGCATTTCATAATCATCACAATTATTATTATTACAATCACCATCACTATCACAACCGCCATCATTATCACAATCACCATCACTATCACTGTCACAATCACAATCACCATCACAATCCCCATCACCATCACTATCATAGTCACCATCATTATCACCAATTATCATCATTAACACAACCACCATAATTACCACAATCATTATCACAATCACCGTCACAATCACCATAACAATCACTAACACAATCACAATCACCATCACTATCCCCATCACTATCGCTATCACAATTACTATCACAATCACCATCACCATCACAATCACCATCAAAATAACTATCACAATCACCACACCATCATCGTTATCACAATAATTATCATCGTAATCACAGTCATTATCACACTCACCATCACCATCACTATCACAATCACTATCACAATCACCATCACAATCATCATCAAAATAACTATCACAATCACCATCATCGTTATCTCAATAATTATCATCGTAATCACAGTCATTATCACACTCACCATCACTATCTCAATCACCATCACAATCACCATCACAATCACAATCACCATCACAATCACCATCACAATCACCATCACAATCACCATCACTATCACCATCACAATCACCATCACAATCACCATCACAATCACCATCACAATCACCATCACAATCACCATCACAATCACCATCACAATCACCATCACAATCACCATCACAATCATCAACACAATCACCATCACAATCACCATCACAATCACCATCACAATCACCATCACCATTACAATCACAATCACCATTACAATCAAAATCACCATCACAATCACCATCACAATCACCATCACAATCACCATCACCATCACAATCACCATCACAATCACCATCACCATCACAATCACCATCACAATCACAATCACTATCACAATCACCATCATCGTTATCACACTTATTATCATTGTAATCACAATCATTATCATCGTTATCACAATCATCATTATCACAATCATCATCATCGTAATCACAATCATTATAATCGTAATCAAAATCATCATCATCACAATCATCGTCATCATCATCACAATCATCATCATCGTAATCACAATCATTGGATAAAAAGTAAAGATGTCCTTTCCCAAGGTTCCATCTATCTCTATACCAAAATTCATTTAGTAGGCATATACGATACATAACTGCACCCTGCGTTATCTATCACTCGCATAATTACGGGATCGGGATCGGGACAAAAGGTTGCCTTTGTCCTTTTCCAAGGTTCCATCTATCTCTATACCAAAATTCATTTAGTAGGGATATACGATACACAACTGCACTCTGCGTTTCCACCCGTATAATTCCGGGATCGGGATCGGGATCTGGATAAAAAGTACCCTATGTCCTTTCCCAAGGTTCCATCTATCTCTATACCAAAATTCATCAAAATCGGTTCAGCGGTTTAGGCGTGAAAAGGTAACAGACAGACAGACAGACAGACAGACAGAGTTACTTTCGCATTTATAATATTAGTAGGGAGTAGGGATATATAGTAGGGATTAGTAGGGAAGTAGGGATAGATTAGTATTATAGTATAGAAAGATGTAGATGGCTTGAGTTGATGGCGATACTGATTTAATCTTATTACACAAGCAAAAAAACAAAGTATACAATACAGCTTCAATTGGTTTACATGGTTTTATCATCTGCGCAGTCTGGCTTTGGAAAATGTTGACTCTGCCACAACACAAATACAAGTAAATCACTCTAGCTAAAATTTTGCAATTTTGTTGCCAAGGTGTGATTGCAAGTAGCTCGTCTGATCAGACTGTTCAATAAGAGACAAAACAAATGAAAATGTGTGAAATTCCACTACATGGTTCTTTCTTCTCTTCTTTGACAAGTAATTTGTAGTTTCCGTCCTCTTCTAGTTTGGCGACGTCTGCATCGTAAAGTTTTTTTTATTACTTATCGAGTCTTTCTTTTGTGGCCATCTTTGTTAGTAGGCACTTCTATATATTTCCTCCTTGCCTATACAGGCTGTTTGGTAAAAGAACCAACGTACTGTTTTATGGTATTGGGGGTCAAATCTATACTATCTATACTAATTAATATTATAATGAGGAAAGATTTGTATTTTTTAACCGACTTCCAAAAGGAGGAGGTTCTCAATTCGATGAGTACTTTTTTTTTTTTTTTTTATGTATGTACACCGATTACGCTAACATTTATGATCTGATTTACGTGATTATGCGGAATAGTTGCCATTTGGTCCCATAAAAAATTAACATAGTTTGGCCTAGTAGTTTTCATTTTATGAACATTTTTACTTCAGTTGTGTGGTATAATTTCATGTATGTTCACCGATTTCTCCTCCATTTGTGGAGCGATTCTCAATTTTTTTTTTTTATTTGAAAGACTATACTCCTGAAATGGTCTCATTTAAATTTGGTGAAGATCTGATGCTGATCTTCGGATATATACAATGGAACTCTTCAAAACTAGATGGTAAATCGGTCGTGATTGCTGCAATAGCTTGGATGTTTATTGTTTATACAACATCATGACGTAACATCACGCCTGTATGCTCTGAGGGGTACGCAGATGTGTACAATACACCCAAATTTCGACAGTTTAGGTATGTTAAGTTCCATTTATTGAGGATAAGCCTATTACCATGACATGTATTGTTAAAAATGTAAAATAAATGCATAGCAAATATTCGTATAGGATATTACAACTAAAAATGAAAAAATAAAAAACTTTTTTGCAAAAAAATATAACCGACTTCAAAAAACTCAAAAAAGTGAAAAATAAATTTAGCTTCAGAAGTCGGTGACAAAAAAACTAAATGAATCAAACAAAGGTCACCGACTTCTGAAGCTAAATTTATTTTTTCACTTTTTTGAGTTTTTTGAAGTCGGTTATATTTTTTTGCAAAAAAGTTTTGTTGTATATTTGTAACGAATAAACTCAAAAACATTCAAAAACATTAACCCTGAGTAACATAGGCTATACAAAAAAGGCAGCGATTCCACAGAAGAAGCACAGACTAATCCTGTAAATACAGACAATGTACCAGAATTCTGTACATGGGAAATTGAACACTCAATCGACAAACTTAAGTGCGAAAAAAGCCCAGGCCCAGATGGCATAACAAATGAAATGATAATATTTGGAAGGAACACCCTAACTAAACCACTAACGTCACTATTCAATTTAATACTGAATCAAAAGGAAATACCCAGACAATGGACATGCTCAAACATCGTACTTTTGTTTAAAAAAGGAGACCCGAAACAAATATCAAACTACAGACCCATTAGTCTCATGTCAAATCTCTACAAACTATTCTCGGCAACTCTACTAAGAAGATTGACAAAACCAATAGACGAAAATCAACCAGTAGAACAAGCAGGATTTGTAAGTGGCTTCTCTACCATAGACCACATACACTCCCTGAAAATGGTTTTGGAAAAATATAATGAGTATGACAAACCTCTATACCTGTGCTTCATCGACTACAGCAAAGCGTTCGACTCAATTTCCCACAGCTCTATATGGCAAGCTCTATCAATGCAAGGAATCAACAAGGAATACATCGATCTAATAAAGGCAATTTACAAAAATAGTAACTCTAGGATTATGCTCGAGAAACCAGGAAATAGTTTTAAAATCGAAAGAGGAGTTAAACAAGGTGACCCACTCTCCCCCAAAATATTCATAGCGGTGTTAGAGCAAGTATTCAGAGCGATGAACTGGGAAGACAAGGGCCTAAATCTACACGGAAAACACTTGTCTCACTTAAGATTCGCTGACGATATCGTGCTGTTGTCAGAAGACCCATATGAAATGCAGTCTATGTTAGAGTCGCTATTTGAAGAGAGCAAAAAAGTGGGCTTAGAAGTAAACCAAACAAAAACAAAACTTATGACAAACAGACACAAAACACCAATAATAATTTCATCTACCAACTTAGAATACGTTGAAGAGTACATCTACCTAGGACATCTAATTACTTTTAAAAACTGCACAGAAAAAGAAATAGAAAGAAGAATCAAATCTACCTGGAATAAATACTGGACTCTAAAAGAAATATTCAAGAGTAAGATGCCAACCAAAATAAAAACAAAAACCATGGAAACATGCCTACTTCCCACACTCACATATGCCTGTCAAACATGGCCCCTGACGAAACGAAACTTAGAAAAAATCAAAGTGTGCCAAAGAGGAATAGAAAGGAGCTACTTGAACCACAGACTTAAAGACAAAGTAAAGAACACAACAATTAGAAGTAAAACCAAGGCAAAGGACGTGGCTATAAAGGTACTTAGATTGAAATGGAAATGGGCTGGACATTTCCAAAGAGTGCCAGATGAAAGGTGGACGAAAATCACCACCAACTGGTACCCACTGAACAAAAAGCGCAGACAAGGTCGACCACAAATGAGATGGAGCGACGATATCATAAAAATAGTAGGAAAAATTTGGAGTAGAGTAGCTAGAGACAGAATAGCATGGAAACGAATGGAGGAGGCTTTCACCGCTATTGCTAGCGGTCCTTGTACATAATAATTAAATAACGTTAGGTACATAAAAATCAAGAAAAATATTATTACTAACAGTCAAATTTGTAACACTAATCCTTAGTTAAGTCAACAAAATTGTAGAAGGAAAATAAAGCTCTTTTTTATTTTTATTTTTTTAACATAGGCTATATTTTATCCCCGTACTCTCACGGGAACGGAAACTACGCGGGTGAAACCGCGTGACGTCCGTTAGTGAAAAATAACTCAGCTCAGAAATTATATCGTAATATTCAGCTCAGAAATTATATCGTTTTAAATTGATTATTTTTATTACGCGCACTAAAGAAAATAATGACTCAGTTACCGTGACACTAAAGGTTCTTTAGGTAAAAAGTAGGATATGCCTCACCTATCATCATTTGCCCAGCCTTTTCCCAACTATGTTGGGGTCGGCTTCCAGTCTAACTGCATACAGCTGAGTACCAGTATTTTACATGGACCGACTGCCTATCTGACCTCCACGACCTGGTTAGTTTAGTGGGTAATACGATACCCCTTGGTAAGACTGGTTGTCAGACTTTCGGGCCAGTGACTACCTGTAACGACTGACAAGAATATGCCTACCCTACACCTTAGAATATTGTGTCGGTCCTTCTGCCAAACACCCTATATATCGCTATCGGGAGTTCTCTTTGGGACATTATCATGTAATCTTTGGGTTGGAAACCGCTGTCAGATATTATCAGTTTATTTGCCCTTATGGACAAACCCAAAATAAAATCCTCTGCTATTGCTAGTTAATTACCAGATTTATAAACAGAATCTGTGATTAAAATCATTGTTATTATTATAGAAAGTTATGATAATTGTTTTTCATGATAAACCTCAAAATGGTGTGCTCATTAAAATCGTTTATCGTTATTTGTTATTCAAATGACCTCATTACCAGAATGTATATTAATTGTATGTTGCCGCAGTATGGTCGGCAAATTTTCATGGTTATGAGAACTGAAATGATCTACTTTTTACCCGACTGCACCAGAAGGAGGGTTATGTTTTTCGAGAGTATGTATGTATATATGTATGTATGTATAATTGTTTGGCACGCTCTGGGGCCTGAACGGCTCGATGGATTTTAGCTTGAGAGGTGTCGTTAGATTCGTATTTACTGTGAGAGTGACACTGGGTATCTCAAAAAAAAAAAAAAAACAACGTGGTGGATTTTTGGCGCCAAATTCAAATGTTTGGCACGCTCTGCAGGTTGAACGGCTTGATAAAGGGCTCATCATGAGGATTTTAATATGGTATATCTAAGTAACTAAAAAGTGTAAAATAAAAAAAATAATTTAAAAGTATAAAAAACCCGACTGCGTAAAAATAAGTTTAAATAAAAACTAACAAGAATAAAACAAGTTCAGTAGACAGGACATATTGACTGCAACAGTCGGGACCCATTAAATAATCTAGACTAAAATCATTAATCCACTATGGGTCCCGACTGTTGCAGTCAATATTATGTCCTGTCTACTGAACTTTTTTATTCTTTTCAGTTTTTATTTAAAGTTATTTTACGCAGTCGGGTTTTTTTTTTTTTTTTTTTTTTTTTTTATTATCGTAAATCAGTAAGACTGTATGCTGCCTTGCAATCACGTTGTTTTTTTAATAATTCACCTCGTTTACCTCTTACTCCTCTCTTGATCAACGATCTTCTTTTAGTTGATCTATCATCATTTTCTTGCCCTTATTACTTTGTGTTTATGGTCGGCGCAGCATGTCTACTTCTTCCATATACTTCTCTGTCTGTCTTCTCTTCTTGTCTTCTCTATTCTGTCTTCTTCTTTTACTCGTCATCTCGTACGGCACCTCTTTTTTAGCCATATCATCTATCATCCTTTACTCTTAGACCGATCCATATCCATACTCAAAACTTTCCACATGACATTTTACTCATTCCTTCGCATCACTTAACGACTGACTACTACACAACTTTTCAGTCACCGGCGCCACTTTCAGACTTGCTTTCATGTTCTCATTTCTTACTTTATCCATTCGCGTAACACCACGCATTCCCCTTATCATTCTCATCATTAATAGGTATGTAGTTGCCTTTCATTTATCGCCTATATGTACAAAAACCTTTAGGTATTTTCTTAATAATGTAAGAATCACTATGTTTGCACACACTAATATCTAAATCCACCCCAACGGTTTCAATGAAATTTTGTAAACGTGTACGAGTATCGTTGGTTCCAGCTTTAACGATAGGATTGTTTTGGACCTGCTAGCAGTTAAGCCTGTTAGCTGGCTTTCTGTTCAACAACAACAGCCCATAACGTCCACTGCTGGACATAAGCCTCTCCCGTGATGGGAGGAATTTGCCGTAATCTCCACGCTTGGCAGGCGGATTGGAGATCGCAGTGATGAAAGCTAATACGACACCCGTGAGTGTAATGGGTTGGTTCTACTCTACTCTGCCGGATACCACACGGCTTTCTGTCGGTAGTACTTATATATACGTATATAAGAAGACAGTACCCTCCAGAGAGCCTGAGAAAAAGTAACATTCGTCATAACATCACGTCTGTAATATCCGAAAGTTTAGGCAGAGATGTACCTAAGAGTACATCCAGATTACACCAGTCATGATTAAAGTATTTTATCTACACCCATGCTATAAATCCTCTATAAAGGTATCTGAAACAGTTAGCTTATGGCCAACATCAAAACAGCCAGTGTCTTAATAACCATTATAACACCCAAACGGGTGTTATAATGTTGTACTGAATTTAATTATGCAACTCGTTTTAAAAAAAGAACATCGAATGTGGTAGTGAATCGAACGTCTAACACGTGCGATTCACTACCACAGCGCCGTAATTAAAAAAAAAACTTATAGGTTAATTCGAATTCACGTCGTATCCCGCCATTTTTGTTCGGAATTTGGAAATTAGTATTGCATTATGTACTTTGTTGTTTACAAAAATGAGTGATACAAGCTTTGTCAATTTTGAACAATCCAAAATGTAAATAATTATATTACTTCTTATATACGGTTTGTTTGTATTAAATACAAGCAATTAAACTTTCCATGAATTTACATAGACTTCTTAGAACACTGCAACACCCTATGGTTTCAGAACCTTTTATGGAGGATTCATATCATGGATGTAGATAAAGTCTTGTATGCAACTGTACATAATTAGGTATTAAAACACTCATGTGATACTATTATCACACTCGGCTTCGCCTCGTGTGATAAACTCACATTCGTGTTTTAATACCCCTCATTATACAACAGTTGCATAAATAACTATTGTTTTGCTGTGGGAGGGCCCTGGTGACCTGTAACACAGGCTTCTTCGAAAACCTACTTCAGGCACCAGTCTCTTCCAATGGTGGAATATTACTTTGTCAAAAACATTGTTGATTTTTATGTACCAATATTGTGAAGAGAGAATAAATGAATTGAACAGTAGTAGTAGTTTCATGTAATAGAGGATGAGCCTATTGCCATCAACAGGGCATAAATCTAGACTCTGTGGCTGCTACTACAAAATTCCTGATAGAAAAATTTTGCCCGACCCGGGAATAAAACCCAAAACCTCACGCTCAGCAGTCGCACTTGCGATCACTCGACCAACAAAGCAGTCACAAAGTAACACTAGCTGACTCACGCAACTTCGTCTGCGTCACTTAGGAGAGAAAAAAATCACAAAAGGAATAAATTTTCCCCGTGTTTGCAACATTTTTCATTTATGCTCCGCTCCTATTGGTCGTAGCGTAATGTTGTATAACCTTCCTCGATAAATGGACTATCCAACACAAAAAGATTTTTTCAATTCCATCTAGTAGTCCCTGAGATTAGCGTGTTCAACCAAACAAACAAACATGACTGACTGAATCTATCCTAATTATCAAGCTGAAGAGAGCTTGATAATTAGGATAGATTCAGTATTCGAATTGACTGTTACTTTTTTTTCATCTATCTGTACTTTTCATTATCTAACTTGCATTTTTAATGATAAATTATGTAAATAGTTTTACTTTTAGATAAAACTTTTATATATATCGGTACAATCACTATAGTGTAAAGTCATTTTGTTTTTTTCATCATGATTTCTATACGAGTTCTGCTTCTCTTAGTTCTATTAGGCTGTGCCTATGGTCATAAAAAGTTGAAAAGTAAGTTTCTACTCTTGCATTTACTATTTGGTCTTTTATAACTTTACCCCTGAACCTTTTCAGCCTTTAATTCGATAAAAATATGTACTTATTCATATTCACCCTTATCTTCCCCGAAATTACCAAAGTATACGTATAGTTTTGTTTTAAATGTCACCCTAACATTGCCTATAAATAAAATCGATGTCACTATGGATATTACAATATACAAGTATATCATTTTAAGATAGATCTTCATAAATGCCTCCAATTACACTTGTGTCCTGAAAAAATCTAATATTAGTCCGACGTATTTTTTCTCTTGGTACGTAAAAAATAATACGACGCTTTAAAAATTCTCAATACGTCACGCCGTGCTATAATTTTTAGTGTGTTGTGACGTCACGAGCCCCCATTCTCGAGTTTTGATGCGTTTTATCTTTGTCAATATTCATTGATTTACAAAAACAAAAAAATCATGTCCATTATTTTCCAATACTTTAACTGACGGACTAAATAGATTTGCAATTTATTGATGGTGGAAACTAGCCTCGCGTGGTGAATTATAGCCCATTCTCTCTCATATAGAGGAGGCCTTGTGTCCCAGCAGTGGGAACGTTATACGCTGATTATGCTATCTACCAAATGAAAACGAACTAAATTCCAAATGCACTAAGGTAATATATCACCATTGGTTTCCTGTATCTAGAACACATTTTAGAGAAACCAGCTACATTGTTGCAATATTACTGCATTCAGCTTCAAAAGGCAGATTGTCTCTATATTCTACTTTGTATGAAAGTGGGGTAAACTAAGATCAAGCAGGTTTTGGTACTGCGCCAATTTTTCAGAGACATTGCAAACAACTTGGAATTCTCATTCGCTTTGCGATCGCTAACTTTAATTTTGATATTATGTAATGCAGTTTCATTTGGGAAAGTGTTATTGTCTGCTTCAACTGTTTTCTTACGATTATGGTGTTAGTTAAATTCATGATTTAGTTCTTTTTTTTTTTTTTCGGATGGGAAATCATCAAATAAAGGAGTTATTTGATGATTTCCCATCCTGCTCTGGGCGGAGCAGGAGGGAGTGTCAGACTTTTACTGACTAAAACCCATCCATGTTCCTTCATCGCCCTTTGTGTTCCGGGGCCGCGGTATCTCTTTCGAACTGTCCCGCAACCCCGGATGATTTAGTTCCTTAAGTTAACAAATATTCCTATGTTACTTTTCTATGTTCGTGTATAGTTAGTGCCTAACCTGATGTCAGAGTTTGTATGCCACCCATGGACCTTTGACTTGGCTTTATATTCCGTTAAGAAATATCTCTCAGGCATGCTGGTTTGTTCACGAGGTTTTTTTTCAGCGAAGCAAGTAACGTGATAATTATACAATACGTACTATCTAGGACACTCCCGCCTGATCACCACTAAGCTTATTTTTGCTTGCAATCGCAACACAGAAACGCTCTCTAGCCCCGCCCCGTTGACTTTGTATAGAAACAATGAATGAAAAGATACCGAATCAGCCGAGCGCACTGACGACGCACGCCAAACGAGAGTTATTGTTATTTTGCGCGCCACAGTTGACGCTTTCCTAATAGGCCCAAACTTTAAGGGGGCGTGGCTCCGCGCTTTCGCATGATTTAAGTGAAAACCATTTTAACTGGTCAGGCGGAAAAGACCAGGAATGTAGGTACCTACATCAATCCGAAAAATCAAAGATAATGTATCTCTGATTTTTGATCGGATTCACGTACTTATTGTATACCTTCGGTCTGCCACTATGCTATCTATGCGGTACTGAGTGTTTAACTAATTTTCTTATACGCACTAGGGGTAGTCTGACCTGATTTTTCAGCTTCACCGCTACACAAAATGTATTTTAGTACGATAGCCATTTCTCTTACACGTTAAGAGTATTGTTAGTGGCCGCCGAAAAGTAGAAAAACCATCATTGCTTCATGCATTTTCAGAATTGCATTTTTTAGTTTCAGATTTCACAATATGACATACTTCTACATAAACAAATAAAAAAAAATGAAGTATTCGTTTGTAATATCAAAATAACAGCTTTTTACTGAATGCATATGAAAATATATATATAAAGAAATAAGATATATTAAAAAAAAAAAAAACAAAAAAAATGTTTTTGTTATAAAACAAAACATTTTTTTTTCAGTTTTGGTCTGTCTGTCTGTTTATTACGGCAAATCTCCGAAACATTCAGTCCCATCATTTTGTTGATCTCCATGAATCTAACTTTTTATTTCAATGAATGTTTATTTTACCAGACGACAAGAAACATCATGAGCACAACGTCGGCATCATCGGTGGGCACAAGATCTCCATCGAACAAGTGCCATTTGTAGCATCAGTGCGCCTCAATGGGACTTACCATTGGTGTGGTGGATCTATCATACATGAGAGATTCATCTTAACAGCTGCTCATTGTATTGTGCCGTAAGTTAATTAACATGGTTTTTTTCAATATTAGTTCTTATGTCTTAGAGTAAAGTATTAAGGAAGTTGTATCCAGGCAAGCACGTTACTTTGTCTAATTTATTTTATCACCACTGCTCTCAAAACGGTGAAGGAAAACATCGTGAGCAAACCGGCATGTCCTAGAACCAAAAATTCGAAGACATGTGACATCTACCAACCCGCCCTGGGCCCGCGTGGTGGATTATAGCCCATTCCCTCTCATAGAGAGAAGCCCGTGTGTCCCAGCAGTGGGAACATTTAAGGCTGATTATGTAAAATGGGTGCCAATGGGATCCTGCCTATGCGTCTGTTATAAGTGAATGTATTATTTATTTATTTTTCTTTTTATTGCAAAATCTACAGCTCTTTACAATGTCAACCTAAACTATTTAAAACTAATCCTACAGCCAATTAAGGATTTACAATTTAATATTATGTTTTCGACAACAAAAGTAGTTGTTTATGTTGATAGTAATAGAATCCTGCAAGGTTGTCGGTGTTTTAGAAATAACCTTGTATAAACAGAAAATAACGTCTTTCTTTATTTTCTATTCTTTTGTAAAAAAATAATAGAGTATCAGACACATTACTAAGAAATCATGATGGAAAACAATATCAAATATCACAAGAATATACTTCTAATGAAGCAAGGTCCCATTTATTTCTTTTGCTTTACCAAAAGGTAGATGAATTCATTCGGAAAGTAATAATATTGTTTTTCCCATTTTGTGTTCTCTTTGAGTAATCACTCCGATATTTTTTCTGTTATTACATCAGTGTCCCGCTTAGAAATGTTTACTTCCATTTATTTTTGTTTTGATTACATACAATTTATGAGGCGTCTCTGGCCTCCATTTATTTCTTTTCACTCGCCTAATAAAGTAGAAATAAACTTATTCTGAATAAACACCATCGCACATGTCGCACGTACCCAAAGAAACCGGCCAAGTTCGAGTCGGACTCGCGAATGACCGGTTCCGTACTCATCGCAGTCGGGAAGCCCCCTTTAAGACGATAGTCTGCTTATCCAATATACCAATGTGTCCGTAACTAGAAGGTTCCCAGGTATTTGAAAACCAAAACAATCAGAGCAGTCATTGGGGACTGCCGATAGAAGTGAAAACAAAAAGTACACAGGCCCCGCCCCAGTCGTAGTACTGGTTATGTCCCGCGCATGCCTATGTGGTGCTACGCCATCTCGGATCGCCTACGAGTGCTACGAAGCGTGACCGCACGTTACGTCACGACGATGAGTTCAATGTTTTTCTTTCACAAAAAAGTGCTCAACGCGCCTAAAAAAGTTTTCACTTCAATAATATAATGATATGACGGGAAGAACAAGTACCTTTCGGTTTCGTTATGGGTCTTTTTACACTTTGTATGTGTGCGTTGAGCTTAAAATTGACTTATAAATAGGACCACCAATATTAAGGTGCAAAAAAGGCCTTCATTGAATAGGCTGATTGTAAGCTGAATAGGCGAAAATTTACGATGAATCAGGACTGATTTATCTTTCTAAATTTCCAATTCGAGCATTCATTTTTGAAAGCAGTCTGAAAGCGAGGATTATCCTAGAAAATGCCTATCACGTACCTCGAATCGTTTTCCAGTACCTAACACTTTCCATTTTAAAATGACATCCTTTTATACGGCCTTGTTGCTCTAGCTCTTAGCCGTGTGGCAGAGTAGAATATAACCAACCCATTACACTCACGGGTGTCGTATAAGGGGACTAATGTCTGAGGCAGAACACCTTGCGCCTCCGTAGACCAGAGAATGGGCAGCAGCGTTTTCTGTTAGTCTTTCATCACTGCGATCTCCAATCCGCCTGCCAAGCGTAGAGATTACGGCAAATTCCTCCCATCCTCCCATCGTGGGAGAGGCTCATGTCTAGCAGTGGACATTATGGGCTGTCGTTGTTGTTGGTCTAGCGCCTGCTGAGCATGAGATCATAGGTTCGATTCTCGGGTCGGACAAAGAGTTTGTCCATCAGGAATATATTTATTTATTAAAACTTTATGCACAAGTAAAAAAAACTGTACAAAGGCGGACTTAATGCCTTGGGCAATAAGTCCTCGTATGCTTTGGGCCTTGGGCTTGAATATATCAGTGACGAAGTCTGGATTCGTGCCCCGTTGATGACCATAGGGTCGCCCTGTACTACATGGGACTTCAACACAACTGACGAAATGTTGGTGTATATAAGGGCTATATTAGGTACGTGCCCCGTTGATGACAATAGGCTCGCCCTGTATTACATGGGACTTAAACATAACTGACTAAATGTTGGTGTATATCAGGGCTATATTAGGTACGTGCCCCGTTGATGACAATAGGCTCGCCCTGTATTACATGGGACTTAAACATAACTGACAAAATGTTGGTGTATATAAGGGCTATATTAGGTACGTGCCCCGTTCATGACAATAGGCTCGCCCTGTATTACATGGGACTTAAACATAACTGACAAAATGTTGGTGTATATAAGGGCTATATTAGGTACGTGCCCCGTTCATGACAATAGGCTCGCCCTGTATTACATGGGACTTAAACATAACTGACAAAATGTTGGTGTATATAAGGGCTATATTAGGTACGTGCCCCGTTCATGACAATAGGCTCGCCCTGTATTACATGGGACTTAAACATAACTGACAAAATGTTGGTGTATATCAGGGCTATATCAGGTACGTGCCCCGTTCATGACAATAGGCTCGCCCTGTATTACATAGGACTTAAACATAACTGACGAAATGTTGGTGTATATCAGGACTATATTAGGTAAACATCTGACTAACACTTCGGGTATTACAGGTGTGATGTTATGGTGGTTGTGTGGTGTCATGTCACCTTTTTTAACTATTTTTGGTTATTGCATAGCCAATTTGACTAGCAGTAAATGTTTTTCTTCGATGGGATATATTAATAAAAAGCAATAATTTCTGATTATTTCACGCCGTTTTCCTTGTTAGCTTGATAACTACTTTTGGTCGATTTGACCATTTAAACTTTACTCGATTAACATAATTATCTTAACCGCGTTCAAAAGCCGTCAATGTCATCATTGTTTTGGAATATCGACACTTTAACGCGGTTTAGATGCGCTGATCACGTTCAGTTTTAATGGTGAAAGCAAAATTTAAGTATCTCAAAACAATTCAGGGTGTAAACAACCTCATTACGAAGCCATCAACCAAGCATTCTATACATCAAACTAAGACAAAATTATTGCTGGGAAACGATTTTTTTTTTTGGGGTGAAAACTCATGTTTTGTGGTAGAACTCAATTTACTGCACTCAAAACATTGTGCTGGTGGATGGATTGAATAATTGGGGGTTTGTGGAGGTATTTTAAAAATCTTACAGTAAAAACTTGTATTTAAAAATAGACAAAAAATTTGAACTTTGACCCCAATATCTCCGTAACTTTATATAAGGTTCCCAGGTATGGTTTTAGAACAAAAAAAATATCGCAATGACGCACGGGGAGAATACGTGCCTTTCGGCTTCGTTAAGAGGTTTTTTACACCCTTTATAATAATAAATATCGCTGGACATTACACACAGCGCCATTTAGTGCCACACTAAGCAACGAGGCTTGTGTTGTGGACACCAGATAGTTGATATACTACATAGATACTTTTTTGTTTGTGAATACATACTTATTATACGTTTAGACATCCATGACTAAGAAACAAATGGTGAAGTTCAGTGATAACAACATAAAAAAAATGTCGTGCCAGTCCTGATACCAAGCTCAAGGTGGAATGCAATAAAATAATACCTTCTTGAATTCATCACCGCCTAGTACTTTTCGTAAGGTTATACTAACTAGGACCATAACTAGCATAACTGTATTAACACTACACAATGTTGTGATGATTAAATAGCAATTATTTTTCCACACTAACACTTTTACTACTGATTATACCTTTTTCATTTTGATGACAACGTGGGACGAGTTGCAGAAAGAAAATATTATTTATTTTGATTTTCATCAACTCGTCCCAAATGGGCTGTAGGCATGTGGGACGAGTTGATGAATTACTCAGCGGCACGAAGAAGAAGATTAATATCATAAACAGAAATATCGTACAACACTGTTTTAGACTTCAAAGTTCTTTTTATAAAAAGATCCCTACGAAAGGAATAGTCAACATCCAATTTCTTCAGAAAGGCTTTCAATATATTCCCTTCTGTATTTACGATTGTATTGCGTCATCCAAACGAAACTCTCTCAAATGACTCTCAACTTTATTTCCAGGAACAGGGAGTTCAAAGTCCTTGTTGGCACCGACAAGGTTAACAAAGGGGGAAAGCTATACGATGTTGAAAAAATTATATCACATGAATTGTATTCTAATATAACCAGCGACTACGATGTATGCATTCTCAAATTGAATGAATCCTTGAGTTTTGGACCGAAAGTGGAGAAAGTCCTGTTGACTAGCAATGTTGTTAAGTTGAAGAAGGGCACGAGGTTTAATACGACTGGCTGGGGATACACTCATGTAAGTACAGAAATTATAGTTGGTGCCAGTTAAGATCGCAATAGCGGTCACTGCCCTTTCCCTAATATCTCTTCTTACGAAACAAAACAAATGAACCATGTATCGTTTTTCATAAGATAAAAGTGTTGAAGATCACGATAGATGACGATTCAAGACTTGTACAAGCTTATTTTTGGATTTCAAAGTTAAGAACTTTAATAAATGTAGTCAATGACCGCTTTTGCTATTTTAACTGGCACCAACTATAAAAATAAAAATTACTTAACAGAACGAAACGAATAGTGGCATACCTTAATTTCTGCATACATAATTATTGAGTTTACTCATAGAAGAAGCTCGTGGCTCAATATTAACAGCTCATTCGATCTTCAGGTTAAGCCATGCTTGCCTAGGTTGGTCTGTGAATGGGTGACCACCCCTTTACATACCGAGTTTCCTCCATGCCTCGGAAAGCATGTTTTTTAAAGTGTTTGTAATGATGTACTGAACATGTGTTTATAGTTTGTGCGTCGATCTTCCTTCCACCCCTTATTTTATTTAGTCACACTGCTAAAATAATATTATATCTGAACAAGCTATTAATCTTATCAATGCAATAGACTTGTATAACAAAGAAAATAACGTAGTAACAAAAGACATTGATGATAAAACTGAAATTAAGCTAACTGATTCAAGCGAAATCATTGAAGAGGCTAGTAACAAATCAAAATTACTAGATATTGGCACTCAAGTCTAGACAGAAATAAATAGTAGCATTAAATGCGACACGATACCTAAATATTAAAATGACGGGCCTGAGATATTATGAGCTGTCACGCCATTTAATATCGCCTGTGACGATGAATAATATAAGACTCTTATTAGATTTGAGTGGGTGTAACAGGGGTACTCGCAGTTTTATTTCCATTGAAGAAAAGGCGAAGAATTATGAAGATGAGAAATGGAATGGAATAATGTGAGACTTGAATTTGAAATGGAAGAGAATCTTTATAAAATTCAAATAGAAATCAGTGGTGAAAATAAAAAACAAACCGAAACAAAAATATTTTCTACGAAATTCTTTTCGTAAAAGGATTTAATTGTGACTTCGATTTTGGAAGTCTACCACGGTTATGAGTGCAGTACGGGCCGTTAATATACTATCTAAGTGACATAAAGTTTTCCCGAAGATTCAGTATATATATATTCCTAAAAAAGTGCTATATCTACTTTACTAGGTCATAAATAGCACACGACTTATAGAGGGTGGGATCAGTTACTAAAGAGCCATAGGCTCTTTAGTAACTGATCCCACACACGTGGATCCCGAGGGATCAGTCAACCTAATGAATTTATTCTAATTCAACCTTATTTTTCTAATTTAATTTTTATGCTGTTGTTGCTGTTTTCTAATTTAATATAATTTTATCGAGTTTTTATATAATTTTACCTTATTTTTTATTTTATTTTTCCATTTTCTTACGTTTATTGCAGTGGCGTGCTTAGTAGCCAAAACGTGCTTTTCGAGGCACGGAGAAAACTCGGTATGTAATGGGCGGTCACCCATCCACAGACCAAACTAGGCAAGCACGGCTTAACCTCAAAATCGATCCGGGCGACTGTTACTATTTAGCCACGGGCTCTTCCTCGGCACTTTTACCTTTCATCGAACGTTTATTTATATTTTTGTTTCTCCAGCAAAACGGTACTATTGCTAACGACCTCCAACAAGCAACAGTGCCATACATCCCGAAGTATCACTGTCAGGTGTATTACGGCAAACAAGCAAGGATCACACGTCGTATGCTGTGCGCCGGAGGAAATGGGAGGGATTCTTGTATGGTAAGGATTATTCCATCAGCGTAGAGACGTCCACTGCAGGACTTAGGCATCCTACATTGCCCAGTCCTGTACTTCTCCATTCTAGCCAAGGACTCATCATCATCATCATCATTCTCTTTCCTTTATCCCAATTCATTTGGGGTTACAGCAGCATATCTTCGTCTTCCATACTTCTCTATCACTCGTCATCTTATCAGACAACTTCTTTTTCGGGGACCGGGCGGTGCGCCTCAAATAGGCCTGGGCAGGATATCTGGCAAGACGCGGAGATGGTCGATGGAGCAAGGCTTTAAACGACTGGTGGACAAGGTTAGACTAGAGAAACCAGTAGGGCTATTACGTATCTTTGTTGACAGCTCGAAATGATAGTAACTCGGCTCAGTATCCATCAATTAACTGTCAAAAGGTTAGTTTCGTACTATGTATGACCAGTCGCGATCAAATATGACGTCATTGGTTGTCATCGTGGCTGATAGTCACCGTAACACATTTTGACAGACGCTTTCGTATCGATACTTATATTATTTCGATTATGTAATCATAGTGGACAACAAATTGATGACAACTGAGTTTGAAGTGGCTTTCCTGAAAGACGTTACACCGTACCCTGTTAGTCACCGTAAAGTGATATCCACTCAGTGCGATACGTAATACCAATATTGTCTTTCTCGGTTGTCTTCAAAGTTTGGTGTACAACCGAAGCTTGATAGTCACTGGATGTCAGAAAGATACGAAATAGGACTACAGGGCCGTCCTGAAGCTCGTTGGGTCAAAGATATCGTCAAAGTCGCGGGAAACACCTGGATAAGGGACGCACTGAACCGGGAAGTGTGACAGAAAAAAGGGGAGGCTATACCCAGCAGTGGGTGATTCCAGGCTGATAATAATATGCTAATGATGATGATGATGATGAAGGAGATGATTGAATAATGTTTATTTCCAGGGTGACAGTGGAGGTCCCTTGACTTGGAACAACGTGCAAATAGGAATAACCTCCTTCGGATCTGGTTGTGGAATAGTTCCAGGGGTCTACACTAAGATTTCTGTCGTCAAGCCATGGATTGAAGAAACCATTGAAAAACATCATGAGAAAGGAGAAAAGAGAGGAAGAAAGAAGATTCAGAAGAGTCAGAAGGTTAAAAAAATCTTTAAGCGTGCTCTACAGTAAGGTTTTCGGATGAATTGTATTTCATCTTCGTCTTTAGATCTTGCTTCTTCAATAAATTTGATGTAAACGTACTGTCTAGTTTTTGTTGTTTGTGTTACCTAAAAAGTCAAATCGTGATGATAATGGCCTGTTCTTAAATCAAAAAATCAAGGAAAGGTGACATCCACCAGCTCGTTTAGGGCAGCTCACGGTACTGAATTATGGTCCACCTCTTCAAGCAGAAATAAAGCCTGCTTCCAGCAGTTATCAACTGACGGTTTGTGAGGATGTAAGTTACTCTTTTACTCAAAAACCACTAAACGGATTTGAACAAAATTTGGCACACATATAGTTGATACCCTTGGATTAACACAAAAGTTCTTTTAGTCCGGTAGTACGATCCCAATTACCAAAAAATACGTGGGCGAAGCCGCAGACATAAGCTTGTGTAATAATAATCGTAAGTCACTTTACTAAATCTAAAAAAAAACAACGAATTTAATCCAGACTGTTTTCTATTTCAATGCTACTTACTAATAGATAAAAAAGCGTGTCAATCATTATTCCATACTTCAGATATTTGAATCTGTAAAGAATATTATGAGAATCCAACTCTTTTTTACTCTATTCATGCATGCTATCATCTACAATACCCCTTTTATGTTCATTTATACCCCATGCACTCAAAAACGAATGAATGAATGAATCCATTCATTCCTTTCATAATTCAGTCTAAAAGAGCCAAGGAACTCACTCGATCTCGCTGAATCCATTGAAATATAATAACTGAACAAGATGGCCGTATAATAAAGTAAAGAAAACGTTGTAATTTACAAGAAAGTACGTTATTAACTGAAAAATACTTTTTCCGCAGTAAATCTCTTTTTCCGCAAATTGGCGGTCTGTAACAGAGTGTAAGGTTGCGGACTGAGGTAATAAGAGGCGCGGGTAATCATAGGCGGGGCGATAAGCGGAGTGTTGTAACTTCTTAGTTGACTTACAAAGAGAAACAGACTATCGGTTTATGAGAGTCAATTTAACTGAAACTTCCAGTAAGATCAGGTGCGTAGCACTCGCACCCGAGGTTTGTGTACCTTCAGCGAGGCAGTAAGGACCGTATTGCAACTACACGAAAATGGACTATTCATAATTTTTCGTGAAATTCACTTTAGCGTTAATGTACCCCATTAGAACGTTGTAATGGGCCTGAATAGTAGAGTGCAAGTCTGCGGAGATGTCCAAACATTTCAAGCGTAATTAATTTTTAGTTCAGTATGAGCAAAGCTTCAAGCAGCAAAATAAAGAAATCGCTCATACACACGCTCACCCGTCTTTCCTAAGTCATCGCCCTAATATATTTCCACCGCTTTCATATCGGTAATTACATATTTTTGCAAATAATAACGGTGCCAGTAACAGAATTTGAGCCTCAAGATGAGCTGCTGTTAACAATATTTCTTCTTAGTAAGACTAGACTAAAATAAAATGAAAAATCTTTGCAAATTAATTAAGACTTTCAGTTTCCCTTTTTGATAAATTAGCCTCGGTCTTTCGTTACTTTACAATGTTTTGTTTTAAAGATTTTCTTGTAAAGGGTTCTTCAAGTAATGGGTTTTTTTCTTGTTTATTTCTTCCGTTAGTAGCCAGGCCTAATTTCGTAGACCTTTTAGCTGTTTGCCTTTTTTGTTTTACTCAGTTGTGTATTTAGGATTTCAGTTCTACAAAGGATTTATTTACATTGCTTTTAAGCTAACATAGTAAAATTGAGAGATTTTTATAATTAGATCTAGTAGTATAAAATAGTATCTGAGAAAAAGTTAAAAGGGTATGAAAAAGCTTTATTAAAATACCTTTTGTTTACGGTTTTTTCCTTATTAAAAAGGCTTCCATTATACTTAGTTTATATTTCCGATGTAAAACCTACGTATTCTTGGAATTTTAAATCTGTTACAGCAAACACCCCGAGCGTGAATGTAATTAGCAAGTCATTCAGTTAATTAGCTCTTAATTAAGCTTTGCTATTAAAATACTTAGAAAATCTTACGTTTTTTATGAAAATGAGAAAAAGAGACTATAGTTGGTGCCAGTTAAGATGAGAATAGCGGTCATTGACCCACCTACATTTACTAAACTTCTTAACTTTGAAAACCAAAAATAAGCCTGTTCAAGTCTTGAATCGTCATCTACCGTGATCTTCAACATTTTTTGTAGTGAAAAACGATACATGGTTTATTTGTTTTGGTTCGTACAAAGAGATCTTAGGAAAAGGGCAATGACCGCTATTCTCATCTTAACTGGCACCAACTATAGTCGCAGTGACTTGACAATTTGCTTTTATTTACCGATCGCGGATTGTTAACCCGTGTTTCTCAGAATTGAAATTGTGTTTGACAGTGAATAAGTTCAAAATAAATCATCATAAAGACCCAGCTGAACGTAGCGAGATCTGTTTGTTAAGGTGATTCTTGGAAATATCTTTGCCTAGCATTTCTAGGCAGGTTGTACTTACAAAAATTGATTTTGATTTTTGATTTTGTAAGGGCGGGGGGGTTCATGGAGAAAATTCCAATAACAGAAACGAATTGCGACTGCGGAGTCCCATCAAACCAGAAAACCAAAGATACCAGGGTCGTCCTAGACCTCGTTGGGTCAACGATATCGTTAAAGTCGCGGGAAACACCTGGATAAGGGACGCACAGAACCGGGAAGTGTGGCAGAAAAAAAGGGAGGCCTATACCCAGCAGTGGGTGATCAGCTGATATGATGATGATGAGCCCCATCACAAACGATGTACCACTTACTGTTCTGCTCTTTGTGCAACTCCTGCAATTTTAGGGAACTGTCCGACGCCACTACCAACGCTCCCGATGCTTTAAATTAACTTTTTAATGAAAATGAAAAATGGTTTATTGTTTTAGCAGGTAAATCTTAAAAACTAGTGATTGGAGCCTGTGTTAGGAGACTCCGCTCTTCCATTACTTAATAATTGTCATTTAAGTACTTACCAAAAAAAAAATAACTAGGGTACAATAATCCAAAAAAAAAAAAGAGTGAATTAAAACTAAACATTCAACACGCACGGAGGCATGCGAGTGTGTGAGTGTGAGTGTGTGTGTGAATGTCAGGGTGTGTGTTTGCAATTGCAAATGTGAGGGCGAGTGAATGTGTGTGGATGTGTACATGAGTAAATGAGAGTGTTGCATTATGTTATCAATAGTGAAACTTTTACTAAAGCTTTTTTTAAAGAAATATTGAAATTTTCCTGGAATAATTATATCAGAATCATAGACATGACGATAAAGAACATTCTTATTCATGCACTGTTCTCAAATTCTGTTTAAAAAAAATCCATACATGATCCGCCTAGCTTTTTCCCAACTATGTTGGGGTCGGCTTCCAGACTATCCAGATGCAGCTGAATACTAGTATTTTACATGGAGCGACTGCCTACCTGACCTCCACCACACAGTTAGTACTGGGTAATAGAAAACCCCTAGGTAAGACTGGTTGTCAGACTTTCAGGCCACTGACTACCCGTAACGCTTGTTAAAGATCTAAAAATAACAGCCAGAACCAACGGCTTAACATGCTTTCCGAGGCACGGAGGAAACTAGGTATGTAATGGCTGGTCACCCATCTGTGGACCGACCTAGATAAGCGTGGCTTAACTTGAAGATCGACCCGAGCGGCTGATATTGTTTAGCCATGAATTCCTCCTAAGAAAATAAAAACAATCCACACATACCTTCAATAATAAAAACAAAGAGCATAAAAAACCGTATTATTTTACATTATATCACAAAGTTCGGTAACTGCTATAAAACAAGGTTTCGGTTTCAAACGAATATCATTACATATACTCTACGTAGCGTCTACGTACCCTCTCCGTAGCGTCGACGTGACTTACTCGTCACCAGTCCTTAATGTCTTTTTTACTTTACTTTTCCGCGTAAACTTGAACATGTCGCAAAAGTTTAAGGAAGGAGCGCCTAATTTAGATTCTGGGGAAAGATACCGTTATCTTTTAGAAAGATCTTTTGAATATCTCGTATTTTGCGGAGTTTCCGGGGTTGATGATAATCTAGTTGTAAGTTGTTATGTTTAAACTGAAGCTTGAAAAATACGTTACATTTTCCATTTAATCTTTACAAAAAATAGGAGAGTTTCAAAAAATATTTTCCAATCCAAAGTTGTCGTAGCGAATCGAGTTGTAGGTTCGCTACGCTTGCGTAGCAATCGTCATGTGTGCTACGCCGTAGCAAGAGTAGAATAGAATAATTTATACTGTAATATACACCAAAATTTAAACACAACTCATCATCAACATTTGAGCCGAAAGACGTCCAATGCTGGACATAGGCCTCCCCAAGTGTCGCCACATTGACCGGTCCCGTGCGACTCGCATCCAGCGGATTCCCGCAACCTTCACCAGGTCATCGGTTCACCTAGTGGGAGGCTTTCCAACGCGTTGCATCTTCCGGTTCGCAGTCGCCACTCCAGAACTTTTCGGTCCCATCGGCTATGTTCTGCGAGCAATGTGTCCTACCCACTGCCACTTACGTTTGGCAATTTTATGGGCTACGTCGGTAACCTTGATTCTCTTGCGGATGTCTTCATTTCTGATTTGATCACGCAAAGAAACTCCGAGCATAGCCCTCTCCATCCTCTCTTGACCGCAATCGTCACTCAACATTACGTGCTCTGGTTCTTAAACATTTATGGCAAACACTTGGCAATACAACCACGTAATTTTTCATTTTTATGGCTTAAACTTATAGTATTCGAGCATTATTCCAGCTATTCGAGGCTTCATGTTTTATTATCTTTTGAAGTTTTTATGCTTGCTTTTAAAAATAGGTTCGTTTATTCGACTTATTCTATTACATTGAAGTTTTCAGTGATTCATATTTTTTTGACTATAGCCAGTTGGTGATGTCGCAAAAGCAATAGTTTGTGGATGAAAGCAATGTTAGATTATTCTGTTACTATTAACAGTCACATCTCTCTATCCAATCTATTATGTACTAGCTTCTGCCCGCGACTTCGTACGCGGATCCTGTTGCTTATGCCAGCAACAACGGGGTCGTCAAAATCGAAGATCTGAAACGTCTGATGTCGAATTTTAAGAGCCCCGGGATGGGAATACAACGGGATGCGCGAGACGATTCGAGACGTTCCAGATCTTTCATTTTTGTAAGTCAACAGGAAATGCCCATCAGACCAAACAACACTTGCTAAGACGTCATTCCTATGTGTTATGGTGTAGCTGGGCTCTTGGAGTTCCACAACAGGTGTTCCAGATCTTCGATTTTTATAAGTCAACAGAGAGTGCTCATCAGATTGAACAACTTTTGCTAAAACTTCATTCCTATTATGTTATAGTGTAGCTGGGCTCTTGGAGTTCCACATCAGGTGTTCCAGATCTTCAAATTTATTCTCTCAGCAGAAAATGCTCATCATGTGGAACAATTTTTGCTATGGTACCATTTATGTATCTCTTATAATTTAGCTGGTCTGTTGCGGTTCTGCATCAGGTGTTCAAGTTTCCAAGATAAATTATAGCCTATATGTTGCCCAAACTTAATACCTATACAACAAAAAAAAACATTCAAATCCGTTTAGTAGTTCCGAAGATTAGCGTGTACAAACAAACAGACACACAGAGAAACAGACAGATTTTTTTTTTGGATTCGTGCTCTATTACTGTTTCTAAACCCCCCTCAATTATTTATTTTTTAATATATTCAAAGTACAGACACAATTTTTCTACTGTTTTATTATATGTATAGAAGATATAGATATTATGTTATAGTGTAGCTGGGCTCTAAGTCTTGGAGTTCCACATCAGGTGTTCTAGATCTTCAAATTTATTCTCTCAGCAGAAAATGCCCATCACGTGGAACATTTTTTGCTATTCTACCATTTTTGTATCTCTTATAGTTTATCTGGTCTGTTGCGGTTCTGCATCAGGTGTTTGTTTCCAAGATAAAAGTCAACAGGAAATGCCGATCAGACCGAACAACTTTTGCTAAGACGTCATTCCTATGTGTGTTATGGTGTAGCTGGGCTCTTGGAGTTCCACAACAGGTGTTCCAGATCTTCGATTTTTAGGGTTCCGTACCCAAAGGGTAAAAACGGAACCCTATTACTAAGACTTCGCTGTCTGTCCGTCTGTCCGTCTGTCCGTCTGTCCGTCTGTCTGTCACCAGGCTGTATCTCATGAACCGTGACAGCTAGACAGTTGAAATTTTCACAGATGATGTATTTCTGTTGCCGCTATAACAACAAATACTAAAAACAGAATAAAATTAATATTTAAGGGGGGCTCCAATACAACAAACGTGATTTTTTTGCCGTTTTGTCTAATGTATAGATAATGGTACGGAACCCTTCGTGCGCGAGTCCAACTCGCACTTGGCCGGTTTTTATAAGTCAACAGAGAGTGTTCATCAGATTGAACAACTTTTGCTAAAACGTCATTCCTATATATATGTTATAGTGTAGCTGGGCTCTTGGAGTTCCACATGAGGTGTTCCAGATCTTCAAATTTATTCTCTCAGCAGAAAATGCCCATCACGTGGAACAATTTTTGCTATGGTACTATTTTTGTATCTCTTATAGTTTAGCTGGTCTGTTGCAGTTCTGCATCAGGTGTTTATGTTTTTTCCAACATAAAACTCAATAGGAAATGCCCATCAGACCGAACGACTTTTGCTAAGACGTCATTCCTATATGTGTTATGGTGTAGCTGGCTGGGCTCTTGGAGTTCCACAAGAGGTGTTCCAGATCTTCGATTTTTATAAGTCAACAGAGAGTGCTCATCAGATTGAACAATTTTTGTTAAAACGTCATTCCTATCATGTTATAGTGTAGCTGGGCTCTTGGAGTTCCACATCAGGTGTTCCAGATCTTCAAATTTATTCTCTCAGCAGAAAATGCTCATCATGTGGAACAATTTTTGCTACGGTACCATTTTTGTATCTCCTATAATTTAGCTGGTCTGTTGCGGTTCTGCATCAGGTGTTCAAGTTTCCAAGATAAATTATAGCCTATATGTTGCCCAGACTTAATACCTATACAACAAAAAAAAATCATTCAAATCCGTTTAGTAGTTCCGAAGATTAGCGTGTACAAACAAACAGACACACAGACAAACAGACAGTTTTTTTTTTGGATTCGTGCTCCATTACTGTTTTTAAACCCCCCTCAATTATTTCTTTTTTAATATATTCAATGTACAGACACAGTTTTTCTACTGTTTTATTATATGTATATATAGATATAGATATATAGATAGATTATTATTTTCTTTATTCACTTTGACACATCATGAATTTAAGACATGATAGTGCTACTGTGTGGGACGGGATACCTTCTATTCTCCTCAAAATATGTCGCAAAGCTCTTGTTCCTGTTATAACACACATAATAAATATATCAATAGCGACAGGAATTTTTCCAGAATCCTTTAAAGGCCTTGGTCCATCCGGTGCATAAGGGCGGGAGCAGAGACTGTGTGAATTATTACAGACCGATTTCGGTTCTCTCGGCAATGTCTAAGGTTATGGAAAGGTTGATAAATGGTCGCCTACTTAACTTTCTATACAAACATCAAGTCATAGCGCATAACCTATATGGCTTTAAAAAAGGTGTATGTACGGAAGATGCAATTGCCTACCTAACGGAAATTGTTGCTAAGAATTTAGATGATCATCGTAAATGCCTTTCAATATTCCTGGACCTGCTGAAAGCCTTTGACACGGTCTCTGTTCCTACTCTCCTGTCAAAATTCGAAGCCATAGGCATTCAGGAAACACCGCATGAACTTTTCAAGACCTACCTCCAAAACAGGAAACTCCGTGTCAAGATCGGTTCATACATTATTGATGAAAAAATCATCACATACGGAGTTCCGCAAGGCAGTGTGATAGGACCCACACTATTAGGGCACGCCACGATAGTGGCGATAAGTCCCCTCTTTGAGGAGTGGCTTGAGAGACGCCACGGCGTCCTCACCTTCCGCCTGACGCAGGTCCTCACCGGACACGGAGTGTTCGGGAGGTTCCTGCACCGAATCGGGCGGGAGGAAACGCCCGGGTGCTTCCATTGTGAGGATCGACCGGAGGACACGGTGGAACACACGGTGGAGGTGTGCCCCGCGTGGGCGGAGCACCGCCGTGTCCTCGAAGCGGCGATCGGCGGCGGCGACCTCTCGCGTCCGGCCCTGGTGCAAGCCATGGTCCGGAGCGAGACGGAATGGGACGCCGTCACCTCCTTCTGCGAAGCAGTAATGCTAGAGAAGGAGGTGGCGGAACGTGAGAGGGAGAGAACCTCTCAACGTCCCGGCCACCGCGGGAGACGCCCCGGGCGTCGGGGGCCACCACCACGTAGCCCCCGGCCACCGTAGGCGCGGGCCTGTGGACGGTGAGCTATGGGCTAGCTCGCCGTCCGTCCGTCTCATAACATGACGACAGGCCGTGTCGACGGCGCGTTCGTGTTCCACGCGCGCCTCAAAGAGAGTCAGCACAAAGGAAGGGGTCCGTAAGGACCGATGCCTGCCGGGGTTGCGGGACTATTCGAAAGAGATACCGTGGCCCCGGAACACAAAGGGCGATGAAGGAACATGGATGGGTTTTAGTCAGTAAAAGTCTGACACTCCCTCCTGCTCCGCCCAGAGCGGGAGGGGTTATTTGATGATTTCCCATCCGAAAAAAAAAAAAAAAAAAAAAAAAAAAACCCACACTATTCCTAATATACGTATACATAAATGACCTTTGCACACTAGCACTCCCCAAAACGAAGATATTCACATATGCTGACGATACCGCGATCGTAGTATATGGGAATACATGGACTGACGTGAAATATCATGCAGAACAATCGCTACATACGGTTGTGAGGTGGCTGCAGAATAACCTTCTGTCACTTAATTTGGCTAAAACAAACTTCATCCCTTTTTCTATTAGTCACAGGACCAAAGCCCCATCCGATATAAAAGTTCTTGCACATACCTGTTTGGACTCATCTTCGTGTTCATGTACAGCACTATCTCGTGTCAATCAAAATAAATACCTGGGTGTAGTGATTGATGACGGACTAAAGTGGTACTCCCAAATTGAAAGCCTTACATCAAGGGTCAGGAAACTTATTTATATCTTTTAATCTCTAAGACAATGCGCTGACTCCAAAACATTAAAAATGGTGTATCTTGCACTTTGTCAATCCGTCATCAGTTATTGTATTCCGGTCTGGGGTGGCACCGCAAAGACTAAACTGCTTGGGTTGGAGCGCGCCCAGAGGGCTGTGCTCAAGGTGATCCTCAGCAGGCCGCATAGATTTCCCACAAGTGAATTGTATTCGGAATGCAGGGTACTTATTGTGCGGCAGCTCTTTGTGCTTAATGCCACCCTTAGGAAGCATAGACAGGTTCCTCCATTAAATTCAACCACTCGTAAAGCAAAATCTGCATGTCCATCTGTCTCTCACAAAACAGCTTTCGCTGGCCGCCAGCCTTATGTAATAAGCTCACTCATTTACAGAAGGGTCAACAAGCATATCCAAATAAGTAACTTAAACAAACACGAAGCAAAATCCAAATTACAAAACTGGCTATATAATCAGGACTATGCCCGTACAGAAAATCTTATATCTAAAATAATGTAGGCATGTTATAATAATACTACAAAAAGGAAAAACAAAAACAAAACAAATACAGAAACCCATGCAACATCACACGAACATACCGTACACGACTACACACTCCCCTTCTCATACACCACACCACGCCACACCACACCACACCCCACCACACCACACCACAACACACCACACCACACCACACCACACTTGTCTTCACCACACCACATCCCACTCACACAGCCATCCCCCCCTTACACACATTCTCACACATTCATAGCATAGTTAAACCAGGTCAAATAGGTATATTATCACACAAATAAAGGTTTATTTTGAACACGAAGTTGACAGTAGAACACTGACTCCTAGGTCACAGGGTCCCCCTAGTTTAGGAGGCAGGGTTTTTAATTATTTGTACAGCCTTTTCCTAAAATTAAATATACCTGTGTTTTTTGTGCCAATAAACTTATTTTTTAAATTTTTTTATTTTACTTTCTGGGTTGGTCGACTCTTCACGTAACTAGAGGGCGGGCTTATTTTTTGGCCAAAGAATCAGCATTGCCATCCAACGAAGCAATGCTGCCAGCCTTCTGGGTACTTTTCCTGTTGACAGCGATGTGGACGAATTTTTCGACGCCCTGTAACCCTTTTTTTGATTTTTGTAAAATATTTTTATTTCTTAGTGTGTAAATAACGTAAATATTATTAGGCAATAAATTAAATAAAATAGTAAAAAAAAAACATTGTCTTATATAAACTTACAATTTTAATATTTTTTTTTTAAATATTGAAAAAGAAAATATATAAAGACAGTAAATATAAATACCAGTACTAACAAGAGCCTCCTCAGGTATTGATCTATTATTATCTACTAGTATGTATTATTATTATTTATCATCATGTTATGCAATCAATTTGAACTCGAGAAAGCCGTAAAATCGTATTTATGTTTTTTTGTTTAAAGTTGTATAAACTCGTTAGTACATTTTAGAGACTGCATATGAGTCGGTATGCTATCCTTCTCCTTTTCCCTATACTTTGTGCAAGTTATAGGTGTATAGATATATTTCAAGAGTTTAAAATCCATTAAAATGTACGTCACAGCCAAGTCATTTCCTGAAGACGGCTTGACAGATGCGCGTTTATGACGTCATCATGCCGCAAGTCACCTGGAACTCCAGGTGACTTGCCGGGTAAACGTACTCTACTTGTTGTAGGTTTCATGTTAAATTAAAACACCTTCTCAAAATTTATAAACACATTTTCTACGATATCACATGCTTCTGGAAGGAACTCATAGCTTTTAAACTCTGTGTTTACAATATGATTAATAATTTATATTTTTTTCTCCTTGTCATTACAGGCTTACCCTAATGCGATAGCAATAGTAGTGACAGTGATAGTTTACGCCATTATATAAATATTTCACCATGTCACTCAAATGACCAGTCTCTTTTCAACACTATGACAGACCTGACATAGCCCTCATATTTTCGTGCCGTCAAATACGAGACAGTCAAGAGCACGAACATGCTAATTAAACACGGCGGTCACGTACAGACAGCTCAGTCGCAGCCCTAATTAACAAGGCAATCATGTGATAGGGTCGCTGGTCGCTTCGGCCAAGATCGGCGGAGATCGGATAAGTTCGGCGAATCACGTGACAGAGTCGCTGGTACCTTGGTAAATGTTGGCAGACATCGGCAAAGCTCGGTGAAGCTCAGAATAAGTCGTTTTGGTGAGATTTTGTTTATTGTTGTGATTAGTTTTTGTTAGTAGGCGTGTGGGTGGAATTCTGTCATGTTATTTGGAGATAGTTAATTTGAGGGTAGGAAGTATTTGTATGGGTTTCCATGATTAATAAATGATTAGGCAATCATAAAAATGTGATTAAGACCATATTTGGTAAGACGTTAATGCAATGCGCTTATACACCTTTGCCCAACCTTTCCAATATTAAATCTATAAAAAATGCTTAATTTACGTTAGCTAAATACAATTTTTTAGCACACAAATTTCAGCACTGAAAAAGGGTGTCAGTTACCAAACTTCATGCAAGCGAACATTTTTAAAATAATAGCGATCATTTCGCACCAACTGCAAAAAATGTTGCCTCCCATAAAAATACACGAAAAACGGAAACACGAGAGAAACTAACGAATATTAAATACCGAAACTGCAGCGGAAAACCTTAACCAAATTAAACTCGTAGGTAGCCAGACCACATTTTAAAAACGTAATTACCAACAGTTTTGCAAAGTGAAGCACAGAAAAATAAAAAAAAATGCCATATAATTACGGTGCACAGACAATTAAGTATTCATCCCACAGCGGTGCTACAGTCCTATCACAGTTTTATAACTTTGTAAGCTGCAGTTCATTATCAACCTTATTTTTACGGAATTAAAGATCTCTATTACTTTCTTGCTACAAACATAAACATTTTTAGATGTTACATCTGCACGCAGAGTTTTTCAGTCTGTCTCCCTTGGTACGCGCCCTGGCAATGCTGAATGCTCCACTGACATCGATACCGGAGTGTAATTTATTTGCTTCGAGATGGGGAGGATGAACGGAAGATGACTTTTCCTTGTACTTGTTCTCGGAGAGGACGCACAAAATATGTCTATTTCTTGTTATTAAAAAAAAAAAAATACTTAATATTTTTATCATTCCTTATTGTAAATTATATTTCTTTTTACTGTGCAAAAAATGGCTTGGATTTGTCTATTATATTGTACATGTTTTCTCAAATAAAAATAAGATCATTGTTATTTCCTGTAAAATAATTGTGAAACTGACAGGACTGTAGAGAGCAGAGCACACATAAAAAAAAGAATTGGCCGTTGAGAAGTTTGCTGTGTAAAAAGTTACGAATAAAAGCAGTTTTCATGAAAAATATTTTTATGAAGTAGAAGCACGAACGTGACATTTTTTGGAGATTTTTCGCTGTATTTTGTATTTTGGATCTGGCCTATAAAAGTTTTGGTTATTGAGGTTTTATTACTACTGCAGTGACCTCGAATATCCTTGAAGTACATACTGACCTTTATACTGTGTCATAACCTTCGAATCCCTTTCGTCGCCGACACGTGAAAGTTACTTACATAGACCGTACATAAGTAACTTTCAGGTATTGAGCTAGATACATTACTACCTTCGTATTATGTTTCTCGGAAGTTGATAAACCCTACAAGGAAAATATTCTTATTCTTCTATTATCTTGTTGTCTGAGGATGGTACGGGTGTCTCCAGCCTCACTCCAAAAAATAATTTAAACTAGAAAATGAGACAACAGGAGGTACGATTAACAATATTGTTAATCCTACCAACGTATCTTTTTGCACTCAATTAGTTAGTAAAAAAGGGCCTCAGCAGAAAGCTTTGAAATTATTCCACCAAAATATCCAAGGCATTTCTTCCAAATTATTAGAAATTGAATTGTTTTTAGAAAATATTAAGTTTGACATTATCTGTTTTACTGAACATTGGCTTAAGGATTACCAAATGCTTATCAATTATGAGAACTATATGGTGGGTAGCTGCTTTAACCGTAAAAGTATGCTTCGTGGAGGTTCCCTAATATTAATAAGAAATTGTTTTAAATATAAGCAACGTAATGACATAGTAGGTCTCTCGGTTGAACATTGCGTTGAACTGTCCTGTGTTGAGCTAGATAAGCATGTAATTGTGTGTGTGTACAGACCCCCAAACTATCAAAACTTTTCTTTATTTGAATCAATAATGGAAGATGTGATGGCAAAACTTGCAGTCAGTAATAAATCTACAATTATTTGTGGTGATTTTAATATCAATATTTTAGAAGAATGTGCAAATAGCAGTCGCTTATTAAATCTTTTTAAGTCATTTGACTTGACCAACACTTTAACAGAACCTACTAGAGTCACTCCATCTTCTGCTACTTGTATAGATAATATTTTCTGCGATTGTGATTACTTAGATAAAGCAATAGTAAATTGTCTACCCTCTGACCATAGCGGACAAACTGTAACCTTCAGGTGTAATACACCCCCATCGCAAAAAGTTCAAATTAAATTTAGACCTATAACTTCTAGCAGATTAAATAGGTATAATATTTTGCTACAGAACAAGTTAAGCGTTATGGGCCTTGATGATATTAATATAGATCAATTGTATGATCGTTTCTTTTCAATAGTTCACACGGAATTCAATAAAACTTTTGAAAAGAAGACAAAAAGTATTTGCCCTAAATTCATATTTAGTGATTGGGCAACTAGAGGTATCAGAAAAAGTAGGGAAAGACTATTTGAGCTTTATGGCCTTAAGCCTTTTATAAACACTGAAACTTTTAACAAGTATGTTGCTAAGTATTCAAACATTTTTAGAAATACATGCAAGGTTGCTAAAGCACTGCACATTAGCAACAAGATCAAAACAGCAGAAAATAAAATAAAGACAGTTTGGAAAGTTATAAATAACGAGACTAACAGGAAGAAAATACGTAACACTAGCTACACATTAGATACAGCATGTGGTCCTAAAAGCTCTAATCAGGAAGTAGCTCAAGAATTTGTAAAGTTCTTTACCGATATACCACAAAAAACAACGGAGGCTCTTATTTCCTCACCTGAACTCTCAATTGGGTTATTAAGGGCGAATGTGTCTGGCTGCCTGGTTGAATTTAAATTTAAACACATTAACCCTATGATTGTTATTAAAACTTTCCGGCAAATAAAAATCAAACTAACCGAAGATCTATGGGGAATGTCTGTCAAAGTTTGTACATCCATACTTGAGACTATAGCCCCTTACTTAGCTTTAATTTTTTATTTATGTGTAGACCAAGGAGTTTTCCCTGATTTAATGAAATACAGTAAAGTCATACCTCTTTTCAAATCCGGGGACAGTAAAGATACTAATAATTATAGACCTGTATCCGTGTTACCAGTTTTTAGCAAGGTTTTTGAAAAAGTAATGCTTAATCAAATGCTCTATCATTTTAACACCAACAGAATCTTACATGATCAACAGTATGGCTTCACCAAGGGACGTTGTACAACTGACGCCAGTGTAACCTTATTAAAGCACATATTTACTGCGTGGGAAGAGTCACAAGACGCCATAGGAATTTTTTGTGACCTCTCCAAAGCGTTTGATTGCGTAAATCACGACACATTACTTTTGAAACTTGAGCATTACGGACTGGGTAAACTTGCACTTAGTTTGGTAAAATCTTATTTGAATGATAGACAACAACATGTTCAAATAAATGGTGTTAATTCACAGGGGTCAAAAGTAAAAATGGGGGTTCCACAAGGCTCAATATTGGGTCCTTTCCTTTTTATTTATTTATTTATTTATTTATGGCACTCCAACGACTTATTCACTAATACATTCTTTGGGGTATTTTAACAACATAACTTAAAATCTAGAGTGAATTTGTCACTTACAGGTGTGCACAGCACTTACATTTATGAATTTCAAGTACTTTAATAATTACAAATAAAAACAGAACTACCTACATGAAAACAACCCGAGAACTAAAAGTAAACAAAAGAAAAAACTAAATCTATTTTGTTGCTATAGAGAATGACACAATCAATGAGAAGTAATAAATAAGTACCTAAGTATTAAGAAATTATATAAAATGTAACAAAATTAATATGTAGTAATATATATCAGCTGTGGTCACTGTGGGTCAGAAACAATTGTTTGCGAAATTGCAATAGTTTGTTGGCGAAGATGTCAATGCTATTGGAACGTGTATGGAGCTCATTGTACGTTCTCATCATCCTGTTCATTGGTGCCGAATGTCCGAGGTTAGTTCTTGTTGGGCATGGAGTGAACACATCCAGGATGCGTTCAGATCTGGGTGTACTATGGCGGGGGACAGATATATTTATTTCATCGAGGAGCTTTGGAACTTGTATAGATCCATTGATTATTTTGTGAAGTAAAATTAGGTCGTTAATATGCCTTCGCTGTTTTAGAGTTATCATTTTGAAATTACTTAGTCTTTGAGAGTAATCAGCGTCTAGAGGACAGCTATTAGATTTGTAACGCAGATAGCGTGTAAAGCTTTTTTGGACCCGCTCTATGCGATTCACATGTGTACCATAAATTGGATTCCAAACAGGTGATGCGTATTCCAGAACAGATCGTACAAGTGAATTATAGAGTACTGTTAAGGTTTGGACAGTTTTGAAATCGAGTTAATTTTTCTAGTATATATAAATGATCTACCCTATTTACTGAAAAACCAACCTCAAAATATGGTGTTATTTGCTGATGACACTTCCCTAATTTTTAAGATAAATAGGCGGGCCCAAAATCTAGATGACGTGAATAATGCCCTACTTCAGGTCCAAAATTGGTTCACAGCAAACAATTTGGTATTAAATGAAAAAAAAACCAAATGCATAAGATTTGCTTTACCGAATGTTAAAAGTAGTGATTGTGATATAATATTGAATAAAGATAAACTTGAATTCGTAGATAAAACGGTTTTCCTGGGGATTACGCTTGTTTCAAGGCTACAATGGGGTTCTCATTTGACATCTCTTGCGGGGCGGCTAAGTTCAGCAGCCTATGCCATTAGAAAAATCCGTCAGTATACTGATGTAGATACCGCTAGACTGGTTTATTTTAGTTACTTTCATAGTATAATGTCTTATGGCATTTTGCTGTGGGGACGGGCTGCAGATATTGAGTCTATATTTATTCTGCAGAAAAGAGCCATCAGAGCCGTATACAATCTTCGTAGGCGCGATTCTCTAAGGGAACTGTTTAAGGATATTGGCATCATGACGGTACATTGTCAATACATCTACAAAAACATAATGTACGTCAGAAAAAATCTGCACCTTTTTGGTAAAAGGGGTGACAGACATAATTACAGTACTAGAAATAGGGACCAACTAGTTCAGCCAGGTTTCAGACTCGCTAAAGTAGACTCATCTTTCATGGGGTACTGTTTGAGATGCTATAATAAAATTCCACAAAGTATTCTTGAACTGAATGAGACGAAATTTAAAACATGCATTAAACGCACACTATGTAAGCAAGCATATTACAAGTTGAGCGATTATATCGCTGATAAAAATGCTTGGCTCAATGCTGGTCCTGCTCCACATGGACAGGGGCGCATAAATTGATAGCATTAAATTGTATTGTTGGAGCTGCTGAAGATTGTACAACTATCTTTGCATTGTATAGAATCAATCTCTTTAGTATTATATAAATGCATAGCCCATATTGTGTGAGTACTATGTACTAGAAAGCTATCATTCACTGGAAACCTACGTCTTTTCTTGACTTGAATGTGCCCTGGCGGTTTGGAGTATGTCATGCTCACTCAATTGTCTCGCTGATGGTGGCGCATGTGTCGGATCATTTAGTTCCCTTCAAAATGGTTAAGTTGAATGGTGCTGATCCATGCGTCATGTCCGTGAACGGGCGCTGTCAGTTGTGACTGGTCATCTCTTGGTTGCCATGGCTTATTTGAATGAATTATTTTGAATTGTATTTTTTTTTTTGTTTGTGTGTTTTTGCTGAGGACACTTTTACCGTGCACATCTTGCTACATTGTTCTCACATAATATACCATCTCAACGTGAATGATGTAACCAAGATTTTGTAACAATATTCTGATTTAAAAGAGTGTCCATGGAGTTTCTTGCCCGTTCTTCTCCATAGAGATCTACGCTAGGGAATGGGCAACTACAGTACTTTCACAGTTTTTATGTCTTGTGACTGGGACTGTAGCTACATTTAATTTTCATCTTTGTTTCGACAATTCAAAAGTGCCTGTAACTGGCTTACTTGAAATAAATGCTTTGATTTTGATTTTGATTTTATTGAGATTACCTACAGATATAATGCCATAAAAATATTTCCCATGTATCACAAAATACATCTATGGAAACGAGTCTCGTAAACCTGTCTTCACCATCAAATATATTTCCATAATATATATACCTATCTACTCAATTTTCCTCTTTTTCCTCATACTAAGCTATATTCAATGTTTATCCCGAATTGAGTCGTATTTTATCATTATTCGAAACGTATCGTATAAATAATGTTCGGGTATTATCCGCCATATTTTTATTTATGACGCGTGGTAACCGAATACTGTTTTATGATCTAACTAGTGGCGAAATAGACACTATTTTTTATAGATCGGCACTGTAAATATCCATTATTCAATAATAAAATAGTGGACATTTTAAGGGTGTTAAAAGCATCATGGGGAGCAGCGGTGGCCCATCAGTAGTGGCGGCCCCGACTTACGAACAGTAATTTGTGGGTTCAAACCCAGACAGGCGCATTACTTTGTGTAATTTATTTCATCACCGCTGCTCTCAAAACGGTGAAGGAAAACATCGTGAGGAAACCGGCATGTCCTAGAACCAAAAAATTCGAAGACATGTGACATCTACCAATCCGCACCGGGTCCGCGTGGTGGATTATAGCCCCTCATAGAGAGGAGGCCTGTATCCCAGCAGTGGGAACATTAATAGGCTGATGATGATGATGAAAAGCATCAAATCGGATCTTTATACCGAAGAAGAAACTGAAGATACTGCATGACATGCACATAGCGTAAGTTCCTTGAGCCATGAGTCGAGCTACATGAAAACTAACAAATGCGTAATCTGACTGGATATGTTCACTCGAAACTGTGTAGTTCTTTCTTAAAAAGAAAATCTTATACACTAATTCGCATGATAACGTATATTATTATGTACTGGGGTTAAAGGAAGTTTGTTTCGGTGTTTCTTTTCAGATTAGTCGAACAGGAAACACCGACGTTTGTAAAAATTAACTTACAAAATAAGCTTAATATCTAATGATGACAACTTCAGCTTTTTCTAGAGGAAGGCAACGTACAGTCACGCATTCGATACCGGTGGCGTAACAGATGTTTATTGACGGCGACCCATTTGATAAATGTGAAAAGCCCAGCTGGTTGAGGAAGGCCTATTTCCAGCAGTCTTATGGCTGACCAGTCTTCAGCTTTAAGGGTCATCATCATCATTTCAGCCGAAAGACGTCCACTGCTGGACATAGGCCTCCCCCAAGTGTCGCCACATTGACCGGTCCCGTGCGACTCGCATCTAGCGGATTTCCGCAACCTTCACCAGGTCATCGGTCCACCTAGTGGAAGGCCTTCCAACGCAACGTCTTCTTCGCGTTCGCCACTCCAGAACTTTTTGGCCCCATCGGCCATCCGTTCTGCAAGCAATCTGCCCACTGCCACTTAAGTTTGGCAATTCTTTGGGCTACGTCGGTAACCGGCCGGTGGGCTCGGCTTTAAGGGTAAACTAGTCTAAATATTCAACTAGAAGTAAGTACACATCATTGTTTTGTTAAAATATAACTCTACTCTGCAACTGCATGCAAAATTTCCAAGTCCCACATTTAGAGCCTCCTAATGAGCTCTATTTTCAGCAAGAACTGAAAATTCCCAGTTCAAAATTCACAGAGAATTGTGAAACATATTTCAATTTGTAACAAACCGCTGTTGGAATCTGCGAAATGTAATGTAGAAAGAATCACGAGTTGAGCGATTATATCGCTGATAAAAATGCTTGGCTCAATGCTGGTCCTGCTCCACATGGACAGGGGCGCATAAATTGATAGCATTAAATTGTGTTGTTGGAGCTGATGAAGATTGTACAACTATCTTTGCATTGTATAGAATCAATCTCTTTAGTATTATATAAATGCATAGCCCATATTGTGTGAGTACTATGTACTAGAAAGCTATCATTCACTGGAAACCTACGTCTTTTCTTGACTTGAATGTGCCCTGGCGGTTTGGAGTATGTCATGCTCACTCAATTGTCTCGCTGATGGTGGCGCATGTGTCGGATCATTTAGTTCCCTTCAAAATGGTTAAGTTGAATGGTGCTGATCCATGCGTCATGTCCGTGAACGGGCGCTGTCAGTTGTGACTGGTCATCTCTTGGTTGCCATGGCTTATTTGAATGAATTATTTTGAATTGTATTTTTTTTTGTGTGTTTTGCTGTGGACACTTTTACCGTGCACATCTTGCTACATTGTTCTTACATAATATACCATCTCAACGTGAATGATGTAACCAAGATTTTGTAACAATATTCTGATTTAAAAGAGTGTCCATGGAGTTTCTTGCCCGTTCTTCTCCATAGAGATCTACGCTAGGGAATGGGAAACTACAGTACTTTCACAGTTTTTATGTCTTGTGACTGGGACTGTAGCTACATTTAATTTTCATCTTTGTTTCGACAATTCAAAAGTGCCTGTAACTGGCTTACTTGAAATAAATGCTTTGATTTTGATTTTGATTTTATTGAGATTACCTACAGATATAATGCCATAAAAATATTTCCCATGTATCACAAAATACATCTATGGAAACGAGTCTCGTAAACCTGTCTTCACCATCAAATATATTTCCATAATATATATACCTATCTACTCAATTTTCCTCTTTTTCCTCATACTAAGCTATATTCAATGTTTATCCCGAATTGAGTCGTATTTTATCATTATTCGAAACGTATCGTATAAATAATGTTCGGGTATTATCCGCCATATTTTTATTTATGACGCGTGGTAACCGAATACTGTTTTATGATCTAACTAGTGGCGAAATAGACACTATTTTTTATAGATCGGCACTGTAAATATCCATTATTCAATAATAAAATAGTGGACATTTTAAGGGTGTTAAAAGCATCATGGGGAGCAGCGGTGGCCCATCAGTAGTGGCGGCCCCGACTTACGAACAGTAATTTGTGGGTTCAAACCCAGACAGGCGCATTACTTTGTGTAATTCATTTCATCACCGCTGCTCTCAAAACGGTGAAGGAAAACATCGTGAGGAAACCGGCATGTCCTAGAACCAAAAAATTCGAAGACATGTGACATCTACCAATCCGCACCGGGTCCGCGTGGTGGATTATAGCCCCTCATAGAGAGGAGGCCTGTATCCCAGCAGTGGGAACATTAATAGGCTGATGATGATGATGATGATGAAAAGCATCAAATCGGATCTTTATACCGAAGAAGAAACTGAAGATACTGCATGACATGCACATAGCGTAAGTTCCTTGAGCCATGAGTCGAGCTACATGAAAACTAACAAATGCGTAATCTGACTGGATATGTTCACTCGAAACTGTGTAGTTCTTTCTTAAAAAGAAAATCTTATACACTAATTCGCATGATAACGTATATTATTATGTACTGGGGTTAAAGGAAGTTTGTTTCGGTGTTTCTTTTCAGATTAGTCGAACAGGAAACACCGACGTTTGTAAAAATTAACTTACAAAATAAGCTTAATATCTAATGACAACTTCAGCTTTTTCTAGAGGAAGGCAACGTACAGTCACGCATTCGATACCGGTGGCGTAACAGATGTTTATTGACGGCGACCCATTTGATAAATGTGAAAAGCCCAGCTGGTTGAGGAAGGCCTATTTCCAGCAGTCTTATGGCTGACCAGTCTTCAGCTTTAAGGGTCATCATCATCATTTCAGCCGAAAGACGTCCACTGCTGGACATAGGCCTCCCCCAAGTGTCGCCACATTGACCGGTCCCGTGCGACTCGCATCTAGCGGATTTCCGCAACCTTCACCAGGTCATCGGTCCACCTAGTGGAAGGCCTTCCAACGCAACGTCTTCTTCGCGTTCGCCACTCCAGAACTTTTTGGCCCCATCGGCCATCCGTTCTGCAAGCAATCTGCCCACTGCCACTTAAATTTGGCAATTCTTTGGGCTACGTCGGTAACCGGCCGGTGGGCTCGGCTTTAAGGGTAAACTAGTCTAAATATTCAACTAGAAGTAAGTACACATCATTGTTTTGTTAAAATATAACTCTACTCTGCAACTGCATGCAAAATTTCCAAGTCCCACATTTAGAGCCTCCTAATGAGCTCTATTTTCAGCAAGAACTGAAAATTCCCAGTTCAAAATTCACAGAGAATTGTGAAACATATTTCAATTTGTAACAAACCGCTGTTGGAATCTGCGAAATGTAATGTAGAAAAAACTCGTGAATTTCAGTTAAAATATTTAGTTTTTTAGTTATAATATGGTGTAATTGTTCATGTAAATAGGAAACCGCGGTATAAAACTACATCAGATGATAAATTATGCTTTATACAAGAGTCTGATAGACCTAATTAATTTCAAACTAGCTACTTATACAATAAGATAGACAGCGTAGTGACTAGAAATGATCTCATCAGTTTTTGTGAAGTGTCATCCTGAACTTCGACAGTTAATTATTTCGACACGTCTCAGTTTCGAATAACAAAAGTTCGACTACTCATTGCTTCGACAGATTGTTCTGTCGAAATAGGAATCCGCCAACAAGTGCATATCGAAGAAGGGATCTGTCGAAGTAGTGTTTTTCGAAGGTGTTTGTTGTCGATATATGTTCTGTCGAAGCAATGAGTAGTATGTACTATTGTTTTTCGAAATTGAGACCGTGTCGAAATAATTAACTGTCGAAGTTCAGGATGACTTTCGTTTTTTTGTGGAAGACTGAAAAGTTGTGGTGGTAAGATTGCTGCTGCTGTGCGTATGGGCTTGTGATGCGGAGGAAAATTTTGAGTACTTATGACGTCATCTCTGATGAAATAACGAGTAATAGAGAAGAATGGAAAAAGAAGGTATGCTGCACCGACCCCAAATTAATTGAGATTAGGGCATGAGAATGATGAACAATGACTATTGGGATGAAAAATATCCTCTATTCTTACCCAGGTATTGGTCTACCTGCGAGTCTACTTTACTTGTATCACAAAATCTGTAAAAGTTACCTATTCACAAAATATTTACAAAGTTACTTTCTGATTTATAACATTAGTTTGGATGGTAATCGTTTTCAATGGCATCAAAACATGGAATTTTCAGAAACGCATGTTTTAAATAGCTATATCAAGTCGACAGAACCCTGACAGATGTTCTAACTTAAGACTATCGGTAGGTATTGTTCAACAATTTGGATTCTGGGATATCACTCGATCCAATATTACATATTGATATCCAGTCACATCTGGTTAGTCTGAGAGCCGACCTCAGCAAAGTTTGGAAAATTCTAATCGAAACAAAACTGCCAGCCTACCCAAATCAGTCGCCAGTTGCCTTGATGTAACTTACGCTACATTTACAAAAAAGGGTGCCCACAAAATATTCTTTTTCTCTCAGCACCAGGTGTACGTTAAGGCAATCTAGCCTCCACTAACTTATGGCCCTCTGGTCCATTTGCCCTGCCTTTTCAAGTTTTATTAAAAAGTTTGCCAAGTTGAACGGAATTGATGGAAGTTTTTAATTAAGTTTTGATAGTATATGAACGATATTTCATTCGATTAGAGTGTTGGGGAACTTTGCTGGAAGTGGTGAATGTAAGTTTAAAGTTTTGAAGATACTTTCTGCAACAAATCTTTATTTTCATCACCATCATCATCATCATCAGCCTATTAATCTTCCCACTGCTGGGACACAGGCCTCCTCTCTATGAGAGGGAATGGGCTATAATCCACCACGCGGGTCCAGTGCGGATTGGTAGATGTCACATGTCTTCGAATTTTTTGGTTCTAGGACAGGCCGGTTTTCTCACGATGTTGTCCTTCACCGTTTTGAGAGCAGTGGTGATTAAATAAATTACACAAAGTAATGCGCCTGTCTGGGTTCGAACCCACGACTTACTGTTGGTAAGTCGGGGCCGCCACCACTGGGCTACCACTGCTCTATCAATCTAATCTCTCTCTAATCTTTATTTTACGTAGTTGTTATTCGATTTAGCCGGATTCCTTTGCTTAGAAACTAAACTTAATAACCCGACTGCGGCAAAGCCAAAAGGAAGGGTTATGATTTTAGCAGTTTATGTATGTTTGTATTTACGTATGTTCCTTCGTAGCGCCTAAACTATTCATCCGATTTTGATGAATAAGGTGTCAATCGATTTGTTATTATATTGCCCGGGTAACATTAGGCTACATTTTAACCGATTTCTTTGTGGTCGGGTTATATTTTTTTTTTTAACTTTATTTTTTTATTTGAGTACAGAATTAGAAAATTGACATTTACTGGAAGAACCAATGATATTCTATTAAACAGATATGTTGTGAGCGCGCAATCGTGAAGACTCGAAAACAGGCCAATTGACCTGTTTTTCCTTTATTCTGCGTCACTGCATGTACGTGAGCTGGGTCTCCCCCGCGGCACACTTTTTTCTGTGGTTTTGTAGGTGTATAACATATCTGTTTATTAGAATATCATTGGGCAGAACGTTATTATGACTGAAATAAAGTTAAGCTTGTGCACAACAAAATGTTTACCAATGTCAAGTTTATCGAACGTAATCAAAAAACTGGATAACAAACACATTAAATAAAATTTCTTCGCATTTCTATGTAAAGACTTTTTTTATCCAATTACGAAAATAACAAAATAATTTAATTAACAATGCACGACGTTAACAAACCTTTCGCAGAACCAACGAACATTTCCAATCAAACAACAGATGTGCAATCAAAACAAAATGGCTGCCCAAGTGCTACAAATTGAAGAGGAACGGACGTTCAATCAATGAATAATAATAATGTTTTTGCGGACGAGCGCAAAGCAAACGCCACAGGCATTTTTCTATTTACCGTATAGGCGAGAGGAAACTTTGTTTTTCTTTTAAAGAAATTCTATTGAAAATGGCAAGTTTAAAATTTCAGTTTTTCTAGAAAATGCTAGAGTCCTATGTTTTTGTTCAGAAACGTGGAGATGAGGTTTTTTTTCAGAAAAAACTTCGTAAGAAAACCAGCATGTCGTACCAAAAAATTGTTACGTCATCTACCATCCCGCATTTGGCACACGCCAATCCCACTCACTAAGAAGAGGTCTGTGTCCCAGCAGTGGGAATATTATTAAAGGCAGATTATGCTACCAGCCAATTAGAAAGCGTGGTAGCAATGTTGATTATTCTGTGTGCACTGTACGTGGTTAGACCTTGCAAGGTTTGTTATTATTAACATTCTTACAACCTCTGAGATCCTGGTACCAGTCACAACAAAATTCAAATTTTAAAGTAGGAACTAGGAACCTATAAACGTTTGCAGCTAAAAGTGTGAGAAACATTCTCATTTTTGCAGCGGTTAACACAAAGAAAACAAGTGAGCATTTTCAATTTCCCCCATAGGTGAACACAGACGTGTTTTTAGGAAACCCAATCAAACTTTTATCCAGCGGGCGTGAGGCCATTTTGCTAGAGTGAAAAGTTGAAAAGAACTTGAAACGTTTTCCAGCTTTTTTCGATACAAAACATCATCTATAAAAATAAATAAATCTATGCAAATAAATACAATTTAATTGTCTGTTTGTAGTTTCAAAATAGCAGCTTTTTACTGAGTGCATTTATAAGTTTAAAGTAACTTAAAAAAAGAATAAACATTTTTTTTATTTTTAGTCTGGCTGTTTATTAAGGCTTATCTCCGAAAAAGCTGGACCAATTTTGATGGGACTTTTACTGGTAGATAGCTGATGTTACTTTTATTTTAGAAAATGAATGAGGGTTCCGTGAAAAAAAAACCCATAGAAACAAAATCCGATTCAAACAGGGAACTAATATTTTAATCATTGACATATATATTACTGCGTAAGGACTGGGTGGACCGCATGTTACAATGACGCCTCGAACGTGGTCCCAAAATGGTCTTCCCTATAGCGAACTAAACTATAAGAACGCGTTCGGCTGTCTTCGGGAGCGGTCGTAGATTTTACAAGCAAAAATGCCAAGTTGTGTCGTGAAGAGATGCGTGAACTACGACAAAAAGCACAATAAAATAAATGATAACATTTCTTATCACCGGTAAGTTAAAAAAAAATATTATATCAACTTCTAACATTATTTAAAACAATTTTCTTTCGTATTTGTCTCAACGTTTGGCAAAGACGACGCGAAGCTGCGTAAAAGTTAGACATAACTTTGCAGCGGCGCGCGTTTTAGCCGATGAAATGAAAAGATTTAATAATTCATATCATAAAATTAATTTTATATGTATAAAATAATTTTTATTGTTTATTACAAGCAAATTAAAATGTGTTTTTATGTACTTACTGGTAAAAATCTATAAGTACAGTGAAAATACGTATTTAATTTGCAGATTTCCTACTGATTCGGTGCGAAATGAAGCTTGGAGTCGTGTCATAAGACAGGAACGTGGTGAACCATGTTTTAAGTCAAATAGCTATTTACGTGTTTGTTCCACACACTTCTTCTTCTTCTTCAAGTCGGTTAAAAATACCCGCTCTTACAAGGTTACGTCTAGGGGCAGACCACGCCGATTGACATCGTAGTTCATAGTAGTTCTAATAGATGGCGTTAGTGTTTCTGTATGGCGACCGCGTTCGGCGAACGTACGGACGACCGTATCTTTACTATTTAAATCAATGATTTTAATAATAATTTCTTTAAATGTTGTAAATAAGAATTCTAATTCTTCTTTTGGAGTACCTAGATGTTTACTTCTGTGATCTTCTGTGATGTTGAGCTTATAGTATGTGGCCATGTCAATCTATAGTCCTCCTGACCGTTTTCGGTCCCGGTGGCCAATCTTAAAATCAAAAAATCAAAATCAAAGCATTTATTTCAAGTAAGCCAGTTACAGGCACTTTTGAATTGTCGAAACAAAGATGAAAATTAAATGTAGCTACAGTCCCAGTCACAAGACATAAAAACTGTGAAAGTACTGTAGTTTTCCATTCCCTAGCGTAGATCTCTATGGAGAAGAACGGGCAAGAATCTCCATGGACACTCTTTTCAACCGACTTCCAAAAAAAGGAGGTTCTCAATTCGACTGTATTTTTTTTTTTTTTTTTTTTTTTGTGTTTGTTACCTCAGAACTTTCGACTGTGTGAACCGATTTTGATGATTCTTTTTTTATTTAAAAGCTGGTGCTTTCCGTGTGGTCCCATTTAAATTTTGTAAACATCTGATGCTGATCTTCGGAGATATACAAGGGAACTCTTCAAAAATAGACGGCAAATCTGCCGTGAATGTTGCAATCGCTTCAATGTTTATTGTTTATACAATATCATGACTTATCATCACGCCTGTATGCTCTGGGGGGGTACACAGATGTGTACAATACACCCAGATTTCGACAGTTAGGTATGTTAAGTTGGAGTGTTCGTGTTCCGGGCGCGCCTCAAATGACGTAATATCACGCCTGTATGCTCTGAAGGGGTATGCAGATGTGTACAAAACACCCAGATTTCGACAGTTAGGTATGTTAAGTTAGCGCGTTCGTGTTCCGCGCGCACCTCAAAGAGATGTCAGCAAAAGGGACTGTTATAAAGAGATACTGCGGCCTTGGAACGCAAAGGGCTAAGAAGGAACATGGATGGGTTTTAGTCAGTAAAAGTCTGACACTCCCTTCCACTCCGCCCAGAGCAGGAGGGGTAATTTGATGATTTCCCATCCGAAAAAAAAAACAAGGTATGTTTAGTTCCATATATTGGGATCACCTATTACCATGACATGTATTGTTAACAATGTCAAATAAATTCATGGCAAATATTTGTTTAGGAACAACTAAAAATGGAAAAATAAAAAACTTTTTTGCAAAAAATAAAACCGACTTCAAAAAACACATAAAAGTGAAAAATAACTTTAGCTTCAGAAGTCGGTGACAAAATAACTAAATCAATCAAGCAAAGGTCACCGACTTCTGAAGCTAAAGTTATTTTTCACTTTTATGTGTTTTTTGAAGTCGGTTTTATTTTTTGCAAAAAAGTTTTAAATCAGAATATTGTTACAAAATCTTGGTTACATCATTCACGTTGAGATGGTATATTATGTAAGAACAATGTAGCAAGATGTGCACGACAAAAGTGTCCACAGCAAAACACACAAAAAAAAAAATACAATTCAAAATAATACATTCAAATAAGCCATGGCAACCAAGAGATGACCAGTCACAACTGACAGCGCCCGTTCACGGACATGACGCATGGATCAGCACCATTCAACTCAACCATTTTGAAGGGAACTAAATGATCCGACACATGCGCCACCATCAGCGAGACAATTGAGTGAGCATGACATACTCCAAACCGCCAGGGCACATTCAAGTCAAGAAAAGACGTAGGTTTCCAGTGAATGATAGCTTTCTAGTACATAGTACTCACACAATATGGGCTATGCATTTATATAATACTAAAGAGATTGATTCTATACAATTCAAAGATAGTTGTACAATCTTCAGCAGCTCCAACAATACAATTTAATGCTATCAGTTTATGCGCCCCTGTCCATGTGGAGCAGGACCAGCATTGAGCCAAGCATTTTTATCAGCGATATAATCGCTCAACTTGTAATATGCTTGCTTACATAGTGTGCGTTTAATGCATGTTTTAAATTTCGTCTCATTCAGTTCAAGAATACTTTGTGGAATTTTATTAAAGCATCTCAAACAGTACCCCATGAAAGATGAGTCTACTTTAGCGAGTCTGAAACCTGGCTGAACTAGTTGGTCCCTATTTCTAGTACTGTAATTATGTCTGTCACCCCTTTTACCAAAAAGGTGCAGATTTTTTCTGACGTACATTATGTTTTCGTAGATGTATTGACAATGTACCGTCATGATGCCAATATCCTTAAACAGTTCCCTTAGAGAATGGCGCCTACGAAGATTGTATACGGCTCTGATGGCTCTTTTCTGCAGAATAAATATAGACTCAATATCTGCAGCCCGTCCCCACAGCAAATGCCATAAGACATTATACTATGAAAGTAACTAAAATAAACCAGTCTAGCGGTATCTACATCAGTATACTGACGGATTTTTCTAATGGCATAGGCTGCTGAACTTAGCCGCCCCGCAAGAGATGTCAAATGAGAACCCCATTGTAGCCTTGAATCAAGCGTAATCCCCAGGAAAACCGTTTTATCTACGAATTCAAGTTTCTCTTTACTCAATATTATATCACAATCACTACTTTTAACATTCGGTAAAGCAAATCTTATGCATTTGGTTTTATTTTCATTTAATACCAAATTGTTTGCTGTGAACCAATTTTGGACCTGAAGTAGGGCATTATTCACGTCATCTAGATTTTGGGCCCGCCTATTTATCTTAAAAATTAGGGAAGTGTCATCAGCAAATAACACCATATTTTGAGGTTGGTTTTTCAGTAAATAGGGTAGATCATTTATATATACTAGAAAGAGGAAAGGACCCAATATTGAGCCTTGTGGAACCCCCATCTTTACTTTTAACCCCTGTGAATGAACACCATTTATTTGAACATGTTGTTGTCTATCATTCAAATAAGATTTTACCAAACTAAGAGCAAGTTTACCCAGTCCGTAATGCTCAAGTTTCAAAAGTAATGTGTCGTGATTTACGCAATCAAACGCTTTGGAGAGGTCACAAAAAAATCCTATGGCGTCTTGAGACTCTTCCCACGCAGTAAATATGTGCTTTAATAAGGTTACACCGGCGTCAGTTGTACAACGTCCCTTGGTGAAGCCATACTGTTGATCATGTAAGATTCTGTTGGTGTTAAAATGATAGAGCATTTGATTAAGCATTACTTTTTCAAAAACCTTGCTAAAAACTGGTAACACGGATACATTATTAGTATCTTTACTGTCCCCGGATTTGAAAAGAGGTATGACTTTACTGTATTTCATTAAATCAGGGAAAACTCCTTGGTCTACACATAAATTAAAAATTAAAGCTAAGTAAGGGGCTATAGTCTCAAGTATGGATGTACAAACTTTGACAGACATTCCCCATAGATCTTCGGTTAGTTTGATTTTTATTTGCCGGACAGTTTTAATAACAATCATAGGGTTAATGTGTTTAAATTTAAATTCAACCAGGCAGCCAGACACATTCGCCTTTAATAAACCAATTGAGAGTTCAGGTGAGGAAATAAGAGCCTCCGTTGTTTTTTGTGGTATATCGGTAAAGAACTTTACAAATTCTTGAGCTACTTCCTGATTAGAGCTTTTAGGACCACATGCTGTATCTAATGTGTAGCTAGTGTTACGTATTTTCTTCCTGTTAGTCTCGTTATTTATAACTTTCCAAACTGTCTTTATTTTATTTTCTGCTGTTTTGATCTTGTTGCTAATGTGCAGTGCTTTAGCAACCTTGCATGTATTTCTAAAAATGTTTGAATACTTAGCAACATACTTGTTAAAAGTTTCAGTGTTTATAAAAGGCTTAAGGCCATAAAGCTCAAATAGTGTTTCCCTACTTTTTCTGATACCTCTAGTTGCCTAATCACTAAATATGAATTTAGGGCAAATACTTTTTGTCTTCTTTTCAAAAGTTTTATTGAATTCCGTGTGAACTATTGAAAAGAAACGATCATACAATTGATGACAAGCTTTTGTACTCTAGTTCTATAAAAAATATCTCTACGTTGACCCAAAATCATCCTACTGTAACGTACAATCGGGATAAAAATAATAAAGAAATAAATGCAGATATGGAGACCAGTAGAAGGTCATCTAGATAGCCACCCCATAACCAACGACAGGCGTGATCCAATAAAATGTAAGTCGAACTCTTTGTTATGTTGATCTTGTATAGCTCACTTATAATAACTTTTTCCGTGAAACCAGATTCAATCAATTCCGAACTGGTTTTGAAATTTTATTTTTGTTGTTTACTTCTTCGAATCACCTCTGCTGAGAATGTTTTTATGCTTAAAACCTTTATACAATTGGAATAGAGGAAACAGCGACTTTTTGTGTATAATCTATATATTAGATAGAAAATAAATCTATAAATTAATAGAAACCTAGTCATATAATATAACTAGCTGACCCACGCAACTTCGTCTGCGTCACATAAGAGAGAAAAAGCTAACAAAAGGAATACATTTTCCCCGTTTTTGCAACATCTTTCATTTATGCTCCGCTCTTTTTGGTCGAAGCGTGATGTTATATAGCCTATAACCTTCCTCAATAAATGGGCTATCCAACACAAAAATAATTTTTCAATTCCAACCAGTAGTTCCCGAGATTAGCGCGTTCAAACAAACAAACAAACAAACTCTTCAGCTTTATAATATTAGTATCAATGACGTATTATACAGACCCGCGCAACTTCGTCTGCGTCACATGAGAGAGAGAGAGGGTTAGAGAAAGTGTGAGTCAACCATAGACTTAGTATATATTACTAAGTCTATGGAGTCAACCTTAAAAGATAGACATTATTATATTATCGCGGATTTTATGTTAAACTTTTTAAGAGGAACAATTCTCTAATACATGATTGTTGCATACCTTTAACCGTTTTGCAGCGCTCGCAACGGAAGTTCTCAAAAGAAATAAATTTTCCCCGTTTTTGCAACATTTATCACTGATGCTTCGCTCCTATTAGTTACTAAATTTACATCTCCCATCAAAGAAGCAGGAAATGAGCATAAACACGATTTTTCAATTTTGAATGGGACCAACTTTGAGATTTACCTATTACCTACGCTTTTAAAAAAAAAAAGGATCATGCTTAATGAACTTCTCTCGTGGTCATACATAAAAAATATACGGGTCGAATTCAGAACTTCCTCCTGTTGTTTCGTCGGTTAAAAAACCAAACGGTCGGTTAAAAGTTATCTGGTGAGCACATTTTTAGGCATTAGTACCATTTTAGTGCAATAGATGTCGTTGCATCTTACATTTGATGATTACTTCTTCTTGAACACTTTAAATTCATATATCTTTTGGTAGAATTAACCGATTACGATGAAACAAAAACTAAATAATACCTCAAGATACGCACAATTTTTATGTATAAAAGTTATCTATATGGGTTTCCTATATTTTGCGTGAAGCTTGATCATCGAAACAGACAAACAGATAAACAGACAAACAGACAAAAATTCCAAAAATGCTGGAAATGAGTTCTGTTGGTTATCCTTAACACCCTGGCATTTTTTTTTTCAAAATATTTTCGATGTACAAAAACGATTTTTCTACAGATTTATTATATGTATAGATATGACTAGGTTTCTATTCTTATTTATGTCAACCCTTGACATTTTTATTTTGCTTTCTGAATTATTGCATTAACAAGATGATATTTGACATTGAATATGATTATTGTTAGCTTTTAAGCATTTTGTCTGAAATCATCAAATCTGCAAAATAAATAAATACGTTTTTAAGCGAAAAAGTCACTAAGATTTATTTATCTAATATCATAATCAAATTTATTTATTTATCTACTATCTACTTCGAATTATATAAATAACCCATCAGATAGGTGCTGTAGCACCTATCCGAATCTCATGAAGTCCCGCATTTCCTATATCACTATCAGAGTTGTATCTATGCAACAGCCCGAATAACCGTCGAGTACTTAGTCCACCAGACGAAAGACAGAAAGACGTCCACTGCTGGACATAGGCCTACCCCAAGTGTCGCCACATTGACCGGTCCCGTGTGACTCGCATCCAGCGGATTCCAGCAACCTTCACCAGGTCATCGGTTCACCTAGTGGGGGGCCTTCCAACGCAACGTCTTTAGGTTTGCGGTCGCCACTCCAGAACTTTATAGTGCCTTTAAAATTTATTTAAAGGTGGACTTAATGCCAAAAATTACTTTGTGAGCACTAACATCTATCACCTAAAGTATCAATTGATCACCAAATTTAGTAAATTGAGCACTAAATTTTAATGAGGTGGTTGATCACAAACTAGTTTTGCCGGGGCTGACTTGAGGCATTTTTTTATAAACCATTCAGAAGTAGGAGCAGCGTAGGAGGAAGCGGGGCTACGTCTACCGGGTTTTCCTCGACTCGGATGCAAGAGCATAACTGTTCAATTTCTGGTGGTCATTAACTAAAAAAAAACACTTTTGGTTGTAATTTCACGATAAAATAGGGATTAATTTTAGTGATCATTTACTAATTTTGGCAATCAAAAGTGATTTTTTTCCGTTACATTTTGCTAAATCTGGCGGTTCGTTAATTGTATGCCATTTTCTATCAGTCTACCTTACGGTGATGCAGGGACAGAACAAAAAGTAAGCAAAAGGAATTTGGACTTGGCTTACTATTTCATAAAAATAGCATAAAATAAAGTCCAGAATGTACTCAGTGTAGACACTTGGCGTGCCAGACAGACTACGTAATAACTTGCGCTGGTTAATTTTACAATTTCTAGCCAGCTGCTTTATGAATTTGTTAGACTAATAAGAAAGAGATAAATTTCATCCGCAGTCAAGTCCTTGTGCTCGTGGTTTTTTTGCTTTTTATCCAAGGTTTGAGCACAAATTCTGCATGTGTAATCACGTCCTTAACTAAAAGTATCGACGTGATTTTGTAATTTAATTTTACTCTTGTTATCGCAGGCTAAAGTTAAAAATCAAAATCAAAATCAAATCATTTATTTCAAGTAGGCCAGTTGCAGGCACTTTTGAATTGTCGAAACAAAGATGAAAATTAAATGTAGCTACAGTCCCAGTCACAAGACATAAAATCTGTGAAAGTACTGTAGTTGCCCATTCCCTAGCGTAGATCTCTATGGAGAAGAACGGGCAAGAAACTCCATGGACACTCTTTTAAATCAGAATATTGTTACAAAATCTTGGTTACATCATTCACGTTGAGATGGTATATTATGTGAGAACAATGTAGCAAGATGTGCACGGTAAAAGTGTCCACAGCAAAAACACACAAACAAAAAAAAAATACAATTCAAAATAATTCATTCAAATAAGCCATGGCAACCAAGAGATGACCAGTCACAACTGACAGCGCCCGTTCACGGACATGACGCATGGATCAGCACCATTCAACTCAACCATTTTGAAGGGAACTAAATGATCCGACACATGCGCCACCATCAGCGAGACAATTGAGTGAGCATGACATACTCCAAACCGCCAGGGCACATTCAAGTCAAGAAAAGACGTAGGTTTCCAGTGAATGATAGCTTTCTAGTACATAGTACTCACACAATATGGGCTATGCATTTATATAATACTAAAGAGATTGATTCTATACAATGCAAAGATAGTTGTACAATCTTCAGCAGCTCCAACAACACAATTTAATGCTATCAATTTATGCGCCCCTGTCCATGTGGAGCAGGACCAGCATTGAGCCAAGCATTTTTATCAGCGATATAATCGCTCAACTTGTAATATGCTTGCTTACATAGGGTGCGTTTAATGCATGTTTTAAATTTCGTCTCATTCAGTTCAAGAATACTTTGTGGAATTTTATTATAGCATCTCAAACAGTACCCCATGAAAGATGAGTCTACTTTAGCGAGTCTGAAACCTGGCTGATTAGTTGGTCCCTATTTCTAGTACTGTAATTATGTCTGTCACCCCTTTTACCAAAAAGGTGCAGATTTTTTCTGACGTACATTATGTTTTCGTAGATGTATTGACAATGTACCGTCATGATGCCAATATCCTTAAACAGTTCCCTTAGAGAATGGCGCCTACGAAGATTGTATACGGCTCTGATGGCTCTTTTCTGCAGAATAAATATAGACTCAATATCTGCAGCCCGTCCCCACAGCAAAATGCCATAAGACATTATACTATGACAGTAACTAAAATAAACCAGTCTAGCGGTATCTACATCAGTATACTGACGGATTTTTCTAATGGCATAGGCTGCTGAACTTAGCCGCCCCGCAAGAGATGTCAAATGAGAACCCCATTGTAGCCTTGAATCAAGCGTAATCCCCAGGAAAACCGTTTTATCTACGAATTCAAGTTTCTCTTTATTCAATATTATATATCACAATCACTACTTTTAACATTCGGTAAAGCAAATCTTATGCATTTGGTTTTATTTTCATTTAATACCAAATTGTTTGCTGTGAACCAATTTTGGACCTGAAGTAGGGCATTATTCACGTCATCTAGATTTTGGGCCCGCAAATTAGGGAAGTGTCATCAGCAAATAACACCATATTTTGAGGTTGGTTTTTCAGTAAATAGGGTAGATCATTTATATATACTAGAAAGAGGAAAGGACCCAATATTGAGCCTTGTGGAACCCCCATCTTTACTTTTAACCCCTGTGAATGAACACCATTTATTTGAACATGTTGTTGTCTATCATTCAAATAAGATTTTACCAAACTAAGAGCAAGTTTACCCAGTCCGTAATGCTCAAGTTTCAAAAGTAATGTGTCGTGATTTACGCAATCAAACGCTTTGGAGAGGTCACAAAAAAATCCTATGGCGTCTTGAGACTCTTCCCACGCAGTAAATATGTGCTTTAATAAGGTTACACCGGCGTCAGTTGTACAACGTCCCTTGGTGAAGCCATACTGTTGATCATGTAAGATTCTGTTGGTGTTAAAATGATAGAGCATTTGATTAAGCATTACTTTTTCAAAAACCTTGCTAAAAACTGGTAACACGGATACATTATTAGTATCTTTACTGTCCCCGGATTTGAAAAGAGGTATGACTTTACTGTATTTCATTAAATCAGGGAAAACTCCTTGGTCTACACATAAATTAAAAATTAAAGCTAAGTAAGGGGCTATAGTCTCAAGTATGGATGTACAAACTTTGACAGACATTCCCCATAGATCTTCGGTTAGTTTGATTTTTATTTGCCGGAAAGTTTTAATAACAATCATAGGGTTAATGTGTTTAAATTTAAATTCAACCAGGCAGCCAGACACATTCGCCTTAACGTGCTTTCCGAGGCACGGGGGTATCATGCCGCCAACTTCCAAACAGTAGCAGCGTCAGAGAATACAGTTAAATAAATACTTAGGACAATCAAGCAAATTAGTCATATTTAAAACACCAAAGTAGCCGTGTGGTATCCGGCAGAGTAGAATAGAACCAACCCATCACACTCACGGGTGTCGTATAAGGCGACTAATGTCTGAGGCGGAACACCTCGCCTCCGTAGACCAGAGAATGGGCAGCAGCGTTTTCTGTTAGTCTTTCATCACTGCGATCTCCAATCCGCCTGCCAAGCGTGGAGATTACGGCAAATTCGTCCCATCATGTGAGAGGCTTATGTCCAGCCGTGGACGTTATGGGCTGATGTAGTAAAACACCAAATATTGTGATTCGTCATCTGCCCAGCCTTTTCTTAACTATGTTGAGGTCCATTTCCAGTCTACAGGCCAGTATGTCTAGCTGAATACCTGTATTTTACATGAATCGACTGCCTATCTGACCGCCACAACCCAGTTAGTACCTACTGGGTAATACGATACCCTTTGGTCAGACTTTCAGGCCACTGACTACTTGTAACGACTGTCAAAGATCTACAAATGACAGCCGGGACCAACGGCTTTACGTGTTTTCTGAGGCATGGAGGAAACTCGGTAGGTATGTAATAGGTGGTCACCCATCCACGGACCAACCTGAAGATGGACCCGAACGGCTGTTACTATTTAGCCACGAGAGATTGTGATTATAAAATTTGAACTGTGTTTGTTAAATCACGTGAAAAAAATGCCTGCAAACCTCAAAAAGCCGCATGCGGTTTGTTACGGCGCAACTGTTGCGCCGGTGCAAAAAAAAAAAACAAATAAAAGCTGTCACAGCTTTTATTTGTTTTTTTTTTGCACAGTTCCATATAAATGGAAAGAGAGAAATCGACGTGTGATTCCCGCACTGCGTTTCAACAAAAAGCAAAACAAAAAAAGTTTTTGCAAAAAATAAAACCGATTTCAAAAATAACTTTAGCTTCAGAAGTCGGTGACCTTTGTATGATTGATTTAGTTTTTTTGTCACCGACTTCTGAAGAAGTTATTTTTCAGTTTTTTGTTTTTTTTTTTGAAGTCGGTTTTGTTTTTTGCAAAAAGTTTTTTATTTTTCCATTTTTAGTTACAATGTATCCTATACAAATATTTGCTATGCAAACTTCAATTTGAGGTAAGCCCAACAAAAAGTAACTGCTGTAAATCGTTGAGGAATTCCGTCGACTGTCTATAGTCTTTATCATCAGACCTGTAATGGCACTTATAACCCACATGAATGGAAAGTTCTCATCAATAGAAATGAATTAAGTCCAAACACAAGGTAGCTACCGAAAAACGTTGAGGAGTTCCCTTGATTGTCCTTCATCAGACCCCTAATGAGTCACAACCCATCTAAGTGTAAAGTTCTCATCAATACAAATTGGTCAAGCCCAAACACCAGGTAATTGCTGTAAATCGTTGAGGAGTTCCCACGACTGTCTTTCGGCTCCATCATTAGATCGACTCCAGACCAGCATTAAATAGTAGTGCTTTAAAATACTTAATGAAAAAATTAACAAACGCACTAGTCACCAGTACGATTTTCGAAGGTTCCCCTCGATTTCTCTGGGATTCCATCATCAGACCCTGGTTTTCTTATCATGGTACCACACTTGGGATATCTCCTTTTCAACAAAAAAAGAATCATCTAAATCGGTTCATAAACGACGAAGTTATCCGCGAACACTCATAAAAAAAATATATATATACGGTCGAATTGAGAAACCTCCTTTTTTAGAAGTCGGTTAAAAAACACATCGAACGTTGAAACCACGGTAAACGGTAAAAACCGCCGCGACTAGTGAGAGGAGTTTCAAAACACACAACTCATGTTAGGGTACCTATAGGTACTAACTATCAACTGAAATTGTCAGCATAAACGCCACTCTTATGAAGAGGTTGAATCAGTATTTACCTTATTAAACGCAGCCGAACCCAAGCAGACGAAGGTGTCGATTCCGTTGTGCACAAACTAAAGTTAATTTAGGCTATCTTTTTCTCTCTAATAAAACGAGAAAGAGACAGACGTAATTTGGAGTTGTCAAATTTAATTGGAACAAATATTTCCATACAAATGAAGGGTGCTCGTAAAAACATGTCGACTAAAAACACGATGAAGTGCAACTAGTGCAAGGCATAAACTAGTTTGACATCTCTAACTTAGTTCATAGCTATAGACGACCTTTTCTCGCACTGCTTTTTAGTTAAAGATAGCAATAGCCTAAATTAAGTTTAGTTTGTGCACAAAAGAATCGACACCGAAATCTACCTAAAAAGAATCTTGAAAATAAAATTTACTTACTGACAGACTAAACACTTCCTAAGCCGATTGGTCTAGTCTAGACACGTCATCACACTTTTATTATAAATGTGAAAGTTTGTGTGTGTGTATGTTTGTTACTCTTTCACGCAAAACGTTGTATATTTAATGTTTATTTTTTCTTATTTTTATGCACGTCATGTCCCTGCGATAAATAAAGATTTTTTCTATCTTTTTTCCTTTCAAAAACTACTGAACGGATTTGGATGAAATTTACCACACAGATAGTTTATAACCTAGAGGATACTTTTTATCCCAGTAGTATGATACCGTGGGACAATTATCGAATTCGACGTGGACGACGTGTTTTAATAGGTATGGAAGAATTTTTGAAAATTTGTCCCAACGTGTTTAACATATAATTTTGTTTACAAAGCTTGTAAGAGATAACTTTAGCCTGCGATAACAAGAGTAAAATTAAATTACAAAATCACGTCGATACTTTTAGTTAAGGACGTGATTACACATGCAGAATTTGTGCTCAAACCTTGGATAAAAAGCAAAAAAACCACGAGCACAAGAACTTGACTGCGGATGAAATTTATCTCTTTCTTATTAGTCTAACAAATTCATAAAGCAGCTGGCTAGAAATTGTAAAATTAACCAGCGCAAGTTATTACGTAGTCTGTCTGGCACGCCAAGTGTCTACACTTAGTACATTCTGGACTATATTTTATGCTATTTTTATGAAATAGTAAGCCAAGTCCAAATTCCTTTTGCTTACTTTTTGTTCTGTCCCTGCATCACCGTAAGGTAGACTGATAGAAAATGGCATACAATTAACGATCCGCCAGATTTAGCAAAATGTAACGGAAAAAAATCACTTTTGATTGCCAAAATTAGTAAATGATCACTAAAATTAATCCCTATTTTATCGTGAAATAAGAACCAAAAGTTTATTTTTTAGTTAATGACCACCAGAAATTGAACTATTATGCTCTTGCATCCGAGTCGAGGGAAACCCGGTAGACGTAGCCCCGCTTTGCGGGGCTCCTACTTCTGAATGGTTTATAAAAAAATGCCCCAAGTCAGCCTAGGCAAAACTAGTTTGTCATCACCACCTCATTAAAATTTGGTGCTCAATTTACTAAATTTGGTGATCAATTGATACTTTAGGTGATAGATGTTAGTGCTCACAAAGTTATTTTTGGGTCATTATATTTTCCCCCATAGTAAATGCCCAAGGCATTAAGTCCGCCTTATAAATTTTAAAGGCACTTTAAAGTTCTGCAGTGGCGACCGCAAACCTAAAGACGTTGCGTTGGAAGCCATCCTACTAGGTGGACCGATGACCTGTTGAAGGTTGCGGGGATCCGCTGGATGCGAGTCGCACGGGACCGGTCAATGTGGCGACACTTGGAGGAGGCCTATGTCCAGCAGTGGCATCTTTCTGTTTTTCGTCTGGTGGATTAAGTACTCGACGGTTATTCGGGATGTTGCATAGATACAGGATGCGAGTCGCACGGGACCGGTCAATGTGGCGACACTTGGGGGAGGCCTATGTCCAGCAGTGGCGTCTTTCTGTTTTTCGTCTGGTGAATTAAGTACTCGACGGTTATTCAGGCTGTTGCATAGATACAACTTTGATTGAGTAATATAGGAAATGCGGGAAGATTCTTAATGTAGCGCCTGTCTGGGTTATTTATTTAGAGGTAGATGTAAGTAGATAAATTAATATCTTTTAAAATTTTATTATATTAGTGACCTTTTCAGTTTAAAAACTTATTTAATTATTTCTTTTGCAGATTGTTTTTAACCAATATGCCTAAAAGCTACCAATAATCAAAATACATTGTCAAATATCATCTTGTTAATGCAATAATTCAGAAAGCAAAATAAAAATGTCAAGGGTTGATATAAATAAGAATAGACACCAAGTCTAGACCTAGGATTATACCCAAAAAAGTTGCTGTTTCCTCTATCCCAATTGTATAAAGGTTTTAAGCATACAAACATAGTTTTCTCAGCAGAGGTGATTCGAAGAAGTGAACAACAAAAATACAATTTTTCTGTGATGCAATTTTAAACCGTTTCGAAACTGATTGAATCAGGTTTCACGGAAAAAGTTATTATAAGTGAGCCATTATACAAGATCAACATAACAAAGAGTTCGACTTACATTTTATTGGATCACGCCTGTCGTTGGTTATGGGGTGGCTATCTAGATGACCTGGTCTCCATATCTGCATTTATTTCTTTATTATTTTTATCCCGATTGTACGTTACAGTAGGATGATTTTGGGTCAAAGTAGAGATAATTTATAACGAACTAGAGTACAAAAACTTGTCATTGAAATCGTAGTAACCTTTCAAAAAGCATTTCGGTAACATAACCTCCTTGCATTTCCATTTTCCTTTAAAAACATTTTCAAAAGAAATGCAAGCTTGCAGACAAAAATTGAAAACACATCGCTGGCAAAAAAAAACTATTTGCTGAATTTTAAAGTTGGCAACGAACCCGAATTTCGGGCACTTCTCTAGATTGGCCTTTACATAGCTCTGCTATCTATTACCGAGACGTAAAAGCATATACATTTATTTTTGCATGTTGCAAACGTCAGTTTTACGGCAAATAAAAATATTGTGAATTCGCAATTTGCAAGGAGAATTCTAACGATACCTAAGACTCGCAAAAAAATATTTTTCAGTTTAATTCAGCTGATGTAATTCTTGAAAGCATCGGTGGCCCAGTGGTGCCGGCCCCGACTTACGAGCAGTAAGTCGTGAGTTCAAACCCAGACAGGCACTTTGAGTAATTTATTTCATCACCACTGCTCTCAAAACGGTAAAGGAAAACATCGTGAGGAAACCAGCATGTTTTAGAACCAAAAAATGCGAAGACATGTGACATCTACCAACCCGCACTGGCCCGCATGGTGGATTATAGCCCATTCCCTCTCATAGAGAGGAGGCCTGTGTCCCAGCAGTAGGAATATTATTAGGCTGATGATGATGATGATGATGTAATTCTCCTGTAATAATATAATAATAATAATAATAAATCTTTATTGGAAAAAAAACACATTTTACAAATTGATTGCGTACGTAAATAGCCACATTAGTTACAAAACTGTGTCGCAGCTATTAACGCCCACCTCCAAGAGGGAGACACAGCGTTCCAGTACAGAGAAAACAAATAAAATAGTAAAATTTATAAGTAATAAACAATTTAAGTAGTAAATAATAAAAAAATAAATATGTAAGTGTTTAAGTTGAGCATGCGGGAGTGTTGTATGTGAGTGTAGTGCGTGTCTGTGGGGTGTAAGTGTAGAGTGTGCTTGTGGAACCTCCCCACGAGCACACTCCTCGCTACGTGTATATGGTGTGCATGTCTGAGGAAGAAAGATATTTAGGGTTTAACTAGATTCTCCAACTCTTCGTATGTGAGATTATGAAGCCATTGATTAAAATAATATTTACTTATTTTAAAATACTGATCGGTCGAAGGCAATCACAATATCATCATTCTCGTGCCCTTATCTATTCATTTGGGGTCGGTGCAGTATGTCTTCTTCTTCCTTACTTCTCTATTACCCGTCATCTCATCAGACACCTCCTTTCGTGCCATAACATCCTTAACACAGTCCATCCACCGTTTCTTTGGTCTTCCTGTACTCTTATACCTTACCCATCCACATTCACACTCAAAACTTTCCTCACGACATTTTCCTCAAACCTCCACATCATATGCCCATACCACGACAACCGATTAGCACACAAGCACAACTTTTCAGTCACCGGCGCCACCTTCAGAGTTCCTCTTATGTACTCACGATATGGTCTCAAATTGGGTCTCCCCTGTTTGACCGAAAGGAATTTGACAAATTTACACTTCCCAAAATTTTTTTCGCATAATTTCATTTGCCAAATTATTACTTAGCAAAAAATCTATTCACAAAAAATTGTAACGCAAACCTAATGTTTTTGAAAATTAACGTTTAAACTAAAACTTGTTTACCAACTAGTACTTTTAACATTTTTTATTTAGTCAAATATTTCAGTTGGAATAACAGTTTTTACGCAAAATCAAATAAGTCAAATATTTAGTAACGTCATTTTTTTAAAATAAGTTATTATCCTAATCTAAATAGTTCAGTTCCGGGTAACCTACTAAAAACAATATCGTTTTTCTATTAATGCAAGTCGTTTCTGGCAGTCGCCGGCCGCTGCCGCGGCACCGCTCGCTTCGCTCGCTCGGCTCGTGCGTAGGAGGTCACAGTTATAACCTAACCTAACCTACCCATTTTGTTTAAAGAAGAAATTAACCTAATTTAAATAGTTGAGTTCCGGGTGACCTACTAAAAACCATGGGGTCTCAACCCGAACAAATTATAATTAGTCTTGAAAAAAATCAATAGATGGCAGCATAGGTAACAGTAATGAAATTGACAATCCCTAAAATGCGTTAAACAGTAGATTTCGGCCGAAATAATATTAGCAAAAATCAAATGTTCACTGTTTAATGCTAATTTATCTATTAACACTCATAAATCACGTTATTTTAACAAAAAAGATAAAGGAGGCCTTTTACTTCAAATCGAACCCTTAGATTGGTAAAGTTGTCAAAAGTCGGCCATCTGTAAATCATTCTGTTTAGACCTATTTGGTATAGATGGCGTTTTACTCAATTTACCTCACCCACGCAACGGAACAGTTTTGTTTGTGTTAGTGAGCTATCACTCACACAAATGAAACTGTTGTCAACTTGAGCACAGTAAAAACTCGAGCGAGATATTTTTTGTGGTTTTATGTACCCATTGTTATTACTTGTCCTTGAACGCAAGGTGCGATTAAGAGAATCTAAACAAATAAATAATATTAAAGTGTCTTTTTACTGAATGAATTTAATAATGAATGAAGAAATTTAATGAATGAAACCTACATTGTTTTTTAATTTTTGTCTTTGTCTGCCTGTGTTTCGGCGTTTGACGGGACAACTGGCAGATAGCTGTTCGGAGGCCGCCTTTTAATACATCAATGAAGACTACTTTGATTTTAGAATAATAATTAGGTACTTAAGTCTTCGTGCAAAAAAAATTAAAACCTTTGTCATTTTTAACAATATAGGTTCGATTTAAATAGTTCGCTGTTTAAATAGAGGTAGGTACTTACTATTTTTGTAATTATTTCACGAAGGTCGAATCGCGGACCGTTTTTCATTCAACGTTTAACATCACCAAACCCTAACATTAATTATCAAAGATCTGTTTATAACGTCATCTAAAACTAACCTAAATAAAACAAAAGTTATTTTTCATTCAACGTTTAACATCACCAAACCCCAATAAGTAAAAGAGATAAAACAAAAGTAGACTAAAATTTGTAGGTGTAACAATTGATAAAAATCTCCATTGAAAAGAATAAACAAAGCTTTTGAATACAAAAAAACAATTCCTTAGCTTGCTTACGCGCTCTACAAACATGCACCCGTTATACCTACCTACCTACTGAATGCGGTTTTATTGTCGGTTTAAGGATTGGCGTTATATTCTGAGGAAACTATCAATAAGCAAATGTTAATTACGTCCCAAAAAAAGTGCATTAGGGCCATAGGGCCAGGTAATAGGGCTAAGTTTTGTCAAAGGTTATCGATAGCTCAAACAATATTATTTTGAGCATAATGTTTTAAGTTTGCCTTCGTTATTTAAATATGAAGTAGGTACTTAGCTAATTTTGTCCAAAGTAATCCTAAATTATAAAAAAAAATGTAGAAGTTCGATAGTCGTCGTGTTAATAACGAGCTAGAAATAGACCGAGCAGTGCACTGCAAAATGCATAATAGAATAGGTACCTACTATTATTCTATTTGGCGCCAATAATTATAGCAAGTAAACAAAAACAATGATGTAGCTACCTAGTACTGTGCTAGTAGGTACCTATTTCCATCTTTCATCCTACTTCTAGTAGGTACCTACCTATTTCATTTTATTTCCTTGCTGCAGTAACTAAATTAAATTACAAGCGATTTGATTGATTTGAGTAGGTAATGAACTAATGATACCTATTTAAGTATTATGAGCTGCAAGCTAGTAAGTAAGTACTATTTTCTATTCTGTGCTGCAAGTGACGGTCTACTTTATAGCGGCTCGAACCATCTAACGTAAAGCTGCGCAAATGGCACACTAGTAAATTTATCTTAAGTTTTTTGCAGGTCAGTGTTACCTTGTTAATTAAAAAATATGATTCGCGGCCGTAACATGTATGTATGTTACAGAATTGTAATCATTAAAATCATCAATACAACCCTCTAAATTCATTTAATCCCATTGAATGATCTTTTCATGAAATATTTACTCAATGGGAATGTATAGACCACTTTAATTATTATAATAGAATTCTGTAAGCAGCGGTAGCCCAGTGGTGGCGGCCCCGACTTACGAACAGTAAGTCATGGGTTCGAACCCAGACAGGCGCATTACTTTGTGTAATTTATTTCATCACCACATTACATTTTTTAACGTGATCCTTATTATTATGAAAAATTTAAATTCTTAAAATGGACTTTATTTTCATAACCATAAAGTTTATTTTAAGAATTTTAAATTTTTAACGAGATTCTTAGTACGATTCTGCTAAAGCGGCCATTTTAGACCCTCTGCTCCCAAAACGGTGAAGGAAAACATCGTGAGGAAACAGGCATGTCCTAGAACCAAAAAATTCGAAGACATGTGACATAGACTACCAATCCGCACTGGGCCCGCGTGATGGATTATAGCCCATTCCCTCTCATAGAGAGGAGGCCTGTGTCCCAGCAGTGGGAACATTAATAGGCTGATGATGATGATGATGATAATTCTGTAAATTTCTGTCGGTCGCGAATCATACATATTTCGTCTGATGATGATGATGATGATAATTCTGTAAATTTCTGTCGGTCGCGAATCATCCATATTTCGTTCAACATACAGGCTGACACTGACATGCGCATTGCATTGCAAAATAAAATTTCGCGGGCTACCCTGGCGTTTCTTTGTGTCGGTATTATCGTGGTGTGCATCTTGCCGTATAGACGCTGCTTTTGTGTGCGTCCTAGAACATCGTAAACTACGACTGCAGTTTTGCTCGTTGAAAAATATGGTAATTGACAGCACCAAATAAAATAATTATTTGTTTAAACAGTTTTACCCGTACTATTTATTTATTTACGTAAGTACACATAAAAGTTGGACAAAGATATTTGTCTGCCTAGGGAGCAGAAATTTCTGAAGCTAAATTATCCTTTTACCTATTTAAAACCTGATTGCTTGGAAAACACGTTCGTTTTCAACGCGTTCGTTTCTAACCGCGTATTTAAAATGTAGCAGTAATTGAAACGTTAAAATAATACGAATATCGCGGACTTTATTCTCCTTTAAAATATATCACGTACTATGTTACAGATGTTGGTTATCAACGCTCGGTTACTGCGTCACAATTTGAATTTTTATGTTTCAACACTTTAATAAGTAATGAAAAATATAATAATACGAATTATAATAATATTAAATAACATAAAAATATCACATCAAAAGATTTTCCGTTAACCGAAAACTTGTATTACAGTGGATCAAGATCGTTTCATCGCCATATTCGCAATATCTTAGTGCGAGCGAGTGAATAGATATTATGAATGAATGTATCGCTTGAGTTGGTCACCGCCCGCTCGATGCGTAAAATACCTAAATTTGCGTAACGTCGAAATGCAAAAGGGCTCCGTATGCATTGAAATACTCAAAAACACATGAAGATTCATTCGCCGGAGCGTGTATATTGCTAGCTCACTCGCACAAATGAAACTGTTTCGCCCACTCAAGACATTTTTAGGGTTCCGTACCCAAAGGGTAAAAACGGGACCCTATTACTAAGACTCCACTGTTCGTCCGTCCGTCTGTTTATCACCAGGCTGTATTACATGAACCGTGATAGCTAGACAGTTGAAATTTTCACAAGTGATGTATTTCTGTTGTAACAACGGCAACAGATAGACCCTTCAAATATTCATACATTATTTAGTTGTGTATTCAATTTAAAAATAAATAGTCAAATCAAAATAAAATAAATATTTATGGGAGGCTCTCACACAAAAAACGTATTTTTCTGCCGTTTTGTCTAATGTTGTATACATAATGGTACGGAACCCTTTGTCCGCGAGTCCGACTCGCACTTGCCCGGTTTTTTGTATTATTATTACCTACTCGTCCTTGAAGGCACGGATCATGGTGTGTTGGTGAGAATCTATATAAAAACAGCGCCATCTAGTAAAATCGATGCCACTTTGTATCTATTTATGTCATGTGATGGTAGATGGCGTTGTAAAACTCCAGTTTGTGGCAATTAGTGAGACGCTGGTGCTGCTATCTGTTGAAGCAACGGAAAACAAAAAATAACCAGTTCAATTACCTGACTTAGGGAGGTGTCATTTCTTTGTATGGGATTGGGTATCTGTACGAAGTATTATATTATCTGTGCTAAAAACAATATCTTTTTTCTATTAATGCAAGTCGTTTCTGGCACTCGCCGGCCGCTGCCGTGGCACCGCTCGCTTCGCTCGCTCGGCTCGTGCGTTGGAGGTCACAGTTTTAACCTGACCTACCTACCAATTTTGTTTAAAGAAGAAGTTGCTAATGTCCTTTGCAAAAAAAATTAAAATTGTAATTTATAAATATTTTGCATTAAACAAATTATTATATTTAAATAAAACTGCATTTTTTAAATATATAATTCCCAAAAAATCTTATTTTTGCCTTAATATTTTTTGTCTTAACAAATCATTTTACCAAACGTTTATTGTCTGAAGATTGTTTGCTGTAATAAATCATTTGATTAAAGACCAAATGCCATAATGACATTATTACTTAGTAATATTTTGTCAAGTAAAAATTTGACCAAATAAAAATATGCGTACTAAAATCATTCGAAATATTGCAATGGTATAAAAAAGGTTGCTAATATTTGTTTGGGTAATGAAATTTTGTCAAAATCTTTTCGGCAAAACGGCAGGATCCCTTTCAAATTAGATGCCTGACCTATTTATCGGTTTAAGATAGAATCAATATTAATCTATTTTGCCTAGCTGACCAACAAAGATTGTACGATTCTTGACTTTAAAACTACTGGGCCAATTATACGCAGACTACTTATGTAAATATTGACAGGGTAAATTCCAATTAGAATTTAGCCCCCGACAATTTTTCTGGAACTTGTCAGTAGCAGAAATAAAGATTTTGAAATACATTATTCAGAAAATAACGATACTAGCAGGTATTTCAGAATATGAAACAGGTATAAGCTTCAACCACCCATTCCATCTTTCAAAAGTTAGACAGAGTTAGTTGTTTGAAACTTGCCGCTGCGTTGCGTCTCTAAAGCGCTTGAACTGTTTTGTCAAGTTTTTAGTAAAAATGTTCACTTTATTTTCTTAGGTACCACTGAAGTCTGAAACTGCTATTTCACAAAGGATTTTTTTACATCAAAAATTCTCATTACACCCATTTTACTTATTTTTTTATTTATATAGACCTGATGAGAAAATCAATTCTCACTAGATCCATAATGGATCTGACCAAGGGATCTTCTGAGAATGCAGATCAGATGCACCTCGCTTACGGCCTCATGCGATGCTACGATGCGAATTCGTCGATCTGCAAGTTACTGAGAAAACTAAGATTGTCTGCAGTGTTCCTGTTACCCATTAACTTGGTTGTGCAGGTCAGATATGCAGTCGCTCTATGTAAAATACTGGTATTTAGTTGCATCCGGTTAGACTGGAAGCTGACCCCAACATAGTTAGGAAAAGGCTAGGAAGATGATGATGTACTTTTAATGGATTTAGCTCCACACCAAAACCTACTTTTTTTTTTTGTTAATTAAATACCATACCTATGCATGATTTTCAAATATATTTTTCTTAGAATCTTTAAATTGTAATCTTGAGCTAGATGCTCATATTTGTAAGCCAGCTACTGGCATAACATAGCGCTCGGTTTTATCAATTTAAGATCTGTATTTCTTTACCTATGTTAACAAATAAAAAGTGATTTGATTTGATTTACTTAGAAGTCCCTTTTCAAGTCGCCAAACTGAGAAACAATCATTTATCTTTCTAAAACCATACATACTAACACCGCCAATATGTCTTCGTCAGCACTTGTTATCGAGTTGGCAAGCTCAGTGCGACAAGAGGAAACTTTTAATAACTCCCACAGACTACCCGAGTCCGTAAACAATAAGAAATTAATTGTGGGAACTTGGCAACAACTTGGCCGTCTGTGTGTTTGTCAGATTTTGTGGAAAACAGGGAAAATGGAAACTTTTGATCAGAGGAACGTTGAGATGAGGGTTTTAAAGATTAGTTGGTTCGACTTTAGATAAGTTTGACACTTGATGGTTTTGTTGTTACCACAAATATATCTACAGGGTGTAAAAGACCTCATCACGAAGCCGTCAACCAAGCATTCTGTGCCTCAAACTAAATAACTTTGCGCAAGGAATCACCATATAAATTAATATCAAGAAACTTCTACTTGACTGTACAAATCATAAAATTGGTCAACGGGATCAGTTGACCAATTCCAAAATTCATTAGGTCGACTGATCCCGCGGGACCCGCCTGTGTGGGACCAGTTTACTAAACACCCAAATTATTTCTGGGAAACGTTTTTTTTTTGGGGTAGAACTCAATATAATGCACTCAAAACATTGTGCTGATGGATGGATTGAATAGTACGGGGGTCGTGGAGGTGTTTAAAGTAAATATATTACATTAAAAACTTGTATTAAAAAAAAACCTTGTCAAATAGTTGAAACTTTGTCCCCCAATATCTCCGTAACTAGTAGGTTACCAGGTATAGTGTAGAACAAAAAAATGATCGTAACGACGGAGAGAACAAGTGCCTTTCGGCTTCGTTAAGAGGTGTTTTACACCCTTTATATTAGATATACACAACGCAAGTAACCAGATGCGTATTTTAAATTGGAGTGACTGTCAATCTGACCTCCACGATCCAGTTAGTACTGGGCAATAGTAAGACTGGGTGTCAGACTTTCGAGCCACTGACTTCCTGTAACAACTGTCAAAGATGTCGATGTGATGAAATGACAGCTGAGACCAGCGGTTTAGCGTGCTTTCCGCTGAATGGAGGAAGCAAACTAGCAAAACGAAAAATTCAAAGTTTTTATTAGTAAAACTAAGTACGAGTACGTACTTCGAGTAAGTAATAGCGGTTTATATCTACCCATTTTTCCTTGCTACAACTACACAAATACTTCGTCTCTCTTCTTTATTTTCAAGTCCTTTTCAACTGAAGCGTAACGTTGAGTTTCGTACTCTGAAGACTAGGTTTAAAGAGCAAAGCTCTGTAACGCAAAGGTAAAAAGAAAACAACACTAGATATATACTTTCTTGGAAAACTTTTGCTAAGAGTTCCTGCCTGCGCTGCGCTCCTGGTACTCGCACGTTTAGTATATTGGAAATAAGTAAAGATTTATCTTCAATATTTCTTCATGACATGAAAACATTATAATAATAATTATTATCAATATTTTTGCTGTTTATTTATAAACGAAAATTTAAAACTGAGTGCGCTCAACGTTGTGGAGGCCTAATTGAAATAATGAGATATCTACACGTAGAGCTACGTAATCTAAGTCAGATAATGTAGGTACATGGTACTTACGAACAAAATGCTTGGTGTCTATTTCATCACATTTATTTTGAAAATTTGACAAATTTTGTATTTTTTTTTATATTGATAGAATGTTGTCGACAAAAATGGCCCAAAGATGATAAAAAATTGTATTTCTCGAATGTTTATTTAAATAAGGTAGGTAAACATAAATCATGAGAAAAACACAAAAAAACAAAGAGCCTCATAACTTCGTAAAACAAAAAGCGGAACTTCAAACAATATCGGAAAAGAAGTGTAAATTGCTAAGAGCTTTTTTTTCAAAACTTTGTAAACAACTGTAATAAATCAGGAACAAAGTAAACAAACCTAATGAATTGTTACTTATACTGGAAAAACTTTTAACTTGTGCGTGAAAAACAAAGGAGGCCCTTTATAGGGAACTTTTTTTATTGAATTTTCGGCTGAAAATAAATTTTGAGTGGGAGTTTTGCTGCTCTCGCCTTTGGTCGAAACAAAAAGTTTTCGCGCGAATTTTGATTTGTTAAACAGAGCTCTGGTGTATTTTATATGGTAATCAGTATATTATTTTCTGCTTTATTATTTTCTCTATACTCTAACTAAGCTTCCTAAAGGACAGAGAAAACTTAAATCAGGATTTTTGTATATTTTTTACCTCATAAAAAACAAGAAACTTCCAAAAATAATATGTTTAATAATGATTAAGAATAAGAATAAGAAAAAAATATTTTAAAAGAATTACAAAAAAGTACATTTAGGTGCAGTAGTATTATTTACTTGGTGCAGTGGTATTAAAACCTAGTTAAAACGCAATATTATGAGATTTGTTTTTTCTACTCTCGAATTTTCCATCCACCAAACTCAAAACTACCCTCATTCTGCATGTTCAAACCCGTTTCCTACTCAAATCCACAGAGTAACGTATCGCCACTAAATAACATTGCTCAAATGTTGCCCCCAGGCGCCACAGAGACTAGTCCATTCTGGCTCGAATCCAATAGATATAATGTTCGTGAAATTCCCCCAATACTCACTCGTATAGACGATTGTCATATAGAATCATTGGATACAGAATTACAGAAGGTTTGTTAAATAAAAATGTTCACTTGGCATCGAGTAGGTGGTTTCTGCCTAGCAAATGTTTTAAATCACTACTCTCATTCTTTGTCAAACATTTTAAATTAATTAACATTTTAACACCACAAATATTAACGTAGTTGTCACAATGACAATGATCAGGTTCTCTGAAGTGTGGTCATACTGTCAGTACTGTAAGTGTTAGGTACTAACATAAGTAATCGGATGGACCTTTGAGTAAAAGTGCTTTAACTTATCCATTTGAATTTATAAGTTTCATGGTTTCCTTTCCTTTAATTAATTACCTAATAATGTTTGTAGGAGAGATTATATCAATATAATTGAACCTATCGATTGATGTCATATGAGTACAGGCTGTTATTTTTTCGAATTTTAGTCGGTTCGATACCCGAGCGTGGAATGCAGATATGTTTTTTTTTGGAAATGGAATGTTTCATTTGAGTAAAATTTGCTATCTGCAGTATTTAGAGTACTTTCCCTCCAGGTGGCGTTAATAAGTCCACTCTGTATTACGACAAAACAGTAAGATTATGACCAAATTCTAGAGCAACGATATTTTTATTACCATGAAAATGATATTGTCATAATTAAATTGAGCCTTCTGTTCACATTTTGTTACTCCGTGTACTAAAATGAATACGTAAACGTGATCGTAAAAGTGAAGTAGGCAGTTAACGCTGTTATAACGTAGATACCTACAATTTGTAACGTGTGGTGTACAACTAGGTAGTATAGTGGGTTCAGTGCTGTCATTACTGTTTAGTTTGTTGTAGCTGCCAATGGTTCGTAGATTCATTAGATAACTAAACAAGAAAAATATTTTTTTTTTATAGAAGTTTTTTTTTTTTTTTTTTGTACCTTAGTACAATGTTTTCCTATTGAACCCAAAGGTTGACTAGTAGATAATGCCTTTTTTATTCGGATGGGACATCATCAAATGACTCCTAGGAGCAGGAGGGATTGTCAGACTTTTACTGACTAAAACCCATCCATGTTCCGTCATCGCCCTTTGTGTTCCGGGGCCACGGTATCTCTTTCGAACAGTCCCGCAGCCCCGGAGTATAGAATGCCTAGTGGCATTATTTGTCCGCCGTTGTCTTATCTTCATTTAATAAATAAAAACTCTGATGAATCTTCAAACTTAGTATTTTTAAATATTTTCACGAAGAAACCTCCCGTTTTTCTACCCCTAGATAACATTAAAAACGACAAAAGATAAAATAAAGGGGATAGGCTGTTTCCGCCATCTGTACGAAAATATTTTATTCATTTGTTTACAGCAATTGCTAATAAAGGAACATGGGCAATTTAATTAACTTCTGTATTGCGAAATGCAGAGGCTTGACATCGGGACATTTAGTAAATTAATTTTGTGAGTGTCAGTTACAGCTGTTTGAACGACGACAACAACAGATTCTGTTGTTGTTACTTTATTTAAAACTAGCATTTCGCCCGTGACTTTGTCCTTAAAAATGGTGATAGCTCGGCTAATTTGTATGATATAAACATAATTTATAGCCTATGTTACTTCCTGATAAGTTAGCTTTCTATTGGTGAAAAAATGGTTAAAATCGGTCCAGTAGTTTCGGAGCTTATACGGTATAAGCAAACAAAAAAAATCTTTCCTCTTTTTAATATAAGTAGACATAAGAATAGATATAAGTAGACTAACTAATGATCCGCGACCTAAATTCGCGTTAAATTAGTTTAAAAAAAAAATCCCTATATACGAATAAGAAATAAAGAAAAAAAAATATTTGACGTCAGATATTTACATCGGATAATTTTATATTGTTAACAATTACAAGGGTTTTAATTTTTTTGCACGGAACCCTAATCTTTTTAAAATAAAAGTAAGCCTATTAGTTACCTACTTCTTATAACATCAGCTATCTGGCATTATAAGTCCTGTTAAATTCAGTCCCGCTGTTTTGGAGATTAGCCAAACAAACAAACAGCCAGACAGACGCACAGACGGACTGTAACATGCACAAACTTGATATTTAATGGAGTAACTTTTATTGTGTAGAAAAAGTATTAGATTTCCGTGCAAAGCAACTTAAATCCTTGAATTTGTTATCATAATACAATTCAAATAAAAAACCGGCCAATTGCGAGTCGGACTCGCGCACGAAGGGTTCCGTACCAATTATTATAAAAAAATCACGTTTGTTGTATGGGAGCCCCCCTTAAATATTAATTTTATTCTGTTTTTAGTATTTGTTGTTATAGCGGCAACAGAAATACATCATCTGTGAAAATTTCAACTGTCTAGCTGTCACGGTTCATGAGATACAGCCTGGTGACAGACAGACGGACAGACGGACAGACGGACAGACAGCGAAGTCTTAGTAATAGGGTTCCGTTTTTACCCTTTGGGTACGGAACCCTAAAAAGTATTTTCTTTATGTAGACGAAGTTCATGGGTCTAGCTTGTAGCGCTATAAAAATCCACCGTTTACAGTACGATATACATTTTGTCTAATCCATTACTTGGCTAGACTATACTCGTAGACACGCACTTAATCCGTGGTCTCCACGATAACAAACTAATAACAATAAATAATCTTAGCAACAATATCTCACAAGATCTCTGTAATCCGGCGTCTCGCAGTCTGCAAACGGCAGTTTGGACACAGTCCAGCAGAATCAACTATCTTGAAATATCTCCAAAGTAGCCAATTATCTGGACGTGACAAATATGGGAATGCTTTGAGAGAATTGAACTGAGACTTGGGGATTTAGCCTGACTAATATCTGGAGTACCTATTTTGGGCAACTGTTGGATGTATTTATGTATTGTAATATATTATGTATGTGGTCGGGTAAAACGGAAATAAATCGACTAATCGACGTTTATTTAACATATTTTTCAGGTTTTTTTTTAACATACAGGGTGTAAAAGAACTCATCACGAAGCCGTCAACCAAGCATTCTGTACCAAACTAAGTAACTTTACGCAAAAATTATTGCTGGGAAACGACTTTTTTTTTGGGGTTAAAAATCATGTTTTATGGTCTACCATAAAACATGATTTTTAACCCCAAAAAAAAAGTTGACAATGTTTTGAGTGCGTTACATTGAGTTCTAACTCAATGTAACGCACTCAAAACATTGTGCTGATGGATGAATTGAATAGTACGGGGGTCGTAGAGAACGCCTTCCGGCTTCGTTAAGAGGTGTTTTACACCCTTTATTGTATAGTGGTGTCCTAAATAAAGGAACTGCCAGGTTGGTCTAGTGTTCGCAAGCGTGACTGCAGAGCAACAGGTCCTGGCTTCAATTCCCGGGTTGGGCAAAATGTTATTGGATTTTTCCATCAGGAATTTCTCGGTAGCAGCCACAGAGTCTGAATCTGTGCCCAACTGATGGCAATAGGCTCGCCCTCTTTTACCTGGGACTTAAACAAAGCTGGCGAGATGTGGGTGTACTGTAAGATACTTACACCTCTGCCGTTATTATGCCTATTAGGTAGACCATGACCTGGGTTATATGATATTTTATATCTCAGTAGTACGTCCCCGTGGGATAACTTCTAACCTCCACACACGTACAGCCGTGGGCTAAAACTAGACTTTTATAAAAATACTAGCAGACGCCACGCGGTTTCACCCGCGTAGTTCCCGTTCCCGTGGGAATACAGAGATAAAAATTATATTATGCCTATGTCACCTAGGGATAGTGTAGCTTCCCAACGGTGAAAGAATTTTTCAAATCGGTTCATTACTTCCGGAGATTACCCCCTACATACAAACTTACAAACATACAAACTTACAAACAAATGTTACCTCTTTATAATATTAGTATAGATATAGATGTAGCATAGCAAGCAAACTAAAAAACCTAGTAATAACCAAGCCTCATCCATCGATGAACTAAAAAAATATATGACCTCAATTCCATATTTTCATGCCCTCAATATTTTACGCTGAAGCAAATCCGTTAAGCCTGATACAAAACACGCTGAATGGATTAATTTTTAGGCCATACAACCATCTATAGTATTACAGTGTAACAGACGCCGAGCTCCGTAGCTTATCACTGTATTCTGAATGATAATTAGCTATGCGACTCATTTGTAATCACACAATAATAAGGTTAATAAAGAAAAAAATAGGCCCGCACAAGGCGGAAAAGGTATAAACTTTATTTAGACAACATATTGTGACATATCATTTCCTTATATGGTAGCGAAAATGTTAGTTTCATGTCGTGTCAAAAACGTTACCATATATGGTCACGAAGCAGCACATCGCCTCCGACAGGTCGAGACTTGACCGACCTGTAGAATGATGGGAAAGTCCATTTTAAGGGCAACGATTGGCCCGGGGTTGCGGGACTGTTCGAAAGAGATACTGTGGCCCCGGAACACAAAGGGCGATGAAGGAACATGGATGGGGGGTTTTAGTCAGTAAAAGTCTGACACTCCCTCCTGCTCCGCCCAGAGCGGGAGGAGCTATTTGATGATTTCCCACCCAAAAAAAAAAAAAGGGCAACGATTGGCCAGAGGGTCTTTAGCACAGCGAGGCCCTGCCACAACTTGCGATATGATGTTTTAGTATAAGAATAGGCGACTAAAACATTCAGTACAGTTTTTACAGTTCTTTCTATTTTATTTACAATAGTTTAGTTTTAAGTGTGTTTATTGTGAATTTGTGAGTCCCACGTGCCTTATGTATATTTGTGTTGTTATGTTCTTGTGATTATTGTGTAAATCAGTTTTGTGTAAAGTAAGGTGTCCGCTCTAATGTAAAAGATAATTAAAACAGTGTTAAAACGTCGAAGAGTTTGATTGAAAGTAAATCCCTTAGCCACCCGAGCTATCGAAGAAGGGAATAAATAAATAAATACAGTCCACCCCTAACATACAGATTAAACAGAATCTAGGCTATGGACATAAATCACGGAGTTAAATATGGATGAGCACCTGTGTCGAGTTGTTGATTAATTATGACCAGAGGGAGCTTTGTCCCTGTAGCTAAAGATACAATGATAGACGATTAAGGCTGAGACCAAGGGGAGATTAAGGGGCTGTGGGACTGTTGGGGCTGCGGGACTGTTCGAGGGGCTGCGGGACTGCTCAAAAGAGATACCTTGAACGGAACATGAACCGGAACACAACGGGCGATGAAGGAACATGGATGGGTTTTAGTCAGTAAAAGTCTGACACTCCCTCCTGCTCCGCCCAGAGCGGGAGGAGTCATTTGATTATTTCCCATCCAAAAAAAAAAAGGCCAAACGAGCGCAATTTTTTGAGCTGTGTGTCGCGTAAAATGCGTCGCGGTATTTACGCTGAATTCTGTTTCATACTAAAGTCCTGTACACATGTGTCCCACACGGCGAAATCCCACAAAATTATTTGTTTTTATTAAAGAACCTACGTGTTGATGATAAATGATAATCTGTTCACCCGTTTAGGAGTTACAAGGGAATAAAGAAACGGACATACCTACATTATATACATAAATATCGTACTTATTTAGAGGTCAAACACATAACCCTCCTTTGGGCTTCGCCACAATCGGGTAAAACCACAAAATATTCTATTTATTTACTTTCTATATACTTTTTTTCTATATACTTATATTCAATCTATCATTAAATTCAAATCGTGACATTTTTTGATAGAATACGGCTTAAAAGGACGCGTTCCCGCCCATCCCGTGTTGGTTTTGAAGGCTTCGTAGCCGCTTAACGATCAAAGCCATTAGGGATTAGGATATACTTATAATATAAAAAGCTTTTAATAAGATTATACGTCACAGGCAGAAATACTTTTACTTAAAATGTCACTTACGGGATATCTTTCGTGATTATTGATATCCCGTAAGTGACATTTTAAGTATAGTTATGAACCGCGAAAGCTTAAAACAGTGTTAGAAATACTTTTAGTTTTTTGCACGGATCACGACATCATCCCAGAAGGCGATGGTGACACAGGATGAAACGCGGGAAATTCATTATTTAAAAAAAAAAAAACATAAAATGAAACGTATTAAATTAAACCATTTTATTTCTTTTTGCTTTACATTTTTTTAGCATTTTGTTATACATTTAAACTTTTTTAAATACTTCTTGAAAATGATATCTTAAAAGTGGCCTTTATTCTAGTCAACACACGAGGAAAGTCAAAATTGGAATGCCACTTTAGATGGCAATATTGTTTCTTTTGCCAAAAAGTTGAATGAGTTGAAGAACATTTTTTTCAACTCATCCAGAGTTTTCGCATTCAGTTTGACTGAAAGTCAATCCAAACATAGTTGTGAGAAGGCTAAAACGCTCCCTTTCTTCCCTTTTGATATTCATAAACAATTAACAAAATTCAATATTGAGAAAAGTCAATATTGAGACGGCGGCAACAGGACAAGACGGAAATATTCTGCATACTAAAAATACCTTAGAAATCATCATTTCAGCCGAAAGACGTCCACTGCTGGACATAAGCCTCCCCCAAGTGTCGCCACGTTGACCAGTCCCCCGCATTGACCTTAGAAATAGCTGACAAGAATCAATTTGGCAATTCTGTTCTGTATACCGTTCTCATTCATTCTCTCTTACCCTTATCCCAATTCATTTGTGGTCGGCGCAGCATGTCTTCTTCTTCTATACTTCTCTATTTTTCGTCATCTCATCATACACTTCTTTTCTTGCCATATCATAGACATCTTTACACAGTCCATCCATCGTTTCTTTGGTCTTCCTCTACTCATATACCCATCCACATTCATACTCAAAACTTTCCTCACGACATTTTCCTCATCCCTCCACATCACATGCCCATACCAAGACAACCGATTACCACACAACTTTTCAGTCACCGGCGCCACTTTCACATTTCCTCTTATATACTCATTTCTAACTTTATCCATTCGCGTAACACCACACATCCCCCTTAGCATCCTCATGTCCGCGAAATGCAAATGCCTTTCATTCATCCCTTTTGTGGCCCAACATTCTGATCCATACAAGACAGCAGGTTTGTTCTGTATACCGTAGGTAATACAATTCTCCGTGAAACTGTATATATAGTATATATTCATCATCCTTTCTATTTGTTTATATTTCTACACTCAGCAAATCGATCTAAATACGATTCATTTACTTAAAAATAGCTGAAATAAGAATAATATTAACTTGTAATTTTCATGTTGTGACACTTACGTCAAGCGTCAAATTGTCAAACTCCCAGTTTGTGCTTAGTCTATGATATTTACTTTTTGGTTTGTATAATTTAAATTATTTTTATCTTATAGTTCAGCTGGTCTGTTGCGGTTCTGCATCAGGTGTTTGTTTCCAAGATAAAAGTCAACAGGAAATGCCTATCAGAGCAAACAACACTTGCTAAGACGTCATTCCTATGTGTTATGGTGTAGCTGGGCTCTTGGAGTTCCAGAACAGGTGTTCCAAATCTTCGATTTTTATAAGTCAACAGAGAGTGCTCATCAGATTGAACAACTTTTGCTAAAACGTCATTCCTATATATATGTTAGTGTAGCTGGGCTCTCGGAGTTCCACATCAGGTGTTCCAGATCTTCAAATTTATTCTCTCAGCAGAAAATGCCCATCACGTGGAATAATTTTTGCTATGGTACCATTTTTGTGTCTCTCATAGTTTAGCTGGTCTGTTGCGGTTCTGCATCAGGTGTTTGTTTCCAAGATAAAAGTGAACAGGAAATGCCTATCAGACCGACCAACTTTTGCTCAGACGTCATTCCTATATGTGTTATGGTATAGCTGGGCTCTTGGAGTTTCACATCAGGTGTTCCAGATCTTCAAATTTATTCTCTCAGCAGAAAATGCTCATCACGTGGAACAATTTTTGCTATGGTACCATTTTTGTATCTCTTATAGTTCAGCTGGTCTGTTGCGGTTCTGCATCAGGTGTTTATGTTTTTTCCAAGATAAAACTCAACAGGAAATGTCCATCAGACCGAACAACTTTTGCTAAGACGTCATTCCTATATGTGTTATGGTGTAGCTGGGCTCTCGGAGTTCCACAACAGGTGTTCCAGATCTTCGATTTTTATAAATCAACAGAGAGTGCTCATCAGATTGAACATCTTTTGCTAAAACGTCATTCCTATATATATGTTAGTGTAGCTGGGCTCTTGGAGTTCCACATCAGTTGTTCCAGATCTTCAAATTTATTCTCTCAGCAGAAAATTCTCATCACGTGGAACAATTTTTGCTATGGTACCATTTTTGTATCTCTTATAGTTTAGCTGGTCTGTTGCGGTTCTGCATCAGGTGTTTGTTTCCAAGATAAAAGTCAACAGGAAATGCCTATCAGACCGACCAACTTTTGCTCAGACGTCATTCCTATATGTGTTATGGTATAGCTGGGCTCTTGGAGTTTCACATCAGGTGTTCCAGATCTTCAACAGAAAATGCTCATCACGTGGAACAATTTTTACAATGGTACCATTTTTGTATCTCTTATAGTTCAGCTGGTCTGTTGCGGTTCTGCATCAGGTGTTTGTTTCCAAGATAAAAGTCAACAGGAAATGCCTATCAGAGCAAACAACACTTGCTAAGACGTCATTCCTATGTGTTATGGTGTAGCTGGGCTCTTGGAGTTCCAGAACAGGTGTTCCAAATCTTCGATTTTTATAAGTCAACAGAGAGTGCTCATCAGATTGAACAACTTTTGCTAAAACGTCATTCCTATATATATGTTAGTGTAGCTGGGCTCTCGGAGTTCCACATCAGGTGTTCCAGATCTTCAAATTTATTCTCTCAGCAGAAAATGCCCATCACGTGGAATAATTTTTGCTATGGTACCATTTTTGTGTCTCTTATAGTTTAGCTGGTCTGTTGCGGTTCTGCATCAGGTGTTTGTTTCCAAGATAAAAGTGAACAGGAAATGCCTATCAGACCGACCAACTTTTGCTCAGACGTCATTCCTATATGTGTTATGGTATAGCTGGGCTCTTGGAGTTTCACATCAGGTGTTCCAGATCTTCAAATTTATTCTCTCAGCAGAAAATGCTCATCACGTGGAACAATTTTTGCTATGGTACCATTTTTGTATCTCTTATAGTTCAGCTGGTCTGTTGCGGTTCTGCATCAGGTGTTTATGTTTTTTCCAAGATAAAACTCAACAGGAAATGTCCATCAGACCGAACAACTTTTGCTAAGACGTCATTCCTATATGTGTTATGGTGTAGCTGGGCTCTCGGAGTTCCACAACAGGTGTTCCAGATCTTCGATTTTTATCAATCAACAGAGAGTGCTCATCAGATTGAACATCTTTTGCTAAAACGTCATTCCTATATATATGTTAGTGTAGCTGGGCTCTTGGAGTTCCACATCAGTTGTTCCAGATCTTCAAATTTATTCTCTCAGCAGAAAATTCTCATTACGTGGAACAATTTTTGCTATGGTACCATTTTTGTATCTCTTATAGTTTAGCTGGTCTGTTGCGGTTCTGCATCAGGTGTTTGTTTCCAAGATAAAAGTCAACAGGAAATGCCTATCAGACCGACCAACTTTTGCTCAGACGTCATTCCTATATGTGTTATGGTATAGCTGGGCTCTTGGAGTTTCACATCAGGTGTTCCAGATCTTCAACAGAAAATGCTCATCACGTGGAACAATTTTTGCTATGGTACCATTTTTGTATCTCTTATAGTTCAGCTGGTCTGTTGCGGTTCTGCATCAGGTGTTTATGTTTTTTCCAAGATAAAACTCAACAGGAAATGTCCATCAGACCGAACAACTTTTGCTAAGACGTCATTCCTATATGTGTTACGGTGTAGCTGGGCTCTCGGAGTTCCACAACAGGTGTTCCAGATCTTCGATTTTTATAAATCAACAGAGAGTGCTCATCAGATTGAACATCTTTTGCTAAAACGTCATTCCTATATATATGTTAGTGTAGCTGGGCTCTTGGAGTTCCACATCAGTTGTTCCAGATCTTCAAATTTATTCTCTCAGCAGAAAATTCTCATTACGTGGAACAATTTTTGCTATGGTACCATTTTTGTGTCTCTTATAGTTTAGCTGGTCTGTTGCGGTTCTGCATCAGGTGTTCAAGTTTCCAAGATAAATTATAGCCTATATCTTCCCCAGACTTAAAACCTATACAACAACAAAAAAATCATTCAAATCCGTCCAGTAGTTCCGAAGATTAGCGTGTACAAACAAACAGACCCACAGACAAACAGACAAACAGACAGATTTTTTTTTTTTGATTCGTGATCTATTACTGTTTCTTAAGCCCCCTCAATTATTTCTTTTTTAATATATTCAATGTACAGACACAGTTTTTCTACTGTTTTATTATATGTATAGATAGATAGATTATTATATGTATAGATATAGATATTTATACATATTTCATCTGGAAATCATACCAAAGTAAGTTTAGCATCGTGGGCTCTCAAAATATTTTTCAACTTGATATTTGTCATTGGTTGCTAGGTAACAGGCCATGGAGTATTATGGGCATGGAGTATAAGTAATCTTATTTTCACGGTGGCAAAACTAGGTATTAAAGTTTATCAAACTTAGCGGTGGCAATCATATGTACTAAACTTTATGTTTTAGTTCCGAATTTTACCACCAACAAAAATAAGTTTTTCTTGGTTTACGATTTTTATCTTTCATTTAGCGTATTATTATTAAATCGGACCCTCTTGAGTCCTAACTCTTAAGAGTGTGAGTCTTGAACACTCTCTAGTCCACGCTCTCTAACATTTGAGTTTTCTTTAACTCAGACCCCTCTTGATTATTTGATTTCATCAATTTTTATTTATCTTCTTTCAACATTTAATTTCTTAATCATGAATAGAATTATTTTCTTTGAACTTTTAAACAAACTACTTTTAGAATGTCGTAGCAATCCTGATCAATATCCCAATTATACTATTCGTGAAAATAAATTATTTCGCTATACTCAATCTCCTCACGCGTTAACTGAAGATTTCGCGTGGAAAGAAGTTCCTCATCCTAGTCTCCGGGAAACCCTTGTTAAAGATAATCATGGGTCCCCAGATAAACCTCATCTAGGAATCTTTAAAACTTATAAAAAATTATCACTTCTATATTACTGGCCAGCTATGTTTAAGGATATCGCTAAAATAATTTCTATCTGTGATAATTGCTTAACATACAAACACGCAAATCACTCTCCCTTTGGCCTTATGGGTAAACCAAAAATTTGTCCCAGGCCCTTTCAAATAATTTCTTTGGATCTAATGGGTCCTCTACCAATGACTAGACGTAAAAATCAATTTATCCTAGTGGTTAATTGTTGTTTTACTAAATATTCGCTGATTTTTCCACTAAAACGAGCTACTAGTGCTAACATCATCTCTAACTTGGAAAATTTTGTTTTTCTAGTTCATGGAGTACCTCAAACTATTATTATGGACAATGGATCGCAATTTCAATCTCATGAATTTCACAACTTTCTGGGCAGATATAATATACCTTACATATTTTTCTCTCCTCACTATTGCCCCCAAGTTAATCCTACGGAAAGATACAATCGTACTATAATCACAGCTTTGTCATCTTTGGTTGGTGATGACCATAGATCTTGGGACATCCACCTTCCTAAAGTCCAATATGCTATGAACAGCACAACTAATATTACCACTGGTTTCTCTCCTAACTTTTTGCTCTTCGGACGAGAAACAGTTACTTCTGGCTCACTTTATACACCAACTTATAATCTTGATGAAATCGTTTTTCTACCTAGGGACATCTATGCTACTAACATAGGTTTATTGTCTGCAACTTTCGATAAAGTTCAGATAGCCCTCCATATTGCTCATGCTCGTAACTCTTCTCGTTACAACGAAACTCGTACCTTTAAAGAATATAACGTTGGAGATACAGTCTGGCGTAAAAACTATACAATTAGTCATGCGGGTACTTATTTTAGCTCTAAACTAGTGCCGAAATATGTAAAATCAACTATTTTACAAAAGCTATCACCATTAGTATATATATTAGAAGATCAACGTGGCAATCGAGCCAAATACCATATTAAAGACTTTAAAATATAATTTATACAATTATGTAAAAAAAAAATATTATCATCTATATTCATAACTCATCCCTTTCTTCTTTCCTTCCTCTATGATAGAGTTCTTTTTGATTCATTAAAACTCTATTTATTTTTTAATTCATTCATCGGTTCTTAAACCATTAAAAGGTCAATTTTAATCTTCCCTTAGATCTATTTTTAATTTCTTTTCTACAAGTTAGTATGTCTAATTTGGTTCTTACTATCGACTCTAAAAGTTGATTAGGGGCGGATTACTACTCCATTAAAAAAATAAACCCTTGTTAACTATCAACTCTAAAAGTTGATTGGAGTGGATGACAACTCCATAAAAATAAGCCCTTGTTAACTATTGACTCTAAAAGTCGATTGGAGCGGCTGACAACTCCATAAAAATAAGCCCTTGTTAACTATCAACTAAAGTTGATTAGGAGAGGATGACAACTCCGTTAAAAATAAGCCTTTGTTAAAATCTTTCTATTTCATCGCATTAGTGGTTTTAGACGCGAGCGGATTACAACTCCTAAAATAAGCCTTAAAGTTATTGATTTATCAGGTTGAGTTGATTTATCATTGATTTATCATTGAATGTGAATCCTACCTGACCTAACTTCGTAAGATGTCGGTGTGTTTGAATGAGTTATGTAAGTTTTGTGAATGCTGTAATACTTTAACCTTACCAAAAATGTTTGTTCTAGGTCAAAAATTTTCTCGGGGTCGTTGGGGAAATATAGTATTATGCTATACTTACGCTTCATATTCACCATTCATAATACTATTCATCATCCTTTTTATTTGTTTATATTTCTACACTCAGCAAATAGATCTAAATACGATTCATTTACTTAAAAATAGCTGAAATAAGAATAATATTAACTTGTAATTTTCATGTTGTGACACTTACGTCAAGCGTCAAATTGTCAAACTCTATTTCTTTCTATCTCTATGTCAAACTCTCAGTTTCTGCTTAGTCTATGATATTTACTTTTTGGTTTGTAAAATTTAAATTATTTTTATCAATATGTGTTTAGCCATTATATTTTGTAGATTATTACGATTGTTTACTAAATAACTTAATATTAAATTATATTATAAAATTCTTTACGCACACATGGATATGTCCTGGCCGACTACACTTGTCAGTTGAGATGATGGCCACACTAAGAAAATTAAGATAGGAAAGAAGAAGACTACTTTGGGAGAAACGAGCTGACGGACGGCTGAAAAGTCTACTCTGGAATCTGATTAGTGGAGCATTAGATAACCGCTTGGTTTTCGCTGAGATACTTAAACTACCCAGGGGATCCAGCTAAAGATCCACCTGGGATTATTACTCCGACGCTGAGCTATTCTGGCCCTGAAATCTACGCTGCCCTACTACAGAGCTGACCTGTTGGTCTCTGTGATTTGCACGACGCCCTTCCAGCTGAGGTTTCCTGAAGGTGATCCTCGACGTCTCACTGGTATTGCCTACCTGCCACCCCTGCAACCTGCTACCCTGACGCCTGTTCCCGTTCCTTCAGAGGTGAACTCATTCTTGTTATCTAAGTGCGTGAACTTTAAAACTATAGAGAGTGCGTGCTAGGTAGGTTTTATCTAACTGTATTTTTTATCTTTCTCCTAAATTAAAATTTAATTGAACAAGTCTGCTTATCCTTTTATTTTAATAGGATCAAGTAGATTTGTTACAACTGTTACGTATTAAATTGTACATAAAGTGCAATAAAGACTTGTAATGGCCACGTTGCATCAAAAGCTACCGAATACAACTCGTTTTATGGCTTGCAGTTAAAACCGTTTAAGTGTTGCAGTTGGAAATAGTTTTGTATGTAATGTCCTACCGTCTGTGTGTTTGTAATAAATTGTGTGTTGTGTTTATAATCGGTTTTTGTTGTCTTTCAGGTGGTAGCTACTTTTGGTTTTGGAACGTAAGAAACCTTTTTTAACAATAAACTAACTACTCAGGATTTTTACTGAGGATGAAAATGAGAACACGTACTGCCGATTTGGAGGCGAGTTTTATTCTGAATTCCAAAGCATACATGGCTCATCCAACGGGCATAGACCGCTGAGCTTGCAAACGATATCTAGGTACTAGCATGGAGACAGACATATAATTATGTACTTAGCTTAATCTAGAGCAGACGGGCGAGGTGTATCCATAACTAGCTTGGTCTTTGTTTAGCGAGGACGCATTGGAAATCATGGAGTCAATGATCTCAATTTTTGTCAGTAATTACAAAATAAATGAAAATATAAGTTGGTGACCTGATAATTCATGATAAAAACCTTATTTTGTTAGTTTTCAATACATGATTAAGTAACTTTTGTAACAGAGAAAAAAATATCAAACATACCTCTTTTTAAAAAGAGATTCCCATGTTATGGGCAAACGGGACCATTTTAAGCCTCTTAACTTTCTCCGTAGATGAGTCTATACATACTCTTTAAAATTGTAGAAGGAATTTCTGAAATGATCGTTCCCAACTGAATTAAATAACAAAAACCATTTTGTCGTTTACGTCCTTTAAGTTATAAGCAAGCAATCCTCGCCCCGCTCAGACGCCCAGTCCCCCGCTCAGTCCCGAAGCGCGCGTGCCCGTTTTTAGAACGATGCGTCGCCTTAACATGGGATTACGTCTATTTTTCGAATCACGGCGAAGCCAAAATTAAGGGTTATGATTTTAGCAGTCTATGTATGTATGTATGTATGTATTTACGTATGTTCCTCCGCAGCGCCTAAACTGTTCATCTGATTTTGATAAATAAGGTGTCAATCGATCCGGAGCTGCGAGACTGTTCGAAAGAGATACCGTGGCCCCGGAACACAAAGGGCGATGAAGGAACATGGATGGGTTTTAGTCAGTAAAAGTCTGACACCCTCCTGCTCCGCCCAGACCGAAAGATCATTTGATGATGTCCCAACCGAAAAAAAAGAAAAAAAAAATGTTTCAATCGATTCGTTATTATGTAGGCTACATTTCAACCGACTTCAACAATAGGAGGAGTCGATATAATCTTGTAAATCGCGATATTAATTAGAGCGTTATTTTTCAGTCGTCGGGTTTTTTAGTTGTAGTTATACCACATAAATTCTTGTTTCTCAAAAACTTAGACGAATGTAAACAATGTGAACTTAATTATACCAGTGCAAATAAAAAGTGCGAACTTTTGGCCTGTTATGTTTAATAGCCAACGCGCAGCATAGTATTTTACCGTTACCCAACGTAAATTCATACGTAGTTAGTGGTAACAAGATACAGATTACAATTTTCAATTCCGGAAAGCGAAATCCCCTTTGATTAGGTCGATCTCTCTAAACATTGTGACAGAGGGCGCTCTTTTAACAGATATCTATACCATAGACTTAGTATATACTGCCGTATAGACGAACTGACAGCTCGATAAAGCGTGACCGATTTTGATTTGTCAGTGTGTGCGTTAGTTAGCGATGTACCTTTTACTTTGGAGGACTATCGATAAGTGGTTGAAGTTCGACCCTTGGAGGAAGATGTTCCATAGACTGCCTTTGTCCAGATTATAATTTTTACATTATGTTAAAAAAGTGTAAATACATTAAAAAAATAAAACAGCCAACATTTTATTAAAAATCGCTCAATACTGACCTTTAAACAGAAAAATCTTATTTAACTGGTGCCTTACAGTTTCCTTTCCTAAATTATTAAGTTTACATTCATGTTGTCGAATGGCAAAGTAAATTTCTATAATGTGTTCCATTATTAAATATCTACGACCACTTAAAATATCTTGGTCCAAATTTTGGCTCTCCAAACTAAAAGAAAATAAGCCGAAATTATATTCTAATATATTATAAGAAGTACAGCTTGGCAAATTGTAGATTTCCCAATACCTTGACTGATTTTATTATTTTCACGAATAAAATTTTCATCCTGTAAACAAAGTTGTATCACATCTTTGGATTCCAACCAACGCGCCCAATGAATCTCAACCATTTTCCTCGAATTATAGTATCTAGAGGGAATCTGTTGTACAAATTATACAAAACAATTCGGTTATGTATTTGTTAAAAGTTAATTAACCTTTTCCTGATAAAATGGTTCAGTTAACAGACGGTAAACGTAAGCTAGCATTTATTTTCATAGTTAACATTCAAGATAAAATATCGATAGTATCGATAAATTTAAGTCAATCCCTAGCATACATATAAAATAGATTGATGAAAAATCTATTCTCCAAAATCATGTAAATTATCAACAAATGGCCTTTTAGCTATACAAAATATGAAAGTAAACAAAAACATTGGTATTATTTTATATTCTTTACAGGTAAAAAGGAAAATTTTAACCAAAAATAAACGCGTCCTAGCAGTGACTACGTCCTGAGTATTTACTTAAAAAATGTGCAATTTTCAGGTATATTTCTATGATTAACACCACATTCACGCACATAACAATTAACCATTGTTTAATACAACTGTATTCACTAAAAATAAACCACGATGTACGCTATAAATCCAAAATACTGAGGAGTTGATTTCCCGCGTGCCGACTTGTGCAGACCTGTCATTCAAAACCGGTCACAGTGATATTAGATTCGCGATCCTTTTTCATCTTGCTATATTTCCATAAGGGATTTTCTTCTCCCTCGCACGCTTTGTTGGTCTATATTTACTAAGTCTATGATCTATACTAATATTATAAAGAGGTAATGTTTGTGAGGTTGTAGGGGTAAATCTCTGGATCCACTGAACCGATTTTGAAAATTCTATTACCAATAGAAAGCTACGTTATTTGTGAGTGTCTGCTATATTTATTACTTGAAAAAATAAGGGGGGAATTTAGAGAAAAATAAATATCCACCCGATGCGAAGCCTGGACGGGCTGCTAGTATACAACAACAACAGCCCACAACGTCCACTGCTGGACATAAACCTCTCCCATGATGGGAGGAATTTGCCGTACTCTCCACGCTTGGCAGGCGGATTAGAGATCGCAGTGATGAAAGACTAACAGAAAACGCTGCTGCCCATTATCTGGTCTATGGAGGCGCAAGGTGTTCTGCCTCAGACATTAGTCGCCTTATACGACACCCGTGAGTACTCTGCCGGATACCACACACGCACTGCTAGTATATTATACCTAATTATTTTAATAGAGGATCAAGTGGGGAAGGTCTCTGTCAAATCTAAATATATAAAAGAAGAAACTGACTGACTGACTGACTGACTGACTGACTGACTGATTGACTGACTGACTGACTGACTGACTGACTCATCTATCAACGCACAGCCCAAACCGCTAGGTCTACAGATTCCAAATTTGGCAAGTAGGTTCCTTATGTGGTCTAGGGGTGCACTAAGAAAGGATTTTTCAAAATTCACCCCCTAAGGGTGTTAAACGGGGCTCTAAAGTTTGTATGGGGAAACAAGATTCGTTTGACTATTTTATTCGAAACTTCACAGGAGTGTTTCTATTAATAAATAAGTAGAAACGGGTTTCAGGATTTTTCAGAATTCAACCCCTAAGAGGGGGAAAAGGGGTGACAAAGTAAAAAAATCAATGCACAGCCCAAACCGCTGAGTCTAGAGATTCCAAATTTGGCACATTGGTTCCTCATGTGCTCTTAGGGTGCACTAAGAAAAGATTTTCCAAAATTTACCCCAACGGGGATCCAAAGTATGTATGGAGAAACAAGATTAGTTTGACTATTTTATTCGAAACTTCACAGGAGTGCTCCTATGGATAAATGAGTAGAAACGGGTTTCAGGTTTTTTCAGAATTCAACCCGTAAGAGGGGGAAATGGGGTGGAAAAGTATAAAAATCAATGCACAGCCCAATCCGCTGAGTCTAGAGATTCCAAATTTGGCATATAGATTCTTTATGAGGTTTAGGGGTGCATTAAGAAAGGATTTTTCAAAATTCACCTCCTGAGGGGTTGAAACGGGGCGGGGGTCCAAAGATTACATGGGGAAATAGGATTATTAATACTACATTATTCGAAACTTAACGGGAGTACTCCTATCGATAAATGAGTTAACATTTGTGTTTCAGGTTTTTTCAGAATTTAACCCCTAAAGGGGGAAATGGGGTAACAAAGCCTGAAATTCAACATAGGTATTGTTTTTATGGTAAATTGTGTCGGGTGTATTACAAAAACAACGATTTTAAGATTTAATGTGGCAGACCTGAAATACTACCATTCCCTGTTGAGGTCCGATGGGGTTGAAATGTCTAAAAATCAATATGGGTGTCGATACCGAGATTATCAGGGGCGCTGATTACGAAAATGGCATTTATTTTGAGTTCCAGATGATAATGATCGTGATTACGATGATGATGATTGTGATAATGATGACGATGATTGTGATGATGATGATGATTTTGATTACGATGAAAATGATTGTGATTACGATGATGATGATTGTGATAATAATGATTGTGATAACGATGATAGCGATTGTGATTACGATGATAATGATTGTGATAACGATGATGGTGATAGTGATTTTGATGGTGATTGTGATTGTGACAGTGATGGTGATTGTGATAATGATGAAGATGATTGTGATTACTATGCTAATGATTGTGATAACGAGGATAGTGATTTTGATAGTGATTGTGATTGTGATAATGATGGTGATTGTGATAATGATTGCGGTTGTGATAGTGATGGCGATTGTGATCATGATGATTGTGATTAAGATGATAGTGATTGTGATTATTGTGATAACGATTATAATGATTGTGATGACGAGGATGTAGATTGTGATGATGATGATTGTGATTACGATGATAATGGTTGTGATAACGATGATAGGGATTGTGATTACGATGATAATGATTGTGATAACGATGATGGTGATTGTGATAGTGATTTTGATGGTGATTGTGATGGTGATGGTGATTGTGATAGTTATTGTGAAAGTGGCGATGATTTTGATGGTAATAGCGATGGTGATTGTGATTTTTTATTTTATTTTGTTTATTAGGGAAAACAAACAGTGACACATTACATTAATATAAAAAAACAATAATAATTAGTATGAGTAAATGTGTTACCAACAATATTTTCCACGGAATACATTAAAAATACAAGCTTTACAGACCATGCAAGTTTAGACCTACAAACTAAAATAATTTATAAAATATTGGTGTTTTTTTTTTTATAAGTATTTAATTTATAATTTAAAACTATTACTATATATTTAACTAATTTAACACAGAAAAAAAAAAAAAAAAAAAAACAAGGTATGCAAATAATTATGTCAATGCCAAGTGTTTTCTTATTACATTTTTAAATTTACCAGCAGAGAGAGCAAACATGTCAACATCAGTGAAAAGTTTGTTGTAGTTGCTGGTAAGTCGACGCAGAGGTGCCCGCAGACCTGCATTATTATGACACGAGCTAACGGCAAACAGCGGCCTTGCACGCACCCCGCGGCATACTGTCGTTCTAGGAACGATGTAACTTATTTTATGATGGTGATGGTGATTTTGATGGTGATTAAGATAGTGATAGTGATTGTGACTGTGATGGTGATTGTGATGGTGATTGTGATAATGATTGTGGTAATTATGGTGATTATGATAGTGATTGGTGATAATGATGGTGACTGTGATAGTGATGGTGGCTGTAATAATGATGGTGGTTGTGATAGTGATTGTGATGATAATAATTAGATTATGAAATTTGGCACATAGATAGTTTATAACCTGAATTAACATGTAGGACACTATTATCCCTTTAGTATGAGCCAGTGGGGCAGTTACCGAACTTCACGCGGGCGAAGCCGCGGGCAACAGCTAGTAATCTAAATATATAAAAGAAGAAACTGACTGACTGACTGACTGACTGACTGACTGACTGACTGACTGACTGACTCATCTATCAACGCACAGCCCAAACCGCTGGGTCTACAGATTCCAAATTTTGCAAGTAGGTTTCTTATGTGGTCTAGGGGTGCACTAAGAAAGGATTTTTCAAAACTCACCCCCTAAGGGGGTTAAACGGGGCTTCAAAGTTTGTATGGGGAAACAAGATTAGTTAGACTATTTTATTCGAAACTTCACAGGAGTGCTCCTATTGATAAATGAGTAGAAACGGGTTTCAGGGTTTTTCAGAATTCAACCCCTAAGAGGGGGAAATGGGGTGGCAAAGTTTAAAAATCAATGCACAGCCCAAACCGCTGAGTCTAGAGATTCCAAATTTGGCAAGTAGGTTCCTTATGTGGTCTAGGGTTGCACTAAGCAAGGATTTTTCAAAATTCAACCCCTAAGGGGGTTAAACGGGGCTCCAAAGTTTGTATGGGTAAAACAAGATAAGTTAGACTATTTTATTCGAAACTTCACAGGAGTGCTCCTATTGATAAATGAGTAGCAACGGGTTTCAGGTTTTTTCAGAATTCAACCCCCAAGAGGGGGAATTGGGGTGGCAAAGTATAAAAATCAATGCACAGCCCAAACCGCTGAGTCTAGAGATTCCAAATTTGGCAAGTAGGTTTTTTATGAGGTTTAGGGGTGCATTAAGAAAGGATTTTTCAAAATTAACCCCCTTAGGGGTTGGAACGGGAGTCCAAAGATTACATGGGGAAATAAGATTAGAGACTACTTTATTCGATACTTAACAGGAGTACTCCAATCAATAAATGAGTTAGCATTTGTGTTCCAGGTTTTTTTCAGAATTCAACCCCTAAAGGGGGAAATGGGGTAACAAAGCCTGAAATTCAACATAGGTATTGTTTTTATGGTAAACTGGGTCGGGTGTATTACAAAAACAACGATTTTAAGATTTAGTGTGGCGGACCTGAAATACAATCATTCCCTGTTGGGGTGCGATGGGGTTGAAATGTCTAAAAATCAATATGGGTGTCGATACCGAGATTATCAGGGGCGCTGATTACGAAAATGGCATTTATTTTGAGATCCAGAAGATGGCGGATTCGACTACTATACAGGGATATTGTTGATTTATTGTGATGATTGTGATAACGATGACGATGATTGTGATAATTATGCTGATGATTATGATGATGATGATTGTGATTACGATGATAATGATTGTGATAACGAGGATAGTGATTGCGAGAATGATTGTGATGGTGATTGTGATTGTTTAAACTTGATTTTGTGATAGTGACGGCGATTGTGATCATGATGATTGTGATTGAGATGATAATGATTGTAATTACGATGATAATGATTGTAATTACGACGATAATTATTGTGAAAACGATGATGGTGATTGTGATAGTGGTTTTGATGGTGATTGTGATAGTGACGGTGATTGTGATAGTGATGGTGATTGTGATTGTGATTGTGACAGAGATGGTAATTGTGATAATGACGAAGATGATTGTGATTACGATGATAATGATTGTGATAACGAGGATAGCGATTGTGAATGTGATGGTGGGTGTGATTGTGTTAATGATGGTGATTGTGATGGTGATTGTGATAATGATTGTGGTTGTGATAGTGATGGCGATTGTAATCATGATGATTGTGATTAAGATGATAATGGTTGTGTTTACGATGATAATGATTGCGATAATGATGTAAGTGATTGTGATAGTGGTTGTGATCGTGATTGTGATGGTGATAGTGATAGTGATTGTGATAG